>CM075764.1:33908750-36580000 GCA_037974665.1 Ehretia macrophylla
AAAAAAAGATTCTTAAAGAAGCTCATAACTCAAGATACACTATTCATCCCGGTGGAACAAAGATGTACCGGGATTTGAAGCAATATTATTGGTGGAATAACATGAAGAGGGAGATCGCGGAGTTTGTGGCACGGTGTTTGACTTGCCAGAGAGTCAAAGTAGAACATCAACAACCGGCAGGTTTACTTCAACCGTTGGAAATTCCCCGATGGAAATGGGAACATATAACTATGGACTTTGTCATGGACCTGCCCAGATCACAAAAGGGTCATGATGTCGTTTGGGTCATAGTGGATAGATTGACTAAGTCAGCACACTTCTTACCGATGAACAAGGAGGATAGTCTTGAGAAACTGGGAGATATGTATGTGGCGGATATAGTAAGGTTGCACGGGATGCCTGTGAGTATTGTGTCGAATAGGGATCCTCGTTTTACTTCCCGAATTTGGAAGAGATTGCAAGAAGCTTTGGGAACGAAGTTGAGTTTCAGTACAGCTTATCACCCTCAAACGGATGGACAATCTGAGAGAACTATTCAGATTCTGGAGGATATGCTGAGGGCGTGTGTTCTAGACTTCGAAAAAGGTTGGGAAAAGTATCTGCCCTTAGCGGAGTTCACCTATAATAATAGCTATCAGGCCACTATCAGAATGGCCCCATGTGAGGCATTGTATGGACATAAGTGTCGATCCCCAATTTATTGGGATGAGGTAGGTGAGACGAAGACTTTTGACCCGACCCTTCTACTTGAACTCATGAAGACTGTTGATAATGTCCACCTCATCCGGAAACGGATGCTTACAGCCCAAAGCAGGTAGAAAAGTTATGCAGACCGACGGAGACGGAGTCTAGAGTTTGAGGTCGGCGACAAGGTGTTCTTGAAGATATCACCTCGGAGGGGACTGATTAAACATGGCAAGGGTGAAAAGTTGAGCCCGAGGTTTGTAGGACCATTTGGGATAATTGAAAAGGTTGGCAAATTGGCATATCGTCTGGAACTACCCCAAAACCTCTCCAATATTCATGATGTCTTTCATGTTTCAATGCTACGGAAGTATCATCCTGATCCATCGCATATCTTAGAGCCTGAGCCGTTGCAGCTTCGGGAAAACTTGTCTTATGAAGAGAAGCCCATCCGAATTCTAGACCAACAAGATCGGGAGTTGCGCAACAAATCTATATCGATGGTGAAAGTGTTGTGGGATCACCATGGAGTTGAAGAAACAACATGGGAAAGGGCGAGACCAGATGGAGCAACAGTATCCGGCATTATTTCAAAGGTAAAAATTGAATTTCGGGATAAAATTCTTTTAAGGAGGGGAGGATGTGAGGCCCGACGTCAATTTGCGTGCGATACCTCATTTCGTGTGCCCTAGCTTAGAATTGCGTGCCTTGACCTAGGTTTAAGAGTCGTGTCTCATTTTATGTGCCTTGCATTGAATTACATGCGTTCATTTAGAGTTGAGCATATTTTCTTGGGAAACGTGCATTTGTCTCGTAGTTCATGCCCTACCTCGTAGTGCGTGCCCTAGACCTAGGTAAGCGTTCCCGTACACTAATCAAGAGAGCATCTTACACGAAGCACTAGATTATTAATTAATCCTACAAACTCCACTAACTAATATTAAAATGCTAATTCAACTCACTAGAAGACGAAATTTCACCAAAAGCTAAACATTCTTATTCTTTATTCTTTTGCACATCCCAAACACACAATAAAATAATGCTCAAAACATGACAAAAAATTCAGATTGGAACACTAGCTTGGCCGACCACATGATGCATTTGACAAGAATTTACATAATTCAAAAATCATACCTAGACAAGCCTATGACACAAAGCATAAAAAAATGACCTAAAACCCTATCCAATGCACCACAATCTCGGCCCACTCAATTTCCCTTGCTAAGATGATTCAAAATATGATCTTGAAGACATAAAAATCAGAAAATTTGAAGCCTTAGGCCGACACACTCACAAACACCAACATTTCATTCATTTCATTCTCTCATCCTCTCATTTTCTCTCACCCTCTCGGCCTAGGCTGCTTCATCACTCTCTATAGCTTAAGCTCATCAAACTAAGGTTCATCTAGACACTCAAGGCCCTAGGAAGCTCGACCAAGCAAGCTAGAAGCAAAGAGACATGCATGCAAGCTCATAGAACACTCATTCGGCCCTAGGTATGTTTGATAGCTTTTCTTCCATCTCCCTTTTGTTCTAACCACATGCACATACTAAGGACATTGTAACTCAGCTAGGAATTAAAGAAATCAAGCAATATCTCTCGGCCAAACAAGGAGAGAAGGCCATTTGTGCATCTTCAAGAGTTTTGAACATCATTTGTTGCCAATACGCTAAGGTGAGGGTTAATCCTTTTTAAAAGCTTTCAAAAACTACATGCATGCCTTCATATGTCTATTTTTACCTTTTTACTTGTGGTATGTGTGTGTACATGAGCTTTTGTAACCATGCATGGCAAGATATTTAGCTGGAATTTGAAGATAGGTGAAATCATGAAAATGGCAGATTTCTGACTTGTTAGAACGAAGTACATTTGGCCCGGTAGATGATGTTGAAAATGCATGAAAATTGGTAGGTGAGTAGTTTTGTTAGTTCGGAGCATTTTTCATAGAAATAGGCCAAGGCCAATTTGACTCTAAGGTCTTCAAAATGGCAAAACATCGAAACGTGTCCAAATCTAGAAAATCTGGGAAAATGAAGCAGGTTTTTGGCAGTTCACTGTCCTTGTAGATTGAACCAGTTTTGACTTAACAAATGATACCTAAAATAAATGAAATTTTGTAGGTTTCTAGATGTTTCAGTTCTGGACATTTGTGTTAGAAATAGACTAAGGCTAAATCTGACCCTAAGGCCCTAAAAAATGACAAGTATTGAAATGTGTACAAATCTAGACAGTTTTGCGTAGTCTCACGGTTTTAGCTATAACTCTTGAATCCGAACTCCAAATGATGCGAGGTTTGTTTTTGGATTTAGTTCACTTAATAGGATTTAATTTGACATTTTTTTCACTGGAATTGGAGATTATTTGCTTCTCTAAATGATTGCGGGAAAACAGACCATTGCAGTGAGATTTTTATCTAGTAATATGCCTTGAAAATTGTTGTAACTTCTCTTATGGTATTAAATGCTTGGGATTGTGGTACTTGGATGTTGTGTGGACTGTTTTGGATGATCGAGGGTGTTTTATTTAATCGATGCAAGGCTTGGGTTTAATTACGTGATAAAATGAGACTTAATCGCACGTGTAAGCATGAATTGAAACCCTATTAACTATGAAATCTCGCTAAGGGATGATCATATGATTAATGTGTTTAATTGTGTGATTAGTGGGCTGCCTAAGAAATGTTAAGTATACTTGAAATGTGATTCCAATGATTACATATTGATAAGTAGACTTTTCTTGCACCCGGTCCCACGTAGACGTCGTTGCATGTTGTATGACCTTATTATTTGATTACGTGAACCCCGAAATGAGTTATATGACTTGATTAAATGTGTTACATGGCTGCCCATTTAATATTCATATAACTCCATGTGCCTTACAAGTGAAGTTTCCTGTCATAGCATGCCTCGCGTGTTTACTTGTCAATGTGCAATCTTATGACTGCTCGGAGGCAACCTACTTTGTTGTCCTCCTAATGTGATATATTAAATGTCATAAATGTGCACTGCATACAAGGTTGCAACCTTTCATTCTAGCATGGTAGCGTTTCACGCACAACGGGCGGCATCGGGCTTGCCAATGCAACCGTGACTACCATTGTCCAATTCCCTCTCTCGCTTGGGGTCAAGACTACCTCGGAGAGTTGGGTCGTAGGATTTCGGGGTACATCCGGAGTACACCCATTTGGCGTGATAAGTGGATGATTTGAAGTCGGCCGTAACAATTGATACTGGAAATAAACTGAGAACAAAAACTCACCGTATCCTTTTTACTATGTGTATAAGTACTCTGGCTTGGTTCCTAGAGGACCTCGGGGAGGAAAGACGGGTAATTGTGTTCTTTTAATTTTATATTACATTATGAACTTACTTGTGATATATGTTATGTTTGCAAAAAGGGTTTTCGTAAGTTGAACTGAAAAAAGAGTTTCAAAACTTATTTCTCGTTCCCCCTCGCTGAGTTCATAAGGACTCACCCTCTTTTATCATCTCAGGTGAAGAAGATGAGGAACAGGTACCTGAGGTTAATGTGCCTATTGATGACTCCTTGGAGTGATTGCATGCCCTACGTGCCTTACGTGGTTGTGGCTGTTTTGTGAACGATATGTTGTTTGAAGATCATCTCTTTTGTTGTTTGTCATTACTATTGTAAATGACCCCCGTTGTAATTTAGGGTCAAAGTTTGGTTTGTACTGATCATAACTAGATAGACACTCTTCTGGTCGTTTTGCTATCGCTACTTTGGTTTAGTGTCTATCACAGGCTTATGAAGTATTAGGTAAAGGGATAAGTGAAATGAATCTATCCAATCTTAAGCAGGTACTCACTGGTAAGCTAAGATCAACAGGTACTTTTGTAACAAGGATTGACACATAAACGAGACATAGTTGCTATGTTAGGTGTTAATCAAACGAGACTTGAGATAAATAGTAGACATTTCAATTGAGATTGAAAGTTTTGAGGCGTTTAGGAAATTAGGTCAAACTAAAGAGCCAATTACAGCCGTTATGCTGCCGGTTTTCTGGAGAATTTTTGGAGTTCTAGGCTAACGTTAAGTATTAAACCTTAATGAACGATTAGGTACGTGAAATGATATGAATGTTTAGATCACACCCTAGTCTAACCTCTATAGGTCGGGTTGGGATGTGACACCTTATATTAATGGTATCAGAGCATAGATTGCTTAAGCCGGGTTTAACTCACGGACCATGGGTAGAAGCCCTAAGGTTATTGGGATGACTTGTTTATGTGTTTTATTGTGTGACAATATTAATTGTGCCTTCTCTGTTTCTATGTGCTTATGTGGTTAACATGTCTTAACTATTTCGAGAATTGTATGTCTATGTAAAATTGTATGTTGCATACCTTATGCATTAAATTCTTGTTTTGTCGTATTCCAATAAATTTTGCATCATAATCTGTGCCTATAGATGGCTAGCCCTAGTACCCGCAATACTAATAGGAGCGGTGAGCCCCAAGAGGCCGGAGATGCTCATCAAACTAATCCCGGCATGGCTATGTTTAACATGATGGCGAATGCTATGGATCGCGTATCACGAGTGATAGAACGTCTAGATGCACGTGAAGCAAACAACAATAACAATAACAGGAATGGTGGTAACAATGGGAGAAACAACAGAATGCGGGAGTTCCTTGACTTTCACCTATCCAAATTCTTCAGGGAAGCTGATGATGAAAAGGCAGAGGCTTGGCTGTCTGAGATTGAAAGGATTTTCAGACCACTTGTGTGAGGCCCGACCTCGAATAACGTGCCTTACCTCGATTTGCGTGCCTTAGACCTAGAACTATACGACCGACCTTGGATTACGTGCCTTGTCTTGGTTTTTGTGCATGCCTCGTTATACGTGCCCTAACCTAGAATTGTGTGCCCTAATCCTCGATATACGTGCGATACCTAGATAAATATGCCATGACCTTAATTTACGTGTGAGACCTCGATTTGCGTGTGTCTCTTCATTTCGTGTGCATTAACCTTGAACCACGTGCTTTAACCTAGGTTTAAGAGTCGTGTCTTGAAATACGTGCATTGCATTGAATTACGTGCCATATTTTGATCTACATTCTTTCACCTAGGGTTGCGTGTGTTAGCATTAGAATCCATGCATTTATCTTGAAGTACGTGCATTAGTCTTGAAGTTCGTGTCTTACCTCGTAATTCGTGCCCTAAACCTAGGAATCAGTGCCACCACGCTAATCAATAAAGAATCCTACACAAAGCACAAGACAATAAAATAATCCTACACAATCCACTAACTATTACTATAATCCTAATTCAAATATCTACAAAATCCACTAACAATAAACAATTCAATCTACAGAAACACCTAAACATTATTTATTCTTTATTCTCACCCAAAACCAATGCACCTCAAATTTCACCCTTATTATAATCCATAATATGTTAAATAGAATCTGAAATTTCAGCAATTTACAAGCCCTTGGCTGACCACTAAGTGCATTTAATCTAGCATTGCATAATTTATTCTTAATCCTAGACAAACTATGACACAAAGGCATTAAAAAATTGCTCAATTCCCCTCAAAACTCCACCATTTTGGACCAGCCCTTGCATGCCCATGCTAAACCTTTTAAATTCCATCTTGAAGACAAAAAATAATATTTTTGGCTGCCCAAGGCCGAGCATGCTTCATCAAGTTGCAAGGCTTTGTTTTCTTTTCATTTCACTCATTTTCCTCAAACTTCTCTCTCTCCCTCTCATTCTCTCTCTCCATTTTCGGTTCTTGGCTGAGTTCTCTATCTCCTTGGCTTGTCTTCTTCATAACTTAGCTGAGCCAAGTCAAGCAATCATCAAGAAAGTCGAGCAAACAAGCTAGAGTTCGAAAATCACTCATGCATGTGCATTGAAGCTTCATTTTCGGCCTAGGTGAGTTACTAAGCTTCCATTTCTTTTCTTCAAGTCCTAACTACATGCATGTGCTAAGAGATTGATCACTAAGCTAGGAAAAATAGAGAAACCAAGTTGGAATCTCGGCTAAGCAAGAAGAAGAAGAGATTTGAAGCATCAACAAGTTTTTGTGCATCTTTGTGGTTGATTGCTAAGGTGAGGGTTAAAAACCTTTTGAAAACTCTTCAAAATTTCACATGCATGCTCATAAATGTATGTATTTGCTTCTGTACTTGAGATATATGGTCGTTCATAAGCTTAAACAACCATGCATGGCAAGATCTTGGCTTGAAAATGATGCTAGGTGAAGTCGAAATGGATGACAGCTCTCTGACCAGTCTGTTCGAGGTACGTTTAGCTAGGAAAATGATGTTAAAAATGCTTGAAAATTGGTAGGTGACTAGTTTGGACAGTTTTGAACATCTTTCCCAGAAATAGGACGAAGCTAATTTTGACTCTAAGGTCCTCAAAATGGCAAATCATTAAAATGTGACCAAATCTGGAAATCTGGAAAAATGAATCAGGTTTTGGCAGATGCACTGACCTTGTGGAACGAACCATATTTGACTTAGTAAATGTTGACCAAAACAAAGGAAATTTGGTTCACTTCTAGATTTTTCAGTTCTGGAAAATTTTGTCAGAAATGGACCAAAGCTAAAACTGATTCGAAGGACCTCAAAAATATCAATTTCTGAAAAGTGTGCAAATCTGGACAGTTTTGTTCTACCTCACTGTTTCGGCTATAACTAATGATTCTGAACTCCAATTGATGCAAGGTTTGTTTCTGATTTTAGTTAACTTCTTAAGATTTAATTTGACATCTTATTCACTGAATTTGGAGATTGTTTGATTATCCTATTGATTGTGGGAAAACAGCCTATTGCAGTAAAGGTTTCATTTAGCTACATGCTTGGAAAATTGTTGTAACCTCTCTTGTGGTTCTAATTGTGTGGAAATGTGGTGTTGGGATGTTATGTGGACTGTTTTGAGTACTTGAGGATGCTTGAATTGAATGATGCATGACTTGAGAATGATTTTGAGTTGACTTAGGGTTTAATCACGCGGTTAAGCATGAAACGGAAACCCTAATGACTAGGTAGTCTTGCTAAGTGTTGATCATTTGGATATTTTGTGAAATTATATGCTTAGTGGGCTGCCCGTTAATGTCTTATAACTTCAAATGTGATTTTGACCATTGCATGTTGACAAATAAGCTTTTCTTGCACCCGAACCCATGATTGATGTCATTGCATGTTGAATAATCTTATCACTTGATCATGTGGACTTCTTAATGAGTTATATGGCCTGTTTTACATGTGTTACATGGCTGCCCGTTTAATCTTCATATAACTCTATATGCCTTCAAGTGAAATTTTCATGTCTTATCGTGCCTTGCTTGTCTATCTGTCAATGTGCAATCTTATGACTGTCCGGAGGCAACCTACTTTGTTGTCCTCCTACTGTGATATATTACTTGTTTTATCGTGCCCTGCCTGTTTGCTTGGTCAATGTGCAATCTTATGACTGTCCGGAGGCAACCTACTTTGTTGTCCTCCTACTGTGATATATTACTTGTCATAAATGTGCATTGCATACAATGTTGCAACCTTTCCTGTCGGCATGGTAGCGATCACGCACGTCGGGCGGCATCGGGCTTGCCGGTGTTACCGTGACCTCCATGGTCCCATTCCCTCTCTCGCTTGGGGGCTAGACTTCCTCGGAGAGTTGGGTCATAGGATTTTGGGGTACATCTGGAGTACACCCACCTGGTGTGTTTGGGGGATGATTTAAAGTCGGCCGCAACAACTGATCCTGGATCTGATCTGAGAGCTAATGCTCACCGTATCCTTTTTATTATGTGTATAAGTACTCCCGCTTGGATCCTAGAGGACCTCGGGGGGGAAAGACCGGAACTCCTGTTCTGTACTTGGATTTCTGTACTTGTATTTCTGTTGTATTCATGTTTGAAAAAGGGATTTTCATAAGTTTAACCGGAAAAGGAGTTTCAAAACTTATTTCTCGTCCCCCCTCGCTGAGTTCATAAGGACTCACCCTCTTTTATCATCTCAGGTGAAGAAGATCAAGAACAGGTACCCGAGGATGATGTGCCTAATGATGATTCCTTGGAGTGATTGCCTGTCTTGTGTGCCTTGCGTGATTTTGGCTATTTGTGAACTATGCTACTTGAAGACTATTTCTTTTATGTTGCTCGTTGTTTATTGATGTAAATGACCCCGTTGTAATTTGGGTCTAATTCTGGGATTGTACTATCTATAACCGGACGAACTTTTATTTGGTTGTTTGCTTTCGTTTTCTTAATTAATAGTTATCATAGGCATTCAAACCACTAGATGAACAATCAACTAAGTTAATTATATCTAATTTCACTTAGGTGCTCATTTGCAAACTAAAGGATAATAGGTACTTGCATAATAGGAAATTGACGAATAAACAGGACATAGTTGTCATGTTAGGCTTATTAACCAAACGAGACTTTCAAGATAAACTAGTTAGCCAATCAGTTGGTGACAAATAGGAGTCCTTAATGGAATTGGATTAATGATCGGAATAATTGAGGCGTTTGGAGAATTAGGTCAAACCAAATAGCCCAATTACAGCCGTTATGCTGCCGGTTTTTCAAAAAACTTTGGAGTTTAGACTAAAACGATAAGTGTTAATTCTTCATAAACGGTTAAGTATGTGACAGGTCCTGAACGTTTAGGTCACACCCTAGTCTAACCTTATAGGCCACGTTGGGGCGTGACACCTTATAAGTAGAATGGTATCAGAGCTTAGTTTAGTAACTAAGCATTAGTCGGGTTCAACTCTCGAACCATGGGTAGAAGCCCTAAGGTAATTATGACGTCTTGTTTATATGTGCTAATGTGTGCTAATGTGCCTTAATTGCTTTGAGAATTGAATACTATGTGCCTTTGTGGACTATATGTATTATGTGTCATGCACACCGACACGTTAGTGCCCTCAATTATGCATGCATGCTTTTATACTCCTTCCTTGATACACATGCATGTTACATAACCATGAATGACTGTTTATACACATAGATAGTTAGGATTAGGACTTTCAGGGAAGTGAATTCATGCAGGGAGAACGAAAAGTCTCGGTTAGAGATTTATGGCATCTTCACAGGTACTCGATGGATAGTATGTATTAGTGGATATGCATATGTATAAAATGCGTAGCACGGATATAATTGTTGAGGTAAAGTTATCTCCTTATTTTTGGAATACCTATACCTGTGATTAAGTTGTCAATTTTATAGCTATGAAGTTATTGATTCCGTTAAACCGTTCTTCTAATTGTGGTTCAAGAATAAATGTTAAGGACATACAACTTTCCTTAGATATAAGAATATACTATTAAATATGTAGAGTAGTATATATTCTCATGTGCTGATAGTGGAAGTTGACTTGGAGGTTTCTTTGAATCCATTTCTCACATCTTAAAATTGGCTTGATAGGCTATCTAAGAAGTTGGCAATATACTCGTACGATTGAATCCTTACTTGATTGGAATTAAGCATTGATGAATTTGATATGGTGTATACTAGTGAGTTTCAAGTTCACTAAATGTTGAGATCATAACCAAGAAATTAAAAGATGAATTCGTGGAAGTTGATGATAGTTACTTTTAGGGGTTAGATTATTGAGACATGGATAGTGTATTTGAGTGACTTAACAATGGATAACCTCAAGACATGTAGGCAACTCTGGAGACCGAATTTAACAAGACTGATGATTCTTTAATATAACAAGATACAAGGATGCTGGAATCGAGGAATTCACGTAGCTAGAACTCGTGTTCAAAAGACTACACCTAAAATGTTAGGTCGGATAGAAGTGTAAGGAAGTGATTTATACATTAGATGACTAACATTGCTAAAGGTCCTAAGTTGGATATCAGTGATATTTAGAATGATGGTATTAATTTGGTGCCTCCCGAATTTAGTTGTGATTATGCAAGTAAGTCATTCTATGCACTCGTTGTTTGGATACCCTAGAGGATGTTGGAAAGCATATATCCTTAAGCAAGACCGATGGACCTATTATATAAACCATGAAAATGAGATTAAAGCATCTGGTTGTAAAGTGGAGTCGTTAGGATATGATTAGTAATCCTAAATAGCTAATAGTGAGTATGCATGATGATTCATGGCAAACCCTAGGACCTAAGGTCGACGAGTCTCGATGCTCTTAGCCTAGCTGAACATGTAAATGGGAAGAGTAAGATTTCATAAAGTTAAGATAGAGATGAATCAAAGTCATAATGACCCAAGAGACTATTGTTAGACAAATGTATTATGTGCACCGTTTCATATCTAGAAACTAGCTGTTGGTAGACTTCAAATTGTGGTCGTTAAATGGAGGGCGAATCTTGTAGTGATAGTTATATGAGTCGTTGACTCCTTTTGAAGTTCTATTAGATTATATTGTAGGATGGCTTGCGGTTATAATTCTTATGATGACTTACCCTTGAAGTTATTTTGTGTAACAAGCTACTTGGATTAGTATGGTAAGTATCTTATGAGCTAGATCATTTCGGTACCCAATTATAGTCCTAGGATTGTTGTTGTACGACCGGTAACCTAGTAGAGAATTGATCTCACTTACATGGCTATGAACCTAGCTTAGTAACATTAATGTCGAAGATATATTGGCAGGCATTAAGTGTTCGAAGGAATGATTAGGTTGCTAAGTGAGTAGGACCATTGTCTTCTTAAGTATGATGTAACCTTGGATTGAGGTGAGTGGAATTTATTTAAGGTTGAAACTATTCGCCTTAGGAGTTTTGTATAAGATTAAAAGAAAGTTCTGAAGCCTCGTGACTTGAAAATAGAGATTTGAATAAGAAAATAAATTGTGGATCACAAGCTGGTGAAACTTACTTGAAAAGTTGAATTAGTGCTACATGATTAGTTTACCTATGTAATTTCGATGGCAAATTTGTTGGTGATACTTGATAAACCTTAGAATTCGAGTTTAATGAATCTCAACGGCCTTTCTCCTTGATTACGAACGTAAAGGTTAACGAAACTGGGAAAGAATGTTAGGGAATAGGAGCCTGTAACCAAGAGACTAGTCATTAGAAGATTTACTAATCCAATGTACCTTCAAGATAAGAACTATGATACTACCGATAGATGACGACTTAAGATGGATTAGTTTGTTTGGTGAGTTCAACTTGAAAATAGGGTCGTATCGTGGAAATGATCCGCAACTTGTGTATGACCTATGTGATAACAGTTTTGAAGCTAGTAGATAGGATATGTAAATCGGATATAGACCTATCATCTTGAAATTAGCGTATGTCACCCTAGGATTATGGAATTATTGTGATATTTCTTTTTGAGGTATGAATGCGAGATTGACACAACATGAGTCATGATTTTGGAATTATAGTTATATAGTTAGAATACCGATGCAACTTTGATGACTATGTTTGGAGATTCTAACCTTAGTTAATGAACTCAACATTAAGATCAATTGGAGAAACATATGAAGTGAATTGGTTGAGGTAAGAGATCACCAAACACAGGACGAACAAGAGTAGGAAGAATAACAAGGGTCAGAATCCGTCTAAATGACCTTGACAAGTAAGAATGAATTTCGAGATGAAATTCTTTTAAGGAGGGGAGGATGTGAGGCCCGACCCCGAATAACGTGCCTTACCTCGATTTGCGTGCCTTAGACCTAGAACTGTACGACCGACCTTGGATTATGTACCCTGTCTTAGTTTTCGTGCATGCCTCGTTATACGTGCCTTAACCTAGAATTGTGTGCCCTAATCCTCGATATACGTGCGATACCGAGATAAACATGCCATGACCTTAATTTACGTGCGAGACCTCGATTTGCGTGTGTCTCTTCGTTTCGTGTGCATTAACCTTGAACCACGTGCTTTAACCTAGGTTTAAGAGTCGTGTCTTGAATTACGTGCATTGCATTGAATTACGTGCCATATTTTGATCTACGTTCATTCACCTAGGGTTGCGTGTGTTAGCATTAGAATCCGTGCATTTATCTTGAAGTACGTGCATTAGTCTCGTAGTTCGTGTCTACCTCGTAATTCGTGCCCTAGACCTAGGAATCCGTGCCACCACGCTAATCAATAAAGAATCCTACACAAAGCACAAGACAATAAAATAATCCTACACAATCCACTAACTATTATTATAATCCTAATTCAAATCTCTACAAAATCCACTAACAATAAACAATTCAATCTACACAAACACCTAAACATTCTTTATTCTTTATTCTCACCCAAAACCAATGCACCTCAAATTTCACCCTTACTATAATCCATAATATGCTAAATAGAATCTGAAATTTCAGTAATTTGCAAGCCCTTGGCTGACCACTAAGTGCATTTAGTCTAGCATTGCATAATTTATTCATAATCCTAGACAAACTATGACACAAAGGCATTAAAAAATTGCTCAATTCCCCTCAAATCTCCACCATTTTCGACCAGCCCTTGCATGCCCATGCTAAACATTTTAAATTCCATCTTGAAGACACAAAAAATCAGATTTTTGGCTGCCCAAGGCCGAGCATGCTTCATCAAGTTGCAAGGCTTTGTTTTCTTTTCATTTCACTCATTTTCCTCAAACTTCTCTCTCTCCCTCTCATTCTCTCTCTCCATTTTCGGTTCTTGGCTGAGTTCTCTATCTCCTTGGCTTGTCTTCTTCATAACTTAGCTGAGCCAAGTCAAGCAATCATCAAGAAAGTCGAGCAAACAAGCTAGAGTTCGAAAATCACTCATGCATGTGCATTGAAGCTTCATTTTCGGCCTAGGTGAGTTACTAAGCTTCCATTTATTTTCTTCAAGTCCTAACTACATGCATGTGCTAAGAGATTGATCACTAAGCTAGGAAAAATAGAGAAACCAAGTTGGAATCTCGGCTAAGCAAGAAGAAGAAGAGATTTGAAGCATCAACAAGTTTTTGTGCATCTTTGTGGTTGATTGCTAAGGTGAGGGTTAAAAACCTTTTGAAAACTCTTCAAAATTTCACATGCATGCTCATAAATGTATGTATTTGCTTCTGTACTTGAGATATATGGTCGTTCATAAGCTTAAACAACCATGCATGGCAAGATCTTGGCTTGAAAATGATGCTAGGTGAAGTCGAAATGGATGACAGCTCTCTGACCAGTCTGTTTGAGGTAAGTTTAGCTAGGCAAATGATGTTGAAAATGCTTGAAAATTGGTAGGTGCTTGTTTGGACAGTTTTGAACATCTTTCCCAGAAATAGGCCGAAGCTAATTTTGACTCTAAGGTCCTCAAAATGGCAAATCAATAAAATGTGACCAAATCTGGAAATCTGGAAAAATGAATCAGGTTTTGGCAGATGCACCGACCTTGTGGAACGAACCATATTTGACTTAGTAAATGTTGACCAAAACAAAGGAAATTTGGTTCACTGCTATATTTTTCAGTTCTGGACAATTTTGTCAGAAATGGACCAAAGCTAAAACTGACTCTAAGGACCTCAAAAACGTCAATTTCTGAAAAGTGTGCAAATCTGGACAGTTTTGTGCTACCTCACTGTTTCGGCTATAACTAATGATTCTGAACTCCAATTGATGCAAGGTTTGTTTCTGATTTTAGTTAACTTCTTAAGATTTAATTTTACAACTTATTCACTGAATTTGGAGATTGTTTGATTATCCTATTGATTGTGGGAAAACAGCCTATTGCAGTAAAGGTTTCATTTAGCTACATGCTTGGAAAATTGTTGTAACCTCTCTTGTGGTTCTAATTGTGTGGAAATGTGGTGTTGGGATGTTATGTGGACTGTTTTGAGTACTTGAGGATGCTTGAATTGAATGATGCATGACTTGAGAATGATTTTGAGTTGACTTAGGGTTTAATCACGCGGTTAAGCATGAAACGGAAACCCTAATGACTAGGTAGTCTTTCTAAGTGTTGATCATTTGGATATTGTGTGGAAATTATATGCTTAGTGGGCTGCCCGTTAATGTCTAATAACTTCAAATGTGATTTTGACCATTGCATGTTGACAAATAAGCTTTTCTTGCACCCGAACCCATAATTGATATCATTGCATGTTGAATAATCTTATCACTTGATCATGTGGACTTCTTAATGAGTTATATGGCCTGTTTTACATGTGTTACATGGCTGCCCGTTTAATTTTCATATAACTCTATATGCCTTCAAGTGAAATTCTCATGTCTTATCGTGCCTTGCTTGTCTATCTGTCAATGTGCAATCTTATGACTGTCCGGAGGCAACCTACTTTGTTGTCCTCCTACTGTGATAACCCGAACCCAGCATGCATTTAATAGCACTTGACTGCATTTGATTAAATGTTTCATTAGTTAAATCATCTAATTATCACTGTTTTGCTATTTCTTTTAGAAGAATTCGAAAAAGATTTATATTAATTGATTAAAAGATTATTACCTATTTTTAATAATTGTAGTAATTGAATTTATTCTCTTGTGATTAATTAAGTGTCATCTTAAATGTTAATATTTAATTGCACTTGTTTACATGTTTATATTTATTTGTTCATTTGTAACTTAATATTACCTTCATAATTCTTTAAAATATTCTAGGAATAATTAAATTATTTGATTTTAAATGAATATTGATTACTTTGACTATTTTGATTATTTTAAAAAAATCGGTTTTAATTTTCTTGCATTAAATTACTCGGTTTTTAATTAAATGATAAAAGTAACTCCGAGCCGGAGTGAATTTTAAACTATTCTACTATTCTACTTTTCAAAGAAATAGAGTTTTATATTATTGTTCACCACTTTATTAGCGATCGATTAGTGACCGTTCGATCACAGAATTTCAAAAAAAAAAGGAGTTAGAGAAATATTCTTCGAACTTAGTGAAAAATGTTTTTAGCTTAAATTAACTAGTTTTAGTTGTTTTTCATTTAATTGCATTGATTTAACATGAATTGGAATTAATGGCATCAAAATAAGCTTATTTGATTATTTTTAACTAAAGTTTGATTTTGCAAAAGACCAAAATGCCCTTTGTCACCTAATAAATAATAAAACGATGCTAAAATCAATAAAAACAAATTGCAAAATGCCACCCATGTCCCCCCCTTGGCCGAAGCATTTCATGAAGAAAAGAAAAGAATTTTCTTGCATTTTTCTTCTACAATCGTGAGTGGAACTGCTCGGGGGTCGTGGCTCGGGTCCTTGCGGGTCTTGGTCTTCAATCTCTGTTAGGGTTTTCACGCTTTTGTGCATTTTAATCTGAATTTGATTTTTTAGTCAATTTTTCAGATTTGATATTTATCGCGTTATAATGCATGTTATTGCTTGAAATAGCTTGCTTAGGGTTCGTAGAGCATTGCTTGTTAGCTATTTAGCAATTTTTACGGTTGAAACTGCGTAATTGAAATTGGGGAAGAATATGAATAGTGAATTATGAATAGTAAATACTAGAATTTCGGATTTCGATCCGAATTGCGATTGATTGATTTGGATAGGTGCCATTAGTGATAGAAAGCTAAAATGTGAAATAAAAATGGATCGGCCTTTGTTAAAATTGAAAATTAGACGAAGAAACGTAAAGGGGCCGTTTGACCAAAAGTTGACCGTGCTCGAATTGAGTTGGGGGTTTTGCAATTGAGGGCATGGAAGCACTATTGGCGCTGTTGTGGCGTTGATTGAGTGACCGGTTAACATAGCTCTAGTTCAAACGCGGTAGGTGGACTTTCGGGTCTCGGGTGAGAAAGTGAAGTTTAGAGACATAGAAACGTGCCTTGTAGTGCCTGAGTGAATGTAGTGAAATCGGTTTCCTAATCCCGTAGCTCGTTTGCTCGTAATTGTCCTTGTAAGTTGGGGTTGAATAGTGATATTTGTTGTTTTCGTGTTTGAACTGCCGTTACTTGTTTAAATGTTGTTATTGTTTCTTATTATTACTTGTTATGCTTGGAAAAGTTAGATGAATGTTAGTATTGATTGTGATTGCTTGTTATCTCGTTTGTTGTCACTAGTTTGTATTGTTGTGCTATCGCTCATTTATTGCCTTGTATCGAGTCTTGCATTGCATAGTGTCTCGCGCGTGAGTGATGGGCCTCTCTGGGTAGCCTCGGGTTGCTAGTGTTGGTTGCTCTAGCTCCGCTGCGATTCCCTTTCTCGCTTGGGTTGCCTCCCAGGGAGATTTGGGTCGTAGATTGATGGATACTTCCGGGGTATTCCAAACTGGTGTTATAATGTGGTTGCGCGCTTATTGTTATCGTTGTCAAACATCAAGCTCGAGATTGATGTATCGCTCGTAAAATGGTATATTGCTCGTATGAGTGAACCACAGCCTTCAGAGTGTGGTATAGCTTTAAAGGGCTGTGTTAATGCTTTCTTGATTGCTTATAGTATTGTTGTTTGTATTGAATGTTTCCTTATTGTCTTTATTGCTTAACTGTGATTATTTGCATTGCACGATCTTCTTTCTCTCCAACTTGATATCTGTCTCGCCCTCACTGAGTATACGTGTTGTGTATACTCACTCCTCACTACCACATTTCAGGAAATGCCTTGTTAGCTGAAAAGTTCGTGGATATGTGTTAGTTCGTGCCTGAGGAGTTGTCTTGCGTGCTTTGTGGCTTGAGCTGTCAAAGATGTAAAGATGTATGTTCATATGTTGTATGTATTTATTGTTAAAAGAAATGTAATTTAATCTAGCTAAGTAGTTGAGGTAGATTGATAAGTTAGTTATGTATTCAGTAGTATAGTTAACCCGATGCATGTTTGTAATTGTCTAAAGAAAAGAGTGAGAATGGTATGATAGTATATTTTGTGCAGTAGATTAGTATGGATTAAATGTCAAGCTTGAATGTTCTTGTAAAAGATGTAAAGAGATAGGTTAGTTTTAAACTGGAAATGTATATTTATATGCTGTGTTTAGTTGTTGAGAACCAAGGCTCGGATGGCCTTGAGGTGGTTTTGAATGTTTGGACATGGTATTGGTCCACTTATATGCTATCGCAGGTTTTACATTTTGCCTAGAAACAGGGGAGACTCCGTCCGTTTTCCCTGAAAATTATGCCCGGGTTTGGTTTGGGTTGTGATTAGATCGATTGATAGAACTCCCGGTCTCGAGAGGGATCGGGGTGTTACACCACTGTGATATATTACCTGTTTTATCGTGCCCTGCCTGTTTACTTGGTCAATGTGCAATCTTATGACTGTCCGGAGGCAACCTACTTTGTTGTCCTCCTACTGTGATATATTACCTGTCATAAATGTGCATTGCATACAAGGTTGCAACCTTTCCTGTCGGCATGGTAGCGATCACGCACGTCGGGCGGCATCGGGCTTGCCGGTGTTACCGTGACCACCATGGTCCCATTCCCTCTCTCGCTTGGGGGCTAGACTTCCTCGGAGAGTTGGGTCGTAGGATTTTGGGGTACATCCGAAGTACACGCACCTGGTGTGTTTGGGGGATGATTTGAAGTCGGCCGCAACAACTGATCCTGGATCTGATCTGAGAGCTAATGCTCACCGTATCCTTTTTATTATGTGTATAAGTACTCCCGCTTAGATCCTAGAGAACCTCAGGGAGGAAAGACAAGTATTCATGTTCTGTACTTGTATTTTTGTACTTGTATTTCTGTTGTATTCATGTTTGAAAAAGGAATTTTCATAAGTTTAACCGGAAAATGAGTTTCAAAACTTATTTCTCGTTCCTTCTCGCTGAGTTCATAAGGACTCACCCTCTTTTATCATCTCAGGTGAAGAAGATCAAGAATAGGTACCCGAGGACGATGTGCCTAACGATGATTCCTTGGAGTGATTGCCTGTCTTGTGTGCCTTGCGTGATTTTGGCTATTTGTGAACTATGCTACTTGAAGATTATTTTTTTTATGTTGCTCGTTGTTTATTGATGTAAATGACCCCGTTGTAATTTGGGTCTAATTCTGGGATTGTACTATCTATAACTGGACGAACTTTTATTTGGTAGTTTGCTTTCATTTTCTTAATTAGTAGTTATCATGGGCATTCAAACCACTAGATGAACAATCAACTAAGTTAATTCTATCTAATTTCACTTAGGTGCTCATTTGCAAACTAAAGGATAATATGTACTTGCATAATAGGAAATTGACAAATAAACAGGACATAGTTATCATGTTAGGCTTATTAACCAAACGAGACTTTCAAGATAAACTAGTTAGCCAATCGGTTGGTGACAAATAGGAGTCCTTAATGGAATTGGATTAATGATCGGAATAATTGAGGCGTTTAGAGAATTAGGCCAAACCAAAGAGCCCAATTACAGCCGTTATGCTGCCGGTTTTCTAAAAAACTTTGGAGTTTAGACTAAAACGATAAGTGTTAATTCTTCATAAACGGTTAAGTATGTGACATGTCCTGAACGTTTAGATCACACCCTAGTCTAACCTTATGGGCCGGGTTGGAGCGTGACAACTTGACTATACTGATGAAGAAAAGGTTGAGTTTGCTGTGTTCTTGTTGCACGGGGATGCTGAGCATTGGTGGCACACTGTGGAGGCACTTTGGGAAACTGATCGTACACCTCGCTTGTGGGGTAATTTCGTTAAGGAATTCAATGAGAAATACGTACCTACAGTTTCCAGGCAGAGGGGAATTGAGGAATTCATGCACTTGAACCAGGGTAACATGACGGTGGTCCAGTATGAGGCTCGTTTTGACCGACTGTCTCGCTATGCTCAATATATGGTCAGTACTCTTGAGGCAAAGATGTGGAAATTTATGAATGGATTGAGGCCAGAAATCAAAGATCAGCCAGCTTTGTATGACTTCACTACCTATTCTGCTCCCCTTGCTGCTGCTTCCCGAGTTGAGAAGAGGAAACTTGATAGAGCCGGTTCAAGCCAGCCAAACAAGAAACCATATCAGCCTCCAGGACAACAGAGGAAATTCCAGACTCAGATTCGCAGTCAGGGCCAGAGCCAGAACAGACCAGTCAATAACCGTGGCCCGACTAAAGCACTATCAGCCTCTTCCTCCCACGGATCCTCAAGTAGTTCATCTGCTACTCAGTCTATCAACTGTTCTTACTGTGACAAGAAGGGTCACACCGAGGCCCAGTGCTGGAAGAAGTCAGGACGATGTGTGCGATGTGGCAGTGATCAGCATCAGATCAAGGATTGCCCTAAATGGCAAGGAAGACAAAATCAAACTAAACCAGCTGGTAGAGGCAAGACTTCAGTTCTTAGAGTTCAGGCCCGAGCTAATGCTATTGAGTGCGAGGAGTTTCCTGAGGAGAGTGCTGTTGTTGAAGGTACATTCTTGATACTAAATCAACCTGTTAGGGTACAAATTGATCCAGGTGCTACTCATTCGTTTATTACTTCCTTATGTGTGCAACGTGTGAAATTACGAGTTGTATGTTTGCCTTATGAAGTATAAGTTGGTACTCCGATGGGTTCTAAACTTGTTACTCGCTCAGATTGTAAAGCATGTAAAATCCAAATTAATGATAGGGAATTCTTAGCCAATCTTATAGTGTTACCCTTTCGAGACTATGAGGTCATCTTAGGGATGGACTGGTTGGCAAAACATCATGCTCAACTAGATTGCCAGACGAAGATTGTGACATTCCAGATACCTGATCAACCAATATTAGATGTAATAGGTCGAAGAGACTTCACCGGGAGTTCCATCATTTCATCTACGAAAGCAGTGAAGTCCTTGAGAAAAGGGTGTAGTGGATACTTAGCTTACCTCATCAACAAGCCATCGGACAAAACTAAGTTGGAGGAGATGCTAGTGATTAAAGATTATGTGGATGTGTTTCCAGAAGAATTGTCTGGTTTACCCCCGGACAGGGAGATCGAGTTCATAATAGAATTACTGCCTGGCACCCAGCCGATATCTAAAGCTCCCTATCGTATGGCACCCGCCGAGCTACAAGAATTGAAGGACCAATTGCAAGGATTGTTGAAGAAGGGGTTCATTCAACCAAGTTCTTCTCCGTGGGGTGCACCAGTCCTATTTGTAAAGAAGAAAGATGGAACGTTGAGGCTATGCATCAATTATCAAGGATTGAACCAAGTGACTGTCAAGAATAAATACCCACTTTCATTGATCGACAAGTTGTTTGATCAACTTCAAGGAGCTAAAGTGTATTCAAAACTCGACTTGAGACAAGGGTACTACTAGTTGCGGATCAAAAAGGAGGATGTGCCTAAAACGGCTTTCAGGACGAGATATGGGCATTATGAATTTGTGGTGATGCCATTTGGGCTAACTAATGCCCCTGTAGCTTTTATGGACTTGATGCACAGGGTGTTTCAACCCTACTTGGACCAATTTGTGGTGATCTTTATTGATGATATTTTGGTATACTCAAAATCTGAGGTTGAGCATGAACAACATCTGCGATTGGTATTACATAAACTTCGGGAGCACCAATTGTATGCAAAGTTTAGCAAATACGAATTTTGGTTGCGGTATATTGCATTCTTAGGCCACATTATATCCCAAGAGGGAATAGCGGTGGACCCATCAAAGATAGAAGCGGTGATGTCTTGGAAGAAGCCAAAAAATGTTACGAAAGTTCGGAGTTTTCTCGGTCTAGCCGGCTATTATCGGAGGTTCGTAAAGGATTTCTCAAAGATTGCAGGACCGCTTACAAAGCTCACTCAAAAGAAAACAAAGTTCGTGTGGGATGACAAGTGTGAGAACAGCTTTCAAGAACTGAAGAAAAGATTGACTACCGCACCTGTTCTTGCATTGCTTGAAGGGAGTCAAGGCTTTGTAATCTATAGCGATGCTTCCAAAGAAGGACTGGGGTGTGTGTTGATGCAAAATGGTAGAGTGATTGCGTATGCCTCTAGGAAGCCCAAGCCGTATGAATTGAATTACCCGACGCATGATTTGGAGTTAGCGGCTATTGTGTTTGCACTCAAGAAATGGAGGCACTATCTATGGAGTAACAAGTTTGAGGTGTTTACTAATCACAAGAGCTTGAAGTACTTGTTCTCACAAAAAGAGTTGAACATGAGGCAAAGGCGGTGGATGGAGCTTTTGGATGATTATAACTGCACAATCAATTATATGCCCAGTAAAGCAAATGTAGTTACAGATGCCTTAAGTCGGAAAGCAAGCATGGAAAAACTGAAAGTTAAGGTGCAGGAGTTGTTAGAGGAAGCATTTTTGTGGAATCCACAATTGACTCAAAAAGGGTTATTATTTACCACTACACAAATTCAATCGACCTTGTTGTCTGAATTATGAAAGGCTCAACAGAAGGACCAATAGTTTCAGAAGATTAAAGAAAGCAACACAGATTTCAAGTTTTATGGTGATGGTATTTGGAGGTTCATGAATCAAATTTGTGTTCCTAATGATCTAGAGTTGAAAAAGAAGATTCTTGAAGACGCCCATAACTCAAGATACACTATTCACCCCGGCGGAACAAAGATGTATCGGGATTTGAAGCAACACTATTGGTGAAATAACATGAAGAGGGAGATCGCGGAGTTTGTGGCACGATGTTTGACTTGCCAGAGAGTCAAAGCAGAACATCAACGAGCGGCAGGTTTACTTCAACCGTTGAAAATTCCCCGATGGAAATAGGAACATATAACTATGGACTTTGTCATGGACCTGCCCAGGTCACAAAAGGGTCATAATGCCGTTTGGGTCATAGTGGATAGATTGACTAAGTCAACGCACTTCTTACCGATGAACAAGGAGGATAGTCCTGAGAAACTGGGTGATTTGTATGTGGCGGATATTGTAAGGTTGCACGGGATGCCTGTGAGTATTGTGTCGGATAGGGATCCTCGTTTTACTTCCCGATTTTGGAAGAGATTGCAAGAAGCTTTGGGAATGAAGTTGAGTTTCAGTACAGCTTATCACCCTCAAACTGATGGACAATTTGAGAGAACTATTCAGATTCTGGAGGATATGCTGAGGGCGTGTGTTCTAGACTTCGGAAATAGTTGGGAAAAATATCTGCCCTTAGCGGAGTTTGCTTATAATAACAGCTATCAGGCCACTATCAGAATGGCCCCATGTGAGTCATTGTATGGACGTAAGTGTCGATCCCCAATTTACTGGGATAAGGTTAGTGAGACGAAGACTTTTGACCCGACCCTTCTACCTGAACTCATGAAGACTATTGATAATGTCCACCTCGTCCGGAAACGGATGCTTACCGCCCAAAGCAAGTAGAAAAGTTATGCAGACCGACGGAGATGGAATCTAGATTTGAGGTCGGCGACAAGGTGTTCTTGAAGATATCACCTCGGAGGGGACTGATTAAACATGACAAGGGTGAAAAGTTGAGCCCGAGGTTTGTAGGACCATTTGGGATAATTGAAAAGGTTGGCAAATTGGTGTATCGTCTGAAATTACCCCAAAATCTCTCTAATATTCATGATGTCTTTCATGTTTCAATGCTATGGAAGTATCATCCTGAGCCTGAGCCGTTGCAGCTTCGGGAAAACTTGTCTTATGAGGAGAAGCCCATCCGGATTCTAGACCAACAAGATTGGGAGTTGTGCAACAAATCTATACCGATGGTGAAAGTGTTGTAGGATCACCATGGAGTTGAAGAAGCAACGTGGGAAAGGGCGAGACCAGATGGAGCAACAGTATCTGGCATTATTTCAAAGGTAAAAATTGAATTTCAGGACGAAATTCTTTTAAGGAGGGAAGGATGTGAGGCCCGACCTCGATTTGCGTGCGATACCTCGTTTCGTGTGCCCTAACCTAGAATTACGTGCCTTGACCTAGGTTTAAGTGTCGTGTCTCATTTTATGTGCCTTGCATTTGCTTGGAAAACGTGCATTTGTCTCGAAATTCATACCCTACCTCGTAGTGCGTGCCCTAGACCTAGGTAAGCGTGCCCGTACGCTAATCAAGAGAGCATCTTACACAAAGCACTAGATTATTAATTAATCCTACAAACTCCACTAACTAATATTAAAATGCTAATTCAACTCACTAGAAGACGAAATTTCACCAAAAGCTAAACATTCTTATTCTTTATTCTTTATTCTTTTGCACATTCCAAACACACAATAAAATAATGCTCAAAACATGACAAAAAAGTCAGATTGGAACACTAGCTTGGCCGACCACATGATGCATTTGACAAGAATTTACATAATTCAAAAATCATACCTAGACAAGCCTATGACACAAAGCATAAAAAAAATGACCTAAAACCCTACCCAATGCACCACAATCTTGGCCCACTCAATTTCCCACGCTAAGATGATTCGAAATATGCTCTTGAAGACACAAAAATCAGAAATTTTGAAGCCTTAGGCCGACACACTCACAAACACCAACATTTCATTCATTTCATTCTCTCATCCTCTCATTTTCTCTCACCCTCTCGGCCTAGGCTGCTTCATCACTCTCCATAGCTTAAGCTCATCATCCTAAGGTTCATCTAGACACTCAAGGCCCTAGAAAGCTTGACCAAGCAAGCTAGAAGCAAAGAGACATGCATGCAAGCTCATAGAATACTCACGACGTACTATCCGGAACGAAAAAACTGTGCAAAAGAAGAAAAGTGTCCCGAAACTGATAAAAACGATCAATTTTGGGCTTCAAAAACAGATGTAGCTTAGCAAGCTTGGTGCCACCTGTCGTATAGCTCTCGAAGAGCTTTCCAATGGTATGCTGTGTGCCGTGTAACTCCTTACGAATCAAAAGTTATGAGTACCGGAGCGACGGATACCTGGTCACAAGCCCTACGCCCTCTATTTGCGGGCCCAGCCTCTACGTGAAGTAAAGTATTCTTGCCTAAGGTGCCATGTGATTCGGTAATAGAAAGGGGATGGATTAGGTTGTTGTCCTTTTCGCGTCTCACGACGTACGATCCGTGATGAAAAAGCAACGCAAAAGAAGAAAAGTATCCCAAAACTTATGAAAATGTTTGATTTTGGGCTCTGAAAACAGGTGCAACCGAGCAGGCTAGGTGCCCCCATCGTAGAACTGTGAAAGAGCTTTCCAACGGTATGCTGTGCGCAGCGTAACTCATTACGGATCAAAAGTAATGGGCACCGAAGCGACGGATACCTGGTCACAATCCCCACGCCCTCGGTTTGAGGGCCCAGCCTCTACATGAATTGAAGTTGTCTTGCCTAAGGTGCCGTGGGATTCGGTACTAAAAATGTGATGGATTAGGTTGTTGTCCTTTTCACGGCTCACGACGTACGATCCTAGACGAAAAAACAACGCAAAACAAGAAAATTGTCCCAAAAATGAAAACGTTTGATTTTGGGCTTCGAAAATAGGCGCAGCCCAGCAGGCTTGCTACTCCCGTCGTAGAGCTCTCGGAGAGCCTTCCAACGGTATGCTGTGCGTCACGTAACTCCTTGCGGATCAAAAGTTATGGGCACCGGAGCGACGGATACCTAGTCAAAAGCCCCACGCCATCGGTTTGAGAGCCCAGCCTCTACATGAAGTGAAGTTGTGTTGCCCAAGGTGCCGTGTGATTCTGTAAGAGAAATATGATGGATTAAGTTGTCGTCCTTTTTGTGGCTCACGACGTACGATCCAGGATAGAAAAATAGCGAAATAAAAGAAAAATGTCCCAAAATTGATGAAAACGTTCGATTTTGGGCAACGAAAACAGGCATAGCCGAGCAAGCTTTTTGCCCCAATCGTAGAGCTCTTGGAGAGCTTTCCAACGGTATGCGGTGCGCCGCGTAACTCCTTACGGATCAAGAGTTATGAGCACCGGAGCGACGTATACCTGGTCACAAGCCCCACGCCCTCTGTTTGCGGGCCCAACCTCTATGTGAAGTGAAGTTGTCTTGCCCAAGGCGCCGTGGGATTCGGTAGGATTCAGTAATAGAAATGTGATGGATTAGGTTGTCGTCCTTTTCGCAGCTCATGACGTACGATCCGGGACGGAAAAACTGCGCAAAAGAAGAAAAGTGTCTCAAAACTGATGAAAATATTCGATTTTGGGCTCTAAAAATAGGCGCAGCTGAGCAAGCTCCGTGTCCCCGTCGTATAGCTCTCGGAGTGCTTTCCAACGGTATGCTGTGCGCCACGTAACTCCTTACGGATCAAAAGTTATAGGCCCTGAGTGACGGATACCTGGTCACAAGCCCCACGCCCTCGGTTTGAGGGCCCAGCCTCTACATGAAGTGAAGTTGTCGTGCCCAAGGTGCTGTGTGATTCGATAATAGAAATGTGATGGATTAGGTTGTCGTCCTTTTCGCGGCTCACGACGTATGATCTGGGATGGAAAAACTGTGCAAAAGAAAAAAAGTGTACCAAAACTGATGAAAACGTTCGATTTTGGGATCCAAAAATAGGAGCATCCGAGCAAGCTTGGTGGCCCCTATCGTAGAGCTCTCGGAAAGCTTTCCAACGGTATGTTGTGCGCCGCGTAACTCCTTACAGATCAAAAGTTATGGGCACTGAAGCGACAGATACCTGGTCACAAGCCCCAGCCTCTACGTGTAGTGAAGTTGTGTTGCCCAAGGTGCCGTGCTATTCGGTAATCGAAACGTGATGGATTAGGTTGTCGTCCTTTTCGCGGCTCATGACTTACGATCCAGGACAGAAAAACAGCGCAAAAGAAGAAAAGTGTCCCAAAACTGATGAAAACGTTCAATTTTGTGCTCCGAAAACAGGCGTAGCCAAGTAATCTTGGTGCCTCCGTCTTAGAGCTCTTGGGGAGCTTTCCAACGGTATGCGGTGCACCGCATAACTCCTTACGGATCAAAAGTTATGGGCACCGGAGCAACTGATACCTGGTCACAAGTCCCACGCCCGCAGTTTGCGGGCCTAGCCACTACGTGAAGTGAAGTTGTCTTGCCCAAGATGCTATGGGATTTGGTAATAGAAATGTGATGGATTAGGTTGTCATCCTTTTCGCGGCTCACGATGTACGATCCGGGATGAAAAAACTACGTAAAAAAAAAGTGTCCCAAAACTGATGAAAACGTTCGGTTTTAGGCTCCAAAAATAGGTGCAGCTGAGCAAGCTTATTGGCCCTTGTCGTAGAGCTCTCAAAGAGCTTTCCAACGGTATGCTGTGCGCTGCGTAACTCCTTATGAATCAAAAGTTATGAACACCGGAGCGACGGATACCTAGTCATAAGCCCCTCACCCTCTGTTTGCCGCCCCAGCCTCTACGTGAAGTGAAGTTGTCTTGCCCAAGGTTCCATGTGATTCGGTAATAGAAATGTGATGTATTAGGTTGTCGTCCTTTTCGTAGCTCACGACGTACGATCAGGGACGAAAAAATAGCGCAAAAGAAGAAAAGTGTCCCAAAATTATGAAAATGTTTGATTTTGGGCTCCGAAAACAGGCGCAACTGAGTAGGCTAGGTGCCCCCATTGTAGAGCTCTCAGAGTGCTTTCCAACGGTATGCTATGCGCCGCGTAACTCCTTACGGATCAAAAGTAATGGGCACCAGAGCGACGGATAGCTGGTCACAAGCCCCATGCCCTCGGTTTGAGGGCCCAGCCTCTACGTGAAGTGAAGTTGTATTGCCCAAGGTGCCGTGGGATTCGGTAATAAAAATGTGATGGATTAGGTTGTCGTCCTTTTCACGGCTCACGACGTATGATCCGGGACTGAAAAACAGCGCAAAAGAAGAAAAGTGTCCCAAAACTTATAAAAACATTCAATTTTGGGCTCCAAAAATAGGCGCAGCCGAGCAGGCTTGCTGCTCCCGTCATAGAGCTCTTGGAGAGCTTTCCAACGGTATGCTTTGCGCCGTGTAACTTCTTACGGATCAAAAGTTATAGGCACCAGAGCGACGGATACCTGGTCACAAGCCCCACGCCCTCGGTTTGATAGCCCAGCCTCTACGTGAAGTGAAGATGTCTTGCCCAAGGTGCCATGTGATTCGTTAATAGAAATGTGATGGATTAGGTTGTCGTCCTTTTCGCGGCTCACAACGAACGATCCGGGATGGTAAAACAGCGCAAAAGATGAAAAGTGTCCCAAAACTGATGAAAACGATCGATTTTGGGCTCCGAAAACAGGCGCAGCCGAGCAAGCTTGGTGCCCCCATCGTAGAGCTCTCGGAGAGCTTTCCAACGGTATGCTGTGCACCGCGTAACTTGTGAGGCCTGATCTCGATTTGCGTGTATTTGTTTGGAAAATGTGTATTCATCTCGTAGTTTGTGCCTTACCTTGTAGTGCGTGCCCTAAATCTAGGAAAGCGTGCCCGCACACTAATCAAGAAAGCATCTTGCACGAAGCACTAGATTATTAATTAATCCTACAAACTCCACTAACTAATATTAAAATACTAATTCAACTCATTAGAAGACGAAAATTTCACCAAAAGCTAAACATTCCTATTCTTTATTCTTCATTCTTTTTGCATGTTCCAAGCACACTCAATTAAATAAAGCTTAAAGCATGACAAAAATTCAGAAATTGGAGCCAAGATGGCCGGCCATGCTAAGGGCTTGAGCAAGGTTTGAACCATTATTTTATATCTTGCATGCTTAGTCAAAAAAAAAAGAAAAGAAAAAGCTCACACCATGACAAATCTTTCCTTGCACCAAGACACCTTTTGCTAAACACCGAGCTACACATCTCGGCCTCTTCACCGTTGTGTCTCCTCACAATTCAAATTGCTCAACATAACAACACAAATCAGAATTTTGAGAGCATAGGGCCGACACACACACCAACATTTCATTTTCCTCAAACATTCTCTCTTTCTCTCATTCACACCCTCTCTCTCTTGGCTTTAGCTGCAACCTTAGGCTCCATAGCTCAAGCTCATCATCATAAGGTTCATCTAGACAATCAAGGCCCTAGGAAGCTCGACCAAGCAAGCTAGAAGCAAAGAGACATGCATGCAAGCTCATAGAACACTCATTTCGGCTTAGGTATGTTTGATAGCTTCTATTTCATCTCCCTTTTGTTCTAACCACATGCACATACTAAGAACATGTTAACTTAGCTAGGAATTAAGGAAATCAAGCAATATCCCTCGGCCAAACAAGGAAAGAAGACCATTTGTGTATCTCCAAGAGTTTTGAGCATCATTTGTTGACAATAGGCTAAGGTGAGGGTTAATCCTTTTTAAAAGCTTTCAAAAACCACATGCATGCCTTCATATGTCTATTATTACCTCTGTACTTGTGGTATGTGTGTGTACATGAGCTTTTGTAACCATGCATGGCAAGATATTTAGCTAGAACTTGAAGATAGATAAAATCGTGAAAATGGCAGATTTCTGACTTGTTAGGAAAAAGTCTATTTGGCCTAGTAGATGATGCTTAAAATGGATGAAAATTGGTAGGTGACTAGTTTTTCCAGTTCTGAGAATTTTTCGTAGAAATAGGCCAAGGCCAATTTTGACTCTAAGGTCTCCAAAATGGCAAAACATCGAAAGGTGTCCAAATTTGGAAAATCTGGGAAAATGGAGCAGGTTTTTGGCAGTTCACTGTCCTTGTAGAACGAACCAGTTTTGACTTAGTAAATGATATCTAAAATGCATTAAATTTGGTAGGTTGCTATATTTTTCAGTTCTGGACATTTTTTCCAGAAATAGACCAAAGCCAATTCTGACCCTAAGACCCTAAAAAATGGCAAGTATTGAAATATGTACGAATCTGGACAGTTTTGCGTAGTCTCACGGTTTTGGCTATAACTCTTGAATCCGAACTCCAAATGATGCGAGGTTTGTTTCTGGATTTAGTTCACTTAATAAGCTTTAATTTGAAATTTTTTTCACTGAAATTGGAGATTATTTGCTTGTCTAAATGATTGTGGGAAAACAGACCATTGCAGTGAGGTTTTTATCTAGTGATATGCTTTGAAAATTATTGTAACTTCTCTTGTGGTGGTAAATGCTTGGGATTGTGGCACTTGGATGTTGTGTGGACTGTTTTGAATGATTGAGGATGTTTTAATTAATCGATGCATGGCTTTGGTTTAATTACGTGACAACTTGTGGCTTAATCGCACGGGTAAGCATAAACTGAAACCCTAATGACTATGAAAACTCGCTAAGTGTTGATCCTATGGTTATCATGTCTAATTATGTGATTAATGGGCTACCCGTAGTTGTCCTTATAGCCCTAAATGTGATTTCCGATGATTACATGTTGTCAAGTAGGCCTTTCTTGCACCCGGTCCCACGTAGACATCGTTGCATGCTGTATAAACTTATTATTTGATTACGTGAACCCCGAAATGAGTTATATGACTTGATTTACGTGTGTTACATGGCTGCCCGTTTAATATTCATATAACTCCATGTGCTTTACAAGCAAAATTACGTGTCAAAGCATGCCTGGTGTGTTTACTTGTCAATGTGCAATCTTATGACTGCTCGGAGGCAACCAACTTTGTTGTCCTCCTAATGTGATATATTAAATGTCATAAATGTGCATTGCATTCAAGGTTGCAACCTTTCATTCTGGCGTGGTAGCATTTCACGCACACCGGGCGGCATCGGGCTTACCGGTGCAACCGTGACTACCATTGTCCAATTCCCTCTCTCGCTTGGGGGCTAGACTTCCTCGGAGAGTTGGGTCGTAGGATTTCGGGGTACATCCGGAGTACACCCATTTGGCGGGTTAAGTGGATGATTTGAAGTCGACCGCAACAACTGATACTGGAAATGAACTGAGAGCAAAAGCTCACCGTATCCTTTACACTATGTGTATAAGTACTCTCGCTTGGTTCCTAGAGGACCTCGGGAAGGAAAGACGGGTAATTGTATTTTTTTACTTTTATATTACATTATGAACTTACTTGTGATATATATTATGCTTGCAAAAAGGGTTTTCATAAGTTGAACCGAAAAAAGAGTTTCAAAACTTATTTCTCGTTCCCCCTCGCTGAGTTCATAAGGACTCACCCTCTTTTATCATCTCAGGTGAAGAAGATCAGGAACAGGTACTTGAGGATAACGTGCCTATCGATGACTCCTTGGAGTGATTGCCTGCCCTACGTGCCTTACTTGACTGTGGCCATTTGGTGAACGATATGTTTGTTTTGAAGACTATCTCTTATGATGTTGTCATTGTTATTGTAAAAGTCCCCCGTTGTAATTTGGGGTCTAATTTTGATTTGTACCGATATTAACTAGACAGACACCCTATTTGCTTGTTTTGCTACTTTGATTAGTAACTACTACAGGCTTATGAAGTATTAGGCAAAGGGCTAAGTAAAATAAATCTATCCAATCTTAAACAGGTACACATTGGTAAGCTAAGATCAACAGGTACTTTTGTAACAAGGATTGACAAACAAACGAGACATAGTGATCATGCTAGGTTGTTAATCAAATGAGACTTCGAGATAACTAGTAGGCATTTCGACTGGTGATAAATAGTAATCATAGTTGGAAATGAATTTGAGATTGAAAGTTTTGAGGCGTGTAGAAATTTTGGTCAACTAGGGAGCCTAATTACAGCCGCTATGCTGCCGGTTTTCCAGAGAATTTTTGGAGTTCTAGGCTAACTTTAAATGTTAAACCTTAATCAATGATTAAGTATAGAAACAATATGAATGTTTAGAGCACATCCTAGTCTAACCTATATAGGTCGGGTTGGGGCATGACATGACTCCTTACGGATCAAAAGTTATGAGCACCGGAGCGACGGATACCTAGTCACAAGCCCCACGCCCTCTGTTTGCGGGCCCAGCCTCTACGTGAAGTGAAGTTTTCTTAACCAAGGTTCCATGAGATTCAGTAATAGAAATGTGATGGATTAGATTGTCATCCTTTTCGCGGCTCACAAAGTACGATCCGGGATAGAAAAACTGCGCAAAAGAAGAAAAGTGTCCCAAAACTGATCAAAAATGTTCAATTTTGGGCTCTAAAAATAGAAGCAGCCGAGCAAGCTTGGTGCCCCTTGTTGTAGAGCTCTCGAAGAGCATTCCAACGGTATGCTGTGCGCCGCGTAACTCCTTACGGATCAAAAGTTATGAGCACCGGAGCGACAGATACCTAGTCACAAGCCCCACGCCCTCTATTTGAGGGCCCAGCCTCTACGTGAAGTGAAGTTGTCTTACCCAAGGTACCGTGTGATTCAGTAACAGAAATGTGATGGATTAGGTTGTTGCCCTTTTCACGGCTCACGACGTACGATCCGGGACGAAAAAATAGGGCAAAAGAAGAAAAGTGTCCCAAAACTTATGAAAATGTTCGATTTTGGGCTTTAAAAATATGCACAGCCAAGCAGGCTTGCTGCTCCAGTCGTAGAGCTCTCGGAGAGCTTTTCAACGGTACGTTGTGCGCCGCGTAACTCCTTACGGATCAAAAGTAATGGGCACCGGAGCGACGGATACCAGGTCACAAGCCCCACGCCCTTGGCTTGAGGGCCCAGTCTCAACATGAAGTGAAGTTGTCTTGCCCAAGGTGTCCCGTGATTCGGTAATAGAAATGTGATGGATTAGGTTGTCATCCTTTTCGCGGCTCACCACGTACTATCCGAGACGAAAAAACAGCGCAAAAGAAGAAAAGTGTCCCAAAACTGATGAAAATGTTTGATTTTGGGCTCCGAAAATAGGCGTAGCTGAGCAGGCTAGCTACCCCCATCGTAGAGCTCTTGAAGAGCTTTCCAACGGTATGCTGTGCGCCGCGTAACTCCTTACTGATCAAAAGTTATGGGCACCGGAGCGACGGATACCTGGTCACAAGCCCCACGCCCTCTGTTTGCGGGCCCAGCCTCTACGTGAAGTGAAGTTGTCTTGCCCAAGGTGCCATGGGATTCGGTAATAAAAATGTGATGGATTAGGTTGTTACCCTTTTCACGGCTCACGACGTACAATCCGCGAAGAAAAAACTGTGCAAAAGAAAAAAGTGTCCTGAAACTGAAGAAAAAGTTTGATTTTGGGCTCCGAAAATAGGCGCAGCCGAGAAAGTTCGGTGCCCCCATCGTAGAGCTCTCGGAGAGCTTTCCAACGGTATGCTGTGCACCGCGTAACTCCTTACGGATCAAAAGCTATGAGCACCGGAGCGATGGATACCTGGTCACAAGCCCCACGCCCTGTGTTTGCGGGCCCAGCCTCTACGTGAAGTGAACTTGCCTTGCCCAAGGTGTCGTGGAATTCGGTAAAAGAAATGTGATGGAATAGGTTGTCGTCCTTTTCGAGGCTTATGACGTACGATCCGGGATGGAAAAACCGCGCAAAGGAAGAAAAGTGTCCCGAAATTGATGAAAACGTTCTATTTTGGGTTCTGAAAATGGGCGCAACCAAGCAAGCTTGGTGCACCTGTCGTAGAGCTCTCGGAGTGCTTTCCAACGGTATGTTGTGCGCAGCGTAACTCCTTACGGATCAAAAGTTCTGAGCACCGGAGCGACGGATACCTGGTCACAAGCCCTACGCCCTCTGTTTGCGGGCCCAGCCTCTACTTGAAGTGAAGTTGTCTTGCCCAAGGTGTCGTGTGATTCGGTAATAGAAATGTGATGGATTAGGTTGTCGTCCTTTTCGCGGCTCACGACGTATGATCCGGGATGAAAAAACAGCGCAAAAGAAGAAAAGTGGCCCAAAACTTATGAAAATGTTTGATTTTGGGCTATGAAAATAGGCGCAACAGAGCAGGCGAGGTGCCCCCATCGTAGAGCTCTCAGAGTGCTTTCCAACGATATGGTGTGCGACGCGTAACTCCTTAAGGATCAAAAGTAATGGGCACCGGAGTGACGAATACCTGGTCACAAGCCCCACGCCCTCGGTTTGAGGGCCCAACCTCTACGTCAAGTGAAGTTGTTTTGTCCAAGGTGTCATGGGATTCGGTAATAAAAATGTGATGGATTCGGTTGTCTTCCTTATCGCTGCTCACGACGTACGATCCCGGACGGAAAAACAATGCAAAAGAAGAAAAGTGTACCAAAACTGATGAAAATGTTAAATTTTGGGCTGCAAAAATAGGCACAGTAGAGCAGGCTTGTTGCTCCCATCGTAGAGCTCTTAGAGAGCTTTCCAACGGTATGTTGTGTGCCATGTAACTCCTTACGGATCAAAAGTTATAGGCACCGGAGCGACGGATACCTGGTCACTAGTCCCACACCCTCGGTTTTAGGGCCCAGCCTCTACGTGAAGTGAAGTTGTCTTGCCTAAGGTGACATGTGATTCGATAATAGAAATGTGATGTATTCGGTTGTCGTGCTTTTCGCGGCTCACGACATACGATCCGGGACAGAAAAATAGCGCAAAATGTGAAAAGTGACCCAAAATTGATGAAAACGTTCCATTTTGGGAACCAAAAATAGGCATAGCCATGCAGGCTTTCTACTCTTATTGTAGAGCTCTCGGAGAGCTTTCCAACGGTATGCTGTACGCCGCATAACTCTTTACGGATCAAAAGTTATGGGCACCGCAGCGACGAATACCTGGTCACAGGCCCCACGCGCTCGGTTTGAGGGCCCAGCCTTTACGTCAAGTGAAGTTGTCTTGTCCAAGGTGTCGTGGGATTCGATAATAAAAATGTGATGGATTAGGTTGTCGTCCTTTTCGCTGCTTACGACGTACGATCCCGGACGGAAAAACAATGCAAAAGAAGAAAAGTGTACCAAAACTAATGAAAACGTTCGATTTTGGGCTCCAAAAATAGGCATAGCAAAGCAGGCTTGCTGGTCCCGTAGTAGAGCTCTCAGAGAGCTTTCCAACGGTATGCTGTACGCCGCGTAACTCCTTACAGATCAAAAGTTATGGGCACCGCAGCGACGAATACCTTATAACAAGCCCCACGCCCTCGGTTTGAGGGACCAGCCTCTACGTTAAGTGAAGATGTCTTGTCCTAGGTACCGTGGGAATCGGTAATAAAAATGTGATGGATTAGGTTGTCGTCCTTTTCACGGCTCACGATGTACGATTTGGGATGGAAAAACAGCGCAAAAGAAGAAAAGTGTACCAAAACTGATGAAAATGATCGATTTTGGGCTCCAAAATAGGCACAGCCGAACAGGCTTGCTGCTCTCGTCGTGGAGCACTCAGAGAGCTTTCCAATGGTATGCTTTGCGCCGCGTAACTCCTTACGGATCAAAAGTTATGGGAACTGGAGCGACAGATACCTGGTCACACGCCCCACGCCCTTGATTTGAGGGCCCAGCCTCTACGTGAAGTGAACTTGTCTTGCCCAAGGTGCCATGTGATTCGGTAATAGAAATGTGATGGATTAGGTTGTCGTGTTTTTCGCGGCTCACGACGTACGATCCGGGATGAAAAACAGTGCAAAAGAAGAAAAGTGTCCCAAAACTGATGAAAACGTCCGATTTTGGGCTCCAAAAAATGGCACAGCCTAGCATGCTTGGTGCCCCCATCGTAGAGCTCTCGGAGAGCTTTTCAACAGTATGCTGTGCACCGCGTAACTCCTTACGGATCAAAAGTTATGAGCACCGGAGCGACGGATACCTGGTCACAAGCCCCACGCCCTCTGTTTGTGAGCCTAGCCTCTACATGAAGTTAAGTTGTCTTTCCCAAGGTACCGTGTCATTCGGTAATAGAAATGTGATGGATTAGGTTGTCGTCATTTTCGCAACTCACGACGTACGATCCAGGACGGAAAAACTCCGTAAATTAAGAAAACTTTCCCGAAACTGATCAAAAAGTTTGAATTTGAGCACCAAAAATAGGAGTCGTTGAGCAAGCTTGGCACCCCCATCGTAGAGCACTTGGAGAGCTTTCTAACGGTATGCTGTGCGTCGTGTAACTCCTTACGGATCAAAAGTTATGAGCACCGGAGCGACGGATACCTTGTCACAATCCCCACGCCCTCTGTTTGCGGGCCCAGCCTCTACGTGAAGTGAAGTTGTCTTGCTCAAGGTACCGCGTGATTCGGTAATAGAAATGTGATGGATTAGGTTTTCGTCCTTTTCGCGGCTGACGACGTACGATCCGGGATGAAAAAATAGCACAGAAGAAGAAAAGTGTCCCAAAACATATAAAAATGTTCAATTTTGGTTTCCGAAAATAGGCGCAACCGAGCAGGCTGGATGCCCCCATTGCAGATCTCTTAGAGTGCCTTCCAACGGTATGTTGTGCGCCGCGTAACTCCTTACGGATCAAAAGTAATAGGCACCGAAGCGACGGATACCTAGTCACAAGCCCCACGCCCTCGGTTTGACTGCCCAATCTCTACGTGAAGTGAAGTTGTCTTACCCAAGGCACCATGGGAATCGGTAATAAAAATGTGATGGATTAGGTTGTCATCCTTTTCGCCGCTCACGACGTACGTTCCGGGACGGAAAAACCGCGCAAAAGAATAAATGTATTCCAAAGTTGATGAAAACGTTCGATTTTAGGCTCCGAAAATAGGCGCAGCCTAACAAGCTTGCTGCTCATGTCGTAGAGCTCTCGGAGAGCTTTCCAACAGTTTGTGCGCCGCGTAACTCCTTACGGATCAAAAGTTATGGGCACCGGATCGACGGATACCTGGTCAAAAGCCCCACGACCTCGGTTTGGGGGCCCAGCCTCTACGTGAAGTGAAGTTGTCTTGCCTAAGGTGCCGTGTGATTTGGTAACAAAAATGTGATGGATTAAGTTGTCATCCTTTTCGCGGCTCACGACGTACGATCCAAGACGAAAAAATAGCGCAAAAGAAGAAAACTGTCCCAAAACTGATGAAAACGTTCAATTTTGGGCTTCGAAAATAAGCCTAGCTGGGCAAGTTAGTTGCCCACGTCGTAGAGCTCTTGGAGAGCTTTCCAACGGTATGTTGTGCGTCGTGTAACTTTTTACGAATCAAAAGTTATGGGCACCGGAGCGACGAATACCTAGTCACAAGCCCCATGCCCTCTCTTTGCGGACCCAGCCTCTACGTGAAGTGAAGTTGTCTTGCCCAAGGTACCGTGGGATTTGGTAATAGAAATGTGATAGATTTGGTTGTCGTCCTTTTCGCGGCTCACGACGTACGATCCGGGATGAAAAAACTGCGCAAATTAAAAAAATGTCCCGAAACTGAAGAAAAAGTTCGATTTTGGGCTCCGAAATAGGCACAGCCTAGCAAGATTAGTGCCCCTGTCGTAGAGCTCTAGGAGAGCTTTCCAACGGTATGCTGTGCGCCGCGTAACTCCTTATGGATCAAAAGTTATGAGCACCGGAGCGACGGATACCTGGTCACAAGCCCCACGCCCTCTGTTTGCGAGCCCAGCCTCTACGTGAAGTGAATTTGTCTTGCCCAAGGCGCCATGTGATTTGGTTATAGAAATTTGATAGATTAAGTTGTCGTCCTTTTCGCGACTGACGACGTACGATCCGGGATGAAAAAATAGCGCAAAAGAAGAAAAGTGTCCCAAAACTTATGAAAATGTTTGATTTTGGGCTCTGAAAATAGGCGCAACAGAGCAGGCTGGGTGCCCCCAATGTAGAGCTCTCAGAGTGGTTTCCAACAGAGCTTTCTAACAGAATGCTGTGCTTTCTAATAGGCATCGGAGCGACGGATATGTGGTCACAAGCCCCACGCCCTCGGTTTGAGGGCCCAGCCTCTACGTGAAGTGAAGTTGGCTTGCCCAAGACGCCATGGGATTCGGTAATAAAAATATGATGGATTAGGTTGTCGTCCTTTTCGCGACTCACGACGTACGTTCCGGGATAGAAAAACAGCGCAAAAGAAGAAAAGTACCCCAAAATTGATGAAAACGTTCAATTTTGGGATCCGAAAATAGGCGCAACAAGCAGGTTCGCTGCTTCTGTCGTAGAGCTCTCGGAGAACTTTCCAACGGTATGTTGTGCGACGTGTAACTCCTTACGAATCAAAAGTTATGAGCATCAGAGCGACAGATACCTAGTCACAAGCCCCACGCCGTCGGTTTAAGGGCCCAGCCTCTGGGTGAAGTGAAGTTGTCTTGCCCAAGATATCATGGGATTCGGTAATAAAAATATGATAGATTAGGTTGTCGCCCTTTTTGCGGCTCACGACGTACATTCTGGTACGAAAAAACTGCGCACAAGAAAAAAAGTGTCCCGAAAGTGAAGAAAAAGCTTGATTTTTGGCACCAAAAATAGGACCAGCCGAGCAAGCTTAGTGCCCCCATCGTAGAGCTCTCGGAGAGGTTTCCAATGGTATACTGTGCACCGCGTAACTCTTTACGGATAAAAAGTTATGGGCACCAAAGCGACGGACAACTGGTCACAAGCCCCACGCCCTCTGTTTGCAGGCCCAGCCTTTACGTGAAGCGAAGTTGTCTGGCCCAAGGTACTGTGGGATTTGGTAATAGATATGTGATGGATTAGGTTATTGTCCTTTTCGCTGCTCACGACGTACAATCCGCGACGAAAAAACTGCACTAAAGAAGATAAGTATCCTGAGATTGATGAAAACGTTCGATTTTGGGCTATGAAAACAGGTGTAGCCGAGCAAGCTTGGTGCTCCCATCGTAGAGCTCTCGGAGACTTTTCCAATGGTATGTTGTGCGCCGCGTAACTCCTTACGGATCAAAAGTTATGATCACCGGAGCGACGGATACCTGGTCACAAGCCCCACGCCCTCTGTTTGTGGGCCCAGCCTCTACGTGCAGTGAAGTTGTCTTGCCCAAGGTGTCGTGTGATTCGGTAATAGAAATGTGATGGATTAGCTTGTCGTCCTTTTCGCGGCTCACGACGTACGATCCGGGACGGGTAAACAGCGCAAAAGAAGAAAAGTGTCCCAAATTTTATGAAAATGTTCGATTTTGGGCTCGAAAAAGAGGAGCAACCGAGCATGCTAGGTGCCCCCATCGTAGAGCTCTCAGAGTGCTTTCCAACGGCATGCTGTGCGCCGCATAACTCCTTACGGATCAAAAGTTATGGGCACCGTAGAAACGGATACCTGGTCACAAGCCCCATGCCCTCGGTTTGAGGGCCCAGCCTCTACGTGAAGTGAAGTTGTCTTGCCCAAGGTGCCCTGGGATTCGAAAATAAAAATGTGATGGATTATGTTGTCGACCTTTTCGTGGCTCACGATGTACGATCCGGGATGAAAAAATAACGTAAAAGAAGGAAAGTGTCCCAAAATTGATGAAAATGTTCCATTTTGGGCTCGGAAAAGAGGAGCAACCGAGCAGGCTAGGTGCCCCCATCGTAGAGCTCTCAGAGTGCTTTCCAACGGTATGCTGTGCGCCGCGTAACTCCTTACAGATCAAAAGTTATGGGCACCAGAGTGACGGATACCTGGTCACAAGCCCCATGCCCTCGGTTTGAGGGCCCAGCCTCTACGTGAAGTGAAGTTGTCTAGCCCAAGGTGCCGTGGGATTCAGTAATAAAAATGTGATGGATTAGGTTATCGGCCTTTTCGTGGCTCACGACGTACGATACGTGACGAAAAAATAGAGCAATAGAAGAAAAATATCCCAAAACTGATGAAAATGTTCAATTTTCGACTCTGAAAATAGGCGTAGCCAGGTAAGCTTGCTGCTCCCGTCGTAAAACTCTCGGAGATCTTTTCAATGGTATGCTGTGCGCCGCATAACTCCTTACGGATCAAAAGTTATGAGCATTGGAGCGATGGATACCTGGTCACAAGCCCCACGCTCTCTGTTTGCGGGCCCAGGCTCTACGTGAAGTAAAGTTGTCTTGCCCAAGGTGCCATGGGTTTCGGTGATAGAAATGTGATGGATTAGGTTGTCGTCCTTTTCGCAGCCCACGACGTACGATCTGGGACGGGTAAACAGCGCAAAAAAAGACAAGTGTCCCAAAACTTATGAAAATGTTCAATTTTGGGCTCGAAAAAGAAGCTCAATTGAGCAGGCTACGTGCCCCCCTCGTAGAGCACTCAGAGTGCTTTCCAACGGTATACTGTGCGCCGCGTAATTCCTTACAGATCAAAAGTTACGGGTACCGAAGCGACAGATACCTGGTCATAAGCTCCACGCCCTCGTTTGAGGGCCCAGCCTCTACGTGAAGTGAAGTTGTCTTGCCCAAGGTACAGCGGGATTCGGTAATAAAAATGTGATGGATTAGGTTGTCGACCTTTTCGTGGCTCACGACATACGATCCGAGATGAAAAAATAACGCAAAAGAAGAAAAGTGTCCCAAAATTGATGAAAACGTTCGGTTTTGGGCTCAAAAATAGGCGTAGCATGACAAGCTTGCAACTATCGTCGTAGAGCTCTCGGATAGCTTTCCAACGGTATGTTGTGCGCCGCATAACTCCTTATGGATAAAAAGTTATGAACACCGGAGCGACAGATACTTGGCCACAAGCCCCACGACCTCTGTTTGCGGGCCCAGCCTCTACGTGAGGTGAAGTTGTCTTGCCCAAGGTGCCTTGGGATTCGGTAATAGAAATGTGATGGATTAGGTTGTTGTCCTTTTCGCGGCTCACGACGTACAATCCGCGACGAAAAAACTGCACTAAAGAAGAAAAGTATCCCAAAACTGATGAAAACGTTCGATTTTGGGCTGCGAAAACAGGCGCAGCCGAGCAAGCTTGGTGCCCTCGTCGTAGAGCTGTCGGGGAACTTTCCAATGGTATGTTGTGCGCCGCGTAACTCCTTACGGATCGAAAGTTATGAGCACCGGAGCGACGGATATCTGGTCACAAGCCCTATGCCCTCTGTTTGTGGGCCCAGCCTCTACGTGAAGTGAAGTTGTCTTGCCTAAAGTGTCGTGTTATTCGGTAATAGAAATGTGATGGATTAGGTTGTCGTCCTTTTCGCGGCTCATGATGTACGATCCGGGACGGATAAACAGCGCAAAAGAAGAAAAGTGTCCCAAATTTTATGAAAATGTTTGATTTTGGGCTCGGAAAAGAGGAGCAACCGAGCATGCTAGGTGCCCCCATCGTAGAGCTCTCAGAGTGCTTTCCAACGGTATGCTGTGCGCCGCGTAACTCCTTACGGATCAAAAGTTATGGGCACCGGAGCAACGAATACCTGGTCACAAGCCCTATGCCCTCGGTTTGAGGGCCCAGCCTCTACGTGAAGTGAAGTTATCTTGCCCAAGGTGCATTGGGATTCGGTAATAAAAATGTGATGGATTAGGTTGTCGACCTTTTTGTGGCTAACGATGTACGATCCGGTATGAAAAAATAACGCAAAAGAAGAAAAGTGTCCCAAAACTGATGAAAACGTTTGGTTTTGGGCTCCGAAAATAGGCGTAGCCTGGCAAGCTTGCTACTCCCGTCGTAGAGCTCTCGGAGATCTTTCCAACGATATGTTGTGCGCCGCATAACTCCTTACGGATCAAAAGTTATGGGCACTGGAGCGACGGATACCTGGTCACAAGCCCTACGCCCTTGGATGGAGGCCCCAGCCTCTACGTGAAGTGAAGTTGTGTTGCCCAAGATGCCGTGGGATTCGGAAATAAAAATGTGATGGATTAGGTTGTCGTCCTTTTCGCCGCTCACGACATGCGATCCGGGACTGTAAAATTGCGCAAAAGAAAAAAAGTGTCCTGAAACTGAAGAACAAGTTTGATTTTGGGCTCCGAAAATAGGCGCAGCCGAGTAAGCTTGGTGTCCCCGACGTAGAGCTCTCGGATAGCTTTCCAACGGTATGATGTGCCCCGCTTAACTCCTTATGGATAAAAAGTTATGAGCACCGGAGCGACGGATATTTGGTCACAAGCCCCACGCCCTCTGTTTGCGGGCCCAGCCTCTACGTGAAGTGAAGTTGTCTTGCCCAAGGTACCGTGTGATTCAGTAATAGAAATATGATGGATTAGGTTGTCGTCCTTTTCGCGGCTGATGACGTACGATCCGGGACGGAAAAACAGCGCAAAAGAAGAAAAGTTTCCCAAAACTTATGCAAATGTTCGAATTTGGGCTCCGAAAATAGGCGCAACCGAGCAGGCTGGGTGCCCCCATCGTAGAGCTGTCAGAGTGCTTTCCAACGAAATGTTGTGCACCGCGTAACTCCTTACGGATCAAAAGTAATGGGCACCGGAGTGACAGATACCTGGTCATAAGCCCCACGCCCTCGCTTTGAAGGCCCAGCCTCTATGTGAACTGAAGTTGTCTTGCCCAAGACGCCATGGGATTCGGTAATAATAATATGATGGATTAGGTTGTCGTCCTTTTCCCGGCTCACAACGTACGATCCGTGATGGGTAAACAGCGCAAAAGAAGAAAAGTGTCCCAAAACTTATGAAAATGTTCCATTTTGGGCTCGAAAAAGAGGAGCAACCGAGCAGGCTAGGTGCCCCTATCGTAGAGCTCTCAGAGTGCTTTCCAACGGTATGCGGTGCGCCGCGTAACTCCTTACAGATCAAAAGTTATGGGCACCGGAGCGACGGATACCTGGTCACAAGCACCACGGCCTCGGTTTGAGGGCCCAGCTTCTACGTGAAGCGAAGTTGTCTAGCCCAAGGTGCCGAGGGATTCGGTAATAAAAATGTGATGGATTAGGTTGTCGTCCTTTTCGCGGCTCACAACGTACGATCCGCGACGGAAAAATAGAGCAAAAGAAGAAAAATATCCCAAAACTAATGAAAATGTTCAATTTTTGACTCCGAAAATAGGCGCAGCCAGGCAAGCTTGTTGCTCCCGTCGTAGAACTCTCGGAGATCTTTCCAATGGTATGTTGTGCGCCGCATAACTCCTTACGGATCAAAAGTTATGAGCACTGGAGCGACTGATACCTGGTCACAAGCCCCAGGCTCTTTGTTTGCGGGCCCAGCCTCTACGTGAAGTGAAGTTGTCTTGCCAAGGGTGCCATGGGTTTTGGTGAAAGAAATGTGATGGATTAGGTTGTCGTCCTTTTCGCGGCCCACGACGTACGATCTGGGATGGATAAACAGTGCAAAAGAAGAAAAGTGTCCCAAAACTTATGAAAATGTTCGATTTTGGGCTCAGAAAAGAAGCGCAACTGAGCAGGCTACGTGACCCCCTCGTAGAGCTCTCAGAGTGCTTTCCAACGGTATATTGTGCACCGCGTAATTCCTTACAGATCAAAAGTTATGGGCACCGAAGCGACGGATACCTGGTAACAAGCCACACGCCCTCGGTTTGAGGGCCCAGCCTCTACGTGAAGTGAAGTTGTCTTGCCCAATGTGCCGCGGGATTCGGTAATAAAAATGTGATGGATTAGGTTGTCGACCTTTTCGTGGCTCAAGACGTACGATCCGAGACGAAAAAATAACGCAAAAGAAGAAAAGTGTCCCAAAACAAAAGAAAATGTTCGGTTTTGGGCTCCAAAAATAGGCGTAGCCTAGCAAGCTTGCTGCTCCCGTCGTAGAGCTCTTGGAGAGCTTTCCAATGGTATGTTATGCGCCGCGTAACTCCTTATGGATAAAAAGTTATGAACACCGGAGCGACGGATACTTGGTCACAAGCCTCACGCCCTCTGTTTGCGGGCCCAGCCTCTACGTGAAGTGAAGTTGTCTTGCCCAAGGTGCCGTGGGATTCGGTAATAGAAATGTGATGGATTAGGTTGTTGTCCTTTTCGCGGCTCACGACGTACAATCCGTGACGAAAAAACTGCACTAAAGAAGAAAAGAATCCCAAAACTGATGAAAACATTCGATTTTGGGCTCTGAAAACAGGCGCAGCCGAGCAAGCTTGGTGCCACCGTCGTAGAGCTCCCGAGGAACCTTCCAACGGTATGTTGTACGCCGTGTAACTCCTTACGGATCGAAAGTTATGAGCACCAGAGCGACAGATACTTGGTCACAAGCCCCATGCCCTCTGTTTGTGGGCTCAGCCTCAACGTGAAGTGAAGTTGTCTTACCCAAGGTAGTGTGTGATTCGGTTATAGATATGTGATGGATTAGGTTGTCGTCCTTTTCGCGGCTCACGACGTACGATCCGGGACGGGTAAACAGCGTAAAAGAAGAAAAGTGTCCCAAATTTTATGAAAATGTTCGATTTTGGGCTCGAAAAAGAGGAGCAACAGAGCATGCTAGGTGCCCCCATCGTAGAGCTCTCAGAGTGTTTTCCAACGGTATGCTATGCGCCGCGTAACTCCTTACAGATCAAAAGTTATGGGCACCGGAGCAACGGATACCTGGTCACAAGCCCCATGCCCTTGGTTTGAGGGCCCAGCCTCTACGTGAAGTGAAGTTGCCTTGCCCAAGGTGCCTTGGGATTCAGTAATAAAAATGTGATGGATTAGGTTGTCGACCTTTTCGTGGCTCACGATGTACGATTCGGGATGAAAAAATAACGTAAAAGAAGAAAAGTGTCCCAAAACTGATGAAAACGTTTGGTTTAGGGCTCCGAAAATAGGCGTAGCCTGGCAAGCTTGCAGCTCCCTTTGTGGAGCTCTCGGAGATCTTTCCAACGGTATGCTGTGCGCCGCATAACTCCTTACGGATCAAAAGTTATGGGCACCGGAGCGACGGATACCTCATCACAAGCCCCACGCCCTTGGATGGAGGGCCCAGCCTCTACGTGAAGTGAAGTTGTGTTGCCCAAGACGCCGTGGGATTCGGTAATAAAAATGTGATGGATTAGGTTGTCATCCTTTTCACGGCTCACGACGTGCGATCCAGGACGGTAAAATTGCGCAAAAGAAAAAAAGTGTCTCGAAATCGAAGAACAAGTTTGATTTTGGGCTCCGAAAACAGGCGCAGCCGAGCAAGCTTGGTGTCCCCGTCGTAGAGCTCTCGGATAGCTTTCCAACGGTATGATGTGCCCCGCTTAACTCCTTACGGATAAAAAGTTATGAGCACCAGAGCGACGGATAACTGGTCACAAGCCCCACGCCCTCTGTTTGCGGGCCCAGCCTCTACGTGAAGTGAAGTTGTCTTGCCCAAGGTGCCGTGTGATTCGGTAACATAAATTTGATGGATTAGGTTGTAGTCCTTTTCATGGCTGACGACGTACGATCCGGGACGAAAAAACAACGCAAAAGAAGAAAAGTTTCCCAAAACTTATGCAAATGTTCGATTTTGGCCTCCGAAAACAGGCGCAACCGAACAGGCTGGGTGCCCTTATCGTAGAGCTGTCAGAGTGCTTTCCAACAGAATGTTGTGCACCGCGTAACTCCTTATGGATCAAAAGTAATGGGCACCGGAGTGACGGATACCTGGTCATAAACCCCATGCCCTCGGTTTGAAGGCCCAGCCTCTACGTGAACTAAAGTTGTCTTGCTCAAGACGCCATGGGATTCGGTAATAAAAATATGATGGATTAGGTTGTCGTCCTTTTCTCGGCTCATAACATACGATCCGGGACGGGTAAACAGCGAAAAAGAAGAAAAGTGTCCCAAAACTTATAAAAATGATCCATTTTGGGCTCGAAAAAGAGGAGCAACCAAGCAGGCTAGGTGCCCCTATCGTAGAGCTCTCAGAGTGCTTTCCAACGGTATACTGTGCGACGCGTAACTCCTTACAAATCAAAAGTTATGGGCACCGGAGCGACGGATACCTAGTCACAAGCCCCACGCCCTCGGTTTGAGGACCCAACCTCTACGTGAAGCGAAGTTTTCTAGCCCAAGGTGCGGTGGGATTCGGTAATAAAAATGTGATGGATTAGGTTGTCGTCCTTTTCGCGGCTCATGACGTACGATCCGCGACGAAAAAACAGAGCAAAAGAAGAAAAGTGTCCCAAAACTAGTTAAAATGTTTGATTTTTTATGCTGAAAATAGGCGCAACCAGGCAAGCTTGCTGCTCCCGTCGTAGAACTCTCGGAGATCTTTCCAATGGTATGCTGTGCACCGCATAGCTCCTTATGGATCAAAAGTTATGAGCATTGGAGCGACGGATACCTGGTCACAAGCCCCACGCTGTCTGTTTGCGGGCCTAGCCTCTACGTGAAGTGAAGTTGTCTTGCCCAAGGTGCCATGGGTTTCGGTGATAGAAATGTGATGGATTAGGTAGTCGTCCTTTTCGCGGCACACGACGTACGATCTGGGACGGGTAAACAGCGTAAAAGAAGAAAAGTGTCCCAAAACTTATGAAAATGTTTGATTTTGGGCTTGGAAAAGAAGCTCAACCGAGCTGGCTATGTGCCCCCCTCGTAGAGCTCTCAGAGTGCTATCTAACAGTATACTGTGCACCGCGTAATTCCTAACAAATCAAAAGTTATGGGCACCGAAGCGACGGATACCTGGTCACAAGCCCTACGCCCTCGGTTTGAGGGCCCAGCCTCTACGTGAAGTTAAGTTGTCTTGCCCAAGGTGCCGCGGGATTCGGTAATGAAAATGTGATGGATTAGGTTGTCGACCTTTTCGTGGCTCACGATGTACGATCCGAGACGGAAAAATAACGCAAAAGAAGAAAAGTGTCCCAAAATTGATGAAAACGTTCAGTTTTGGGCTCGAAAAATAGGCGTAGCCTGGCAAGCTTGCTGCTCCCGTCGTAGAGCTCTCGGAGATCTTTCTAACGGTATGCTGTGCGCCGCATAACTCCTTACGGATCAAAAGTTACGGGCACCGGAGTGACGGATACCTGGTCACTAGCCCCACGCCCTTGGATGGAGAACCCAGCCTCTACGTGAAGTGAAGTTGTCTTGCCCAAGACGCCATGGGATTCGGTAATAAAAATGTGATGGATTAGGTTGTCGTCCTTTTCGCAACTCACGACGTACGATTCGGGACAAAAAAATTGCGCAAAAGAAAAAAAGTATCCCAAAATTGTAGATAAAGTTTGATTTTAGGCCCCGAAAATAGGCGCAGCCGAGCAAGCTTGGTGCCACCGTCGTAAAACTCTCGGAGAGCTGTCCAACAGTATGCTGTGTGCTGCGTAACTCCTTACAGATAAAAAGGTATGAGCACCGGAGCGACGGATACCTGGTCATAAGCCCCACGCCCTCTGTTTGCGGGCCCAGCCTCTATGTGAAGTGAAGTTGTCTTGCCCAAGGTGTCGTGTGATTCGATAACAGAAATTTGATGGATTAGGTTGTCGTCCACTTCGCAGCTGATGACGTACGATCAGGGACGGAAAAACAGCGCAAAAGAAGAAAAGTTTCCCAAAACTTTTGCAAATGTTCAATTTTGGGCTCCGAAAACAGGCGCAACCTAGCAGGCTGGGAGCCCCCATCGTAGAGCTGTCAGAGTGCTTTCCAACGAAATGTTGTGCACCGCGTAACTCCTTACGGATCAAAAGTAATGGGCACCGACGCGACAGATACCTGGTCACAAGCCCCATGCCCTCGGTTTGAGGGCCCAGCCTCTACTTGAACTGCAGTTGTCTTGCCCAAGACGCCATGGGATTCGGTAATAATAATATGATGGATTAGGTTGTCGTCCTTTTCCCGGCTCACAACGTACGATCCGTGATGGGTAAACAGCGCAAAAGAAGAAAAGTGTCTCAAAACTTATGAAAATGTTCCATTTTGGACTTAGAAAAGAGGCGCAACAGAGCAGACTAGGTGCCCCCGTCGTACAGCTCTCAGAGTGCTTTCCAACGGTATGCTGTGCGCCGCGTAATTCCTTACAAATCAAAAGTTATGGGCACTGGAGCGATGGATACCTAGGCACAAGCCCCACGCCCTCGGTTTGAAGGCCCAGCCTTTACGTTAAGCGAAGTTGTCTAGCCCAAGGTGCTGTGGGATTCGGTATTAAAAATGTGATGGATTAGGTTATCGTCCTTTTCGCGGCTCACGACGTACGATCCGGGATGAAAAAACAGAGCAAAATATGAAAAGTGTCCCAAAATTGATGAAAACATTCAGTTTCGGCTACGAAAATAGGCGCAGCCTGGCAAGCTTACTGCTCCCGTCGTAGAGCTCTCGGAGATCTTTCCAATGGTATGCTGTGCGCCGCATAACTCCTTACGGATCAAAAGTTATGGGCACCGGAGCGACGGATACCTGGTCACAAGCCCCACGCCCTTGGATGGAGGGCCCAGCCTCTACGTGAAGTGAAGTTGTCTTGCCCAAGAGGCCGTGGGATTCGGTAATAAAAATGTGATGGATTAGGTTGTCGTCCTTTTCGCGACTCACGACTTACGATTCGGGATGAAAAAATTGCGCAAAAGAAAAAAAGTATCCCGAAACTGAAGAAAAAGTTCAATTTTAGGCTCCGAAAAAAGGCGCAGCCGAGCAAGCATGGTGCCACCGTCGTAGAGCTCTCGAAGAGCTTTCCAACGGTATGCTGTGCGCCACGTAACTCCTTATGGATCAAAAGTTATAAGCACTGGAGCGACAAATACGTGGTCACAAGCCCCACGCCTTTTGTTTGCGGGCCCAGCGTCTACGTGAAGTGAAGTTGTCTTGCCCAAGGTGCCGTGGGATTTGGTAATAGAAATGTGATAGATTAGGTTGTTGTCCTTTTTGCAGCTCACGACGTACGATCCGGGACAGAAAAACTGCACTAAAGAAGAAAAGTGTCCCAAAATTGATTCAAACGTTCGATTGTTGGCTCTGAAAACAGGCGCAGCCATGCAAGCTCGGTGCCCCGGTCGTAGAGCTCTCGGAGAGCATTCAAACGATATGTTGTACGCCGCGTAACTCCTTACGGATCAAATGTTATGAGCACCGGAGCGACGGATACCTGGTCACAAGCCCCACGCCCTCGGTTTGAGGGCCCAGCCTCTACGTGAAGTGAAGTTGTCTTGCCCACGGTGCCGCGGGATTCGGTAATGAAAATGTGATGGCTTAGGTTGTCGACCTTTTTGTGGCTCACGACGTACAATCCGGGACGAAAAAATAATGCAAAAGAAGAAAAGTATCCTAAAAGTGATGAAAACGTTTTGTTTTGGGCTCCGAAAATAGGCGTAGCCTGGCAAGCTTGCTGCTTCCGTCGTAGAGCTCTCAGAGATCTTTTCAACGGTATGTTGTGCGCCGCATAACTCCTTACGGATCAAAAGTTATGGGCACCGGAGCGACGAATACCTGGTCATAAGCCCCACGCCCTGGGATGGAGGGCCCAGCCTCTACTTGAAGTGAAGTTGTCTTGCCCAAGATGCCATGGGATTCGGTAATAAAAATGTGGTAGATTAGGTTGTCGTCCATTTTGCGACTCACGACGTACGATCTGGGAACAAAAAATTGCACAAAAGAAAAAAAATGTCCCGAAACTGAAGGAAAAGTTTGATTTTGGGCCGAGAAAATAGGCGCAGCTGAGCAAGCTTCCTGCCCCCGTCGTTGAGCTCTCGGAGAGCTGTCCAACGGTATGTTGTGCGCCGCATAACTCCTTACGGATCAAAAGTTATGGGCACCGGAGCGACGAATACCTGGTCACAAGCCCCACGCCCTCTGTTTGCGGCCCCAGCCACTACATGAAGTGAAGTTGTCTTGCCCAAGGTGCCGTGTGATTCGGTAGTAGAAATTTGATGGATTAGGTTGTCGTCCTTTTCCCAGCTGACGAAGTACGATCCGGGACGAAAAAATAGCGCAAAAGAAGAAAAGTTTGGGCTCCAAACACAGGCGCAACCGAGCAGGCTGGGTACCCCCATCGTAGAGCTGTCAAAGTGCTTTCCAATGGAATGTTGTGCGCCGCGTAACTCCTTACGGATCAAAAATAATGGGCACCGGAGCGACGGATACCTGGTCACAAGCCCCACGCCCTCGGTTTGAGGGTTCAGCTTCTACGTGAACGGAAGTTGTCTTGCCCAAGACGCCATGGGATTCAGTAATAAAAATATGATGGATTAGGTTGTCGTCCTTTTCGCGGCTCACAACGCACGATCCGGGATGGGTAAACAGCGCAAAAGAAGAAAAGTGTCCCAAAACTTATGGAAATGTTCCATTTTGGGCTTGAAAAAGAGGCGCAACTGAGCAGGCTAGGTTTCCCCGTCGTAGAGCTCTCAAAGTGCTTTCCAACGGTATGCTGTGCGCCGTGTAACTCATTACGGATCAAAAGTTATGGGCACCGGAGCGACGGATACCTGGTAATAACCCCACGCCCTCGGTTTGAGGGCCCGGCCTCTACGCGAAGCGAAGTTGTCTAGCCCAAGGTACCGTGGGATTCGGTAATAAAAATGTGATGGATTAGGTTGTCGTCCTTTTCGCGGCTCACGATGGACGATCTGGGACGAAAAAACAGAGCAAAAGAATAAAAGTGTCACGAAACTGTAGAAAAAGTTTAATTTTGGGCTTCGAAAATAGGCGCAGCCTGGCAAGCTTGATGCTCCCGTCGTAGAGCTCTCGGAGATCTTTCCAATGGTATGCTGTGCACCGCATAACTCCTTACAAATCAAAAGTTATGGGCACCGGAGCGACGGATACCTGGTCACAAGCCCCACGCCCTCGGATGGAGGGCCCAGCCTCTACGTGAAGTGAAATTGTCTTGCCCAAGAGTCCGTGGGATTCGGCAATAAAAATGTGATGGATTAGGTTGTCATCCTTTTCGCGACTCACGACGTACAATCCGGGATGAAAAAATTGCGCAAAAGAAAAAAAGTGTCACGAAACTGAAGAAAAGTTCAATTTTGGGCTTCGAAAATAGGCACAGCCGAGCAAGCTTGGTGCTACCGTCGTAGAGCTATCGGAAAGCTTTCCAACGGTATGTTGTGCGCCGCGTAACTCTTTACAGATCAAAAGTAATGAACACTGGAGCGACAAATACGTGGTCACAAACCCCACGCCTTCTGTTTGCGGGCCCAGCGTCTACGTCAAGTGAAGTTGTCTTGCCCAAGGTGCCGTGGGATTCGGTAAGAGAAATGTGATGGATTAGGTTGTTGTCCTTTTCACGGCTCACGACGTACTATCCGGGATGGAAAAACAGCACTAAAGAAGAAAAGTGTCCCAAAATTGATGAAAACGCTCGATGTTGGGCTCCGAAAACAGGCACAGCCATGCAAGCTCGGTGCCCCCGTCGTAGAGCTCTCGGAGATCTTTCCAACGGTATGTTGTGCGCCGCGTAACTCCTTACGGAGCAAATGTTATGAGCACCAGAGCGACGGATACCTGGTCACAGGATCCACACCCTCGGTTTAGGGGCCCAACCTCTACGTGAAGTATAGTTGTCTTGTCCAAGGTGCTATGTGATTCGGTAATAGAAATGTGATAGATTAGGTTTTCGTCCTTTTCGCGGCACACAACGTACGATCCGGGACGAAAAAATTGCGCAAAGGAAAAAAAGTTTCCCGAAATTAATGAAAATGTTTGATGGAGGGCCCAACCTCTACGTGAAGTGAAGTTGTCTTGCCCAAGATGTGGGATTCGGTAATAAAAATGTGATGGATTAGGTTGTCGTCCTTTTCGTGACTCACGACGTACGATCCGGGATAAAAAAATTGCGCAAAAGAAAAAAAGTATCCCGAAACTAAAGAAAAAGTTTGATTTTGGACCTCGAAAATAGTCGCAGCTGAGCAAACTTGGTGCCCTCATCGTAGAGCTCTCAGAGAGTTGTCCAACGGTATGCTGTGCACCGCGTAACTCCTTACGGATAAAAAGTTATGAGCATCGGAGCGATGGATACCTGGTCACAAGCCCCACGCCCTCAGTTTGAGGGCCCAGCCTCTACATGAAGCGAAGTTGTCTAGGCCAAGGTGCCATAGGATTTGGTAATAAAAATGTAATGGATTTGGTTGTCGTCCTTTTTGCGACTCACGACGTACGATCCGGGACGAAAAAACAGAGCAAAAGAAGAAAAGTGTCCCAAAACTAATGAAAACGTTCAGTTTTCGGCTCCGAAAATAGGCGCAGCCTGGCAAGCTTGCTGCTCCTGTCGTAGAGCTCTCGGAGATCTTTCCAATGGTATGCTGCGCGCCGCATAACTCCTTACAGATCAAAAGTTATAGGCACCGGAGCGATGGACACCTGGTCACAAGCCCCACGCCCTCGGATGGAAGGCCCAGCCTCTAGGTGAAGTGAAGTTGTCTTGCCCAAGAGGCCATGGGATTCGGTAATAAAAATGTGATGGATTAGGTTGTCGTCCTTTTCGCGACTCATGACGTACGATATGGGATGAAAAAATTGAGCGAAAGAAAAAAAGTGTCCCGAAACTGAAGAAAAAGTTCAATGTTGGGCTCCGAAAACAGGCGCAGCCGAGCAAGCTTGGTGCCACCGTCGTAGAGTTCTCGAAGAGCTTTCCAACTGTCATGCCCCAACCCGGCCTATAAGGTTAGACTAGGGTGTGATCTAAACGTTCAGGATATGTCATATACTTAACCGTTCATGAAGATTTAACACTTAACGTTTAGTCTAAACTCCAAGTTTTTCCGGAAAACCGGCAGCATAACGGCTGTAATTGGGCTATTTGGTTTGACCTAATTCTCTAAACACCTCAATTATTCCAATTATTAATCCAATTCCATTAGGGACTCCTATTTGCCACCAACCGATTTGCCTACTAGTTTATCTTGAAAGTCTCGTTTGGTAATAAGCCTAACATGATAACTATGTACTATTTATTTGTCAATTTTCTATCATACAAGTACCTATTATCCTTTAGTTTGCAAATGAGCACCTAGGTGAAATTAGATAGAATTAACTTAGGTGATTGTTCATCTAGTGGTTTGACTGCCTACGACAACTACTAATCAAGAAAATGAAAGCAAACAACCAAATAAAAGTTTGTCCGGTTATAGATAGTACAATCCTAGAATTAGACCCAAATTACAACGGCGTCATTCATATAAATAAAATGAACATTTTGCAATCAAACACAATATCCATATAGCAACCCCTTTCAGGAAAAGCACAAAAGTACGTAGTCACTCCCAGGAATCATCAACAAGCACATTTACTTCGGGTACTTGTTCCAAATCTGCTGCACCTGTGACAAAAAAGAGGGTGAGTCCTTATGAACTCAGCGAGGGGGAACGAGAAATAGGTTTTGAAAATCATTTTCCGGTTCAACTTATGAAAATCCTTTTTACAAGCATGAATATAACAATGATATAAGATACAGGAACAGGAATACCAGTCTTTCCTCCCCGAGGTTCTCTAGGAACCAAGCGAGAGTACTTATACACATAGTAAAAGGATACGGTGAGCTTTTGCTCTCAGATCAGTTCCAGAATCAGTTGTTGCGGCCGACTTCAAATCATCCCCCAAACACGCCAGGTGGGTGTACTCCGGATGTACCCCGAAATCCTACGACCCAACTCTCCGAGGAAGTCTAGCCCCCAAGCGAGAGAGGGAATGGGACCATGGTAGTCACGGGTGCACCGGCAAGCCCGATGCTGCCCGCTGTGTGTGATCGCTACCATGCCGACAGGAAAGGTTGCAACCTTGTATGCAATGCACATTCATGACAGGTAATATATCACAGTAGGAGGACAACAAAGTAGGTTGCCTCCGGACAGTCATAAGATTGCACATTGACAGGTAAACAAGCAGGGCATGATAAGACAGGAAATTTCACTTGAAAGGCATATAGAGTTATATGAAAATTAAACGGGCAGCCATGTAACACATGTAAAACAGGCCATATAACTCATTACGAAGCCCACGTGATCAAGTGATAAGATTATTCAACATGCAATGACATCAACATGGGTTCGGGTGCAAGAAAAGCTTATTTGTCAACATGCAATGGTCAAAATCACATTTGAAGTTATAAGACATTTACGGGCAGCCCACTAAGCATATAATTTCTACACAATATCCAAATGATCAACACTTAGCAAGACTACCTAGTCATTAGGGTTTCCGTTTCATGCTTAACCATGTGATTAAACCCTAAGTCAACTCAAAATCATTCTCAAGTTATGCATCATTCAATTCAAACATCCTCAAGTACTCAAAACAGTCCACACATCATCCCAACACCACAATTCCAAGCAATTAGTACCACAAGAGAGGTTACCACAATTTTCCAAGTATATAACTAAGTGAAACCCTTACTGCAATAGGCTGTTTTATCACAATCAATAGGATAATCAAACAATCTCCAAATCCAGTGAATAAGATTTCAAATTAAATCTTAAGAAGTTAACTAAAATTAGAAACAAACCTTGCATCAATTGGAGTTCGGGGTCATTAGATATAGCCGAAACAGTGGAATAGCACAAAACTGTCCAGATTTGCACACTTTTCAGTAATTGATGTTTTTGAGGTCCTTAGGGTCAGATTTAGCCTTGGTCCATTTCTGACAAAAATGTCCAGAACTGAAAAATATTGCAGCACACCAAATTTCATGCATTTTTGATATCATTTACTAAGTCAAATCTGGTTTGTTCTACAAGGTCAGTGCATTTGCCAAAACTTGCTTCATTTTTCCAGATTTCCAGATTTGGACACATTTTAAAGAACTGCCATTTTGAGGACCATAGAATCAAAATTAGCTTCGTCCTATTTCTGGGAAAAATGTTTAAAACTGTCCAAACTAGTCCCCTACCAATTTTCAAGCATTTTAAACATTCTTTGACTAGCTAAACGTACCTTGAAACAGACTGGTCAGAGAGCTGTCAACAATCCGACTTCACCTAGCATCACTTTCAAGCCAAGATCTTGCCATGCATGGTTGTTTAAGCTTATGAACGACCATATAACTCAAGTACAGAAGAAAAGACATACATTTATGAGCATGCATGTGAATTTTTGAAGGATTTTCAAAAGGTTTTAGCCCTCACCTTAGCAAACAACCAAGAAAATGCACAAAAACTTGTTGAAGCTCAAATCTCTTCTTCTTCTTGCTTAGCCGAGATTCCAACTTGGTTTTCTCTATTTTTCCTAGCTTAGTGATCAATCTCTTAGTACATGCATGTAGTTAGGACTTGAAGAAAAGAAATGGATGCCAAGAAGCTTACCTAGGCCGAATAAAAGTCTTCAATGTACATGCATGTGTGATTTTCACTTCCTAGCTAGCTCGGTTGAGGTCCTTTGCTTGTGGCTTGCTTTGTTTAGCTATGGTGTGAAGAAGATAAGCTATGGAGGTAGGGAACTCAGCCAAAACCGAAATGGAGAGAGAAAATGAGAAGGAAGTGAGAGAAATTGAAAGGAAATGAGAGAATATGACAAAAGTAATGGCTTTGCAATTTTTTGAGCATATGGTAGGCCTTGGGCATACAAATTCAGACTTTTTGTGTCTTCAAGATGGAATTTTGAAATGTTAGCATGGGCATGAAGCTTTTGGTCGAAAATGGTGTGCATTGGGTAGGGTTTTGGGGCTATTTTATGCCTAGTGTCTTGTGTGTGTGTCATAGTTTGTCTAGGACTAATTTTTTTATGCATTTGTGTCATTAGAATTGTCATAGGAATTTTGGGAAATTAGGGAATCTAGGTAGAATAAAATATAGAAATATTTGTTGATGAGTTGAATTATGAATAGAATAATAGATAGTGGAAAATGTAGGAATAGTTTAGTATTATTTTATTGTTAGTGGAGTTTGTAGAGAATTTGAATTAGGAGTATAATATTGGTTAGTGGATTGTGTAGGATTATTTTAGTGTCTAGTGCTTTGTGTAGGATTCTTTCTTGATTAACGTGGTGGCATGGATTCCTAGATCTAGGGCACGAATTACGAGGTAGACACGAACTATGAGGTACAGCACGTATTTCAAGACTAAGGCACATACTTCAAGATAAGTGCACGGATTCTAATGCTAACACATGCAACCCTAAAAGAATGAACACATATCAAAATAAGGCACGTAATTCAATGCAATGCATGTAATTCAAGACACAACTCTTAAACCTAGGTTAAAGCACGCAATTCAAGGTTAATGCACACGAAACGAAGAGACACACGTAAATCAAGGTCTTGCACGTAAATTAAGGTCATTGCATGTTTATCTAGGTATCGCACGTATATCGAGAATTAAGGCACACAATTCTAGGTTAAGACACGTATAACGACGCATGCACAAAAACCAAGATAGGGCACGTAATCCTAGGTCGGTCATATAATTTTAGGTCTAAGGCACGCAAATCGAGGTAGGACATATTATTCGGGGTCAGGCCTCACACTAACGATATGCTGTGCGCCGCGTAACTCCTTACGGATCAAAAGTTATGAGCACTGGAGCAACGGATACCTGGTTACAAGCCCCACGCCTTCTGTTTGCGGGCCCAGCCTCTACGTGAAGTGAAGTTGTCATGCCCAAGGTGCTGTGGGATTCGATAATATAAATGTGATGGATTAGGTTGTTGTCCTTTTCGCTGCTCACGACATACAATCCGGGACGGAAAAACTACACTAAAGAAGAAAACTGCACTACGAAAATAGGCTTAGCCGAGCAAGCTCGGTGCCACCGTCGTAGAGCTCTCGGAGAGCTTTCCAAAGGTATGTTGTGCGCCGTGTAACTCCTTACGAATCAAATGTTATGAGCACTGGAGCAACAGATACCTGGTCACAAGCCCCACGCCCTCGGATTGAGGGCCCAGCCTCTACGTGAAGTGAAGTTGTCTTGCCCAAGACGCCATGGGATTTCGGTAATAAAAATGTGATGGATTTGGTTGTCGTCCTTTTCGCGACTCATGACGTACGATCCGGAACAAAAAAATTGCGCAAAAGAAAAAAAGTGTCCCAAAACTGAACGAAAAGTTCAATTTTGGGCTCCGAAAATAGGCGCAGCCAAGCAATCTTGGTGCCCCCGTCGTAGAGCTCTCGGAGAGCTTTCCAATGGTATACCGTGGGCCGTGTAACTCCTTACGGATCAAAAGTTATGAGCACTAGAGCGACGGATACCTGGTCACAAGCCCCACGCCCTCTGTTTGTGGAGCCAGCCTCTACGTCAAGTGAAGTTGTCTTACCCAAGGTGTCATGTGATTCGGTAATAGAAATGTAATGGATTAGGTTGTCGTCCTTTTCGCGGCTCACGATGTACGATCAGGGATGGGTAAACTGCGCAAAAGAAGAAAAGTGTCCCAAAACTTACGAAAATGTTCGATTTTGGGCTCCGAAAAGAGATGTAACCGACCAGGCTAGGTGCCCTCATCGTAGAGCTCTAGAGTGCTTTCCAACGGTATGCTGTGCACCGCGTAACTCCTTACGAATCAAAAGTTATGGGCACCGGAGCGATGGATACCTGGTCACAAGGCCCACGCCCTCAGTTTGAGGGCCCAGCCTCTACGTGAAGTGATGTTTTCTTGCCCAAGGTGCCATGGGATTCGGTAATAAAAATGTGATGGATTAGGATGTCGTCCTTTTCGCGGCTCACGACGTACGATCCGGGACGGAAAAATAGCGCAAAAGAATAAAAGTGTCCAAAAACTGATGAAAACCTTCAGTTTTGGGATCCGAAAATAGGCGCAGCCTGGCAGGCTTGCTGCTCCTGCCGTAGAGCTCTCGGAGATCTTTCCAACGGTATGTTGTGCGCCACATAACTCCTTACGGATCAAAAGTTATGGGTACCGGAGCGACGGATACCTGGTCATAAGCCCCACGCCCTCGGTTTGAGGGCCCAGCCTCTACGTGTAGTGAAGTTGTATTGCCTAAGGTGCCGTGGGATTTGGTAATAAAAATGTGATGGACTAGGTTGTCATCCTTTTTGCGGCTCACGACGTACGATCCAGGATGAAAAAACGGCGCAAAAGAAGAAAATTGTCCCAAAATTGATGAAAACGTTCAATTTTTTGCTCCGAAAATAGGCGCAACTGAGCAGGCTTACTGTCCCCGTCGTAGAATTCTTGGAGAGGTTTCCAACGGTATGCTGTGCGCCGTGTAACTCCTTACGGATCAAAAGTTATGGGCATCGGCGCGACGGATACCTGGTCACAAGCCCTACGCCCTCTGTTTTCTGGCCCACCCTCTACGTGAAGTGAAGTTGTCTTGCCTAAGGTTCCATGAGATTCGGTGGTAGAAATGTGATGGATTAGGTTGTCGTCCTTTTCGTAGCTCACGACGTACGATCCGAGATGGAAAAACTGCGCAAAAGAAGAAAAGTGTCCCGAAACTGATGAAAACGTTTGATTTTGGGCTCTGGAAATAGGCGCAGCCTAGCAAGCTTGGTACCCCCTGTCGTAGGGCTCTCGGAGAGCTTTCCAACGGTATGCTATGCGCTACGTAACTCCTTACGGATCAAAAGTTATGAGTACCAGAGCGACGTATATCTAGTCACAAGCCCCACGCCCCCCGTTTTCGGGCCCAGCCTCTACGTGAAGTGAAGTTGTCTTGCCCAAGGTTGTCGTCCTTTTCACGACTCACGACGTACGATCCGGGACGGAAAAACAATGCAAAAGAAGAAAAGTACCCTAAAACTTATGAAAATGTTCGATTTTGGGCTCTAAACAGGCACAACCGAGCAGGCCAGGTGCCCCCATCGTAGAGCTCTCAGAGTGCTTTCCAACGGAATGCTGTGCGCTGCGTAACTCCTTACGGATCAAAAGTTATGGGCACCGAAGCGACGGATACCTGGTCACAAGCCCCACGCCCTCGCTTTGAGGGCCCAGCCTCTACGTCAAGTGAAGTTATCTTGCCCAAGGTACCATGGGATTCGGTAATAAAAATGTGATGGTTTTAGTTGTTGTCCTTTTCGCGGCTTACGACGTACGATCTGGGATGGAAAAACAGCGCAAAAGAAGAAAAGTATCCTAAAACTGATGAAAATGTTCAGTTTTGGGCTCCAATAACAGGCCCAGTCGAGAAGGATTGATGGTCCCATCGTAGAGCTCTTGAAGAGCATTCCAATGGTATGCTGTGAGCCGCGTAACTCCTTACAGATCCAAAGTTATAGGCACCGGAGCGACGGATACTTGGTCACAAGCCCCACGCCCTCAGTTTGGGGGCCCAACCTCTACATTAAGTGAAGTTGTCTTGGCCAAGGTGCCATGGTATTCGGTAATAAAAATATGATGGATTAGGTTGTCGTCCTTTTTCCAGCTCACGACGCACAATCCGGTACAAAAAAACTGCGCAAAAGAAGAAAAGTGCCCCAAAACTGATGAAAACGTTCAATGTTAGGCTCCGAAAATAGGCGTAGCTAAGCAGGCTAGTTGCCCCCGTCGTAGAACTCTTGGAGAACTTTCCAACGGTATGCTGCGCACCGCGTAACTCCTCATGGATCAAAAGTTATGGGCACCGGAGCGACGGATACCTGGTCACAAGCCCGTCGCCCTATGTTTGCTGGCCCAGCCTCTAGGTGAAGTGAAGTTGTCTTGCCCAAGGTGCCATGTGATTCGGTAATAGAAATGTGATGGATTAGGTTGTCGTCCTTTTCGCGGCTCACGACGTACAATCCAGGATGGAAAAACAGCGCAAAAGAAGAAAGTGTCCCAAATTTTATGAAAATGTTCAATTTTGGGCTTCGAAAATAGGCGTAATCGAGCAGGCTAGATGCCCCCATTGTAGAGCTCTCAGAGTGCTTTCCAATGGTATGCTGTGTGCTGCGTAACTCCTTACGGATCAAAAGTTATGGATATCGGAGCGATAGATACCTGGTCACAACCCCACGCCCTCAGTTTGAGGGCCCAGCCTCTACGTGAAGTCAAGTTGTCTTGCCCAAGGTGCTATGGGATTCGGTAATAAAAATGTGATGGATTTGGTTGTCGTCCTTTTCGCGGCTCACGACGTACGATCCGGGACGGACAAACAGCGCAAAAGTTGAAAAGTGTTCCAAAAGTGATGAAAATGTTTGATTTTGGGCTCCAAAAATAGGCGTAGTCGAGCAAGGTTGTTGCCACCTTCGTAGAGCTCTCGGAGACCTTTCCAACGGTATGCTGTGCGCCGCGTAACTCCTTACGGATCAAAAGTTATGAGCACTGGTGTGACGGATATCTGGTCATAAGCCCCACGCCCTCTGTTTGCGGGCCCAGCGTCAACGTGAAGTGAAGTTGTCTTGCCAAAGGTGCCGTGTTATTCGGTAATAGAAATGTGATGGATTAAGTTGTCGGCATTTTCGCAGCTCCCGACGTACGAAAAAACAGCGCAAAAGAATACAAGTGTCCCAAAACTTATGAAAATGTTCGATTTTGGGCTCTGAAAATAGTCACAATAGAGCAAGCTAGGTGCCATCATCGTAGAGCTCTCAGAGTGCTTTATAACGGTATGCTGTGCGCCGCGTAACTCCTTTCGGATCAAAAGTTATGGGCACCGGAGTGACGGATACCTGGTCACAAGCCTCACGCCCTCGGTTTGAAGGCCCAGCCTCTACGTGAAGTGAAGTTGTCTTGCCCAAGGTACCGTGGGATTCGATAATAAAAATGTGATGGATTAGGTTGTCGTCATTTTCGCAGCTCATGACGTACGATCCGGGACTGAAAAACAGCGCAAAATAAGAAAAATATCCCAAAACTGATGAAAACGTTCGATTTTAGGCTCTGAAAATAGGCGCAGTTGAGCAGGCTTGCTCCTTCCGTCATAGAGTTCTCAGAGAGCTTTCCAACGGTATGCTGTGCGCCGCGTAACTCTATACGAATCAAAAGTTATGGGCATCGGAGCGACGGATACCTGGTCACAAGCCCCATGCCCTCGGTTTGAGGGCCCAGACTCTACGTGAAGTGAAGTTGTCTTGCCCAAGGTGCCGTGGGATTCGGTATTAAAAATGTGATGGATTAGGTTGTCCTCCTTTTCGCGGCTCACGAAGTACGATCCGGGACGGAAAAACACCGCAAAAGAAGAAAATTGTCCCAAAACTGATGAAAACGTTTGATTTTGGGCTCCAAAAATAGGTGCAGCTGAGCAAGCTTGGTGCCCCCGTCGTAGAGCTCTCAGAGAGCTTTCCAACGGTATGTTGTGCACCGCGTAACTCCTTACGGATCAAAAGTTATGAGCACCGGAGCGACGAATACCTGGTCACAAGCCCCACGCCCTCTGTTTGTGGGCCCAGCCTCTACTTGAAGTGAAGTTGTCTTCCCAAGGTGCCATGTAATTCGGTAATAGAATTGTGATGGATTAGGTTGTCGCCCTTTTCGCGACTCACGACTTATGATCCGGGATGGGTAAATAGCGCAAAAGAAGAAAAGTATCCCAAAACTTATGAAAATGTTCGATTTTGGGCTCCGAAAACAGGCGCAACTGAGCAGGCTAGGTGCCCCTATCGTAGAGCTTTCAGAGTGCTTTCCAACGGTATGCTGTGCGCCTCGTAACTCCTTACGGACCAAAAGTTATGGGCACCGGAGAAACGAATACCTGGTCACAAGCCCCACACCCTCGGTTTGAGGGCCCAGCCTCTTCGTGAAGTGAAGTTTTCTTGCCCAAGGTGCCATGGGATTTGGTAATAAAAATATGATGGATTAGGTTGTCGTCCTTTTCGCGGCTCACGACGTACGATCCGGGACGAAAAAATAGCGCAAAAGAAGAAAAGGGTCCCAAAACTGATGAAAATATTCGGTTTTGGGCTCCAAAAATATACGCAGCCTGGCAGGCTTGCTGCTCCCGTCGTAGAGCTTTCGGAGATCTTTCCAACGGAATGTTGTATGCTGCATAACTCCTTACGGATCAAAAGTTATGGGCACCGGAGCGACGGATACCTGGTCACAAGCCCCGCGCCCTCGGTTTGAGGGCCCAGCCTCTACGTGAAGTGAAGTTGTCTTACCCAAGGTGCCGTGTATGAGGCCCAATCTCGATTTTCGTGCGATACCTCGTTTCGTGTGCCCTAATCTAGATTTGCGTGCCTTGACTTAGGTTTAAGAGTCGTGTTTCGTTTTGTGTGCCTTGCATTGAATTACGTGAGTACATTTAAGGTTGCATGCATTTACTTAGGAAACGTGCATTCGTCTCGTAGTTCGTGCCTTACCTCATAGTATGTTCCCTAAACCTAGGAAAGTGTGCCCTCACGCTAATCAAGAAAGTTTCTTACACAAAGCACTAGATCATTAATTAATCTTACAAACTCCACTAACTAATATTAAAATGCTAATTCAACTCACTAGAAGACAAAATCTCACAAAAAGCTAGACATTCTTATTCTTTATTCTTTATTCTTTGCATATCCCAAACCCACAATGAAACTAATGCTCAAAAGATGACAAAGATTCAGCATTTTGCAAGCCCTGGCCGACCATCTCTTGCATTTGTGCATGCATTACAATTTCAAAAATTAAATCTAGACATCCTATGACAATCTATGACACAAGGCATAAAAAAATAACCCAAAACCCTACCCAATGCTCCCATATTCTTGACACACTCCATGCCCATGCTAGGATGATTCAAACATGCTTCTTGAAGACACAAAATTCTGATTTTTCAAGGCCCTAGGCCGACACAAGCATCAACACATCAAAGCTTTCATTCTTTCTTTCATTTTCTCTCTTTCTCTCATTCTTTCTCTCAATTCTTCTCTCTCTCTCTCGGCCCTAGCTGAAGTTCTACTCTCCATAGCTTAAGTTCATCACTTAATGGTTCATCAAGCCATGAAAGCTACTAGGAACTCGACCAAGCAAAGCTAGAATGCAAAAGACACACATGCAAGCTCATTGAACCTTCATTTCGGCTTAGGTGAGTTTGTTAGCTTCCATTTCATCTTCTTCTTGTTCTAACCACATGCACCTACTAAGAACTTGGTTATTAAGCTAGGAAATTAGAGAAATCTCAAGTGGTCTCTCGGCTAAGCAAGGAAAAAGGGTCGACAATGTGCTTCATCAAGAGTTTGTGCATCTTCTTTGTTGTCTTGCTAAGGTGAGGGCTAAAACTTCCTGAAAAGCTTTTAAAAAACCACATGCATGCCTTTGAATGTCTATTTCTACCTCTGTACTTGTGATATATGTGTGTTCATGAGCTTTTGTAAACATGCATGGCAATATATTTGGCTAGAATGTGATGATAGATGAAATCGCGTATGGGACAGTCTTCTATCTTGTTGGTACAGGGTGATTTTGACCAGCTAAATGAGGTTGAAAATGTGTGAATATTGGTAAGTAAATAGTTTTGCCAGTTCTGAGCATTTTTTGCAGAAATAGGCCAAAGCTAATTTTGACTCTAAGGTCCTCAAAATGGCAACATATCAAAATGTGTCCAAATCTGGAAAATCTGGGAAAATGAAGCAGGTTTTGGCAGATTCACTGTCCTTGTAGAACGAACTAGTTTTGACTTAGTAAATAATATCTAAAATGCATGAAATTGTGTTCTAATATATTTTTCAGTTCTGAACATTTTTGTCAGAAATGGACTAAGGCTAAATCTGACACTAAGGCCCTCAAAAACGACTAGTATTGAAATGTGTGCAAATCTGGACAGTTTTGCGTAGTCTCACGGTTTTGGCTATAACTCTTGCACCCGAACTCCAAATGATGCGAGGTTTGCTTCTAAATTTAGTTCACTCCTTAAGATTTAATTTGACATTTTGTTCACTGTAATTGGAGATTGTTTTCTTGTCTCAATGATTGTGAGAAAACAGACCATTGGAGTGAGGTTTTCATATAGTGATTAAATGCTTGGGATTGTGGCATTTGGATGTTGTGTAGAATGTTTTGAATTCTTGAGGGTGTTTGAATTAATCAATTCATGGCTTGAGTTTAATTACGAGATAACTTGGGGCTTAATCGCATGGGTAAGCACGAATTGGAACCCTAGTGACTAGGTAAACTCGCTAAGTGTTGATCCTATGGATATCGTTTTTAATTATGTGATTAGTAGGCTGCCCGTAGTTGCCTGTAGTAGCCCTAAATGTGATTACGATGATTACATGTTGACAAGTAGGCCTTTCTTGGACCCGGTCCCACGTAGATGTCGTTGCATGTTGAATAATCTTATTATTTGATTATGTAAACTTCGAAATGAGTTATATGACTTGATTTATATGCGTTACATGGCTGCCCATTTAATATTCATATAACTCCATGTGCTTTTCAAGCGAAACTACCTGTCATATCGTGCCTCGCGTGTTTACTTGTCAATGTGCAATCTTATGACTGCTCGAAGGCAACCTACTTTGTTGTCCTCCTAATGTGATATATTAAATGTCATAAATGTGCATTGCATACAAGGTTGCAACCTTTCATTCTGGCGTGGTAGCGTTCACGCACACCGGGCGGCATCGGGCTTGCCGGTGCAACCGTGACTACTATTGTTCAATTCCCTCTCTCGCTTGGGGGCTAGACTTCCTCGGAGAGTTGGGTCGTAGGATTTCGGGGTACATCCGGAGTACACCCATTTGGCGTGATAAGGGGATGAATTGAAGTCGGTCTCAACAATTGATACTGGAAATGAACTGAGAGCAAAAGCTCACCGTATCCTTTTCACTATGTGTATAAGTACTCTCGCTTGGTTCCTAGAGGACCTCGGGGAGGAAAGACAGGTAATTGTGTTCTTTTACTTTTACATTACATTATGTACTTACTTGTGATATAATGTCATGCTTGAAAAAGGGTTTTCATAAGTTGAATCGGAAAATGAGTTTCAAAACTTATTTCTCGTTCCCCCTCGCTGAGTTCATAAGGACTCACCCTCTTTTATCATCTCAGGTGAAGAAGACCAGGAACAGGTACCCGAGGACAACGTGCCTAATGATGATTCCTTGGAATGATTGCTTGCCCTACGTGCCATATTTGACTATGGACATTTTGTGAACGATATGTTGCTTGAAGACTAATTCTTATTTTGCTTGTTGTATTGTAAATGAGCCCCGTTGTAATTTGGGATCTAATTTTGGCTTGTACTGATCATAACTAGATAGACACTACTATGGTTGTTTTTGCTATGGCTATTGGCTAGTATCTTAAGCAGGTACTCATTGTTAAGCTAAGATCAACAAGTACTTTTGTAACAAGGATTAACAAACAAACAAGATATAGTTATCATGCTAGGCTGTTAATCAAACAAAACTTCGAGACAACTAGTAGGTGTTTCAATCAATAGTAGTCTTAGTTGGAAATGAAATTGAGATTGAAAGTTTTGAGGTCTTTAGAAAATTAGGTCAAACTAAGGAGCCCAATTACAGCCGTTATGCTGCCGGTTTTTCAGAGAATTTGTGGACTTTAGGCTAAAACGTTAAGTGTTAAACCCTCTTAAACGATTAAGTACGTGATATGACTTGAATGTTTAGATCACACCCTAGTCTAACCTACATAGGTCGGGTTGGGGCGTGACACCTTATCTGAATGGTATCAGAGCTTAGATTGCTTAAGCCGAGTTTAACTCTCGGACCATGGGTAAAGCCCTAAGGTAATTAGGATGACTTGTCTATATATTATTGTGTGATAATGTTAATTGTGCCTTCTATGTTCTATGTGCTTATGTGATTAAAATGTCTTAATTGTTTCTAGAATTATTTATTTATATAAAATTATATGTGGCATACCTGATACATTAAATTCTTGTTTTGTCGTATTCCAATAAATTGTGCATCGTAATATGTGCCTATAGATGGCTGGCCCTAGTACCTGCACTACTAATAGGAGCGGTGAGCCCAAGAGACCGAAGATGCTCATCAAACTAATCCCGGCATAGCTATGTTTAACATGATGGCGAATGCCATGGATCGCGTGTCGCGAGTGATGGAACGTCAAGATGCACGTGAAGCAAACAACAACAACAGGAATGATGTTAACCATGGAAGACATAGCAGAATGAGGGAGTTCGATCAAAAGTTATAAGCACCGGAGCGACGGATACCTGGTCACAAGCCCCGCGCCCTCTGTTTGCGGGCCCAGCCTCTCCGTGAAGTGAAGTTGTCTTGCCCAAGGTGACGTGTGATTCGGTAATAGAAATGTGATGGATTAAGTAGTCGTCCTTTTCACAGGTCACGATGTACGATCCGGGACGGAAAAATAGCGCAAAAGAAGAAAAGTGTCCCAAAATTTATGAAAATGTTCAATTTTGGGCACCGAAAACAGGCGCAACCGAGCAGGCTAGGTGCCCCCGTTGTAGAGCTCTCAGAGTGCTTTCCAACGGTATGCTGTGCGCCGCGTAACTCCTTACTAATCAAAAGTTATGTGCACCGGAGCGACGGATACCTGCTCACAAGCCCCACGCCCTCGGTTTGAGGGCCTAGCCTCTACGTGAAGTGAAGTGGTCTTGCCCAAGGTGCCGTGGGATTCGGTAATAAAAATGTGATGGATTAGGTTGTCGTCCTTTTCGCGGCTCACGACGTACGATCAGGGACGGAGAAACAGCGCAAAAGAAGAAAATTGTCCCAAAACTGATGAAAACGTTCAATTTTGGGCTCCAAAAATAGGCATAGCCGAGCAAGCTTGGTTCCCTGTCGTAGAGCTCTCGGAGAGCTTTCCAACGGTATGCTGTGCACCGTGTAACTCCCAACGGATCAAAAGTTATGAGCACCGGTGCGACGGATATCAGGTGACAAGCCCCATGCCCTCTGTTTGAGGGCCCAGCCTCTACCTGAAGTGAAGTTGTCTTGCCCAAGGTGCCATGACATTCTGTAATAAAAATGTGATAGATTAGGTTGTCGTCCTTTTCGCGGCTCACGATGTACGATCCGGGACTGAAAAATAGCTTAAAAGAATAAAAGTATCCCAAAACTGATGAAAACATTCGATTTTAGGCTCCAAAAACAGGTGCAGTTGTCACGCCCCAACCCGACCTATGGAGGTTAGACTAGGGTGTGATCTAATCATTTCACGTTCTTTTACGATTATAACTGGTTAACGAAGGTTAAGCTTATCCGTTAGACTAGAACTCCAAAAGTTTTCCAAAAAATCGGCAGCATAACAGCTATAGTTAGGACCTTTTAGTTTGACCTAATTTCTAAACGTCTCAATTATTCTAATCATTAATCCAATTCCGTTAAGGACTCCTATTTTGTCATCAACCGATATGCCTACTAGTCTATCTTGAAAGTCTCGTTTGATTGACAAGCCTAGCATGATAACTATGTCCCGTTTATTTGCCAGTTCCTATTATACAAGTACCTATTATCCTTTAGTTTACAAATAAGCACCTAAGTGAAATTAGATAGAATTGACTTAGTTGATTTTTCACCTAGTGGTTTAATTGCCTACGATAGCTACTATTCAAGATAATGAAAGCAAATAACCAAATAAGAAGTTCGTCCGGTTATAGATAGTACAATCCAAAACTAGACCCAAATTACAACGGGGTCATTTACATCAACAAAATAAGTAGTCTTCAGAGCAAACACAACATTCATAGAACAGCCACTGACAAGCAAGGCACATAAAGCACGTAATCACTCCAAGGAATCATCAACAGACACATTCTCCTCGGGTACCTGTTCCAAATCTTCTTCACCTATGATGATAAAAGAGGGTGAGTCTTATGAACTCAGCGAGGGGAAACGAGAAATAACTTTTTGAAATCTCTTTTCCGGTTAGTCTTATGAAAACCCCTTTTTGAGAACATGTCACATTTTACAATTAATACGTATGCAAAATATAAGAATCAAATTGAACAACAAATACAATTACCAATCATTTCAAGGATACGGTTAGCTTTCACTCTCGAGATCAATCGGTGAGCATTTGCTCTCAATATCATTTTCGATAACAATTGTTGTGGCCGGCTTCAATCATCCACTTATCGCTCCCAATTGGGTGTACTCCGGATGTACCCCGAAAACCTACGACCCAACGCTCCGAGGGTGGAATGTCAAGTGAGAGAGGGAATTGGACCATGGTAGTCACGGGACCATCGACAAGCCCTATGCCGCCCGACATTCGTGAAACGCTAGCATGCCACGATAAGAGGTTACAACCTTGTATGCAATGAACATTTATGCCATTTAACATTTCATATTAGGAGGTCAACAAAGTAGGTTGCCTCCGAGCAAGTATAAGATCACATATCGATAAGTAAACTTACAAGGCATGTTTTGACATATACATTCACTTTGTAAAACACTTCATGTGAACATTTAATGGACAGCCAAGTAACACCATATAAAACAAGTCATATAGCTCATTTTAGTTCACATATTAAGTGTTGAGATCATACGAGCATGCAACGACACTTATACAAGACCGGGTGCAAGAACAGTTCACGTATCAACATGCAATCATCAGGAATCATGTTTAGAGCTATATGGACAATTCCGGGCAGCCTATTAACCTCCTTCAACATCATTTATAATTCACACAAGAATGGTTTATGACTCATGAACCCACGGGGCCATTAGGGTTTACTAGGCCGTGCTCGGGGTTAGTTTCATTTGCTAAACACCACAAGTAATACTTAAACCACATCAAGCCTATATAACATTTATTGGGCAGCCTACTAATCACACAATTAAACACATTAATCATATTATCATCACTTAGCGAGATTTCATAGTTAATAGGGTTTCAATTCATGCTTACACGTGCGATTAAGCCACAAGTTGTCACATAATTAAACCCAAGCCATGCATCGATTACTTAAGCATCCTCAATCATCCAAAACAGTCCACACAACATCTAAGTGCCACAATTTCAAGCATTCAATACAACGAGAAGTTACAACATGTTTCAAAGCATATCACTAAACAAAATCTCACTGCATTGGTCTGTTTTCCCACATTCATTTAGACAAGAAAACAATCTCCAATTTTAGTGAACAAAATGTCAAATTAAATCTTAATGAGTGATTTAAATCCAGAAACAAACCTCACCTCATTTGGAGTTCGGGCTCAAGAGTTATAGCCAAAACCGTGAGACTACGCAAAACTGTCCAGATTCGTACATATTTCAATACGTGCCGTATTTGAGGGTCTTAGGGTCAGATTTAGCTTTAGTATATTTCTGACAAAAATGTCCAGAACTGAAATATATAGCAACCTACCAAATTTCATACATTTTAGATATCATTTACTAAATCAAAACTGTTTCGTTCTACAAGGACAGTGAACTGCCAAAAACCTGCTCCATTTTCCCAGATTTTCCAAATTTAGACATCCTTTGATGTTTTGCCATTTTGGAGACCTTAGAATCAAAATTGGCCTTGGCCTATTTCTATGACATATGCTCAAAACTGGCCAAAATAGTCACATAACAAATTTCACGTATTTTCAACATCATTTACCAAGCCAAATATATCTCATTCTAACAAGTCAGAAATCTGCCATTTTCGCGATTCTACCTATCTTCAAATCCTAGCCAAATATCTTGTCATGCATGGTTACAAAAGCTCATGTACGCACATATACCACAAGTACAGAGGTAAATATAGACATATGAAGGAATGCATGTGGTTTTTGAAAGCTTTTAAAAAGGATTAACCCTCACCTTAGCAAGTTAATAGATGAAGATGCACAATGTTCTTGAAGATGCACCAATGGAGCTTATTTCTTGCTTCTTGCTTGCTTGGGCTGCCATGGACAAGTTTCCTAGAGTCCTTGAGTGCCTAGGAGAACCTTAGAAGATGAGCTTGAGCCATGGAGCTTGAGGATGCAGCCTTGGTCGAGAGAGAGAGAGCAAATGAGAGAATGAGAGTTTTAGAGAAAGAAATGATGTGTTTGTGTATGTGGTCAGCCTTGAGCTACTAAAATTCTGAATTTGTGTCATCTTTTGGAGCATGTTTGAATTGTTTGGTATGCTTGGTGATGTGGCCGAGAAGGTGGAGCATGGTGGTTGATAAAATATTGCTTTGGTGTATGCAAAAGTTATGACAATGTGAAGTTTTGTCTAAGCATGCATGAATAATTGTTTTGTTCAAATTTTTTTTGGTCAAGAACATGGTATGGCCGGCCATCATAGCTCCCAAATCTGAATTTTGTCATGTGTTAAGCCTTATTTTATTGTAGGTTAAATATTTTTAATTGTAGGTGCATGGGTTTTGGAAAAAGGAATAAAGAATAAGAATAAAGAATGTTTGAATCATTAAAATATTGAGTTGAATTTGACTTAGGATTAAAATAAGAGTTAGTGGTGTTTGTAGGATTATTTTATAGTCTAGTGCTTTGTGTAGGATTCTTTATTGATTAGCATGCGGGCATGCTTTTCTAAGTCTAGGAAACGCACTACGAGACACGTACATAAATCAATATAGGGCACGAATCACGAGGTAGACACGAACTACGAGGTAAGACACGTACTTCGAGATAAATGCACGGATTCCAATGCAAATACACACAACCCTAGGTGAATACGCGTAAACCAATGCAAGGCACATAATTCAATGCAATGCATGTACGATACGGGACGAAAAAATAGCGCAAAAGAAGAAAAGTGTCCCAAAACTGATGAAAACGTTCGATTTTGGGCTCCAAAAACAAGCACAACCATGCAAGCTTGGTGCCCCCGTCGCAGAGCTCTTAGAGAGCTTTACAACGGTATGCTGTGCACCTCCTAACTCCTTACAGATCAAAAGTTATGGGCACCGGAGCGACCGATACCTGGTCACAAGACCCATGCCCTCGGTTTGCGGGTCCAGCTTCTACGTGAAGTGAAGTTGTCTTGCCCAAGGTGCCGTGGGATTCTGTAATAAAAATGTGATGGATTAAGATGCCGTCCTTTTTGTGGCTCACCATGTACGATCCGGGACGGAAAGCAGCGCAAAAGAATAAAAGTGTCCTGAAACTGATGAAAACGTTCGATTTTGGGCTCTGAAAATAGGCGCAGTCGAGCAAGCTTAGTGCCCCCATCGTAGAGCTCTCGGAGCGCTTTCCAACGGTATCTTGTGCGCCACGTAACTCCTTACGGATCAAAAGTTATGAGCACCGGAGCGACGGATACCTAGTCATAAACCCCAGACCCTCTGTTCGCGGGCCCTGCCTCTATGTGAAGTGAAGTTGTCTTGCCCAAGGTGCCGTGTGATTCGGTAATAGAAATGTGATGGATTAGGTTGTCGTCCTTTTCGCGGCTTACGTCTTACGATCCAGGACGAAAAACGGCGCAAAAGAATCAAAGTGTCCCGAAATTGATGAAAACGTTCGATTTTGGTCTCTGAAAATAGGTGCAGTCGAGCAAGCTTGGTGCCCCTATAGTACAACTCTCGTAGAGCTTTCCAACGGTATGCTTATGCACCGTGTAACTACTTACGGATCAAAAGTTATGGGCATCGGAGCGACGGATACCTGGTCACAAGCCCCACACCCTCTGTTTGCAGGCCCAACCTCTACATGAAATGAAGTTGTCTTACCCAAGGTGTCGTGTGATTTGGTAATAGAAATGTGATGGATTAGGTTATCGTCCTTTTCGCAGCTCACGATGTACGATCCGGGATGAAAAAACAGCGCAAAAGAAGAAAAGTGTCCCAAAATTGATGAAAATATTTGATTCTGGGCTCCGAAAATAGGCGCAGCCGAGCAAGCTTGGTGCCCTAGTCGTAGAGCTCTCGGAGAGCTTTCCAACGGTATGCTGTGCGCCACGTGACTGTTTACGGATCAAAAGTTATGAGCACCGGAGCGACAGATACCTGGTCATAAGCCCCACACCCTCTTTTTGCGGGCCCTGCTTTTATGTGAAGTGAAGTTGTCTTGCCCAAGGTGACGTTTGATTCGGTAATAGAAATGTGATGGACTCGGTTGTCATCCTTTTTGCGGCTCACGACGTACAATCCGGGATGAAAAAACAGCGCAAAAGAAGAAAATTGTCTAGAAATTGATGAAAACGTTCGATTTTTTTCTCCGAAAATTGGCGCAGTCGAGCAAGCTTGGTGCCCCCGTCATAGAGCTCTCGAAGAGCTTTCCAACGGTATGCTGTGCGCCGTGTAACTCCTTACGGATCAAAAGTTATGAGCACCGGAGTGACAGAGACCTGGTCACAAGCCCCACGCCCCTTGTTTGCGTGCCCAGCCTCTACGTGAAGTGAAATTGTCTTGCCTAAGGTGCCGTGTGATTCGTTAATAGAAATGTGATGGATTAGGTTGTCGTCCTTTTCGCGGCTCATGATGTACGATCCGGGATGAAAAAACAGCGCAAAAGAAGAAAAGTGTCCCAAAACTTATGAAAATGTTAGATTTTGGGCTTCGAAAATAAGCACAACCGAGCAGGCTAGGTGTCCCCATCGTAGAGCTCCTAAAGTGCTTTCCAACGGTATGCTTTGCGCCGCGAAACTCGTTTCGGATCAAAAGTTATGGGCACCGGAGCGACGGATACCTAGTCACAAGCCCCACGCCCTCTGTTTGCCGGCCCTGCCTCTACGTGTAGTGAAGTTGTCTTGCCCAAGGTGCCGTGTGATTCGGTAATAGAAATGTGATGGTTTAGGTTGTCGTCCTTTTTGCAGCTCACGACGTACGATCCGGGACGAAAAAACAGCGCAAAAGAAGAAAAGTGTCCCAAAACTGATGAAAACGTTCGATTTTGGGCTCTTAAAACAGGTGCAACTGAGCAAGCTTGGTGCCCTCATCGTAGAGCTCTCGGAGATCTTTCCAACGGTATGTTGTGCGCCATGTAACTCCGTACGGATCAAAAGTTATGAGCACCGAAGCGACAGATACCTGGTCATAAGCCCCACGTCCTCTGTTTGTGTGTCCTGCCTCTACGTGAAGTGAAGTTGTCTTGCCCAAGGTGCCATGTGATTCGGTAATAGAAATGTGATGGATTAGGTTGTCGTCCTTTTCACGGCTCACGACGTACGATCCGGGACCCAAAAACAGCGCAAAAGAAGAAACGTGTCCCGAAACTGATGAAAATGTTCGATTTTGGGCTCCAAAAATAGGCGCAGTCGAGCAAGATTGGTGCCTTCGTCGTTGAGCTCTCGGAGAGCTTTCCAACGGTATACTGTGCGCCACGTAACTCATTACGGATCAAAAGTTATGAGTACCGGAGTGACGGATACCTAGTCACAAGCCCCATGCCCCCTATTTGCGGGCCCAGCCTTTACATTAAGTGAAGTTGTCTTGCTCATGGTGCCATGTGATTCGGTAATAGAAATGTGATGGATTAGGTTGTCGTCCTTTTCACGGCTCACAACGTACGATCCGGGTCAAAAAAACATCGCAAAGGAAGAAAAGTGTCCCAAAATTGATGAAATTTTTTGATTTTGGGCTCCAAAAATAGGTGTAGTCGAGCAAGCTTGGTGCCCTCTTCGTAGAGCTCTCGGAGAGGTTTCCAACGTTATACTGTGCGCCGCGTAACTCCTTATGGATCAAAAGTTATGAGCACCGAAGTGACGGATACCTGGTCACAAGCCCCATGCCCTCTGTTTGCAGGCCCAGCCTCTACGTTAAGTGAAGTTGTCTTGCCCAAGGTACCGTGGAATTCGGTAATAGAAATGTGATGGATTAGCTTGTCGTCCTTTTCGCGGCTCACGACGTATGATCAGGGATGGAAAAACTCTGCAAAAGAAGAAAAGTGACCCGAAACTGATGAAAACATTCGATTTTTGGCTCCAAAAATAGGTGCAGCCGAGCAAGCTTGGCGCCCCGTCATAGAGCCCTCGTAGAGATTTCCAACGGTATGATGTGCGTCGCGTAACTCCTTACAGATCAATAGTTATGGGCACCAGAGCGACGGATACCTGGTCACAAGCCCCACGCTCTCTGTATGCGAGCCCAGCCTCTACGTGGAGTGAAGTTGTCTTGCCCAAGGTCTAGTGTGATTCGGTAATAGAAATTTGATGGATTAGGTTGTCGTCCTTTTCGCGGCTCACGATGTACGATCCGGGATGAAAAAAACGGCGCAAAGGAAGAAAAGTGTCCCAAAACTGATGAAAACGTTCAATTTTGGGCTTCGAAAATAGGTACAGTCAAGCAGGCTTGTTCCCCCTGTCGTAGAGCTCTCGGAGTGCTTTCCAACGGTATGCTGTGCGGCGTGTAACTCCTTACGGATCAAACGTTATGAGCACCGAAACGACGGATACCTGGTCATAAGCCCCACGCCCACTGTTTGCGGGCCTAGCCTCTACGTGAAGTGAAGTTGTCTTTCCCAAGGTGCCATGTGATTCGGTAATAGAAATATGATGGATTAGGATGTCATCCTTTTTGCGACTCACGACGTACGATCTGGGACGAAAAAATAGCGCAAAAGAAGAAATGTGTTCCGAAACTGATAGAAACGTTCGATTTTGGACTACAAAAATTGGCACAGTCGAGCAAGTTTGGTACCCCTATCGTAGAGCTCTTGGAGAGCTTTCCAACGGTATGTTGTGCGCCGCGTAACTCTTTACGGATCAAAAGTTATGAGCACTGGAGCGACGGATACCTGGTCATAAGCCCCACGCCCTCTGTTTGCGGGCCCTGCCTGTACGTGAAGTGAAGTTGTCTTGCCCACAGTGCCATGTGATTCGGTAATAGAAATGTGATGGATTAGGTTGTCACACTTTTCACGGCTCACGACGTACGATTCAGGACGGAAAAACTGCGCAAAAGAAGAAAAGTGTCCCAAAACTGATGAAAATGTTCAATTTTGTGCTACGAAAATAGGCGCAGTCGAGCAAGATTGGTGCCCTCGTCGTAGAGCTCTCGGAGAGCTTTCCAACGGTAAACTTTGCGCTGCCTAACTCCTTACGGATCAAAAGTTATGAGCACCGGAGTGATGGATACCTGGTCACAAGCCCCATGCCTTCTATTTACGGGCCTAACCCCTACCTGAAGTGAAGTTGTCTTGCCCAAGTTGTCGTGGGATTCGGTAATAGAAATGTGATGGATTAGCTTGTTGTCCTTTTTGCGGCTCACGACGTATGATCTGGGACGGAAAAACTGCGCAAAAGAAGAAAAGTAACTCGAAACGGATGAAAACGTTTGATTTTTGGCTCCAAAAATAGGCGCAGCCGAGCAAGCTCGGTGCCCCCGTCATAAAGCTCTCGGAGAGCTTTCCAACGGTATGTTGTGCGCCGCGTAACTCCTTACGGATCAAAAGTTATGGGCACCGGAGCGACGGATACCTGGTTATAAGCCCCACGCACTCTGTTTTCGGGCCTTGCCTGTACGTGAAGTGAAGTTGTCTTGCCCACGGTGCCATGTGATTCGGTAATAAAAATGTGATGGTTTAGGTTGTCGTCCTTTTCTCTGCTCACGACGTACGATCCGGGATGAAAAAACAGCGCAAAAGAAGAAAAGTGTCCCGAAACTGCTGAAAATGGTCAATTATAGCTCCGAAAATAGATGCAGCCGAGCAAGCTTGTTGCCCCTATCGTAGAGATCTCGGAGAGGTTTCCAACGGTATGTTGTGCGTCACGTAATTCGTTACGAATCAAAAGTTATGGGCACCGAAGTGACATATACCTGGTCATAAGCCCGACGCCCTCGGTTTGCGGGCCCAACCTCTACGTGAAATGAAGTTGTCTTGCCCAAGGTGCCGTGTGATTCAGTAATAGAAATGTGATGGATTAGGTTGTCATCCTTGTCGCGGCTCACGACGTACGATCCGGGACCCAAAAACAGCGCAAAAGAAGAAAAGTGTCCCAAAACTGATGAAAACATTCTATTTTGGACTACGAAAATAGGCGCAATCGAGCAAGCTTGGTACCCCTATCATAGAGCTCTCGGAGAGCTTTCCAACGGTTTGTTGTGCGCCGGGTAACTCCTTACAGATCAAAAGTTATGAGCACTGGATTGACGAATACCTGGTCATAAGCCACACGCCCTCTGTTTGCGGGCCTTGCCTGTACGTGAAGTGAAGTTGTCTTTCCCACGGTGCCGTGTGATTCTGTAATAGAAATATGGTGGTTTAGGTTGTTGTCCATTTCGCGGCTCACGACGTACGATCCGGGATGAGAAAAAAGCGCAAAAGAAGAAATGTGTCCCAAAACTGATGAAAACATTCAATTTTGGCTCTAAAAACAGGTGCAGCCGAGCAATTCGTAGAGTTCTCGAAGAGCTTTCCAACGGTATGCTGTACGCCGTGTAACTCCCTACGGATCAAATGTTATGAGCAACGGAGCGACAGATACCTGGTCATGAGCCCCACGCCCTCCGTTTGCGTGGCCTGCCTCTACGTGTAGTGAAGTTGCCTTGCCCAAGGGGGCATGTGATTCGGTAATAGAAATGTGATGGATTAGGTTGTCATCGTTTTCACGGCTCACGGCGTAAGATTCAGGACGGAAAAACTGCGCAAAAGAAGAAAAGTGTCCTAAAACATATGAAAATGTTCGATTTTGGGCTCCAAAAATAAGCGCAGTTGAGCAAGATTGGTGCCCTCGTCGTAGAGCTCTCATAGAACTTTCCAACGGTATACTGTGCGCCGCGTAACTCCTTACGGATCAAAAGTTATGAGCACCAGAGTGACGGATACCTAGTCACAAGCCCCATGCCCTCTGTTTGCGGGTCCAGCCTCTACCTGAAGTGAAGTTGTCTTGCCCAAGGTGTCGTGGGATTCGGTAATAGAAATGTGATGGATTAGCTTGTCGTCCTTTTCGCGGCTCACGACGTATGATCTGGGAGGGAAAAATTACGTAAAAGAAGAAAAGTGACACAAAACTTAAAAAAACGTTCGATTTTGCGCTCCAAGAAAGGCGCAGCCGAGCAAGCTCGGTGCCCGCGTCGTTGAGGTCTCGGTGAGCTTTCCAGCAGTATGTTGTGCGCCGCGTAACTCCTTACGGATCAAAAGTTATGGGCACCAGAACAACGGATACCTGGTTACAAGCCCCACGCCCTCTATTTCCGAGCCCTGCCTGTACGTGAAGTGAAGTTGTCTTGCCCACGGTGCCATGTGATTCAGTAATAGAAATGTGATGGATTAGGTTGTCGTCCTTTTCGCTGCTCACAACATACGATCAACGATGAAAAAACAACGCAAAAGAAGAAAAGTGTCCCAAAACTACTAAAAACGTTCAATTTTGGGCTCTGAAAATAGGTGCAGTCAAGCAAGCTTAGTGCCCCTGTCGTAGAGCGCTCGGAGAGCTTTCCAACGGTATGCTGTGCGCCGCGTAACTCCTTACGGATCAAAAGTAATGAGCATCGGAGCGACAGATACCTGGTCATAAGCCCCACGCCCTCTGTTTGCGGGCCCTGCCTCTACGTGAAGTGAAGTTGTCTTGCCCAAGGTTCCGTGCGATTCGATAATAGAAATGTGATGGATTAGGTTGTCGTCCTTTTCGCTGCTCATGACGTGCGATCCGGGACTAAAAAATAGCGCAAAAGAAGAAAACTGTCCTAAAATTGATGAATACGTTCAATTTTGGCCTTCGAGAACAGGTGCAGTCGAGCAAGTTTCTTGCCCTCATCGTATAGCTCTCAAAGAGCTTTCCAACGGTATGCTGTGAGCCGCGTTACTCCTTACGGATCAAAAGTTATGAGCACTGAAGTGACGGATACCTGGTCACAAGCCCCATGCCCTCTATTTGCGGGCCCAGCCTTTACGTTAAATGAAGTTGTCTTGCCCAAGGTGCCTTGTGATTCGGTAATAGAAATGTGATGGATTAGGTTGTCGTCCTTTTCACGGCTCACAACGTACGATCCGGGACGGAAAAACATAGCAAAGGAAGAAAAGGGTCCCGAAACTGATGAAAATGTTTGATTTTGGGCTCCAAAATTAGGTGCAGTCGAGCAAGCTTGGTTCCCTCGTTGTAGAGCTCTTAGAGAGCTTTCCAACGGTATTCTGTGCGCTGCGTAACTCCTTACGGATCAAAAGTTATGAGCACCGAAATGACGGATACCTGGTCACAAGCCTCATGCCCTCTGTTTGTAGGACCAGCCTCTACGTTAAGTGAAGTTGTCTTGCCCAATGTGTCGTGGGATTCGGTAATAAAAATGTGATGGATTAGCTTGTCGTCCTTTTCACGGCGCACGACGTATGATCAGGGATGGAAAAACTCTGCAAAAGAAGAAAAGTGACCCGAAACTGATGAAAACATTCAATTTTTGGCTCCAAAAATAGGTTTAGCCGAGCAAGCTTGGTGCCCCGTCGTAGAGCCCTCGTAGAGATTTCCAACGGTATACTGTGCGCTGCGTAATTCCTTACAGATCAATAGTTATGGGCACCGGAGTGACGGATACCTGGTCACAAGCCCCACGCCCTCTGTATGCGGGCCCAGCCTCTACGTGAAGTGAAGTTGTCTTGCCCAAGGTCTAGTGTGATTCGGTAATAGAAATTTGATGGATTAGGTTGTCGTCCTTTTCGCGGCTCATGATGTACGATCCGGGATGAAAAAACAACGCAAAAGAAGAATATTGTCCCAAAACTGATGAAAACGTTCGATTTTGGGCTCTGAAAATAGGCGCAGTCGAGCAAGCTTGATGCCCCCGTCGTAGAGCTCTCGGAGAGCTTTCCAACGGTATGCTGTGCGCCGCGTAACTCCTTACGGATCAAACGTTATGAGCACTGGAACGACGAATACTTGGTCATAAGCCCCACACCCTTTGTTTGCGGGCCCTGCCTCTACGTGAAGTGAAGTTGTCTTTCCCAAGGTGCCGTGTGATTCGGTAATAGAAATGTGATGGATTAGGTTGTCATCCTTTTCGCGGCTCACGACGTACGATCCGGGATGAAAAAACAGCGCAAAAGAAGAAAAGTGTCCCGAAACTAATGAAAATGTTCGATTTTGGACTACAAAAATTGGCATAGTCGAGCAAGTTTGGTACCCCAGAAGTAGAGCTCTCGGAGAGCTTTCCGACGATATGTTGTGCGCCGGGTAACTCTTTACGGATCAAAAGTTATGAGCACCGGAGTGACGAATACCTGGTCATAAGCCCTACGCCCTTTGTTTACGGGCCCTGCCTGTACATGAAGTGAAGTTGTCTTGCCCATGATACCGTGTGGTTCGGTAATAGAAATGTGATGGTTTAGGTTGTCGTCCTTTTCACCGCTCACGACGTACGATCCGGGATGAAAAAATAGCGCAAAAGAAGAAAAGTATCCCAAAACTTATGAAAACATACGATTTTGGGCCCTGAAAACAAGTGCAGCCAAGCAAGCATAGTGCCCTTATCGTAGAGCTCTCGGAGAGCTTTACAACGGAATGTTGTGCGCCGCGTAACTCCTTACAGATCAAAAGTTATGAGCACCGGAGCGACAGATACCTGGTCATAAGCCCCACGCCCTCTGTTTGCGTGTCCTACCTCTACGTGAAGTGAAGTTTCCTTTCCCAAGGGGGCGTGTGATTCGGTAATAGAAATGTGATGGATTAGGTTGTTGTCCTTTTCGCGGCTCACGACGTACGATTCAGAACGGAAAAACTGTGCAAAAGAAGAAAAGTGTCCCAAAACTAATGAAAATGTTTGATTTTGGGCTCCAAAAATAGGCACAGTCGAGCAAGATTGGTGCCCTCGTTGTAGAGCTCTCGAAGAGCTTTCTAACGGTATACTGTGCGCCGCGTAACTCCTTACGGATCAAAAGTTATGAGTACCAGAGTGACGAATACCTGGTCATAAGCCCCACGCCCTCTGTTTACGGGCCCTGCCTGTACGTGAAGTGAAGTTGTCTTGTCCACGGTGCCTTGTGATTCGGTAATAGAAATGTGATGGTTTAGGTTTTCGTCCTTTTCGCGGCTCACGACGTACGATCTGGGACGAAAAAACAGCGCAAAAATAGAAATGTGTCCCAAAACTGATGAAAACGTTCTATTTTGGGCTCTGAAAATAGGTGCAGCCAAGCAAGCATGGTGCCCTCATCGTAGAGCTCTCAGAGAGCTTTCCAACGGTATGCTATGAGCCGCGTAACTCCTTACGGATCAAAAGTTATGAGCACCGGAGCGACGGATACCTGGTCATAAGCCCCACGCCCTCTGTTTGCGGGCCCTGCCTCTACTTGAAGTGAAGTTGTCTTGCCCAAGTGCCATGTGATTCGGTAATAGAAATGTGATGGAATAGGTTGTCATCCTTTTCGCGGCTCACGACGTACGATCCGGGATGAAAAAACAGCGCAAAAGAAGAAAAGTGTCCCGAAACTGATGAAAACGTTCAATTTTGGGCTACGAAAATAGGCGTAGTCGACCAAGCTTGGTACCCTTGTCGTAGAGCTCTCAGAGAGCTTTCCAATGGTATGTTATGCGCCGGGTAACTCCTTACGGATCAAAAGTTATGAGCACCGGAGTGACAAATACCTGGTCATAAGCCACACGCCCTCTGTTTGCGGGCCCTGCCTGTACGTGAAGTGAAGTTGTCTTGCCCACGGTGCCATGTGATTCGGTAATAGAAATGTGATGGATTACGTTGTCGTCCTTTTCACGGCTCACGACGTACGATTCGGGAAGGAAAAACTGCGCAAAAGAAGAAAAGTGTCCCAAAACCGATGAAAATGTTCGATTTTGGGCTCCGAAAATAGGCGCAGTCGAGCAAGATTAGTGCCCTCATCGTAGAGTTCTCGGAGAGCTTTCCAATGGTAAACTGTGCGCCGCGTAACTCCTTATGGATCAAAAGTTATGAGCACCAGAGTGACTGATACCTGGTTACAAGCCCCATGCCTTCTATTTACGGGCCTAGCCTCTACCTGAAGTGAAGTTGTCTTGCCCAAGGTGTCGTGGGATTCGGCAATAGAAATGTGATGGATTAGGTTCTCGTCCTTTTCACGGCTCACGACGTATGATCTGGGACGAAAAAACTACGCAAAAGAAGAAAAGTGACCAAAAACATATGAAAACGTTCAATTTTGTGCTCCATAAACAGGCGCAGCCGAGCAAGCTCGGTACCCCCGTCGTAGAGCTCTCGGAGAGCTTTCTAACGGTATGTTGTGTGCCGCGTAACTCCTTACGGATCAAAAGTTATGGGCACCAGAGCAACGGATACGTGGTTAAAAGCCCCACGCCCTCTATTTCCGAGCCCTGCCTGTACGTGAAGTGAAGTTGCCTTGCCCACGATGCAGTGTAATTCGGTAATAGAAATGTGTTGGATTAGGTTGTCATACTTTTCGCTGCTCACAACGTACGATCCGGGATGAAAAAACAGCGCAAAAGAAGAAAAGTGTCCCAAAACTGCTGAAAACGTTCAATTTTGGCCTCCGAAAATAGGCGCAGTCAAGCAAGCTTGGTACCCCGTCGTAGAGCTCTCGAAGAGCTTTCCAACGGTATGCTGTGCGTCGCGTAACTCCTTACGGATCAAAAGTTATGAGCACCGGAGCGACGGATACCTGGTCATAAGCCCCACGCCCTCTGTTTGCGGGCCCTGCCTCTACGTGAAGTGAAGTTGTCTTGCCCAAGGTGCCGTGTGATTCGGTAATAGAAATGTGATGGATTAGGTTGTCATCCTTTTCGCGGCTCACGACGTACGATCCGGGACCCAAAAACAGCGCAAAAGAAGAAAAGTGTCCCAAAACTGATGAAAACAATCGATTTTGGACTACGAAAAGAGGCACAGTCGAGCAAGCTTGGTACCCCTATCGTAGAGCTCTCGGAAAGCTTTCCAACGGTATGTTGTGCACTGGGTAACTCCTTGTGAATCAAAAGTTATGTGCACCGGAGTGACGAATAACTGTAATAAGCCACACGTCCTCTGTTTGCGGGCCCTGCCTGTACGCGAAGTAAAGTTTTCTTGCCCACGGTGCCGTTTGATTCTGTAATAGAAATATGGTGGTTTAGGTTGTTGTCCATTTTGCGGCTCACGACGTACGATCCGGGACGAGAAAAAAGCGCAAAAGAAGAAAAGTATCCCAAAACTGATGAAAACGTTCAATTTTGGCTCTGAAAATAGGTGCAGTCGAACAAGCTTGGTGCCCCCGTCGTAGAGTTCTCGGAGTGCTTTCTAATGGTATGCTGTGCGCTGCGTAATTCTTTACGGATCAAACGTCATGACCACCGGAACGACGGATACTTTGTCATAAGCCCCTCGCCTTCTGTTTTCGGGCCCTGCCTCTACGTGAAGTGAATTTGTCTTTCCCAAGGTGCCTTGTGATTCGGTAATAGAAATGTGATGGATTAGGTTGTCATCCTTTTCGCGGCTCACGACGTACGATCCGGGATGAAAAAATAGCAGAAAAGAAGAAATGTGTCCTGAAACTGAAGAAAACGTTCTATTTTGGACTACAAAAATTGGCATAGTCGAGCAAGATTGGTGCCCCCGTTGTAGAGCTCTCGAAGAGCTTTCTAACGGTATACTGTGCGCCCCGTAACTCCTTACGGATCAAAAGTTATGAGTACCAGAGTGACGAAAACCTGGTCATAAGCCCCATGCCCTCTATTTGCGGGCCCTGCCTGTACGTGAAGTGAAGTTGTCTTGCCCACGGTGCCGTGTGATTCGGTAATAGAAATGTGATGGTTTAGGTTGTCGTCCTTTTCGCAGCTCACGACGTACGATCTGGGACGAAAAAATAGCGCAAAAGAAGAAAAGTGTCCCAAAATTGATGAAAACGTTTGATTTTGGGCTCTGAAAAACAAATGCAGCCAAGCAAGCATAGTGCGCTCATCGTAGAACTCTTGGAGAGCTTTCCAACGGTATGTTGTGCGCCGCGTAACTCCTTACAGATCAAAAGTTATGAGCACCGGAGCGACAGATACCTGGTCATAAGTCCCACACCCTCTGTTTGCGTGTCCTGCCTCTACGTGAAGTGAAGTTGCCTTGCCCAGGGGGGCGTGTGATTCAGTAATAGAAATGTGATGGATTAGGTTGTCTTCCTTTTCGCGGCTCACGACGTACGATTCGGGACGGAAAAACTGCGCAAAAGAAGAAAGGTGTCCCAAAACTGATGAAAATGTTTGATTTTGGGCTCCGAAAATAGGCGCAGTCGAGCAAGATTGGTGCCCTCGTTGTAGAGCTCTCGGAGTGCTTTCTAACGGTATACTGTGCACCGCGTAACTCCTTACAAATCAAAAGTTATGAGCATCAGAGTGACGAATACCTGGTCATAAGCCCCACGCCCTCTGTTAATGGGCCCTGCCTGTACGTGAAGTGAAGTTGTCTTGTCAACGGTGCCGTGTGATTCGGTAATATAAATGTGATGGTTTAGGTTGTCGTCCTTTTTGCGGCTTACGACGTACGATCCGGGACGAAAAAATAGCGCAAATGAAGAAAAGTGTCCAAAAACTGATGAAAACGTTCGATTTTGGGCTCTGAAAATAGGTGCAGCCAAGCAAGCATGGTTCCCTCATCGTAGAGCTCTGGGAGAGCTTTCCAACGGTATGCTGTGCGCCGTGTAACTCCTTACAGATCAAAAGTTATGAGCACCGGAGCGACGGATACCTTGTCATAAGCCCCACGCCCTCTGTTTGCGGGCCCTGCCTCTAATTGAAGTGAAGTTGTCTTGCCCAACGTGCCATGTGATTCGGTAATAGAAATGTGATGGATTAGGTTATCGTCCTTTTCGCGGCTCACGACGTACGATCCGGGATGAAAAAACAGCGCAAAAGAAGAAAAGTGTCCCAAAACTGATGAAAACGTTCGATTTAAGGCTCTAAAAATAGGCGCAGTCGAGCAAGCTTGGTACCCCTGTCGTAGAGCTCTCGGAGATGTTTCGAATAGTATGTTGTGCGCCGGGTAACTCCTTACGGATCAAAAGTTATGAGCACCGGAGTGACGAATACCTAGTCATAAGCCACACGCCCTCTGTTTGCGAGCCCTGCCTGTACGTGAAGTGAAGTTGTCTTGCCCACGGTGCCATGTGATTCGGTAATAGAAATGTGATAGATTAGGTTGTCGTCCTTTTCACGACTCACGACGTACGATTCGGGACGAAAAAACTGTGCAAGAGAAGAAAAGTGTCCTAAAACCGATGAAAATGTTCGATTTTGGGCCCCAACTATAGGCGCAGTCGAGCAAGATTGGTGCCCTCGTCGTAGAGCTCTCGGATTGCTTTCCAACGGTAAACTGTACGCCGCGTAACTCCTTACGGATCAAAAGTTATGAGCACCAGAGTGACAGATACCTGGTCACAAGCCCCATGTCTTCTATTTACGGGCCCAGCCTCTACCTAAAGTGAAGTTGTTTGTCCTAAGGTGCCGTGGGATTCACTAATAGAAATGTGATGGATTAGCTTGTCGTCCTTTTCGCGACTCACGACGTATGATCTGGGACGAAAAAACTACGCAAAAGAAGAAAAGTGACCAAAAACATATGAAAACGTTCAATTTTGTGCTCCATAAACAGGCGCAGCCGAGCAAGCTCGATGCCCCCGTCATAGAGCTATCGGAGAGCTTTCCAACGGTATGCTGTGCGCCGCGTAACTCATTACAGATCAAAAGCAATGGGCACTAGAGCAACGGATACGTGGTTAAAAGCCCCACTCCCTCTATTTTCGAGCCCTGCCTGTACGTGAAGTGAAGTTGTCTTGCCCACGATGCCGTGTAATTCGGTAATAAAAATTTGATGGATTAGGTTGTCGTCCTTTTCGTTGCTCACAACATACGATCCGGGATGAAAAAACAGCGCAAAAGAAGAAAAGTGTCCCAAAACTGCTGAAAACGTTCAATTTTGGCCTCCGAAAATAGATGCAGTCAAGCAAGCTTGGTGCCCCCGTCGTAGAGCTCTCGGAGAGCTTTCCAACGGTATGCTGTGCGTCGCGTAACTCCTTACGGATCAAAAGTTATGAGCACCGGAGCGATGGATACCTGGTCATAAGCCGCACGCCCTCTGTTTGCGGGCCCTGCCTCTACGTGAAGTGAAGTTGTCTTGCCCAAGGTGCCGTGTGATTCGGTAATAGAAATGTGATGGATTAGGTTGTCATCCTTTTCGCGGCTCACGACGTATGATCCGGGACCCAAAAACAGCGCAAAAGAAGAAAAGTGTCCCAAAACTGATGAAAACATTCGATTTTGGACTACGAAAATAGGCGCAGTCGAGCAAGCTTGGTACCCCTATCGTAGAGCTCTCGGCGAGCTTTCCAACGGTATGTTGTGCGCTGGGTAACTCCTTACGGATCAAAAGTTATGAGCACCGGAGTGACGAATACCTGGTCATAAGCCACACGCCCTCTGTTTGCAGGCCCTGCCGGTACGTGAAGTGAAGTTGTCTTGCACACGGTACGGTGTGATTCGGTAATAAAAATGTGGTGGTTTAGGTTGTTGTCCATTTCACGGCTCACAACGTACGATCTGTGATGAAAAAAAATTGCAAAAGAAGAAAAGTGTCCCAAAATTGATGAAAACGTTCAATTTTGGGCTCTGAACACAGGTGCAGCCAAGCAAGCTTGGTGGCCTCATCGTAGAGCTCTCGGAGAGCTTTTCAACGGTATGCTGTGCGCCGTGTAACTCCCTACGGATCAAAAGTTATGAGTACCGGAGCGACAGATATCTGGTCATAAGCCCCACGCCCTCTGTTTGCGTGTCCTGCCTCTACGTGCAGTGAAGTTGCCTAGCCCAAGGGGGCGTGTGATTCGTTAATAGAAATGTGATGGATTAGGTTGTCGTCCTTTTCACGGCTCACGACGTACGATTCGGGTCGAAAAAACTGCGCAAAAAAAGAAAAGTGTCCCAAAACTAATGAAAATGTTCGATTTTGGGCTCCAAAAATAGGCACAGTCGAGCAAGACTGGTGCCCTCGTCATAGAGCTCTCATAGAGCTTTCCAACGGTATACTGTGCGCCGCGTAACTCCTTACGGATCAAAAGTTATGAGCACCGGAGTGACGGATACCTAGTCACAAGCCCCATGCCCTCTGTTTGCGGGCCCAGCCTCTACCTGAAGTGAAGTTGTCTTGCCCAAGGTGTCGTGGGATTCAGTAATAGAAATGTGATGGATTAGCTTGTCGCCCTTTTCGCGGCTCACGACGTATGATCTGGGAGGGAAAAATTACGTAAAAGAAGAAAAGTGACACAAAACTTAAGAAAACGTTCGATTTTGGGCTCCAAGAAAGGCGCAGCCGAGCAACCTCGGTGCCCGCATCGTTGAGGTCTCGGAGAGCTTTCCAGTGGTATGTTGTGCACCGCGTAACTCCTTACGGATCAAAAGTTATGGGCACCGGAGCGACGGATACGTGGTTACAAGCCCCACGCCCTCTATTTTCGAGCCCTGCCTGTACGTGAAGTGAAGTTGTCTTGCCCACAGTGCTGTGTGATTAGGTAATAGAAATGTGATGGATTAGGTTGTCGTCCTTTTCGCTGCTCACAACGTACGATCCGAGTTGAAAAAATAGCGCAAAAGAAGAAAAGTGTCCCAAAACTGCTAAAAATATTCAATTTTGGACTCCAAAAATAGACGCAGTCAAGCAAGCATGGTGCCCTCATCGTAGAGCTCTCAGAGAGCTTTCCAACGGTATGCTATGAGCCGCGTAACTCCTTACGGATCAAAAGTTATGAGCACCGGAGCGACAGATACCATGTCATAAACCCCATGCCCTCTGTTTGCGTGTCCTGCCTCTACGTGAAGTGAAGTTGCCTTGCCCAAGAGGGCGTGTGATTCGGTAATAGAAATGTGATGGATTAGATTGTCGTCCTTTTCGCGGCTCACGACGTACGATCCGGGACAAAAAAACAGCGCAAAAGAAGAAAAGTGTCCCGAAACTGATGAAAACTTTCAATTTTGGACTACGAAAATAGGGGCAGTGGAGCAAGCTTGGTACCTTGTCGTAGAGCTCTCGGAGAGCTTTCCAACGGTATGTTTTGCGCCGGGTAACTCCTTACGGATCAAAAGTTATGAGCACTGGAGTGACAAATACCTAGTCATAAGCCACACGCCCTCTGTTTGTGGGCCCTGCCTATAGGTGAAGTGAAGTTGTCTTGCCCATGGTGCCGTGTGATTCGGTAATAGAAATGTGGTGGTTTAGGTTGTTGTCCATTTCGCGGCTCACGACGTACGATCCGGGACAAAAAAAAGCGCAAAGGAAGAAAAGTGTCCCAAAACTGATGAAAACGTTTGATTTTGGGCTTTGAAAACAGGTGTAGCCAAGCAAGCTTGGTGCCCTCATCGTAGAGCTCTTGGAGTGCTTTCCAACGATATGTTGTGCGCCGTGTAATTCCTTACGGATCAAAAGTTATGAGCACCGGAGCGACAGATACCTGGTCATAAGCCACACGCCCTCTGTTTGCGTGTCCTGCCTCTACGTGAAGTGAAGTTGTCTTGTCCAAGGTGGCGTATGATTCGGTAATAGAAATGTGTGGGATTTGGTTGTCGTCCTTTTCGCGGCTCACGACGTACGATTAGAGATGAAAAAATAGCGCAAAAGAAGAAAAGTATCCCGAAACTGATGAAAATGTACAATTTTTGGCTCCGAAAATAGGTGCAGTCGACCAAGCTTGGTACCCTTGTCGTAGAGGTCTCGGAGAGCTTTCCAACGGTATGTTGTGCGCCGCATAACTCCTTACGGATCAAAAGTTATGAGCACTGGAGCGATAGATACCTGGTCATAAGCCCTACGCCCTCTATTTGCGGGCCCTGCCTGTACGTGAAGTGAAGTTATCTTGCCCACGGTGCCATGTGATTCGGTAATAGAAATGTGATGGATTACGTTGTCGTCCTTTTCACGGCTCACGACGTACGATTCGGTACGAAAAAACTGCGCAAACGAAGAAAAGTGTCCCGAAACTAATGAAAACGTTCAATTTTGGACTACGAAGATAGGCGCAGTCGAGCAAGCTTGGTGCCCTCGTTGTAGAGCTCTCGGAGCGCTTTCCAACGGTATACTGTGCGCCACGTAACTCCTTACGGATCAAAAGTTATAAGCACTCGAGTGACGGATACTTGGTCACAAGCCCCATGCCCTCTGTTGGTGGGCCCAGCGTCTACCTGAAGTGAAGTTGTCTTGCCCAAGGTGCCTTGGGATTCGGTAACAGAAATGTGATGGATTAGCTTGTCATCCTTTTCGAGGCTCACGACGTATGATCTGGGATGGAAAAACTACGCAAAAGAAGAAAAGTGACCCAAAACTTATGAAAACGTTCGATTTTGGGCTCCAAAAACAGGCGCAGCCGAGCAAGCTCGATGCCCACGTCGTAGAGCTCTCGGAGAGCTTTCCAACGATATGCTGTGTGCCGCATAACTCCTTACGGATCAAAAGTTATGGGCACCGGAGCAACGGATACGTGGTTACAAGCCCCACGCCCTCTATTTCTGAGCCCTGCCTGTACATGACGTGAAGTTGTCTTGCCCACGGTGCCGTGTGATTCAGTAATAGAAATGTGATGGATTAGGTTATCGTCTTTTTTTCTGGTCACAACGTACAATCCAGGATGAAAAAACAGTATAAAAGAAGAAAAATGTCCCGAAACTGCTAAAAATGTTCAATTTTGGGCTCCGAAAATAGGCGCAGTCAAGCAAGCTTGGTGCCCCCGTCGTATGGCTCTCGGAGAGCTTTCCAACGTTATGTTATGTGCCACGTAACTCCTTACGGATCAAAAGTTATGAGCGCCGGAGCGACGGATACCTGGTCATAAGCCCCACGCCCTCTGTTTGCGGGCCCTGCCTCTACGTGAAGTGAATTTCTCTTGCCCAAGTTGCCGTGTGATTCAGTAATAGAAATGTGATGGATTAAGTTGTCATCCATTTCGCGGCTCACGACGTACGATCCGGGACCCAAAAATAGCGCAAAAGAAGAAAAGTATCCCAAAACTGATGAAAACGTTCTATTTTGGACTACGAAAATAGGCGCAGTCGAGCAAGCTTGGTACCCCTGTCGTAGAGCTCTCGGAGTGCTTTCCAACGGTATGTTGTGCGCCGGGTAACTCCTTACGGATCAAAAGTTATGAGCACCGGAGTGACGAATACCTGGTCATAAGCCACACGCCCTTTGTTTGCGGGCCCTGCCTGTACGTGAAGTAAAGTTGTCTTGCCCACGGTGCCGTGTGATTCGGTAATAGAAATGTGGTGGTTTAGGTTGTTGTCCATTTTGCGGCTCACGATGTACGTTCCGGGATGAAAAAAAAGCGCAAAAGAAGAAAATTGTCCCAAAACTGATGAAAACGTTCGATTTTGGGCTCTGAAAATAGGTGCAGCCGAGCAAGCTTGATGCCCTCATCGTAGAGCTCTCGGAGAGCTTTCCAACGCTATGCTGTGCGCCGTGTAACTCCCTACGGATCAAAAGTTATGAGAACCGGAGCGACAGATACCTGGTCATAAGCCCCACGCCCTCTGTTTGCGTGTCCTGCCTCTACGTGCAGTGAAGTTGCCTTGCCCAAGGGGGCGTGTGATTCGGTAATAGAAATGTGATGGATTAGGTTGTCCTTTTCATGGCTCACGGCGTAAAATTTGGGACAGAAAAACTGCGCAAAAGAAGAAAAGTGTCCTAAAACATATGAAAATGTTCGATTTTGGGCTCCAAAAATAAGCGCAGTTGAGCAAGATTGGTGCCCTCGTCGTAGAGCTCTCATAGAACTTTCCAACGGTATACTGTGCGCCGCGTAACTCCTTACGGATCAAAAGTTATGAGCACCAGAGTGACGGATACCTGGTCATAAGCCCATGCCCTCTTTTTGCGGGCCCAGCCACTACCTGAAGTGAAGTTTTCTTGCCCAAGGTGCTGTGGGATTCGCTAATAGAAATGTGATGGATTAGCTTGTCGTCCTTTTCGCGGCTCACGACGTATGATCTGGGACGGAAAAACTATGCAAAAGAAGAAAAGTGACCCAAAACTTTTGAAAACGTTCGATTTTGGGCTCCAAAAATAGGCGCAGCTGAGAAAGCTCGGTGCCCCCGTCGTAGAGCTCTCAGAGAGCATTCCAACGGTATGCTGTGCTCCGCGTAACTCCTTACGGATCAAAAGTTTTGGGCACCGGAGCAACGGATACGTGGTTACAAGCCCCACGCCCTCTATTTCCGAGCCCTGCCTGTGCGTGAAGTGAAGTTGTCTTGCCCATGGTGCCATGTGATTCGGTAATAGAAATGTGTTGGATTAGGTTGTCATACTTTTCGCTGCTCACAACGTACGATCCGGAATGAAAAAATAGCGCAAATGAAGAAAAGTGTCCCAAAACTGTTGAAAACGTTCAATTTTGGGCTCCAAAAATAGGCGCGTGTCAAGCAAGGTTAGTGCCCCCGTCGTAGAGCTCTCGGAGAGCTTTCCAACGGTATGCTGTGCGCTGCGTAACTCCTTACGGAACAAAAGTTATGAGCACCCCAGCGACAGAGACCTGGTCATAAGCCCCACGCCCTCTGTTTGCGTGCCCAGCCTCTACGTGAAGTGAAATTGTCTTGCCCAAGGGGGCGTGTGATTCGGTAATAGAAATGTGATGGATTAGGTTGTCGTCCTTTTCACGGCTCACGACGTACGATTTGGGATGGAAAAACTACGAAAAAGAAGAAAAGTGTCCCGAAACTGATGAAAACTTTCGATTTTGGACTACGAAAATAGGCGCATTGGAGCAAGCTTGGTACCTCGTCGTAGAGCTCTCAGAGAGCTTTCAAACGGTATGTTGTGCGCCGGGTAACTCCTTACGGATCAAAAGTTATGAGCACTGGAGTGACAAATACCTGGTCATAAGCCACACGCCCTCTGTTTGCGGGCCCTGCCTGTACGTGAAGTGAAGTTGTCTTGATCACGGTGCCGTGTGATTCGGTAATAGAAATGTGGTGGTTTAGGTTGTTGTCCATTTCGCGGCTTACGACGTACGATCCGGTAGGAAAAAAAAGCGCAGAAGAAGAAAAGTGTTCCAAAACTGATGAAAACGTTCGATTTTGGGCTCTGAAAACAGGTGCAGCCAAGCAAGCTTGGTGCCCTCATCGTAGAGCTCTTGGAGAGCTTTCCAACGGTATGCTGTGCGCCGTGTAACTCCCTACGGATCAAAAGTTATGAGCACCGGAGCGACAGATACCTGGTCATAAGCCCCACGCCCTCTGTTTGCGTGTCCTGCCTCTACGTGAAGTGAAGTTGCCTTGCCCAAGGGGGCGTGTGATTCGGTAATAGAAATGTGATGGATTAGGTTGTCATCCTTTTCACGGCTCACGACGTACGATCCGGGATGAAAAAACATCACAAAAGAAGAAAATTGTCCCAAAACTGATGAAAACGTTCGATTTTGGACTACAAAAATACGCGCAGTCGAAGAAGCTTGGTACCCCTATCGTAGAGCTCTCGGAGAGCTTTCCAACGGTATGTTGTGCGCTGGGTAACTCCTTACGGATCAAAAGTTATGAGCACCGGAGTGACGAATAACTGGTAATAAGCCACACGTCCTCTGTTTGCGGGCCCTGCCTGTATGTGAAGTGAAGTTGTCTTGCCCACGGTGCCGTGTGATTCGGTAATAGAAATGTGGTGGTTTAGGTTGTAGTCCATTTCACGGCTCACGACGTACGATCCGAGACTAAAAAAAATCGCAAAAGAAGAAAAGTGTCCCAAAACTGATGAAAATGTTCGATTTTGGGCTCTGTAAACAGGTGCAACTGAGCAAGCTTGGTACCGAAACTGATGAAAACATTCAATTTTGGACTACAAAAACAAGCGCAGTCGAGCAAGCTTGGTACCCCTGTCGTAGAGCTCTCGGAGAGCTTTCCAACGGTATGTTGTACGCCGGGTAACTCCTTACGGATCAAAAGTTATGGGCACCGGAGCGACGGATACCTGGTCACTAGCCCGACACCCTCTGTTTGCGGGCCCTGCCTCTACTTGAAGTGAAGATGTCTTGTCCAAGGTGCCGTGTGATTCGGTAATAGAAATGTGATATATTAGGTTGTCGTCGTTTTAGCGGCTCACGACGTACGATCCGGGGCGGAAAAACAGCGCAAAAGAAGAAAAGTGTCCCAAAACTGATGAAAATGTTCGATTTTGGACTACAAAAATAGGTGCAGTCGAGCAAGCTTGGTATCCCTGTCGTAGAGCTCTCGGAGAGCTTTCCAACGGTATGCTGTGCGCTGGGTAACTCTTTACGGATCAAAAGTTATGGGCACCGGAGTGACAAATACCTGGTCATAAGCCCCACGCCCTTTGTTTGTAGGCCCTGCCTGTACGTGAAGTGAAGTTGTGTTGCCCCCGGTGCCGTGTGATTCGGTAATAGAAATGTGATGGTTTAGGTTGTCGTCCATTTCGCAGCTCACGACGTACGATCCTAGACGAAAAAAAAGCGCAAAAGAAGAAAAGTGTTCCAAAACTGATGAAAACGTTTGATTTTGGGCTCTGAAAACTGGTGCAGCAGAGCAAGCTTGGTACCCTCATCGTAGAGCTCTCGGAGAGCTTTCCAACGGTATGTTGTGTGCCGTATAACTCCTTGCGGATCAGAAGTTCTGAGCACCGGAGTGACGGATACTTGGTCACAAGCCCCACACCCACTGTTTGTGGGCCCTGCCTCTACGTGAATTGAAGTTGTCTTGCCCAAGGTGCCGTGTGATTCGGTAATAGAAATGTGATGGATTAGGTTGTCGTCCTTTTCGCGACTCACGACGTACGATCCCAGACGAAAAAAAAGAGCAAAAGAAGAAAAATGTACCAAAACTAATGAAAACATTTGATTTTGGGATTTGAAAATAGGTGTAGCCGAGCAAGCTTGGTGCCCCCATCGTAGAGCTCTCGGAGAGCTTTCCAACGGTATGTTGTGCGCCACGTAACTCCCAACGGATCAAAAGTTATGAGCACCGGAACGACAGATACCTGGTCATAAGCCACACGCCCTCTGTTTGCGTGTCCTGCCTCTACGTGAAGTGAAGTTGTCTTGTCCAAGGTGCCGTGTGATTCGGTAATAGAAATGTGATGGATTAGGTTGTCATCCTTTTTGCGGCTCACGACGTATGATTCGGGATGAAAAAACAGCGCAAAAGAAAAAAGTGTCCCGAAAGTAATGAAAACGTTTGATTTTTGACTACGAAAATAGGCGCAGTCGAGCAAGCTTGCTATCCCTGTCGTAGACCTCTCAGAGAGCTTTCCAACGGTATACTATGCGCCGCGTAACTCCTTACGGAACAAAAGTTATGAGCACCGTAGTGACGGATACCTGGTCACGAGCCCGACACCCTCTGTTTGCGGGCCCTGCATGTACGTGAAGTGAAGTTGTCTTGCCTACGGTGCCGTGTGATTTGGTAATAGAAATGTGATGGTTTAGGTTGCCGTCCTTTTCGCGGCTCATGACGTACGATCCGGGACGAAAAAACAGCGCAAAAGAAGAAAAGTGTCCCGAAACTGATGAAAACGTATGACTTTGGTCTCCGAAAATAGGCGCAGTCGAGCAAGCTTGGTGCCCCCATCGTAGAGCCCTCGGAGAGCTTTCCAACGGTACGCTATGCGCCGCGTAACTCCTTACTGATCAGATGTTATGAGTACTGGAGCGACGGATACCTGGCCATAAACCCCACGCCCTGAGTTTACGGGCCCTGCCACTACGTGAAGTGAAGTTCTCTTGCCCATGGTGCCATGTGATTCGGTAATAGAAATGTGATGGATTAGGTTGTCGTCCTTTTCGCGACTCACGACGTACGATCCGGAACGGAAAAACAACACAAAAAAAGAAAAATGTCCCGAAACTAATGAAAATGTTTGATTTTGGACTCTGAAAATAGGCGCAGTCGAGAAAGCTTGGTGCCCTCGTCGTAGAGCTCTCGGAGAGCTTTACAACGGTATGCTGTGCGCCACGTAACTCCTTACTGATCAAAAGTTATGAGCACCGGGGTGACGGATACCTGCACATAAGCCCCACGCCCTCTGTTTGCGTGCCCTGCCTATACGTGAAGTGAAGTTGTCTTTCCTACGGTGCCGTACGATTCGGTAATAGAAATGTGATGGTTCAGGTTGTCGTTCTTTTTGCGGCTCACGACGTACGATCCAGGATAAAAAAACAGCGCAAAAGAAGAAAAGTGTCCCAAAACTGATGAAAACGTTTGATTTTGGGCTCTGAAAACTGGTGCAGCCGAGCAAGCTTGGTGCCCTCATCGTAGACTTCTCGGAGAGCTTTCCAATGCTATGTTGTGCGCCGCGTAACTCCTTACGGATCAAAAGTTATGAGCACCGGAGCGACAGATATTTGGTCATAAGGCCCACGCCCTCTTTTTTTGTGTCCTGTCTCTACATGAAGTGAAGTTGTCTTGCCTAAGGTACCGTGTGATTTGGTAATAGAAATGTGATGGATTAGATTGTCGTTCTTTTTGCGCCTCACGACGTACGATCCGGGACAGAAAAATAGTGCAAAAAAGAAAAGTGTCCCAAAACTGATAAAAATGTTCAATTTTGGGCTCTGAAAATAGGCGCATTCGAGCAAGCTTAGTGCCCTCGTCGTAGAGCTCTCGGAGAGCTTTCCAACAGTATACTGTGCGCTGCGTAACTCTTTACGGATCAAAAGTTATGAGCACCGGAGTGACGGATACCTGGTCACAAGCCCCATGCCCTTTGTTTGCGGGCCCAGCCTCTTCGTGAAGTGAAGTTGTCTTGCCCAAGGTGCCGTGGGATTCGATAATAGAAATGCGATGGATTAACTTGTCGTCCTTTTTGCGGCTCACGACGCATGATCTGGGACTGAAAAACTGCGCAAAAGAAGAAAAGTGACCCAAAACTGGTGAAAATGTTCAATTTTGGGCTCTAAAAATAGGCGCAGCCGAGCAAGCTTGGTGCCCCCGTCGTAGAGCTCTCGGAGAGCTTTCCAACAGTGTGCTGTGCGCCGTGTAACTCCTTTCGGATCAAAAGTTATGTGCACCGGAGCGATTGATACCAGGTCACAAGCCCCACGCCCTCTGTTTGCAGGCCCTGCCTGTACGTGAAGTTAAGTTGTCTTGCCCAAGGTGCCATGTGATTCGGTAATAGAAATGTGATGGATTTGGTTGTCGTCCTTTTCGCGGCTCACGACGTACGATTCAGGACGAAAAAATAGTGGAAAAGAAGAAAATTGTCCCAAAACTAATGTAAACGTTCGATTTTTTACTACAAAAATAGGTGTAGTCGAGCAAGCTTGGTATCCCTGTCGTAGAGCTCTCGTAGAGCTCTACAATGGCATGCAGTGCGCCAGGTAACTACTTACGGATCAAAAGTTATGAGCACCGAAGTGACAAATACTTGGTCATAAGCCCCACGCCCTCTGTTAGCGGGCCCTGCCTGTACGTGAAGTGAAATTGTCTTGCCCACGGTGCCGTGTGATTCGGTAATAGAAATGTGATGGTTTAGGTTGTTGTCCATTTCACGGTTCACGACGTACGATCCGGAACAAAAAAAAAGCGCAAAAGAAGAAAAGTGTCCCAAAACTGATGAAAACGTTCAATTTTGGCCTCTGAAAATAGGTGCAGCCGAGCAAGCTTGGTGCCCTCATCGTAGAGCTCTCGGGGAGCTTTCCAACGGTATGCTGTGTGCCACTTAACTCCTTTCGAATCAAAAGTTATGAGCAACGGAGCGACAGATACCTAGTCATAAGCCCCACGCCCTCTGTTTGCGTGTCCTGCCTCTACGTGAAGTGAAGTTGTCTTGCCCAAGGTGCCGTGTGATTCGGTAATAGAAATGTGATGGATTAGGCTGTTGTCCTTTTCGTGGCTCACGACGTACGATTCGGGACCGAAAAATAGCGCAAAAGAAGAAACGTCTCCCGAAACTGATGAAAATGTTCGATTTTGGGCTCCAAAAATAGGCGCAGTCGAGCAAGATTGGTGCTCTCGTCGTTGAGCTCTCGGAGAGCTTTCCAACGGTATACTATGCGCCGCGTAACTCCATACGGATCAAAAGTTATGAGCACCGAAGTGACGGATACCTTGTCACAAACCCCATGCCTTCTGTTTACGGGCCCAGCCTCTACATGACGTGAAGTAGTCTTGCCCAAGGTGTCGTGGGATTCTGTAATAGAAATGTGATGGATTACTTTGTCGTCCTTTTCGCGACTCACGACGTATGATATGGGACGGAGAAACTGCGCAAAAGAAGAAAATTGACCCAAAACTAATGAAAACGTTCGATTTTGGGCTCCAAAAAATGGCGCAGCTAAGCCAGCTCGATACCCCCATCGTAGAGCTCTCGGAGAGCTTTCCAACGGTATAATGTGCGCCGTGTAACTCCTTACGGATCAAAAGTTATAGGCACTAGAGCGACGGATACCCGGTCACGAGCCCGACACCCTCTATTTGCGGGCCCTGCCTGTACGTGAAGTAAAGTTGTCTTGCCCACGGTGCCGTGTGATTCTGTAATAGAAATGTGATGGTTTAGGTTGCCGTCCTTTTCGCGGCTCATGACGTACAATCCGGGATGAAAAAATAGCGCAAAAGAAGAAAAGTGTCCCGAAACTGATGAAAACGTATGACTTTGGTCTCCGAAAATAGGCGCAGTCGAGCAAGCTTTGTGCCCCCATCGTAGAGCTCTCGGAGAGTTTTCTAACGGTACGCTGTGCGCCGCGTAACTCCTTACTGATCAGAAGTTATGAGTACCAGAGCGACGGATACCTGGCCATAAGCCCTACGCCCTGAGTTTACGGGCCCTGCCACTACGTGAAGTGAAGTTGTCTTGCCCATGGTGCCATGTGATTCGGTAATAGAAATGTGATGGATTAGGTTGTCGTCCTTTTTGCGGCTCACGACGTACGATCTGGAACGGAAAAACAACACAAAAGAAGAAAAGTATCCTAAAATTGATGAAAACGTTCGATTTTGGACTTCGAAGATAGGCGCAGTCGAGCAAGCTTGGTTCCCTCGTCGTAGAGCTCTCGGAGAGCTTTACAACGGTATGTTGTGTGCCACGTAACTCCTTACTGATCAAAAGTTATGAGCACCGGAGCGACGGATACCTGGTCATAAGCCCCATGCCCACTGTTTGCGGGCCCTGCCTATACGTGAAGTGAAGTTGTCTTGCCCACAGTGCCGTGTGATTTGGTAATAGAAATGTGATGGTTCAGGTTGTCGTCCTTTTCGCGGCTCACGACGTACGATCCGGGACGAAAAAACAGTGCAAAAGAAGAAAAGTATCCCGAATCTGATGAAAACGTTCAATTTTGGGCTCTGAAAATTGGTGCAACCGAGCATGCATGGTGCCCTCATCGTAGAGTTCTCGGAGAGCTTTCCAATGGAATGCTGGGCGCCGCATTACTCCTTATGGATCAAAAGTTATGGGCACCGGAACGACAGATACCTGGTCATAAGGCCCATGCCCTCTGTTTGCGTGTCCTGTCTCGACATGAAGTGAAGTTGTCTTGTCTAAGGTGCCTCGTGATTCGGTAATAGATATGTGATAGATTAGGTTGTCATCCATTTCGAGGCTCGCGACGTACGATCCGGGATAGAAAAATAGCGCAAATGAACAAAAGTGTCCCGAACCTGATGAAAATGTTCGATTTTGGGCTCCGAAAATAGGCGCAATCGAGCAAGCTTAGTTCCCTCGTAGTAGAGCTCTCGGAGAGCTTTCCAACAGTATACTGTGCGCTGCGTAACTCCTTACGGATCAAAAGTTATGAGCACCGGAGTGACGGATACCTGGTCATAAGCCCCATGCCCTCTATTTGTGAGCCCAACGTCTACCTGAAGTGAAGTTGTCTTGCCCAAAGTGCCATGGAATTCGGTAATAGAAATGTGATGGATTAGCTTGTCGTCCTTTTCGCGGCTCACGACGGATGATCTGGGACAGAAAAACTGTGCAAAAGGAGAAAAGTGACCCAAAATTGATGAAAACGTTCTATTTTGGGCACCAAAAATAGGCGCAGCCGAGCAAGCTTGGTGCCCCCGTCGTAGAGCTCTCGGAGAGCTTTCCAACGGTGTGATGTGCACCGCGTAACTCTTTTCGGATAAAAAGTTATGGGCACCGGAGCGATTGATACCTGGTCACAAGCCCCACGCCCTCTGTTTGCGGGCACTGCCTCTACGTGAAGTGAAGTTGTCTTGCCCAAGGTCCAGTGTGATTCGGTAATAGAAATGTGATGGTTTAGGTTTTTGTCTTTTTCGCTACTCACGACGTACGATCCGGGATGAAAAAATCGCGCAAAAGAAGAAAAGTGTCCCGAAACTGATGAAAACGTTCGATTTTGGGCACCAAAAATAGGCGCAGTCGAGTAAGCTTGTTGCCCCCGTCGTAGAGCTCTCGGAGTGCTTTCCAACGGTACGCTGTGCGCAGCGTAACTCCTTACGGATCAAAAGTTATGAGCACCAGAGTGACGGATACCTGGTCATAAGCCCCACGCCCTCTGTTTGCAGGCCCTGCCTCTACGTGAAGTGAAGTTGTCTAGTCCAAGGTGCCGTGTGAATCGGTAATAGAAATGTGATGGATTAGGTTTTCGTCCTTTTCACAGCTCATGATGCACGATCCGGGACGGAAAAACAGCGCAAAAGAAGAAAATTGTTTCGAAAATAATGAAAATGTTCGATTTTGGACTCCGAAAATAGGCGCAGTCTAGCAAGCTTGGTGCCCCAGTCGTGGAGCTCTCAGAGAGCTTTCCAACGGTATGTTGTGCACTGGGTAACTCCTTACGGATCAAAAGTTATGAGCACCGGAGTGACGAATACCAGCTCATAAGCCCCACGCCCTCTGTTTGCGGGCCATGCCTGTACGTGAAGTGAAGTTGTCTTGCCCACAGTGCCATGTGATTCGGTAATAGAAATGTGATGGATTAGGTTGTCGTCTTTTTCGTGGCTCACGACGTACAATCCGCGATAGAAAAACTGAGCAAAAGAGGAAAAGTGACCCAAAACTGATGAAAACGTTCAATTTTGGGCTCCGAAAACAAGCGCAGTCGAGCAAGCTTGGTGCCCCCGTCGTAGAGCTCTCGGAGAGCTTTCCAACGGTATGTTGTGCGCCGCGTAACTCCTAACGGATCAAAAGTTATAGGCACCGGGGCGACGGATACCTTCTCATAAGCCCCATGCCCTTTGTTTTTGGGCCCTGCCTCTACCTGAAGTGAAGTTGTCTTGCCCAAGGTGCCGTGTGATTCGGTAATAGAAATGTGATGGATTAGGTTGTCGTTCTTTTTGCGGCTCACGATGTATGATCCGGGATGAAAAAATAGTGCAAATGAAGAAAAGTGTCCCAAAATAGATGAAAACATTCGATTTTGGGCTCCGAAAACTTTCGCAGTCATGCAAGCTTGGTGCCCCCGACGTAGAGCTCTTGGAGAGCTTTCCAACGGAATGATGTGCGCCTCCTAACTCCTTACGAAATAAAAGTTATGGGCACCGGAGCGACGGATAGCTTGTCACAAACCCCACGCCCTCTGTTTGTTGGCCCAGCCTCTACGTGAAGTGAAGTTGTCATGCCCAAGGTGCCGTGTGATTTAGTAATAAAAATGTGATGGAATAGGTTGGCGTCCGTTTTGCGGCTCACAACGTACGATCCGGGGCGAAAAAATAACTCAAAAGAAGAAAACTATCCCAAAACTTATGAAAATGTTCGATTTTGGGCTCAGAAAACTAGCGCCGCCGAGCAAGCTTGGTGCCCTCGTCATAGAGCTCTCGGAGAGCTTTCCAACGGTATGCTGTGCGTCGCGTAACTCCCAACGGATCAAAAGTTATGAGCACCTGAGTGACGGATACTTGGCCACAAGCCCCACGCCCTCTGTTTGCAGGCCTTGCCTCTATGTGAAGTGAAGTTGTCTTGCCCAAGGTTCCGTGTGATTCGGTAATAGAAATGTGATGGATTAGCTTGTCGTCCTTTTCGCGGCTCATGATGTACGATCCGGGATGGAAAAATAGTGCAAAAGAAAATTATCCCGAAACTGATGAAAACGTTCGATTTTGGATTCCAAAAACAGGCGCAGTCTAGCAAGCTTGGTGCCCCTGTCGTCGAGCTCTCAGAGAGCTTTCCAATGGTATGCTGTGCGCCAGGTAACTCTTTACGGATCAAAAGTTTTGAGCACTAGAGTGACGAATACCTGCACATAAGCCCCACGCCCTCTGTTTGTGGGCCCTGCCTGTACGTGAAGTGAAGTTGTCTTGCCCACAGTGCCATTTGATTCGGTAATAGAATTGTGATGGTTTCGGTTGTCGTCCCTTTCACGGCTCACGACGTACGATCTGGGATGAAAAAATAGCGAAAGAGAAGAAAAGTATCCCAAAACTGATGAAAATGTTCAATTTTGGGCTCTGAAAACTAGCGCAGCCGAGCAAGCTTGGTGCCCTCGTCATAGAGCTCTCGGAGAGCTTTCCAACGGTATGCTGTGCGTCGCGTAACTCCCAACGGATCAAAAGTTATGAGAATCAGAGCGACAGATACCTGGTCATAAGGCCTACGCCCTCTGTTTGCGTGTCCTGCCTCTACGTGAAGTGAAGTTGTCTTGCCCAAGGTGCCGTGTGATTCGGTAATAGAAATGTGATGGATTAGGTTGTCGTCCTTTTCGCGGCTCACGACGTACGATACGGGACGAAAAAATAGCGCAAAAGAAGAAAAATGTCCCAAAACTGATGAAAAAGTTCAATTTTGGGCTCCGAAAACAAGCACAGTCGTGCAAGCTTGGTTCCCCCGTCGTAGAGCTCTCAGAGAGCTTTCTAACGGTATGCTGTGCACCTCATAACTCCTTACGGATCAAAAGTTATGGGCACCGGAGCGACGAATACCTGGTCACAAGACCTATGCCCTTAGTTTGCGGCTCCAGCCTCTACGTGAAGTGAAGTTGTCTTGCCTAAGGTGCCGTGGGATTCGGTAATAAAAATGTGATGAATTAAGTTGCCGTCCTTTTCATGGCTCACCACGTACGTTCCAAGACAGAAAGCAGCGCAAAAGAAGAAAAATGTCCTGAAACTGATGAAATTGTTTGATTTTGGGCTCCGAAAATAGGCGCAGTCGAGAAGCTTAGTGCCCCCATCGTAGAGCTCTCGGAGAGCTTTCTAACGGTATCTTGTGCGCCGCCTAACTCCTTACGGATCAAAAGTTATGAGCACCGGAGCGACGGATACCTAGTCATAAGCCCCAGACCCTCTGTTCATGGGCCCTGCCTCTATGTGAAGTGAAGTTGTCTTGCCCAAGGTACCGTGTGATTCGGTAATAGAAATGTGACGGATTAGGTTGTCGTCCTTTTCGCAGCTCACGTCTTACGATCCGGGACGAAAAAACGGCGCAAAAGAATCAAAGTGTTCCGAAATTGATGAAAACGTTCGATTTTTGGCTCTGAAAATAGGCGCAGTCGAGCAAGCTTGGAGCCCCCGTCGTACAGCTCTCGTAGAGCTTTCCAACGGTATGTTGTGCATCACGTAACTCTTTACGGATCAAAAGTTATGGGCACCGGAGCGACGGATACCTGGTCATAAGCCCCACGCCCTCTGTTTGCAGGCCCAGCCTCTACGTGAAGTGAAGTTGTTTACCCAAGGTGTCGTGTGATTCTGTAATAGAAATGTGATGGATTAGGTTGTCGTCCTTTTCGCAGCTCACGACGTACGATCTGCGATGAAAAAATAGCGCAAAAAGTGTCCCAAAACTGATGAAAATGTTTGATTATGGGCTTCGAAAATAGGTGTAGCCGAGCAAGCTTGGTACCCCAGTCGTAGAGCTCTTGGAGAGCTTCCTAACGGTATGCTGTGCACCACGTGACTTTTTACGGATCAAAAGTTATGAGCACCAGAGCGACAGATACCTGGTCATAAGCCCCACACCCTCTGTTTGCGGGCTCTGCTTCTTTGTGAAGTGGAGTTGTCTTGCCCAAGGTGACGTTTGATTCGGTAATAGAAATGTGATGGATTAGGTTGTCATCGTTTTCGCGGCTCACGACGTACAATCTGGGATGAAAAAACAGCGCAAAAGAAGAAAGTTTTCTCGAAAATGATGAAAACGTTCGATTTTGTTCTCTGAAAATAGGCGCAGTCGAGCAAACTTGGTGCCCCCGTTGTAGAGCTCTCAGAGAGCTTTCCAACGGTATGCTGTACGCCGCGTAACTCCTTACAGATCAAAAGTTATGATCACCGGAGAGACAGAGACCTGGTCACAAGCCCCACGCCCCCTGTTTGCGTGCCCAGCCTCTACGTGAAGTGAAATTGTCTTGCCCAAGGTGCCGTGTGATTCGGTAATAGAAATGTGATGGATTAGGTTGTCGTCCTTTTCGCGGCTCACGATGTACGATCCGGGATGAAAAAACATAGCAAAAAAAGAAATGTGTCCCAAAACTTATGAAAATGTTTGATTTTGGGGTCTGAAAACAAGTCCAACCGAGCAGGCTAGGTGTCCCCATCGTAGAGCTCCTAAAGTGCTTTCCAACGGTATACTGTTCGCCGCATAACTCGTTTCAAATCAAAAGTTATAGGCACCGGAGCAACGGATACCTGGTCACAAGCCCCACGCCTTCTGTTTGCGGGCCCTGCCTTTACATGAAGTAAAGTTGTCTTGCCCAAGGTGCCGTGTGATTCGGTAATAGAAATGTGATGGTTTAGGTTGTCGTCCTTTTCGCGGCTCACGACGTACGATCCGGGACGAAAAAAATAGCGCAAAAGAAGAAAAGAAAAGTGTCCCAAAACTGATGAAAACGTTCGATTTTGGATTCTTAAAATAGGTGCAACTGAGCAAGCTTGGTGCCCTCATCGTAGAGCTCTCGGAGAGCTTTCCAACGGTATGCTGTGCGACGTGTAACTCCGTACGGATCAAAAGTTATGAGTACCGGAGTGACAGATACTTGGTCATAAGCCCTACGCCCTCTTTTTGCGTGTCCTGCCTCTACGTGATGTGAAGTTGTGTTGCCCATGGTGCCGTGTGATTCGGTAATAGAAATGTGATGGATTTGGTTGTCGTCCTTTTCACGGCTCACGACATACGATCTGGGATGACAAAACAGCGCAAAAGAAGAAAAGTGTCCCGAAACTGATGAAAATGTTCGATTTTGGACTCCGAAAATAGGTGAAGTCGAGCAAGCTTGGTGCCCTCGTCGTAGAGCTTTCAGAGAGCTTTCCAACGGTATACTGTGCGCCGCGTAACTCTTTACGGATCAAAAGTTATGAGCACCGGAGTGACGGATACCTGGTCACAAGCCCCATGCCCTCTGTTTGCGGGCCCAGCCTTTACGTTAAGTGAAGTTGTCTTGCCCAAGGTGCAGTGTGATTCGGTTATAAAAATTTGATGGATTAGATTGTCGTCGTTTTCACGGCTCACAACGTACGATCCGGGTCAAAAAAACATCGCAAAGGAAGAAAAGTGTCCCAAAATTGATGAAATTTTTTGATTTTGGGCTCGGAAAATAGGTGCAGTCGAGCAAGCTTGGTGCCCTCGTCGTAGAGCTCTCGGAGAGCTTTCCAACGGTATACTGTGCGCCGCATAACTCCATACGGATCAAAAGTTATGAGCACCGAAGTGACGGATACCTGGTCACAAGCCCCATGCCCTCTGTTTGTAGGCCCAGCCTCTATGTTAAGTGAAGTTGTCTTGCCCAAGGTGCCTTGGGATTCGGTAATAGAAATGTGATGGATTAGCTTGTCGTCCTTTTTGCGGCTCACGACGTATGATCTGGGACGGAAAAACTGCGCAAAAGAAGAAATGTGACCCAAAACTGATGAAAACATTCGATTCTTGGCTCCAAAAACAAGTGCAGCCGAGCAAGCTTGGCGCCCCCGTCATTGAGCTCTCAGAGAGATTTCCAACGGTATGCTGTGCGCCGCGTAACTCCTTACGGATCAAAAGTTATGGGCACCGGAGCGATGGATACCTGGTCACAAGCCCCACGCCCTCGATTTGCGGGCCCAGCCTCTACGTGAAGTGAAGTTGTCTTGCCCAAGGTGTCACGCCCCAACCCGGCCTATAAAGGTTAGACTAGGGTGTGATCTAAACATTCAAGTCCTTTCAAGTACTTAATCGTTCAAGAAGGTTTAGCACTTAACGGTTTATCCTAGACTCCAAAATTTTCCGGAAAAACCGACAGCATAACGGCTGTAATTGGGCTATTTAGTTTGGCCTAATTCTCTAAACGCCTCAATTATTCCAATCATTAATCCAATTCCATTAAGGACTCCTATTTGTCACCAACCGATTTGCCTACTAGTTTATCTTGAAAGTCTCGTTTGGTTAATAAGCCTAACATGATAACTATGTCCCGTTTATTTGTCAATTTCCTATCATGCAAGTACCTATTATCCTTTAGTTTGCAAATGAGCACCTAAGTGAAATTAGATAGAATTAACTTAGTTGATTGTTCATCTAGTGGTTTGAATGCCTACGATAACTACTAATTAAGAAAACGAAAGCAAACAACCAAATAAAAGTTCGTCCGGTTATAGATAGTACAATCCCAGAATTAGACCCAAATTACAACGGGGTCATTTACATCAATAAAATGAATAGTTTGCAATCAAACACAACATCCTTATAGCAACCACTTTCAGGCAAAGCACAAAAGCACGTAGGGACAGGCAATCACTCCAAGGAATCATCGTTAGGCAAATCGTCCTTGGGTACCTATTCTCGATCTTCTTCACCTGAGATGATAAAAGAGGGTGAGTCCTTATGAACTCAGCGAGGGGAAACGAGAAATACGTTTTGAAACTCATTTTCCGGTTCAATTTATGAAAACTCTTTTGAGAACATGTCACGTATTACAAATAATAAGGTACGCAATTATAAGAAACAAATCGAGTAACGGATACAAAGTAAGGGAACAGAAATACCAGTCTTTCCTCCCCGAGGTTCTCTAGGAACCAAGCGAGAGTACTTACATATAAGTACAGGAACAAGAATACCAGTCTTTCCTCCCCGAGGTTCTCTAGGAACCAAGCGAGAGTACTTATACACATAGTAAAAAGGATACGGTGAGCATTTGCTCTCAATATCAATTTCGATTCATTTGGTGTTGCCGACTTCAATAATCCACTTATCGCTCCCAATTGGGGTACTCCGGATGTACCCCGAAACCTACGACCCAACTCTCCGAGGGTGGAATACCAAGCGAGAGAGGGAATTGGACCATGGTAGTCACGGGAGCACCGGCAAGCCCTATGCCGCCCGGCGTTCATGAAACACTACCATGCCACAATGAAAGGTTGCAACCTTGTATACAATGCCCATTTATGTCATTTAACATTTCACATTAGGAGGTCAACAAAGTAGGTTGCCTCCGAGCAAGTATATGATCACATTTTGACATATTGGCATATAAGGCATTGTAAGAACATATAATCATTTCATATATCCATTTGAAAGCAATTAAACTTTAACGGGCAGCCAAGTAATCATGTTCAAATAAACCATTGAATATCTTTTAACAATTCACATTAGGAGGACAACAAAGTAGGTTGCCTCCGAGCAATTTCAAGATCACATATTGCCAAGTAAACGAACGAGGCATGCTTGACATGAAATTTCACTTTGTAGAACACATAGAGTCATATGAACATTAAACGGGCAGCCATGTAACACATGCAAGTCAAGCCATATAACTCATTTCGAAGTCCACGTAATCAAGTGATACGATTATTTAACATGCAACAACATCTACGTGGGTTCGGTTGCAAGAAAAGCTTATTTAACAACATGCAATGGTCAAAATCACATTTGAAGTTATAAGACATTTACGGGCAGCCCACTAAGCATATAATTTCCACACAATATCCAAATGATCAATACTTAGCAAAACTACCTAGTCATTAGGGTTTTCATTTCGTGTATATTCGTGCAATTTGAGCCTCAACCCAACTCAAAGTCAATCTCAAACCATGCATCATTTAATTCAACATCCTCAAACATTCAAAACAGTCCACACAACATCCCGAAGCTACAATTCCAAGTGTTTAATTCAACAAGAGGAGTCACAACAATTTTTCTAAGTACAACGTGAAGTGAAACCCTTACTGCAATAGGCTGTTTTCTTACAATCAATAGGATAATCAAAAAATCTCCAAATCTAGTGAATAAAATGTCAAATTAAAGCTTAAGAAGTTAGCTAAAATCAGAAACAAACCTTGCATCAATTGGAGTTCGGGATCATTAGATGTAGCCGAAACAGTGGAATAGCACAAAACTATCCAGATTTGCACACATTTCGATAATTGACGTTTTTGAGGTCCTTAGGGTCAGATTCAGCCTTAATCCATTTCTGCAAAAAATGTCCAGAACTGAAAAATCTATCAGCATACACATTTTCATGCATTTTGGACATCATTTACTAAGTCAAATATGGTTCGTTCCACAAGGTCAGTGCATCTGCCAAAACCTGCTTCATTTTTCCAGATTTCCAAATTTGGTTACATTTTAAAGATTTGCCATTTTGATGACTTTAGAGTCAAAATTATCTTCGGCCTATTTCTGGCAAAAATGTTCAAAACTGACCAAAATAGTGACCTACCAATTTTCATGCATTTTCAATATCATTTGCTAAACTTACCTCGAACAGACTGGTCAGAGCTATCAACAATTTCGACTTCACCTAGCATCATTTTCAAGCCAAGATCTTGCCATGCATGGTGGTTTAAGCTTATGAACGACCATATAGCTCAAGTACAGAAGCAAATACACACATCTATGAGCATGCATGTGAAATTTTGAAGAGCTTTCAAAGGTTTTAACCCTCACCTTTGCAATCAACCAAAAGATGCACAAAAACCTTGTTGAAGCTCAAATCTCTTCTTCTTCTTGCTTAGCCGATATTCCAACTTGGTTTTCTCTATTTTTCCTAGCCTAGTAATCAGTCTCTTAGTACATGCATGTAGTTAGGACTTGAAGAAAAGAAATGGAAGCTTAGTAACTCACCTAGGCCGAAAATGAAGCTTCAATGCACATGCATGAGTGATTTCGAACTCTAGCTTGTTTGCTTGAGTTGCTTGGATGATTTGCTTGCCTTGTTCGACTAAGGTGTGATGAAGATGAGCAAGGATGGTGAGAGCTCAGCCAAGGCCGAGTATGAGAGAGGAAAATGAGAGTGAGAGAGAAATGTGAGAGGAAGAAATGAAAATAAAACAAAAGCCTTGCAACTTGAGGAGCATGCTTGGCCTTGAGGCTTTCAATTTCAGCTTTTGTCTTCAAGATGCTTTAAATTTTGAAATATTTAGCATGGCAAAGTGTTATGGCCGAGAATGGTGAGGAGATTGAGGGAAATTTGAGCAATTTTTTAATGCCTTGTGTCATAGTTTGTCTTAGCATGCATAGAATAAAATAATTTGCTCAAACCTTGTGCAAAAACCATGGTATGGTCGGCCAAGGCTATTAAAATGGCTGAATTTGTGTCATCTTGTGCATTATTCTAATTGTATCTTGAAGTGCAAAAAGAATAATGGATAAAGAATAAGGAATGTTTTGTATTTAGTAAATTTTTCTCTTCTAGTGAATTGGTTTAGGATTATTATATTGATAGTGGACTTTGTAGGATTGTTTAATAGCCTAGTGCTTCGTGGAATATGCTTTCTTGATTAACGTGGTGGCACGGATTCCTAGGTCTAGGGCACGAATTACGAGGTAGACACGAACTACGAGGTAAGACACAAACTTCAAGACTAATGCACGTACTTCAAGATAAATGCATGGATTCTAATGCAAATGCACACAAATCAAGGCATGACTCTATATCTAGGTTAAGGTACGCAGTTCAAGGTTAGGGCACACGAAACAAGGTAACGCACGTACATCAAGGTCAGGGCACATATTTCTAGGTACTGCACATGAGTCGGGGATTAGGGCACACTATTCTAGGTCAAGGCACGTATGACGAGGTATGGATGAAAACCAAGACAGGACACGTAATCCAAGGTCGGTAATACCGTTCTAGGTCTAAGGCACGTAAATTGAGGTAAGGCACGTTATTCGGGGTCGGGCCTCACACAAGGTCTAGTGTGATTCGGTAATAGAAATGTGATGGATTAGGTTGTCGTCCTTTTTGCGGCTCACGACGTAGGATCCGGTATGAAAAAATAGCGCAAAAGAAGAAAAATGTCCCAAAACTAATAAAAATGTTCCATTTTGGGCTACGAAAATAGGCGAAGTAGAGCAAGCTTGGTGCCCCCGTCATAGAGCTCTTGGAGAGCTTTCCAACGGGATGCTGTGCGCCATGTAACTCCTTACAGATCAAACATTATGAGAACTGGAACGACGGATACCTGGTCATAAGCCCCACACCCTCAGTTAACGGGCCCTGCCTCTATGTGAAGTGAAGTTGTATTGCCCAAGGTGCCATGTGATTCGGTAATAGAAATGTGATGGATTAGGTTGTCGTCCTTTTTGCCGCTCACGACGTACGATCCGGGACAGAAAAACAATGCAAAAGAAGAAAAGTGACCCGAAACTGATGAAAACATTCGATTTTGGACTCCGAAGATAGGCGCAGTCGAGCAAGCTTGGTGCCCTCGTCGTAGAGCTCTCGGAGAGCTTTCCAACGATATGTTGTGCGCCACGTAACTCTTTACTGATCAAAAGTTATGAGCACTGGAGCCACGGATACCTGGTCATAAGACCCACGCCCTCTGTTTGCGGGCCCTGCCTATACGTGAAGTGAAGTTGTCTTGCCCACGGTGCCATGTGATTCGATAATAGAAATGTGATGGTTCAGGTTGTCGTCCTTTTCGCAGCTCACAACGTAGGATCCAAGACGAAAAAACAGCGCAAAAGAAGAAAAGTGTCCCAAAACTGATGAAAACATTCAATTTTGGGCTCTGAAAACAAGTGCAGCCGAGCAAGCTTAGTGCCCTCATCCTAGAGCTCTCGGAGAGCTTTCCAATGGTATGTTGTGCGCCGCGTAACTCCTTACGGATCAAAAGTTATGACTACGGGAACGACAGATACCTGGTCATAAGGCCCACGTCCTCTGTTTGCGTGTCCTGTCTCTACATGAAGTGAAGTTGTCTTGCCCAAGGTGCTGTGTGATTCGGTAATAGAAATGTGATGGATTAGGTTGTCATCCTTTTCGCGACTAACGACGTACGATCCGGGACAAAAAAACAGCGCAAAAGAAGAAAGGTGTCCCGAAACAGATGAAAATGTTCAATTTTGGGCTTCGAAAATAGGCGCAGTCGAGCAAGCTTGGTGCCTCGTTGTAGAGCTCTCAGAGAGCTTTTCAACAGTATACTGTGCCCCGCGTACCTCCTTACGGATCAAAAGTTATAAGCAGCGGAGTGCCGGCTACCTAGTCACAAGCCCAATGCCCTCTTTTTGCGGGCCCAGCTTCTTCGTGAAGTGAAATTGTCTTGCCCAAGGTGCCATGGGATTCGGTAATAGAAATGTGATGGATTAGCTTGTCATCCTTTTCGCTGCTCACGAAGTATGATTTGGGATGAAATAACTGCGTAAAAAAAGAAAAATGACACAAAACTGATGAAAAAGTTCGATTTTGGACTCCAAAATAGGCGCAGCAGACCAAGCTTGGTGCCCCTGTCGTAGAGCTCTCAGAGAGCTTTCCAACGGTGTGCTATGCGCCGCGTAACTACTTACGGATCAAAAGTTATGGACACCGGAGTGATGGATACCTGGTTACAAGCCCCACGCCCTCTGTTTACGGGCCCTGCCTCTACGTGAAGTGAAGTTGTCTTGCCCAAGGTCCAGTGTGATTCGGTAATAGAAATGTAATGGTTTACGTTGTCGTCCTTTTCGCTGCTCACGACGTACGATCTGGGACGAAAAAATAGCGCAAAAGAAGAAAAGTGTCCCGAAACTGATGAAAACGTTTGATTTTGGTCTTCGAAAATAGGCGTAGTTAAGCAAGCTTGGTGCCCCTGTCGTAGAGCTCTCGGAGTGCTTTCCAACGGTATGCTGTGCGCTGCGTAACTCCTTACAGATCAAAAGTTATGAGTACCGGAGCGACTAATACCTGGTTATAAGCCCCACACCCTATGTTTTCGGGCCCTACCTCTACATGAAGTGAAGTTGTCTAGTCCAAGGTGCCGTGTGATTCGGTAATAGAAATGTGATGGATTAGGTTGTCGTCCTTTTTTAGGCTCACAACGTACGATCTGGGACGGAAAAACAGCGCAAAAGAAGAAAAGTGTCCCAAAACTGATGAAAAAGTTTGACTTTGGACTACGAAATAGGCGCAGCCGAGCAAGCTTGGTTCCCCTATCGTAGAGCTCTCGGAGAGCTTTCCAACGGTATGGTGTGCGCCATGTAACTCCTTCCGGATCAAAAGTTATGAGTACCGGAGTGACGAATACCTGGTCATAAGCCCCACGCCCTCTGTTTGCGGGCCCTGCCTGTACGTGAAGTGAAGTTGTCTTGCCCACGGTGCCGTGTGATTCAGTAATAGAAATTTGATGGTTTAGGTTGTCATCCATTTCGCTGCTCATGACGTATGATCCGGGACGAAAAAAAAGCGCAAAAGAAGAAAAATGTCCAAAAACTGTTGAAAACGTTCGATTTTTGGCTATGAAAATAGGTGCATCCGAGCAAGCTTGGTGCCCTCATCGTAGAGCTCTCGGAGAGCTTTCCAACGGAATGTTGTGCGCCGCGTAACTCCTTACGGAACAAAAGTTCTGAGCACCGGAGTGACGGATACTTGATCACAAGCCCCACGCCCACTGTTTGCGAGCCCTGCCTCTACGTGAAGTGAAGTTGTCTTGCCCAAGGTACCGTGTGATTCGGTAATAGAAATGTGATGGATTAGGTTGTCGTCATTTTCACGACTCACGACGTACAATCCGGGACGGAAAAACTGCGCAAAAGAAGAAAAGTATCACAAAACTGATGAAAACGTTTGATTTTTGTCTAAGGAAATAGGTTCAGTCGAGCAAGATGGGTGCCCTCATCGTAGAGCTCTCGGAGAGCTTTCCAACGGTATGCTGTGCGCCGCGTAACCCCTTACGGATCAAAAGTTATGAGCACCGGAGTGACGGATACCTGGTCATAAGCCCCACGCCCTCTGTTTGCGGGCCCTGCCTCTACATGAAGTGAAGTTGTCTTGCCCAAGGTGCCGTGTGATTCGGTAATAGAAATGTGATGGATTAGGTTGTCGTCCTTTTCGCAACTCACGACGTACGATCCAGGACGAAAAAACAACGCAAAAGAAGAAAAATGTCCAAAAATTGATGAAAACGTTCTATTTTGGGCTCCAAAAATAGGCGCAGCCATGCAAGCTTGGTGCCCCAATTGTAAAACACTCGGAGAGCTTTCCAACGGTTTGTTGTGCGCGGCGTAACTCCTTACGGATCAAAAGTTATGAGCACCGGAGTGACGGATACCTGGTCACAAGCCCCACGCCCTCTGTTTGCGGGCCCTGCCACTACATGAACTAAAGTTGTCTTGCCCACGGTGCCGTATGATTCGGTAATAGAAATGTGATGGATTAGGTTGTTCTCCTTTTCGCTGCTCACGATGTACAATCCGGGACGGAAAAACTAAGCAAAAGAGGAAAAGTGACCCAAAACTGATGAAAACGTTCAATTTTAGGCTCCGAAAACAAGCGCAGTCGAGCAAGCTTGGTGCCCTCGTCGTGGAGCTCTCGGAGAGCTTTCCAATGGTATGTTGTGCGCCGCGTAACTCCCTACGGATCAAAAGTTATAGGTACCGGGGCTACGGATACCTTGTCACAAGCCCCACGCCCTCTGTTTTCGTGTCTTGCCTCTACGTGAAGTGAAATTGTCTTGCCCAAGGTGCCGTGTGATTCGGTAATAGAAATGTGATGGACTGGTTGTTGTTCTTTTCGCGGCTCACGATGTACGATCCGGGACGAAAAAATAGTGCAAAAGAAGAAAAGTGTCCCAAAACAGATAAAAACATTAGATTTTGGGCTCCGAAAATAGGCGCAGCTGTGCAAGCTCGGTACCCCCGACGTAGAACTCTTGGAGAGCTTTCCAACGGAATGCTGTGCGCCCCGTAACTCCATACGAATCAAAAGTTATGGGCACCGGAGCTACGGATAGCTTGTCACAAGCCCCATGCTCTCGGTTTGCGGGCCCATTCTCTACGTGAAGTGAAGTTGTCATGCCTAAGGTGCCGTGGGATTCGGTAATAAAAATGTGATGGAATAGGTTGGCGTCCTTTTCGCATCGCACGACGTACGATCCGGGACGAAAAAATAACGCAAAAGAAGAAAAGTGTCCCAAAACTTATGAAAATGTTCGATTTTGGGCTCAGAAAACTAGGGCAGCCGAGCAAGCTTTGTGCCCTCGTCATAGAGCTCTCGGAGAGCTTACCAACAGTATGCTGTGCGGCGCGTAACTCCTTACAGATCAAAAGTTATGAGCACCGGAGTGACGGATACTTGGTCACAAGCCATACGACCTCTGTTTGCGGGCCTTGCTTCTACATGAAGTGAAATTGTCTTGCCCAAGGTGCCGTGTGATTCGGTAATAGAAATGTGATGGACTGGTTGTTGTTCTTTTCGCGGCTCACGATGTACGATCCGGGACGAAAAAATAGTGCAAAAGAAGAAAAGTGTCCCGAAACTGATGAAAACGTTCGATTTTGGACTCCGAAAATAGGCGCAGTTGAGCAAGCTTGGTGTCCTTGTCGTAGAGCTCTTAGAGAGCTTTCCAACGGTATGCTGTGCGCCGGGTAACTCCTTACGGATCAAAAGTTATGAGCACTGGAGTGACGAATACCTGCTCATAAGCCCCACGCCCTCTGTTTGCGGGCCCTGCCTGTACGTGAAGTGAAGTTGTCTTGCCCACGGTGCCATGTGATTCGGTAATAGAAATGTGATGGTTTCGGTTGTCGTCCCTTTCGCGGCTCACGACGTACGATGTGGGATGAAAAAACACCGCAAAAGAAGAAAAGTGTCCCAAAACTGATGAAAATGTATGATTCTAGGCTCCGAAAATAGGTGCAGCCTAGCAAGCTTGGTGCCCCAGTTGTAGAGCTCTCGGAGAGATTTCCAACGGTATGCTGTGCGCCACGTGACTCTTTGCGGATCAAAAGTTATGGGCACCGGAGCGACGGATACCTGGTCACAAGACCCATGCCCTCGGTTTGCGGGTCCAGCCTCTACATGAAGTGAAGTTGTCTTGCCTAAGGTGCTGTGGGATTCTGCAATAAAAATGTGATGGATTAAGTTGCCGTCCTTTTCGTGGCTCACCACGTACGATCCGGGACGTAAAACAATGCAAAAGAAGATGAGTGTCCTGAAACTGATGAAAACGTTCAATTTTGGGCTCTGAAAATAGGCGCAGTCGGGCAAGCTTGGTGCCCCCATCGTAGAGCTCTCGGAGAGCTTTCCAACGGTATCCTGTGCGTCGCGTAACTCCTTACGGATCAAAAGTTATGAGCACCGGAGCGACGGATACCTGGTCATAAGCCCTAGACCCTCTGTTCGCAGGCCCGGCCTCTATGTGAAGAGAAGTTGTCTTGCCCAAGGTGCCGTGTGATTCGGTAATAGAAATGTGATGGATTAGGTTGCCGTCCTTTTCGCGGCTCATGACTTACGATCCGGGACAAAAAAACAGCGTAAAAGAATTAAAGTGTCCCGAAATTGATGAAAACGTTCAATTTTGGGCTCCAAAAATAGGCGCAGTCGAGCAAGCTTGGTGCCCCCGTCGTACAGCTCTTGTAGAGCTTTCCAACGGTATGTTGTGCGCCGCGTAACTCCTTACGGATCAAAAGTTATGGGCACCAGAGTGACGGATACTTGGTCACAAGCCCCACGCCCTCTGTTTGCAGGCCCAGCCTCTACGTGAAGTGAAGTCGTCTTACCCAAGGTATCGTGTGATTCGGTAATAGAAATGTGATGGATTAGGTTGTCGTCCTTTTCGCAGCTCACGACGTACGATCCGGGATGAAAAAACAGCGCAAAAGAAGAAAGTTTTCTCGAAAATGATGAAAACGTTCGATTTTGTTCTCTGAAAATAGGCGCAGTCGAGCAAACTTGGTGCCCCCGTTGTAGAGCTCTCAGAGAGCTTTCCAACGGTATGCTGTGCGCCGCGTAACTCCTTACAGATCAAAAGTTATGAGCACCGGAGTGACAGAGACCTGGTCACAAGCCCCACGCCCCTTGTTTGCGTGCCCAGCCTCTACGTGAAGTGAAATTGTCTTGCCTAAGGTGCCGTGTGATTCGTTAATAGAAATGTGATGGATTAGGTTGTCGTCCTTTTCGCGGCTCACGATGTACGATCCGGAATGAAAAAACAGCGCAAAAGAAGAAAAGTGTCCCAAAACTTATGAAAATGTTCGATTTTGGCTCTGAAAACAAGCGCAACCGAGCAGGCTAGGTGTCCCCATTGTAGAGCTCCTAAAGTTCTTTCCAACGGTATGCTGTTCGCCGCGTAACTCGTTTCGGATCAAAAGTTATGGGCACCGGAGCGACGGATACCTGGGCACAAGCCCCACGCCCTCTGTTTGCGGGCCCTGCCTCTATGTGAAGTGAAGTTGTCTTGCCCAAGGTGCCGTGTGATTCGGTAATAGAAATGTGATGGTTTAGGTTGTCGTCATTTTCACGGCTCACGACATACGATCCGGGAGGCAAAAATAGCGCAAAAGAAGAAAAGTGTCCCAAAACTGATGAAAACGTTTGATTTTGGGCTCTTAAAAGAGGTGCAACCGAGCAAGCTTGGTGCCCTCATCGTACAGCTCTCGGAGAGCTTTCCAACGGTATGCTTTATGCCTTGTAACTCTGTACGGATCAAAAGTTATGAGCACCGGAGCGACAGATACCTGGTCATAAGCCCCACGCCTTCTGTTTCCGTGTCCTGCCTCTACGTGAATTGAAGTTGTCTTGACCAAGGTACTGTGTGATTCGGTAATAGATATGTGATGGATTAGGTTGTCGTCCTTTTCACGGCACACGACGCACGATCCGGGACGGAAAAATAGCGCAAAAGAAGAAAAGTGTCCCAAAACTGATGAAAATGATCTATTTTGGGCTCTGAAAACAGGTACAGTCAAGCAAGCTTGGTGCCCTTATCGTAAAGCTCTCGAAAAGCTTTCCAACGGTATACTATGCGCCGCGTAACTCCTTATGAATCAAAAGTTATGAGCACCGTAGTGACGGATACCTGGTCACAAGCCCCATGCCCTCTATTTGCGGTCCAAGCCTTTATGTTAAGTGAAGTTGTCTTGCCAAGGTGCCGTGTGATTCGATAATAGAAATGTGATGGATTAGGTTGTCGTCCTTTTCACAGCTCACAACGTACGAACCGGGACGGAAAAACATCGCAAAGGAAGAAAAGTGTCCCGAAACTGATGAAAATGTTTGATTTTGGGCTCCGAAAATAGGTACAGTTGACCAAGCTTGGTGCCCTCGTCGTAGAGATCTCGAAGAGATTTCCAATGGTATACTGTGCGCCGCGTAACTCCTTATGGATCAAAAGTTATGAGCACCGAAGTGACGGATACCTCGTCATAAGACCCATGCCCTCTGTTTGCAGGCCCAGCCTCTACGTTAAGTGAAGTTGTCTTGCCCACGTGGAAGTGTGATTCAGTAATAGAAATGTGATGGTTTAGGTTGTCGTCCTTTTCGAGGCCCACGACGTACGATCCGGAACAAAAAAACAGCGCAAAAGAAGAAAAATGTCCAAAAACTGATGAAAATATTCAATTTTGGGCTATGAAAACAGGTGCAGCCAAGCAAGCATGGTGCCCTCGTCGTAGAGCTTTCCAATGGTATGCTGTGTGCCGCGTAACTCCTTACGGATCAAAAGTTATGAGCACCGGGGTGACATATACCTGGTCATAAGCCCCACGCCCTCTGTTTGCGTGTCCTGCCTCTACGTGATGTGAAGTTGCCTTGCCCAAGGGGTCGTGTGATTCGGTAATAGAAATGTGATAGATTAGGTTGTCGTCATTTTCACGGCTCACGACTTACGATTCAGGACGGAAAAACTGCGCAAAAGAAGAAAAGTGTCCCAAAACTGATGAAAATGTTTAATTTTGGGCTCCAAAAATAGGCGCAGTTGAGCAAGATTGGTGCCCTCGTCGTAGAGCTCTCGGAGAGCTTTTCAACGGTATATTGTGCGCTGCGTAACTCCTTACAAATCAAAAGTTATGAGCACCGAAGTGACGGATGCCTGGTCACATGCCCCATGCCCTCTGTTTGCGGGCCCAGACTCTACCTGAAATGAAGTTGTCTTGCCCAAGGTGCAGTGGGATTCGGTAATAGAAATGTGATGGATTAGCTAGTCGTCCTTTTCACTGCTAACGACGTATGATCTAGGACGGAAAAACTATGCAAAAGAAGAAAAGTGATCCGAAACTGATGAAAATGTTCGATTTTGGGCTCCAAAAACAGGCGCAGCCGAGCGAGCTCGGTGCCCCCGTCGTAGAGCTCTCGGAGAGCTTTCCAACGGTATGCTGTGCACCTCGTAACTCCTTACGGATCAAAAGTTATGGGTACCGGAGCAACGGATACCTGGTTACGAGCCCCACGCCCTCTGTTTCCGAGCCCTGCCTGTACGTGAAGTGAAGTTGTCTTGCCCACGGTGCCGTGTGATTCGGTAATAGAAATGTGATGGTTTAGGTTGTCATCCTTTTTGCTGCTCACAACGTACGATCCGGGATGAAAAAATTTCCAAAAGAAGAAAAATGTCCTGAAACTGCTGAAAACGTTCAATTTTGGGCTCCGAAAATAGGCGCAGTCAAGCAAGCTTGGTGTCCCCGTCGTAGAGCTCACGGAGAGCTTTTCAACGTTATACTGTGCGCCGCGTAACTCCTTACGGATCAAAAGTAATGAGTACCGGAGCGACGGATACCTGGTCATAAGCCCCACGCCCTCTGTTTGCGGGCCCAGCCTCTACGTGAAGTGAAGTTGTCTTGTCCAAGGTGCCGTGTGATTCAGTAATATAAATATGATGGATTAGGTTGTCGTCCTTTTCGCGGCTCACGACGCACGATCCGGGACGGAAAAACAGCACTAAAGAAGAAACGTGTCCCGAAACTGATGAAAACATTAAATTTTGGGCTAGGAAAGCAGGTGTAGCCGAGCAGGCTTGGTGCCCCTGTCGTAGAGCTCTCAGAGAGCTTCCCAAAGGTATGTTGTGCGCCGAGTAACACCTTACAAATCAAAAGTTAAGGGCACCGGAGTGACAAATACCTGGTCATAAGCCACACGCCCTCTGTTTGCGGGCCCTGCCTGTACGTGAAGTGAAGTTTTCTTACCCACGGTGCCGTGTGATTCGGTAATAGAAATGTGGTGGTTTAGGTTGTTGTCTATTTCACGACTCACAACGTACGATCCGGGACGAAAAAAAAGCGCAAAAGAAGAAAAGTGTCCAGAACAGATGAAAACGTTAGATTTTGGGCTCTGAAATCAGGTGCAGCCGAACAAGCTTGATGCCCTCATCGTAGAGCTCTTGCAGAGCTTTCCAACGGTATGCTGTAAGCGGCATAACTCCCTATGGATCAAAAGTTATGAGCACCGGAGCGACAGATACCTGGTCATAAGCCCCACGCCCACTGTTTGCGTGTCCTGCCTCTACGTGAAGTGAAGTTGTCTTGTCCAAGTTGCTGTGTGATTCAGTAATAGAAATGTGATGGATTAGGTTGTCGTCCTTTTCGCGGCTCACGACGTATGATCCGGGATGAAAAACCTGCGCAAAAGAAGAAAAGTGTCCCGAAACTGATGAAAACGTTCAATTTTGGACCATGAAAATAGGCGCAGTCGAGCAAGCTTGGTACCTTTGTCGTAGAGCTCTCGAAGAGCTTTCCAACGGTATGTTGTGAGCCGGGTAACTCCTTACGGATCCAAAGTTATGAGCACCGGAGTGACAAATACTTGGTCATAAGCCCCACGCCCTCTGTTTGCGGGCCCTTCCTGTACGTGAAGTGAAGTTGTCTTGCCCACGGTGCCGTGTGATTCTGTAATAGGAATGTGATGGTTTAGGTTGTTGTCCATTTCGCGGCTCACGACGTACGATACGGGATGAAAAAAAGCGCAAAAGAAGAAAAGTGCTCCAAAACTAATGAAAACATTCGATTTTGGGCTCTGAAAATAGGTATAGCCGAGCAAGCTTGGTGCCCTCATCGTAGAGCTCTCGGAGAGCTTTTCAACGGTATGTTGTGCGCCGCGTAACTCCTTACGGATCAAAAGTTATGAGCACCGGAGTGACAAATACCTGGTCATAAGCCACACGCCCTCTGTTTGCGGGCCCTGCCTGTACGTGAAGTGAAGTTGTCTTGCCCACAGTGCCGTGTGATTCGGTAATAGAAATGTGGTGGTTTAGGTTGTTGTCTATTTCACGGCTCACGACGTACGATCAGGGATGAAAAAAAAGCACAAAAGAAGAAAAGTGTCCCAGAACTAATGAAAACATTAGATTTTGGGCCCTGAAAACAGGTGTAGCCGAGCAAGCTTGATGCCCTCATCGTAGAGCTCTCGGAGAGCTTTCCAACGGTATGCTGTGCGCCGCGTAACGCCCTACAGATCGAAAGTTATGAGCACCGGAGCGACAGATACCTAGTCATAAGCCCTATGCCCTCTATTTGCGTGTCCTGCCTCTACATGAAGTGAAGTTGTCATGTCCAAGGTACTGTGTGATTCGGTAATAGAAATGTGATGGATTAGGTTGTCGTTCTTTTCGCGGCTCACGACGTATGGTCCGGGACGAAAAAACTGCGCAAAAGAAGAAAAGTATCTCGAAACTGATGAAAACGTTCAATTTTGGACCACGAAAATAGGCGCAGTAGAGCAAGCTTGGTACCCCTGTCGTAGAGCTCTTGGAGAGCTTTCCAACGGTATGTTGTGCGCCGGGTAACTCCTTACAGATCAAAAGTTATGAGCACCGGAGTGACGAATACCTAGTCATAAGCCCTACGCCCTCTGTTTGCGGGCCCTGCCTGTACGTGAAGTGAAGTTGTCTTGCCTACGGTGCCGTGTGATTCTGTAATAGAAATGTGATGGTTTAGGTTATTGTCCATTTCGCAGCTCACGACGTACGATCCGGGATGAAAAAAAAGAGCAAAAGAAGAAAAGTGTTCCAAAACCGATGAAAACATTTGATTTTGGGCTCTGAAAATAGGTGCAACCGAGCAAGCTTGGTGCCCTCATCGTAGAGCTCTCGGAGAGCTTTCCAACGGTATGTTGTGCGCCGCGTAACTCCTTACGGATCAATAGTTATGAGCACCGGAGCGACAGATTCCTGGTCATAAGGACCACGCCCTCTGTTTGTGTGTCCTGCCTCTACGTGAAGTGAAGTTATCTTGCCCAAGGTGCTGTGTGATTCGGTAATAGAAATGTGATGGATTAGGTTGTTGTCCTTTTCGCGGCTCACGATGTACGATCCGGGACGAAAAAATAGCGCGAAAGAAGAAAAGTGTCCCAGAACTAATGAAAACGTTCAATTTTCTAATACAAAAATAGGCGCAGTCGAGCAAGCTTGTACCCTGTTGTAGAGCTCTCAGAGAGCTTTCCAACGTTATGCTTTGCGCCGGGTAACTCCTTACGGATCAAAAGTTATGAGCACTGGAGTGACGAATACCTGGTCATAAGCCCCACGCCCTCGGTTTGCGGGCCCAGCCTCTACGTGAAGTGAAGTTGTCTTGCCCAAGGTGCCGTGTGATTCGGTAATAGAAATGTGATGGTTTAGGTTGTTGTCCATTTCGAGCTCACGACGTACGATCCGGGACCCAAAAAAAGCGCAAAAGAAGAAAAGTGTCCTAAAACTAATAAAAACTTTCGATTTTGGGCTCTGAAAACAGGTGCAGCAGAGCAAGCTTGGTGCCCTCATCTTAGAGCTCTCGGAGAGCTTTCCAACGGTATGCGGTGCGCCGCGTAACTCCTTACAGATCAAAAGTTATGAGCACTGGAGCGACAGATCCCTGGTCATAAGCCGCACGCCCTCTGTTTGCGTGTCCTGCCTCTACATGAATTGAAGTTGTCTTGCCCAAGGTGCCGTGTGATTCGGTAATAGAAATGTGATGGATTAGGTTGTTGTCCTTTTCGCGGCTCACGACGTACGATTCGGGATGAAAAAACAGCGCAAAAGAAGAAAAGTATCCCGAAACTGATGAAAATGTTCGATTTTGGGCTCCAAAAATAGGCGCAGTCGAGCAAGATTGGTGCCCTCGTCGTTGAGCTCTCGGAGAGCTTTCCAACGGTATACTGTGCGCCACGTAATTCATTACGGATCAAAAGTTATGAGCACCGGAGTGACGGATACCTAGTCACAAGCCCCATGCCCTCTGTTTACGGCCCAGCCTCTACGTGACGAGAAGTTGTCTTGCCCAAGGTGCCGTGGGATTCGGTAATAGAAATGTGATGGATTACTTTGTCGTCCTTTTCGCGGCTCACGACGTATGATCTGGACGGAGAAACTGCGCAAAAGAAGAAAATTGACCTAAAACTAATGAAAACGTTTGATTTTGGGCTCCAAAAAATGTATGCTATGCACCGCGTAACTCCGTACAGATCAAAAGTTATGAGCACCGGAGCGATAGATACCTGGTCATAAGCCCCATGCCCTCTGTTTGCGTGTCCTGCATCTACGTGAAGTGAAGTTGTCTTGCCCAAGGTGCCGTGTGATTCGGTAATAGAAATCTGATGGATTAGGTTGTCGTCCTTTTCGCGGCTCACGACGCACGATCCGGGACGGAAAAATATCGCAAAAGAAGAAAAGTATCCCGAAACTGATGAAAATGTTCAATTTTGGGCACCAAACATAGGCGCAGTCGAGTAGGCTTGCTGCCCCCGTCTTAGAGCTCCCGGAGAGCTTTCCAACGGTATGCTTTGCGCCGCATAACTGCTTACGGATCAAAAGTTATGGGCACCGGAGCGACGGATACCTGTTCACGAGCCCGACACCCTCTGTTTGCGGGCCCTGCCTGTACGTGAAGTGAAGTTGTCTTGCCCACGGTGCCATGTGATTCGGTAATAGAAATGTGATGGTTTAGGTTGCCGTCCTTTTCGCGGCTCATGAGGTACGATCCGGGACGAAAAAACATCGCAAAAGAAGAAAAGTATCCCGAAACTGATGAAAACGTATAATTTTGGTCTCCAAAAATAGGCACAATCGAGCAAGCTTGGTGCCCTCATCGTAGAGCTCTCATAGAGCTTTCCAAAGGTATGCTGTGCGCTGCGTAACTCCTTATTGATCAGAAGTTATGAGCACCGGAGCTACGGATACCTGGTCATAAGCCCCACACCCTCAGTTTACGGGCCCTGCCTCTACGTGAAGTGAAGTTGTCTTGCCTAAGGTGCCTTGTGATTCGGTAATAGAAATGTGATGGTTTAGATTGTCATCCTTTTCGCCGCTCATGACGTACGATCCGGGACGGAAAAACAACGCAATAGAAGAAAAGTGTCCCAAAACTGATGAAAACATTCGATTTTGGACTCCGAAGATAGGCGCAGTCGAGCAAGCTTGGTCCCCTCATCGTAGAGCTCTCGGAGAGCTTTCCAACGATATGTTGTGCGCCACGTAACCCCTTACTAATCAAAAGTTATGAGCACCGGAGCCACGGATACCTGGTCATAAGCCACACGCCCTCTGTTTGCAGGCCATACCTATACGTGAAGTGAAGTTGTCTTTACCACGGTGCCGTGTGATTCGGTAATAGAAATGTGATGGTTCAGGTTGTCGTCCTTTTCGCGGCTCACGACGAACGATCCAGAATGAAAAAACAGTGCAAAAGAAGAAAAATGTCCCAAAACTGATGAAAACATTCGATTTTAGGCTCTGAAAGTAGGTGCAGCCGAGCAAGCTTGGCGCCCTCATCGTAGAGCTCTCGGAGAGCTTTCCAACGGTATGTTGTATGCCGCGTAACTCCTTACGGATCAAACGTTATGAGCACCGGAGCTACAGATACCTGGTCATAAGGCCCACGCCCTCTGTTTACGTGTCCTGTCTCTACATGAATTGAAGTTGTCTTGCCCAAGGTGCCTTGTGATTCGGTAATAGAAATGTGATGGATTAGGTTGTCGTCCGTTTCGAGGCTCACGATGTAAGATCTGGGATGGAAAAACAGCGCAAAAGAAGAAAGGTGTCCCGAAATTGATGAAAATGTTCAATTTTGGGCACCGAAAATAGGCGCACGCAAGCAAGCTTGGTGCCCTTGTCGTAGAGCTCCCGGAGAGCTTTCCAACAGTATACTGTGCGTCACATAACTCCTTACGGATCAAAAGTTATGAGCACCGGAGTGACAGAAACCTGGTCATAAGGCCCACGCCCTCTGTTTTCGTGTCCTGTCTCTACATGAAGTGAAGTTGTCTTTCCCAAGATGCCGTGTGATTTGGTAATAGAAATGTGATGGATTCGGTTGTCGTCCTTTTTGCGGCTCACGACGTACGATTCGGGACGGAAAAACAGCGTAAAAGAAGAAAAGCGTCCCGAAACTGATGAAAACGTCAATTTTGGGCTCTGAAAATTGACACAGTCGAGCAAGATTGGTGCCCTCATCATTGAGCTCTCGGAGAGCTTTCCAATGGTATACTGTGCGCCGCATAACTCCTTACGGATCAAAAGTTATTAGCACCGGAGTGACGGATACTTGGTTACAAGCCCCACGCCCTCTGTTTGCGGGCCCAGCCTCTTCGCGAAGTGAAGTTTTCTTGCCCAAGGTGCAGTGGGATTCGGTAATAGAAATGTGATGGATTAGCTTGTCGTCCTTTTTGCGGCTCACGACGTATGATCTGGGATGAAAAAACTGCGCAAAAGAAGAAAAGTGACCCAAAACTGATGAAAACGTTCGATTTTGGGCTCCAAAAACAGGCGCAGCCGAGCAAGGTTGGTGCCCCTGTCGTAAAGCTCTCGGAAAGCTTTCCAACGGTGTGCTGTGCACCGCGTAACTCCTTACAGATCAAAAGTTATGGGCACCAGAGCGATGGAGACCTGGTCATAAGCCCCACGCCCTCTGTTTGCGGGCCCTGCCTCTACGTGAAGTGAAGTAGTCTTGCCCAAGGTCCAGTGTGATTCGGTAATAGAAATGTGATGGTTTAGGTTGTCGTCCTTTTCGCTGCTCACGACGTACGATCCGGGATGAAAAAATAGAGCAAAAGAAGAAACGTGTCCCGAAACTGATGAAAACGTTCAATTTTGGGCTCCGAAAAAAAGCATAGTCAAGCAAGCTTGGTGCCCCCGTCGTAGAGCTCTCGGAGTGCTTTCCAACGGTATGCTGTGCGCCGCGTAACTCCTTACGAATCAAAAGTTATGAGACCGCAGCGACGGATACCTGGTCACAAGACCCACGCCCTCTATTTGTGGGCCCCGCCTCTACGCGAAGTGAAGTTGTCTATTCTAAGGTGGCGTGGGATTCGGTAATAGAAATGTGATGGATTAGGTTGTCGTCCTTTTCGCGGCTCACGACTTATGATCCGGGACGAAATAATAGCGCAAAAGAAGAAAAGTGTCCCAAAACTGAGGAAAACATTTAATTTTAGACTATGAAAATAGGCGCAGTCGAGCAAGCTTGGTTCCCCTGTTGTAGAGCTCTCGGAGAGCTTTCCAACGGTATGCTGTGCGCTGGGTAACTCCTTACGGATCAAAAGTTATGAGCACCGGAGTGACGAATACCTGGTCATAAGCCCCACGCCCTCTGTTTACGGGCCCTGCCTGTACGTGAAGTGAAGTTGTCTTGCCCACGTGGCCGTGTGATTCTGTAATAGAAATGTGTTGGTATAGGTTCTCGTCCATTTCGCAGCTCCCGACGTACGATCCGGGACAAAAAAAAAGCACAAAAAAAGAAAAGTGTCCCAAAACTGATGAAAACGTTCGATTTTGGGCTCTGAAAATAGGTGCAGTCGAGCAAGCTTGGTGCCCTCATCGTAGAGCTCTCGGATAGCTTTCCAACGGTATGTTGTGCGCCGCGTCACTCCGTACAGATCAAAAGTTCTGAGCACCGGAGTGACGGATACCTGGTCACAAGCCCCATGCCCACTGTTTGCGGGCCCTGCCTCTACATGAAGTAAAGTTGTCTTGCCCAAGGTGCTGTGTGATTCGGTAATAGAAATGTGATAGATTAGGTTGTCGTCCTTTTCACGGCTCACGACGTACGATCCAAGACGAAAAAATAGCGCAAAAGAAGAAAAATGTCTAGAAATTGATGAAAACGTTCAATTTTGGGCTCCAAAAATAGGCGCAGTAGAGCAAGCTGGGTGCCCCCATTGTAAAGCACTCGGAGAGCTTTCCAATGGTATGTTGTGCGCTGTGTAACTCCTTACGGATCAAAAGTTCTGAGCACTGGAGTGACGGATACTTGGTCACAAGCCGCACGCCCTTCGTTTGCGGGCCCTGCCTCTACGTGAAGTGAAGTTGTCTTGCCCAAGGTGCCATGTGATTCGGTCATAGAAATGTGATAGATTAGGTTGTTGTCTTCCTTTTCGCGGCTCACGACGTACAATCTGGGACGGAAAAACTGAGCAAAAGAAGAAAACTGACCCGAAACTGATGAAAACGTTCAATTTTGGGCTCCGAAAATAAGCGCAGTCGAGCAAGCTTAGTGCCCCAGTCGTAGAGCTCTCATAAAGCTTTCCAACGGTATGTTGTGCAGCGCGTAACTCGTTATGGATCAAAAGTTATAGGCACCGGGGCGACGGATACCTGGTCACAAGCCCCACGCCCTCTGTTTTCGGGCCCTGCCTCTACATGAAGTGAAGTAGTCTTGCCCACAGTGCAGTGTGATTTAGTAATAAAAATGTGATGGATTAGGTTGTCGTTCTTTTCACGGCTCACGATGTACGATCTGGGACGAAAAAACAGCACAAAAGAAGAAAAGTGTCCCAAAATAGATGAAAACATTCGATTTTGGGCTCTGAAAACTGGCGCAGCCGTGCAAGCTTAGTGTCCCCAACGTAGAGCTCTTGGAGAGCTTTCCAACGGAATGCGGTGCACCCTGTAACTCCTTACGAATCAAAAGTTATGGGCACTGGAGCGACGGATAGCTTGTCACAAGCCTCACGCCCCCGGTTTGCGGGCCCAGCCTCTACGTGAAGTGAAGTTATCATGCCCAAGGTACCGTGGGATCTGGTAATAAAAATATGATGGAATAGGTTGGCGTCCTTTTCACGGCTCAAGCCGTACGATCCGGGATGAAAAAATAACGCAAAAGAAGAAAAGTATCAGAAAACTGATGAAAACGTTCGATTTTGGGCTCCGAAAACAGGCGCAGCCATGCAAGCTTGGTACCCCGACGTAGAGCTCTTAGAGAGCTTTCCAACGGAATGCTGTGCACCCCGTAACTCCTTACGGATCAAAAGTTATGAGCACCGGAGTGACGGATACTTGATCACAAGCCCCACGCCCTCTGTTTGCGGGCCTTGCCTCTACGTGAAGTGAAGTTGTCTTGCCCAAGATGCCGTGTGATTCGGTAATAGAAATGTGATGGATTAGGCAGTCATCCTTTTCGCGGCTCACGACGTACGATCCGGGACGGAAAAACAGTGCAAAAGGAAAAAATTGTCCCGAAACTGATGAAAACGTTCGATTTTGGAATCCGAAAATAGGCGCCGTCGAGCAAGCTTGGAGTCCCTGTCGTAGAGCTCTCGGAGAGCTTTCCAACGGTATGCTGTGCGCCGGGTAACTCCTTACGGATCAAAAGTTATGAGCAACGGAGTGACGAATACCTGGTTATAAGCCCCACGCCCTCTGTTTGCGGGACCTGCCTGTACGTGAAGTGAAGTTGTCTTGCCCACGGTGCCATGTGATTCGGTAATAGAAATGTGATGGTTTCGGTTGTCGTCCCTTTCGCAGCTCACGACGTACGATCTGGGATGAAAAAACATAGCAAAAGCATAAAAGTGTCCCAAAACTGATGAAAAACGTTTGATTTTGGGCTCTAAAAATAGGCACAGCCGAGCAAGCTTGGTGCCCCCGTCGTAGAGCTTTAGAGATCTTTCCAACGGTATGCTGTGCACCGCGTAACTCCTTACAGATCAAAAGTTATGGGCACCGAAACGACGGATACCTGGTCATAAGCCCCACGCCCTCTGTTTGCGTGTCCTGCCTCTACATGAAGTGAAGTTGTCTTGCCCAAGGTGCCGTGTGATTCGGTAATAAAAATGTGATAGATTAGGTTGTCGTCCTATTCGCGGCTCATGACGTACGATCTGGGACTGAAAAACAGCGCAAAAGAAGAAAAGTGTCCCGAAACTAATGAAAATGTTCAATTTTGGGCTTTGAAAATAGGCGCAGTCGAGCAAGCTTGGTGCCCACGTCATAGAGCTCTCGGAGAGCTTTCCAACTGTATACTGTACGCCGCGTAACTCCTTACGGATCAAAAGTTATGAGCACCGGAGTGACGGATAGCTGGTCACAAGCCCTATACCCTCTGTTTGCTGGCCCAGCCTCTACGTGAAGTGAAGTTGTTTTGCCCAAGGTGCCGTGTGATTCGGTAATAGAAATGTGATGGATTAGGTTGTAGTCCATTTCGCGGCTCACGACGTACGATTTGGGACAGAAAAATAGCGCAAAAGAAGAAAAGTGTCCCAAAACTGATGAAAATGTTCGATTTTGGACTCCGAAAATAGGCGTGGTCAAGCAAGCTTGGTTCCCCTGTCTTAGAGCTCTTGGAGAGCTCTCCAACGGTATGCTGTGCGCCGCGTAACTCCTTACGGATCAAAAGTGATGAGCACTGGAACGACGGATACCTGGTCAAAAGCCCTACGCCCTCTGTTTGCGGGGCCTGGCTCTATGTGAAGTGAAGTTGTCTTGCCTAAGGTGACATGTCATTCGGTAATAGAAATGTGATGGATTAGGTTGTCGTCCTTTTCGTGGCTCACGACGTACGATCTGGAACGGAAAAACAACACAAAAGAAGAAAAGTGTCCCAAAACTGATGAAAATGTTCAATTTTGGACTCCGAAAATAGGTGCAGACAAGCAAGCTTGGTGCCCATGTCGTAGAGCTCTCGGAGAGCTTTCCAACGGTATGTTGTGCGCCGGGTAACTCCTTACGGATCAAAAGTTATTGGCACCGGAGCGACGGATACCTGGTCACAAGCCCCACGCCCTCGGTTTGCGGGGCCAACCTCTACATGAAGTGAAGTTGTCATGCCCAAGTTGTCATGGATTGGTAATAGAAATGTGACTGATTAGGTTGTCGTCCTTTTCGCGGCTTAGGACGTACGATCCAGGACAAAAAAATAGCACAAAAGAAGAAAAGTGTCTCGAAACTGATGAAAACGTTCAATTCTGGGCTCCAAAAACAGGTGCAGCAGAGCAAGCTGGGTGCCCCCATCGTAAAGCACTCGGAGAGCTTTCCAACGGTATGTTGTGCGCCGCGTAACTCCTTACGGATCAAAAGTCATGAGCACCGGTGTGACGAATACCTGGTTACAAGCCCCACACCCTCTATTTGCGGCCCCTGCCTCTACGTGAAGTGAAGTTGTCTTGCCCAAGGTGCCGTGTGATTCGGTAATAGAAATGTGATGGATTAGGTTGTCGTCCTTTTCGCGGCTCACGACGTACAATCCAAGACGGAAAAACTGAGCAAACGAAGAAAAGTGACTCAAAACTGATGAAAACGTTCAATTTTGGACTCCGAAAACAAGCGCAGTCGAGCAAGTTTGGTTCCCCCGTCATAGAGCTCTAGGAGAGCTTTCCAACGGTGTGCTGTGCGCAGCATAACTCCTTACGAATCAAAAGTTATAGGCACTGGGGCGACGGATACCTGGTCACAAGCCCCACGACCTCTGTTTTCGGGCCCTGCCTCTATGTGAAGTGAAGTTGTCTTGCCCAAGGTGCCATATGATTCGGTAATAGAAATGTGATGGATTAGGTTGTCGTCCTTTTCACTGCTCACGACGTACGATCCGGGATGAAAAAACAGCGCAAAAGAAGAAAAGTGTCCCAAAATAGATGAAAACGTTCGATTTTGGGCTCCGAAAATAGGTGCAACTGTGCAAGTTTGGTGCCTCTGACGTAGAGCTCTTGGAGAGCTTTCCAACGGAATGCTGTGGGCCCCGTACCTCCTTACGAATCAAAAGTTATGGGCACCGAAGCGACGAATAGCTTGTCACAAGCCCCACGCCCTCGGTTTACGGTTCTAGCCTCTACGTGAAGTGAAGTTGTCTTGCCCAAGGTGTCGTGGGATTCAGTAATAAAAATGTGATGGATTAGGTTGGCATCCTTTTCGCGGCTCACGACGTACGATCCGGGACGAAAAAATAACGCAAAAGAAGAAAAGTGTCCCAAAACTTATGAAAACGTTCGATTTTGGGCTAAAAAAACTAGCGCAGCCGAGCAAGCTTGGTGCCCTCGTCTTAGAGCTCTCGGAGAGCTTTCCAACGGTATACTGTGCGGCGTGTAACTCCTTACGGATCAAAAGTTATGAGCACCAGCGTGACGGATACTTGGTCACAAGCCCCACGCCCTCTGTTTGCGGGCTCTGCCTCTACGTGAAGTGATGTTGTTTTGCCCAAGGTGCCGTGTAATTCGGTATTAGAAATGTGATGGATTAGTTTGTCGCCCTTTTCGCGGCACACGACGTACGATCCGGGGCGGAAAAACAGCGCAAAAGAAAAGAAGTGTCCCAAAACTGATGAAAATGTTCGATTTTGGGCACCGAAAATAGGCGCAGTCGAGCAAGCTTGGTGCCCCTGTCGTAGAGCTCTCGGAGAGTTTTCCAACGGTATACTGTGCTCCGCGTAACTCCTTACAGATCAAAAGTTATAAGCACCGGAGCGACGGAGACCTGGTCACAAGCCCCACGCCCTTTGTTTGCGTGCCCAGCCTCTACGTGAAGTGAAATTGTCTTGCCCAAGGTTTCATGTGATTTTGTAATAGAAATGTGATGGATTAGGTTGTCGACCTTTTTGCGGCTCATGACATACGATCCGGGACGAAAAAACAGCACAAAAGAAGAAAAGTGTCCCAAAACTTTTGAAAATGTTTGATTTTGTGCTCCGAAAATAGGCGCAATAGAGGACGCTAGGTGCCCCCATCGTAGAACTCTCAAAGTGCTTTTCAACGGTATGTTGTGCGCCACGTAACTCGTTACGGATCAAAAGTTATGGGCACCGGAGCAACGGATACCTAGTCACAAGCCCCACGCCCTCTGTTTGCGGGCCCTGCCTCTACGTGAAGTGAAATTGTCTTGCCCAAGGTGCCGTGTGATTCGGTAATAGAAATGTGATGGTTTAGTTTGTCATCCTTTTCGCATCTCACGACGTACGATCCAGGATGAAAAAACAGCGCAAAAGAAGAAAAGTGACCCAAAACTGATGAAAATGTTCGATTTTGGGCTCCAAAAACAGGCGCAGTAGAGCAAGCTTGGTGCCCTTGTCGTAGAGCTCTCGGAGAGCTTTCCAACGGTATGTTGTGCGCCGCATAACTTGTGAGGCCCGACCTGGATTTGCGTGTGATACCTCTTTTCGTGTGCCCTAACCTAGATTTGCGTGCTTTGACCTAGGTTTAAGAATTGTGTTTCATTTTGTGTGCCTTGCATTGAATTCCATGCATTCATTTAGGGTTGTGTGTATTTATTTGGGAAACGTTCATTCGTCTTGTAGTTCATGCCCTACCTCATAATGCGTGCCCTAGACCTAGGAAAGCGTGCCTTCACGCTAATCAAGAAAACATCTTACACGAAGCACTAGGTCATTAATTAATCCTACAAATCCCACTAGCTAATATTAAATTACTAATTCAACCCACTAGAAGACGAAATTGTACCAAAAGCTAGACATTCTTATTCTTTATTCCTTATTCTTTTGCACTTTTCAAACACACAATTAAATAATGCTCAAAAGATGACAAAAAATCAGATTTTTACATGCCTTGGCCGACCACCTTGTGTACATTTGTGCTTGCTTGCATAATTCAAATTGAACCCAAACATTCTATGACAATTCTATGACACAAATGCATAAAAAAATAACCCAATGCACCCATATTCTCGACCCATTCTCTTGCCATGCTAGGTAATTCAAAAACCATGCTTCTTGAAGACACAAATCTGAATTTACAAAGCTCAAGGCCGACATATGCTTCAAACTTTGCAAAGCTTTCATTTTCTTTCATTTCTCTCATTTCCCCTCATTCCTCTCTTTCTTCCTCTCATTCTTCTCTCTCTCTCTCGGCCTTGGCTGAGTTTCTACACTCCATAGCTTATCTTCATCACTTCATGGTTCATCAAAGCATGCAAGAAGCTAGGGAGCTTGACTAAGCAAGCTAGGATGCAAGAAACACACATGCAAGCTCTTGAACCTCCATTTCGGCTTAGGTGAGTTTGCTAGCTTCCATTTCTTTTCTTCTTGTTCTAACCACATGCACCTACTAAGAACTTGGTTACTAAGCTAGGAAATTTGAGAAAAATCGAGTGGTGTCTCGGGTAAGCAAGGAAAAAGGTCAACTTTGTGAGAAAATAGTCCATTGCAGTGAGGGTTTCACTTAGTGATATGCTTAGAAGAATTATTGTAGCTTCTCTCGTTGTATTAAATGCTTGGGATTGTGGCATTGAGATGTTGTATGGACTGTTTTGAATACTTGAGGGTGTATGAACTAATCAATGCGTGGCTTGAGTTTGATTTCGAGATGACTTGGGCTTAATCGCACGGGTAAGCACGAATTGAAACCCTAATGACTAGGTAAATTTACTAAGTGTTGATCCTATGAATATCATGTTTAATTATATGTTTAGTAGGCTGCCCGTAGTTGCCCTTGTAGCCCTAAATGTGATTTTGATGATTACATGTTGACAAGTAGGCCTTTCTTGCACCCGGACCCATGTAGATGTCGTTGCATGTTGAATAATCTTATTATTTGATTATGTGAACTTCGAAATGAGTTATTTGACTTGATTTACATGCGTTACATGGCTGCCCGTTTAATGTTCATATAACTACATGTGCCTTTCAAGTGAAATTACTTGTTATATCGTGCCTCGCTTGTTTACTTGTCAATGTGCAATCTTATGACTGCTCGGAGGCAACCTACTTTGTTGTCCTCCTAATGTGATATATTATATGTCATAAATGTGCATTACATACAAGGTTGCAACCTTTCATTCTGTCGTGGTAGCGTTCACGCACACCGGGTGGCATCGGGATTGCCGGTACAACCGTGACTACCATTGTCCAATTCCCTCTCTCGCTTGGGGGCTAGACTTCCTCGGAGAGTTGGGTCGTAGGATTTCAGGGTACATCCAGAGTACACCCATTTGGCGTGATAAGAGGATGATTTGAAGTCGGCCGCAACAACTGATACTGACATGAACTGAGAGCAAAAGCTCACCGTATCCTTTTCACTATGTGTATAAGTATTCTCGCTTGGTTCCTAGAGGACCTCGGGGAGGAAAGATGGGTAATTGTGTTCCTTTACTTCTACGTTACGTTATGCACTTACTTGTGATATATTCATGCTTGCAAAAAGGATTTTTCATAAGTTGAACCGGAAAATGAGTTTCAAAACTTATTTCTCGTTCCCCCTCCTTGAGTTCATAAGGACTCATCCTCTTTTATCATCTCAGGTAAGAAGACCAAGAACAGGTACCCAAGGACGACGTGCCTAATGATGATTCCTTGGAATGATTGCTTGTCCTACGTGCCTTGCTTGATTATGGCCATTTGTGAACACTATGTTGCTTGAAGACTATTTCATTTCTTATGATGTTTGTTGTTGTATTGTAAAAGACCCCCGTTGTAATTTGGGGCCTAATTTTGGCTTGTACTGATAATAACTAGATAGACACTACTATGGTCGTTTTTGCTATCGTTATTGGCTAGTATCTATCATAGGATTATGAAATATCAGGTAAGGACTAAGTAAAATGAACCTATCCAATCTTAAGCAGGTACTCACTGTTAAGTTAAGATCAACAGGTACTTTTGTAACGAGGACAAACAAACAAACGAGACATAGTATCATGTTAGGTTATTAATCAAACGAGACTTAGAGATAACCAGTAGGCATTTCAATTGATGGTAAATAGTAATCTTAGTTGGAAATGAAATTGAGATTGGAAAATTTGAGGCGTTTAGAGAATTAGGTCAAACCAAAGAGCCTAATTACTATCGTTATGCTGCTGGTTTTCCAGAAAATTATGTCGTTTAGGTTAAAACGTAAGTGTTAAACTTTCATGAACGATTAAGTACGAGATATGACTTGAATGTTTAGATCACACCCTAGTCTAACCTTTATAGGCCGGGTTAGGGTGTGACACCTCTTAGAAGAAGAATGGTATCAGAGCTTAGATTGCTTAAGCCGGGTTTAACTCTCGGACCATGGGTAGAGCCCTAAGATAATTAGGATGACTTGTCTATATGTTATTGTGTGATAATGTTAATTGTGCCTTCTATGTTCTATGTGCTTAAGTGATTAACATGCCTTAATTGTTTCTAGAATTGTGTATCTATATTATGTTGCATATCTTATGCATTAAATTCTTGTTTGTCATATTTCAATAAATTGTGCATCGTAATCTATGCCTATAGATGGCTGGCCCTAGTACCCGCACTACTAATAGGAGCAGTGAACCCCAAGAGACCGGAGATGCTTATCAAACTAATCCCGGCATAGCTATGTTTAACATGATGGCGAACGCCATGGATCGCGTGTCACGCGTAATGGAACATCAAGATGCACGTGAAGCTAATAACAACAACAACAACAACAGGAATGATGGTAACCATGGGAGACATAGCAGAATGAGGGAGTTCCTTGACTTTTACCGTCCAAATTCCACGGGGAAGCTGATGATGAGAAAGCAGAGGCTTGGCTGTTTGAGATCGAGAGGATTTTCAGGCCACTTGATTATACTGATGAAGAAAAGGTGGAGTTTGCTGTGTTTCTATTGCATGGGGATGCCGAGCTTTGGTGGCACACTGTGGAGGCACCTTGGGAAACTGATCAGACACCTCGCTTGTGGGGTAATTTCGTTAAGGCATTCAAGGAGAAATATGTACCTGCAGTTTCCAGGCAGAGGCGGATTGAGGAATTCATGCACTTGAACCAGGGTAACGTGACGGTGGCCCAGTACGAGGCTTGTTTTGATCGACTGTCCCACTATGCTCAATACATGGTCAGTACTCCGGAGGCGAAGATGTGGAAATTTACTACGGGATTGAGGCCAGAGATTCAGGACCAGTTGGTTTCGCATGACTTCGATACCTATTCTGCTCTCTTTGCTGTTGCTTCTCTAGTTGAGAAGAGAAAACTTGATAGAGCCGGTTCGAGTCAGCCGAACAAGAAACCATACCAGCCTTCAGGTCAACAGAGGAAATTCCAGAGCCAGAGTCGTAGTCAGGGCCAGAGCCAGAACAGACCAGTTATTAATCGTGGCCCGACTAAGGTGCCATCAACCTCTTCCACCCGCGGATCCACATGTAGTTCACCTGCTACTCAGTCTGTCAACTGTTCTTACTGTGCCAAGAAGGGGCATACCGAGGCCTAGTGCTGGAAGAAGTCGGGACGATGTGTGCGGTGCGGCAGTGATCAGCATCAGATCAAGGATTGCCCTAAATGGCAAGCAGGACAAAATCAGGTTAAACCAGCTGGTAGAGGCAAGACTCCAGTTCCTAGAGTTCAGGCTCGAGCTTATGCTATTGAGTGCGAGGAGCTTCCAGAGGAGACCGCTGTTGTTGAAGGTACATTCTTCATACTGAATCAACCCATTAGGTTGCTAATTGATCCGGGTGCTACTCATTCATTTATTACTCCCTTATGTGTGCAACGTGTGAAACTACGAGTTGTATGTTTGCCTTACGAAGTAGAAGTTGGTACTCCGATGGGTTCTAAACTTGTTACTAGCTCAGCTTGTAAAGCATGTAAAATCCAAATTAAAGATAGGGAATTCTCAGCCAATCTTATCGTATTACCTTTTTGAGACTGTGAAGTCATCTTAGGGATGGACTGGTTGGCAAAGCATCATGCCCAACTAGATTGCCGGACGAAAATTGTAACGTTCCAGGTACTTGGTCAACCAATATTAGAAGTAATGGGTCGAAGAGAATTCACCGAGAGTTCCATCATTTCATCTACGAAAGCAGTGAAGTCCTTGAGAAAATGGTGTAGTGGATACTTAGCTTACCTCATCAACAAGCCGTCGGACAAAGCTAAGTTGGAGGAGATGCCAGTGATCAAAGACTATGCGGATGTGTTTCCAGAAGAATTGCCCGGTTTACCCACAAATCGGGAGATCGAGTTCCTTATAAAGTTACTGCTTGGCACCCAGCCGATATCTAAAGCCCCTTATCGTATGGCACCAGCTGAGCTACAAGAATTGAAGGACCAATTGCAAGGATTATTGAAGAAAGGGTTTGTTCAACCAAGTTCTTCTCCGTGGGGTGCACCGGTTCTATTTGTAAAGAAGAAAGACGGAATGTTGAGGCTATGCATCGACTACCGAGGATTGAACCAAGTGACCGTCAAGAATAAATACCCACTTTTACTGATCGACGAGTTGTTTGATCAACTTCAGGGAACCAAAGTGTATTCGAAGCTCGACTTGAGGCAAGGGTACTATCAGTTGCGGATCAAAAAGGAGGATGTGCCTAAAACGGCTTTCAGGACGAGATATGGGCATTATGAATATGTGGTTATGCCATTTGGACTAACTAATGCCCCTGCAGCTTTTATGGACTTGATGCATAGGGTGTTTCAACCCTACTTGGACCAATTTGTGGTAATCTTCATTGATGATATTTTGGTATACTCGAAATCCGAGGCTGAGCATGAACAACATCTGCGATTGGTATTGCAGAAACTTCGAGAGCATCAATTGTATGCAAAGTTTAGCAAGTGCGAATTTTGGTTGCAGCAGATTGCATTTTTGGGGCATATCATATCCCAAGAGGGAATAGCAGTGGATCCAGCAAAGATAGAAGCGGTGATGTCTTGGAAGAAGCCAGAAAATGTTACGGAGGTTCGGAGTTTTCTTGGTCTAGCTGGCTATTATCGGAGGTTCGTGAAGGATTTCTCTAAGATTGCAGGACCGCTTACAAAGCTCACTCAAAAGAAAACAAAGTTCTTGTGGGATGATAAGTGTGAGAACAGCTTCCAAGAGTTGAAGAAAAGATTGACTACCGCACCTGTTCTTGCATTGTCTGAAGGGAGTCAAGGTTTTGTAATTTATAGCGATGCTTCGAAAGAAGGATTGGGTTGTGTGCTGATGCAAAATGGTAGAGTGATTGCGTATGCTTCTAGGAAACCGAAGCCGTATGAATTGAACTAGCCGAAGCATGATTTGGAGTTAGCAGCTATTGTGTTTGCACTCAAGAAATGGAGGCACTATCTATGGGGTAACAAGTTCGAGGTGTTTACTGATCACAAGAGCTTGAAATACTTGTTCTCACAAAAAGAGTTGAACATGAGGCAAAGGCGGTGGATGGAGCTTTTGGATGATTATAACTGTACAATCAATTATGTGCCTGGTAAAGCAAATGTAGTTGAAAATGCCTTAAGTAGGAAAGCGAGCATGGCAAAACTGGAAGTCAAGGTGCAGGAGTTGTTGAAGGAAGCATTTTTGTGGAAACCACAATTGACTCAAAAAGGGTTACTTTTTGCCACTACACAAGTTCAATCGACCTTGTTGTCTGAATTACGAGAGGCTCAACAGAAGGACCAACAATTCCAGAAGATTAAAGAAAGCAACACAGATTTCAAGTTTCATGATGATGGTATTTAGAGGTTTAGGAATCGGATTTGTGTTCCTAATGAACTAGAGCTGAAAAAGAAGATTCTTGAAGAAGCCCATAATTCAAGATACAATATCCACCCCGGCGGAACAAAGATGTACTGGGATTTGAAGCAACACTATTGGTGGAATAACATGAAGAGAGAAATTGCGGAGTTTGTGGCACGGTGTTTGACTTGCCAGAGAGTCAAAGCGGAACATCAACGACCAGCAGGTTTACTTCAGCCATTGGAGATTCCTCAATGGAAATGGGAACATATAACTATGGACTTTGTTATGGACCTGCCCAGGTCACAAAAGGGTCATGACGCCGTTTGGGTCATAGTGGATAGATTGACTAAGTCAGCGCACTTCTTACCGATGAACAAGGAGGATAGTCCTGAGAAATTGGGAGATATGTATGTGGCGGAGATTGTAAGATTGCACGGGATGCCTGTGAGTATTGTATCGGATAGGGATCCTCGTTTTACCTCCCGATTTTGGAAGAGATTGCAAGAAGCTTTGGGAACGAAGTTGAGTTTCAGCACGGCTTATCACCCTCAGACTGATGGACAATCGGAGAGAACTATTCAGATTCTGGAGGATATGCTGAGGGCGTGTGTTTTAGACTTCGGGAAAGGTTGGGAGAAATATCTGTCTCTAGCGGAGTTCGCTTATAATAATAGTTATCAGGCCACCATCGGGATGGCCCCATTTGAGGCGTTGTATGGACGTAAGTGTCGATCCCCAATTTACTGGGATGAAGTAGGTGAGACGAAGACTTTTGACCCGACCCTTCTACCTGAACTTATGAAGACTGTTGATAATATCCACCTCATCCAGAAACGGATGCTTACCGCCCAAAGCAGGCAGAAAAGTTATGCAGACCGACGGAGACGGAGTATAGAGTTTGAGGTTGGCGACAAGGTGTTCTTGAAGATATCACCCCGGAATGGACTGATTAAACACGGCAAGGGTGGAAAGTTGAGCCCGAGATTTGTAGGACCATTTGAGATAATTGAGAAGGTTGGCAAATTGGCGTATCGCCTAGCACTACCCCAAAACCTCTCCAATATTCACGACGTCTTTCATGTTTCGATGCTGCGGAAGTATCACCCTGATCCATCGCATATCTTGGAGCCAGAGCCGTTGCAGCTTCGGGAGAACTTGTCTTATGAAGAGAAGCCCATTCGGATCCTAGACCAGCAAGATCGGGAGTTGCGCAACAAATCTATACCGATGGTGAAAGTGTTGTGGGATCATCATGGAGTTGAAGAAGCAACGTGGGAAAGGCGAGACCAAATGGAGCAACAGTATCCAGCTTTATTTCAAAGGTAATATTGAATTTTGGGACGAAATTCTTTTAAGGAGGGGAGGATGTGAGGCCCCACCTCGATTTGCGTGCGATACCTCGTTTCGTGTGTCTTAACCTAGATTTGCGTGCTTTGACCTAGGTTTAAGAATTGTGTTTTATTTTGTGTGCCTTGCATTGAATTACATGCATTCATTTAGGGTTGCGTGCATTTATTTAGGAAACGTGCATCAGTCTCGTAGTTCGTGTCTTACCTCATAGTGTATGCCCTAGACCTTGGAAAGCGTGCCCTCACGCTAATCAAGAAAGCATCTTACACAAAGCACTAGGTCATTAATTAATCCTACAAATCCCACTAACTAATATTAAATTACTAATTCAACCCACTAGAAGACGAAATTGCACCAAAAGCTAGACATTCTTATTCTTTATTCCTTATTCTTTTGCACTTTCCAAACACACAATTAAATAATGCTCAAAAGATGACAAAAAATTAGATTTTTACATGCCTTGGCCGACCACCTTGTGTACATTTGTGCTTGCTTGCATAATTCAAATTAAACCCAAACATTCTATGACAATTCTATGACACAAATGCATTAAAAAATAACCCAAAACCCTACCCAATGCACCCATATTCTCGACCCATTCTCTTGCCATGCTAGGTAATTCAAAAACCATGCTTCTTGAAGACACAAATCTGAATTTGAAAAGCTCAAGGCCGACATATGCTTCAAACTTTGCAAAGCTTTCATTTTCTTTCATTTCTCTCATTTCCCCTCATTCCTCTCTCTCTCCCTCTCATTCTTCTCTCTCTCTCTCAGCCTTGGCTGAGTTTCTACACTCCATAGCTTGTCTTCATCACTTCATGGTTCATCAAAGCATGCAAGAAGCTAGGGAGATCGACTAAGCAAGCTAGGTTGCAAGAAACACACATGCAAGCTCTTGAACCTCCATTTCGGCTTAGGTGAGTTTGCTAGCTTCCATTTCTTTTCTTCTTGTTCTAACCACATGCACCTACTAAGAACTTGGTTACTAAGCTAGGAAATTTGAGAAAAATCGAGTGGTGTCTCGGCTAAGCAAATAAAAGATCAACTTTGTGCTTCATCAAGAGTCTTGTGCATCTTCTTGTTGTTTTGCTAAGGTGAGGGCTAAAACTTCTTGAAAATCTTTCAAAAAACCACATGCATGCCCTTAAATGTCTATCTTTACTTCTGTATTTGAGATACATGTGTGTTCATGAGCTTTTATAAACATGCATGGCAAGATTCTTGGCTAGAATGTGATGATAGATGAAATCGGGTTTGTGACAGCTTTCTGTCTTGTTGGTTCGAGGTGGGTTTGGCTAGGTAAATGATGTTAAAAATATGTTAAAATTGGTATATAACTAGTTTTTCCAGTTCTGAACATTTTTTGTAGAAATATGCCTAAGCTAATTTTGACTCTAAGGTCCTCAAATTGGCAAATCATTAAACTGTGTCCAAATCTGGAAAGTCTGGAAAAATGAAGCAGGTTTTGGCAGATTCACTGACCTTGTAGGACGAACCAGTTTTGGCTTAGTAAATGATATCCAAAATGCATCAAATTTGGTGTGCAGCTATATTTTTCAGTTTTGGACATTTTTTCCAGAAATGGACTAAGGCTAGATCTGACCCTAAGGCCCTCAAAAACGACAAGTATTGAAATGTGTGCAAATTTGGACAGTTGTGTGCAGTCTCACTGTTTTGGCTATAACTATTGAACCCGAACTCCAAATGATGCGAGGTTTGTTTCTGAATTTAGTTCACTTCTTAGTATTTAATTTGACATCTTATTCACTGGAATTGGATATTTTTTGCTTGTCTTAATGATTGTGAGAAAACAGTCCATTGCAGTGAGGGTTTCACTTAGTGATATGCTTAGAAAAATTATTGTAGCTTCTCTTGTTGTATTAAATGCTTGGGATTGTGGCATTGGGATGTTGTGTGGACTGTTTTGAATACTTGAGGGTGATTGAATTAATCGACGCATGGCTTGAGTTTGATTTTGAGATGACTTGGGGCTTAATCGCACGGGTAAGCACGAATTGAAACCCTAATGACTAGGTAAATTCACTAAGTGTTGATCCTATGAATATCGTGTTTAATTATATGTTTAGTAGGCTGCATGTAGTTGCCCTTGTAGCCCTAAATGTGATTTTGATGATTACATGTTGACAAGTAGGCCTTTCTTGTACCCGGACCCATGTAGATGTCGTTGCATGTTGAATAATCTTATTATTTGATTATGTGAACTTCGAAATGACTTATATGACTTGATTTACATGCGTTACATGGCTGCCCGTTTAATGTTCATATAACTCCATGTGCCTTTTAAGTGAAATTACTTGTTATATCGTGCCTCGCTTGTTTACTTGTCAATGTGCAATCTTATGACTGCTCGGAGGCAACCTACTTTGTTGTCCTCCTAATGTGATATATTAAATGTCATAAATGTGCATTGCATACAAGGTTGCAACCTTTCATTCTGGCGTGGTAGCATTCACGCACACTGGGCGGCATCGGGCTTGCCGGTGCAACCGTGACTATCATTGTCCAATTCCCTCTCTCGCTTAGGGGCTAGACTTCCTCGGAGAGTTAGGTCATAGGATTTCAGGATACATCCGGAGTATACCCATTTGGCGTGATAAGGGGATGAACTGAAGTCGACCACAACAATTGATACTGTCATGAACTGAGAGCAAAAGCTCACCGTATCCTTTTCACTATGTGTATAAGTACTCTCGCTTGGTTCCTAGAGGACCTCGGGGAGGAAAGACAGGTAATTGTGTTCCTTTACTTCCACGTTACGTTATGCACTTACTTGTGATATATTCATGCTTGCAAAAAGGATTTTTCATAAGTTGAACCGAAAAATGAGTTTCAAAACTTATTTCTCGTTTCCCCTCACTGAGTTCATAAGGACTCACCCTCTTTTATCATCTCAGGTGAAGAAGACCAAGAACAGGTACCCGAGGACGACGTGCCTAATGATGATTCCTTGGAATGATTGCTTGTCCTACGTGCCTTGCTTGATTATGGCCATTTGTGAACACTATGTTGCTTGAAGACTATTTCATTTCTTATGATGTTTGTTGTTGTATTGTAAAAGACCCCCGTTGTAATTTGGGGCCTAATTTTGGCTTGTACTGATAATAACTAGATAGACACTACTATGGTCGTTTTTGCTATCGTTATTGGCTAGTTTCTATCATAGGATTATGAAATATCAGGTAAGGACTAAGTAAAATGAACCTATCCAATCTTAAGCAGGTACACATTGTTAAGTTAAGATCAACATGTACTTTTGTAACGAGGACAAACAAACAAACGAGACATAGTATCATGCTAGGTTATTAATCAAATGAGACTTCAAGATAACCAGTAGGCATTTCAATTGATGGTAAATAGTAATCTTAGTTGGAAATGAAATTGAGATTGGAAAATTTGAGGCGTTTAGAGAATTAGGTCAAACCAAAGAGCCCAATTACAGCCGTTATGCTACCGGTTTTCCGAAAAATTATGGAGTTTAAGCTAAAACGTAAGTGTTAAACTTTCATGAACGTTTAAGTACGAGATATGACTTGAATGTTTAGATCACACCCTAGTCTAACCTTTATAGGCTGGGTTGGGGCGTGACATAACTCCTTACGGATCAAAAGCAATGGGCACCGGAGCGAAGGATACCTATCCACAAGCCCCACGGCCTTTGTTTGCGGGCCTAGACTCTACGTGAAGTGAAGTTGTCTTGCCCAAGATGCCGTGTGATTCGATAACAGAAATGTGATGGATTAGGTTGTCGTCCTTTTCGCGGCTCATGACATACGATACGGGACGAAAAAACAGCGCAAAAGAAGAAAAGTGTCCCAAAACTAATAAAAACGTTCGATTTTGGGCTCTGAAAACAGGCGCAGCGCAACAATCTTGGTGCCCCAGTCGTAGAGCTCTCGGAGAGCTTTCCAACGGTATGCTATGCACCACGTAACTCTTTACGGATCAAAAGTTATGAGCACCAGAGCGACAGATACCTGGTCAAAAGCCCCACAACCTCTGTTTGCGGGCCCTGCTTCTATGTGAAATGAAGTTGTCTTGCCCAAGGTACCATGTGATTCGGTAATAGAAATGTGATGGATTAGGTTGTCGTCCTTTTCGTGGCTCACGACGTACGATCCGGGACGAAAAAACAGCGCAAAAGAAGAAAAGTGTCCTGAAACTGATGAAAACATTCGATTTTGGGCTCCAAAAATAAGCGCAGTCGAGCAAGCTTGGTACCCCCGTCATAAAGCTCTCAGAGAGCTTTCCAATGGTATACTGTGTGCCGCGTAACTCCTTACGGATTAAAAGTTATGAGCACCAGAGCGACGGAGACCTGGTTACAAGCCCCACGCCCTCTGTTTGGGTGCCCAACCTCTACGTAAAGTGAAATTGTCTTGCCGAAGGTGCCGTGTGATTCGGTAATAGAAATGTGATGGATTAGGTTGTCTTCCTTTTCGCGGTTCACGACGTACGATCCAAGATGAAAAAATAGCGCAAAAGAAGAAAAGTGTCCCAAAACATATGAAAATATTCAATTTTGGGCTCTGAAAATAGGTACAACAGAGTAGGCTAGGTGCCCCCATCGTAGAGCTCTCAAAGAGCTTTCCAACGGTATGTTGTGCGCTGCGTAACTCGTTACAAATCAAAAGTTATGGGCACCAGAGCGACGGATAGTTGGTCAAAAGCCCCACACCCTCTGTTTGCGGGACCCGCCTCTACGTGAAGTAAAATGTGATGGTTTAGCTTGTCGTTCTTTTCGCGGCTCACGACGTACGATCCGAGACGAAAACACAGCGCAAAAGAAGGAAAGTGTCCCAAAACTGAAGAAAATGTCTGATTTTGGGCTCCAAAAATAGGCGCAGCCGAGCAAGTTTGGTGCCCTCGTCGTAGAGCTCTCGGAGCGCTTTCCAACGGTATGCTATGCGCCACGTAACGCCTTACGGATCAAAAGTTATGAGCAGCGGAGTGACGGATACTTGGTCATAAGCCCCAGGCCCTCTGTTTGTGGGCCCTGCCTCTATATGAAGTGAAGTTGTCTTGCCCAAGGTGTCGTGTGATTCGGTAATAGAAATGTGATGGATTAGGTTGTCGTCCTTTTCGCGGCTCACGACGTACTATCCGGGATGAAAAAACTGCGCAAAAGAAGAAAAGTTTCCCGAAACTGATGAAAATGTTCAATTTTTGGCTCCGAAAATAGGCACAGTTGAGCAAACTGGGTGCCCCCGTCGTAAAGCTCTCGGAGAGCTTTCCAACGGTATGTTGTATGCCGCGTAACTCCTTACGGATCAAAAGTTATGAGCACCGGAGTGACGGATACCTGGTCACAAGCCCACACCCTCTGTTTGCGGGCCCAGCCTCCACGTGAAGTAAAGTTGTCTTTCCCAAGATGCCGTGGGATTTGGTAATAGAAATGTGATGGATTAGGTTGTCGTCCTTTTCGCGGCTTACGACGTACAATCCGGGACGGAAAAACTGTGCAAAAGAAGAAATATGTCCCAAAACTGATGAAAATGTTCAATTTTGGGCTCTGAAAATGAGCGCAGCTGAGCAAACTTGGTGCCCCTATCATAGAGCTCTCGGAGAGCTTTCCAATGGTATACTGTGCGCCGCATAACTCCTTACAAATCAAAAGTTATGGGCACCAGATCAACGGATACCTAGTCACAAGCCCCACGCCCTCTGTTTGCGGGCCCTGCCTCTACGTGAAGTGAAGTTGTCTTGCCCAAGATGCCGTCTGATTCGGTAATAGAAATGCGATGGATTAGGTTGTCGTCCTTTTCACTGCTCACGACGTACGATCCGTGATGAAAAAATAGCGCGAAAGAAGAAAACTGTCCAGAAATTGATGAAAACGTTCAATTCTTGGCTCCGAAAATAGGCGTAGCTGAGCAAGCTGGGTGCCCCCGTCATAAAGCTCTCGGAGAGCTTTCCAACGGTATGTTGTACGCCGCGTAACTCCTTACGGTTCAAAAGTTATGAGCACCAGAGTAACAGATACCTGGTCACAAGCCCCACGCCCTCTGATTACGGGCCCAGCCTCTACGTGAAGTAAAGTTGCCTTGCCCAATATGCCATGGGATTCGGTAATAAAAATGTGATGGATTAGGTTGTCGTCCTTTTCACGGATCACGACCTACGATCCGGGATGAAAAAACAGCGCAGAAGAAGAAAAATGTCCCAAAATTGATGAAAACGTTCGATCTTGGGTTGCAAAAATAGGCGCAGCCGAGCAAGCTGGGTGCCCCCGTCGTAGAGCTCTCGGAGAGCTTTCCAACTGTATGATGTGCGCCACGTAACTCCTTACGCATCAAAAGTTATGAGCGCCGGAGCAACGGATACCTGGTCATAAGCCCTAGACCCTCTGTTTGCGGGCCCTGCCTCTACGTGAAGTGAAGATGTCTAGCCCAAGGTGCCATGTGATTCGATAATAGAAATTTGATGGATTAGGTTGCCGTCCTTTTCGCAGCTCACAACATTCAATCCGGCATAAAAAACAGCGCAAAAGAAGAAAACTGTCCCGAAACTGATGAAAACGTTCAATTTTGGGCTCCGAAAATAGGCACAGCCAAGCAAGATGGGTGACCCCGTCATAAAGCTCTCGGAGAGCTTTCCAACAGTATACTGTGCACCGCGTAACTCCTTACGGATCAAAAGTTATGAGCACCGGATTGACGGATAACTGGCCACAAGCCCCACGCCCTCTGTTTGGGGGCCCAGCCTCTACGTGAAGTGAAGCTGTCTTGCCCAAGGTGCCATGGAATTTGGTAATAGAAATGTGGTGGATTAGGTTGTCGTCCATTTTCTGGCTTACGACGTTCAATCCGGGATGAAAAACAGCGTACAAGAAGAAAAGTGTCCCGAAACTGATGAAAATGTTCAATTTTGGGCTCCGAAAACAGGCACAGCCGAGCAAGATGGGTGCCCCCGTCGTAAAGCTCTCAGAGAGCTTTCCAACGGTATGCTGTGCGCCACGTAACTCCTTACGGATCCAAAGTTATGGGTACCGGAGCGACAAATACCTGGTCACAAGCCCCACGCCCTCTGTTTTCGGGCCCTACCTCTACGTGAAGTGAAGTTATCTTGCCTAGGGTGACGTGTGATTCGGTAATAGAAATGTGATGGATTAGGTTGTCGTCCTTTTCACGGCTTACGACGTACGATCCGGGACAAAAAATAGCGCAAAAGAAGAAATGTGTCCCAAAACTGATGAAAACGTTCGATTTTGGGCTCCGAAAACGGGCGCAGCCGAGCAAGCTGGGTGCCCCAGTCGTAGAGCTCTCGGGGAGCTTTCTAACGGTATGCTGTGCGTCGCGTAAGTCGTTACGGATCAAAAGTTATTGGCACCAGGGCGACAGATACCTGGTCACAAGCCCCACGCCCTCGGTTTGCAGGCCCAGCTTCTACGTGAAGTGAAGCTGTCTTGCCCAAGGTGCCATGAGATTCAGTAATAAAAATGTGATGGATTAGGTTGTCATCCTTTTCGCAGCTCACGACGTACGATCCGGGACGAAAAAACAGCGCAAAAGAAAAAAAGTGTCATAGAACTGATGAAAACATTCTATTTCGGGCTCTAAAAACTGGCACAGCGGAGCAAGCTTGGTTCCCCCGTCGTAGAGCTCTCGGAGGGCTTTCCAATGGTATGTTGTGCACCGCGTAACTCCTTATGGATGAAAAGTAATGAGCACCGGAGCGACGGATACTTGGGCATAAGCCCCAGACCCTCTATTTGCGGACCCTGCCTCTATGTGAAGTGAAGTTGTTTTGCCCAAGGTGCCATGTGATTCGGTTATAGAAATGTGATGGATTAGGTTGTCGTCCTTTTCGCGGCTCACGTCGTATGATCCAGGACAAAAAACACTGCAAAAGAAGAAAAATATCCCGAAATTGATGAAAACGTTCGATTTTGGGCTCCCAAAATAGGCGCAGTCGAGCAAGCTTGGTGCCCCCGTCGTAGAGCTCTCGGAGAGCTTTCCAACGGTATGCTGTGCGCCACGTAACTCCTTACGGATGAAAAGTTATGGGCACCGGAGCGACGGATACCTGGTCACAAGCCCCACGCCCTCTGTTTGCGGGCCCTGCCTCTACATGAAATGAAGTTGTCTTGCCTAAGGTGCCATGTGATTCGGTAATAGAAATGTGATGGATTAGGTTGTCGTCCTTTTCGCGGCTCACGACGTACGATCTGGGACGAAAAAATAGCGCAAAAGAAGAAAAGTGTCCCAAAATTGATGAAAACGTTCAATTTTGGGCTCCGAAACAGGCGCAGCCGAGCAAGCAGGGTGCCCAAGTCGTAGAGCTCTTGGAGAACTTTCCAACGGTATGCTATGCGCTGCGTAACTCCTTACAGATCAAATGTTATGAGCACCGGAGCGACGGATAACTAGCTATTAGCCCCACACCCTCTATTTGCGGGCTTTGGTTCTATGTGAAGCGAAGTTGTCTTGCCCAAGGCGTCGTGGGATTCGGTAATAGAAATGTTATGGATTAGGTTGTCATCCTTTTCGCGGGTCATGACGTACAACCCGGGACAGAAAATCAGCGCCAAAGAAGAAAAGTGTCCCGAAACTGATGAAAATGTTCGATTTTGGGCTCCAAGAATAGGCATAGTTGAGCAAGCTTGCTATCCTCATCGTAGAGCTCTCGGAGAGCTTTCCAACGGGAGATTATGCGCTGCGTAACTCCTTACGGATCAAATGTTATGATCCCCGGAGCGACGGAGACCTGGTCACAAGCCCCACGCCCTCTGTTTGCGTGCCCAGCCTCTACGTGAAGTGAAATTGTCTTACCCAAGTTGCCGTGTGATTCTGTAATAGAAATGTGATGGATTAGGTTGTCGTCCTTTTCGCGGCTCACGACGTACGATCCGGGACGAAAAAACTTCACAAAAGAAGAAAATTGTCCCTAAACTTATGAAAATGTTCGATTTTGGGCTCCGAAAATAGGCGCAACCGAGCAATCTAGGTGCCCCCATCATAGAGCTCTTAAAGTGCTTTCCAACGGTATGCTGTGCGCCGCGTAACTCTTTACAGATCAAAAGTTATGGGCACTGGAGCGATAGATACCTTGTCACAAGCCCCACGTCCTCTGTTCGCGGGCCCTGCCTCTACGTGAAGTGAAGTTGTCTTGCCCAAGGTGCCGTGTGATTCGGTAATAGAAATGTGATGGTTTGGGTTGTCGTCTTTTTTGCGGCTAACGACGTACGATCCGAGACGAAAAAACAACGCAAAAGAAGAAAAGTATCCAAAAACTTATGAAAACATTTGATTTTGGCCTCTGAAAACAAGCGCAGCTGAGAAAGCTTGGTAACCTCGTCGTAGAGCTCTCGGAAAGCTTTCCAACGGTATGCTGTGCTCCGCATAACTCCTTACGGATCAAAAGTTATGAGCACCGGAGTGACGGATACCTGGTCACAAGCCCCACGCGCTCTGTATGCGGGCCCTGCCTCTACATGAAGTGGAGTTCTCTTGCCCAATGTACCGTGTGATTCGGTAATAGAATTGTGATGGATTAGGCTGTCGTCCTTTTCCCGGCTCGTGGCGTACGATCCGGGACAAAAAAATAGCGCAAAAGAAGAAAAGTATCCCGAAATTGATCAAAACGTTCGATTTTGGTCTCCGAAAATAGGTGCAGTCGAGCATGCTAGTTGCCCCTGTCGTAGAGCTCTCAGATAGCTTTCCAACGGTATGCTGTGTGCCGTGTAACTCCTTACAGATCAAAAGTTATGGGCACCGAAGCAATAGAGACCTGGTCACAAGCCCCACGCCCTAGGTTTGCGTGCCTAGCCTCTACGTGAAGAGAAATTGTCTTGCCCAAGGTGCCTTGTGATTCGGTAATAGAAATGTGATGGATTAGGTTGTCGTCCTATTCGCGGATCACGACGTACGATCCGGGATGAAAAAATAGAGAAAAAGAAGAAAAGTGTCCCAAAAGTTTTGAAAATGTTCGATTTTGGGTTCCGAAAACAAGCGCAATCGACCAGGCTTGGTTCCCCCATCGCAGAGCTCTCAAAGTGCTTTCCAAAGGTATGCTGTGCGCCGCGTAACTTGTTATGGATCAAATGTTTTGTGTACCGAAGCGACGGATACCTAGTCACAAGCCCCATGCCCTCTGTATGTGGGCCCTGCCTCTACGTGAAGTGCAATTGTCTTGCCCAAGGTGTCCCGCGATTCGGTAATAGAAATGTGATGGTTTAGGTTGTCGCCCTTTTCGCGGCTCATAACGTACGATTCGGGACGGAAAAACAGCGCAAAAAAAGAAAAGTGTCCCGAAATTGATGAAAATGATCGAAGTTGGGCTCTGAAAATAGGCGTAGTAGAGCAAGCTTGGTGGCCCCGTCGTAAAGCTCTTGCAGAGCTTTCCAATGGAATGCTATGCGCCGCGTAACTCCTTACAAATCAAAAGTTATGGGCACCGGAACGACGGATACCTGGTCATATGCCCCACGCCCTCTATTTGCGGGCCCAACCTCTACGTGAAGTGAAGTTGTTTTGCCCAAGGTGCCATGGGATTCGGTAATAGAAATGTGATACATTAGGTTGTTGTCCTTTTCGCGGCTCACGACGTACGATCCGGGATGAAAAAATAGCGTAAAAGAAGAAAAATGTCCCAAAAATGATGAAAACGTTCAATTTTGGGATCCGAAAACAGGCGCAGCCGAGCAAGCAGGGTGCCCAAGTCGTAGAGCTCTTGGAGAACTTTCCAACGGTATGCTATGCGCTGCGTAACTCCTTACAGATCAAATGTTATGAGCACCGGAGCGACGGATAACTAGCTATTAGCCCCACACCCTCTATTTGCGGGCTTTGGTTCTATGTGAAGTGAAGTTGTCTTGCCCAAGGTGCCGTGTGATTCAGTAATAGAAATGTGATGGATTAGGTTGTCGTCCTTTTCGCGACTCATGACGTACGATCCGGGACGGAAAAACAGCGCAAAAGAAGAAAAGTGTCCCGAAACTGATGAAAATGTTAGATTTTGGGCTCCGAAAATAGGCGCAGTCGAGCAATCTTGGTGCGCTCGTCGTAGAGCTCTCGAAGAGCTTTCCAACAGTATACTGTGCGCCGCATAACTCCTTACGGATCAAAAATTATGAGCACCGGAGTGACGGAGACCTGGTCACAAGCCCCATGCCCTCTGTTTCCATGCCCAGCCTCTACGTGAAGTGAAATTGTCTTACTCAAGTTGCCGTGTGATTCTGTAATAGAAATGTGATGGATTAGGTTGTCGCCCTTTTCGCGGCTCACGACGTACGATCTGGGACGAAAAAAATTCACAAAAGAAGAAAAGTGTCCCCAAACTTATGAAAATGTTCGATTTTGGGCTCTGAAAAGAGCCGCAACCTAGTAGGCTAGGTGCCCCCATTGTAGAGCTCTCAAAGTGCTTTCCAACGGTATGTTGTGCACCGCGTAACTCATTACAGAACAAAAGTTATAGGCACCAGAGCGACAGATACCTGGTCATAGGCCCCACGCCCTCTGTTTGCGTGCCCTGCCTCTACGTGAAGTGAAGTTGTTTTGCCCAAGGTGCCGTGTGATTCGGTAATAGAAATGTGATGGTTTGGGTTGTCGTCTTTTTTGCGGCTAACGACGTACGATCCGAGACGAAAAAACAACGCAAAAGAAGAAAAGTATCCAAAAACTTATGAAAACATTTGATTTTGGCCTCTGAAAACAAGCGCAGCTGAGAAAGCTTGGTAACCTCGTCGTAGAGCTCTCGGAAAGCTTTCCAACGGTATGCTGTGCTCCGCATAACTCCTTACGGATCAAAAGTTATGAGCACCGGAGTGACGGATACCTGGTCACAAGCCCCACGCGCTCTGTATGCGGGCCCTGCCTCTACATGAAGTGAAGTTGTCTTGCCCAATGTGCCGTTTGATTCGGTAATAGAAATGTTATGGATTAGGATGTCGTCATTTTCGCGGCTCATGACGTACATTCCGGGACAAAAAAATAGCGCAAAAGAAGAAAAGTGTCCCGAAACTGATGAAAACGTTCAATTTTGTTCTCCGAAATTAGGCGCAGTCGAGCAAGCTTGGTGCCCCCGTCGTAGAGCTCTCAGAGAGCTTTCCAACGGTATGCTGTGCGCTGCGTAACTCCTTACGGATCAAAAGTTATGAGCACCGGAGCGACGGAGACCTGGTCACAAGCCCCATGCCCTCTGTTTGCGTGCCCAGCCTCAACGTGAAGAGAAATTGTCTTGCCCAATGTGCCTTGTGATTCGGTAATAGAAATGTGATCGATTAGGTTGTCGTCCTATTCGCGGATCACGACGTACGATCCGGGATGAAAAAACAGAGAAAAAGAAGAAAAGTGTCCCAAAAGTTTTGAAAATGTTCGATTTTGGGTTTCGAAAACAGGCGCAATCGACCAGGATTGGTGCCCCCATCGTAGAGCTCTCAAAGTGCTTTCCACCGGTATGCTGTGCGCCACGTAACTTGTTATGGATTAAATGTTTTGTGTACCGAAGCGACGGATACCTAGTCACAAGCCCCATGCCCTCTGTATGCGGGCCCTGCCTTTACGTGAAGTGAAATTGTCTTGCCTAAGGTGTCCCGTGATTCGGTAATAGAAATGTGATGGTTTAGGTTGTCGCCCTTTTCGCGGCTCATGACGTACGATCCGGGACGGAAAAACAGCGCAAAAGAAGAAAAGTGTCCTGAAATTGATGAAAATGATCGATTTTGGGCTCCGAAAATAGGTGCAGTCGAGCAAGCTTGGTGCCCCCGTCGTAGAGCTCTTGGAGAGCTTTCCAACGGTATACTGTGCGTCGCGTAACTCGTTACAAATCAAAAGTTATGGGCACTGAAGCGATGGATACTTGGTCACAAGCCCCACGCCCTCTGTTTGCGGGCCCTGCCACTACGTGAAGTGAAGTTTTCTTGCCCAAGGTGGCGTGTGATTCGGTAATAGAAATGTGATGGATTAGGTTGTCATCCTTTTCGTGGCTCACGACGTACGATCCTGAATGAAAAAATAGCACAAACGAAGAAAAGTGCCCCAAAACTGATGAAAACATTCGATTTTGGGCTCCAAAAACAGGCGCAACTGAGAAAGCTTGGCGCCCCAATCGTAGAGCTCTCGGAGAGCTTTCCAACGGTATGCTGTGCGCACGTAACTCTTTTCGGATCAAAAGTTATGAGTACCAGAGAGACGGATACCTGGTCATAAACCCCACACCCTCCATTTGCTGGCCCTGCTTCTATGTGAAGAGAAGTTCTCTTGCCCAAGGTGTCGTGTGATTCAGAAATAGAAATGTTATGGATTAGGTTGTCGTCCTTTTCGCGGCTCACGACGTACGATCCGGGATGAAAAAATAGCGCAAAAGAAGAAAAGTGTCCCGAAACTGAAGAAAACGTTCGATTTGGGCAGTCGAGCAAGCTTGGTGCAGTCGAGCAAGCTTGGTGCCCCAATCGTAGAGCTCTCGGAGAGCTTTCCAACGGTATGCTGTGCACCGCGTAACGCCTTACAGATCAAAAGTTATGAGCACCGGATTGACGGATACCTGGCCACAAGCCCCACGCCCTTTGTTTGGGGGCCCAGCCTCTACGTGAAGTGAAGTTATCTTGCCCAAGGTGCCATGGAATTCGGTAATAGAAATGTGGTGGATTAGGTTGTCGTCCATTTCGCGGCTCACGACGTTCAATCTGGGATGAAAAATAGCGTAAAAGAAGAAAAGTGTCCCAAAACTGATGAAAATGTTTAATTTTGGGCTCCGAAAATAGGCGCAGCCGAGCAAGATGGGTGCCCCCATCGTAAAGCTCTCAGAGAGCCTTCCAACAGTATGTTGTGCGCCACGTAACTCTTTACGGATCCAAAGTTATGGGTACCGGAGCGACAGATACCTGGTCACAAGCCCCACGCCCTCTGTTTGCGGGCCCTGCCTCTACGTGAAGTGAAGTTATCTTGCCCAGGGTGATGTGTGATTCGGTAATAGAAATGTGATGGATTAGGTTGTCGTCCTTTTCACGGCTCATGATGTACGATCCGGGATGAAAAATAGCGCAAAAGAAGAAAAGTGTCCCAAAACTGATGAAAACGTTCGATTTTGGGCTCCGAAAACAGGCGCAGCCGAGCAAACTTGGTGCCCCAGTCGTAGAGCTCTCGGAGAGCATTCCAACTGTATGTTGTGCGTCACGTAACTCGTTACGGATAAAAAGTTATTGGCACCAGGGCGACGGATACCTGGTCACAAGCCCCACGCCCTCGGTTTGCGGGCCCAGCCTCTACGTGAAGTGAAGTTGTCTTGCCCAAGGTGCCGTGGGATTCGGTAATAAAAATGTAATGGATTAGGTTGTTGTCCTTTTCGCGGCACACGACGTACGATCCAAGACGAAAAAACAGCGCAAAAGAATAAAAGTGTCACAGAACTTATGAAAACATTCTATTTCGGGCTCTGAAAATAGGCACAGCCGAGCAAGCTTGGTTCCCGCATTGTAGAGCTCTCGGAGGGCTTTCCAACAGTATGTTATGCGCTACGTAACTCCTTATGGATGAAAAGTAATGAGCACCGGAGCGACGGATACTTGGGCATAAGCCCCAGACCCTCTATTTGCGGACCCTGCCTCTATGTGAAGTGAAGTTTTTTTGCCCAAGGTGCCGTGTGATTCGGTTATAGAAATGTGATGGATTAGGTTGTCGTCCTTCTCGCGGCTCACGTCATACGATCTGGGATGAAAAAACACTGCAAAAGAAGAAAAATATCCCGAAATTGATGAAAACGTTTTATTTTGGGCTCCAAAAATAGGCGCAGTCGAGCGAGCTTGTCGCCCCCATCGTAGAGCTCTCAGAGAGCTTTCCAACGGTATGCTGTGTGCCACGTAACTCCTTACGGATCAAAAGTAATGGGCACTAGACCGATGGATACCTGGTCACAAGCCCCACGCCATCGGTTTGTGGGCCCAGCCTCTACGTGAAGTGAAGCTGTCTTGCCAAAGGTGCCGTGGGATTCGGTAATAAAAATGTGATGGATTAGGTTGTTGTCCTTTTCGCAGCTTACGACGTACGATCCGCGACGAAAAAATAGCGCAAAAGAATAAAAGTGTCATAGAACTAATGAATACATTCTATTTCGGGCTCTGAAAACTGGCACAGCTGAGCAAGCTTGGTTCCCCCGTCTTAGAGCTCTCGGAGGGCTTTCCAACGGTATGTTGTGCACCGCGTAACTCGTTATGGATGAAAAGTTATGAGCACCAGAGCGACGGATACTTGGGCAAAAGCTCCAGACCCTCTATTTGCAGACCCTGTCTCTATGTGAAGTGAAGTTTTTTTGCCCAAGGTGCCGTGTGATTCGGTTATAGAAATGTGATGGATTAGGTTGTCGTCCTTTTCGCAGCTCACGTCGTACGATCTGGGATGTAAAAACACTGCAAAAGAAGAAAAATATCCCGAAATTGATGAAAACATTTGATTTTGGGCTCCAAAAATAGGCGCAGTCGAGCTAGCTTGGTGCCCCCGTCGTAGAGCTCTCGGAGAGCTTTCCAACGGTATGTTGTGCGCCACGTAACTCCTTACGGATGAAAAGTTATGGGCACCGGAGCGACGGATACCTGGTCACAAGCCCCACGCCCTCTGTTTGCGGGCCCTGCCTCTACGTGAAGTGAAGTTGTCTTGCCCAAGGTGCCGTGTGATTCGGTAACAGAAATGTGATGGATTAGGTTGTCGTCCTTTTCGCGGCTCACGACGTACGATCCGGGATGAAAAAATAGCGCAAAAGAAGAAAAGTGTCCCAAAACTGATGAAAACGTTCAATTTTGGGTTCTGAAAACAGGTGCAGTCGAGCAAGCAGGGTGCCCCAATTGTGGAGCTCTCGGAGAGCTTTCCAACGGTATGCTGTCCGCTGCGTAACTCCTTACGGATCAAATGTTATAAGCACCGGAGCGACGGATAGCTAGACATAAGCCCCACACCCTCTGTTTGCGGGCTTTGCTTCTATGTGAAGTGAAGTTGTCTTGCCCAAGGTGCCGTGTGATTCGGTAATAGAAATGTGATGGATTAGGTTGTCGTCCTTTTCACAGCTCATGACGTACGATCCGGGACGGAAAAACAGCGCAAAAGAAGAAAAGTGTCATAAACTGATGAAAACGTTCGATTTTGGGCTCCAAAAATAGGCGTAATCTAGCAATTTTGGTGTCCTCGTCGTAGAGCTCTCAGAGAGCTTTCCAATGGTATACTGTGCGCCGCGTAACTCTTTACGAATCAAAAGTTATAAACCCCGAAGCGACGGAGACCTGGTCACAAGCCCCACGCCCTCTGTTTGCATGCCCATCCTCTACGTGAAGTGAAATTTTCTTACCCAAGTTGCCATGTGATTCTGTAATAGAAATGTGATGGATTAGGTTGTCGTCCTTTTCGTGGCTCACGACGTACGATCTGGGACGAAAAAACTTCGCAAAAGAAGAAAAGTGTCCCCAAACTTATGAAAATGTTCGATTTTGGGCTCCGAAAAGAGGCGCAACTGAGCAGGCTAGGTGCCCCCATTGTAGAGCTCTCAAAGTACTTTCCAACATTATGTTGTGCGCCGCGTAACTCTTTACATAACAAAAGTTATGGGCACCGGAGCGACAGATACCTGGTCATAAGCCCCACGCCCTCTGTTTGCGGGCCTTGCCTCTTCGTGAATTGAAGTTGTCTTGCCCAAGGTGTCGTGTGATTCAGTAATAGAAATGTGATGGTTTGGGTTGTCGTCCTTTTCAAGGCTCACGACGTACAATCCGGGACGAAAAAACAACGCAAAGAAGAAAAGCATCCAAAAACTTATGAAAACATTTGATTTTGGCCTCCGAAAACTGGCGCAGCCGAGCAAGCTTGGTGCCCTCATCGTAGAGCTCTCGGAAAGCTTTCCAACGGTATGTTGTGCGTCGCGTAACTCCTTACGGATCAAAAGTTATGAGCACCGGAATGACGGATACCTGGTTACAAGCCCCACGCCCTCTGTATGCGGGCCCTGCCTCTACATGAAGTGAAGTTGTCTTGCTCAATGTACCGTGTGATTCGGTAATAGAAATGTTATGGATTAGGTTGTCGTTATTTTCGCGGCTCATGACGTACGATCCGGGAAAAAAAAAACAGCGCAAAAGAAGAAAAGTGTCTCGAAACTGATCAAAACGTTCGATTTTGGGCTCCGAAAATAGGCGTAGTCGAGCAAGCTTGGTGCCCCCGTCGTAGAGCTCTCGAATAGCTTTCCAACGGTATGCTGTGCGCCGCGTAACTCTTTACGGATCAAAAGTTATGAGCACCGGAGCGACGGAGACCTGGTCACAAGCCCCATGCCCTCTGTTTGCGTGCCCAGCCTCAACGTGAAGAGAAATTGTCTTGCCCAATGTGCCTTGTGATTCGGTAATAGAAATGTGATGGATTAGGTTGTCGTCCTATTCGCGGATCATGACGTACGATCCAGGATGAAAAAACAGAGAAAAAGAAGAAAAGTGTCCCAAAAGTTTTGAAAATGTTTGATTTTGGGTTCCGAAAACAGGAGCAACCAAGCAGGCTTGGTGCTCCCATCGAAGAGCTCTCAAAGTGCTTTCCAACGGTATGCTGTGCGCCGCGTAACTTGTTATGGATCAAATGTTTTGGCTACCGAAGCGACGGATACCTAGTCACAAGCCCCATGCCCTCTGTATGCGGGCCCTACCTCTACGTGAAGTGAAATTGTCTTGCCCAAGGTGTCCCGTGATTCGGTAATAGAAATGGGATGGTTTAGGTTGTCGCCCTTTTCGCAGCTCATGACGTACGATCCGGGAAGGAAAAATAGCGCAAAAAAAGAAAAGTGTCCCGAAATTGATGAAAACAATCAATTTTGGGCTCCGAAAATAGGCGCAGTAGAGCAAGCTTGGTGCCCCCGTCGTAGAGCTCTTGGAGAGCTTTCCAATGATATACTGTGCGCCGCGTAACTCCTTACGGATCAAAAGTTATGAGCACCGGAGCGATGGATACCTGGTCACAAGCCCCACGCCCTCTGTTTACGGGCCCTGCCTCTACGTGAAGTGAAGTTTTCTTGCCCAAAGTGCCGTGTGATTCGGTAATAGAATTGTGATGGATTAGGTTGTCGTCCTTTTCATGGCTCACGACGTACGATCCCGAATCAAAAAATAGCGCAAAAGAAGAAAAGTGCCCCAAAACATATGAAAACATTCAATTTTGGGGTCCAAAAATAGGCGCAGCTGAGCATGCTTGGCGCCCCAGACGTAGAGCTCTCGGAGAGCTTTCCAACGGTATGCTGTGCGCACGTAACTCTTTACGGATCAAAAGTTATGAGCACCGGAGGGACGGATACTTGGTCATAAGCCTCACACCCTCTATTTGCGGGCCTTGCTTCTATGTGACGAGAAGTTGTCTTGCCTAAGGTGCTGTGTGATTCAGAAATAGAAATGTGATGGATTAGATTGTCGTCCTTTTCGCAGCTCACGACGTACGATCCGGGACGAAAAAATAGCGCAAAAAAAGAAAAGTGCCCAAAATTTGTGAAAACATTCGATTTTGGGCTCCGAAAATTGGTTCATCCGAGCAAGCTTGCTACCCCCGTCGTAGAGCTTTTGGAGAGCTTTCCAACGGTATGCTGTGCAGAGCATAACTCCATACGGATCAAAAGTTATGAGCAACGAAGCGACGGAGACCTGGTCACATGCCCCACGCCCTCTGTTTGTGTGCCCAACCTCTACGTGAAGTGAAATTGTCTTGCCCAAGGTGCCTTGTGATTCAGTAATAGAAATGTGATGAATTATGTTGTCTTTCTTTTCGTGGCTCACGACGTACGATCCAGGACGAAAAAATAACGCAAAAGAAGAAAAGTGTCCCAAAATATATGAAAATATTCAAATTTGGGGTATGAAAACAGGTGCAACCAAGCAGGTTAGGTACCCCCACCGTAGAGCTCTCAAAGTGCTTTCCAACAGTATGCTGTGTGCCGCGTAACTCGTTACGGATCAAAAGTTTTGGGCACCGGAGCGACGGATACCTGGTCACAAGCCCCACACCCTATGTTTGCAGGACCCGCCTCTACGTGAAGTGAAATTGTCTTGCCTAAAGTACCATGTGATTCGATAATAGAAATGTGATGGTTTAGGTTGTCGTCAATTTTGCGGCTCACGACGTACGATCCGAAATGAAAAAACAGCGCAAAAGAAGAAAAGTGTCCCAAAACTGATGAAAACGATCGATTTTGGGCTCCGAAAATAGGCGCAGTCGAGCAAGATTGGTGACTTCATCATAGAGCTCTCGAAAAGATTTCCAACGGTATGTTGTGCGCCGCGTAACTCATTACGGATCAAAAGTTATGAGCAGCAGAGCGACGGATACCTGGTCATAAGCCCCACGCCCTCTGTTTGTGGGCCGTGCCTTTACGTGAAGCGAAGTTGTCTTGCCCAAGGTGCTGTGTGATTCGTTAATAGAAATATGATGGATTAGGCTGTCGTCCTTTTTGCGGCTCACGACGTACCATCCGGAACGGAAAAACAGTGCAAAAGAAGAAAAGTTTCTCAAAATTGATGAAAATGTTCTATTTTTATCTCTGAAAATAGGCGCAGTCGAGAAAGCTGGGTGCCCCTGTCGTAAAGCTCCCGAAGAGCTTTCCAACTGTATGTTGTGCGCCGCGTAACTCGTTACGGATCAAAAGTTATGAGCACCGGAGTCACGGATACCTGATTACAAATCCCTTACCCTCTGTTTGCGGGCCCAGCCTCTACGTGAAATAAAGTTGTCTTGCCCAAGGTGCCGGGGGATTCGGTAATAGAAATGTGATGGATGGGTTGTGGTCCTTTTCGTGGCTCACGAAGTACGATTCGGGACGGAAAAATCGCGCAAAAGAAGAAAAGTGACCCGAAACTGATAAAAATGTTCGAATTTGGGCTCCTAAAACAGGCAAAGCCGAGCAAGCTGGGTGCCCCCGTCGTAGAGCTCTCAGAGATCTTTCCAACGTTATGCTGTGTGCCGCATAACTCCTTAAAGATCAAAAGTTATGGGCACCGGAGCGACAAATACCTGGTCACAAGCCCCACGCCCTCTGTTTGTGGGCCCTGCCTCTACATGAAGTGAAGTTGTCTTGCCCAAGGTGCCGTGTGATTCAATAATAGAAATGTGATGGATTAGGTTGTCGTCCTTTTCACGGCTCACGACGTACGATCCGTGACGAAAAAATAGTACAAAAGAAGAAAAGTGTCCAGAAATTGATGAAAATGTTCAATTTTTGGCTCCAAAAACAGGCGCAGCGGAGCAAGCTTGGGGACCCCGTCGTAAAGCTCTCGGAGAGCTTTCCAACGGTATGTTGTGCGCCGCGTAACTCCTTACGGATCAAAAGTTATGAGCACCGGAGTGACGGATACCTGGTCACAAGCCCCACACCCACTGTTTGCGGGCCCAGCCTCTACGTGAAGTAAAGTTGACTTGCCCAAGGTGCCATGGGATTCAGTAATAAAAATGTGATGGATTTGGTTCTCATCATTTTCGCGGCTCACGACGTACGATCCGGGACCAAAAAACAACGCAAAAGAAGAAAAGTGTCCCAAAACTGATGAAAACAAGCACAATTGAGCAAGCTGGGTGCCCCCATCATAGAGCTCTCGGAGAGCTTTCCAACTTTGTGCTGTGCACTGCGTAAGTCCTTAAGCATCAAAAGTTATGAGTACCGGAGCAACGGATAGCTGGTCATAAGCCCTAGACCCTCTATTTGTGGGCCCTGCCTCTACGTGAAGTGAAATTGTCTTGCCCAAGGTGCCGTGTGATTCGGTAATAGAAATGTGATGAATTAGGTTGTCGTCCTTTTCGCGGCTACGACATTCAATCCGGGATGAAAAAATAGCGTAAAAGAAGAAAAGTGTCCCGAAACTAATGAAAATGTTCAATTTTGGTTTCCGAAAATAGGTGCAGCTGAGCAAGCTTGGTGCCCCCATCGTAAAGCTTTCCAACGGTATATTGTGCGTCGCGTAACTCCTTACGGATCAAAAGTTATGAGCACCGGAGCGATGGATATCTGGTCACAAGTCCAACGCCCTCGGTTTGCGGGCCCAGCCTCTATGTGATGTGAAGTTGTCTTGCCCAAGGTGCAGTGGGATTCGGTAATTAAAATGTGATGGATTAGGTTGTCATCCTTTTCGCGGCTCACGACGTACCATCCGGGACGAAAAAATAGCGCAAAAGAAGAAAAGTGTCCTAAAACTGATGATAACGTTCGATTTCGGGCTCCGAAAACAGTCTCAGCCTAGCAAGCTTGGTTCCCTCGTCGTAGAGCTCTCGGAGAGCTTTCGAACGGTATGTTGTGCGCCGCGTAACTCCTTACAGATCAAAAGTTATGAGCACCAGAGCGATGGGGACCTAGTCATATCCCCCACGCCCTTTGTTTGCGTGTCCAGCCTCTACGTGAAGTGAAATTGTTTTGCCCAAGGTGCCGTCTGATTCGGTAATAGATATTTGATCGATTAGGTTGTCTTCCTTTTTGGGCTCACGACGTACGATCCGAGACAAAAAAACAGCGCAAAAGAAGAAAAGTGTCCCAAAATTGATGAAAACGATAGATTTTGGGATTCAAAAATAGGCGCAGCCGAGCAAGATTGGTGACCTCGTTGTAGATCTCTCGGAGAGCTTTCCAATGGTATGCTGTGCGCCGCGTAACTCCTTACAGATCAAAAGTTATGAGCAGTGGAGCGACGGATACCTGGTCATAAACCCCACGCCCTCTGTTTGTGGGCCGTGCCTTTACGTGAAGAGAGGTTGTCTTGCCCAAGGAGCTGTGTGATTCGGTAATAGAAATATGATGGATTAGGCGGTCGTCCTTTTCGCGGCTCACGACGTACCATCCGAGACGGAAAAACAGAGCAAAAGAAGAAAAGTTTTCCAAAATTGATGAAAATGTTCAATTTTTATCTCTGAAAACTGGCGCAGCCGAGCAAGCTGGGTGCCCCCGTCTTAAAGCTCCCGGAGAGCTTTCCAACGGTATGTTGTGCGCCGCGTAACTCGTTACGGATCAAAAGTTATAAGCACCGGAGTCACGGATACCTGGTCACAAACCCCATACCCTCTGTTTGCGGGCCTAGCCTCTACGTGAAGTAAAGTTGTCTTGCCCAAGGTGCCGGGTGATTCGGTAATAGAAATGTGATGGATTGGTTGTGGTCCTTTTCTCGGCTCACGACGTACGATTCGGGATGGAAAAATTGCGCAAAAGACGAAAAGTGATCCAAAACTGATGAAAACGTTCGATTTTGGGCTCCTAAAACAGGCGCAGCTAAGCAAGATGGGTGCCCCTATGGTAGAGCTCTCAGAGAGCTTTCCTACATTATGCTGTGCACCGCGTAACTCCTTAAAGATCAAAAGTTATGGGCACCGAAGCGACGGATACCTGGTCACAAGCCCTATGCCTTCTGTTTGTGGGCCCTGCCTCTACGTGAAGTGAAGTTGTCTTGCCCAGGGTGCCATGTGATTCGGTAATAGAAATGTGATGGATTAGGTTGTCGTCCTTTTCACGGCTCACGACGTACGATCCGTGACGAAAAAACAACACAAAAGAAGAAAAGTGTCCCGAAACTGATGAAAATGTTCAATTTTTGGCTCTGAAAACAGGCGCAGCAGAGCAAGCTTGGAACCCCCGTAGTAAAGCTCTCGGAGAACTTTCCAACGGTATGTTGTGCGCCGCGTAACTCTTTACGGATCAAAAGTTATGAACACCAGAGTGACGGATACTTGGTCACAAGCCCCACACCCTCTGTTTGCGGGCCCAGCCTCTACGTGAAGTAAAGTGTGAAGGATTCGGTAATAAAAATGTGATGGATTTGGTTGTCGTCATTTTCGCAGCTCACGGCGTACGATTCGGAACCAAAAAACAGCGTAAAAGAAGAAAAGTGTCCCAAAACTGATGAAAACGTTAGATTTTGGGCTCCAAAAAAAAGCACAGCTGAGCAAGCCGGGTGCCCCCGTCGTAGAGCTCTACGAGAGCTTTCCAACGGTGTGCTGTGCGTTGCGTACGTCCTTACGCATCAAAAGTTATGAGTACCGGAGCAACGGATACCTGGTCATAAGCCCCAGACCCTCTGTTTGTGGGCCCTGCCTCTACGTGAAGTGAAGTTGTCTTGCCCAAGTTGCCATGTGATTCGGTAATAGAAATGTGATGAATTATGGTGTCTTCCTTTTCGCTGCTACGACGTTCAATCCGGGATGAAAAAATAGCGCAATAGAAGAAAAGTGTCCTGAAACTAACGAAAATGTTCAATTTTGGGCTCCGAAAATAGGTGCAGCCGAGCAAGCTGGGTTCCCCCGTCGTAAAGCTCTCGGAGAGCTTTCCAACGGTATGTTGTACGTCACATAACTCCTTACGGATCAAAAGTTATGAGCACTGGAGCGACGGATATCTGGTCACAAGCCCCACGCCCTCGGTTTGAGGGCCCAGCCTCTACGTAATGTGAAGTTGTCTTACCCAAGGTGCCGGGGGATTCGATAATTAAAATGTGATAGATTAGGTTATCATTCCTCACGATGTACGATCCCGGACGAAAAAATAGCGCAAAAGAAGAAAAGTGTCCCAAAACTGATGAAAATGTTCGATTTCGGGCTCTAAAAATAGGCTCAGCCTAGCAAGCTTGGTTCCCTCATCGTAGAGCTCTCGGAGAGCTTTCCAACGGTGTACTGTGCGCTGCGTAAGTCCTTACGCATCAAAATTTATGAGTACCGGAGCAATGGATACCTGGTCATAAGCCCCAAACCCTCTGTTTGTGGGCCGTGCCTTTACCTGAAGTGAAGTTGTATTGCCCAAGGTGCTGTGTGATTCGGTAATAGAAATATGATGGATTAAGTTGTCGTCCTTTTCGCGGCTCACGACGTACTATCCGGGACGGAAATACAGCGCAAAAGAAGAAAAGTTTCTCAAAATTGATGAAAATGTTCAATTTTTGTCTCTGAAAACAGGTGCAGCTGAGCAAGCTGGGTGCCCCCGTCATAAAGCTCCCGGAGAGCTTTCCAACGGTATGTTGTGCGCCGAGTAACTCGTTACGGATCAAAAGTTATGAGCACCGGAGTCACGGATACCTGGTCACAAACCCCATACCCTCTGTTTGCGGGCCCAGCCTCTACGTGAAGTAAAGTTGTCTTGCCCAAGCTGTCGGGGGATTCGGGAATAGAAATGTGATGAATTAGGTTGTCGTCCTTTTCGCGGCTCACGACGTACGAATCGGGATGGAAAAACTGCGCAAAAGAAGAAAAGTGACCCGAAACTGATGAAAACGTTCGATTTTGGGCTCCTGAAATAGGCGCAGCCGAGCAAGCTGGGTGCCCCTATCATAGAGCTCTCAGAGATCTTTCCAACGTTATGCTGTGCGCCGAGTAAATCTTAAAGATCAAAAGTTATGGGCACCGGAGCGACGGATACCTAGTCACAAGCCCCACGCCCTCTGTTTGTAGGCCCTGCCACTATGTGAAGTGATGTTGTCTTGCCCACGGTGCCGTGTGATTCGGTAGTAGAAATGTGATGGACTAGGTTATCGTCCTTTTCATGGCTCACGACGTACGATCCGTGACGAAAAAATAGCACAAAAGAAGAAAAGTGTCCCGAAACTGATGAAAATGTTCAATTTTTGGCTCCGAAAACAAGCGTAGCAAAGCAAGCTTGGGGCCCCCGTCGTAAAGCTCTCGGAGAGCTTTCCAACAGTATACTGTGCGCCGCGTAACTCTTTACGGATCAAAAGTTATGAGCACCGGAGTGACGGATACCTGGTCACAAGCCCCACACCCTATGTTTGCGGGCCCAGCCTCTACGTGAAGTAAAGTTGTCTTGCCTAAGGTGCCGTGGGATTCGGTAATAAAAATGTGATGGATTTGGTTGTCGCCATTTTTGCGGCTCACGACGTACAATCCGGGACCAAAAAACAGCGCAAAAGAAGAAAAGTGTCCCAAAACTAATGAAAACGTTAGATTTCGGGTTTCGAAAATAAGCACAGCAGAATAAGCTGGGTGCCCCCATCGTAGAGCGCTCAGAGAGCTTTCCAACGGTGTGCTGTGCGCTGCGTAAGTCCTTACGCATCAAAATTTATGAGTACCGGAGCAATGGATACCTGGTCATAAGCCCCAAACCCTCTGTTTGTGGGCCCTGCCTCTACGTGAAGTGAAGTTGCCTTGCCCAAGGTGCCATGTGATTCGGTAATAGAAATGTGATGAATTAGGTTGTCGTCCTTTTCGCGGCTACAACGTTCAACCAGGATGAAAAAACAGCGCAAAAGAAGAAAAATGTCCCGAAACTAATGAAAACGTTCAATTTTGGACTCCAAAAACAGGTGTAGCCGAGCAAGCGGGGTGCCCCCGTCGTAAAGCTCTCGGAAAGCTTTCCAACGATATGTTGTGCATCACGTAACTCCTTACAGATCAAAAGTTATGAGCACCGGAGCGACGGATATCTGGTCACAAGCCCCACACCATCGGTTTGCGGGCCCAGCCTCTACGTGATATGAAGTTGTCTTGCCCAAGGTGCCGTGGGATTCGGTAATTAAAATGTGATGGATTAGGTTGTCATCCTTTCGCGGCTCACGACGTACGATCCGAAACGAAAAAATAGTGCAAAAGAAGAAAAGTATCCCAAAATTGATGAAAATGTTCGATTTCAGGCTCCGAAAACAGGCATAGCCTAGCAAGATTTGTCCCCTCGTCTTAGAGCTCTCAGAGAGCTTTCGAACGGTTTGCTGTGCGCCGCGTAACTCCTTACAGATAAAAAGTTATGAGCACCGGAGCGACGGAAACCTGGTCACATGCCCCACGCCCTCTGTTTGCGTGCCTAGCCTCTACGTGAAGTGAAATTGTTTTGCCCAAGGTGCCGTGTGATTCGGTAATAGAAATTTGATGGATTAGGTTGTCTTCCTTTTCGGGCTCACGACGTACGATCCAGGACGAAAAAACTGCAAAAGAAAAAAAGTGTCCCAAAATATAAGAAAATATTCAATTTTGGGCTTTGAAAATAGGTGCAACTAAGCAGGTTAGGTGCCCCAATCGTCGAGCTCTCAAAGTGCTTTTCAACGGTATGCTGTGCGCTGCATAACTCGTTACAGATCAAAAGTTATGGGCACCAGAGCGACGGATACCTGGTCACAAGCCCCGCGCCCTCTGTTTGCGGGAACCGCCTCTACGTGAAGTGAAATTGTATTGCCCAAGGTGCCATGTGATTCGGTAATAGAAATGTGATGGTTTCGGTTGTCGTCGTTTTCGCGGCTCACGACGTACGATACGAGACAAAAAAACAGTACAAAAGAAGAAAAGTATCCCAAAACTAATGAAAACGTTCGATTTTGAGCTCTGAAAATAGGCGCAGCCAAGCAAGCTTGGTGACCTAGTCGTAGAGCTCTCGGAGAGCTTTCCAACAGTATGCTGTGCGCCGCATAACTCCTTACGGATCAAAAGTTATGAGCAGCGGAGCGATGGATACTTGGTCAAAAGCCCCACGCCCTCTGTTTATGGGCCCAGCCTCTACGTGAAGAAAAGTTGTCTTGCCCAAGGTGCTGTGTGATTCAGTAATAGAAATGTGATGGATTAGGCTGTCGTCCTTTTCGCGGCTCACGACGTACGATCCGGGACGGAAAAATAGCGCAAAAGAAGAAAAATTTCTCAAAACTCATGAAAATGTTCAATTTTTGTCTCCGAAAATAGGCTTAGCTGAGCAAGCTGGGTGCCCCCGTCGTAAAGCTCTCGGAGAGCTTTCCAACGGTATGTTGTGCGCCGCATAACTCCTTACAGATCAAAAGTTATGAGCACCGGAGCGACGGATACCTGGTCATATGCCCCACACCTTCTGTTTGCGGGCCTAGCCTCTACGTGAATCGAAGTTGTCTTGCCCAAGGTGTCGCGGGATTCGGTAATAAAAATGTGATGGATTAGGTCGTCGTCCTTTTCGCGGCTCACGACGTACGATCCGGGACAGAAAAACTACGCAAAAGAAGAAAAGTGACCCGAAACTGATGAAAACGTTCGATTTTGGGCTCCTAAAACAGGCACAGCCAAGCAAGCTGGTTGCCCCTATTGTAGAGCTCTCAGAGAGCTTTCCAATGTTATGTTGTGCACCACATAACTCCTTACAGATCAAAGGTTATGGGCAACAGAGCGACGGATACCTGGTCACAAGCCCCACGCCCTCTGTTTGCGGGCCCTGCCTCTACGTGAAGTGAAGTTGTCTTGCCCAGGGTGCCGTGTAATTCGGTAATAGAAATGTGATAGATTAGGTTGTCGTACTTTTCACAGCTCACGACGTACGATCCGTGACGAAAAAATAGCACAAAAGAAAAAAAGTGTCCCGAAACTGATGAAAATGTTCAATTTTTGGCTCCGAAAAAAGGCGCAACAGGGCAAACTGGGGCCCCCGTCGTAAAGCACTTTAAGAGATTTCCAACGGTATGTTGTGCGTCGCGTAACTCCTTACAGATCTAAAGTTACGAGCACCGGAGTGACGGATACCTGGTCACAAGCCCTACACCCTCGGTTTGCGGGCCCAACCTCTTCGTGAAGTAAAGTTGTCTTGCCCAAGGTGCCGTGGGATTCGTTAATAAAAATGTGATGGATTTGGTTGTCATCATTTTTGTGGCTCACGACGTACGATACGGGACGAAAAAATAGCGCAAAAGTAGAAAAGTGTCCCAAAATTGATGAAAACGTTCGATTTCGGGCTACGAAAACAAGCGCAGCCAAGCAACCTGGGTGCCCCCGTCGTAGAGCTCTCAGAGAGCTTTCCAACCGTATGCTGTGCGCCGCGTAAGTCCTTACGCATCAAAAGTTATGAGTACCGGAGCAACGGATACCTGGTCATAAGCCCCAGACCCTCTGTTTGCGGGCCCTGCCTCTACGTGCAGTGAAGTTGTCTTGCCCAAGGTGTCGTGTGATTCGGTAATAGAAATGTGATGGATTAGGTTGTCATCCTTTTCACGGCTACGACATTCAATCCGGGATGAAAAAACAACGCAAAAGAAGAAAAGTGACCCAAAACTGATAAAAATATTCAATTTTGGGCTCCGAAAACAGGCGTAGACGAGCAAGCTTGGTGCCCCTGTCGTAAAGCTCTCAGAGAGCTTTCCAACGGTATGCTATGCACCATGTAACTCCTTACGGATCAAAAGTTATGAGCAACGGAGTGACGGATACCTGGTCACAAGCCCCACGCACTCTGTTTGTGAGCCCGGCCTCTACGTTAAGTGAAGTTGTCTTGCCCAAGGTGCCATGGAATTCGGTAATAGAAATGTGAAGGATTAGGTTGTCGTCCTTTTAGCGGCTCACGACGTACGATCCGGGACGAAAAAATTACGCAAAAGAAGAAAAGTGACCAAAAACTGATGAAAACGTATGATTTTGGGCTCCAAAAATAGGCGCAGCAGAGCAAGCTAGGAGTCCCCGTCGTAGAGCTCACAGAGAGCTTTCCAACGGTATGCTGTGCGCCACGTAACTCCTTACGGATCAAAAGTTATGGGCACCGGGGCGACAGATACTTGGTCACAAGCCCCACGTCCTCTGTTTGCGGGCCCTGCCTCTACGTGAAGGGAAGTTGTCTTGCCGAGAGTACCATGTGATTCGGTAATAGATATGTGATGTATTAGGTTGTCGTCCTTGTCACAACTAACGACGTACGATTCGGGACGAAAAAACAGCGCAAAAGAAGAAAAGAGTCCCAAAACAGATGAAAACGTTCGATTTTGGGCTCTAAAAACAGGCGCAGCCAAGCAAGCTTGGTGTCCAAGTTGTAGAGCTCTCGGAGAGCTTTCTAACGGTATACTGTGCGCCGCGTAACTCGTTACGGATCAAAAGTTATTGGCACCAGAGCGACGGATACCTGGTCACAAGCCCCACACCCTCGGTTTGCAGGCCCAGCCTCTACGTGAAGCGAAGTTGTCTTGCCTAAGATGCCATGGGATTCGGTAATAAAAATATGATGGATTAGGTTGTCGTCCTTTTCGGGGCTCACGACGTACAATATGGGACAGAGAAACAGCGCAAAAGAAGAAAAGTATCCCGAAACTGATGAAAACGTTCGATTTTGGGCTGTAAAAATAGGCGCAGTCGAGCAAGCTCGGTGCCCGTATCGTAGAGCTCTCAGAGAGCTTTCTAACGGTATGCTGTGCACCGCGTAATTCCTTACGGATCAAAATTTATGAGCCCTCGAGAAACGGAGACCTGGTCACAAGCCCCACGCCCTCTGTTTGCGTGCCCAGCCACTACGTGAAGTGAAATTGTCTTGCCCATGGTGCCATGTGATTCTGTAATAGAAATGTGATGGATTAGGTTGTCGTCCTTTTCGCGGCTCACGACGTACGATCCAGGACGAAAAACCAGCCCAAAAGAAAAAAAGTATCCCAAAACTTATGAAAATGTTCGATTTTGGGCTCCGAAAATAGCCGCAACCGAGCAGGCTAGGTGCCCCCATCATAGAGCTCTCAAAGTGCTTTCCAACGGTATGTTGTGCGCCACGTAACTCGTTAAGGATCGAAAGTTATGGGCACTGGAGCGACGGATACCTGGTCACAAGCCCCACGCCCTCTGTTTGCGGGCGCTGCCTCTACGTGAAGTAAAGTTGTCTTGCCCAAGGTGACCTGTGATTCGGTAATAGAAATGTGATGGTTTAGGTTGTTGTCCTTTTCGCGGCTTATGACGTACGATTCGGGATGAAAAAACAGCACAGAAGAATAAAAGTGTCTTGAAACTGATGAAAACGTTCGATATTGGGCTCCGAAAATAGGCGCAGTCGAGAAAGCTTGGTGCCCCCGTCGTACAGCTCTCGGAGAGCTTTCCAACGGTATGCTGTGCGCCGCGTACCTCCTTATGGATCAAAAGTTATGGGCACTAGAGCGACGGATACTTGGTCACAAGCCCTATGCCCTCGGTTTGCGAGCCCAGCCTCTACGTGATGTGAAATTGTCTTGCCCAAGGTTCCGTGAGATTCGGTAATAAAAATGTGATGGATTAGGTTGTCATCCTTTTTGCGGCTCACGATGTACGATCCGGGATGAAAAAATAGTGTAAAAGAAGAAAAGTGTCCCAAAACTGAAGAAAATGTTCGATTTCGGGCTCCGAAAATAGGCGTAGCCTAGCAAGCTTGGTTCCCTCGACGTAGAGCTCTCGGAGAGCTTTCCAATGGTATGCTGTGCGCCGCGTAACTCCTTACGGATCAAAAGTTATGAGCTTCGGAGCGACGGAAACCTGGTCACAAGTCCCACACCCTCTGTTTGCGGGCCCAGCCTCTACATGAAGTAAAGCTGTCTTGCCCCAGGTGCCGTGGGATTCGGTAATAAAAATGTTATGGATTAGGTTGTCGTCCTTTTCGCAGCTCACGACGTACGATCCGGGACGAAAAAACAGCGCAAAAGAAGAAAAGTGTGCCAAAACTGATGAAAACGATCGATTTCGGGCTCCGAAAATAGGCGAAGTCAAGCAAGCTTGGTGCCCCAGTCGTAGAGCTCTCGGAGAGCTTTCCAACGGTATACTGTGCGCTGCGTAACTCCTTACGAATCAAAAGTTATGAGCACCAAAGCAACGGATACCTGGTCATAAGCCCCAGACCCTCTGTTTGCGGGCCCTGCCTCTACGTGAAGTGAAGTTGTCTTGCCCAAGGTGCCATGTGATTCGGTAATAGAAATGTGATAGATCAGGTTGTCGTCCTTTTTGCGGCTCACGACGTTCAATCTGGGATGAAAAAACGGCGCAAAAGAAGAAAAGTGTACCGAAACTGATGAAAATGTTCAATTTTGGGCTCCGAAAACAGGCGCAGCCGAGCAAGCTGGCGCCCCCATCGTAAAGGTCTCAGAGAGCTTTCCAACGGTATGTTGTGCACCGCGTAACTCCTTACGGATCAAAAGTTATGAGCACCGGAGCGACAGATACCTTGTCACAAGCCCCACGCCCTCTGTTTGCAGGCCTGCCTCTACGTGAAGTGAAGTTGTCTTGCCCAAGGTGTCATGTGATTCGGTAACAGAAATGTGATAGATTAGTTGTCGTCCTTTTCGCGGCTCACGACGTACGATCCGGGATGAAAAGGCAGCGCAAAAGAAGAAAGACGTCCCAAAACTGATGAAAATGTTCGATTTTTGGCTCCGAAAACAGGCGCAGCCGACCAAACTAGGTGCCCCCGTCGTAGAGCTCTCGGAGAGCTTTCTAACGATATGCTGTGCACCACGTAACTCATTACAAATCAAAAGTTATGGGCACCGGAGCAACGGATACCTGGTCACAAGCCCCACGCCCTTTGTTTGCGGGCCCAACCTCTACGTGAAGTGAAATTGTCTTGCCTAATATGCCGTGGGATTTGGTAATAAAAATGTGATGGATTAGGTTGTCGTCTTTTTCGAGGCTCACGACGTACGATCTAGGACAGAAAAACATCGCAAAAGAAGAAAACTGTCCCAAAACTGATGAAAATGTTCTATTATGGGCTACGAAAATAGGCGCAACTGAGCAAGCTTGGTGCCCCAGTCGTAGAGCTCTCAGAGAGCTTTCCAACGGTATGCTATGCGCCACATAACTCTTTACGGATCAAAAGTTATTGGCACCGGAGCGACGGATACCTGGTCACAAGCCCTACGCCCTCGGTTTGCTGGGCCAGCCTCTACGTGAAGTGAAGTTGTCTTGCCCAAGGTGCCATGGGATTCGGTAATAAAAATGTGATGGATTAGGTTGTCGTCCTTTTCGCTGCTCACGACGTACGATCCATGACGAAAAAATAGTTCAAAAGAAGAAAAATGTCTCAAAACTGATGAAAACATTCGATTTCGGGCTCCGAAAACAGGCACAACCTAGCAAGCTTGGTGCCCCTGTCGTAGAGCCCTCGGAAAGCTTTCCAACGGTATGTTGTGCGCCACGTAACTCCTTACGGATCAAATGTTATGAGAACCGGAGCGACGGATACCTAGGCATAAGCCCCAGACCCTCTGTTTGCGGGCCCTGCCTCTATGTGAAGTGAAGTTTTCTTGCGTAAGATGCCATGTGATTCGGTAATAAAAATGTAATGGATTAGGTTGTTGTCCTTTTCGCGGCTCACGATGTATAATCCGGGATGGAAAAACTGAGCAAAAGAAGAAAAGTGACCCAAAACTGATGAAAATGTTCAATTTTGGGCTCCGAAAATAGGCGCAGCCGAGCAAACTAGGAGCGCCCGTCTTAAAGCTCTCGGAAAGCTTTCCAACGGTATGCTGTGCGCCACATAACACCTTACGGATCAAAAGTATGGGCACCGGAGTGACGGATACCTGGTCACAAGCCCCACGCCCTCTGTTTGCGAGCCCTGCCTCTACGTGAAGGGAAGTTGTCTTGCCGAGGGTGCCGTGTGATTCGGTAATAGAAATATGATGGATTAGGTTGTCGCCCTTTTCATTGCACACGACGTACGGTTCGGGATGAAAAAATAGCACAAAAGAAGAAAAGTGTCCCAAAACTGATCAAAACGTTCGATTTTGGGCTACGAAAATAGGCGCAGCTGAGCAAGCTTGGTGCCCCAGTCGTAGAGCTCTCATACAGATTTCCAACGGTATGCTGTGCGCTGCGTAACTCCTTACGGATCAAAAGTTATTGGTAACGGAGCGACGGATACCTGGTCACAAGCCCTATGCCCTCGGTTTGCTGGGCCAGACTCTACGTGAAGTGAAGTTGTCTTGCCCAAGGTGCCGTGGGATTCGGTAATAAAAATGTGATGGATTAGGTTGTCGTCCTTTTTGCGGCTCACGACGTACGATCCGGGACGAAAAAATAGCGCAAAAGAAAGAAAAGTGTCCCAAAACTGATGAAAACATTCGATTTCGGGCTCCGAAAACATTCACAACCAAACAAGCTCGGTGCCCCCGTCGTAGAGCTCTCAGAGGGCTTTCCAATGGTATATTGTGCACCGCATAACTCTTTACGGATCAAAAGTTTTTAGTACCGGAGTGACGGATACCGGGGCATAAGCCCCAGACCCTCTATTTGCGGGCCCTGTCTCTATGTGAAGTGAAGTTTTCTTGCCCAAGGTGCCATGTGATTCGGTAATAGAAATGTGATGGATTAGGTTGTCGTCCTTTTCGCGGCTCACGACGTACTTTCTGGGATGGAAAAACACCTGAAAAGAAGAAAAGTATCCCAAAATTGAAGAAAACGTTCGATTTTGGGCTCCAAAAATAGGCGCAGTCGAGCAAGCTTGGTGCCCCATCGTAGAGCTCTCGGAGAGCTTTCCAACGGTTTGTTTTGCGCCACGTATCTCCTTACGGATCAAAAGTTATGGGCAACGAAGCGACGGATACCTGGTCACAAGCCCCACGCCCTCTGTTTGCGGGCCCTGCCTCTACGTGAAGTGAAGTTGTCTTGCCCAAGGTGTCATGTGATTCTGTAATAGAAATGTGATGGATTAGGTTGTCATCCTTTTCGCGGCTCACGACGTACGATCCGGGATGAAAAAACAGCGCAAAAGAAGAAAACTATCCCAAAACTGATGAAAACGTTTGATTTTGGGCTCCGAAAACAGGCACAACCGACCAAACTTGGTGCCCCAGTCGTAGAGCTCTCGGAGAGCTTTCCAACGGTATGATGTGCGCAGCGTAACTCCTTAAGGATCAAAAGTTATGGGCACTGGAGCGACGGATACCTGGTCACAAGCCCCACGCCCTCTGTTTACGGGCCCAGCCTCTACGTGAAGTGAAGTTGTCTTGCCCAAGGTGCCATGTGATTCGGTAATAGAAATGTGATGGATTAGGTTGTCGTCCTTTTCTCGGCTCACGACGTATGATCTGGGATAAAAAAATAGCGCAAAAGAAGAAAAGTGTCCCAAAACTGATAAAAATGTTCGATTTTGGGCTCCGAAAATAGGCACAGTCGAGCAAGCTAGGTTCCCCCGTTGTAGAGCTCTCGGAGAGCTTTCCAACGGTATGCTATGCGCTGCGAAACTCCTTACAGATCAAATGTTATGAGCACCGGAGCGACGGATAGCTAGTCATAAGCCCCACACCCTCTGTTTGCGGGCCCTGCCTCTATGTGAAATGAAGTTGTCTAGCCCAAGGTGCCATGTGATTCTGTAATAGAAATGTGATGGATTAGGTTGTCGTCCTTTTCGCGGCTCACGACGTACGATCCGAGACGAAAAAACAGCTCAAAAAAAGAAAAGTGTCCCAAAACTTATGAAAATGTTCGATTTTGGGCTTCGAAAACAGGCGCAACTGAGCAGGCTAGGTGCCCCCATCATAGAGCTTTTAAAGTACTTTCCAACGGTATGCTGTGCGCCGCGTAACTTCTTACGGATCAAAAGTTATGGGCACCAGAGCGACGGATACCTGGTCACAAGCCCTATGCTCTCGGTTTGCGAGCCCAGCCTCTACGTGAAGTGAAGTTGTCTTGCCCAAGGTGCCGTGGGATTCGATAATAAAAATGTGATGGATTAGGTTGTCGTCCTTTTCGCGGCTCATGACGTACGATCTGGGACGAAAAAATAGCGCAAAGGAAGAAAAGTGTCTCAAAACTGATGAAAACGTTCGATTTCGGGCTCCGAAAACAGGCACAGCTGTCACGCCCCAACCCGGCCTATAAAGGTTAGACTAGGGTGTGATCTAACATTCAAGTCATGTCTCGTACTTAACCGTTCATGAAGATTTAACACTTAACTTTTTGGCCTAAACTCCAAAAAATTTTGGAAAACCGGCAGCATAACGGCTGTAATTGGGCTATTTGGTTTGATCTAATTCTCTAAACGCCTCAAAATTTACCATCTCAAATTCATTTTCAATTAAGATTACTATTTATTATCAATTGAAATGCCTACTGGTTGTCTTGATGTCTCATTTAATTAATAACCTAGCATGATACTATGTCTCGTTCGTTTGTTAATCCTCGTTACAAAAGTACCTGTTGATCTTAGCTTAATAGCGAGTACCTGCTTAAGATTTGGTTGGTTCATTTTACTTAGCCCTTAGCTAATGCTTCATAATCGTATTATAGGTACTAGCAGTAATAATAGTAAAATGACCATAGTAGTGTCTAGTGTCTGTCTAGTTAACATCAGTACAAACCAAAATTAGACCCCAAATTACAACGGGGATCTTTTACATTACACATCAAGCAACATAAAAAAAAGGAAATAGTCTTCAAGTAGCATAGTTCACAAATAGCCATAATCACGCAAGGCACATAGGACAGGCAATCACTCCAAGGAATCATCGTTAGGCACATCGTCCTCAGGTACCTGCTCTTGATCTTCTTCACCTGAGATGATAAAAGATGGTGAATCCTTATGAACTCAGCGAGGGGGAACGAGAGATAGGTTTTGAAACTCATTTTCCGGTTCAACTTATGAAAATCCTTTTGCAAGCATGAATATAATACAATTAAGTACATAACAATAATATAAGGTAAAGGAACACAATTACCAGTCTTTCCTCCCCGAGGTTCTCCAGGAACCAAGCGAGAGTACTTATACATATAGAAAAAGGATACGGTGAGCTTTTGCTCTCAGTGGTTGCGGCCGACTTCAAATCATCCCCTTAACACGCCAAGTGGGTGTACTCCGGATGTACCCTGAAATTCTACGACCCAACTCTCCGAGGAAGTCTAGCCCCCAAGCGAGAGAGGGAATTGGATAGTGGTAGTCACGGGTGCACCGGCAAGCCCGATGCCGCCCGATGTGCGTGATCGCTACCACGCCAGACTGAAAGGTTGCAACCTTGTATGCAATGCACATTTATGACATTTAATATATCACATTAGGAGGACTACAAAGTAGGTTGCCTCCGGACAGTCATAAGATTGCACATTGACAAGTAAACAAGCGAGGCACGAATAGACAAGTAATTTCACTTGAAAGTATATGGAGTTATATGAACATTAAACGGGCAGCCATGTAACACATGTAAATCAAATCATATAACTCATTTCAAAGTCCACGTAATCAAATATTAAGATTATTCAACATGCAACAACATCTACGTGGGCTTGGATGCAAGAAAGGCCTATTTGTCAACATGCAATGAATCAATATCACATTTAGGGCTATAAGGCAACTACGGGTAGCCTACTAAACATATAATTATACTCAATATTCAAAGGTTCAACACTTAGCAAGTTCGCCTAGTCACTAGGGTTTCCATTTCGTGCTTACCCGTGCAATTAAGCCCCAAGTCAACTCAAAATCAATCTCAAGCCAAGCATCAATTAATCCAAACATCCCCACCCACTCACAACAATCCGCACAGCATCCCAATGCCACAATCCAAAGCAATTAATACCACAAGAGAAATTACAACAAATTTCTAAGCATATAACTAAGTGAAACCCTCACTGCAATAGGCTGTTTTCTCACAATCATTGTGTCAAGAAATCAATCTCCAATTCTAGTGAATAAGATTTCAAATTAAAGCTTAATAAGTGAACTAAAATCAGAAACAAACCTTGCATCATTTGGAGTTCGAGATCAATAGTTATAGCCAAAACAGTGGGATTGCACAAAACTGTCCAGATTTGTACACATTTCGATAATTGTCATTTTTGAGGTCCTTAGGGTCCGATTTAGCCTTAGTCCATTTCTGAAAAAAACGTCCAGAACTGAAAACCCTAGTAGCATACCAACTTTCATGCATTTTGGACATCATTTACTAAGTCAAAACTGATTCGCTCTACAAGGTCAGTGCATCTGCCAAAACCTGCTTCATTTTTCCAGATTTCCAGATTTGGACACATTTTAATGATTTTCCATTTTGAGGACCTTAGAGTCGAAATTAGCTTTGGCCTATTTCTGTGAAAAATATTCAAAACTGGTAAAACTAGTCACCTACGAATTTTCATGCATTTTCAACATCATTTTCTTAGCCAAACGTACCTCGAAACAACAGGTCAGAGAGCTGTCACACAATCCGATTTCACCTATCATCATCTTCAAGCCAAAATCTTGCCATGCATGGTTGTAAAAGCTTATGAACGAATATATAACTCAAGTACAGAAGCAAAGACATACATTTATAAGCTTGCATGTGGATTTTTGAAAGATTTTCAAAAGGTTTTAGCCCTCACCTTAGCAAATCAACAAGAAGATGCACAAAACTTGTTGAAGCACAAATTTCTTCTTCTTATTTGCTTAGCCGAGATTCCAACTTGATTTTCTCTATTTTTCCTAGCTTAGTGACCAAGCTCTTAGTACATGCATGTGGTTAGAACAAGAAGAAAAGAAATGGAAGCTAAGAAACTCACCTAGGCTGAAAATGGTGACTCAAGAGTTTGCATGTGAGATTCTTGCAACTTAGCTAGCTTGGTTGAGTTCCTTTGCTTGTTTTTTGTCTTGATGCACCATAGGATGATGAAGATGAGCTAAGGGATGAAGAAACTCAGCCAAAACTGAGATTGAGAGAGAAGAATGAGAGGGAGAGAGAGCAAAATGAAAAGAAATGAGAGAAATGAAGAAAAATAAGAGTTTTGATGGGCAAAGGAGCATTGTCGGCCAAGGGGCTTGCAATTTTCAGATTTGTGTCTTCAAGATCTTAAATTTTGAAGTGTTTAGCATGGGCAAGGGGGCAATGTCAAGAATGGTGGAGTTTGAGGAGGTTTTAAGTAATTTTTTTATGCATTTGTGTCATAGAATGTCATAAAATGTTGGGAATGAGATTTGAATTATGCAAAGCAAGCACAAGGCTCTCAAAGTGGTCGGCCAAGGCATCAAAAATCTGATTTTTTTTTGTCATCTTTGAGCATTATTTAATTGTGTGTTGAAAGTGCAAAAAGAATAAAGAATAAAGAATAAGGAATGTCTAGCTTTTTGTGAGATTTTGTCTTCTAGTGGGTTGAATTAGTAATTTAATAATAGTTAGTGGATTTTGTAGGATTAATTAATGACCTAGTGCTTCGTGTAAGATGTTTTCTTGTTTAGCGTGAGGGCACGCTTTCTTAGGTTTAGGGCACACACTACGAGGTAGGACACGAACTACGAGACGAACGCACATTTTCCAAGTAAATGCACGCAACCCTAAATGAATGCACGTAGTTCAATGCATGGCACACAAAACGAACACAATTCTTAAACCTAAGTCAAGACACACAAATCCAGATTAGGGCACACGAAATGAGGTATCGCACGCAAATCGAGGTTAGGGCACGTATATCTAGGTATCGTACGTTAGTCGGGGATTAGGGCATCCTATTCTAGGTCAAGGCACGTATGATGAGGTATGCACGAAAACTAAGACAGGACACATAATCCAAGGTCGGTCATATAATTAGGGGTCTATGGCACATAAATCAAGGTAACACACGTTATTCGGGGTTGGGCCGCATAGTAGCCAAGCAAGCTCGGTGCCCCAGTCGTAGAGCTCTCGGAGAGCTTTCCAACGGTACGCTGTACGCCGCTTAACTCCTTATGGATCAAAAGACCGGAGCGACAGAGACCTGGTCACAAGCCCCACGCCCTCTGTTTGCGTGCCCAGCCTCTACGTGAAGTGAAATTGTCTTGTCCAAGGTGCCGTGTGGTTTTGTAATAGAAATGTGATGGATTAGGTTGTCGTCCTTTTCACGGCTCACGACGTACAATTCGGGATGGAAAAACAGCGCAAAAGAAGAAAAGTATCCCAAAACTGATGAAAATGTTCTATTTTGGGCTCCCAAAACAGGCGCAACCTAGCAAGATTGGAGCCCTAATCGTAGAGCTCTCGGAGAGCTTTCCAACGGTATGTTGTGCGCCGCGTAACTCCTTACGAATCAAAAGTTATGAGCACTGGAGTGACGGATATCGAGTCACAAGCCCCACGCCCTCTGTTTGCCTGCCTAGCCTCTACGTGAAGTGAAGTTGTCTAGCCCAAGGTGCCATGGAATTCGGTAATAGAAATGTGATGGATTAGGTTGTCGTCCTTTTCGCGGCTCACAACGTACGATCCGGGATGAAAAAACTGCGCAAAAGAAAAGTGACCAAAAATTGATAAAAACATTTGATTTTGGGCTCCAAAAATAGGCGCTGCCGAGCAAGCTAGGTGCCCCCGTCATAGAGCTCTCGGAGAGCTTTCCAAGGGTATGTTGTGCGTCATGTAACTCCTTACAAATCAAACGTTATGGCGACCGGAGTGACGGATACTTGGGCAGAAGCCCCAGACCCTCTGTTTGCGAGCCCTGCCTCTATGTGAAGTGAAGTTGTCTTGCCCAAGGTGCCGTGTGATTCCGTAACAAAAATGTGATGGATTAGGTTGTCGTCCTTTTCGTGGATCACGACGTACAATCCGGGATGAAAAAATAGCGAAAAAAGAAAAGTGTCCCAAAACTGATGAAAATGTTTGATTTTGGGCTCCGAAAACAGGCGCAGCCGAGCAAGCTCGGTGCCCAAGTCGTAGAGCTCTCGGAGAGCTTTCCAACGGTATGCTGTGTGCCGCGTAACTCCTTACGGATCAAATGTTATGAGCACCGGAGCGACGGATACCAGGTCATAAGCCCCACACCCTCTGTTTACGGGCCCTGCTTCTATGTGAAGTGAAGTTGTCTTGCCCAAGGTGCCTTGCGATTCGGTAATAGAAATGTGATGGATTAGGTTGTCATCCTTTTCGCGGCTCACGACATACGATCCGGGACGGAAAAACAGCGCAAAAGAATAAAAGTGTCCTGAAACTTATGAAAACGTTCGATTTTAGGCTCCGAAAATAGGCGCAGTAGAGAAAGCTTGGTGCCCCCATCGTATAGCTCTCGGAGAGCTTTCCAACGGTATGATGTGCGCTGCGTAACTCCTTATAGATCAAAAGTTATGAGCACCGGCACGACGGAGACCTGGTCACAAGCCCCACGCCCTCTGTTTGCGTGCCCTGCCTCTACGTGAAGTGAAATTGTCTTGCCCAAAGTGCCATGTGATTCTGTAATAGAAATGTGATGGATTAGGTTGTCGTCCTTTTCGCGGCTCATGACGTAAGATCCGGTACGAAAAAACAACGCAAAAGAAGAAAAGTGTCCCAAAACTGATAAAAATGTTCGATTTTGGGGCCCGATAACAAGCGCAGCTGAGCAAGCTTGGTGCCCCCGTTATAAAGCTCTCGGAGAGCTTTCAAACGGTATGTTGTGCTCCGCGTAACTCTTTACGGATCAAAAGTTATGGGCACCGGAGCGACGGATACCTGGTCACAAGCCCCACGCCCTCAGTTTTCCGGCCTAGCCTCTGCGTGAAGTGAAGTTGTCTTGCCCAAGGTGCCGTGGGAGTCGGTAATAAAAATGGGATGGATTAGGTTGTTGTCCTTTTCCATGCTCATGACGTACGATCCGGGATAAAAAAACAGCGCAAAAGAAGAAAAATGTCCCAAAACTGATGAAAACGTTCGATTCGGGCTCCGAAAAAAGGCGCAGCCAAGCAAGCTTGGTGCCCCCATCGTAGAGGTCTTGGAGACCTTTCCAACGGTATGCTGTGCGCCGCGTAACTCCTTACGGATCAAAAGTTATGAGCACCAGAGCGACGGATACCTGGTCATAAGCCCCAGACCCTCTGTTTGCGGGCCCTGCCTCTATGTGAAGTGAAGTTGTGTTGCCCAAGGTGCCGTGTGATTCGGTAATAGAAATGTGATGGATTAGGTTGTCGTCCTTTTCGCGGCTCATGACGTACGATCTGGGACGAAAAAACAGCGCAAAAGAAGACAAGTATCCCAAAATTGATGAAAACGTTCGATTTTGGGCTCCGAAAATAGGTGCAGTCGCGCAAGCTTGGTGCCCCCGTCGTAGAGCTCTCAGAGAGCTTTCCAACGGTATGCTGTGTGCCACGTAGCTCCTTACGGATCAAAAGTTATGGGCACCGGAGCGACGGATACCTGGTCACAAGCCCCATGCCCTTTGTTTGCGGACCTTGCCACTACGTGAAGTGAAGTTGTCATGCCCAAGGTGCCGTGTGATTCGGTAACAAAAATGTGATGGATTAGGTTGTCGTCCTTTTTGTGTCTCACGACGTACGATTCGAGACGGAAAAACTGCATAAAAGAAGTAAAGTGTCCCAAAACTGATGAAAACGTTCAATTTTGGGCTCCGAAAACAGGCGCAGCCGAGCAAGCTTGGTACCCCCGTCGTAGAGCTCTCGGAGAGCTTTCCAACGGTATGCTGTGCGCCGCGTAACTCCTTACGGATCAAAAGTTATGAGCACCGGAGCGACGGAGACCTGGTCACAAGCCCCACGCCCTCTGTTTGCAGGCCCAGCCTCTACGTGAAGTGAAGTTGTCTTGCCCAAGGTGCCATGTGATTCGGTAATAGAAATGCGATGGATTAGGTTGTCGTATTTTTCGCGGCTCTCAACGTACGATCCGGGATGGAAAAACAAAGTAAAAGAAAAAATATGTCCTAAAACTTATGAAAATGTTTGATTTTGGGCTACGAAAACTGGCAAAATCGAGCAGGCTAGGTGCCCCCATCATAGAGCTCTCAAAGTGCTTTCCAACGGTATGCTGTGCACCGCATAACTCGTTACGGATAAAAAGTTATGGGCACCGGAGCGACGGATAACTGGTCAGAAGCCCCACGCCTTCTGTTTGCGGGCCCTGCCTCTACGTGAGGTGAAGTTGTCTTGCCCAAGGTGCCGGGTGATTCGGTAATAGAAATGTGATGTGTCACGCCCTAACCTGACCTATAAAGGTTAGACTAGGGTGTGATCTAAACATTCATATCATTTCACGTACTTAATCGTCCATTAAGGTTTAACGCTTAACGTTAGCCTAAAACTCCAAAAAATTCTCTGGAAAACCGACAGCATAACGGCTGTAATTAGCTCATTAGTTTGACCTACTTTCCTAAACGCCTCAAAATTTTCAATCTCAAATTTGATTCCAATTAAGATTATTATTTATCACCAATTGAAATGTCTACTATTTATCTCAAGTCTCGTTTGATTAACACCTAGCATAGCAACTATGTCTTGTTTATGTGTCAATCCTTGTTACAAAAGTACTTGTTGATCTTAGCTTACCAATGAGTACCTGCTTAAGATTGGATAGATTCATTTTACTTAACCCTTTACCTAATACTTCATAAGCCTATGATAGATACTAAACCAAAGTAGCGATAGCAAAATGACCAGAAGAGTGTCTATCTAGTTATGATCAGTACAAACCAAAATTAGACCCCAAATTACAACAGCGTCATTTACAATACAACAACAAGCAACATAAGAAATAGTCTTCAAAGCAACATATCGTTCACAAAATGGCCATAGTCAAGTAAGGCACGTAGGGCAAGCAATCACTCCAAGGAGTCATCAATAGGCATATTATCCTCGGGTACCTGTTCCTGATCTTCTTCATCTGTGATGATAAAAGAGGGTGAGTCCTTATGAACTCAGCGAGAGGGAACGAGAAATACGTTTGAAACTCTTTTTCCGGTTAAACTTATGAAAAACCCCTTTTGAAACATGTCACGTATTATAGGTAATAAGGTACGCAAAGTATAAGAATCAAATTGAGCAACAAATACAATTACCAATCATTTCAAGGATACGGCAAGCACTTGCTCTCAATATCAATTTCGATACGATTGTTGCGGCTAACTCCAATAATCCACTTATCGCTCCCTTTTGGGTGTACTCCGGATGTACCCCGAAAACCTACGACCCAACTCTCCGATGATGGAATGCTAAGCAAGAGAGGGAATTAGACCATTGTAGTCACGGTAGCACCGGCAAGCCCGATGCCGCCTGGCGTGCGTGAAACGCTACCATGCCATAATGGAAGGTTGCAACCTTGTATGCAATGCACATTTATAACATTTAACATATCACATTAGGAGGACAACAAAGTCGGTTGCCTCCGAGCAGTTATAAGATCGCACGTTGACAAGTAAACACACAAGGCGTGCTTGACATGTAATTTCACTTGTAAAACACACGGAGTTATATGAATATTAAACGGGCAGCCATGTAACACATGTAAATCAAGTCATATAGTTCATTTTGGGGTTCACGAAATCAAGAAATATGATTATACAAGCATGCAACGACGTTTACTTTAGACCGGGTGCAAGCAAAGTCTCCTTATCAACATGTAATCATCGGGAATCACATTTAGGGCTATAAGGACATATACGGGCAGCCTATTAACCTTCCTCAATATCATTCATAATTCACAAAAGGACGGTTTATGACTCGGGAACCTACGGGGCCATTAGGGTTTGCTAGGCCGTGCTTGGGGTTGGTTCGTTTGCTAATCACCATAAGCAATTCTTAAACCATTTCAAACATATTTAACATTTATTAGGCAGCCCACTAATCACACAATAAAACACAATAACCATGGATCATCGCTTAGCGAGTTTTCGTAGTCGATAGGGTTTCGTTTCATGCTTATACGTGCGATTAAGCCACAAGTTGACAAGTAATTAAACCCAAGCCATGCATTGATTAATTAAAACATCCTCAAGCATCCAAAACAGTCCACACAACATCCAAGTGCCACAATCCCAAGCATTCACTACCACAAGAGAAGTTACAACATTTTTCAAAGCATATCACTAAACAAAAATCTCACTGCAATGGTCTATTTTCCCACAATAATTTAGACAAGCAAACAATCTCCAATTCCAGTGAGAAAAATGTCAAATTAAATCTTAAGGAGTGATTTAAATCCAGAAACAAACCTCACCTCATTTGGAGTTCAGACCTAGGAGTTATGGCTAAAACCGTGAGACTACACAAAACCGTCCAGTTTTAGACACATTACGATGTTTTCTATTTTTTAGGGTCTTAGGGTCAGAATTGGCTTTGGTCTATTTCTGGAAAAAATGTCCATAATTGAAAACTATAGAAACCTACCAAAATTAATACATTTAAGATATCATTTACTAAGTCAAAACTGGTTCGTTCTACAAGGACAGTGAACTGCCAAAAACCTGCTCCATTTTTCCAGATTTTCCAGATTTAGACACCCTTCGATGTTGTGCCATTTCGGAGACCTTAGAGTCAAAATTGGCCTTGGCCTATTTCTACGAAAAATTCTCAGAACTGGAAAAATTAGTCACCTACCAATTTTCATGTATTTTAAACATCATTTACCAGGTAAAATTCACCTCGCTCTAACAAGTCAGAAATCTGCCATTTTCGCGATTTCACCTATCTTCAAATTCTAGCTAAATATCTTGCCATGCATGGTTTCAAAAGCTCATGTACACACATATACCACAAGTACAGAGGTAAAAATAGACATATAAAGGCATGCATGTGGTTTTTGAAAGCTTTTAAAAAGGATTAACCCTCACCTTAGCCTATTGACAACAAATGATGCTCAAAACTCTTGAAGATGCACAAATGGTCTTCTCTCCTTGTTTGGCCGAGAGATATTTCTTGATTTCCTTAATTCCTAGCTGAGTTACCATGTCCTTAGTATGTGCATGTGGTTGGAACAAAAAGAAATGGAAGAGAACTCTTAAAACATACCTATGGCCGAAAATAGCACTATTTGAGCTTATTTCTTTGTTGTTTTGTCTTAGCCGTGCCTTGAAGCTTCTTTTCCTTTGTGAATCAGTTTAAGCAAGTGTTTTGGTGTGTGAGAGTGTGTGAAGTCATGAGAGGAGAGAATGTTGAGTGTATAGCCGAGAGAGAGAGAGATAAAATGGGGTTTTTGGGGTATTTTAGTAGTTTAGGAAGCATGGTCAGCTCTTGGGACTTGAATAGCAGAGAATGATGGTGCTTTGTGCATATTTTGAATGGTGTAGGAAGCATGAGTGGTGGTCTGATCGAGAGAGAGAGAGGAAAGAGAAAAAAAGCTAAAGCATTTTTGCAACAATGTTGTATTTTATATGTGTTCAATGCCTTGTCCGAAATTTGGTGGCTTGTATAGTCAAAATGCTTTTCAAATTTGGTTATTATTCTGTCTTGGCATTGTAATTGGTCAGGGAATAAGTGTAAAATAATGTGGGAGGCTTGGGGTTAAATAAAATAGTACATAGTTATTAGAAAAAGCAAGACATGGCTATAAGAACTTGTCTAGGCATATTGCCTTGGGTTGGGCATGCATGGTTCACTGTTTTGGTCAGAATTCTATTGTTTTTTTTTTGTTTTATTGTTTTAGGGGATATTAGGTGGAAGATAATGTATAGGTTTTAGTAAAAAAAATTGCATAGGAGTTAGGTAAAGCACAAAATTTTATAATGAGTGTTGTAAGGCATGCATTTGGCTTGGCAATATTTGAATTGCATAGTGTATGGCCAGCCAAAGCTTGAAGATTTTAAAATTTCAGATTCTTTTTAAGTATATAATGGATTATGGTAGGTGTAGAATTTGAGGTGCATGGTTTTTTGGAATAGAATAAAGAATGTCTAGTGTTTAGCGTTTCGTCTTTTAGTGCATTGACTTAAGATTAGAATACAGTTAGTGAAGTTTTTAGGATTAGTTAACAATCTAGTGCTTCGTGTAAGATACTTTCTTGATTAGCGTGCGGGCATGCTTTTCTAGGTTTTGGACACGCACTACGAGGTAAGGCATGAACTACGAGACAAATGCACGTTTCCCAAGCAAATGCACGTAACCCTAAATGAATGCATGTAATTCGATGCAAGGCACATAAAACGAAACACGATTCTTAAACCTAGGTCAAGGCACGCAAATCTAGGTTAGGGCACACAAAATGAGGTATTGCAGGCAAATTGAGGTCGGGCCTCACATGATGGTTTAGGTTGTCATCCTTTTCGCGGCTCACGACATACGATCCCGGACGAAAAAAGAGCGCAAAAGAAGAAAAGTATCCCAATACTGATGAAAATGTTCGATTTTGGGCTCCGAAAATAGGCGTAGCCGAGCAAGCTTGGTGCCTTTGTCGTAGAGCTCTCGGAAAGCTTTCCAACGGTATGCTGTGCGCCGCGTAACTCCTTACGGATCAAAAGTTATGAGCACCGGAGCGACGGATACCTAGTCACAAGCCCCACGCCGTCTGTTTGCGAGCCCTGCCTCTACGTGAAGTGAAGTTGTCTTGGCCAAGGTGCCGTGTGATTATGTGAGGCCCGACCTCGATTTGCGTGCGATACCTCATTTTGTGTGCCTAACCTAGATTTGCGTGCCTTGACCTAGATTTAAGAATTGTGTTTCGTTTTGTGTGCCTTGCATTGAATTACGTGCATTCATTTAGGGCTGCGTACATTTACTTGGAAAACGTGCATTTGCCTTGTATTTCATGTCTTGCCTCGTAATGCGATCCCAAAACCTAGAAAAGCGTGCCCTCACGCTAATCAAGAAAGCATCTTACACAAAGCACTAAGTCATTAATTAATCCTACAAATCCCACTAACTAATATTAAATTACTAATTCAACCCACTAGAAGCCAAAATCTCACAAAAAGCTAGACATTCTTTATTCTTTATTCTTTATTCTTTGCATATCCCAAACACACAATAAAATAAGCCTTGAACAAGACAAAAAATTCAGATTTGAACACCTCTTTGGCCGACCACTAGGAGCTTTGTGCATGCAATCCAATTTCAAAATTTATTCCTCAAACATTCTATAACAATTTAATGACACAATGCATAAAAAATTGGCTCAAAACTCTATCCAAAGCTCCACCATTTCGACACAAGCTCCTTGCCCATGCTAGGTAATTCAAAATGCTTCTTGAAGACACAAAAGTCTGAAATTTACATGCTCTAGGCCGACACAAGCTTCAACATTTGCAAGGCTTTTATTTTTCTTTCATTTCTCTCATTTCCTCTCATTCTTCTCTCTCCCTCTCATTCTTCTCTCTCTCTCTCGGCCTTGGCTGAGTTTCTACTCTCCATAGCTAAGTTCTTCATCCTAAGGCTCTTCAAGACTTCCAAGCAACCAAGGAACTCGACCAAGCAAAGCTAGGAGCAAAGAAATGTACATGCAAGCCTTTAGCACTTCCATTTTGGTTTAGGTGAGTTTGCTAGTTTCCATTTCTTTTCTTCTTGTTCTAACCACATGCACCTACTAAGAACTTGGTTACAAAGCTAGGAAATTTGAGAAAAATCGAGTGGTGTCTCGGCTAAGCAAGGAAAAGAATCAATCTTGTGCAACCATCAAGAGTCTTGTGCATCTTCTTGTTGTTTTGCTAAGGTGAGGGCTAAAACTTCTTGAAAATCTTTCAAAAAATCACATGCATGCCCTTAAATGTCTATCTTTACTTCTGTACTTGAGATATATGTGTGTCCATGAGGTTTTGTAAACATACATGGCAAGATTTTTGGCTAGAATGTGATGATAGATGAAATCGTGTATGTGATAGCCTTCTGTCTTGTTGGTACGATGCAGTTTTGGCTAGGTAAATGATGTTGAAAATGCGTGAAAATTGGTAGGTAACTAGTTTTACCAGTTCTGAACCCTTTTTGCATAAATAGACCAAAGCTAATTTTGACTCTAAGGTCCTCAAAATGGCTAATTATCAAAATGTGTCCAAATTTGGAAAGTCTGGAAAAATGAAGTAGGTTTTGGCAGATTTACTGACCTTGTAGAACGAACCAGTTTTGGCTTAGTAAATGATATCCAAAATTCATGAAATTTGGTGTGCAGCTATATTTTTCAGTTCTGGACATTTTTTCTCAGAAATGGACTAAGGCTAAATCTGACCCTAAGGCCCTAAAAAACGACAAGTATTGAAATGTGTGCAAATCTGGACGATTTTGTGTAGTCTCACTGTTTTGGCTATAACTATTAAACCCGAACTCCAAATGATGCGAGGTTTGTTTTTGAATTTAGTTCACCCCTTAAGCTTTAATTTGATATTTTATTCACTGGAATTGGAGATTGTTTACTTGTCTTAATGATTGTGAGAAAATAGTCCATTGCAGTGAGGGTTTCACTTAGTGATATGCTTAGAAAAATTATTGTAGCTTCTCTTGTTGTATTAAATGCTTGAGTTTGTGGCATTTGGATGTTGTGTGGACTGTTTTGAATGCTTGAGGGTGTATGAACTAATCAATACGTGGCTTGAGTTTAATTACGAGATGACTTGGGGCTTAATCGCACGGGTAAGTACGAATTGGAACCCTAGTAACTAGGTAAACTTGCTAAGTGTTGATCCTATTAATATCATGTTTAATTATATGTTTAGTAGGCTGCCCGTAGTTTCCCTTGTAGCCCTAAATGTGATTTTGATGATTACATGTTGACAAGTAGGCCTTTCTTGCACCCGATCCCACGTAGATGTCGTTGCATGATGAATAATCTTATTATTTGATTACATGAACTTCGAAATAAGTTATATGACTTAATTTACATGGGTTACATGGCTGCCGTTTAATGTTCATATAACTCCATGTGCCTTTCAAGTGAAATTACTTATCTTATCGTGCCTCGCTTGTTTACTTGTCAATGTGCAATCTTATGATTGCTCGGAGGCAACCTACTTTGTTGTCCTCCTAATGTGATATATTAAATGTCATAAATGTGCATTGCATACAAGGTTGCAACCTTTCATTCTGGCATGGTAGCGTTCACACACACCGGGCGGCATCGGGCTTGCCGGTGCAACCGTGACTACCATTGTCCAATTCCCTCTCTCGCTTAGGGGCTAGACTTCCTCGGAGAGTTGGGTCGTAGGATTTCGGGGTACATCCGGAGTACACCCATTTGGCGTGATAAGGGGATGATTTGAAGCCGGCTGCAACAACTGATACTGACATGAATTGAGAGCAAAAGCTCACCGTATCCTTTTCACTATGTGTATAAGTACTCTCGCTTGGTTCCTAGAGGACCTCGGGGAGGAAAGACGGGTAATTGTGTTCCTTTACTTTTATATTATGTTATGTACTTACTTGTGATATATTCATGCTTGCAAAAAGGGTTTTCATAAGTTGAACCGGAAAATGAGTTTCAAAACTTATTTCTCGTTCCCCCTCGCTGAGTTCATAAGGACTCACCCTCTTTTATCATCTCAGGTGAAGAAGACCAAGAACAGGTACCCGAGGACGACGTGCCTAATGATGATTTCTTGGAATGATTGCTTGCCCTACATGCCTTACGTGACTATGGCCATTTTGTGAACAATATGTTGCTTGAAGACTATTTCTTTTATGTTGCTTGTTGTTGTAATGTAAAAGACCCCCATTGTAATTTGGGGTCTAATTTTGGTTTGTACTGATAATAACTAGATAGACACTACTGTGGTCATTTTGCTATCGTTATTGGCTAGTACCTATCATAGGATTATGAAGTATTAGGTAGGAATTAAGTAAAATGAACCCATCCAATCTTAAGCAGGTACTCATTGATAAGCTAAGATCAACAGGTACGTTTGTAACAAGGATTAACAAACAAACGAGACATAGTATCATGCTAGGTTATTAATCAAACAAGACTTCGAGACAACTAGTAGCGTTTCAATTGATGAATAGTAATCTTTATTGGAAATGAAATTGAGATTGAAAATTTTGAGGCGTTTAGAGAACTAGGTCAAACTAAAGAGCCCAATTACAACCGTTATGCTGCCGATTTTCTGAAAAAAAATTATGGAGTCAAGGCTAATCGTTAAGTGTTAACCTTTCATGACGGATTTAGTACGAGACATGACTTGAATGTTTAGATCACACCCTAGTCTAACCTTTATAGGCCGGGTTGGGGCGTGACACCTTATAGGAACAAATGGTATCAGAGCTTAGATTGCTTAAGCCAGGTTTAACTCTTGGACCATGGGTAGAGCCCTAAGGTAATTAGGATGACTTGCCTATATGTTATTGTGTGATAATGTTATATGTGCCTTCTATGTTCTAGGTGCTTAAGTGATTAACATGCCTTAATTGTTTCTGGAATTGTGTATCTATATTATGTTGCATATCTTATGCATTAAAATAGTCGCAACCGAGTAGGCTAGGTGCCCCCATCGTAGAGCTCTCAAAGTGCTTTCCAACGGTATGCTATGCGCCGCGTAACTCCTTACGGATCAAAAGTTATGGGCACCAGAGCGACGGATACTTGGTCATAAGCCCCACGCCCTCTGTTTGCGGGCCCAGCCTCTATGTGAAGTGAAGCTGTCTTGCCCAAGGTGCCATGTGATTCGGTAATAGAAATGTGATGGATTAGGTTGTCGTCCTTTTCGCGGCTCACGACATACGATCCGAGATGGAAAAATAGGGTAAAAGAAGAAAAGTGTCCCAAAAGTTATGAAAATATTCAATTTTGGGCACCAAAAACAGGAGCAGCTGAGCAGGCTAGGTGCCCACATCGTAGAGCTCTCAGAGAGCTTTCCAACGATATGCTATGTGCCACGTAACTTCTTACGGATCGAAAGTTATGGGCACCATAGCGACGGATACCTGGTCACAAGCCCTACGCCCTCTATATGCAGGCCCTACCTCTACGTGAAGTGAAGTTGTCTTGGCCAAGGTGCCATGTGATTCGGTAATAGAAATATGATGGATTAGGTTGTCGTCCTTTTCACGGGTCACGACGTACGATCCAGGACGAAAAAATTGAGCAAAAGAATAAAAGTGCCCCAAAACTGATGAAAACATTCAATTTTAGGCTATGAAAATAGGCGCAGCCTAGCAAGCTTGGTGCCCTCATCGTAGAGCTCTCGGAGAGCTTTCCAATGGTATACTGTACGCCGCGTAACTCCTTACGGATCAAAAGTTATGAGCACCGGAGCGACGGATACCTGGTCATAAGCCCCACACCCTCTGTTTGCGGGCCCTGCCTCTATGTCAAGTGAAGTTGTCTTGCCTAAGGTGTCATGTGATTCGGTAATAAAAATGCGATGGATTAGGTTGTCGTCCTTTTCGCGGCTCACGACGTACGATCCGGGATGAAAAAATAGCGCAAATGAAGAAAAGTGTCCCAAAACTGATGAAAACGTTCAATTTTTGGCTCTGAAAATAGGCGCAGTCAAGCAAGGTTAGTGCCCCCGTTGTAGAGCTCTCAGAGAGCTTTCCAACGGTATACTGTGCACTGCGTAACTCCTTACGGATCAAAAGTTACGAGCACCGGAGCGATGGAGACCTGGTCACAAGCCCCACGCCCTCTGTTTGCTTGCCCAACCTCTACGTGAAGTGAAATTGTCTTGCCCAAGGTACCATGTGATTTGGTAAAAGAAATGTGATGGTTTAGGTTGTCGTCCCTTTCGCGGCTCACGACGTACCATTCAGGAAGAAAAAACAACGCAAAAGAAGAAAAGTGTCCCAAAACTTATGAAAATGTTCGATTTTGGGCTCAGAAAATAGATGCAACCGAGCAGGCTAGGTGCCCCCATCGTAGAGCTCTCGAAGTGCTTTCCAACGGTATGTTGTGCGCCGTGTAACTCATTACGGATCAAAAGTTATGGGCACCGAAGCGACGAATGCCTGGTCACAAGCCCGACGCCCTCGGTTTGCGGGCCCACCTCTACATGAAGTGAAGTTGTCTTGCCCAAGGTGCCGTGTGATTCGATAATAGAAATGTGATGGATTAGGTTATCGTCCTTTTCGCGGCTCACGACGTACGATCCGGGACAAAAAAATAGCTAAAAAGAAGAAAAGTGTCCCAAAACTAATGAAAATGTTCGATTTTGGTCTTTGAAAACAGGCACAACCTAGCAATTTGGGTGCCTCCGTCATAGAGCACTCGGAGAGCTTTCCAACGGTATGCTGTGCGCCGTATAACTCCTTACGGATCAATAGTTATGAGCACCGGAGCGACAGATACCTGGTCATAAGCCCCACGCCCTCTGTTCGCGGGCCCTGCCTCTAAGTGAAGTGAAGTTGTCTTGCCCAAGGTGCCGTGTGATTCGGTAATAGAAATGTGATGGATTAGGTTGTCATCCTTTTCGCGGCTCACGACGTACGATCCGGGACGGAAAAAAAGCGTAAAAGAAGAAAAGTGTCCCAAAACTTATGAAATTATTCGATTTTGGGCTCCAGAAATAGGCGCAACCGATCAGGTTAGGAGTCCCCATCGTAGAGCTCTTAGAGGGCTTTTGAACGGTATGATGTGCACCGCGTAACTCCTTACGGATCAAAAGTTATTGGCACCAGAGCGACGGATACCTGGTCACAAGCCCCACGCCCTCTGTTTGCGGGCCCTGTCTCTATGTGAAGTGAAGTTGTCTTGCCCAAGGTGCCGTGTGATTCGGTAATAGAAATGTGATGGATTAGGATGTTGTCCTTTTCGCCACTCACGACGTACGATCCGGGATGAAAAACAGCGCAAAAGAAGAAACTAGTCCCGAAACTGATGAAAATATTAGATTTTGGGCTCTGAAAATAGGCGCAGTCGAGCAAGCTTGGTGCCCCCGTCGTAGAGCTCTCGGAGAGCTTTCCAACGGTATGCTGTGCACCTCGTAACTCCTTACGGATCAAAAGTTATGAGCACCGGAGCGACGGAGACCTGGTCACAATCCCCACGCCCTCAGTTAGCGTGCCCAACCTCTACGTGAAGTGAAATTGTCTTGCCCAAGGTGCCGTGTGATTCGGTAATAGAAATGTGATGGATTAGGTTGTCGTCCATTTCGCGGCTCACGACTTACGATCCGGGACGAAAAAATAGCGCAAAAGAAGAAAAGTATCCCAAAACTTATGAAAATGTTCGATTTTGGGCTCTGAAAACTGGAGCAACCGAGCAAGCTAGGTGCCCCCTTCGTAGAACTCTCAAAGTGCTTTCCAACGGCATGCTGTGCGCCGCGTAACTCGTAACGGATAAAAAGTTATGGGCACTGGAGCGACGGATACTTGGTCACAAGCCCCACGCCCTCTCTTTGCGGGCCATGCCTCTGCGTGAAGTGAAGTTGTCTTGCCCAAGGTGCCGTGTGATTCGGTAATAGAAATGTGATGGATTAGGTTGTCGTCCTTTTCATGATCCACGACGTACGATCCGGGATGAAAAAATAGCGCAAAAAAAGAAAAATGTCCCAAAATTGATGAAAATGTTTGATTTTGTGCTCTGAAAACAGGCGCAGCCGTGCAAGCTTGGTGGCCCCATCGTAGAGCTCTCGGAGAGCTTTTCAACGGTATTTTGTGCACTGCGTAACTCCTTACGGATCAAAAGTTATAAGCATTGGAGCGACGGATACCTGGTCATAAGCCCCACGCCCTCTGTTTGTGGGCCTGCCTCTATGTGAAGTGAAGTTGTCTTGCCTAAGGTGCCGTGTGATTCTGTAAAAGAAATGTGATGGATTAGGTTGTCGTCCTTTTTGCAGCTCACGACGTACGATCCGGGATGAAAAAACAGCGCAAAAGAATTAAAGTATACCAAAACTGATGAAACCGTTCGATTTTGGGCTCCGAAAACAGGTGCAGCCAAGCAAGCTTGGTGCCCCCATCGTAGAGCTCTCGGAGAGCTTTCCAATGGTATTCTATGCGCCACGTAACTGCTTACAAATCAAAAGTTATGAGCATTGGAGCAACGGAGACCTGGTCATAAGCCCCACGCCCTCTGTTTGTAGGCCCTGCCTCTACGTGAAGTGAAGTTGTCTTGCCCAAGGTGCCGTATGATTCGGTAATAGAAATGTGATGGATTAGGTTGTCGTCCTTTTCGGGGCTCACGATGTACGATCCGGGACGGAAAAAAAAGTGTAAAAGAAGAAAAGTGTCCAAAAACTTATGAAAATATTTGATTTTGGGCTCCGAAAATAGGCACAGCCGTGCAGGTTAGGTGCCCCTATAGTAGAGATCTGAGAGAGCTTTCGAACGGTATGCTGTGCGCCGCGTAACTCCTTACGGATCAAAAGTTATGGGCATCGGAGTGACGGATACGTGGTCATAAGCCCCACGCCCTCTGTTTGCGGGCCCTGTCTCTACGTGAAGTGAAGTTGTCTTGCCCAAGGTGCCGTGTGATTCGGTAATAGAAATGTGATGGATTAGGTTGTCGTCACTTTCGCGGCTCACGACGTACGATCCGGGACGAAAAAACAGCGCAAAAGAAGAAAAGTGTCCCGAAAATGATGAAAACGTTCGATTTTGGGCTCCTTAAACAGGCGCAGCCAAGCAAGCTTGGTGCCCCCGTTGTAGAGCTCTCGGAGAGCTTTCCAACGGTATGTTGCGCACCGCGTATCTCCTTACGAATCAAAAGTTATGAGCATCGGAGCGACGGATACCTGGTCCCAAGCCCCAGGCCCTCTGTTTGCGGGCCCAGCCTCTACGTGAAGTGAAGTTGTCTTGCCCAAGGTACCGTGTGATTCGGTAATAGAAATGTGATGGATTAGGTTGTCGTCCTTTTCGCGGCTCACGACGTACGATCCGGGATGAAAAAACATCGCAAAAGTAGAAAAGTGTCCTAAAACTTATGAAAATGTTCAATTTTGGGCTCCGAATACAGGCGCAGCTGAGCAGGCTTGGTACCCCCAACGTAGAGCTTTCCAACTATATGCTGTGCGCCACGTAACTCCTTACGGATCAAAAGGTAAGAGTAGCGGAGCGACGGATACCTAGTCACAAGCCCTACGCCCTCTGTTTGCGGGCCTTGCCTCTATGTGAAGTGAAGTTGTCTTGCCCAAGGTGTTGTGTGATTCGATAATATAAATGTAATGGATTAGGTTGTCATCCCTTTCGCGGCTCACGACGTACGATCATGGATGAAAAAATAGCGCAAATGAAGAAAAGTGTCCCGAAAATAATGAAAACGTTCGATTTTGGGCTCCTTAAACAGGCACAGCTGAGCAAACTTGGTTCCCTCGTCGTAGAGCTCTCGAAGAGCTTTCCAATGGTATGCTGTGCCCCGCGTAACTCCTTACGGATCAAAAATTATGAGCATCGGAGCGACGGATAACTGGTCCAAAGCCCTACGCCCTCTGTTTGCGGGCCCAGCCTCTACGTGAAGTGAAGTTGTCTTGCCCAAGGTGCCATGTGATTCGGTAATAGAAATATGATGGATTAGGTTGTCGTCCTTTTCGTGGCTCACGACGTACGATCCGGGATGAAAAAACAGCTCAAAAGATGAAAACTGTCCCAAATCTTATGAAAATGTTCGATTTTGGGCTCTGAAAACAGGCGCAACCGAGCAGCCTAGGTGCCCCATCGTAGAGTTCTCAGAGTGCTTTCCAACAGTATGCTGTGCGCCGCGTAACTACTTACAAATCAAAAGTTATGGGCACCGGAGCAACGAATACCTGGTAACAAGCCCTACGCCCTTTGTTTGCGGGCCCTGCCTCTACGTAAAGTGAAGTTGTCTTGCCTAAGGTGCCATGTTATTCGGTGATAGAAATGTGATGGATTAGGTTGTCAAGCTTTTTGCGGCTCACGACGTACAATCCGGGATGAAAAAACAGCGCAAAAGAAGAAAAGTGTCCCAAAACTTATGAAGATGTTTGATTTTGGGCTCCTAAAACACGTGCAACTGAGCTGGCTAGGTGCCCCTATCGTAGAGCTCTCAAAGTTCTTTCCAACGGTATGCTGTGCGCCGCGTAACTCGTTACGGATCAAAAGTTATAGGCACTTGAGCGACGGATACCTGGTCACAAGCCCCACGCCCTCTATTTGCGGGCACAACCAATACGTGAAGTGAAGTTGTCTTGCCCAAGGTGCCGTGTGATTCGGTAATAGAAATGTGATGGATTAGGTTGTCGTCTTTTTCGCGGCTCACGACGTACGATCCGGGACGGAAAAACAGTGCAAAAAAAGAAAAGTGTCTCGAAACTAATGAAAACATTTTATTTTGGGCTCCAAAAACAGGCGCAGCCGAGCAAGCTTGGTGCCCCTGTCGTAGAGCTCTCGGAGAGCTTTCCAACGGTATGCTGTGCGCCGCGTAACTTCTTACGGATCAAAAGTTATGAGCACCGGAGCGACTGATACCTGGTCACAAGCCCCACGCCCTCTGTTTACGGGCCCAGCCTCTACGTGAAGTGAAGTTGTCTTGGCCAAGGTGCCATGTGATTCGGTAATAGAAATGTGTTGGATTAGGTTGTCGTCCTTTTCGCGGCTCAAGACGTACGATCCGGGACGGAAAAACAGCGTAAAAGAAGAAAAGTGTCCCAAAACTTATGAAAATGTTCGATTTTGGGCTCCAAAAACAGGCGCGGTTGTCAAGCCCCAACCCGACCTATAGAGGTTAGACTAGGCTATGACCTAAATCATTTATGCTATTTCACGTACTTAGTCATTTGTTATGATTTAACACTTAACGTTGGTCTAGAACTCCAAAAGATTTTTCAAAAAAAAATCGGCAGCATAACAGCTGTAGTTAGGACCTTTTAGTTTGACCTAATTTCTAAACTCCTCAATTATTCCAATCATTAATCCAATTCCATTAAGGACTCCTATTTTGTCATCAACCGATATGCCTACTAGTTTATCTTGAAAGTCTCGTTTGGTTAATAAGCCTAACATGATAACTATGTCCTGTTTATTTGTCAATTTCCTATCATGCAAGTACCTATTATCCTTTAGCTTACACATGATCACTAGGTGAGATTAAGTAGAGTCACATTATTTACTTCTTCACCTAGTGGTTCAAACGCCTACGATAACTACTAATTAAACGACGAAAGTAAACAACCAAATAAAGAGTTCGTCCGGTTATAATCAGTACAAGCCAAAATTAGACCCAAATTACAACGGGGTCATTTACATCAATAAATTGAATAGTTTGCAATCAAACACAACATCCATATAGCAACCACTTTCAGGCAAAGCACAAAAGCACGTAGTCACTCCAAGGAATCATCAACAAGTACATTTACTTTGGGTACTTGTTCCAAATCTGCTGCACCTGTGACAAAAAAGAGGGTATGTTCTTATGAACTCAGCGAGGGGGAACGAGAGATAACGTTTTGAAATCCTTTTCCGGTTAAACTTATGAAAAACCCTTTTTGAAAGTATGACATATAATACAAGTAAGTTTATAACATAATATAAATGTAAATGAACATATTTACCCATCTTTCCTCCCCGAGGTCCTCTAGGAACCAAGCAAGAGTACTTAAACACATAGTGAAAAGGATACGGTGAGCTTTCGCTCTCAAGATCATTTCTGATAACAGTTGTTGCGGCCGGCTTCAATCATCCACTTATCACGCCAAATGGGTGTACTCCGGATGTACCCCGAAATCCTACGACCCAACTCTCCGAGGAAGTCTAGCCCCTAAGCGAGAGAGGGAATTGGACAATGGTAGTCACGATTGCTCCAGCAAGCCCGATGCCGCCCGGTGTGCGTGAAATGCTACCACGCTAGAATGAAAGGTTGCAACCTTGTATGCAATGCACATGTATGCCTTTTAACATTTCACATTGGGAGATCAACAAAGTAAGTTGCCTCTGAGCAAGTATATGATCACATTTTGACATATTGGCATATAAGGCATTGTAAGAACATGTAATCATTTCATATATCAATTCGAAAGCAATTAAACTCTCACGGGCAGCCAAGTAACCATGTTCAAATAAGCCATAGCATGTCTTTTAACAATTCACATTAGGTGGTCAACAAAGTAGGTTGCCTCCGAGCAATTATAAGATCGCATATCGATAAGTAAACTTACAAGGCATGCTTTGACATGTACATTCACTTTGTAAAACACTTAGGAGCATGTGAACATTTAACGGACAGCCAAGTATTACCATATAAAACAAGTCATATAGCTCATTTTAGTTCACATATTAAGTGTTGAGATCATACGAGGATGCAACGACACTTGTACAAGACCGGGTGCAAGAATAGTTCACGTATCAATATGCAATCATCAGGAGTCGTGTTTAGAGCTATATGGACAATTACGGGCAGCCTATTAATCTTCCTCAATGTCATTTATAATTCACAAAAGAATGGTTTATGACTCGGGAACCTACGGGGCCATTCGGGTTTACTAGGCCGTACTCGGGGTCGGTTCCGTTTGCTAAGCACCACAAGCAACTCTTAAACCATTTCAAGCATACTTAACATTTATTAGGCATCCCACGAATCACACAATTAAACACAATAACCATAGGATCAACACTTAGCGAGTTTTCATAGTCAATAGGGTTTCAATTCATGCTTACACGTGCGATTTAAGCCACAAGTTGTCACGTAATTAAACTCAAGCCATGTATCGATTAATTAAAACACCCTCAAGCATTCAAAACAGTCCACACAACATCCAAGTGCCACAATCCCAAGCATTTAATACAACAAGAGAAGTTATAGTAATTTTCAAAGCATATCACTAGATGAAAACCTCACTGCAATGGTCTGTATTCTCACAATCATTGAGACAAGCAAACAATCTCCAATTCCAGTGAACAAAATTTCAAATTAAATCTTAAGGAGTGAACTAGATCCAGAAACAAACCTCGCATCATTTGGAGTTCGGATTCAAGAGTTATAGCCAAAACCGTGAGACTACTCAAAACTGTCCAGATTTGCATACATTTCAATACTTGTCGTTTTTGAGGACCTTAAGGTCAGATTTAGCCTTAGTCTATTTCTGACAAAAATTTCCAGAACTGAAACATCTAGCAGCATACCAAATTTAATGCATTTTGGATATCATTTACAAAGTCAAAACTGGTTCGTTCTACAAGGACAGTGAACTGCCAAAACCTGCTTCATTTTCCAGATTTTCCAGATTTAGACACCTTTCGATGTTTTGCCATTTTGGAGACCTTAGATTCAATATTGGCTTTGGCCTATTTCCACGAAAAATGCTCAGAACTGGCAAAACTAGTCACCTACCAATTTTCACGCATTTTCAACACCATTTACCTGGTCAAATTCACTTCGCTCCAACAAGTCAGAAAACCGCCAATTATACAATTTCACCTATCTTCATATTCTAGCCAAATATCTTGCCATTCATGTTTACAAAAGCTCATGTATACACATATATCACAAGTACAGAGGTAAAAATAGACTTTTAAAGGCATGCATGTGGTTTTTGAAAGCTTTTCAAAAGAGTTTAACCCTCACCTTAGCCTATTGATGGTTAATGATGCACAAACACTCTTCAAAATGCACAAAGGGAGCTTCTTCCTTGCTTTGGCCGAGAGATATCTTGATTTCCTTTAAATCCCAGCTTTGTTAGCTTATGATTAGTGTGTGCATGTGACTAGAACAAAAAGAAATGGAAGAAAACTATCAAGACTTACCTTAGGCCAAAAATGATGAGTTTTGTGAGCTTGTGTGCGTTTTTGAGCTAGTTGCCTTACTTGTTCTTGCTATGGCCTAGCTTGGGAGAGCCTTAGAGATTTTTTAGGAGTCTTGAATGCTCAAGGGGCTGCCATGGTCGAAAATGAGAGAGAAGGAGAGAGAATGAGAGAGTTTGTGAGGAAAAGTGAAGTTTTAGTATGTGTGTATGGGGGTGCTCGGTTTTGGTGAGTTGAGAGAGCATGTGTGAGATGTTTTTTTATGTAAAGATCTGAATTTTAATTGTATTTGGGTGCCTTGGTTTTAAATAAGGGCTAGGGTAGTGTGTGGTGTGTATTTTTTATGCATTCTTATGCTTTGTGAGGAATATTGAGTGTTTAAAATATAAGTGTTTTTGTTTGTCTATCCGAGGTAGCATGGTGTCTTGTGTTGTCATAGGAATGTTGGAAAATTGGGGAATCTAGGTAGAATAAAATATATGAATGTTTGTTGATGAGTTTGAATTATGAACAGAATAATAGATAGTGAGAAGTGTAGGAATAGTTTAGTGTTATTTTATTATTAGTGGAGTTTGTAGAGAATTTGAATTAGGAATATAATATTGGTTAGTGGATTGTGTAGGATTATTTTAGTGTCTAGTGCTTTGTGTAGGATTCTTTCTTGATTAACATGGTGGCACGGATTCCTAGGTCAGGGCACGAATTACGAGGTAAGACACGAACTTCAAGACTAATGCACGTACTTCAAGACTAATGCACGTAATCCTAGGTGAATGCATGTAAACCAATGCAAGACACGTAATTCAATGCAATGCACGCAAATCAAGGCATGACTCTATATCTAGGTTAAGGTACGCAGTTCAAGATTGGGGCACACGAAATGAGGTAACGCATGTACATCGAGGTCAGGGCACGTATATTTAGGTATCGCACGTCAGTCAGGGATTAGGGCACACAATTATAGGTCAAGGCACATATGACGAGGCATGCATGAAAACCAAGGCAGGGCACGTAATCCAAGGTCGGTCATATAATTTTGGGTCTATGGCACGCTAATTGAGGTATGACACGTTATTCAGGGTCAGGCCTCACAACAGCCAAGCAGGCTAGGTACCCCCATCGTACAGCTCTCAGAGAGCTTTCCAACGGTATGCTGTGCACCGCGTAACTCCTTACGAATCAAAAGTTATGGGCACCGGAGCAACGGAAACCTGGTCACAAGCCCCACGCCCTCTGTTTGCGGGTGCTACCTTTACGTGAAGTGGAGCTATCTTGCCCAAGGTGCCGTGTGATTCGATAATAGAAATATGATGGATTAGGTTGTCGTCCCTTTCGCGGCTCACGACGTACGATCCGGGACGGAAAAACAGCGCAAAAGAAGAAAAGTGTCCCAAAAATGGTGAAAACATTCGATTTTGGGCTCCGAAAATAGGCGCAGCCGAGCAAGCTAGGTGCCCTCTTCGTAGAGCTCTCGGAGAGCTTTCCAACGGTATGTTGTACGCCGCGTAACTCCTTACGGATCAAAAGTTATGAGCACCGGAACGACGGATACTTGGTCACAAGCCCTATGCCCTCTGTTTCCGGGCCCAGCCTCTACGTTAAGTGAAGTTGTCTTTCCCAAGGTGTCGTGTGATTCGGTAATAGAAATGTGATGGATTAGGTTGTCGTCCCTTTCGCGGCTCACGACGTACGATCCGGGACGGAAAAACTGCGCAAAAGAAGAAAAGTGTCCCGAAAATGGTGAAAACGTTCGATTTTGGGCTTTAAAAACAGGCGCAGCTGGGCAAGGTAGATGCCCTCTTCGTAGAGCTCTGGGCCAGCTTTCCAACGGTATGCTGTACGCCGCATAACTCCTTACGGATCAAAAGTTATGAGCACCGTAGCGACGGATACCTGGTCACAAGCCCCACGCCCTCGGTTTGAGGGCCAAGCCTCTACTCGAAGTGAAGTTGTCTTACCTAAGGAGCCGTGGGATTCGGTAATAAAATGTGATGGATTGGGTTGTCGTCCTTTCGCGGCTCACGACGTACGATCCGGGATGGAAAATTGCGCCAAAGTAGAAAAGTGTCCCAAAACAGATGAAAACGTTCGATTTTGATCTCCAAAAATATGCGCAGCCGAGCAGTCTTGCTGCCCCTATCATAAAGCTCTCGAAGATCTTTCCAACAGTATGCTGTGCGCCGCGTAACTCTTTACGGATCAAAAGTTATGGGCACCAGAGCGACGGAGACCTGGTCCCAAGCCCCACGCCCTCGGTTTGCTGGCACAGCCTCTACATGAAGTGAAGTTGTCTTGCTCAATGTGTCGTGTGATTTGGTAACAAAAATGTGATGGATTAGGTTGTCGTCCTTTTCGCGGTTCACGACGTAGGATCCGGGACGGAAAAACAGCGCAAAAGAAGAAAAGTGTCCCGAAACTAATGAAAATGTTCTATTTTGGGCTCCAAAAAAGGCATAGCCGAGCAAGCTTGGTGCCCATGTCATAGAGCTCTCGGAGAGCTTTCCAACGGTATGTAGTGCGCCGTGTAACTCCTTACGAATCAAAAGTTATGAGCACCGGAGCAACGAAAACCTGGTCACAAGCCCCACGCCCTCTGTTTGCGGGCCCAGCCTCTACGTGAAGTGAAGTTGTCTTGGCCAAAGTGCCATGTGATTCGGTAATAGAAATGTGTTGGATTAGGTTGTCGTCCTTTTCGCGGCTCAAGACGTACGATCTGGGATGAAAAAATAGCATAAAAGAAGAAAAGTGTCCCAAAACTTATGAAAATGTTCGATTTTGGGCTCCAAAAATAGGCGCTGTCGAGCAGGCTAGGTACCCCCATCGTAGAGCTCTCAGAGACCTTTCCAACGGTATGTTGTGCACCGAGTAACTCCTTACAGATCAAAAGTTATGGGCACCGGAGCGACGGATACCTGGTCACAAGCCCCACGCCCTCTGTTTGCGGGCGCTACCTTTACTTGAAGTGAAGTTGTCTTGCCCAAGGTGCCATGTGATTTGGTAATAGAAATGCGATGGATTAGGTTGTCGTCCCTTTCGCGGCTCATGACGTACGATCCAGGAAGGAAAAACAGCGCGAAGGAAGAAAAGTGTCCCAAAAATGGTGAAAATGTTCGATTTTGGGCTCCGAAAATAGGCGCAGCCGAGCAAGCTAGGTGCCCCCTTCGTAGAGCTCTCGGAAAGCTTTCCAACGGTATGTTGTACGCCGCGTAACTCCTTACGGATCAAAAGTTATGAGCACCAGAACGACGGATACTTGGTCACAAGCCGCACACCCTCTGTTTGTGGGCCCAACCTCTACGTGAAGTGAAGTTGCCTTGCCCAAGGTGCCGTGTGATTCGGTAATAGAAATGTGATGGATTAGGCTATCGTCCCTTTCGCGGCTCACGACGTACGATCCGTTACCAAAAAAACAGTGCAAAAGAAGAAAAGTATCCCAAAAATGTTGAAAATGTTTGATTTTGGGCTTCGAAAACAGGCGCAGCTGAGCAAAGTAGGTGCCCCCTTCGTAGAGCTCTCAGAGAGCATTCCAATGGTATGCTGTACGCCGCATAACTCCATACGGATCAAAAGTTATGAGCATCGGGGCAACGGATACCTGGTCACAATACCCACGCCCTTGGTTTGAGGGCCTGGCCTCTACTCGAAGTGAAGTTATCTCACCTAAGGAGCCGTGGGATTTGGTAATAAAAATGTGATGGATTGGGTTGTTGTCCTTTTCGCGGCTCGTGACGTACAATCCGGGACGGAAAAACAGCGCAAAAGAAGAAAGTGTCCCAAACTGATGAAAACGTTCGATTTTAGGCTCTGAAAATAGGTGCAGCCTAGTAGGCTTGTTGCTCCCGTCGTAGAGCTCTTGGAGAGCTTTCCAACGGTATGCTGTGCGCCGCGTAATGCATTACGAATCAAAAGTTATGGGCACCGGAGCGACGGATACCTGGTCACAAGCCCCACGCCCTCGGTTTGAGGGCCCAGCCTATACGTGAAGTGAAGTTGTCTTGCCTAAGATGCCGTGGGATTCGGTAATAAAAATATGTTGGATTAGCTTGTCGTCCTTTCGCGGCTCACGACGTACGATCCGGGATGGAAAAACAGCGCCAAAGTTGAAAAGTGTCCCAAAATTGATGAAAACGTTCGATTTTGGGCTCCAAAAATAGGCACAGGCGAGCAGGCTTGTTGCCCACATCGTACAGCTCTCGGAGAGCTTTCCAACGGTATGCTGTGCGTTGCGTAACTCTTTACGGATCAAAAGTTATGGGCACCGGAGCGACGGATACCTGGTCACAAGCCCCACGCCCTCTGTTTGCGGGCACAACCTCTACGTGAAGTGAAGTTGTCTTGCCCAAGGTGCCATGTGATTCGGTAATAAAAATGTGATAGATTAGGTTGTCGTCCTTTTCGCGGCTCACGACGTACGATCCGGGATGGAAAAACGGTACAAAAGAAGAAAAGTGTCCCGAAACTAATGAAAATGTTTGATTTTGGGCTCCAAAAATAGACGCAGCCGAGCAAGCTTGGTGCCCCTATTTTAGAGCTCTCAGAGAGATTTCCAACGGTATGCTGTGCGCCTCGTAACTCCTTACGGATCGAAAGTTATAGGCACCGGAGCGACGGATACCTGGTCACAAGCCCCACGCCCTCTGTTTGCGGGCGCTGCCTTTACATGAAGTGAAGTTGTCTTGCCCAAGGTGCCATGTGATTCGGTAATAGAAATGTGATGGATTAGGTTGTCGTCCCTTTCGCGGTTCACGACGTACGATCCGGGACCGAAAAACAACGCGAAGGAAGAAAAGTGTCCCAAAAATGGTGAAAATGTTCGATTTTGGGCTCCGAAAACAGGCGCAGCCGAGCAAACTAGGTGCCCCCTTCATAGAGCTCTCGGAAAGCTTTCCAACGGTATGCTGTACGCTGCATAACTTCTTACGGATCAAAAGTTATGAGCACCGGAACGACGGATACTTGGTCACAAGCCCCACACCCTCTGTTTGCGGGCCCAGCCTCTACGTGAAGTGAAGTTGTCTTGCCCAAGGTGCCGTGTGATTCGGTAATAGAAATGTGATGGATTAGGTTGTCGTCCTTTTCGCGGCTCACGACGTACGATCCGGGATGGAAAAACAGCGCCAAAGAAGAAAAGTGTTCCAAAATTGATGAAAACGTTCGATTTTGGGCTCAAAAAATAGGCGCAACCGAGCAGGCTTGCTGCCCATGTCGTAGAGCTCTCGGAGAGCTTTCCAACGGTATGCTGTGCGCCGCGTAACTCTTTACGGATCAAAAGTTATGGGCACAGGAGCGACGGATACACGGTTACAAGCCCCACGCCCTCTGTTTGGGGGCCCAGCCTCTATGTGAAGTGAAGCTGTCTTGCCCAAGGTGCCATGGGATTCGGTAATAGAAATGGGATGGATTAGGTTGTCGTCCTTTTCGCGGCTCACGACGTACGATCCGGGATGGAAAAACTGCGCAAAAGAAGAAAAATGTCCCGAAACTGATGAAAAAGTTCAATTTTGGGCTCCAAATATAGGAGCAGCCGAGCAAGCTTGGTGCCCCCGTCGTAGAGCTCTCGGAGAGCTTTCCAACGGTATGATGTGCGCCTCATAAGTCCTTACAGATCAAAAGTTATGAGCACCGGAGCGACGGATACCTGGTCACAAGCCCCACGCCCTCTGTTTGCGGGCTCTGCCTCTACGTGAAGTGAAGTTGTCTTGCCCAAGGTGCCGTGTGATTCGGTAATAGAAATGTTTTTGATTAGGTTGTTGTCATTTTCGCGGCTCACGATGTCATGCCCCAACCCGGCCTATAAAGGTTAGACTAGGGTGTGATCTAACATTCAAGTCATATCACATACTTAACCGTTCATGAAAATTTACCACTTAATGTTTTAGCCTAAACTCCAAATTTTTTCGGAAAACTGGTAGCATAACGGCTGTAATTGGGCTCTTTGGTTTGACCTAATTCTCTAAACGCCTCAAATCTTCCAATCTCAATTTCTTTTCCAACTAGGATTGCTATTTCTCATCAATTGAAATGCCTACTGGTTATTTCGATGTCTCGTTTGATTAATAACCTAGCATGATACTATGTCTCGTTTGTTTGTTTATCCTCGTTACAAAAGTACCTGTTGATCTTAGCTTAACCACGAGTACCTGCTTAAGATTTGGTTGGTTCATTTTACTTAGCCCTTACCTAATACTTCATAATCCTATTATAGATACTAGCAGTAATAATAGCAAAAGCCTTCATTTTTTTCTTCATTCTCTCATTTCCGCACATTTCTCTCTCTCCCTCTCATTCTTCTCTCTCTCTCTCGGCCTTGGCTGAGTTTCATCTTACCATTGCTCATCTTCATCATTCCATGGTGCATCAAGACAAGCAACAAGCATAGAGACTCGACCAAGCTAGCTAAGTTGCAAGAATCACACATGCAAGCTCTTTGAGTCACCATTTCGGCCTTGGTGAGTTTACTAGCTTCCATTTCTTTTCTTCTTGTTCTAACCACATGCACCTACTAAGAACTTGGCCACTAAGCTAGGAAAAATAGAGAAAATCGAGTTCGAGTCTCGGCTAAGCAAGGAAGAAGAAGAAATTTGTGCTTCATCAAAGTTTTGTGCATCTCCTTGTTGATTTGATAAGGTGATGGCTAAAACCTTTTGAAAATCCTTCAAAAATTCACATGCATGCTCTTAAATGTTTTTCTTTGCTTCTGTACTTGAGATATATGTGTGTTTATAAGCTTTTACAACCATGCATGGCAAGATTTTGGCTTGAAGGTGATGATAGATGAAATCGGGTTTGGTGACAGCTTTCTGTTTTGTTGTTACGAGGTGAGTTTGGCTAGGCAAATGATGTTTAAAATGCATGAAAACTGGTAGGTAACTATTTTTTCCAGTTTTGAACATTTGACACAGAAATAGACCAAAGCTAATTTTGACTCTAAGGTCCTCAAAATGGCAAATCATTAAAATGTGTCCAAATCTGGAAGTCTGGAAAAATGAAGCAGGTTTTGGCAGATGCACTGACCTTGTAGAACGAAAAAGTTTTTACTTAGTAAATGATGTCCAAAATGCATAAAATTTGGTGTTCTACTAGGTTTTTCAGTTCTGGACATTTTTATCAGAAATGGACTAAGGCTAAATCTGACCCTAAGGACCTAAAAAATGACAAGTATTAAAATGTGTGCAAATCTGGACAATTTTGTGCAATCCCACTGTTTTGGCTATAACTATTGATCCCGAACTCCAAATGATGCAAGGTTTGTTTCTGATTTTAGTTCACTTATTAAGATTTAATTTGACATCTTATTCACTGGAATTGGAGATTTTTTACTTGTCTTAATGATTGTGAGAAAACAGCCTATTGCAGTGAGGGTTTCACTTAGTTATATGCTTAGAAAATTTGTTGTAACTTCTCTTGTGGTATTAAATGCTTGGGATTGTGGCATTGGGATGTTGTGTGGACTGTTTTGAGTACTTGGGGATGTTTGAATTAATTGATGCATGGCTTGAGATTGATTTTGAGTTGACTTGGGGCTTAATCACACGGGTAAGCACGAAATGGAAACCCTAGTGACTAGGTAAACTTGCTAAGTGTTGATCCTTTGGATATTGTGTGTAATTATATGTTGAGTAGGCTGCCTGTAGTTTCCCTTATAGCCCTAAATGTGATTTTGATCATTGCATGTTGACAAATAGGCCTTTCTTGCATCCAAACCCACGTAAATGTTATTGCATGTGGAATAGTCTTATTATTTGATTACGTGGACTTTGAATTGAGTTATATGACTTAATTTACGTGTGTAGATGGTTGCCCGTTTAATGTTCATATAACTCCATGTGCCTTTCAAGTGAAATTACTTGTCTATTCGTGCCTTGCTTGTTTACTTGTCAATGTGCAATCTTATGACTGTCTGGAGGCAACCTACTTTGTTGTCCTCCTAATGTGATATATTAAATGTCATAAATGTGCATTGCATATGAGGTTGCAACCTTTCATTCTGGCATGGTAGCGTTCACGCACACCAGTCAGCATCGGGCTTGCCGGTGCAACCGTGACTACCATTGTCCAATTCCCTCTCTCGCTTGGGGGCTAGACTTCCTCGGAGAGTTGGGTCATAGGATTTCGGGGTACATCCGGAGTACACCCACTTGGTGTGATAAGGGGATGATTTGAAGTCGGCCGCAACAACTGAGAGCAAAAGATCACCGTATCTTTTTACTATGTGTATAAGTACTCTCGCTTGGTTCTTAGAGGACCTCGGGGAGGAAAGACAGGTAATTGTGTTCCTTTACTCTTATATTACTGATTATGTACTTAATTGTGTTATTCATGCTTGCAAAAGGATTTTCATAAGTTGAACCGGAAAATGAGTTTCAAAACCTATTTCTCGTTCCCCCTCGCTGAGTTCATAAGGACTCACCCTCTTTTATCATCTCAGGTGAAGAAGATCAAGAACAGGTACCCGAGGAAAACGTGCCTAACAATGATTCCTTGGAGTGATTGCCTGTCCTATGTGCTTTGCGTGATTATGGCTATTTGTGAACACTATACTACTTGAAGACTATTTCTTTTATGCTGCTTGTTGTTTGTAATGTAAAAGACCCCTGTTGTAATTTGGGGTCTAATTTTGGTTCGTACTGATGATAACTAGACAGACACTACTGTGGTCGTTTTGTTATTATTACTGCTAGTATCTATAATAGGATTATGAAGTATTAGGTAAGGGCTAAGTAAAATGAACCAACCAAATCTTAAGCAGGTACTCGTGGTTAAGCTAAGATCAACAGGTACTTTTGTAACGAGGATAAACAAACAAACGAGATATAGTATCATGCTAGGTTATTAATCAAACGAGACATCGAGATAACCAGTAGGCATTTCAATTGATGGTAAATAGTAATCCTAGTTGGAAATGAAATTGAGATTGGAATATTTGAGGTGTTTAGAGAATTAGGTCAAACCAAAGAGCCCAATTACAGCCGTTATGCTGCCAGTTTTCTGGAAAATTTTGGAGTTTAGGCTAAAACATTAAGTGGTAAATTTTCATGAACTGTTAGGTATGTGATATGACTTGAATGTTAGATCACACCCTAGTCTAACCTTTATAGGGCGGGTTGGGGTGTGACACCATATAAGAAAAAGAATAGTATCAGAGCTTGGATTGCTTAAGCCGGGTTTAACTCTCGGACCATGGGTAGAGCCCTAAGATAATTAGGATGACTTGTCTATATGTTATTGTGTGATAATTTTAAATGTGCCTTCTATGTTCTATGTGCTTAAGTGATTAACATGTCTTAATTGTTTCTAGAATTATGTTGCATTAAAATTCCTATTTATCGTATTTCAATAAATTGTGCATCGTAATCTGTGCCTCTAAGATAATTAGGATGACTTGTCTATATGTTATTGTGTGATAATTTTAAATGTGCCTTCTATGTTCTATGTGCTTAAGTGATTAACATGTCTTAATTGTTTCTAGAATTATGTTGCATTAAAATTCCTATTTATCGTATTTCAATAAATTGTGCATCGTAATCTGTGCCTCTAGATGGCTGGCCCTAGTACCCGCACTACTAATAGGAGCGGTGAACCCTAAGAGACCGGAGATACCTATCAAACTAATCTCGACATGGCTATGTTTAACATGATGGCAAATGGCATGAATCGCGTATCACGAGTGATGGAGTGCCAAGATGCATGTGAGGCCAATAACAACAACAACAACAAGAATGATGGTAACCATGGGAGACATAGCAGAATGAGGGAGTTTCTTGACTTTTGCCCGTCCAAATTCCACGGGGAAGCTAATGATGAGAAAGTAGAGGCTTGGCTGTCCGAGATCGAGAAAATTTTCAGGCCACTTGATTATACGGATGAAGAGAAGGTGGAGTTTGCTGTGTTTCTATTGCACAGAGATGTTGAACATTGGTGGCACACTGTGGAGGCACTATGGGAAACTGATCAGATACCTCGCTTGTGGGGTAATTTCATTAAGGCATTCAAGGAAAAATATGTACCTGCAATTTCCAGGCAAAGGCGGATTAAGGAGTTCATGCACTTGACCCAGGGTAACATGACGGTGGCCCAGTACGAGGCTCGTTTTGACCGACTATCCCGTTATGCTCAATATATGGTTAGTACTCTGGAGGCGAAGATGTGGAAATTTACGACTGGATTGAGGCCAGAGATTCAGGACCAATTGGCTTCTTATGACTTCGATACCTATTCTGCTCTCTTTGCTGCTGCTTCCCGAGTAAAGAAGAGAAAACTCGATAGAACCGGTTCGAGTCAGCCGAACAAGAAACCATACCAGCCTTCAGGTCAACAGAGAAAATTCCAGAGCCAGAGTCGTAGTTAGGGCCAGGGCCAGAACAGACCAGTGAATAACCGTGGCCCGACTAAAGCGCCATCAGCCTCTTCTACCCGCAGACCCACAGGTAGTTCACCTGCTACTTAGTTTGTCAATTGTTCTTATTGTGAGAAGAAGGGTCATACCGAGGCCCAGTGTTAGAAGAAGTCAGGACGATGTGTGAGATGTGGCAGTGATCAGCATCAGATCAAGGATTGCCCTAAATGGCAGGCAGGACAGAATCAGGTTAAACCAGCTGGTAGAGGCAAGACTCAAGTTCTTAGAGTTCAGGCTCGAGCTTATGCTATTGAGTGCAAGGAGCTTCCAGATGAGACCGCTGTTGTTGAAGGTACATTCTTCATACTGAATCAACCTGTTAGGGTGCTAATTGACCTGAGTGCTACTCATTCATTTATTACTCCCTTATGTGTGGAACGTGTGAAACTGAAAGTCGTATGTTTGCCATACGAAGTAGAAGTTGGTACTCCAATGGGTTCTAAACTTGTTACTAGCTTAGCTTGTAAAGCATGTAAAATCCAAATTAAGGATAGGGAATTCTCAGCCAATCTTATTGTATTACCTTTTCAAGACTATGAGGTCATTTTAGGGATGGACTGGTTGGCAAAACATTATGTCCAACTAGATTGCCGGATGAAGATTATAACGTTTCAGGTACCTGGTCAACCAATACTGGAGGTAGTAGGTCGGAGAGATTTCACCGGGAGTTCCATCATTTCATCTTCGAAAGCAGTGAAGTCTTTGAGAAAAGGGTGTAGTGGATACTTAGCTTAACTCATCAACAAGCCATCGGACAAAGCTAAGTTGGAGGAGATGCCAGTGATAAAAGACTATGCAGATGTGCTTCCAGAAGAATTGCCCGGTCTAACATGGTGCCCCTTTCGTAGAGCTCTCGGAGAGCTTTCCAACGGTATGCTGTATGCCGCGTAACTCTTTACGGATCAAAAGTTATGAGTACCAGAACAATGGATACTTGGTCATAAGCCCCACGCCCTATGTTTGGGGGCCCAGCCTCTACGTGAAGTGAAGTTGTTTTGCCCAAGGTGCCGTGTGATTCGGTAATAGAAATGTGATGGATTAGGTTGTCGTCCCTTTCGCGGCTCACGTCGTACTATTCGGGTCGGAAAAACAGCGCAAAAGAAGAAAAGTGTCTCGAAAATGGTGAAAACGTTTGATTTTGGGCTCCGAAAACAGGCGCAGCCGAGCATGCCAGGTGCCCCCTTTGTAGAGCTCTCGAAGAGCTTTCCAACGGTATATTGTACGCCGCGTGATTCCTTACGGATCAAAAGTTATGAGCACCAGAACGACGGATACTTGGTCATAAGCCCCACGCCCTATGTTTGGGGGCCCAGCCTCTACGTGAAGTGAAGTTGTCTTGCCCAAGGTGCCGTCTGATTCGGTAATAGAAATGTGATGGATTAGGTTGTGGTCCCTTTCGCGGCTCACGACGTACGATCCCAGACGGAAAAACAACGCAAAAGAAGAAAAGTGTCCAGAAAATGGTGAAAACATTCGATTTTGGGCTCCAAAAATAGGCGTAGCTGAGCAAGCTAGGTGCCCCCTTCGTAGAGCTCTCGGAGAACTTTCCAACGGTATGCTGTACGCCGCGTAAATCCTTACGAATCAAAAGTTATGAGCACCGGAACGACGGATACTTGGTCATAAGCCCCACGCCCTATGTTTGCGGGCCCAGCCTCTACGTGAAGTGAAGTTTTCTTTCCCAAGGTACCATGTGATTCGGTAATAGAAATGTGATGGATTAGGTTCTCGTCCCTTTCGCGACTCACGACGTACGATCCTGGACGGAAAAACAGCGCAAAAGAAGAAAAGTGTCCCAAAAATGGTGAAAACATTCGATTTTGGGATCCGAAAACAAGCGCAGCCGAGCAAGCTAGGTTCCCCCATCGTAGAGCTCTCGTAGAGCTTTCCAACGGTATGTTGTACGCCGCGTAACTCCTTACGGATCAAAAGTTATAAGCACCGGAGCGACGGATACCTGGTCACAAGCCCCATGACCTCGGTTTGAGGGCCCAGCCTCTACTCGAAGTAAAGTTCTCTTACCCAAGGAGACGTGGGATTCTGTAATAAAAATGTGATGGATTAGGTTGTCGTCCTTTTCGGGGCTCGCAACATACAATCCACGACGGGGAAACAGCGCAAAAGAAGAACAGTGTCCCAAACTGATGAAAACGTTCGATTTTGGGCTCTGAAAATAGGCGCAGCCTAGTAGGCTTGCTGCACCCATCATAGATCTCTTGGAGAGGTTTCCAACGGTATGCTGTATGCCGCGTAACTCATTACGAATCAAAAGTTATGGGCACCGAAGCGACGGATACCTGGTCACAAGTCCCATGCCCTCAGTTTGAGGGCCCAGCCTCTACGTGACGTGAAGTTGTCTTGCCCAAGGTACCGTGAGATTCGGTAATAAAAAAAATGTTGGATTAGCTTGTCGTCCTTTTCCCGGCTAAAGACGTACGATCTGGGATGGAAAAACAGCGCGAAAGAAGAAAAGTGTCCCAAAACTGTTGAAAACATTTGATTTTGGGCTCAAAAATGGGCACAGCCGAGCAGGCTTGCTGCCCACGTCGTAGAGCTCTCAGAGAGGTTTCCAACGGTATACTGTGCACCGCGTAACTCTTTACGGATCAAAACTTATGGGCACCGAAGCGAAGGATACCTGGTCATAAGCCCACGCCCTGTGTTGGCGGGCCCAGCCTCTATGTGAAGTGAAGTTGTCTTGCACAAGGTGCCGTGGGATTCGGTAATAGAAATGTGATGGATTAGGTTGTCGTCCTTTTTGCGGCTCACGACGTACGATCCGGGACGGAAAAATAGCGCAAAAGAAGAAAAGTGTCCCGAAACTTATGAAAATGTTCGATTTTAGGCTCCGAAAAGAGGCGCAGCCGAGCAAGCTTGGTACCACCGTCGTAGAGCTCTCGGAGAGCTTTCCAACGGTATGCTGTGCGCCGCGTAACTCCTAACGGATCAAAAGTTACGAGCTCCGGAGAGACGGATGCTTGGTCACAAGCCCCACGCGCTATGTTTGTCGGCCCAGCCTCTGCGTGAAGTGAAGTTGTCTTGCCCAAGGTACCGTGTGATTCAGTAATAGAAATGGGATGGATTAGGTTGTCAAACTTTTCGCAGCTCACGACACACGATCCGTGACGAAAAAACTGTGCAAAATAAGAAAAATGTCCCAAAATTGATGAAAACGTTCGATTTTGGGATCCGAAAATAGGAGCAGCCGAGCAAGCTTGGTGCCCCCATCGTAGAGCTCTCGGAGAGCTTTCAAACGGTATGCTGTGCGCCGCGTAACTCCTTACGGATCAAAAGTTATGAGCACCGGAGCGACGGAAACCTGGTCACAAGCCCCACGCCCTCTGTTTGCGGGTTCTGCCTCTACGTGAAGTGAAGTTGTCTTGGCCAAGGGGCCGTGTGATTTGGTAATAGAAATGTGTTGGATTAGGTTGTCGTCCTTTTTGCTGCTCACGACGTACGATCCGAGATGAAAAAATAGCGCAAAAGAAGAAAAGTGTCCTGAAACTAATAAAAACGTTCGATTTTGGGCTCAAAAAATAGGAGCAGTAGAGCAACCTTTGTGCCCCCGTCGTCGAGCTCTCGTAAAGCTTTCCAACAGTATGCTGTGTGCCGCGTAACTCCTTACGGATCAAAAGTTATGAGCACCGGAGAGACGGATACCTGGTCATAAGCCCCACGCCCTCTGTTTGCGGGCCCAGCCTCTACGTGAAGTGAAGTTGTCTTGGCCAAGGTGCCGTGGGATTCGGTAATAGAAATGTGGTGGATTAGGTTGTCGTCCTTTTCGCGGCTCACGACGTACGATCCGGGACAGAAAAACAATGTAAAAGAAGAAAAGTATCCCAAAACTTATGAAAATATTCAATTTTGGGCTCTGAAAACAGGCGCAGCTGAGCAGGCTAGGTGCCCCCATCGTAGAGCTCTTGGAGATATTTCCAACGGTATGCTGTGCGCCGCATAACTCCTTACGGATCAAAAGTTATGGGGATCGGAGCGACGGATACCTGGTCACAAGCCCCATGCCCTCGGTTTGCGGGCACAGCCTCTACGTGAAGTGAAGTAGTCTTGGCCAAGGTACCGAGTGATTCCATAATAGAAATGTGATGGATTAGGTTTTCGTCCCTTTCGCGGCTCACGACGTACGATCTGGGACGGAAAACAGCACAGAAGAAGAAAAATGTCCCGAAAATAGTGAAAACGTTCAATTTAGGGAACCGAAAACAGGCGCAACTGGGCAAGCTAGGTACCCCCTTCGTAGAGCTCTCGGATAGCATTCCAATGATATGCTGTACGCTGCGTAACTCGTTACGGATCAAAAGGTATGAGCACCGGAGCGACACATACCTGGTCACAAACCCCACGCCCTCTGTTTGCAGGCCCAGCCTCTAGGTGAAATGAAGTTGTCTTGCCCAAGGTGCCGTGTGATTCGGTAATAGAAATATGATGGATTAGGTTGTCGTCCCTTTCGCGGCTCACGTCATACGATCCAGGATGAAAGAACAGAGCAAAAGTATAAAATTATCCCAAAAATGGTAAAAATGTTCGATTTTGGCCTCCGAAAATAAGCGCAGCTGAGCAAAGTAGGTGGCCCCTTCGTAGAGCTTTGGGAGAGCTTTCCAACGGTATGCTGTGCGTCGCGTAACTCTTTACAGATCAAAAGTTATGAGCACCGGTGCGACGGAAACCTGGTCATAAGCCCTATGTCCTCTGTTTGCGGGCCCAGCCTCTATGTGAAGTGAAGTTGTCTTGCCCAAGGTGCCGTGTGATTCGGTAATAGAAATGTGATGGATTAGGTTGTCGTCCTTTTTGCGGCTCACGACGTACGATCTGGGAAGAAAAAATAGCGCAAAAGAAGAAAAGTGTCCCAAAGCTTATGAAAATGTTCAATTTTGGGCTCTGAAAATAGGCGCAACCGAGCAGGCTAGGTGCCCCCATCGTAGAGCTATCAAAGTGCTTTCCAACGGTATGCTGTGCACCTCGTAACTACTTACAAATCAAAAGTTATGGGCACCAGAGCGACGAATACCTGGTCATAAGCCCCACGCCCTCTGTTTGCGGGCCCTACCTTTACGTGAAGTGAAGTTGGCTTGCCTAAGATGTCGTGTGATTCAGTAATATAAATGGGATGGATTAGGTTATCGTGCTTTTTGCGGCTCACAAAGTAAGATCCGGGACGAAAAAATAGCGCAAAAGAAGAAAAGTGTCCCAAAACTTATGAAAATGTTTGACTTTGGGCTCCAAAAACAGGCGCAACTGAGCTGGCTAGGTGCCCCCATCGTAGAGCTCTCAAAGTGCTTTCCAACAGCTTGATGTGCGCCGCATAACTCTTTACCGATCAAAATTTATGGGCACCGGAGCGACGGATACCTGTACACAAGCCCCACGCCCTCTGTTTACGAGCCCAGCCTCTACGTGAAGTGAAGTTGTCTTACCCAAGGTGCCATGTGATTCGGTAATAAAAATGTGTGGGATTAAGTTGTCGTCCTTTTTGCGATTCACGACGCATGATCTGGGATGGAAAAACAGAGCGAAAGAAGAAAAGTGTCCCGAAACTAATGAAAATGTTCAATTTTGGGCTCCAAAAACAAGCGCAGCCGAGCAAACTTGGTGCCCCCGTCGTAGAGCTCTCGGAGAGCTTTCCAACGGTAAGCTATGTTCCACGTAACTCCTTACGGATCAAAAGCAATGAACACCGGAGTGACGGATACCTGGTCACAAGCCCCACGCCCTCTGTTTGCCGGCCCAGCCTCTACGTGAAGTGAAGTTGTCTTGCCCAAGGTGCCATGTGATTCGGTAATAAAAATGTGTTGGATTAGGTTGTCATCCTTTTCATGGCTCACGACGTACGATCCGGGACGGAAAAACAGCGTAAAAGAAGAAAAGTGTCCCTAAAATGGTAAAAACGTTAGATTTTGGGCTCTGAAAGTAGGTGCAGCTGAGCGGCCTAGGTGCCCCCATCGTAGAGCTCTCAGAGAGCTTTTTAACAGTATGTTGTGCACTGCGTAACTCCTTACGGATCAAAAGTTATGAGCACCGGAGCGACGGATCCCTGGTCACAAACCCCACGCCTTCTGTTTGCGGGCCCTGCCTTTACGAGAAGTGAAGTTGTCTGGCCCAAGGTGCCATTTGATTCGGTAATAGAAATGTGATGGATTAGGTTGTCGTCCCTTTCGCGGCTCATGACGTATGATCCGGGACGGAAAAACAGCGTAAAAGAAGAAAAGTGTCCCAAAAATGGTGAAAACGTTCAATTTTGGACTCCAAAAACTTTCGCAGCTGAGCAAGCTAGGTGCCCCCTTTGTAGAGCTCTCAGAGAGCTTTCCAACGGTATGCTGTACGCCGCGTAACTCCTTACGGATCAAAAGTTATGAGCACCGGAACGACGGATACTTGGTCACAAGCCCGCGCCCTCTGTTTGCGGGCCCAACCTCTACGTTTAGTGAAGTTGTCTTGCCCAAGGTGCCGTGTGATTCGGTAATAGAAATGTGATGGATTAGGTTGTCGTCCCTTTCGCAGTTCACGACGTACTATCCCGGACGAAAAAATAGCACAAAAGAAGAAAAATATCTCGAAAATGGTGAAAACGTTCGATTTTACGCTTCGAAAACATGCGCCGGCCAGCAAGGTAGGTTCCCCCTTTGTAGAGCTCTAGGAGAGCTTTCCAACGGTATGCTGTACTCCGCGTAACTCCTTAGGGATTAAAAGTTATGAGCACCGGAGCGACGGATACCTGGTCATAAGCCCCACGCCTTCGGTTTGAGGGCCCAACCTCTACTCGAAGTGAAGTTGCCTTACCCAAGGAGACATGGGATTCGGTAAAAAAAATGTGATGGATTAGGGTGTCGTTCTTTTCGCGGCTCGCGACGTACAATCAGCGACGGAAAAACAGCGCAAAAGAAGAAACGTGTCCCAAACTGATGAAAACATTCGATTTTGGGCTCTGAAAATAGGCACATCCTTGTAGGCTTGTTGCTCCCATCGTAGAACTCTTGGAGAGGTTTCCAACGGTATGCTGTGCGCCGTGTAACTCATTTCGAATCAAAAGTTATGGGCACCGAAGCGACGGATACCTGGTCACAAGCCCCACGCCCTCGGTTTGAGGGTCCAGCCTCTACGTGAAGTGAAGTTGTCTTGTCCAAGGTGCCATGGGATTCAAAAATAAAAATATGTTGGATTAGCTTGTTGTCCTTTTCGCGGCTCACGACATACGATCCATGATGGAAAAACAGCGTGAAAGAAGAAAAGTGTCCCAAAACTAATGAAAACGTTTGATTTTGGGCTCAAAAAACAAGCGCAGCCAAGCAGGCTTACTACCCACGTCGTAAAGCTCTCAGAGAGCTTTCCAACAGTATGATGTGCGCCGCATAACTCTTTACATATCAAAAGTTATGGCACCAGAGCGACGGATACCGCGTTACAAGCCCCACGCCCTGTGTTTGCGGGCCCAGCCTCTATGTGAAGTGAAGTTGTCTTGCCCAAGGTGCAGTGGGATTCGGTAATAGAAATGTGATGGATTAGGTTGTCGTCCTTTTCGCGGCTCACGACGTACGATCCAAGATGAAAAAATAGCGCAAAAGAAGAAAACTGTCCCGAAACTAATAAAAACGTTCGATTTTGGGCTCCGAAAATAGGCGCAGCCGCGCAAGCTTGGTGCCACTGTCGTAGAGCTCTAGAAGAGCCTTCCAACGGTGTGTTGTACGCCGCGTAACTCCTAACGGATCAAAAGTTATGAGCACCGGAGAGACGGATACCTGGTCACAAGCCCCACGCCCTCTGTTTGTGGGCCCAGCCTCTACGTGATGTGAAATTGTCTTGCACAAGGTGCCTTGTGATTCGGTAATAGAAATGTGATGGATTAGGTTGACATCCTTTTCGCAGCTCACGATGTACGATCCAGGACGGAAAAACTGCGCAAAAGAAGAAAAGTGTCCCAAAACTGATGAAAACGTTCAATTTTGAGCTCCAAAAATAGGACCAACCGAGCAAGCTTGGTGCCGCCGTCGTAGAGCTCTCGGAGAGCTTTCCAACGGTATGCTGTGCGCCGCGTAACTACTTACGGATCAAAAGTTATGCACACCGGAGCGACAGATACCAGGTCACAAGCTCCTCGCCTTGTGTTTGCGGGCTCTGCCTCTACGTGAAGTGAAGTCGTCTTGGCCAAGGTGCCGTGTGATTCGGTAATAGAAATGTGTTGGATTATGTTGTCGTCCTTTTCGCGGCACACGATGTACGATCCGGGATGAAAAAACAGAGCAAAAGAAAAAAAATGTCCCAAAACTAATGAAAACGCTCGATTTTGGGCTACAAAAACTGGCGCAGCCGACCAACCTTGGTGCCCCTGTCGTAGAGCTCTTGGAGAGCTTTCCAACGGTATGTTGTGTGCCGCGTAACCCCTTACGGATAAAAAGTTATGAGCACCGGAGCGACAGATACCTGGTCACAAGTCCCATGCCCTCTGTTTGCGGACCCAGCCTCTACATGAAGTGAAGTTCTCTTGGCCAAGGTGCTATGTGATTCGGTAATAGAAATGTGTTGGATTAGGTTGTCGTCCTATTCGCGACTCACGACGTACGATCCAGGACGGAAAAATAGCGTAAAAGAAGAAAAGTGTCCCAAAACTTTTGAAAATGTTCGATTTTGGGCTCCAAAAATAGGTGCATCTGAGCAGGCTAGGTTCCCTTATCGTAGAGCTCTCAGAGAGCTTTCCAATGGTATGCTGTGCGCCGCGTAACTCCATACGGATCAAAAGTTACGGGCACCAGATCGACAGATGCCTGGTCACAAGCCCCACGCCCTCTGTTTGCAGGTCCTGCCTCTACGAGAAGTGAAGTTCTCTTGAAAAATGTGCCTTGTGATTCGGTAATGGAAATGGGATGGATTAGGTTGACGTCCTTTTTGCGGCCACGACGTACGATCCGGGACAGAAAAACAGCGCAAAAGATGAAAAGTGTCCCAAAACTGATGAAAACATTCGATTTTGAGCCCCAAAAATAGGTGTTGTGGAGCAAGCTTGGTGCCCTCGTCGTAGTGCTCTTGGAGAGCTTTCCAACGGTATGCTGTGCGCTGCGTGACTCTTTACAGATCAAAAGTTATAAGCACCGGAGCGACGGATACCAGCCCACAAGCCCCACGCCCTCTGTTTGTGGGCTCTGCTTCTACGTGAAGTGAAGTTGTCTTCGCCAAGGTTCCGTGTGATTCGGTAATAGAAATGTGTTGGATTAGGTTGTCGTCCTTTTCGCGGCTCACGACGTACGATCCGGGATGAAAAAACAGCGCAAAAGAAAAAAAGTGTCCAAAAACTAATGAAAAAACTAGATTTTGGGCTACAAAAACTGGCGCAGCCAAGCAACCTTGGTGCCCCCGTCGTAGAGCTCTCGGAGAGCTTTCCAACGGTATGTTGTGCGCCGCGTAACTCCTTACGGATAAAAAGTTATGAGTACCTGAGCGACGGATACCTGGTCACAAGTCCCACGCCCTCTGTTTGCGGACCCAGCCTCTACATGAAGTTAAGTTCTCTTGGCCAAGGTGCCATGTGATTCGGTAATAGAAATGTGTTGGATTAGGTTGTCGTCCTTTTCGCGACTCACGATGTACGATCTGGGACGAAAAAATAGCGTAAAAGAAGAAATGTGTCCCAAAACTTATGAAATTGTTCGATTTTGTGCTCCGAAAATAGGCACAACTGAGCAGGCTAGGTGCCCCCATCGTAGATCACTCAAAGAGCTTTCTAACGGTATGCTGTGCGCCGCGTAACTCCTTACGGATCAAAAGTTACGGGCACCAGATCGACAGATGCCTGGTCACAAGCCCCACGCCCTCTGTTTGCAGGTCCTGCCTCTACGAGAAGTGAAGTTCTCTTGCCCAAGGTGCCATGTGATTCGGTAATAGAAATGTGATAGATTAGGTTGTCTTCCCTTTCGCGGCTCACGACGTATGATCCGGGACAGAAAAATAGCGTAAAAGAAGAAAAGTGTAACAAAACCTATGAAAATGTTTGATATTGGGCTCTGAAAATAGGCGCAACTGAGCAGGCAAGGTGCCCCCATCGTAGAGCTCTCATAGAGCTTTCCAACGGTATGCTATACACCGCGTAACTCCTTACGAATCAAAAGTTATGGGCACCGGAGCGACGGATACCTGGTCACAAGCCCCACGCACTCGGTTTGAGGGCCCAGCCTCTACGTGAAGTGAAGTTGTCTTGCCCAAAGTGCCATGTGATTTGGTAATATAAATTTGATGGATTAGGTTGTCGTCCTTTTCGCGGCTCACGACGTACGATCTGGGATGGAAAAATAATGCAAATGCATAAAAGTGTCTTTAAACTGATGAAAACGTTCGATTTTGGGCTCCAAAAATTGGCGTTGCAAAGCAGGCTTGCTGCCCACATCGTAGAGCTCTCGGTGAGCTTTCCAACTGTATGCTGTGCACCGCGTAACTCGTTACGGATCAAAAGTTATCGGCACTGGAGCGACGAATACCTGGTCACAAGCCCTACGCCCTGTGTTTACAGGCCCAGCCTCTACGTGAAGTGAAGTTGTCTTGCCCAAGGTGCCGTAGGAATCGGTAATAGTAATGGGATGGATTAGGTTGTCGTTCTTTTCGCAGCTCACGACGTATGATCCGGGATGGAAAAATAGCGCAAAAGAAGAAAAGTGTCCTGAAACGGATGAAAACGTTCGATTTTCGGCTCCGAAAATAGGTACAGCCAAGCAAGCTTGGTGCCCTTGACGTAGAGCTCTCAATGTGCTTTCCAACGGTATGTTGTGCGCTGTGTAACTCCCTAGCGATCAAAAGTTATGGGCACTGGAGCGACGGATACATGGTCACAAGCCCCACGCCCTCTGTTTGCGGGCCCAGCCACTTCGTGAAGTGATGTTGTCTTGCCCAAGGTACCATGTGGTTCGGTAATAGAAATGAGATGAATTAGGTTGTCGTCCTTTTAGCGGCTCACGACGTACGATCCGCGACGGAAAAATAGCGTAAAAGAAGGAAAGTGTACCAAAACTTATGAAAATATTCAATTTTAGGCTCCGAAAATAGGGGCAGGTGAGCAGGCATGGTGCCCCCATCATAGAGCTCTCAGAAAGCTTTCCAACGGTATGCTGTGCGCCGCGTAACTCCTTACGGATCAAAAGTTATGGGCAACGGAGCGACGGATACCTGGTCACAAGCCCCATGCCCTCTATTTGCCGGCCCAGCCTCTACGTGAAGTGAAGTTGTCTTGCCCAAGGTGCCAGGTGATTCGGTAATAAAAATGTGTTGGATTAGGTTGTCATCCTTTTCACGGCTCACGACGTACGATCCGGGACGGAAAAACAGCGCAAAAGTAGAAAAGTGTCTCAAAAATGGTGAAAACATTCGATTTGGGGCTCCGAATATAGGCGCAGCCGAGCAAGCTTGGGGCCTTCGTCGTAGAGCTCTCGGAGAGCTTTCCAACGGTATGTTGTATGCCGCGTAACTCCTTACGGATCAAAAGTTATAAGCATCGGAGCGACGGATACTTGGTCACAAGCCCCACGCCCTCTGTTTGCGGGCCCAGCCTCTACGAGAAGTGAAGTTGTCTTGCCCAAGGTGCCGTGTGATTCGGTAATAGAAATGTGATGGATTAGGTTGTCGTCCTTTTTGCGGCTCACGACGTACGATCCGGGACGATAAAATAGCGCAAAAGAAGAAAAGTGTCCCAAAACTTATAAAAATGTTCGATTTTGGGCTCCGAAAAAAGGCGCAACTGAGCAGGCATGTTGCCCCCATCGTAGAGTTCTCAGAGTGCTTTCCAACGGTATGCTGTGCGCCGCGTAACTACTTACAGATCAAAAGTTATGGGCACCGGAGCGACGGATACCTGGTCACAAGCCCCACGCACTCGGTTTGAGGGCCCAGCCTCTACTCGAAGTGGAGTTGTCTTACCCAATGACCCGTGGGATTCCGTAATAAAAATGTGATGGATTAGGTTGTAGTCCTTTTCGCGGCATGCGACGTACAATCCGGGATTAAAAAACAACGCAAAAGAGGAAAAATGTCCCAAAATGATGAAAATGTCCGATTTTGGGCTCCGAAAATAGGTGCAGCCTAGTAGGCTTGCTGCTCCCGTCGTAGAGCTCTTGGAGAGCTTTCCAACGGTATGCTGTACGCAGCGTAACTCCTTACGAATCAAAAGTTATGGGCACCGGAGCAATGGATACCTGGTCACAAGCCCCATGCCCTCGGTTTGAGGGCCCAGCTTCTACGTGAAATGAAGTTGTCTTGCCCAAGGTTCCGTGGATTCGGTAATAAAAATTATGATGGATTAGGTTGTTATCCTTTTCGCGGCTCACGACGTACGATCTGGGATGGAAAAATAATGCAAATGCATAAAAGTGTGTTTAAACTGATGGAAACGTTCAATTTTGGGCTCCAAAAATTGGCGCTGCAAAGTAGGGTAGCTACCCACATCGTAGAGCTCTCGGTGAGCTTTCCAACGGTATGATGTGTGCCGCGTAACTCTTTACAGATCAAAAGTTATGGGCACCGGAGCGACGGATACCTGGTCACAAGCCCCACGCCCTGTGTTTGCGGGCCCAGCCTCTTTGTGAAGTGAAGTTGTCTTGCCCAAGGTGCTGTGGGAATCAGTAATTGAAATGGGATGGATTAGGTTGTCGTCTTTTTTGCGGCTCATGATGTATGATCCGGGATGGAAAAACAGCGCAAAAGAAGAAAAATGTCCTGAAACAGATGAAAACGTTTGATTTTGGGCTCCAAAAACAGGTGCAGCCGAGCAAGCTTGGTGCCCCTGACGTAGAGCTCTCAATGTGCTTTCCAACGGTATGCTGTGCGCTGTGTAACTCCCTAGAGATCAAAAGTTATGGGCACTGGAGCGACGGATACCTGGTCACAAGCCCCACGCCCTCTGTTTGCGGGCCCAGCCACTACGTAAAGTGAAGTTGTCTTGCCCAAGGTACCTTGTAGTTCGGTAATAGAAATGTGATGGATTAGGTTGTCGTCCTTTTCGCGGCTCACGACATACGATATGGGATGAAAAAACAGCGTAAAAGAAGCAAAGTGTCCCAAAACTTATGAAAATATTCAATTTTGGGCTCCGAAAATAGGTGCAGGTGAGCAGGCATGGTGCCCCCATCATAGAGCTCTCAGAAAGCTTTCCAACGGTATGCTGTGCGCCGCGTAACTCCTTACGGATCAAAAGTTATGGGCAACGGAGCGACGGATACCTGGTCACAAGCCCCATGCCCTCTATTTGCCGGCCCAGCCTCTACGTGAAGTGAAGTTGTCTTGCCCAAGGTGCCATGTGATTCGGTAATAAAAATGTGTTGGATTAGGTTGTCATCCTTTTCACGGCTCACGACGTACGATCCGGGACGGAAAAACAGCGTAAAAGAAGAAAAGTGTCCCTAAAATGGTAAAAACGTTAGATTTTGGGCTCCAAAAGTAGGCGCAGCCGAGCAGCCTAGGTGCCCCCATCGTAGAGCTCTCAGAGAGCTTTTTAACAGTATGTTGTGTACCGCGTAACTCCTTACGGATCAAAAGCCATGAGCACCGGAGCGACGGATACCTGCTCACAAGCCCCACGCCCTCTGTTTGCGGGCCCTGCCTTTACGAGAAGTGAAGTTGTCTTGCCCAAGGTGCCATGTGATTCGGTAATAGAAATGTGATAGATTAGGTTGTCGTCCCTTTCGTGGCTCACGACGTACGATCCGGGACAGAAAAACAGTGTAAAAGAAGAAAAGTGTCCCAAAAATGGTGAAAACGTTTGATTTTGGGCTCCGAAAATAGGCGCAGCCGAGCAAGCTAGGTGCCCCCTTTGTAGAGATCTCGGAGAGCTTTCCAACGGTATGCTGTACGCCGCGTAACTCCTTACGGATCAAAAGTTATGAGCACCAGAACGACGGATACTTGGTCACAAGCCCGCGCCCTCTGTTTGCGGGCCCAACCTCTACGTTTAGTGAAGTTGTGTTGCCCAAGGTGCCATGTGATTCGGTAATAGAAATGTGATGGATTAGGTTGTCGTCCCTTTCGCGGCTGACGACGAACTATCCCGGACGGAAAAACAGCGCAAAAGAGGAAAAGTGTCTCAAAAATGGTGAAAACGTTCAATTTTGGTCTTCGAAAACAGGCGCAGCCGAGCAAGGTAGGTTCCCCCTTCGTAGAGCTCTAGGAGAGCTTTCCAACGGTATGTTGTACACCGAGTAACTCCTTACGGATTAAAAGTTATGAGCACCGGAGCGACGGATACCTGGTCACAAGCCCCACGCCTTCGGTTTGAGGGCCCAGCCTCTACTCGAAGTGAAGTTGTCTTACCCAAGGAGACATGGGATTCGGTAAAAAAAATGTGATGGATTAGGGTGTCGTTCTTTTCGCGGCTCGCGACGTACAATCCGGGACGGAAAAACAGCGCAAAAGAATAAACGTGTCCCAAACTGATGAAAACGTTCGATTTTGGGCTCTGAAAATAGGCGCAGCCTTGTAGGCTTGTTGCTCCCGTCATAGAGCTCTTGGAGAGGTTTCCAACGGTATGCTGTGCGCCGCGTAACTCATTTCAAATCAAAAGTTATGGGCACCGAAGCGACGGATACCTGGTCACAAGCCCCATGCCCTCGGTTTGAGTGCCCAGCCTCTACGTGAAGTGAAGTTGTCTTGCCCAAGGTGCCTTGGGATTCGAAAATAAAAATATGTTGGATTAGCTTGTCGTCCTTTTCGCGGCTCACGACGTACGATCCGGGATGGAAAAACAGCGCGAAAGAAGAAAAGTGTCCCAAAACTGATGAAAACGTTTGATTTTGGGCTCAAAAAATAGATGCAGCCGATCAGGCTTGCTGCCCACGTCGTAAAGCTCTCGGAGAGCTTTCCAACAGTATGTTGTGCGCTGCGTAACTCTTTACGGATCAAAAGTTATGGGCATCGTAGCGACGGATACCGTATCACAAGCCCCACGCCTGTGTTTGCGTGCCCAGCCTCTATGTGAAGTGAAGTTATCTTGCCCAAGGTGCAGTGGGATTCGGTAAAAGAAATTTGATGGATTGGGTTTTCGTCCTTTTCGCAGTTCACGAAGTACGATCCAGGGCAGAAAAATAGCGCAAAAGAAGAAAAGTGTCCCGAAACTAATGAAAACGTTCGATTTTGGGCTCCGAAAATAGGCGCAGCTGAGCAAGCTTGGTGCCACCGTCGTAGAGCTCTTGAAGAGCTTTCCAACGGTATGCTGTACGCCGCGTAACTCCTAACAGATAAAAAGTTATGAGTACCGGAGAGACGGATACCTAGTCACAAGCCCCACGCCCTCTGTTTGTGGGCCCAGCCTCTACGTGACGTGAAATTGTCTTGCCCAAGGTGCCTTGTGATTAGGTAATAGAAATGTGATGGATTAGGTTGGCATCCTTTTCGCAGCTCCCGATGTACGATCCAGGACGGAAAAACTGCGCAAAAGAAGAAAAGTGTCCCAAAACTGATGAAAACGTTCGATTTTGAGCTCCAAAAATAGGAGCAGCCGAGCAAGCTTGGTGCCCCCATCGTAGAGCTCTCGGAGAGCTTTCCAACGGTATGTTGTGCGCCGCGTAACTACTTACGGATCAAAAGTTATGCGCACCGGAGTGACGGATACCAGGTCACAAGCCCCACGCCCTGTGTTTGTGGGCTCTGCCTCTACGTGAAGTGAAGTTGTCTTGGCCAAGGTGCCGTGTGATTCGGTAATAGAAATGTGTTGGATTATGTTGTCGTCCTTTTCGCAGCTCACGACGTACGATCCGGGATGAAAAAATAGCGCAAAAGAAAAAAAGTGTCCCAAAACTAATGAAAACGCTCGATTTTGGTAAACAAAAACTGGCGCAGCCGAGCAACCTTGGTGCCCCCGTTGTAGAACTCTTGGAGAGCTTTCCAACGGTATGTTGTGCGCTGCATAACCCCTTACGGATAAAAAGTTATGAGCACCGGAGCGACGGATACCTGGTAACAAGTCCCACGCCCTCTGTTTACGGACCTAGCCTCTACATGAAGTGAAGTTCTCTTGGCCAAGTTGCCGTGTGATTCGGTAATAGAAATGTGTTGGATTAGCCTCTACATGAAGTGAAGTTCTCGCGGCTCACGACGTACGATCCAGGACGGAAAAATACCGTAAAAGAAGAAAAGTGTCCCAAAACTTATGAAAATGTTCGATTTTGGGCTCCAAAAATAGGCGCAGCTGAGCAGGCTTGGTGCCCTCATCGTAGAGCTCTCAGAGATCTTTCCAACGGTATGCTGTGCACCGCGTAACTCCTTACGGATCAAAAGTTACGGGCACCAGATCGACGAATGCCTGGTCACAAACCCCACGCCCTCTGTTTGCAGGTCCTGCCTCTACGTGAAGTGAAGTTGTCTTGCCCAAGGTGCCATGTGATTCGGTAATAGAAATGTGATAGATTAGGTTTTCTTCCCTTACGCGGCTAACGACGTATGATCCAGGACGGAAAAACAGCGTAAAAGAAGAAAAGTGTAACAAAACCTATGAAAATGTTTGATATTGGGCTCTGAAAATAGGCGCAACTAAGCAGGCAAGGTACCCCCATCGTAGAGCTCTCAGAGTACTTTCCAACGGTATGCTGTGCGCCGCGTAACTTCCTACGGATCAAAAGTTATGGGCACCGGAGCGACAGAGACCTGGTCCTAAGACCCACGCCCTCGGTTTGCGGGCCTATCCTCTACGTGAAGCGAAGTTGTCTTGCCTAAGATGCCATGGGATTCGGTAATAAAAATATGATGGATTAGGTTGTCGTCCTTTTCGGGGCTCACGACGTACGATCTGGGATGGAAAAATAATGCAAATGCATAAAAGTGTCTTTAAACTGATGAAAACGTTCGATTTTGGGCTCCAAAAATTGGCGTTGCAAAGCAGGCTTGCTGCCCACATCGTAGAGCTCTCGGTGAGCTTTCCAACTGTATGCTGTGCACCGCGTAACTCTTTACGGATCAAAAGTTATGGGCACTGGAGCGACGGATACCTGGTCACAAGCCCCACGCCCTGTGTTTGAGGGCCCAGCCTCTTTGTGAAGTGAAGTTGTCTTGCCCAAGGTGCTGTGGGAATCGGTAATAGAAATGGGATGGATTAGGTTGTTGTCTTTTTCGCGGCTCAAGACGTATGATCCGGGATGGAAAAACATCGCAAAAGAATAAAAGTGTCCTGAAACAGATGAAAACGTTTGATTTTGGGCTCCAAAAACAGGTGCAGCCGAGCAAGCTTGGTGCCCCTGACGTAGAGCTCTCAATGTGCTTTCCAACGGTATGCTGTGCGCTGTGTAACTCCCTAGAGATCAAAAGTTATGGGCACTGGAGCGACGGATACCTGGTCACAAGCCCCACGCCCTCTGTTTGCGGGCCCAGCCACTACGTAAAGTGAAGTTGTCTTGCCCAAGGTACCTTGTAGTTCGGTAATAGAAATGTGATGGATTAGGTTGTCGTCCTTTTCGCGGCTCACGACATACGATACAGGACGAAAAAAATAGCATAAAAGAAGGAAAGTGTCCCAAAACTTATGAAAATATTCAATTTTGGGCTCCGAAAACAGGTGTAGGTGAGCAGGCATAGTGCCCCCATCATAGAGCTCTCAGAAAGCTTTCCAACGGTATGCTGTGCGCCGCGTAACTCTTTACAGACCAAAAGTTATGGGTAACAGAGCGACGGATACCTGGTCACAAGCCCCACGCCCTCTGTTTGCGGGCCCTGCTTCTACGTGAAGTGAAGTTGTCTAGCCCAAGGTGCCGTGTGATTCGGTAATAGAAATGTGATGGATTAGGTTGTCATCTTTTTCGCGGCTCACGACGTACTATCTGTGATGGAAAAACAATGAAAATGAAGAAAAGTGTCCTGAAACATATGAAAACGTTCGATTTTAGGCTCCGAAAACAGGTGCAAGCTTGGTGCCCCTGACGTAGAGCTCTTAATGTGCTTTCCAACGGTATGTTGTGCGCTGTGTAACTCCCTAGCGATCAAAAGTTATGGGCACTGGAGCGACGGATACATGGTCACAAGCCCCACGCCCTCTGTTTGCGGGCCCAGCCACTTCGTGAAGTGATGTTGGCTTGGCCAAGGTACCATGTGGTTCGGTAATAGAAATGTGATGGATTAGGTTGTCGTCCTTTCGTGGCTCACGACGTACAATCTGGGACGGAAAAACAGCGCAAAAGTTAAAAAGTGTCTTAAAAATGGTGAAAACATTCGGTTTAGGGCTCCGAAAATAGGCGCAGCCGAGCAAGCTTGGTGCCTCCGTCGTAGAGCTCTCGGAGAGCTTTCCAACGGTATACTATATGCCGCGTAACTCCTTACGGATCAAAAGTTATAAGCATCGGAGCGATGGATACTTGGTCACAAGCCCCACGCCCTCTGTTTGCGGGCCCAGCCTCTACGAGAAGTGAAGTTGTCTTGCCCAAGGTGCCATGTGATTCGGTAATAGAAATGTGATGGATTAGGTTGTCGTCCTTTTTGCGGCTCACGACGTACGATCCGTGACGATAAAATAGCGCAAAAGAAGAAAAGTGTCCCAAAACTTATAAAAATGTTCAATTTTGGGCTCCGAAAATAGGCGCAACTGAGCAGGCATGTTGCCCGCATCGTAGAGTTCTCAGAGTGCTTTCTTACGGTATACTGTGCGCCACGTAACTACTTACAGACCAAAAGTTATGGGCACCGGAGCGACGGATACCAACGCCCTGTGTTTACGGGCCCAGCCTCTATGTGAAGTGAAGTTGTCTTGCCCAAGGTGCCGTGGGAATCGGTAATAGAAATGTGATGGATTAGGTTTTCATCCTTTTCGTAGCTCACGACGTACGATCCGGGACCGAAAAATAGCGCAAAAGAAAAAAAGTATCCTGAAACGGATGAAAATGTTCGATTTTGATTTTTGAAAATAGGCGCAGCCAAGTATGCTTGGTGCCCCCATCATAGAGCTCTAAATGTGCTTTCCAACGGTATGCTGCGCGCCGCGTAACTCCTTAGGGATCAAAAGTTATGGGCACCGGGGCGACGGATACTTGGCCACAAGCCCCACGCCCTCTGTTTTCGGGCCCAACCTCTATGTGAAGTGAAGTTGTCTTGCCCAAGGTGCCATGGGATTTGGTAATAGAAATGTGATGGATTAGGTTGTCGTCCTTTTCGCGGCTCACGACGTGCGATCGTGGACGGAAAAACTTATTGAAAATGCTCGATTTTGGGCTACAAAAATAGACGCAGCCGAGCAACCTTGGTGCCCCCGTCGTAGAGCTCTCGAAGAGCTTTCGAACGGTATGTTGTGCGCCGCGTAACTCCTTACGGGTAAAAAGTTATGAGTACCTGAGCGACGGATACCTGGTCACAAGTCCCACGCCCTCTGTTTGCGGACCCAGCCTCTACATGAAGTGAAGTTCTCTTGGCCAAGGTGCCGTGTGATTCGGTAATAGAAATGTGTTGGATTAGGTTGTCGTCCTATTCGCGACTCACGATGTACGATCCGGGACGGAAAAATAGCGTAAAAGAAGAAAAGTCTCCCAAAACTTATTAAAATGTTCGATTTTGGGCTCCGAAAATAGGGGCAGCTGAGCAGGCTAGGTGCCTTCATCGTAGAGCTCTCAAAGAGCTTTCCAACAATATGTTGTGCGCCGCGTAACTCCTTACGGATAAAAAGTTATGAGTACCTGAGCGACGGATACTTGGTCACAAGCCCCACGCCCTCTGTTTGCGGGCCCAGCCTCTACGAGAAGTGAAGTTGTCTTGCCCAAGGTGCCGTGTGATTCGGGAATAGAAATGTGATGAATTAGGTTGTCGTGCTTTTCGCAGCTCACGACGTACGATTTGGGATGGAAAAACTGCGCAAAAGTAGAAAAGTGTCCCAAAAATGATGCAAAATTTTGATTTTGGGCTCCAAAAATAGGCGCAGCAGAGCAGGCTTGCAGCCCACGTCGTAGAGCTCTTGTAGAGCTTTCCAACGGTATATTGTGCGCTGCGTAACTCTTTACGGATCAAAAGTTATGGGCACCGGAGCGACGGATACCTATGCCCTGTGTTTGCGGCCCAGCCTCTATGTGAAGTAAAGTTGTCTTGCCCAAGGTGCCATGGGAATCGGTAATAGAAATGGGATGGATTAGGTTGTCGTCCTGTTCGCAGCTTACGACGTACGATCCGGGACTGAAAAACAGCGTAAAAGAAGAAAAGTATCCTAAAACTGATGAAAACGTTCGATTTTGGGCTCTGAAAATAGGCGCAGCCGAGCAAGCTTGGTGCCGCTGACGTAGAGCTCTCAATGTGCTTTCCAACGGAATGCTGCGCGCCGCGTAACTCCTTACGGATCAAAAGTTATGGGCACCGGTGCGACAGATACCTGGTTACAAGCCCCACGCCCTCGGTTTGCGGGCCCAGCCTCTACGTGAAGTAAAGTTGTCTTGACCAACATTCCATGTGATTCGGTAATAGAAATGTGTTGGATTTGGTTGTCGTCCTTTTCGCGGCTCACGACGTACGATCCGGGATGAAAAAACAGCGCAAAAGAAAAAAAGTGTCCAAAAACTAATGAAAAAACTAGATTTTGGGCTACAAAAACTGGCGCAGCCAAGCAACCTTGGTGCCCCCGTCGTAGAGCTCTCGGAGAGCTTTCCAACGGTATGTTGTGCGCCGCGTAACTCCTTACGGATAAAAAGTTATGAGCACTGGAGCGACGGATACCTGGTCACAAGTCCCACGCCCTCTGTTTGTGGACCCAGTCTCTACGTGGAGTGTAGTTGTCTTGACCAAGGTGTCGAGTGATTCGGTAATAGTAATGTGATGGATTATGTTGTCGTCCTTTTCGCGATTCACGACGTACGATTCGGGACAGAAAAATATTGTAAAAGAAGAAAAAGTGTCCCAAAACTTATGAAAATGTTCTATTTTGGGCTCCTAAAATAGGCGCAGCTGAGCAGGTTTGTTGCCATCATCGTAGAGCTCTCAGAGAGCTTTCCAACGGTATGCTGTGCGCTGCGTAACTCCTTACGAATCAAAAGTTATGGGCACCAGAGCGACGGATACCTGGTCACAAGCTCCACACCCTCGGATTGTGGGCCCATCCTCTACGTGAAGTGAAGTTGTCTTGCCCAAGGTGTCGTGGAATTCGGTAATAAAAATTATGATGGATTAGGTTGTTATCCTTTTCGCGGCTCACGACGTACAATCGGAGATAGAAAAATAGCGAAAAAGAAGAAAAGTGTCCCAAAACTGATGAAAATTTTTGATTTTGGGCTCCAAAAATAGGCGCAGCCGAGCATGCATGCTGCCCACGTCGTAGAGCTCTCGGAGAACTTTCTAACGGTATCCTGTGCATTGTGTAACTCTTTACGGATCAAAAGTTAAGGGCATCGGAGCGACGGATACCTACGCCCTGTGTTTGCGGGCCCAACCTCTATGTGAAATGAAGTTGTCTTGCCCAAGGTGCCGTGGGAATCGGTAATAGAAATGTGATGGATTAAGTTTTCATCCATTTCGCAGCTCATGAAGTACGATCCGGGACGGAAAAACAGCGCAAAAGAAAAAAAGTATCCTGAAACATATGAAAATGTTCGATTTTGGGCTTTGAAAATAGGCGCAGCCAAGTATGCTTGGTGCCCCCATCATAGAGCTCAAAATGTGCTTTCCAACGGTATGCTGCGCGCCGCGTAACTCCTTAGGGATCAAAAGTTATGGGCACCGGGGCGACGGATACCTGGCCACTAGCCCCACGCCCTCTGTTTGCGGGCCCAACCTCTACGTGAAATGAAGTTGTCTTGACCAACGTTCCATGTGATTCGGTAATTGAAATGTGATGGATTAGGTTGTCGTCCTTTTCGCAGCTCACGAAGTATGATCCGGGATGAAAAAATAGCTCAAAAGAAAAAAAGTGTCCCAAAACTAATGAAAATGCTCGATTTTGGTAAACAAAAACTGGCCCAACCGAGCAACCTTGGTGCCCCCGTTGTAGAGCTCTTGGATAGCTTTCCAATGGTATTTTGTGCGCTGCGTAACCCCTTACGGATAAAAAGTTATGAGCACCAGAGCGACGGATACCTGGTCACAAGTCCCACGCCCTGTATTTGCAGACCCAGCCTCTACATGAAGTGAAGTTCTCTTGGCCAAGGTGCCGTGTGATTCGGTAATAGAAATGTGTTGGATTAGGTTGTCGTCCTTTCGCGGCTCGCAACGTACCATCCAGGATAGAAAAATATCGTAAAAGAAGAAAAGTGTCCTAAAACTTATGAAAATGTTCGATTTTGGGCTCTAAAAATAGGCGCAACCGAGCAGGCTAGAAGCCCCCATCGTAGAGTTCTCAGGGAGCTTTCCAACGGTATGTTGCGCGCCGCGTAACTCCTTACCGATCAAAATGTATGGGCACCAGAGCGACGGATGCCTGGTCACAAGCCCCACGCCCTCTGTTTACAGGTCCTGCCTCTACGTGAAGTGAAGTTGTCTTGCCCAAGGTGCCGTGTGATTCGGTAATAAAAATGTGATGGATTAGGTTGTCGTCCCTTTCGCAGCTCACGACGTACGATCCGGGACGGAAAAATAGCACAAACGAAGAAAAGTGTAACAAAACCTATGAAAATGTTTGATATTGGGCTCTGAAAATAGGCGCAACTAAGCAGGCAAGGTACCCCCATCGTAGAGCTCTCAGAGTGCTTTCCAACGGTATGCTGTGCGCAGTGTAACTCCTTATGAATCAAAAGTTATGGGCGCCGGAGCGACGGATACCTGGTCACATGCCCTACGCCCTCGGTTTGAGGGCCCAGCCTCTACGTGAAGTGAAGTTGTCTTGCCCAAGGTGCCATGGGATTCGGTAATAAAAATATGATGGATTAGGTTGTTATCCTTTTCGCGGCTCACGACGTACGATCTGGGATGGAAAAATAATGCAAATGCATAAAAGTGTCTTTAAACTGATGAAAACGTTCGATTTTGGGCTCCAAAAATTGGCGTTGCAAAGCAGGCTTGCTGCCCACATCGTAGAGCTCTCGGTGAGCTTTCCAACTGTATGCTGTGCACCGCGTAACTCTTTACGGATCAAAAGTTATGGGCAACGGAGCGACGGATACCTGGTCACAAGCCCCACGCCCTGTGTTTGAGGGCCCAGCCTCTTTGTGAAGTGAAGTTGTCTTGCCCAAGGTGCTGTGGGAATCAGTAATTGAAATGGGATGGATTAGGTTGTCGTCTTTTTTGCGGCTCATGATGTATGATCCGGGATGGAAAAACAGCGCAAAAGAAGAAAAATGTCCTGAAACGGATGAAAACGTTCGATTTTGGGCTTCGAAAACAGGTGCAGCCGAGCAAGCTTGGTGCCCCTGACGTAGAGCTCTCAATGTGCTTTCCAACGGTATGCTGTGAGCTGTGTAACTCCCTAGCGATCAAAAGTTATGGGCACTGGAGCGACGGATACTTGGTCACAAGCCCCACGCCCTCTGTTTGTGGGCCCAGCCACTACATGAAGTGATGTTGTCTTGCCCAAGGTACCATGTGGTTCGGTAATAGAAATGAGATGAATTAGGTTGTCGTCCTTTTAGCGGCTCACGACGTACGATCCGCGACGGAAAAATAGCGTAAAAGAAGGAAAGTGTACCAAAACTTATGAAAATATTCAATTTTAGGCTCCGAAAATAGGGGCAGGTGAGCAGGCAAGGTGCCCTCATCGTAGAGCTCTCGGTGAGCTTTCCAACTGTATGCTGTGCACCGCGTAACTCTTTACGGATCAAAAGTTATGGGCAACGGAGCGACGGATACCTGGTCATAAGCCCCACGCCCTCTGTTTGCGGGCCCTGCTTCTACGTGAAGTGAAGTTGTCTAGCCCAAGGTACCGTGTGATTCGGTAATAAAAATTTGTTGGATTAGGTTGTCGTCCTTTTCACGACTCACGACGTACGATATGGGACGGAAAAACAGTGCAAAAGTAGAAAAGTGTCTCAAAAATGGTGAAAACATTCGATTTGGGGCTCCAAAAATAGGCGCAGCCGAGCAAGCTTGATGCCTCCATCGTAGAGCTCTCGGAGAGCTTTCCAACAGTATGCTGTATGCCGCGTAACTCCTTACGGATCAAAAGTTATAAGCATCGGAGCGACGGATACTTGGTCACAAGCCCCACGCCCTCTGTTTGCGGGCCCAGCCTCTACGAGAAGTGAAGTTGTCTTGCCCAAGGTGCCGTGTGATTCGGTAATAGAAATGTGATGGATTAGGTTGTCGTCCTTTTTGCGGCTCACGACGTACGATCCGGGATGATAAAATAGCGCAAAAGAAGAAAAGTGTCCCAAAACTTATAAAAATGTTCAATTTTGGGCTCCGAAAATAGGCGCAACTGAGCAGGCATGTTGCCCGCATCGTAGAGCTCTTAGAGTGCTTTCCAACGGTATGCTGTGCGCCGCGTAACTACTTACAGATCAAAAGATATGGGCACCGGAGCGACGGATACCTGGTCACAAGCCCCACACCCTCGATTTGAGGGCCCAGCCTCTACTTGAAGTGGAGTTGTCTTACCCAAGGACCCGTGGGATTCCGTAATAAAAATGTAATGGATTAGGTTTTCGTCCTTTTCGCGGCTCACGACGTACAATCCGGGATGGAAAAACAGCGCAAAAGAAGAAAAGTGTCCCAAAATGATGAAAATGTTCGATTTTGGGCTCCAAAAATAGGCGCAGCCCGGTAGGCTTGCTGCTCCCGTCGTAGAACTCTTGGAGAGCTTTCCAACGGTATGTTGTGCGCCGCGTAACTCCTTACGAATCAAAAGTTATGGGTACCGGAGCGACGGATACCTGGTCACAAGCCCCACGCCCTCGGTTTGAGGGCCCAGCCTCTACGTGAAATGAAGTTGTCTTGCCCAAGGTTCCGTGGATTCGGTAATAAAAATATGATGGATTAGGTTGTCATCCTTTTCGCGGCTCACGACGTACGATCTGGGACGGAAAAACTGCGCAAAAGTAGAAAAGTGTCCCAAAAATGATGCAAAATTTTGATTTTGTGCTCCAAAAATAGGTGCAGCCAAGCAGGCTTGCTGCCCACGTCATAGAGCTCTAGGACAACTTTCCAACGGTAAACTGTGCGTTGTGTAACTCTTTACGGATCAAAAGTTATGAGCACCGAAGCGATGGATACCTGGTCACAAGCCCCACGCCCTCAGTTTGCGGGCCCAGCCTCTACGTGAAGCGAAATTGTCTTGCCTGAGGTGCCGTGGGATTCAGTAATAGAAATGTGATGGATTAGGTTGTCCTCCTTTTCGCAACTCATGACGTACGATCCAGGACGGAAAAACAGGGCAAAAGAACAAAAGTGTCCCGAAACTGATGAAAACGTTCGATTTTGGGCTTTGAAAATAGACGCAGCCAAGCATGCTTGGTGCCCCCATCGTAGAGCTCTCAATGTGCTTTCCAACAGTATGCTGCGCGCCGCGTAACTCCTTATGGATCAAAAGTGATGGGCACCGGAGCGACGCATACCTAGTCACAAGCCCCACGCCCTCTGTTTGTGGGCCCAGTCTCTACGTGAAGTGAAGTTGTCTTGACCAACATTCCATGTGATTCGGTAATAGAAATGTGATAGATTAGGTTGTCGTCTTTTTCGCGGCTTACGACGTGCGATCTGGAACGGAAAAACAGCATAAAAGAAGGAAAGTGTCCAAAAACTTATGAAAATATTCGATTTTGGGCGCCAAAAATAGTTGCATCCGAGCAGGCTAGGTGCCCCCATCGTAGAGCTCTCAGAGTGCTTTTCAACGGTATGTTGTGCGCTACATAACTCCTTACGGATCAAAAGTTATAGGCATCGCAGCGATGGATACCTGGTCACAAGCCCCACGCCCTCTGTTTGCGGGCCCTGCCTCTACATGAAGTGAAGTTGTCTTGAACAAGGTGCCATGTGATTCGATAATAGAAATGTGATAGATTAGGTTGTCATCCTTTTCACGGCTCACGACATATGAACCGGGACAGAAAAACATCGCAAACGTAGAAAAGTATCCCGAAATTGATGAAAAAGTTCAATTTTGGGCTCCGAAAACAGGCGCAACCGAGCAAGCTCGGATCCCCCGTCGTAGAGCTCTCGTAGAGCTTTCCAACGGTATGCTGCGCGCCGCGTAAATCCTTATGGATCAAAAGTTATGAGCACCGGAGCGACGGATACCTGGTCACAAGCCCCACGCCCTCTGTTTGTGGGCTCTGCTTCTACGTGAAGTGAAGTTGTCTTCGCCAAGGTTCCGTGTGATTCGGTAATAGAAATGTGTTGGATTAGGTTGTCGTCCTTTTTGCGGCTCACGACATACGATCCGGGACGGTAAAACAACGCAAAGGAAGAAAAGTATTCCGAAACTAATGAAAACTATCGATCTTGGGCTCCGAAAACAGGCACAGCCAAACAAGCTTGGTGCCCCCATTGTAGAGCTCTTGGAGAGCTTTCCAACCGTTTGCTGCGCGCCGCATAACTCCTTACGGATCAAAAGTTATGAGCACCGGTGCGACGGATACCTGGTCACAAGCACCACGCCTTCTGTTTGCGGGCCCAGCCTCTACGTGAAGTGAAGTTGTCTTGGCCAAGGTGCTGTGTGATTCGGTAATATAAATGTGATGGATTAGGTTGTCGTCCCTTTTGCGACTCACGACATATGATCCGGGACGGAAAAACATCGCAAAAGAAGAAAAGTGTCCCGAAAATGGTGAAAACGTTCAATTTTGGGTTCCAAAAACAGACGCAACCGAGCAAGCTAGGTGCCCCATTCGAAGAGCTCTCGGAGAGCTTTCCAACGGTATGCTGTACGTCGTATAACTCCTTACAAATCAAAAGTTATGGGCACCAGAACAACGGATACCTGGTCACAAGCCCCACGCCCTCTGTTTGTGGGCCCAGCCTCTACGTGAAGTGAAGTTGTCTTGCCCAAGGTGCCGTGTGATTCGATAATAGAAATGTGATGGATTAGGTTGTCGTATCTTTCGCGGCTCATGACGTACAATTCGGGACGGAAAAACATCGCAAAAGAAGAAAAGTGTCCCGAAAATGGTGAAAATATTCGATTTTGGGCTCTGAAAATAGGCGCAACCGAGCAAGCTAGGTGCCTTTTTCATAGAGCTCTCGGAGAGCTTTCCAACGGTATGTTGTACGCCGCGTAACTCTTTCGGGATAAAAAGTTATGGGCACCGAAGTGACGGATACTTGGTCACTAGCCCCACGCCCTGTGTTTGCGGGCCCAGCCTCTATGTGAACTGAAGTTGTCTTGCCCAAGGTGCCGTGGGATTCGGTAATAGAAATGGGATGGATTAGGTTGTCGTACTTTTCGCGGCTCATGACGCACGATCCGGGACGGAAAAACATCGCAAACGAAGAAAAGTGTCCCGAAACTGTTGAAAACGTTCGATTTTGGGCTCCGAAAACAAGCGTAGCCATGCAATCTTGATGCCCCCATCATAGAGCTCTCGATGTGCTTTCCAACGGTATGCTGCGCGCCGCGTAACTCCTTAGGGATCAAAAGTTATGGGCACCGAAACGACGGATATCTGGTTACAAGCCCCACGCCCTCGGTTTGCGGGCCCTGCTTATACGTGAAGCGAAGTTGTCTTGCCCAAGGTGTCATAGGATTGGATAATAGAAATGTGATGGATTAGGTTGTCGTCCTTTTCACGGCTCACGACGTACGATTCGGGATGAAAAAATAGCGCAAAAGAAGAAAAGCGTCCTGAAACTAAAGAAAACATTCGATTTTAGGCTCCGAAAACAAGCATAGCAGAGCAGGCTGGCTACCCCCGTCATATATTTCTCGGAGAGCTTTCCAACAGTATGTTGTGCGCCGCGTAACTCTATAAGGATCAAAAGTTATGGGCACCGGAGCGACGGATACCTGGTCACAAGCCCCACGCCCTCTGTTTGCGGGCTCTTCCTCTACGTGAAGTGAAGTTGTCTTCACCAAGGTTCCGTGTGATTCGGTAATAGAAATGTGTTGGATTAGGTTGTCGTTCTTTTTGCGGCACACGACATACGATCCGGGACGAAAAAACAGCGCAAAAGAAGAAAAGTATTCCGAAACTAATGAAAACGTTCGATCTTGGGCTCCGAGAACAGGTACAGCCGAGCAAGCTTGGTGCCCCCATCGTAGAGCTCTTGGAGAGATTTCCAACGGTATGCTGCTCGCCGCATAACTCCTTACGGATCAAAAGTTATGAGCACCGGTGCGACAGATACCTGGTCACAAGCCCCACGCCTTCTGTTTGCGGGCCCAGCCTCTACGTGAAGTGAAGTTGTCTTGGCCAAGGTGCCGTGTGATTCAGTAATAAAAATGTGTTAGATTAGGTTGTCGTCCTTTTCGTGGCTCACGACGTTCGATCTGTGACGGAAAAATAGCGTAAAAGAAGAAAAGTGTCCCAAAACTTATGAAAATGTTCTACTTTGGGCTCCGAAAATAGGCGCAGCCGAGCAGTCTGGCTGCCCCTATCGTAGAGCTCTCAGAGAGCTTTCCAACGGTATGCTGTGCACCGCGTAACTCCTTATGGATCACAAGTTATGGGCACCGGAGCGACGGATACCTTGTCACAAGCCCCACGCCCTCTGTTTGCGGGCCCTGCCTTTACGTGAAGTGAACTTGTCTTGCCCAAGATGCCGTGTGATTCGGTAATAGAAATGTGATGGATTAGGTTGTCGTCCCTTTCGCGGCTCACGACGTACGATTCGGGACGGAAAAACAGCGCACAAAAAGAAAAGTGTCCTGAAAATGGTGAAAACGTTAGATTTTGGGCTCCGAAAATAGGCACAACTGTGCAAGCTAGGTGCCCCCTTCGAAGAGCTCTCGGAGAGCTTTCCAACGGTATGCTGTACGTCGTATAACTCCATACAGATCAAAAGTTATGAGCACCGGAGCGACGGATACTTGGTCACAAGCCCCACGCCCTCTCTTTGCGGGCCCAGCCTCTACGTGAAGTAAAGTAGTCTTGCCCAAGGTGCCGTGTGATTCGGTAATAGAAATGTGATGGATTAGGTTGTCGTCCCTTTCGCAGCTCTCGACGTACGATCCGGGACGAAAAAACAGCGCAAAAGAAGAAAAGTGTCCCGAAAATGATGAACACGTTCGATTTTGGGCTCCGAAAACAGGCGCAGCCCAGCAAGCTAGGTGCCCATTTCATAGAGCTCTCAGAGAGCTTTCCAACGGTATGCTGTGCGCCGCGTAACTCTTTCCGAATAAAAATTTATGGGCACCAAAGCGACGGATACTTGGTCACAAGCCCCACACCCTGTGTTTGCGGGCCCAGCTTCTATGTGAAGTGAAGTTGTCTTGCCCAAGATGCCATGGGATTCGGTAATATAAATGTGATAGATTAGGTTGTCATCCTTTTCGCGGCTCACGACGTACGATCCGGGACGGAAAAACATTGCAAAAGAAGAAAAGTGTCCTAAAACTGATGAAAACATTCGATTTTGGTCTCCAAAAACAGGCACAGCTAAGCAAGCTTGGTGCCCCCATCGTAGAGCTCTCAATTTGCTTTCCAACGGTATGCTGCGCGCCGCATAACTCCTTAGGGATCAAAAGTTATGGGCACCGGAGCGACGGATACCTGGTTACAAGCCCCACGCCTTCTGTTTTGCGGGCCCAGCCTCTATGTCAAGTGAAGTTGTCTTGCCCAAGGTTCCATGTGATTCGGTAATAGAAATGTGATGGATTAGGTTGTCGTTCTTTCCACGGCTCACGACGTGCGATCCGGGACGGAAAAACAGCGTAAAAGAAGGAAAGTGTCCAAAAACATATGAACATATTCGATTTTGGGCTCCGAAAATAGGCGCAGCCAAGCAGGCTAGGTGCCCCCATCGTAGAGCTCTCAGAGAGCTTTTCAACGTTATGCTGTGCACCGCGTAACTCCTTACAGATCAAAAGTTATAGTCACCGGAGCGACGGATACCTGGTCACAAGCCCAACATCCTCGGTTTGCGGGCCCAGCCTCTACATGAAGTGAAGTTGTCTTGAACAAGGTGCCGTGTGATTTGCTAATAGAAATGTGATGGATTAGGTTGTCGTCCTTTTCGTGGCTCACGACATACGATCCCGGACGAAAAAACAGCGCAAAAGAAAAAAAGTGTACCAAAACTGATGAAAACGTTCAATTTTGGGTTCTGAAAATAGGCACAACCGAGCAGGATAGGTGTCCCCGTCGTAGATCTCTCGTAGAGCTTTACAACGGTATGTTGTGCGCCGTGTAACACCTTACGGATCAAAAGTTATGAGCACCAGAGCGACGGATACCTAGTCAAAAACGCCACGCCCTCTGTTTTCGAGCTCTGCCCGTACGTGAAGTGAGGTTGTCTTGGCCAAGGTGCCGTGTGATTCGGTAATAGAAATGTGGTGGATTAGGTCGTCATCCTTTTCGCGGCTCACGACGTACGATCTGGGACGAAAAAGCAGCGCAAAATAAGAAAAGTGTCCCGAAACTAACGAAAACATTCGATTTTGGGCTTCAAAAATAGGCGCAGCCGGGCAAGCTTGGTGCCTCCGTCATTGAGCGCTCGGAGAGCTTTCCAACGGTATGCTGCGCGCCACGTAACTCCTTATGGATCAAAAGTTATGAGCACCGGAGCGACGGATACCTGGTCACAAGCCCCACGCCCTCTGTTTGTGGGCCCAGCCTCTACGTAAAGTGAAGTTGTCTTGGCCAAGGTACCGTGTGATTCAGTAATAGAAATGTGTTGGATTAGGTTGTCTTCCTCTTCGCGGCTCACGACGTATGATCTGGGACGGAAAAACAGCGTAAAAGAAGAAAAGTATCCCAAAACTTATGAAAATGTTCGATTTTGGGCTCCGAAAATAGGCGGAGCTGAGCAAGCTAGGTGCCCCCATCGTTGAGCTCTCAGAGAGTTTTCTAACGGTATGTTGTGCGCCGCGTAACTCCTTACGGATCAAAAGTTATAGGCACCGGAACGACGGATACCTGGTCACAAGCCCACGCCCTCTATTTGCGGGCCCTGCCTTTACGTGAAGTGAAGTTGTCTCGCCCAAGGTGCCGTGTGATTCGGTAATAGAAATGTGATGGATTAGGTTGTCGTCCCTTTCGCGGCTCACGACGTACGATCCGGGACGGAAAAATAGCGCAAAATAAGAAAAGTGTCACGAAAATGATGAAAATGTTCAATTTTGTGCTCCGAAAACAAGCACAACCGAGCAATCTATGTGCCCTCTTCGTAGAGCTCTCGGAGAGCTTTCCAACGGTATGCTGTACGTCACGTAACTCCTTACGGATTAAAAGTTATGAGCAACGGAGCGACGGATACTTGGTCACAAGCCCCACGCCCTCTGTTTGCGGGCCCAGCCTCTACGTGAAGTGAAGTTGCCTTGCCCAAGGTGCCGTGTGATTCGGTAATAGAAATGTGATGGATTAGGTTGTCGTCCAATTCGCGGCTCGCGAGGTACGATCCGGGACGGAAAAACAGCGCAAAAGAAGAAAAGTGTCCCGAAAATAGTGAAAATATTCGATTTTTGGCTACAAAAACAGGCGCAGCCGAGCAAGCTAGGTGCCTTTTTCGTACAGCTCTCGGAGAGCTTTCCAACGGTATATTGTATGCCGCGTAACTCCTTTCAGATCAAAAGTTATGAGCACCGGAGCGACAGATACTTGGTCATAAGCCCACTTCCTCGGTTTGAGGCCCCAGCCTCTACTCGAAGTGAAATTATCTTACCTAACGAGCCGTGGGATTCGGTACTAAAAATGTGATGGATTAGGTTGTCGTCCTTTTCGCGGCTCGCGACGTACAATCCGGGATGAAAAAATAGCGTAAAAGAAGAAAAGTGTCCCAAACTGACGAAAACGTTTGATTTTGGGCTCTGAAAATAGGCGCAGTGTGAGGCCCGACCTCGATTTGCGTGCGATATCTCGTTTCGTGTGCCTAACTTAGATTTGCGTGCCTTGACCTAGGTTTAGGTGTCTTGTTTCGTTTTGTGTGCCTTGCATTGAATTACGTGCATACATTTAGGGTTGCGTCCATTTACTTGGGAAACGTGCATTCGTCTCGTAGTTCGTGCCCTACCCGTAGTGCGTACCCTAGACCTAGAAAAGCGTGCCCTCACGCTAATTAAGAAAACATCTTACACGAAGCACTAGGTCATTAATTAATCTTACAAATCCCACTAACTAATATTAAATTACTAATTCAACCCACTAGAAGATGAAATTGCACCAAAAGCTAGACATTCTTATTCTTTATTCCTTATTCTTTTGCACTTTCCAAACACACAATTAAATAATGCTCAAAAGATGGAAAAAAATCAGATTTTTACATGCCTTGGCCGACCACCTTGTGTGCTTTGTGCTTGCTTTGCATAATTCAAATTATTCCCCAAACATTCTATGACAATGTAATGACACAAAGCAATAAAAAATTAGCTCAAAACCCTCCTCAAAGCTCCCAATCTCGACATAAGCTCCTTGCCCATGCTAGGTGATTCAAAAATTATGCTTCTTGAAGACACAAATCTGAAATTTGTATGCCCAAGGCCGACACATGCTTCAACATTTGCAAAAGCTTTCATTTTTCCTTCATTTCTCTCAATTCCTCTCATTCTTCTCTCTCCCTTTCATTCTTCTCTCTCTCTCTCGGCCCTAGCTGAATATTGTAGACTCCATAGCTCATCTTCATCACTCCATGGTTCATCAAGGCAAGCAAGAAGCTAGGGAGCTCGACTAAGCAAGCTAGGTTGCAAGAAACACACATGCAAGCTCTTTGAATCTCCATTTCGGCTTAGGTGAGTTTGCTAGCTTCCATTTCTTTTCTTCTTGTTCTAACCACATGAACCTACTAAGAACTTGGTTACTAAGCTAGGAAATTTGAGAAAAATCGAGTGATGTCTCGGCTAAGCAAGGAAAAAGATCAACTTTGTGGAAAAAGATCAACTTTGTGCATCTTCTTGTTGTTTTGCTAAGGTGAGGGCTAAAACTTCTTGAAAATCTTTCAAAAAAAACCACATGCATGCCCTTAAATGTCTATCTTTACTTTTGTACTTGAGATATATGTGTGTTCATGAGCTTTTATAAACATGCATGGCAATATTCTTGGCTAGAATGTGATGATAGATGAAATCGGGTATGTGACAGCTTTCTGTCTTGTTGGTGCGAGGCTAGGTAAATGATGTTCAAAATGCGTGAAAATTTTTGTCTTTCCAGTTCTGAACATTTTTCGCAGAAATAGGCCAAAGCTAATTTTGACTCTAAGGTCCTCAAAATGGCAAATCATTAAAATGTGTCCAAATCTGGAAAGTCTGAAAAAATGAAGCAGGTTTTGGCAGATTCACTGACCTTGTAGAACGAACCAGTTTTGACTTAGTACATGACATCCAAAATTCGTGATATTTGGTGTGGTGCTATATTTTTCAGTTATGGACATTTTTGTCAGAAATGGACTAAGGCTCAATCTGACCCTAAGGCCCTCAAAAATGACAAGTATTGAAATGTGTGCAAATCTGGACAGTTTTGTGCAGTCTCACTGTTTTGGCTATAACTATTGAACCCGAACTCCAAATGATGCAAGGTTTGTTTATGAATTTAGTTAACTTCCTAAGATTTAATTTGACATCTTATTCACTGGAATTTGAGATTGTTTGCTTGTCTTAATGATTGTGAGAAAACAGTCCATTGCAGTGAGGGTTTCACTGCTTAGAAAAATTAATGTAGCTTCCCTTGTTGTATTAAATGCTTGGGATTGTGGTATTTGGATGTTGTGTGGACTGTTTTGAATGCTTGAGGGTGTTGGAATTAATCAATGCATGGCTTGAGCTTAATTACGAGATGACTTGGGGTTTAATCGCACGGGTAAGCAAGAATTGAAACCCTGGTAACTAGGTAAACTCGCTAAGTGTTGATCTTATGGATATTGTGTTTGATCATGTGTTTAGTAGGCTGCCCGTAGTTGCCTTTATAGCCCAAAATATGATTTCGATGATTACATGTTGATAAGTAGGCATTTCTTGCACCCGATTCCACGTAGATGTCGTTGCATGATGAATAATCTTATTATTTGATTACGTGAACTTTGAAATGAGTTATATGACTTGATTTACGTGCGTTACATGGCTTCCCGTTTAATGTTCATATAACTCCATGTGCCTTTCAAGTGAAATTACTTGTCTTATCGTGCCTCGTGTGTTTAACTGTCAATGTACAATTTTATGACTGCTCGGAGGCAACCTACTTTGTTGTCCTCCAAATGTGATATATTAAATGTCATAAATGTGCATTGCATACAAGGTTGCAACCTTTCATTCTGGCGTGGTAGCGTTCTCGCACACCGGGTGACATCGGGCTTGCCGGTGCAACCGTGACTACCATTGTCCAATTCCCTCTCTCACTTGGGGGATAGACTTCCTCGGGGAGTTGGGTTGTATGAATTCGGGGTACATCCAGAGTACACCCAGTTGGCGTGATAAAGGGATGAATTGAAGTCGGCCGCAACAACTGATACTAGAATTGAACTGAGAGCAAAAGCTCACCGTATCCTTTTCACTATGTGTATAAGTACTCTCGCTTGGTTCCTAGAGGACCTCGGGGATGAAAGACGGGTAATTGCATTCTTTTACTATTATATTACATTATGTACTTGCTTGTGCTACATGTCATGCTTGCAAAAAGGGTTTTCATAAGTTGAACCGGAAAATGAGTTTCAAAACCTATTTCTCGTTCCCCCTCGCTGAGTTCATAAGGACTCACCCTCTTTTATCATCTCAGGTGAAGAAGACCAGGAACAGGTACCCGAGGACGACGTGGCTAATGATGATTCCTTGGAATGATTGCTTGTCCTATGTACCTTACTTGACTATGGCCATTTCATGAACAATATGTTGCTTGAAGACTATTTCTTATTTTGCTTGTTGTCGTATTGTAAACGACCCCCATTGTAATTTGGGGTCTAATTTTGACTTGTACTGATAATAACTAGATAGACACTACTATGGTCGTTTTTGCTATCGTTATTGGCTAGTACCTAACATAGGATTATGAAGTATCAGGTAAGGATTAAGTAAAATGAACCTATCCAATCTTAAACCGGCACTCATTGTTAAGCTAAGATCAACAGGTACTTTTGTAACGAGGATTAACAAACAAACGAGACATAGTATCATGCTAGGTTATTCATCAACGAGACTTCGAGATAACTAATAGGCGTTTCAATTGATGTTAAATAGTAATCTTAGTTGGAAATGAAGTTGAGATTGGAACTTTTGAGGCGTTTAGAAAATTAGGTCAAACTAAAAAGACCAATTACAGTCGTTATGCAGTTGGTTTTCTGAAAAATTGTGGAGTTTAGGCTAAAACGTTAAGTGTTAAACTTTCATGAACGGTTAAGTACGTGATATGACATGAATGTTTAGATCACACCCTAGTCTAACCTTTATAGGCCAGGTTGGGGCGTGACATGCAGCCTAGTAGGCTTGCTGCTCCCATCGTAGAGCTCTTGGAGAGCTTTCCAATGATATGCTATGCGCCACGTAACTCCTTACGAATTAAAAGTTATGGGCACCGGAGCGACAGATACCTGGTCACAAGCCCCACGCCCACGGTTTGATGGCCCAGCCTCTAAGTGAAGTGAAGTTGTGTTGCCCAAGGTGCCGTGGGATTCGGTAATAAAAATATGTTGGATTAGCTTGTCGTCCTTTTCGCGGCTCACGACGTACGATCCGGGATGAAAAAATAGCGCAAAAGAAGAAAAGTGTCTCAAAACTGATGAAAACGTTCGATTTTGGGCTCCAAAAATTGGCCCAGCCGATCAGGCTTGTTACCTATGTCATAGAGCTCTCGAAGAGCTTTCCAACGGTATTCTGTGCGCCGCGTAACTCATTACGGATCAAAAGTTATGGGCACCGGAGCGACGGATACCTGGTCACAAGCCCCACGCCCCATGCCCTGTGTTTGCGGGCCCAGCCTCTATGTGAAGTGAAGTTGTCTTGCCAAAGGTGCCGTGGGATTCGGTAATAGAAATGTGATGGATTAGGTTGTCGTCCTTTTCGCGGCTCATGATGTACGATCCGGGACGAAAAAATAGCGCAAAAGAAGAAAAGTGTCCCAAAACTAATGAAAACGTTCGATTTTAGGCTCAGAAAATAGGCACAACCGAGCAAGCTAGGTGCCCCCTTTGTAGAGCTCTCGAAGAGCTTCCCAACGGTATGCTGTATGTCGCGTAACTCCATACGGATCAAAAGTTATAAGCAACGGAGCGACGAATACTTGGTCACAAGCCCCACGCCCTTTGTTTGTTGGCCCAGCCTTTATGTGAAGTGAAGTTGTCTAGCCCAAGGTGCCGTGTGATCCGATAATAGAAATGTGATAGATTAGGTTATCGTCCCTTTCCCGGCTCACGACGTACGATCCGGGATGGAAAAACAACGCAAAAGAAGAAAAGTGTCCCAAAAATGGTGAAAACATTCGATTTTGGGCTCCGAAAACAGGCGCAACCGAGCAAGCTAGGTGCCCCTTTCGTAGAGCTCTCGGAGAGCTTTCCAAAGGTATGCTGTACGCCGCGTATCTCCTTACGGATCAAAAGTTATGAGCACCGAAGCGACGGATACCTGGTCATAAGCCCCACGCCTCGGTTTAAGGCACCAGCCTCTACTCGAAGTGAAATTGTCTTACCCAACGAGCTATGGGATTCGGTAATAAAAATGTGATGGATTAGGTTGTCGTCCTTTTCGCGGCTCGTGAGGTACAATCCTGGACGGAAAAATAGCGCAGAAGAAGAAAAGTGTCCCAAACTGATGAAAACGTTCGATTTTGGGCTCTGAAAATAGGCGCAGCCTAGTAGGCTTGCTGCTCCCGTCGTAGAGCTCTTGGAGAGCTTTCCAACGTTATGTTGTGCACCGCGTAACTCCTTACGAATTAAAAGTTATGGGCACCGGAGCGACAGATACCTGGTCACAAGCCCCACGCCCTGGGTTTGATGGCCCAGCCTCTACGTGAAGTGAAGTTGTATTGCCCAAGGTGCCGTGGGATTCGGTAATAAAAATATGTTGGATTAGCTTGTCGTCCTTTTCGCGGCTCACGACGTACGATCCGGGATGGAAAAACAGCGCAAAAGAAGAAACGTGTCCCAAAACTGATGAAAACGTTCGATTTTGGGCTCCAAAAACAGGCGCAGCCGATCAGGCTTGCTACCCACGTCGTAGAGCTCTTGGAGAGCTTTCCAACGGAATGCTTTGCGCCACGTAACTCTTTACGGATCAAAAGTTATGGGCACCGGAGCGACTGATACCTGGTCACAAGCCCCACGCCCTGTGTTTGCAGGCCCAGCCTCTATGTGAAGTGAAGTTGTCTTAACCAAGGTGCCGTGGGATTCGGTAATAGAAATGTGATGGATTAGGTTGTCGTCCTTTTCGCGGCTCACGAAGAACGATCCGGGACGAAAAAATAGCGCAAAAGAAGTAAAATGTCACGGAACTAATGAAAACATTCAATTTTTGGCTCCGAAAATAGGCACAGCCAAGCAAGCTTGTTGCCACCGTCGTAGAGCTCTCAGAGAGCTTTCCAACGGTATGTTGTGCGCGGCGTAACTCCTAACGGATCAAAAGTTATGAGCACCGGAGAGACGGATACCTGGTCACAAGCCCCATGCCCTGTATTTGCGGGCCCAGCCTCTACGTGAAGTGAAGTTGTCTTGCCCAAGGTGCCATGTGATTCGGTAATATGAAAATGTGATGGATTAGGTTGTCATCCTTTTCGCGGCTCACGATGTACGATCCGGGACGGAAAAACTGCGCAAAAGAAGAAAAGTGTCCCAAAAGTGATGAAAATGTTCGATTTTGGGCCCCAAAAATAGGAGCAGATGAGCAAGCTTGGTGCCCCCGTCGTAGAGCTCTCGTAGAGCTTTCCAACGGTATGCTGTGCGCCGCGTAAATACTTACGGATCAAAAGTTATGAGCACCGGAGCGATGAATACCTGGTCACAAGCCCCACGCCCTCTGTTTGCGGGCTTTGCCTCTACGTGAAGTGAAGTTGTCTTGGCCAAGGTGCCATGTGATTCGATAATATAGAAATGTGATAGATTAGGGGAGGCCCGACCCCAAATAACGTGTCCTACCTCGATTTGTGCGCCTTAGACCTAAAATTATATGACCGACCTTGGATTACGTGCCCTGTCTTAGTTTTTGTGCATGTCCTGTTATACGTGCCTTAACCTAAAATTATGTTCCTTAATCTTCGACTTACGGGCCCCGACTTCCAATTGCGTGCGTTATCTCATTTTGTATGCCCTGACCTTGAATTGCGTGTCCTAACCTAGGTTTAAGTGTCGTACCTCGATTTACGTGTATTACATTGAATTACGTGCCTTGTATTGGTTCACGTACATTTATCTAGGGTTGCGTGCATTTGCATTGGAATCTATGCATTAGTCTTGAAGTTCGTGTCTTACGTCGTAGTTCGTGTCTACCTCGTAATTCATGCCCTAAACCTAGGAATACGTGCCACCACGTTGATCAAGAAAGAATCCTACACAAAGCACTAGACACTAAAATAATCCTACACAATCCACTAACCAATATAATATTCCTAATTCAAATTCTCTACAAACTCCACTAACAATAAAATAATACTAACCTATCCCTACCTCTCCCACTAACTATTATTCTATTCATAATTCAACTCATCAACAAACATTCCTATATTTTATTCTACCTAGATTCCCTAATTCTCCAACATTCCTATGACAATTCTAATAACACAAATGCATAAAGAATTATTCCTAGACAAACTATGACAAACACTTAGCACAATGCAAAAAAAAAATGCTCAAAACCACCTAAATCCTCTACCTTGCTCAACCAAACCACCTTTGCCCATGCTAAACATTTTAAAATCACACATTGAAGACACAAAAATCAGAATTTAATGGCCCAAGGCCGACCACATGCTTGAAGGATGCAAAGGCTTTCATTTTTTTGTCATATTCTTTCATTTCTCTTTTATTTCTCCTTCTTTTCTCTCACTTCCCTCTCATTTTCTCTCTCCATTTCAGTTTTGGCTGAGTTCACTCCACCTCCTAGCTCATCTTCTTCATCATATGGTGCAACAAGACAAGCAACCATCAAAGAAACTCAAGCAAACAAGCTAAGATTGGTATTTATGTTCCCTTACTTTATATTATTGTTATATTCATGCTTGTAAAAGGATTTTCATAAGTTGAACCGAAAAATGAGTTTTAAAACCTATTTCTCGTTCCCCCTTGCTGAGTTCATAAGGACTCACCCTCTTTTTATCACAAGTGTAGCAGATTTGGAACAAGTACCCGAAGTAAATGTGCTTGTTGATGATTCCTGGGAGTGACTACGTGCTTTTGTGCTTTGCCTGAAAGGGGTTGCTATATGGATATTGTGTTTGATTGCAAAATGTTCATTTTATTTATGTAAAAGACCCCCGTTGTAATTTGGGGTCTAATTTTGCTTTGTACTGATATTGCTAGATAGATACTAGACACTATTATGAACGTTTTGCTATTATTACTGCTAGTATCTATCATAGGTTATGACGTATTAGGTAAGGACTAAGTAAATGAACCTATCAAATCTTAAACAAGTACACGCTTTTGAGCTAAGATCAACAGGTACTTTCGTAACGAGGATAAATAACAAATGAGACATAGTATCATGCTAGGTTATAAATCAAACGGGACGTCGAGATAACCAATAGGCAATTCAATTGATGGTAAAATAGTAATCTTAGTTGGAAATGAAATTGAATTGAAAATTTTGAGGCGTTTAGAGAATTAGGTCAAACCAAAGAGTCTAATTATAGCCGTTATGCTGCCGGTTTTCTGAAAAACTTTGGAGTTTAGACTAAATCATTAAGTGTTAAATCTTCATAAACAGTTAAGTATGTGATATTAGCTAATTGTTTAGTTCACACCTTAGTCTAACCTTGTAGGTCGGGTTGGGGCGTGGCACCTTATAATAGAATGGTATCAGAGCTTAGTTTAGTAACTAGGTATTAGTCGGGTTCAACTCTCGGACCGTGGGTAGAAGCCCTAAGGTAACTATGATGCCTTGTTTATATGTGTTAATGTGCGCTAATGTGCTTTAATTGCTTTAAGTATTGAATATTATGTGCCTTTGTGGACCATATGTACTCTGTATCATGCACACTGACACGTTCTCAATGATGCATGCATGCTTTTATACTCTTTCCTTGATACATGTGCATGTTATATAACCGTGAATGACTGTCTATATACATAGATAGTTAGGATTAGCACTTTCAGGGAAGTGAATTCATGCAAGAAGAACAAAAGGCTCGGTTAGAGATTTCTCGCATCTTCACAGGTACTCAATGGATCATATATCTTATTGGATATGTATATATATAAAATGCGTAGCACATGTATAATTGTTGAGGTAAAGTTATCTCCTTATTTTTGGAATACCTATACCTGTGATTAAGTTGTCAATTTTATAGCTAAGAAGTTATTGATTCTGTTAAACCGTTCTTCTAATTATGGTTCAAGTATAAAGTTTAATGACATACAACTTCGCTTAAGATATAAGAACATACTATTAAATATGTAGAGTAGTATATATTCTCATCTGCTGATAGTGGAAGTTGACTTGGAGGTTTCTTTGAATCCATTTCTCACATCTTGAAATTGGCTTAATAGACTATCTAAGAAGTTAGTAATATACTCGTACGATTGAATCCTTACTCGATTGGAATTAAGCATTGATGAATTTGATATGGTGTATACTAGTGAGTTTCAAGTTCACTAAGTGTTGAAATCATGACCTAGAAATTAAAAGATAAATTCGTGGAAGTTGACGATAGTTACTTTTAGGGGTTAGATTGTTGAGACATGGATAGTGTATTTGAGTGACTTAACAATGGATAACCTCAAAACATGTAGGCAACTCTGGAGACCGAATTTAACAAGGTTGATGATTCTTTAATATAACAAGATATAAGGATGCTAGAATCGACGAATTCACGTAACTAGAACTCGTGTTCAGAAGACTACACCTAAATGTTAGGTCGAAATAGAAGTGTAAGGTATTGAATTATGCATTAGATGACTAACGTTGCTAAGGTCCTAAGTTGGATATTGGTGATTTTAAGAATCATGGTATTAAATTATTGCCCCTCGGATTTAGTTATGATTATGCGAAGTAAGTCATTCTATGCTCTCGTTATTTGGATACCCTAGAGGATATTAGGAAACATATATCCCTAAGTAATACCGATGGACCTATTATATAAACCATCAAAATGATATTAAGCATCTGGTTGCGAAGTGGAGTTGTTAGGGTATGATTTGAAATCCTAAATAGCTAATAGTGAGTATGCATGATGATTCATGGTGAACCCTAGGACCTAAGGTCGATGAGTCTTGATGCTCTTAGCTAGTTGAACATGTAAATGAGAAGAGTAAGATTTCATATAGTTAAGATAGATATGAATTAGAGTCATAATGACCCAAGAGACTATTGTTAGACCACCGTATCTATGTGCACCGTTTCACGTCTAGGAACTAGTGGTTGGTAGGCTTCGAATTGTGGTCATTGATTAGAGGACGAATCTTGTAGTGATAGTTAAATAAGTGGTTGGTTACTTTTGAAGTTCTATTAGATTATATTGTGGTTGTAATTCTTATGTTGACACGACCTTGAAGTTATTTTGTGTAACAAGCTACTCGGATTAGTATGGTAAGTATCTTATGAGCTAGATCATTTCGGTACCCATTTATAGTCCTAGGATTGTTGTTGTTTGGCCGATAACCTAGTGGAGCATTGATGTCACTTACATGGCTATGGCCCTAGCTTAGTAACATTAATGTTGGAGATATATTGGCGGGCATTAAGTGTTCGAAGGAATGACTAAGTCGCTAAGTGAGTAGAACCATTGTCTTCTTAAGTATGACGTAACCTTGGATTGAGATTAGTGGAATTTATTTGAGATTGAAAACTATTCGCCTTAGGAGTCTTGGTTAAGATTAAAGAAATTCTGAAGCCTCGTGACTTGAAGATAGGGATTTGAATAAGGAAATAAATTGTGGATTACAGGTTGATGAATTTACTTGTAAGAGTTGAACTAGTGCGACATGATCAGTTTACCCATGCAATTTCAATGGCAGTTGTTGGTGGTACCTAATAAATCTTAGAGTTTGAATTTAATGAATCTCAACGGTCTTTCTCCTTGATTACGAGCGTGAAGGTTAATGAAGCTGGGAAGGGATGTTAGTGAATAGGAGCTTATAACCGGAAGACTAGTCATTAGAAGATTTACTAATCCAATGTACCTTCAAGATAAGAACTATGATACTACCGATAGATGACGATTTGAGATGGATTAGTTGCTTGGTGAGTTCTTCCTGAAAATAGAGTCATATTGTGGAAATGACCCATAACATGTGTATGTCCTAGGTGTTAACAATTTTGAAGCTAGTTGATAGAATATGTAAATCGGATATAGATCTATCATCTTGAAATTAGCGTATGTCACCCTAGGATCATGGAATTATTGTGATATTCCTTTTGAGGTATGAATGCGAGATTGACACAACATGAGTCATGATTTTGGAGTTATAGTTCTATTGTTAGAATACCGATGCAACTTTGATGACTATGTTTGAAGACTCTAACCTTAGTTAATGAACTTGACCTTAAGATCAAATGGAGAACAAAGTCGTTCAAAGGAAAGAACTGTAAATGTAGGGGTCACACCGAATTAAATGATTGGAGAAAGCTAGGAAGTGAATTTGTTGTGGTAAGAGAGATCACAGAGCAAAGGACGACCCGGAGTTGGAAAATAACAATGGTGGGAATCCGTTTAAATGACCTCAACAGGCAAGAATGAATTTCGGGATGAAATTCTTTTAAGGAGGGGAGGATGTGAGGCCCGACCCCGAATAACGTGTCCTACCTCGATTTGTGCGCCTTAGACCTAAAATTATATGACCGACCTTGGATTCCGTGCCCTATCTTGGTTTTTGTGCATGCCTCGTTATACATGCCTTAACCTAGAATTATGTGCCCTAATCTTCGACTTACGTGCCCCGACTTCGAATTGTGTGCGTTATCTCGTTTTGTGTGCCCTGACCTTGAATTACGTGTCCTAACCTAAGTTTAAAAATCGTACCTCGATTTACATGTATCGTATTGAATTACGTGCCTTGTATTGGTTTACGTACATTTATCTAGGGTTATGTGCATTTGCATTGGAATCTGTGCATTAGTCTTGAAGTTCGTGTCTTACCTCGTAGTTCGTGTCTATCTCATAATTGGTGCCCTAGACCTAGGAATCCGTGCCACCACGTTGATCAAGAAACCATCTTACACAAAGCACTAGACACTAAAATAATCCTACACAATCCACTAACCAATATTATATTCCTAATTCAAATTCTCTACAAACTCCACTAACAATAAAATAGTACTAAACTATTCCTACATTTTCCACTAACTATTATTCTATTCATAATTCAACTCATCAACAAACATTCATATATTTATTCTACCTAGATTCCCTAATTCCCCAACATTCCTATGACAATTCTAATGACACAAATGCATAAAGAATTATTCCTAGACAAACTACGACAAACACTTAGCACAATGTATAAAAAAATGCTCAAAACCACCTAAATCCTCTACCTTGCTCAACCAAACCACCTTTTCCCATGCTAAACATTTTAAAATCACACATTGAAGACACAAAAATCAGAATTTAATGGCCCAAGGCCGACCACATGCTTGAAGGATGCAAAGGCTGTCATTTTTTGTCATCTTCTTTCATTTCTCTTTCATTTCTCCTTCTTTTCTCTCCCTTCCCTCTCATTTTCTCTCTCCATTTCGATTTTGGCTGAGTTCTCTCCACCTCCTAGCTCATCTTCTTCATCATATGGTGCAACAAGACAAGCAACCATCAAAGAAACTCAAGCAAACAAGCTAAGATGTGAAAACTACACTTGCATGTCCTTTGAAGCCTTCATTTCGGCCCTAGGTGAGTCTTAAGCTTCCATTTCTTTTCTTCTTGTTCTAACCTCATGAATGTACTAAGAGATTGATCACTAGGCTAGGAAAAATAGAGAAAACCAAGTTGGAATCTCGGCTAAGCAAGAAGAAGAAGAGATTTGAGCTTCAACAAGTTTTTGTGCATCTTCTTGGTTGTTTTCTAAGGTGAGGGCTAAAACCTTTTGAAAACTCTTCAAAAATCCACATGCATGCTCATAAATGTGTGTATTTGCTTCTGTACTTGAGTTATATGTTCGTTCATAAGCTTAAACAACCATGCATGGCAAGATCTTGGCTTGAAAGTGATGCTAGGTGAAGTCGGATTGTTTGACAACTCTCTGACCAGTCTGTTTCGAGGTACGTTTAGCTAGTAAAATGATGTTGAAAATGCTTGAAAATTGGTAGGCGACTATTTTTGACAGTTTTGAACATTTTTTCCAGAAATAGGCCGAAGCTAATTTTGAATATATGGTCCTCAAAATGGAAAATCTTTAAAATGTGTCCAAATCTGGAAATCTGGAAAAATGAAGCAGGTTTTGGCAGATGCACTGACCTTGTGGAAAGAACCATATTTGACTTAGTAAATGATGACCAAAATGCATGAAATTTGGTGTGCTGCTATATTTTTCAGTTCTGGACAATTTTGTGAGAAATGGACTAAGGCTAAATCTGACCCTAAGGACCTCAAAAACGTCAATTACTGAAAAGTGTGCAAATCTGGACAGTTTTGTGCTATTCCACTGTTTCGGCCATATCTAATGATCCCGAACTCCAATTGATGCAAGGTTTGTTTGTGATTTTATTTAACTTCTTAGGCTTTAATTTGACATCTTATTCACTGGATTTGGAGATTTTTTGGTTATCCTATTGATTGTGAGAAAACAGCCTATTGCAGTAAGGGTTTCATTTAGTTATATGCTTGGAAAATTGTTGTAACCTCTCTTGTGGTACTAATTGCTTGGAATTGTGGTGTTGGGATGTTGTGTGGACTGTTTTGAGTACTTTAAGGTGTTTGAATTGAATGATGCATGACTTGAGAATGATTTTGAGTTGACTTAGGGTTTAATCACACGATTAAGCATGAAATGGAAACCCTAATGACTAGGTAGTCTTGTTAAGTGTTGATCATTTTGATATTTTGTGGAAATTATATGCTTACTGGGCTGCCCGTAAATGCCTTATAACCTCAAATGTGAATTTGATCATCGCACGTTGACAAATGAGCTTTTCTCGCACCCGAACCCACGTAAATGATATTGCATGTTGAATAATCATATCACTTGATCACGTGGACTTCGAAATGAGTTATATGGCTTGACTTGCATGTGTTACATGGATGCCTGTTTAATGTTCATATGGCTCTATATGTCTTTCAAGTGAAATTACTTGTCTTATCGTGCCTTGTTTGATTAATTGACAACGTGCGATCTTATAACTGCTCGGAGGCGACCTACTTTGTTGTCCTCCTAATGTGATATGTTAAATGTTATAAATGTGCATTGCGTACAAGGTTGCAACCTTTCAGTGTGGCATGGTAGTGTTTCACGCACGCTGGGCGACATCGGGCTTGCCGGTTTTACCGTGACTACCATGGTCCAATTCCCTCTCTCGCTTGGCATTTCACCCTCGGAGAGCTAGATCGTAGGATTTCAGGGTACATCCGGAGTATACCCACCTGGCGTGTTTTGGGGTTATTTGAAGTCTGCCGCAACTTCTGATTCTGAAACTGATCTGAGAGAAAAGCTTACTGTATCATTTTTACTATGTGTATAAGTACTCTTGCTTGGTTCCTAGAGAACCTCGGGGAGGAAAGACTGGTATTCCTATTCCTGTACTTATATTTAAGTACTCTCGCTTGGTTCGTAGAGAACCTCGGGGAGGAAAGACTGGTATTCATGTTCCTGTACTTATATTTAAGTACTCTCGCTTGGTTCCTAGAGAACCTCGGGGAGGAAAGACTGGTATTTCTGTTCCCTTACTTTATATTATTGTTATATTCATGCTTGTAAAAGGATTTTCTTAAGTTGAACCGGAAAATGAGTTTTAAAACCTATTTCTCGTTCCCCCTCGCTGAGTTCATAAGGACTCACCCTCTTTTTATCACAGGTGTAGCAGATTTGGAACAAGTACCTGAAGTAAATGTGCTTGTTGATGATTCCTGGGAGTGACTACGTGCTTTTGTGCTTTGCCTGAAAGGGGTTGCTATATGGATACTGTGTTTGATTGCAAAATGTTCATTTTATTTATGTAAAAGATCCCCGTTGTAATTTGGGGTCTAATTTTGCTTTGTACTGATATTGCTAGATAGATACTAGACACTATTATGAACGTTTTGCTATTATTACTGCTAGTATCTATCATAGGTTATGACGTATTAGGTAAGGACTAAGTAAATGAACCTATCAAATCTTAAACAGGTACACGCTTTTGAGCTAAGATCAACAGGTACTTTCGTAACGAGGATAAATAACAAACGAGACATAGTATCATGCTAGGTTATAAATCAAACGGGACGTCGAGATAACCAATAGGCAATTCAATTGATGGTAAAATAGTAATCTTAGTTGGAAATGAATTGAAAATTTTGAGGCGTTTAGAGAATTAGGTCAAACCAAAGAGTCCAATTACAGCCATTATACTGCCGGTTTTCCGAAAAACTTTGGAGTTTAGACTAAATCATTAGGTGTTAAATCTTCATAAACATTTAAGTATGTGATATTACCTAATTGTTTAGTTCACACCCTAGTCTAACCTTATAGGTCGGGTTGGGGCGTGACAGATTAGGTTGTCGTCCTTTCCACGGCTCACGACGTACGATCCGGGACGGAAAATGTCACGCCCCAACCCGGCCTATAAGGTTAGACTAGGGTGTGATCTAAACGTTTAGGACATGTCACATACTTAACCGTTCATGAAGATTTAACACTTATCGTTTTAGTCTAAACGCCAAGTTTTTCTGGAAAACCGTCAGCATAACGGCTGTAATTGGGCTATTTGGTTTGACCTAATTCTCTAAACGCCTCAATTATTCCAATCATTAATCCAATTCCATTAGGGACTCCTATTTGTCACCAACCGATTTGCCTACTAGTTTATCTTGAAAGTCTCGTTTGGTTAATAAGCCTAACATGATAACTATGTCCTATTTATTTGTCAATTTCCTATCATACAAGTACCTATTATCCTTTAGTTTGCAAATGAGCACCTAGGTGAAATTAGATAGAATTAACTTAGTTGATTGTTCATCTAGTGGTTTGACTGCCTACGACAACTACTAATCAAGAAAACGAAAGCAAACAACCAAATAAAAGTTCGTCCGATTATAGATAGTACAATCCTAGAATTAGACCCAAATTACAACGGCGTCATTCATATAAATAAAATGAACATTTTGCAATCAAACACAATATCCATATAGCAACCCCTTTCAGGAAAAGCACAAAAGTACGTAGTCACTCCCAGGAATCATCAACAAGCACATTTACTTCGGGTACTTGTTCCAAATCTGCTGCACCTGTGACAAAAAAGAGGGTGAGTCCTTATGAACTCAGCGAGGGGGAACGAGAAATAGGTTTTGAAAATCATTTTCCAGTTCAACTTATGAAAATCTTTTTTACAAGCATGAATATAACAATGATATAAGATACAGGAACAGGAATACCAGTCTTTCCTCCCCGAGGTTCTCTAGGAACCAAGCGAGAGTACTTATACACATAGTAAAAGGATACGGTGAGCTTTTGCTCTCAGATCAGTTCCAGAATCAGTTGTTGCGGCCAACTTCAAATCATCCCCCAAACACGCCAGGTGGGTGTACTCCGGATGTACCCCGAAATCCTACGACCCAACTCTCTGAAGAAGTCTAGCCCCCAAGCGAGAGAGGGAATGGGACCATGGTAGTCACGGGTGCACCGGCAAGCCCGATGCTGCCCGGTGTGCGTGATCGCTACCATGCCGACAGGAAAGGTTGCAACCTTGTATGCAATGCACATTCATGACAGGTAATATATCACAGTAGGAAGACAACAAAGTAGGTTGCCTCCGGACAGTCATAAGATTGCACATTGACAGGTAAACAAGCAGGGCACGATAAGACAGGAAATTTCACTTGAAAGGCATATAGAGTTATATGAAAATTAAACGGGCAGCCATGTAACACATGTAAAACAGGCCATATAACTCATTACGAAGCCCACGTGATCAAGTGATAAGATTATTCAACATGCAATGACATCAACATGGGTTCGGGTGCAAGAAAAGCTTATTTGTCAACATGCAATGGTCAAAATCACATTTGAAGTTATAAGACATTTACGGGCAGCCCACTAAGCATATAATTTCCACACAATATCCAAATGATCAACACTTAGCAAGACTACCTAGTCATTAGGGTTTCCGTTTCATGCTTAACCGTGTGATTAAACCCTAAGTCAACTCAAGATCATTCTCAAGTCATGCATCATTCAATTCAAACATCCTCAAGTACTCAAAACAGTCCACACAACATCCCAACACCACAATTCCAAGCAATTAGTACCACAAGAGAGGTTACAACAATTTTCCAAGCATATAACTAAGTGAAACCTTTACTGCAATAGGCTGTTTTCTCACAATCAATAGGATAATCAAAAAATCTCCAAATCTAGTGAATAAGATGTCAAATTAAATCTTAAGAAGTTAACTAAAATCAGAAACAAACCTTGCATCAATTGGAGTTCGGGATCATTAGATATAGCCGAAACAGTGGAATAGCACAAACCTGTCCAGATTCGTACACTTTTCCGTAATTGATGTTTTTGAGGTCCTTAGGGTCAGATTTAGCCTTGGTCCATTTCTGACAAAAATGTCCAGAACTGAAAAATATTGTAGCAAACCAAATTTCATGCATTTTTTATATCATTTACTAAGTCAAATATGGTTCGTTCTACAAGGTCAGTGCATTTGCCAAAACCTGCTTCATTTTTCCAGATTTTCAGATTTGGATACATTTTAAAGAACTGCCATTTTGAGGATCTTAGAATCAAAATTAGATTCGGTCTATTTCTGGGAAAAATGTTCAAAACTGTCCAAACTAGTTACCTACCAATTGTCAAGCATTTTAAACATCATTTTCCTATCTAAACTTACCTCGAAACAGACTGGTCAGAGAGCTGTCAACAATCCGACTTCACCTAGCATCACTTTCAAGCCAAGATCTTGCCATGCATGGTTGTTTAAGCTTATGAACGACCATATAACTCAAGTACAGAAGCAAAGACATACATTTATGAGCATGCATATGAATTTTTGAAGGATTTTCAAAAGGTTTTAGCCCTCACCTTAGCAAACAACCAAGAAGATGCACAAAAACTTGTTGAAGCTCAAATCTCTTCTTCTTCTTGCTTAGCCGAGATTCCAACTTGGTTTTCTCTATTTTTCCTAGCTTAGTGATCAATCTATTAGTACATGCATGTAGTTAGGACTTGAAGAAAAGAAATGGATGCCAAGAAGCTTACCTAGGCCGAATAGAAGTCTTCAATGTACATGCATGTGTGATTTTCACTTCCTAGCTAGCTCGGTTGAGGTCCTTTGCTTGTGGCTTGCTTTGTTTAGCTATGGTGTGAAGAAGATAAGCTATGGAGGTAGGGAACTCAGCCAAAACCAAAATGGAGAGAGAAAATGAGAGGGAAGTGAAAGAAATTGAAAGGAAATGAGAGAATATGACAAAAGTGATAGCTTTGCAATTTTTTGAGCATATGGTCGGCCTTGGGCATACAAATTCAGACTTTTTGTGTCTTCAAGATGGAATTTTGAAATGATAGGATGGTCATGAAGCTGTTGGTCAAAATTGGTGTGCTTTGGGTATGGTTTTGGAGCTATTTTATGCCTAGTGTCTTGTGTGTGTGTCATAGTTTGTCTATGACTAATTTTTTATGCATTTGTGTCATTAGAATTGTCATAGGAATGTTGGGAAATTAGAGAATCTAGGTAGAATAAAATATAGATTTGTTGATGAGTTGAATTATGAATAGAATAATAGATAGTGAAAAATGTAGGAATAGGTTAGGATTATTTTATTGTTAGTGGAGTTTGTAGAGAATTTGAATTAGGAGTATAATATTGGTTAGTGGATTGTGTAGGATTATTTTAGTGTCTAGTGCTTTGTGTAGGATTCTTTCTTGATTAACGTGGTGGCACGGATTCCTAGATCTAGGCCACGAATTACAAGGTAGACACGAACTATAAGGTACAGCACGTATTTCAAGACTAAGGCACATACTTCAAGGTAAGTGCACGGATTCTAATGCTAACACACGCAACCCTAGGTGAATGAACGCAGATCAAAATAAGGCACGTAATTCAAGACACGACTCTTAAACCTAGGTTAAAACACGCAGTTCAAGGTTAATGCACACGAAACGAAGAGACACAAGCAAATCAAGGTCTCGCACGTAAATTAAGGTTATGGCATGTTTATCTAGGTATCGCACGTATATCGAGAATTATGACACACAATTCTAGGTTAAGGCACGTATAACGAGGCATGCACGAAAACCAAGATAGGGCACGTAATCCTAGGTCGGTCATATAATTTTAGGTCTAAGGCGTACAAATCTAGGAAGGGCACGTTATTTAGGGTCGGGCCTCACAAAAAAATTGCGTAAAAGAAGAAAAGTGCCCCAAAACTAATAAAAACGTTCGATTTTGTGCTCCAAAAACAGGAGCAGACGAGCAAGCTTGGTGCCCCCGTCGTAGAGCTCTAGGAGAGCATTCCAACAATATGTTGTGCGCAGCGTAACTCCTTACGGATCAAAAGTTATGAGCACCGGAGCGACGGATACCTGGTCACAAGCCCCACGCCCTCTGTTTGCGGGCCCAGCCTCTACGTGAAGTGAAGTTGTCTTGGCCAAGGTGCCGTGTGATTCGGTAATAGAAATGTGTTGGATTAGGTTGTCATTCTTTTCGCGGCTCACGACGTACGATCCGGGACCAAAAAAATAGCGTAAAAGAAGAAAAGTGTCCCAAAACTTATGAAAATGTTCAATTTTGGGTGCTGAAAACAGGCGCAGCCAAGCAGGCTAGGTGCCCCCATCGTAGAGCTCTCAGAGAGCTTTCCAACGGTATGTTGTGCGCCGCGTAACTCTTTACGGATCAAAAGTTATGGGCACCGGAGCAACGGATACCTGGTCCAAGCCCTACGCCCTCTGTTTGCGGGCCCTGCCTCTACGTGAAGTGAAGTTGTCTTGCCCAAGGTGCCATGTGATTCGGTAATAGAAATGTGATGGATTAGGTTGTCGTCCCTTTCGCGGCTCACGACGTACGATCCGGGACAGAAAAATCGTGCAAAAGAAGAAAAGTGTCCAGAAAATGGTAAAAATGTTCAATTTTGGGTTCCAAAAATAGGCTTAGCTGAGCAAGCTTGGTGCACCCGTCGTAGAGCTCTCGGAGAGCTTTCCAACGGTATGCTGTACTCCGCGTAACTCCTTACGGATCAAAAGTTATGAGCATCAGAGCGACAGATACTTGGTCACAAGCCCCACGCCCTCTGTTCGCTGGCCCAGCCTCTACGTGAAGTGAAGTTGTCTTGCCCAAGGTACCATGTGATTCAGTAAAAGAAATGTGATGGATTAGGTTGTCGTCCTTTTTGCGGCTCACAACGTACGATTCGGGACAAAAAAACAGCGCAAAAGAAGAAAAGTGTCCTAAAACTTATGAAAATATTCGATTTTGGGCTCCGAAAATAGGCGCAACCGAGCAGCCAAGGTGCCCCCATCGTAGAGCTCTCAGAGTGCTTTCCAACGATATGCTGTGCACTGCGTAACTACTTACAGATCAAAAGTTATGGGCACCTGAGCGACGAATACCTGGTCACAAGCTCCACACCCTCGGTTTGAGGGCCCAGCCTCTACTCGAAGTGAAGTTGTCTTACCCAAGGAGCCATGGGATTCGGTAATAAAAATGTGATGGATTAGGTTGTCGTCCTTTTTGTGGCTCGCGACGTACAATCCGGGATGGAAAAACAGCGCAAAAGAAGAAAAGTGTCCCAAACTGATAAAAACGTTCAATTTTGGGCTCTGAAAATAGACGCAGCCTAGTAGACTTGGTGCTCGCGTCGTAGAGCTCCTGGAGAGCTTTCCAACGGTATGTTATGCGTCGTGTAACTCTTTACGGATCAAAAGTTATGGGCACCGGAGCGACGGATACCTGATCACAAGCCCCACGCCCTGTGTTTGTGGGCCCGGCCTCTATGTGAAGTGAAGTTGTCTTGCCTAAGGTGCCGTGGGAATCGGTAATAGAAATGGGATAGATTGGGTTGTCGTCCTTTTCGCAGCTCACGACGTACAATCCGGGACCGAAAAACAGTGCAAAAGAAGAAAAGCGTCGTGAAACTGATGAAAACGTTCGATTTTGGGCTCCGAAAATAGGCACAACAGAGCAAGCTTGGTGCCCCTGACGTAGAGCTCTCAATGTGCTTTCCAACAGTATGTTGTGCGCTGCGTAACTCCTTAGCGATCAAAAGTTATGGGCACCGGAGCGACGGATACTTGGTCACAAGCCCCACGCCCTCTGTTTGCGGGCCCAGCCTCTACGTGAAGTGAAGTTGTCTTCCCCAAGGTGCCATGTAGTTCGGTAATAGAAATGTTATGGATTAGGTTGTCGTCCTTTTCGCGACTCACAACGTACGATCTGGGACGGAAAAACAGCGTAAAAGAAGGAAAGTGTCCTAAAACTTATGAAAATATTCGATTTTGGGCTCTGAAAACAGGTGCAACCAAGCAGGCTAGGTGCCCCCATCGTAGAGCTCTCAGAGAGCTTTCCAACGGTATGCTGTGCGCTGCGTAACTCCTTACAGATCAAAAGTTATGGGCACCGGAGCGACGGATACCTGGTCACAAGCTCCACACCCTCTGTTTGCGGGCGCTGCCTCTACATGAAGTGAAGTTGTCTTGCCCAAGGTGCCGTGTGATTCAGTAATAGAAATGTGATGGATTAGGTTGTCGTTCTTTTCGCGGATCACGACGTACAATCCGGGACGGAAAAATAGCGCAAAAGAAGAAAAGTGTCCCGAAACTGATGAAAACATTCGATTTTGGGCTCTGAAAACAAGCACAATCGAGCAAGCTCAGTGCCCCGTCGTAGAGCTCTCGAAGAGCTTTCCAACGGTATGCTGTGCACCGCGTAACTCCTTAGGGATCAAAAGTTATGAGTACCAGAGCTACGGATACCTGGTCATAAGCCCCACGCCCTCTGTTTGCGGGCTCTGCCTCTACGTGAAGTGAAGTTGTCTTGGCCAAGGTGCCGTGTGATTCGGTAATAGAAATGTATTGGATTAGGTTGTCGTCCTTGTGAGGCCCAACCCCGATTTGTGTGCGATACCTCATTTTGTGTGCCCTAATCTAGATTTGCGTGCCTTGACCTAGGTTTAAGAATTTTGTTCATTTTATGTGCCATGCATTGAATTACGTGCATTTATTTAGGGTTGCATGCATTTACTTGAAAAACATGCATTCGTCTCGTAGTTCGTGCCCTACCTCATAGTACGTGCCCTAGACCTAGGAAATCGTACCCTCACGCTAATCAAGAAAGCATCCTACATAAAGCACTAGACTACTAAATAATCCTACAAACTCCACTATCAATATTATAATCCTAAATCAATTCACTAGAAGACAAAAAATTCACCAAACACTAAGCATTCCTTATTCTTTATTCTTTATTCTTATTGTACTTTCAACACACAATTAAATAACACTCAAAATATGACAAAAAAATCAGATTTTGAGAAGCCTTGGCCGACCACTATGTGGTTTCTTTGCATGCATGCTCAATTCAAATTCATTTCTAGACAAGTTATGACAAAAACACTTATCAATGCATAAAAAATTACTCAAAACCACCTCAATTTCCTCACCTTGCTCGACCAAACAACCTTTGCCCATGCTAGCATTTTAAAATCACACCTTGAAGACACAAAAATCTAATTCATCAACCTCAAGGCCGAACATGCTCATCAAAGGTGCAAACGCCTTCATTTTTTTTTTTGGCATTTGTTCTTTCTTCCTCAATCTTCTCTCTCTCCCTCTCATTTGTCTCTCTCTCTCTTGGCCTTGGCTGATTCTCTCCACTTCACAACTCATATTCATCATCCTAAGGTTAATCAAGGCAAGCCCAAGCAAAGGAACTCAACCAAGCTAGCTAGATTGCAAGAAAACACACATGAAAGCTATTGAGTCTTCATTTCGGCCCTAGGTGAGTTACTAAGCTTCCATTTCTTTTCTTCTTGTTCTAACCACATGCATGTACTAAGAGCTTGGTCACTAAGCTAGGAAAAATAGGGAAAATCTAGTTGGAACCTCGGCTAGGCAAAGGAGAAGAAGAAAGTTGTGCTTCAACAAGTTTTGTGCATCTTCTTGGTGGATTGCTAAGGTGAGGGCTAAAACCTTTTGAAAATCCTTCAAAAATTCACATGCATGCTCATGAAAGTATGTCTTTGCTTCTGTACTTGAGTTATATGTTCGTTCATAAGCTTTTACAACTATGCATGGCAAGATCTTGGCTTGAAAGTGATGATAGGTGAAGTCGGATTATGTGACAGCTCTCTGACCTGTTGTTTCGAGGTGAGTTTGGCTAGGAAACTGATATTGAAAATGCATGAAAATTGGTAGGTGACTATTTTGGCCAGGTTTGAACACTTTTCGCAGAAATAGGACAAAGCTACTTTCAACTCTAAAGTCCTCAAAATGACAAATCTTTGAAATGTGTCCAAATCTGGAAATCTGGAAAAATGAAGCAGGTTTTGGCAGATGCACTGACCTTGTAGAACGAACCAAATTTGACTTAGTAAATGATGTCAAAAATGCATGAAATTTGGTGTACTACTATATTTTTCAGTTCTGAACATTTGTTTCAGAAATGGACCAAGGCTAAATCTGAACCTAAGGACCTCAAAAACGTCAATTATGGAAATGTGTGCAAATCTAGACAGTTTTGTGCTATCCCACTGTTTCGGCTATAACTAATGATCCTGAACTCCAAATAATGCAAGGGTTGTTTCTGATTTTAGTTCACTTCTTAATATTTAATTTGACATCTTATTCACTGGAATTGGAGATTGTTTGTCTATCTTAATGATTGTGAGAATACAGCTTATTGCAGTGAGGGTTTCACTTGGTTACATGCTTAGAAAATTGTTGTAACTTCTCTTCTGGTAATAATTGCTTGGGATTGTGACATTGGGATTGTTGTGTGGACTGTTTTGAGTACTTGGGGATGTTTGAATTAATCGATGCATGACTAGAGATTGATTTTGAGTTGGCTTAGGATTTAATCACACGGGTAAGCACGAAATGGAAACCCTAATGACTAGGTAGTCTTGCTAAGTGTTGTTCATTTCGATATTGTGTGGAATTATATGCTTAGTAGGCTGCCCGTAGATGCCCTTATAGTCCTAAATGTGATTTTGATCATTGCATATTGACAAATAGGCTTTTCTTGTATCCGAGCCCACGTAGATGTTGTTGCATGTTATATAAACTTATTATTTGATTATGTGGACTTTGAATTGAGTTATATGGCGTGATTGACATGTGTTACATGGCTGCCCGTTTAATGTTCATATAACTCTATATGCCTTTCAAGTAAAATTACTTGTCTTATTGTGCCCTGCTTGTTTACTTGTCAATGTGCAATCTTATGACTGTCCGGAAGCAACCTACTTTGTTGTCCTCCTAATGTGATATATTAAATGTCATAAATGTGCATTGCATACAAGGTTGCAACCTTTCATTTCGGCATGGTAGCGATCACGCACACCGGGTGGCATCGGGCTTGCCGATGCACCCGTGACTACAATGGTCCCATTCCCTCTCTCGCTTGGGGGAGACTTCCTCGGAGGGTTGGGTTGTAGGATTTCGGGGTACATTCGGAGTACACCCACCTGGCGTGTTTGGGGGATGATTCGAAGTCGGCCGCAAAAACTGATTCTGGAACCGATCTGAGAGCAAAAGCTCACCGTATCATTTTACTATGTGTATAAGTACTCTCGCTTGGTTCCTAGAGAGCCTCGGGGAGGAAGACTGGTATTTCTGTTCCTTTACTTTATATTATTGTTATATTCATGCTTGCAAAAGGATTTTCATAAGTTGAACCGGAAAATGAGTTTCAAAACCTATTTCTCATTTCCCCCCCGCTGAGTTCATAAGGACTCACCCTCTTTTATCATCTCAGGTGAAGAAGATCCAGAACAGGTACCCGAGGACGGTGTGCCTAACCATGAATCCTTGGAGTGATTGCCTGTCTTATGTGCTTTGCTTGATTGTGGCTACTTGTGAACTCTATGCTACTTGAAGACTATTTCCTTTATGTTGCTTGTTAATTGTAATGTAAAAGACCACCGTTGTAATTTGGGGTCTAATTTTGGTTTGTACTGATATTCCTAGACAGACACTAAACACTACTATGATCGTTTTGCTATTATTACTGCTAGTATCTATCATAGGTTATGACGTATTAGGTAAGGACTAAGTAAATGAACCTATCCAATCTTAAACAGGTACATGCTTTTAAGCTAAGATCAACAGGTACTTTTGTAACGAGGATAAACAAACAAATGAGACATATTATCATGCTAGGTTATAAATCAAATGAGACATCGAGATAACCAATAGGCCTTTCAATTGATGTTAAATAGAAATCTTAGTTGGAAATGAATTTGAGATGATAAATTTGAGGCGTTTAGAGAATTAGGCCAAACCAAAGAGCCCAATTACAGCCGTTATGCTGCCGATTTTCCAGAAAATTTTGGAGTTTAGACTAAAACATTAATTGTTAAATCTTCATAAACGGTTAAGTATGTGATATGACCTAAATGTTTAGATCACACCCTAGTCTAACCTTATAGGCCGGGTTGGGGCGTGACACCTTATAAGTAGAATAGTATCAGAGCTTAGATTGCTTAAGCCAGGTTTAACTCTCGGACCGTGGGTAGAGCCCTAAGATAATTAGGATGACTTGTTTATATGTTATTGAGTGATAGTATTAAATGTGCCTTCTATGTTTTATGTGTTTAAGTGATTAACATGCCTTAATTATTTCTAGAATTGTATCTATATTATGTTGCATATCTTATGCATTAAATTCTTAATTGTCATAATTTAATAAATTATGCATCGTAATCCGTGCCTATAGATGGCTGGCCCTAGTACCCGCACTACTAATAGGAGTGGTGAACCCCAAGAGACCGGAGATGCCTATCAAACTAATCCCGGTATAGCTATGTTTAATATGATGGCGAATGCCATGGATCGTGTATCACGAGTGATGGAGCGTCAGGATGCACGTGAAGCCAACAACAACAACAACAACAGGAATGATGGTAACCATGGGAGACATAGCAGAATGAGGGAGTTCATTGACTTTTGCCCTTCTAAATTCCACAGGGAAGCTGATGATGAGAAAGTTGAGGCTTGGCTGTCCGAGATTGAGAAGATTTTCAGGCCACTTGATTATACAAATGAAGAAAAGGTGGAGTTTACTATGTTTCTGTTGCACGGGGATGCTGAACATGGGTGGCACACTGTGGAGGCACTGTGGGGAACTGATCAGACACCTCGCTTGTGGGGTAATTTTGTTAAGGCATTTAAGGAGAAATATGTACCTGCAATTTCCAGGCAGAGGCGGATTGAGGAGTTCATGCACTTGACCTAGGAAAACATGACAGTGGCCTAGTACGAGGCTCGTTTTGACCGACTGTCCCATTATGCTCAATATATGGTTAGTACTCCGGAGGCGAAGATGTGGAAATTTACTACTGGATTGAGGCCAGAGATTCAGGACCAGTTGGCTTCTCATGACTTTGATACCTATTCTGCTCTCTTTGCTGCTGCCTATCGAGTTGAGAAGAGGAAACTAGATGGAGCCGGTTCGAGTCAGCCGAACAAGAAACCATACAAGTCTCCAGGTCAGCAGAGAAAATTCCAGAGTCAGAGTCGTAATCAGGTCCAGAGCCAGAATAGACTAGTGAATAACCGTGGCCTGACGAAAGCGCCATCAGCCTCTTATGCCCGTGGATCCACAAGTAGTTTACCCGCTACTCAGTCCGTCAACTATTCTTATTGTGACAGGAAGAGGCATACCGAGGCCCAGTGTTGGAGGAAGTCAGGATGATATATGAGATGTGGCAGTGATCAGCATCGGATCAAGGACTGTCCTAAACAGCAGGCAGGGCAGAATCAGGGTAAACCAACTGGTAGAGGCAAGACTCCAGTTCCTAGAGTTCAGGCTCGAACCTATGCTATTGAGTGCGAGGAGATTCCCGATGAGACCACTGTTGTTGAAGGTACATTCTTCATACTGAATCAACCTATTAGAGTGTTAATTGATCCGGGTGCTACTCATTCATTTATTACTCCCTTATGTGTGGAACGTGTGAAACTGAAAGTTGTATGTTTGCCATACGAAGTAGAAGTTGGTACGCCAATGGGTTCTAAACTCGTTACTAGCTCAGCTTGTAAAGCCTGTAAAATCCAAATTAGGGATAGGGAATTCTCAACCAATCTTATTGTATTACCTTTTCAAGATTATGAGGTCATTTTAAGGATGGACTGGCTGGCAAAACATCATGTCCAACTAGATTGTCGAACGAAGATTATAACGTTCTGGGTACCTGGTCAACCAATACTGGAGGTTATGGGTCGAAGAGATTTTACCGGGAGTTCCATCATTTCATCTACGAAAGCAGTGAAGTCCTTGAGAAAATGGTGTAGCGGATACTTAGATTACCTTATCAACAAGCCGTCGGACAAAGCTAAGTTGGAGGAGATGCCAGTGATCAAAGATTATGCGGATGTGTTTCCAGAAGAATTACCCGGTTTACCCCCGAATCGGGAAATCGAGTTTGTTATAGAGTTACTGCCTGGCGCCCAGCCGATATCTAAAGCTCCCTATCGTATGGCACCGGCCGAGCTACAAGAATTGAAGGACCAATTGCAAGGATTACTGAAGAAGGGGTTTGTTCAACCAAGTTCTTCACCGTGGGGTGTACCAGTTCTATTTGTAAAGAAGAAAGACGGAACGTTGAGGCTATGCATCGACTACCGAGGATTGAACCAAGTGACTGTCAAGAATAAATACCTACTTCCACTGATCGACGAGTTATTTGATCAACTGCAAAGAGCCAAAGTGTATTCAAAACTCGACTTGAGGCAAGGGTATTATCAGTTGCAGATCAAAAAGGAAGATGTGCCTAAAACGGCCTTCAGGACGAGATATGGGCATTATGAATATGTGGTGATGCCTTTTGGACTAACCAATGCCCCTGCAGCTTTTATGGACTTGATGCACAGGGTGTTTCAACCCTACTTGGACCAATTTGTGGTGATTTTCATTGATGATATTTTGGTATACTCGAAATCTGAGGCAGAGCATGAGCAACATCTGTGGTTGGTACTGCAGAAACTCTGAGAGCATCAATTGTATGCAAAGTTTAGCAAGTGTGAAATTTGGTTGCAGCAGATTGCATTTTTGGGGCATATTATATCCCAAGAGGGAATAGCGGTGGATCCAGCAAAGGTAGATGCAATGATGTCTTATAAGAAGCCGGAGAATGTTACAGAGGTTCGGAGTTTCCTTGGTCTAGCCGGCTATTATCGGAGATTCGTGAAAGATTTCTCTAAGATTGCAGGACCACTTACAAAGCTCACTCAAAAGAAAACAAAGTTCGTGTGGGATGATAAGTGTGAGAATAGCTTCCAAGAATTGAAGAAAAGATTGACTACCGCACCTGTTCTTGCATTGCCTAAAGGGAGTCAAGGTTTTGTAATCTATAGCGATGCTTCAAAAGAAGGATTGGGTTGTGTGTTGATGCAAAATGGAAGGGTGATTGCATATGCTTCTAGGAAAGCAAAGCCGTATGAATTGAATTACCCGACGCATGATTTGGAGTTAGCGGCTATTGTGTTTGCACTCAAGAAATGGAGGCATTATCTGTGGGATAACAAGTTTGAGGTATTTACTGATCACAAGAGCTTGAAATACTTGTTCACTCAAAAGGAGTTGAATATGAGGCAAAGGCGGTGGATGGAACTTTTGAATGATTATAACTGCACAATCAATTTTGTGCCCGGTAAAACAAATGTAGTTGCAGATACTTTAAGTAGAAAAGCAAGCATGGCAAAACTGGAAGTCAAGGTGCAGGAGTTGTTGGAGGAAGCATTTTTGTGGAAACCACAATTGACTCGGAAAGGGTTACTTTCTGCCACTACGCAAGTTCAATCGACCTTGTTGTCTGAGTTACGAGAGGCTCAACAGAAGGACCAACAGTTTCAGAAGATTAAAGAAGGCAACGCAGATTTCAAGTTTCATGATGATGGTGTTTGGAGGTTTAGAAATCGGATTTGTGTTCCTAATGAACCAGAGCTGAAAAAGAAGATTCTTGAAGAAGCCCATAATTCAAGATATACTATTCACCCCGGCGGAACAAAGATGTACCGGGATCTGAAGCAATACTATTGGTAGAATAACATGAAAAGAGAAATTGCGGAGTTTGTGGCACGGTGCTTGACTTGCCAGAGAGTCAAAGCGGAGCATCAACGACCCGCAGGCTTACTTCAGCCGTTGGAGATTCCTCAATGGAAATGGGAACATATAACTATGGACTTTGTTATGGACCTGCCCAGATCACAAAAGGGTCATGACGCCGTTTGGGTCATAGTGGATAGATTGACTAAGTCGGCGCACTTCTTACCGATGAACAAGGGGGATAGTCCTGAGAAATTAGGAGATATGTAAGTGGCAGAGATTGTAAGATTGCACGGGATGCCTGTGAGTATTGTATCGGATAGGGATCCTCGTTTTACTTCCCGATTTTGGAAGCGATTGCAAGAAGCTTTGGGAACGAAGCTGAGTTTCAGCACGGCTTATCACCCTTAGACTGATGGACAATCGGAAAGGACTATTCAGATTTTGGAGGATATGCTGAGGGCGTGTGTTTTGGATTTCGGAAAAGGTTGGAAGAAATATATGTCCTTAGCGAAGTTCGCCTATAAAAATAGTTATCAGGCCACTATCGGGATGGCCCCATTTGAGGCGTTGTATGGACGGAAGTGTCGATCCCCAATTTACTGGGATGAAGTAGGTGAGACGAAGACTTTTGACCCGACCTTTCTACCTGAACTTGTGAAGACTGGTGATAATATCCACCTCAGCCGAAAACGGATGGTTACCGCCCAGAGCAGGAAGAAGAGTTATGCAGACCGACGGAGACGGAGCCAAGAGTTTGAGGTTGACGACAAGGTGTTCTTGAAGATATCACCCCAAAGGGGACTGATTAAACATGGCAAGGGTGGAAAGTTGAGCCCGAGGTTCATGGGACCATTTGAGATAATTGAGAAGGTTGGCAAATTGGCGTATCGCCTGGTACTACCCCAGAACCTCTCCAATATTCACGACGTCTTTCATGTTTCGATGCTGCGGAAGTATCATCCTGATTCGTCGCATATCTTGGAGCCAGAGCCGTTGCAGCTTCGGGAGAACTTGTCTTATGAGGAGAAGCCCATTCGGATCCTAGACCAGCAGGATCGGGAGTTGCGCAACAAAACTATACCAATGGTGAAAGTACTATGGGATCATCATGGAGTTGAAGAAGCAACGTGGGAAAGACGAGACCAGATAGAGGAGCAATATCCAGCTTTATTTCAAGGTAATGTTGAATTTCGGGACGAAATTCTTTTAAGGAGGGGAGGATGTGAGGCCCGACCCCGATTAGCTTGCGTTACCTTGTTTCGTATGCCCTAATCTAGATTTGCGTGCCTTGACCTAGGTTTAAGAATTGTGTTCGTTTTATGTGCCTTGCATTGAATTACGTGCATTCATTTAGGGTTGCGTGCTTTTACTTGAAAAACGAGCATTCGTCTCATAGTTCGTTCCCTACCTCGTAGTGCATGCCCTAGACCTAGGAAAGCGTGCCCTCACTCTAATCAAGAAAGCATCCTACACAAAGCACTAGACTACTAAATAATCCTACAAACTCCACTATCAATATTATAATCCTAAATCAATTCACTAGAAGACAAAAAATTCACCAAACACTAAGCATTCCTTATTCTTTATTCTTTATTCTTTTTACACTTTCAACACACAATTAAATAACACTCAAAATATGACAAAAAATCAGATTTTGAGAAGCCTTGGCCGACCACTATGTGGTTTCTTTGCATGCATGCCCAATTCAAATTCATTTCTAGACAAGTTATGACAAAAACACTTATCAATGCATAAAAAATTACTCAAAACCACCTCAATTTCCTCACCTTGCTCGACCAAACAACCTTTGCGCATGCTAGCATTTTAAAATCACACCTTGAAGACACAAAAATCTGATTCATCAAGCTCAAGGCCGAACATGCTCATCAAAGTTGCAAAGGCCTTCATTTTCTTTTTGTCATTTCTTCTTTCTTCCTCAGTCTTCTCTCTCTTCCTCTCATTTTTCTCTCTCTCTCTCTCAGCCTTGGCTGATTCTCTTCACTTCACAACTCATCTTCATCATCCTAAGGTTAATCAAGGCAAGCCCAAGCAAAGGAACTCAACCAAGCTAGCTAGATTGCAAGAAAACACACATGCAAGCTATTGAGTCTTCATTTCGGCCTAGGTGAGTTACTAAGCTTCCATTTCTTTTCTTCTTGTTCTAACCACATGCATGTACTAAGAGCTTGGTCACTAAGCTAGGAAAAATAGGGAAAATCTAGTTGGAACCTTGGCTAGGCAAAGGAGAAGAAGAAAGTTGTGCTTCAACAATTTTTGTGCATCTTCTTGGTGGATTGCTAAGGTGAGGGCTAAAACCTTTTGAAAATCCTTCAAAAATTCACATGCATGCTCATGAAAGTATGTCTTTGCTTCTGTACTTGAGTTATATGTTCGTTCATAAGCTTTTTCAACCATACATGGTAGGTGACTAGTTTGGCCGGTTTTGAACACTTTTCGCAGAAATAGGACAAAGCTAATTTCGACTCTAAAGTCCTCAAAATGGCAAATCTTTGAAATGTGTCCAAATCTGGAAATATGGAAAAATGAAGCAGGTTTTGGCAGATGCACTGACCTTGTAGAACGAACCAGATTTGACTTAGTAAATGATGTCCAAAATGCATGAAATTTGGTTTTCTGATATATTTTTCAGTTATGGACATTTTCGTCAGAAATGGACCAAGGCTAAATCGGAACCTAAGGACCTAAAAAATGTCAATTATGGAAATGTGTGCAAATCTGGACAGTTTTGTGCTATCCCACTGTTTCGGCTATAACTAATGATCCTGAACTCCAAATGATGCAAGGTTTGTTTCTGATTTTAGTTTACTTCTTAAGCTTTAATTTGAAATCTTATTCACTGGAATTGAAGATTGTTTGCCTAACTTAATTATTGTGAGAAAACAGCTTATTACAGTGAGGGTTTCACTTGGTTACATGCTTAGAAAATTGTTGTAACTTCTCTTCTGGTAATAATTGCTTGGGATTGTGACATTGGGATTGTTGTGTGGACTGTTTTGAGTACTTGGAGATGTTTGAATTAATCGATGCATGAATAGAGATTGATTTTGAGTTGGCTTAGGATTTAATCACACGGGTAAGCACGAAATGGAAACCCTAATGACTAGGTAGTCTTGCTAAGTGTTTTTCATTTCGATATTGTGTGGAATTATATTCTTAGTAGGCTGCCCATAGATGCCCTTATAGTCCTAAATGTGATTTTGATCATTGCATGTTGACAAATAGGCTTTTCTTGCATCCGAGCCCACGTAGATGTTGTTGCATGTTATATAATCTTATTATTTGATTACGTGGACTTTGAATTGAGTTAGATGGCGTGATTTACATGTGTTACATGGCTGCTCGTTTAATGTTCATATAACTCTATATGCCTTTCAAGTGAAATTACTTGTCTTATCGTGCCCTGCTTGTTTACTTGTCAATGTGCAATCTTATGACTATCTGAAGGAAACCTACTTTGTTGTCCTCCTAATGTGATATATTAAATGTCATAAATGTGCATTGCATACAAAGTTGCAACCTTTCATTTCGGCATGGTAGCGATCACGCACACCGGGCGACATCAGGCTTGCCGGTGCACCCGTGACTACCATGGTCATATTTCCTCTCTCGCTTGGGGGCTAGACTTCCTCGGATAGTTGGGTCATAGGATTTCGGGGTACATCTGGAGTACACCCACCTGGCGTGTTTGGGGGATGATTCGAAGTCGGCCGCAACAACTGATTCTGGGACCGATCTGAGAGCAAAAGCTCACCGTATCCTTTTACTATGTGTATAAGTACTCTCGCTTGGTTCCTAGAGAACGTCAGGGAGGAAAGACTGGTATTTTTGTTCCTTTACTTTATATTATTGTTATATTCAATCTTGCAAAAGGATTTTCATAAGTTGAACCGAAAAATGAGTTTCAAAACCTATTTCTTGTTTCCCCCTCGCTGAGTTCATAAGGACTCACCCTCTTTTATCATCTCAGGTAAAGAAGATCTAGAACAGGTACCCGAGGACGGTGTTCCTAACGATGAATCCTTGGAGTGATTGCCTGTCTTGTGTGCTTTGCTTGATTGTGGTTACTTGTGAACTCTATGCTACTTGAAGACTATTTCCTTTATGTTGCTTGTTATTTGTAATGTAAAAGACCCCCGTTGTAATTCGGGGTCTAATTTTGGTTTGTACTGATATTGCTAGACAGACACTAGATACTACTATGATCGTTTTGCTATTATTACTGCTAGTATCTATCATAGGTTATGACATATTAGGTAAGGACTAAGTAAATGAACCTATCCAATCTTAAACAGGTACACGCTTTTAAGCTAAGATCAACATGTACTTTTGTAACGAGGATAAACAAACAAACGAGACATAGTATCATGCTAGGTTATAAATCAAACGACACATCGAGATAACCAAAAGGCATTTCAATTGATGTTAAATAGAAATCTTAGTTGGAAATGAAATTGAGATTGGAAAATTTTGAGGCGTTTAGAGAATTAGGCCAAACCAAATAGCCCAATTACAGCCGTTATGCTGTCGGTTTTCCAGAAAATTTTGGAGTTTAGACTAAAACATTAAGTGTTAAATCTTCATAAACGGTTAAGTATGTGATATGACCTGAATGTTTAGATCACACACTAGTCTAAACTTATAGGCCGGGTTGGGGCGTGACAATCCTTTTCACGGCTCACGACGTACGATCCGGGACGGAAAAACAGCGCAAAAGAAGAAAAGTGTCACGAAACTAATGAAAACTTTCAATTTTAGGTTAAGAAAACAGGCGCATCCAAGCAAACTTGGTGCCCCCGTCGTAGAGCTCTCAGAGAGCTTTCCAACGGTATGCTGTACGCCGTGTAACTCCTTATGGATCAATAGTTATGGGCACCGGAGCGACGGATACCTAGTCATAAGTCCTACGCCCTGTGTTTGCGGGCCCAACCTCTTCGTGAAGAGAAGTTGTCTGGCCCAAGGTGCCGTTGGATTCAGTAATAGAAATGTGATGGATTAGGTTGTCGTCCTTTATGCGGCTCATGACGTACGAATCGGGATAAAAAAAAATAGCACAAAAGAAGAAAAGTGTCCCGAAAGTAATGAAAATGTTCAACTTTTATCTCCAAAAATAGGTGCAGCCGAGCAAGCTTGGTGCCCCCGTCGTAGAGCTCTCGGAGAGCTTTCCAACGGTATGCTGTGTGCCGTGTAACTCCTTACGGATCAAAAGTTATGGGCACCAGAGCGACGGATACCTAGTCACATGCCCCACGCCCTCTATTTGCAGGCCTTGGATTTACGTGAAGTGAAGTTGTCATGCCCAAGGTGCCGTGTGATTCGGTAATAGAAATGTGATGGATTAGGTTGTCGTCCTTTTCGCAGCTCACGACATACGATCCTGGACGGAAGAACATCACAAAAGAAGAAAAGTATCCCGAAACTGATGAAAACGTTTGATTTTGGGCTCTAAAAATAGGGGCAGCCAAGCAGGCTTGGTGCCCCCTTCGTAGAGCTCTCGAAGAATTTTCGAGCGGTATGCTGTGCGCCGCGTAACTCTTTACGAATCAAAAGTTATGGGCACCAGAGCGACGGATACCTGGTCACAAGCCCGCTGCCCTCTGTTTGCGGGCCCACCCTCTACGTGAAGTGAAGTTGTCTTGCCCAAGGTGCCGTGTGATTCGGTAATATAAATGTGATGGATTAGGTTGTCGTCCTTTTCACGGCTCACGACGTACGATCCGGGTCGGAAAAATAGCGCAAAAGTAGAAAAGTGTCCCGAAAATGGTAAAAATGTTCGATTTTGGGCTCCAAAAATAGGTGCAGCCGAGAAAGCTAGGTGCCCCTTTCGTAGAGCTCTCAGAGAGCTTTTCAACGGTTTGTTGTGCACCGCGTAACTCTTTACGGATAAAACGTTATGGGCACCGGAGCGACGGATACCTAGTCATAAGTCCTACGCCCTGTGTTTGCGGGCCCAACCTCTATGTGAAGTGAAGTTGTCTTGCCCAAGGTGCCGTGGGATTCGGTAATAGAAATGGGATGGATTAGGTTGTCGTCCTTTTCACGGCTCACGACGTACGATCCGGGGTGAAAAAATAGCGTAAAAGAAGAAAAGTGTCCCGAAACCAATGAAAACGTTCAATTTTGGGCTCTGAAAACAAGCGCAACCGAGCAAGCTTGGTGCCCCCGTCGTAGAGCTCTCGGATAGCTTTCCAACGGTATGTCGTGCCCCGCGTAACACCTTACGGATCAAAAGTTATGAGCACCGGAGCGACGAATACCTTGTCACAAGCCCCACGCCCTCTGTTTGCGGAGTCTGCCTCTACGTGAAGTGAAGTTGTCTTGGCCAATGTCCATGTGATACGATAATAGAAATGTGTTGGATTAGGTTGTTGTCCTTTTCGCGGCTCACAACATACGATCCGAGACGATAAAACAGCGCAAAAGAAGAAAATTGTCGCTAAACTAATGAAAACGTTTGATTTTGGGCTCTAAAAATAGGCACAGCCGAGCAAGCTTGGTGCTCCCATCGTAGAGTTCTTGGAGAGCTTTCCAACGGTATGGTGCGCGCTACGTAACTCTTTACGGATCAAAAGTTATGATCACCGGAGCGACGGATACCTGGTCACAAGCTCCACGCCTTGTGTTTGCGGGCCCAGCCTCTATGTGAAGTAAAGTTGTCTTGCCCAAGGTGCCATGGGATTCGGTAATAGAAATGGGATGGATTAAGGTGTTGTCCTTTTTGCTGTTCACGATGTACGATCCGGGACGAAAAAATAGCGTAAAAGAAGAAAAGTGTCCCAAAACTAATGAAAACGTTCGATTTTGGGCTACAAAAATAGGTTTTCAAGCAAGCTTGGTGCCCCCGTCGTAAAGCTCTCAATGTGCTTTCCAACGGTATGCTGTGCGCCGCGTAACTCCTTAGGGATCAAAAGTTATGGTCATCGAATCGACGGATACCTGGTTACAAGCCCCACGCCCTCTGTATGTAGGCCCAGCCTCTACGTGAAGTGATGTTGTCTTGCCCAAGGTGCCATGTGATTCGGTAATAGAAATGTGATGGATTAGGTTGTCGTCCTTTTCGCGGCTCACGACGTACAATTCGGGACGAAAAAATAGCGTAAAAGAAGGAAAGTATCCCAAAACATATGAAAATATTTGATTTTGGGCTACGAAAACAGGCGTAGCAGAGCAGGCTAGGTGCCCCCATCGTAGAGCTCTCGGAGTGCTTTCCAACGGTATGCTGTGCGCCGCGTAACACCTTACGGATCAAAAGTTATGAGCACCGGAGCGACAGATACCTGGTCACAAGCCCCATGTCCTCTATTTGCGGGGTCTGCCTCTACGTGAAGTGAAGTTGTCTTGGCCAAGGTACCGTGTGATTCAGTAATAAAAATGTGTTGGATTAGGTTGTCGACCTTTTCGTGGCTCACGACGTACGATCCAGGATGAAAAAATAGCGCAAAAGAAGAAAAGTGTCCCGAAACTAATGAAAACTTTCGATTTTGGGCTCTAAAAACAGGCACAGTCGAGCAAGCTTGGTGCCCCCATCGTAGAGCTCTTGGTGAGCTTTCCAACGGTATGGTGTGCGCCGCATAACTCCTTACGGATCAAAAGTTATGGGCATCGGAGAGACGGATACCTGGTCACAAGCCCCACGCCCTCTATTTGCAGGCCTAGCCTCTACGTGAAGTGAAGTTATCTTGCCCAAGGTGCCGTGTGATTCGTTAATAGAAATGTGATGGATTAGGTTGTCGTCCTTTTCGCGGCTCACGACGTACAATCCCGGACCGAAAAATCGCACAAAAGAAGAAAAGTATCCCAAAACTGATGAAAAAGTTGGATTTTGGGCTCTGAAAATAGGTGCAGCCGAGCAGGCTAGGTGCCCCCATCGTAGAGCTCTAAAAGAGCTTTCCAACGGTATGCTGTGCGCCGCGTAACTCCTTACAGATCAAAAGTTATGGGCACCGGAGCAACGGATACCTGGTCACAAGCCCCACGCCCTATGTTTACGGGCCATACCTTTACGTGAAGTGAAGTTGTCTTTCCCAAGGTGCCATGTGATTCGGTAATAGAAATGTGATGGATTAGGTTGTCATCCCTTTCGTCGCTCACGACGTACGATCCGGGATAGAAAAACAGTGCAAAAGAAGAAAAGTGTCCCAAAACTGATGAAAACGTTCGATTTTGGGCTTCAAAAACAAGCGCACCCGAGCAAGCTAGGTGCCCCAGTCGTAGAGCTCTCGGAGTGCTTTCCAACGGTATGCTGTGCGCCGTGTAACACCTTACGGGTCGAAAGTTATGAGCACCAGAGCGACGAATAGCTGGTCACAAGCCATACGCCCTCTGTTTGCGGGGTCTACCTCTGCGTGAAGTGAAGTTGTCTTGGCCAAGGTGTCGTGTGATTCAGTAATAGAAATGTGTTTGATTATGTTGTCGTCCTTTTCGCGGTTCACGACGTACGATCCGGGATGAAAAAACAGCGCAAAAGAAAAAAAGTGTCCTGAAATTAATGAAAATGTTTGATTTTCGGCTCTGAAAACAGGCACAGCCTAGCAAGCTTGGTGCCCACATCGTAGAGTTCTCGGAGAGCTTTCCAATGGTATGGTACGCGCCGCGTAACTCTTTACGGATCAAAAGTTATGAGCACCAAAGCGACGAATACCTGGTCACAAGCCCCATGCCCTCTGTTTGCGGGCCCAGCCTCTACGTGAAGTGAAGTTGTCTTGGCCAAGGTGCCGTGTGATTCGTTAATAGAAATGTGATGGATTAGGTTGTCGTCCCTATTGCGGCTCATGACGTACGATCCGGGACAGAAAAACAGCGCAGAAGAAGAAAAGTGTCCCAAAAATGGTGAAAACGTTCGATTTTAGGTTTTGAAAATAGGCGCAGCCGAGCAAGCTAGGTGCCCCTTTCGTAGAGTTCTCGGAGAGCTTTCCAACGGTATACTGTGCGCCGTGTAACTCTTTACAGATAAAATGTAATGGGCACCGGAGCGACGGATACTTGGTCACAAGCCCCACGCCCTGTGTTTGCGGGCCCAGCCTCTATGTGAAGTGAAATTGTCTTGTCCAATGTGCCGTGGGATTCGGTAATCGAAATGGGATGGATTAGATTGTCGTCCTTTTTGGGGCTCACGACGTACGGTACGGGACGAGACGAAAAAATAGCGCAAAAGAAGAAAAGTATCCCGAAATTGATGAAAACATTCGATTTTGGACTCCGAAAATAGCCTCATCCAAGCAAGGTTGGTGCCCCCGTCGTAGAGCTCTCAATGTTATTTCCAATGGTATACTGTGCGCCGCGTAACTACTTATGCATTAAAAGTTATGGGCACCAGAGCGACGGATACCTGGTTACAAGCCCCACGCCCTCAGTTTGCGGGCCCAGCCTCTACGTGAAGTGAAGTTGTCTTGCCCAAGGTGCCATGTGATTCAATAATAGAAATGTGATGGATTAGGTTGCCGTCCCTTTTGCGGCTCACGACGTACGATCCTGGACGGAAAAACAGCGTAAAAGAAGGAAAGTGTCCCAAAACTTATGAAAATATTCAATTTTGGGCTCTGAAAATAGGCGCAGCCGAGCAGGCTTACTGCCCCAATTGTAGAGCTCTCCGAGAGCTTTTCAACGGTATGATGTGCGCCACGTAACTCCTTACGGATCAAAAGTTATGGGCACCGGAGCGACGGATACCTGGTCACAAGCCCCACGCCCTCTGTTTGCGGGCCCTGCCTCCACATGAAGTGAAGTTGTCTTGCCCAGGGTGACGTGTGATTTGGTAATAGAAATGTGATGGATTAGGTTGTCGTCCTTTTCGTGGCTCACGACGTACGATCCGTGATGGAAAAAAAGCGCAAAAAAAGAAAAGTGTCCCGAAACTGATGAAAATGTCCGATATTGGGCTCCGAAAATAAGCGTAACCGAGCAAGCTAGGTGCCCCCATCATAGAGTTCTCGGAGAGCTTTCCAACGGTATGCTGTGCGCCGCGTAACACCTTACGGAAGAAAAGTTATGAGCATCGGAGTGACGGATACCTGGTTACAAGCCCCACGCCCTCTGTTTGCGGGCTCTGCCTCTACGTGAAGTGAAGTTGTCTTGGCCAAGGTGCTGTATGATTCGGTAATAGAAATGTGTTGGATTAGGTTGCTGTCCTTTTCGCGGCTCACGACGTACGATCTAGGACGGAAAAATAGAGCATAAGAAGAAAAGTCTCCCGAAACTAATGAAAACGTTCGATTTTGGGCTCCAAAAACAGGCACATCCGAGCAAGCTTGGTGCCCCCGTCGTAGAGCTCTCGGAGAGATTTCCAACGGTATGCTGCGCGCCATGTAACTCCTTACGAATCAAAAGTTATGAGCACCAGAACGATGGATACCTGGTCACAAGCCCCACGCCCTCTATTTGTGGGCCCAGCCTCTACGTGAAGTGAAGTTGTCTTGGCCAAGGTGCCGTGTGATTCAGTAATAGAAATGTGTTGTATTAGGTTGTCGTCCTCTTCGCGACTCACGACGTACGATCCGGGACAGAAAAACAGCGTAAAAGAAGAAAAGTGTCCCAAAACTTATGAAAATGTTTGATTTTGGGCTCCGAAAATAGGTGAAGCCGAGCAGGATAAGTGCCCCCATCGTAGAGCTCTCAGAGAGCTTTCCTACGGTATGTTGTACGCCGCGTAACTCCTTACAGATCAAAAGTTATGGGCACCGGAGCGACGGATACCTAGTCGCAAGCCCCACACCCTCTGTTTGCGGGCCCTGCCTTTACGTGTAGTGAAGTTGTCTTGCCCAAGGTGCCATGTGATTCGGTAATAGAAATGTGATTTAATAGATTGTCGTCCCTTTCCCGGCTTGCGACGTACAATCCGGGACGGAAAAACAGCGCAAAAGAAGAAATGTGTTCCAAACTGATGAAAACGTTCGATTTTGGGCTCTAAAAATAGGCACAGCCTAGTAGACTTGCTGCTCCCGTCGTAGAGCTCTCGGAGAGCTTTCCAACGGTATGCTATGCGCTGCGTAACTCCTTACGAATTAAAAGTTATGGGTACCGGAGCGACGGATACCTGGTCACAAGCCCCATGCCCTCGGTTTGAGGGCCCAGCCTCTACGTGAAGTGAAGCTGTGTTGCCCAAGGTGCCGTGGGATTTGGTAATAAAAATATGTTGGATTAGCTTGTCATCCTTTTCGCGGCTCACGACGTATGATCAAAGATGGAAAAACAGAGCAAATGAAGAAAAGCGTCCCAAAACTGATGAAAACGTTCGATTTTGGGCTTCAAAACCAGGCGCAGTCGATCAGGCTTGATGTCCACATCGTACAGCTCTCGGAGAGCTTTCCAATGGTATGCTGTGCACCGCGTAACTCTTTACGGATCAAAAGTTATGGGCACCGAAGCAACGGATACCTGGTTACAAGCCCCACGCCCTGTGTTTGCGGGCCCAGCCTCTATGTGAAGTGAAGTTGTCTTTCCCAAGGTGGCGTGGGATTCGGTAATAGAAATGTGATAGATTAGGTTGTCGTCCTTTTCGCGGCTCACGACGTACGATTCGGGATGGAAAAATAGCACAAATGAAGAAAAATGTCCCAAAACTGATAAAAATGTTTGATTTTGGGCTCCAAAAATAGGCGCAGCTGAGAAGGCTTGCTGCCCCTGTCGTAGAGCTCTTGGAGAACTTTCCAACGGTATGTTGTGCGCCGCGTAACTCTTTACGAATCAAAAGTTATGGGCACCGGAGTGATGGATACCTGGTCACAAGCCCCACGCCCTGTGTTTGCGGGCCCATCCCCTATATGAAGTGAAGTTGTCTTGCCCAAATTGCCGTGGGATTCGGTAATATAAATGTGATGGATTAGGTTGTCATACTTTTCGCGGCTCACGACGTACGATCTGGGACAGAAAAATAGCGCAAAAGAAGAAAAGTGTCCGAAAACTTATGAAAATGTTCGATTTTGGGCTCCGAAAATAGGCGCAACCAAGCAGGCTAGGTTCCCTCATCGTAGAGCTCTGAGAGTGCTTTCCAACGGTATGCTGTGTGCCGCGTAACTCCTTACGGATCAAAAGTTATGGGCACCGGAGCGACGGATACCTGGTCACAAGCCCCACACCCTCTGTGTGCGGGCCCAGCCTCTACGTGAAGTGAAGTTGTCTTGCCCAAGGTGTCCTGTGATTCGGTAATAGAAATGTGATGGATTAGGTTGTCGTCCTTGTCGCGGCTCACGACGTACGATTCGGGACGGAAAAACAGCGTAAAAGTAGAAAAGTGTCCCAAAATTTACGAAAATGTTCAATTTTGGGCTCCGAAAACAGGCACAGCTGAGTAGGATAGGTGCCCCCATCTTAGAGCTCTCAGAGAGCTTTCCAACGGTATACTGTGCTCTGCGTAACTCCTTGCTGATCAAAAGTTATGGGCACCGGAGCGACGGATACCTGGTCACAAGCCCCACGTCCTCTGTTTGCGGGCCCTGCCTCTACATGAAGTGATGTTTTCTTGCCCAAGGTGCCTTGTGATTCGGTAATAGAAATGTGATGGATTAGGTTGTCGTCCATTTCACGGCTCACGACGTACGATCCGGGAGGTAAAACAGCGTAAAAGAAGAAAAGTGTCCCAAAAATGGTGAAACATTTGATTTTGGGCGCCGAAAATAGGCTCAGCCTAGCAAGCTTGGTGCCCTCGTCGTAGAGCTCTCAGAGAGCTTTCCAACAGTATGTTGTATGTCGCGTAACTCCTTACGGATCAAAAGTTATGAGTATCGAAGCAACGGATACTTGGTCACAAGCCCCACGCCCTCTGTTTGTGGGCCCAGCCTCTACATGAAGTGAAGTTGTCTTGCCTAAGGTGTCGTGTGATTTGGTAATAGAAATGTGATGGATTAGGTTGTCGTCCTTTTCGCGGCTCAAGACGTACGATCCGGGACAAAAAAACAGTGCAAAAGAAGAAAAGTGTCCCAAAACTTATGAAAATGTTCGATGTTGGGCTCCGAAAATAGGTGCAACCGAGAAGGCAAGGTGCCCCCAATGTAGAGCTCTCGGGGTACTTTCCAACGGTATGCTATGCGCCGCGTAACTACTTACAGATCAAAAGTTATGGGCATCGGAGCGACGGATACCTGGTCACAAGCCCCACACCCTCGGTTTGAGGGCCCAGCATCTACTGGAAGTGAAGTTGTTTCACCCAAGGAGCCGTGGGATTCGGTAATAAAAATGTGATGGATTAGGTTGTCATCCTTTTCGAGGCTCGCGACGTACAATCCCGGACGGAAAAATCGTGCAAAAGAAGAAAAGTGTCCCAAATTGATGAAAACATTGGATTTTGGGCTTTGAAAATAGGCATAGCCAAGTAGGCTTGCTGCTCCCGTCGTAGAGCTCTTGGATAGCTTTCGAATGGTATGCTGTGCGCCGCGTAACTCCTTACGAATCAAAAGTTATAGGCACCAGAGCGGCGGATACTTGGTCACAAGCCCCACGCCCTGTGTTCGAGGGCCCAGCCTCTACGTGAAGTGAAGTTGTCTTGCCCAAGGTGCCATGTGATTTGGTGATAAAAATATGTTGGATTAGGTTGTCGTCTTTTTCACAGCTCACAACGTAAGATCCTAGAAGGAAAAACAGCGCAAAAGAAGAAAAGTGTCCCAAAACTGATGAAAACGTTCGATTTTGGGCTCCAAAAATAGACGCAGCCGAGCAGACTTGCTGCCCAGGGCGTAGAGCTCTCGGAGAGCATTCCAACGGTATACTGTGCACCGCGTAACTTTTTAAGGATCAAAAGTTATGGACGCCGGAGCGACAGATACCTGGTCATAAGCCCAACGCCCTGTGTTTGCGGGCCGATCCCCTGTGTGAAGTGAAGTTGTCTTGCCCAAGGTGCCATGGGATTCGTTAATAGAAATGTGATGGATTAGGTTGTCATCCTTTTTGCAGCTCACGACGTACGATTCGGGATGAAAAAATAGCGCAAAAGAAGAAATGTGTCCCAAAACTTATAAAAATGTTCAATTTTGGGCTCCGAAAATAGGCGCAACCGAGCAGGGTAGGTTCCCTCATTGGAGAGCTTTCCAATGGTATGCTGTGCGCCGCGTAACTCCTTACGGATCAAAAGTTATAGGCACCGGAGCGACGGATACATGGTCACAAGCCCCACGCCCTCTGTCTACGGGCCCAGCCTCTACGTGAAGTGAAGTTGTCTTGCCCAAGGTGTCGTGTGATTCAGTAATAGATATGTGATGGATTAGGTTGTCATCCTTTTCACGGCTCACGACGTACGATCCGGGATGGAAAAACAACACAAAAGAAGAAAAATGTCCCAAAACTTATGAAAATGTTCGATTTTGGGCTCCGAAAATAGGTGCAACCGAGCAGGCTAGGTTCCCTCATTGTAGAGCTCTCAGAGTGCTTTCCAACAGTATGTTGTATGCCGCGTAACTCCTTACGAATCAAAAGTTATGGGCATCGGAGCGACAGATACTTGGTCATAAGCCCCACGCCCTCTGTCTGCGGGCCCAGCCTCTATGTGAAGTGAAGTTGTCTTGCCCAAGGTGTCGTGTGATTCGGTAATAGAAACGTGATGGATTAGGTTGTCGTCCTTTTCGTGGCCCACGACGTACGATCCAAGAAGGAAAAACCGCGTAAAAGAAGAAAAGTGTCCCAAAACATAAGAAAATTTTTGATTTTGAGCTCCGAAAATAGACGCAGCCGAGCAGGCTCGGTGCCCCCATCGTAGAGCTCATGGAGAGCTTTCCAACGGTATGCTATGCGCCGCGTAACTCCTTACGGATCAAAAGTTATGAGCACCGTAGCGACGGATACTTGGTCACAAGACCTACACCCTCTGCTTGCGGGCCCAGCGTCTACGTGAAGTGAACTTGTCTTGCGCAAGGTGTCGTGTAATTCAGTAATAGAAATGTGATGGATTAGGTTGTCGTTCTTTTCGTAGCTCACGACGTACGATCCGGGACAGAAAAACAGCGTAAAAGAAGAAAGTATCCCAAAACTTACGAAAATATTCAATTTTGGGCTCTGAAAACAGGCGCAGCCGAGCAGGCTAGGTGCCCCCATCATAGAGCTCTCAGAGAGCTTTCCTACGGTATGTTGTGCGCCGCGTAACTCCTTACGGATAAAAAGTTGTGGGCACCGGAGCGACGGATACCTAATCACAAGCCCCACACCCTCTGTTTGCGAGCCCAGCCTCTACGTGAAGTGATGTTGTCTTGCCTAAGGTATCGTGTGATTTGGTAATAGAAATGTGATGGATTAGGTTTTCGTCCTTTTCACGGCTCATGACGTACGATCCGGGACCGAAAAATAGCGTAAAAGAAGAAAAGTGTCCCGAAACTGATGAAAACATTCAATTTTGGGCTCGAAAAATAGGCGCAGCCGAGCAAGCTTTGTGCCCCCATCTTAGAGCTCTCGGAGAGCTTTCCTACGGTATGTTGTGCGACGCGTAACTCCTTACAGATAAAAAGTACTGGGCACTGGAGCGACGGATACCTGGTCACATGCCCCACGCCCTCTGTTTGCCAGCCCAGCCTCTACGTGAAGTGATGTTGTCCTGCCCAAGGTGCCGTGTGATTCGGTAACAAAAATATGTTGGATTAGGTTGTCGTCCTTTTCGCGGCTCACGACATAAGATCCTGGAAGGAAAAACAGTGCAAAAGAAGAAATGTGTCCCAAAACTGATGAAAACGTTCGATTTTGGGCTCCAAAAACAGGCGCAGCCGAATAGGATTGCTGTCCACGTCGTAGAGCTCTCGGAGATCTTTCCAACAGTATGCTGTGGGCCGCGTAACTCTTTACGGATGAAAAGTTATGGGCACCAGATAGACGGATACCTGGTCACAAGCCCTACGCCCTGTGTTTGCCGGCCCAGCCTCTATGTGAAGTGAAGTTTTCTTGCCCAAGGTGCTGTTGGATTCGGTAATAGAAATGTGATGGATTAAGTTGTCGTCCTTTTCGCGGCTCACGATGTACTATCTAGGACGGAAAAACAACGTAAAAGAAGAAAAGTGTCCCGAAACTAATGAAAACATTCGATTTTGGGCTTCGAAAACAGACGCAGCCGAGCAAGCTTGGTGCCCCCGTCGTAGAGCTCTCAGAGAGCTTTCCAACGGTATGCTGTGCGCCGCGTAACTCCTAACGACTCAAAAGTTATGAGCACCGGAGAGACAGATACCAGGTCACAAGCCCTACGCCCTCTGTATGCGGGCCCAGCCTCTACATGAGGTGAAGTTGTCTTGCCCAAGATGTCGTGTGATTCGGTAATAAAAATTAGATGGATTAGGTTGTCATCATTTTCGCGGCTCACGACGTACGATCCGGGACGGAAAAACAGCGCAAAAGAAGAAAAGTGTCCCAAAACTTATGAAAATGTTCGATTTTGGGCTCTGAAAATAGTCGCAACCGATCAGGCTAGGTGCCCCCATCGTAGAACTCTCAGAGTGCTTTCCAACGGTATGCTGTGCGCCGCGTAACTCCTTACGGATCAAAATTTATGGGCACCAGAGCGACGAATACTTGATCACAAGCCCCACGGCCTCTGTTTGCGGGCCCAACCTCTACGTGAAGTTATGTTGTCTTGCCCAAGGTGTCGTGTGATGCGGTAATAGAAATGTGATGAATTAGGTTGTCGTCCTTTTCGAGGCTCACGACGTACGTTTCGGGACGAAAAAATAGCGTAAAAGAAGAAAAGTATCCCAAAACGTATGAAAATGTTCAATTTTGGTCTCCGAAAACAAGCTCAGCCGAGCAGGCTAGGTACCCTCATCGTAGAGCTATCAGAAAGCTTTCCTACGGTATGTTGTGCGCCGCGTAACTCCTTACGGATAAAAAGTTATAGGCACCGGAGCGACGGATACCAGGTAATAAGCCGCACGCCCTCTGTTTGCGAGCCCAGCCTCTACTTGAAGTGATACTGTCTTACCTAAGGTGCCGTGTGATTTGGTAATAGAAATGTGATGGATTAGGTTGTCGTCCTTTTCACGGCTCATGACGTACTATCCGGGACGGAAAAATAGCTTAAAAGAAGAAAAGTGTCCCGAAATTGATGAAAACATTCGATTTTGGGCTCGAAAAACAGGCGCAGCCATGCAAGCTTTGTGCCCCTATCGCAGAGCTCTCAGAGAGCTTTCCAACAGTATGCTGTGCGCCGCGTAACTTGTGAGGCCCGACCCCGAATAACGTGTCCTACCTCGATTTGCGCGCCTTAGACCTAAAATTATATGACTGACCTAGGATTACGTGCCCTGTCTTGGTTTTCGTGCATGCCTCGTTATACGTGCCTTAACCTAGAATTGTGTGCCCTAATCCTCGATATACGTGCGATACCTAGATAAACATGCCATGACCTTAATTTACGTGCGAGACCTTGATTTGCGTGTGTCTCTTCGTTTCGTGTGCATTAACCTTGAACTGCGTGCCTTAACCTAGGTTTAAGAGTCGTGTCTTGAATTACGTGCATTGCATTGAATTACATGCCTTATTTTGGTCTACGTTCATTCACATAGGGTTGCGTGTGTTAGCATTAGAATCCGTGCACTTATCTTGAAGTATGTGCCTTAGTCTTGAAATACGTGTTGTACCTCGTAATTCGTGTCCTAGACCTAGAAATCCGTGCCACCACGTTAATCAAGAAAGAATCCTACATAAAGCACTAGACAATAAAATAATCCTACACAATCCACTAACCAATATTATATTTCTAATTCAAATTCTCTACAAACTCCACTAACAATAAAATAATACTAAACTATTCCTACATTTCCCAATAACTATTATTCTATTCATAATTCAACTCATCAACAAACATTCCTATATTTTATTCTACCTAGATTCCCTAATTTCCCAACATTCCTATTACAATTCTAATGACACAATTGCATAAAGAATTATTCCTAGACAAACTATGACAAACACTTAGCACAATGCATAAAACATTGCTCAAAATCACCTAAATCCTCTACCTTGCTCAACCAAACCACCTTTGTCCATGCTAAACATTTTAAAATCACACATTGGAGACACAAAAATCAGAATTTAATGGCCCAAGGCCGACCAAGTGCTTGAATAATGCAAAAGCCTTCATTTTTTTGTCATTTCTTCTTTCCTCTCACATTTTCTCTCTCTCCCTCTCATTCTCTCTCTCCATTTTGGTTTTGGCTGAGTTCTCTCCACCTCTTAGCTCATCTTCATCATCCTAAGGTGCATCAAGACAAACCATAAGCAAAGAAACTCACCCAAGCAAGCTAGGATGCAAGAAACACACATGCAAGCATTTTGAGTCACCATTTTCGGCCTAGGTAAGTTTTCTTTGCTTCCATTTCTTTTCTTCTTGTTCTAACCTCATGCATGTGCTAATAGATTGATCACTAGGCTAGGAAAAATAGAGAAACCAAGTTGGAATCTCGGCTAAGCAAGAAGAAGAAGAGATTTGAAGCTTCAACAAGTGTTTTGTGCATCTTTGTGGTTGATTGCTAAGGTGAGGGTTAAAACCTTTTGAAAACTCTTCAAAAATTCACATGCATGCTCATAAATGTGTGTATTTTCTTCTGTACTTGAGCTATATGGTCGTTCATAAGCTTAAACAACCATGCATGGCAAGATCTTGGCTTGAAAATGATGCTAGGTGAAGTCGAAATTGTTGACAGCTCTCTGACCAGTCTGTTAGAGGTAAGTTTAGCTAGGCCAATGATGTTGCAAATGCTTGAAAATTGGTAGGTGACTAGTTTGGACAGTTTTGAACGTTTTTCCTAGAAATAGTCTGAAGCTAATTTTGACTCTAAGGTCCTCAAAATGGCAAATCCTTAAAATGTGACCAAATCTGGAAATCTGGAAAAATGAAGCAGGTTTTGGCAGATGCACTGACTTTGTAGAACGAACCAGATTTGACTTAGTTAATGATGTCCAAAATGTATGAAAATTGGTGTGCTGCTAAAGTTTTTAGTTCTGGACAATTTTTTCAGAAATGGACCAAGGCTAAAAGTGACCCTAAGGACCTCAAAAACGTCAAATTCTGAAAAGTGTGCAAATCTGGACAGTTTTGCGCTATTCCACTGTTTCGGCTATATCAAATGATCCCGAACTCAAATTGGTGCAAGGTTTGTTTCTGATTTTAGTTAACTTCCTAAGCTTTAATTTGACATCTTATTCATTGGATTTGGAGATTGTTGGTTGTCCTATTGATTGTGAGAAAACAGCCTATTGCAGTAAAGGTTTCACTTAGCTATATGCTTGGAAAATTGATGTAACCTCTCTTGTGGTACTAATTGCTTGGAATTGTGGTGTTGGAATGTTGTGTGGACTGTTTTGGGTACTTGAGGATGTTTGAATTGAATGATGCATGACTTGAGAATGATTTTGAGTTGACTTAGGGTTTAATCACACGGTTAAGCATGAAACGGAAACCCTAATGACTAGGTAGTCTTGCTAAGTGTTGATCATTTGGATATTGTGTGGAAATTATATGCTTAGTGGGCTGCCCATAAATGTCTTATGACTTCAAATGTGATTTTGACCATTGCATGTTGACAAATAAGTTTTTCTTGCACCCAAACCCATGATTGATGTCATTGCATGTTGAATAATCTTATCACTTGATCACGTGGGCTTCTTAATGAGTTATATAACCTGTTTTACATGTGTTACATGGCTGCCTGTTTAATTTTCATATAACTCTATATGCCTTTCAAGTGAAATTACCTATCTTATCGTGCCCTGCTTGTTTACCTGTCAATGTGCAATCTTATGACTGTCCGGAGGCAACCTACTTTGTTGTCCTCCTACTGTGATATATTTCCTATCTTATCATGCCCTGCTTGTTTACCTGTCAATGTGCAATCTTATGACTGTCCGGAGGCAACCTACTTTGTTGTCCTCCTACTGTGAGATATTACCTGTTATGAATGTGCATTGCATACAAGGTTGCAACCTTTCCTGTCGGCATGGTAGCGATCACGTACACCGGGCTGCATTGGGCTTGTTGGTGCACCCGTGACTACCATGGTCCCATTCCCTCTCTCGCTTGGGGGCTAGACTTCCTCGGAGAGTTGCGTCGTAGGCTTTCGGGGTATATTCGGAGTACACCCATTTGGCGTGTTTTGGGGAATGATTTGAAGTCGGCTGCAACTTCTGATTCTGAAACTGATCTGAGAGCAAAAGCTCACTGTATCCTTTTTACTATCTGTATAAGTACTCTCGCTTGGTTCCTAGAGAACCTCGGGGAGGAAAGACTGGTATTTCAGTTCCTGTACTTGTATTATTGTTATATTCGTGCTTGCAAAAGGATTTTCATAAGTGAAACCGAAAAATGAGTTTCAAAACTTATTTCTCGTTCCCCCTCGCTGAGTTCATAAGGACTCACCCTCTTTTATCATGTCAGGTGAAGAAGATCAAGAACAGGTACCCGAGGACGATGTGCCTAACGATGATTCCTTGGAGTGATTGCCTGTCTTGTGTGCTTTGCATGATTTTGGCTATTTGTGAACTATGCTACTTGAAGACTATTTCTTTTATGTTGCTCGTTGTTTATTGATGTAAATGACCCCGTTGTAATTTGGGTCTAATTCTGGGATTGTACTATCTATAACCGGACAAACTTTTATTTGGTTGTTTGCTTTCGTTTTCTTAATTAGTAGTTATCGTAGGCATTCAAACCACTAGATGAACAATCAACTAAGTTAATTCTATCTAATTTTACTTAGGTGCTCATTTGCAAACTAAAGGATAATAGGTACTTGCATGATAGGAAATTGACAAATAAACGGGACATAGTTATCATGTTAGGCTTATTAACCAAACAAGACTTTCAAGATAAACTAGTTGGCCAATCGGTTGGTGACAAATATGAGTCATTAATGGAATTGGATTAATGATTGGAATAATTGAGGCGTTTAGAGAATTAGGTCAAATCAAAGAGCCCAATTACAGCCGTTATACTGCCGGTTTACCGAACAATTTTAGAGTTTAGGCCAAGACGTTAAGTGTTAAATCTTCATGAACGGGTAGCTACGAGACATGACTTGAATGATTAGAGCACACCCTAGTCTAACCTTTATAGGCCGGGTTGGGGCATGACATAACTTCTTACGGATAAAAGTTATGGGCACTGGAGCGATAGATACCTAGTCACAAGCCCCACGCCCTCTGTTTGCGAGCCCAGTGTCTACGTCAAGTGATGTTGTCTTGCCTAAGTTACCGTGTGATTCGGTAATAAAAATATGTTGGATTAGGTTGTCGTCCTTTTCGCGGCACACGACGTAAGATCCTAGAAGGAAAAACAACGCAAAAGAAGAAATGTATCCCAAACCTGATGAAAATGTTTGATTTTGGGCTCCAAAAATAGGCGCAACTGAGCAAGCTTGCTACCCACGTAGTAGAGCTCTCGGAGAGCTTTCTAACGGTATGCTGTGCGCTGCGTAACTCTTTACGGATCAAAAGTTATGGGCACCGGAGCGACGGATACCTGGTCACAAGCCCCACGCCCTCTGTTTGCGGGCCCAGCCTCTATGTGAAGTGAAGTTGTCTTGCCTAAGGTGCCGTGGGATTCGGTAATAGAAATGTGATGGATTAGGTTGTCGTCCTTTTCGCGGCTCACGACGTACGATCCGGGATGGAAAAACAGCGCAAAAGAAGAAAAGTGTCCCGAAACTAATGAAAATGTTCGATTTTGGGCTCCGAAAATAGGCGCAGTCGAGCATGCTTGGTGCCCTCGTCGTAGAGCTCTCAGAGAGCTTTCCAACGGTATGTTGTGCGCCATGTAACTCCTAACAGATCAAAAGTTATGAGCACCAGAGAGAAAGATACCAGGTCCCAAGCCCCACGCCCTCTGTTTGCGGGCCCAGCCTCTACGTGAGGTGAAGTTGTCTTGCCCAAGGTGTCATGTGATTCGGTAATAGAAATTAGATGGATTAGGTTGTCATACTTTTCGCGGCTCACGACGTACGATCCGGGATGAAAAAATAGCGCAAAAGAAGAAAAGTGTCCTAAAACTTATGAAAATGTTCGATTTTAGGCTCTGAAAATAGGCGCAACCAAGCAGGCTAGGTTACCTCATTGTAGAGCTCTCAGAGTGCTTTCCAACGGTTCGCTGTGCGCTGCGTAACTCCTTATGGATCAAAAGTTATGGGCACCAGAGCGACGGATACCTGGTCACAAGCCCTACGCCCTCTGTCTGCGGGCCCAGCCTCTATGTGAAGTGAAGTTGTCTCGCGCAAGGTGCCGTGTGATTTGGTAATAGAAATGTAATGGATTAGGTTGTTGTCCTTTTCGCAGCCCACGACGTACGATCCAGGTCAAAAAAACAGCGTAAAAGAAGAAAAGTCACCCGAAACTTATGAAAATGTTCAATTTTGAGCACCGAAAACAAGCGCAGCCGAGCAAGCTCGGTGCCCCCATCGTAGAGCTCACGGAGAGCTTTCCAACGGTATGCTGTGTGCCGCGTAACTCTTTACGGATCAAAAGTTATGATCACCGAAGCGACGGATACTTGGTCACAAGCCCCACGCCCTCTGTTTGCGGGCCCAGCATCTATGTGAAGTGAACTTGTCTTGCCCAAGGTGTCGTGTGATTCGGTAATAGAAATGTGATGGATAAGGTTGTCGCCCTTTTCGCGGCTCACAATGTACGATCCAGGATGAAAAAACTGCGCAAAAGAAGAAATGTGTCCCAAAACTTATAAAAATGTTCAATTTTGAGCTCCGAAAACAGGCGCAAGCAAGCAAGCTGGGTGCCCCCATCGTAGAGCTCTCAGAGTGCTTTCCAACGGTATGTTGTGCACCGCGTAACTCCTTATGGATCAAAAGTTAAGGGCACCGAAGCGACGGATACCTGGTCACAAGCCCCACTCCCTCTGTTTGCGGGCCCAGCCTCTACGTGAAGTGATGTTGTCTTGCCCAAGGTGCCGTGTGATTTGGTAATAGAAATGTGATAGATTAGGTTGTCGTCCTTTTCGCGGCTCACGAAGTACGATCCAGGATGGAAAAACAGCGTAAAAGAAGAAAAGTATCCCAAAACTTATGAAAATGTTCAATTTAGGGCTCCGAAAACGGGCGCAGCTGATCAGGCTTGGTGCCCCTATCGTAGAGCTCTCAGAAAGCTTTCCTACGGTATGTTGTGCTCCGCGTAACTACTTACGGATAAAAAGTTATGGGCACCAGAGCGATGGATACCTGGCCACAAGCCCCACGCCCTCTGTTTGCGAGCCCATCCTCTACGTGAAGTGATGTTGTCTTGCCTAAAGTGCCGTGTGATTCGGTAATAGAAATGTGATGGATTAGGTTGTCGTCCTTTTCACGGCTCATGACGTACGATCAGGGACGGAAAAATTGCGTAAAAGAAGAAAAGTGTCCCAAAACTTATGAAAATGTTCAATTTAGGGCTCCGAAAACGGGCGCAGCTGATCAGGCTTGGTGCCCCTATCGTAGAGCACTCAGAAAGCTTTCCTACGATATGCTTTGCGTCGCGTAAAATCTTACGGATAAAAAGTTATGGGCAACGGAGCGACGGATACCTGGTCATAAGCCCCGTGCCCTCTGTTTGCGGGTCCAGCCTCTACGTGAAGTGAAGTTGTCTTGCCCAAGGTGCCATGGGATTCGATAATACAAATGTGATGGATTAGGTTGTCGTCATTTTCGCAGCACATGACATATGATCCGGGACGAAAAAACTGCGTAAAAGAAGAAAAGTGTCACGAAACTGATGAAAACATTCGATTTTGGGCTCGAAAAACAGGCGCAGCCGTGCAAGCTTTGTGCCCCATTGTAGAGCTCTCGGAGAGCTTTTCAACGCTTTGTTGTACGCCGCGTAACTCCTTACGGATCAAAAGTTATGTGCATCGGAGCGACAGAAACCTGGTCACAAGCCCCACGCCCTCTGTTTGCCGGCCCATCCTTTACCTGAAGTGAAGTTGTCTTGCCCAAGGTGCCGTGTGATTTGGTAATAGAAATGTGATGGATTAGGATGTCATCCTTTTCGCGGCTCACGACATACGATCCGGGACGGAAAAACTGCGTAAAAGAAGAAAAGTGTGCCAAAACTTATGAAAATGTTTGATTTTGGGCTCCGAAAATAGGCGCAACCAAGCAGGCTAGGTGCCCCCATCGTAGAGCACTCAAGGTGCTTTCCAACGGTATGCTGTGCGCCACGTAACAACTTACGGATCAAAAGTTATGTGCACCGGAGAGACGGATACCTTGTCAAAAGCCCCACGCCCTCTGTTTGCGGGCCCAGCCTCTATGTGGGGTGAAGTTGTCTTGCCCAAGGTGTCGTATGCTTCGGTAATAGAATTGTGATGAATTAGGTTGTCATCCTTTTTGCTGCTCACGACGTACGATCCTGGACAGAAAAATAGCGTAAAAAAGAAGAAAAGTGTCCCGAAATTTATGAAAATGTTTGATTTTGGGCTCGAAAAATATGCGCAACTGAGCAGGCTCAGTTCCCCTATCGTAGAGCTCGCAGAGTGCTTTCTAACGGTATGCTGTGCGCCACGTAACTACTTACGGATCAAAAGTTATGGGCACCGGAGCAACGGATACCTGGTCACAAGACCCATGACCTTGGTTTGAGGGCCCAGCCTCTACGTGAAGTGAAGTTGTCTTGCCCAAGTTGACGTGGGATTCGGTAATAAAAATGTGATGCATTAGGTTATCGTCCTTTTCGCAGCTCACAACGTACGATCCGGGACGGAAAAACAGCGCAAAAGAAGAAAAGTATCCCGAAACTGATGAAAATGTTCAATTTTGGGCTCCGAAAATAGGCAAAACCGACCAAGCTTGGAGTCCACGTCGTAGAGCTCTCGGAGAGCTTTCCAACAATATGCTGTGCGCCACGTAACTCCTTACGTATCAAAAGTTATGAGCACCAAAGAGACGGATACCTAGTCACATGCCCCACGCCCTCTGTTTGCGGGCCCAGCCTCTACGTGAGGTGAAGTTGTCTTGCCCAAGGTGTCGTGTGATTCGGTAATAGAAATGTGATGGATTAGGTTGTCATCCTTTTCGCGGCTCACGACGTACGATCCGGGCCAAAAAAATAGTGTAAAAGAAGAAAAGTATCCTAAAACTTATGAAAATGTTCATTTTTTAGCTCCGAAAATAGGCGCAACCTAGCAGGCTCGGTTCCCCCATCGTAGAGCTCTTAGAGTGCTTTCCAACGGTATGTTGTGCGCCGCGTAACTCCTTACGGATCAAAAGTTATGGGCACCGGAGCGACGGATACCTGGTCACAAGCCCCACACCCTCTGTTTGCGGGCCAAACCTCTACGTGAAGTGAAGTTGTCTTTCCCAAGTTGCCGTGTGATTCGGTAATAGAAATGTGATGGATTAGGTTATCGTCCTTATCGCGGCTCACGACGTACGATCCAAGATGAAAAAACTGCGCAAAAGAAGAAATGTGTCCCAAAACTTATAAAAATGTTCGATTTTGGGCTCCAAAAGTAGGCGCAGCCGAGCAAGCTTGGTGCCCCCGTCGTAGAGCTCTCAGAGTGCTTTCCAACGGTATGCTGTGCGCTGCGTAACTCCTAACGGATCAAAAGTTATGAGCACCGGAGAGATGGATACCTGGTCACAAGCCCCACGCCCTCTATTTGCGGGCCCAGCCTCTACGTGAGGTGAAGTTTTCTTGCCCAAGGTGTCGTGTGATTTGGTAATAGAAATGTGATAGATTAGGTTGTCGTCCTTTTCGCGGCTCACGACATACGATCCGGGACAAAAAAAAATAGCATAAAAGAAGAAATGTGTCCCGAAACTTATGAAAGTATTCTATTTTGAGCTCCGAAAATAGGCGCAGCCGAGCAGGCTTTGTGCCCCCATCGTAGAGCTCATGAAGTGCTTTCCAACGGTATGCTGTGCGCAGCGTAACTTCTTACGGATCAAAAGTTATGAGCATCGGAGCGACGGATACCTAGTCACAAGACCCACACCTTCTGTTTGCGGGACCAACGTCTACGTGAAGTGAACTTGTCTTGCCCAAGGTGTCGTGTTATTCGGTAATAGAAGTGTGATGGATTAGGTTGTCATCCTTTTGGCGGCTCACGACGTACGGTCCGAAACAAAAAAACAGCGCAAAAGAAGAAAAGTGTCCCAAAACTTATGAAAATGTTCGATTTTTGGCTCCGAAAATATGCACAACCGAGCAGGCTAGGTGCCCCTACCGTAGAGCTCTCAGAGAGCTTTCCTACGGTATGTTGTGCGCCGCGTAACTCCTTAAGGATAAAAAGTTATGGGCACCGGAGCGACGGATACCTGGTCATAAGGCCCACGTCCTCTTTTTGCGATCCCAGCCTCTACTTGAAGTGATGTTGTCTTGCCTAAGGTACCGTGTGATTCGGTAATATAAATGTGATGGATTAGGTTGTCATCCTTTTCTCGGCTCATGACGTACGATCCGAGACGAAAAAAGAGGGTAAAAGAAGAAACGTATCCCGAAACTTATGAAAATGTTCTATTTTGATCTCCGAAAACAGGAGCAGCCGAGCAGGCTTAGTACCCCCATCGTAGAGCTCACGGAGAGCTTTCCAACGGTATGCTGTGCGCCGCGTAACTTCTTACGGATCAAAAGTTATGAGCATCGGAGCGACGAATACCTGGTCACAACACCTACACCCTCTATTTACGGGCCTAGCGTCTACGTGAAATAAACTTGTCTTGCCCAAGGTGTCGTGTGATTCGATAATAGAAATGTGATGGATTAGGTTGTTGTACTTTTCGCGGCTCACGACGTACGATCCGGGACGAAAAAATAGCATAAAAGAAGAAAAGCATCCCAAAATTTATAAAAATGTTCAATTTTGGGCTCCGAAAATAGGCGCAGTCGAGCAGGCTAGGTGCCTCAATCGTAGAGCTTTCAGAGAGCTTTCCTATGGTGTATTGTGCGCCGCGTAACTCCTTACGGATAAAAAGTTATGGGCACCAGAGCGACAGATACCTGGTCACAAGCCCCACGCCCTCTGTTTGCGAGCCCAGCCTCTTCGTGAAGTGATGTTGTCTTCCCTAAGGTGCAGTGTGATTCGGTAATAGAAATGTGATGGATTAGGTTGTCGACCTTTTGGCAGCTCATGACGTACGATTCGGGACAGAAAAACTACGTAAAAGAAGAAAAATAGCTCAAAACTTATGAAAATGTTCAATTTTGGGCTCCGAAAACGGGCACAGCCGAGCAGGCTAGGTGCCCCCATCGTAGAGCACTTAGACAACTTTCCTACGGTATACTGTACGCCGCGTAACTCCTTACAGATAAAAAGTTATGGGCACTGGAGCGACGGATACCTGGTCACAAGCCCAACGCCCTCTGTTTGTGGGCCCAGCCTCTACGTGATGTGCAGTTGTCCTGCCTAAGGTGCCATGGTATTCGATAATACAAATGTGATGGATTAGGTTGTCGTCCTTTTCGCGGCTCGCGACATACAATTCGGGACGAAAAAATTGCACAAAAGAAGAAAAATATTCCGAAACTGATGACAACATTCGATTTTGGGCTCGAAAAATAGGCGCAACCGAGCAAGCTTTGTGCCCCCATCGTAGAGCACTCAGAGAGCTTTCCAACGGTATGTTGTGCGCCGCGTAACTCCTTACGGATAAAAAGTTATGGGCACCGAAGCGACGGATACCTGGTCACAAGCTCTACGCCCTTTGTTTGCGAGCCCAGCCTCTATGTGAAGTGATGTTGTCTTGCCTAAGGTGCCGTGTGATTCGGTAAAAGAAATGTGATGGATTAGGTTGTCGTCCTTTTCGCAGCTCACGACGTACGATCCGGGACGGAAAAACAACGTAAAAGAAGAAAAGTATCCCAAAACTTATGAAAATGTTCAATTTTGGGCACCGAAAATATGCACAGCCGAGCAGGCTAGGTGCCCCCATCGTAGAGCTCTTAGAGAGCTTTCCTACGGTATGCTGTGCGCCACGTAACTCTTTACGGATAAAAAGTTATGGTCACCTCAGCGACGGATACCTGGTCACAAGCCCTACGCCCTTTGTTTGCGAGCCCAGCGTCTACGTGAAGTGAACTTGTCTTGCCCAAGGTGTCGTGTGATTCGGTAATAAAAATGTGATGGATTAGGTTGTTGTACTTTTCGTGGCTCACGACGTACGATCCGGGACCGAAAAACAGCATAAAAGAAGAAAAGTATCCCAAAACTTATGAAAATTTTCAATTTTGGGCTCCGAAAGTAGGCGTAGTCGAGCAGGCTAGGTGCCCCAATCTAAGTGCTCTCAGAGACCTTTCCAACAGTGTGTTGTGCGCCGCGTAACTCCTTACAAATAAAAAGTTATAGGCACCGGAGCTACGGATACCTGGTCACACGCCCCACGCCCTCTGTTTGCGAGCCCAGCCTCTACGTGTAGTGATGTTGTCTTGCCTAAGGTGCCATGTGGTTCGGTAATAGAAATGTGATGGATTAAGTTGTCGTCCTTTTCGCTGCTCATGACGTATGATTCTGGACGGAAAAACAGCGTAAAAGAAGAAAAGTGTCCCAAAACTTATGAAAATATTCAATTTTGGGCTCTGAAAACATGCGCAGCCGAGCAGGCTAGGTGCCCCCAATGTAGAGCACTTAAAGAGATTTCTTACGGTATACTGTGCACCACATAACTCCTTACGGATAAAAAGTTATGGGCACCTGAGCGACTGATACCTGGTCACAAGCCCTACGCCATCTATTTGCGGGCCTAGCCTCTACGTGAAGTGGAGTTGTCTTGCCTAAGGTGCCATAGGATTCGATAATACAAATGTGATAGATTAGGTTGTCGTCCTTTTCGCGGCTCATGACGTACGATCCGGGACGAAAAAACAGCGTAAAAGAAGAAAAGTGTTCCAAAACTTATGAAAATGTTCAATTTTGGGCTCCAAAAACGGGTGCAGCCGAGCAGGCTAGGTGCCCCCATCGTAGAGCACACAGAGAACTTTCCTATGGTATACTGTGCGCCGCGTAACTCCTTACGGATAAAAAGGTATGGGCACCGGAGCGACGGATACATGGTCCCAAGCCCTACGCCCTCTGTTTGCGGGCCCAGCCTCTACGTGAAGTGAAGTTGTCTTGCCCAAGGTGCCATGGTATTCGATAATACAAATGTGATGGATTAGGTTGTCGTCTTTTTCGCGGCTCTCGACATACGATCCGGGATGAAAAAACAGTGCAAAAGAAGAAAAGTGTCCCCAAACTGATGACAACATTCGATTTTGGGCTCGAAAAACAGGCGCAACCGAGCAAGCTTTGTGCCCCAATCGTAGAGCACTCAGAAAGCTTTCCAACGGTATGCTGTGCGCCGCATAACTCCTTACGGATAAAAAGTTATGGGCACCGGAGCGACGGATACCTGGTCACAAGCCCTACGCCCTTTGTTTGCGAGCCCAGCCTCTACGTGAAGTGATGTTGTCTTGCCCAAGGTGCCGTGTGATTCAGTAATAGAAATGTGATGGATTAGGTGGTCGTCCTTTTCACGGCTCACGACGTACGATCCGGGACGAAAAAACTACGTAAAAGAAGAAAGGTATCCCAAAACTTATGAAAATTTTCAATTTTGGGCACCGAAAATAGGCACAGCCGAGCAGGCTAGGTGCCACCATCCTAGAGCTCTTAGAGAGCTTTCCTACGGTATGCTGTGCGCCACGTAACTCCTTACGGATAAAAAGTTATGGGTACCTGAGCGACGGATACCTGGTCACAAGCCCTACGCCCTTTGTTTGCGAGCCCAGCATCTACGTGAAGTGAACTTGTCTTGCCCAAGGTGTAGTGTGATTCGGTAATAGAAATGTGATGGATTAGGTTGTTGTACTTTTTGCAGCTCACGACGTACGATCCGGGACGGACAAACAGCATAAAAGAAGAAAAGTATCCCAAAACTTATGAAAATGTTCAATTGTAGGCTCAGAAAACAGGAGCAGTTGAGTAGGCTAGGTGCCCCAATCGTAGAGCTCTCAAAGAGCTTTCCAACGGTGTGTTGTGCGTCGCGTAACTCCTTACAGATAAAAAGTTATTGGCACCGGAGCTACGGATACCTGGTCACAAGCCCCACGCCCTCTGTTTGCGACCCCAGCCTCTACGTGAAATGATATTGTCTTGCCTAAGCTGCCGTGTCATTCGGTAATAGAAATGTGATAGATTAGATTGTCGTGCTTTTCACTGCTCATGACGTACGATCCGGGATGGAAAAATAGCGTAAAAGAAGAAAAGTGTCCCAAAACTTATGAAAATGTTCAATTTTGGGCTCCAAAAACGGGCGCAGCTGAGCAGGCTAGCTGCCGCCAATGTAGAGCACTTAGAGAGCTTTCCTACGGTATGCTGTGCGCCACGTAACTCCTTACGGATAAAGAGTTATGGGCACCTGAGCGACCGATACCTGGTCACAAGCCCTACGCCCTCTATTTGCGGGCCCAGCCTCTACGTGAAGTGAAGTTGTCTTGCCCAAGGTGCCATGGGATTCGATAATTCAAATGTGATAGATTAGGTTGTCGTCCTTTTCGTGGCTCATGACATACGATCCAGAGCAAAAAAACAGCGCAAAAGAAGAAAAGTGTCCCGAAACTGATGAAAACATTCGATTTTGGGCTAAAAAAACCGGCGTAGCCTAGCAAGCTTTGTGCCCCCATCGTAGAGCTCTCAGAGAGCTCTTCAACGCTATGTTGTGCGCCGCGTAACTCCTTATAGATCAAAAGTTATGTACACCGGAGCGACGGATAACTGGTCACAAGCCACACGCCCTATGTTTGCGGGCCCAGCCTCTACGTGAAGTGAAGTTGTCTTGCCCAATGTGCCATGTGATTCAGCAATAGAAATGTGATGGATTAGGATGTCATCCTTTTCGCGGCTCACGACATACGATCCGGGACGAAAAAACTATACAAAAGAAGAAAAGTGTCCCAAAACTTTTGAAAATGTTTGATTTTGGGCTCCGAAAATAGGCACAACCAAGCAGGCTAGGTGCCCCCATCGTAGAGCTCTTAGAGTGATTTCCAATGGTATGTTGTGCGCCGCGTAACTACTTACAGATCAAAAGTTATGGGCACCGGAACAACGGATACCTGGTCACAAGACCCACGACCTAGGTTTGAGGTCCCAGCCTCTACGTGAAGTGAAGTTGTCTTGCCCAAGGTGCCGTGGGATTTGGTAATAAAAATGTGACGGATTAGGTTGTCATCCTTTTCGCTGCTCACGACGTACAATCCGGGATGAAAAAATAGCGCAAAAAAATAAAAGTGTCCCAAAACTGATGAAAACATTCAATTTTGGGCTACGAAAACAGGTGCAGCCTAGCAGACATGGTGCCCACGTCGTAGAGCTCTCGGTGAGCTTTCCAACGGTATGCTGTGTGCCGTGTAACTCTTTACGGATCAAAAGTTATGGGCACCGGAGCGACGGATACCTGGTCACAAGCCCCACGCCCTCTATTTGTGGGCCCAGCCTCGACGTGAGGTGAAATTGTCTTGCCTGAGGTGCCGTGGGATTCGGTAATAGAACTGTGATGGATTAGGTTGTCGTCCTTTTCGCGGCTCAAGACGTATGATCCGGGACGGAAAAACAGCGTAAAAAAAGAAAAGTGTCCCAAAACTTATGGAAATATTCTATTTTGAACTCTGAAAATAGTTGCAGCCGAGCAGGCTTGGTGCCCCCATCATAGATCTCACCGAGAGCTTTCCAACGGTATGCTGTGCGCCGCATAACTCCTTACGGATCAAAAGTTATGAGCATCGCAGCGACGGATACCTGGTCACAAGACCCACACCCTCTGTTTGCGAGCCCAACGTCAACGTGAAGTGAATTTTTCTTGCCCAAGGTGTCGTATGATTCGGTAATAAAAATGTGATGGATTAGGTTGTCATCCTTTTCGTGGCTCACGACGCACGATCCGGGAGGAAAAAACAGTTCAAAAGAAGAAGTGTGTCCCAAAACTTATAAAAATGTTCGATTTTGGGCTCCGAAAACAGGCACAACCAAGCAAGCTAGGTTCCCCCATCGTAGAGCTCTCAGAGTGCTTTTCAACGGTATGCTGTGCGCTGCATAACTCCTTATGGATCAAAAGTTATGGGCACCGGAGCGACGGATACCTGGCCACAAGCCCCACGCCCTCTGTTTGCGGGCCCAGCCTCTACGTGAAGTGAAGTTGTCTTGCCCAAGGTGCCGTGTGATTCGGTAATAGAAATGTGATGGATTAGGTAGTCGTCCTTCTCACGGCTCAAGACGTACGATCCGGGACGGAAAAACTGCGTAAAAGAAGAAAAGTATCCTAAAACTTATGAAATTGTTCAATTTCGGGCTCTGAAAACAGGCGCAGCTGAGCAGGCTATGTGCCCCCATCGTAGACCTCTCAGAGAGCTTTACTACGGTATGTTGTGCGCCACGTAACTCCTTAAGGATAAAAAGTTATGGGCACCGGAGCGACAGATACCTAGTCATAAGACCCACGCCCTCTGTTTGCGAGCCCAGCCTCTACGTGAAGTGATGTTGTCTTGCCTAAGGTGCCGTGTGATTCGATAATAGAAATGTGATGGATTAGGTTGTTGTCCTTTTCCCGGCTCATGATGTACGATCCGAAATAGAAAAATAGCGTAAAAGAAGAAAAATGTCCCAAAACTTATGAAAATGTTCAATTTTGGGCTCCGAAAATGGGTGTAGCCGAGCAGGCTAGGTGCCCCCATCGTAGAGTACTCAAAGAGCTTTCCTATGGTATGCTGTGCGCCGCATAACTCCTTACGGATAAAACGTTATGGGCACCGGAGCAACGGATGCCTGGTCATAAGCCCCACGCCCTCTGTTTGCGGGCCTAGCCTCTATGTGAAGTGAAGTTGTCTCGCCCAAGGTGCCATGAGATTCGATAATACAAATGTAATGGATTAGGTTGTCGTCCTTTTCACGGCTCACGACATACGATCTGGGACGAAAAAACAACGCAAAAGAAGAAAAGTGTCATGAAACTGATGAAAACATTCGATTTTGGGCACGAAAAACAGGCACAGCCGAGCAAGATTTGTGCCCCCATCCTAGAGCTCTCGAAGAGCTTTTCAACGCTATGCTGTGTGCCGCGTAACTCCTTACGGATCAAAAGTTATGTGCACCTGAGCGACGGATACCTGGTCACAAACCCCACGCCCTCTGCTTGCAGGCCCAGCCTCTACGTGAAGTGAAGTTGTCTTGCCCAAGGTGCCGTGTGATTCGGTAATGGAAATGTGATGGATTAGGATGTCGTCCTTTTCGCGGCTAACGACATACGATCCGGGATGGAAAAACTGCACAAAAGAAGAAAAATGTCCCAAATCTTATGAAAATGTTTGATTTTAGGCTTCAAAAATAGGCACAACCGAGCAGGCTAGGTGCCCCCATCGTAGAGCTCTTAGAGTGCCTTCCAACGGTATGCTGTGCGCCGCGTAACTACTTACGGATCAAAAGTTATGGGCACCGGAGCGACTAATACTTGGTCACAAGCCCCACGCCCTCTGTTTGTAGGCCCAGCCTCTACGTGAGGTGAAGTTGTCTTGCCCAAGGTGCTGTGGGATTCGATAATAGAAATGTGATGGATTAGGTTGTCGTTCTTTTCACTGCTCACAACGTACGATCTGGGACGGAAAAACAGCGCAAAAGAAGAAAAGTTTCCAGAAACTGATGAAAATGTTCTATTTTGGGCTCTGAAAACCGGTACAGCCGAGCAAGCTTGGTGCCCCCGCAGTAGAGCTCTTGGGGAGCTTTCCAACAGTATGTTGTGCGCTGCGTAACTACTTACGGATCAAAAGTTATGAGCACTAGAACGACGGATACCTGGTCACAAGCGCCATGCCCTCTATTTGCGAGCCCAGCCTTTACGTGAAGTGAAGTTGTCTTGCCCAAGGTGTCTTGTGATTTGGGAATAGAAATGTGATGGATTAAGTTGTTGTCCTTTTCGCGGCTCACAACTTACGATCCTGGATGGAAAAATAGCACAAAAGAAGAAAAGTGTCCCAAAACTTAAAAAAATGTTCGATTTTGTGCTCTGAAAATAGGCGCAACCGAGCAGCCTAGGTGCCCCCATCGTAGAGCTCTTAGAGTGCCTTCCAACGGTAAGCTGTGCGCCGCGTAAATACTTACGGATCAAAAGTTATGGGCACCGGAGCAACGGATACCTGGTCACAAGACCCACGACCTCGGTTTGAGGGCCCAGCCTCTACGTGAAGTGAAGTTGTCTTGCCCAAGGTGCCGTGGGATTCGTTAGTAAAAATGTGATGGATTCGATTGTCGTCCATTTCGCAGCTCACGACGTGCGATCCGAGACGGGAAAACAGCGCAATAGAAGAAAAGTGTCCCAAAACTAATGAAAACGTTAGATTTTGGGCTACAAAAACTGGTGCAGCCGAGCAGACTTGGTACCCACATCGTAGAGCTCTCAGAGAGCTTTCCAACGGCATGCTGTGCGCCACGTAACTGTTTACAGATCAAAAGTTATGGGCACCGGAGCAACGTATACCTGGTCACAAGCCCCACGCCCTCTGTTTGTGGGCCCAGCCTCTACGTGTGGTGAAGTTGTCTTGCCCAGGGTGCCGTGGGATTCGGTAATAGAAATGTGATGGATTAGGTTGTCGTCCTTTTCGCGGCTCATGATATACGATCCGGGACAGAAAAATAGCACAAAAGAAGAAAAATTTCTCGAAACTGATGAAAACGTTCAATTTTGGGATCTGAAAATAGGCACAGCCGAGCAAGCTTGGTGCCCCTGTCGTAGAGCTCTCGGAGAGCTTTCCAACGGTAAGCTGTGCGCGGCGTAACTCCTTACGGATCAGAAGTTATGAGCACCGGAGCGACGGATACCTGGTCACAAGCCCCACGCCCTCTGTTTGTGGGCCCAGCCTCTACGTGAAGTGAAGTTTCTTGCCCAAGGTGCCGTATGATTTGGGAATAAAAATGTGATGGATTAGGTGGTCATCCTTTTCGCGGCTCACAACATACGATCCGGGACAGAAAAACAGCGCAAAAGAAAAAAAGTGTCCCAAAACTTATGAAAATGTTCGATTTTGGTCTTCAAAAATAGGCGCAACCGAGCAGGCTAGGTGCCGCCATCGTAGAGCTCTCAGAGTGCTTAACAACGGTATGCTGTGCCGCGCGTAACTACTTACGGATCAAAAGTTATGGGCACCGGAGCAATGGATACTTGGTCACAAGACCCACGACCTCGGTTTGAGGTCCCAGCCTCTACGTGAAGTGAAGTTGTCTTGCCCAATGTGCCATGGGATTCGGTAATAAAAATGTGACGGATTAGATTGTCGTCTTTTTCGCAGCTCACGACGTGCGATCCGGGACGAAAAAACAGCGCAAAAGAAGAAAAGTGTCCCAAAACTGAAGAAAACGTTCGATTTTGGGCTACGAAAATAGGTGCTGTCGAGCAGACTTGGTGCCCACGTCGTAAAGCTCTCAGAGAGCTTTTCAACGGTAAGCTGTGCGCCGCGTAACTCTTTACGGATCAAAAGTTATGAGCACCGGAGCGACAGATACCTGGTCACAAGCCCCACGCCCTCTGTTTGTAGGCCCATCCTCCACATGAGGTGAAGTTGGCTTGCCCAAGGGGCCGTGGGATTCGGTAATAGAAATGTGATGGATTAGGTTGTTGTCCTTTTCGCTGCTCATGACGTACGATCCAGGACCGAAAAACAGCGCAAAAGAAGAAAAGTTTCTGAAAACTGATGAAAACGTTCGATTTTGGTCTCTGAAAATTGGCACAGCCGAGCAAGCTTGGGGCCCACATTGTAGAGGTCTCGGAGAGCTTTCCAACGATATGCTGTGCACTGCGTAACTCCTTACGGATCAAAAGTTATGAGCACCGAAGCGACGGATACCTAGGCACAAGCCCCACACCCTCTGTTTGTGGACCAAGCCTCTATGTGAGGTGAAGTTGTCTTGCCCAGGGTGCCGTGGGATTCGGTAATAGAAATGTGATGGATTATGTTGTCGTCCTTTTTGCGGCTCATGACATACGATCCGGGTCGGAAAAACAGCGCAAAAGAAGAAAAGTTTCTAGAAACTGATGAAAACGTTCAATTTTGGGATCTAAAAATAGGCACAACTGAGCAAGCTTGGTGCCCCCATTGTAGAGGTCTCGGAGAGCTTTCCAACGATATGCTGTGCACTGCGTAACTCCTTACGGATCAAAAGTTATGAGCACCGGAGCGACGGATACCTAGGCACAAGCCCCACACCCTCTGTTTGCGGCCCCAGCCTCTACGTGAAGTGAAGTTGTCTTGCCCAAGGTGCCATGTTATTTGGTAATAGAAATGAGATGGATTAGGTTGTCATACTTTTCGCGGCTCAAAATGTACGATCCGGGACCGAAAAACAACGCAAAAGAAGAAAAGTGTCCCAAAACTTATGAAAATGTTCGATTTTCAGCTACAAAAATAGGTGCAACCGAGTAGGCTAGGTGCCCACATCCTAGAGCTCACAAAGTACTTTCCAACGGTATGTTGTGCGCCACGTAACTACTTACGGATCAAAAGTTATGGTTACCGGAGCAACGGAGACCTGGTCACAAGACCCATGACCTCGGTTTGAAGGCCCAGCCTCTACGTGAAGTGAAGTTGTCTTGCCCAAGGTGCCATGGGATTCGGTAATAAAAATGTGATGGATTAGGTTGTCGTCCTTTTAGCGTCTCACGACGTACGATCCGGGACGGAAAAACAGCGTAAAAGAAGAAAAGCGTCCCAAAATTGATGAAAACGTTCGATTTGGGACTGCGAAAATAGGTACAACCGAGCAAACTTGGTGCCCACGTCGTAGAGCTCTCGGAGAGCTTTCCAATGGAATGCTTTGCGTCGTGTAGCACTTTACGGATCAAAAGTTATGGGCACCGGAGCAACGGATACCTGGTCACAAGCCCCACGCCTCTGTTTGTGGGCCCAGCCTCTACGTGAGGTGAAGTTGTCTTGCCCAAGGTGCCATGGGATTCGGTAGTGAAAATGTGATGGATTAGGTTGTCGTCCTTTTCGAGGCTCACGACGTGCGACTCGGGACCGAAAAACAGCGCAAAAGAAGAAAAGAGTGCCAAATTTGATGAAAACGATCGATTTTGGGCTGCGAAAGCTGGTGTAGCCGAGCAAGCTTGGTGCCCACATCGTAGAGTTCTCGGAGAGTTTTCCAACGGTATGCTGTGCGCCACATAACTCCTTACGGATCAAAAGTTATGGGCAACAGCGCGATGGATACCTGGTCACAAGCCCCACGCCCTCGGTTTGTGGGCCCAGCCTCTACGTGAAGTGAACTTGGCTTGCCCAAGGTGTGATGGGATTCGGTAATAGAAATGGGAAGGATTAGGTTTTCGTCCTTTTCGCGGCTCACGACGTGCGATCCGGGATGAAAAAACAGCGCAAAAGTAGAAAAGTGTCCCAAATTTGATAAAAACGTTCAATTTTGGGTTGCGAAAACTGGTGCAGCTTAGCAGACTTGGTGCCCACGTCGTAGAGCTCTCATAGAACTTTCCAACGGTATGCTGTGTGCCGCGTAACTCTTTACAGATCAAAAGTTATGGGGACCGGAGCGACGAATACCTGGTCACAAGCCCCACGCCCTCTGTTTGTGGGCCCAGCCTCTACGTGAGGTGAAGTTTTCTTGCCCAAGGTACCGTGGAATTCGGTAATAAAAATGTGATGGATTAGGTTGCCGTCCTTTTCGCGGCACACAACATATGATCCGGGACAGAAAAATAGCACAAAAGAAGAAACGTTTCCCGAAATTGATGAAAACGTTCGATTTTGGGATATGAAAACAAGTACAGCCGAGCAAGCTTGGTGCCCCTATCGTAAAGCTCTTGGAGAGCTTTCCAACGGTATGCTGTGCGCTGCTTAACTCCTTACGGATCAAAAGTTATGAGCACCGGATCGACAGATACGTGGTTACAAGCCCCACGCCCTCTATTTGCGGGCCCAGCCTCTACGTGAAGTGAAATTGTCTTACCCAAGGTGCCGTGTGATTTGGGAATAGAAATGTGATGGATTAGGTTGTCGTCCTTTTCGTGGCTCACAACGTAAGATCCGGGATAGAAAAACAGCGCAAATGAAGAAAAGTGTCCCAAAACTTATGAAAATGTTCGATTTTGGGCTGCAAAAACAGGCACAACCGAGCAGGCTAGGTGCCCCCATCGTAGAGCTCTCAGAGTGCTTTCCAACTATATGCTGTGCGCCGCGTAACTACTTACAGATCGAAAGTTATGGGCACCGGAGCAACGGATACCTGGTCACAAGTCCCACGACCTCCGTTTGAGGGCCCAGCCTCTACGTGAAGTGAAGTTGTCTTGCCCAAGGTGCCATGGGATTCGGTAATAAAAAAGTGATGGATTAGGTTATCGTCCTTTTCGCGGCTCACGACGTACGATCCGGGATCAAAAAATAGTGCAAAAGAAGAAAATTATCCCAAAACTTATGAAAATGTTTGATTTTGGGCTTCGAAAACAAGCGCAACTGAGCAGGCTATGTACCACCATCGTAGAGCTCTCAGAGTGCTTTCCAACGATATGTTGTGCACTGCGTAACTCCTTATGGATCAAAAGTTATGGGCACCGGAGCGATGGATACTTGGTCATAAGCCCCACGCCCTCTGTTTGCGGGCCCAGCCTTTACGTGAAATGAAGTTCTCTTGCCCAACGTGCCGTGTGATTTGGGAATAGAAATGTGATGGATTAGGTTGTCGTCCTTTTCGCGGCTCACAACATACGATCCGGGACCCAAAAACAGCGTAAAAGTAGAAAAGTATCCCAAAACTTATGAAAATGTTTGATTTTGGTCTTCGAAAATAGGCGCAACCGAGCAAGCTAGGTACCCCCATCGTAGAGCTCTCAGAGTGCTTTCCAACGGTATGATGTGCCGCATGTAACTACTTACGGATCAAAAGTTATGGGCACCGGAGCAACGGATACCTGGTCACAAGACCTAATACCTCGGTTTGAGGGACCAGCCGGTACGTGAAATGAAGTTGTCTTGCCCAAGGTACCGTGTGATTCGGTAATAAAAATGTGATGGATTAGGTTGTCGTCCTTTTTGCAGCTAACAACGTACGATCCGGGATAGAAAAATAGCGTAAAAGAAGTAAAGTGTCCCAAAACTGATGAAATATTCGATTTTGGGCTGCAAAAATAGGTGCAACCGAGCAGACTTGGTGCCCCCGTTGTACAGCTCTCGGAGAGCTTTCAAACGGTAAGCTGTGCACCGCGTAACTCTTTACGGATCAAAAGTTATGAGCACCGGAGCGACGGATACCTGGTCATAAGCCCTACGCCCTCTGTTTGTGGGCCCAGCCTCTACGTGAGGTGAAGTTGTCTTGCCCAAGGTGCTGTGGGATTAGGTAATAGAAATGTGATGGATTAGGTTGTTATCCTTTTCGCGGCTCATGACGTACGATCCGAGACCGAAAAACAGCGCAAAAGAAGAAAAGTTTCACGAAACTGATGAAAACGTTCAATTTTGGGCTCTGAAAATAGGCACAGCAGAGCAAGCTTGGTGCCCACGTCGTAGAGCTCTCGGAGAAATTTCCAACGGTATGCTGTGCGCTGCGTAACTCCTTATGGATCAAAAGTTATGAGCACCGGAGCGACAGATACCTGGGCACAAGCCCCACGCCCTCTGTTTGCGGGCCTAGCGTCTACGTGAAGTGAAGTTGTCTTGCCCAAGGTGTCATGTTATTTGGGAATAGAAATATGATGGATTAGGTTGTCGTCCTTTTCGCGGCTCATAACGTAGGATCCGGGATGGAAAAATTGCGTAAAAGAAGAAAATTGTCCCAAAACTTATGAAAATGTTCGATTTTGTGCTCCAAAAATAGGTGCAACTAAGCAGGCTAGGTGCCCACATCCTAGAGCTCACAGAGTGCTTTCCAACGGTATGTTGTGCGCCACCTAACTACTTACGGATCAAAAGTTATGAGCACCGGAGCGACGGATACTTGGTCACAAACCCTACACACTCGGTTTGAGGGCCCAGCCTGTACGTGAGGTGAAGTTGTCTTGCCTAATGTGCCGTGGGATTCGGTAATAAAAATGTGATGGATTAGGTTGTCATCCTTTTTGCATCTCACGACGTACAATCCGGGACGGAAAAACAGCGCAAAAGAAGAAAAGTGTCCCAAAACTGATGAAAACGTTCGATTATGGGCTCCGAAAATGGGAGCAGCCGAGCAGACTTGGTGCCCACGTCGTAGAGCTCTCGGAGAGCTTTCCAACGGTATGCTGTACACCACGTAACTCTTTACGGATCAAAAGTTATGGGCACTTGAGCAACGGATACCTAGTCACAAGCCCCACGCCCTCTGTTTGTGGGCCCAGCCTCTACATAAGGTGAAGTTGTCTTGCCCAAGGTGCTATGGGATTCGACAATAGAAATGTGATGGATTAGGTTGTCGTCCTTTTCGCGGCTCACGACGTGCCATCCGGGACGGAAAAACAGCGCAAAAGAAGAAAAGTGTCCCAAAATTGACAAAAACGTTCAATTTTGGGCTGTGAAAACTGGTGCAGCCGAGCAGACTTGGTGCCCACGTCATAGAGCACTCGGAGAGCTTTCCAACGGTATGTTGTACGCCGCGTAACTCTTTACGGATCAAAAGTTATGGGCACCGGAGTGACGGATACCAGGTCACAAGCCCCACGCCCTCTATTTGTGGGCCCAACCTCTATGTGAGGTGAAGTTGTCTTGCCCAAGGTACTGTGGGATTCAGTAATAGAAATGTGATAGATTAGGTTGTCGTCCTTTTCGCGCCTCACAACGTATGATCCGGGATAAAAAAAAATAGTACAAAAGAAGAAAAGTTTCCCGAAACTGATGAAAACGTTCGATTCTGGGCTATGAAAATAGGCACAGCCGAGCAAGCTTGGTGCCCCATTCGTAGAGCTCTCCGAGAGCTTCCCAACAGTATGCTGTGCACCGTGTAACTCTTTACGGATCAAAAGTTATGGGCACCGGATCAACGGATACCTGGTCACAAGCCCACGCCCTCTGTTTGCGGGCCCAGCCTCTACGTGAAGTGAAGTTGTCTTGCCCAAGGTGCCGTGTGATTTGGGAATAGAAATGTGATGGATTAGGTTGTCGTCCTTTTCGTGGCTCACAACGTACGATCCGGGACAGAAAAACAGCGCAAAAGAATAAAAGTGTCCTAAAACTTATGAAAATGTTCAATTTTTGGCTGCAAAAACAGGCGCAACCGAGTAGGCTAGGTGCCCCCATCGTAGAGCTTTCAGAGTTCTTTCCAACTGTATGCTGTGCGCCGTGTAACTACTTAAAGATCGAAAGTTATGGGCACCGGAGCAACGGATACCTGGTCACAAGACCCACGACCTCCGTTTGAGGGCCCAGCCTCTACGTGAAGTGAAGTTGTCTTGCCCAAGGTGCCATGGGATTCGGTAATAAAAAAGTGATGGATTAGGTTATCGTCCTTTTCGCGGCTCACGACGTACGATCCGGGATCAAAAAATAGTGCAAAAGAAGAAAATTATCCAAAAATTTATGAAAATGTTCAATTTTGGGATTCGAAAGCTAGCGCAACCGAGCAGGCTATGTACCACCATCGTAGAGCTCTCAGAGTGCTTTCCAACGGTATGCTGTGCATTGCGTAACTCCTTACGGATCAAAAGTTATGGGCACCGGAGCGATGGATACTTGGTCACAAGCACCACGCCCTCTGTTTGCGGTCCTAGCCTCTACGTGAAGTGAAGTTGTCTTGCCCAAGGTGCCGTGTGATTTGGGAATAGAAATGTGAAGGATTAGGTTGTCGTCCTTTTCGAGGCTCACAACATACGATCCGGGACGGAAAAATAGTGCAAAAGAAGAAAAATGTCCCAAAACTTATGAAAACGTTCAAGTTTGGGCTCCGAAAATAGGTGCGGCCGAGCAAGCTTTGTGCCCACGTCGTAAAGCTCTCGGAGAGCTTTCCAACGGTATGTTGTGCGCCGCGTAACTCTTTATGGATCAAAAGTTAAGGGCACTAGAACGACAGATGCCTGGACACAAGCCCCACGCCCTCTGTTTGCGGGCCCAGCCTCTACATGAAGGGAAGTTGTCTTGCCCAAGGTGCCATGGGATTCGGTAAAAGAAATGTGATGGATTAGGTTATCATCCTTTTCGCGGTTCACGAAGTACGATCCGGGACGAATAAACAGCCCAAAAGAAGAAAAGTGTCACGAAACTGATGAAAATGTTTTCTGAAAATAGGTTTAGCAGAGCAAGCTTGGTGCCCCCATTGTAGAGCTCTCGGAGAGCTTTCCAACGGTATGCTGTGCGCTGCGTAACTCCTTGCAAATCAAGAGTTATGAGCACCGGAGCGACGAATACATAGTCATTAGCCCCACGCCCTCTGTTCGCGGGGCCCAGCCTCTACGTTAAGTAAAGTTGTCTTGTCCAAGGTGCCATGGGATTCAGTAAAAGAAATGTGATGGATTATGTTATCGTCCTTTTCGAGGCTCACGACGTACGATCCGGGACAGAAAACAGCGCAAAAGAATAAAAGTGTTCCAAAACTTATAAAAATGTTTGATTTTGGGCTCCGAAAATAGGCGCAACCAAGCAGGCTAGGCGCCCCCATCGTAGAGCTCTCAGAGTGCTTTCCAACAGTATGCTGTGTGTGAGGCCCGACCCCGAATAATGTATTTTACCTTGATTTGCGTGCCATAGACCAAGAATGATATGACTGACCTTGGATTACGTGCCCTATCTTGGTTTTCGTGCATGCCTCGTCATTCGTGACTTGACCTAGAATTATGTGCCCTAATCCTCAACTTACGTGCCCCGACTTCGAATTGCGTGCGTTGTCTCGTTTTGTGTGCCCTGACCTTGAATTGCGTGTCCCAACCTAGGTTTAAGAGTCATACCTCGATTTACGTGCATTGCATTGAATTACGTGTCTTGTATTGGTTTACGTACATTTACCTAGGGTTGCGTGCATTTGCATTGGAATCCGTGCATTTATCTTGAAGTACGTGCATTAGTCTTGAAGTTCATGTCTTACCTCAAAGTTCGTGTCTACCTCGTAATTCGTGCCCTAGACCTAGGAATCCGTGCCACCACGTTAATCAAGAAAGAATCCTACACAAAGCACTAGACTATAAAATAATCCTACAAACACCACTAACTATTATTATAATCCTAATTCAAATCTCTACAAAATCCACTAACACCTAAATATTATATTTTAAACTCACTACAAGACAAAATCTCACAAACATCTAAACATATCCTATATTCTATTCTACCTAAAATCCCTAAATACCCAACAATCTCTTACACACATGCTAAAACAATTCAAAAGATGACACAAAATCAGATTTTTGCATGCCCAATGCCAACATTTGCATCAACAATTGCAAAAGGTTCTATTTTCTCTCATTTCTCTCACTCTCCTCACATTTCTCTCTCTCCCTCTCATTCTTCTCTCTCAATCTCGGTTTTGGCTGAGTTCATACACCTCTTAGCACATCTTCATCATCATATGGTTAATCAAGACAAGCCACAAGCAAAGGAACTCAACCAAGCTAGCTAGGTTGCAAGAAAACTCACATGCAAGCTCTTGAGTCTTCATTTCGGCCCTAGGTGAGTTACTAAGCTTCCATTTCTTTTCTTCTTATTCTAACCACATGCATGTACTAAGAGCTTGGTCACTAAGCTAGGAAAAATAGAGAAAACCAAGTTGGAATCTCGGCTAGGCAAAGAAGAAGAAGAAAATTGTGCTTCAACAAGTTTTTGTGCATCTTCTTATTGATTCGCTAAGGTGAGGGCTAAAACCTTTTGAAAATCCTTCAAAAATCCACATGCATGCTCATAAATGTATGTCTTTGCTTCTGTACTTGAGTTATATGTTCGTTCATAAGCTTTTAGAACCATGCATGGCAAGATCTTGGCTTGAAAGTGATGATAGGTGAAGTCGGATTATATGACAGCACTCTGACCTGTTGTTTCAAGGTAAGTTTGGCTAGGAAAATGATTTTGTAAATGCATGAAAATTGGTAGGTGACTAGTTTTTCCAGTTTTGAACATTTTTCACAGAAATAGGCCAAAGCTAATTTCGACTCTAAGGTCCTCAAAATGGCAAATCATTAAAATGTGTCCAAATCTGGAAATCTGGAAAAATGAAGCAGGTTTTGGCAGATGCACTGACCTTGTAGAACGAACCAGACTTGACTTAGTAAATGATGTCCAAAATGCATGAAATTTGTTTTGCTGCTAGATTTTTCAGTTTTGGACATTTTTTTCAGAAATGGGCTAAGGCTGAATCTGACCCTAAGGACCTCAAAAACGTCAATTATCGAAATGTGTGCAAATCTGGACAGTTTTGTGCTATCTCACTGTTTCGGCTATAACTAATGATCCCGAACTCCAAATGATGCAAGGTTTGTTTCTAATTTTAGTTCACTTATTAAGATTTAATTTGACATCTTATTAACTGGAATTGTAAATTTTTTGCTTATCTTAATGATTGTGAGAAAGCAGCCTATTGCAGTAAGGGTTTCACTTAGTGTTATGCTTAGAAAAATTGTTGTAACTTCTCTTGTTGAAATAAATACTTGAGATTGGAGCTTTCGGATGTTGTGTGGGCTGTTTTGAATGTTTGAGGATGTTGAATTAAATGATGCATGGCTTGAGATTGATTTTGAATTGGTTTGGGGCTTAAATTGCACGGATATGCACGAAATGAAACCCCTAATGACTAGGTAGTCTTGCTAAGTGTTGTTCATTTCGATATTGTGTGGAATTATATGCTTAGTAGGCTTCCCGTAGAGGCCCTTATAGTCTTAAATGTGATTTTGACCACTGCATGTTGACAAATAGGCTTCTCTTGCATCCGAGCCCACGTAGATGTTGTTGCATGTTATATAATCTTATTATTTGATTACGTGGACTTGAATTGAGTTATATGACTTGATTTATGTGCGTTACACGGCTGTCCGTTTAATGTTCATATAACTCCATGAGCTTTTCAAGTGAAATTACTTGTCTATCCGTGCCTCGCTTGTTTACTTGTCAAAGTGCAATTTTATGACTGTCCGGAGGCAACCTACTTTGTTGTACTCCTAATGTGATATATTAAATGTCATAAATGTGCACTGCATAAAACGTTGCAACCTTTCCTGTCGGCATGGTAGCGATCACGCACACCGGGCGGCATCGGGCTTGCCAGTGCACCCGTGACTACCATGGTCCCATTTCCTCTCTCGCTTGGGGGCTAGACTTTCTCGGAGAGTTGGGTCGTAGGCTTTCAGGGTACATCCGGAGTACACCCACTTGGCGTGTTATGGGGATGATTTGAAGTCGGCCGTAACAACTGATTCTGGAACTGATCTGAGAGCAAAAGCTCACTGTATCCTTTTTACTATGTGTATAAGTGCTCTCGCTTGGTTCCTAGAGAACCTCGGGGAGGAAAGACTGGTATTTCTGTTCCTTTACTTTATATTATTGTTATATTCATGCTTGCAAAAGGATTTTCATAAGTTGAATCCGGAAAATGAGTTTCAAAACCTATTTCTCGTTCCCCCTCGCTGAGTTCATAAGGACTTTCCCTCTTTTATCATCTCAGGTGAAGAAGATCAAGAACAGGTACCTGAGGACGATGTGCCCATCGATGATTCCTTGGAGTGATTGCCTGTCTTATGTACTTTGCGTGATTATGGCTACTTGTGAACTCTATGCTACTTGAAGACCATTTCTTTTATGTTGCTTGTTATTTGTAATGTAAAAGACCCCCGTTGTAATTTGGGGTCTAATTTTGGTTTGTACTGATATTTCTAGATAGACATTAGATACTGCTATGGTCGTTTTGCTTTTATTATCACTAGTAGCTATAATAGGATTATGAAGTATTAGGTAGGGGCGAAGTAAGATGAACCATCCAAACCTTAAACAGTTCTCACTATTAAGCTAAGATCAACAGGTACTTTTGTAACGAGGATAAACAAACAAACGAGACATAGTATCATGCTAGGTTATAAATCAAACGAGACGTCGAAATAACCAATAGGCAATTCAATTGATGTTAAATGGTAATCCTAGTTAGAAACAAAATTGAGATTGGAAAAATTTGAGGCGTTTAGAGAATTAGGCCAAACCAAAGAGCCCAATTACACCCGTTATGCTGCCGATTTTTTGGAAAATTTTGGAGTTTAGGCCAAAACGTTAAGTGTTAAATCTTCATGAACGGTTAAGTACGAGACGTGACTTGAATGTTTATATCATACCCTAGTCTAACCTTTATAGGCCGGGTTGGGGCGTGACACTGTGCGCCGCGTAACTCCTTATGGATCAAAAGTTATGGGCACCGGAGCGACGAATACCTAGTCACAAGACCCACACCCTCTGTTTGCGGGCCCAGCGTCTACGTGAAGTGAACTTTTCTTGCCGATGGTGCCGTGTGATTCGGTAATAGAAATGTGATGGATTAGGTTTTCGTCTTTTCGCGGCTCGCGACGTACGATTCGGGATGAAAAAACAGCGCAAAAGAAGAAAAGTATCCCAAAATTATGAAAATGTTTGATTTTGGGATTCAAAAATAGGAGTAACCGAGCAGGCTTGGTGCCCCCATCGTAGAGCTCTCACGGTGCTTTCCAACGGTATGCTGTGCACCGCGTAACTCCTTAAGGATCAAAAGTTATGGGCACCGGAGGGACGGATACCTGGTCACAAGCCCACGCCCTCTGTTTGCGGGCCCAGCCTCTACCTGAAGTGATGTTGTCTTGCCCAAGGTGCCATGTGATTCGGTAATAGAAATGTGATGGATTAGGTTGTCGTCCTTTTCGCGATTCACGACGTACGATCCGGGATGGAAAAATAGCGTAAAAGAAGAAAAGTATCCCAAAACTTATGAAAATGTTCAATTTTGGGCTTCGAAAACAAGCGCAGCCAAGCAGGCTAGGTGCCCCCATCGTAGAGCACTCATAGTGCTTTCCTACGGTATGTTGTACGCCTCGTAACTCCTTACGGATTAAAAGTTATGGGTACCGGAGCGACGGATACCTGGGCACAAGCCCCACGCCCTCTGTTTGCAGGCCCTGCCTCTACGTGAAGTGAAGTTGTCTTGCCTAAGGTGCCGTGTGATTCAGTAATAGAAATGTATTTGATTAGGTTGTCATCCTTTTCGTGGCTCACGATGTATGATCCGGGACGGAAAAACAGCATAAAAGAAGAAAAGTGTCCCAAAACTTATGAAAATGTTCAATTTTGGGCTCCGAAAACAGGCGCAGCTGTCACGCCCCCAACCCGACCTATAAAGGTTAGACTAGGGTGTGATCTAATCATTCACGTTCTTTTACGATTATAACTGATTAACGAAGGTTAAGTTTATCCGTTAGACTAGAACTCCAACAATTCTTCAGAAAAACCGGCAGCATAACAGCTATAGTTAGAACCTTTTTGTTTGACCTGATTTCTAAACGCCTCGATTATTCCAATCATTAATCGAATTCCATTAAGGACTCCTATTTTGTCATCAACCGATATGCCTACCAGTCTATCTTGAAAGTCTCGTTTGGTTAATAAGCCTAGCATGATAACTATGTCATGTTTATTTATCAATTTCCTATCATGCAAGTACCTATTATTCTTTAGTTTACAAATAAGCACCTAAGTGGAACTAGATAGAATTGACTTAGTTTATTTTTCACCTAGTGGTTTAATTGTCTAAGATAGCTACTATTCAAGATAATGAAAGCAAATAACCAAATAAGAAGTTTGTCCGGTTATAGATAGTACAATCCCAAAATTAGACCCAAATTACAACGGGTTCATTTACATCAATAACATGAATAGTTTGCAATCAAACACAACATCCATATAGCAACCACTTTCAGGCAAAGCACAAAAGCACGTAGTCAGTCTAAGGAATCATCAACAAGCACATTTACTTCGGGTACTTGTTCCAAATCTGCTGCACCTGTGACAAAAAAGAGGGTGAGTCCTTATGAACTCAGCGAGGGGGAATGAGAAATACGTTTTGAAACTCTTTTTTCAGTTCAACTTATGAAAAACCCTTTTTGAATGCATGACATATAACACAAGTATGTTTATAATGTAATATAAAAGTAAAAGAACACAATTACCCGTCTTTCCTCCCCGAGGTCCTCTAGGAACCAAGCAAGAGTACTTATATACATAGTGAAAAGGATATGGTGAGTTTTTCCTCTCAATTCATTTCCAATAACAGTTGTTGCAACCGACTTCAAATCATCCACTTATCACGCCAAATGGGTGTACTCTGGATGTACCCCGAAATCCTATGACCTAACTCTCCGAGGAAGTCTAGCCCCCAAGCGAGAGAGGGAATTGGACCATGGTAGTCACGGTTGCACCGGCAAGCCCGATGCCGCCCGGTGTGCGTGAACGCTACCATGCCAGAATGAAAGGTTGCAACCTTGTATGCAATGCACATTTATGACATTTAATATATCACATTTGGAGGACAACAAAGTAGGTTGCCTCCGAGTAGTCATAAGATTGTACATTGACAGTTAAACACGTGAGGCACGATATGACAAGTAAATTCACTTGAAAAGCACATGGAGTTATATGAATATTAAACGGGCAGCCATATAACACATGTAAATCAAGTCATATAACTCATTTCAAAGTTCACGTAATCAAATAATAAGATTATTCATCACGCAACGACATCTACGTGGGACCGGGTGCAAGAAAGGCCTACGTATCAACATGTAATCATCAAATCATATTTAGGGCTACAAGGGCGACTACGGGCAGCCTACTAATCACATAATCAAACACAATATCCATAGGATCGACACTTACCGAGTTTACCTATTACTAGGGTTTCAATTCGTGCTTACCCGTGACCCCAAGTCATCTCGTAATTAAGCTCAAGCCATGTATTGATTAAATTAAACACCCTAAAGAATTCAAAATAGTCCACACAACATCCAAATGCCACAATCCCAAGCATTTAATACAACAAGGGAAGCCACATTAATTTTCTAAGCATATCAATAGGTGAAACCCTCACTGCAATGGACTGTTTTCTCACGATCATTAAGACAAGCAAACAAACTCCAATTCCAGTAAACAGGATGTCAAATTAAATCTTAAGGAGTGAACTGAATTCAGAAATAAACCTTGCATCATTTGGAGTTCGGGTTCAAGAGTTGTAGCCAAAACAGTGAGACTACACAAAACTGTCCAGATTTGCACACATTTCAATACTTGTCATTTTTGAGGGCCTTAGGGTCAGATTTAGCCTCAGTCCATTTATGACAAAAATGTCCAGAACTGAAAACTATAGCTTCACACCAAATTTCATGCATTTTGGATATCATTTACTAAGTAAAAACTGGTGCGTTCTACAAGGTCAGTGAATCTGCCAAAACCTGCTTCATTTTCCAGACTTTCCAGATTTGGACACATTTTGATATTTTGCAATTTTGAGGACCTTAGAGTCAAAATTAGCTTTGGCCTATTTCTGAAAAAAATTCTCATAACTGGCACAACTAGTTACCTACCAATTTTCACACATTTTCAACATCGTTTACCTGGTCAAAATCACCTCGCACCAACAAGGCAGAAGGCTGTTACATACCCGATTTCATCTATCATCACATTCTAGCCAAAAATATTGCCATGCATATTTACAAAAACTCATGAACACACATATATCTCAAGTACAGAAGTAAAGATAGACATTTAAGGGCATGCATGTGGATTTTGAAAGAATTTCAAGAAGTTTTAGCCCTCACCTTAGCAAGACAATAGATGAAGATGCACAATGCTCTTGAAGATGCACCAATGGAGCTTCTTTCTTGCTTCTTGCTTGCTTGGGATGCTATGGCTGAGCTTGGGAGAGATCTTAAGAGTGAGCTTGAGGTCTTGGAAGCTCAAGAGAAGCCATGGTCAAAAATGAGAGAGAAGGAGAGAGAATGAGAGCTCGAGAGGATTCTTGAGAGCAAAATGAAACGCGATGAGTTGTGTGTATGTGTGTGTCGGCCTTAAGGCCTTCAAATCTGATTTTTGCTTTGTCAATTATGCAATTTGAATTGTGAGGAGCATGCTTGGTGATTTGGTCGAGAATGGGAAGGGTTTGGGTGAGGTTTTTATTATTATTTTTTGTATTGTCATGCATTTGTCTATCCTAGGTTGCATTGTGTTTTGTACTTGTCATAGGAATGTTTAGATAATAGGAAAGTGCTTAGGGTTTAGCATGTGTGTAAGAGAATGTTGGGTATTTAGGGATTTTAGGTAGAATAGAATATATGATATGTTTAGAGGTTTGTGAGATTTTGTCTTGTAGTGAGTTTAAAATATAATATTTAGGTGTTAGTGGATTTTGTAGAGATTTGAATTAGGATTATAATAATAGTTAGTGGTGTTTGTAGGATTATTTTATAGTCTAGTGCTTTGTGTAGGATTCTTTATTGATTAGCGTGCGGGCACACTTTCCTAGGTCTAGGGCACGCATTACGAGACACACACAAAAATCGATACGAGGCAAGAATCACGAGGTAGACACGAACTACGAGGTAAGACACGAACTTCAAGACTAAGGCACGTACTTCAAGACTAATGCACGCAATCCTAGGTGAAAGCACGTAAACCAATGCAAGGCATGCAAATCAAGGCACGACTCTATATCTATGTTAAGGTACACAGTTCAAGATTAGGGCACACAAAATGAGGTAACGCACTTATATCGAGGTCAGGGTACGTATATCTAGGTATCGCACGTCAATAGGGGATTAGGGCACACCATTCTAGGTCAAGGCACGAATGAGGAAGCATGCACGAAAACTAAGACAGGGCACGTAGTCTAAGGTCGGTCATACAATTCTGGGTCTAAAGCATGTAAATCTAGGTAACACATGTTATTCGGGGTCGGGCCTCACAACAGCTGAGCAGGCTAGGTGCCCCCATCGTAGAGCTCTCAGAGAGCTTTCCTACAGTATGTTGTGCGCCGCGTAACTCCTTACGGATAAAAAGTTATGGGCACCGTAGCGATGGATAGGTACAAGCCCCACACCCTCTATTTGCGGGCCCAGCCTCTACGTGAAGTGAAGTTTCTTGCCCAAGGTGCCATGTGATTTGATAATACAAATTTGATGGATTAGGTTGTGGTCCTTTTCGCGGCTCACGACATACGATCCAGGATAGAAAAACAGTGCAAAAGAAGAAAAGTGTCCTGAAATTGATGAAAACATTCGATTTTGGGCTCAGAAAATAGGCGCAGCTGAGTAAGCTTTGTGCCCCATCGTAGAGCTCTCGGAGAGCTTTTCAACGCTATGATGTGCGCCGTGTAACTCCATACGGATCAAAAGTTATGCGCACCGGGCGACGGATAACTGGTCACAAGCCCCACGCCCTCTGTTTGCGGACCTAGCCTCTACGTGAAGTGAAGTTGTCTTGCCCAAGTTGCTGTGTGATTCGGTAATAGAAATGTGATGGATTAGGTTGTCGACCTTTTCGCGGCTCATAACATAGGATCTAGGACGGAAAAACTGCGTAAAAGAAGAAAAGTGTCCCAAAACTTATGAAAATGTTCGATTTTGGGCTCCGAAAATAGGAGCAGCCGAGCAAGCAAGGTGCCCCCATCATAGAGATCTCAGAGAGCTTTCCAACGGTATGCTGTGCATCGTGTAACTACTTACGAATCAAAAGTTATGGTCACTGGAGCAACGAATACCTGGTCACAAGACCAACGACCTCGGTTTGAGGGCCCAGCCTCTACGTGAAGTGAAGTTGTCTTGCCCAAGGTACCGTGGGATTCGGTAATAAAAATGTGTTGGATTAGGTTGTCGTCCTTTTCACGATTTACGACACACGATTCGGGACGAAAAAACAGCGTAAAAGAAGAAAAGTGTCCAAAAACTGATGAAAATGTTATATTTTTGGCTGCGAAAATAGGTGCAACAGAGCAGAATTGGTGTCCACGTCGTAGAGCTCTAAAAGAGCTTTCCAACGATATGCTGTGCGCCGCGTAACTCTTTACAGATCAAAAGTTATGGGCACCGGAGCGACAGATACCTGGTCACAAGCCCTACGCCCTCTGTTTGTGGGCCCAGCCTCTACGTGAGGTGTAGTTGTCTTGCCCAAGGTGCCGTGGGATTCGGTAATAGAAATGTGATGGATTAGGTTGTTGTCCTTTTCGTGGCTAACGACGTATGATCCAGGACGGAAAAACAGCGCAAAAGAAGAAAAGTTTCTTGAAACTGATGAAAGCATTCGATTTTGGGCTCTGAAAACAAGCACAACCAAGCGAGCTTGGTGCCCCCGTCGTAGAGCTCTCGGAGGCCTTTCAAACGGTATGTTGTGCGCTGCTTAACTCCTTACGAATCAAAAGTTATGAGCACCGGAGCGACGGAGACCTGGTCACAAGCCCCACGCCCTCTGTTTGCGGGCCTAACTTCGACGGGAAGTGAAGTTGTCTTGCCCAAGGTGCCGTGAGATTCTATAATCGAAATGTGGTGGATTAGGTTGTTGTCCTTTTCATGGCTCATGACGTACGATCCAGGATGGAAAAATAGCGTAAAAGAAGAAAAGTATCCCGAAACTAAGGAAAACGTTAGATTTTGGCCTCTGAAAATTGGCGCAGCCTCGCAACATTGGTGCCCAAGTCGTAGAGCTCTCAGAGTGCTTTCCAATGGTATGCTGTGCGCCACGTAACTGCTTACGGATCAAAAGTTATGGGCACCGGAGCGATGGATACCTGGTCACAAGCCCCACGCCCTCTGTTTGCGGGCCCAACCTCTGCGTGAAGTGAAGTTGTCTTGCCCAAGGTGTCGTGTTATTCGGTAATAGAAATGTGATGGATTAGGTTGTCGTCCTTTTCGTGGCTCATGACGTACGATCCGGGACGGAAAAATAGCGTAAAAGAAGAAAAGTATCCCGAAACTAAGGAAAAGATTCGATTTTGGCCTCTGAAAATTGGCGCAGCCTTGTAACATTGGTGCCCCCGTCGCAGAGCTCTCCGAGAGCTTTCCAACGGTATGCTGTGCACCGCGTAACTCCTTACAGATCAAAAGTTATTGGCACCGGAGCGACGGATACATGGTCACAAGCCCTACGCCTTCAGTTTGCGGGCCAGCCTCTACGTGAAACGAAGTTGTCTTGCTCAAGGTGCCGTGGGATATGATAATAAGAAAGTGATGGATTAGGTTGTCGTCCTTTTCGCAGCGCACAACGTACGATCCAGGACATAAAAATAGCGCAAAATAAGAAAAGTATCCCGAAACTGATGAAAATGTTCGATTTAGGGCTCCAAAAATAGGCACAGCCGAGGAAGATAGGTGCCCCAATCGTAGAGCTTTCAGAGTACTTTCCAACGATATGCTGTGCGCCGCGTAATTCCTTACGGATCAAAAGTTATAGGCACCGGAGCGACAGATACCTGGTCACAAGCCCCACATCCTATGTTTGCGGGCCCAACCTCTACGTGAAGCGATGTTGTCTTGGCCAAGGTGCCTTGGGATTCGGTAATAGAAATATAATTGATTAGATTTTCATCCTTTTCGCAGCTCACGACGTACGATCCTCGATGGAAAAATAGCAAAAAATTAGAAAAATGTCCAAAAACTGATGAAAATGTATGATTTTGGGCTCTGAAAATAGGCGTAGCCGAGCAGGCTAAGAGCCCCTACCGTAGAGCTCTCAGAGAGCTTTCCAACGGTATGTTGTGCGTCGTGTAACTCCCTCCGGATCAAAAGTTATGGGCACCGGAGCGACGGATACCTTGTCACAAGCACCACGCCCTCTGTTTGTGGGCCCAGCCTCTACCTGAAGTGAAGCTGTCTTGCCCAGGGTGCCGTGTGATTCAGTAATAGAAATGTGATGGATTAGGTTGCCGTCCTTCTCGCGGCTCACGACGTACGATCCGGGACAGAAAAACATCGTAAAAGAAAAAAAGTGTCTCAAAACTTATGAAAAATGTTTCATTTTGGGCTTCGAAAACTGGCTCAACCTAGCAGGCTAAGTGCCCCCATCGTAGAGCTCTTACAGAGCTTTCCAACGGTATGCTATGCGCCACATAACTCCTTACGGATCAAAAGTTATGGATACCGTAGCGACAGATACCTAGTCACAAGCCCTTCGCCCTCTGTTTGCGGGCCCAGCCACAACATGAAGTGAAGTTGTCTTGCCCAAGGTGACATGGGATTCGGTAATAGAAATGTGATGGATTAGGTTGTCGTCCTTTTCGTGTCTCACGACGTACGATCCGAGACCAAAAAACAACGCAAAAAGTAGAAAAATGTCCCTAAACTTACGAAAACGTTCAATTTTTGGCTCCGAAAATAGGCGCAGCCGAGCAGGCTTGCTGCCCCCGTCATAGAGCTCTCGGAGAGCTTTCCAACGGTTTGATGTGCGCAGTGTAACTCCTTAAGGATCAAAAGATATAGGCATCGGAGCGACGGATACCCCGTCACAAGCCCACACCCTCTGTTTGCAAGACCAGCCTCTACGTGAAATAAAGGTTGTGTGGCCCAAGATGCAGTGTGAATCGGTAATAGAAATGTGATGTATTAGGTAGTCGTCCTTTTCGTGGCTCACGACGTACGATTCAGGACGGAAAAACAGCGTAAAAGAAGAAAAGTGTCCCAAAACATATGAAAATGTTCAATTTTGGGCTCCGAAAATAGGCGCCGCCAAGCAGGCTAGGTGACCCTATCTTAGAACTCTCAGAGAGCTTTCCAACGGTATGCTGTGCGCCGCGTAACTCCTTACGGATCAAAAGTTATGGGCACCGGAGCGACGGATACCTAGTCACAAGCCCCACGCCCTCTACTTGCTAGCCCAACCTCTACATGAAATGAAGTTGTCTTGCCCAAGGTGCCGTGTAATTCAGTAATATAAATGTGATGGATTAGGTTGTCGTCCTTTTCGCGGCTCATGACATACGATCCGGGACAGAAAAATAGCGCAGAAGAAAAAAAGTGTCTGAAAATTGATAAAAACGATCGAATTTGGGCTACGAAAAGAGGCGCAGCCGAGCAGGCTTGATGCTCCCATCATAGAGCTCTCGGAGTGCTTTTAAACGGTATGCTGTGCGCCGCGTAACTCCTTACGGATCAAAAGTTATGGGCACCGGAGCGACGAATACCTGGTCACAAGCCCCACGCCCTCTGTTTGCGGGCCCAGCCTCTACGTGAAGTGAAGTTGTCTTGGCCAAGGTGCTGTGTGATTCAGTAATAGAAATGTGATGGATTAGATGTCGTCCTTTTCGCGGCTCACGACGTACGACCCAGGATAGAAAAATAGTGCAAAAGAAAAAAAGTGTCCCGAAACTGATGAAAACATTAGATTTTGGGGTATGAAAATAGGCGGAGCCGAGCAGGCTTGGTGCCCCCGTCGTAGAGCTCTCGGAGAGCTTTCGAACGGTATGCTGTGCGCCGCGTAACTCCTTACGAATCAAAATTTATGGGCACCGGAGCGACAAATACCTAGTCACAAGCCCCACGCCCTTTGTTTGCGGGCCCAGCCTCTACGTAAAGTGAAGTTGTCTTGCCCAAGGTGCTCGGGGATTCGGTAATCGAAATATGATGGTTTAGGTTGTCTTCCTTTTCGCAGCTCACGACGTACGATCCGGGACGGAAAAACAGCGCAAAAGAAGAAAAATGTCCGGAAATTGATGAAAATGTTCGATTTTGGGCTCCGAAAATAGGTGTAGCCAAGCAGGCTAAGTGCCCTTGTCGTAGAGCTCTCGAAGAGCTTTCCAACGGCATGCTGTGCGCCGTGTAACTCCTTACGGATGAAAAGTTATGGGCACCGAAGCGACGGATACCTAGTCACAAGTCCCACGCACTCTATTTGCTGGCCCAGCCTCTACGTGAAGTGAAGTTGTCTTCTCGAAGGTGCCGTGTGATTCGGTAATAGAAATGTGATGGATTAGGTTGTCGTCCTTTTCACGTCTCACGACGTACGATTCGAGACCCAAAAACAGTGCAAAAGTATAAAAGTGTCCCCAAACTTACGAAAACGTTCGAATTTGGGCTCCGAAAATAGGCGCAGCCGAGCAGGCTTGCTGCCCCCGTCGTAGAGCTCTCGGAGAGCTTTCCAACGGTTTGTTGCGTGTCACGCCCCAACCCGGCCTATAAAGGTTAGACTAGGGTGTGATCTAAACATTCAAGTCATGTCTCATACTTAGTTGTTTATGAAAGTTTAACGCTTATCGTTTAGCCTAGACTCCATAATTTTTCTGGAAAACCGGCAGCATAACGGCTGTAATTGGGCTCTTTAGTTTGACATAATTCTCTAAATGCCTCAAATTTCATTTCCAACTAAGATTACTATTTACCATCAATTGAGACGCCTACTAGTTATCTCGATGTCTCGTTTGATTAATAACCTAGCATGATACTATGTCTCGTTTGTTTGTTAATCCTTGTTACAAAAGTACCTGTTGATCTTAGCTTAACAATGGGTACTTGCTTAAGATTGGATAGGTTCATTTTACTTAGTCCTTACCTGATACTTCATAATCCTATGATAGATACTAACCAGTAACGATAGCAAAACGACCATAGTAGTGTCTGTCTAGTTATTATCAGTACAAGCCAAAATTAGACCCCAAATTACAACGGGGGTCTTTTACATTACAAACATCAAGCAACATGAAAAGAAATAGTCTTCAAGCAGCATAGTGTTCACAAATGGCCATAATCAAGCAAAGCACATAGGACAGGCAATCATTCCAAGGAATCATCGTTAGGCACGTCGTCCTCGAGTACCTATTCTTGATCTTCTTCACCTGAGATGATAAAAGAGGGTGAGTCCTTATGAACTCAGCGAGGGGGAACGAGAAATAGATTTTGAAACTCATTTTCCTGTTCAACTTATGAAAACCCTTTTTGCAAGCATGAATATATCACAAGTAAGTACATAACATGATATAAAAGTAAAGGAACACAATTACCTGTCTTTCCTCCCCGAGGTCCTCTAGGAACCAAGCGAAAGTACTTATACCCATAGTGAAAAGGATATGGTGAGCTTTTGCTCTCAGTTCATGTCAGTATCAGTTGTTGCGGCCAACTTCAAATCATCCCCTTATCACGCAAAATGGGTATACTCCGGATGTACCCCGAAATCCTACGACCCAACTCTCCGAGGAAGTCTATCCCCCAAGCGAGAGAGGGAATTGGACAATGGTAGTCACGGTTACACCGGCAAGCCCGATGCCGCCCGGTGTACGTGAGAATGAAAGGTTGCAACCTTGTATGCAATGTACATTTATGACATTTAATATATCACATTAGGATGACAACAAAGTAGGTTGCCTCCGAGCAGTCATAAGATTGCACATTGACAAGTAAACAACCGAGGCACGATAAGACAAGTAATTTCACTTGAAAGGCACATGGAGTTATATGAACATTAAACGGGCAGCCATGTAACGCACGTAAATCAAGTCATATAACTCATTTCAAAGTTCACGTAATCAAATAATAAGATTATTCATCATGCAACGGCATCTACGTGGGTCCGGTTGCAAGAAAAGCCTACTTATCAACATGAAATCATCGAAATCATATTTAGGGCTACAAGGGCAACTACGGGCAGCCTACTAAACACATAATCCAACACAACATCCAAAGGATCAACACTTAGCAAATTCACCTAGTTACTAGGGTTCCAATTCGTGCTTACCCGTGCGATTAAGCCCCAAGTCATCTTGAAATCAAACTCAAGCCACGCATTGATTAGTTCATACACCCTCAAGTATTCAAAACAGTCCACACAACATCTCAATGCCACAATCCCAAGCATTTAATACAACAAGAGAAGCTACAATAATTTTTCTAAGCATATCACTAAGTGAAACTCTCACTGCAATGGACTGATTTCTCACAATCATTAAGACAAGCAAAAAATCTCCAATTCCAGTGAATAAGATATCAAATTAAAGATTAAGAAGTGAAATAAATTCAGAAACAAACCTCGCATCATTTGGAGTTCGGGTTTAATAGTTATAGCCAAAACAGTGAGACTGCACAAAACTGTCCAGATTTGCACACATTTCAATACTTGTCGTTTTTAGGGCCTTAAGATCAGATTTTGCCTTAGTCCATTTCTGGAAAAAATGTCAAGAACTAAAAAATCTAGCAGAACGCCAAATCTCATGCATTTGGGATGTCATTTACTAAGTCAAAACTGGTTCGTTCTACAAGGTCAGTGAATCTGCCAAAACCTGCTTCATTTTTCCAGACTTTCCAGATTTGGACACATTTTAATAATTTTCCATTTTTAGGACCTTAGAGTCAAAATTAGCTTTGGCCTATTTCTGTGAAAAATGTTCAGAACGGGAAAAACTAGTTACCTACCAATTGTCACACATTTTCAACATCATTTACCTAGCCAAACTCACATCGCACCAACAAGGCAGAAAACTGTCCCATAAACAATTTCATCCAACATCACATTTTAGCCAAATATCTTTCCATGCATGTTTATAAAAGCTCATGAACACACATATATCTCAAGTACAGAAGTAAAGATAGACATTTAAGGGCATGCATGTGGGTTTTTGAAAGATTTTCAAGAAGTTTTAGCCCTCACCTTAGCAAAACAACAAGAAGATGCACAAGACTCTTGGCGAAGCACAAAGTTGACCTTTTTCCTTGCTTAGCCGAGACACCACTCGATTTTTCTCAAATTTCCTAGCTTAGTAACCAAGTTCTTAGTAGGTGCATGTGGTTAGAACAAGAAGAAAAGAAATGGAAGCTAGCAAACTCACCTAAGCCGAAATGGAGATTCAAAGAGCTTGTATGTGTGTTTCTTGCAACCTAGCTTGCATAGTCGAGCTCCCTAGCTTCTTGCATGCCTTGATGAACCATGGAGTGATGAAGATAAGCTAAGGAGTGTAGAAACTCAGCCAAGGCCGAGAGAGAGAGAGAAGGATGAGAGGGAGAGAGAAGAATGAGAGGAAATGAGAGAAATGAAAGAAATATAAAAGCTTTTGCAAGGTTTGAAGCATGTGTCGGCCTTGAGCTTTGCAATTTTAGATTTTTGTGTCTTCAAGGAGTATAATTTGAAGTGTTAGCATGGGCAAGGAGCTTATGTCGAGATTGGTGGAGCTTGGTAGAGTTTTTGAGCTATTTTTTATTGCTTTGTGTCATTAGTTGTCATAGAATTGTCTAGGTTCAATTTGAATTATGCAAAGCAAGCACAGAAGGTGGTCGGCCAAAGAGGTGTTCAAATCTGAATTTTTTTGTCTTGTTCAAGGCTTATTTTATTGTGTGTTTGGGATATGCAAAGAATAAAGAATGTCTAGCTTTTGGTGCAATTTCGTCTTCTAGTGCATTGACTTAGCATTTTAATATTAGTTAGTGGGATTTGTATAATTAATTATTGATCTAGTGCTTCGTGTAAAATACTTTCTTGATTAGCGTGAGGGCACGCTTTCCTAGGTCTAGGGCACGCACTATGAGGTATCGCACGCAAATCGAGGTTGAGCCTCATACTGTGCGTCGCGTAACTCCTTACGGATCAAAAGTTATAGGCACCGGAGCGACGGATACCTCGTCACAAGCCCCATGCCCTCTGTTTGCGGGCCCAGCCTCTACGTGAAATGAAAGTTGTGTTGCCCAAGATGCCGTGTGAATCGGTAATAGAAATGTGATGGATTAGGTAGTCGTCCTTTTCGCGGCTCACGACGTATGATCCGGGACGGAAAAATAGCGTAAAAGAAGAAAAGTGTCCCAAAACATATGAAAATGTTCGATTTTGGGCTATGAAAATAGGCACAGCTAAGCAGCCTAGGTGCCCTCATCGTAGAACTCTCAGAGAGCTTTCCAACGGTATGTTGTGCGCCGCGTAACTCCTTACGGATCAAAAGTTATGGGCATCGGAGCGACGGATACCTGGTCACAAGCCCCACACCCTCTGTTTGCTGGCCCTGCCTCTAAGTGAAGTGAAGTTGTCTTGCACAAGGTGCCATGTGATTTAGTAATAGAAATGTGATGGATTAGGTTGTCGTCCTTTTCGCGGCTCACGACGTACGATCTGGGACAGAAAAATAGCGCAAAAGAAGAAAGTGGCCCGAAATTGATGAAAACATTCGATTTTGGCCTCCAAAAATGGGCGCAGCCCAACTGGCTTGCTGCCTTATCATAGAGCTCTCGGAGAGCTTTCCAACGGTATGTTGTTCGCCGCGTAACTCCTTACGGATCAAAAGCTATGGGCTCCAGTGCGACGGATACCTAGTCACAAGCCCCACACCCTCTGTTTGCGGTCCCAGCCTCTACATGAAGTGAAGTTGTCTTGCCCAAGGTGACGAGTGATTTGGTAATAGAAATGTGATAGATTAGGTTGTCATCCTTTCCGAGGCTCACGACGTACGATCCGGGATAAAAAAACAGTGCAAAAGAAGAAAAGTGTCCTGAAACTGATGAAAACATTCGATTTTGGGCTACGAAAATAGGCGCAATCGAGCAGACTTGGCGCCACCATTGTAGAGCTACCGGAGAGCTTTCCAACGGTATGCTGTGCGCCGCGTAATTCTTTACGGATCAAAAGTTATGGGCACTGAAGTGACGGATACCTAGTCACAAGCCCCACGCCCTCTGTTTGCGGGCCCAGCCTCTACGTAAAGTGAAGTTGTCTTGCCCAAGGTTCCCGAGGATTCGGTAATAGAAATATGATGGATTAGGTTGTCGTTCTATTCGCGACTCACGACGTACGATCCAGGACGGAAAAACAGCGCAAAAGAAGAAAAGTGTCGAGAAACTGATGAAAATGTTTGATTTTGGGCTCCGAAAATAGGCGCAACCAAGCAGCCTAAGTGCCCCCATCGTAGAGCTCTCGGAGAGCTTTCCAAAGGCATGCTGTGCACCACGTAACTCCTTACGGATCAAAAGTTATGGGCACTGGAGCGACGTATACCTGGTCCCAAGCCCCATGCCTCGGTTTGCGAGCCCGGCCTCTACGTGAAGCGAAGTTGTCTTGCCCAAGGTGCCATTGGATTCGGTAATAGAAATGTGATGGATTAGGTTGTCGTCCTTTTCACAGCTCACGACGTACGATTCGGGACGAAAAAATAGCGCAAAAGAAGAAAATTGTCTCAAAACTCATGAAAACGTTTGATTTTGGGCTCCGAAAATAGGCACAGCCGAGCAGGCTTGCTACCCCCGTCGTAGAGCTCTCAGAGTTCTTTCCAACGGTATGCTGTGTGCTGCGTTGCTCCTTACGGATCAAAAGTTATAGGCACCGGAGCAACGGAGAACTGGTCCCAAGCCCTACGCCCTCAGTTTGCGGGCCCAGCCTTTACGTGAAATGAAGTTGTCTTGCCCAAGGTACCTTGAGATTTGGTAATAGAAATGTGATGGATTTGGTTGTCGTCCTTCTCACGGCTCACGATGTACGATCGGGGACGGAAAAACAGCGTAAAAGAAGAAAAGTATCTGAAAACTAATGAAAACGTTCTATTTTGGGCTCCAAAAATAGGCGTAGCCAAGCAGGCTAGGTGCCCCCATCGTAGAGCTCTCGGAGAGCTTTCCAACGGCATGCTGTGTGCCGTGTAACTCCTTACGGATCAAAAGTTATGGGCACCAGAGCGACGGATAGCTGGTCACAAGCCCCACGCACTCTGTTTGCTAGCCCAGCCTCTACGTGAAGTGAAGTTTTCTTGCCCAAAGTGCCGTGTGATTCGGTAATAGAAATGTGATGGATTAAGTTGTCGTCCTTTTCGCAGCTCATGACGTACGAGCCAGGATGGAAAAACAGCGCAAAAAAATAAAATTGTCCCGAAACTCATGAAAACGTTCAATTTTGGGCTCCGAAAATAAGTGCAACCTAGCAAGCTAGGTGCCCCATCATTGAGCTCTGAGAGAGCTTTCCAACGGTATGCTGTGCGCCGCATAACTCCTTACAGATCAAAAGTTATGGGCACCGTAGCAACGGATACCTGGTCACAAGCCCTCGCCCTCTATTTACGGGCCCAACCTCTACGTGAAGTGAAGTTGTCTTGCCCAAGGTGTCGTGGAATTCAGTAATAGAGATGTCATGGATTAGGTTGTCGTCCTTTTCACGGCTCACGACGTTTGATCCGGGAGCGCAAAAGAAGTAAAATGTGTCGAAACTGATGAAAACATTAGATTTTGGGCTCCAAAAACTAGCACAGCCGAGCAGGCTTGGTGCCCCCGTCGTAGAGCTCTCGGAGAGCTTTCCAACAGTATGCTGCGAGCCGTGTAACTCCTTACGGATCAAAAGTTATAGGCACCGGAGCGACAGATACCTGGTCACAAGCCCTACGCCCACGGTTTGCGGGCCCAGCCTCTACGTTAAATGAAAGTTGTCTTGCCTAAGATGCCATGTTATTCGTTAATAGAAATGTGATGGATTAGGTAGTCGTTCTTTTCGCGGCTCACGACGTACGATCCGGGACGGAAAAATAGCTTAAAAGAAGAAAAGTGTCCCAAAATATATGAAAATGTTCAATTTTGGGCTCCGAAAACAGGCGCAGCCAAGCAGGCTAGGTGCCCTCATCGTAGAGCTCTTAGAGAGCTTTCTAACAGTATGTTGTACACCGCATTACTCCTTACGGATCAAAAGTTATGGGCACCGAAACGACGAATACCTGGTCATAAGCCCCACGCCCTATGTTTGTGGGCCCAGCCTCTACGTGAAGTGAAGTTGTATTGCCTAAGGTACCGTGTGATTCGGTAATAGAAATGTGATGGATTAGGTCATCGTCCTTTTCGCAGCTCACGACGTATGATCCGGGACAGAAAAATAGTGCAAAAGAAGAAAAGTGTCCCCAAACAGATGAAAATGTTTGATTTTGCGCTATGAAAATGGCGCAGCCGAGCAGGCTTGGTACCCCCATCGTAGAGCTCTCAGAGAGCTTTCCAATGGTATATTGTGCGCCGCGTAACACCTTATGGATCAAAAGTTATGGACACCGGAACGACGGATACCTGGTCAAAAGCCCCACACCCTCTGTTTGCGGGCCAAGCCTCTACGTGAAGTGAAGTTGTCTTGCCCAAGGTGCAGTGGGATTCGGTAATAGAAATGTGATGGATTAGATTGTCGTCCTTTTCGCGGCTTACGATATACGATCCGGGATAGAAAAATAGTGTAAAAGAAGAAAAGTTTCTCGAAAAGGATGAAAATGTTTGATTTTGGGCAATGAAAATAGGAGCAGCTGAGCAGGATTGGTGCCCCTATCGTAGAGCTCTCGGAGAACTTTCCAATGGTATATTGTGTGTTGCGTAACTCCTTACGGATCAAAAGTTATGGGCACCGGAGCGACAGATACCTGTTCACAAGCCCCACACCGTCTGTTTGCAGGCCCAGCCTCTACCTGAAGTGAAGTTGTCTAGCCCAAGGTGCCGTATGATTCGGTAATAGAAATGTGATGGATTAGGTTGTCGTCCTTTTCGCGTCTCACGACGTACGATCCGGGACGGAAAAATAGCGTAAAAGAAGAAAAGTGTCCCGAAACTCATGAAAACGTTTGATTTTGGGCTCTGAAAATAGGCACAGCCTAGCAGGCTAGGTGCCCGCATCGTAGAGCTCTGAGTGAGCTTTCTAACGGTATGTTGTGCGTTGCGTAACTCCTTACGGATCAAAAGTTATGGGCACCGTAGCGATGGATAATTGGTCACAAGCCCCTCGCCCTCTGTTTTCGGGCCCAGCCTCTACATGAAGTGATGTTGTCTTGCCCAAGGTGTCATGGAATTCAGTAATACATATGTGATGGATTAGGTTGTCGACCATTTCGCGGCTCACGACGTACGATCCGGGATGAAAAAATAGTTCAAAAGAAGAAAAATGTCTCGAAACTAATGAAAACATTCAATTTTGTTCACCAAAAACAGGCACAACTGAGCAGTCTTGGTGCCCCCATCGTGGAGCTCTCGGAGAGCTTTCCAACTGTATGCTGTGCGCCGCCTAACTCCTTACGGATCAAAAGTTATATGCACCGGAGCGACGGATACTTGGTCATAAGCCCCACACCCACGGTTTTCGGGCCCAGCCTCTAGGTGAAATGAAAAATGTCTTGCCCAAGCTACCTTGTGATTCGGTAATAGAAATTTGGTGGATTAGTTTGTCGTCCTTTTCGTGGCTCTTGACGTACGATCCGGGATGGAAAAATAGCACAAAAGAAGAAAAGTGTCCTAAAACTTATCAAAATGTTCAATTTTGGGCTCCGAAAATAGGTGCAGCAAAGCAGGCCAGGTGCCCCCATCGTAGAGCTCTCGAAGAGTTTTACAACCGTATGTTGTGCGCCGCGAAACTCCTTACGGATCAAAAGTTATGGGTACCGGAGCGACGGATACTTGGTCACAAGCCCCACGCCCTTTGTTTGCGGGCGCCGCCTCTACGTGAAGTGAAGTTGTCATGCCCAAGGTACCGTGTGATTCAGCAATAGAAATGTGATGGATTAGGTTATCGTCCTTTTCGCGGCTCACGACGTACGATCCGGGACAGAAAAATAGTGCAAAAGAAGAAAAGTACCCCGAAACTGATGAAAACATTCGATTTTGGGCTATGAAAATAGGTGCAGCCCAGTAGGCTTGGTGCCACCATCGTAGAGCTCTCGGAAAGCTTTCCAATGGTATGGTGTGCGCCACGTAACTCCTTACGGATCAAAAGTTATGGGCACCGGAGCGACAGAAACCTGGTCACAAGCCCCATGCCCTCTGTTTGCGGGCCCAGCCTCTACGTGAAGTGAAGTTGTCATGCCCAAGGTGCTGTGTGATTCGGTAATAGAAATGTGATGGATTAGGTTGTCGTCCTTTCCGCGGCTGACGACGTACGTTCCGGGACAGAAAAATAGTGTAAAAGAAGAAAAGTATCCCGAAACAGATGAAAACGTTCGATTTTGGGCTACAAAAATAGACGCAGCCTAGTAGCGTTGGTGCCCCTATCGTAGAGCTCTCGGAGAGCTTTCCAACGGTATGCTGTGCGCCGCGTAACTCCTTACGGATCAAAAGTTATGGGCACCGGAGCAACGAATACCTAGTCACAAGCCCCACGTCCTCTGTTTGCGAGTCCAGCCTCTACGTGAGGCGAAGTTGTCTTGCCCAATGTGCAGTGTGATTTGGTAATAAAATGAGATGGATTAGGTTGTCGTCATTTTCGCGGCTCACGACGCACAATTCAGGATAGAAAAACAGTGCAAAAGAAGAAAAGTGTCCCGAAACTGATGAAAACGTTAGATTTTGGGCTACAAAAATCGGCGCAGCTGACCATGCTTGGTGTTCCCGTCGTAGAGCTCTTGGAGTGCTTTCCAACGGTATGTTGTGCGCCATGTAACTCCTTACGGATCAAAAGTTATGTGCACCGAAGCGACGGATACCTGGTCACAAGCCCCACGCCCTCTGTTTGTGGGCCCAGCCTCTATGTGAAGTGAAGTTGTCTTGCCCAAGGTACCCGGGGATTCGGTAATAGAAATATGATGGATTAGGTCGTCGTCTTTTTCGCAGCTTATGACGTACGATCCGGGACTAAAAAACAGTGGAAAAGAAGAAAAGTGTACCGAAACTAGTGAAAACATTCAATTTTGGGCTCTGAAAACAGACGCAACCGAGTAGGTTAGGTGAGCCCATCGTAGAGCTCTCAGAGTGCTTTCCAACGGTAAGTTGTGCGCCGCGTAACTCCTTACGGATCAATGGTTATGGGCACTGGAGCGACGGATACCTGGTCACAAGCCCCACGCCCTCTGTTTGCGGGCCCAGCCTCTACATGAAGTGATGTTGTCTTGCGCAAGGTGCCGTGTGATTCAGTAATAGAAATGTGATAGATTAGGTTGTCGTCCTTTTTGCGGCTCACGACGTACGATTCGGGATGGAAAAATAGCGTAAAAGAAGAAAAGTGTCCCAAAAATTACGAAAATGTTCGATTCTGGGCTTTGAAAATAGGCGCAGCCTAGCAGGCTTGGTGCTCCTATTGTAGAGCTCTGAGAGAGCTTTCCAACGGTATGCTGTGCGCCGCGTAACTCCTTATGGATCAAAAGTTATGGGCACCGTAGCGACGGATAACTGGTCACAAGCTCGTCGCCCTCTGTTTGCGGGGCTAGCCTCTACGTGAAGTGAAGTTGTCTTGGCCAAGGCGCCTTGGGATTCGGTAATAGAAATCTGATGGATTAGGTTGTCGTCCTTTTCACGGCTCACGTCGTACAATCCGGACCGAAAAACTGCGCAAAAGAAGAAAAGTATCCCAAAACTTATGAAAACGTTCAATTTCGGGCTCTAAAAATAGGGGCAGCTGAGTAGACTTGTTGCCCCCATCGTAGAGCTTTCAGAGTGCTTTCCAACGGTATGCTGTGGGCTGCTTAACTCTTTACGGATCAAAACTTATGGGCACTAGGGCGACAGACACCTGGTCACAAGCCCCACGCCCTCTGTTTGTAGGCCTAGCCTCTACGTGAAGTGAAGTTCTCTTGCCCAAGGTGACGTGGGATTCGGTAATAGAAATATGATGGATTGGGTTGTCGTCCATTTCGCGGCTCACGACGTACGATCCGGGATGGAAAAACAATGCAAAAGAAGAAAAGTGACCCAAAACTGATGAAATCGTTCAATTTTCGCCTTCAGAAATAGGTGCAGCCAAGCAGGCTTGGTACCCCCGTCGTAGAGCTCTCGGAGAGCTTTCCAACGGTATGCTGTGCACCGCGTAACTCCTCACGGATCAAAAGTTATGGGCACCGGAGCAACAGATACCTGGTCACAAGCCCCACGCCTTCGGTTTGAGGGCCCAACCTCTACGTGAAGTGAAGTTATCTTGCCCAAGGTGACGTGGGATTCGGTAATAGAAATATGATGGATTGGGTTGTCGTCCTTTTCGCAGCTCACGATGTACGATCCGGTACGAAAAAATAGCGCAAAAGAAGAAAAGTGTCCCAAAACTGATGAAAACATTAGATTTTGGGCTCCGAAAACAAGCGCAGTCGGGCAGGCTTGGTGCCCCCATCGTAGAGCTTTCCAACGGTATGCTGTGCGCAGCGTAACTTCTTACGGATCCAAAGTTATGGGCAACGGAGCAACGGATACCTAGTCACAAGCCTCACGCCCTCGGTTTGAGGGCCCAGCCTCTACATGAAGTGAAATTGTCTTGTCCAAGGTGCCGTGGGATTCGGTAATAGAAATGTGATGGATTAGGTTGTCGTCCTTTTTACGGCTCACGACGTACGATCCGGGAAGAAAAAACAGCGTAATAGAAGAAAAGTATCCTGAAACTGATGAAAATGTTCGATTTTGGTCTCTAAAAACAAGCGCAGTCTAGCAGGCTTGGTGCCCCCGTCGTAGAGCTCTCGGAGTGCTTTCCAATGGCATGTTGTGCGTTGCATAACTCCTTGCGGATCAAAAGTTATAGGCACTGGAGCAACGGATACCTAGTGACAAGCCCCACGCCCTCGGTTTGAGGGCCCAGCCTCTACGTGAAGTGAAGTTGTCATGCCCAAAGTGCCATGGGATTTGGTAATAAAAATGCGATGGATTAAGTTGTCGTTATTTTCGCGGCTCACGACGTACTATCCGGGATGAAAAAACAGCGTAAAAGAAGAAAAGTGTCCCAAAACTTATGAAAATGTTTGATTTTGGGCTCTAAAAACAGGCGCAGCCTAACTTATGAAGATGTTCGATTTTGCCCCCATCGTAGAGCTCTTAGAGAGCTTTCCAACGGTATGCTGTGCGCCGCGTAACTCCTTAAGGATCAAAAGTTATAGGCGCCGGAGCGACGGATACCTGGTCACAAGCCCCACGCCCTCTGTTTGCAGGCCCAGCCTCTACATGAAGTGAAGTTGTCTTGCCCAAGGTGCCGTGGGATTCTGTAATAGAAATGTGATGGATTAGGTTGTCGTGCTTTTCGCGGCTTACCACGTACGATCCGGGACCGAAAAACAACGCAAAAGAAGAAAAGTGTCCCAAAACTTATGAAAATGTTCGATTTTAGGCTCAGAAAATAGGCGCATCCAAGCAGGCTTGTTGCCCCCATCGTAGAGCTCTCGGAGAGCCCTCCAACGGTATGCTGTGCGCCACGTAACTCCTTACGAATCAAAAGTTGTGGGCACCGGAACGACGGATACCTGGTCACAAGCCCCACGCCCTCGGTTTGAGGGCCCAGCCTCTACGTGAAGTGAAGTTGTCTTGCCCAAGGTGCCGTGGGATTCGATAATAAAGATGTGATGTATTAGGTTGTCGTCCTTTTTGCGGCTCACGATGTATGATCCGAGATAGAAAAACATATGCAAATGACGAAAAGTGTCCTGAAACTGATGAAAATATTCAATTTTGCGCTCCAAAAATAGGTGCAGCAGAGCAGGCTTGCTACCCCCGTCGTAGAACTCTCAGAGAACATTCCAACGATATGCTGTGCGGCGCGTAAATCCTTACAAATCAAAAGTTATGGGCTCCGGAGCGACGGATACCTGGTCATAAGCCCCACTCCCTCTGTTTGCGGGCCCAACCTCTACGTGTTGTGAAGTTGTCTTTCCCAGGGTGCTATGTGATTCGGTAATAGAAATGTGATGGATTAGGTTGTCGTCCTTTTCGTTGTTCACGACGTACGATCCGGGACAGAAAAATAGTGCAAAAGAAGAAAAGTGTCCCGAAACTGATGAAAACGTTCAATTTTGGGCTCTGAAAATAGACGTAGCCTAGCATGCTTGGTGGCCTTGTCATAGAGCTCTCGGAGAGCTTTCCAACGGTATATTATGCGCCACGTAACTCCTTATGGATAAAAATTTATGGGCACCAGTGTGACGGATGCCTGGTCACAAGCCCCACGCCCTCTGTTTGCGTGCCCAACCTCTACGTGAAGGGAAGTTGTCTTGCCCAAGGTGCCGTGGGATTCGGTAATAGAAATGTGATGCATTAGGTTGTCGTCCTTTTCGCGGCTCACGACGTATGATCTGGGACAGAAAAATAGTGCAAAAGAATAAAAGTGATTGATGCCCCTGTCGTAGAGCTCTCGGAGAGCTTTCCAACGGTATGCTATGCGCCGCGTAACTCCTTACGGATCAAAAGTTATAGGCAACGGAGCGACGGATACCTAGTCACAAACCCCACGCCCTCGGTTTGCAGACCCAACCTCTACGCGAAGTGAAATTGTCATGCCCACGGTGTCGTGGATTTGGTAATAGAAATGTGATGTATTAGGTTGTCATCCTTTTCGCAGCTCACGACGTACGCTCCGGGACGGAAAAACAGCGCAAAAGAAGAAAAGTGTCCCAAAACTTATGAAAATGTTCAATTTTGGGCTCCAAATACAGGTGCAGCTAAGCAGGCTTGCTGCCCCCGTTGTAGAGCTCTCAGAGAGATTTCCAACGGTATGCTGTGCGTAGCGTAACTCCTTACGGAGCAAAAGATATGGGCACCGGAGCGACGGATACCTGGTCCGAAGCCCCACGCCCTCTGTTTGCGGGCTCAACCTCTACGTGTTGTGAAGTAGTCTTGCCCAAAGTGTTGTGGGATTCGGTAATAGAAATGTGATGGATTAGATTGTCGTCCTTTTCGCGGCTCACGACGTGCGATCCGGGACAAAAACCAGTGCAAAAGAAGAAAAGTGTCCTAAAACTAATGAAAATGTTTGATTTTGGCCTCCAAAAATAGGCGCAGTCAAGCATGCTTGACGTCCACGTCGTAGAGCTCTCGGAGAGCATTCCAACGGTATGTTGTGCACCGCGTAACTCCTTACGGATCAAAAGTTATAAGCACCGGAGCGACGGATACCTAGTCACAAGCCCCACACCCTCTGTTTGTGGGTCCCGCCTCTACGTGAAGTGAAGTTGTCTTGCCCAAGGTGTAGTGTGATTCGGTAATAGAAATGTGATGCATTAGGTTGTCGTCTTTTTCCCGGCTGACGACGTACGATCTTGGCAGAAAAATAGTGCAAAAGAATAAAAGTATCCCAAAATTGATGAAAACGTTCGATTTTGGGCTCCGAAAATAGGTGCAGCCAAGCATGCTTTGTAGCCTCGTCGTAAAGCTCTCGGAGAGCTTTCCAACGGTATGTTGTGCGCCGCGTAACTCCTTACGGATCAAAAGTTATGGGTACCTAAGCGACGGATACCTGGTCACAAGCCCACACCCTCGGTTTGCGGGCCCAGCTACTACATGAAGCGAAGTTGTCTTACCCAAGGTGTCGTGGGATTAGGTAATAGAAATGTGATAGATTAGGTTATCGTCCTTTTCGCAGCTCATGTCGTACGATATGGGATGAAAAAAAAACGCAAAAGAAGAAAAGTGTCCCGAAACTGAAGAAAATGTTCTATTTGAGGCTCCGAAGAGAGGCGCAGCCAAGCAAGTTTACTACCAGCGTCGTAGAGCTCTCACAGAGCTTTTCAATGGTATGCTGTGCGCCGCGTAACTCCTTACGGATCAAAAGTTACGGGCACCGGAGCGACAGATACTTGGTCACAAGGCCCATACCTTCTGTTTGCGGGCCCAGCCTCTATGTGAAGTGAAGTTGTCTTGCCTAAGGTGTCGTGGGATTCGATAATAGGAATGTGATGGATTAGGTTGTTGTCCTTTTCGCAGCTCACGACGTACGATTCGGGGCTGAAAAACAGCGCAAAAGAAGAAAAGAGTCCCAAAACTTAGGAAAACGTTCGATTTTGGTCACCGAAAACATGCGCAGCTGAGCAGGCTTGTTGTCCCCATCGTAGAGCTCTCGAAGTGCTTTCCAACGGTATGCTGTGCGCCGCGTAACTCCTTACGGTTCAAAAGTTATGGGCACCAGAGTGACGAATACAAAAGAAGAAAAGTGTCCCGAAACTGAAGAAAACATTCGATTTTGGGCTCTGAAAACTAACACAGTCGAGCAAGCTTGGTGCCCCCATCGTAGAGCTCTTGGAGAGCTTTCCAACAGTATGCTGTGCGCCACGTAACTTCTTACGGATCAAAAGTTATAGGCACCGGAGCGACGGATACCTAGTCACAAGCCCCACGCCCACGATTTGCGAGCCCAGGCTCTACGTGAAATGAAGTTGTCTTGTCCAAGGTTCCGTGTGATTCGGTAATAAAAATGTGATAGATTAAGTTGTCGTCCTTTTCACGGCTCACGACATACGATCAAGGACGGAAAAACAGCGTAAATGAAGAAATGTGTCGCAAAACTTATGAAAATGTTCTATTTTGGGCTCCAAAAATAGACGCAGTTGAGCAAGCTAGGTGCCACCATCATAGAGCTCTTAGAGAACTTTCCAACAGTATGTTGTGCGCCACGTAACTCCATATGGATCAAACGTTATGGGCACCGGAGCGACGGATACCTGGCCATAAGCCCCACGCCCTCAGTTTGCGGGCCCAGCCTCTACGTGAAATGAAGTTGTCTTGCCCGAGGTGTCGTGGGATTCGGTAATAGAAATGGGATGGATTAGGTTGTCGTTATTTTCGCAGCTCACGACGTACGATCTCGGACGAAAAAACAACAGAAAAGAAGAAAATTATCCCAAAACTTATGAAAATATTAAATTTTGGGCTATGAAAATAGGCGCTACTATGCAGGCTTGGTGCCCCAATCGTAGAGCTCTCAGAGAGCTTTCCAACGGTATGCTGTGCACCGCGTAACTTCTTGCGGAGCAAAAGTTATGGGCGCCGGAGCGACGGATACCTGGTCACAAGCCCCACGCCCTCTGTTTGCGTGCCCAGCCTCTACATGAAGTGAAGTTGTCTTGCCCAAGTTGTTGTGGGATTCGGTAATAGAAATGTGATGGATTAGGTTGACGTCCTTTTCGCGGCTCAGGACGTGCGATCTGGGATGAAAAAACAGCGCAAAAGAAGAAAAGTGTCCCAAAACTAATGAAAATGTTCAATTTTGGGCTCCAGAAATAGTCGCAGTCGAGCATGATTACTACCCTCGTCGTAGAGATCTCAGAGAGCTTTTTAACGGTATGTTGTGCACTGCGAAACTCCTTACGGAGCAAAAGTTATGGGCGCCGGAGCAACGGATACCTGGTCACAAGCCCCATGCCCTCTATTGGCGGCCCCATCCTCTACGTGAAGTGAAGTTGTCTTGCCTAAGGTGTTGTGGGATTCGGTAATAGGAATGTGATAGATTAGGTTGTCGTCCTTTTCGCAGCTCACGATGTACGACCGGGACCCAAAAACAGCGCAAAAGAAGAAAAGTGTCCCAAAACTTATGAAAATGTTCGATTTTGGACTCTGAAAACAGGCATAATCGAGCAGGCATGTTTGCCCCATCGTAGAGCTCTCGGATAGCTTTCCAACTGTATGATGTGTTCCGCGTAACTCCTTATGGATCAAAAGTTATGGGCACCAAAGCGACGAATACCTGCTCATAAGCCCCACGCCCTCGGTTTGCGGGCCTAACCTCTACTTGGAATGAAGTTGTCTTGCCTAAGGAACCATGGGATTTGGTAATAGAAATGTGATGGATTAGGTTGTCATCCTTTTCGCGACTCACGACGTACGATCCAGGACGAAAAAACAGCGGAAAAGAAGAAGAGTGCCCCAAAACTGATGAAAACATTCGATTTTGGGCTTCGAAAATATGCGCAGCCGAACAGGATTGTTATCCCCGTCGTAGAGCTCTCAGAGAGCTTTCCAACGTTATGTTGTGCGCCGCGTAACTCCTTATGGATCAATAGTTATGGGCACCGGAGCGACGGATACCTGGTCATAAGCCCCACCCTCTGTTTGCGGGCCAAGCTTCTACGTGAAGTGAAATTGTCTTGCCCAAGGTACAATGGGATTCGGTAATAGAAATGTGATGGATTCGGTTGCTGTCCTTTTCGCAGCTCACGACGTGCCATCCGGGACAAAAAAATAGCGTAAAAGAAGAAAAGTGACCTGAAACTTATGAAAATGTTCGATTTTGGGATCCGAAAACAGGCGCAGTCGAGCAAGCTTGCTACCCCCGTCGTAGAGCTCTCGGAGAGCTTTCCAACGTTATGTTGTGCGCCGCGTAACTCCCTATGGATCAAAAGTTATGGGCACCGGAGCGACGGATACCTGGTCATAAGCCCCACGCCCTTTGTTTGCGGGCCAAGCCTCTACGTGAAGTGAAATTGTCTTGCCCAAGATGCCATGGAATTCAGTAATTGAAATGTGATTGATAGGTTGTGATCCTTTTCGCGGCCACGACGTACGATCCATGATGGAAAAATAGCGCAAAATAAGAAAAGTGTTCCGAAACTGAAGAAAACATTCAATTTTGGGCTCTGAAAACTGGCACTGCCGAGCAAGCTTGGTGCCCCCATCGTAGAGCTCTCAGAGAGCTTTGCAACGGTATGCTGTGCACCGCGTAACTCCTTGCGGAGCAAAAGTTATGGGCGCCGGAGCGACGGATACCTGGTCATAAGCCCCACGCCCTCTGTTTGTGTGCCCAGCCTCTACGTGAAGTGAAGTTGTCTTGCCCAAGGTGTCGTGGGATTCAGTAATTGAAATGTGATGGATTAGGTTGTCGTCCTTTTCGCGACTCACGACGTGCGATCCGGGACGGAAAAATAGCGCAAAAGAAGAAAAGTGTCCCAAAACTAATGAAAACGTTCAATTTTGGGCTCCAGAAATAGTCGTAGTCGAGCATGATTGCTACCCTCGTCGTAGAGATCCCGGAGTGCTTTCCAACGGTATGCTGTGCACTGCGAATCTCGTTACGGAGCAAAAGTTATGGGCGCCAGAGCGACGGATACCTGGTCACAAGCCCCACGCCCTCTGTTTGTGGGCCCAGCCTCTACGTGAAGTGAAGTTGTCTTGCCTAAGGTATCGACGGATTTGGTAATACGAATGTGATGGATTAGGTTGTCGTCCTTTTCGCAGCTCACGACGTACGATCCGGGACCCAAAAACAGCGCAAAAGAAGAAAAGTGTCCCAAATCTTATGAAAACGTTCGATTTTTTGACTCCGAAAACATGCACAGCTGAGCCGTCTTGTTGTCCCTATCGTAGAGCTCTCGGAGAGCTTTCCAACGGTATGCTGTGCGCCGCGTACCTCCTTACGGTTCAAAATTTATGGGCACCAGAGCGACGAATACTTGGTTAAAAGCCCCACGCCCTCTATTTGCGGGCCCAGCCTCTACTTGAAGTGAAGTTATCTTGCCTAAGCAACCGTGGGATTAGGTAATAGAAATGTGACGGATTAGGTTGTCGTCCTTTTCGAGGCTCACGATGTACGATCCGAGACGAAAAAACAGTGCAAAAGTAGAAAAGTGTCCCAAAACTGAAGAAAATGTTCGATTTTGGGCTCCGAAAACAGGCGTAGCCGAGCAGGCTTGCTACTCCTGTCGTAGAACTCTCAGAAAGCTTTCCAACGTTATGCTGTGCGCCGCGTAACTCCTTATGGATAAAAAGTTATGGGCACCGGAGCGACGGATACCTGGTCATAAGCCCCACGCCCTCTGTTTGCGGGCCAAGCCTCTACGTGAAGTGAAATTGTCTTGCCCAAGGGGCCGTGGGATTCGGTAATAGAAATGTGATGGATTCGGTTGTTGTCCTTTTCACAGCTCACGACGTGCGATCCGGGATTAAAAAACAGTGTAAAAGAAGAAAAATGACCCGAAACATATGAAAATATTCGATTTTGGGCTCCGAATATAGGCGCAGTCGAGCAAGCTTGCTACCCCCGTCGTAGAGTTCTCGGAGAGCTTTCCAACATTATGTTTTGCGCCGCGTAACTCCCTATAGATCAAAAGTTATGGGCACCGGAGCGACGGATACCTGGTCATAAGCCCCACGCCCTCTGTTTGCGGGCCAAGCCTCTACGTGAAGTGAAATTGTCTTGCCCAAGGTGCCGTGGAATTCAGTAATTGAAATGTGATTGATAGGTTGTGATCCTTTTCGCGGCCACGACGTACGATCCATGATGGAAAAACAGCGCAAAAGAAGAAAAGTGTCACGAAACTGATGAAAATGTTCAATTTTGGACTCTGAAAAAAGGCGCAGCCAAGCAAGCTTGCTGCCCTTGTCATAGAGCACTCTGAGAGCTTTCCAATGGTATGTTGTGCGCCGCGTAACTCCTTACGGCTCAAAAGTTATAGGCACCGGAGTGACGGATACCTGGTCACAAGCCCCACGTCCTCGGTTTGCGGGCCCTTCCTTTATGTGAAGTGAACTTGTCTTGCCCAAGGTGCCGTGGAATTTAGTAATAGAAATGTGATGGATTAGGTTGTCGTCATTTTCGCGGCTCACGACGTACGATCCGAGACGAAAAAATAGCAAAAAATGAGAAAATTAGCCCGAAATTGATGAAAACGTTACATTTTGGGCTCCAAAAACAGGCGCTACTATGCAGGCTTGGTGCCCCAATCGTAGAGCTCTCAGAGAGCTTTCCAACGGTATGCTGTGCACCGCGTAACTTCTTGCGGAGCAAAAGTTATGGGCGCCGGAGCGACGGATACCTATCACAAGCCCCACGCCCTCTGTTTGCATGCCCAGCCTCTACGTGAAGTGAAGTTGTCTTGTCCAAGGTGTCGTGGGATTCGGTAATAGAAATGTGATGGATTAGGTTGACGTCCTTTTCGCGGCTCACGACGTGCGATCCGGGATGGAAAAACTGCACAAAAGAAGAAAAGTATCCCGAAACTAATGAAAACGTTCAATTTTGGGCTCCAGAAACAGTCGCAGTTGAGCATGATTGCTACCCTCGTCGTAGAGATCTCGGAGAGTTTTCCAACGGTATGCTGTGCACTGCGAAACTCCTTACGGAGCAAAAGTTATGGGCGCCAGATACTTGGTCACAAGCCCCACGCCCTCTGTTTGCGCGCCAAGCCTCTAAGTGAAGTGAAATTGTCTTGCCCAAGGTGCCGAGGAATTTAGTAATAAAAATGTGATGGATTAGATAGTCGACCTTTTTGCGGCTCACGACGTATAATCCGGGATGGAAAAACAGCGCAAAAGAAGAAAAGTATCCTGAAACTGATGAAAACATTAAATTTTAGGCTCCAAAAATAGGCACTGTTGAGCAGGATTGGTGCCCCCGTCGTAGAGCTCTCGGAGAGCTTTCTAACGGTATGTTGTGCGCCGCGTAACTCCTTACGGATCAAAAGTTACGGGCACCAGAGCGATGGATACCTGGTCACAAGCACCACGCCCTATGTTTGCGGGCCCAGCCTCTACGTGAAGTGAAGTTGTCTGGCCCAAGGTGCCGGGGGATTCGGTAATAGAAACGTGATGGATTAGGTTGTCATCCTTTTCGCGGCTCACGACGTACGATCCGGGACGGAAAAACAGCGCAAAAGAAGAAAAGTATCCCAAAACTTATGAATACATTCGATTTTGGGGTCCGAAAATAGGTGCAGCTGAGCAGGCTTGATGTCCCCGTCGTAGAGCTCTCGGAGAGCTTTCCAACGGTATGTTGTGCGCCGCGTAACTCCTTACGGATCAAAAGTTATGGGCACCGGAGCGACGGATACCTGGTCACAAGCCCCACGCCCTCGGTTTGCGGGCCCAGCCTCTACCTGAAGTGAAGTTGTCTTGCCCAAGGTTTTGTGGGATTCAGTAATAGGAATGTGATGGATTCGGTTGTCATCCTTTTCGCGGCTCATGACGTACGATCCGGGATGAAAAAACAGTGCAAAAGAAGAAAAGTGTCCCAAAACTGATGAAAACATTTAATTTTGGCCTCCAAAAAAGGCGCAGCCGAGCAGGCTTGGTGCTCCCGTCGTAGAGCTCTCAGAGAGCTTTCCAACGGTATGCCGTGCACCGCGTAATTCCTTACGGAGCAAAATTTATGGGCGCCAGAGCTACGGATACCTAGCCACAAACCCCACGGCATCTGTTTGCAGGCCCAACCTCTACGTGAAGTGAAGTTGTCTTGCCCAAGGTACCGTGGGATTCGGTAATTGAAATGTGATGGATTAGGTTGTCGTCCTTTTCATGGCTCACGACGTGCGATCCGGGACGAAAAAATAGCGCAAAAGAAGAAAAGTGTCCCAAAACTAATGAAAACGTTCGATTGTGGGCTCTGAAAATAGGCGCAGTCGAGCATGCTTGCTACCCCTATCGTAAAGCTCTCAGAGAGCTTTCCAACGGTATACTGTGCACTGCGTAACTCCTTACGGATCAAAAGTTATGAGCACCGGAGCGACGGATACCTGGTCACAAGCCCCACGCCCTCTATTTGCGTGCCCAGCCTCTACGTGAAGTGAAGTTGTCTTGCCCATGGTATCGTGGGATTCGGTAATAGATATGTGATGGATTAGGTTGACGTCCTTTTCGCGGCTCACGACGTGCGATCCGGGATGGAAAAACAGTGCAAAAGAAGAAAAGTGTCCCGAAACTAATGAAAACGTTCGATTTTGGGCTCCAGAAAAAGGGCACAGCTGAGAAGGCTTGGTGCCCCCGTCGTAGAGCTCTAGGAGAGCTTTCCAACGGTATGCTGTGCGCCGCATAACTCCTTACTGATCAAAAGTTACGGGCACCGGAGCGACGGATACCTGGTCACAAGCCCCACGCCCTCTGTTTGCGGTCCCAGCCTCTACGTGAAGTGAAGTTATCTGGCCCAAGGTGTTGTGGGATTCGGTAATAGAAATGTGACGGATTAGGTTATCGTCCTTTTCGCGGCTCATGACGTACGATCCAGGACGGAAAAACAACGCAAAAGAAGAAAAGTGTCCCAAAACTTATGAAAACATTCGATTTTGGGCTCCGAAAACTGGCGCAGCCGAGTAGGCTTGTTGTCCCCGTCGTAGAGCTCCCGGAGAGCTTTCCAACGGTATGCTGTGCGCTGTGTAACTCCTTACGGATCAAAAGTTATAGGCACCGAAGCGACGGATACTTGGTCACAAGCCCCACGCCCTCTGTTTGCGGGCCCAGCCTCTACGTGAAGTGAAGTTTTCTTGGCAAAGGAGTTGTAGGATTCGGTAATAGAAATGTGATGGATTAGGTTGTCGTTCTTTTCGCAGCTCATGACGTACAATCCGGAGCGAAAAAATAGCGCAAAAGAAGAAATGTGTCCCAAAACTGATGAAAATATTTTATTTTGGGCTACGAAAATAGGCGCTGCATTGCAGGCTTGGTGCCCCTGTCGTAGAGCTTTCCAACGATATGCTGTGCACCACGTAACTCCTTACGGAGCAAAAGTAATGGGCGCCGGAGCGACGGATACCTGGTCACAGGCCTATGTCCTCTGTTTGCGAGCCCAGTCTCTACGTGAAGTGAAGTTGTCTTGCCCAAGGTGCCACGGGATTCGGTAATAAAAATGTGATGGATTAGGTTATCGTCCTTTTCGCGGCTCACGACGTGCAAACCCAGACGGAAAAATAGCGCAAAAGAAGAAAATTATCCCGAAACTAATGAAAATGTTTAATTTTGGGCTCCAAAAATAGGCGCAGTCGAGCATGCTTACTACCCCCTTTGTAGACCTCTCGGAGAGCTTTCCAACGGTATGTTGTGCATCGCGTAACTCTTTACGGATCAAAAGTTATGGGCATCGGAGCGACAGATACCTGGCCACAAGCCCCACGCCCTCTGTTTGCTGGCCAAGCCTCTATGTGAAGTGAAATTGTCTTGCCCAAGGTGTCGTGGAATTCAGTAATAGAAATGTGATAGATTAGGTTGTCGTCCTTCTTACGCCCCAACCCGTCCTACAAAGGTTAGACTAGGGTGTGATCTAAAAATTCAAGTCATATCTCGTACTTAACCGTTCATGAAAGCTTAACACTTAACGTTTTAGCCTAAACTCCACAATTTTCTGGAAAACCGGCAACATAACGGCTGTAATTGGGCTCTTTGGTTTGACCTAATTCTCTAAACGCCTCAAAATTTCCAATCTCAATTTTATTTCCAACTAAGATTACTATTTACCATCAATTGAAACGCCTACTAGTTATCTCGAAGTCTCGTTTGATTAATAACCTAGCATGATACTATGTCTCGTTTGTTTGTTAATCCTCGTTACAAAAGTACCTGTTGATCTTAGCTTAACAATGAGTACCTGCTCTAAATTGGTTAGGTTCATTACTTAATTCTTACCTGATAATTCGTAATCCTATGATAAATACTAGCCAATAACGATAGCAAAACATCCATAGTAGTGTCTATCTAGTTATTATCAATACAAGCCAAAATTAGACCCCAAATTACAACGGGGGTCTTTTACATTACAAACATCAAGCAACATGAAAAGAAATAGTCTTCAAGCAGCATAGTGGTGACGATGGTCATAATGAAGCAAAGCACATAGGAGAGGGAAGCATTCCAAGCAATCATCGTTAGGCACGTAACGTCATCCTCGGGTACCTGTTCTTGATCTTCTTCACCTGAGATGATAAAAGAGGTGAGTCCTTATGAACTCAGCGAGGGGGAACAAGAAATAGGTTTGAAACTCATTTTTCGGTTCAACTTATGAAAACCCTTTTTGCAAGCATGAATATATCACAAGTAAGTACATAATATAATATAAAAGTAAAGGAACACAATTACCCGTCTTTCCTCCCCGAGGTCCTCTAGGAACCAAGCGAGAGTACTTATACACATAGTGAAAAGGATACGGTGAGCTTTTGCTCTCAGTTCATGTCAGTATCAGTTGTTGCGGCCGACTTCAATCATCCCTTTATCATGCCAAATGGGTATACTCTGGATGTACCCCGAAATCCTACGACCCAACTCTCCGAGGAAGTCTAACCCCCAAGCGAGAAAGGGAATTGGACAATGGTAGTTACGGTTACACCGACAAGCCCGATGCCGCCCGGTGTGCGTGAACGCTACCACGCCAGAATGAAAGGTTGCAACCTTGTATGCAATGCACATTTATGACATTTAATATATCACATTAGGAGGACAACAAAGTAGGTTGCCTCCGAGCAGTCATAAGATTGCACATTGACAAGTAAACAAACGAGACACGATAAGACAAGTAGTTTCACTTGAAAGGCATATGGAGTTATATGAACATTAAATGGGCAGTCATGTAACGCACGTAGATCAAGTCATATAACTCATTACAAAATTCACGTTATCAAATGATAAGATTATTCAACATGCAACGACATCTACGTGGGTTCGGGTGCAAGAAAGGCCTACTTGTCAACATGTAATCATCAAGATCGCATTTAGGGCTACAATGGCAACTACGGGCAGCTTACTAAACATATAATTAAACATGATATTCATAGGATCAACACTTAGTAAATTTACCTAGTCACTAGGGTTTCCATTTCATGCTTACCGGTGCGATTAAGCCCCGAATCAACTCAAAATCAATCTCAAGCCATGCATCGATTTATTCAAACATCCTCAAGTATTCAAAACAGTCCACACAACATCCCAATGCCACAATCCCAAGCATTTAATTCAACAAGAGAAGTTACAACAATTTTTCTAAGCATATCACTAAGTGAAACCCTCACTGCAATGGGCTGTTTTCTCACAATCATTAAGACAAGAAAACAATCTCCAATTCCAGTGAATAAGATGTCAAATTAAAGCTTAAGAAGTGAACTAAATTCAGAAACAAACCTCGCATCATTTGGAGTTCGGTTTCAATAGTTATAGCCAAAACAGTGGGATTGCGCAAAACTGTCCAGATTTGCACACATTTCAATACTTGTCGTTTTTTAGGTCCTTAGGGTCAGATTTAGCCTTAGTCCATTTCTGACAAAAATGTCTTAACTGAAAAATCTAGTAGAACACCAAATTTCATGCATTTTGGATGTCATTTACTAAGTAAACACTGGTTCATTCTACAAGGTCAGTGAATCTGCCAAAACCTGCTTCATTTTTCCAGACTTTCCAGATTTGGACACATTTCAATGATTTTCCATTTTGAGGACCTTAGAGTCAAAATTAGCTTCGGCCTATTTCTGTGAAAAATGTTGGAAACTGGCAAAACTAGTTACCTAAAAAATTTTCACGCATTTTCAACATCATTTACCTAGCCAAAATCACCTCGCACCAACAAGACAGAAAGCTGTCACAAACCCGATTTCATCTATCATCACCTTCTAGCCAAAATCTTGCCATGCATGGTTATAAAAACTTATGAACACACATATATCTCAGGTACATAAGCAAAGGTAAACATTTAAGAGCATGCATGTGGTTTTTTTTGAAAGATTTTCAAGAAGTTTTAGCCCTCACTTTAGCAAACAACAAGAAGATGCACAAGAGTCTTGGTGAAGCACAAGGTTGATCTTCTCCCTTGTTTAACCGAGACACCACTCGAATTTTCTCTATTTGTCCTATCTTAGTGACTAAGTTCTTAGTAGGTGCATGTGGTTAGAACGAGAAGAAAAGAAATGGAAGCTAGCAAACTCACCTAAGCTGAAATGGTTGTTCAAAGAGCTTGCATGTGAGTTTTCTTGCAACCTAGCTTGCTTAGTCGAGTTCCCTAACTTCTTGCTTACCCTGATTAACCATGGAGTGATGAAGATGAGCTATGGTGTGAAACAACTCAGCCAAAGCCGAGAGAGAGAGAGAGAGAAGAATGAGAGGGAGAGAGAGAAATGTGAGGAAATGAGAGAAATGAAGAAAAATAAAAGCTTTTGTTGGGCAAAGGAGCATTGTCGGCCTAGGGGCTTGCAATTTTCAGATTTGTGTCTTCAAGAAGCATGGTTTTTGAATTACCTAGCATGGCAAGGGAATGGGTCGAAATATGGGTGCATTGGGTAGGGTTTTGGGTTATTTTTTTTTTAATGCATTTGTGTCATAACTTGTCATAGAATTGTCTAGAATTAATTTTGAATTGAGCAAGCAAGCATAAATGCCACAAGGTGGTCGGCCAAGGCATGAAAATGCTGAATCTTCGTCATCTTTTGAGCATTAATTAATTGTATGTTTGAAAGTGCAAAAGAATAAGGAATGTCTAGATTTTTGTGAGATTTTGTCTTCTAGTGGGTTGAATTAATAATTTAATATTAGTTAGTGAAATTGTAGGATTAATTAATGATCTAGTGCTTCGTGTAAGATATTTTCTTGATTAGCGTGAGGGCACGCTTTCCTAGGTTTAGGGCACGAACTACGAGACGAATGCATATTTTTCAAGTAAATGTACGCAATCCTAAATGAATGCACGTAATTCAATGCAAGGCACACAAAACGGAACACGATTCTTAAACCTAGGTCAAGGCACGCAAATCTAGGTTAGGGCACACGAAACGAGGTAACGCACATCACTAAGGGATTAGGGCATACCATTCTAGGTCAAGGCACGAATGACGAAGCATGCACGAAGACCAAGATAGGGCACGTAATCCAAGGTCAGTCATATAATTTTGGGTCTAAGGCACGCAAGTCGAGGTAAGACAAGTTATTTGGGGTCGGGCCTCACATAACTCCTTACGGATCAAAAGTTATGGGCACCGGAGCGACGAATACCTGGTTACAAGCCCCACGCCCTCTGTTTGGGGGCCCAGCCTCTACGTGAAGTGAAGTTGTCTTGCCCAAGGTGCCTTGAGATTCGATAATAGAAATGTGATGGATTGGGTTGTCGTCCTTTTCGCAGTCACGACGTACGATCCGGGATGGAAAAACAGCGCAAAAGAAGAAAAGTGTCCTAAAACTAATGAAAACGTTCGATTTTGGGAGTAGGCTTGCTGCCCCCGTCGTAGAGCTCTCAGAGAGCTTTCCAACGATATGCTGTGCGCCGCATAACTCCTTACGGATCAAAAGTTATGGGCACCGGAGCGACGGATACCTAGTCTGCAGTCCCACGCCCTCTGTTTGCAAGCCCAGCCTCTACGTGAAGTGAAGTTGTCTTGCCCAAGGTGCCGTGGGATTCGATAATACAAATGTGATGGATTAGGTTGTCGTCCTTTTCACGGCTCACGACGTACGATTCGAGACAAAAAAACATAGAAAAAGAAGAAAAGTATCTCAAAACTGATGAAAACATTTGATTTTGGGCTTCGAAAATAGGCGCAGCCGAGCAGGCATGCTGCCCCCGTCGTAGAGCTCTCAGGGATCTTTCCAACGATATATTGTGGGCCGCGTAACTTCTTACGGAGCAAAAATTATGGGCACTGGAGGGGCGGATACATGGTCACAAGCCCCACGCCCTCTGTTTGCGGGCCCAGCCTCTACGTGAAGTGAAGTTGTCTTGCCCAAGGTGCCGTGGGATTCGGTTTTAGGAATGTGATGCATTAGGTTGTCATCCTTTTTCCGGCTCACGACGTACGAACCGGGACCGAAAAACAACGCAAAAGAAGAAAAGTGTCCCAAAATTGATGAAAACGTTCGAGTTTGGGCTCCGGAAATAAGCGCAGCTGTCATGCCCCAACCCGGCCTATAAAGGTTAGACTAGGATGTGATCTAAACATTCAAGTCCTTTCACGTACTCAATCGTTCAAGGAGGTTTAGCACTTAACATTTTATCCTAGACTCCAAAATTTTTCAGAATGGCAGTATAACGGGTGTAATTGGGCTCTTTGGATTGACCTAGTTCTCTAAACGCCTCAAAATTTACCATCTCAATTTTATTTCCAACTAAGATTACTATTTTACCATCAATTGAATTGCCTATTGGTTATTTCGACGTCCCGTTTGATTTATAACCTAGCATGATACTATGTCTCGTTTGTTTATTTATCCTCGTTATGAAAGTACCTGTTGATCTTAGCTTAAAAGAGTGTACCTGTTTAAGATTTGATAGGTTCATTTACTTAGTCCTTACCTAATACTTCATAACCTATGATAGATACTAGCAGTAATAATAGCAAAACGATCATAATAGTGTCATGTCTAGCATCAGTCTACTTAATATAAGTACAAACCAAAATTAGACCCCAAATTACAACGGGGGCCTTTTACATTAGAGATAACAAGCAACATAAAATAGATAGTCTTCAAGTAGCACAGAGTTCACAAGTAGCCACATTCAAGCAAAGCAAACAATGACAGGCAATCACTCCAGGGGTTCATCGATAAGCACGTTGTCCTCGGGTACCTGTACCTATTCTTCTTCACCTGAGATGATAAAAGAGGGTGAGTTCTTATGAACTCAGCGAGGGGGAATGAGAAATAGGTTTTGAAACTCATTTTCCGGTTCAATTATAAAAACTCTTTTGAGAACATGTCACGTATTACAAATAATAAGGTACGCAAATATATGAAACAAATCGAGTAACAGATACATTTACCAATCATTTCAAGGATACGGTGAGCATTTGCTCTCAATATCAATTTCGATCCACTTGTTGCCGCCGACTTCAATCATCCACTTCTCGCTCCCAATTGGGTGTACTCCGGATGTACCCCGAAACCTACGACCCAACTCTCCGAGGGTGGAATGCCAAACGAGAGAGGGAATTGGACCATGGTAGTCACGGTAGCACCGGCAAGCCCTATGCCGCCCAGCGTGCGTAAAACACTACCATGCCACACTGAAAGGTTGCAACCTCGTATGCGATGCACATTTATAACATTTGACATATCACATTAGGAGGACAACAAAGTAGGTCGCGTCTGAGCAGTTATAAGATCGCACGTCGTCAAGTAGTCAAACAAGGCACGATAGGACAAGTAATTTCACTTGAAAGGCATATAGAGCCATATGAACATTAAACGGGCAGCCATGTAACACATGCAAGTCAAGTCATATAACTCATTCCGAAGTCCACGTAATCAAGTGATATAATTATTCAACATGCAACAACATCTACATGGGTTTGGTTGCAAGAAAAGCTTATTTGACAACACGCAATGGTCAAAATCACATTTGAAGTTATAAGACATTTACGGGCAGCCCACTAAGCATATAATTTCCACACAATATCCAAATGATCAATACTTAGCAAAACTACCTAGTCATTAGGGTTTCCATTTCGTGTATATTCGTGCAATTTGAGCCTCAACCCAACTCAAAGTCAATCTCAAACCATGCATCATTTAATTCAACATCCTCAAACATTCAAAACAGTCCACACAACATCCCGAAGCTACAATTCCAAGTGTTTAATTCAACAAGAGGAGTCACAACAATTTTTCTAAGTACAACGTTAAGTGAAACCCTTACTGCAATAGACTGTTTTCTCACAATCAATAGGATAATCAAACAATCTCCAAATCCAGTGAATAAGATGTCAAATTAAAGCTTAAGAAGTTAAATAAAATCAGAAACAAACCTTGCATCAATTGGAGTTCGGAATCATTAGTTATAGCCGAAACAGTGAAGTAGCACAAAACTGTCCAGATTTGTACACTTTTCAGAAATTGACGTTTTTGAGGTCCTTAGAGTCAGTTTTAGCCTTGGTCCATTTCTGAAAAAATTGTCCAGAACTGAAAAATATAGTAGTGCACCAAATTTCATGCATTTTGGACATCATTTACTAAGTCAAATATGGTTCGTTCCACAAGGTCAGTGCATCTGCCAAAACCTGCTTCATTTTTCCAGATTTCCAGATTTGGTCACATTTTAAAGATTTGCCATTTTGAGGACCTTAGAGTCCAAATTAGCTTCGGCCTATTTGGAAAAATGTTCAAAACTGTCAAAACTAGTCACCTACCAATTTTTAAGCATTTTCATCATCATTTTCCTAGCTAAACTTACCTCTAAACAGACTGGTCAGAGAGCTGTCAACATTCCGACTTCACCTAGCATCAATTTCAAGCCAAGATCTTGCCATGCATGGTTGTTTAAGCTTATGAACGACCATATAACTCAAGTACAGAAGCAAATACACACATTTATGAGCATGCATGTGGATTTTTAAAGAGTTTTCAAAAGGTTTTAGCCCTCACCTTAGCAAACAACCAAGAAGATGCACAAAAACTTGTTGAAGCTCAAATCTCTTCTTCTTCTTGCTTAGCCGAGATTCCAACTTGGTTTTCTCTATTTTTCCTAGCCTAGTGATCAATCTCTTAGTACATTCATGAGGTTAGAACAAGAAGAAAAGAAATGGAAGCTTAAAACTCACCTAGGGCCGAAATGAAGGCTTCAAAGGACATGCAAGTGTAGTTTTCGCATCTTAGCTTGTTTGCTTGAGTTTCTTTGATGGTTGCTTGTCTTGTTGCACCATATGATGAAGAAGATGAGCTAGGAGGTGGAGAGAACTCAGCCAAAACCGAAATGGAGAGAGAAAATGAGAGGGAAGTGAGAGAAAAGAAGGAGAAATGAAAGAGAAATGAAAGAATATGACAAAAAAATGAAAGCCTTTGCATCCTTCAAGCATGTGGTCAGCCTTGGGCCATTAAATTCTGATTTTTGTGTCTTCAATGTGTGATTTTAAAATGTTTAGCATGGGCAAAGGTGGTTTGGTTGAGCAAGGTAGAGGATTTAGGTGGTTTTGAGCATTTTTTTATGCATTGTGCTAAGTGTTTGTCATAGTTTGTCTAGGATTAATTCTTTATGCATTTGTGTCATTAGAATTGTCATCGGAATGTTGGGAAATTAGGGAATCTAGGTAGAATAAAATATAGAAATGTTTGTTGATGAGTTGAATTATGAATAGAATAATAGTTAGTGGGAAATGTAGGAATAGTTTAGTATTATTTTATTGTTAGTGGAGTTTGTAGAGAATTTGAATTAGGAATATAATATTGGTTAGTAGATTGTATAGGATTATTTTAGTGTCTAGTGCTTTGTGTAGGATTCTTTTATTGATCAACGTGGTGGCACGGATTCCTAGGTCTAGGGCATGAATTACGAGGTAGACACGAACTACGAGATAAGACACGAACTTCAAGACTAATGCACAGATTCCAATGCAAATTCACACAACCCTAGATAAATGTACGTAAACCAATACAAGACATGTAATTCAATGCAATGCACATAAATCGAGGTACGAATCTTAAACCTAGTTAGGACATGCAATTCAAGGTCAAGGCACACAAAACGAGATAACGCACACAATTCAAAGTCGGGGCACGTAAGTCGAAGATTAGGGCACATAATTCTAGGTTAAGGCACGTATAACGAGGCATGCACAAAAGCCAAGACAGGGCACGTAATCCAAGGTCGATCATATAATTTTACATCTAAGGCGTGCAAATCGAGGTAGGACACGTTATTCGGGGTCGGGCATCACAACAGCCGAGCAGGCTTGCTACCCCCGTCGTAGAGCTCTCGGAGAGCTTTCCAACCGTATGCTGTGCGCCACGTAACTCCTTACGGATCAAAAGTTATGGGCACCAGAGCGACGGATACCTGGTCACAAGCCCCACGCCCTCTATTTGCTGGCCCAACCTCTACGTGAAGTGAAGCTGTCTTGTGAGGCCCGACCCCGAATAACGTGTGTTACCTCGATTTACATGCCTTAGACCTAGAATTATATGACTAACATTGGATTACGTGCCCTGTCTTGGTTTTCGTGCATGCCTCGTCAATTATGCCTTGACCTAGAATTATGAGCCCTAATCCTCGACTTACGTGCCCTGACTTCGAATTGTGTGTGTTATCTTGTTTTGTGTGGCCTGACCTTGAATTGCGTGTCTTAACCTAGATTTAAGTGCCATACCTTGATTTACGTGCACTGCATTGAATTACGTGCCTTGCTTTGGTTTACGTGCATTCACTTAGGGTTGCGTGCATTTACTTTGGAATCCGTGCATTCGCCTTGAAGTGCGTGCCTTACCTCGTAATACATGTCATAGACATAGGAAAGTGTGCCCGCACGCTAATCAATAAAGAATCCTACACAAAGCACTAGACTATAAAATAATCCTACAAACACCACTAACTATTATTATAATCCTAATTCAAATCTCTACAAAATCCACTAACATCTAAATATTATATTTTAAACTCACTACAAGAAAAAATCTCACAAATCTCTAAACATATCCTATATTTTATTCTACCCAAAATCCCTAAATACCCAACATTCTCTTACACACATGCTAAACCCTAAGCACTTTCCTATTATCTAAACATTCCTATGACAAGTACAAGACACAATGCAACCTAGGATAGACAAATGCATGACAATACAAAAAAATAATAATAAAAACCTCACCCAAACCCTTCCCATTCTCGACCAAATCACCAAGCATGCTCCTCACAATTCAAATTGCACAATTGACAAAGCAAAAATCAGATTTGAAGGCCCTAAGGCCGACACACACACACATACAACTCATCACATTTCATTTTCCTCTCAAAATCCTCTCAAGCTCTCATTCTCTCTCCTTCTCTCTCATTTTTGACCATGGCTTCTCTTGAGCTTCCAAGACCTCAAGCTCAATCTCTAGGCCACTCCAAGCATCGGCCATAGCAAGGTAATCAAGCAAGGATAGCTCAAAGTCACACACAAAGCTCAAAACAAGGATTTTGTGCTCATTTGCTAGATCTTCAAAGAGGTGAGGGCTAAAACTCTTTTAAAAGCTTTCAAAAACCACATGCATGCCTTCATATGTCTACATCTACCTCTGTACTTGTTTTATATGTGTGTACATGAGCTTATATAACCATGCATGGCAAGATATTCGGCTAGAACTTGAAGATAGGCAAAATCGCGTAGCTGGCAGATTTTTGACTTATTATAACGAAGTGTATTTGGCCTGGTAAATGATGTTGAAAATGTGTGAAAATTGGTAGGTGACTAGTTTTGCCAGTTCGGAGCATTTTTCATAGAAATAGGCCAAGGCCCATTTTGACTCCAAGGTCTCCAAAATGGCAAAACATCGAAAGGTGTCTAAATCTGGAAAATCTGGGAAAATGGAGAAGGTTTTTGGCAGTTCACTGTCCTTGTAGAATGAAACAGTTTTGACCTAGTAAATGATATTTAAAATGTATGAAATTTGGTATGATGCTATATTTGTCAGGTCTGGACATTTTTGTCAGAAATAGACTAAGGCTAAATCTGACTCTAAAATCCTCAAAAATGGCAAGAATTGAAATGTGTACAAATCTGGACAGTTTTGCGCAGTCTCACGGTTTTGGCTATAACTCTTGAATTCGAACTCCAAATGATGCGAGGTTTGTTTCTGGATTTAAATCACTCATTAAGCTTTAATTTGATATTTTGTTCATTGAAATTGGAGATGGTTTGATTGTCAAAATGAATGTGGGAAAACAGACCATTGCAGTGGGGTTTTCGTTTAGTGATATGCTTTGAAAAATGTTGTAACTTCTCTTGTGGTATTGAATGCTTGGGATTGTGGCACTTGGATGTTGTGTGGACTGTTTTGGATGATTGAGGATTTTTTAATTAATCGATGCATGGCTTGGGTTAATTACGTGACAACTTGTGGCTTAATCGCACGTGTAAGCATGAATTGAAACCCTATTAACTATGAAATCTCGCTAAGTGATGATCATATGATTAATGTGTTTAATTGTGTGATTAGTAGGCTGCCTAATAAATGTTGAGTATGCTTGAAATGGTTTAAGAGTTGTTTGTGGTGCTTAGCAAACGAAACTGACCCGAGCACGGCCTAGAAAACCCTAATGGCCCCGTAGGTTCTCGAGCCATAGACCACTCTTGTGTAAATTATAAATTGATGTTGAGGAATATTAATGGGCTGCCCGGAATTGTTTTTATAACTCCAAATATAATTCCCGATGATTACATGGTGATAAGTAAACTCTTCTTGCACCCGGTCTCATGTCAACGACGTTGCATGCTTGTATGATCTTAATACTTGATACGTGGACCCCGAAATGAATTATATGACTTGATTTACATGTTTTACATGGCTGCCTGTTTAATGTTCATATAACTCTACGTGTTTCACAAAGTAAAAATTCGTGTTAAGCATGCCTCGTTCGTTTACTTGTCAATATGTGATCTTATACTTGCTCGGAGACAACCTACCTTGTTGTCCTCCTAATGTGAATTGTTAAAAGACATTCTATGGCTTATTTGAACGTGATTACTTGGCTGCCTGTGGAAGTTTAATTGCTTTCAAATTGATATATGAAATGATTACATGTTCTTACAATGCCTTATATGCCGATATGTCAAAATGTGATCATATACTTGCTCGGAGGCAACCTACTTTGTTGACCTCCCAATGTGAAATGTTGAATGGCATACATGTGCATTGCATACAGGGTTGCAACCTTTCATTCTGGCGTGGTAGCGTTTCACGCACACCGGGCGCCATCGGGCTTGCCGGTGCAACCGGGACTACCATTGTCCAATTCCCTCTCTCGCTTGGGGGCTAGACTTCCTTGGAGAGTTGGGTCGTAGGATTTTGGGGTACATCTGGAGTACACCCATTTGGCGTGATAAGTGGATGATTGAAGCCGGCAGCAACAACTGTTATAAAAAATGATCTTGAGAGTGAAAGCTCACCGTATCCTTTTCACTATGTGTTTAAGTACTCTCGCTTGGTTCCTAGAGGACGTCGGGGAGGAAAGACGGGTAAATGTGTTCATTTACATTTATATTATGTTACAAACTTACTTGTGTTATGTGTTATGCTTTCAAAAAGGGGTTTTCATCAGTTTAACTGGAAAAATATTTCAAAACGTTATCTCTCGTTCGCCCTCGCTGAGTTCATAAGGACTCAATCTCTTTTTGTCACAGGTGCAACAGATTTGGAACAAGTACCCGATGTAAATGTACTTGTTGATGATTCCTTGGAGTGACTACGTGCTTTTTTGCTTTGCTTGAAAGTGGTTTCTATATTGATGTTGTGTTTGATTGCAAACTGTTCATTTTATTGATGCAAATGACCCCATTGTAATTTGGGTCTAATTTTGGCTTGTACTGATTATAACCGGACGAACTCTTTATTTGGTTGTTTACTTTCGTCGTTTAATTAGTAGTTATCGTAGGCGTTTGAACCGCTAGGTGAAGAAGTAAATAATGTAACTCTACTTAATCTCACCTAGTGATCATGCACAAGCTAAAGGATAATAGGTACTTGCATGATAGGAAATTGACAAATAAACAGGACATAGTTATCATGTTAGGCTTATTAACCAAACGAGACTTTCAAGATAAACTAGTAGGCATATCGGTTGATGACAAAATAGGAGTCCTTAATGGAATTGGATTAATGATTGGAATAATTGAGGCGTTTAGAAATTAGGTCAAACTAAAAGGTCCTAACTACAACCGTTATGCTACCGATTTTTTTGAAAAATCTTTTGGGGTTCTAGACCAACGTTAAGTGTTAAATCATAACAAATGACTAAGTACGTGAAATAGCATAAATGATTTAGGTCATACCCTAGTCTAGCCTTTATAGGTTGGGTTGGGGCGTGACACCCTATATTAGAATGGTATCAGAGCTTAGTTTACTAACTGGGCATTAGTTGGGTTCAACTCTCGGAACATGGGTAGAAGCCCTAGGTAATTATGATGTCTTATTTATATGTGTTAATTTGTGCTAATGTGCTTTAATTGCTTTAAGTATTGAATATTATGTGCCTTTGCAGACCATATGTATTCTATATCATGCACACCGACACGTCCTCAATAATGCATGCATGCTTTTATACTCCTTCCTTGATACATGTGCATGTTATATAACCGTGAATGACTGTTTATACACATAGATAGTTAGGATTAGGACTTTCAGGGAAGTGAATTTGTGCAGGACGAACGAAAAGGCTCGGTTAGAGATTTCTCGCATCTTCACAGGTACTCGATGGATCGTATGTATTATTGGATATGCATATATAAAATGCGTAGCACAGGTATAAATGTTGAGGTAAAGTTATCCCCTTATCTTTGGAATACCCATACCTATGATTAAGTTATCAATTTTATGGCTATGAAGTTTTGATTCTGTTAAACCGTTCTTCTAATTGTGGTTCAAGTATAAAGGTTAAAGACATACTACTTTCCTTAGATATAAGGGTATACTATTAAATATGTGAAGTAGTATATATTCTCATGTGCTGATAGTGGAAGTTGACTTGGAGGTTTCTTTGAATCCATTTTTCACATCTTAAAATTGGCTTGATAGGCTATCTAGGAAGTTAGCAATATACTCGTACGATTGAATCCTTACTTGATTGGAATTAAGCATTGATGAATCTGATATGGTGTATACTAGCGAGTTTCAAGTTCACTAAATGTTGAGATCATGACCTAAAAATTAAAAGATGAATTCGTGGAAGTTGACGATAGTTACGTTTAGGGGTTAGATTATTAAGTCATGGATAGCGTATTTAAGTGAGTTAACAATGGATAACCTCAAGAGATGTAGGCAGCTATGGAGACTGAGTTTAACAAGGTTGATGATTCTTTAGTATAGCGAGGTATAGGAATGTTGGAATCAAGGAATTCACGTAGCTAGAACTCGTGTTTGGAAAACTGCACCTAAAATGTCAGGTCGGATAGAAGTGTAAGGAATTGAATTATGCATTAGATGACTAACGTTGCTAAAGGTCTTAAGTTGGATATCGATGATATTTAGAATCATGGTATTAATTTGGTGCCTCTCGGATTTAGTTGTGATGATGCAAAGTAAGTCATTCTATGCACTCATTGTTTGGATACCCTAGAGGATGTTAGAAAGCATATATCCTTAAGTAAGACCGATGGACCTAGAATATAAACCATGGAAATGATATTAAGCACCTGGTTGCAAAGTGGAGTTGTTAGGGTATGATTAGTAATCCTAAGTAGCTAATAGTGAGTATGCATGATGATTCATAGTGAACCCTAGGACCTAAGGTCGATGAGTCTTGATGCTCTTAGCTAGTTGAACATGTAAATGAGAAGAGTAAGATTTCATATAGTTAAGATAGAGATGAATTAGAGTCATAATGACCCAAGAGACTATTGTTAGACCACCGTATCTATGTGCACCGTTTCATGTCTAGAAACTAGCGATTGGTAGACTTCGAATTGTGGTCGTTGAATAGAGGGGTGAATCTTGTAGTGATAGTTAAATGAGTGGTTGATCCCTTTTGAAGCTCTATTAGGTTATGTTGAAGCATGCCTCGTGGTCATAATTCTTGTGTTGATATAACTTTGAAGTTATCTCGTGTAAGTATTTTATGAGCTCGATCATTTCGGTACCCATTTATAGTCCTAGGATTGTTTTTGTACGGCCAGTAACCTAGTAGAGCATTGATATCACTTACATGGCGATTGTAACGCCCCGATCTCTCACGAGACCGGAGGCTCTAATAACCATGCTATTCTCAACCAAATACCAAACCCGGTCACAAAATTTTAGGAAAAAACGGACAGAGTTTCCTCTGTACCGCAGACATTTTTCAAACCTATAAATGCTCAAAATAGCCACAATATACTAAAACAAGCTTTTATAATTAAAATTCAAAGGTTCAAGGTCATCCAAGCCAGGAGACAAACAACAGCTTCAAATCACACATGCATGCACCCAACTTAATTTTTCATTAAACCTTTTTAACATGCCATCCTATGATAACATTAGAGCAATTTTTGAAGTTGAAATCAACACCTCTAAACATACACCCCCAAGCATGCAAGAACTAAAAGGAGAATTAAAAGTTATTACAAACCATAATATCTCAAAGCTAACATTACAACCAACAGCTTTCAACTTGCAACTACAAGAATATACATAGCCTTAAGGCCACAAAATAGATCATGCTATAGCAATACAAGTACACCATGTAACAACAAGAAGGCAAATCCACCTTAGACAACAAACACACAACAACTAGGGCAAAGGCTCAGCCTGAACTTCTTCCTCTTCCACTAGCACCTCAACTAGTTGGGGTTCACCCTCAGCACGTCCTGAAACATGTTTAGCGAGGTATGAGCAATCACAATTGCTCAGTGAGGGATAAGGTCTACCGGGGACGTGCAATGCAGCAGTTAGTACAAATAAAGCATTTTACAACCAAAGAACAATTAAAACAACAAGTTACTACACATTAAAAAGGATACGATACACTTTGACTTCTGTAACGTCCCGGCTAAGCGAATACCCCGAAGGGCAGAGGCACACCAGCGACGCCACGAACTGAAATCCCGATGTAATAATGACACTGATATCGATAAGCTGGCATCCCTTATAACTCCAAAATGGGTGTACTTCGGATGTACCCCGAAATCCTATGACCCAACTCTCCTTGGGCGGCATCCCAAGCGAGAGAGGGACTAGGCAACCATGGTAGCCGAGGTGGACCGGCAAGCCCGATGCCGCCCGGTTTCCCCGACACTACCATGCCCGAATGGTTGCGCAACCACGATGCAATGCACTCAAAATAATAACAACAGTATAAATCAATAAACACATGGTTGAGGGACAACAAAGTAGGTTGCCCTCACACACAATATATAGACAATAAGTGCACATAATCTAAGTACAAGTAAATAAACTATTATGCACATAAGGATGAAGTCTCCCTCACCTCTACCGAGCTCCAAGATGTAAGTTTGAATCACATCATTTCCAGTCACCTTGAACCTATGAGCAAACATTACTTCAATTACTCTTTAACTACAACATTCATTCTAAGTTAGCTAACTTATAACTTCGCTTATTTAGCATATATACAATATCTATTAGAATTCTATTTTTAACAAAACACCACTTTTATATACCTTAACTTAACATATATTCCATATTTTCAATAGTCTACAAGTTAATTAAGAAGATAGTTCAAAAACTTAAATGAGAATGATTCAACCAGCATGCTATAACTAGATATAAATCGAGCTAGAATTTAGTTTAACTAAAATCAACACATGAGCCTGCAGTTACTCATACTATTTCTCATTTTACTTTAGTTAATAACTTGTACAAGAAATTAATTCACTCCACATAACAATAAACTAGCCATTAACTCAACTCAAAGAATTTCTCCAAAGGATATATAGATAATAAAGGTTAGGTTACTTTAATGTTCAAATGACATATTCATTCACAATGACACTACCCAGTCTTTTACTACTTTAATGAACTTCTAATTCATATTCTACTTTACTTACAATAGTTAGTAATATCTCTATGAAGATAGCCCAACATTAGCACATAGGGAAAGAAATGCATTTATCAACTAATAGAAAAGCTAACTATCAACCATTTAATAACTAACATACTATTTTGGTAAAATAACTATACTTCAAGCTAAGTTTCTAACATATCACTAGAAGTATTAACTTAAGTTAATTACATTTAACATATAATAGACAACTATCAACTTACAATTAACCTTACATGTAGTTTCAAAAAGCATTAAACACATTCTTCCACATAGTTTACTTGACCTTTCTAAGTGTTCACTAGTTGCACATTGATAACAACAACTAATTCTAACAGTTGAATTGTTTAGCATATATAGAAACATTACCTATGTCTAAAGGTGGTGACCATCACAACTCTACTAGCATTTCTCATTCACAGTCGAATAGAATAGCTTTCAATTTAAATTAACTTTACTAGCAATTAGATTTCAATTACAATTCATGAAAACAACATAACTATAAGAGCCCCATTACGTTATTAATCATCCAAGGACACTACACAATAAGGTCTTGATCGAATACATCCAATTAGAACTGAATTATATCATTACTATAGCAAAATAACAACAAAATTCAGATTCTCGCGTAACAGGGCATTTCTGACACATTTCACCAAAATGATCATAACTTGCTCTAGACAACTCCGATTAATGCACCGTAAAAAGCTGTAGAAACTAGACTCGTAAGGCTTTCTAATGGTATATAATTCAACCCCTAATCCCTCTCCAATTAATACAGTTTTAAGCTCGAAGTTGCCTCAATGCAGTTAGAATAGAAGCAGTTTATACAAGCAAATAAGCAGTTTTACAAAATGGCATATACAAGATATAATTAGAATTACATCAAAAGTTCCACACCAACTTGAAACTACATTTAAACATTCAAGAAGTCATGCCAAGGTCTTAGAAGCGCGAGACAACCGAAATTGCACCTAAACCCCTTTGTTATTCAAGCTATTTCTCCTCCAAACCAAAGTTAATGATTCAAATTTAAAGGAAAACTCTACCAACCTTCTAACTAACCCTCAAGGAACCCTTTCAACCCTCTAACTCATTCAAACGCCCGCAATAACCTCGAAAGTCCCAAATTCCCTCTTATGGCTTTAAACTACACCTACAATGCCTGGGCTTCAAACAAGGGATATCAAGGCTTCTATAGTACCTAGGTAGCTTAAGGATACTAGAATTGAAGTCCAAATTCACCCGGATTCGCATTAACCCCGAAAGCCCCAAATTAAAGTCGACTATTTTACATTTTTAGCGATTTAAGGACAATGCAAGTGCACAGGGCTATTAGAATACCTTCACTAGCACCTAAAGCATCTATTAGAAGCATGGAATCAAGCTAATTCGAGCAATTACGCAAAACCCTAGCAAAACATCACTATTCACCGTAAAAATCAAACTAACTATTCTAACCGTTTAAATTGCAAAACGATGGCTCAAATATGTTCTGTAGCATTCATATACATGGTATAATAGCATAGATAATTAATACAATAGCATTTGAACACATTTTCAACAAATCAAGAAATTGACAACTATTTAGAAATCCAAAAATGAGCCGTGAAATCCCTCACCAATGCGCGTAGGAGCTCCTAGGAGGCTAGTAGACACCCTAAACCACTTGCACCTAGCTTGGCTTGGCTTGGAATGAGGATTTGTTGAGCAAAAAAACTCTATTTCTTCTCCTATGCAATTCTCGGATTTGCTACAGTGTTTTCAGCATGCTCTCTTTTTTTTTTTTTTGCTAAGTTATGAGCTAATGTGTGTGTTGTGTGAGTTATATATTAAATGGGGCTAAGTTGCTTGCTTAAATGGTTCACTAAATGCGCTTAGTTAGCTTAAAACGAGCCTAGATAGTAAAATGAATGCTAGCTAATTCATTCCCTAAGTTATGTTACGTAACACTATTCATACAACTACAAAAACTATTTTCTAAACGAGCTCTCCTATCGCCTCTAGCTCAAATGCACATTTTTCCCACTACTCTAACAATTAATATGATTTAATAAAAATGCTAATTCGCTAATAGCATGAAGTTAAAAACGGAGTGAATAGTAATTTAAGAAGACAGTTAATAATGTACAGAAGGAAATGCGCAAACAAGGGATGCAACAGTAATTGAATGCATGGCTAAAACTCGGGCGTCACAGCGATGAACCCAGCTTAGTAACATTAATGTTGAAGATATATTGGCGGGCATTAAGAGTTCGAAGGAATGACTAGGTCGCTAAGTGAGTAGGACCATTGTCTTCTTAAGTATGATATAACCTTGGATTGAGGTGAGTGGAATTTATTTGAGGTTGAAACTATTCGCCTTAGGAGTTTTGGATAAGATTAAAAGAAATTCTGAAGCCTCGAGACGTGAAAATAGAGATTTGAATAAGGAAATAGATTGTGGATCACAAGCTGATGAAATTTACTTGTAAGAGTTGAACTAGTGCAACACAATTAGTTTGCCCATGCAATTTCAATGGCAATTTGTTGGTGGTACCTAATAAACCTTAGAGTTTGAGTTTCATGAATCTCAACGGTCTTTCTTCTTGATTACAAGCGTGAAGGTTAACGAAGCTGGGAAAGAATATTAGTGAATAGGAGCCTGTAACCGAGAGACTTGTCATTAGAAGATTTACTAATCTAATGTACGTACGAGATAAGGACTATGATACTATCGATAGATGACGACTTGAGATGGATTAGTTTGTTTTGGAAGAGTTCTTCCTAAAATAGGCTCGTATTGTGGAAATGATCCATAACATGTATAGGTCCTACGTGTTAACAATTTTGAAGCTAGTTGATAGGTTATGTAAATCGGATATAGACCTATCATCTTGAAATTAGTATATGTGACCATAGGATCATAGTATTATTGTGATATTCGTTTTGAGGTATGAATGCAAGATTGACACGACATAAGTCATGATTTTGGAGTTATAGTTATATGGTTAGAATACCGATGCAGCTTTGATGACTATGTATGGAGATTCTAACCTTAGTTAATGAACTTGACCTTAAGATCAAATGGAGAATAGAGTCGTTCAAAGAAACGAACTGTAAATGTAGGGGCCACACCGAAATAAAGGATTGGAAAAACGTAGGAAGCGAATTGGTTGTGGTAAGAGAGATCACTGAACACGGGATGACCTAGAGTGGGAAATAACAAAGGTCAGAATCTGTTTAAATGACCTCAACAGGTAAGAATGAATTTCGGGACGAAATTATTTTAAGGAGGGGAGGATGTGAGGCCCGAACCCGAATAACATGTGTTACCTCGATTTGTGTGCCTTAGACCTAGAATTATATGACTGACCTTGGATTACGTGCCCTGACTTGGTTTTCGTGCATGCCTCATCATTCGTGCCTTGACCTAGAATTATGTGCCCTAATCCTCGACTTACGTGCCCCGACTTCGAATTGCGTTCGTTATCTCATTTTGTGTGCCCTGACCTTGAATTGCGTGTCTTAACCTAGATTTAAGTGCCATGCCTTGATTTACGTGCCTTGCTTTGGTTTACGTGCATTCACTTAGGGTTGCGTACATTTACCTTGGAATCCGTGCATTCGCCTTGAAGTGCATGCCTGACCTCGTAGTGCGTGTCATAGACATAAGAAAGCGTGCCCGCACACTAATCAGTAAAGAATCCTACACAAAGCACTAGACTATAAAATAATCCTACAAACACCACTAACTATTATTATAATCCTAATTCAAATCACTACAAAATCCACTAACACCTAAATATTATATTTTAAACTCACTACAAGACAAAAAATCTCACAAACCTCTAAACATATCCTATATTCTATTCTACCCAAAATCCCTAAATACCCAACATTCTCTTACACACATGCTAAACCCTAAGCACTTTCCTATTATCTAAACATTCCTATGACAAGTACAAGACACAATGCAACCTAGGATAGACAAATGCATGACAATACAAAAAAATAATAATAAAAACCTCACCCAAACCCTTCCCATTATCGACCAAATCACCAAGCATGCTCCTCACAATTAAAATTGCACAATTGACAAAGCAAAGATCAGATTTGAAGGCCCTAAGGCCGACACACACACACACACAACTCATTACATTTCATTTTCCTCTCAAAATCCTCTCAAGCTCTCATTCTCTCTCCTTCCCTCTCATTTTCGACCATGCCTCCTCTTCAGCTTCCAAGACCTCAAGCTCACTCTCTAGGCCACTCCAAGCATCGGCCATAGCAAGGTAATCAAGCAAGGATAGCTCAAAGTCACACACAAAGCTCAAAACAAGGATTTTGTGCTCATTTGCTAGATCTTCAAAGAGGTGAGGGCTAAAACTCTTTTAAAAGCTTTCAAAAACCACATGCATGCCTTCATATGTCTACATCTACCTCTGTACTTGTTGTATATGTGTGTACATGAGCTTATATAACCATGCATGGCAAGATATTCGGCTAGAACTTGAAGATAGGCAAAATCGCGTAGCTGGCAGATTTCTGATTTATTAGAACAAAGTGTCTTTTGCCTGGTAAATGATGTTGAAAATGTGTGAAAATTGGTAGGTGACTAGTTTTTCCCGTTCTGAGAATTTTTTGTAGAAATAGGACAAGGCCCATTTTGACTCTAAGGTCTCCAAAATGGCAAAACATCGAAAGGTGTCTAAATCTGGAAAATCTGGGAAAATGGAGCAGGTTTTTGGTAGTTCACTGTCCTTGTAGAACGAAACGGTTTTGACCTAGCAAATGATATTTAAAATGCATGAAATTTGGTATGATGCTAGATTGGTCAGTTATGGACATTTTCGTCAGAAATAGACTAAGGCTAAATCTGACTCTTAAATCCTCAAAAATGGCAAGAATTGAAATGTGTACAAATCTGGACAATTTTTCGCAGTCTCACGGTTTTGGCTATAACTCTTGAATTCGAACTCCAAATGATGCGAGGTTTGTTTCTGGATTTAAATAACTCATTAAGATTTAATTTTATATTTTGTTCACTGAAATTGGAGATGGTTTGATTTTCTAAATGAATGTGGGAAAACAGACTATTGCAGTGGGGTTTTCGTTTAGTGATATGCTTTGAAAAATGTTGTAACTTCTCTTGTGATATTGAATGCTTGGGATTGTGGCACTTGGATGTTGTGTGGACTGTTTTGGATGATTGAGGATGTTTTAATTAATCGATGCATGGCTTGGGTTAATTACGTGACAACTTGTGGCTTAATCGCACGTGTAAGCATGAATTGAAACCCTATTAACTATGAAATCCTGCTAAGTGATGATCATATGATTAATGTGTTTAATTTTGTGATTAGTAGGCTGCCTAATAAATGTTGAGTATGCTTGAAATGGTTTAAGAGTTGTTTGTGGTGCTTAGCAAACGAAACCGACCCGAGCACGGCCTAGAAAACCCTAATGGCCCCGTAGGTTCTCGAGACATAGACCACTCTTGTGTGAATTATAAATTGATGTTGAGGAATGTTAATGGGCTGCACGGAATTGTTTTTATAACTCTAAATATGATTCCCGATGATTACATGTTGATAAGTAAACTCTTCTTGCACCCAGTCTCATGTAAACGTCATTGCATGCTTGTATGATCTTAATACTTGATACGTGAACTCCGAAATGAGTTATATGACTTGATTTACATGTGTTACATGGCTGCCCGTTTAATGTTCATGTAACTCTACGTGTTTCACAAAGTGAAAATTCGTGTTAAGCATGCCTCGTTCGTTTACTTGTCAATATGTGATCTTATACTTGCTCGGAGGCAACCTACCTTGTTGTCCTCCTAATGTGAATTGTTAAAAGACAATCTATGGCTTATTTGAACATGATTACTTGGCTGCCCGTGGAAGTTTAATTGATTTCAAATTGATATATGAAATGATTACATGTTCTTACAATGCCTTATATGCCGATATGTCAAAATGTGATCATATATTTGCTCGGAGGCAACCTACTTTGTTGACCTCCCAATGTGAAATGTTGAATGGCATACATGTGCATTGCATACAAGGTTGCAACCTTTCATTCTGGCATGGTAGCGTTTCTCGCACACCGGGCGGCATTGGGCTTGCTGGTGCAACCGTGACTACCATTGTCCAATTTCCTCTCTCGCTTGGGGGCTAGACTTCCTCGGAGAGTTGGATCGTAGGATTTCGGGGTACATCCGGAGTACACCCATTTGGCGTGATAAGTGGATGATTGAAGCCGGCCGTAACAACTGTTATCAGAAATGATCTTAAGAGCAAAAGCTCACCGTATCATTTCATTATGTGATTAAGTACTCTCGCTTGGTTCCTAGAGGACCTCGGGGAGGAAATACGGGTAAATGTGTTCATTTACATTTATATTATGTTATAAACTTACTTGTGTTATATGTCATGCTTTCAAAAAAGGATTTTCATAAATTTAACAGGAAAAAGATTTCAAAACGTTATCTCTCGTTCTCCCTCGCTGAGTTCATAAGGACTCAACCTCTTTTTATCACAGGTGCAGCAGATTTGGAAGAAGTACCCAAAGTAAATGTGCTTGTTGATGATTCCTTGGAGTGACTACGTGCTTTTTTGCTTTGCCTGAAAGTGGTTGCTATATGGATGTTGTGTTTGTTTGCAAACTTTTCATTTTATTGATGTACATGCCCCCGCTGTAATTTGGGTCTATTTATGGAATTGTACTATCTATACCGGCCGAACTCTTTATTTGGTTGTTTACTTTCGTCGTTTAATTAGTAGTTATCGTAGGCGTTTGAACGACTAGGTGAAGAAGTAAATAATGTAACTCTACTTAATCTTACCTGGTGATCATGCACAAGCTAAAGGATAATAGGTACTTGCATGATAGGAAATTGACAAATAAAAAAGACATATTTATCATGTTAGGCTTATTAACCAAACGAGACTTTCAAGATAAACTAGTAGGCATATCGATTGATGACAAAATAGGAGTCCTTAATGGAATTGGATTAATGATTGGAATAATTGAGGCATTTAGAAATTAGGTCAAACTAAAAGGTCCTAACTACAGTTGTTACGCTACCGATTTTTTTGAAAAATCTTTTGGGGTTCTAGACCAACGTTTAGTGTGAAATCATAACAAATGACTAAGTACGTGAAATAGCATAAATGATTTAGGTTATACCCTAGTCTAGCCTTTATAGGTCGGGTTAGGGCGTGACATGTCTTGCCCAAGGTGCCATGGGATTATGTAATAGGAATGTGATGGATTAGGTTGTCGTCCTTTTCGCGGCTCACTATGTACGATCCAGTACGAAGAAATAGCGTAAAGGAACAAAAGTGTCCCGAAACTAATGAAAATTTTCAATTTTGGGCTCTGAAAATAAGCGCAGCCAAGCATGCTTGCTACCCCCATCGTAGAGCTCTTGGAGAGCTTTCCAACGGTATGCTGTGCACTGCGTAACTCCTTACAGATCAAAAGTTATGGGCTTCGGAGCGACGGATACCTGGTCACAAGGCCCACGCCCTCGGTTTGCTGGCCCAACTTCTATGTGAAGTGAAGTTGTCTACCCTAAGGTGTCGTGGGATTTGGTAATACAAATGTGATGGATTAGGTTGTCATCCTTTTCGCTGCTCACGTCATACGATCCGGGACTAAAAAATAGCGCAAAAGAAGAAAAATATCCCGATACAGATGAAAACGTTCGATTTCGGGCTCCGAAAACAAGCGCCGCCAAGCAGGCTTGCTGCCCCCGTCGCAGAGCTCTCAGAGAGCTTTTCAACGGTATGCTGTGCGCCGCATAACTCCTTACGAATCAAAAGTTATGGGCAGCGGAGCAACGGATACCTGGTCATAAGCCCTACACCCTCTGTTTGCGGGCCCAGCCTCTATGTGAAGTGAAGTTGTCTTGCGCAAGGTGCCATGGGATTCGGTAATAGGAATGTGATGCATTAGGTTGTCGTCCTTTTCGCGGCTCACGACGTACGATCCGGGACCGAAAAACAGCGCAAAAGAAGAAAGGTATCTCGAAACTGATGAAAACGTTCGATTTTGGGCTCCAAAAATAGGCAAAGCCGAGCAGGCTTGCTGTCCCCGTCGTAGAGCTCTTAGAGAGCTTTCCAACGGTATGCTGTGCACCGCGTAACTCCTTACGGATCAAAAGTTATGGACACCGGAGCGACAGATACCTGGTCACAAGCCCCACGCCCTCTGTTTGCGGGCCCAACCTCTACGTGAAGTGAAGTTGTCTTGCCCAAGGTGTCGTGGGATTCGGTAATAGAAATGTGATGGATTAGGTTGTCGTCCTTTTCGCGGCTCATGACGTACGATCCGGGATGGAAAAACAGCGCAAAAGTGGAAAAGTGTCCCAAAACTTATGAAAATGTTCGATTTTGGGGTCCGAAACCAGGTACAGCCGAGCAGGCTTGCTGCCCCCGTCGTAGAGCTCTCGGAGGGCTTTTCAACGGTATACTGTGTGCCACATAACTCCTTACGGATCAAAAGTTATGAGCACCAGAACGATGAATACCTAGTCACAAGCCCTACGCCCTCTGTTTAAGGGCCCAGCATCTACGTGAAGTGAAGTTGTCTTGCCTAAGGTCCCGTGGTATTCGGTAATAGAAATGTGATGGATTAGGCTGTCGTCCTTTTCGCGGCTCACGACGTATGATTCGGGACGAAAAAACAGCGCAAAAGAAGAAAAAGTGTCTCAAAACTGACGAAAACGTTTGATTTTGGACTCCGAAAACAGGTGCAGCTGAGTAGGTTTGGTGCCCCCGTCGTAGAGCTCTCATAGAGCTTTCCAACGGTATGTTGTGCGCCGCGTAACTCATTACGGAGCAAAAGTTATGGGTACCGGAGCAACGGATACCTGGTCATAAGCCCCACGCCCTCTGTTTGCGGGCCAGCCTCTACGTGAAGTGAAGTTGTCTTGCCCAAGGTGCCGTGGGATTCGGTAAAAGAAATGTGATGGATTAGGTTATCGTCTTTTCGCGGCTCATGACGTACGATCCGGGACGGAAAAACAGCGCAAAAGAAAAAAAATGTCCCGAAACTTATGAAAACGTTCAATTTTGGGCTCTGAAAATAGGCGTAACCGAGCAGGCTAGGTGCCCCGATCGTAGAGATCTCAGAGTACTTTCTAACGGTATGTTGTGCGTAGCGTAACTCCTTACGGAGCAAAAGTTATGGGCAACGGAGCGACAGATACCTGGTCATAAGCCCCACGCCCTATGTTAGCGAGCCCAGCCTCTACGTGAAGTGAAGTTGTCTTGCCTAAGGTGCCATGGGATTCGGTAATAGAAATGTGATGGAATAGGATGTCGTCCTTTTCGTGGCTCACGATGTACGATCTGGGATGGAAAAACAACGTAAAAGAAGAAAAGTATCCTAAAACTTATGAAAATGTTCGATTTTGGGCTCTGAAAACAAGCGTAGCCGAGTAGGCTAGGTGCTTCCTTCGTACAGCTCTTAGAGAGCTTTCCAACGGTATGCTGTGTGTGAGGCCTGACCTCGATTTGCGTGCGATACCTCGTTTCGTGTTCTCTAACCTAGATTTGCGTGCTTTGACCTAGGTTTAAGAGTCGTGTTTCGTTTTGTGTGCCTTGCATTGAATTACGTGCATTCATTTAGGGTTGTGTGAATTTACTTGGGAAACGTGCATTCATCCCGTAGTTCGTGCTTTACCTCGTAGTGCGTGTCCTAAACCTAAGAAAGCGTTCCCGCACGCTAATCAAGAGAGCATCTTGCACGAAGCACTAGATTATTAATTAATCCTACAACTCCAATAACTAATATTAAAATGCTAATTCAACTCACTAGAAGACGAAATCTCACAAAAAGCTAAACATTATTATTCTTTATTCTTTAATTCTTTGCATATTCCAAGCACATACAATAAAATAAGCCTTAACCAAGACAAAAATTCAGAATTTATCCTTACCTTGGCCGACCACTCCTTGCATTTTGATAAGCCTTTGCATAATTAAAAACATTACAAGACAAACTATGACAAATCACTTCAAATAATGCAAAAAAAAAAAAATGAAATCAAGCATTATTTTATCCTCCACCATGGTTCACCTTTTTGATCCATTCAATGCCCATGCTAGACAATTCAAAATATGCTCTTGAAGACATAAAAATCAGAAATCTTGAAGCTCAAGGCCGACACACTCACAACACCAACATTTCATTCTTTGTAAACATTCTCTCGAGCTCAATTCCTCTCTCTCTCTCTCGGCCTAGGCTGATTCATCACTCTCCCTAGCTTAAGCTCATCATCCTAAGGTTCATCAAGACATTCAAGACACTAAGGAACTCGACCAAGCAAGCTAGAAGCAAAAAGACATACATGCAAGCTCATAGAACCTTCATTTCGGCTTAGGTATGTTTGATAGCTTCTATTTCATTTCCTTTTTGTTCTAACCACATTCACATACTAAGGACATGGTAACTCAGCTAGGAATAAAAGAAATCAAGCATTATCCCTCGGCCAAACAAGGAGAGAAGACCATTTGTGCATCTTCAAGAGTTTTGAGCATCATTTGTTGTCAATAGGCTAAGGTGAGGGTTAATCCTTTTTAAAAGCTTTCCAAAACCACATGCATGCCTTTAAATGTCTATTTTTTACCTCTGTACTTGTGATATATGTGTGTACATGAGCTTTTGTTAACATGCATGGCAAGATATTTGGCTAGAATTTGAAGATAGGTGAAATTGCGTAAATGGCAGTTTTCTGACTTGTTGGAGCGAAGTCAATTTGACTAGGTAAATGATGTTTAAAATGGGTGAAAATTGGTAGGTGACTATTTTTTCCAGTTATGAGAATTTGTCATAGAAATAGGCCAAGGCCAATTTTGACTCTAAGGTCCCCAAAATGGCAAGACATCGAAAGGTGTCCAAATCTGGAAAATCTGGGAAAATGGAGCAGGTTTTTGGCAGTTCACTGTCCCTGTAGAACGAACCAGTTTTGACTTAGTAAATGATATCTAAAATGTATGAAATTTGGTATATTTCTATATTTGGCAGTTCTGGACATTTTTCTCAGAAATAGACTAAGGCTAAATCGGACACTAAGGTCCTCAAAAACGACAAGTATTGAAATGTGTACAAATCTGGACAGTTTTGCGTAGTCTCACGGTTTTGGCTATAACTCTTGAATCCAAACTCCAAATGATGCGAGGTTTGTTTCTGGATTTCGTTCACTTCTTAAAATTTAATTTGAAATTTTGCTCACTATAATTGGAGATTTTTTTCTTGTCTAAATGATTGTGGGAAAACAGACCATTGCAGTGAGATTTTTGTTTAGTGATATGCTTTGAAAATTATTGTAACTTCTCAGGTTGTATTAAATGCTTGGGATTGTGGCACTTGGATGTTGTGTGGACTGTTTTGGGTGATTGAGGGTATTTTAATTAATCGATGCATGGCTTGAGTTTAATTACGTGACAACTTGTGGCTTAATCGCACGGGTAACCATGAATTGAAACCCTAGTGACTATGAAAACGCGCTAAGTGTTGATCCTATGGTTATCGTGTCTAATTATGTAATTGGAAGGCTGCCCGTAGTTGTCCTTATAGCCCTAAATGTGATTCCAATGATTACATGTTGACAAGTAGACCTTTCTTGCACCCGGTCCCACGTAGATGTCGTTGCATGTTGTATGACCTTATTATTTGATTGCATGAACCCTGAAATGAGTTATATGACTTGATTCACATGTGTTACATGGCTGTCCGTTTAACATTCATGTAACTCTATGTGCCTTACAAGTGAACTTACGTGTCATAGCATGCCTTGTGTGTTTACTTGTCAACGTATGATTTTATAACTGCTCGGAGGAAACCTACTTTGTTGTCCTCCTAATGTGATATGTTAAATGTTATAAATGTGCATGGCATACAAGGTTGGAACCTTTAATTGTGGCATGGCAGCGTTTCACGCACGTCGGGCGGCATCGGGCTTGCCGGTGCTACGGTGACTACCATGGTCCAATTCCTTCTCTCGCTTGGCATTCCACCCTCGGAGAGTTGGGTCGTAGGTTTTAGGGGTACATCCAGAGTACACCCAAATGGGAGCGATAAGTGGATTATTGAAGTCGGCCGCAACAATCGTATCGAAATCGATATTGAGAGCAAATGCTCACCGTATCCTTGAAATGATTGGTAATTGTATCTGTTGCTCAATTTGATTCTTATACTTTGCGTACCTTACTACTTGTAATACGTGACATGTTTTCAAAATGGGTTTTTTCATAAGTTAACCGAAAAAAGAGTTTCAAAGCGTATTTCTCGTTTCCCCTCGCTGAGTTCATAAGGACTCACCCTCTTTTATCATCTCAGGTGAAGAAGACCAGGAACAGGTACCCGAGGATAACGTGTCTATTGATGACTCCTTGGAATGATTGCTTGCCCTACGTGCCTTACTTGAATATGGCCATTTTGTGAACGATATGTTGCTTGAAGACTATTTCTTATGTTGCTTGTTGTTGTATTGTAAATGGCCCCCGTTGTAATTTGGGGTCTAATTTTGGCTTGTACTGATCATAACTAGATACACACTCTTCTGGTCATTTTGCTATCGCTACTTTGGTTTAGTATCTATCACAGACTTATGAAGTACTAGATAAGAGTTAAGTAAAATGAATTTATCCAATCTTAAGCAGGTACTCATTGTTAAGCTAAGATCAACAGGTACCGGTGTAACTAGATTGACAAATAAACGAGACATAGTATCATGCTAGGTTATTAGTCAAACGAGGCTTCGAGATAACTAGTAGGCACCCCGATTGATGATAAATAGTAATCTTAGTTGGAAATGAATTTGAGATTGAAAGTTTTGAGGCGTTTAGAGAATTAGGTCAAACTAAAGAGCCCAATTACAACTGTTATGCTGCCGATTTTCAGGAGAATTTGTGGAGTTTAGGCTAAACGTTAAGTGTTAAACCTTCTTGAACGATTAAGTACGTGAAATGACTTGAATGTTTAGATCACTCCCTAGTCTAACCTCTATAGGTCGGGTTGGGGCGTGATACCTTAGAGAAATGGTATCAGAGCTTAGATTGCTTAAGCCAGGTTTAACTTTCGGACCGTGGGTAGAAGCCCTAGGGTTATTGAGATGACTTGTTTATATGTGTTATTGTGTGACAATATCAATTGTGCCTTCTCTGTCTCTATGTGCTTATGTGATTAACATGTCTTAATTGTTTCAAGAATTGTGTGTCTATATAAAATTATATGTTGTATACCTTATACATTAAATTCTTGTTTGTCGTATTCCAATAAATTGTGCATAATAATCTGTGCCTATAGATGGCTGGCCCTAGTACCCGAAATACTAATAGGAGCGGTGAGCCCCAAGAGACCGGAGATGCTCATCAAACTAATCCCGGCATGGCTATGTTTAATATGATAGCGAATGCTATGGATCACGTGTCGCGAGTGATGGAACGTCAAGATGCACGTGAAGCAAACAACAACAACAACAACAACAGGAATGGGGGTAACAATGGGAGAAACAATAGAATGCGAGAGTTCCTTGACTTTCACCCGTCCAAATTCTTCGGGGAAGCTGATGATGAAAAGGCAGAGGCTTGGCTGTTTGAGATTGAAAGGATTTTCAGGCTACTTGACTATACTGATGAGGAAAAGGTTGAGTTCGCTGTGTTTCTGTTGCACGGGGATGCTGAGCATTGGTGGCACACTGTGGAGGCACTTTGGGAAACTGATCATACACATCGCTTATAGGGTAATTTCGTTAAGGCATTCAAGGAGAAATACGTACCTGCAGTTTCTAGGCAGAGGCGAATTGAGGAATTCATGCACTTGAACCAGGGTAACATGACGGTGGCCCAGTATGAGGCTTGTTTTGACAGACTGTCCCGTTATGCTCAATACATGGTCAGTACCCCTGAGGCGAAGATGTGGAAATTTACGAATGGGTTGAGGCCAAAAATTCAGGACCAGTTGGCTTCACATGACTTTACTACCTATTCTGCTCTCCTTGCGGCTGCCTCCCGAGTTGAGAAGAGGAAACTTGATAGAGCCGGTTCGAGCCAGCTGAACAAGAAACCATATCAGCCTCTAGGACAACAGAGGAAATTCCAGACTCAGAGTCGCAGTTAGGGCCAGAGCCAGAACAGACCAGTTAATAACCGTGGTCCGACTAAAGCACCATCAGCCTCTTCTACTCGTGGATCCACAGGTAGTTCACCTACTACTCAGACTGTCACATGTTCTTACTGTAACAGGAAGGGTCACACCGAGGCCCAGTGTTGGAGGAAATTGGGATGATGTGTAGGGTGTGGCAGCGATCAACACCAGGTCAAGGATTGTCCTAAATGGAAAGGTGGACAAAATCAAATTAAACCAGCTAGTAGAGGCAAGACTCCAGTTCCTAGAGTTCAGGCCCGAGCTTATGCTATTGAGTGCAAGGAGCTTCCTGAGCAGACCGCTGTTGTTCAAGGTACATTCTTGATACTGAATCAACCAGTTAGGGTGCTAATTGATCCAGGTGCTACTCATTCATTTATTACTCCCTTATGTGTGCAACGTGTGAAACTACGAGTTGTATGTTTACCTTACGAAGTAGAAGTTGGTACTCCGATGGGTTCTAAACTTGTTATTCGCTCAGCTTGTAAAGCATGTAAAATCCAAATTAAAGATAGGGAATTCTCAGCCAATCTTATTGTATTACCCTTTCGAAACTATGAAGTCATCTTAAGGATAGACTGGTTGGCAAAGCATCATGCCCAACTAGACTGCTGGACGAAGATTGTAACATTCCAGATACCTGGTCAACCAATATTGGAGGTAATGGGTCGAAGAGACTTCACCGGGAGTTCCATCATTTCATCTACGAAAGTAGTGAAGTCCTTAAGGAAATGATGTAGTGGATACTTAGCTTACCTCATCAACAAGCTATCGAACAAAGCTAAGTTGGAGGAGATGCCAGTGATTAAAGATTATGCGGATATGTTTCCAGAAGAATTGCCCAGTTTATCCCTAAATTGGGAGATTGAGTTCATTATAGAATTACTGCCTGGCACCCAACCGATATCTAAAGATCCCTATCGTATGGCACCAGCCGAGCTACAAGAATTGAAGGACCAATTGCAAGGATTGTTGAAGAAGGGGTTTGTTCAACCAAGTTCATCTCTGTGGGGTACGCCAGTCCTATTTGTAAAGAAGAAAGATGGAACGTTGAGGCTATGCATCGATTATCGAGGATTGAACCAAGTGACCGTTAAGAATAAATACCCACTTCCACTGATCGACGAGCTGTTTGATCAACTTCAGGGAGCTAAAGTGTATTCGAAGCTCGACTTGAGTCAAAGGTACTACCAATTGCGAATCAAAAAGGAGGATGTGCCTAAAACGGCTTTCAGGACGAGATATGGGCATTATGAATATGTGGTGATGCCATTTGGGCTAACTAATGCCCCTGTAGCTTTTATGGACTTGATTCACAGGGTGTTTCAACCCTAATTGGACCAATTTGTGGTGATTTTTATTGATGATATTTTGGTATACTCGAAATCCGAGGCTGAGCATGAACAACATTTGCGATTGGTATTGCAGAAACTTCGAGAGCATCAATTGTATGCAAAATTTAGCAAATGAGAATTTTGGTTGCGGCATATTGCATTCTTGGGGTACATCATATCCCAAGAGGGAATAGCAGTGGATCAAGCAAAGGTAGAAGTGGTGATGTCTTAGAAGAAGCCAAAAAATATTACGGAGGTTCAGAGTTTTCTTGGTTTAGCTGGCTATTATCGGAGGTTCGTAAAGGATTTCTCAAAGATTGCAGGACCGCTTACAAAGCTCACTCAAAAGAAAACAAAGTTTGTATGGGATGACAAGTGTGAGAACAGCTTTCAAGAATTGAAGAAAAGATTGACTACTGCACCTGTTCTTGCATTGCCTGAAGGGAGTCAAGGCTTTGTAATTTATAGTGATGCTTCGAAGGAAGGACTGGGTTGTGTGTTGATGCAAAATGGTAGAGTGATTGCGTATGCTTCTAGGAAACCGAAGCCGTGTGAATTGAACTACCCGGTGCATGATTTGGAGTTAGCGGCTATTGTGTTTGCACTCAACAAATGGAGACACTATCTGTGGGGTAACAAGTTCGAGGTGTTTACTGATCACAAGAACTTGAAATACTTGTTCTCACAAAAAGAGTTGAACATAAGGCAAAGACGGTGGATGGAGCTTTTGGATGATTATAATTGCACAATCAATTATGTGCCCGGTAAAACAAATGTAGTTGCAGATGCCTTAAGTCGGAAAGCGAGCATGGCAAAACTGGAAGTTAAGGTGCAGGAGTTGTTAGAGGAAGCATTTTTGTGGAAACCACAATTGACTCAAAAAGGGTTACTATTTGCCACTACACAAGTTCAATCGACCTTGTTGTCTGAATTACGAGAGGCTCAACAGAAGGACCAACAGTTTCAGAAGATTAAAGAAAGCAACACAGATTTCAAGTTTCATGATGATGGTATTTGGAGGTTCAGGAATCGAATTTGTGTTCCTAATGATCCAGAGTTGAAAAAGAAGATTCTTGAAGAAGCCCATAACTCAAGATATACTATTCACCCCGGCGGAACAAAGATGTACCGGGATTTGAAGCAACACTATTGGTGGAATAACATGAAGAGAGAGATTGCGGAGTTTGTGGCACGGTGTTTGACTTGCCAGAGAGTCAAAGCAGAACATCAACGACCGGTAGGTTTACTTCAACCGTTGGAAATTCCTCAATGGAAATGGGAACATATAGCTATGGACATTGTCATGGACCTGCCCAGGTCACAAAAGGGTCATGACGTTGTTTGGATCATAGTGGATAGATTGACTAAGTCAGCGCACTTCTTACCGATGAACAAGGAGGATAATCCTGAGAAACTGGGAGATATGTATGTGGCGGATATTGTAAGGTTGCACGGGATGCCTGTGAGTATTGTGTCAGATAGGGATCCTCGTTTTACTTCCCGATTTTGGAAGAGATTGCAAGAAGCTTTAGGAACGAAGTTGAGTTTCAGCACGGCTTATCACCCTCAGACTGATGGACAATCTGAGAGAACTATTCAGATTCTGGAGGATATGCTGAGGGCGTGTGTTTTAGACTTCGGAAAAGGTTGGGAGAAATATCTGCCCTTAGCGGAGTTCGCTTATAATAACAGCTATCAGGCCACTATCGGGATGGCCCCATTTGAGGCATTGTATGGACGTAAGTGTCGATCCCCAATTTACTGGGATGAAGTAGGTGAGACGAAGACTTTTGACCCGACCCTACTACCAGAACTTATGAAGACTGTTGATAATGTCCACCTCATCCGAAAACGGATGCTTACCGCCCAAAGCAGGCAGAAAAGTTATGCAGACCGACGGAGACGGAGTCTAGAGTTTGAGGTCGGCGACAAGGTGTTCTTGAAGATATCACCTCGGAGGGGACTGATTAAACACGACAAGGGTGGAAAGTTGAGCCCGAGGTTTGTAGGACCATTAAGATAATTGAGAAGGTTGGCAAATTGGCATATCGCCTGGAACTACCCCAAAACCTCTCCAATATTCATGACGTCTTTCATGTTTCGATGCTACGGAAGTATCACCCTGATCCATCGCATATCTTGGAGCCAGAGCCGTTGCAGCTTCGGGAGAACTTGTCTTATGAAGAGAAGCCCATTTGGATCCTAGACCAGCAAGATCGGGAGTTGCGCAACAAATCAATACCGATGGTGAAAGTGATGTGGGATCACCATGGAGTTGAAGAAGGAACATGGGAAAGGCGAGACCAGATGGAGCAACAGTATCCAGCATTATTTCAAAGGTAATATTGAATTTCGGGACAAAATTTTCTTAAGGAGGGGAGGATGTGAGGCCCGACCTCGATTTGCGTACGATACCTCGTTTCGTGTGCCTTAACCTAGATTTGCTTGCCTTGACCGAGGTTTAAGAGTCGTGTTTCATTTTGTGTGCCTTGCATTGAATTACGTGCATTCATTTAGGGTTGCGCGCATTTACTTGGGAAACGTGCATTCATCTCGTAGTTCGTGCTTTACCTCGTAGTGCGTGCCCTAGACCTAGAAAAGCGTGCACTCACGCTAATCAAGAAAGCATCTTGCACGAAGCACTAAATCATTAATTAATCCTACAACTCCACTAACTAATATTAAATTACTAATTCAACTCACTAGAAGACGAAATATCACAAAAAGCTAAACATTCTTATTCCTTATTCTTTAATTCTTTGCATATTCCAAGCACATACAATAAAATAAGCCTTAACCAAGACAAAAATTCAGAATTTATCCTTACCTTGGCCGACCACTCCTTGCATTTTGATAAGCCTTTGCATAATTAAAAACATTACAAGACAAACTATGACAAATCATTTCAAACAATGCAAAAAAAAAAAAAAATGAAATCAAGCATTATTTTACCCTCCACCATGCTTCACCTTTTCGATCCATTCAATGCCCATGCTAGACAATTCAAAATATGCTCTTGAAGACACAAAAATCAGAAATCTTGAAGCTCAAGGCCGACACACTCACAACACCAACATTTCATTATTTGCAAACATTCTCTCGAGCTCAATTCCTCTCTCTCTCTCGGCCTAGGCTGCTTCATCACTCTCCCTTTCTTAAGCTCATCATCCTAAGGTTCATCAAGACATTCAAGACACTAAGGACTTCGACCAAGCAAGCTAGAAGCAAAAAGACATACATGCAAGCTCATAGAATCTTCCTTTCGGCTTGGGTATGTTTGATAGCTTCTATTTCATTTCCTTTTTGTTCTAACCACATGCACATACTAAGGACATGGTAACTCAGCTAGGAATTAAAGAAATCAAGCATTATCCCTCGGCCGAACAAGGAGAAAAGACCATTTGTGCATCTTCAAGAGTTTTTTTAGCATCATTTGTTGTCAATAGGCTAAGGTGAGGGTTAATCCTTTTTAAAAGCTTTCCAAAACCACATGCATGCCTTTAAATGTCTATTTTTTACCTCTGTACTCATGATATATGTGTGTACATGAGCTTTTGTAAACATGCATGGCAAGATATTTGGCTAGAATTAGAAGATAGGTGAAATCGCGTAAATGGCAGTTTTCTGACTTGTTGGAGCGAAGTGCATTTGACCAGGTAAATGATGTTGAAAATGGGTGAAAATTAGTAGGTGACTATTTTTTCCAGTTATGAGCATTTTTCATAGAAATAGACCAAGGCCAATTTTGACTTTTAGATCCCCAAAATGGAAAAACATCGAAAGGTGTCCAAATCTGGAAAATCTGGGAAAATGGAGCAGGTTTTTGGCAGTTCACTGTCCCTGTAGAACGAACCAGGTTTTACTTAGTAAATGATATCTAAAATACATGAAATTTGGTATATTTCTATATATTTCAGTTCTGGACATTTTTGGAAGAAATAGAGTAAGGCTAAATCGGACGCTAAGCTCCTCAAAAACGACAAGTATTTAAATGTGTACAAATCTTGACAGGTTTGCGTAGTCTCACGGCTTTGGCTATAACCCTTGAATCCGAACTCCAAACGATGCGAGGTTTGTTTCTAGATTTAGTTCACTCCTTAAAATATAATTTGAAATTTTGCTTACTGGAATTGGAGATTTTTTGCTTGTCTAAATGATTGTGGGAAAACTGACCATTGCAGTGAGATTTTTGTTTAGTGATATGCTTTGAAAATTTTTGTAACTTCTCTCGTTGTATTAAATGCTTGGGATTGTGGCACTTGGATGTTGTGTGGACTGTTTTGGATGATTGAGGGTGATTTAATTAATCGATGCATGGCTTGAGTTTAATTACGTGACAACTTGTGGCTTAATCTCACGGGTAAGCGTGAATTGAAACGCTAGTGACTATGAAAACGCGCTAAGTGTTGATCCTATGGTTATCGTGTCTATTTATGTAGTTGGGGGGCTTCCCGTAGTTGTCTTTATAGCCCTAAATGTGATTCCGATGATTACATGTTGACAAGTAGACCTTTCTTGCACCCGGTCCCACGTACTTGTCAACATGCAATTTTATAACTGCTCGGAGGCAACCTACTTTGTTGTCCTCCTAATGTGATATGTTAAATGTTATAAATCTGCATTGCATACAAGGTTGCAACCTTTCATTGTGGCATAGTAGCGTTTCACGCACGCAGGGCGGCATCGGGCTTGTCGGTGCTACCGTGACTACGATGGTCTAATTCCCTCTCTCGCTTGGCATTCCACCCTCGGAGAGTTGGGTCGTAGGTTTTTGGGCTACATCCGGAGTACACCCAAATGGGAGCGATAAGTGGATTATTGAAGTCGGCCACAACAATCGTATCGAAATTGATATTGAGAACAAATGCTCACCGTATCCTTGAAATGATTGGTAATTGTATCTGTTGCTCAATTTGATTCTTATACTTTACGTACCTTACCACTTGTAATACGTGACATGTTTTCAAAAGGAGTTTTTCATAAGTTAACCGGAAAAAGAGTTTCAAAACGTATTTCTCGTTCCCTCTCGCTGAGTTCATAAGGACTCACCCTCTTTTATCATCTCAGGTGAAGAAGACCATGAACAAGTACCCGAGGATAACGTGCCTATTGATGACTCCTTGGAATGATTGCTTGCTCTACGTGCCATACTTGAATATGGCCATTTTGTGAACGATATGTTGCTTGAAGACTATTTCTTATGTTACTTGTTGTTGTATTGTAAATGACCCCCGTTGTAATTTGGGGTCTAAATTTGTCTTGTACTGATCATAACTAGATACACACTCTTCTGGTCATTTTGCTATCGCTACTTTGGTTTATTATCTATCATAGACTTATGAAGTACTAGATAAGAGTTAAGTAGAATGAACTTATCCAATCTTAAGCAGGTACTCATTGTTAAGCTAAGATCAATAGGTACCGGTGTAACTAGATTGACAAATAAACGAGACATAGTATCATGCTAGGTTATTAGTCAAACGAGGCTTCGAGATAACTAGTAGGCACCCCGATTGGTGTTAAATAGTAATCTTAGTTGGAAATGAATTTGAGATTGAAAGTTTTGAGGCGTTTAGAGAATTAGGTCAAACTAAAGAGCCCAATTACAGCCGTTATACTGCCGGTTTTCTGGAGAATTTGTGGAGTTTAGGTTAAACGTTAAGTGTTAAACCTTCATGAACGATTAAGTACGTGAAATGACTTGAATGTTTAGATCACTCCCTAGTCTAACCTCTATAGGTCGGGTTGGGGCGTGACACTGTGCGCCGTGTAACTCCTTACGGATCAAAAGTTAAGGGCACCGGAGCAACGAATACCTGGTCATAAGCCCCACGCCCTCAGTTTGCGGGCCTAGCCTCTACGTGAAGTGAAGTTGTCTTACCTAAAGTGCTGTGGGATTCGGCAATAGAAATGTGATGGAATAGGATGTCGTCCTTTTCGCTGCTCACGACGTATGATCCGGGACTGAAAAATAGCGTAAAAGAAGAAAATTGTCCTAAAACTTATAAAATTATTCGATTATGGGCTCCGAAACAGTCGCAGCTGAGCAGGCTAGGTGCCCCCTTCGTACAGCTCTTAGAGAGCTTTCCAACGGTATGCTGTGCGCCACGTAACTCCTTACGGATCAAAGGTTAAGGGCACCGAAGCAACGAATAGCTGGTCACAAACCCCACACCCTCTGTTTGCGGGCCTAGCCTCTACGTGAAGTAAAGTTGTCTTGCCCAAGGTGCCGTGGGATTCAGTAATAGAAATGTGATGGATTAGGTTGCCGTCCTTTTCGCGGCTAACGACGTACGATCCGGGACGGAAAAATAGCGCAAAAGAAGAAAAGTGTCCTACAACTTATGAAAATGTTCAATTTTGGGCTCCGAAAATAGGCGCAGGTGAGCATGCTTGGTGACCTCATCATAGAGCTCTCAGAGAGCTTTCCAACGGTATGCTGTGCGCCGCGTAACTCCTTACGGATCAAAAGTTATGGGCACCGGAGCAACGGATACCTGGTTACAAGCCCCACGCCCTCTGTTTGCGAGCCCAGCCTCTACATGAAGTGAAGTTGTCTTGCACAAGGTACCGTGGTATTCGATAATAGAAATGTGATAGATTAGGTTATCGTCCTTTTCGCGGCTCACGATGTACGATACGGGATCGAAAAACTGCGCAAAAGAAGAAAAGTATCCCAAAACTGATGAAAATGTTCAATTTTGGGCTGCGAAAATAGGCGCAACGGAGCAAGCTGGATTCCCCCGTCATAGAGCTCTCGGAGAGCATTCCAACGGTATGCTGTGCGCCACGTAACTCTTTACGGATCAAAAGTTATTAGTACCGGAGCGATGGATACTGGGTAACAAGCCCCACGCCCTCTGTTTGCTGGCCCAACCTCCACGTGAAGTGAAGTTGTCTTGCCCAAGGTGCCGTGTGATTCGGTAATAGAAATGTGTGGATTAGGTTGTCGTCCTTTTCGAGGTTCACGACGTACGATACAGGAAGGAAAACAACACAAAAGAAGAAAAGTGTCCCAAAACTTATGAAAATGTTCAATTTTGGGCTCCGAAAATATGCATAACCGAGCAGGATAGGTGCCCCGATTGTAGAGCTCTCAGAGTGTTGTCCAACGGTATGCTGTGCACCGCATAACTCTTTACGGATCAAAAGTTATGGGTAGCGGAGCGACGGATACGTGGTCACACGCCCCACGCCCTCTGTTTGCGGGCCCAGCCTCTACGTAAAGTGAAGTTGTCTTGCCCAACGTGTCGTGAGATTCTGTAATAGAAATGTGATGGATTAGGTTGTCGTTCTTTTTGCGGCTCACGACGTATGATCCTGGACGAAAAAATAGCGTAAAAGAAGAAAAGTGTCCCACAACTTATGAAAATATTCAATTTTGGGCTTCGAAAATAGACGCAGGAGAGCATACTTGGTGCCCTCATCGTAGAGCTCTCAAAGAGCTTTCCAACCGTATGATGTGCACCGCGTAACTCCTTATAGATCAAAAGTTATGGGCATCGGAGCAACAGATACCTGGTCACAAGCCCCACGCCCTCTGTTTGCGGGCCCAGCCTCTACGTGAAGTGAAGTTGTCTTGCCTAAAGTGCCATGGGATTCGGTAATAGAAATGTGATGGAATAGGATGTCGTTCTTTTCGCTGCTCAAGACGTATGATCCGAGACGGAAAAACAGCGTAAAAGAAGAAAAATATCCTAAAACTTATGAAAATGTTCGATTATGGGCTCCGAAAATAGTCGCAGCCGAGCAGGCTAGGTGCCCCCTTCGTACAGCTCTTAGAGAGCTTTCCAACGGTATGCTGTGCGCCGCGTAACTCCTTACGGATCAAAGTTAAGGGCACCGAAGCAACGGATAACTGGTCACAAGCCCCCCGCCCTCGGTTTATGGGCCCAGCCTCTACGTGAAGTGAAGTTTTCTTGCCCAAGGTGCCATGGGATTCGGTAATAGAAATGTGATGGATTAGGTTGTCGTCCTTTTCGTGGCTAACGACGTACGATCCGGGACGGAAAAACAGCGCAAAAGAAGAAAAGTATCCCACAACTTATAAAAATGTTCAATTTTGGGCTCCAAAAATAGGCGCAGTTGAGTATGCTTGCTGCCCTCGTCGTCGAGTTCTCGGAGAGCTTTCCAACGGTATGCTGTGAGCCGCGTAACTCCTTACGGATCAAAAGTTATGGGCACTAGAGCAATGGATACCTGGTCACAAGCCCTACGCCTTCTGTTTGCCGGCCCGGCCTCTACATGAAGTGAAGTTGTCTTGCCCAAGGTGCTATGGCATTCGGTAATAGAAATGTGATGGATTAGGTTGTCGTCCTTTTCGCGGCTCACGATGTACAATCCGTGACGGAAAAACATAAAAAAAAGAAAAGTATCTCGAAATTGATGAAAATATTCGATTTTGGGCCCCGAAAATAGGAGCAGCGAAGCTAGCTGGATTCCCACCTCGTAGAGCTCTCAGAGAGTATTCCAACGGTATGTTGTGCACCGTGTAACTCCTTACGGATCAAAAGTTATGAGCACCAGAGCGACGGATACCTGGTCACAAGCCCCACGCCCTCTGTTTGCAGAGCCACTACGTGAAGTGAAGTTGTCTTGCCCATGGTGTCGTGTGATTCGGTAATAAAAATATCATGGATTAGATTGTTGTCCTTTTCGCGATTCACGACGTATGATCCGGGAAGGAAAAACAGCGCAAAAGAAGAAAAGTGTCCCAAAACTTATGAAAATGTTTGATTTTGGGCTCCAAAAATAGGCTCAACCGAGCAGGCTAGGTGCCCTGATCGTAGAGCTCTCAGAGTGCTTTCCAACGGCATGTTGTGCGCCACGTAACTCCTTACGGATCAAAAGTTATGGGCACCGGAGCGACGGATACCTTGTCACAAGCCCCTTGCCCTCTATTTGCGGGGCCAACCTCTACGTGAAGTGAAGTTGTCTTACCCAAGGTGCCGTCTGATTCGGTAATAGAAATGTGATGGATTAGGTTGTCGTCCTTTTCTCGGTTCACGACGTACGATTCGGGACAGAAAAATAGCGTAAAAGAAAAAAAATGTCCCAAAACTTTTGAAAAAGTTCGATTTTGGGCACCGAAAAAAGGCACAGCCAAGCAGGCTAGGTGCCCACATCGTAGAGCTCTTAGAGAGATTTCCAACGGTATGTTGAGCATTGTGTAACTCCTTACAGATCAAATTTATGGGCACCGGAGCGACGGATATCTAGTCACAAGCCCTACACCCTCTGTTTGCGGGCCCAGCCTCTACGTGAAGAGAAGTTGTCTTGCCCAAGGCGTCGTGGGATTCGGTAATAGAAATGTGATGGATTAGGTTGTCGTCATTTTTGCGGCTTACGACGTACGATCCGGGATGGAAAAGCAGCGCAAAAGAAGAAAAGTATCCCGAAATAGATGAAAACGTTCAATTTTGGGCTCCAAAAATAGGCGCAGCCGAGCAGGCTTGGTGGCCTCGTCGTAGAGCTCTCGGAGAGCTTTCCGACGGTATACTGTGCTCCGCATAACTCCTTACGGATAAAAAGGTATGGGCTCCAAAGCGACGGATACCTGGTCACAAGACCCACGCCCTCGGGTTGCGGGCGCAGGCTCTACGTGAAGTGAAGATGTCTTGCGCAAGGTACCATGGGATTTGGTAATAGAAATGTGATGGATTAGGTTGTCGTCCTTTTTGCGACTCACGACGTACGATCCGGGACGGAAAAACAGAGCAAAAGAAGAAAAGTGCCCAAAAACTTATGAAAATGTTTTATTTTGGGCTCCGAAAATAGGCGCAACCGAGCAGGCTAGGTATCCGCTTCGTAGAGCTCTCAGAGTACTTTCCAACGGTATGCTGTGCGCTGCGTAACTCCTTACGGATCAAAAGTTATGGGCACAGGAGCAACGGATACCTGGTCACAAGCCCCACGCTCTCCATTTGCAGGCCCAGCCTCTACGTGAAGTGAAGTTGTCTTGCCCAAGGTGCCGTGTGATTCTGTAATAGAAATGTGAAGGATTAGCTTGTTATCCCTTTCGCAGCTCACGACGTACGATCCAGGACAAAAAATACAGCGCAAACGAAGAAAAGTGTCCCAAAACCTTTAAAAACGTTCGATTTTGGGTTCTAAAAACAGGTGCAGCCGAGTAGGCTTTGCTGCCCCCGTCGTAGAGCTCTCGGAGAGGTTTTCAACGGTATGTTGTGCGCTGCGTAACTCCTTACGGATCAAAAGTTATGGGCACTGGAGCGACGGATACCTGGTCACAAGCCCCACGCCCTCTGTTTGCGGGCCCAGCCTCTACGTGAAGTGAAGTTGTCTTGCCCAAGGTGTCGTGTTATTCGGTAATAGAAATGTGATGGATTAGGTTATCGTCCTTTTTGTGGCTCACGACGTACGATCCGGGATGGAAAAATAGCACAAAAGAAGATAAGTGTCCAGAGACTGATGAAAATGTTCGATTTTGGGCTTTGAATATAGGCGCAGTTGAGCAGGCTTGGTGCCCCGTGGTAGAGCTCTTGGAGATCTTTCCAACGGCATGCTGTGCGCCGCGTAACTCCTTACAGATCAAAAGTTATGGGCTCCGGAGCGACGGATACCTGGTCACAAGCCCCACGCCCTCTGTTTGCGGGTCCATCATCTACGTGAAGTGAAGTTGTCTTGCCTAAGGTGCCGTGTGATTCGGTAGTAGAAATGTGATGGATTAGGTTGTTGTCCTTTTCGCGGCTCAGGACGTACGATCCGGGACAGAAAAACAACACAAAAGAAGATAAGTGTCCCAAAACTGATGAAAACGTTTGATTTTGGGTGATGAAAATAGGCGGAGCCAAGCAGGCTTAGTGCCCCCGTCGTAGAGCTTTCGGAGAGCTTTCCAACGGTATGCTGTGCGCCGCGTAACTCCTTATAGATCAAAAGTTATGGGCTCCGGAGCGACGGATACTTGTTCACAAGCCCCACGCCCTCTATTTGCGGGCCCAGCCTCTACGTGAAGTGAAGTTGTCTTGCCCAAGGTGCCGTGTGATTCGGTAATAGTAATTTGATGGATTAGGTTGTCATCCTTTTCGAGGCTCACGACGTACGATCCGAAACGAAAAAACTGCACAAAGGAATAAAAGCATCCCAAAACTTATGAAAATGTTCGATTTTGGGCTCCGAAAACAGCCGTAGCCGAGCAGGCTAGGTGCCCCTTCGTAGAGTTCTTAGAGAGTTTTCCAACGATATGTTGTGCGCTGCGTAACTCCTTACGGATCAAAAGTTAAGGGCACCGGAGCAACAAATACCTGGTCACAAGCCCTATGCCCTTTGTTTGTCGGCCCAGCCTCTACGTGAAGTGAAGTTGTCTTGCCCAAGGTGCCATGGGATTCGGTAATAGAAATGTGATGGATTAGGTTGTCGTCCTTTCGCGGCTCACGACGTACGATCTGAGACGAAAAAACAGCACAAAAGAAGAAAAGTGTCCCAAAACTTATGGAAATGTTCGATTTTGGGCTTCGAAAATATGCGCAGGCGAGCATACTTGGTGCCCTCGTCGTAGAGCTCTCAGAGAACTTTCCAACGGTATGATGTGCGCCACGTAACTCCTTACGGATCAAAAGTTATGGGCACCGGAGCAACGGATACCTGGTCACAAGCCCTACGCCCTCTATTTGTGGGCCCAACCTCTACGTGAAGTAAAGTTGTCTTGCGCAAGGTGCCGTGGGATTCGGTAATAGAAATGTGATGGATTAGGTTGTCGTCTTTTTCGCGGCTCACGATGTACGATACGGGACGAAAAAACTAGGCAAAAGAAGAAAAGTATCCCAAAACTAATGAAAACGTTCAATTTTGTGCTCCGAAAATAGACGCAGCAGAGCAAGATGGATGGCCCCGTCGTAGAGCTCTCGGAGGGCTTTCCAACGGTATGCTATGCGCCGCGTAGCTCTTTACGGATCAAAAGTTATGAGCACGACGGATACCAGGTCACAAGCCCCACGCCCTCTATTTGCGGGCCGAGCCTCTACGTGAAGTGAAGTTGTCTTGCCGAAGGTGCCATGTGATTCGGAAATAGAAATGTGATGGATTAGGTTGTCGTCCTTTTCGCGGTTCATGACGTACGATCCGGGACGGAAAAACAGCGCAAAAGAAGAAAAGTGTCCCAAAAATTATGAAAATGTTCGATTTTGGGCTCTGACAGCCAGCGCAACCGAGCAGGGTAGGTGCCCCGATCGTAGAGCTCTCAAAGTGTTTTCAAACGATATGCTTTGCACCGCGTAACTCTTTACGGATCAAAAGTTATGGGCACCGGAGCGACAGATTCCTGGTCACAGGCCCCACGCCCTCTGTTTGTGGGCCCAACCTCTACGTGAAGTGAAGTTGTCTTGCCCAAGGTGCTGTGTGATTCGGTAATAGAAATGTGATGGATTAGGTTGTTGTCCTTTTCGCGGCTCACGACGTACGATCCGGGACGGAAAAACAGCGCAAAAGAATAAAAGTGTCCCTAAACTTATGAAAACGTTTGATTTTGGGCTCCAAAAACAGGCGCAACTGAGCAGCTTTGTTGCCCCCGTTGTAGAGCTCTCGGAGAGCTTTCCAACGGTATATTGTGCGCCGCGTAACTCCTGACGGATCAAAAGTTATGGGCACCAGAGCGACAGATACCTAGTCACAAGCCCCACGCCCTCTGTTTGCGGGTCCAGCCTCTACGTGAAGTGAAGTTGTCTTGCCCAAGGTGCCGTGTGATTCGGTAATAGAAATGTGATGGATTAGGTTATCGTCATTTTTGTAGCTCACGACGTACGATCCGGGATGGAAAAACAACACAAAAGAAGATAAGTGTCCCAAAACTGATGAAAACGTTCAATTGTGGGCTATGAATATAGGCGCAGTTGAGCAGGCTTGGTGCCCCGTGGTAGAGCTCTTGGAGATCTTTCCAACGGCATGCTGTGCGCCGCGTAACTCCTTACAGATCAAAAGTTATGGGCTCCGGAGTGACGGATACATGGTCACAAGCCCCACGCCCTCTGTTTGTTGGCCCAGCCTCTATGTGAAGTGAAGTTGTCTTGCCCTAGGTGTCGTGTGATTCGATAATAGAAATGTGATGGATTAGGTTGTCGTCCTTTTTTAGGCTCACGACGAACGATCCGGGACGGAAAAATAGCGCAAAAGAAGAAAAGTGCCCGAAAACTTATGAAAATGTTTGATTTTGGTCTCCGAAAGTAGGGGCAGGTGAGCTTGCCTGGCGCCCTCATCGTAGAGCTCTCAGAGAGCTTTCCAACGGTATGCTGTGCGCCGTGTAACTCCTTACGGATCAAAAGTTATGGGCACCAGAGCAACGGGTACTTGATCACGAGCCCCACGCCCTTTGTTTGCGAGCCCAGCCTCTACGTGAAGTGAAGTTGTCTTGCCCAAGGTGCCATGTGATTCGGTAATAGAAATGTGATGGATTAGGTTGTCATCCTTTTCGAGGCTTACAACGAACGATCTGGAACGGAAAAACTGCGCAAAAGGAAGAAAAGTGTCTCAAAACTTATGAAAATGTTCGATTTTAGGCTTCAAAAACAGGCGTAGCCGAGCAGGCTAGGTGCCCCCTTCGTACAATTTTTAGAGAGCTTTCCAACGGTATGCTGTGCGCTGCGTAACTCCGTACGGATCAAAAGTTCAGGGCACCGGAGCAACGGATACCAGGTCACAAGCCCCACGCCTTCTATTTGCGGGCCTAGCCTCTACGTGAAGTGAAGTTGTCTTGCCCAAGGTGCCGTGGGATTCGCTAATAAAATGTGATGGATTAGGTTGTCCTCCTTTTCGCGGCTCACGACGTACGATCCGGGACGAAAAAATGGAGCAAAAGATGAAAAGTGTCCCAAAACTTATGAAAATGTTTGGTTTTGGACTCCGAAAATAAGGGCAGGCGAGCATGCTTGGTGCCCTCATCGTAGAACTCTCAGAGAGCTTTCCATTAGTATGTTGTGCGTCGCGTAACTCCTTACGGATCAAAAGGTATGGGCACCGGAGCAACGGGTACCTGGTCACATGCCCCACGCCCTCTGTTTGCGAGCCCAGCCTCTATGTGAAGGGAAGTTGTCTTTCACAAGGTGCTGTGGGATTCGATAATAGAAATGTGATGGATTAGGTTGTCGTCCTTTTCACGGCTCACGTTGTACGATACGGGACGGAAAGACTGGGCAAAAGATGAAAAGTGCCCCAAAATTGATGAAAAGGTTTGATTTTGGGCTTTGAAAATAGGCGCAGAGGAGCAAGCTGGCTGCCCCCGTCGTAGAGATCTCGGAGAGCTTTCCAACGGTATGCTGTGCGCCGCGTAACTCTTTACGGATCAAAAGTTATGAGCACCGGAGCGACCGATACCGGGTCATAAGCCCCACGCCTTCTGTTTGCGGACCCAGCCTCTACGTGAAGTGAAGTTGTCTTGCCCAAGGTGCCGTGTGATTCGGTAATAGAAATGTGATGGATTAGGTTGTCGTCCTTTTGGCGGTTCACGGCGTACGATCCGTGATGGAAAAATAGCGCAAAAGTAGAAAAGTATCCCAAAACTTATGAAAATGTTCGATTTTGGGCTCCGAAAATAGGCACAACTTAGTAGGCTCAGTGCCCCGATCGTAGAGCTCTCAGAGTGCTTTCCAACGGTATGCTGTGCGCCGCGTAACTCCTTACGGATCAAAAGTTATGGGCACCGGAGCAATGGATAGCAGAACACAAGCCCCACGCCCTCTGTTTGCGGGCCCGACCTCTACGTGAAGTGAAGTTGTCTTGCCCAAGGTGCAGTGTGATTCGATAATAGAAATGTGATGGATTAGGTTGTCATCCTTTTCGCGGCTCACGACTTACGATCCAGGACAGAAAAACAGCGGAAAAGAAGAAAAGTGTCCCAAAACTGATGAAAATGTTTGATTTTGGACTCCAAAAATAGGCAAAGCAAAGCTGGCTAGGTGCCCCCATCGTAGAGCTCTCAGAGAGATTTCCAACGGTATGCTGTGCGCCGCGCAGCTCCTTACATATCAAAAGTTATGGGCGACGGAGCGATGGATACCTGGTCATAAGCCCCACGCCCTCTATTTGCCGGCCCAGCCTCTACGTGAAGTGAAGTTGTCTTGCCCAAGGTGCCGTGTGATTCGGTAATAGATGTGATGGATTAGGTTGTCGTCCTTTTCGCGGTTCACGATGTACGATTCGGGACGAAAAAACAGCGCAAAAGTAGAAAAGTATCCCAAACTAATGAAAACGTTTGATTTTGGGCTCTAAAAATAGGCGCAACAGAGCAGGCTTGGTGCCACCGTAGTTGAGCTCTTGGTGAGCTTTCCAACAGTATGCTGTGCGCCGCGTAACTCCTTACAGATCAAAAGTTATGGGCAACGTAGCGACAGATATCTGGTCACAAGCCCCTCGCCCTCTGTTTGCGGGCCCAACCTCTACGTGAAGTGAAGTTGTCTTGTCCAAGGCGCCATTGGATTCGGTAATAGAAATGTGATGGATTAGGTTGTCGTCCTTTTCGCGGCTCACGACGTTCGATCCGGGACAGAAAAACAGGGCAAAAGAAGAAGAGTGTCCCAAAACTGATGAAAATGTTCGATTTTGGGCCCGAAAAACATGCGCAGCCTAGCAGGCTTTGCTGCCCCCATCTTAGAGCTCTCGGAGAGCTTTTCAATGGCATACTGTGCGCCGCGTAACTCACGGATCAAAAGTTATGGGCACCGGAGCGATGGATACCTAGTCACAAGCCCCACGACCTCGGTATGCGGGCCCAACCACTACGTGAAGTGAAGTTGTCTTGCCCAAGGTGCCGTGAGATTCGGTAATAGAAATGTGTTGGATTAGGTTGTCATCCTTTTTGCGGTTCACGACGTACGATCCAGGATGAAAAAACAGCGCAAAAGTAGAAAAGTATCTCAAAACTAATGAAAATGTTCAATTTTGGGCTATGAAAATAGGCACAACTGAGTAGGCTCGGTGCCCCGATCGTAGAGCTCTCAGAGTGCTTTCCAACGGTATGCTGTGCACTGCGTAACTCCTTATGGATCAAAAGTTTTAGGCACCAGAGCAATGGATACCAGGTCACAAGCCCCACGCCCTCTGTTTGCGGGCCCGACCTCTACGTGAAGTGAAGTTGTCTTTCCCAAGGTGCAGTGTGATTCGGTAATAGAAATGTGATGGATTAGGTTGTCATCCTTTTCGCGGTTCACGACTTACGATCCAGGACGGAAAAACAGCGTAAAAGAATAAAAGTGTCCCTAAACTTATGAAAATGTTCGATTTTGGGATCCGAAAATAGGCACAGCCAAGCAGGCCAGGTGCCCCCATCGTAGAACTCTTAGAGAGCTTTCCAACGGTATGCTGTGCGCCGCGTAACTCCTTACGGATCAAAAGTTATGGGCACCGGAGCGACGGATACCTGGTCACAAGCCCCACGCCCTCTATTTGCGGGCCCAGCCTCTACGTGAAGTGAAGTTGTCTTGCCCAAGGTGCCGTGGGATTCGGTAATAGAAATGTGATGGATTGGGTTGTCGTCCTTTTCGCGGCTAATAACGTACGATCCGGGACAGAAAAACAGCGCGAAAGAAGAAAAGTTTCCCAAAACTGATGAAAATGTTCGATTTTGCACTGTGAAAATAGGCGCAGGTGAGCATGCTTGGTGACCTCATCATAGAGCTCTCAGAGAGCTTTCCAACGGTATGCTGTGCGCCGCGTAACTCCTTACGGATCAAAAGTTATGGGCACCGGAGCAACGGATACCTGGTTACAAGCCCCACGCCCTCTGTTTGCGAGCCCAGCCTCTACGTGAAGTGAAGTTGTCTTGCACAAGATGCCGTGGGATTTAGTAATAGAAATGTGAAGGATTAGGTTATCGTCCTTTTTGCGGCTCACGATGTACGATACGGGACGAAAAAACTACTCAATAGAAGAAAAGTATCCCGAAACTGATGAAAACGTTTGATTTTAGGCTACAAAAATAGGCGCAGCGGAGCAAGCTAGATTCCCACGTCGTAGAGCTCTAAGAGGATTCCAACGGTATGCTGTGCGCCACGTAACTCTTTACGGATCAAAAGTTATTAGCATCGGAGCGACGGATACTTGGTAACAAGCCCCACGCCCTCTGTTTGCTGGCCCAACCTCCACGTGAAGTGAAGTTGTCTTGCCCAAGGTGCCGTGTGATTCGGTAATAGAAATGTGATGGATTAGGTTGTCGTCCTTTTCGAGGTTCACGACGTACGATACAGGACGGAAAAACAACATAAAAGAAGAAAAGTGTCCCAAAACTTATGAAAATGTTCAAATTTGGGCTCCAAAAACAATCGCAGCCGAGCAGGCTAGGTGCCCCTATCGTAGAGCTCCTAGACAGCTTTCCAATGGTATGCTGTGCACCGCGTAACGCCTTACGGATCAAACGTTATGGGCACCGGAGTGACGGATACCGGGTCAAAAGCCCCACGCCCTCTGTTTGCGGGCCCGGCCTCTACGTGGAGTGAAGTTGTGTTGCCCAAGGTACAGTGTGATTCGGTAATAGAAATGTGATGGATTAGGTTGTCGTCCTTTTCACGGCTCACAAAGTACGATCCGGGACAGAAAAACAGTGCAAAAGAAGAAAAGTGTCCCGAAACTGATGAAAATGTTCAATTTTGGGCTTCGAAAATAGACGCAGGAGAGTATGCTTGGTGCCCTCGTCGTAGAGCTCTCAGAGAGCTTGCCGACCGTATGTTGTGCACCGCGTAACTCCTTACAGATCAAAAGTTATGGGCACTGAAGCAACGGATACTTGGTCACAAGCCCCACGCCCTCTGTTTGCGGGCGCAGTATCTACGTGAATTGAAGTTGTCTTGCCTAAAGTGCCATGGGATTCGGTAATAGAAATGTGATGGAATAGGATGTCGTCCTTTTTGCTGCTCACGACGTATGATCCGGGATAGAAAAACAGCGTAAAAGAAGAAAAGTGTCCTAAAACTTATGAAAATGTTCGATTATGGGGTCCGAAAATAGTTGCAGCCGAGCAGGCTAGGTTTCCCCTTGGTACAGCTCTTAGAGAGCTTTTCAACGGTATGTTGTGCGCCGCGAAACTCCTTACGGATCAAAGGTTAAGGGCACCGAAGCAACGGATAGTTGGTCACAAGCCCTACACCCTCGGTTTATGGGCCCAGCCTCTACGTGAAGTGAAGTTTTCTTGCCCAAGGTGCCATGGGATTCGGTAATAGAAATGTGATGGATTAGGTTGTCGTCCTTTTCGTGGCTAACGACGTACGATCCGGGACGGAAAAACAGCGCAAAAGAAGAAAAGTATCCCACAACTTATAAAAATGTTCAATTTTGGGCTCCAAAAATAGGCGCAGTTGAGTATGCTTGGTGCCCTCGTCATAGAACTCTTAGAGACCTTTCCAACGGTATGCTGTGCACCGCATAACTCCTTACGGATCAAAAGTTATGGGCACCGGAGCAACGGATACCTGGTCACAAGCCCCACGCCCTCTGTTTGCGGGCCCAGCCTCTACGTGAACTGAAGTTGTCTTGCACAAGGTGCCGTAGGATTCGGTAATAGAAATGTGATGGATTAGGTTATCGTCCTTTTTGCGGCTCACGATGTACGATACGGGACGGAAAAACTGCGCAAAAGAAGAAAAGTATCTCAAAACTGATGAAAATGTTCGATTTTGGGCCCCGAAAATAGGAGCAGCGGAGCAAGCTGGATTCCCACGTCGTAGAGCTCTCAGAGAGTATTCCAACGGTATGTTGTGCACCGTGTAACTCCTTACGGATCAAAAGTTATGAGCACCAGAGCGACGGATACCTGGTCACAAGCCCCACGCCCTCTGTTTGCAGAGCCACTACGTGAAGTGAAGTTGTCTTGCCCATGGTGTCGTGTGATTCGGTAATAAAAATATCATGGATTAGATTGTTGTCCTTTTCGCGATTCACGACGTATGATCCGGGAAGGAAAAACAGCGCAAAAGAAGAAAAGTGTCCCAAAACTTATGAAAATGTTTGATTTTGGGCTCCAAAAATAGGCTCAACCGAGCAAGCTAGGTGCCCCGATCGTAGAGCTCTCAAAGTGTTTTCCAACAGTATATTGTGCGCCGCGTAACTTCTTACGGATCAAAAGTTATGAGCACCGGAGCGACGGATTCCTTGTCACAAGCCCCTTGCCCTCTATTTGCGGGGCCAACCTCTACGTGAAGTGAAGTTGTCTTACCCAAGGTGCCGTCTGATTCGGTACTAGAAATGTGATGGATTAGGTTGTGGTGCTTTTCTCGGTTCACGACGTACGATTCGGGACAGAAAAATAGCGGAAAAGAAAAAAAGTGTCCCAAAACTTATGAAAATGTTTGATTTTGGGCACCGAAGAAAGGCGCAGCGAAGCAAGCTAGGTGCCCCCATCGTAGAGCTCTTAGAGAGATTTCCAACAGTATGTTGTGCGCCTTGTAACTCCTTACATATCAAAAGATATGGGTACTGGAGCGACGGATAGCTGGTCACAAGCCCCACACCCTCGGTTTGTGTGCCCAGCCTCTACGTGAAGAGAAGTTGTCTTGCCCAAGACGTCATGGGATTCGGTAATAGAAATGTGATGGATTAGGTTGTCATCCTTTTTACGGCTCACGACGTACGATCCGGGACGAAAAACAGAGCAAAAGAAGAAAAGTGCCCCAAAACTTATGAAAATGTTTGATTTTGGGCTCCGAAAATAGACGCAACCGAGCAGGCTAGGTATCCCCTTCGTAGAGCTCTCAGAGTGCTTTCCAACGGTATGCTGTGCGCCGCGTAACTCCTTACGGATCAAAAGTTATGGGCACTAGAGCAACGGATACCTGGTCACAAGCCCCACGCTCTTCGTTTGTGGGCCCAACCTCTACGTGAAGTGAAGTTGTCTTGCCCAAGGTGCCGTGTGATTCGGTAATAGAAATGTGATGGATTAGGATGTCGTCCTTTTCGCGGTTCATGATGTAAGATCCGGGACGAAAAAACAGCGTAAAAGAAGAAAAGTGTCCTAAAACTGATAAAAATGTTCGATTTTGGGTTCCAGAAACTGGCGCAACCGAGCAGGCTTGCTGCCCCCGTCGTAGAGCTCTCGGAGAGCTTTCCAACGGTATGCTGTGCGCCGCGTAACTCCTTACGGATCAAAAGTTATGGGCACCAGAGCGATGGATACCTGGGCACAAGCCCAACGCCCTCTGTTTGCGGGCCCAGTCTTTACCTGAAGTGAAGTTGTCTTACCCAAGGTGCCGAGTGATTCGGTAATAGAAATGTGATGGATTAGGTTGTCGTCGTTTTCGCGGCTCACGACGTACGATCCGGGATGAAAAAATAGCACAATAGAAGAAAAGTGTCCCAAAACTTATGAACATGTTCAATTGTGGGCTATGAATATAGGCGCAGCCGAGTAGGCTTGGTGCCCCGTCGTAGAGCTCTTGTAGATCTTTCCAACGGTATGTTGTGCACCGCGTAACTCCTTACAAATCAAAACTTATGGGCACCGGAGCGATGGATACCTTGTCACAAGCCCCACGCCCTCTCTTTGCGGGTCCATCATCTACGTGAAGTGAAGTTGTCTTGCCCAAGGTGCCGTGTGATTCGGTAGTAGAAATGTGATGGATTAGGTTGTCGTCTTTTTTGCGGCTCACGACGTACGATCCGGGACGAAAAAACAATACAAAAGAAGATAAGTGTCCTAAAACTGATGAAAACGATCAATTTTGGGATATGAAAATAGGCGGAGCCGAGCAGGCTTGGTGCCCCGTCGTAGAGCTCTCAGAGAGCTTTCCAACGGTATTCTGTGCACCGTATAACTCCTTACGGATCAAAAGTTATGGGCACCGGAGCAATAGGTACTTGGTTACGAGCCCCACGCCCTCTGTTTGCGAGCCCAGCCTCTATGTGAAGTGAAGTTGTCTTGCCCAAGGTGCCGTGTGATTCGGTAATAGAAATGTGATGGATTAGGATGTCGTCCTTTTCGAGGCTCACGACGTACGATCCGGGACGGAAAAACAGCGCAAAAGGCAGAAAAGTGGCCCAAAACTTATGAAAATGTTCGATTTTGGGCTTCGAAAACAAGCGTAACCGAGCAGGCTAGGTCCCCCCTTCGTACAGTTTTTAGAAAGCTTTCCAACAGTATGCTGTGCGCCGCGTAACTCCGTATGGATCAAAAGTTAAGGGCACCGGACCAACGGATACCTGGTCACAAGCCCCACGCCTTCTGTTTGCGGGCCTAGCCTCTACGTGAAGTGAAGTTGTCTTGCCAGAGTTGCCGTGGGATTCGCTAATAGAAATATGATGGATTAGGTTGACCTCCATTTCGAGGCTCACGACGTACGATCTGGGACAAAAAAACAGAGCAAAAGATGAAAAGTGTCCCAAAACTTATGAAATTTTTTGATTTTGGGCTCCGAAAATAGGGGTAGGCGAGCATGCTTGGTGACCTCATCGTAGAGCTCTCAGAGAGCTTTCCAACAGTATGCTGTGCGTCGCGTAACTCTTTACAGATCAAAAGTTATGGGCACCGGAGCAACAGGTACCTGGTCATATGCCCCACGCCCTCTGTTTGCGAGCCCAGCCTCTATGTGAAGGGAAGTTGTCTTTCACAAGGTACCGTGGTATTCGATAATAGAAATGTGATGGATTAGGTTGTCGTCCTTTTCGCTGCTTACGATGTACGATACGGGACGGAAAAACTGGGCAAAAGATGAAAAGTGGCCCGAAAGTGATGAAAACGTTCGAGTTTGGGCTCTGAAAATAGGCACAAAGGAGCTAGCTGGCTGCCCCCGTCGTAGAGCTCTCGGAGAGCTTTCCAACGGTATGCTGTGCGCCGCGTAACTCTTTACGGATCAAAAGTTATGAGCACCGGAGCGACCGATACCGGGTCATAAGCCCCACGCCCTTGGTTTGCGGGCCCAGCCTCTACGTGAGGTGAAGTTGTCTTGCCCAAGGTGCCGTGTGATTCGGTAATAGAAATGAGATGGATTAGGTTATCGTCCTTTTCGCGGTCCACGACGTACGATCCGTGACGGAAAACAGTGCAAAAGTAGAAAAGTGTCCCAAAACTTATAAAAATGTTCGATTTTGGGTTCCGAAAATGGGCACAACTGAGTAGGCTTGGTGCCCCGATCGTAGTGCTCTCAGAGTGCTTTCCAACGGTTTGCTGTGCACCGCTTAACTCCTTACGGATCAAAAGTTATGGGCACCGGAGCAATGGATACTAGGTCACAAGCCCCACGCCCTCTGTTTGCGATCCCGGCCTCTACGTGAAGTGAAGTTGTCTTGCCCAAGGTGCCATGTGATTCGGTAATAGAAATGTGATAGATTAGGTTGTCGTCCTTTTCGCAGCTCATGACGTACGATCCGAGACGGAAAAATAGCGTAAAAGAAAAAAAGTGTCCAAAAACTTATGAAAATGTTCGATTTTGGGCTCCGAAAATAGGCACAACCAGCAGGCTACATGCCGCCATCATAGAGCTCTTAGAGAGCTTTCCAACGGTATACTGTGCGCCGCGTAACTCCTTACGGATCAAAAGTTATGGGCACTAGAGCGACAGATACTTAGTCACAAGCCCCACGCCCTCTGTTTGTAAGCCCAACCTCTACGTGAAGTGAAGTTGTCTTGCCCAAGGTGCCGTGTGATTCGGTAATAGAAATGTGAAGGATTAGGCTGTCATCCTTTTCGCGGCTCCCGATGTAAGATCCGGGACGGAAAAACAACGCAAAAGAAAAAAGTGTCCCGAAACTAATGAAAACATTTGATTTTGGGCTCTGAAAACAGGCGCAGCTTAGCTGGCTTGGCACCACCGTAGTTGAGCTCTTGGTGAGCTTTCCAACAGTATGCTGTGCGCCGCGTAACTCCTTACAGATCAAAAGTTATGGGCAACGTAGCGACAGATATCTGGTCACAAGCCCCTCGCCCTCTGTTTGCGGGCCCAACCTCTACGTGAAGTGAAGTTGTCTTGTCCAAGGCGCCATTGGATTCGGTAATAGAAATGTGATGGATTAGGTTGTCGTCCTTTTCGCGGCTCACGACGTTCGATCCGGGACAGAAAAACAGGGCAAAAGAAGAAGAGTGTCCCAAAACTGATGAAAATGTTCGATTTTGGGCCCGAAAAACATGCGCAGCCTAGCAGGCTTTGCTGCCCCCATCTTAGAGCTCTCGGAGAGCTTTTCAATGGCATACTGTGCGCCGCGTAACTCCTTACGGTTCAAAAGTAATGGGCACCGAAGCAACGGATACCTGGTCACAAGCCCCAAACCCTCTATTTGTGGGCCCAGCCTCTATGTGAAGTGAAGTTGTCTTGCCCAAGGTGCCATGTGATTCGGTAATAGAAATGTGATAGATTAGGTTGTCGTCCTTTTGGCGGCTCACGACGTACGATCCTGGACGGAAAAATAGCTCAAAAGAAGAAAAGTGTCCCAAAACTTATGAAACTGTTCAATTTTGGGCTCCGAAAATAGGCGCAACCAAGCAGGCTATGTGCCCCTCTTCGTACAGCTCTTAGAGAGCTTTCCAACGGTATGTTGTTCGACGCGTACCTCCTTACGGATAAAAAGTTAAGGGCACCGGAGCAACGGATACCTGGTCACACATCCCTACGCCCTCTGTTTGCGAGCCCAGCCTCTACGTGAAGTGAAGTTTTCTTACCCAAGGCGCCGTGGGATTCGGTAATAGAAATGTGATGGATTAGGTTGTCGTCCTTTTCGCAACTGACGACGTACGATCCAAGACGGAAAAACACCGCAAAAGAAGAAAAGTGTGACAAATCTTATGAAAATGTTCGATTTTGGGCTCCGAATATAGTTGCAGGTGAGCATGTTTGGTGCCCTCGTCGTAGAGCTCTCAGAGAGCTTTCAAACGGTATACTGTACGCCGCGTAACTCCTTACGGATCAAAAGTTATGGGCACCGGAGCAACGGATACCTAGTCACAAGCCCCACGCCCTCTGTTTGTGGGCCCAGCCTCTACGTGAAGTGAAGTTGTCTAGTGCAAGGTGCCATGGGATTCGGTAATAGAAATGTTATGGATTAGGTTGTCGCCCTTTTCACGGCTCACGATGTACGATACGGGACGAAAAAACAGCGCAAAAGAAGAAAAGTGTCCCGAAACTGATGAAAACGTTCAATTTTGGACTCCGAAAATAGGCGCAGCGGAGCAAGCTAAATGCCCCCGTTGTAGAGCTCTCAGAGCGATTTCCAATGGCATGCTGTGCGATGCATAACTCTTTACGGATCAAAAGTTATGAGCACCGGAGCGACGGATACCTGGTCACAAGCCCCACGCCCTTTGTTTGCAGGCCCAGCCTTTACATGAAGTGAAGTTTTCTTGCCTAAGGTGCCATTTGATTCTGTAATAGAAATGTGATGGATTAGGTTGTCGTCCTTTTCGCAGTTCACGACGTACGATCTGGGAAGGAAAAACAGCGCAAAAGAAGAAAAGTGTCCCAAAACTTATGAAAATTTTCGATTTTGGGTTATGAAAATAGGCGCAGCCGAGCAGGTTTGGTGCCCCCGTCGTAGAGCTTTAGCAGAGCTTTCCAACGGTATGCTGTGCGTCGCGTAACTCCTTACGGATCAAAAGTTATGGGCACCGGAGCGACGGATACCTGGTCACAAGCCCCACGCCCTCTGTTTGCAGGCCCAGCCTCTACGTGAAGTGAAGTTGTCTTGCCCAAGGTACCGTGTGATTCGGTAATAGAAATGTGATGGATTAGGTTGCCGTCCTTTTCGCGGCTCACGACGTACGATCCGGGATGAAAAAACAGAGCAAAAGAAGAAAAGTGTCCCAAAACTTATGAAAATATTCGATTTTGGGCACCGAAAATAGGCGCAGCCAAGCAGGATAGGTGCCCCCGTCGTAGAGCTCTCATAGAGCTTTACAACGGTATGTTGTGCGTCGCGTAACTCCTTACGAATCAAAAGTTATGGGCACCAGAGCGACGGATACCTGGTCAAAAGCCCCACGCCCTCTGTTTGTGGGCCCAGCCTCTACGTGAATTGAAGTTGTCTTGCCCAAGGTACCGTGTGATTCGGTAATAGAAATGTGATGGATTTGGTTGTCGTCCTTTTCGCGGCTCTTGACGTACGATTCGGGATGAAAAAATAGCGCAAATGAAGAAAAGTTTCCCAAAACTGATGAAAATGTTAAATTTTGGGCTCCGAAAACAGGCGCAGCCCAGCAGGCTAGGTTCCACCGTCGTAGAGCTCTCGGAGAGCTTTACAAAAGTATGTTGTGCGTCGCGAAGTCCTTACAAATCAAAAGTTATGGGCACCGGAGCGACAGATACCTGGTCACAAGCACTACGCCCTTTGTTTGTCGGCCCAGCCTCTACGTGAAGTGAAGTTGTCTTGCTTAAGGTACCATGGGATTCGGTAATAGAAATGTGATAGATTAGGTTGTCGTCCTTTTCGCGACTCACGACGTACGATCTGGGATGGAAAAATAGTGCAAAAGAAGAAAAGTGTCCCGAAACTGATGAAAACGTTTGACTTTGGGCTCCGAAAATAGGCGTAGGCAAGCACGCTTGGTGGCCCCGTCGTAGAGCTCTTGGAGAGCTTTCCAACAGTATACTGTGCGCCGCGTAACTCCTTACGGATCAAAAGTTATGGGCACCGGAGCGACGGATACCTGGTCACAAGCCTCACACACTCTGTTTGCGGGCCCAGCCTCTACATGAAGTGAAGTTGTCTTGCCCAAAGTGCCATGGGATTCGGTAATAGAAATGTGATGGATTAGGTTGTCGTCCTTTTCGCGGCTCACGACGTACAATCCAGGACGGAAAAATAGCGCACAAGAAGAAATGTGTTCGAAAACTTATAAAAAGGTTTAATTTTGTGCCCCAAAAATAGGCGCAGCTTAGCAAGCTAGGTGACCCCATCGTAGAGCTCTCAGAGTGCTTTGTAACGGTCTGCAGTACGCCGCGTAACTCCTTACGGATCAAAAGTTATGGGCACCTGAGCGACGGATACTTGGTCACATGCCCCACGCCCTCTGTTTGTGGGCCCAACCTCCACGTGAAGAGAAGTTGTCTTGCCAAAGGTGCCGTGGGATTCGGTAATAAAAATGTGATGGATTAGGTTGTCGTCCTTTTCGCAGCTCACGACGTACGATCCGGGACAAAAAATAGCACAGAAGTAGATAAGTATCCCGAAACTGATAAAAACATTCAATTTTGGGCAAGGAAAATAGGTGCAGCCGAGCAGGCTTGGTGCCCCCATCGTAGAGCTCTCGGATAGCTTTCCAATGGTATGTTGTGCGTAGCGTAACTCCTTACGGATCAAAAGTTAAGGGCACCAGAGCAATGGATACCTGGACACAAGGCCCACGCCCACTGTTTGCGGGCCCAGCCTCTACGTGAAGTGAAGTTGTGTTGCGTAAGGTTCCGTGGAATTCGATAATAGAAATATGATGGATTAGGTTGTCGTCCTTTTCGCGGCTCACGACGTACGGTACGGGACTGAAAAATAGCGCAAAAGAAGAAAAGTATCCTAAAATTGATGAAAACATTCGATTCTGGGTTCCAAAAATAGGCGCAGCCGAGTAGGCTAGGTGTCCCCATCGTAGAGCTCTCAGAGTGCTTTGCAACGGTTTGCAGTACGCCGCGTAACTCCTTATGAATCAAAAGTTACGGGTACCGGAGCGACGGATTCTTGGTCACAAGCCCCACGGCCTCGGTTTGTGAGCCCAGCCCCCACGTGAAGTGAAGTTGTCTTGCCCAAGGTGCTATGGGATTCGGTAATAAAAATGTGATGGATTTGGTTGTCGTCCTTTTCGCGGCTCACGACATACGATCCGGGACGAAAAAATAGCACAGAAGTAGATAAGTATCCCGAAACTGATCAAAATATTCGATTTTGGGCAAGGAAAATAGGCGCAGCCGAGCAGGCTAGGTGCCTCCATCGTAGAGCTCTTAGAGAGCTTTCCAACAGTATGTTGTGCACCGTGTAACTCCTTACGGATCAAAAGTTATGGGCACCAGAGCAATGGATACCTGGTCACAAGGCCCACGCCCACTGTTTGCGGGTGCAGCCTCTACGTGAAGTGAAATTGTCTTGCCCAAGGTTCCGTGGGATTTGGTAATAGAAATGTGATGGATTAGGTTGTCGTCCTTTTCGCGGCTCACGACGTACGATACGGGACTGAAAAATAGCGCAAAAGAAGAAAAGTATCCCGAAATTGATGAAAACATTCGATTTTGGGGTCCAAAAATTGGGGCAGCCGAGTAGGCTAGGTATCCCCATCGTAGAGCTCTCAGAGTGTTTTCCAACGGCATGCTGCGCGCCGCGTAACTCCTTACGGATGAAAAGTTATGGTCACCGAAGCGACGGATACTGTGAGGCCCGACCTCGATTTGCGTGCGATATTTCGTTTCGTGTGCCCTAACCTAGATTTGCGTGCCTTGACCTAGGTTTAAGAATTGTGTTTCATTTTGTGCGCCTTGCATTGAATTATGTGCATTTACTTGGAAAACTTGCATTCGTCTCGTAGTTCGTGCCCTAGACCTAGGAAAGCGTGCCCTCACGCTAATCAAGAAAGCATCTTACACGAAGCACTAGGTCATTAATTAATCCTACAAATTCCACTAACTAATATTAAATTACTAATTCAACCCACTACAAGACAAAATCTCACAAAAAGCTAGACATTCCTTATTATTTTGCACTTTCAATACACAATTAAATAATGCTCAAAAGATGACAGAAAAATCAGATTTCTACATGCCTTGGCTGACCACTTGTTGGGCTTTGTGATTGCTTTGCTTAATTCAATTTAATTCCTAGACAATCTATGACAATTCTATGACACAAATGCATAAAAAACTAGCTCAAAACCCTCCCCAAAGCTCCACCAATCTCGACATAAGCTCCTTGCCCATGCTAGGAATTTCAAAATGTTTCTTGAAGACACAAAAATCTGAATTGCAAAGCTCAAGGCCGACATATGCATCAACATTTGCAAAAGCCTTCATTTTTTCTTCATTTCTCTCATTTCCTCACATTTCTCTCTCTCCCTCTCATTCTTCTCTCTCTCTTGGCCTTGGCTGAGTTTCCTCACTCCATAGCTCATCTTCATCACACCATGGTTCATCAAGGCAAGCAAGAAGGTAGGGAACTCGACTAAGCAAGCTAGGTTGCAAGAATCACACTTGCAAGCTCTTTGAACAACCATTTCGGCCTAGGTGAGTTTGCTAGCTTCCATTTCTTTTCTTCTTGTTCTAACCACATGCACCTACTAAGAAATTGGTCACTAAGCTAGTAAAAATAGGGAGAAATCGAGTGGTGTCTCGGCTAAGCAAGGAAAAGAGTCAACCTTGTGCTTCATCAAAGTCTTGTGCATCATCTTGTTGTTTTGCTAAGGTGAGGGCTAAAACTTCTTGAAAATCTTTCAAAAAATCCACATGCATGCTCTTAAATGTTTATCTTTGCTTCTGTACTTGAGATATATGTGTGTTCATAAGCTTTTACAAGCATGCATGGCAAGATTTTGGGCTAGAATGTGATGTTAGATGAAATTGTGCATGTGACAGCTTTCTGTCTTGTTGGTACGAGGTGATTTTGGCTAGGAAAATGATATTAAAAATGCGTGCAAATTGGTAGGTAACTATTTTTGCCAGTTTTAAACATTTTTACCAGAAATAGGCCAAATCTAATTTTGACTCGAAAGTCCTCAAAATGGCAAATCATTAAAATGTGTCCAAATCTGGAAGTCTGAAAAAATGAAGCAGGTTTTGGCAGTTTCACTGACCTTGTAGAATGAACTATTTTTTACTTAGTAAATGATATCCAAAATGCATGAAATTTGGTGTGCTGCTAGATTTTTCAGTTATGGACATTTTTGTCAGAAATGGACTAAGGCTAAATCTGACCCTAAGGACCTCAAAAACGACAAGTATTGAAATGTGTGCAAATCTGGACAGTTTTGTGCAGTCTCACTGTTTTGGCTATAACTATTGAACCCGAACTCCAAATGATGCGAGGTTTGTTTCTGAATTTAGTTCACTTCTTAAGCTTTAATTTGAAATCTTATTCACTGGAATTGGAGATTGTTTGCTTGTCTTAATGATTGTGAGAAAACAGCCCATTGCAGTGAGGGTTTCACTTAGTGATATGCTTAGAAAAATTATTGTAGCTTCTCTTGTTGTATTAAGTGCTTGAGATTGTGGCATTGGGATGTTGTGTGGACTGTTTTGAATACTTGAGTTGTTTGAATTAGTCGATGCATGGCTTGAGATTGATTTTGAGTTGACTTGGGGCTTAATCGCACGGGTAAGCACGAAATGGAAACCCTAGTGACTAGGTATATTCACTAAATGTTGATCCTATGAACATCGTGTTTAATTATATGTTTAGTAGGCTGCCCGTAGTTGCCCTTGTAGCCCTAAATGCGATCTTGATGATTACATATTGACAAGTAGACTTTTCTTGCACCCGAACCCACGTAGATGTCGTTGCATGTTGAATAATCTTATTATTTGATAGCGTGAACTTTGAAATGAGTTATATGACTTGATTTACGTGCGTTACATGGCTGCCCGTTAATGTTCATATAACTCCATGTGCCTTTCGAGTGAAATTACTTGTCTTATCATGCCTCGCTTGTTTACTTGTCAATGTGCAATCTTATGACAGCTCGGAGGCAACCTACTTTGTTGTCCTCCTAATGTTATATATTAAATGTCATAAATGTGCATTGCATACAAGGTTGCAACCTTTCATTCTGGAGTGGTAGCGTTCACGCACACCGGGCGGCATCGGGCTTGCCGGTGTAACCGTGACTGTCATTATCCAATTCCCTCTCTCGCTTGAGGGCTAGACTTCCTCGGAGAGTTGGGTCGTAGGATTTCGAGGTACATCCGGAGTACACCCATTTGGCGTGATAAAGGGATGATTTGAAGTTGGCCGCAACAATTGATACTGGAAATGAACTGAGAGCAAAAGCTCACCGTATCCTTTTTACTATGTGTATAAGTACTTTCGCTTGGTTCCTAGAGGACCTCGGGGAGGAAAGACAGGTAATTGTGTTCCTTTACTTTTATATTTTTGTTATGTACTTAATTGTGATACATTCATGCTTGCAAAAAGTGTTTTAATAAGTTGAACCGGAAAATGAGTTTCAAAACCTATTTCTCGTTCCCCCTCGCTGAGTTCATAAGGACTCACCCTCTTTTATCATCTCAGGTGAAGAAGATCAAGAACAGGTACCCGAGGACGACGTGCCTAACGATGATTCCTTGGAATGAATGCCTGTCCTATGTGCTTTGCTTGATTATGGCCATTTGTGAACACTATGCTACTTGAAGACTATTTCTTTTCATGTTGCTTAATGTTTGTAATGTAAAAGACCCCCGTTGTAATTTGGGGTCTAATTTTGGCTTGTACTAATAATAACTAAATAGACACTACTATGGTCGTTTTGCTATCGTTATTGGCTAGTATCTATCATAGGATTATGAAGTATCATGTAAGGATTAAGTAATGAACCTAACCAATTTAAAGCAGGTACTCATTGTTAAGCTAAGATCAACATGTACTTTTGTAACGAGGATTAACAAACAAACGAGACATAGTATCATGCTAGGTTATTAATCAAACGAGACTTTGAGATAACTAGTAGGTCTTTCAATTGATTGTAAATAGTAATCTTAGTTGGAAATGAAATTGAGATAGAAAATTTTGAGGCGTTTAGAGAATTAGGTCAAACCAAAGAGCCCAATTACAGCCGTTATGCTGCCGGTTTTCAGGAAAAATTGTGGAGTCTAGGCTAAAATGTTAAGTGTTAAACTTTCATGAACGGTTAAGTACGAGATATGACTTGAATGTTTAGATCACACCCGAGTCTAACCTTTATAGGCCGGGTTAGGGCGTGATAGATACCTTGTCAAAAACCCCACACCCTCTGTTTGTGGGTCCAGCCTCTACTTGAAGTGAAGTTGTCTTGCCCAAGGTGCCATGTGATTCGGTAATAGAAATGTGATGGATTAGGTTGTCGTCCTTTTTGCGGCTCACGACGTACGATACGTGACAGAAAAACAGCGTAAAAGAAGAAAAGTGTCCCAAAACTTATAAAAATGTTCGATTTTGGCTCCGAAAATAGGTGCAGCTGAGCAGGCTAGGTGCCCCTATCGTAGAGCTCTTAGAGAGCTTTCCAACAGTATGTTGTGCGGCGTGTAACTCCTTACAGATCAAAAGTTATGGGCACCGAAGCGACAGATATCTGGTCACAAGCCCCTCGCCTTCTGTTTGCGGGCCCAGCCTTTACGTGAAGTGAAGTTGTCTTGCCCAAGGTGCCGCGGAATTTGGTAATAGAAATGTGATGGATTAGGTTGTCATCCTTTTTGCGGCTCACGACGTTCGATCTGGGACGGAAAAACAGCGAAAAAGAAGAAAAGTGTCCCGAAACTAATGAAAATGTTCGATTTTGGGCTCTAAAAATAGGCGCAGCCGAACAAGCGTTGCTGCCCCCGTCGTACAGCTCTCAAAGAGCTTTCTAACGATATGTTGTGTGCCACGTAACTCCTTACTGATCAGAAGTTATGGGCACCAGAGCGACGGATACTTGGTTACAAGGCCCATGCCCTCTTTTTGCAGGCGCAGCCTCTACGTGAAGTGAAGTTGTCTTTCCCAAGGTGCCGTGTGATTCGGTAATAGAAATGTGTTGGATTAGGTTGTCTTCCTTTTCACGGCTCACAACGTACGATTCGGGACGGAAAAACAGCACAGAAGAAGATAAGTGTCCCGCAACTGATGAAAACGTTTGATTTTGGGCCATAAAAATAGGCGCAGCAGAGCAGTCTTGGTGCCCCTGTCGTAGAGCTCTCGGAGTGCTTTTCAACGGTATGCTGTGTGCCGCGTAACTCCTTACGGATAAAAAGTTATGGGCACCGGAGCGACGAATACCTGGTCACAAGCCCCACGGCCTCTGTTTGCGGGCCCAGCCTCTACGTGAAGTGAAGTTGTCTTCCCTAAGGTGCCATGTGTTTCGGTAAAAGAAATGTGATGGTTTAGGTTGTCGTCCTTTTCAAGGCTCACGACATAATATCCGTGATGGAAAAACAGCGTAAAAGAATAAAAGTGTCCCAAAACTTATGAAAATGTTCGATTTTGAGCTTCGAAAATAGACGCAACCGAGCAGGCTAGGTGCACCAATCGTCGAGCTCTCAGAGTGCTTTCCAACGGTATGCTGTTCGCCGAGTAACTCCTTACGGATCAAAAGTTATGGGCACCGGAGCAACGGATACCTGGTTACAAGCGCGATGCCCTCTGTTTGCGGGCCCAGCCTCTTCGTGAAGTGAAGTTGTCTTGACCAAGGTGCAGTGTGATTCGCTAATAGAAATATGATGGATTAGGTTGTCGTCCTTTTTGCGGCTCACGATGTACGATTTGGGATAAAAAAAATAGCATAAAAGAAGAGAAGTATCCCAAAACTTATGAAAATGTTCGATTTTGGACTCCGAAAATAGGTGCAGCTGAGCAGGCGAGGTGCCCCCATCGTAGAGCTCTTAGAGAGCTTTCCAACGGTATGTTGTTCGCCACGTAACTCCTTACGAATCAAAAGTTATCGGCACCGGAGCGACGGATACCTGGTCACAAGCCCCACGCCCTCTGTTTGCGGGCACAGCCTCTACTTGAAGTGAAGTTGTCTTGCCCAAGGTACCGTGTTATACGGTAATAGAAATGTGATGGATTAGGTTGTCGTCCTTTTTGCAGCTCCCGATGTGCGATCCGGGTTAGAAAAACAGTGCAAAAGAAGAAAAGTATCCCGAAGCTGATGAAAATGTTCAATTTTTGCCTAAGAAAACAGGCGCAGCCGAGCAGGCTTGGTGCCCCCATCGTAGAGCTATCGGAGAGCTTTCCAACGGTATGTTGTGTGCCACGTAACTTCTTATAGATCAAAAGTTATGGGCACCGGAGCGACAGAGACCTAGTCCCATGCCCCACGCCCTTAGTTTGCGGGCCCAGCCTGTACGTGCAGTGAAGTTGTTTTGCCGAAGGTGCTGTGGGATTCGGTAATAGAAAAGTGGGGGATTAGGTTGTCATCCTTTTCGCGGCTCACGACTTACGATACGGGATGAAAAAACAGCGCAATAGAAGAAAAGTATCTAGAAACTGATGAAAACGTTCGATTTTGGGCTCTGAAAATAGGTGCAGCCGAGCAGGCTTGGTGGCCCCGTCGTAGAGCTCTAGGAGAGTTTTCCAACGGTATACTGTGTGCTGCGTAACTCCTTACGTATCAAATGTTATGGGCACCAGTACGACGGATACCTGGTCACAAGCCCCACGCCCTCTGTTTCCGGGCCCAGCCTCTACGTGAAATGAAATTGTCTTGCCCAAGGTGCCTTGTGTGATTCGGTAATAGAAATGTGATGGATTAGGTTGTCGTCCTTTTCACACCTCACGACAAACGATTCGGGACAGAAAAACAGCGTAAAACAAGAAAAGTGTCCCAAAACCCATGAAAATATTTGATTTTGGGCACTGAAAATAGGTGCAGCCAAGCAGGTTAGGTTCCCCCATTGTAGAGCTTTCAGAGAGCTTTCCAATGGTATGCTGTGCGCAACGTAACTCCTTACGGATCAAAAGTTATGGGCACTGGAGCGACGGATACCTGGTCACAAGCCCCATGCCCTCTATTTGCAGGCCCAACCTCTACTTGAAGTGAAGTTGTCTTGCCTAAGGTGCAGTGTGATTCGGCAATAGAAATGTGATGGAATAGGTTGTCGTCCTTTTCGCGACTCATGACGTACGATCTGGGATGAAAAAAAAGCGCAAAAGAAGAAAAGTGTCCCAAAACTTATGAAAATGTTTGATTTTGGGCTTTGAAAATAGGCGCAATCGAGCAGGCTAGGTGCCCCCATCGTAGAGCTCTCAGAGTGCTTTCCGACGGTATACTGTGCACCACGTAACTCCTTACAAAAAGTTATGGGCACTGGAGCGAGGAGACCTGGCACAAGCCCCACAACCTCTATTTGAGGGGCCAGCCTCTACTTGAAGTGAAGTTGTCTTGCCCAAGGTGCCGTGTGATTTGGTAATAGAAACATGATGGATTAGGTTTTCGTCCTTTTTGCGGCTCGCGACGTACGATCTGGGACCTAAAAACAACATAAAAGAAGAAAAGTGTCCCAAAACTTATGAAAATGTTCGATTTTGGGCTCCAAAAATAGCCGCAGCCAAGCTGGCTAGGTAAGACCATCGTAGAGCTCTTAGAGAGCTTTCCAACGGTATGCTGTGTGCCATGTAACTCCTTACGGATCAAAAGTAATGGGCACCATAGCGACGGATATCTAGTCACAAGCCCATCGCCCTCTGTTTATGGGCCAAGCCTCTACGCGAAGTGGAGTTGTCTTGCCAAAGGTGCCATGGGATTCGGTATTAGAAATGTGATGGATTAGGTTGTCATCCTTTTCGCAGCTCACGACATACGATTCGGGATGAAAAAATAGCGCAAAAGAAGAAAAGTGTTCGAAAACTGATGAAAACATTCGATTTTGGACTCCGAAAACAGGTGTAGCTGAGCAGGCTTGGTGCCGCCAAAGTAGAGCTCTCAGAGAGCTTTCCAACGGTATGGTGTGCACCGCGTAACTCCTTAGGGATCAAAAGTTATGGGCACCGGAGCGACGGAGACCTGGTCACAAGCCCCACGCCCTCTGTTTGCGGGCACAGCCTCTACGTGAAGTGAAGTTGTCTTGCTCAAGGTGCCATGTGATTCAGTAATAAAAATGTTATGGATTAGGTTGTCGTCCTTTTCGCGACTCGCGACGTACGATCCGGGACCCAAAAACAGCGTAAAAGAAAAAAAAGTGTCCCAAAACTTATGAAAATATTTGATTTTGGGCTCCAAAAATAGCCGCAGCCAAGCAGGCTACATGCAACCATCGTAGAGCTCTTAGGGAGCTTTCCAACGGCATGCTGTGTGCCGTGTAACTCCTTACGGATCAAAAGTTATGGGCACCGTAGCGACGTATATCTGGTCATAAGCCCATCGACCTCTGTTTGTGGGCCCAGCCTCTACGTGAAGTGAAGTTGTCTTGCCCAAGGTGCCATGGGATTCGGTAATAGAAATGTGATGGATTAGGTTGTCATCCTTTTCGCAGCTCACGACATACGATCCGAGACGGAAAAATAGCGTAAAAGAAGAAAAGTGTTCGAAAACTGATGAAAATGTTTGATTTTGGGCACCGAAAATAGGTGCAGCCAAGTAGGATAGGTTCCCCCATTGTAGAGCTCTCAGAGGGCTTTCCAACGGTATATTGTGCGATGCGTAACTCTTTACGGATCAAAAGTTATGGGCACCGGAGCGACGGATACCTGGTCACAAGCCCCACGCCCTCTGTTTGCGGGCCCAGCCTCTACGTGAAGTGAAGTTGTCTTGCCCAAGGTGCCATGTGATTCGGTAATAGAAATGTGATGGATTAGGTTTTCGTCCTTTTCGCGGCTCACGACGTACGATCCGGGATGAAAAAACAGCGCAAAAGAAGAAAAGTGTCCCAAAACTGATGAAAACGTTCAATTTTGGGCTCCAAAAATAGGCGCAACCGAGCAGGCTAGGTGTCTCCATCATAGAGCTCTCAGAGTGCTTTCCGACGGTATGCTATGTGCCGCGTAACTCCTAACGGAACAAAAGTTATGGGCAAAGGAGCGATGAAGACCTGGTCGCTGGCCCCAAGCCCTCGGTTTACGGGCCCAGCCTTTACGTGAAGTGAAGTTGTCTTGCCCAAGGTGCTATGTGATTCTATAATAGAAATGTGATGGATTAGGTTGTCGTCCTTTTTTAGGCTCGCGACGTACGATCCGGGACCCAAAAACAGTACAAAAGAAGAAAAGTGTCCTAAAACTTATGAAAATGTTCAATTTTGGGCTCCAAAAATAGCCGCAGCCAAGCAGGCAAAGTGCAACCATCGTAGAGCTCTCAGAGAGCTTTCCTACGGTATGCTGTGTGTCGTGTAACTCCTTACGGATCAAAAGTAATGGGCACCATAGCGACGGATATCTAGTCACAAGCCCATCGCCCTCTGTTTATGGGCCAAGCCTCTACGCGAAGTGGAGTTGTCTTGCCAAAGGTGCCATGGGATTCGGTATTAGAAATGTGATGGATTAGGTTGTCATCCTTTTCGCAGCTCACGACATACGATCCGGGACGAAAAAATAGCGCAAAAGAAGAAAAGTGTTCGAAAACTGATGAAAACATTCGATTTTGGACTCCAAAAACAGGTGTAGCCGAGCAGGCTTGGTGCTGCCGTCATAGAGCTCTCAAAGTGCTTTCCAACGGTATGCTGTGTGTCGCGTAACTCCTTACGGATCAAAAGTTATGAGCACCAGAGAACCGGATACCTGGTCACATGCCCCACGCCCCCTGTTTTCGGGCCCAGCCTCTACGTGAAGTGAAGTTGTCTTGCCCAAGGTGGCGTGTGATTTGGTAATAGAAATGTGATGGATTAGGTTGTCGTCCTTTTTGCGGCTCGCGATGTATGATCTGGGACCCAAAAATAGCGTAAAAGAAGAAAAATGTCCCAAAATTATGAAAATGTTCAATTTTGGGCTCCAAAAATAGCCGCAGCCAAGCAAGCTAAGTGCCACCATCGTAGAGCTCTTAGAGGGCTTTCCAATGGTATGCTGTGTGCCGTGTAACTCCTTATAGATCAAAAGTTATGGGTACCGTAGCGACGGATATCTAGTCACAAGCCCATTGCCCTCTGTTTGTGGGCCTAGCCTCTACGTGAAGTGAAGTTGTCTTGCCAAAGGTGCCATGGGATTCGGTAATAGAAATGTGATGGATTAGGCTGTCATCCTTTTCGCAGCTCACGACATACGATCCGGGACGGAAAAATAGCGCAAAAGAAGAAAAGTGTTCAAAAATTGATGAAAATGTTTGATTTTGGGCACCGAAAATAGGTGCAGCCAAGTAGGCTAGGTTCCCCCATTGTAGAGCTTTCAGAGAGCTTTCCAACGGTATGCTGTGCAACGCGTAACTCCTTACGGATCAAAAGTTATGAGCAACGGAGCGACGGATACCTGGTCACAAGCCTCACGCCCTCTATTTGCGGGCCCAGCCTCTAGGTGCAGTGAACTTGTCTTGCCCAAGGTGCCATGGGATTCGGTAATAGAAATGTGATGGATTTGGTTGTCGTCCTTTTCGCGACTCACGACGTACGATAAGGGACGAAAAAATAGTGCAAAAGAAGAAAAGTGTCCCGAAACTGATGAAAATGTTCAATTTTGGGCTTCTAAAATTGGCGCAGCCGAGCAGGCTAGGTGTCTTCATCATAGAGCTCTCAGAGTGCTTTTCGACGGTATGCTGTGCGCCGTGTAACTCCTAACGGATCAAAAGTTATGGGCACCAGAGCGATGGAGACCTGGTCATAAGCTCCATGCCCTATGTTTGCGGGCCCAGCCTCTACGTGAAGTGAAGTTTTCTTGCCCAAGGTGACTTGTGATTCGGTAATCGAAATGTGATGGACTAGGTTGTCGTCCTTTTCGCGGCACGCGACGTACGATCCGGGACCGAAAAACTGCGTAAATGAAGAAAAGTGTCCCAAAACTTATGAAAATGTTCGATTTTGGGCTCCAAAAATAGCCGCAGCCAAGCTGGCTAGGTAAGACCATCGTAGAGCTCTTAGAGAGCTTTCCAACGGTATGCTGTGTGCCATGTAACTCCTTACGGATTAAAATATGGGCACCGTAGCGACGGATATCTGGTCACAAGCCCATCGCCCTCTGTTTATGGGCCCAGCCACTATGCGAAGTGAAGTTGTCCTGCCAAAGGTGCCATGGGATTCGGTAATAGAAATGTGATGGATTAGGCTGTCATCCTTTTCGCAGCTCACGACATACGATCCGGGACGGAAAAATAGCGCAAAAGAAGAAAAGTGTTCAAAAATTGATGAAAACGTTCAATTTTGGAATCCGAAAACAGGTGTAGCTGAGCAGGCTTGGTGCCGCCAAAGTAGAGCTCTCAGAGAGCTTTCCAACGGTATGGTGTGCACCGCGTAACTCCTTACGAATCAAACGTTATGGGCACCGGAGCGACGGAGACCTGGTCACAAGCCCCACGCCCTCTGTTTGCGGGCCCAGCCTCTACGTGAAGTAAAGTTGTCTTGCCCAAGGTGGCGTGTGATTCGGTAATAGAAATGTGATGGATTAGGTTGTCGTCCTTTTCGCGGCTCGCGACGTACGATCCGGGACCGAAAAACTGCGTAAATGAAGAAAAGTGTCCCAAAACTTATGAAAATGTTCGATTTTGGGCTCCAAAAATAGCCGCAGCCAAGCAGGCTACATGCGACCATCGTAGAGCTCTTAGAAAGCTTTCCAACGGTATGCTGTGTGCCGTGTAACTCCTTACGGGTCAAAAGTTATGGGCACCGTAGCGACGGATATCTGGTCACAAACCCATCGCCCTCTGTTTGTGGGCCCAACCTCTACGTGAAGTGAAGTTGTATTGCCAAAGGTGTCATGGGATTCGGTAATATAAATGTGATGGATTAGGTTGTCATCCTTTTCGCAGCTCACGACATACGATCCGGGACGGAAAAATATCGTAAAAGAAGAAAAGTGTTCGAAAATTGATGAAAATGTTTGATTTTGGGCACCGAAAATAGGTTCAGCCAAGTAGGCTAGGTTCCCCCATTGTAGAGCTTTCAGAGATCTTTCCAATGGTATGCTGTGCGACGCGTAACTCCTTGCATATCAAAAGTTATAGGCACCGAAGCGTCAGAGACCCGGTCACATGCCCATGCCCATGCCCTCGGTTTGCGGGCCCAGCCTCTATGTGAAGTGAAGTTGTCTTGCCCAAGGTACCAAGGGATTCGGTAATAGAAATGTGATGGATTAGGTTGTCGTCCTTTTCGCGGCTCACGACGTACGATCTGGGATGAAAAAATAGCGCAAAAGAAGAAAAGTGTCCAAAAACTTATGTAAATGTTCGATTTTGGGCTCCAAAAATAGGCGCAACCGAGCAGGCTAGGTGCCCCCATCGTAGAGCTCTCAGAGTGCTTTCCAACGGTATGTTGTGCACCGCGTAACTCCTTAGGGATCAAAAGTTATGGGCACCAGAGCGATGGATACCTGGTCACAAGCCCCAGGCCTTTGTTTGCGGGCCCAGCCTCTACGTGAAGTGAAGTTGTCTTGCCTAAGGTGCCATGTGATTCGGTAATAGAAATGTGATGAATTAGGTTGTCGTCCTTTTCGTGGCTCACGACGTACGATACGAGACTAAAAAACATCATAAAATAAGAAAATTGTACCAAAACTTATGAAAATGTTCAATTTTGGGCTCCAAAAATAGCCGCAGCCAAGCAAGCTAAGTGCCACCATCGTAGAGCTCTTAGAGAGCTTTCCAACGGTATGCTGTGTGCCATGTAACTCCTTACGGATCAAAAGTAATGGGCACCATAGCGACGGATATCTAGTCACAAGCCCATCGCCCTCTGTTTATGGGCCAAGCCTCTACGCGAAGTGGAGTTGTCTTGCCAAAGGTGCCATGGGATTCGGTATTAGAAATGTGATGGATTAGGTTGTCATCCTTTTCGCAGCTCACGACATACGATTCGGGATGAAAAAATAGCGCAAAAGAAGAAAAGTGTTCGAAAACTGATGAAAACATTCGATTTTGGACTCCAAAAACAGGTGTAGCCGAGCAGGCTTGGTGCTGCCGTCATAGAGCTCTCAAAGTGCTTTCGAACGGTATGGTGTGCACTGCGTAACTCCTTACGGATCAAAAGTTATGGGCACCGGAGCGACGGAGACTAGGTCCCAAGCCCCACGCCCTCGGTTTGCGGCCCCAGCCTCTATGTGAAGCGAAGTTGTCTTGCCCAAGGTGGCGTGGAATTATGTAATAGAAATGTGATGGATTAGGTTGTCGTCCTTTTCGCAGCTCACTACTTACGATCCGGGACCCAAAAACAGCGTAAAAGAAGAAGAGTGTCTAAAAACTAATGAAACTGTTTGATTTCGGGTTCCAAAAATAGCCGCAGCCAAGCAGGCTACATGCGACCATCGTAGTGCTCTTAGAGAGCTTTCCAACGGTATGCTTTGTGCCGTGTAACTCCTTACGTATCAAAAGTTATAGGCACCGTAGCGACGGATATCTGGTCACAAACCCATCACCCTCTGTTTGTGGGCCCAGCCTCTACGTGAAGCGAAGTTGTCTTGCCAAAGGTGCCATGGGATTCGGTAATAGAAATGTGATGGATTAGGTTGTCATCCTTTTCGCAGCTCACGACATACGATCCGGGACGAAAAAATAGCGTAATAGAAGAAAAGTGCTCGAAAACTGATGAAAATGTTTGATTTTGGGCACCAAAAATAGGTGCAGCCAAGTAGGCTAGGTTCCCCCATTGTAGAGCTTTCAGATAGCTTTCCAACGGTATGCTGTGCGGCCTGTAACTCCTTACGGATCAAAAGTTATGGGGACTGGAGCGACGGATACCTGGTCACAAGCCCCACGCCCTCTGTTTGCGGACCCAGCCTCTACGTGAAGTGAAGTTGTCTTGCCCAAGGTGCCATGTGATTCGGTAATAGAAATGTGATAGATTAGGTTGTCGTCCTTTTCGCGTCTCACGACGTACGATCTGGGACGGAAAAAATGCGCAAAAGAAGAAAAGTGTTCCGAAACTTATGAAAATATTCGATTTTGGGCTTCGAAAATAGGCGCAACCGAGCAGGCTAGGTATTTCCATCATAGAGCTCTCAGAGTGCTTTCCGACGGTATGATGTGCGCCGCGTAACTCCCTATGGATCAAAAGTAATGGGCACCGGAGCGATGGAGAGCTGGTCACAAGCCCCATGACCTCGGTTTGCTGGCCTAGCCACTACGTGAAGCGAAGTTGTCATGCCCAAGGTGCCGTGGGATTTAGTAATAGAAATGTGGTGGATTAGGTTGTCTTCCTTTTCACGGCTCGCAACGTACGATCCGGGATCCAAAAACAGCGTAAAAGAATAAAAGTGTCCCAAAACTTATGAAAATGTTCTATTTTGGGCTCCAAAAATAGCCGCAGCCAAGCAGGCTAAGTGCGACCATTGTAGAGCTCTTAGAGAGCTTTCCAACGGTATGCTGTGTGTCGTGTAACTCCTTACGGATCAAAAGTTATGGGCACCGTAGCGACAGATATCTGGTCACAAGCCGATCGCCCTCTGTTTATGGGCCCAACCTCTACGCAAAGTGAAGTTGTCCTGCCAAAGGTGACATGGGATTCGGTAATAGAAATGTGATGGATTAGGTTGTCATCCTTTTCGCAGCTCACGACATATGATCCGGGACGGAAAAATAGCGCAAAAGAAGAAAATTTTCTAAAACTGATGAAAACATTCGATTTTGGACTCCGAAAATCGGTGTAGCCGAGCAGGCTTGGTGCTGCCGTCGTAGAGCTCCTAGAGAGGTTTCCAACGGTATGCTGTGCACCACGCAACTCCTTACGGATCAAAAGTTATGGGCATCGGAGTGACGGAGACCTGGTCACAAGCCCCACGCCCCCGGTTTACGGGCCCAGCCTCTATGTGAAGTGAAGTTGGCTTGCCTAAGGTTTCATGGGATTCAGTAATAGAAATGTGTTGGATTAGGTTGTCGTCCTCTTCGCGACTCACGACGTACGATCCGTGACAGAAAAAAAGCGTAAAAGAAGAAAAGTGTCCTAAAACTTGTGAAAATGTTCGATTTTGGGCTTCGAAAATAGGCACAACCGAGCAGGCTAGGTATCTCCATCATAGAGCTCTCAGAGAGCTTTCCAATGGTATACTGTGCGCCGCGTAACTCCTTACGGATCAAAAGTTATGAGCACCGGAGCGATGGAGACCTGGTCACAAGCCCCACGCCCTTTGTTTTCATGCCCAGCCTCTATGTGAAGTGAAGTTGTCTTGCCAAAGGTGCCATGTGATTCGGTAATAGAAATGTGATGGATTAGGTTGTCGTCCTTTTCGCAGCTCACGACGTACGATCCGGGACCCACAAACAACGTAAAAGAAGAAAATTGTACCAAAACTTATGAAAATGTTCAATTTTGGGCTCCAAAAATAGCCGCAGCCAAGCAAGCTAAGTGCCACCATCGTAGAGCTCTTAGAGGGCTTTCCAATGGTATGCTGTGTGCCGTGTAACTCCTTACGGATCAAAAGTTATGGGCACCGTAGCGACGGATATCTAGTCACAAGCCCCACGCCCTCTATCGACGGCCCCAGCCTTTACATGAAGTGAAGTTGTCTTGCCCAAAGTGCTGTGGGATTCGGTAATAGAAATTTGATGGATTAGATTGTCGTCCTTTTCGCATCTCACGACATACTATCCGGGACAGAAAAATAGCGCAAAAGAAGAAAAGTGTCCTGAAACTAATTAAAACATTCAATTTTGGACTCCGAAAATAGGAGCAGCCAAGTAGGCTTGGTGCCCCCGTCGTAGAGCTCTCAAAGTGCTTTCGAACGGTATGGTGTGCACTGCGTAACTCCTTACGGATCAAAAGTTATGGGCACCGGAGAGACGGAGACCTAGTCACAAACCCCACGCCCTCTGTTTGCGGGCCCAGCCTCTACGTGAAGTGAAGTTGTCCTGCCCAAAGTGGCGTGTGATTCGGTAATAGAAATGTGATGGATTAGGTTGTCGTCCTTTTCGCGGCTCGCGACGTACGATCCGGGATCGAAAAATAGCGCAAAACAATAAAAGTGTCCCAAAACTTATGAAAATGTTCAATTTTAGACACCAAAAATCGGCGCAGCCAAGCAGGCTAGGTGCCCCCATCGTAGAGCTCTCAAAGAGCTTTCCAACAGTATGTTGTTCGCCGCTTAACTTCAAACGGATCAAAAGTTATGGGCACCGGAGTGACGGACACCTGGTCACAAGCCCCACGCCCTCTATTTGCGGGCCCAGCCTCCACGTGAAGTAAAGTTGTCTTGCCCAAGGTGCCGTGTGATTCGGCAATAGAAATGTGTTGGTTTAGGTTATCGTCCTTTTCGCGGCTCACGACATAGGATCCGTGATAAAAAAACAGTACAAAAGAAGAAAAGTGCAACGAAACTGATGAAATTGTTCAATTTGAGGCTAGGAAAACAAGCGCAGCAGAGCAGGCTTGGTGCCCCCGTCGTAGAGCTCTAGGAGAGCTTTCCAACGGTATGTTGTGCGCCGCGTAACTTCTTACGGATCAAAAGTTAAGGGCACCGGAGCAACGGATACCTGGTCACATGCCCCACGCCCACTGTTTGTGGGCCTAGCCTCTACATGAAGTGAAGTTTTCTTGCCCAAGGTGCCGTGGGAATCGGTAATAGAAATGTGATGGATTAGGTTGCCGTCCATTTCGCGGCTTACGATGTACGATACGAGACGGAAAAATAGCGCAAAAGAAGTAAAGTGTCTCAAAACTGATGATAATGTTTGATTTTGGGCTCTGAAAATAAGCGCAGCCGAGCATGCTTGATGCCCATGTCCTAGAGCTCTCGGAAAGCTTTCCAAAGGTATGTTGTGCTTCTCATAACTCCTTACGGATCATAAATTATGGGCACCGGATCGACGGATACCTGGTCACAAGCCCCACGTACTATGTTTGCGGGCCCAGCCTCTACGTCAAGTGAAGTTGTCTTGCCCAAGGTGTCGTGGGATTCGGTAATAGAAATGTGATGGATTAGGTTGTCGTCCTTTTCGTGGCTCACAACGTACGATCCAGGACGAAAAAACAGCACCAAAGAAGGAAAGTGTCCCAAAACTGATAAAAATGTTTGATTTTGGGGTCCAAAAATAGGCACAGCCGAGCACGCTTGCTGCCCCAGTCGTAGAGCTCTCGGAGAGCTTTCCAATGATATGCTGTGCTCCTCGTAACTTCTTACATATCATAAGTTACGGGCACCGGAGCGACGGATGCTTGGTCACAAGCCCCACGTACTCTGTTTGCGGGCCCAGCCTCCACGTGAAGTGAAGTTGTTTTGCCCACGGTGCCGTGGAATTCGGTAATAGATATGTGATAGATTATTTTGTCGCCCTTTTCGCGGCTCACAACGTACGATCCGTGACGGAAAAACTTCGTAAAAGAAGAAAAGTGTCCCAAAATTGATGAAAATGTTCGATTTTGGGCTCTGAAAATAGGCGCTGCAGAGCAATCTTTGTGCCCCCATCGTAGAGCTCTCAGATTGCTTTCCAACGATATGTTGTGCACTGCGTAACTCCTTACGGATCAAAAGTTATGAGCACCGGAGCGAAGGATACCTGGTCATAAGCCCTACGCCCTCTGTTTGCGGGCCGATCCTCTACATGAAGTGAAGTTGTCTTGCCTAAGGTGCTGTGTGATTCGGTAATAGAAATGTGATGGATTAGGTTGTCATCCTTTTCGCGGCTCAAGACGTACGATCCAGGACGAAAAAATAGAGTAGAAGAAAAAAGTGTCCTAAAACTGAAGAAAACGTTCAATTTTGGTCTCCGAAAATAGGCGTAGCCGAGCAAGCTTTGCTGCCCTCGTCGTAGAGCTCTCGGAGATCTTTCCAATGGTATGATGTGGGCCGCGTAACTCCTTATGGATCAAAAGTTATGGGCACCGTAGCGACGGATACTTGGTCACAAGCCCCTCGCCCTCTATTTGCGGGCCCAGCCTCTACGTGAAGGGAAGTTGCCTTGCCCAAGGTACCGTGGGATTCGAAAATATAAATGTGATGGATTAAGTTGTCGTCCTTTTCGCGGCTCACGGCACACGATCCGGGACTGAAAAATAGCGCAAAAGAAGAAAAGTATCACGAAACCGATGAAAACGTTCAATTTTGGGCTCTAAAAACCAACACAGCTGAGCAGGCTTTGCTTCCCTCGTCGTAGAGCTCTCGGAGAGCTTTCCAATGGTATGTTGTGTGCCACGTAACTCCTTACGGATCAAAAGTTATGGGCACCGGAGCGATGGATACTTAGTCACAAGCCCCACGCCCTCTGTTTGCTGGCCCAGCCTCTACGTGAAGTGAAGTTGTCTTGCCCAAGGTGCCGTGGGATTCTGTAATAAAAATGTGATGGACTAGGTTGTCGTCCTTTTCGCGGCTCATGACGTTCGATCCGGGACGGAAAAATAGTGCAAAAGAAGAAAAGTATACTGAAACTAATAAAAACGTTCAATTTGGGGCTCTGAAAATAGGCACAGCCGAGCAGGCTTTGCTGCCCCCATCGTAGGGCACTCAGAGAGCTTCCCAATGGTATGCTGTGCGCAGCGTAACTCCTTACGGAATACAAGTTATGGGCACCGTAATGACGGATACCTGGTCACAAGCCCCAAGCCCTCTGTTTGCGGGCCCAGCCTCTACGTGAAGAAAAGTTGTCTTGCCCAAGGTGCCGTGTGATTCGGTAATAGAAATTTGATAGATTAGGTTGTCGTCCTTTTCGCGGCTCACCACGTACGATTCGGGACGAAAAAATAGCACAAAAGAAGATAGGTATCCCAAAACTAATGAAAACGTTCGATTTTGGTCAATAAAAATAGGTGTAACCGAGCAGGATTGGTGTCACCATCGTAGAGCTCTCGGAGAGCTTTCCAACGGTATGGTGTGCGCCGCGTAACTCCTTACAGATCAAAAGTTATGGGCACCGGAGCGACGGATACCTGGTCACAAGCCCCACTCCCTCTGTTTGCGGGCCAAGCCTCTACGTGAAGTGAAGTTGTCTTGCCCAAGGTGCCGTGTGATTCAGTAGTAGAAATGTGATGGATTAGGTTGTCATCCTTTTCGCGGCTCACGGCGTACGATCCGAGACGGAAAAACAGCGCAATAGAATAAAAGTGTCCCAAAACTTATGAAAATGTTTGATTTTGGATGCCGAAAATAGGCGCAGCCAAGCAGGATAGGTGCCCCCATCGTAGAGCTCTCAGAGAGCTTTCCAACGGTATGATGGTCGCCATTTAACTTCTTACTGATCATAAGTTATGGGCACCGGAGCGACGGATACCTGGTCACAAGCCCCAAGCCCTCTGTTTGCAGGCCCAGCCTCTACATGAAGTGAAGTTGTCTTGCCCACGTATAGAAATGTGATGGATTAGGTTGTCATCTTTTTCGAGGCTCACGGTGTACGATCCGGAATGAAAAAACAGCGCAAAAGAATAAAAGTATCCCAAAACTTATGAAAATGTTTGATTTTGGACGCCGAAAATAGGCGCAACCAAGCAGGCTAGGTGCCCCCATCGTAGAGCTCTCAGAGAGCTTTCCAACGGTATGCTGTTCGCTGTTTAACTTCTTACTGATCATAAGTTATGGGCACCGGAGCGACGGATACCTGGTCACAAGCCCCAAGCCCTCTGTTTGCAGGCCCAGCCTCTACATGAAGTGAAGTTGTCTTGCCCAAGGTGCCGTGTGATTCGGTAATATAAATGTGATGGATTAGGTTATCGTCCTTTTCGAGGCTCACGACATACGATCCATTACAGAAAAATAGCACAAAAGAAGAAAAGTGTAACGAAACTGATGAAATTGTTCGATTTTGAGCTAGAAAAACAAGCGCAGCAGAGCAGGATTGGTGCCCCCGTCGTAGAGCTCTAGGAGAGCTTTCCAACGGTATGCAGTGCGCCGCGTAACTCCTTACGGATCAAAAGTTTAGGGCACCGAAGCAACGGATACCTAGTCACAAGCCCTACGCCCACTGTTTGCGGGCCCAGCCTCTACGTGAAGTGAAGTTGTCTTGCCCAAGTTGCCGTGAGATTCGGTAATAGAGATGTGATGGATTAGGTTGTCGTCCTTTTCGCGGCTCACGACGTAAGATATGAGACGGAAAAACAGCGCAAAAGAATAAAAATGTCCTAAAACTGATGAAAATGTTTGATTTAAGGCTCTGAAAATAGGCGGAGCCGAGCATGCTTGATGCCCCCATCGTAGAGCTCTCGGAGAGCTTTCCAATGGTGTGCTGTGCTCCTTGTAACTCCTTACGGATCATAAGTTATGGGCATCGGACCGACGAATACCTGGTCACAAGCCCCACGTACTCTGTTTGCGGGCCCAGCCTCCACGTGAAGTGAAGTTGTCTTGCCCACGGTGCCATGGGATTCGTTAATAGAAATGTGATGGAATAGGTTGTCGTCCTTTTCGCGGCTCACGACGTACGATACGCGACGGAAAAACAGCGCAAAAGAAGAAAAGTGTCCCAAAACTGATGAAAATGTTTGATTTGGGCTCCGAAAATAGGCGCATTCGAGCAAGCTTGAAGCCCCCGTCGTAGAGCTCTCGGAGAGCTTTCCAACGGTATGCAGTGCTCCTCGTAACTCTTTACGGATCATAAGTTATGGCACCGGAGCGACGGATACCTGGTCACAAGCCCCACGTACTCTGTTTGCTGGACCAACCTCCACGTGAAGTGAAATTGTCTTGCCCACGGTGCCGTGAGATTCTGTAATAGAAATGTGATGGATTAGGTGGTCGTCCTTTTTGCTGCTCACGACGTACGATCCGTGACGGAAAAACTTCGCAAAAGAAGAAAAGTGTACCAAAATTGATGAAAACATTCGATTTTGGGCTCTGAAAATAGGCGCTGCAGAGCAAGCTGGGTGCCTCCGTCGTAGAGCTCTTAGAGAGCTTTCAAACGATATGTTGTGCGCCGCGTAACTCCTTACGGATCAAAAGTTATGGGCACCGTAGCGACGGATACTTGGTCACAAGCCCCTCGCCCTCTGTTTTTGGGCCCAGCCTCTACGTGAAGTGAAGTTGTCATGCCCAAGGTGCCATGGGATTCGGTAATAGAAATGTGATGGATTAGGTTGTCGCCCTTTTCGCGGCTCACGACGTACGATCCGGGATAGAAAAACAGCGCAAAAGAAGAAAAGTGTCACGAAACTGATGAAAACGTTCAATTTTGGACTCCGAAAATAGGCATAGCCGAGCAGTCTTTGCTTCCCCCGTCGTAGAGCTCTCAGAGAGCTTTCTAACGGTATGTTATGCGCCGCGTAACTCCTTACAGATCAAACGTTATGGCCACCAGAGCGACAGATACCTGGTCACAAGCCCCAAACCCTCTGTTTGCGGGCCCAGCCTTTATGTGAAGTGAAGTTGTCTTGCCCAAGGTGCCGTAGGATTCGGTAATAGAAATGTGATGGATTAGGTTGTCGTCCTTTTCGCGGCTAACGACGTTCGATCCGGGACGAAAAAATAGCGCAAAAGAAGAAAAGTATCCAAAAACTGATGAAAACGTTCGATTTTGGGATCTGAAAATAGGCACAGCCGAGCAGGCTTTGCCACCCCCGTCATAGAGCTCTCGGAGAGCTTTCCAATGGTTTGCTGTGCGTCGCGTAACTCCTTACATATTAAAAGTTATGGGCACCGTAGTGACGGATACCTGGTCACAAGCCCCAAGCCCTCTGTTTGCGGGCCTAGCCTCTACATGAAGTGAAGTTGTCTTGCCCAAGGTGCCATGTGATTCAGTAATAGAAATGTGATGTATTAGGTTGTCGTGCTTTTCGCAGCTCACGACGTATGACCCGGGATGAAAAAATAGCACAAAAGAAGATAAGTGTCCCGAAACGGATGAAAACGTTCAATTTTGGGCTACGAAAATAGGCGCATCCAAGCAGGCTTGGTGCCCCCGTCGTAGAGCTCTCGGAGAGCTTTCCAACGGTATGTTGTGCGCCACGTAACTCCTTACAGATCAAAAGTTATGGGCACCAGAGCGACGGATACCTGGTCACAAGCCCCACCCTCTGTTTGCGGGCCCAGCCTCTACGTGAAGTGAAGTTGTCTTGCCCAATGTGCCGTGTAAGTAGGTAAGAGAAATGTGATGGATTAGGTTGTACTCCTTTTTGCGGCTCACGACGTTCGATCTGGGACTGAAAAATAATGTAAAAGAAGAAACGTGTACCAAAACCTATGAAAATGTTTGAATTCGGGCTCCAAAAATAGACGCAACCGAACAGGCTAGGTGCCCCCATCGTCGAGCTATCAGAGTGCTTTCCAACGGTATGCTGTGCACCGAGTAACTCCTAACGGATCAAAAGTTATAGGTACCGGAGCGATGGATACCTGGTCATAAGCCCCCTGCCCTCTGTTTGTGGGCCCAGCCTCTACGTGAAGTGAAGTTGTTTTCCCCAAGGTGCCGTGTGATTCAGTAATAGAAATATGATGGATTAGGATGTCATCCTATTCGCTGCTCACGACGTACGATTCGGGACGAAAAAATAGCGTAAAAGAAGAAAAGTGTCCCAAAACTTATGAAAATATTTGATTTTGGGCTCCCAAAACAGGCCTAGACGAGCAGGGTAGGTGCCCCCATCTTAGAGCTATCAGAGAGCTTTCCAACGGTATGTTGTGCGCTGCGTAACTACTTACGGATCAAAAGTAATGGCCACCGGAGCGACAGATACCTGGTCACAAGCCCCACGCCCTCTGTTTGCGGGCCCAGCCTCTACGTGAAGTGAAGTTGTCTTGCCCAGGTGCCGAGTGATTCGGTAATAGAAACGTGATGGATTTGGATGTCGTCCTTTTTGCGGCTCACGACGTACGATCCAGGACCCAAAAATAGCACAAAAGAAGAAAAATGTCCCAAAACTGATGAAAATGTTCAATTTTGGGCTACGAAAAGAAGCGCAGCAGAGCAGGCCGTCGTAGAGCTCTCGGAGAGCTTTCCAACGGTATGCTGTGCGCAGCTTAACTCCTTACGGATCAAAAATTAACGGGACCAGAGCAACGGATACCAGGTCACAAGCCCCACGCCCACTGTTTGCAGGCCCAGCCTCTACGTGAAGTGAAGTTGTCTAATCCAACGTGCCGTGGGATTCGGTAATAAAAATGTGATGGATTAGGTTGTCATCCTTTCGCGGCTCACGACGTACTATACCGGATGGAAAAACAGAGCAAAAGAAGAAAAGTGTCCCAAAACTGATGAAAATGTTTGATTTTCGACTCCGAAAATAGGCACAGCCGAGTATGCTTAGTGCCCTCGTCGTAGAGCTCTCGGGGAGCTTTCCAACGGTATGCTGTTCGCCGCGTAACTCCTTACAGATCAAAAGTTATGGGCACCGGAGCAATGGATACCTGGTCACAAGCCCCATGCCCTCTATTTGCGGGCCCATCCTTTACATGAAGTGAAGTTGTCTTGCCCATGGTGCTGTGGGATTCGGTAATAGAAATATGATGGATTAGTTTGTCGTCCTTTTCGTGGCTCATGACGTACGATCCAGGACGGAAAAACTGCGCAAAAGAAGAAAAGTGTCTCAAAACTGATGAAAACGTTGGATTTTGGGCTTTGAAAATAGGCGCAGCTGAGCAATCTGGGTGCCCCCGTCGTAGAGCTCTCGAAGAGCTTTCCAACGGTATGCTGTGCGCCACATAACTCCTTACGGATCAAAAGTTATGGGCACCGGAGCGACGGATACTTGGTCACAAGCTCCACACCCTCTGTTTGCGAGTCCAGCCTCTACGTGAGGTGAAGTTGTCTTGCCCAAGGTGCCGTGTGATTCGGTAATAGAAATGTGATGGATTATGTTTTTGTCCTTTTTGCGGCTCACGACGTACAATCCGGGACGAAAAAACAGCGTAAAAGAAGAAAAGTGTCCCAAAACTTATGAAAATGTTCGATTTTGTTATCCAAAAGTAGGCGCAGTCGAGCAAGCTAGATGCCCCCATCGTAGAGCTCTCAGAGAGTTTTCCAAGGGTATACTGTGCACCGCGTAACTCCTTACGGATCAAAAGTTATGGGCCCCAGAGCGACGGATACCTGGTCACAAGCCCCCCGCCCTCTGTTTGCGGGCCCAGCCTCTTCGTGAAATGATGTTGTCTTGCCCAAGGTGCCGTGTTATTCGGTAATAGAAATGTGATGGATTAGGTTGTCGTCCTTTTCGAGGCTCACGACGTATGATTCGGGACGAAAAGACATCACAAAAGAGGAAAATTGTACCGAAACAGATGAAAATGTTCAATTTTTGGCTACGAAAATAGGCGCAGTCGAGCAGGATTAGTGCCCCCGTCGTAGAGCTCTAGGAGAGCATACTTAGAGTATTTCCATTACCTGATAAAAGGATCTTGTCAGTATCAGTATAAATGATCTTTCCCTCGCTTTCGGCTATAGCAAGAGCCCCCGAATCTAGAGCTGCTTGTCGTTCTAACCCAGTTCCAACAATGCATTTCTCGGACCGAGAAAGAGGAACTGCTTGACGTTGCATATTAGAACTCATTAAAGCTCTTCTTATCCGGGAAAAGAAGTTCACGACCCGTAGGCCTTCTACCTCCACGCGGTATTGCTCTGTCAGGCTTTCGCCCATTGCGAAAAATTTCCCACTGCAGCCTCCCGTAGGAATCTAGGCCGTGTCTCAGTCCCAGTGTGGCTGATCATCCTCTCGGACTAGCTACTGATCATCACCTTGGTAAGCTATTGTCTCACCAAGTAGCTAATCAGACGTGAGCCCCTCCTCGAGCGGATTCCTCCTTTTGCTCCTTAGCTTACTGGGTGTTAGCAGTCATTTCTAGCTGTTATTACCCTCCCAAGGGTAGGTTCTTACGTGTTACTCACCCGTCCACCACTGGAAACACCACTTCCCGTCCGACTTGCATGTGTTAAGCATGTCGCCAGCATTCATCCTGAGCCAGGATCGAACTCTCCATGAGATTCATAGTTGCATTACTTTTAGCTTCCTTGTTCGTAGACAAAGCGGAAGCTTTCCAAACGGTATACTGTGTGTCACGTAACTCCTTACGGATCAAAAGTTAAGGGCACTGGAGCAACGGACACCTGGTCACAAGCCCCACGCCCTCTGTTTGCTGGCCCAGGCTCTACGTGAAGTGAAGTTGTCTTGCAAAAGGTGCCGTGGGATTCTGTAATAGAAATGTGAGGGATTAGGTTGTCATCTTTTTCGCGGCTCACGACGTACGATATGAGATGGAAAAACAGGGCAAAAGAATAAAAGTGTCTTGAAACTAATGAAAATATTTGATTTTGGGCTCCAAAAATAGGCGCAGCCGAGCATGCTAGGTGCCCCTGTCGTAAAGCTCTCGGAGAGCTTTCCAACGGTATACTGTGCGCTGCGTAACTCCTTATAGATCAAAAGTAATGGGCACCGGAGCGACGGATACCTAGTCACAAGCACCACGCCCTCTGTTTGCGGGCCCAGCCTCTACGTGAAGTGAAGTTGTCTTGCCCAAGGTGCCGTGTGATTCGTTAATAGAAATGTGATGGATTAGGATGTCGTCCATTTTGCGGCTCACGACGTACGATCCGGGACGAAAAAACAGCACAAAAGAAGAAAAATGTCCCGAAACTAATGAAAATGTTTGATTTTGGGCTACGAAAATAGGCGTAGCCGAGTAGGCATGGTGCCCCCGTCGTAGCGCTCTCGGAGGGCTTTCCAACGGTATGTTGTGCGCCGCGTAACTCCTTACGGATCAAAAGTTAAGGGCACTAGAGCAACGGACACCTGGTCACAAGCCCCACGCCAACTGTTTTTGGTCCCAGCCTCTACGTGAAGTGAAGTTTTCTTGCCCAAGGTGTTGTGGGATTCGGTAATAGAAATGTGATGGATTAGGTTGTCATCCTTTCGCGGCTCACAACGTACGATACGGGATGGAAAAACAGAGCACAAGAAGAAAAATGTCCCAAAACTGATGAAAATATTTGATTTTGGGCTCCGAAAATAGGCACAGCCGAGTATGCTTAGTATCCCCGTTATAGAGCTCTCAGGGAGCTTTCCAACGGTATGCTGTTCGCCGCGTAACTCCTTACGGATCAAAAGTTATGGGCACCGGAGCGACGGATACCTGGTCACAAGCCCCATGCCCTCTGTTTGCGGGCCCAACCTCTATGTGAAGTGAAGTTGTCATGCCCATGGTGCTGTGGAATTCGGTAATAGAAATGTGATGGATTAGGTTGTCGTCCTATTCGCGGCTCACGACATACGATCCAGGATGAAAAAACTGCACAAAAGAAGAAAAGTGCCCCGAAACTGATGAAAACGTTGGATTTTGGGCTCTGAAAATAGGCACAGCTAAGCATGCTGGGTGCCCCTGTCGTAGAGCTCTCCAAGAGCTTTCCAACGGTATGCTGCGCGCCACGTAACTCCTTACGGATAAAAAGTTATGGGCACTGTAGCGGCGGATACTTGGTCACAAGCCCCTCGCCTTCTATTTGCAGGCCCAGCCTCTACGTGAAGTGAAGTTGTCTTGCCCAAGGGGCGTGGGATTCGGTAATAGAAATGTGATTGATTAGGTTGTCGTCTTTTTCGCGGCTCACGATGTACGAACCAGGACGAAAAAACAGTGCAAAAGAAGAAAAGTGTCCTGAAATTGATGAAAACATTTGATTTTGGGCTCCGAAAATAGCCACAACCGAGCAAGATTGTTGTCCTCGTCGTAGAGCTCTCAGATAGCTTTCCAACGGTAAGCTGTACGCCGCATAACGCCTTACCGATCAAAAGTTATGGGCTTTGGAGCGACGGATACCTGGTCACAAGCCCTACACCCTCTGTTTGCGGGCCCAGCCTCTAAGTGAAGTGAAGTTGTCTTGCCCAAGGTGCCATGTGATTCGGTAATAGAAATGTGATGGATTATGTTTTCGTCCATTTTGCGGCTTAGGACGTACGATCCGGGATGAAAAAATAGCGTAAAATAAGAAAAGTGTCCCAAAACTTATGAAAATGTTCGATTTTGTTATCCGAAAATAGGCGCAGCCGAGCAAGCTAGGTGCCCCGATCATAGAGCTCTCAGAGAGCTTTCCAACGATATGCTTTGCGCCGCGTAACTCCTTACGGATCAAAAGTTAAGGGCACCAGAGCAACGGATACCTGGTCACAAGCCCCACGCCCTCTGTTTGCGTGCCCAGCCTCTACGTGAAGTGAAGTTGTCTTGCCCAAGGTGCTGTGTGATTCGGTAATAGAAATGTGATGGATTAGGTTGTCGTCCTTTTCGCTGTCACGACGTACGAAACTGGATGGAAAAACAGCGCAAAAGAAGAAAAGTGTCCCGAAACTGATGAAAATGTTTGATTTTGGGCTCCGAAAATAGGTGAAGGCGAGCATGCTTGGTGCCCCCGTCGTAGAGCTCTCGGAGAGCTTTCCAACGGTATGTTGTGCGCCGCGTAACTCCTTACGGATCAAAAGTTATGGGCACCGGAGCGACAGATACCTTGTCACAAGCCCCACGCCCTCTGTTTGCGGGCCCAGCCTCTACGTGAAGTGAAGTTGTCTTGCCCACGGTGCTGTGGGATTCGTTAATACAAATGTGATGGATTAAGTTGTTGTCATTTTCGCGGCTCACAACGTACGATTTGGGATGAAAAAACTGCGCAAAAGAAGAAAAATGTCCCAAAACTGATGAAAACGTTCGATTTTGGGCTCTGCAAACAGGTGCAGCCGACCAAGCTGGGTGCCCCGGTCATAGAGCTCTCAGAGAGCTTTCCAACGGTATGTTGTACACTGCGTAACTCCTTACGGATCAAAAGTTATGAGTACCGGAGCGACGAAAACTTGGTCACAAGCCCCACGCCCTCTGTTTGCGGGCCTAGCCTTTACATGAAGTGAAGTTGTCTTGCCCAAGGTGCCGTGTGATTCGGTAATAGAAATGTGATGGATTAGGTTGTCATTCTTTTTGCGGCTCACGACGTACGATCCGGGACGGAAAAACAACGTAAAACAAGAAACGTGTCCCAAAACTTATGAAAATGTTCCATTTTGGGCTCCGAACACAGGAGCAGCCGAGCAGGCTAGGTGCCTCCATCGTAGAGCTCTCAGAGAGCTTTCCAACCGTATGTTGTGCGCCTCGTGACTCCTTACGGATCAAAAGTTATGGGCACCGGAGCGACGGATACCTAGTCACAAGCCCCACGCCCTCTGTTTGCGGGCCCAGCCTTTACGTGAAGTGAAGTTGTCTTGCCCAAGGTGACGTGTGATTGGGTAACAGAAATGTGATGGATTAGGTTGTCGTCCTTTTCGCGGCTCACGACGTACGATCCGGGACGGAAAAATAGCGTAAAAGAAGAAAAGTGTCCCAAAACTGATGAAAATGTTCAATTTTGGGCTCCGAAAACAAGCGTAGCCGAGTAGGCTTGGTGCCCGCATCGTAGATCTCTCAGAGAGCTTTCCAACGGTATGTTGTGAGCCGCGTAACGCCTTACGGATGAAAACTTATGGGCACTGGAGCAACGGATACCTGGTCACAAGCCCCACACCCTCTGTTTGTGGTCCCAGCCTCTACGTGAAGTGAAGTTGTCTTGTGCAAGGTGTCATGAGATTCGGTAATAGAAATGTGATGGATTAGGTTGTCGTCCTTTTAGCGGCTCACGACGTACGATCCGGGATGAAAAAAATGCGCAAAAGAAGAAAAGTGCCCCGAAATTGATGAAAACGTTCAATTTTGGGCTCCGAAAATAGGCGCAACCGAGCAGGCTGGGTGCCCCCATCGTAGAGCTCTCAGATTGCTTTCCAACGGTATGATGTGTGCCACGTAACTCCTTACGGAGCAAAAGTTATGGGCACCGGAGCGACGAATACCTGGTCATAAGCCCCACGCCCTCTGTTTGCGGGCCCAGCCTCTACGTGAAGTGAAGTTGTCTTGCCTAAGGTGACATGTGATTTGGTAATAGAAATGTGATGGAATAGGATGTCCTCTTTTTTGCGGCTCACGACGTACGATCCGGGACGAAAAAACAGCGTAAAAGAAGAAAAATGTCCCAAAACTTTTGAAAATGTTCGATTTTGGGCTCTAAAAACAGGCGCAGCCAAGCAGGCTAGGTGCCCCCATCATAGAGCTCTTAGTGAGCATTCCAACGGTATCCTGTGCACAATTTAATGAAATACGACAGGACAAGAATTTAATGCATAAGATAAGCAACATATAATTTTACATAAACACATAGTTCTAGAAACAGTTAAGACAAGTTAATCATATAAGAACGTAGAACATAGAAGGCACAATTAACATTATCACACAATAACATATAGACAAGTCATCCTAATTACCTTAGGGCTCTACCCATGGTCTGAGAGTTAAACCCGGCTTAAGCAATCTAAGCTCTGATACCATTTCTTTCTATAAGGTATCACGCCCCAACCCGGCCTATAAAGGTTAGACTAGGGTGTGATCTAAACATTCAAGTCATGTCTCGTACTCAATCGTTCATGAAAGTTTAAAATTTAACTCCACAATTTTTTCAGAAAACCAACAGCATAACGGTTGTAATTGGGCTCTTTAGTTTGACCTAGTTCTCTAAACGCCTCAAAATTTCCAATCTCAATTTCATTTCCAACAAAGATTGATATTCATCAATTGAAACGCTACTAGTTGCCTCGAAGTCTCGTTTGATTAATAACCTAGCATGATACTATGTCTCGTTTGTTTGTTAATCATTGTTACAAACGTACCTGTTAATCTTAGCTTATCAATGAGTACCTGGTTAAGATTAGATGGTTCATTTTACTTAATCCCTACCTGATACTTCATAATCCTATGATAGATACTAGCCAATAGCGACAGCAAAACGACCACAGTAGTGTCTATCTAGTTATTATCAGTACAAACCAAAATTAGACCCCAAATTACAACGGGGGTCTTTTACATTATAATAGCAAGCATCGTAAGAAATGAAATAGTCTTCAAGCAACATATTGTTCACAAAATGGCCGTAGTCACGTAAGGCACATCGGGCAAGCATTCATTCCAAGGAATCATCGTTAGGCACGTCGTCCTCGGGTACCTGTTCTTGGTCTTCTTCACCTGAGATGATAAAAGAGGGTGAGTCCTTATGAACTCAGCGAGGGGGAACGAGAAATAGGTTTGAAACTCATTTTCCGGTTCAGCTTACGAAAACCCTTTTTGCAAGCATGAATATATCACAAGTAAGTACATAACATAATATAAAAGTAAAGGAACACAATTACCCGTCTTTCCTCCCCGAGGTCCTCTAGGAACCAAACGAGAGTACTAATACACATAGTGAAAAGGATACGGTGAACTTTTGCTCTCAGTTCATGTCAGTATCAGTTGTTGCGGCCGACTTCAAATCATCCCCTTATCTCGCGAAATGGGTGTACTCCGGATGTACCCCGAAATCCTACGACCTAACTCTCCGAGAAAGTCTAGCCCCCAAGCGAGAGAGGGAATTGGACAATGGTAGTCACGGTTGCACCGGCAAGCCCGATGCCGCCCGGTGTGCGTGAACGCTACCACGCCAGAATGAAATTTTGAAACCTTGTATGCATACACATTTATGACATGTAATATATCACATTAGGAGGACAACAAAATAGGTTGCCTCCGAGCAGTCATAAGATTACACATTGACAGTTAAACACGCGAGGCACGATATGACAAGTAAATTCACTTGAAAAGCACATGGAGTTATATGAATATTAAATGGGCAGCCATGTAACGCATGTAAATCAAGTCATATAACTCATTTCAAAGTTCACGTAATCAAATAATAAGATTATTCATCATGCAACGACATCTACATGGGACCGGGTGCAAGAAATGCCTACTTATCAACATGTAATCATCGAAATCATATTTAGGGCTATAAGGGCAACTACGGGCAGCCTACTAAACACATAATCAAACACAATATCCATAAGATCAACACTTAGCGAGTTTACCTAGTTACTAGGGTTTCAATTCGTGCTTACCCGTGCGATTAAACCCCAAGTCATCTCGTAATTAAGCTCAAGCCATGCATTGATTAATTCCAACACCCTCAAGCATTCAAAACAGTCCACACAACATCCAAATGCCACAATCCCAAGCATTTAATACAACAAAAGAAGCTACAATAATTTTTCTAAGCATTTCACCAAATGAAACCCTCACTGCAATGGACTGTATTCTCACAATCATTAAGACAAGCCAAAAATATCCAATTCCAGTTAATAAGATTTCAAATTAAAGCTTAAGAAGTGATCTAAATTCAGAAACAAACCTCGCATAATTTGGAGTTCGGGTTCAATAGTTATAGCCAAAACAGTGAGACTGCACAAAACTGTCCAGATTTGCACACATTTCAATACTTGTCGTTTTTTAGGGCCTTAGGGTCAGATTTAGCCTTAGTCCATTTCTGACAAAAATCTCCAGAACTGAAAACTCTAGCTGCACACCAAATTTCATGCATTTTGGATATTATTTACTAAGTCAAAACTAGTTCGTTCTACAAGGTCAGTGAATCTGCCAAAACCTGCTTCATTTTTTCCAGACTTTCCAGATTTGGACACATTTTGATAATTAGCCATTTTGAGGACCTTAGAATCAAAATTAGCTTTGGCCTATTTCTGAGAAAAATTCTTGGAACTGGCAAAACGAGTTACCTACCAATTTTCATGCATTTTCAACATCATTTACCTAGCAAAAATCACCTTGCACCAACAAGACAGAAAGCTGTCACATGCACGATTTCATCTATCATCACATTCTAGCCAAGAATCTTGCCATGCATGTTTATAAAAGCTCATGAACACACATATATCTCAAGTACAGAAGTAAAGATAGACATTTAAGGGTATGCATGTGGTTTTTTGAAAGATTTTCAAGAAGTTTTAGCCCTCACCTTAGCAAAACAACAAGAAGATGCACAAGACTCTTGATGGTTGCACAAGATTGACTCTTTTCCTTGCTTAGCCGAGATACCACTCAATTTTCTCTAATTTCCTAGCTTAGTAACCAAGTTCTTAGTAGGTGCATGTGGTTAGAACAAGAAGAAGAGAAATGGAAGCTAGCAAACTCACCTAAACCGAAATGGAAGTGCTAAAGTTTTGCATGTGCATTTCTTTGCTCCTAGCTTTGCTTGGTCGAGTTCCTTGGTTGCTTGGAAGTCTTGAAGAGCCTTAGGATGAAGAACTTAGCTATGGAGTCTACAATATTTAGCTAGGGCCGAGAGAGAGAGAGAAGAATGAGAGGGAGAGAGAAGAATGAGAGGAAATGAGAGAAATGAAAGAAAAATAAAAGCCTTGCAAATGTTGAAGCTTATGTCGGCCTAAAGCATGTAAATTTCAGACTTTTGTGTCTTCAAGAAGCATTTTGAATTACCTAGCATGGGCAAGGAGCTTGTGTCGAAATGGTGGAGCTTTGGATAGAGTTTAGAGCCAATTTTTTTTTTATGCATTGTGTCATTAAATTGTCATAGAATGTTTGAGGAATAAATTTTGAAATTGGATTGCATGCACAAAGCTCCTAGTGGTCGGCCAAAGAGGTGTTCAAATCTGAATTTTTTGTTTGTTCAAGGCTTATTTTATTGTGTGTTTGGGATATGCAAACAATTATGAATAAAGAATAAAGAAAGTCTAGCTTTTGGTGCAATTTCGTCTTCTAGTGCATTGACTTAGCATTTTAATATTAGTTAGTGGGATTTGTAGGATTAATTAATGACCTAGTGCTTCATATAAGATGCTTTCTTGATTAGCGTGAGGGCACGCTTTCCTAGGTCTAGGGCACGTACTGCGAGGTAAGGCACGAACTACGAGACATGCACGTTTCCTAAGTAAATGCACGTAACCCTAAATGAATGCACGTAATTCAATGCAAGGCACACAAAACGAAACACGATTCTTAAATCTAGGTCAAAGCACGCAAAATCTAGGTTAGGGCACACGAAACGAGGTATCGCACGCAAATCGAGGTCGGGCCTCATATCCTCCCCTCCGTAAAAGAATTTCGTCCCGAAATTCAATATTACCTTTGAAATAAAGCTGGATACTGTTGCTCCATCTGGTCTTGCCTTTCCCATGTTGCTTCTTCAACTCCATGATGATCCCACAACACTTTCACCATCGGTATAGATTTGTTGCGCATCTCCCGATCTTGCTGTTCTAGGATCCGAATGGGCTTCTCCTCATAAGACAAGTTCTCCCAAAGCTGCAACGGCTCTGGCTCCAAGATATGCGATGGATCAGGGTTGTACTTCCGTAGCATAGAAACATGAAAGACGTCGTGAATATTGGAGAGGTTTTGGGGTAGTTCCAGGCGGTACGCCAACTTGCCAACCTTCTCAATTATTTCAAATGGTCCTACAAACCTCGGGCTTAACTTTTCACCCTTGCCGTGTTTAATCAGTCCCCTCCGTGGTGATATCTTCAAGAACTCCTTGTCGCCGACCTCAAACTCTAGGCTCCATCTCCATCGGTCTGCATAACTTTTCTGCTTGCTTTGGGCGGTAATCATCCGTTTTCGGATGAGGTGGATATTATCAACAGTCTTCATAAGTTCAGGTAGAAGGGTCGGGTCAAAAGTCTTCGTCTCACCTACTTCATCCCAGTAAATTGGGGATCGACACTTACGTCCATACAATGCCTCAAATGGGTCCATCCCGATAGTGGCCTGATAACTATTATTATAAGCAAACTCTGCTAGAGACAGGTATTTCTCCCAACCTTTCCCGAAGTCTAAAACACATGCCCTCAGCATATCCTCCAGAATCTGAATAGTTATCTTCGATTGTCCATCAGTCTGAGGGTGATAAGCCGTGCTGAAACTCAACTTCGTTCCCAAAGCTTCTTGCAATCTCTTCCAAAATCGGGAAGTAAAACGAGGATCCCTATCCGATACAATACTCGTAGGCATCCCGTGCAATCTTACAATCTCCGCCACATACATATCTCCCAACTTCTCAGGACTATCCTCCTTGTTCATCGGTAAGAAGTGCGCTGACTTAGTCAATCTATCCACTATGACCCAAACGGCGTCATGAGCCTTTTGTGACCTGGGCAGGTCCATGACAAAGTCCATAGTTATATGTTCCCATTTCCATTGAGGAATCTCCAACGGCTGAAGTAAACCTGCGGGTCGTTGATGTTCCGCTTTGACTCTCTGGCAAGTCAAACACTGTGCCATAAACTCCGTAATCTCTCTCTTCATGTTATTCCACCAATAGTGTTGCTTCAAATCCTAGTACATCTTTGTTCCGCCGGGGTGAATAGTATATCTTGAATTATGGGCTTCTTCAAGAATCTTCTTTTTCAGCTCTGGCTCATTAGGAACACAAATCCGACTCCTGAACCTCCAAATACCATCATCATGAAACTTGAAATCTGCGTTGCTTTCTTTAATTTTCTGAAACTGTTGGTCCTTCTGTTGAGCCTCTTGTAATTCAGACAACAAGGTCGATTGAGCTTGTGTAGTGGCAAAAAGTAACCCTTTTCGAGTCAACTGTGGTTTCCACAAAAATGCTTCCTCCAACAACTCCTGCACCTTGACTTCCAGTTTTGCCATGCTCGCTTTCCTACATAAGGCATCTGCAACTACATTTGCTTTACCGGGCACATAATTGATTGTGCAGTTATAATCATCCAAAAGCTCCATCCACTGCCTTTGCCTCATATTCAACTCTTTTTGTGAGAACAAGTATTTCAAGCTCTTGTGATCAGTAAACACCTCGAACTTGTTACCCCACAGATAGTGCCTCCATTTCTTGAGTGCAAACACAATAGCCGCTAACTCCAAATCATGCGTCGGGTAGTTCAATTCATACGGTTTCAGTTTCCTAGAGGCATACGCAATCACTCTACCATTTTGTATCAACACACAACCTAGACCTTCCTTCGAAGCATCGCTATAGATTACAAAACCTTGACTCCCTTCAGGCAATGCAAGAACAAGTACGGTAGTCAATCTTTTCTTCAATTCTTGGAAGCTGTTCTCACACTTGTCATCCCACACAAACTTTATTTTCTTTTGAGTGAGCTTTGTAAGCGGTCCTGCAATCTTAGAGAAATCCTTCACGAACCTCCGATAATAGCCGGCTAGACCAAGAAAACTCCGAACCTCCGTAACGTTTTCCGACTTCTTCCAAGACATCACCGCTTCTATCTTTGCTGGATCCACTGCTATTCCCTCTTGGGATATGATATGCCCCAAAAATGCAATCTGCTGCAACCAAAATTCACATTTGCTAAACTTTGCATACAATTGATGCTCTCGAAGTTTCTGCAATACCAATCGCAGATGTTGTTCATGCTCAGCCTCAGATTTCGAGTACACCAAAATATCATCAATGAAGATCACTACAAATTGGTCCAAGTAGGGTTGAAACACCCTGTGCATCAAGTCCATAAAAGCTGTAGGGACATTAGTTAGTCCAAAAGGCATCACCACATATTCATAATGCCCATACCTCGTCCTGAAAGCCGTTTTAGGAACATCCTCTTTTTTGATCCGCAACTGATAGTACCCTTGTCTTAAGTCAAGCTTCGAATACACTTTGGCTCCTTGAAGTTGATCAAACAACTCATCGATTAGTGGAAGTGGGTATTTATTCTTGATGATCACTTGGTTCAATCCTTGGTAATCGATGCATAGCCTCAGCGTTCCGTCTTTCTTCTTTACAAATAGGACTGGTGCACCCCACGAAGAAGAACTTGGTTGAACAAACCCCTTCTTCAAAAATCCTTGCAATTGGCCCTTCAATTCTTGTAGCTTGGCTAGTGCCATATGATAGGGAGCTTTAGATATCGGCTAGGTGCCAGGCAATAATTCTATAATGAACTCGATCTCCCGATTTGGGGGTAAACCGGGCAATTCTTCTGGAAACACATCTGCATAGTCTTTGATCACTGGCATCTCCTCCAACTTAGCTTTGTCTGACGGCTTGTTAATGAGGTAAGCTAAGTATCCATTACACCTTTTTCTCAAGGACTTCATTGCTTTCATAGATGAAATGATGGAACTTCCGGTGAAATCTCTTCAACCCATTACCTCTAGTATTGGTTGACCAGGTATCCGGAACGTTATAATCTACGTCTGGCAATCTAGTTGGGCATGATGCTTTACCAACCAGTCCATCCCTAAGATGACCTCATAGTCTCGAAAAGGTAACACAATAAGATTAGCCGAGAATTCCTTATCTTTAATTTGGATTTTACATGCTTTACAAGCTGAGCTAGTAACAAGTTTAGAACCCATCGGAGTACCAACTTCTACTTCGTAAGGCAAACATACAACTCATAGTTTCACACGTTGTACACATAAGGGAGTAATAAATGAATGAGTAGCACCCGGATCAATTAGTACCCTAACAGGTTGATTCAGTATGAAGAATGTACCTTCAACAACAGCAGTCTCCTTTGGAAGCTCCTGGCACTCAATAGCATAAGCTCAAGCCTGAACTCTAGGAATTGGAGGCTGGGCTCTACCAGCTGCGTTAACCTGATCCTGTCCTGCTTGCCATTTAGGGCAATCCTTGATCTGATGCTGATCACTGCCACACCACACACATCGTCCTGACTTCTTCCAGCACTGGGTCTCGGTATGCCCCTTCTTGTCACAGTAAGAACAGTTGACAGACTGAGTAGCAGGTGAACTACTTGTGGATCCGCAGGTGGAAGAGGCTGATGGCGTCTTAGTCAGGCCACGATTATTCACTGGTCTGTTCTGGCTCTGGCCCTGACTACGACTCTGGCTCTGGAATTTTCTCTGTTGACCTGAAAGATGGTATGGTTTCTTGTTCGGCTAACTCGAACCAGCTCTATCAAGTTTTCTTTTCTCAACTCGGGAAGCAGCAGCAAAGAGAGCAGAATAGGTATCGAAGTCATGCGAACCCAACTAGTCCTGAATTTCTAGCCTCAATCCAGTCGTGAATTTCCACATCTTCGCCTCTGGAGTACTGACCATGTATTGAGCATAAAGGGATAGTCGGTCAAAACGAGCCTCGTACTGGGCCACCGTCATGCTACCCTGGTTCAGGTGCATGAATTCCTCAATCCGCCTCTGCCTGAAAACTGCAGGTACATATTTCTCCTTGAATGCCTTAACGAAATTACCCCACAAGCGAAGGGTATGATCATTTTCCCACAGTGCCTCCACAGTGTGCCACCAATGCTCAGCATCCCTGTGCAACAAAAACACAGCAAACTCTACCTTTTCTTCATCAATATAATCAAGTGGCCTGAAAATCCTCTCGATCTCAGACAGCCAAGCCTCTGCTTTCTCATCATCAGCTTCCCCGTGGAATTTGGACGGATAAAAGTCAAGGAACTCCCTCATTCTGCTAAGTCTGCCATTGTTACCATCATTCCTGTTATTGTTGTTGTTTGCTTCACGTGCATCTTGACGTTCCATCACACGTGATACGCGATCCATGGCATTCGCCATCATATTAAACATAGCCATGCCGGGATTAGTTTGATAGGCATCTCCGGTCTCTTGGGGCTCACTGCTCTTATTAGTAGTGCGGGTACTAGGGCCAGCCATCTATAGGCACAGATTACGATGCACAATTTATTAAAATATGACAGGACAATAATTTAATGTATAAGATATGCAACATATAATTTTACATAAACACATAGTTATAGAAATAGTTAAGACAAGTTAATCACACAAGAACATAGAACATAGAAGGCACAATTAACATTATCACACAATAACATATAGACAAGTCATCCTAATTACCTTAGGGCTCTACCCATGGTCCGAGAGTTAAACCCGGCTTAAGCAATCTAAGCTCTGATACCATTCTTTCTATAAGGTGTCACGCCCCAACCCAGCTTATAAAGGTTAGACTAGGGTGTGATCTAAATATTCAAGTCATGTCTCGTACTCAATCGTTCATGAAAGTTTAACACTTAACGTTTAGCATAGACTCCACAATTTTTTCAGAAAACCAGCAGCATAACGGCTGTAATTGGGCTCTTTAGTTTGACCTAGCTCTCTAAACACCTCAAAATTTCCAATCTCAATTTCATTTCCAACAAAGATTAATATTCATCAATTGAAACGCTACTAGTTATCTCGAAGTCTCGTTTGATTAATAACCTAGCATGATACTATGTCTCGTTTGTTTGTTAATCCTTGTTACAAACGTACCTGTTGATCTTAGCTTATCAATGAGTACCTGCTTAAGATTGAATGGGTTCATTTTACTTAATCCTTACCTGATACTTCATAATCCTATGATAGATACTAGCCAATAACGACAGCAAAACGACCATAGTAGTGTCTATCTAGTTATTATCAATACAAGCCAAAAATAGACCACAAATTACAACGGGGGTCTTTTACATTATAACAGCAAGCATCATAAGAAATGAAATAGTCTTCAAGCAACATATTGTTCACAAAATGGCCATAGTCACGTAAGGTACGTAGGGCAAGCAATCATTCCAAGGAATCATCGTTAGGCACGTCATCCTCGGGTACCTGTTCTTGGTCTTCTTCACCTGAGATTATAAAAGAGGGTAAGTCCTTATGAACTCAGCGGGGGGAACGAGAAATAGATTTGAAACTCATTTTCTAGTTCAGCTTATGAAAACCCTTTTTGCAAGCATGAATATATCACAAGTAAGTACATAACATAATATAAAAGTAAATAAACACAATTACCCGTCTTTCGTCCCTGAGGTCCTCTAGGAACCAAGCGAGAGTACTTATACACATAGTGAAAAGGATACGGTGAGCTTTTGTTCTCAGTTCATGTCAGTATCAGTTGTTGTGGCCGACTTCAAATCATCCCCTTATCTCGCCAAATGGGTGTACTCTGGATGTACCCCGAAATCCTACGACCCAACTCTTCGAGGAAGTCTAGCCCCCAAGCGAGAGAGGGAATTGGACAATGGTAGTCACGATTGCACCGGCAAGCTTGATGCCGCCCGATGTATGTGAACGCTACCACGCCAGAATGTAAGGTTGCAACCTTGTATGCAACGCACATTTATGACATGTAATATATCACATTAGGAGGACAACAAAGTAGGTTGCCTCCGAGCAGTCATAAGATTGCACATTGACAGTTAAACACGCGAGGCACGATATGACAAGTAAATTCACTTGAAAAGCACATGGAGTTATATGAATATTAAACGGGCAGCCATGTAACGCATGTAAATCAAGTCATATAACTCATTTCAAAGTTCACGTAATCAAATAATAAGATTATTCATCATGCAACGACATCTACGTGGGACCGGGTGCAAGAAATGCCTACTTATCAACATGTAATCATCGAAATCATATTTAGGGCTATAAGGGCAACTACGGGCAGCCTACTAAACACATAATCAAACACAATATCCATAAGATCAACACTTAGCGAGTTTACCTAGTTACTAGGGTTTCAATTCGTGCTTACCCGTGCGATTAAACCCCAAGTCATTACGTAATTAAGCTCAAGCCATGCATTGATTAATTCCAACACCCTCAAGCATTCAAAACAGTCCACACAACATCCAAATGCCACAATCCCAAGCATTTAATACAACAAAAGAAGCTACAATAATTTTTCTAAGCATTTCACCAAACGAAACCCTCACTGCAATGGACTGGATTCTCACAATCATTAAGACAAGCCAACGATCTCCAATTCCAGTGAATAAGATGTCAAATTAAAGCTTAAGGAGTGAACTAAATTTAGAAACAAACCTCGCATCATTTGGAGTTCGGGTTCAATAGTTATAGCCAAAACAGTGAGACTGCACAAAACTATCCAGATTTGCACACATTTCAATACTTGTCATTTTTGAGGGCCTTAGGGTCAGATTTAGCCATAGTCCATTTCTGACAAAAATCTCCAGAACTGAAAAATATAGCTGTAAATAAAATTTTATGCATTTTGGATATTATTTACTAAGTCAAAACTGGTTCGTTCTACAAGGTTAGTGAATCTGCCAAAACCTGCTTCATTTTTTTCAGACTTTCCAGATTTTGACACATTTTGATAATTAGCCATTTTGAGGACCTTAGATTCAAAATTAGCTTTGGCCTATTTCTGCAAAAAATTCTCAGACCTGGAAAACTAGTTACCTACCAATTTTCACGCATTTTCAACATCATTTACCTAGCCAAAATCACCTCGCACCAGCAAGACAGAAAGCTGTCACATACCCGATTTCATCTATCATCACATTCTAGCCAAGAATCTTGCCATGCATGTTTATAAAAGCTCATGAACACACATATATCTCAAGTACAAAAGTAAAGATAGACATTTATGGGCATGCATGTGGTTTTTTGAAAGATTTTCAAGAAGTTTTAGCCCTCACCTTAGCAAAACAACAAGAAGATGCACAAGACTCTTGATGGTTGCACAAGATTGACTCTTTTCCTTGCTTAGCCGAGACACCACTCAATTTTCTCAAATTTCCTAGCTTAGTAACCAAGTTCTTAGTAGGTGCATGTGGTTAGAACAAGAAGAAGAGAAATGGAAGCTAGCAAACACACCTAAACCGAAATGGAAGTGCTAAGGGCTTGCATGTGCATTTCTTTGTTCCTAGCTTTGCTTGGTCGAGTTCCTTGGTTGCTTGGAAGTCTTGAAGAGCCTTAGGATGAAGAACTTAGCTATGGAGTCTACAATATTTAGCTAGGGCCGAGAGAGAGAGAGAAGAATGAGAGGGAGAGAGAAGAATGAGAGGAAATGAGGGAAATGATAGAAAAATAAAAGCCTTGCAAATGTTGAAGCTTGGTCGGCCTAAAGCATGTAAATTTCAGACTTTTGTGTCTTCAAGAAGCATTTTGAATTACCTAGCATGGGCAAGGAGCTTGTGTCGAAATGGTGGAGCTTTGGATAGAGTTTTGAGCCAATTTTGTTTATGCATTGTGTCATTAAATTGTCATAGAATGTTTGAGGAATAAATTTTGAAATTGGATTGCATGCACAAAGCTCCTAGTGGTCGGCCAAAGAGGTGTTCAAATCTGAATTTTTTGTCTTGTTCAAGGCTTATTTTATTGTGTGTTTGGGATATGCAAAGAATAAAGAATAAAGAATGTCTAGCTTTTGGTGCAATTTCGTCTTCTAGTGCATTGACTTAGCATTTTAATATTAGTTAGTGGGATTTGTAGGATTAATTAATGACCTAGTGCTTCGTATAAGATGCTTTCTTGATTAGCGTGAGGGCACGCTTTCCTAGGTCTAGGGAACGCACTACGAGGTAAGACACGAACTACGAGACGAAAGCACGTTTCCTAAGTAAATGCACGCAACCCTAAATGAATGCACGTAATCCAATGCAAGGTACACAAAATGAAATACGATTCTTAAACCTAGGTCAAGGCATGCAAAATCTTGGTTAGGCACACGAAATGAGGTATTACACGCAAATCGAGGTCGGGCCTCACATTGTCGTCCGTTTTGAGGCTCACGACGTACGATTCGGGACAGAAAAATAGCGTAAAAGAAGAAAAGTATCCCAAAAATTAAGAAAATGTTCGATTTTGGGCTCCAAAACAGGCGCAGCCAAGCAAGCTAGGCACCCCCATCATAGAACTCTTAGAGAGGTTTCCAACGGTATGCTGTGCGCCGCGTAACTCCTTACGGATCAAAAGTTATGTGCACCAGAGTGACGGATACCTGGTCATAAGCCCCACGCCCTCTATTTGCGGGCCCAGCCTCTGAAAGAATCTTTCTTTTTAGAGTTATGGAATCATATAGATTAAAACCAAGAGGAATCCATGGCTAGAATTTCAAAAATTTCTATAACAAAGTCTATATTCATCCAAAAACTCTACTCTTGATTTCATGTGGTTAACATATGGTAAGCATATATTCAAGCATATATCTATATAGTAAAGAGGTAGATTTAGATATACCTCTTGTAGATCTTGCAAAGATGATAATGATGATGATGAACAAGCTTTGACAAGTCCTCCCACAAATGCAAGAGCTCTAGGTTGTCCACACAAGCTTGAATGAGTTCCTTAATCACCAAAGGTTTTATGCTAGTCTTCTTTGGGATGTTTTTAAACTAGAATAAGAGTTTTTTTCTGAAAAATTGAAACCTCTTCTTGGGCTGCACATGCAATGGATGAAAATTGCACGATAAAAAGAGAAGACAAAATTGTTCTTCTCAATGCATTGTGTTTTGCTATGCATGCCTTGTGTAATGTGTTCCTTGTTTTATGCATTGTATGTAGTGTATTTAGAAGACAACAATTGCACTTCTCAATGCATCAAAACATGTGCTTTGTCTTCTTTTATCTTAACCATTAATTTCAAAAATAATGGTCAACTTGATGATTTGGAATAATCTTAGCCATCTATTTGGCATCTTCATTTTTCAAGACTAATATGTATATATACATATCATATACATGTATATATACTTTATTAATCTTGTATTTGTACATTTAATTTAATCTAATCATTATTAGTTTAAATTAAGGAAACTAACTTTCCGTATTTGTACTTTTGTCCCAACACTTATAAATAATTACACATTCGGCCCATTACTACTTAATGGCCGAGCATTGCCAACGCTAACACTTTAACGTTCCAAAACCAAATTCAAGCTTATCCGAAACTCATTCAATTACGCTTTATTTTGTGTGACTCTCTAGATTCACCGCCATAGAGCAATGAGGGAACATTAAACGACTTTAATATATTTTTGGGAATATCTCCGCCATTTCCAAAATACCCTCACGTTCTAGAGTGACGTCTAGCAACGTATCAAGACAATTTATATAGCAATGAAGTCAAACAGGTGAATCAATTTATAGTCGCGAATAATCGTACAGTTTAATCCTTCTATTAATACGTCCCGATCGAGCAAAGACCCTGAAAAGATTAAGTCTATAAACTCGATAACGATGCAAATATCTAATAGGGTAGAATGAGAGATGACATTCATGGAAACACTTTTCCATCATCCATGCCTTGGCCAAGGACTTCCTCATTGTACAACTGAAATTAGATTGCATAGGACATCACCTCACACCGGAGGTTAATAGATCCTTTCTCGACAATTACCTGTCAACCACTATACTAGAAAGATAATATGCAAGATGTCGTAACTTATCTTGACAAGTCAAAGACAAGTGTTGTCCAAGTGCTAATATTAAATTTCAATATATGTTACAGCCGTAATTTCTCAAGTCTAAGGATTACATGTACATTCGCAACGAATAACAAACTATTAATTCGAAGTCATGTAGTTTGTTACTTATGTCACATTCAATGATCTATTCTACTAATAATCATTCACGTGATTGTTAATTGCATTATATGTTGTTATGGCTCATGGCTCACCATCCTTTACCATTAATATCTAATATCAATCAAAGGTAACAATTCACGTGATAGTCCATAATAGATTTTTCTAGTCCCGGTCAAATAATCTAAGGACTACGAATAGTTTTAGATATTCTATATACGCAAGAAACATGCTAAGATATTCCAACACATTTTGGAATATATTTCTATTACAAGAATATCAGGGGACACATTCATATAATATAAAAGCGGAGAATATGAACATCCATAAACTGCCATTGATAAATATACAAGTTTACATAAAATGCCAAAAAATAGGTCATCTAACCACATAGCATTAGGGAATATCGCTAACAATCTCCCACTTGAACTAATGTAGTATTACAAAAGGCTAACGCATCATACTATGGTATCGCATACCCATCTTCTCAAGATGACAATCCATCTGTGACTGACTTAAAGCTTTCGTGAGTGGGTCAGCTACATTATCTAGGGTTGGAACTTTCTACAAGCTTATATCTTTTCGAGCAACAATCTCTCGAATGATATGAAACCTCCTTTCAATATGTTTGGATTTTTGGTGAGATCTCGGTTCCTTGGCTTGTGCAATCGCCCCATTTTTATCACAATACAAAGGTATCGACATTTCAATGGACGGAACAACTTCAAGCTCTTTTAAGAATTTCTTCATCCAAACTGCTTCTTTTGCAGCATCACATGCAGCAATGTACTGGGCTTCAGTAGTAGAATCAGCAGTCACAGGTTGTTTGGAACTCTTCCAACTGACTGCTCCTCCATTAAATACAAAAATGAATCCTGATGTAGACTTTCTATCATCTCTATCAGATTGAAAATCTGAATCAATGTATCCTTCAATACGGAGTTCACCGCCTCCATAGATTAAATCTAAATCCTTAGTTCTTCTCAAGTACTTAAGGATGTGTTTTACAGCTATCCAGTGACCATCACATGGATCGGACTGATATATGCTCGTAGCACTTACTGCATAAGCAAGATCAGGTCACGTACATAGCATGCATGGCATACATGAGACTACCTATGGTGGAAGCATATGGTATTCATTCCATGCGTTGTCGTTCCTCATCGATTTTAGGAGACATTTCTTTAGAGAGATGCACACCGTGCCTCGTAGGCAAGAGGCCTTTCTTAGAACCCTCCATCTTGAATTTGTTCAAGATCCTTTCTATGTACATGCTTTGGGATAAACCAATTAATCTTTTCGTTCTATCCCTATAGACACAAATTCCTAAGATATAAGTGGTTTCTCCCAAATCTTTCATGGAGAATTTATTGATCAACCAAACCTTTGTGGACATCATATGACTTGTGTCATTTCCCATGATCAGTATATCATCTACATACAAGATAAGAAAAGTGATCGCACTCCCACTAACCTTCTTGTAAACACAGGGTTCATCATCATTTCTAATGAAACCAAACTCCTTGGTTTCATCATTAAATCTGATGTTCCAACATCGGGAAGCCTATTTGAGACCATAAATTGATCTCTTAAGCTTGCATACTTTATGATGTTTGGATTCAAAACTGACAGGTTGTTCCATATAGATATCTTCCTCAAGATATCCATTAAGAAACGCGGTTTTAACATCTATTTGCCATATATCATAATCATAGTATGCGGCAATTGCAAGCATTATGCGAATAGACTTAAGCATAGCAACCGGTGAAAAAGTCTCGTCATAATCAACACCTTGTTTCTGACGATAACCTTTTGCAATGAGTCTAGCTTTAAAAGTTTCAACTTTTCCATCTGCTCCCAGTTTTCTCTTGAAGACCCATTTGCAACCAATAGGTACGATACCTTCAGGTATGTCTACCAAGGTCCAAATATCGTTAGAGTACATGGAGTCTATTTCAACTTGCATTGCCTGTTTCCATTTCTCAGAATCGATATCATGTATCGCTTCATCATAAGTAGCAGCATCATCAATTTGATCGTTATCCCCAACAACAAACAATTTTTGCGCTTCCTCAAGAAGATATCCATATCTTTCAGGAGGATGGGATATCCTACTAGACGTACGAGGAATTTGTGTTGTGACTTGTTCTAGACTGTCTTGAACAGTTTCAGAATCTTGATTTGGGTCATTTTGTGGTTCAGAGGACGATTCCTCTATTTCTACTTTTCTTCCTGAGCCATCTTCTTGAATAAACTCTTTTTCAAGAAAGATAGCATCACGGCTGATCAAAATCCTTTGATCACTAGGAAAATAGAAATAATATCCTTTACTTTCCTTAGGATATCCCACAAAACGACCTTTATCAGATCTAGTTTCCAATTTGTCCGTCTTAAGTTTTTTAACAAAAACGGGACAGCCCCAAATCTTAATGTGATTAAGACTTGGTTTCCTACCAACCTATAACTCATACGGTGTAGTAGGAACAGCTTTAGATGGAACTCTATTCAATAGATAAATAGCCGTAAGAAGTGCATAACCCCACAAATAGGGAGATCCGTATAACTGATCATAGATCGTACCATATCCATTAATGTACGATTCCTACGTTCAGATACCCCATGTAATTGTGGTGTAGCTGGTGGCGTTGTTTGTGAGGTAATACCAGTCTCTTTGAGATAATCAAGAAACTCGATACTCAAGTATTCACCTCCACGATCTGATCGTAGAGTTTTGATTCTTTTTCCCAATTGGTTTTCTACTTCAGCCTTAAACTCTTTGAATTTTTCAAAAGCTTCAGACTTATACTTCAACAAGTATACATAACCATATCGTGAATAATCATCAGTAAAAGTTATGAAGTAGTAATAACCACCGTGAGCCATTTTCCTAAATAGTCCACAAATATCACTATGTATTAATCCTAACAATTCTATAGCTCTTGTACCTTGTCCAATAAAAGGTGACTTGGTCATCTTACCAAGAATGCAAGATTTGCATGTAGGGTTGGGTTCACATCCCAATGAACTAATGAGTTCATTTTGAACCATCCATGCCAATCTTTTATCATTGATATGACCAAGCCTTAAGTGCCATAATTGTCTTGGATTAATTTGGTTATCTCGAGGATGCTTTTCTTTTGAAGTAGTAGTTGATGTAGATGTAAAATTTATGCTATGACTTGTATCTAAATGATAAAGACCGTTTACCAAAAAAGCCTTGCCAACATATCATTACTATAACGAATATTACAGCAATTGTTTACAAATGAAAATTCATAATTTTTCGATGCAAGCTTAGGAATAGACATGATATTCCTAATTGCATTTGGTACATACAAAACATCTTTAAGATTTAATACATGTCCAGTAGGCATATGCACATCAAAACTACCTCTGGCTAAAGCTGCAACATTTGCCCCGTTGCCAACCTTCAAAACGACTTCACGCTTCCGAAGCGAACTCCGATCACTTAGATTCTGTTCAGAAACACAAATGTGAGAAGTTGCACCAGAATCTAAAATCCACGAAGTATTATGATGACCAATTGACAAATTAGTCTCAATCACAAAAATAAAATAAATATTACCTTTATCAGCGGCTACCTTAGCCTTTTGTTCCTTCAACTCCTGAAGGTATAAAGGACAGTTTCTTTTCCAGTGACCATCTTTTTGACAATGAAAACAAACACCCTTAGGTGATTTCATCTTCCCCTTTGCTTTAGCCACACCACCCGAAGCTTTAAGAGTCGAGCCTTTCTTCTTGTTGTTCTTCTTCTTCTTCTTTGGCTTGGTGCCAGAAGTAGAAGCAACTGCAAGAACATGCTCATTTCCTTTACCCTTCATTTGACCTTGTACAGTGGTCAACATATTTAGTAACTCAGGCAAGGAACACTCAAGCTTGTTCATGTGAAAGTTTACGGTGAATTGGTTGAATGATGGTGGCAGAGATTGTAGAATTAAGTCAGTCTGGAGTTGATAGTCCATTGTGAAGTCAAACGCCTCAAGCTGAGTAATCAAATTAATCATCCTGAGGGTATGTTTGTTCACATCTGAACCTTCATCCATACGAGCCCTGAATAATTCTTTAGATATCTCGTATCTAACAGTACGACTCTGTTCACCATATAGCTCTTGCAAGTTCCGAATCATGCTTGCGGCATCAGGCATCTTATCATGATGACGCTACAACTCATTATTCATCGATGCAAGTATGTAACTCTTAGCACGTAAATCATGTTCAACCCATTGATCATAAGTTTCACGTTCAGCCTCAATGACTGTCTCAGGCAGATTAGCTGGAGGGGCATTGTCCAAAACATACTCAATCTTTTCCATACGTAGAACGATTCTAAGGTTGCGTGTCCAATCATTGAAATTCGGTCCGGTTAAGCAATTTTTATCGAGGATACGGGCTAAGGGGTTCATAATTGAAGCTATGATACAAACTGCAGAAAAGTAAAATAATGCAAAAAGTAAGATTGCAAGTAATGCAAACAAGTAAGACTATTTAATTTGGACTTCAATTAAATAGTACCTCCCACTAATCTTATCGGATCTCCTACTCCCAAAATGAGAAACGTGAATCTAATAAAGATTCCTTAGTAGGATGACCAAATTTTCTTAAGGCTAATATCTCTCAACTTTGGTGTATTATTGAAATATTACTTTAAGAGTAAACAACTATTGCTATCTATATCATCATATAGGAGTTGGTCAATTTTTAGCCCCTAAATCACATTAAACTCAGCTTTAGTGCATTATTGATCTAGTGATCTAGTTAGATTAAGCCCACCATCTAAGTGAATGCGATAAGTTGAATCCTATGACCTCAACTTTAGTGTATTCTTGGCACATATGATTTTGGAGCATTACAACATCTCTATGTGAACTAGGCATACAAATGACTTATCATGAACTATATCTTTCTACCTTTGGGTTAGACAAGCTATATTCATTTTAAGCCATTATAGTCCTAGGATGGTGGAGGGCTACGATAAAACTCCTTTTACCGTTTTACAATCTAATCTTAGTTTGCACATAGGGAGCTTTTGATTTTAAAGATCTCGGTTATGCATACAAGTCTATTTAAAAACCAATATCACATATAAGCAATTAAACAAGCATATATGCATCAAAATAAAGTAAGGTGGATCATGGACTTAGTGTAATAAAACCAAGCCTAGAGAAACCAAATAAGCACATCATGAATGTCTTCAATGGCCTTGACTTATTGGTTTCACTTTCATTTGAAAAGCCTCCAACTCCTTGAAAGTCTTCAACTCCTTTGCAAAACTACTTAGTAGATTACATCAATATGTCTCACTACAACAAGCTCTCTCTTGCAAAAATAATAAAGTGAGACTTATGCCTCATTTACAAGCCAATGAATGAATGAATAATTATTACAAAACCATCTAATAAATTACAACCATTCATCATCCACTAAGCTAAGTCCATGATCCAACCATCAATCACCATTCATCACAAATTCATAAAGTATTGAATATGCATCAAATACATACATTCAAGAAAACTAAATGAACACTTTGCAACAAGTTTCATATCTTGATCTTGTAACATCTCATGTTAAACAACACACAAAAACACTCAATAAAAACCAACTTTTAGTACATCCATGTTGAACAAGACCCAATGCAAATCCATTGTTAATTTCATGGCCCAATTTGAGTTCTTAGGCTTATATTAATATGATCTAATCTTATTAGACTTAAGCCCACTGATTTTAGGCCCATTGGGCTTAAACAAAATCCAATCAATTAGCCATGACTTTTAATTTATGACCCATCATAAATCTGCTGCACATGTACCAACTGTTTTGACTCGTTTAACTAATCTACAATTCTCCAAAAATTCTAAAATTTTGTAGAGAGAAATTTCATCGAGTGTAGATAGTTTTAGAATCAAACGAAACTCAATTCGGAGTTAAATTCACTGAGTTATGCCTCTTACAACACAACTGCGCAAACTGTCCAGATTTGCGCGAGAATCAGTGAACCTACTGAAATGGTTCTAAATGAGACCCTTAGCCATGAAATTAGGAGATGCATATTAGAGGATGAAATGTTCTACTATCTCTATAGCATAACATAACCAAAAATCAGGCCCAAACAACAACATTTGATGTGTCAAAACAGCCACGCAAAATCAGTGCGCAGAAAACTTGCAAAGTTGCTGAAAACATTTTTCTTGTTCCTTTTGTGCTCAAGACTCTAGAAACTTTGAGCAAACACATATGTAATCACATGAATCATCAAGCCTAGCTCTGATACCACTTGAAAGAATCTTTCTTTTTAGAGTTATGGAATCATATAGATTAAAACCAAGAGGAATCCATGGCTAGAATTTCAAAATTTTCTATAACAAAGTCTATATTCATCCAAAAACTCTACTCTTGATTTCATGTGGTTAACATATGGTAAGCATATATTCAAGCATATATCTATATAGTAAAGAGGTAGATTTAGATATACCTCTTGTAGATCTTGCAAAGATGATAATGATGATGATGAACAAGCTTTGACAAGTCCTCCCACAAATGCAAGAGCTCTAGGTTGTCCACACAAGCTTGAATGAGTTCCTTAATCACCAAAGGTTTTATGCTAGTCTTCTTTGGGATGTTTTTTAAGCTAGAATAAGAGTTTTTTTCTGAAAAATTGAAACCTCTTCTTGGGCTACCCATGCAATGGAAGAAAATTGCACAATAAAAAGAGAAGACAAAATTGTTCTTCTCAATGCATTGTGTTTTTCTATGCATGCCTTGTGTAATGTGTTCCTTGTTTTATGCATTGTATGTAGTGTATTTAGAAGACAACAATTGCACTTCTGAATGCATCAAAACATGTGCTTTGTCTTCTTTTATCTTAACCATTGATTTCAAAAATAATGGTCAACTTGATGATTTGGAACAATCTTAGCCATCTATTTGGCTTCTTCATTTTTCAAGACTAATATGTATATATACATATCATATACATGTATATATACTTTATTAATCTTGTATTTGTACATTTAATTTAATCTAATCATTATTAGTTTAAATTAAGGAAACTAACTTTCCGTATTTGCACTTTTGTCCCAACACTTATAAATAATTACACATTCGGCCCATTACTACTTAATGGCCGAGCATTGCCAACGTTAACACTTTAACGTTCCAAAACCAAATTCAAGCTTATCCGAAACTCATTCAATTACGCTTTATTGTGTGTGACTCTCTAGATTCACCGCCATATAGCAATGGGGGAACATTAAACGACTTTAATATATTTTTGGGAATATCTTCGCCATTTCCAAAATACCCTCACGTTCTAGAGTGACGTCTAGCAACGTATCAAGACAAGTTATATAGCAATGAAGTCAAACAGGTGAATCTATTTATAGTCGTGAATAATCATACAGTTTAATCCTTCTATTAATACGTCCCGATCGAGCAAAGACCATGAAAAGATTAAGTCTATAAACTCGATAACGATGCAAACATCTAATAGGGTAGAATGAGAGATGACATTCATGGAAACACTTTTCCATCATCTATGCCTTGGCTAAGGACTTCCTCATTGTACAATCGAAATTAGATTGCATAGGACATCGCCTCACACTGGAGGTTAATAGATCCTTTCTCGACAATTACCTGTCAACCACTATACTAGAAAGATAATATGCAAGAGGTCGTAACTTATCTTGACAAGTCAAAGACAAGTGTTGTCCAAGTGCTAATATTAAATTCCAATATATGTTACAGCCGTAATTTCTCAAGTCTAAGGATTATATGTACATTCACAACGAATAACAAACTATTAATCCAAAGTCATGTAGTTTGTTACTCATGTCACATTCAATGATCTATTCTACTAATAATCATTCACGTGATTGTTAATTGCATCATATGTTGTTATGGCTCATGGCTCACCATCCTTTACCATTAATATCTAATATCAATCAAAGGTAACAATTCACGTGATAGTCCATAATAGATTATTCTAGTCCCGGTCAAATAATCTAAGGACTACGAATAGTTTTAGATATTCTATGTACGCAAGAAACATGCCAAGATATTCCAACGCATTTTGGAATATATTTCTTTTACAAGAATATCAAGGGACACATTCATATAATATAAAAGCGGAGAATATGAACATCCATAAATTGCCATTGATAAATATACAAGTTTACATAAAATGCCAAAAAATAGGTCATCTAAGCACATAGCATTAGGGCATATCGCTAACAGCCTCTACGTCAAGTGAATTTGTCTTGCCCAAGGTGCCGTGTGATTCGGTAATAAAAATGTGATGGATTAGGTTGTCATCCTTTTTGCGGTGCACGACGTACAATCCTGGATAAAAAAACAGCACAAAAGAAGAAAAGTGTCCCGAAACTGATCAAAATGTTTGATTTTGGGCTCCGAAAATAGGCGCAGCATAGCAGGCTAGGTTCCCTTGTCGTAGAGCTCTCAAAGAGCTTTCCAACAGTATGTTGTGCACCGAGTAACTTCTTACGAATCAAAAGTTAAGGGCACTAGAGCAACGGATGCCTGGTCACAAGCCCCACGCCCTCTATTTGCGGGCCCAGCCTCTACGTGAAGTGAAGTTGACTTGTGCAAGAACCATGGGATTCGATAATAGAAATGTGATGGATTAGGTTGTCATCCTTTTTGCGGCTCACGACGTACGATACGGGATGAAAAAATTACACAAAAGAAGAAAAGTGTCCCGAAACTATGAAAACGTTCGATTTTGGGCTCCGAAAATAGGCTTAGCCAAGCAAGCTTGGTACCCCTGTCGTAGTGCTCTTGGAGAGCTTTCCAACGGTATGTTGTGCGCTGCGTAACTCACTACGGATCAAAAGTTATGAGCACCAGAGCGACGGATACCAGGTCACAAGCCCTACGCCCTCGGTTTGCGGGCCCAGCCACTACGTGAAGTGAAGTTGTCTTGCCTAAGGTGCCATGGGATTCAGAAATAGAAATGTGATAAATTAGGTTGTCGTATTTTTTGCGGCTCACGACGTACGATCCGAGACGGAAAAACAGCGCAAAATAAGAAAAGTGTCCCAAAACTTATGAAAATGTTTGATTTTGGGCTCTGAAAATGTGCACAACCGAGAAAACTAGGTGCCCCGATCGTAGAACTCTCAGAGTGCTTTCCAACAGTATGTTGTGCATCGCGTAACTCCTTACACATCAAAAGTTATGGGCACCGGAGTGACGGATACCTGATCACAACCCCCACGCCCTCTGGTTGCTGGCCCAGCCTCTACGTGAAGTGAAGTTGTCTTGCCCAAGGAGCCATGTGATTCAGTAATGGAAATGTGATGGATTAGATTCTCGTCCTTTTCGCGTCTCACGATGTACGTTCCGGGATGAAAAAACTGCACAAAAGAAGAAAAGTGTCCCGAAACTTACGAAAATGTTCGATTTTGGGCTCTGAAATGGGCGCAGCTGAGCAGGATAGGTGCCCCCATCGTACAGCTCTCAGAGAGCTTTTCTACCGATATGTTGTGCACTGCGTAACTCTTTACGGATCAAAAGTTATGGGCACCGGAGCGACAGATACTTGGTCACAAGTCCCACGCCCTCTGTTTGCAGGTCCATCCTCTATGTGAAGTGAAGTTGTCTTGCCCAAGGTGTCGTGTGATTCATAATCCCCACGCCCTCTGTTATCGTCCTTTTCGCAGCTCACGACGTACGATCCGGGATGAAAAAATAGCGTAAAAGATGAAAAGGGTCCCAAAACTGATGAAAATGTTCGATTTTGTTCTCTGAAAACAAGCGCAACATAGCAGGCTAGGTGCCCTCGTCGTAGAGTTCTCACAGAGCTTTCCAACGGTATGTTGTGCGCAGCGTAACTCCTTACGGATCAAAAGTTAAGGGCACCAGAGCAACGGATGCCTGGTCACAAGCCCCACGCCCTCTGTTTGCGGGCCCAGCCTCTACGTGAAGTGAAGTTATCTTGTGCAAAGTGCTGTGGAATTCGGTAATAGAAATGTGATGGATTAGGTTGTCGTCCTTTTCGCGTCTCACAAAGTATGATCCGGAATGAAAAAATAGCACAAAATAAGAAAAGTGTCCCGAAACTAATGAAAACGTTCGATTTTAGGCTCCGAAAAGAAGCACAGCCGAGCAAGCTGGGTGCCTTCATTGTAGAGCTCTCGGAGAGCTTTCCAACGGTATGTTGTGCGCCGCGTAACTCCTTACGGATCAAAATTTATGATCATCAGAGCGACGGACAAGCCCCACGCCCTCTGTTTACGGGCCCAGCCTCTATGTGAAGTGAAGTCGTCTTGCCTATGGTGCCATGTGATTCGGTAATAGAAATGTGATGGATTAGGTTGTTGTCCTTTTAGCAGCTGACGATGTACGATCCGGGATGAAAAAACAGCATAAAAGAAGAAATGTGTCCTAAAATTGATGAAAATGTTTGATTTTGGACTCTAAAAATAGGCACAGTCGAGCTGAATAGGTATCCCCATCGTAGAGCTCTCAGAGTGCTTTCAAACAGTATGTTGTGCGCCGCGTAACTCCTTACGGATCAAAAGTTATGGGCACCCGAGCGACGGATACCTGGTTACAAGCGCCATGCCCTCTGTTTGTGGGCCATGCCTCTACGTCAAGTGATGTTGTCTTGCCCAAGGTGCCATGTGATTCGGTAACAGAAATGTGATGGATTAGGTTGTCGTCCTTTTAGCGGCACATGACGTACGATCCCAGATGGAAAAACAGTGCAAAAAATGAAAAGTGTCACAAAACTGAAGAAAATGTTCAATTTTTAGCTTCTAAAACAGGCGTAGCTGAGCAGGCTTGGTGCCCCCATCGTAGAGCTCTTGGAGAGCTTTCCAACGGTATGCTGTGTGCTGCGTAACTCCTGACGGATCAAAAGTTATGGGTATCGGAGCGACGGATACCTGGTCACAAGCCCCGCGCCCTCTGTTTGCGGGCCCAGCCTCTACGTGAAGTGAAGTTGTCTTGCCCAAGGTGCCTTGTGATTCGGTAATAGAAATGTGATGGATTAGGTTGTAATCCTTTTTGCGTCTCACGACGTACGATCCGGGACGGAAAAACTGCGCAAAAGAAGAAAAGTGTCCCGAAACTTGTGAAAATGTTCGATTTTGGGCTCCGAAAACAGGCGCAGCCGAACAGGCTCAGTGCCCCCATCGTACAGCTCTCAGAGAGCTTTTCCAACGGCATGTTGTGCGCCGCGTAACTCCTTCTGGATCAAAAGTTATAGGCACCGGAGCGACGGATACCTGGTCATAAGCCCCACGCCCTCTGTTTGTAGGCCCAGCCTCTACGTGAAGTGAAGTTGTCTTGGCCAAGGTGCCGTGGGATTGGGTAATAGAAATGTGATGGATTAGGTTTTCGTCCTTTTCGAGACTCACGACATACGATCTGGGACGAAAAAACAGCGGAAAAAAGAAAAGTGTCCCGAAACTTGTGAAAATGTTCGATTTTGGGCTCCGAAAACAGGCGCAGCCGAACAGGCTCAGTGCCCCCATCGTACAGCTCTCAGAGAGCTTTTCCAACGGCATGTTGTGCGCCGCGTAACTCCTTACTAATCAAAAGTTAAGGGCTTCGGAGCAACAGATACCTGGCCAAAAGCCCCACTCCCTCTGTTTGCGGGCCCAGCCCCTATGGGAAGTGAAATTGTCTTGCGCAAGGTGCCACGGGATTCGGTAATAGAAATGTGATGGATTAGGTTGTCGTCCTTTTCGCCGCTCACGACGTACGATACAGGACGGAAAAATAGCGCAAAAGAAGAAAAGTGTCCCGAAAATGATGAAAATGTTTGTTTTTGGGCTACGAAAATAGGCGCAGCTGAGCATGCTTGGTGCCCCAGCCGTAGAGCTCTCGGAGAGCTTTCCATCGGTATGTTGTGCGCCACGTAACTCCTTACAGATCAAAAGTTATGGGCACCAGAGAGACGGATACCTGGTCACAAGCCCCACGCCCTCTGTTTGCGGGCCCAGCCTCTACGTGAAGTAAAGTTGACTTGCCCAAGGTGTCATGGGATTCGGTAATAGAAATGTGATGGATTAGGCTGTCGTACTTTTCGTGGTTCACGATGTACGATCCGAAACAGAAAAACTGCGCAAAAGAAGAAAAGTGTCCCAAAATGGATGAAAACGTTCGATTTTGGGCTCTAAAAATAGGCGCAGCCAGGCAAGCTGGGGGCCTCCATCGTAGAGCTCTGGGAGAGCTTTCCAACGGTATGCTGTGCACTGCGTAACTCCTTACGAATTAAAAGTTATGAGCACCGGAGCGACGAATACCTGGTCAATAGCCCCACGCCCTCTGTTTGCGGGCCCAGCCTCTACGTGAAGTGAAGTTGTCTTGCCCAAGGTGATGTGTGATTCGGTAATAGAAATGTGATGGATTAGGTTGTCATCCTTTTTGCGGCTCACGACGTACGATCCGGGTCAAAAAACGGCGCAAAAGTAGAAAAGTGTCCCAAAACTTATGAAAATGTTCAATTTTGGGATTCGAAAATAGGAGTAACCGAGTAAGTTTGATGCCCCCGTCGTAGAGCTCTCGGAGAGCTTTCCAAAGGTATGTTGTGCGTCGCGTAACTCCTTAAGGATCAAAAGTTATGGGCAACAAAGCGACGGAAACCTGGTCCCAAGCCCCACACCCTCTGTTTGCGGGCCCAGCCTCTATGTGAAGTGGAGTTGTCTGGCCCAAGGTGCCGTCTGATTCGGGAATAGAAATGTGGTGGATTCGATTGTCGTCCTTTTCACTGCTCACGACATACGATCCGGGACAAAAAAAATAGAGTAAAAGTAGAAAAGTGTCTCCAAACTTATGAAAATGTTTGATTTTGAGCTCCGAAAATAGCCGCAGCCAATCAGGCTAGTTCCCCGCATCGTAGAGCTCTTAGAAGGCTTTCCAACTGTATGTTGTGCACCGCGTAACTCTTTACGGATCAAAAGTTATGGGCACCGTAGTGACGAATACCTGGTCACAAGCCCCTCGCCCTCTGTGTGTGGGCCCAGCCTCTATGTGAAGAGAAGTTGTCTTGCCCAATGTGTCGTGGGATTCGGTAATAGAAATGTGATGGATTAGGTTGTCGACCTTTTCACGGCTCATGACGTACGATCCGGGGCGAAAAAACAGTACAAAGAAGAAAAGTTTCTCAAAACTTATGAAAACGTTCAATTTTGAGCTCCAAAAAAGGCACAGCAGAGCAGGCTGTGCTACCCCCATAGTGGAGCTCTCGGAGAGCTTTTCAACAACATGCTGTACGCTGTGTAACTCCTTATGGATCAAAAGTTATGGGCACCGGAGCGACGGATACATGGTCACAAGCCCTACGCCCTCTGTTTGCGGGCCCAGCCTCTAGGTGAAGTGAAGTTGTCTTGCCCAAGGTGTTGTGTGATTCGGTAATAAAAATGTGATGGATTAGGTTGTCGTCCTTTTCGTCGCTCACGACATACGATCCTAGACGGAAAAACATAACAAAAGAAGAAAAGTATCCCAAAATTGATGAAAATGTTCAATTTTGGGCTATGAAAACAAGCGCAACCGAGCAAGCTTGGTGCCCCAGTCGTAGAGCTCTCGGAGAACTTTCCAACGGTATGCTGTGCGCCGCGTAACTCCTTACGGATCAAAAGTTATGGGCACCAGAGCGACGGATACCTGGTCACAAGCCCCACGCCCTCTGTTTGTAGGCCCAGCCTCTACGTGAAGTGAAGTTGTCTTGACGAAGGTGCCGTGTGATTCGGTAATAGAAATCTGATGGATTAGGTTGTCGTCCTTTTCGTGGCTCACGACGTACGACCCGGGACAGAAAAACAGCTTAAAAGAAGAAAAGTGTCCCCAAACTTATGACAATGTTTGATTTTGAGCTCCGAAAACAAGCGCAGCCGATCAGGCTAGGTGCCCATATCGTAGAGCTCTTAGAGAGCTTTCAACTGTATGTTGTGCACCGCGTAACTCCTTACAGGTCAAAAGTTATGGGCACCGTGGCGACTAAAACCAGGTCACAAGCCCCTCGCCCTCTGTTTGCGGGACCAGCCACTATGTGAAGTTAAGTTGTCTTGCCCAAGGTGTCGTGGGATTCGGTAATAGAAATGTGATGGATTAGGTTGTCGTCCTTTTCGCTGCTCACAACGTACGATCCGGGGGCGGAAAAACAGCACAAAAGAAGAAAAGTTTCTCGAAACTTATGAAAACATTCAATTTTGAGCTCCAAAAATAGGCGCAGCCAAGCTGGCTTTGTGCCCCCGTAGTAGAGCTCTCGGAGAGCTTTCCAACGGTATGCTGTGCACCACGCAACTCCTTACGGATCAAAAGTTATGGGCACCGGAGCAACGGATACCTGGTCACAAGCCCTACGCCCTCTGTTTGCTGGCCCGGCCTCTACATGAAGTGAAGTTGTCTTGCGCAAGGTGACGTGTGAGTCGGTAATAGCAATGTGATGGATTAGGTTGTCATGCTTTTTGCCGCTGACGACGTACGATCTGAGATGGAAAAACAAAACAAAAGAAGAAAAGTATCCCGAACTGATGAAAACGTTCGATTTTGGGCTATGAAAATAGGCGCAGCCGAGCAAGCTTGGTGCCCCCGTCGTAGAGCTCTCGGAGAACTTTCCAACGGTATGTTGTGCGCAGCATAAGTCCTTACGAATCAAAAGTTATGGGCACCGGAGCGACGGATACCTGGTCACAAGCCCCACGCCCTCTATTTGCGGGACCAGCCTCTACATGAAGTGAAGTTGTCTTGCCTAAGGTGCCTTGTAATTCAGTAATAGAAATGTGATAGATTAGGTTGCCTCCTTTTCGCGGCTCACGACGTACGATCAGGGACGCAAAAACAGCACAAAAAAAGAAAAGTGTCATAAAACTTATGAAAATGTTCGATTTTGGGCTCTGAAAACAGGCGTAACCAAGCATGCTTGGTGCCCCCGTCGTAGAGCTCTCGGAGAGCTTTCCAACGGTATGCTGTGCGCCAAATAACTCCCTATGGATCAAAAGTTATGGGCACTGGAGCGATGGATACCTGGTCACAAGCCCCACGCCCTCTGTTTGCGGGCCCAACCTCTACGTGAAGTGAAGTTGTCTTGCCCAAGGTGCCGTGGGATTCGGTAATAGAAATGTGATGGATTAGGTTGTTATCCTTTTCGCGGCTCCCGACGTATGATCTGGGTCGAAAAAATAGCACAAAAGAAGAAAAGTATTCCGAAACTGATGAAAACGTTCAATTTTGGACTCTAAAAATAGGCACAGTCGAGCTGAATAGGTATCCCCATCGTAGAGCTCTCAGAGTGCTTTCAAACAGTATGTTGTGCGCCGCGTAACTCCTTACGGATCAAAGGTTATGGGCACCTAAGCGACGGATACCTGGTAACAAGCCCCACGCCCTCTATTTGTGGGCCCAGTCTCTACATGAAGTGAAGTAGTTTTGCCCAAGGTGCCTTGTGATTTAGTAATAGAAATGTGATGGATTAGGTTGTTGTCCTTTTCGCGGCTCACGACGTATGATCCGGGACAGAAAAACAGCATAAAAAAAGAAAAGTGTCCCAAAACTTATGAAAATGTTCGATACGATTGTTGCGGCCGACTTCAAAAATCCACTTATCGCTCCCATTTGGGTGTACTCCGGATGTACCCCGAAAACCTACGACCCAACTCTCCGAGAGTGGAATGCCAAGCGAGAGAGGGAATTGGACCATGGTAGTCACGGTAGCACCGGCAAGCCCGATGCCATCCGGCGTACGTGAAACGCTACCATGCCACAATGAAAGGTTGCAACCTTGTATGCAATGCACATTTATAACATTTAACATATCACATTAGGCGGACAACAAAGTTGGATGCCTCCGAGCAGTTATAAGATCGCACGTTGACAAGTAAACAGACGAGGCATGTTTGACATATAATTTCACTTGTAAAACACATGGAGTTATATGATTATTAAAAGGGCAGCCATGTAACATATGTAAATCAAGTCATATAACTCATTTCGGAGTTCACGTAATCAAGTAATAAGGTTATACAAGCATACGACGACGTTTACATGAGACCGGGTGCAAGAAAAGTCTACTTATCAACGTGTAATTGTCGGAACCACATTTAAGGCTATAAAGACAACTACGGGCAGCCCACTAATCACATAATTAGGCACGATAACCATATAACCAATACTTAGTGAGTTGTCATAGTCACTAGGGTTTCAATTCATGCTTACACGTGCGATTAAGCCACGAGTTGACAAGTAATTAAACCAAAGCCATGCATTGATTAATTAAAACATCCTCAAGCATCCAAAACCGTCCACACAACATCCAAGTGCCACAATCCCAAGCATTCACCACCACAAGAGAAATTACAACATTTTTCAAAGCATATCACTAGATAAAAACCTCACTGCAATGGTCTGTTTTCCCACAATCAATTAGACAAGCAAACAATCTCCAATTCCAGTTAGAAAATTTTCAAATTAAATTTTATTAAGTGAACTAAATCCAGAAACAAACTTCGCATCATTTGAAGTTCGGATTCAAGAGTTATAGCCAAAACCGTGAGACTACGCAAAACTGTCCAGATTTGTACACATTTCAATACTTGTCGATTTTGAGGGCCTTAGGGTCAGATTTAGCCTTAGTCTATTTCTGAAAAAACTCTCCAGAACTGAGAAATCTAGTATCCTACCAAATTTCATGCATTTTGGATATCATTTACTAGATCAAAACTGTTTCATTCTACGAGGACAGTGAACTGCCAAAAACTTGCTCCATTTTCCCAGATTTTTCAGATTTACATACCTTTCGATGTTTTTCCATTTTGGAGACATTAGAGTCAAAATTGGCCTTGTCCTATTTCTACGAAAATTGCTCAAAACTGGCAAAAATAGTGACCTACAAATTTTCATGCAATTTCAACATCATCTACCAGGCCAAATTAATTTCGTTCTAACAAGTCAGAAATCTGTCATTTTCTCGTTTTCACCTATCTTCAAATTCTAGCTAAATATCTTGCCATGCATTGTTACAAACGCTCATGTACAAACATATACCACAAGTACAGAGGTAAAAACAGACATATGAAGGCATGCATGTGGATTTCGAAATCTTTTTAAAAGGATTAACCCTTACCTTAGCCTATTGACAACAAATGATGCTCAAAACTCTTGAAGATGCACAAATGGTCTTCTCTCCTTGTTTGGCTGAGGGAAAATGCTTGATTTCCTTAATTCCTAGTTGAGTTACCATTTCCTTAGTATGTGCATGTGGTTAGAACAAAAGGGAGATGAAATAGAAGCTATCAAACATACCTAAGCCGAAATGAGTGTTCTATGAGCTTGCATGCATGTCTCTTTGCTTCTAGCTTGCTTGGTCGAGCTTCCGAGGGCCTTGAGTGTCTTGGTGAGCTTTAGGAGAGGAGCTTAAGCTATGGAACTTTGAGAGTGCAGCCTTGGCCGAAAGAGAGAGGAGATGAGAGCTTGAGAGAAGGTTTGAAAGCACAAAATGAAATTGAAGATGCTTTGAAGATGTTTGAATGCATGTGTCGGCTATAGGCTTGCAAAATTCTGATTTTGTGTCATCTTTTGGAGCATGTTTGAATTGTTTTTGGCATGCCATTGCAAGGGCCGAGAATGTGGAGCATGGTGTTTATAAAATAATGCTTTGGTTTCATTTTTTTTTTGCATTATGTCATAACGTGTCTAGGTTTGATTTTGAAATTGCAAAGCATCCACAAAACTCTTCACGTGGTCGGCCAAGGGTTGCTCAAATCTGAATTTTTTGTCTTGGTTGAGACCTATTTTATTGCATGTGCTTGGAATATGCAAAAGAATTAAGAATAAAGAATAAGAATGTTTAGCTTTTGGTGAAGTTTTGTCCTCTAGTACATTGACTTAGCATTTTAATATTAGTTAGTGGAGTTTGTAGGATTATTCTAGTCTAGTGTTTCGTGTAGGATGTTTCCTTGATTAGCGTGTAGGCATGTTTTCCTTGGTCTAGGTACGCACTACGAGGTAAGGCACAAACTACGAAACAAATGCACGTTTTTCAAGTAAATGCACGAAACCCTAAATGAATGCACGTAATTTGATGCAAGACACATAAAACGAGACACAACTCTTAAACCTTGGTCAAAGCACGCAATTCTAAGTTAGGGCACACAAAACAAGGTATCGCATGCAAATCGAGGTCGGGCCTCACATTCTCCCCTCCTTAAAAGAATTTCGTCCCGAAATTCAATATTACCTTTGAAATAATGCTGGATAATGTTGCTCTATCTGGTCTCACCTTTCCCATGTTGCTTCTTCAACTCCATGGTGATCCTATAGCACCTTCACCATCGGTATAGATTTTTTGCGCAACTCCCGATCTTGCTGGTCTAGGATCCGAATGGGCTTCTCTTCATAGGACAAGTCTCCCGAAGCTGCAACGGCTCTGGCTCCAAGATATGCGATGGATTAGGGTGATACTTCCGTAGCATTGAAACATGAAAGACGTCGTGAATATTGGAAAGGTTTTGGGGTAGTTCCAGACGATATGCCAATTTTCCAACCTTCTCAATTATCCCAAATGGTCCTATAAACCTCGGGCTCAACTTCCCATCCTTGCCATGTTTAATCAGTCCCCTCCGAGGTGATATCTTCGAGAACACCTTGTCACCGACCTCAAACTCTAGATTCCGTCTCCGTCGGTTAGCGTAACTTTTCTGCCTGCTTTGGGTGGTAAGCATCCGTTTCTGGATGAGGTGGACATTATCAACAGTCTTCATAAGTTCAGGTAGAAGGGTCGGGTCAAAAGTCTTCGTCTCACCTACTTCATCCCAGTAAATTGGGGATCGACACTTACGTCCATACAATGCCTCAAATGGGGCCATCCCGATAGTGGACCTGATAACTGTTATTATAAGCGAACTCCGCTAGAGGCATATATTTTTCCCAACCTTTTCCGAAGTCTAGAACACACGCCCTCAGCATATCCTCTAGAATCTGAATAGTTCTCTCAGATTGTCCATCAGTCTGAGGGTGATAAGTCGTGCTGAAACTCAACTTCGTTCCTAAAGCTTCTTGCAATCTCTTCCAAAATCGGGAAGTAAAACGAGGATCTCTGTAATGACCCCGCTCCCCACGTGGAGCCCACGCAGAGTCTCACGGAGCCATCACTACCGAGGTATTGTCCGCTATTGGAAACTTGACCCGTAGGCACAGGCCCCTGACGGGTTTGTCCCTTCGAGGATCTCTCCTCAAAAGGCATCTCGGCTGATACAAGGGACCAAGCCCTTATATCCAACTCTCTCACTTCTAAATCTTCCAATGTGGGATTATGTTACCACAGTCCACCACACTTAAGGAGCCCCGCGCCCTCGCGGGCACGAGCACAAGGGAAGATTGGCTTTGATACCATTTGTAACGACCCCACTCCCTGCGTAGAGCCCACGCGGAGTCTCACAGGGCCATCACTACCGAGGTATTGTCCACTATTGGAAACCTAGCCCGCAGGCACAGGCCCCTCACGGGTTTGTCCCTTCGAGGATCTCTCCTCAAAAGGCGCCTCGGCTGATACAAGGGACCAAGCCCTTATATCCAGCTCTCACACTTCCAAATCTTCCGATGTGGGATTGTGTTGCCACAATCCCTATCCGATACAATACTCACAGGCATCTCGTGAAACCTTACAATATCCGCCACATACATATCTCCCAGTTTCTCAGGACTATCCTCCTTGTTCATCAGTAAGAAGTGTGCTGACTTAGTCAATCTATCCACTATGACCAAAACGGCATCATGACCCTTTTGTGATTTAGGCAAATCCATGACAAAATCCATAGTTATGTGTTCCCATTTCCATTGAGGAATTTCCAACGGCTGAAGTAAACCTGTTGGTCGTTAATGTTCTGCTTTGACTCTCTGGCAAGTCAAACACTGTGCCACAAATTCCGCGATCTCCCTCTTCATGTTATTCCACCAATAGTGTTGCTTCAAATCCTAGTACATCTTTGTTCTGCCGGGGTGAATAGTGTATCTTGAATTATGGGCTTCTTCAAGAATCTTCTTTTTCAGCTCTGGCTCATTAGGAACACAAATCCGATTCCTGAACCTCCAAATACCATCATTATGAAACTTGAAATCTGTGTTGCTTTCTTTAATCTTCTGAAACTGTTGGTCCTTCTGTTGAGCCTCTCATAATTCAAACAAGAAGGTTAATTGAACTTGTGTAGTGGCAAAAAGTTACCCTTTTTAAGTCAATTGTGGATTCCACAAAAATGCTTCCTCTAACAACTCCTGCACCTTAACTTCCAGTTTTGCCATGCTCGCTTTCCGACTTAAGGCATCTGGAACTACATTTGCTTTACCGGACACATAATTGATTGTGCAGTTATAATCATCCAAAAGCTCCATCCACCGTCTTTGCCTCATGTTCAACTCTTTTTGTGAGAACAAGTACTTCAAGCTCTTGTGATCAGTAAACACCTCAAACTTGTTACCCCACATATAGTGTCTCCATTTCTTGAGTGCAAACACAATAGCTGCTAACTCCAAATCATGCGTCGGGTAATTCAATTCATACGGTTTTGGTTTCCTATAGGCATACGCAATCACTCTACCATTTTGAATCAACACACAACCCAGTCATTCCTTCGAAACATCGCTATAGATTACAAAACCTTGACTCCCTTCAGGCAATGCAAAAATACGTGCAGTAGTCAATCTTTTCTTCAATTCTTGAAAGTTGTTCTCACACTTGTCATCCCACATGAACTTTGTTTTCTTTTGAGTGAGCTTAGTAAGCGGTCCTGCAATCTTTGAGAAATCCTTCACGAACCTCCGATAATAGCCGGCTAAACCGAGAAAACTCCGAACTTCCGTAACATTTTCCGACTTCTTCCAAGACATCACGGTTTCTACCTTTGCTGGGTCCACCACTATTCCCTCTTGGGATATAATGTACCCCAAGAATGCAATCTGCCGCAACCAAAATTCGTATTTGCTAAACTTTACATACAATTGATGCTCCCGAAGTTTATGCAATACCAATCGCAGATGTTGTTCATGCTCATCCTCGGATTTTTAGTATACCAAAATATCATCAATAAAGATCACCACAAATTGGTCCAAGTAGGGTTGAAACACCCAGTGCATCAAGTCCATAAAAGCTGCAGGGGCATTAGTTAGCCCAAATGGCATCACCACAAATTCATAATGCCTATATCTCATCCTGAAAGCCGTTTTAGGCACATCCTCCTTTTTGATCCGCAACTTGTAGTACCCTTGCCTCAAGTCGAGCTTCGATTACACTTTAGCTCCTTGAAGTTGATCAAACAACTCGTCAATCAGCAGAAGTGGGTATTTATTCTTGACGGTCACTTGGTTCAATTCTCGATAATCGATGCATAGCCTCAACGTTCCGTCTTTCTTCTTTACAAATAGGACTGGTGCACCCCACGGAGAAGAACTTGGTTGAACGAACCCCTTCCTCAACAATCCTTGCAATTGGTCCTTCAATTCTTGTAGCTCGGCTGGTGCCATACGATAGGGAGCTTTAGATATCAGCTGGGATCCAGGCAGTAATTCTATTACAAACTCGATTTTCCGATCCAGGGGTAAATCGGGCAATTCTTCTGGAAACACATCCGCATAATCTTTAATCATTGGCATCTCCTCCAACTTAGCTTTGTCCGATGGTTTGTAGATGAGGTAAGCTAAGTATCCACTACACCTTTTCTCAAGGACTTCACTGCTTTCGTAGATGAAATAATGGAACTCCCGGTGAAGTATCTTCGACCCATTACCTCCAATATTGGTTGACCAGGTATCTGGAATGTTACAATCTTCGTCCGGCAATCTAGTTCGGCATAATGCTTTGCCAACCAGTCCATCCCTATGATGACTTCATAGTCTCGAAAGGGTAACACTATAAGATTGGCTGAGAATTCCCTATCCTTAATTTGGATTTTACATGCTTTACAAGCTGAGCTAGTAACAAGTTTAGAACCCATCAGAGTACCAACTTCTACTTCGTAGAGCAAACATACAACTCATAATTTCACACGTTGCACACATAAGGGAGTAATAAACGAATGAATAGCACCTGGATCAATTAGCACCCTAACAGGTTGATTCAGTATCAAGAATGTACCTTCAACAATAGCAGTCTCCTTAGGAGCTCATCGCACTCAATAGCATAAGCTCGGGCCTGAACTCTAGGAACTGGAGTCTTGCCTCTACCAGCTGGTTTGATCTGATTTTGTCCCCTTTTCCATTTAGGACAATCCTTAACCTGGTGTTGATCGCTACCACACCCAATACATCGTCCTGATTTTCTCCAACACTGGGCCTCGGTGTGACCCTTCCTGTTACAGTAAGAACAAGTAACAGTCTGAGTAGCAGGTGAACTACCTGTGGATCCACGAGTAGAAGAGGCTGATGGTACTTTAATCGGGCCACGGTTATTGACTGGTCTGTTCTGGTTCTGGCCCTGACTGCGACTCTGAGTCTGGAATTTCCTCTGTTGTCCTGGAGGCTGATATGGTTTCTTGTTCGGCTGACTTGAACCGGCTTTATCAAGTTTTCTTTTCTCAACTCGGGAGGCAGCAGCAAAGAGAGCAGAATAGGTAGTAAAGTCATGCGAAGCCAACTGATCCTGGATTTCTGGCCTCAACCCATTCATAAATTTCCACATCTTCGCCTCAGGGGTACTGACCATGTATTGAGCATAACGGGACAGTCGGTCAAAACGAGCCTCATACTGGGCCACCGTCATGTTACCCTGGTTCAAGTGCATGAATTCTTCAATTCGCCTCTGCCTAGAAACTGCAGGTACGTATTTCTCCTTGAATGCCTTAACGAAATTACCCCACAAGCGAGGTGTATGATCAGTTTCCCAAAGTGCCTCCACAGTGTGCCACCAATGCTCAGCATCCCCGTGCAACAGAAACACAGCGAACTCAATCTTTTCTTCATCAGTATAGTCAAGTGGCCTGAAAATCCTTTCAATCTCAGATAGCCAAGCCTCTGCCTTTTCATCATCAGCTTCCCCGTGGAATTTGGATGGGCAAAAGTCAAGGAACTCTCGCATTCTGCTATTTCTCCCATTGTTACCACCATTCCTGTTGTTGTTGTTGTTTGCTTCACGTGCATCTTGACGTTCCATCACTCGCGACATGCGATCTATAGCATTCGCCATCATGTTAAACATAGCTATGCCGGGGTTAGTTTGATAATCATCTCCGGCTTCTTGAGGCTCATCGCTCCTATTGGTATTGAGGGTACTAGGGCCAGCCATCTATAGGCACATATTATTATGCACAATTTATTGAAATATGACAAGACAAGAATTTAATGTATAGGGTATGCAACATATAATTTTACATAGACATACAATTCTCGAAACAATTAAGACATGTTAATCACATAAGCACAAAGAAACAGAGATGGCACAACTGATATTGTCACACATTAACACACATAAACAAGTCATCCCAATAACCTTAGGGCTTCTACCCATGGTTCGAGAGTTAAACCCGGCTTAAGCAATCTAAGCTCTGATACCATTAATATAAGGTGTCACGCCCCAACCAGACCTATAGAGGTTAGACTAGGGTGTGATCTAAACATTCATATCACTTCACGTACTTAATCGTTCATTAAGGTTTAACGCTTAACGTTAGCCTAGAACTCCAAAAATTTCTCCGAAAAACTGGCAGCATAACGATTGTAATTGGCTCTTTAGTTTGACCTAATTGCCTAAACGCCTCAAAACTTTCAATTTCATATTTATTTCCAACTAAGATTACTATTTATCACCAATTGAAATGTCTACTATTTTTCTCAAGTCTCGTTTATGTGTCAATCCTTGTTACAAAGTACCTGTTGATCTTAGCTTACCAATGTGTACCTGCTTAAGATTGGATAGATTCATTTTACTTAACGCTTTACCTAATGCTTCATAAGCCTGTGATAGATACTAAACCAAAGTAGCGATAGCAAGATGACCAGAAAAGTGTGTATCTAGTTATGATCAGTACAAACCAAAATTAGACCCCAAATTACAACGGGGGTCATTTACAATACAACAACAAGCAACATAAGAAATAGTCTTCAAGCAACATATCGTTCACAAAATGGCCATAGTCAAGTAAGGCACGTAGGGCAAGCAATCATTCCAAGGAGTCATCAATAGGCACGTTATCATCGGGTACCTGTTCCTGGTCTTCTTCACCTGTGATGATAAAAGAGGGTGAGTCCTTATGAACTCAGCGAGGGGGAACGAGAAATATGTTTTGACACTCTTTTCCGGTTAAACTTATGAAAAACCCTTTTTGAAAACATGTCACGTATTATAAGTAATAAGGTACACAAAGTATAGGAATCAAATTGAGCAACAGATACAATTACCAATCTTTTCAAGGATACGGCGAGCATTTGCTCTTAATATCAATTTCGATACGATTGTTGCGGCCGACTTCAATAATTCACTTATCGCTCCAATTTGGGTGTACTCCTGATGTACCCCGAAAACCTATGACCCAACTCTCCGAGGGTGGAATGCCAAGCGAGAGAGGGAATTGGACCATGGTAGTCACGGTAGCACCGGCAAGCCCGATGCCGCCCGGCTTGCGTGAAACGCTACCATGCCACAATGAAAGGTCGCAACCTTGTATACAATGCACATTTATAACATTTAACATATCACATTAGGAGGACAACAAAGTAGGTCACCTCCGAGCAGTTATAAGATCGCACGTTGACAAGTAAACACACGAGGATGTTTGACATGTAATTTCACTTGTAAAACACATGGAGTTATATGAATATTAAACGGGCAGCCATGTAACACATGTAAATCAAGTCATATTACTCATTTCGGAGTTCACATAATCAAGTAATAAGGTTATACAAGCATACGACGACGTTTACATGAGACCGGGTGCAAGAAAAGTCTACTTATCAACATGTAATTGTCGGAACCACATTTAGGGCTATAAAGACAACTACGGGCAGCCCACTAATCACATAATTAGACACGATAACCATAGGATCAATACTTAGCGAGTTTTCATAGTCACTAGGGTTTAAATTCATGCTTACACGTGTGATTAAGCTACGAGTTGACAAGTAATTAAACCAAAGCCATGCATTGATTAATTAAAACATCCTCAAGCATCAAAACCGTCCACACAACATCCAAGTGCCACAATCCCAAGCATTCACTACCACAAGAGAAGTTACAACATTTTTCAAAGCATATCACTAGATAAAAACCACACAGCAATGGTCTGTTTTCCTACAATAAATTAGAGAAGCAAACAATCTCCAATTCTAGTGAGCAAAATTTCAAATTAAATCTTACTAAGTGAACTAAATCCAGAAACAAACCTCGCATCATTTGGAGTTCGGATTCAAGAGTTATAGCCAAAACCGTGAGACTACGCAAAACTGTCCAGATTTGTACACATTTCAATACTTGTCAATTTGGAGGACCTTAGGGTCATATTTAGCCTTAGTCTATTTCTGAAAAAAATGTCCAGAACTGAAAAATATAGCATCCTACCAAATTTTATGGATTTTGGATATCATTTACGAGATCAAAACTGTTTCGTTCTACGAGGTCAGTGAACTGCCAAAAACCTGCTCCATTTTCCCAGATTTTCCAGATTTAGACACCTTTCGATGTTTTGCAATTTTTGAGACCTTAGAGTCAAAATTGGCCTTGGCCTATTTCTATGAAAGATGCTTAGAACTAGCAAAACTAGTCAACTACCAATTCTCATGCATTTTCAACATCATCTACTAGGCAAAATTCACTTCGCTCTAACAAGTCAGAAATCTGCCATTTTTGTGTTTTCACCTATCTTCAAATTCTAGCTAAATATCTTGCCATGCATGGTTACAAACGCTCATGTACAAACATATACCACAAGTACAGAGGTAAAAATAGACATATGAAGGCATGCATGTGGATTTCGAAAGCTTTTTAAAAGGATTAACCCTCACCTTAGCCTATTGACAACAAATGATGCTCAAAACTCTTGAAGATGCACAAATGGTCTTCTCTCCTTGTTTGGATGAGGGATAATGCTTGATTTCCTTAATTCCTAGCTGAGTTACCATTTCCTTAGTATGTGCATGTGGTTAGAACAAAAGGGAGATGAAATAGAAGCTATCAAACATACCTAAGCCGAAATGAGTGTTCTATGAGCTTGCATGCATGTCTCTTTGCTTCTAGCTTGCTTGGTCGAGCTTCCGAGGGCCTTGAGTGTCTTGGTGAGCTTTAGGAGAGGAGCTCAAGCTATGGAACTTTGAGAGTGCAGCCTTGGCCAAAAGAGAGAGGAGATGAGAGTTTGAGAGAAGGTTTGAACGCACAAAATGAAATTGAAGATGCTTTGAAGATGTTTGAATGCATGTGTCGGCTATAGGCTTGCAAAATTCTGATTTTGTGTCATCTTTTGGAGCATGTTTGAATTGTTTTCTTTGGCATGCCATTGCAAGGGCCGAGAATGTGGAGCACGGTGTTTATAAAATAATGCTTTGGGTTCATTTTTTTTTTGTATTATGTCATAACTTGTCTAAGTTTGATTTTGAAATTGCAAAGCATGCACAAAACTCTTCACATAGTCGGCCAAGGCTATCTCAAATATGAATTTTTTGTCTTGGTTGAGGCTTATTTTATTGCATGTGCTTGGAATATGCAAAAGAATTAAGAATAAAGAATAAGAATGTTTAGCTTTTGGTGAAGTTTTGTCCTCTAGTGCATTGACTTAGCATTTTAATATTAGTTATTAGAGTTTGTAGGATTATTCTAGTCTAGTGTTTCGTGTAGGATGTTTCCTTGATTAGCGTGTAGGCATGTCTTCCTTGGTCTAGGTACGCACTACGAGGTAAGGCACAAATTACGAGACAAATGCACATTTTTCAAGTAAATGCACGAAACCCTAAATGAATCCATGTAATTCAATGCAAGGCATATAAAATGAGACACGACTCTTAAACCTAGGTCAAAGCACGCAATTCTAGGTTAGGGCACACAAAATGAGGTATCGCACGCAAATCGAGGTCAGGCCTCACAACAATAAAGCAGGTTGTGCTACCTCCGTAACTCTTTACGGATCAAAAGTTATGGGCACCGGAGCGACGGATACTTGGTAACAAGCCCCACGTCCTCTGTTTGCGGTCCCAGCCTCTACGTGAAGTGAAGTTGTCTTGCCCAAGGTGCCATGTGATTCGGTAATAGAAAAGTGATGGATTAGGTTGTCGTCCTTTTCGCCGCTCACGACGTACGATCCGGGATAGAAAAACAACACAAAAGAAGAAAAGTGTCCCGAAACTGACGAAAATATTCGATTTTAGACTATGAAAACAGGTGCAGCCAAGCAAGCTTGGTGCCCCTGTCGTAGAGTTCTCGGAGAGCTTTCCAACGGTATGCTGTGCGCCGCGTAACTCCTTACGGATCAAAAGTTATAGGCACCGGAGAGACGGATACCTAGTCACAAGCCCCACGCCCTCTGTTAGCTAGCCCTGCCTCTACGTGAAGTGAAGTAGTCTTGCCCAAGGTGGCGTGAGATTCGGTAATAGAAATGTGATGGATTAGGTTGTCGTACTTTACGCGGCTCACAACGTATGATCAGGGACGGAAAAACAGCACAAAGGAAGAAAAGTGTCCCAAAACTTATGAAAATGTTTGATTTTGGGCTCCAAAAACAGGCGCAACCGAGCAGGCTAGGTGCCCCCATCATAGAGCTCTCAGAGTGCTTTCCAACGGTATGCTGTGCACAGCATAACTCCTTACGGATCAAAAGTCATGGGCACCGGAGCGACGGATACCTAGTCACAAGCCTTACGCCCTTTGTTTGCTGACCCAGCCTCTACGTGAAGTGAAGTTGTCTTGCCCAAGGTGCCGTGTGATTCGGTAATAGATATGTGATGGATTAGGTTGTCGTCCTTTTCGCTGCTCACGACGTACGATACGGGATGAAAAAACAACGTAAAAGAAGAAAAGTGTTCCAAAACTTATGAAAATGTTTGATTTTGGGCTCCGAAAATAGGTACAGCCGAGCAGGCTAGGTGCCCCTATCGTAGAGCTCTCAAAGAGCTTTCCAACGGTATGTTGTGAGCCGCATAACTCCTTACGGATCAAAAGTAATGGGCACCGGAGCGACGGATACCAGGTCACAAGCCTCACGCCCTCTGTTTGCGGGCCCAGTCTCTACGTGAAGTGAATTTGTCTAGCCCAAGGTGCCATGTGATTCGATAATAGAAATGTGATAGATTAGTATGTCATCATTTTCGCGGCTCACGACGTCCGATCCGGGATGGAAAAACAGTACAAGAGAACAAAAGTGTCCCAAAACTGATGAAAATGTTCGATTTTGGTTTCCGAAAAAAGGTGTAGACTAGCAGGCTTGCTGCCACCGTCGCAGAGCTCTTGGAGAGCTTTCCAACGGTATGCTGTGCACCACGTAACTCCTTACGGATCAAAAGTTATGGGCACCGGAACGATGGATACGTGGTCACAAGCCCCACGCCCTCTGTTTGCGGACCCAGCCTCTACGTCAAGTAAAGTTGTCTTGCCCAAGGTGCTGTGTGATTCGGTAATGGAAATGTGATGGATTAGGTTGTCATCATTTTCGTGGCTCACGACGTACTATTCGGGACAGAAAACAGCGTAAAAAAAGAAAAGTGTCCCAAAACATATGAAAATGTTCGATTTTGGGCTCCAAAAATAGGCATAATCGAGCACGCTAGATTCCCTCATTGTAGAGCTCTCAGAGTGCTTTCCAACAGTATGCTGTGTGCTGTGTAACTCCTTACGGATCGAAAGTTATGGGCACCGGAGCTACGGGTACCTAGTCACAAGCCCTATGCCCTCTGTTTGCTGGCCCAGCCTCTACGTGTAGTGAAATTGTCTTGCCCAAGGTGCCGTGTGATTCAGTAATAGAAATGTGATGGATTAGGATGTCATTCTTTTTGCGCCTCACGATGTACAATTCGGGATGAAAAAATAGCGTAAATGAAGAAAAGTATCCCAAAACTTATGAAAATGTTCGATTTTGGGCTCCGAAAACAAGTGCAGCAAAGTAGGCTAGGTGCCCCCATCGTAGAGCTCTTTGAGAGCTTTCCAATGGTATGCTGTGTGCCGCGTAACTCCTTACGGATCAAAAGTTATGGGCACCATAGCGACGGATACCTAGTCACAAGCCCCACGCCCTCTGTTTGCGGGCCCTTCCTCTACGTGAGTGAAGTTGTCGTGTCACGCACCCAACCCGACCTATGGAGGTTAGACTAGGGTGTGATCTAATCATTCTCGTTCTTTTACGACTACAACTGATTAACGAAAATTAAGCTTATCCGTTAGACTAGAACTCCAAAAATTCTCTGAAAAATCGGCAGCATGACGGCTGTAATTGGCTTCTTAGTTTGACCTGATTTTCTAAACGCCTCGAAATAATCAATCTTAAATTCGAATCCAACTAAGGTTACTGTTTACCGCCAATTGATATGTCTACTGTTTATCTCAAGTCTCGTTTGATTAACACCTAGCATGGCAACTATGTCTCGTTTATGAGTCGATTCCTGTTACACAAGTACCTGTTGATCTTAGCTTACAAATGAGTACCTGCTTAAGATTGGATGGATTTATTTTACTTAGCCCTTTGCCTAATACTTCATAAGCCTGTAGTAGTTACTAATCAGGGTAGCAAAACGATCAAATAGGGTGTCTGTCTAGTTATAAACTGTACAAATCAAAATTAGACCCCAAATTATAACGGGGGTCATTTACAATAACGACAACAAGCAACATAAGAAATAGTCTTCAAAACAACATATTGTTCACAAAACAGCCACAATCACGTAAGGCACGTAGGGCATGCAATCACTCCAAAGAGTCATCAATAGGCATGTTATCCACGGGTGCCTGTTCCTGATCTTCTTCACCTGTGATGATAAAAAAGGGTGAGTCCTTATGAACTCAGCGAGGGGGAACGAGAAATACGTTTTGAAACTCTTTTTCTGGTTCAACTTATGAAAAACTCTTTTTGAAAGCATGACATATAACACAAGTAAGTTCATTATGTAATATAAAGTAAAAGACCACAATCACCCGTCTTTCCTCCCCGAGGTCCTCTAGGAACCAAGCGAGAGTACGTATACACATAGTGAAAAGGATACGGTGAGCTTTTGCTCTCAATTCATTTCCAATAACAGTTGTTGCGGCCTACTTCAAATCATCCACTTATCACACCAAATGGGTGTACTCCGGATGTACCCCGAAATCCTACGACCCAACTCTCCGAGGAAGTCTAGCCCCCAAGCGAAAGAGGGAATTGGACAATGGTAGTCACGGTTGCACTGGCAAGCCCGATGCCGCCCGGTGTGCGTGAACGCTACTATGCCAGAATGAAAGGTTGCAACCTTGTATGAAATGCACATTTATAACATTTAACATATCACATTAGGAGGACAACAAAGTAGGTTGCCTCCGATCAGTTATAAGATCGCACGTTGGTAAGTAAACACACGAGGCATGCTTTGATATTTAATTTCACTTGTAATACACATGGAGTTATGCGAATATTAAACGGGCAACCATGTAATACATGTAAATCAAGTCATATAACTCATTTCGGGGTTCATGTAATCAAGTAATAAGTTTATACAAGAATGTAACGACGTCTACATGGGACCGGGTGCAAGAAAAGTCTCCTTATCAACATGTAATCATTGGGAATCACATTTCAAGCATACTTAACATTATTAGGCGGCCCACTAATCACACAATTAGACACAATAACCATAGGATCAACACTTAGCGAGTTTTCATAGTCAATAGGGTTTCAATTCATGCTTACACGTGCGATTAAGCCGCAAGTTGTCATGTAATTAAACCCAAGCCATGCATCAGTTAATTAAAACATCCTCAATCATCCAAAACAGTTCACACAACATCCAAGTGCCACAATCCCAAGCATTCAATACCACAAGAGATGTTACAACATTTTTCAAAGCATATCACTAAACAAAACCTCACTGCAAATGTCTGTTTTCCCACAATCATATAGAAAAGCAAATAATCTCCAATTCCAGTGAACAAAATGTCAAATTAAAGCTTAATGAGTGATTTAAATCCAGAAACAACCTTGCATCATTTGGAATTCGGATTCAAGAGTTATAGCTAAAATCGTGAGACTACGCAAAACTGTCCAGATTCGTACATATTTTAATACATGCCATTTTTTAGGGTCTTAGGGTCAGATTTAGCTTTAGTCTATTTCTGACAAAAATGTCAAGAACTGAAAAATATAGCAACTTACCAAATTTAATACATTTTAAATATCATTTACTAGGTAAAAACTGTTTCGTTCTACAAGGATAGTGAACTGCCAAAAACCTGCTCCATTTTCCCAGATTTTCCAGATTTAGACACCTTTCGTTGTTTTGCCATTTTGGAGACCTTAGAGTCAAAATTGGCCTTCGCCTATTTCTACGAAAAAATCTCAGAACTGGAAAAAATAGTCACCTTCCAATTTTCATGCATTTTTAACATCATTTACCAGGCCAAATTCACTTCGCTCTAACAAGTCAGAAATCTGTCATTTTCGCGATTTTACCTATCTTCAAGTTCTAGCTAAATATCTTGCCATGCATGGTTACAAAAGCTCATGTACACACATATACCACAAGTACAGAGGTAAAAATAGACATATGAAGGCATGCATGTGGTTTTTGAAAGCTTTTTAAAGAGTTTAACCCTCACCTTAGCAAGATAATAGACGAAGATGCACAAAATCCTTGTTTTTGAGCTTTTCGTGTGACTTTAAGCTATCCTTGCTTGATTACCTTACTATAGCTGATACTTAGAGTGTCCTAGAGAATGAGCTTGAGGTCTTGGAAGCTCAAGAGATGCCATGGTAGAAAATGAGAGAGAAGGAGAGCTTGAGAGAAAGAAATGATATTTTTGTGCATGTGGTCAGCTATAGGCTTGCAAAAACTGAATTTGTGTCATCTTTTGGAGCATGTTTGAATTGTTTGGCATGCTTGGTGATGTGGCCGAGAATGTGGAGCATGGTGGTTAATAAAATAATGCTTTGGTGTATGGAAAAAAATATGACAATGTGTAAGATTGTGTCTTAGCATGCATGAATAAGTTATGTTGTTCAAATTTTTGCTCAAGGACAAGGTATGGTCGGCCAAGTGATGTTAAATTCTGAATTTTTTGTCTTGTTTTAGGAATAATTTATTGTAGGTGCATGGGTTTTGCAAAAAAAAGTAGGAATAAAGAATAAGAATAAAGAATGTTTGAGCATTAAAATATTGAGTTGAATTTGACTTAGGATTAAAATAAGAGTTAGTGGATTTTGTAGAGATTTGAATTATGATTATAATAATAGTTAGTGGTGTTTGTAGGATTATTTTATAGTCTAGTGCTTCGTGTAGGATTCTTTATTGATTAGCGTGCGGGCACGCTTTCCTATGTCTATGGCACGCACTACTAGGTAAGGCATGCACTTCAAGACAAATGCACGGATCCGAAGGTAAATGCACGCAACCCTAAGTGAATGCACGTAAACCAATACAAGGCACGTAATTCAATGCAATGTACGTAAATCAAGGCATGGCACTTAAATCAAGGTTAAGACACGCAATTTAGGTCATGGCACACGAAACGAAGTATTACATGTAAATCGAAGTTAGGGCACGTAAGTCGAGGATTAGGGCATACAATTCTAGGTCAAGGCACGTATGATGAGGCATGCATAAAAACCAAGACAGGGCATGTAATAAAAGGTCGGTCATACAGTTTTGGGTCTAAGGCACGCAAATCGAGGTAAGACATGTAATTCGGGGTTGGGCCTCACATGTCTTGCCCAAGGTTCCATGTGATTCAGTAATAGAAATGTGATGGATTAGGTTGTCGTCCTTTTCGCCGCTCACGATGCACGATCCGGGACGAAAAAACAGCACAAAAGAAGAAAATTGTCCTGAAACTGATAAAAATGTTCGATTTTGGGCTATGAAAACAGGCGCAGCCGAGCAGGCTTAGTGCCCGCGTCGTAGAGCTCTCGGAAAGCTTTCTAATGGTATGTTGTGCGCCATGTAACTCCTTACGGATCAAAAGTTATGAGCACCGGAGCGTTAGATACCACGTCACAAGCCCCACACCCTCTGTTTCAGGGCCCAGCCTCTACGTGAAGTGAACTTGTCTTGCCCAAGGTGCCATGTGATTCGGTAATAGAAATATGATGGATTAGGTTGTCGTCCTTTTCGCGGCTCACGACGTACAATCATGGATGGAAAAATAGCACAAAAGAAGAAAAGTGTCCCAAAACTTATGAAAATGTTCAATTTTGGGCTCTGAAAAAAGGCGCAACCAAGCAGGCTAGGTGTGCACATCGTAGAGCTCTCAGAGTGCTTTCCAACAGTATGCTGTGCGCTGCGTAACTCCTTATGGATCAAAAGTTATGGGCATCGGAGCATCGGATACCTGGTCACAAGCCCCACGCTCTCTGTTTGCGGGCCCAGCCTCTACGTTAATTGAAGTTTCTTGCCCAAGGTGCCTTGTTATTCGGTAATAGAAATGTGATGGATTAGGTTGTTGTTGTCCTTTTCGCGGCTCACGACGTACAATCCGGGACTAAAAAATAGGACAAAAGAAGAAAAATGTTACGAAACTGATGAAAACGTTGGATTTTCGGCTTCAAAAATAGATGCAACCGAGAAGGCTAGGTGTCCCCATCGTAGATCTCTCAGAGTGTTTTCAAACGGTATGTTGTGCGCCACGTAACTCCTCACAAATCAAAAGTTATGGGCACTTGAGCGACGGATACCTGGTCACAAACCCCACTCCCAAAGTTTGTGGGCCCAGCCTCAACGTGAAGAGAAGTTGTCTTGCCCAGGGTGCCATGTGATTCTGTAATAGAAATGTGATGGATTAGGTTGTCATCCTTTTCGCGGCTCACGACGTACGATCCGGGATAGAAAAACAGCGTAAAAGAAGAAAATTATCCCAAAACTTATGAAAATGTTTGATTTTGGGCTCCGAAAATAGGCGCAGCCGATCAGGTTAGGTACCCGCATCGTAGAGCTCTTAAAGAGCTTTCCAACTGTATGCTGTGCACCGCGTAACTCCTTACGGATCAAAAGTTATGGGCACTGTAGCGACGGATACCTGGTCACAAGCCCCTCGCCCTCTGTCTGTGGGCCCAGCCTCTATGTGAAGTGCAGTTGTCTTGCCCAAGGTGCCGTGGGATTCTTTAATAGAAATGTGATGGATTAGGTTGTCGTCCTTTTCATGGCTCACGACGTACGATTCAGGACGGAAGAACAACGCAAAAGAAGAAAAGTGTCACGAAACTTATGAAAATATTCGATTTTGGGCTCCGAACATAGGTGCATCCGAGCAGGCTTTACTGCCCTTATAGTAGGGCTCTCAGAGAGCTTTCCAACGGTATACTGTGCACCGCGTAACTCCTTACGGATCAAAAGTTATGGGTACCGGAGCGACGGATACCTGGTCATAAGCCCCACGCCCTCTGTTTGCGGGCCCAGCCTCTAAGTGAAGTGAAGTTGTCTTGCCCAAGGTGTCGTGTGATTCGGTAATAAAAATGTGATGGATTAGGTTGTTGTCCTTTTCGCCGTTCCCGACGTACGATCCGGGATGAAAAACAGCACAAAAGAAGAAAAGTGTCCCGAAATTGATGAAAACGTTCGATTTTGGGATATGAAAATAGGCATAGCCGAGTAGGCTTGGTGCCCTTGTCGTAGAGCTCTCGGAGAGCTTTCCAACGGTATGTTGTGCGCTGCGTAATTCTTTACAGATCAAAAGTTATAGGCATCGGAGGGACGGATACCTAGTCACAAGCCCCACGCCTTCTGTTTGCGGGCCCAGCCTCTACGTGAAGTGAAGTTGTCTTGCCCAAGGTGCCATGTGATTCGGTAATAGAAATGTGATAGATTTGGTTGTCGTCCTTTTCGCGGCTCACGACGTACAATCAGGGATGGAAAAAAAACACAAAAGATGAAAAGTGTCAAAAAACTTATAAAAATGTTTGATTTTTGGCTTCGAAAATAGGCACAACAGAGCAGGCTAGGTGCCCCATCGTAGAGCTCTCTGAGTGCTTTCCAACGGTATGCTGTGCACCGCGTAACTCCTTATGAATCAAAAGTTATGGGCACCGGAGCGATGGATACTTGGTCACATGCCCCACACCCTCTTTTTACGGGCCCAGCCTCTACGTGAAGTGAAGTTGTCTTGCCCAAGGTGCAGTGTGATTCGGTTATAGAAATGTGATGGATCAGGTTGTCGTCCTTTTCGCTGCTCACGACGTACGATCCGGGACGAAAAAATAGCGTAAAAGAAGAAAAGTCTCCAAAAACTAATGAAAATGTTCGATTTTGGTCCCCAAAAACCGCCGTAGCCGAGCAGGCTAAGGGGCCCCATCGTAGAGCTCTCAGAGAGCTTTCCAATGGTATACTGTGCTCCGCGTAACTCTTTACGGATCAAAAGTAATGGGCACCGGAGCGACGGATATGTGGCCACAAGCCCCACGCCCTCTATTTGCGGGCCCAGCCTCTACGTTAAGTGAAGTTGTCTTGCCCAAGGTGTCATGTGATTCGGTAATAGAAATATGATGGATTAGGATTTCGTCCTTTTCGCGGCTCACTATATATGATCCGGGATAGAAAAATAGCACAAAAGAAGAAAAATGTCACGAAACTGATGAAAACGTTTGATTTTGGGCTCTGAAAATAGGTGCAGCCAAGCAGGATCGGTACCCCCGTCGTAGAGCTCTCGGAGAGGTTTCCAACGGTATGTTGTGCGCCACGTAACTCGTTACGGATCAAAAGTTATAGGCACCGGAGCGACGGATACCTGGTCACAAGCCTCAAGCCCTCTGTTTGCGGGCCCAGCCTCTACATGAAGTGAAGTTGTCTTGCCCAATGTGCCGTGTGATTCGGTAATAGAAATGTGATGGATTAGGTTGTCGTCCTTTTCGCGGCTCACGACGTACGATATGTGACGGAAAAACATCGCAAAAGAAGAAAAGTGTCCCAAAACTTATGAAAATGTTCAATTTTGTGCTCCAAAAATAGGCGCAAACGAGAAGGCTAGGTGCCCCTATCGTAGAGCTCTCTGAGTGCTTTCCAACGGTATGCTGTGAGCCGCATAACTCCTTACGGATCAAAAATTATGGGCAACGGAGCGATGGATATCTGGTCACAAGCCCCATGCCCTCTGTTTGCGGGCCCAACCTCCACGTGAAGTGAAGTTGTCTTGCCCAAGGTGCCGTGTGATTTGGTAATAGAAATGTGATGGATTAGGTTATCGTCTTTTTTGCGGCTCATGACGTACGATTCGGGACGAAAAAACAGCGCAAAAGAAGAAAAGTGTCCCAAAACTAATGAAAACGTTCGATTTTGGGCTATGAAAATAGGCGCAGCCGAGCAGGCTTGCTTCCCCCATTGTAGAGCTCTCGGAGAGCTTTCCAACGGTATGTTGTGTGTCACCTAACTCCTTACGGATCAAAAGTTATGGGCACTGGAGCGACGGATACCTGGTCACAAGCCCCACGCCCTCTGTTTGCGGGCCCAACCTCTACATGAAGTGAAGTTGTCTTGCCCAAGGTACCGTGTGATTCGGTAATAGAAATGTGATGGATTAGGTTGTCGTCCTTTTTGCGGCTCACGACGTACGATCCGTGATGGAAAAACATCGCAAAAGAAGAAAACTGTCGCAAAACTTATGAAAATGTTCAATTTTGTTCTCCAAAAATAGGCGCAAATGAGAAGGCTAGGTGCCCCTATCGTAGAGCTCTCTGAGTGCTTTCCAACGGTATGCTGTGCGCCGCGTAACTCCTTACGGATCAAAAATTATGGGCACCGGAGCGACGGATATCTGGTCACAAGCCCATGCCCTCTGTTTGCGGGCCTAACCTCCACGTGAAGTGAAGTTTTCTTGCCCAAGGTGCCGTGTGATTCGGTAATTGAAATGTGATGGATTAGGTTCTCGTCTTTTTTGCAGCTCATGACGTACGATGCGGGGCGAAAAAACAACGTAAAAGAAGAAAAGTGTCCCGAAAATTATGGAAATGTTTGATTTTGGGATCTGAAAAAAGGCGCAATCGAGCAGGCTAGGTGCCCTTATCGTAGAGCTCTGAGAGAGCTTTCCAACGGTATGCTGTGCGCCGTGTAACTCCTTACGGATTAAAAGTTATGAGCACCGGAGCGACGAATACCTGGTCAAAAGGCCCACGCCCTCTATTTGCGGGCCCAGCCTCTACGTGAAGTGAAGTTGTCTTGCCCAAGGTGCCATGTGATTTGGTAATAGAAATGAGATGGATTAGGTTGTCGTCCTTTTTGCGGCTCACGACGTACGATCAGGGATAGAAAAACAACACAAAAGAATAAAAGTGTCAAAAAACATATAAAAATGTTTGATTTTTGGCTTCGAAAATAGGTGCAACAAAGCAGGCTAGGTGCCCCCATCGTAGAGCTCTCTGAGTGCTTTCCAACGGTATGCTGTGCGTCGTGTAACTCCTTACGGATCAAAAGTTATGCGCACCGGAGCGATGGATACCTGGTCACAAGCCCCACGCCCTCTGTTTACGGGCCCAGCCTCTACGTGTAGTGAAGTTGTCTTGCCCAAGGTGCAGTGTGATTCGGTAATAGAAATGTGATGGATCAAGTTGTCGTCCTTTTCGCTGCTCACGACGTACGATCCGGGATGAAAAAATAGCGTAAAAGAAGAAAAGTGTCCCAAAACTAATGAAAATGTTCGATTTTGGTCTCCGAAAACAGGCGCAGCCGAGCAGGCTAAGGGGCCCTATAGTAGAGCTCTCAGACAGCTTTCCAACGGTATGCTGTGCTCCGCGTACCTCTTTACAAATCAAAAGTAATGGGCACCGGAGTGACATATACGTGGTCTGTTTGCGGGCCCAGCCTTTACGTTAAGTGAAGTTGTCTTGCCCAAGGTGTTGTGTGATTCGATAATAGAAATGTGATGGATTAGGATTTCGTACTTTTCGCGGCTCACGACGTATGATCCGGGATAAAAAAAAATAGCACAAAAGAAGAAAAATGTCACGAAACTGATGAAAACGTTTGATTTTGGGCTCTGAAAACAGGCGTAGCCAAGCAGGATTGATGCCCCTGTCGTAGAGCTCTCGGAGAGCTTTCCAACGGTATGTTGTGCATCACGTAACTCGTTACGGATCAAAAGTTATAGGCACCGGAGTGACGGATACCTGGTCACAAGCCCCAAGCCCTCTGTTTGCGGGCCTAGCCTCTACATGAAGTGAAGTTGTCTTGCCCAAGGTGTCGTATGATTCGGTAATAGAAAAGTGATGGATCAGGTTGTTGTCCTTTTCACTGCTCACGATGTACGATCCGGAACAAAAAAAGAGCGTAAAAGAAGAAAAGTATCCCAAAACTAATGAAAATGTTCGATTTTGGTATCTGAAAACAGGCGCAACCGAGCAGGCTAAGAGGCCCCATCGTAGAGCTCTCAGAGAGCTTTCCAACGGTATACTGTGCTCGCGTAACTCTTTACGGATCAAAAGTAATGGGCACCGGAGCAATGGATACGTGACCACAAGCCCCACGCCCTCTGTTTGCTGGCCCAGCCTCTACATTAAGTGAAGTTGTCTTGCCCAAGGTGTCGTGTGATTCGGTAAAAGAAATATGATGGATTAGGATTTCATTCTTTTCGCGGCTCCCGTCGTATGATCCGAGACAAAAAAATAGCACAAAAGAAGAAAAATGTCACAAAACTGATGAAAACATTTGCTTTTGGGCTCTGAGAATAGGCGCAGCCGAACAGGCTTGCTGCCCCCATTGTAGAGCTCTCGGAAAGCTTTCCAACAGTATGCTGTGCGCCACATAACTCCTTACGGATCAAAAGTTATGGGCGCCGGAGCAACGGATACCTACTCACAAGCCCCACACCCTCGGTTTGCGGGCACAGCCTCTACGTGAAGTGAAGTTGTCTTGCCCAAGGTGCCGTGGGATTTGTAATAGAAATGTGATGGATTAGGTTGTCGTCCTTTTCGCGGCTCACGACGTACGATCCGTGACGGAAAAACATCGCAAAAGAAGAAAATTGTCCCAAAACTTATGAAAATGTTCAATTTTGTGCTCCGAAAATAGGCGCAAATGAGAAGGCTAGGTGCCCCTATCGTAGAGCTCTCTGAGTGCCTTCCAATGGTATGCTGTGAGATGCGTAACTCCTTATGGATCGAAAATTATGGGCACCGGAGCGACGGATATCTGGTCACAAGGCCGATGCCCTCTGTTTGCGGGCCCAGCCTCCACATGAAGTGAAGTTGTCTTGCCCAAGGTGCCGTGTGATTCGGTAATAGAAATGTGATGGATTAGGTTCTCGTCTTTTTCGCTGCTCATGACGTACGATCCGGGATGAAAAAACAGAGCAAAAGAAGAAAAGTGTCCCGAAATTAATGAAAACGTTTGATTTTGGCCTATGACAATACGCGCAGCCGAGCAGGCTTGGTGCCCCTGTCCTAGAGCTCTCGGAGAGCTTTCCAACGGTATGCTGTGCGCCGCGTAACTCCTTACGGATCAAAAGTTATGGGCACCGGAGGGACGGATACCTGGTCACAAGCCCCACGCCCTCTGTTTGCGCGCCCAGCCTCTACGTGAGGTGAAGTTGTCTTGCCCAAGGTGCCATGTCATTCGGTAATAGAAATGTGATGGATTTGATTGTCGTCCTTTTTGCAGCTCACGACGTACGATCAGGGATAGAAAAACAACACAAAAGAATAAAAGTGTCAAAAAACATATAAAAATGTTTGATTTTTGGCTTCGAAAATAGGTGCAACAAAGCAGGCTAGGTGCCCCCATCGTAGAGCTCTCTGAGTGCTTTCCAACGGTATGCTGTGCGTCGTGTAACTCCTTACGGATCAAAAGTTATGCGCACCGGAGCGATGGATACCTGGTCACAAGCCCCACGCCCTCTGTTTACGGGCCCAGCCTCTACATGAAGTGAAGTTGTCTTGCCCAAGGTGCCGTGTGATTCGGTAATAGAAATGTGATGGGTTAGGTTGTCGTCCTTTTCGCGGCTCACGACGTACGATCTGTGACCAAAAACATCGCAAAAGAAGAAAAGTGTCCCAAAACTTATGAAGATGTTCAATTTTGTGCTATGAAAATAGGCGCAAACGAGAAGGCTAGGTGCCCCTATCATAGAGCTCTCTAAGTGCTTTCCAACGATATGCTGTGAGCTGCGTAAATCCTTACAGATCAAAAGTAATGGGCACCAGAGAGACGGATACCTGGTCATAAGCCCCATGCCCTCTGTTTGCTGGCCCAGCCTCCACGTGAACTGAAGTTGTCTTGCCCAAGGTGCCGTGGGATTCGGTAATAGAAATGTGATGGATTTGGTTGTCGTCCTTTTCACGGCTCACGACGTATGATCCGGGATGGAAAAACTGCACAAAAGAAGAAAAGTGTCCTGAAACTGATGAGAACATTCGATTTTGGGATCCAAAAATAGGCGCAGCCGCGCAGGCTTACTGCCCTCGTCGTAGTGATCTAGGAAAGCTTTCCAACGGTAAGCTGTGTTCTGCGTAACTCCTTACGGATCAAAAGTTATGGGCACCGGAGCGACGGATACTTGGTCACAAGCCCCACACTCTCTGTTTGTGGGCCCAGCCTCTACATGAAGTGAAGTTGTCATGCCCAAGGTGCAGTGTGATTTGGTAATAGAAATGTAATGGATTAGGTTGTCGGATTTTTCGAGGCTCACGACGTACAATACGGGATAGAAAAATTGCACAAAAGAAGAAAAGTATCACGAAACTAATGAAAATGTTCATTTTGGGCTCCGAAAATAGGCGCAGCTGAGCAGGCTTGCTGCCCCCATCGTAGAGCTCTCAGAGAGCTTCCCAACGTTATGCTGTGTGCCACGTAACTCCTTACAAATCAAAAGTTATCGGCACCAGAGCGACGGATACCTGGTCACAAGCCCGACGCCTTCTGTTTGCGGGCCCAGCCTCTACGTGAAGTGAAGTTTTCTTGCCTAAGGTGCCGTGTGATTCAGTAATAGAAATGTGATGGATTTGGTTGTCGTCCTTTTCGCGGCTCATGACATACGATTCGGGACGAAAAAACAGCGCAAAAAAAGAAAAGTATCCCGAAACTGTTGAAAACGTTCGATTTTGGGCTACAAAAATAGGCGCAGCCAAGCAGACTTGGTGCCCCCATCGTAGAGCTCTCGGAGAGCATTTTAACGGTATGATGTGCGCCGCTTAACTCCTTACGGATCTAAAGTTATGGGCATTGGAGTGACAAATACTTGGTCACAAGCCCCACGCCCTCTGTTTGCGGGCCCAGCATCTACGTGAAGTAAAGTTGTCTTGCCCAAGGTGCCATGGGATTTGGTAATAGAAATGAGATGGATTAGGTTGTTTTCCTTGTCACAGCTCACGACGTACGATCCGGGATAAAAAAATAGCGCAAAAGAAGAAAAGTGTCCCGAAACTGATGAAAACATTCGATTTTGGGCTTTGAAAATAGTCGCCATCGAGTAGCCTTGGTGCCCTTGTCGTAGAGATCTCGGAGAACTTTTCAATGGTATGCTGTGCACTGCGTAATTCCTTATGGATCATAAGTTATGGGCATTGGAGCGACGGATACCTGGTCATAAGCCCCACGCCCTCTGTTTGCGGGTTCAACCTCTACGTGAGTGAAGTTGCCTTGCCCAAGGTCTCGTGGGATTTGGTAATAGAAATGCGATGGATTAGGTTGTCGTCCTATTCGCGACTCACGACGTACAATCCGGGACGAAAAAACAGCGTAAAAGAAGAAAAGTGTCCCAAAACTTATGAAAATGTTCGATTTTGGGCTCCGAAAACAAGCGCAGCCGAACAGGCTAGGTGCCCCCATCATAGTGCTCTTAGAGAGCTTTCCAACGGTATGCTGTGCGCTGCGTAACTCCTTGCAAATCAAAAGTTATGGGCACCGTGGCGACGGATACCTGGCACAAGCCCCACGCCCTCTGTTTGCGGGCCCAGCCTCTACGTGAGTGAAGTTGTCTTGCCCAAGGTATCATGGGATTTGGTAATAGAAATGTGATGGATTAGGTTGTTGTCCTTTTCGCGGCTCACGACGTATGATCCAGGACGGAAAAACAGCGCAAAAGAAGAAAAATGTCCCGAAACTTATGAAAACGTTCGATTTTAGGCTCAAAAAATAGGCGCAGCCGAGTTGGCTTGCTGCCCCCATCGTAGAGCTCTCGGAAAGCTTTCCAACGGTATGTTGTGCTCCGCGTAACTCCTTACGGATCAAAAGTTATGGGCACCGAAGCGACGGATACCTGGTCACAAGCCCCACGCCCTCTCTTTGCGTGCCCAACCTCTACTTGAAGTGAAGTTGTCTTGCCCAAGGTGGCGTGTGATTCGGTAATAGAAATGTGAGGGATTAGGTTGTCGTTCTTTTCTAGGCTCACAACGTACGATCCGGGTCAGAAAAATTGCGCAAAAGAAGAAAAGTGTCCGAAAACTGATGAAAACGTTCGATTTTTGGCTCCGAAAATAGGTGCAGCTGTCACGCCTCAACCCGACCTATAAAGGCTAGACTAGGGTATGACCTAAATCTTTTATGCTATTTCACGTACTTAGTCATTTGTTATGATTTAACACTTAATGTTGGTCTAGAACCTCAAAAGATTTTTCAAAAAATCGGTAGTATAACGACTGTTGTTAGGACCTTTTAGTTTGACCTATTTTCTAAACGCCTCAATTATTCCAATCATTAATCTAATTCCATTAAGGACTCCTATTTTGTCATCAACCAATATGCCTACTAGTTTATCTTGAAAGTCTCGTTTGGTTAATAAGCCTAACATGATAACTATGTCCTGTTTATTTGTCAATTTCCTATCATGCAAGTACCTATTATCCTTTAGCTTGTGCATGATCACTAGGTGAGATTAAGTAGAGTTACATTATTTACTTCTTCACCTAGCGGTTCAAACGCCTACGATAACTACTAATTAAACGACAGAAGTAAACAACCAAATAAAGATTTCGTCCGGTTATAATCAGTACAAGCCAAAATTAGACCCAAATTACAACGGGGTCATTTACATCAATAAAATGAACAGTTTGCAATCAAACACAACATCTATATGGCAACCACTTTCAGGCAAAGCACAAAAGCACGTAGTCACTCCAAGGAATCATCAACAATCACATTTACTTCGGGTACTTGTTCCAAATCTGCTGCACCTGTGACAAAAATAGGGTGAGTCCTTATGAACTCAGCAAGGGAGAACGAGAGATAACGTTTTGAAATCTTTCTCCGGTTAAACTTATGAAAAACCCTTTTTGAACGCATGACATATAACACAAGTAAGTTTATAACATAATATAAATGTAAATGAACACATTTACCCGTCTTTCCTCCCCGAGGTCCTCTAGGAACCAAGCGAGAGTACTTAAACACATAGTGAAAAGGATATGGTGAGCTTTCGCTCTCAAGATCATTTTTGATAATAGTTGTTGCAGCCGGCTTCAATCATCCACTTATCACGCCAAATGGGTGTACTCCGGATGTACCCCAAAATCCTACTACCCAACTCTCCGAGGAAGTCTAGCCCCCAAGCTAGAGAGGGAATTGGACAATGGTAGTCATGGTTGCACCGGTAAGCCCGACGCCGCCCAGTGTGCGTGAAACGCTACCACGCCAGAATGAAAGGTTGCAACCTTGTATGCAATGCACATGTATGCCATTCAACATTTCACATTGGGAGGTCAACAAAGTAGGTTGCCTCCGAGCAAGTATATGATCACATTTTGATATATCGGCATATAAGGCATTGTAAGAACATGTAATTATTTCATATATCAATTTGAAAGTAATTAAACTTCCACGGGCAGCCAAGTAATCACGTTCAAATAAGCCATAGAATGTCTTTTAACAATTCACATTAGGAGGAAAACAAGGTAGGTTGCCTCCGAGCAAGTATAAGATCACATATTGACAAGTAAACGAACATGGCATGCTTAACACGAATTTTCACTTTGTGAAACATGTAGAGTTATATGAACATTAAACGGGAAGCCATGTAACACATGTAAATCAAGTCATGTAACTCATTTCGGGGTTCACGTATCAAGTATTAAGATCATACAAGCATGTAACGACGTTTACATGAGACCGGGTGCAAGAAGAGTTTAGTTATCAACATGTAATCATCGGGAATCATATTTAGAGTTATAAAAACAATTCCGGGGAGCCCATTAACATTCCTCAACATCAATTTATAATTCACACAAGAGTGGTCTATGGCTCGAGAACCTACGGGGCCATTAGGGTTTTCTAGGCCATGCTCGGGTCGGTTTCGTTTGCTAAGCACCACAAACAACTATTAAACCATTTCAAGCATACTCAACATTTATTAGGAAGCCTACTAATCACACAATTAAACACATTAATCATATGATCATCACTTAGTGACATTTCATAGTTAATAGAGTTTCAAATCATGCTTACACGTGCAATTAAGCCACAAGTTGTCACGTAATTAACCCAAGCCATGCATCGATTAATTAAAACATCCTCAATCATCCAAAAAAGTCCACACAACATCCAAGTGCCACAATCCCAAGCATTCAATACCACAAGAGAAGTTACAACATTTTTCAAAGCATATCACTAAACGAAAACCCCACTGCAATGGTCTGTTTTCCCACATTCATTTAGACTAACAAACAATATCCAATTTCAGTGAACAAAATATCAAATTAAACCTTAATGAATTATTTAAATCCAGAAATAAACCTCGCATCATTTGGAGTTCGGATTCAAGAGTTATAGCCAAAACCGTGAGACTGCGCAAAACTGTCCTGATTTGTACACATTTCAATACTTGCCATTTTTGAGGGTTTAGATTCAGATTTAGCCTTAGTCTATTTCTGACAAAAATGTCCAGAACTGAAAAATCTAGCATCATTCAAAATTTAATGCATTTTAAATATCAGTTACTAGGTCAAAACTGTTTTGTTCTACAAGGACAGTGAACTGCCAAAAACCTGCTCCATTTTCCCAGATTTTCCAGATTTAGACACCTTTCGATGTTTTGCCATTTTGGAGACCTTAGATTCAAAATTGGCCTTGGCCTATTTCTATGAAAAATTCTCAGAACTAGCAAAAATAGTCATCTACCAATTTTCACACATTTTAAAAATCATTTACCAGGCCAAATACACTTTGTTCTAACAAGTCAGAAATCTGCCAGCTACGCGATTTTGCCTATCTTCAAGTTCTAGCTGAATATCTTGCCATGCATGGTTATATAAGCTCATGTACACACATATACAACAAGTACAGATGTAGATGTAGACATATGAGGGCATGCATGTGGTTTTTGAAAGCTTTTAAAAGAGTTTTAGCCCTCACCTATTTGAAGATCTAGCAAATGAGCACAAAATCCTTGTTTTTAGCTTTGTGTGTGACTTTGAGCTATCCTTGCTTGATTACCTTGCTATGGCCAATGCTTGGAGTGGCCTAGAGAGTGAGCTTGAGGTCTTGGAAGCTCAAGAGAAGCCATGATCGAAAATGAGAGAGAAGGGGAGAGAATGAGAGCTTGAGAGGATTGTGAGAGGAAAATTAAATGTGATGACTTGTGTGTGTGTGTGTGTCGGCCTTAGGGCCTTCAAATCTGATTTTTTCTTTGTCAATTGTGCAATTTGAATTGTGAGAAGCATGCTTGGTGATTTGGCCGAGAATGGGAAGGGTTTGCGTGAGGTTTTTATTATTTTTTTTACATTGTCATGCATTTGTCTATCCTAGGTTGCATTGTGTCTTGTACTTGTCATAGTAATGTTTAGATAATAGGAAAGTGCTTAGGGTTTAGCATGTGTGTAAGAGAATGTTGGGTATTTAGGGATTTTGGGTAGAATAGAATATAGGATATGTTTAGAGGTTTGTGAGATTTTGTCTTGTAGTGAGTTTAAAATATAATATTTAGGTGTTAGTGGATTTTGTAGAGATTTGAATTAGGATTATAATAATAGTTAGTGGTGTTTGTAGGATTATTTTATAGTCTAGTGCTTTGTGTAGGATTCTTTATTGATTAGCGTGCGGGCACGCTTTCCTATGTCTATGACACGTACTACGAGTTAAGGCACGCACTTCAAGGCGAATGCACGGATTCCAAGGTAAATACACATAACCCTAAGTGAATGCACGTAAACCAAAGCAAGACACGTAATTCAATACAGTGCACGTAAATCAAGGTATGGCACTTAAATCTAGGTTAAGACACGCAATTCAAGGTCAGGGCATACAAAACGAGATAACGCACACAATTCGAAGTCGGGGCACGTAAGTCGAGGATTAGGGCACATAATTCTAGGTCAAGGCACAAATGACGAGGCATGCACGAAAACTAAGACAGGGCACGTAATCCAAGGTTAGTCATATAATACTAGGTCTAAGGCACGCAAATTGAGGTAACACACGTTATTGGGGTCAGGCCTCACATCCTCCCCTCCTTAAAAGAATTTCGTCCCGAAATTCATTCTTACCTGTTGAGGTCATTTAAACGGATTCTGACCTTTGTTATTTCCCACTCTAGGTCGTCCTATGTTCAGTGATCTCTCTTACCACAACCAATTCACTTCCTATGTTTCTCCAATCCTTTATTTCGGTGTGGCACCTACATTTACAGTTCGTTTCTTTGAACGACTCTATTCTCCATTTGATCTTAAGGTCAAGTTCATTAACTAAGGTTAGATCTCCATACATAGTCATCAAAGCTGCATCGGTATTCTAACCATATAACTGTAACTCCAAAATCATGACTTATGTCGTGTCAATCTTGCATTCATACCTCAAAAGGAATATCACAATAATACTATGATCCTATGGTCACATATACTAATTTCAAGATGATAGGTCTATATCCGATTTACATAACCTATCAACTAGCTTCAAAATTGTTAACACGTAGGACCTATACATGTTATGGATCATTTCCACAATACGACCCTATTTTAGGAAGAACTCTTCCAAAACAAACTAATCCATCTCAAGTTGTCATCTATCGATAGTATCATAGTCCTTATCTCGTAGGTACATTAGATTAGCAAATCTTCTAATGACAAGTCTCTCGGTTATAGGCTCCTATTCACTAACATTCTTTCTCAGCTTCGTTAACCTTCACGCTTGTAATCAAGAAGAAAGACCGTTGAGATTCATGAAACTCAAACTCTAAGGTTTATTAGGTACCACCAACAAATTGCCATTGAAATTTCATGGTCAAACTAATCGTGTTGCACTAGTTCAACTCTTACAAGTAAATTTGATCAGCTTGTGATCCACAATCTATTTCCTTATTCAAATCTCTATTGTCACGTCTCGAGGCTTCATAATTTCTTTTAATCTTATCCAAAACTCCTAAGGCGAATAGTTTCAACCTCAAATAAATTCCATTCACCTTAATCCAAGGTTACGTCATACTTAAGAAGACAATGGTCCTACTCACTTAGCGACCTAGTCATTCCTTCGAACACTTAATGCCCGCCAATATATCTTCAACATTAATGTTACTAAGCTGAGTTCATCACCATGTAAGTGATATCAATGCTCTACTAGGTTACCGGCCGTACAACAACAATCCTAGGACTATAAATGGGTACCGAAATGATCGAGCTCATAAAATACTTATACGAGATAACTTCAAGGTTGTATCAACATAAGAATTATGACGACGAGGCATCCTTCAACATAACCTAATAGAGCTTCAAAAGTAATCAACCACTCATTTAACTTTCAATACAAGATTCATCCCTCTATTCAATGACCACAATTCAAAGTCTACCAATCGCTAGTTTCTAGACGTGAAACGGTGCACATAGATACGGTGGTCTAACAATAGTCTCTTGGGTCATTATGACTCTAATTCATCTCTATCTTAACTATATGAAATCTTACTCTTCTCATTTACATGTTCAACTAGCTAAGAGCATCAAGACTCATCGACCTTAGGTCCTAGGGTTCACCATGAATCATCATGCATACTCACTATTAGCTATTTAGGATTACTAATCATACCCTAATGACTCAACTTTGCAACCAGATGCTTAATATCATTTCCATGGTTTATATACTAGGTCCATCGGTCTTACTTAAGGATATATGCTTTCTAACATCCTCTAGGGTATCCAAACAATGAGTGCATAAAATGACTTACTTTGCATAATCACAATTAAATCCGAGAGGCACCAAATTAATACCATGATTCTAAATATCACTGATATCCAACTTAAGACCTTTAGCAACGTTAGTCATCTAATGCATAATTCAATTATTTACACTTCTATTCGACCTGACATTTTAGGTGCAGTTTTCCAAACACGAGTTCTAGCTACGTGAATTCCTTGATTCCAACATTCATATACCTTGTTATACTAAAGAATCATCAACCTTGTTAAACTCAATCTCCATAGTTGCCTACATGGCTTGAGGTTATCCATTGTTAACTCACTTAAATACACTATCCATGACTTAATAATCTAACCCCTAAAAGTAACTATCGTCAACTTCCACAAATTCATCTTTTAATTTTTAGGTCATGATCTCAACATTTAGTGAACTTGAAACTCGCTAGTATACACCACATCAAATTCATCAATGCTTAGTTCCAATCAAGTAAGGATTCAATCGTACGAGTATATTGCTAACTTCTTAGATAGTCTATCAAGCTAATTTTACGATGTGAGAAATGGATTCAAAGAAACCTCCAAGTCAACTTCCACTATCAGCACATGAGAATATATACTACTCTACATATTTAATAGTATACCCTTATATCTAAGGAAAGTAGTATGTCTTTAACCTTTATACTTGAACCACAATTAGAAGAACGGTTTAACGGAATTAAAACTTCATAGCCATAAAATTGATAACTTAATAATGGGTATGGGTATTCCAAAGATAAAGGGATAACTTTACATTAACATTTATACATGTGCTACGCATTTTATATATGCATATCCAATAATACATACGATCCATCGAGTATCTGTGAAGATGCGAGAAATCTCTAACCGAGCCTTTTTGTTCGTCCTGCACAAATTCACTTCCCTGAAAGTCCTAATCCTAACTATCTATGTGTATAAACAGTCATTCACGGTTATATAACATGCACATGTATCAAGGAAGGAGTATAAAAGCATGCATGCATTATTGAGGACGTGTCGGTGTGCATGATATAGAATACATATGGTCCACAAAGGCACATAATATTCAATACTTAAAGCAATTAAAGCACATTAGCACATATTAACACATATAAACAAGACATCATAATTACCTTAGGGCTTCTACCCATGGTCCGAGAGTTGAACCCAACTAATGCCTAGTTAGTAAACTAAGTTTTGATACCATTCTATTATAGGGTGTCACGCCCCAACCCGACCTATAAAGGCTAGACTAGGGTATGACCTAAATCATTTATGTTATTTCATGTACTTAGTCATTTGTTATGATTTAACACTTAACGTTGGTCTAGAACCCCAAAAGATTTTTCAAAAAAATCGGTAGCATAACGTCTGTAGTTGGGACCTTTTAGTTTGACCTAATTTTTAAACGCCTCAATTATTCCAATCATTAATCCAATTCCATTAAGTACTCCTATTTTGTCATCAACCGATATGCCTACTAGCTTATCTTCAAAGTCTCGTTTGGTTAATAAGCCTAACATGATAACTATATCCTGTTTATTTGTCAATTTCCTATCATGCAAGTACCTATTATCCTTTAGCTTGTGCATGATCACTAGATGAGATTAAGTAGAGTTACATTATTTACTTCTTCACCTAGTGGTTCAAATGCCTACGATAACTACTAATTAAACGACGAAAGTAAAAAACCAAATAAAAAGTTCATCCGGTTATAATCAGTACAAGCCAAAATTAGACCCAAATTACAACGGGGTCATTTACATCAATAAAATGAACAATTTGCAATCAAACACAACATCCATATAGCAACCACTTTCAAGCAAAGCACAAACGCACGTAGTCACTCCAAGGAATCATCAACAAGCACATTTACTTCGGGTACTTGTTCCAAATCTATTGCACTTGTGACAAAAAGAGGGTGAGTCCTTAAGAACTCAGTGAGGGGGAATGAGAGATAATGTTTTGAAATCTTTTTCCAGTTAAACTTATGAAAAACCCTTTTTGAAAGCATGACATATAACACAAGTAAGTTTATAACATAATATAAATGTAAATGAACACATTTACCCGTCTTTCCTCCCCGAGGTCCTCTAGGAACCAAGCGAGAGTACTTAAACACATAGTAAAAAGGATATGATGAGCTTTCGCTCTCAAGATCATTTCTGATAACAGTTGTTGCGGCCGGCTTCAATCATCTACTTATCACGCCAAATGGGTGTACTCTGGATGTACCCCGAAATCCTACGACCCAACTTTTCGAGGAAGTCTAGCCCCCAAACGAGAGAGGGAATTGGACAATGGTAGTCACGGTTGCACCGGCAAGCTCGATGCCGCCCCGTGTACGTGAAACGCTACCACGCCAGAATGAAAGGTTGCAACCTTGTATGCAATGCACATGTATGCCATTCAACATTTCACATTGGGAGGTCAACAAAGTAGGTTGCCTCCGAGCAAGTATATGAACACATTTTGACATATCGGCATATAAGGCATTGTAAAGCATGTAATCATTTCATATATCAATTTGAAAGCAATTAAACTTCCATGGGAAGCCAAGTAATCACGTTCAAATAAGCCATAGAATATCTTTTAACAATTCACATTAGGAGGACAACAAGGTAGGTTGCCTCCGAGCAAGTATAAGATCACATATTGACAAGTAAGCGAACGAGGCATGCTTAACACGAATTTTCACTTTGTGAAACACGTAGAGTTATATGAACATTAAACGGGCAGCAATGTAACACATGTAAATCAAGTCATATAACTCATTTCAGGGTTCACGTATCAAGTATTAAGATCATACAAGCATGCAACGACGTTTACATGAGACCGGGTGCAAGAAGAGTTTAGTTATCAACATGTAATCATCGGGAATCATATTTAGAGTTATAAAAACAATTTTGGGGAGCCCATTAACATTCCTCAACATCAATTTATAATTCACACAAGAGTGGTCTATGGCTCTAGAACCTACGGGGCCATTAGGGTTTTCTAGGCCGTGCTCGAGTCGGTTTCATTTGCTAAGCACCACAAACAACTCTTAAACCATTTCAAGCATACTCAACATTTATTAGGCAGCCTACTAATCACACAATTAAACACATTAATTATATGCTCATCACTTAGCGAGATTTCATAGTTAATAGGGTTTCAATTCAAGCTTACACGTGCGATTAAGCCACAAGTTGTCACGTAATTAACCCAAGCCATTCATCGATTGATTAAAACATCCTCAATCATCCAAAACAGTCCACACAACATCCAAGTGACACAATCCCAAGCAATCAATACCACAAGAGAAGTTACAACATTTTTCAAAGCATATCACTAAATAAAAACCCCATTGCAATGGTCTGTCTTCCCACATTCAATTAGACAATCAAACCTTCTCCAATTTCCATGAACAAAATATAAAATTAAATCTTAATGAGTGATTTAAATCCAGAAACAAACCTCACATCATTTGGAGTTCGGATTCAAGAGTTATAGCCAAAACCGTGAGACTGCGCAAAACTGTCCAGATTTGTACACATTTCAATTCTTGCAATTTTTTATGGTTTTAGAGTCCGATTTAGCCTTAGTATACTACTGACAAACATGTCCAGAACTGAAAAATCTAGCATCATACCAAATTTCATACATTTTAAATATCATTTACTTGGTCAAAACTGTTTCATTCTACAAGGATAGTGAACTGCCAAAAACCTGCTCCATTTTCCCAGATTTTCCAGTTCTGAGAATTTTTCGTAGATTTTGCCATTTTGGAGACCTTAGAGTCAATATTGGCCTTGGTCTATTTTTATGAAAAATTCTCAGAACTGGCAAAAATAGTTAGCTACCAATTTTCACACATTTTCAACATCATTTACCAGGCCAAATACACTTCGTTCTAACAAGTCAGAAATCTGCCAGCTACGCGATTTTGCATATCTTCAAGTTCTAGCCGAATATCTTGCCATGCATGGTTATATAAGCTCATGTACACACATATACAACAAGTACAGAGGTAGATGTAGATATATGAAGGCATGCATGTGGTTTTTGAAAGCTTTTAAAAGAGTTTTAGCCCTCACCTCTTCGAAGATCTAGCAAATGAGCACAAAATCCTTGTTTTGAGCTTTGTGTGTGACTTTGAGCTATCCTTGCTTGACTACCTTGCTATGGCCAATGCTTGGAGTGGCCTAGAGAGTGAGCTTGAGGTCTTGGAAGCTCAAGAGAAACCATGATCGAAAATGAGAGAGAATGAGAGAGAATGAGAGCTTGAGAGGATTTTGAGAAGAAAATTAAATGTGATGAGTTGTGTGTGTGTGTGTGTCAGCCTTAGGGCCTTCAAATCTGATTTTTGCTTTGTCAATTGTGCGATTTGAATTGTAAGGAGCATGCTTGGTGATTTGGTCGAGAATGGGAAGGGTTTGGGTGAGGTTTTTATTATTATTTTTTGTATTTTCATGCATTTGTCTATCATAGGTTGCATTGTGTCTTGTACTTGTCATAGGAATGTTTAGATAATAGGAAAGTGCTTAGGGTTTAGCATGTGTGTAAGAGAATGTTGGGTATTTAGGGATTTTGGGTAGAATAGAATATAGGATATGTTTAGAGGTTTGTGAGATCTTGTCTTGTAGTGAGTTTAAAATATAATATTTAGGTGTTAGTGAATTTTGTAGAGATTTGAATTAGGATTATAATAATAGTTAGTGGTGTTTGTAGGATTATTTTATAATCTAGTGCTTTGTGTAGGATTCTTTATTGATTAGCGTGCGGACACACTTTCCTATGTCTATGGCACGCACTACGAGGTAAGGCACGCACTTCAAGGCAAATGCACGGATTTCAAGATAAATACACGCAACCCTAAGTGAATGCACGTAAATCAAAACAAGGCACGTAATTCAATGCAGTGCACGTAAATCAAGGCATGACACTTAAATCTAGGTTAAGACACACAATTCAAGGTCAGGGCACACAAACGAGATAAGGCACACAATTTGAAGTCGGGGCACGTAAGTGAAGATTAGGGCACATAATTCTAGGTCAATGCACGAATGACGAGGCATGCACGAAAACCAAGACTGGGCACGTAATCCACGGTCAATCTTATAATTCTAGGTCTAAGGCACGCTTTCTTATGTCTATGACACGCACTACGAGGTAAGGCACGCACTTCAAAGCGAATGCACGGATTCCAAGGTAAATGCACGCAACCCTAAGTGAATGCACGTAAACCAAAGCAAGGTAGATAATTCAATGCAATGCACGTAAATCAAGGCATGACACTTAAATCTAGGTTAAGACACGTAATTCAAGGTTAGGGCACACAAAATGAGATAACGCACACAACTCGAAGTCGGGGCACGTAAGTCGAGGATTAGGGCACATAATTCTAGGTCAAGGCACGAATGACGAGGCATGCACGAAAACCAAGACAGGGCACGTAATCCAAGGTCAATCATATAATTCTAGGCCTAACGCACGCAAATTAAGGTAACACACATTATTAGGGGTTGGACCTCACAACAGCTGAGCAGGCTTGCTGCCCCCGTCGTAGAGCTCTCGGATAGCTTTCTAACGATATGTTGTGCACCGCGTAACTCCTTACGGATCAAAAGTTATGGGCACCGGAGCGACGGATACCTGGTCACAAGCCCATGCCCTCTGTTTGCGGGCCTAGCCTCTACGTGAAGTGAAGATGTCTTGCCCAAGTTGTCGTGTGATTCTGCAATAGAAATGTGATGGATTAGGTTCTCATCCTTTTTGCGGCTCACGACATACGATCCGGGACAGAAAAATAGCGCAAAAGAAGAAAAGTTTCCTGAAACTGATGAAAACATTCAAATTTGGGCTACGGAAATAGGAGCAGCCGAGCAGACTTGGTGACCCCGTCAGAGAGCTCTCGGAGAGCTTTCCAACGGTATACTGTGTGCCGCGTAACTCCTTACAAATCAAAAGTTATGGGCACCGGAGCGACAAATACCTGGTCACAAGCCGCACGCCCTCCGTTTGCGGGCCCATCCTCTACGTGAAGTGAAGTTGTCTTGCCCAAGGTGCCGTGTGATTCGGTAATAGAAATGTGATGGATTAGCTTGTCGTCCTTTTTGCGGCTCACGGCGTACGACTCGGGATAGAAAAACAGTGCAAAAGAAGAAAAGTTTTCCAAAATAGATGAAAACGTTCAATTTTGGGCTCCAAAAATAGGCACAGCCGAGCATGCTTGGTGCCCCTATCATAGAGCTCTCGGAGAACTTTCCAACGGTATGTTGTGCGCCGCGTACCTCCTTACGGATCAAAAGTTATGGGCATCGGAGTGATGGATACCTGGTCACAAGCCCCACGCCCTCGGTTTGCTGGCCCAGCCTCAACGTGAAGTGAAGTTGTCTTCCTTAAGATGCCGTGGGATTCGGTAATAGAAATGTGATGGATTAGGTTGCCGTCCTTTTCGCGGCTCACAACTTACGATCAGGGACGAAAAAGAAGCGCAAAAGAAGAAAAGTGTCTCGAAAGTGATGAAAACATTCAATTTTGGGCTGTGAAAACAGTTGCAACCAAGCAAGCTTGGTGCCCCCATCGTAGAGCTCTCGGAGAGCTTTCCAACGGTATGTTGTGCACCGTGTAACTCATTACGGATCAAAAGTTATGGGCACTGGAGCGACGGATACCTGGTCACAAGCCCCATGCCCTCGGTTTGCTGGACCAACCTCTACGTGAAGTGAAGTTGTCTTGCCCAAGGTGCCGTTTGATTTAGTAATAGAAATGTGATGGATTAGGTTGTCATCCTTTTCGAGGCTCAAGACGTACGATCCGGGACGAAAAAATTGCGCAAAAGAAGAAAAGTGTCCCAAAACTGATGAAAATATTTGTTTTTCATCTTCGAGAATAGGCACAGCCGAGTAGGCTTGTAGCCCCGGTCGTAGAGCTCTCAGAGAGCTTTCCAACGGTATGCTGTGCGCCATGTAACTCCTTACGGATCAAAAGTTATGGGCACTAGAGTGACGGATACCTGGTCACAAGCCCTATGCCCTCTGTTTGGGGGCCCAGCCTCTACGAGAAGTAAAGTTGTCTTGCCCAAGGTGCCATGTGATTCGGTAAACGAAATGTGATGGATTAGGTTGTCATACTCTTCGCGGCTCACGACGTACGATCCGGGATGGAAAAATAGTGCAAAAGAAGTTTAGTATCCTAAAACTTATGAAAATGTTCGATTTTGGGCTCCGAAAACAGGCACAACCGAGTAGGCTAGGTGCCCCCATCGTAGAGCTCTCAGAGTGCTTTCCAACAGTATGATGTGCGCCGTGTAACTCCTTACGGATCAAAAGTTATGGGCACCGTAGCGACGGATACCTGGTCACAAGCCCCACGCCCTCTGTTTGCGGGCCCAGTCTCTACGTTAAGTGAAGTTGTCTTGCCCAAGGTGCCGTGGGATTCGGTAATAGAAATGTGATGGATTAGGTTGTCGTCCTTTTTGCGGCTCATGACGTACGATCCGGGATGGAAAAATAGCACAAATGAAGAAAAGTATCCCGAAACTTATGAAAACGTTCGATTTTGGGCTCCGAAACAGTCGCAACCGAGCAGGCTTGCTACCCCCGTCGTAGAGCTCTCGGAGAGCTTTCCAACGGTATGTTGTCCGCCGCGTAACTCCTCGCGGATCAAAAGTTAAGGGCACCGGAGCGACGGATATCTGGTCACAAGCCCCACGCCTTCTGTTTGCGAGCCTAGCCTCTACATGAAGTGAAGTTATCTTGCCAAAGGTGCCATGGGATTCTATAATAGAAATGTGATAGATTAGGTTGTCGTTCTTTTCGCGGCTCACGACGTACGATCCAGGATGGAAAAACAGCGCAAAAGAAGAAAAGTGTTCCGAAACTTATGAAAACGTTCAATTTTGGGATGCAAAAACAGGCGCAGCCGAGCAGCTTGCTGCTCCAGTCGTAGAGCTCTCAGAGAGCTTTCAGACGGTATGCTATGCACCACGTAACTCCTTACGGATCAAAAGTTATGGGCACCGTAGCGACGGATACCTGGTTACAAGCCCCAAGCCCTCTGTTTGCGGGCCCATCCTTTATGTGAGTGAAGTTATCTTGCCCAAGATTCCATGGGATTAGGCAATAGAAAAGTGATGGATTAGGTTGTCGTCCTTTTTGCGGCTCGTGACGTACAATCCGGGACGAAAAAACTGCGCAAAAGAAGAAAAGTATCCCGAAACTGATGAAAACATTCGATTTTGGGCTCTGAAAATAGGTGCAGCCAAGCAGGATTGGTGCCCCCGTCGTAGGGCTCTCAGAGAGCTTTTCAACGGTATTTTGTGCGCCGCGTAACTCCTTACGGATCAAAAGTTATGGGCACCAGAGCGACGGATACTTGGTCACAAGCCCCACGCCCTCTATTTACGGGCCGAGCCTCTATGTGAAGTAAAGTTGTCTTGCCCAAGATGCCAGGTGATTCGGTAATAAAAATGTGATGGATTAGGTTGTCATCATTTTCGCAGCTCATGACATACGATCCGGGACGGAAAAACATCATAAAAGAAGAAAAGTGTCTCGAAACTGATGAAAATGTTTGATTTTGGGCTCCAAAAATAGGCACAACCGAGCAGTTTAGGTTCCCCCATCGTTGAGCTCTCAGAGTGCTTCCCAACGGTTTACTGTGCGCCGCGTAACTCCTTCTGGATCAAAAGTTATAGACACCGAAGCGACGGATACCTGGTCACAAGCCCCACACCCTCTGTTTGCAGGCCCAGCCCCTACGTGAAGTAAAGTTGTCTTGTCCAAGGTGCCATGTGATTCGATAAAAGAAATATGATAGATTAGGTTGTCGTAATTTTCGCGGCTCACGACGTACGATCCGGGACGGAAAAACATTGCAAAAGAAGAAAAGTGTCCCAAAACTTATGAAAATGTTCGATTTTGGGCTCCGTAAATAGGCACAGCAAAGCAGGCTAGCCTCCCCCGTCGTAGAGCTCTCAGAGAGCTTTTCAACAGTATGCTGTGCTCCGCATAACTCCTTACGGATAAAAAGTTATGGGCACCAAAGCGACGGATACCTGGTCACAAGTCCCACGCCCTCGGTTTGCGGGCCCAGCCTCTACGTGAAGTGGAGTTGTCTTGCCAAAGTTGTCGTGTGATTCGTAAATAGAAATGTGATGGATTAGGTTGTCGTCCTTTTCGCAGCTCACGACGTACGATCCGGGACAGAAAAACAGCGTAAAAGAATAAAAGTGTCGCAAAACTTATGAAAATGTTCTATTTTGGGCTCCAAAAATAGGCGCAGCAAAGCAGGCTAGGCACCCCCATCGTAGAGCTCTCAGAGAGATTTCCAACGATATGTTGTGCGCTGCGTAACTCTTTACGGTTCAAAAGATATGGGTAATGGAGCGACGGATACCTGGTCACAAGCCCCACGCCCTCTGTTTGTGGGCCCAGACTCTACGTGAATTGAAGTTGTCTTGCCAAAGTTGTCGTGGGATTCAGTAATAGAAATGTGATGGATTAGGTTGTCGTCCTTTTTGCGGATTAGGACATACGATCCGGGACGGAAAAAAAGCGAAAAAGAGGAAAACTGTCCCGAAATTAATGAAAATGTTCGATTTTGGGATCCGAAAATAGGTGCAGCTTAGTAGGATAGGTGCCCCGATCGTAGAGCTCTCAGAGAGCTTTTAAACGGTATGCTGTGCGCCGCGTAACTTGTGAGGTCTGACCCCGAATAACGTGTCTTACCTCGATTTGCATGCCTTGGACCCAGAATTATATGACTGACCTTGGATTACGTGCCGTGTCTTGGTTTTTGTGCATGCCTCGTTATACGTGCGATACCTAGATAAACGTGCCATGACCTTAATTTATGTGCGAGATCCCAATTTGCGTGCGATACCTCGTTTCGTGTGCCCTAATCTAGATTGACGTGCCTTGAGCTAGGTTTAAGAATTGTGTTTATTTTATGTGCCATGCATTGAATTACATGCATTCATTTAGAGTTGCGTGAATTTTCTTAAAAAATGTGCGTTCGTCTCGTAGTTCGTGTCCTACCTCGTAGTGCGTGCCCTAGACCTAGAAAAGCATGCTTTCACGCTAATCAAGAAAGAATCCTACACAAAGCACTAAACTATAAAATAATCCTAATTCAAATCTCTACAAAATCCACTAACACCTAAATATTATATTTAAACTCACTACAAGACAAAACACTAAACACTAAACATTCTTTATTCCTTATTCTTTTTGCACTTCCAACACACAATTAAATAATGCTCAAAGATGACAAAAAATCAGATTTCTACATGCCTTGGCTGACCACTTTGTGAGCTTTGTGATTGCTTTGCTTAATTCAATATAATTCCTAGACAATCTATGACATATTATGACACAAAATGCATAAAAATTGCTCAAAACCACCTCAATTCTCTCACCTTGCTCGACCAAACCACCTATGCCCATGCTAACATTTTAAATTTCACATTGAAGACACAAAAATCAGATTTTTAATGGCCCAAGGCCGACCACAAGCTTGAAGATTGCAAAAGTTTTATTCCTTGTCATATTTTTGTCATTTCTTCCTCAACTTCTCTCTCTCCTCTCATTCTCCTCACCACCTCTCGGCCTTGGCTGAGTTCTCACCATACCATAGCTCATCTTTTTCACACTTTGGTCAAACAAGACAAGCATCAAGCAAGGAAAGTCGAGCAAGCTAGCTAGGATGCAAAAATCACACCTGCATGTCCTTTGAAGTCTTCTATTCGGCCTAGGTAAGTTTCATGGCTTCCATTTCTTTTCTTCTTGTTCCAACCTTATGCATGTACTAAGATATTGGTCACTAGGCTAGGAAAAATAGAGGAAACCAAGTTGGAATCTCGGCTAAGCAAGAAGAAGAAGAGATTTGAGCTTCAACAAGTTTTTGTGCATCTTTTCGATTGATTGCTAAGGTGAGGGCTAAAACCTTTTGAAAATCCTTCAAAAATTCACATGCATGCTCATGAATGTATGTATTTGCTTCTGTACTTGAGTTATATGGTCGTTCATAAGCTTAAACAACGATGCATGGCAATATTTTGGCTTGAAAGTGGTGATAGGTGAAGTCGGATTGTTGACAGCTCTTTGACCAGTTTGTTTCGAGGTACATTTAGCTATGCAAATGATGTTAAAAATGGATAAAAATTGGTAGGTGACTAGTTTGGCCAGTTTTTAACATTTTTTTCAGAAATAGGCCAAAGCTAATTTGGACACTAAGGTCCTCAAAATGGCAAATCTCTAAAATGTGTCCAAATCTGGAAATCTGGAAAAATGAAGCAGGTTTGGCAGATGCACTGACCTTGTAGAACGAACCAGATTTGACTTAGTAAATGATGTCCAAAATCCATGAAATTTGGTTTGCTACTATATTTGTCAGTTCTGGACATTTTTATCAGAAATGGACTAAGGCTAAAACTGACCGTAAGGACCTCAAAAATGTCAATTACTGAAAAGTGTGCAAATCTGGACAGTTTTGTGCTATTCCACTGTTTCGGCTATATCTAATGATCCCGAACTCCAATTGATGCAAGGTTTGTTTCTGATTTTAGTTAACTTATTAAGATTTAATTTGACATCTTATTCACTGGATTTTGATATTGTTTGATTATCCTATTGATTGTGGGAAAACAGCCTATTGCAGTAAGGGTTTGACTTAGTTATATGCTTGGAAAATTGTTGTAACCTCTCTTGTGGTACTAATTTCTTGGAATTGTGGTGTTGGGATGTTGTGTGGACTGTTTCGAGTACTTGAGGATGTTTGAATTGAATGATGCATGACTTGAGAATGATTTTGAGTTGACTTAGGGTTTAATCACACGGTTAAGCATGAAACGGAAACCCTAATGACTAGGTAGTCTTGTTAATTGTTGATCATTTGGATATTTTGTGGAAATTATATGCTTAGTGGGCTGCCCGTAAATGCCTTATAACTTCAAATGTGATTTTGACCATTGCATGTTGACAAATAGGTTTTTCTTGCACCCGAACCCATGAAGATGTCATTGCATGTTGAATAATCTTATCACTTGATCACGTGGGCTTCATAATGAGTTATATGGCCTATTTTACGTGTGTTACATGGATGCCCGTTTAATTTTCATATAACTCTATATGCCTTTCAAGTAAAATTACCTGTCTTATCGTGCCCTACTTGTTTACCTGTCAATGTGCAATCTTATGACTGTCCGGAGGTAACCTATTTTGTTATCCTCCTACTGTGATATATTACCTGTCATAAATGTGCATTGCATACAAGGTTGCAACCTTTCCTGTTGGCATGGTAGCGATCATGCACACCGGGCGGCATCGGGCTTGCCGGTGTACCCGTGACTACTATGGTCCCATTCCCTCTCTCGCTTGGGGGCTAGACTTTCTCGGAGAGTTGGGTCGTAGGATTTCGGGGTACATCTGGAGTACACCCACCTGGCATGTTTGGGGGATGATTTGAAGTCTGCCGCAACAACTAATTCTAGAACTGATTTGAGAGCAAAAGCTCACCGTATCCTTTTACTATGTGTATAAGTACTCTCGCTTGGTTCCTAGAGAACCTCGGGGAGGAAATACTTGTATTTATGTTCCTGTATCTTATATTATTGTTATATTCATGCTTGCAAAAGGATTTTCATAAGTTGAACCGGAAAATGAGTTTCAAAACCTATTTCTCGTTCCCCCTCGCTGAGTTCATAAGGACTCACCCTCTTTTATCATCTCAGGTGAAGAAGAACAAGAACAGGTACCTGAGGACGATGTGTCTAACGATGATCCTTTGGAGTGACTGCCTGTTCCTATGTGCCCTGCTTGATTTATGGCCATTTGTGAAAACTATGCTACTTGAAGATTGTTTCTTTCATGTTGTTTAATGTTGTGATGTAAAAGACCCCCGTTGTAATTTGGGGTCTAATTTTGGTTTGTACTGATATTAAGTAGACTGATGCTAGACACTACTATGATCATTTTGCTATTATTACTGCTAGTATCTATCATAGGTTATAACGTATTAGTTAAGGACTAAGTAAATGAACCTATCCAATCTTAAACAGGTACTCGCTATTAAGCTAAGATCAACAGGTACTTTGTAACGAGGATAAACAAACAAACGAGACATAGTAACATGCTAGGTTATAAACCAAGCGGGACATAGAGATAACCAATAGGCATTCAATTGATGCTAAATAGTAAACCTAGTTGGAAATGAAACTGAGAATTAGAAAAATTTGAGGCGTTTAGAGAATTAGGCCAAACCAAAGAGTCCAATTACAGCCGTTATGCTGTCGGTTTTTCGGGAAACTTGGAGTTTAGACTAAAACGATAAGTGTTAAATCTTCATAAATGGTTAAGTATGTGACATGTCCTGAACATTTAGATCACACCCTAGTCTAACCTTATAGGTCGGGTTGGGGCGTGACATAACTCCCTACGGATCAAAAGTTATGGGCACCGGAGCGACGGATACCTGGTCACAAGCCCCACGCCCTCTGTTTGTGGGGCCAGCCTCTACGTGAAGTGAAGTTGTCTTGCCCAAGGTGTCGTGTGATTTGGTAATAGAAATGTGATGGATTAGGCTGTTGTCCTTTTCGCGGCTCACGGCGTACGATCTAGGACGGAAAAACAGCGTAAAAGAAGAAAACTGTCCCAAAATTGTTAAAAACGTTCAATTTTGGGCTCCGAAAATAGGTGCAGCCGAGCAGGCTTGATGCCTCCGTCGTACAGCTCTCGGAGAGCTTTCCAACGGTATGCTGTGCACTGTGTAACTCCTTACGGATCAAAAGTTATGGGCACCGAAGCGACGGATACCTGGTCACAAGCCCCACGCCCTCAGTTTGAGGGCCCAGCCTCTATGTGAAGTGAAGTTGTCTTGCCCAAGGTGCTATGGGATTCGGTAATAGAATTGTGATGGATTAGGTTGTCACCTTTTTTGAGTCTCACGACGTACGATCCGGTGCGAAAAAATAGTGTAAAAGAAAAAAAGTATCCCAAAACTGATGAAAACGTTTGATTTTGGGCTCCGAAAATATGCGCAGACTAGAAGGCTTGTGGGCCCTATCGTAGAGCTCTCGGAGAGTTTTCCAACGGTATGCTGTGCGCCATGTAACTCCTTACGGATTAAAAGTTATGGGTACCAGAGCGACGAAGACCTAGTTACAAGCCCCACGCCGTAGGTTTGAGGGCCCAGCCTCTACGTGAAGTGAAGTTGTCTTGCCCAATATGCTGTGTGATTCGGAAGAAATGTGATAGATTAGGTTGTCATCCTTTTGCGGGCTCACGACGTACGATCCAGGACGGAAATACAGCGCAAAAGAAGAAAAGTATCCCAAAACTGATGAAAAAGTTCAATTTTGGGCTCCAAAAATAGACGCAACCAAGCAAGCTTGGTGCCCCCATCGTAGAGCTCTCGGAGAGCTTTCCAACGGTATACTATGCGCCGCGTAACTTCTTACGGATCAAAAGTTATAGGCACCGAAGCGACGGATACCTGGTCACAAGCCCCACACACTCTGTTTGCGGGCCCAGCCTCTTAGTGAAGTGAAGTTGTCTTGCCCAAAGTGCCGTGGGATTCGGTAATAAAAATGTGATGGATTAGATTGTAGTCGTTTTCGCGGCTTACGACGTGCCATCCGGGACGGAAAAATAGAGCAAAAATTAGAAAAGTATCCCTAAACTAATGAAAACATTCGATTTTGTACTCCAAAAACAGGCACAGCCAATCAGGCTTGGCATCCCCGTCGTAGAGCCCTCGGAGAGCTTTCAAACGGTTTGATGTGCGCCGCGTAACTCCTTAAGGATCAAAAGTTATCGGCACCGGAGCGACGGATACCTGGTCACAAGTCCCACGCCCCTAGTTTGCGGGCCCAGCCTCTATGTGAAGTGAAGTTGTCTTGCCAAATTTGCCATAGGATTCGGTAATAGAAATGTGATGGATTAGGTTGTTGTCCTTTTCACTGCTCACGACGTACGATCCGGGGTGGAAAAACAGTGTAAAAGAAGAAAATTGTTCCAAAATTGATGAAAACGTTCAATTTTGGGCTATGAAAATAGGTGCAGCCGAGCAGGATTGATGCCCCTGTCGTAGAGCTCTCGAAGAGTTTTCCAACGGTATGTTGTGCGCTATGTAACTCCTTACGAATCAATAGTAATGGGCACCGGAACGACGGATACCTGGTCACAAGCCCCACGCCCTCAGTTTGAGGGGCCGGCCTCTACATGAAGTGAAGTTGTCTTGCCCAAGGTGTCGTGGGATTCGGTAATAAAAATGTGATGGATTAGGTTGTTGTCTTTTTTGCGGCTTACGATGTACGAACCGGGACGGAAAAATAGCGCAAAAGAAGAAAAGTGTCCCAAAACTGATGAAAACATTTGATTTTGGGCTTCAAAAATAAGCGCACCAGTGCAGGCTTGCTGCCCCCGTCGTAGAGTTTTTGGAGAGCTTTCCAACGTTATGATGTGCGCTGCGTAACTCCTTACGGATAAAAAATTATGGGCACCGGAGCGACGGATACTGGGTCACAAGTCTCATGCCTTTAGTTTGCTGGCCCAGGCTCTACGTGAAGTGAAGTTGTCTTGCCCAAGGTGCTATGGGATTCTGTAATAGAAATGTGATAGATTAGGTTGTCGTCCTTTTCGTGGCTCACGACGTACGATCCGGGATGAAAAAACAGCGCAAAAGAAGAAAAGTGTCCCGAAATTGATGGAAATGCTCGATTTTGGGCTACGAAAATGGGTGCAACCAAGCAGGCTTGGTACCCCCGTCGTAGAGCTCTCGGGGAGCGTTCCAACGGTATGTTGTGCGCCGTGTAACTCTTACGAATCAAAAGTTAAGGGCACCGGAGCGACAGATACCTGGTTACAAGCCCCACGCCCTCGGTTTGAGGGCACAGCCTCTATGTGAAGTGAAGTTGTCTTACCCAAGGTACCATGGGATTTGGTAATAAAAATTTGATGGATTAGGTTGTCGTCCTTTTGGCAGCTCACGACCTACGATCCGGGATGGAAAAACAGTCGAAAGAAGAAAAGTGTCCCAAAACTAATGAGAACGTTCGATTATAGGCTTTGAAAATAGGCACAGCAGAGCAGGCTTCCAGACCCGGTCGTAGAGCTCTCGGAAAGCCTTCCAACGGTATGCTGTACGCCGCGTAACTCCTTACGGATGAAAAGTTATGGGCACCGGAGCGACGAATACCTGGTCACAAGCCCCTCGTCCTTTGTTTGCGGGCCCATCCTCTTCGAGAAGTGAAGTTGTCTTGCCCACAGTGCAGTGGGATTCCGTATTAGAAACGTGATGGATTAGGTTGTCGTCCTTTTCGCAGCTCACGACGTACGATCCGGGACGAAAAAATAGCGCAAAAGAAGAAAACTGTCCCAAAACTGATGAAAACATTAGATTTTGGGCTCTGAGAACAGGCGCAGCAGAGCAGGCTATGTGCCCCCGTCGTAGAGCTCTCAAAGAGATTGCCAACTGTATGCTGTGCCCCGTGTAACTCCTTACGGATCAAAAGTTATAGGCACCGAAGCGATGGATACCTGGTTACAAGCCCTACGCCCTCGGTTTACGGGCCTAGCCTCTACATCAAGTGAAGTTGTCTTTCCCAAGGTGCCGTGTGATTCGGTAACAGAAATTTGATAGATTAGGTTGTCATCCTTTACGCGGCGCACGACGTGAGATCCGAGACGGAAAAATAGCGTAAAAGAAGAAAAGTGTCCCAAAACTAATGAAAATGTTCGATTTTGGGCCCCAAAAAAGGCACAACGAGCAGGTTTGTGCCCCCGTCGTAGAGCTGGTTGAGAGATTTCCAACGGTATGCTGTGCGCCGCGTAACTCCTTACGAATCAAAAGTTATAGGCACCGGAGCGACGGAGACCTGGTCACAAGCCCCACACCCTCGGTTTGCGAGCCCATCGTCTACGTGAAGTGATGGTGTCTTTCCCAAGGTGTCGGGGGATTCGGTAATAGAAATGTGATAGATTAGGTTGTCCTCCTTTTCGTGGCTCACGACGTAAGATCCGGGATGGAAAAACAGCGTAAAAGAAGAAAAGTGTCCCAAAACAGATGAAAATGTTCGATTTTGGTCTTCGATAATAGGTGCATCCAAGCAAGCTTGGTGCCCCTATCGTAGAGCTCTCGGAGAGCTATCCAACGGTATGCTGTGCGCCGCGTAACTCCTTACGGATCAAAAGTTATGGGCATCGGAGCGACGGATACTTGGTTACATGCGCCACGCCCTCTGTTTGAGGGCCAAGCCCCTATCTGAAGTGAAGTTGTGTTGCACAAGGTGCCGGGTGATTCGGTAATAGAAATGTGATAGATTAGATTGTCCTTTTCGCAGCTCACGGGGTACGATCCAGGACGAAAAAACAACGCAAAAGAAGAAAAGTGTCCTGAAACTGATGAATATGTTCAATTTTGGGCTTTGAAAATAGATGCAGCCTAGCAGGCATGCTGCACCCGTCGTAGAGCTCTCAGAGAGCTTTCCTATGGTATGCTGTGCGTCACGTAACTCCGTACGAATCAAAAGTTATGGGCACCGGAATGACGGATACCTGGTTACAAGCCCCACGCCCTCGGTTTGAGGGCCCAACCTCTAGGTGAAGTGAAGTTGTCTAGCCCAAGGTGTCGTGGGATTCAATAATAGAAATGTTGTCGTCCTTTGCGCAGCTCACGATGTACGATCCGGGACGAAAAAAAAGCGCAAAAGAAGAAAAGTGCCCGAAACTTATGAAAACGTTCGATTTTGCACTCCAAAAATATGCGCAGCCGAGCAAAATTGCTGCCCACTTCTTAGAGCTCTTGGAGAACTTTCCAACAATATGTTGTGCGCCACGTAACTCCTAACGGATCAAAAGTTATGGCCACCGGAGCGACGGAGACCTTGTCACAGGATCCGCACCCTCGGTTTAGGGGCCCAACCTCTACGTGAAGTGTAGTTGTCTTGTCCAAGGTGCCATGTGATTCGGTAATAGAAATGTGATAGATTAGGTTTTTGTCCTTTTCGCGGCACACAACGTACGATCCGGGACGAAGAAACATCGCAAAAGAAGAAAAGTGTCCCAAGACTGATGAAAATATTTGATTTTGGGCTCTGAAAATAGTTGCAGATGAGCAGGCTTGCTGCCCCTGTCGTAGAGCTCTTGGAGAGCTTTCTAACAGTATGTTGTGCGGCACGTAACTCCTTACGGATAAATAGTTATGGGCTCCGGAGCGACGGAGACCTGGTCCCAAGCCCCACCCCCACGGTTTGAGGGCCCAGCCTCTACGTGAAGTGAAGTTGTCTTGCCCAAGGTGTCGTGTGATTCGGTAATAGAAATGTGATAGATAAGGTTGTCGTCCTTTTCGCGGCTCACGACATACGATCTGGTACGAAAAAATTGCACAAAAGAAGAAAAGTGTCCTGAAATTGATGAAAACATTCGATTTTGGGCTCTGAAAATAGGTGCAGCCGAGTAAGCTTGCTGCCCCATGTCGTAGAGCTTTCGGATAGCTTTCCAACGGTATGCTGTGCGTCGCGTAACTCCTTACGGATGAAAAGTTATAGGCACCAGAGCGACGGATATGTGGTCACAAACCCCACGCCCTCGGTTTGCGGTCCCAGCCTCTAGGTGAAGTGAAATTGTCTAGCCCAAGGTGCCGTGGGATTCGATAATAGAAATGTGTTAGATTTGGTTGTCGTCCTTTTCGCGGCTCACGACGTACGATTCGGGAAGGAAAAACAGCGCAAAAGAAGAAAAGTGTCCCGAAACTTATGAAAATGTTCAATTTTGGGTTTTGAAAATAGGCGCAGCCGAGCAGACTTGCTGCCCCCGTCGTAGAGCTCTCGGAGAGCTTTCCAATGGTATGCTGTACGCCACGTAACTCCTTACGGATCAAAAGTTATGGGCACCGGAGCGACGGATACCTGGTCATAAGCCCCACGCACTCTGTTTGCGGGCCCAGCCTCTACGTGAAGTGAAGTTGTCTTGCCCCAAGGTACCATGGGTTTCGATAATGGAATTGTGATAGATCAGGTTGTCGTCCTTTTCACGGCTCACGACGAACGATCCGAGACGAAAAAACAGCGCAAAAAAAGAAAAGTTTCCTAAAACTAATGAAAACATTAGATTTTGGGCTCCGAAAACAGGCGCAGCCAATCAGGCTTGGTACCCCCGTCGTAGAGCTGTCGGAGAGCTTTCCAACGGAATGCTGTGCACCGCGTAACTCCTTATGTATCAAAAGTTATAGGCACCGGAGCAACGGATACCTGGTCACAAGCCCCACACCCTCTATTTGTGGGCCCAGCCTCTACGTGAAGTGAAGTTGTCTTGCCCAAGGTGCTGTGTGATTCGGTAATAGAAATGTGATAGACTAGGTTGTCGTCCTTTTCACGGCTCACGACGTACGATCCGGGACAGAAAAATTGCCCAAAAGAAGATAAGTGTCCCGAAACTAATGAAAATGTTCGATTTAGGGCTCCGAAAATAGGCGCAGCAGAGCAAGCTTGCTACCCCCGTCGTAGTGCTCTCAGAGAGCTTTCCAACTGTATGCTATGCGTCGAGTAACTCCTTACAAATTAAAAGTTATGGGCACTAGAGCGATGGAGACCTGGTCACAAGCCCCACGGCCTTAGTTTGCGGGCCCAGCCTCTTCGTGAAGTGAAGTTGTCTTGCCCAAGGTGCCGTGGGATTCAGTAATATAAATGTTATGGATTAGGTTGTCGTCCTTTTTGCGGCTCACGACGTACGATCCGGGACAGAAAAACAGCGTAAACGAAGAATGTGTCCCAAAACTGAAGAAATATTCGATTTTGGTCTCCAAAAATAGGCACAGCCAAGCGGGGTTGGTGCCCCCGTCGTAGAGCTCTCGGAGAGCTTTCCAACGGTATGCTGTGCGCCGCGTAACTCCTTACGGATAAAAAGTTATGGGCACCGGAGCGACGGATACTTGGTCACAAGCCCCACGCCCTCTGTTTGCGGGCCCAGCCTCTACGTGCAATGAAGTTGTCTTGCCCAAGGTGCCGTGTGATTCCGTAATAGAAATGTGATGGATTAGGTTGTCGTCCTTTTTGCGGCTCACGACGTACGATCCGGAACGAAAAAATAGTGCAAAGCAAGAAAAGTTTCCCAAAACTTATAAAAATGTTCGATTTTGGGCTCTGAAAACAAGCACAACCGAGCTGGCTAGGTGCCCCCATCGTAGAGCTCTCAAAGAGCTTTCCAATGGTATGTTGTGCGCCGCTAACTCCTTACGGATCAAAAGTTATGGGAACCGGAGCGACGGATACTTGGTCAGAAGCCCCACGCCCTCTGTTTCCGGGCCCAGCCTCTACGTGAAGTGAAGTTGTCTTGCCCAAGGTGCCGTGTGATTTGGTAATAGAAATGTGATGGATTAGGTTGTCGTCCTTTTCACGGCTCGCGACGTACGATCCGGGATGAAAAAACAGCGCAAAAGAAGAAAAGTGTCCCGAAACTAGTGAAAACGTTAGATTTTGGGCTTCGAAAACAGGCTAGGTGCCCCTATCGTAGAGCTCTTAGAGAGCTTTCCAACGGTATGCTGTGCGTCGCGTAACTCCTTGCAGATCAAAAGTAATAATCACTAGAGCGACGAATACCTAGTCACAAGCCGCAAGCCCTCGGTTTGCGGGTCCAACCTCTATGTGAAGTGAAGTTTTCTTGCCCAAGGTGCCGTGGGAGTCAGCTATAGAAATGTGATGGATTAGCTTGTCGTCTCTTTCGTGGCTCACGACGTACGATCCAGGAAGGAAAAATAGCGCAAAAGAAGAAAAGTGTCCCAAAATTGATGAAAACGTTCGATTTTGGGCTCCGAAAATAGGTGTAGCCGATCAGGCTTGGTGCCCCCATCGTAGAGCTCTCGGAGAGCTTTGCAACAGAATGCTGTGCGCCGCGTAACTCCTTACGGATCAAAAGTTATGGGCACTGGAGCAACGGATACATGGTCACAAGCCCCACGCCCTTTGTTTGCGGGCCCAGGCTCTACGTGAAGTGAAGTTGTCTTGCCCAAGGTGTCGTGTGATTCCGTAATAAAAATGTGATGGATTGGGTTGTCGTCCTTTTCGTTGCTCATGACGTACGATCCGAAACGAAAAAATAGCGCATAGCAAGAAAAGTTTCCCAAAACTTATGAAAATGTTCGATTTTGGGCTATAAAAACAAGCACAACCGAGCTGGCTAGGTGCGCCCATCGTAGAGCTATCAGAGAGCTTTCCAACAGTATGTTGTGCGCCTCGTAACTCCTTACGGATCAAAAGTTATAGGCAACGGAGCGATGGATACCTGGTCACAAGCCCCACGCCCTCTGTTTCAGGGCCCAGCTTCTACGTGAAGTGAAGTTGTCTTGCCCAAGGTGTTGTGTGATTTGGTAGTAGAAATGTGATGGATTAGGTTGTCGTTCTTTTTGCAGCTCACGACGTACGATCCGAGACGAAAAAACAGCGCAAAAGAAAAAAAGTGACCCGTAACTAATGAAAACAATAGATTTTGGGCTTCGAAAATAGGCGCAGCCAAACAGGCTAGGTGCCCCTATCGTAGAGCTCTTAGAGAGGTTTCCAATGGTATGCTGTGCGTCGCGTAACTCCTTACAGATCAAAAGTTATAATCACCATAGCGACAAATACCTGGTCACAAGCCCCAAGCCCTCGGTTTGCGGGTCCAGCCTCTATGTGAAGTGAAGTTTTCTTGCCCAAGGTGTCATGGGAGTCGGCAATAGAAATGTGATGGATTAGATTGTCGTCCCTTTCGCAGCTCACGACGTACGATCCGGGAAAGAAAAACAGCGCAAAAGAAGAAAAGTGTCCCTAAATTGATGAAAGCGTTCAATTTTGGGCTCCGAAAATAGGCCCAGCCAAGCAAGCTTGGTGCCTCCGTCGTAGAGCTCTCAGAGAGCTTTGCAACGAGACGCTGTGCGCAGCGAAACTCGTTACGAATCAAAAGGTATGGGCACCGGAGCGACGGATACCTCGTCATAAGCCCCACGCCCTCTGTTTGCGGGCCCAGCCTCTACGTGATGTGAAGTTGTCTTGCTCAAGGTGCCGTGTGATTCCGTAATAGAAATGTGATGGATTAGGTTGTCGCCTTTTTCGCGGCTCACGATGTACAATCCGGAACGAAAAAACAGCGCAAAACAAGAAAAGTTTCCCAAAACTTATGAACATGTTCGATTTTGGGCTCCGAAAACAAGCACAACCGAGTTGGCTAGGTGCCCCCATCGTAGAGCTCTCAGAGAGCTTTCCAATGGTATGCTGTGTGCCGTGAAGTGAAGTTTTTCCCAAGGTGCCGTGTGATTTGGTAGTAGAAATGTGATGGATTAGGTTGTCATACTTTTCGCGGCTCACGACGTACGATCCGGGACGAAAAAATAGCGCAAAGGAATAAAAGTGTCCCGAAACTAATAAAAACATTAGATTTTGGGCTTCGAAAACAGGCGCAGTCGAGCAGGCTTGGTGCCCTCGTCGTAGAGCTCTCGAAGAGCTTTCTAACGGTATGCTGTACGCCGCGTAACTCCTTACAGATCAAAAGTTATAATCACTGGAACGACGAATACCTGGTCACAAGCCCCACATCCTTGGTTTGAGGGCCCAACATCTACGTGAAGTGAAGTTGTCTTGCCCAAGGTACCATGGGATTCGATAATAAAAATATGATGAATTAGGTTGTCGTCCTTTTCGGGCTCATGACGTACAATACGGGATGAAAAAATAGCACAAAAGAAGAAAAGTGTCTCGAAACTGATGAAAATTTTCAATTTTGGGCTCTAAAAATAGGCGCAGTAGAGCAGGTTTGGTGCCCCCGTCGTAGAGATCTCAGAGAGTATTCCAACTGTATGCTGTGCGTCGCGTAACTCTTTACGGATTATGGGCACCGAAGCGACGGATACCTGGTCACAAGCCCTACTTCCTCGGTTTGAGGGCCCAGCCTCTACGTGAAGTGAAGTTGTCTTGCCCAAGGTGCTGTGGGATTCGGTAATAGAAATGTGATGGATTAGGTTGTCGACCTTTTCGCGGCTCACGACGTACGATCTGGGATAAAAAAAATAGCGCAAATGAAGAAAAGTATCACGAAACTGATGAAAATGTTCAATTTTGGGCTCTGAAGATAGGCGCAGCCGAGCAGGCTTGGCGCCCCCGTCGTAGAGTTCTCGAAAAGTTTTCCAATTGTATGTTGTGCGTCGTGTAACTCTTTACGGATCAAAAGTTATGGACACCGGAGTGACGGATACCTGGTCACAAGCCCCACGCCCTTTGTTTGCGCGCCCAGCCTCTACATGAAGTGAAGTTGTCTTGCCTAAGGTGTTATGGGATTCAGTAATAGAAATATGATAGATTAGCTTGTCGTCCTTTTCGAGGCTCATGACGTACGATCCGGGACGAAAAAACAGTGCAAAATAAGAAAAGTGTCCCGAAACTAATGAAAATATTTGATTTTGGGCTCCGAAAATAGGCGCAGCTGAGTAGGCTTGGAGCCCCCGTCATAGAGCTCACAGAGAGCTTTCCAACGGTATGTTGTGCGCTGCGTAACTCCATACGTTTCAAAAGTTATGGGCACTGGAGCGGCGGATACCTGGTTACAAACCCTGCGCCCTCTGTTTACGGGCCCAGCCTCTACGTGAAATGAAGTTGTCTTGCCCAAGGTGCCGTGTGATTCGGCAATAGAAAAGTGATCGATTAGGTTGTAGTCCTTTTTGCGGCTCACGACTTACAATCCGGGATGAAAAAATAGCGCAAGAGAAAAAAAGTATCCCAAAACTTATGAAAATATTCGATTTTTGGCTCTGAAAACAAGCACAACTGAGCAAGCTAGGTGCCCCCATCGTAGAGCTCTCAGTGAGTTTTCCAACGGTTTGCTGAGCGTTGCGTAAATCCTTACGGATCAAAAGTTATGGGCACCGGAGCAACGGATACCTGGTCACAAGCCCCACGCCCTCTGTTTGCGGGCCCAGCCTCTATATGAAGTGAAGTTGTCTTGTCCAAGGTGTCCTGTGATTCTGTAATAGAAATGTGATGGATTCGGTTGTCGTCCTTTTCGCGGCTCACGACGTACGATCCGGAACGAGAAAACTGCGCAAAAGAAGAAAATTTTCCCAAAACTTATGAAAATGTTCAATTTTATGCTCTAAAAACAAGCACAACCGAGCAGGCTAGGTGCCGCCATCGTAGAGCTCTCGGAGAGCTTTCCAATGGTATGCTGTGCACCGCGTAACCCTTTACGGATCAATAGTTATGAGCTCTGGAGCGACGGATACCTAGTCACAAGCCCCACGCCCTCTGTTTGCGGGCCTAGCCTCTACGTGAAGTGAAGTTGTCTTGCCCAAGGTGCCGTGTGACTCAGTAATAGAAATGTGATGGATTAGGTTGTCGTTCTTTTCGCGGCTCACGACGTACGATCCGGGACGAAAAAATAGCGCAAAAGAAGAAAAGTGTCCCGAAATTAATGAAAACATTAGATTTTGGGCTCCGAAAACAAGTGCAGCAGAGCAGGCTTGGTGCCCCCGTCGTAGAGCTCTCGGAGAGCTTTCCAACGGTATGCTATGCACCGCGTAACTCCTTACAGATCAAAAGTTATAATCACCAGAGCGATGGATACGTAGTCACAAGCCCCACACCCTCGGTTTGCGGGCCCAACCTCTACGTGAAGTGAAGTTGTCTTGCCCAAGGTGCCGTGGGATTCTGTAATAGAAATGTGATAGATTAGGTTGTCGTCTTTTTTGTAGCTCACAACATACGATCCGGGACGGAAAAACAGCGCAAAAGAAGAAAAGTGTCCCAAAACTGATGAAAATGTTCAATTTTGGGCTCCGAAAATAGGCGCAGCCGAGTAGGCTTGCTGCCCTTGTCGTAGAGCTCTCGGAGAGGTTTTCAACGGTGTACTGTACACCGCGTAACTCCTTACGGATCAAAAGTTATGGGCTCTTGAGCGACGGATACTTGGTCACAAGCCCCACGACCTCAGTTTGAGGGTGCAGCCTCTACGTGAAGTGAAGTTGTCTTGCCCAAGGTGCCATGGGATTCGGTAATAAAAATGTGATGGATTAGGTTGTCGTCCTTTTCGCGACTCACGACGTATGATACGGGACGGAAAAACAGCGCAAAAGAAGAAAAGTGTCCCAAAATTGATGAAAATGTTCGATTTTGGGCTCTGAAAATAGGCGCAGCCAAGCAGGCTTGGTGGCCCCGTCGTAGACCTCTGAGAGAGTTTTCCAACTATATGTTGTGCGTCACGTAACTCCTTACGGATCAAAAGTTATGGGCACCGGAGCGACGGATACCTGGTCACAAGCCCCACGCCCTCAGTTTACAGGCCCAGCCTCTATGTGAAGTGAAGTTGTCTTGCCCAAGGTGCCATGGGATTCTGTAATAAAAATGTGATGGATTAGCTTGTCGTCCTTTTCGAGGCTCACGACGCACGATCCGGGACGGAAAAACAGCGCAAAAGAAGAAAAGTGTCCCGAAACTGATGAAAACGTTCGATTTTGGGCTCCGAAAATGGGCGCAGCCGAGCAGGCTCGGTGCCCCCGTCGTAGAGTTCACGGAGAGCTTTCCAACGGTATGCTGTGCGCTGCGTAACTTGTGAGGCCCGACTTCGATTTGCATGCGATATCTCGTTTCATGTGCCCTAACCTAGAGTTGCGTGCCTTGACCTAGGTTTAAGAGTCGTGTCTCATTTTACGTTCCTTGTGTTGAATTACGTGCATTTACTTGAAAAACGTGAATTTGTCTCGTAGTTCATGCCCTACCTCGTAGTGCGTGCCCTAAACTTAAGAAAATGTGCCCGCACACTAATCAATAAAGAATCCTACACGAAGCACTAAACTATAGAATAATCGTACAAACTCCACTAACTAATATTAAAATGCTAATTCAACTCACTAGAAGACGAAATTTTACGAAAAGCTAAACATTCTTATTCTTTATTCTTTATTCTTTTGCACATTCCAATCACACAATAAAATAAGCTCAAACAAGACAAAAAATTCAGATTTGATCAAGCCTTGGCCGACCATGTGAATGGTTTTGTGCGTGCTTTGCAATTTCAAAATCAAACTTAGACAAGTTATGACGCAATGCAAAAAAAAAAAATGAATTCAAGCATTATTTTATCCTCCACCATGCTTCACCTTTTCGATCCATTCAATGCCCATGCTAGACAATTCAAAATATGCTCTTGAAGACACAAAAATCAGAAATTTTGAAGCTCAAGGCCGACACACTCACAAACACCAACATTTCATTCTTTTCAAACATTCTCTCAAGCTCTCAACTCTTCTCTCTCTCTCGGCCTAGGCTGCTTTATCACTCTCCATAGCTTAAGCTCATCATCCTAAGGTTCATCTAGACACTCAAGGCCCTAGGAAGCTCGACCAAGCAAGCTAGAAGCAAAGAGACATGCATGCAAGCTCATAGAACACTCATTCGGCCCTAGGTATGTTTGATAGCTTTTCTTTCATCTCCCTTTTGTTCTAACTACATGCACATACTAAGGACATGGTAACTCAGCTAGGAATTAAAGAAATCAAGCATTATCCCTCGGCCAAACAAGGAGAGAAGACCATTTGTGCATCTTCAAGAGTTTTGAGCATCATTTGTTGTCAATAGGCTAAGGTGAGGGTTAATCCTTTTTAAAAGCTTTCAAAAACCACATGCATGCCTTCATATGTCTATTATTACCTCTGTACTTGTGGTATGTGTGTGTACATGAGCTTTTGTAACCATGCATGGCAAGATATTTAGCTAGAATTTGAAGATAGGTGAAATCGCGAAAATGGCAGATTTCTGACTTGTTAGGGAAAAGTGAAGTTGGCCTAGTATATGATGTTGAAAATGCACGAAAATTGGCTGGCGACTAGTTTTGCTAGTTCTGAGCATTTTTCGTAGAAATAGGCCAAGACCAATTTTGAATCTAAGGTCTCCAAAATGGCAAAACATTGAAGGGTGTCTAAATTTGGAAAATCTGGGAAAATGGAGCAGGTTTTTGGCAGTTCACTGACCTTGTGGAACGAACCAGTTTTGACTTAGTAAACGATATCTAAAATGAATGAAATTTGGTCTATTGCTATATTTTTCAGTTCTGGACATTTTTTCCAGAAATAGACCAAAGCCAATTCTGAACCTAAGACCCTCCAAAATGACAAGAATTGAAATGTGTACAAATCTGGACAGTTTTGCGTAGTCTCACGGTTTTGGCTATAACTCTTGAATCCGGACTCCAAATGATGCGAGGTCTGTTTCTGGATTTAGTTCACTTAATAAGATTTAATGTGACATTTTGTTCACTGAAATTGGAGATTGTTTGCTTGTTTAAATGATTGTGGGAAAACAGACCATTGCAGTGAGATTTTTATCTAGTGATATGCTTTGAAAATTATTGTAACTTCTCTTGTGGTATTAAATGCTTGGTATTGTGGCACTTGGATGTTGTGTGGACTGTTTTGGATGATTCAGGATGTTTTAATTAATCGTTGCATGGTTTGGGTTTAATTACATGACAAATTGAGGCTTAATCGCACGTGTAAGCATGAATTGAAACCCTATTAACTATGAAATCTCGCTAAGTGATGATCATATGATTAATGTGCTTAATTTTGAAATTAGTGGGCTGCCCAAGAAATGTTAAGTATGCTTGAAATGTTATTCCAATGGTTATATGTTAACAAGTAGACCTTTCTTGCACTCGGTCCCACGTAGACGTCGTTGCATGTTGTATGACCTTATTATTTGATTACGTGAACCCCAAAATGAGTTATATGACTTTATTTACATGTGTTACATGGCTGCCCGTTTAATATTCATATAACTCCATGTGCCTTACAAGTGAAATTGCCTGTCATAGCATGCCTCGCGTGTTTACTTATCAATGTGCGATCTTATGACTGCTCGGAAGCAACCTACTTTGTTGTCCTCCTAACATCATATGTTAAATGTCATAAATATGCATTGCATACAAGGTTGCAACCTTTCATTCAGGCGTGGTAGCGTTTCACGCACACCAGGCGGCATCGGGCTTGTTGGTGCAACCGTGACTACCATTGTCCAATTCTCTCTCTCGCTTGGGGGCTAGACTTCCTCGGAGAGTTGGGTCGTAGGATTTCGGGGTACATCCGAAGTACACCCATTTGGCATGATAAGTGCATAAGTTGAAGTCGGCCACAACAATTGAAACTGGAAATGAACTGAGAGCAAAAGCTCACCGTATCCTTTTCACTATGTGTATAAGTACTCTCACTTGGTTCCTAGAGGACCTCGGGGAGGAAAGACGGGTAATTGTGTTCTTTTATTTTTATATTACCTTATGAACTTACTTGTGTTATATGTCATGCTTTCAAAAGGGTTTTTCATAAGTTGAACCGGAAAAAGAGTTTCAAGACGTATTTCTCGTTCCCCCTCACTGAGTCGTCCTTATCATCTCAGGTGAAGAAGATCAAGAACAGGTACCTGAGGATAACATGCCTGTCGATGACTCTTTGGAGTGATTACCTGCCCTACGTGCCTTACTTGACTGTGGCTATATTGTGAACGATATGTTGCTTTGAAGACTATTTCTTATGTTACTTGTTTTCGTTATTGTAAATGACCCCCGTCGTAATTTGGGGTATAATTTTGATTTGTACTGATATTAACTAGACAGACACCCTATTTGCTCATTTTGCTACTTTGATTGGTAACCACTGTAGGCTTATGAAGTATTAGGTAAGAGATAAGTAAAATGAATCCATCCAATCTTAAGCAGGTACTCATTTGCAAGCTAAGATCAACAAGTACTTGTCTAATAGGGATTAACAAACAAACGAGACATAGTTATCATGCTAGGTTGTTAATCAAACGAGACTTCGAGATAACTAGTAGGTGTTTCGATCGGTGATAAATAGTAATCTTAGCTAGAAATGAATTTGAGATTGAAAGTTTGAGGCCTTTAGAAAATTAGGTCAAACTAAAGAGCCAAATTACAGCCGTTATGCTGCCATTTTTTTGGAGAATTTTGGTGTTCTAGGCTAACGTTAAGTGTTAAACCTTAATGAACGATTAGGTACGTGAAATGATATGAATGTTTAGATCACATCCTAGTCAAACCTCTATAGGTCGGGTTGGGGCGTGACACCATATATTAATGGTATCAGAGCTTAGATTGCTTAAGTCGGGTTTTACTCTTGGACCATGGGTAGAAGCCCTAAGATTATCGGGATGACTTGTTTATGTGTGTTATTGTGTGACAATATCAATTGTGCCTTCTTTGTTTCTATGTGCTTATGTGATTAACATGTCTCAACTGTTTCGAGAATTGTATGTCTATGTAAAATTGTATGTTGCATACCTTATACATTAAATTTTTGTTTTATCGTATTCCAATAAATTGAACATTATAATATGTGCCTATAGATGGCTGGCCCTAGTATCCGCAATACCAATAGGAGCAATGAGCCTCAAGGAGGCGGAGATGCTCATCAAACTAACCCCAGCATGGCTATGTTTAACATGATGGAAAATGTTGTGGATCGCGTGTCGCGAGTGATGGAACGTCAAGATGCACGTGAAGCAAACAACAACAACAATAACAGGAATGGTGGTAACAATGGGAGAAACAACAGAATGCGGGAGTTCCTTGACTTTCACCCGTCCAAATTCTACGGGGAAGCTGATGATGAAAAGGCAGAGGCTTGGCTGTCTGAGATTGAAAGGATTTTCAAACCACTTGACTATACTGATGAAGAAAAGGTTGAGTTCGCTGTGTTCCTGTTGCACGGGGATGCTGAGCATTGGTGGCACACTATGGAGGCACTTTGGGAAACCGATCATACACCCCCCTTGTGGGGTAATTTCGTTAAGGCATTCAAGGAGAAATATGTACCTACAGTTTCCAAGCAGAGGCAGATTGAGGAATTCATGCACTTGAACCAGGGTAACATAACGGTGGCCCAGTATGTGGCTCGCTTTGACCGACTGTCCCGTTATGCTCAATACATGGTCAGTACCCCTGAGGCGAAGATGTGGAAATTTACGAATGGGTTGAGGCCAGAAATTCAAGATCAGTTGGCTTCGCATGACTTTACTACTTATTATGCTCTCCTTGTTGCTGCCTCCCGAGTTGAGAAGAGAAAACTTGATAGATCCGGTTCGAGCCAGCCGAACAAGAAACCATATCAGCCTCTAGGACAACAGAGGAAATTCCAGACCCAGAGTCGCAGTCAGGGCCAGAGCCAGAACAGACCAGTCAATAACCGTGGCCCGACTAAAGCACCCTCAGCCTCTTCCATCCACGGATCAACAGGTAGTTCACCCGCTTCTCAGTCCATCAACTGTTCTTACTGTGACAAGAAGGGTCACACCGAGGCCCAGTGCTGGAAGAAGTCAGGACGATGCGTGCGCTGTGGCAGTGATCAGCATCAGATCAAGGATTGCCCTAAATGGCAAGGAGGACAAAATCAGATTAAACCAACTGGTAGAAGCAAGACTCCAGTCCCTAGAGTTCAGGCTCGAGCTTATGCTATTGAGTGCGAGGAGCTTCCTAAGGAGACTGCTGTTGTTGAAGGTACATTCTTGATACTAAATCAACCTGTTAGGGTGCTAATTGATCCAGGTGCTACTCATTCGTTTATTACTCCCTTATGTGTGCAACGTGTGAAATTACGAGTTGTATGTTTGTCTTACGAAGTAGAAGTTGGTACTCCGATGGGTTCTAAACTTGTTACTCACTCAACTTGTAAAGCATGTAAAATCCAAATTAAGGATAGGGAATTCTCAGCCAATCTTATAGTATTACCCTTTCGAGACTATGAAGTCATCTTAGGGATGGACTGGTTGGCAAAGCATCATGCCCAACTAGAGTACCGGACGAAAATTGTAACATTCCAGATATCTGGTCAACCAATATTGGAGGTAATGGGTTGAAGAGACTTCACCGGGAGTTCCATCATTTCATCTACGAAAGCAGTGAAGTCTTTGAGAAAAGGATGTAGTGGATACTTAGCTTACCTCATCAACAAGCCGTCAGACAAAGCTAAGTTGGAAGAGATGCCAGTGATCAAAGATTATGTGGATGTGTTTCCAGAAGAATTGCCCGGTTTACCCCCAAATCGGGAGATCGAGTTCATAATATAATTACTGCCTGGCACCCAGCTGATATCTAAAGCTCCCTATCGTATGGCACCAGCCGAGCTACAAGAATTGAAGGACCAATTGCAAGGATTGTTGAAGAAGGGGTTTGTTCAACCAAGTTCTTCTCCGTGGGGTGCACCAGTCCTATTTGTAAAGAAGAAAGACGGAACGTTGAGGCTATGCATCGATTACCGAGGATTGAACCAAGTGACCGTCAAGAATAAATACCCACTTCCACTGATCGACGAGTTGTTTGATCAACTTCAAGGAGCTAAAGTGTATTTGAAGCTCGACTTGAGGCAAGGGTACTATCAGTTGCGGATCAAAAAGGAGGATGTGCCTAAAACGGCTTTCAGGATGAGATATGGGCATTATGACTTTGTGGTGATGCCATTTGGGTTAACTAATGCCCCTGCAACTTTTATGGACTTGATGCACAGGGTGTTTCAACCTTACTGGACCAATTTGTAGTGATCTTTATTGATGATATTTTGGTATACTCGAAATCCGAGGCTGAGCATGAACAACATCTGCGATTGGTATTGCAGAAGCTTCGGGAGCACCGATTGTATGCAAAGTTTAGCAAATGTGAATTTTGGTTGCGGCAGATTGCATTCTTGGGGCACATTATATCCCAAGAAGGAATACCAGTGGACCCAGCAAAGATAGAAGTGGTGATGTCTTGGAAGAAGCCAAAAAATGTTACAAAAGTTCGGAGTTTTCTTGGTTTAGCCGGCTATTACTGGAGATTCGTGAAGGATTTCTCAAATATTGCAGGACCGCTTACAAAGCTCACTCAAAAGAAAACAAAGTTCGTGTGGGATGACAAGTGTGAGAACAGCTTTCAAGAACTGAAGAAAAGATTGACTACCGCACCTGTTCTTGCATTGCCTGAAGGGAGTCAAGGTTTTGTAATCTATAGCGATGCTTCGAAGGAAGGACTGGGTTGTGTGTTGATGCAAAATGGTAGAGTGATTGCGTATGCCTCTAGGAAGCCCAAGCCGTATGAATTGAACTACCCAACACATGATTTGGAGTTAGCGGCTATTGTGTTTGCACTCAAGAAATGGAGGCACTATCTGTGGGGTAACAAGTTTGAGGTGTTTACTGATCACAAGAGCTTGAAGTACTTGTTCTCACAAAAAGAGTTGAACATGAGACAAAGGCAGTGGATGGAGCTTTTGGATGATTATAACTGCACAATCAATTATGTGCCCGGTAAAGCAAATGTAGTTGCAGATGCCTTAAGTCGGAAAGCGAGCATGGAAAAACTGGAAGTTAAGGTGCAGGAGTTGTTAGAGGAAGCATTTTCGTGGAATCCACAATTGACTCAAAAAGGGTTATTATTTGCCACTACACAAGTTCAATCGGCCTTGTTGTCCGAATTACGAGAGGCTCAACAGAAGGACCAACAGTTTCAGAAGATTAAAGAAAGCAACACAGATTTCAAGTTTCATGGTGATGGTATTTGGAGGTTCAGGAATCGAGTTTGTGTTCCTAATGATCCAGAGTTGAAAAAGAAGATTCTTGAAGAAGCCCATAACTCAAGATACACTATTCACCCCGGCGGAACAAAGATGTACCGGGATTTGAAGAAACACTATTGGTGGAATAACATGAAGAGGGAGATTGCGGAGTTTGTGGCACAATGTTTGACTTGCCAGAGAGTCAAAGTAGAACATCAATGACCGGCAGGTTTACTTCAACCGTTGAAAATTCCCCGATGGAAATGGGAACATATAACTATGGACTTTGTCATGGACCTTCCCAGGTCACAAAAGGGTCATGACGCCGTTTGGGTCATAGTGGATAGATTGACTAAGTCAGCGCCCTTCTTACCGATGAACAAGGAGGATAGTCCTGAGAAACTGAGAGATATGTATGTGGTGGATATTGTAAGGTTGCACGGGATGCCTGTGAGTATTGTATCGGATAGAGATCCTCGTTTTACTTCCTGATTTTGGAAGAGATTGCAAGAAGCTTTGGGAACGAAGTTGAGTTTCAGTACAACTTATCACCCTCAAACTGATGGACAATCCGAAAGAACTATTCAGATTCTGGAGGATATGCTGAGGGCGTGTGTTTTAGACTTCGGAAAAGGTTGGGAGAAATATTTGTCCCTAGCGGAGTTCGCTTATAATAACAGTTATCAGGCCACTATCGGGATGGCCCCATTTGAGGCATTGTATGGACGTAAGTGTTGATCCCCAATTTACTGGGATGAGGTAGGTAAGATGAAGACTTTTGACCCGACCCTTCTACCTGAACTTATGAAGACTGTTGATAATGTCCACCTCATCCGGAAACGGATGCTTACCGCCCAAAGCAGGCAGAAAAGTTATGCAGACCGACAGAGACGGAGTCTAGAGTTTGAGGTCGGCGACAAGGTGTTCTTGAAGATATCACCTCGGAGGGGACTGATTAAACATGGCAAGGGTGGAAAGTTGAGCCTGAGATTTGTAGGACCATTTGGGATAATTGAGAAGGTTGGCAAATTGGCGTATCATCTGGAACTACCCCAAAACCTCTCCAACATTCATGATGTCTTTCATGTTTCAATGCTACGGAAGTATCACCTTGATCCATCACATATCTTGGAGCCAGAACCGTTGCAGCTTCGGGAGAACTTATCTTATGAAGAAAAGCCTATTTGGATCCTAGACGAGCAAGATTGGGAACTACGCAACAAGTCAATACCGATGGTGAAAGTGTTGTGGGATCACCATGGAGTTGAAGAAGCAACGTGGGAAAGGCTAGACCAGATGGAGCAACAGTATCCAACATTATTTCAAAGGTAATATTGAATTTCGGGATGAAATTCTTTTAAGGAGGGGAGGATGTGAGGCCTGACCTCGATTTGTGTGCGTTACCTCATTTCGTGTACCCTAACCTAGAATTTGCTTGCCTTGACCTAGGTTTAAGAGTCGTGTCTCGTTTTACGTACCTTGTGTTGAATTACGTGCATTTACTTAAAAAATGTGCATTTGTCTCGTAGTTCGTGCCTTACCTCATAATGCGTGCCCTAAATCTAGGAAAGGGTGCCTGCACGCTAATCAAGAAAGCATCTTACATGAAGCACTAGACTATAGAATAATTTTACAAACTCCACTAACTAATATTAAAATGCAAATTCAACTCACTAGAAGACGAAATTTCACCAAAAGCTAAACATTCTTATTCTTTATTCTTTATTCTTTTGCACATTCCAAGCACACAATAAAATAAGCTCAAACAAGACAAAAAATTCATATTTGATCAAGCCTTGGCCGACCATGTGAAGGGTTTTGTGCATGCTTTGCAATTTCAAAATCAAACTTAGACAAATTATGACACAATGCAAAAAAAAATAAAAAATGAAATCAAGCATTATTTTATCCTCCACCATGCTTCACCTTTTCGATCCATTCAATGCCCATGCTAGACAATTCAAAATATGCTCTTGAAGACACAAAAATCAGAAATCTTGAAGCTCAAGGCCGACACACTCACAAACACCAACATTTCATTCTTTTCAAACATTCTCTCAAGCTCAATTCCTCTCTCTCTCTAGGCCTAGGCTGCTTCATCACTCTCCAGAGCTTAAGCTCATCATCCTAAAGTTCATCTAGATACTCAAGGCCCTAGGAAGCTCGACCAAGCAAGCTAGAAGCAAAGAGACATGCATGCAAGCTCATAGAACACTCATTCGGCCCTAGGTATGTTTGATGGATTTTCTTTCAAATCCCTTTTGTTCTAACCACATGCACATACTAAGGACATGGTAACTAAGCTAGGAATTAAATAAATCAAGCAATATCTCTCGGCCAAACAAGGAGAGAAGACCATTTGTGCACCTTCAAGAGTTTTGAACATCATTTGTTGTCAATAGGCTAAGGTGAGGGTTAATCCTTTTTAAAAGCTTTCAAAAACCACATGCATGCCTTCATATGTCTATTATTACCTCTGTACTTGTGGTATGTGTGTGTACATGAGCTTTTGTAACCATGCATGGCAAGATATTTAGCTAGAATTTGAAGATGGGTGAAATCGCGAAAATGGCAGATTTCTGACTTGTTAGGGCGAAGTGAAGTTGGCCTGGTATATGATGTTGAAAATTCACGAAAATTGGTAGACGACTAGTTTTGCCAGTTCTGAGAAATTTTTGTAGAAATAGGCCAAGGCCAATTTTGACTCTATGGTCTCCAAAATGGCAAAACATCGAAAGGTGTCTAAATTTGGAAAATCTGGGAAAATGGAGCAGGTTTTTGGCAGTTCACTGACCTTGTGGAACGCACCAGTTTTGACTTAGTAAAAGATATCTAAAATGAATGAAATTTTGAAGGTTTATAGATATTTCAGTTCTGGACATTTTTTCTAGAAATAGACCAAAGCCAATTCGGACGCTAAGACCCTCCAAAATGACAAGTATTGAAATGTGTACAAATCTGGACAGTTTTGTGTAGTCTCACGGTTTTGGCTATAACTCTTGAATCCGAACTCCAAATGATGCAAGGTCTGTTTATGGATTTAGTTCACTTAATAAGCTTTAATTTGAAATTTTGTTCACTGAAATTGAAGATTTTTTGCTTGTCTAAATGATTATGGGAATGCAGACCATTGCAGTGAGGTTTTTATCTAGTGATATGCTTTGAAAATTATTGTAACTTCTCTTGTGGTATTAAATGCTTGGGATTGTGGCACTTGGATGTTGTGTGTCCTGTTTTGGATGATTGAGGATGTTTTAATTAATCGTTGCATGGTTTGGGTTTAATTACATGACAAATTGAGGCTTAATCGCGCGTGTAAGCATGAATTGAAACCCTATTAACTATGAAATCTCGCTAAGTGATGATCATATGATTAATGTGTTTAATTGTGAAATTAGTGGGCTGCCTAAGAAATGTTAAGTATGCTTGAAATGTGATTCCAATGGTTACATGTTGACAAGTAGACCTTTCTTGCACCCGGTCCCACGTAGACGTCGTTGCATGTTGTATGACCTTATTATTTGATTACGTGAACCCCGAAATGAGTTATATGACTTGATTGACATGTGTTACATGGCTGCCCGTTTAATATTCATATAACTCCATGTGCCTTACAAGTGAAATTACCTGTCATAGAATGCCTTGCGTGTTTACTTGTCAATGTGCGATCTTATGACTGCTCGGAGGCAACCTACTTTGTTGTCCTCCTAACGTGATATATTAAATGTCATAAATGTGCATTGCATACAAGTTTGCAACCTTTCATTCTGGCGTGGTAGCGTTTAACGCACACCGGGCGGCATCGGGCTTGCCGGTGCAACCGTGACTACCATTGTCCAATTTCCTCTCTCGCTTGGGGGCTAGACTTCCTCGGAGAGTTGGGTCGTAGGATTTTGGGGTACATCCGAAGTACACCCATTTGGCGTGATAAGTGGATGAGTTGAAGTCAGCCGCAACAACTGAAACTGGAAATGAACTGAGAGCAAAAGCTCACCGTATCCTTTTCACTATGTGTATAAGTACTCTCGCTTTGTTCCTAGAGGACCTCGGGGAGGAATGACGGGTAATTGTGTTCTTTTATTTTTATATTACCTTATGAACTTACTTGTGTTATATGTCATGCTTTCAAAAGGGTTTTTCATAAGTTGAACCGGAAAAAGAGTTTCAAAACTTATTTCTCGTTCCCCCTCGCTGAGTTCATAAGGACTCACCTTCTTTTATCATCTCAGGTGAAGAAGATCAGGAACAGGTACCTGAGTATAACGTGCCTATCGATGACTCTTTGGAGTGATTACCTGCCCTACGTGCCTTACTTGACTGTGGCTATATTGTGAACGATATGTTGCTTTGAAGACTATTTCTTATGTTACTTGTTGTCGTTATTGTAAATGACCCCCGTCGTAATTTGGGGTCTAATTTTGATTTGTACTGATATTAACTAGATAGACACCCTATTTGCTCATTTTGCTCCTTTGATTGGTAACCACTGTAGGCTTATGAAGTATTAGGTAAGAGATAAGTAAAATGAATCCATCCAATCTTAAGCAGGTACTCATTTGCAAGCTAAGATCAACAAGTACTTGTATAATAGGGATTAACAAACAAACAAGACATAGTTATCATGCTAGGTTGTTAATCAAACGAGACTTCGGGATAACTAGTAGGCATTTCGATCGGTGATAAATAGTAATCTTAGATGGAAATGAATTTGAGATTGAAAGTTTGAGGCCTTTAGAAAATTAGGTCAAACTAAAGAGCCAAATTACAGCCGTTATGCTACTAGTTTTACGGAGAATTTTGGAGTTCTAGGCTAATGTTAAGCGTTAAACCTTAATGAACGATTAGGTTCGTGAAATGATATGAATGTTTAGATCACATCCTAGTCTAACCTCTATAGGTCGGCTTGGTGCGTGACATAATTCCTTACGGATCAAAAGTTATGGGCACCGGATCGGCGGATACCTGGTTACAAGCCCCATGCCCACTGTTTACGAGCCCAGCCTCTACGTGAAGTGAAGTTGTCTTGCCCAAGGTGCCGTGTGATTCAATAATAACAATGTGATGGATTAGGTTGTTGTCCTTTTTGCGGCTCACGACGTACGATCCAGGACGAAAAAATAACGCAAAAGAAGAAAAGTGTCCCAAAACTGATGAGAACGTTCGATTTTGGGCTCGAAAAATAGGTGCAACCAAGTAGGCTTGGTGCCCCCGTCGTAGAGCTCTCGGAGGGCTTTCCAATAGTATGCTGTGCGCCGCGTAACTCCTTACGAATCAAAAGTTATCGGCACCGAAGTGACGGATACCTGGTCACAAGCCCCACGCCCTCGGTTTGAGGGCCCAGCCTCTATGTGAAGTGAAGTTTTCTTGCCCAAGGTGCCGTGGGATTCGGTAATAAAAATGTGATGGATTAGGTTGTCGTCCTTTTCGCGGCTCACGACTTATGAACCGGGACTAAAAAATAGCGCAAAAGAAGAAAAGTGTCCCAAAACTGATGAAAATATTCAATTTTGGGCTCTGAAAACAAGCGCAATCGAGCAGGCTTGTTGCCCCTGTCGTAGAGCTCTCGGAGAGATTTCCAATGGTATGTTGTGCGCCGCGTAACTCCTTATGGATCAAAAGTTATGGGCACCGGAGCGATGGATACCTGGTCACAAGCCCCATGCCCTTGGTTTAAGGGCCTAGCCTCTACGTGAAGTGAAGTTGTCTTGCCCAAGGTGCTGTGGGATTCGGTAATAAAAATGTGATGGATTATGTTGTCGTTCTTTTCGTGGCTCACGACGTACGATCCGGGACGGAAAAATAGCGTAAAAGAAGAAAAGTATCCTAAAACTTATGAAAATGTTTGATTTTGGGCTCCGAAAACAGGGGCAGCTGAGTTGGCTAGGTGCCCCCTCGTAGAGCTTTCAGAAAGCTTTCCAACTGTATGCTGTGCGACTCGTAACTCCTTACGGATCAAAAGTTATGGGCACCGGAGTGACGGATACCTGGTCACAAATCCCACGCCCTCTGTTTGCAGTCCCAGCCTCTACGTGAAGTGAAGTTGTCTTGCCCAAGGTGCCTTGTGATTCGGTAATATAAATGTGATGGATTAGGTTGTCGTCCTTTTCGTGGCTCACGATGTACGATCCGGGACGAAAAAACTAAACAAAAAAAGAAAAGTATCTTGAAACTAATGAAAAAATTCAATTTTGGGCTCTGAAAACAGGCTCAGCAGAGCAGGCTAGGTACCCTCGTCGTAGAGCTCTTAGAGAGCTTTCCAACGGTATACTGTGCGCCGCGTAACTCCTTACAGATCAAAAGTTATAGTCACCGGAGCGACGGATACCTAGTCACAAGCCCTACACCCACGTTTTGTGGGCCTAGCCTCTACGTGAAGTGAATTTTTCTTGCCCAAGGTGTCGTGGGATTCGATAATAGAAATGTGATAGATTAGGTTGTTGTCCTTTTCGCGGCTCACGACGTACGATCCGGATGAAAAAATAGCGCAAAAGAAGAAAAAGTGTCCCGAAACTGATAAAAATGTTCGATTTTGGGCTCAGAAAATAGGTGTAACCAAGCAAGCTTGGTGCCCTTGTCGCTGAGCTCTCAGAGAGCTTTCCAATGGTATGCTGTGCGACGCGTAACTACTTACGAATCAAAAGTTATGGGCACCGGAGCGACGGATACCTGGTCACAAGCCCCACGCCCTCGGTTTGAGGACACAGCCTCCACGTGAAGTGAAGTTGTCTTGCCCAAGGTGCCATGGGATTCGGTAATAAAAATGTGATGGAGTAGGTTGTCGTCCTTTTCGCGGCTCACGACTTACGATCCGGGACGGAAAAACAGAGCAAAAGAAGAAAAGTGTCCCAAAACTGATGAGAATGTTCAATTTTGGGCTGCGAAAACAGGCGCAACCGAGCAGGCTTGTTGCCCCGGTCGTAGAGCTCTCGGAGAGCGTTCCTACTGTATGATGTGCGCCGCGTAACTCCTTATGGATCAAAAGTTATGGGCACCGGAGAGATGGAGACTTGGTCACAAGCCCCACACCCTTTGTTAGCAGGCCCAGCCTCTACATGAAGTGAAGTTGTCTTGCCCAAGGTGCCGTGGGATTCGGTAATAGAAATGTGATGGATTAGGTTGTCGTCCTTTTCGCGGCTCACGACGTACGATCCGGGACGGAAAAACAGCGCAAAAGAAGAAAAGTGTCCCAAAACTGATGAAAACATTCAATTTTGGTCTCCAAAAATAGGCTCAGCCTAATAGGCTGGGTGCCCCCGTTGTAGAGCTCTCGGAGAGCTTTCCAACGGTATACTGTGCGCCGCGTAATTCCTTACAAATCAAAAGTTATAGGCACCGGAGCGACGGATACCTGGTCACAAGCCCCACGCCCTCGGTTTCGGGCCTAGCCTCTACGTGAAGTGAAGTTGTCTTGCACAAGGTGCCGTGGGATTCGGTAATAGAAACGTGATAGATTAGGTTGTCATCCTTTTTGCGGCTCACGACGTACGATCTGGGACGAAAAAATAGCGCAAAAGAAGAAAAGTATATCGAAACTTATGAAAACGCTCAATTTTGGGCTCCAAAAATAGGCGTAACCGAGCAGATTTAGTGCCCCCGTCGTAGAGCTCTTGGAGTGCTTTCCAACGGTATGTTGTGCGCCGCGTAACTCTTTACGAATCAAAAGTTACGAGCACTAGAGCGACGGATACCTGGTCACAAGCCCCATGCCTTCTGTTTGCGGGCCCAACCTCTACGTGAAGTGAAGTAGTCTTGCCCAAGGTGCCGTGGGATTCAGTAATGGAAATGTGATGGATTAAGTTATCGTCCTTTTCGCGGCTCACGACGTACGATCCGGGATTAAAAAAATAGCGCAAAAGAAGAAAAGTATCCCGAAACTGATGAAAACATTCGATTTTGGCCTCCAAAAACAGGCACAGCCAAGCAGGCTTTGTGCCCCCGTCGTAGAGCTATTGGAGAGATTTCCAACGGTATGCTGGGCGCCGTGTAACTCTTTACGGATCAAAAGTTATAGGCACCGGTGCGACGGAGACCTGGTCACAAGCCCCACACCCTCGGTTTGCGGGCCCAGCCTCTACGTGAAGTGAAGTTGTCTTGCCCAAGGTGTCGTGGGATTCGGTAATAGAAATGTGATGGATTAGGTTGTCGTCCTTTTCGCGACTCACGACGTACGATCCAGGACGGAAAAACAGCGCAAAAAAAGAAAAGTGTCCTGAAACTGATGAAAACATTCGATTTTGGGGTCCAAAAATAGGCACAGCCGTGCAGGCTTGGTGCCCCTGTCGTAGAGCTCTTGGAGAGCTTTCCAACGGTATGTTGTGCGCCGCGTAACTCCTTACGGATCAAAAGTTAGAGGCACCGGAGTGACGAAGACCTGGTCACAAGCCTCACGCCCTCGGTTTGCAGGCCCTGCCTCTACGTGAAGTGAAGTTGTCTTGCCCAAGGTGTCCTAGGATTCGGTAATAGAAATGTGATAGATTATGTTGTCGTCCTTTTCGCGGCTCACGACGTACAATCCGGGACGGAAAAATAGTGTAAAAGAAGAAAAGTGTCACAAAATTTATGAAAATGTTCGATTTTAGGCTCCGAAAATAGGTGCTGCTGAGCTGGCTAGATGCCCCCATCTTAGAGCTCTCAGAGAGCTTTCCAACGGTATGCTGTGTGCCGCGTAACTCCATACAAATCAAAAGTTATGGGCTCCGGAGCGACGGATACCTGGTCACAAGCCCCACGCCCTCTGTTTACGGGCCCGGCCTCTACGTGAAGTGAAGTTGTCTTGCCCAGGGTGTCATGTGATTCGGAAATTGAAATGTGATGGATTAGGTTGTCGTCCTTTTCGCGGCTCACGACGTTCGATCCGGGACAGAAAAATAGTGCAAAAGATGAAAAGTGTCCCAAAAATGATGAAAACATTCAATTTTGGGCTACTAAAATAGGCCCAGCTGAGCAGGCTTGCTGCCTCTATCGTAGAGCTCTCAGAGGGCTTTCCAACGGTATGCTGTGTACCGCGTAACTCCTTACGGATCAAAAGTTATAGGCACCGGAGCGATGGATACCTGGTCACAAGCCCCACGCCCTCGATTTACGGGCCCATCCTCTACGTGAAGTGAAGCTGTCTTGCCCAAGGTGCCATGGGATTCGGTAATAGAAATGTGATGGATTAAGTAGTCGTCCTTTTCATGGCTCACGACGTACAATCCGGGTCAGAAAAACAGCGCAAAAGAAGAAAAGTGTCCCGAAACATATGAAAACGATTGATTTTGGGCTCCAAAAAAAGGTGCAGCCGAGCAGGCTGATGCCCTCGTCTTAGAGCTCTCAGAGAGTTTTCCAACAGTATGCTGTGCGCCGCGTAACTCCTTACGGATTAAAAGTTATGGGCACCAAATCGACGGATACCGGGTCACAAGCCCCACGCCCTCTGTTTGCGGGCCCAGCCTCTACGTGAAGTGAAGTTGTCTTGCCCAAGGTGCTGTGGGATTCGGTAGTAGAAATGTGATGGATTAGGTTGTCGTCCTTTTCGCAGCTCACGACGTACGATCCAGGACGGAAAAACAGTGCAAAAGAAGAAAAGTGTCTCGAAATTGATGAGAACATTCGATTTTGGGCTCCAAAAATAGGCACAACCGAGCAGGCTGGTGCCCCCGTCGTAGAGCTCTCGGAGAGCTTTCCAACGGTATGCTGTGTACCGCGTAACTCCTTACAGATCAAAAGTTATAGGCACCGGTGCAACGGATACCTGGTAACAAGCCCCACGCCCTCTGTTTGTGGGCCCGACCTCTACGTGAAGTGAAGTTGTCTTGCCCACGATGTTGTGGGATTCGGTAATAGAAATGTGATGGATTAGGTTGTCGTCCTTTTCGCGGTTCACGACGTACAATCGCGGCTCACAAAGTGTCCCAAAACTGATGGAAATATTCAATTTTGGACTCCGAAAATAGGCGCAGCAGAGCAGGCTGGGTGCCCCCGTCGTAGAGCTCTCGGAGAGCTTTCCAACGGTATATTGTGCGCCGCGTAACTCCTTACGGATCAAAGGTTATAGGCAACGGAGCGACGGATACCTGGTCACAAGCCCTGCGCCCTCAGTTTGCGGGCCTAGCCTCTACGTCAAGTGAAGTTGTCTTGCCCAAGGTGCCATGGGATTCGGTAATAGAAATGTGATAGATTAGGTTGTTGTCCTTTTCGAGGCTCACGACGTACGATCCGGGATGAAAAAATAGTGCAAAAGAAGAAAAGTATCCCGAAACTTATGAAAATGTTCTATTTTGGGCTCCAAAAATAGTCATAGCCGAGCAGACTTGCTGCCCACGTCGTAGATCTCTTGTAGAGCTTTCCAACAGTATGCTGTGCACCGCGTAACTCCATTTAGATCAAACGTTATGGGCACCGGAGCGACGGATACCTGGTCACAAGCACCACGCCCATTGTTTGCGGGCCCAGCCTCTATGTGAAGTGATGTTGTCTTGCCCAAGGTACCATGGGATTTGCTAATAGAAATGTGATGGATTAGGTTGTCGTCCTTTTCACGACTCACGACGTACGATCCGGGACCAAAAAATAGCACAAAAGAACAAAAATATCCCGAAACTGATGAAAACATTCAATTTTGGGCTCCAAAAAAGGCACAGCCAAGCAGGTTTGTGCCTCCGTCGTAGAGCTCCCGGAGAGCTTTCCAACGGTATGCTGTGTGTCGCGTAACTCCTTACAAATCAAAAGTTATGTGCACCAGAGCGACAAATACTTGGTCACATGCCCCATGCCCTCGGTTTGCGGGCCCAGCCTCTACATGAAGTGAAGTTGTCTTGCCCAAGGTGCCGTGTGATTAGGTAATAGAAATGTGATAGATTAGGTTGTCGTCCTTTTCGTGCCTCACGACGTACGATCCGGGACGAAAAAATAGCGCAAATGAAGAAAAGTGTCCTGAAATTGATGAAAACATTCAATTTTGGGATCTGAAAATAGGTGCAGCCGATCAAGCTTGCTGCCCCCGTCGTAGAGCTCTCAGAGAGCTTTCCAACGGTATGCTGTGTGCCGCGTAACTCCTTACAGATCAAAAGTTATAGGCACCGGAGCGACGGATACGTGGTCACAAGCCCCACGCCCTCGGTTTGCGAGCCCAGCCTCTTGGTGAAGTGAAGTTGTCTTGCCCAAGGTGCCGTGTGTCATGCCCCAACCCGGCCTATAAGTTTAGACTAGGGTGTTATCTAAATATTCGAGTCATATCACATACTTAATCGTTTATGAAGATTTAACACTTAATGTTTTAGCCTAAACTCCAAAATTTCTGGGAAAATCGGCAGCATAATGGCTGTAATTGGGCTCTTTGGTTTGACCTAATTCTCTAAACGCCTCAAAATTTTCAATTCTCAATCTCATTTCTAACTAAGATTACTATTTACCATCAATTGAAATGCCTACTGGTTATCTCGATGTCTCATTTGATTAATAACCTAGCATGATACTATATCTCGTTTGTTTGTTTATCCTCTTTACAAAAGTACCTATTGATCTTAGCTTAACAACGAGTACCTACTTAAGATTTGTTTGGTTTATTTTACTTAGCCCTTACCTAATACTTCATCATCCTATTATAGATACTAGCAGCAATAATAGCAAAATGACCATAGTAATGTCTAGTGTCTGTCTAGTAAATATCAGTACAAACCAAAATTAGACCCTAAATTACAACGGAGGTCTTTTACATTACAAACATTGAGGAACATAAAAAGAAATAGTCTTCAAGTAGCATCGTTCACAAATATCCACAATCACGCAAAGCACATAGGACAGGTAATCACTCCAAGGAATCATCGTTAGGCACATCGTCCTCAGGTACCTGTTCTTGATCTTCTTCACCTGAGATGATAAAAGAGGGTGAGTCCTTATGAACTCAGCGAGGGGGAACGAGAAATAGGTTTTGAAACTCATTTTTCGGTTCAACTTATGAAAATTCTTTTGTAAGCATGAATGTACACAATTAAGTACATAACAATAATATAAAGTAAAGGAACACAATTACCAGTCTTTCCTCCCCGAGGTCCTCTAGGAACCAAGCGAGAGTACTTATACATATAGTAAAAGGATACGGTGAGCTCTTGCTCTCAGTTGTTGCAGCCTACTTCAAATCATCCCCTTATCACGCCAAGTGGGTGTACTCTGGATGTACCCCGAAATCCTACGACCCAACTCTCCGAGGAAGTCTAGCCCCCAAGCGAGAGAGGGAATTGGACAATGGTAGTCACGGTTGCACCGGCAAGCCCGATGCCGCCCTGTGTGCGTGAACGCTACCACGCCAGAAAGAAAGGTTGCAACCTCATATGCAATGCACTTTTATGACATTTAATATATCACATTAGGAGGACAACAAAGTAGGTTGCCTCCGGACAGTCATAAGATTGCACATTGAGAAGTAAACAAGCAAGGCACGAATAGACAAGTAATTTCACTTGAAAGGCACATGGAGTTATATGAACATTAAACGGGCAACCATCTACACACGTAAATTAAGTCATATAACTCAATTCAAAGTCCACGTAATCAAATAATAAGACTATTCCACATGCAACAACATTTACGTGGGTTTGGATGCAAGAAAGGCCTATTTGTCAACATGCAATGATCAAAATCACATTTAGGGCTATAAGGGCAACTACGGGCCTACTCAACATATAATTACACACAATATCCAAATGATCAACACTTAGCAAGTTTACCTAGTCACTAGGGTTTCCATTTCGTGCTTACCCGTGCGATTAAGCCCCAAGTCAACTCAAAATCAATCTCAAGCCATGCATCAATTAATTCAAACATTCCCAAGTACTCAAAACAGTCCACACAACATCCCAATGCCACAAGCCCAAGCATTTAATACCAAAAGAGAAGTTACAAGAAAATTTCTAAACATATAACTAAGTGAAACCCTCACTGCAATAGGCTGTTTTCTCACAATCATTAAGACAAGTAAAAAATCTCCAATTCTATTGAATAAGATGTCAAATTAAATCTTAAGAAATGAACTAAAATCAGAAACAAACCTTGCATCATTTGGAGTTCGGGTCCAATAGTTATAGCCAAAACAGTGGAATTGCACAAAACTGTCCAGATTTGCACACATTTCAATACTTGTCGTTTTTGAGGTCCTTAGGGTCAGATTTAGCCTTAGTCCATTTCTGAAAAAAATGTCCGTAACTGAAAAATCTAGTATTAAACCAATGTTCATTCATTTTGGACATCATTTACTAAGCCAAAAATGGTTCGTTCTAGAAGGTCAGTGCATCTGCCAAAACCTGCTTCATTTTTTCCAGACTTCCAGATTTGGACACATTTTAATGATTTGCCATTTTTAGGACCTTAGAGTCAAAATTAGCTTTGCCTTATTTCTGCACAAAATGTTCAAAACTGGAAAAATTAGTTACCTACCAATTTTCATGCATTTTCAACATCATTTGTGTAGCCAAACTCACCTCGTAACTACAAGACGGAAAGCTGTCACCAAACCCGATTTCATCTATCATCACCTTCAAGCCAAAATCTTGCCATGCATAGTTGTAAAAGCTTATGAACACACATATAAATCAAGTACAGAAGCAAGGACATACATTTAAGAGCATGCATGTGGATTTTTGAAAGATTTTCAAGAAGTTTTAACCCTCACCTTAGCAAATCAACAAGAAGATGCACAAAACTTTGATGAAGCACAAATTTCTTCTTCTTCCTTGCTTAGCCGAGACTCCAACTCGATTTTCTCTATTTTTCATAGCTTAGTGGACAAGTTCTTAGTAGATGCATGTGGTTAGAACAAGAAGAAAAGAAATGGAAGCTAGCTAACTTACCAAGGCCGAAATGGTGACTCAAAGAGTTTGCATGTGTGATTCTTGCAACTTAGCTAGCTTGGTCGAGTTTCTTTGCTTGTTCCTTCCCTTGATGCACCATAGAATGATGAAGATGAGCAATGGTAAGATGAAACTCAGCCAAGGCCGAGAGAGAGAGAGACGAATGAGAGGGAAAGAGAGAAATGTGAGGAGAATGAGAGAAAATGACAAAGAGTGAAGGCCTTGCTATTGATGAAGTATGTTCGGCCTTGGGCATACCAAAAAATCAGATTTATGTCTTCAAGAAGCTTGAATTTTGAATCACCTAGCATGGGCAAGGGCATATGTCGAGATTGGTGGAGTTTTGAGGAGGTCTTTGAGCAATTTTTTATGCATTTGTGTCATAGAATTGTCATAAGTTGTCTAGAATTCATTTTGAATTGAGCAAGCAAGCATGAATGCCACAAGGTGGTCGGCCAAGGCTTAAGAAATCTGAATTTTTGTCATCTTTTGAGCATTATTTAATTGTGTGTTGAAAGTGCAAAAAGAATAAGGAATAAAGAATAAGGAATGTCTAGCTTTTTTGTGAGATTTTGTCTTCTAGTGGGTTGAATTAGTAATTTAATAATAGTTAGTGGAATTTGTAGGATTAAATAATGACATAGTGCTTCGTGTAAGATGCTTTCTTGATTAGCGTGAGGGCACGCTTTCCTAGGTCACTACGAGGTAGGGCACGAACTACGAGATGAACGCACATTTTCTAAGTAAATGCACGCAACCCTAAATGAATGCACGTAATTCAATGCATGGCACACAAAACAAACACAATTCTTAAACCTAGGTGAAGGCACGCAAATCTAGGTTAGGGCACACAAAATGAGGTATCGCACGCAAATCGAGGTCGGGCCTCACATCCTCCCCTCCTTAAAAGAATTTCGTCCCGAAATTCAATATTACCTTTGAAATAAAGCTGGATATTGCTGCTCCATCTGGTCTCGCCTTTCCCACGTTGCTTCTTCAACTCCATGATGATCCCACAGCACTTTCACCATCGGTATAGTTTTGTTGCGCAACTCCCGATCTTGATGGTCTAGGATCCGAATGGGCTTCTCCTCATAAGACAAGTTCTCCCGAAGCTGCAACGGTTCTGGCTCCAAGATATGCGATGGATCAGGGTGATACTTCCGCAGCATTGAAACATGAAAGACGTCGTGAATATTGGAGAGGTTTTGGGGTAGTGCCAGGCGATACGCCAATTTGCCAATCTTCTCAATTATCTCAAATGGTCCTACAAATCTCGGGCTCAACTTTCCACCCTTGCCGTGTTTAATCAGTCCCCTCCGAGGTGATATCTTCAAGAACACCTTGTCGCCGACCTCAAACTCTAGACTCCGTCTCTGTCGGTCTGCATAGCTCTTCTGTCTGCTTTGGGCGGTAAGCATCCGTTTTCGGATGAGGTGGATATTATCAACAGTCTTCATAAGTTCAGGTAGAAGGGTCGGGTCAAAAGTTTTCGTTTCACCTACTTCATCCCAATAAATTGAGGATCGACACTTACGTCCATACAATGCCTCAAATGGGGCCATTCCGATAATGGCTTGATAGCTGTTATTATAAGCAAACTCCGCCAGGGACAGATATTTCTCCCAACCTTTCTCGAAGTCTAAAACGCACGCCCTCAGCATATCCTCTAGAATTTGAATAGTGATTTCCGATTGTCCATCAGTTTGAGGGTGATAAGCCGTGCTGAAACTCAACTTCTTTCCCAAAGCTTCTTGCAATCTCTTCCAAAATCGGGAAGTAAAACGAGGATCCCTATCCGATACAATACTCACAGGCATCCCGTGCAATCTTACAACCTCCGCCACATACATATCTCCCAATCTCTCAGGACTATCCTCCTTGTTCATCGGTAAGAAGTACGCCGACTTAGTCAATCTATCCACTATGACCCAAACGACGTCACGACCCTTTTGTGACCTGGGCAGGTCCATAACAAAGTCCATTTTTATGTGTTCCCATTTCCATTGAGGAATCTCCAACGGTTGAAGTAAACCTGCGGGTTGTTGATGTTCCGCTTTGACTCTCTGGCAAGTCAAACACCGTGCCACAAACTCCGCAATCTCTCTCTTCATGTTATTCCACCAATAGTGTTGCTTCAAATCCCGGTACATCTTTGTTCCGCCAGGGTGAATAGTGTATCTTGAATTATGGGCTTCTTCAAGAATCTTCTTTTTCATCTTTGGTTCACTGGGAACACAAATCCGATTCCTAAACCTCCAAATACCATCATCATGAAACTTGAAATCTGTGTTGCTTTCTTTAATCTTCTGAAATTGTTGGTCCTTCTGTTGAGCCTCTCGCAACTCGGACAACAAGGTCGATTGAACTTTTGTAATGGCAAAAAGTAACCCTTTCCGAGTCAATTGTGGTTTCCACAAAAATACTTCATCCAACAACTCCTGCACCTTAACTTCCAGTTTTGCCATGCTCGCTTTCCTACTTAAGGCATCTGCAACTACATTTGTTTTACCGGGCACATAATTGATTGTGCAGTTATAATCATCCAAAAGCTCCATCCACCGCCTTTGCCTCATATTCAACTCTTTTTGAGAGAACAAGTATTTTAAGCTCTTGTGATCAGTAAATACCTCAAACTTGTTACCCCACAGATAATGCCTCCATTTCTTGAGTGCAAACACAATAGCCGTTAATTCCAAATCATGCGTCGGGTAGTTCAATTCATACGGCTTCGGTTTCCTACAGGCATACGCAATCACCCTACCATTTTGCATCAACACACAACTCAATCCTTCCTTCGAAGCATCGCTATAGATTACAAAACCTTGACTCCCTTCAGGCAATGAAAAAACAGGTACAGTAGTCAATCTCCTCTTCAACTCTTGGAAGCTGTTCTCATACTTATCATCCCACACGAACTTTGTTTTCTTTTGAGTGAGCTTTGTAAGTGGTCCTGCAATCTTAGAGAAATCTTTCACGAATCTCCGATAATAGTCGGCTAGACCAAGAAAACTCCGAATCTCCGTAACATTCTCCGGCTTCTTCCAAGACATCACTGCTTCTATCTTTGCTGGATCCACCGCTATTCCCTCTTGGGATATGATATGCCCCAAAAATGCAATATGTTGCAACCAAAATTCACACTTGCTAAACTTTGCATACAATTGATGCTCTCGAAGTTTCTGCAGTACCAACCGCAGATGTTGTTCATGCTCTGCCTCGGATTTCGAGTATACCAAAATATCATCAATGAAGATCACCACAAATTGGTCCAAGTAGGGTTGAAACACCCTGTGCATCAAATCCATAAAAGCTGCAGGGGCATTAGTTAGTCCAAATGGCATCACCACATATTCATAATGCCCATATCTTGTCCTGAAAGCCGTTTTAGGCACATCTTCCTTTTTGATCCGCAATTGATAATACCCTTGCCTCAAGTCGAGTTTCGAATACACTTTGGCTCCTTGAAGTTGATCAAATAGCTCGTCGATCAGTGGAAGTGGGTATTTATTCTTGACAGTCACTTGGTTCAATCCTCGGTAATCGATGCATAGCCTCAACGTTCCATCTTTCTTCTTTACAAATAGAACTGGTGCACCCCACGGTGAAGAACTCGGTTGAACAAACCCCTTCTTCAACAATCCTTGCAATTGGTCCTTCAATTCTTGTAGCTCGGCCGGTGCCATCTGATAGGGGGCTTTAGATATCAGCTGGGTGCCAGGCAGTAACTCTATAATGAATTCGATCTCCCGATTTGGGGGTAAACTGGGCAATTCTTCTGAAAACACATCTGCATAGTCTTTGATCACAGGCATTTCCTCTAACTTAGCTTTATCCGATGGCTTGTTGATGAGGTAAGCTAAGTATCTGCTACACCCTTTTCTCAAGAACTTCACTACTTTCGTAGATGAAATGATGGAACTCCCGGTGAAATCTCTTCGACCTATTACCTCCAGTATTGGTTGACCAGGTACCTGGAACGTTATAATCTTCGTTCGGCAATCTAGTTGGACATGATGTTTTTCCAACCAGTCCATCCCTAAAATGACCTCATTGTAACGACCCCAACCTAACCTTTCTCAAGATTAAGTCAAAGTCTGCGTTTACTATCATTGCAAGATCATAACTTTCTAATAAATAAAGAATTGCTTAATAACAAGTCTCTATATAATAATTTAAGTACAAAAGGATGTTACAACATCTAAAATCTAATAACTACCCGGCTATTATACAAACTGAGGTTTCAACACTGCGACCCTTATTCCCAAAATTAATACAACAAACTCTAACTTTTACAACTTGGATCCAACTATGACAACAAGAGGCTTCGAGCATGTAAACATTCAAAGTCTATTTCCATTTAAAGCTAAGCTGCACCTGCGCTGGGGGGAGAAAAAACGGTGAGCTCTGGGAAAGCTCAGTGAGAATAGAATAGAAGAGTTTTGAAAACATTTCTGGTCGGTCTCTTTTGTAAATCATGATGCAAATCACGTACGGTGGTATAACAAATTGGCCATATAAGATATAATAGCATATGATAACTAGTAGTAAATTATTATCACATTTGAGTCATATATAATAACAGAAATGACATTTAGTTAAATGATAGTGACATATATCCACAACAGATATCAGCCTACTCTCCGAGGGTGAAATTCCAAGCGTGAGTAGGACACTACTCTCCAAGGGTGTACCAAGTGAGAGTAGGAACAAGTCAAGTATTCCATGAGGTGGACAACCTTTGATCAGAATTTCAACTTCTTATCTCTCCCAATAGGATACTCCGGATTGTACCCGAAATCTATGACCCAACTCTCCAAGGGTGGTACCAAGCGAGAGAGGGAATAGGTCCACGATAGACACGGGAGCACCGGCAAGCCCTACGCCGCCCAGCGTTCGTGCAAGCTATCGGGCCTGAGGTTGCAACCCCCAAGTACACACAAGCATGCACAAGTAGTCATAGAACGCACAACAAATGATATGGGGATCAACTAAAGTGGTTGTCCTGGGCAAGTAATAAACATTTTCTTGGTAGTAGAATAACGGCTATAATAAAGCAATTTTCAAGTATAAATAGGGCATTATGACGGCATGCAAATAACATGTATAACATTTATGTAAATATTTGGGCAACATCTCTGCTTATCTTATGCTAAAACAATCAAATAAATCGAGCAGTAAATATTATCTAAGTCAACTCTAATTCAAATAAATAAAGAATATTAATAAGCATGATATTTATCTCAGGCTAGAATATTAAAATAACAAATCATGTTATAGACATATAATAATCATATAAACATATAAGATGCTGTTTTTAATAAAATCTCCTCACCTTAAAATGCTGAAAATTGGAGAAGATTTGGACTGGTTTTAAAACTTTCGGAACGTTAACTAACTGAATCGATATAATTTAGTAAAATCGGGTCAGAGAAAAGTGTTTGCTTGTTTGATTTCAGGGGGTTAAATGACCCCTTTATATAGTTTTTCCAAACCAATGCATGCGGAACACGTGTCCCCCTACGTGTCTCACATGCGTGGCACGTCCACGCATGTGTGACACGTGTCCCTCTACGTGTCACGCATGCGTGGCACGTCCACGCATGTGTGACACGTGTCACTCCCCGAGAGTGACACCAACGTTCCATTATTTACCCGTTTCGTGCGTAGGTGTCCTGATTTTCGTATTTTCAAGCCCGAATGCAATTTTGCCAAACTTCACCGTTAAGTAGTACAAGTTAAAAGAAACTCAATGGCGTATACCTGTTTTTCGTGACATAATCCCGATTTTCCTATAATTGACCCCGAAGTGAAACCCCTTTTACAGACCAAAAACCCCTAAATTCGGAAAAATAGTCGAAATAGCTTAAAAAGTTAAAGGAAATCATCCATACTCTTGTAAGCAGCTAAAAAGTTTTACTTGGTCACGCTATGAGGTTTTACATCCCTGTAATGACCCTAGGCTTTATGTTAATTAATGTTATAAGAACACCTATTAATTCGTGGTAGGTATAAACTATAGTTAGATTAACAGTTTCTAAGAAATCTTATGTTTATCAAAAATCAAAGCTTTTAAATGATAATAGGCAATGGAAATACTCAATTATCGTAGCCTCTCCTTGTCTTAATTTCATATGCTTTGTTAAATCCATAATTGTCACAAATAAAGGCACTCAACACTCAAGTATTATTTAATATTTTATTCCTTAATTTCAATCAAATCAATTAACTTTACAGATTACCATCCTCAAGCTAATACTTTTACTAGCAACCTGTTAAGTGTACTAATACTACTTCTCTCCAAGCCCAACTCAGTATAATGCCTATGTAAGCGGATAGCAATATTTTGTTTAACCCCTGGCGTTAAAACTTCTAATCCATTTATGCCCGTTAATATCCTTTACTTAATTTAAACCCATGTGTTAGCAACTTCAAAGTATATTCCTATAGTAAACAATTAATTAATTAACCCTGACCACCAAATTAACGGTCGGCTATGTTAATCCCTAGCTAACACCTTGCTCAACGTTTATATTTCTATTGCTTTACTCAACAAAACTGGTTATGATAGCTGCGTAAGTAAAATAAAGAAGACTAATAAATTAAGCTAAGTCCATCTTATCCCACATTTACTGATCGGATCTCCTACTTATTCAAGTGGGTGTTATATCATCACCCTAGTAGAAGTTGATTCCCCTATTTAGCCAGCACTAATCAATTCTAATTCCCAAATTTTTACATTACTTGGTAGTAGGTCCATTTATAACTATACCATTTTCTTGTAACAATTTAATTCTATAACCGAAGCTACCCAAGATGATACTCACCCATCTTTACTCTAATACCCATTCTAATGTCTGCAAACATTCCTCAAGATAACTAGTATACTATACCATCTTATAGAAGACAACTGAATTCCTAATGACATATTTTAAAAGAAAACTTTATCTTAATAAGTTTAACTAACATTCTAATTCCTTTTTGCTAAACTAAGTTAATCGCTCAATGAAACTATTCAACGAAGTTACATTAATACTTTATTTAATTTATATCAAACTACCATACTCCAAGGTCTATCTAAATTACTTATAAACTTTGAACGGTAAAACTAGGTATCATTCTCAAATTAGAATATTTCAGCTAACGCCTTACTTTCTTTTCCTCAGATAATATTTTATTTTATTATCCTGACACTCCAAATAATTAAAGGTCGATTAATAGAATCCCATAAGTTTAGTATTTCCAATTACTTCCAAGCACAAATTATCTTAATTTACTTGATAATTGAAAGGAATGCTTAGCTTGATATGCTAGTTACAACATTTCCTCTTAATTTAAAATATCTCTAAGCATAAAACACTTATCTCTAAACATGAAAACACCAAGCAGATAAGTGAAGTAAGCCAAACACATAGGGAACACTTATTTCATATATTATTATTTGGGATCCGAGTACGGGTCCTTACATCCTTCCTTCTTTACACAAATTGCATCCTTGCAATTTATTTATTTCACAAACAACTTAGGGTACCACCTCGTCATCCCCTAGTGCTTTAACAGGCTGATTTGAAACTGGATATGTATCCTCTATTACAATAGTGTCTTCAGGCAGCTCCTGCTGCTCTACCGCGTACACCTTAGCCTGCACACGCTGGTTTGTCATTGGCTTATTATGATTTCCCTTCCACTACCATTTAGGGCAGTCTCCAATCCGATGATGATCGCTTCCACAACTGGTGCATCTCCCGGCCTTTTTCCAACACTGTAATTCGGTGTGTCCTTTCTTATCACAAAAGGCACATGTTTCGCTTTGAGCCTTAATACCTGCTGGTCCTCGGGCTGAGGAAGCCACTGATCCAGTTGGCTGTGGTTGGGTACCTACCGATCCTGCCTGCCCTCATCCCTGGCCAGGATAACCTAAACCTTGGTTTGTCCTCTGTTGTACTGAAGGTTGCTGAAAGGGTTTCTTGTTGGACTGGCTTAATCCACCCCCAACTTCCATCTTCCTTTTCTCTACTCGTGTAGCAGCCTCAACTGCGTCTCCATAGGTTTCAAATTTTAGTGCGACCAAACTATCTTGTATCTCAACTCTCAATCCTCTTACAAATTTTTGAATTGCCCGACTCGGTGGCTGCATTAGTTCAGGCACGTATTGGGACAGTTTGTCAAGTCGTGCCCCATACTGAACAACAGTCATGTCCCCTTGCCTTAATGTCATAAATTCTTCTTCTCGTCTTTCCCGGGCAACAACCGGAATATATTTCTCTTTAAAGATCTCCGTAAAATTTGCCCAGGTATAAGGCGTACAATTCTCCTCCCAACGGCGCTTTACCACTTTCCACCACTGTTCTTCATCCCTTTTAAGTAAAAATGCTGCAAGTACAACATTTTGCTCATCATTATAATCCAAGGTTTCATAAAGTTTTTCCACTTCTGAGAGCCATGCTTCAGCTTTTTCATCATCGGGTTCTCCGAAAAATTTTGGAGGGAAATATCCTAGGAATTCCTTAAGTGGACTCATTCTATCTCTTCCGTAGTCATGGTTCACCCTTCCTTCAACATTGTGAGGGTTACCTGCCTCTCTAGCTTCCTGGCGTTCCAGAACCCTGGACACCCTGTCCACCGCCGTTGCCATCAGATTGAACATAGCCATGCCTGGATTATTCTGACCAGGTTCTTCTACTGGCTCAGCATTTCGATTGGTTCTCCGTGTACTAAATCCAGCCATCCCTTCTAAGCACACATAAGCACTCTCGTTTGTTTAATACACATTCAAAATATCAAGACATAGCACATAAACACATAAGCACAAAAGTCTTAGCTAATGATATTTAGGTCAAGACCTTTAATCTAACCCACTGCCCAGTTTCTAGACCCGGCTTCTAAGGCAATACTATGCTCTGATACCAAGTGTAACGACCCCACCCTGACTCTTCTCAAGATTAGGTCAAAGTCTGCGTTTACTATCGTTGCAAGATCATAACTTTCTAATAAATAAAGAATTGCTTAATAACAAGTCTCTATATAATAATTTAAGTACAAAAGGATGTTACAACATCTAAAATCTAATAACTACCCGACTATTATACAAACTGAGGTTCCAACACTGTTACCCTTATTCCCGATATTAATACAACAAACTCTAACTTTTACAACTTGGATCCAACTATGACAGCAAGAGGCTTTGAGCATGTAAACATTCAAAGTCTATTTTCATTTAAAGCTAAGCTGCACCTGCGCTGGGGGGAGAAAAAACGGTGAGCTCTGGGAAAGCTCAGTGAGAATAGAATAGAAGAGTTTTGAAAACATTTCTGGTCGGTCTCTTTTGTAAATCATGATACAAATCACGTACAGTGGTATAACAAATTGGCCATATAAGATATAATAGCATATGATAACTAGTAGTAAATTATTATCACATTTGAGTCATATATAATAACAGAAATGACATTTAGGTAAACGATAGTGGCATATATCCACAACAGATATCAGCCTACTCTCCGAGGGTGGAATGCCAAGCGAGAGTAGGACACTACTCTCCGAGGGTGGTACTAAGTGAGAGTAGGAACAAGTCAAGTATTCCATGAGGTGGCCAACCTTTTATCAGAATTTCAACTTCTTATCTCTCCCAATAGGATACTCCGGATTGTACCCGAAATCTACGACCCAACTCTCCAAGGGTGGTACCAAGCGAGAGAGGGAATAGGTCCACGATAGACACGGGAGCACCGGCAAGCCCTACGCCGCCCAGCGTTCGTGCAAGCTATCGGGACTGAGGTTGCAACCCCTAAGTACACACAAGCATGCACAAGTAGTCATAGAACGCACAACAAATGATATGGGGATCAACTAAAGTGGTTGTCCCGGGCAAGTAATAAACATTTTCTTGGTAGTCGAATAACGGCTATAATAAAGCAATTTTCAAGTATAAATAGGGCATTATGTCGACATGCAAATAACATGTATAACATTTATGTAAATATTTGGGCAACATCTCTGCTTATCTTACGCTAAAACAATCAAATAAATCGAGCAGTAAATATTATCTAAGTCAACTCTAATTCAAATAAATAAAGAATATTAATAAGCATGATATTTATCTCAGGCTAGAATATTAAAATAACAAATCATGTTATAGACATATAATAATCATATAAACATATAAGATGCTGTTTTTAATAAAATCTCCTCACCTTAAAATGCTGAAAATTGGAGAAGATTTGGACTGGTTTTAAAACTTTCAGAACGTTAACTAACTGAATCGATATAATTTAGTAAAATCGGGTCAGAGAAAAGTGTTTGCTTGTTTGATTTCAGGGGGTTAAGTGACCCCTTTATATAGTTTTTCCAAACCAATGCATGCGGAACACGTGTCCCGCTACGTGTCTCACATGCGTGGCACGTCCACGCATGTGTGACACGTGTCCCTCCACGTGTCTCACATGCGTGGCACGTCCACGCATGTGTGACACGTGTCCTTAGACACGTGTCACTCCCCGAGAGTGACACCAACGTTCCATTATTTACCCGTTTCGTGCGTAGGTGTCCTGATTTTCGTATTTTCGGGCCGGAATGCAATTTTGCCAAACTTCACCGTTAAGTAGTACAAGTTAAAAGAAACTCAATGGCGTATACCTGTTTTTCGCGACGGAATCCCGATTTTCCTATAATTGGCCCCGAAGTGAAACCCCTTTTATGGACCAAAAACCCCTAAATTCGGAAAAACAGCCGAAATAGCTCAAAAAGTTAAAGGAAATCACCCATACTCTTGTAAGCAGCTAAAAAGTTTTACTTGGTCACGCTATGAGGTTTTACATCCCTGTAATGACCCTAAGCTTTATGTTAATTAATGTTATAAGAACACCTATTAATTCGTGGTAGGTATAAACTATAGTTAGATTAACAGTTTCTAAGAAATCTTATGTTTATCAAAAGTCAAAGCTTTTAAATGATAATAGGCAATGGAAATACTCAATTATCGTAGCCTCTCCTTGTCTTAATTTCATATGCTTTGTTAAATCCATAATTGTCACAAATAAAGGCACTCAACACTCCAGTATTATTTAATCTTTTATTCTTTAATTTCAATCAAATCAATTAACTTTACAGATTACCATCCTCAAGCTAATACTTTTACTAGCAACCTGTTAAGTGTACTAATACTACTTCTCTCCAAGCCCAACTCAGTATAACGCCTATGTAAGCGGATAGCAATATTTTTTTTACCCCCTGGCATTAAAACTTCTAATCCATTTATGCCCGTTAATATCCTTTACTTAATTTAAACCCATGTGTTAGCAACTTCAAAGTATATTCCTTTAGTAAACAATTAATTAATTAACCCTGACCACCAAATTAACGGTCGGCTATGTTAATCCCTAGCTAACACCTTGCTCAACGTTTATATTTCTATTGCTTTACTCAACAAAACTGGTTATGACAGTTGCGTAAGTAAAATAAAGAAGACTAATAAATTAACCTAAGTCCATCTTACCCCACTTTTCCTGATCGGATCTCCTACTTATTCAAGTGGGTGTTATATCATCACCCTAGTAGAAGTTGATTCCCCTATTTAGCCAGCACTAATCAATTCTAATTCCCAAATTTTTACATTACTTGGTAGTAGGTCCATTTATAACTATACCATTTTCTTGTAACAATTTAATTAGATAACCGAAGCTACCCAAGATGATACTCACCCATCTTTACTCTAATACCCATTCTAATGTCTGCAAACATTCCTCAAGATAACTAGTATACTATACCATCTTATAGAAGACAACTGAATTCCTAATGGCATATTTTAAAAGAAAACTTTATCTTAATAAGTTTAACTAACATTCTAATTCCTTTTTGCTAAACTAAGTTAATCCCTCAATGAAACTATTCAACCAAGTTACAGTAATACTTAAATTAATTTATATCAAACTACTATACTCCAAGGTCTATCTAAATTACTTATAAAATTTGAACAGTAAAACTAGGTATCATTCTCAAATTAGAATAGTTCAGCTAACGCCTTACCTTCTTTTCCTCAGATAATATTTTAGTTTATTATCCTGACACTACAAATAATTATAGGTCGATTAATAGAATCCCATAAGTTTAGTATTTCCAATCACTTCCAAGCACAAATTATCTTAATTTACTTGATAATTGAAAGGAATGCTTAGCTTGATATGTTAGTTACAACATTTCCTCTTAATTTAAAATATCTCGAAGCATAAAATACTTATCTCTAAACACAAAAACACCAAGCACATAAGTGAAGTAAGCCAAACACATAAGGAACACTTATTTCATATATTATTATTCGGGATCCGAGTACGGGTCCTTACACTCATAGTCTCGAAAAGGTAATACAATAAGATTGGCTGAGAATTCCCGATCCTTAATTTGGATTTTACATGCTTTACAAGCTGAGCTAGTAACAAGTTTAGAACCCATTGGAGTACCAACTTCTACTTCGTATGGCAAACATACAACTTTCAGTTTCACACGTTCCACACATAAGGGAGTAATAAATGAATGAGTAGCACCCGGGTCAATTAGCACCCTAACAGGTTGATTCAGTATGAAGAATGTACCTTCAACAACAGCGGTCTCATCTGGAAGCTCCTCGCACTCAATAGCATAAGCTCGAGCCTGAACTCTAGGAACTGGAGTCTTGCCTCTACCAGCTGGTTTACCCTGATTCTGTCCTGCCTGCCATTTAGGGCAATCCTTGATCTGATGCTGATCACTACCACATCTCACACATCGTCCTGACTTCTTCCAGCACTGGGCCTCGGTATGACCCTTCTTGTCACAGTAAGAACAGTTGATAGACTGAGTAGCAGGTGAACTACCTGTGGATCCGCGGGTGGAAGAGGCTGATGGCGCTTTAGTCGGGCCACGGTTATTCACTGGTCTGTTCTGGCCCTGGCCCTGACTACGACTCTGGCTCTGGAATTTCCTCTGCTGACCTGGAGGCTGGTATGGTTTCTTGTTCGGCTGACTCGAACCGGCTCTATCAAGTTTTCTCTTCTCAACTCGGGAAGCAGCAGCAAAGAGAGCAGAATAGGTATCGAAATCATGCGAAGCCAACTGGTCCTGAATCTCTGGCCTCAATCCAGTAGTAAATTTCCACATCTTCGCCTCCGGAGTACTGACCATATATTGAGCATAACGGGACAGTCGGTCAAAACGAGCCTCGTACTAGGACACCGTCATGTTACCCTGGGTCAAGTGCATGAACTCCTCGATCCGCCTATGCCTGGAAACTGCAGGTACATATTTCTCCTTGAATGCCTTAACGAAATTACCCCACAAGCGAGGTGTCTGATCAGTTTCCCACAGTGCCTCCACAGTGTGCCACCAATGTTCAGCATCCCCGTGCAACAGAAACACGGCAAACTCCACCTTCTCTTCATCCGTATAATCAAGTGGCCTAAAAATTTTCTCGATCTCGGACAGCCAAGCCTTTGCTTTCTCATCATCAGCTTCCCTGTGGAATTTGGATGGGCGAAAGTCAAGAAACTCCCTCATTCTGCTATGTCTCCCATGGTTGCCATCATTCCTGTTGTTGTTGTTGTTGTTGTTGTTGGCCTCACGTGCATCTTGGCGCTCCATCACTCGTGATACGCGATCCATGGCATTTGCCATCATGTTAAACATAGCCATGCCAGGATTTGTTTGATAGGCATCTCCGGTCTCTTGGGGTTCACCGCTCCTATTAGTAGTGCGGGTACTAGGGCCAGCCATCTATAGGCACAGATTACGATGCACAATTTATTGAAATACGATAAACAGGAATTTTAATGCAACATAATTCTAGAAACAATTAAGACATGTTAATCACTTAAGCACATAGAACATAGAAGACACATTTAACATCATCACACAATAACATATAGATAAGTCATCCTAATTATCTTAGGGCTCTACCGATGGTCCGAGAGTTAAACCTGGCTTAAGCAATCTAAGCTCTGATACCATTCTTTTACTTACAAGGTGTCACGCCCCAACCCGGCCTATAAGGTTAGACTAAGGTGTGATCTAAATATTCAACTCATATCACATACTTAACCGTTTATGAAGATTTAACACTTAATGTTTTAGCCTAAACTCCAAAATTTTTTGAAAAACCGGCAGCATAATGACTGTAATTGGGCTCTTTGGTTTGACCTAATTCTCTAAACGCCTCAAATTTTCCAATTCTCAATCTCGTTTCTAACTAAGATTACTATTTACCATCAATTGAAATGCCTACTGGTTATCTCGATGTCTTGTTTGATTAATAACCTAGCATGATACTATGTCTCGTTTGTTTGTTTATCCTCGTTACAAACGTACCTGTTGATCTTAGCTTAACAACGAGTACCTGCTTAAGATTTGGTTGGTTCATTTTACTTAGCCCTTACCTAATACTTCATAATCCTATCATAGATACTAGCAGCAATAATAGCAAAATGACCATAGTAGTGTCTAGTGTCTGTCTAGTAAATATCAGTACAAACCAAAATTAGACCCCAAATTACAACGGGGGTCTTTTACATTACAAACATTGAGCAACATAAAAAGAAATAGTCTTCAAGTAGCATCGTTCACAAATAGCCACAATCACGCAAAGCACATAGGATAGGTTATCACTCCAAGGAATCATCGTTAGGCACATCATCCTCAAGTACCTGTTCTTGATCTTCTTCACCTGAGATGATAAAAGAGGGTGAGTCCTTATGAACTCAGCGAGGGGGAACGAGAAATAGGTTTTGAAACTCATTTTCAAGTTCAACTTATGAAAATCCTTTTGTGAGCATGAATGTACACAATTAAGTACATAACAATAATATAAAAGTAAAGGAACACAATTACCAGTCTTTCCTCCCCGAGGTCCTCTAGGAACCAAGCGAAAGTACTTATACATATAGTAAAAGGATACGGTGAGCTTTTGCTCTCAATTGTTGCGGCTTACTTCAAATCATCCCCTTATCACGCCAAGTGAGTGTACTCCAGATGTACCCCGAAATCCTACGACCCAACTCTTCGAGGAAGTCTAGCCCCCAAGCGAGAGAGAGAATTGGACAATGGTAGTCACGGTTGCACCGGCAAGCCCGATGCCGCCCTGTGTGCGTGAACGCTACCATGCCAGAAAGAAAGGTTGCAACCTCATATGCAATGCACTTTTATGACATTTAATATATCACATTAGGAGGACAACAAAGGAGGTTGCCTCCGGACAGTCATAAGATTATACATTGACAAGTAAACAAGCGAGGCACGAATAGACAAGTAATTTCACTTGAAAGGCACATGGAGTTATATGAACATTAAACGGGCAGCCATGTACGCACGTAAATTAAGTCATATAACTCAATTCAAAGTCCACGTAATCAAATAATAAGACTATTCAACATGCAACAACATTTACGTGGGTTTGGGTGCAAGAAAGGCCTATTTGTCAACATGCAATTATCAAAATCACATTTAGGGCTATAAGGGCAACTACGGGCAGCCTACTCAACATATAATTACACACAATATCCAAAGGATCAACACTTAGCAAGTTTACCTAGTCACTAGAGTTTCCATTTCGTGCTTACCCGTGCGATTAAGCCCCAAGTCAACTCAAAATCAATCTCAAGCCATGAATCAATTAATTCAAACATTCCCAAGTACTCAAAACAGTCCACACAACATCCCAATGCCACAATCCCAAGCATTTAATAACACAAGAGAAGTTACAACAAATTTTCTAAGCATATAACTAAGTGAAACCCTCAATGCAATAGGCTGTTTTCTCACAATCATTAAGACAAGTAAAAAAACCTCCAATTCCAGTGAATAAGATTTCAAATTAAAGCTTAAGAAGTGAAATAAAATCAGAAACAAACCTTGCATCATTTGGAGTTCGGGATCAATAGTTATAGCCAAAACAGTGGGATTGTATAAAACTGTCCAGATTTGCACACATTTCAATACTTGTCATTTTTGAGGTCCTTAGGGTCAGATTTAGCCTTAGTCCATTTCTGAAAAAAATGTCCAAAACTGAAAAAGCTAGCAGCAAACCAAATTTCATTCATTTTGTACATCATTTACTAAGTCAAAACTGGTTCGTTCTACAAGGTCAGTGCATCTGCCAAAACTTGCTTCATTTTTTCCAGACTTCCAGATTTGGACACATTTTAATGATTTGCCATTTTGAGGACCTTAGAGTCAAAATTAGCTTTGTCCTATTTCTGCGAAAAATGTTCAAAACTGGGAAAACTAGTTAGCTACCAATTTTCATGTATTTTAAACATCATTTTCCTATCCAAACTCACCTTGTAACCACAAGATAGAAAGCTGTCACCAAACCCGATTTCATCTATCATCACCTTCAAGCCAAAATCTTGCCATGCATGGTTGTAAAAGCTTATGAACACACATATAACTCAAGTACAGAAGCAAGGACATACATTTAAGAGCATGCATGTGGATTTTTGAATGATTTTCAAGAAGTTTTAGCCCTCACCTTAGCAAATCAACAAGAAGATGCACAAAACTTTGATGAAGCACAAATTTCTTCTTATTCCTTGCTTAGCCGAGACTCCAACTCGATTTTCTCTATTTTTCCTAGCTTCAAGTTCTTAGTAGATGCATGTGGTTAGAACAAGAAGAAAAGAAATGGAAGCTAGCTAACTCACCAAGGCCAAAATGGTGACTCAAAGAGTTTGCATGTGTGATTCTTGCAACTTAGCTAGCATGGTCGAGTTTCTTTGCTTGTTGCTTGTCTTGATGCACCATGGAATGATGAAGATGAGCAATGGTAAGATGAAACTCAGCCAAGGCCAAGAGAGAGAGAGAAGAATGAGAGGGAGAGAGAGAAATGTGAGGAGAATGAGAGAAAATGACAAAGAGTGAACACTACAAAAAAATGGCTTTAGGCGACCACCAAAGTCGTCTCCATGCCGTCGCCAAATAGGTATTGGCGACGGTTGGCAACGGCGTGGAGATAAATATTGGTTGTCGCCAAAAGTAGCATCGCCAAGTTGTCTCCCCGTCGCCATATCATCGCATTTGGCGACGGCATTTTAGTCGTCTCCATATTCGTCTCTGAATCGTGTCCCAAAAATATCATCTCCACACCGTTGCCAAAAGCTCTTTGTCTCCATTCTGTCTCCACGTCGTCTCCAAAAAATAGTGTCTCCGTTCCGTCTCCACCTCGTCTCCAAAAAATAGTGTCTCCACATCGTTGCCAAAAGCTCTTTGTCTCCAGTCCGTCTCCACGTCGTCTCTAAAAAATAGTGTCTCCATTCCGTCTCCACGTCGTCACCAAAAACTAGTGTCTCAATTCCGTCTTCCGTCTCCACGTCGTCTCCAAAAAATAGTGTCTCCATTCCGTCTCCATGTCGTCTCCAAAAAATAGTGTCTCTAATCCGTCTCCAAATAGTCGCCAAAAATATAGTGTCTCCACACTCCATAACATAAACTCTACATTCCGTCTCGAAGCCGTCGCCAAAATTGCAATTCTCGAAATTTAATTTAATTTTTTATTTTTCAACTAAAACCTTTAAATCTCCAGTTTTTATTAATTATTTGTTTATTAAATGAAGATATAATACACATTCATATAATATAAATTATATTTAATTTATATTGAAAACTATATTGTACCATACCATTAATAAAGTAAACAAATCATAAACATAATTTTTCACACTCGTTGCACATATTAACATAACAAAAAAACATGAAACTATTCTTCATTTCCATCATCGGGTTGAGGCGGATCCTGATGAGCAGATGGCTTCATCATCATCGTTGTCAGCAGTGCGATCTGTGCATGCAGTTCTCGAAGTTCAGCATTGTGTTCTTCTTGAAGTCGTTCAATCCGCTCAGTGTGTTCTTATTGCGCTTTACGCAATTCCTCATTCTCTGAGATGTGTAGATCGAGCTTCTCATTCAATGTTGTTGTCACCCGAGCAACAGCTTGATGTATCTCTATCTCTGTGATCTGGTGTCTGCCTAGTGGGTTGTGGTGTGCAGAAGACATTGAACCAGATGACCCGACCCCATATATGCGCCCTCTGTTTGGTTTGCCCACAACCTGCAGGAATAGTGCATCATAGTCTATCGGTGTTGCTGCTGAATCGGACTTGGAAGAAACAGTTGCCTGCTGCACCAGTTCATCATAATCAGCCTGTACAACAGAGCATCTGACTTAATCATTTTAGACATTTCGTTGGTAAATATATATATACATATATATATATATCCCAAATTTTTTTTCCTATTAGCAATAACTTGCACATACCATGGTCTGTTCTGCCCTAGGGTCTGTGAATGGACCGTCTGGTCCCTTGCAATGAGCCCTTGCAAATACATCAGCCCTAATCACTGGTGCCCCCCGTTCTTCTGACTACAAATTTTTAAAATAGGAAAACATAACTACAAAAGCATTTATGATATGTTATATAATTGAATTTAATTACGACATTTTGTTCATTACATTTTCCTACTTACATACCAATCTCCTTGCAGCCTCTTCATAGGGGATATGTCCTAAATGATGTGGAGATGGCCGATGCAGTCGGTTATTTGAATTTCGCTGTGAAATTGCCTGCCATTCAGGGGTTTCCCACTTTTCTTTTAACTGATCCCACGCGCCATCGCCCACCCACCTCGGCTTCTTATTACGCGTCTGTCCTTTATTAAGGAGGTCACGTATACGAGATCCAGCTTTTGAATCAAACATTCGGCGAAGTGCTGCTTCCTCACTTGGGTACCACTTGTAGACCTTCTGCAGCCATAAATTAATGCATATAACATATTATTTTAACAGTATTCAACCCATTGATTATAACAAATATCATTACATAAAATATATAAACAATTATTTATCATACCCAAAAATTAGCGAACCACCTATCCCTAACATCATCGAGGACCTCAATCCAACTCCCCCAAGGCTGAGAATACCCGGCGTTCATTGCTCTAGTGACTTCTCTTGTTGCTGTGTACGGTGTCCAACTACACATGAAGAAAACAAATAAATAGGATATTAAACAGCCATAACATAGGGGGAGTATTGGGATAGGGTTAACCATGGAAAAAATACAAAATCAAATACTTACCCACCACCGTCGAATGTCAAATGTGTCCGTCTGTCAACCTGCCACGCGACGTAGGCATCGTGCGATGAGAACCCATAATATTGCCATGGCTCTATCCCAGCAGGTCATTCTTGAGCTGCTGTAGATGACTCAGGTTGTTCAGGAATCGGTGTGGATTGAGGCATAGGGTCGGGCGCAGTCGCGCCATCAACGTTTACATATAAATCCTCTAAACCTTGTCTTAAACTGAACGATGAAGTAGAAGGTGTAGACCTCTCATGTGGTGGTAATGGAACGTGCAAAGGCACCTAGCCTGATGCAGCGTCAATGGGCCCTCCAAACGTGCTAGTATGAGTATGTACCCTTTGTTGTGAAGGATACGAACTGTGTGGAATCCCATGCTCCAAACTTACTGATGATGACAATGAGCCACGACCCGTCGACGGCTGACCGACAGAAGACCCATGACCAACCGATTGTGGTGCTCCTATGGACCCATGACCAACTGAATGTGGTGCTCATGTCGACCCCCGACCTACAGAGTTTGGTGCTCTTGTCGACCCACGACCAGTCAATTGATATCCACCAGTGGATGTATTGGATGTACGCCCATGACCTGTACTTCCACGACCTATTCCCGTCCTGAGGAATTGTCTAATTCCTCCTAAAGAGTTATCTTTGCCTGCAGCCATCTCTATTCCCCTACAAATACACTTAAAGAATTAACTGTCAGTGCTACACACATTAATACACACATACACATGTTCCGTTAATTGAATTATAATTTTTAAATGTCATCCGTAAAAAAGTTGAATATATCAACATGATTGTTACATTTTTTTCCAAACTTAGTATTATCTTCTTCGTCATCATGAGCGTCATTATCATCACCGTCATCATCATCATCATCATCATCATCATCTTCTTCATCTTCGTCTTCTGAATTATCATCATCATCATCATCATAATCTTCTTCTTCTTTGTCAATCTCCTCGTCCTTTTCTTGAGCATCATGTTGAGCATGTAAATCATTAATATCTTCGTATGATATTTCTATGTTGTCACCCGGTGCATGACAAAGTGGAGGTAAACTAGCATTAGTCAGCTCTACTTCGGCCATATTCATGTCATCTGACTGAAAAGCTATTTCTTCTTCTCCTACACTCTGTTGTCTTGATAGGTCATATAAATTTCTTGGACGGATTTTAACCACAGCCCACCAATCCATTCGATCCCTTTTCGCTCCTGGGTATTTACAGTAGTACACTTGTTGTGCTTGTTCAACCAAAACAAACGGTTCATATTTTTTATACTTTTTCTTAACGTTCACTTCAATCTGTCTGGTCTTCAAATGATACTTCACCCCTCTGTCCTTTGTGAAATCATACCAGTCACACTTGAAAAGAACGACCCTTGTATATTGCAATGTTGGATTATGATATTCAAGTTCAATAATGTCGTTCAACACTCCATAGTATCCAACATTCTCAGTATTACTATCATTTATCCCTTTAACAAACACTCCACTATTGTATGTTGATTTTATCTTCCCAAAATTTAATGTATGAAATCGATAACCGTTGACCAAGTATCTTGACCAACTGCGAACCTGTCTACTAGGCCACATTGAAAGACATTTTACACGATCATCAATGCCATTAGTACCTATCAACTGCAAATCGCATAATAAGGTTATTATGCAAAGTTAAATGAACTCGTTAATTTAACAACAATTACACTTCTTAACATATACTTACATGGTGAAATAACCACATCGGAAAATTATTGTACACTTCATATTGAATTTCCGTCGAACACAATTCGGGATATTTTTGGCGAAGATATTTCTCGAACATGTTGTGGAAAAAAAATAAAACGTGTCGGCTAAATCATGTAGTTAAGTGTATGAGGAACTGTGAGTTCCAATTTTCAAATAATATACTTATTCGTACCAGATATAGGGGGAAACTTCTCGGCAATTGGTCAAAACATAAATGTGTGCTGCATGCAGTTCTTGATCATTTAAGTTTCGTTCCGTTTCCTTCCCAATTGGACATCCCAGGTAAGTAAATATAGATAAACAACTATCAGGGTATGTCACCTCGTTGTATTGGTTATTCCGCGGAATACTTCTTGTTCTAGTACCCACGTGTGGTTCAAAATAATAAGAACAAAATGTTGATGTCTCGAGAATGTGATAAGCTTCACAAATTGATCCTTCAACGTGTGCTTTATTCTTAACCTTCCGCTTCAATCTTTGCAAAAACCTCTCGAACGGATACATCCAGCGATATTGTACCGGACCACCACAAATGGCTTCATATACCAAGTGAATTGTCAAATGCTCCATCGAATCGAAGAAACTAGAGGGTAACATCTTCTCCAAATTGCAAAGTGTGACGACAATATTTTCCTACATCCTTTCCAAATTGGTCCTTTGAAGAGTTGTGCAACATAGATTGGTAAAGAATAAACTTAGTTCGGCAAAAACTTGCCAAACATGTTTCGGTAGTAGCTCACGTAAAGCAATCGGAAGCAATCTCTCCATAAATACATGACAATTGTGACTCTTCATGTGTGACATCTTAAATTCTTTCATGTCCACACATCAAGATAAATTGGAAGCATATCCATCAGGGAGTTGTAGGTCTCTAACCCATTCAAGCAATGCTTTCCTTTCATCAACAAGAAGTGTGTAAACGCCCATCTTCAATTCATGCTCACCGCATAATTCCGGACAGTCACAAAAGGTTGATACATCAACTCTAGCTTTGAGGTTGTCTTTTGTCTTACCCTTGACCGCCATCGCAGTGTTGAAAACATTATCAAACACATTTTTTTCAATATGCATCACATCCAAATTGTGTCGGACAAGATGTGTCTTCCAATAAGGCAAGTCCCAGAAAATACTTCTCTTCGTCTAATTGTGCCAATCCCCAAAATCGTATAGTTTGCTTTCTCTCATGTCGTTTATTTTCGGGTAATCTTTCACTAGTTCCCACAACTGCATACCATCTAATCTTGGCGGTGCCGGATCAGTTTCAACTCTACCTTTGATAAAATTCTTTTTGTCACGCCTTAATGCACTATTCAATGGTAAGAACTGACGATGACAATCAAAAAAAGAATTTTTTCTACCTGCTGGTAATCGAAATTCTTTAAACTTATCCATACAATACGGGCATGACAGATTTCCATGTGTGCTCCATCCAGACAACATACCATATGCTGGAAAATCATTTATTGTCCACATCAAAACAGCCCTTAACATAAAATTTTTGTTTGTGGCAACATCATAACAAGGTGCACCTTCCAACCATAAATTTTGCAATTATTCGATTAGAGGCTCTAGGTACACATCAATATTCTTCCCAGGATTCTTGGGACCTGGGATAAGCAGGGTTAAAAACATGAAAGGATCTTTCATGCACATCCACGGTGGCAAATTGTATGGTGTTAAAATGACCGGCCAACAAGAATAAGGTTTCGCATTTGAACTGAACGGATTAAAACCATCTGAGCACAAACCAAGCCGAACATTTCTGGGTTTACATGCAAATTCAGGATATACACTATCGAAATATTTTCATCCCTCAGCGTCAGAGGGATGACAAATTTTTCCTTCCTCAACCTGGTGATTCTTGTGCCACTGCATGTGCTCAGCTGTTACCTTTGACATGTATAGCCTTTTCAACCTTGGAGTCAATGGGAAAAACCATAATTGTTGATATGGTTTCAACTTACTCCGTTTTGAACCACGTGTTGTTGGTTTGAAACGTCGGTGATGACAACGCGGACAAGAATCCAGGTGTTTTTTGTCATTGTAGAATAAGGTACAACCATTTACACAAACATCAATCTTCACATATCCTAGTCCCAAGGGTCTAATTAATTGCTTACACTTGTAAAAGTTTTCAGGCATCGTATGCGTATTCGGTAACAAATCCCTAACTGTTCCAATCATTGTGTTAAAGCATAGTTCGCTCATGTTATGCTCGGCCTTGACATTCATGTAACGACACACAATAGATAACTGCGTCAAGTTTTCACAACCTTCATACAATGGTAAATCAGCAGCCTTCAACAACTCAAAAAACTGTTATGCTTCAATGTTAGGTTCTTTTGTATAAAAGTTTTCATCACCATACCATTCCGGACCAACAGCGTCAAATACCATTATCCTATAGTTATTTATTTCTTCAATCATCTCGTTGTAATCATTATTTTGAAAATTGGACGTACGTATATTACAATTATTTGACATGTGTTCCCCGTGTTCAGTCCATTTATAGTAGTTTACCATGAAACCTTTCCTGTAAAGATGAAGTATGACCTCCTCGGATTTTTCAAAACTGCGATTTTTGCATTTGGCACATGGGCATCTTATTTTTTCACCATCCATGTAATATCTTTGGCCACGTACGAAATCTACGAATTCGTGTACACCAATAACAAATGCCTCGTTAAGATGCTCGTCAAGATCGTGGCGATGATACATCCATTCACGACTTGTATCCATATTGAACAAAAATTTCCTATATAATATTTAACATATTCAATAAATGACTTATTGATGTTTTGTTACATTTAGAGCATAATATTGGGACCACAACAGTTACACGGACCTTTTTCTATGTAACATTATGCGTAATAAATGCATTTATGCTTAATATATGTAACATAGTTTATTTCACCAAGATCCATGTAGATAAAGATCTTAATTGCAACAAATTAACTACTTACTTCTTAAGTTAACTTCCTAACTTAGCTTAAGTACCTATGGTTTAACCAAAATTTTTATTTTCTTCTATTGATTAAAATGTCTCAATTTAGTCCCAACATATTTTCCAAAAAGTAAATATGTTGTCCCTATTATTTTTAATTAGTGTCAATGTTGTCCAAATAGTTTTCTTAAAGTTTTAAATTCGTCTATATTATCTAAGGAGAAAACTGACATTTTGTTAGAAATAATCAAAACAATAGGGAAGCAATTGATAACTTTAAACATAATAGAATAAATTGAAACTTTTCAGCCAACAATAGGGACTATATTTAGACATTTTAAACAATATGGAATAAACTAAATTTTTTTGCAGACAATAGGGACTAAATTTGAGATTTTTCATACTTATCTTACCACTCTAATCTAATCTATGTTACTTTCTTGTATTTAAAGTCCACCATCAAACATTAATTAACAAAACCAAGCATTGAAGATAATTAAAACACATAGTATATAATTAGAGTAATTACAACACGTACTACGACCTAACAAGCCATACAATATATAAATTCAAAATACAATTGTTCAACCAACACATATACATGCAAGACCTATACTTCTTAAGTGAAACAGCATCAAAATGAACTACGTAACCTATACTTCTTACATACTAAACTACTTATCTTACTTATCTGAGTGTGTTAACAAAACATATTAATTTGTTTTACTATTCTTACGAATTAAATTATATAAATTTAATACTTATTTTTTATCTAAAATTATTTATATAACTTATTTAATTACTTAGTCTATTATCTTAAGTTTAATTACTTATTAAATTAGTCAACATATCATACTATCATGGAAACCGTCTAACCTAATTTAACTTACTTAATTGTCAAGACACACACGGAAGACGAAATTGGTATTCTTACTTGTTAATCACCTTAAATTTCTTACTCGAGTTAACTTAACTTTACTTAAACATCTTAATACAACTGCAAAAAACCAATTCTCCACCAACAACAAAATACCCCTTCATCCATTTACACAAACATCATCTTCACAATACACTTTCAACTCAATTATCATAATATACAAAATCAAATACATAACAAATAATCACAATAACTTTAATTTAATTAAACGGATTTACAATTACAAATAAATTTATTGTAAAACTTCCAACTCGTACAATCATCAAACTCACCTGAGCCGATTGAAACTAGATAAGTTGCATCCAAATATCTAAAGCCCCAAACCTTGCAAAAAAAAGCCAAACACATTGTATTAATCAAAAAAATACAATGTATAATCAAAAAATATTTATTACATTAACACTATGTATTTTTGGCCGAAAAAAAAATTTTAATAAAATAAATCCGAAAAAAGAAAAAAAAATCAGAAATAAATTATGGAAATATTGCTCAACCAAAGTTTTGGTAAATTAAAACACAATTTTATTATATAAAATAAAGAAAAAACAGAAAATTGAAAAAAAATTATAAAACTAGGAAAAATAACTGAAAATTATACCAAAAAATACATAAATAAAATGATATATATAACAAAAAAATCAAACACAATATATAAATGTTTATATACACATATATATACATACATATACGTATAGTACATATATATATATATATGTATATATACATACATTGCAAAAGAAAAAAATTATAGTATATTTTCAGATTTTACCTAATCGTCAAGGTAAGAGAGGGTGTTGAGGGGTGGGGTAGGGGTAGGGGTGGTATGAGGTAGGGGACATGAGGGGGGCGGTAGGGGGGGGAGGGGGTGTTGCTATGTGTGTTTTTTCGCTGGGGGTAGGGGGCACTTCTGTTTTTTTTTTTTTTTTGAATTACAAGAGGGCAGCAGCTGCTGCCCTCTGTAAATGTTTTCCGTGGAATTCCCCATGGTGACGGCCTAGTGACTAACTGGGCCGTCGCCAAAGTTTAGGGACCCAATTTGACGGGTTCCCATGGAGACGGCCTGGTCCGTGGAGACGGATTAGGCCGTCTCCCAAGTATCTCCAATAGGAGATGGCCAAGGCAGTCTCCGAAATGGAGACTGGGCTCTCCATTTTGGAGACGGCCATTGTCCGTATCCAAAATAGAGACGGACCAGGCCGTCTCCAAAATGGAGACTGGCCTGGGCCGTCTCCTTAATGGAGACCGGGCTCTCCATTTTGGAGACGACCACTGTCCGTCTTCAAAATGGAGACGGACCAGGCTGTCTCCAAAATGGAGACTGGACCTGGTCCAGTTCCAATCTCCAAAATAGAGACGGCCCCTGTCCGTTTCCAAAATAGAGACGGACCAGGCCGTCTCCAAAATGGAGACTGGACCTGGTCCACTTCCAGTCTCCATTTTGGAGACGGCCACTGTCTGTCTCCAAAATGGAGACGAACCAGGCCGTCTCCAAGATGGATACTAGACCTGGTCCAGTTCCAGTTTTCATTGAGGAGACGGCGTAGGTCGTCTGCTCAATGGAGATGGAAATGGACCAGGCCGTCTCCAAAATGGAGACCGGACTTTCCAGTCTCCATTGAGGAGACGGCCCATGCCGTCTCCCCAATGGAGACCGCGCTCTCCATTTTGGAGACGGCCACTGTCCATCGGACAAAATGGAGACGGACCAGGCCGTCTCCAAATTGGAGACTGGACCTGGTCCAGTTCTAGTCTCCATTGAGGAGACGGCGTGGACCGTCTCCTCAATGGAGACCGGGCTCTCTATTATGGAGACAGCCCAGGCCGTCTCCAAAATGGAGACGGACCAGGCCGTCTCCAAAATGGAGACTAGACCTAGTCCACTTCTAGTCTCCATTTTGGAGACGGCACTATCCGTCTCCAAAATAGAGACGGCTTGGGCCGTCTACATTTTCTGGAGATAGATTAAGCCATCGCCAATTGTTTGATTTTCCTTGTCTTTCAATTTTTAGTTATAATTATTTAATATTTGATAGTTTATAATATATTGGTATAAATTATAAAATAACATGTTAATATACATCTTTAATTTCAATTGTGTACCTCAATTTATCAAACTAATACGTAGTTGAATTAATAATTTAAATTTTTTTAAAACAAATATTTATAAATTTCTTTTAAAATATAAAGTAGATGAAGGTAATTCATTAATAATTCAAATGCTTTTAAATCTCGGTGTAGTAATTGGGAACATTATGTCCCCAATTATTTGACCTATGGAAGACGAATGGTACGCATCCACGTGGTCGTGAATCATACATACGATAGGAACATGGTGTACTCTGCCACGGGGCATACGGAAATTGAATTGGCAGGGCCGCCGTTCGCAAGGTAGATGGATTCAGTAACTTTTCAACATCGAAAATATCGTGCATGCCATGTCCCTTATTATTTGACCAATTGCAGATGAATGGTACACAGCCACGTGGCCACGAATCATGCGTACGATAACAACATGGTGTACTATACCACGGGGTAGCAGGAAATTGAATTGGCAGGGCCTCGGTTTGCAAGGTAGATGGATTCAACAACTTTTCATTGTCAAAATTAGCGTGCACGCCATGTCCCAAATAATTTGACCCATGGAAGACGAGTGGTACGTAGCCACGTGACTGCGAAACATTCGTGCATACCTTACCATATTATAAAATGCTGGGGTGTCTCGCTACTGTCATCAAGTTGTCTCTACATAATTCAATTACTTGTTTGCTATATATAGCAGTCGGAAGTGTGCTTTCTCACACCGTCTCGAATTTTCAAAAAATAGATTGTAGTTAAATTGTTTCAAGGATGAGCAAGGATCAACAACACCACTCAGTTTCTCTTCCAAGACCAACAAAAGATGAAGAGGTGGATACGATGAAACCGTATCCAAATTACAGCAAATACGTTAAACCCCAACTTGATCTAAATGCTCCGCCAAAATACGACGGATACATATCTAATGCCCAAGTAGTCCAAAAAGTTCAAGACGACATGCTACGGATCTATTGCCCAAACGTATTTAAATAATATTTATATTTTTTTATCATATTGGAAACATCGGCATTAGTTCTATTTGTTACAATCCGTAACAATGTTATTGCGTTGTTCTGCATGATGTGTAGTGTCTGGTTGTTATGATTTAGTGATCACGATGTACTATGTTAGGTATTAAGTTGGTGTGTTTATGTATTTCGAGCATATAATTTGTAACATGTTAATTATGTTTCCTATTTTGTCGTTTTGTTGCTGTATTAATAAATGATTATATGTAATCCTTTATTAATTATGAATGTAAAATTAAGTTCATTTTTGTAATGATTTAACTCTTATAATAAAAAATCTTAAGTTGTTTCCTATTTAATCGTTTTGTTGATTTAGAAGAACTAATAAAAATAGTGGTACATTACGTTAAATATTAACCATATATATAAATTGTTCTTCAAGGAGACAATAATGCGTCCCATTAACTGTTCGAAGGCTATAAATATGTTTTGTTTATAATAATAAAAGACATATTTTGTTTTGTAAGTAATGATGAATAACTTATCGTTACAATCAAAGCTCCAAAAAAATGTGGACGACTTACTTATGTAGACGCCAATTCATGACATTATAAGATGGAAAATTAGTAGTCACTACTTATATGTATAATTATTACATTAAAATAATTCATCAATCTATAATTATAAATTTTTGGCAACGGCAGGGTGACTAAATTATGACGCGTTTTGTGGACTATCTCGAACTACGAGCCACTTGGCGACGGCATGGAGACAACATGTCATTATCTGTCACCAACTTGTCACCATATGGTCACTTTTGGAGACCGCATATGATGTTTTCACCATATTGTCATCTTTTGAGCATTATTTAATTGTGTGTTGAAAGTGCAAAAAGAATAAGGAATAAAGAATAAGGAATGTCTAGCTTTTTGTGAGATTTTGTCTTCTAGTGGGTTGAATTAGTAATTTAATAATAGTTAGTAGAATTCGTAGGATTAATTAATGACCAAGTTCTTCGTGTAAGATGCTTTCTTGATTAGCGTGAGGGCACGCTTTCCTATGTCTACGGCACGCACTATGAGGTAGGACACGAACTACGAGACGGACGCACATTTTCCAAGTAAATGCACGTAACCCTAAATGAATTCACGTAATTCAATGCATGACACACATAACGAACACAATTCTTAAACCTAGGTCAACGCATGCAAATCTAGGTTAGGACACACGAAACGAGGTATCGCACGTAAATCGAGGTCGGGCCTCACACCGTCTGATTAGGTAATAGAAATGTGATAGATTACGTTGTCGTCCTTTTTGCGTCTCACGATGTACGATCGGGGATGAAAAAACAACGCAAATGAAGAAAAGTGTCCCGAAACTGATGAAAACATTCAATTTTGGGATCTGAAAACAGGCGCAGCCAATCAAACTTGCTGCCCCCGTCGTAGATCTCTCAGAGAGCTTTTCAACGGTATGCTGTGGGCCACGTAACTCCTTACGGATCAAAAGTTATAGGCACCGGAGCGACGGATACGTGGTCACAAGCCCCACGCCCTTGGTTTGCGGGCCCAGCCTCTTGGTGAAGTGAATTTGTCTTACCCAAGGTGCCGTGGGGTTCAATAATAGAAATGTGATAGATAAGGTTATCGTCCTTTTCGCGGCTCACGACGAACGATCCGGGACAGAAAAACAGTGCAAAAGAAGAAAAGTGTCCCGAAACTTATGAAAACGTTTGATTTTGGGCTTCGAAAATAGGCGCAGCTGAGAAAACTTGTTGCCCTCGTCGTAGAGCTCTCGGAGAGCTATCCAACAATATGTTGTGCGCCGCGTAACTCCATACGGATCAAAAGTTATGGGCACCGGAGCGACGGATACTTGGTCACAAGACCTACGCCCTCTGTTTGAGGGCCCAGCCTCTACGTGAAGTGAAGTTGTCTTGTCCAAGGTGCCATGTGATTCGGTAATAGAAATGTGATAGATTAGGTTGTCGTCCTTTTCGCGGCAAACAACGTACAAACCGAGACGGAAAAACTGCGCAAAAGAAGATAAGTTTCCCGAAACTAATGAAAATGTTCGATTTTGGGCTCTGAAAATAGGCATAGCCGAGCAGGCTTGGTGCCCCCATCGTAAAGCTCTCGGAGAGTTTTCCAACTATATGCTGTGCATCGTGTAACTCCTTACGGATCAAAAGTTATGGGAACCGGAGCGACGGATACAAGGTCACAAGCCCCACGCCCTCTGTTTGCGCGCCCAGCCTCTACGTGAAGTGAAGTTGTCTTGCCCAAGGTGCCGTAGGATTCGGTAATAGAAATGTGATGGATTAGCTTGTCATCCTTTTCGAGGCTCACGACGTACGATCCGGGACGGAAAAACAGCGCAAAAGAAGAAAAGTTTCCCGAAACTAATGAAAATGTTTGATTTTTGGCTCCGAAAATAAGTACAGCCGAGCAGGCTTGGTGCCCCCATCATAGAGCTCACGGAGAGCTTTCCAAAGGTATGATGTGCGCCGCATAACTCCTTACGGATCAAAAGTTATAGGCACCAGAGCGACGGATACCTGGTCACAAGCCCCACGCCCTTGGTTTGAAGGCCTAGCCTCTACGTGAACTGAAGTTGTCTTGCCCCAATGTGCCGTGGGTTTCAGTAATAGAATTGTGAAGGATTACGTTGTCGTCCTTTTCGCGGCTCACGACGTACGATCCGGGATGAAAAAATAGCGCAAAAGAAGAAATGTGTATTGATTTTAGGCTCCGAAAACTGGCGCAGCCGAGTAGGGTTGGTGCCCCCGTCGTAGAGCTCTCAGAGAGTTTTCCAACTGTATGCTATGAGTCGCGTAACTCCTTACGGATCAAGAGTTATGGGCAAAGGAGCGACGGATACCTGGTCAAAAGCCCCACGCCCTTTGTTTGCGCACCTAGCCTCTACGTGAAGTGAACTTGTGTTGCCCAAGGTGCCGTGTGATTCGGTAATAGAAATGTGATGGATTAGGTTGTCGTCCTTTTCGCGGCTCACGACGTACGATTGGGAACGAAAAAATAGCGCAAAAAAAGAAAAGTATCCCAAAACTTATGAAAATGTTCAATTTTGGGCTCTGAAAACAAGCACAACCGAGCAGGCTAGGTGACCCCATCGTAGACCTCTGAGAGAGCTTTCCAACGGTATGCTGTGCGGTGCGTAACTCCTTACGGGTCAAAAGTTATGGGCATCAGAGCGACGGATACCTGGTCACAAATCCCATGCCCTCTGTTTTTGGGCCCAGCCTCTACGTGAAGTGAAGTTGTCTTGCCAAGGCGCCGTGTGATTCGGTAATAAAAATGTGATGGATTAGGTTATCGTCCGTTTTGCGGCTCGCAACGTATGATCCGGGATGAAAAAACAGCGTAAAAGAAGAAAAGTATCCCAAAACTAATGAAATCATTAGATTTTGGGCTCCAAAATTAGGTGCAGCCAAGCAGGCTAGGTGCCCCTGTCGTAGAGATCTCGGAGAGCTTTCCAACGGCATGCTGTGTGCCGCGTAACTCCTTACGAATCAAAAGTTATAATCATCGGAGCGACGAATACCGGGTAACAAGCCCCAGGCCCTCGGTTTACGGGCCTAGCCTCTACGTGAAGTGAAGTCGCCTTGCCCAAGGTGCCATGGGATTCGGTAATAGAAATGTGATATATTAGGTTGTCGTCCTTTTCGCAGCTCACGACGTACGATCCGGGACGGAAAAACAGCTCACAAGAAGAAAAGTGTCCTAAAACTGATGAAAATGTTCAATTTTGGGCTCCGAAAACAGGCGCAGCCAAGCAAGCTTGCTGCCCCCGTCATAGAGCTCTCAAAGAGGTTTCTAACGGTATGTTGTGCACCGCGTAACTCCTTACGGATCAAAAGTTATGGGCACCGGAGCGACGGATACCTGGTCACAAGCCCCACGCCCTTGATTTGAGGGCCCAGCCTCTACGTGAAGTGAAGTTGTCTCGCCCAAGGTGCCGTGGAATTCGGTAATAAAAAGTGATGGATTAGGTTGTCGTCCTTTTCGGGCTCACGACGTACGATACGGGATGGAAAAACAGCACAGAAGAAAAAAGTGTCCCGAAACTAATAAAAATGTTAAATTTTAGGCTCAGAAAATAGGCACAACCGAGCAGGCTTGGTGCCCCCGTCGTAGAGCTCTCAGAGAGTTTTCCAACTGTATGATGTGCGTCGTGTAACGCATTACGGATCAAAAGTTATGGGCACCGGAGCGATGGATACCTAGTCACAAGCCCCATGCCCTCTCTTTGAGGGCCCAGCCTCTACATGAAGTGAAGTTGTCTTGCCCAAGGTGCCGTGGGATTCGGTAATAGAAATGTGATGGATTAGGTTGTCGCCCCTTCCGTGGCTCACGACGCATGATCCGGAAAAGAAACACAGCGCAAAAATAGAAAAGTTTCCCAAAACTGAAGAAAACATTCAATTTTGGGCTCCGAAAATAGGCGCAGCCGAGTAAGCTTGGTACCCCCGTCATAGAGCTCACAGAGAGCTTTCCAACGGTATGCTATGCGCTGCGTAACTCCTTACGGATCAAAAGTTATGAGCACCGGAGCAACGGATACCAGGTCACAAGTCCCACGCCCTCTGTTTGTGGCCGAGCCTCTACGTGAAGTGAAGTTGTCTTGCCCAAGGTGCCATGTGATTCGGTAATAGAAATGTGATGGATTATGTTGTCGTCCTTTTCGCGGCTCACGACGTACGATCCGGAAAGAAAAAATAGCGCAAAAGATGAAAAGTTTCCTAAAACTTATGAAAATGCTCGATTTTCGGCTCTTAAAACAAGCACAACCGAGCATGCTAGGTGCCCCTATCGTAAAGCTCTTAGAGAGCTTTCCAACGATATGTCGTGCGCTTTGTAACTCCGTACGGATCAAAAGTTTTGGCCACCAGAGCGACGGATACCTGGTCACAAGCCCCACGCCCTCTTTCTACGAGCCCAGCCTCTACGTGAAGTGAAGTTGTCTAGCCCAAGGTGCCGTGTGATTCGGTAATAGAAATGTGATGGATTAGGTTGTCGTCCTTTTCGCGGCTCATGACGTACGATCTTGGACGAAAAAACATTAGATTTTGGGTTCTAAAAACTGGCGCACTGTAGCAGGCTTGGTGCCCCCGTCCTAGAGCTCTCGGAGAGCTTTCCAACGGCATGCTATGCGCAGCGTAACTCCTTACGGATCAAAAGTTATAGGCACCGGAGCGACAGATACCTGGTCACAAGCCCCACGCCCACTGTTTGCCAGCCTAGCCTCTACGTGAACTGAATTTGTCTTGCCCAAAGTGTCGTGGGATTCGGTAATAAAAATGTGATGAATTAGGTTGTCGTCCTTTTCGCGGCTCACGACATACGATCCTGGACGAAGAAATATCCTAAAAGAAGAAAAGTGTCCTAAAACTGATGAAAACATTCGATTTTGGTCTTCGAAAATAGGCGCAACAGAGTAGGCCGATTTTGGGCTAGGAAAATAGGTGCAACCAAGTAGCCTTGGTGCCCCCGTCGTAGAGCTCTCAGAGAGCTTTCCAACAGTATGTTCTGCGCCGTATAACTCCTTACGGATCAAAAGTTATCGGCACCAATGCGACGGATACCTGGTCACAAGCCCCACGCCCTCTGTTTGCGGGCCCGGCCTCTACGTGAAGTGAAGGTGTCTTGCCCATGGTGTCGTGGGATTCGGTAATAGAAATGTGATGGATTAGGTTGTCGTCCTTTTCGCGGCTCACGACGTACGATCCGGGAAGAAAAAACAGCGCAAAAGAAGAAAAGTATCCCGAAACTGATGGAAACATTCGATTTTGGGCTCCGAAAACAGGTGCAGTAGAGTAGGCTGGGTGCCCCCGTCGTAGAGCTCTCGGAGAGCTTTCCAACGGTATGTTGTACGCCGCATAACTCCTTACAAATCAAAAGTTATAGGCACCGGAGCGATGGATACCTGGTCACAAGCCCAGCGCCCTCGGTTTGCGGGCCTAGCCTCTAGGTGAAGTGAAGTTGTCTTGCCCAAGGTGCCGTGGGATTCAGTAATAGAAATGTGATAGATTAGGTTGTCGTCCTTTTTGCGGCTCACGACGTACGATCCGGGACAAAAAAATAGCGCAAAAGAAGAAAAGTATCCCGAAACTTATGAAAACGTTCAATTTTGGGCTCCGAAAATAGTGACACCTGAGCAGACTTGCTGCCCAAGTCGTAGAGTTCTCAGAGAGCTTTCCAACAGTATGTTGTGCACCGCGCAACTCCATTTAGATAAAAAGTTATGGGCACCGGAGCGACGGATACCTGGTCACAAGCCCCACGCCCTCTGTTTGCGGGCCCAGCCTCTACGTGAAGTGAAGTTGTCCTACCAAGGTGCCTTGTGATTCGGTAATAAAAATGTGGTGGGTTAGGTTGTCGTCCTTTTCGCGGCTCACGACGTACTATCCAGTACGGAAAAACAGCGCAAAAGAAGAAAAGTGACCCAAAATAGATGAGAACGTTCGATTTTGGGCTAGGAAAATAGGTAGAACCAAGTGGGCTTGGTGCCCCCGTCGTAGAGCTCTCAGAGAGCTTTCCAACAGTATGTTGTGCGCCGCATAACTCCTTACGAATCAAAAGTTATCAGCACCAATGCGACGGATACCTGGTCACATGCCCCACACCCTCTGTTTGCGGGCCCGGCCTCTACGTGAAGTGAAGTTGTCTTTCCCACGGTGTCGTGGGATTTGGTAATAGAAATGTGATGGATTAGGTTGTCGTACTTTTCGCGAGTCACTATGTACAATCCGGGAAGAAAAAACAGCGCAAAAGAAGAAAAGTGTCCCGAAACTAATGGAAACATTCGATTTTGGGCTCCGAAAACAAGCACAGCAAACCAGGCTGGGTGCCCCCATCGTAGAGCTCTCAGAGAGCTTTCCAACGGTATGTTGTGTGTCGCGTAACTCCTTACGGATCAAAAGTTATAGGCACCGGAGCGACGGATACCTGGTCACAAGCCCAGCGCCCTTGGTTTGCGGGCCTAGCCTCTAGGTGAAGTGAAGTTATCTTGCCCAAGATGTCGTGGGATTCAGTAATAGAAATGGGATAGATTAGGTTGTCGTCCTTTTCGCAGCTCATGACGTACGATCCGGGATGAAAAAACAGCGCAAAAGAAGAAAAGTATCCCAAAACTTATGAAAACGTTTGAATTTGGGCTGCGAAAATAGTCACAGCTGAGCAGACTTGCTACACACGTAGTAGAGCTCTCAGAGAGCTTTCCAACAGTATGCTTTGCACTGCATAACTCCATTCAGATCAAAAGTTATGAGCACCGGAGCGACAGATACCTGGTCACAAGCACCACACACTCTGTTTGCGGGCCCATCCTCAACGTGAATTGAAGTTGTCTTGCCCAAGGTACAATGGGATTTGGTCATAGAAATGTGATGGATTAGGTTGTCGTCCTTTTCGCAGCTCACGACCTACAATCCGGGACGAAAAAACAGCGCAAAAGAACAAAAGTGTCCTGAAACGGATGAAAACATTCGATTTTGGGCTCCAAAAAATGCACCGCCAAGCAGGTATGTGCCCCCGTCGTAGAGCTCTTGGAGAGCTTTCCAACAGTATGCTGTGCGCCGCGTAACTCCTTACGGATCAAAAGTTATGGGCACCGGAGTGACAGATACTTGGTCACATGCCACACGCCCTCGGTTTGAGGGCCCAGCCTCTACGTGAAGTGAAGTTGTCATACCCAAGGTGCCGTGTGATTCGGTAATAGAAATGTGATAGATTAGGTTGTCGTCCTTTTCGCACCTCACGACGTACGATCCAGGACGGAAAAACAGCGCAAATGAAGAAAAGTATCCTGAAACTGATGAAAACATTCAATTCTGGGATCTGAAAACAGGTGCAGCTGATCTAGCTTGCTGCCCCCGTCGTAGAGATCTCGGAAAGCTTTCCAACGGTATGCTGAGCACTGCGTAACTCCTTACGGATCAAAAGTAATGGGCACCGGAGTAATGGATACGTGGTCACAAGCCCCACGCCCTCGGTTTGCGGGACCAGCCTCTACGTGCAGTGAAGTTGTCGGGTCCAAGGTGATATGGGATTCGATAATAGAAATATGATAGATTAGGTTGTCATCCTTTTCGCAGCTTACGACGAACGTTGCGGGACAGAAAAATAGTGCAAAAGAAGAAAAGGGTCCCGAAACTGATGAAAACGTTTGATTTTCAGCTCTGAAAATAGGTGCAGCCTAGCAGGCTTGGTGCCCCCATCGTAGAGCTAATAGAGAGCTTTCCAACGGTATGCTGTGCGCCGCGTAACTCCTTACGGATCAAAAGTTATGGGCACTAGAGCAACGGATACCTGGTCACAAGCCCCATGCCCTCGGTTTGAGGGCCCAGCCTCTACGTGAAGTGAAGTTTTCTTGCCCCAAGATGCCATGGGTTTCAGTAATAGAATTGTGATGGATTACGTTGTCGTCCTTTTCGCGGCTCACGACGTACGATCCGGGACGAAAAAACTGCACAAAAGAAGAAAAGTGTACCGAAACTAATGAAAACGTTAGATTTTGGGCTTCGAAAACTGGCGCAGCCGAGCAGGGTTGGTACCCTCGTCGTAGAGCTCGCGGTGAGTTTTCCAACTGTATGCTATGCATCGCGTAAATCCTTACGGATCAAAAGTTATGGGCATCGGAGCGACGGATACTTGGTCACAAGCCCCACGCCCTTTGTTTGCGCACCCAGCCTCTACGTGAAGTGAAATTGTCTTGCCCAAGGTGCCGTGTGATTCGATAATAGAAATGTGATGGATTAGGTTGTCGTCCTTTTCGTGGCTCACGACGTACGATCTGGAACGAAAAAATAGCGGAAAAGAAGAAAAGTATCCCAAAACTGATGAAAATGTTAGATTTTGGGCTCCGAAAACAAGCACAGCCAAGCATGCTAGGTTTCCCCATCATAGAGCTCTCAGAGAGATTTCCAACGGTATGTTGTGTGGCACGTAACACCTTACGGATCAAAAGTTATGGGCCCCGGAGCGACGGATACCTGGTCACAAGCCCCACGCCCTCGGTTTGCGGGCCAGGCTTTATGTGAAGTGAAGTTGTCTTGCCCAAGGTGCCGTGTGATTTGGTAATAGAAATGTGATGGATTAGGTTGTCGTCCCTTTCGCCGCTCACGACGTATGATCCGGGATGAAAAAACAGCGTAAAAGAAGAAAAGTATCCCAAAACTAATGAAATCATTAGATTTTGGGCTCCAAAATTAGGTGCAGCTGAGCAGGATTGGTGCCCCCGTCGTAGAGCTCTCGGAGAGCTTTCCAACGGTATGTCGTGTGCCGCCTAACTCCTTACGGATCAAAAGTTATAATCACCGGAGCGACAGATACTTGGTAACAAGCCCCACGCCCTCGGTTTGCGGGCCTAGCCTCCTCGTGAAGTGAAGTCGTCTTGCTCAAGGTGTCGTGGGATTCGGTAATAGAAATGTGATAGATTAGGTTGTCGTCCTTTTCGCGGCTCGCGATGTACGATACGGGATGAAAAAATAGAGCATACGAAGAAAAGTGTCGCAAAACTGATGAAAATGTTCAATTTTGGGCTCCGAAAATAGGCGTAGCCGAGTAAGCTTGCTGCCCACGTCGTAGAGCTCTCAGAGAGGTTTCTAACGGTATGCTTTGTGCCGCGTAACTCTGTACGGATCAAAAGTTATGGGCACCGGAGCGACGGATACCTGGTCACAAGCCCCACGCCCTCGGTTTGAGGGCCCAGCCTTTACGTGTAATGAAGTTGTCTTGCCCAAGGTGCCGTGGGATTCGGTAATAAAAATGTGATGGATTAGGTTGTCGTCCTTTTCGGGCTCATGATGTACGATACGGGATGGAAAAATAGCGCAGAAGAAGAAAAGTGTCCCGAAACTAATTAAAATGTTCGATTTTGGGCTCAAAAAATAGGCACAACCGAGCAGGATTGGTGCCCCCGTCGTAGAGCGCTCAGAGAGTTTTCCAACTGTATGTTGTGCGTCGCGTAACTCCTTATGGATCAAAAGTTATGGGCAGCGGAGCGACGGACACCTGGTCACAAGGCCCACGCTCTCTGTTTGAGGGCCCAACCTCTACGTGAAGTGAAGTTGTCTTGCCCAAGGTGTCGTGGGATTCGGTAATAGAAATGTCATGGATTAGCTAGTCGTCCCTTTCGCGGCTCACGATGTATGATCCGGGAAGGAAAAACAGCGCAAAAGAAGAAAAGTTTCCCAAAACTGATGAAAACGTTCGATTTTGGGCTCCGAAAATAGGCGCAGCCAAGCAGGCTTAGTACCCCCGTCGTAGAGCTCATAGAGAGCTTTTCAACGGTATGCTATGCGCTGCGTAACTTCTTACGGATCAATGGTTATGGGCACCGGAGCGACGGATACCTGGTCACAAGCCCCACGCCCTATGTTTGCGGGCCCAGCCTCTACGTGAAGTGAAGTTTTCTTGCCCAAGGTGCCATGTGATTCGGTAATAGAAATGTGATGGATTAGGTTGTAGTCCTTTTCGCGGCTCACGACGTATGATCCGGAATGAAAAAACAGCGCAAAAAATGAAAAGTTTCCCAAAACCTATGAAAATGTTCGATTTTGGGCTCTGAAAACAAGCACAACCGAGCAAGCTAGGTGCCCCCATCGTAGAGCTCTTAGAGAGCTTTCCAACGGTATGCCGTGCGCTATGTAACTCTTTACAGATCAAAAGTTTTGGGCACCGGAGCGACGGATACCTGGTCACAAGCCCCACGCCCTGTGTTTGCGAGCCCAGCCTCTACGTGAAGTGAAGTTGTCTTGCCCAAGGTGCCATGTGATTCGGTAATAGAAATGTGATGGATTAGGTAGTCATCCTTTTCGCGGCTCACGACGTACGATCAGGGATGAAAAAATAGCGCAAAAGAAGAGAAGTATCCCCAATCTAATGAAAACATTAGATTTTGGGCTCCGAAAAGAGGCGCAGCCGAGTAGGCTTGGTGCCCCCGTCGTAGAGCTCACGGAGAGCTTTCCAACGGCATGCTGTGCACTGCATAATTCCTTGCGGATCAAACGTTATGGGCATCGGAGCGGCAGATACCTGGTCACAAACCCCACGCCCTCTGTTTGCTAGCCCAGCCTCTACGGGAAGTAAAGTTGTCCTGCCCAAGGTGCCTTGTGATTTAGTAATAAAAATGTGATGGATTAGGTTGTCGTCCTTTTCGCGGCTCACGACGTACGATGCATGATGAAAAAATAGCGCAAAAGAAGAAAAGTGTACCAAAACTGATGAGAACGTTCGATTTTGGGCTCGTAAAATAGGTGCAACCAAGTAGGCTTTGTGCCCCCGTCGTAGAGCTCTCAGAGAGCATTCCAACAGTATGTTGTGCACCACGTAACTCCTTACGGATCAAATGTTATCGACACCAATGCAACGAATACCTGGTCACAAGCCCCACGCCCTCTGTTTGCAGGCCCAGCCTCTACGTGAAGTGAAGTTGTCCTACCCAAGGTGCCTTGTGAATTGGTAATTAAAATGTGATGGATTAGGTTGTCGTCCTTTTCGCGGCTCATGACATACGATTCGGGATGGAAAAACAGTGTAAAAGAAGAAAAGTTTCCCAAAACTTATGAAAATGTTCAATTTTGGGCTCCGAAAACAGGGGCAGCCGAGCATGCTAAGTGCTCCCATCGTAGAGCTCTCAGAAAGATTTCCAACGGTATGTGCCGCGCCGCGTAACTCCTTACGGATCAAAAGTTATGGGCACCGGAGCGACGGATAACTGGTCACAAGCCGCACGACCTCAGTTTGCAGTCCCAGCCTCTACGTGAAGTGAAGTTGTCTTGCCCATGGTGCCTTGTGATTCGGTAATAGAAATGTGATGGATTAGGTTGTCGTCCTTTTCGCGGTTCACGACGTACGATCCGGGATGGAAAAGCTAAACAAAGACGAAAAGTGTCTCGAAACAGATGAAAATATTCGATTTTGGGCTCCAAAAATAGGCGTAGCTGAGCAGGCTAGGTTCCCCCGTCGTAGAGCTCTCAGAGAGCTTTCCAACGGTATGATGTGCGCCGCGTAACTCCTTACGGATCAAAAGTTATAGGCACCGAAGCGATGGATACCTGGTCACAAGCACCACGCCCTCGGTTTACGGGCCTATCCTCTACGTGAAGTGAAGTTGTCTTGCCCAAGGTGCAGTGAGATTCGGTAATAGAAATGTGATAGATTAGGTAGTCATCCTTTTCGCGGCTCATGACGTACGATCCGGGAAAGAAAAACAGCGCAAAAGAATAAAAGTATCCCGAAACATATGAGAACGTTCGATTTTGGGTTCCAAAAAAAGGTACAGCCAAGCAGGCTTGTGCCCCCATCTTAGAGCTTTCGTACAGTTTTCCAACGGTATACTGTGCGTCGCGTAACTCCTTACAGATTAAAAGTTATGGGCACCGGAGCGACGAATACTTGGTTACAAGCTCCACGCCCTCTGTTGGCTTGCCCAGCCTTTACTTGAAGGGAAGTTACCTTGCCCAAGGTACTTTAAGATTCAGTAATAGAAATGTGATGAATTATGTTGTCGTCCTTTTCGCGGCTCACGACGTATGATTCGGGATGAAAAAACATCAAAAAAAAAGAAAAGTGTCCCAAAATTGATGAGAACAATCGATTTTGGGCTCCAAAAATAGGCCTAGCCAAGCAGGCTTGCTGCCCCCGTTGTAGACCTCTCACAGAGCTTTTTAACGGTATGCTGTGCACCACATAACTCCTTACGGGTCAAAAGTTACAGGCACTGGAACGATGAAGACCTGGTCACAGGCCCCGCGCCTTCGGTTTGCAGGCCCAACATCTACGTGAACTGAAGTTGTCTTGCCTAAGATGCCATGGGATTCGGTAATAGAAATGTGATAGATTAGGTTGTTGTCCTTTTCGCGGCTCACGACGTACGATACGGGGCAGAAAAACAGCATAAAAGAAGAAAAGTGTCCTGAAACTAATGAAAATGTTCGATTTTGGGCTCCGAAAATAGGAGCAGCCAAGCAGGCTTGGTGCCCCCATTTAGAGCTCTTGAAGAACTTTCCAACGGTATGCTTTGCGCCGCGTAACTCCTTACGGATCAAAAGTTATGGGCACTAGAGCGACGGATACCTGGTCACAAGCCCCACGCCCTCTGTTTGCTGGCCCAAACTCTACGTGAAGTGAAGTTGTCTTGCCCAAGGTGCCATGTGATTCGGAAATAGAAATGTGATGGACTAGCTTGTCGTCTTTTTCGCGGCTCATGACGTACGATCCGGGACAGAAAAATAGTGCAAAAGATGAAAAGTGTCCCAAAACTGATAAAAATGTTCGATTTTGGGCCCCTAGAACAGGCTCAGCCGAGCAGGCTTGGTGCCCCCGTCGTAGAGCTCTCGGAGAGCTTTCCAACGGTATGCTGTGCGTCGCATAACTCCTTACGGAACAAAAGTTATAGGCACCGGAGCGATGGATACCTGGTCACAAGCCACACGCTCTCGGTTTGCTGGCCCATCCTCTACGTGAAGTGAAGTTGTCTTGCCCAAGGTGCCATGGGATTCGGTAATAGAAATGTGATGGATTAGGTAGTCGTCCTTTTCGCGGCTCACGACGTACAATCCGGGACAGAAAAACAGCGCAAAAAGAAGAAAAGTGTCCCGAAACATATGAAAATGTTCGATTTTTGGCTCCAAAAATAGGCGTAGTTGAGCAGGATTTGTGCCCCCGTCTTAGAGCTCTCGGAGAGTTTTCCAACGGTATGCTGTGCGCCGCGTAACTCCTTACGGATCAAAAGTTATGGGCACTGGAGCGACAGATACTTGGTCACAAGCCCCACGCCCTCTGTTTGCGGGCCCTGCCTCTACGTCAAGTGAAGTTGTCTTGCCCAAGGTGCCATGGGATTCGGTAATAGAAAAGTGATAGATTAGGTTGTCGTCATTTTCACGGCTCACGACGTACGATTCGGGACGGAAAATCAGCGTAAAAGAAGAAAAGTATTCCGAAACTGATGAAAATATTGGATTTTCAGCTCTGAAAATAGGCGCAGCCAAGTAAGCTTGGTGCCCCCGTCGTAGAGCTCTCAGAGAGCTTTCCAACGGTATGCTGTGCGTCACGTGACTCCTTCTGGATCAAAAGTTATAGGCACCGGAGCGATGGATACATGGTCACAAGCCCCACGCCCTCGGTTTGCAGGCCCATCCTCTATGTGAAGTGAAGCTGTCTTGCCCAAGGTGCCATGGGATTCAGTAATAGAAATGTGATGGATTAGGTAGTCGTCCTTTTCGCGGGTCACGACGTACGATCCGGGACAGAAAATAGCGCAAAAGAAGAAAAGTGTCCCGAAATATATGAAAACGTTAGATTTTGGGCTCCAAAAAAAGGTGCAGCCGAGCAGGCTCGGTGCCCTCGTCTTAGAGCTCTTGGAGTGTTTTCCAACTGTAAGTTGTGCGCCGCGTAACTTCTTACGAATCAAAAGTTATGGGCACCGGAGCGACGGATACTTTGTCATAAGCCCACGCCCTATGTTTGTGGGCCCTGCCTCTACGGGAAGTGAAGTTGTCTTGCCCAAGGTGCGATGGATTAGGTTGTCAAACTTTTCGCATCTCACGACGTACGATTCGGGATGGAAAAACAGTGTAAAAGAAGAAAAGTATCCTGAAACTGAAGAAAATCATTCGATTTTGGGTTCCAAAAACATGCACAGCCAAGTAGGCTTGGTGCCCCCATCGTAGAGCTCTCGGAGAGCTTTTCAATGGTATGCTGTACGGTGCGTACCTCCTTACAGATCAAAAGGTATAGGCACTGGAGCAACGGAGACCTGGTCACAAGCCCCACGCCCTCGGTTTGCGGGCCCAGCCTCTACGTGAAGTGAAGTTGTCTTGCCCAAGGTGACATGGGATTCGGTAATAGAAATGTGATAGATTTGGTTGTCGTCCATTTCGCAGCTCACGACGTACGATCCGGGACAGAAAAGCTAAACAAAAGACGAAAAGTGTCTCGAAACTGATGAAAACATTCAATTTTGGGCTCCGAAAATAGGTTCAGCTAAGCAGGCTCAGTGCCCCTGTCATAGAGCTCTCAGAGAGCTTTCCAACGGTATGCTGTGTGCTGCGTAACTCCTTACGGATCAAAAGTTATAGGCACTGGGGCGATGGATACCTGGTTACAAGCCCCACGCCCTCGGTTTGTGGGCCCATCCTCTACGTAAAGTGAAGTTGTCTTGCACAAGTTGCCGTGGGATTCGGTAATAGAAATATGATGGATTAGGTAGTCGTCCTTTTCGCAGCTCATGACGTACGATCCGGGATAGAAAAACAGCGCAAAAGAAGAAAAGTGTCCCGAAACATATGAGAACATTCGATTTTGGGTTCCAAAAAAAGGTGCAGCCGAGCAGGCTTGTGCCCCCGTCTTAGAGCTCTCGTAGAGTTTTCCAACGGTATACTGTGAGTCGCGTAATTCCTTACGGATTAAAAGTTATGGGAACCAGAGCAACGGATACTTGGTTATAAGCTTCACGCCCTCTGTTTGCTGGCCCAGCCTCTACGTGAAGTGAAGTTGTCTTGCCCAAGGTACCTTGGATTCGGTAATAGAAATGTGATGGATTAGGTTGCCGTCCTTTTCGCGGCTCACGACGTATGATTCGGGATAAAAAAAAAGAGCGCAAAAAAGAAAATTATCCCGAAATTAATGAGAACAATCGATTTTGGGCTCAAAACAATAGGCACAGTCGTGCAGGCTTGGTGCCCCTGTCGTAGAGCTCTCGGAGAGCTTTCCAACGGTATGTTGTGCACCGCATAACTCCTTACGGATCAAAAGTTATAGGCACCGGAGCGACGGAGACCTGGTCACAAGCCCCACGCTCTTGGTTTGCGGGCCCAGCTTCTACGTGAACTGAAGTTGTCTTGCCCAAGGTGCCGTGGGATTCGGTAATAGAAATATGATAGATTACGTTGTCGTCCTTTTCGCGGCTCACAACGTATGATACGGGACGGAAAAATAGCGTAAAAGAAGAAAAGTGTCCTGAAACTAATGAAAATATTCGATTTTGGGCTCCGAAAATAGGAGCAGCCAAGCAGGCTTGCTGTCCCCATCGTAGAGCTCTCGAAGAGCTTTCCAACGGTATGCTTTGCGCCGCATAACTCCTTATGGATCAAAAGTTATAGGCACCATAGCGACGGATACCTGGTCACAAACCCCACGCCCTCGGTTTGCTGGCCCAGCCTTTATGTAAAGTGAAGTTGTCTTGGCCAAGTTGCCATGGGATTTGGAAATAGAAATGTGATGGACTAGCTTGTCGTCCTTTTCGCGGCTCACGACGTACGATCCGGGACAGAAAAATAGTGGAAAAGATGAAAAGTGTTCCAAAACTAATGAAAATGTTCGATTTTGGTCCGCTAGAACAGGCGCAGCCGAACAGGCGCAGCCGAGCAGGCTTGGTGCCCCCGTCGTAGAACTCTCAGAGAGCTTTCCAACGGTATGTTGTGCGTCGCGTAACTCCTTACGGAACAAAAGTTATAGGCACCGGAGCGATGGATACTTGGTCACAAGCCCCACGCCCTTGGTTTGCGAGCCCATCCCCTACGTGAAGTGAAGTTTTCTTGTCCAAGGTGCCGTGGGATTCGGTAATAGAAATGTGATGGATTAGGTTATCGTCCTTTTTGCGGCTCACGACGTACGATCCGGGACAGAAAAATAGCACAAAAAGAAGAAAAGTGTCCCAAAACATATGAAAACGTTCGATTTTTGGCTCCAAAAATAGGCGTAGCCGAGTAGGATTGTGCCCCTGTCTTAGTGCTCTCGGAGGGTTTTCCAACGGTATGCTGTGCGCCGCATAACTCCTTACGGATCAAAAGTTATGGGCACTGGAGCGACAGATACTTGGTCACAAGCCCTACGCCTTCTGTTTGTGGGCCCTGCCTCTACGTCAAGTGAAGTTGTCTTGCCCAAGGTACTGTGGGATTCGGTAATAGAAATGTGATAGATTAGGTTGTCGTCCTTTTTGCGGCTCACGACGTACGATCCGGGACAAAAAAATAGTGTAAAAGAAGAAAAGTATTCCAAAACTGATGAAAATATTCGATTTTCAGCTTCGAAAATAGGCGCAGCAAAGTAGTCTTGGTGCCCCCGTCGTAGAGCTCTCGGAGAGATTTCCAACAGTATGTTGTGCGCCGCGTAACTCCTTACGGATCAAAAGTTATGGGTACCGGATCGACGGATACCTGGTCACAAGCCCCATGCCCTCGGTTTGTGGGTCCATCCTCTATGTGAAGTGAAGCTGTCTTGCCCAAGGTGCCATGGGATTCAGTAATAGAAATGCGATGGATTAGGCAGTCGTCCTTTTCGCGGCTCATGACGTACGATTCGGGACAGAAAAACAACGCAAAAGAAGAAAATTGTTCCGAAACATATGAAAACGTTAGATTTGGGCTCCAAAAAAGGGTGCAGCCGAGCAGGCTTGGTGCCCCCATCTTAGAGCTCTCGGAGGTTTTCCAACGGTATGTTGTGCGTCGCGTAACTCCTTACGGATCAAAAGTTATAGGCACCGGAGCGACGAATACTTGGTCACAAGCCTCACGCCCTCTGTTATCGGGCCCTGCCTCTACGTGAAGTGAAGTTGTCTTGCCCAAGGTCCCATGGGATTCGGTAATAGAAATGCAGTGGATTAGGTTGTCAAACTTTTCGCGTCTCACGACGTACGATCCGGGACGAAAAAACAGTTCAAAAGAAGAAAAGTATCCCAAAACTGAAGAAAACATTCGATTTTGGATTCCAAAAACATGAACAGCCGAGTAGGCTTGGTGCCCCCATCGTAGAGCTCTCGGAGAGCTTTTCAACGGTATGCTATGTGTCGCGTACCTCCTTACAAATCAAAAGTTATAGGCACTGGAGCGACGGAGACCTAGTCACAAGCCCCATGCCCTCGGTTTGCGGGCCCAGCCTCTGCGTGAAGTGAAGTTGTCTTGCCCAAGGTGCCATGGGATTCGGTAACAGAAATGTGATAGATTAGGTTGTCGTCCTTTTCGCTGCTCACGACGTACGTTCGGGACAGAAAAATAGCGTAAAAGAAGAAAAGTGTCCCAAAACGGATGAAAATATTCAATTTTAGGTTCCGAAAATAGGCGCAGCTAAGCAGGCTTGGTGCCCACGTCGTAGAGCTCTCGGAGAGCTTTCCAACAGTATGCTGTGCGCCGCGTAACTCCTTACGGATCAAAAGTTATGGGCATCGGAGCGACGGATACCTGGTGACAAGCCCCACGCCCTCTATTTTCGGGCCCAGCCTCTACATGAAGTGAAGTTGTCTTGCCTAAGGTGCCATGGGATTCGGTAATTGAAATGTGATGGATTACGTTTTCGTCCTTTTCGCGGCTCACGACTTACGATCGGGGATGAAAAAATAGCGCAAAAGAAGAAAAATGTCCCGAAATTGATGAAAACGTTTGATTTTGGCCTCCTCAAATAGGCGCAGCCGAGCAGGCTTGGTGCCCCCATCATGGAGCTCTCGGAGAGCTTTCCAACGGTATATTGTGCGATGCGTAACTCTTTACGGATCAAAAGTTATGGGCACCGGAGCGACGGATACCTGGTCACAAGCCCCACGCCCACTGTTTGCAGGCCCAGCCTCTCCGTGAAGTGAAGTTGTCTTGCCCAAGGTGCCGCGTGATTCGGTAATAGAAATGTGATGGAATAGGTTGTCGTCCTTTTCGCGGCTCACGACGTACGATCCGAGACAAAAAAACAGTGCAAAAGAAGAAAAGAGTCCCAAAACTTATGAAAATGTTCAATTTTGGGCTCTAAAAATAGGCGCAACCAAGCAGGCTAGGTGCCCCCATCATAGACCTCTTAGAGTGCTCTTCAACTGTATGTTGTGCGCCGCGTAACTCCTTATGGATCAAAAGTTAGAGGCACCGAAGCGACGGATACCTGGTCACAAGCCCCACGCCCTCTGTTTGCGGGCCCAGCCTCTACGTGAAGTGAAGTTGTCTTGCCCAAGGTGTCGTGTGATTTGGTAATGGAAATATGATGGATTAGGTTGTCGTCCTTTCCGCGGCTCACGACGTACAATCCAGGACGAAAAAATAGCGCAAAAAAAGAAAAGTGTCCCAAAACATATTAAAATGTTCAATTTTTGGCTCTGAAAATAGGCGCAGCCAAGCAGTCTTAGTGCCCCCGTAGTAGAGCTCTCGGAGAGCTTTCCAACGGTATGCTGTGTGTTGCGTAACACCTTATGGATCAAAAGTGATGGGCACCGGAGCGACGGATACCTGGTCACAAGCCCCACGCCCTCTATTTGCAGGCCCAATGTAAGGCCCGACCCCGAATAATGTGTGTTACCTCGATTTACGTGTCATGTCTTGGTTTTCGTGCATGCTTCATCATTCGTGCCTTGACTTAGAATTATGTGCCTTGCATTGGTTTATGTCCATTCACCTAGGGTTACGTGCATTTGCATTGGAATCCGTACATTTATCTTGAAGTACGTGCCTTACCTCGTAGTTCATGTCTACTTCGTGATTCGTGTCCCGTATTGATTTCTGTGCGTGTCTCGTAGTGCGTGCCCTAGACCTAAGAAAGCGTGCCCGCACGCTAATCAATAAAGAATCCTACACAAAGCACAAGACAACAAAATAATCTTACACAATCCACTAACCAATATTATATTCCTAATTCAAATTCTCTACAAAACCCACTAACTAATAAAATATTCTATCACACTCAACTAACCAATAAACTATTATAAACCTACACTTATTATAATCCAAAATATACTAACTTGAATATGAAATTTCAGATTCTCCCTTGCATTACATGCCCAAAACAAGGCACTTTGATCAACTTTGCCCAATTAAATTAAAGCCTAGCCATTCTATGACACATGCACTAAGCACAATGCATAAAAAATTCACCTACACCCTACCCAAGCATCTCATTTTCGACCCTCTCAATGCCATGCTTCATTTCAACTCAAAAAAATGCTAAAGATGACACAAAACTAAGATTTGAAAGGCTCAAGGCCAAAACACACACACACAAGTATCATTTCTCTCTCAAACTCTCCCTTTCCTCACAAACTCTCTCCTTCTCTCTCCTTCTCTCTCATTTTCGACCATGGCTGCCTCTTGACCTTCCAAGACCTCAAGTATGCTCTCAAGATCTCTCCCAAGCTCGGCCATAGCAGCCCAAGCAAGCAAGAAGCAAGGAAGAAGCTCCCTTTATGCATTTTGAAGAGCATTTGTGCTCATTTGCTAAATCTTCAAGAGGTGAGGGCTAAAACATCTTGAAAATCTTTCAAAAAACCACATGCATGCCCTTAAATGTCTATCTTTACTTATGTACTTGAGATATATGTGTGTTTATAAACATGCATGGCAAGATTTTGGCTAGAATGTGATGATAGATGAAATCGGGTATGTGACAGCCTTCTGTCTTGTTGGTGCGAGGTGATTTTGGCTAGGTAAATGATCTTGAGACCGAAAGCTCACCGTATCATTTTCACTATGTGTTTAAGTACTCTCGCTTGGTTTCTGGAGGACCTCGGGGAGGAAAGACGGGTAAATGTGTTCATTTACATTTATATTATATTATAAACTTACTTGTGTTATATGTCATGCTTTCAAAAAGGGTTTTTTCATAAGTTTAACCGGAAAAGGATTTCAAAATGTTATCTCTCGTTCCCCCTCGCTAAGTTCATAAGGACTCACCCTCTTTTTTGTCACAGGTGCAGTAGATTTGGAACAAGTACCCGAAGTAAATGTGCTTGTTGATGATTCCTTGGAGTGACTATGTGCTTTTGTGCTTTGCCTAAAAGTGGTTGCTATATGGATGTTGTGTTTGATTGCAAACTGTTCATTTTATTGATGTAAATGACCCCATTGTAATTTGGGTCTAATTTTGGCTTGTACTGATTATAACCGGACGAACTCTTTATTTGCTTGTTTACTTTCGTCGTTTAATTAGAAGTTATCGTAGGCGTTTGAAGTGCTAGGTGAAGAAGTAAATAATGTAACTCAATCTCACCTAGTGATCATGCATAAGCTAAAGAATAATAGGTACTTGCATGATAGGAAATTGACAAATAAATGGGACATAGTTATCATGTTAGGCTTATTAACCAAACGAGACTTTCAAGATAAACTAGCAGGTATATCAGTTGATGACAAAATAGGAGTCCTTAATGGAATTGGATTAATGATTGGAATAATTGAAGCGTTTAGAAATTAGGTCAACTAAAAGGTCTAAAATACTGCCGTTATGCCTCTGATTTTCTGAAAAAACTTTTGGAGTTCTAGGCTAACGTTAAGCATTAATCATAGTGAAACAGTTAAGGACGTAAAATAACGATAATGATTAGCTCACACCCTAGTCTAGCCTCTATAGGTCGGGTTGGGGCGTGACACCCAGCCTCTACGTGAAATGAAGTTGTCTTGCCCAAGGTACCGTGTGATTCGGTAATAGAAATGTGTTGGATTAGGTTGTCGTCCTCATCGCGGCTCACGACATACGATCCGGGACGAAAATATAGCGTAAAAGAAGAAAAGTGTCCCAAAACTTACGAAAATGTTCTATTTTGGGCTCCGAAAATAGGCATAGCCGAGTAGGCTAGGTGCCCCCATCGTAGAGCTCTCAGAGTGCTTTCCAACGGTATGCCGTTCGCCGCGTAAGTCCTTACAGATCAAAAGTTATGGGCACTGGAGCGACGGATACCTGTCACAAGCCCCACACCCTCTGTTTGCAGGCCCAGCCTCTACGTGAAGTGATGTTGTCTTGCCCAAGGTGTCGTGTGATTCAGAAATATAAATGTGATAGATTAGGTTGTCGTCCTTTTCGCTGCACACGACGTACGATCCGGGACGAAAAAATAGTGCAAAAGATGAAAAGTGTTCTGAAACTGATGACAATGTTTGATTTTGGGCTCCTAAAACAAGCGCAGCCGAGCAGGCTTGGTGCCCCTATCGTAGAGCTCTCGGTGAGCTTTCCAACGGTATGTTGTGCGCCACGTAACTCCTTACGGATCAAAAGTAATAGGCACCATAACGATGGATACCAGTTCACAAGCCCTATGCCCTCGGTTTGTAGGCCCATCCTCGATGTGAAGTGAAGCTGTCTTGCCCAAGGTATCGTGGGATTCAGTAATAGAAATGTGATGGATTAGGTAGTCGTCCTTTTTGCGGTTCACGACGTACGATCCGGGACCGAAACACAGCGCAAAAGAAGATAAGTATCCTGAAACATATGAAAACATTCAATTTTCGGCTCCGAAATCAGGCGCAGCCAAGTAGGCTTGGTGCCCCCATCATAGAGCTCTCGGAGACATTTCCAACGGTATACTGTGCGCCCTGTAACTCGTTACGGATCAAAAGTTATGGGCACCGGAGCGACGGATACCTGGTCACAAGCCCCACGCCCTCTGTTTGCGAGCCCAGGCTCTACATGAAATGAAGTTGTCTTGCCCAAGGTACCGTGTGATTCGGTAATAGAAATTTGATGGATTAGGTTGTCGTCCTTTTCGTGGCTCACGACGTACGATCCGGGATGAAAAAATAGCGCAAAAGAATAAAAGTATCCCGAAACTAATGAAAATATTCGATTTTGGACTCTGAAGATAGGTACAGCGGGGCAGGCTTGGTGCCCCCGTCGTAGAGCTCTCGGAGATCTTCCCAACGGTATGTTATGCGCTGGGTAAATCCTTACGGATCAAAAGTTATAGGCACCAGAGCGACGGATACCTAGTCACAAGCCCCACGCCATCTGTTTGCGGGCCCAGCCTCTACGTGAAGTGAAGTTGTCTTGCCCAAGGTGCCATGTGATTCGGTAATAGAAATGTGATGGATTAAGTTGTTGTCCTTTTTGCCGCTCACGACGTAAGATCCGGAACGAAAAAATAGCGTAAAAGAAGAAAAATATCCCAAAACTTCTGAAAATGTTCTATTTTGTGCTCCGAAAATAGGTGCATCCGAGCAGGGTATGTGCCCCCATCATAGAGCTCTAAGAGAGCTTTCCAACGATACGCTGTGCGCCGTGTAACTCCTTACGGATGAAAAGTTATGGGCACCAGAGCGACGGATACCTGGTCACAAGCCCTACGCCCTCTGTTTGCGGGCTTAGCCTCTACGTGAAGTGAAGTTTTCATACCCTAGGTGCCGTGTGATTCGGTAATGGAAATGTGATGGATTAGGTTGTCGTCCTTTTCGGGGCCCACGACGTAGGATCCAGGACGGAAAAATAGCGCAAAAAAAGAAAAGTGACCCGAAACTGACGAAAACGTTCGATTTTGTGATCCAAAAATAGGTGCAGCCTAGCAGGCTTGCTGCCCCCGTCGTAGAGCTCTCGTAAAGCTTTCCAACGGTATGCAGTGTGCCACGTAACTCCATGCGAATCAAAAGTTATGGGCACCGGAGCGACGGATACATGGTCACAAGCCCTATGCCCTCTGTTTACGGGCCCAGCCTCTCGGTGATATGAAGTTGTCTTGCCCAAAGTGCCGTGTGATTCGGTAATAGAAGTGTGATAGATTAGGTTGTCGCCCTTTTCGCAGCTCACGACATACTATCCGAGATGGAAAAACAGCGCAAAAAAAGAAATGTATCCCAAAACTTATGAAAATATTCGATTTTGTGCTCCAAAATTAGGCACAGCCAAGCAGGCTTGGTACCCTTTTCATAGAACTCTCAGAGAGCTTTTCAACGGTATGCTGTGTGCCGCGTAACTCCTTGCAGATCAAAAGTTATGGGCACCGGAACGACGGATACCTGATCACAAGCCCCATGCCCTCGGTTTGAGTGCCCAGCCTCTACGTGAGGTGAAGTTGTCTTACCCAAGGTACTGTGTGATTCGGTAATAGAAATGTGATAGATTAGGTTGTCGTCCTTTTCGCGGCTCACGATATATGATCCGGGATGGAAAAACAACGCAAAAGAAGAAAAGTGTCCCGAGACTTATGAAAATGCTCGATTTTTGGCTCCGAAAACATGCGCAGCTGACAGGACTTGGTGCCCCCGTCGTGGAGCTCTCAGAGAGATTTCCAACGGTATGCTGTACACCGCGTAACTCCTTAAGGATCAAAAGTTAAGGGCATCGGAGCGACGGATACTTGGTCGCAAGCCCCACGTCCTCAGTTTGAGGGCCCAGCCTCTACATGAAGTGAAGTTCTCTTGCCCAAGGTACCGTGTGATTCGGTAATAGAAATGTGATAGATTAGGTTGTTGTCCTTTCTACGGCTCACGACGTACGATCTGGGATGAAAAAATAGCGCAGAAAAAGAAAAGTGTCCCAAAACTGATGAAAATATTCTATTTTGGGCTCCGAAAATAGATGCAACCAAGCAGGCTTGGTTCCCCCGTCGTAGAGCACTCGGAGAGCTTTCTAACGGTATGTTGTGCGCCGCGTAAATCCTTAAGGATCAAAAGTTATAGGCACCGGAGAGATGGATACCTAGTCAAAAGCCCCACGCCCTCGGTTTGCGGGCCCATCCTCTATGTGAAGTGAAGCTGTCTTGCCCAAGGTGCCGTGGGATTCGGTAATAGAAATGTGATGGATTAGGTAGTCGTCCTTTTCGCGGCTCCCGACGTACGATCCGGGACCGAAAAACAGCGCAAAAGAAGAAAAGTGTCCTGAAACATATGAAAACATTCGATTTTGGTCTCCAAAAATAGGCACAGCCGAGCAGGCTTGGTACCCCCGTCTTAGAGCACTCGCAGAGTTTTCCAACGGTATGCTGTGTGCCGCGTAACTCCTTACGGATCAAAAGTTATGGGCACCGGAGCGACGGATACTTGGTCACAAGCCCCATGCCCTCTGTTTGTGGGCCCTGCCTCTACGTGATGTGAAGTTGTCTTGCCCAAGGTACCGTGGGATTCGGTAATAGAAATGTGATAGATTAGGTTGTCGTCCTTTTCGCGGCTCACGACGTACGATCCGGGACGGAAAAACAACGTAAAAGAAGAAAAGTGTCCCGAAATTGATGAAAATATTTGATTTTGGGCTCCGAAAGTAGGCGTAGCCAAGCCGGCTTGGTGCCCTCGTCGTAGAGCTTTTGGAGAGCTTTCCAAGGGTATGCTGTGCGCCAGGTAACTCATTACAGATCAAAAGTTATAGGCACCAGAGTGATGGATACCTGGTCACAAGCCCCACACCCTCGGTTTGCGAGCCCATCCTCTACATGAAGTGAAGCTATCTTGCCTAAGGTGCCGTGGGATTCGGTAATAAAAATGTGATGGATTAGGTAGTCGTCCTTTTCGTAGCTCACGACGTACGATCCAGGGCAGAAAAATAACGCAAAAGAAGAAAAGTGTCCCAAAACTTATTAAAACATTCGATTTTGGGCTCCAAAAAAAGGCGCAGCTGAGCAGGTTTGGTGCCTCCGTCTTAGAGCTCTCGGAGAGTTTTCCAACGGTATGTTGTGCGCTGCGTATCTCCTTACGGATCAAAAGTTATGGGCACCGGAGCGACGGATATTTGGTTACAAGCCCCACGCCCTCTGTTTGCGGGCCTTGCCTCTACGTGAGGTGAAGTTGTCTTGCCCAAGCTGCCGCAGGATTCGGTAATAGAAATGCGATGGATTATGTTGTCGTCCTTTTCGCGTCTCGCGACATACGATCCGGGATAGAAAAATAGCGTAAAAGAAGAAAAGTGTCCCAAAACTCATGAAAACGTTCGATTTTGGGTTCCAAAACCATGCATAGCCGAGTAGGCTTGGTGCCCCCATCATAGAGCTCTCGGAGAGCTTTCCAACGGTATGCTGTGCGCCGCGTAACTCTTTACGGATCAAAAGTTATAGGCACCGGAGCGACGGAGACTTGGTCACAAGCCCTACGCCCTCAGTTTGCAGGCCTAGCCTGTACATGAAGCGAAGTTGTCTTGCCCAAGGTGCCATGGGATTCGGTAATAAAAATGTGATAGATTAGGTTGTCGTCCTTTTCGCGGCTAATGACATACATCCGGGTCAGAAAAACAGCGTAAAAGAAGAAAAGTGTCCCTAAACTGATGAAAATTAACGATTTTGGGCTGCAAAAATAGGCGCAGCCAAGCAGGATTGGTGGCCCCGACGTAGAGCTCTCGGTGAGTTTCCAACGGTATGCTGTTCGCCGCGTAACTCCTTACGGATCAAAAGTTATGGGAATCGGAGCGACAGATACCTGGTGACAAGCCCCATGCCCTCTGTTTGTGGGCCCAGCCTCTACGTGAAGTGAAGTTGTCTTGCCCAAGGTGCCGTGGGATTTGGTAATAGAAATGTGATGGATTACGTTGTCCTTTTCGCCGCTCACGACGTATAATCGGGGACGGAAAACAGCGCAAAAGAAGAAAAGTGTCCCAAAATTGATGAAAACGTTTGATTTTGGGCTTTGAAAATAGGCGCAGCTGAGTAGTCTTGGTGCCCCCATCATAGAGCTCTCGGAGAGCTTTCCAACGGTATGCTGTGCGCTGCGTAACTCCTTACGGATCAAAAGTTATGGGCACTGGAGCGACGGATACCTGGTCACAAGCCCCACGCCCTCTGTTTACAGGCCCAGCCTCTACGTGAAGTGAAGTTGTCTTGCCCAAGGTATCGTGTGATTCGGTAATAGAAATGTAATGGATTAGGTTGTCGTCCTTTTCGCAGCTCAGGACGTACGATCCGGGATGTGAAAACAGCGCAAAAGAAGAAAAGTGTCTCAAAACTTATGAAAATGTTCGATTTTGGGCTCCGAAAACAGGCGCAGCCAAGCAGTCTTGGTACCTCCGTCGTAGAGCTCTTAGAGAGCTTTCCAACGGTATGCTGTGTACCGCGTAACTCCTCACGAATAAAAAGTTATGGGCATCAGAGCGACGGATACTTGGTCACAAGCCCCACGCCCTTTGTTTGCGGGCCCAACCTCTACGTGAGGTGAAGTTGTCTTGCCCAAGGTGCCATGTGTTTCGGTAATGGAAATGTGATAGATTAGGTTGTCGTCCTTTTCGTGGTTCACGGCGTACGATCTAGGCCGGAAAAACAGCGCAAAGGTAGAAAAGTGTCCCGAAACTGATGAAAATGTTCGATTTTGGGCTCCGAAAATAGGCATAGCTGAGCGAGCTCACTGCCCCGTTGTAGACCTCTCAGAGAACTTTTCAACGGTATGTTGTGTGCCGCGTAACTCCTTATGGATCAAAAATTTATGGGCACCGGAGCGACAAATACCTGGTCACAAGCCCCACGCCCTCTATTTGTGGGCCCAGCCTCTACGTGAAGTGAAGTTGTCTTGCCCAAGGTACCGTGTGATTCAGTAACAGAAATGTAATAGATTAGGTTGTCGTCCTTTTCGCGGCTCACGGCGTACGATCCAGGACAAAAAAATAGCGCAAAGTAGAAAAGTGTCCCGAAACTAATGAAAATGTTCGATTTTAGGCTCCAAAAATAGGCGTAGCTGTGAGGCCCGACCTTGATTTGCGTGCGATAACTCATTTCGTGTACCTAACCTAGATTTTGCGTGCCTTGACCTAGGTTTAAGAATCGTATTTCGTTTTATGTGCCTTGCATTAGATTACATGCATTCATTTAGGGTTGAGTGCATTTACTTGAAAAACGTGCATTCGTCTCATAGTTCGTGCCCTACCTCGTAGTACGTGCCCTAGACCGAGGAAAGCGCGCCCTCATACTAATTAAGATAGCATCTTATACGAAGCACTAGGTCATTAATTAATCCTACAAATCACACTAACTAATATTAAAATGGTAATTCAATGCACTGGAAGACGAAATTGCACCAAAAGCTAGACATTCTTTATTCTTTGTTCTTTATTCTTTGCATATCCCAAACACACAATAAAATAAGCCTTGAACAAGACAAAAAATTCAGATTTGAACACCTCTTTGGCCGACCACTAGGAGCTTTGTGCATGCAATCCAATTTCAAAATTTATTCCTCAAACATTCTATGACAATTTAATGACACAATGCATAAAAAAAATTGGCTCAAAACTCTATCCAAAGCTCCTCCATTTGGACATACGGTCCTTGCCCATGATAGGTAATTCAAAATGCTTCTTGAAGCCAAAAACGTCTGAAATTTACATGCTCTAGGCCGACACAAGCTTCAACATTTGCAAGGCTTTTATTTTTTTTTCATTTCTCTCATTTCCTGTCATTCTTCTCTCTCCCTCTCATTCTTCTCTCTCTCTCTCGGCCCTAGCTAAATATTGGAGACTCCATAGCTAAGTACTTCATACTAAGGCTCTTCAAGACTTCCAAGCAACCAAGGAACTTGACCAAGCAAAGCTAGGAGCAAAGAAATGCATATGCAAGCCTTTAGCACTTCCATTTCAGTTTAGGTCAGTTTGCTACCTTCCATTTCTCTTCTTCTTGTTGTAACCACATGCACCTACTAAGAACTTGGTTACTAAGCTAGGAAATTAGAGAAAATCGAGTGGTGTCTCGGCTAAACAAGGAAAAGAGTCAATCTTGTGCAACCATCAAGAGTCTTGTGCATCTTCTTGTTGTTTTGCTAAGGTGAGGGCTAAAACTTCTTGAAAATCTTTCAAAAAACCACATGCATGCCCTTAAATGTCTATCTTTACTTCTGTACTTGAGATATATGTGTGTTCATGAGCTTTTATAAACATGCATGGCAAGATTCTTGGCAAGAATGTGATGATAGATGAAATCGGGTATGTGACAGCTTTCTGTCTTGTTGGTGCGAGGAGATTTTGGATAGGTAAATGATGTTGAAAATGCGTGAAAATTGGTAGGTCACTAGTTTTGCCAGTTCGGAGCATTTTTCATAGAAATAGACCAAAGCTAATTGTGACTGTAAGGTCCTCAAAATGGCAAACTATTAAAATGTGTCCAAATCTGGAAAGTCTGGAAAAATGAAGCAGGTTTTGGCAGATTCACTGAGCTTGTAGAACGAACCCGTTTTGACTTAGTTAATGATATCCAAAATCCATTAAAATTGGTGTGCGGCTAGATGTTTCAGTTCTGGAAATTTTTTTCAGAAATGGACTAAAGCTAAATCTAACCCTAAAGCCCTCAAAAATGACAAGTATTGAAATGTGTGCAAATCTGGACAGTTTTGTGTAGTCTCACGGTTTTGGCTATAACTCTTGAACCCGAACTCCAAATGATGCGAGGTTTGTTTCTGAATTTAGTTCACTTCTTAAGCTTTAATTTGAAATCTTATTAACTGGAATTGGATATTTTTGGCTTGTCTTAATGATTGTGAGAATACAGTCCATTGCAGTGAGAGTTTCATTTGGTGAAATGCTTAGAAAAATTATTGTAGCTTCTTTTGTTGTATTAAATGCTTGGGATTGTGGCATTTGGATGTTGTGTGGACTGTTTTGAATTCTTGAGGGTGTTGGAATTAATCAATGCATGGCTTGAGCTTAATTACGAGATGACTTGGGGTTTAATCGCACGGGTAAGCACGAATTGAAACCCTAGTAACTAGGTAAACTGGCTAATTGTTGATCTTATCGATGTTGTGTTTGATTATGTGTTTAGTAGGCTGCCCGTAGTTGCCCTTATAGCCCTAAATATGTTTTCGATGATTACATGTTGATAAGTAGGCATTTCTTGCACCCGGTCCCACGTAGATGTCGTTGCATGATGAATAATCTTATTATTTGATTACGTGAACTTTGAAATGAGTTATATGACTTGATTTACATGCGTTACATGGCTGCCCGTTTAATATTCATATAACTCCATGTGCTTTTCAAGTGAATTTACTTGTCATATCGTGCCTCGCGTGTTTAACTGTCAATGTGCAATCTTATGACTGCTCGGAGGCAACCTACTTTGTTGTCCTCCTAATGTGATATATTACATGTCATAAATGTGCATTGCATACAAGGTTGCAACCTTTCATTCTGGCGTGGTAGCGTTCACGCACACCGGGTGGCATCGGGCTTGCCGGTACAACCGTGACTACTATTGTCCTATTCCCTCTCTCGCTTGGGGGCTAGACTTCCTCGGAGAGTTGGGTCGTAGGATTCCGGGGTACATCCGGAGTACACCCATTTGGCGAGATAAGGGGATGATTTGAAGTTGGCCGCAACAACTGATACTGACATGAACTGAGAGCAAAAGCTCACCGTATCATTTTCACTATGTGTATAAGTACTCTCGCTTGGTTCCTAGAGGACCTCGAGGAGGAAAGATGGGTAATTGTGTTCCTTTACTTTTATATTATGTTATGTACTTACTTGTGATATATTCATGCTTGCAAAAAGGGTTTTCATAAGCTGAACCGGAAAATGAGTTTCAAACCTATTTCTCGTTCCCCCTCGCTGAGTTCATAAGGACTCACCCTCTTTTATCATCTTAGGTGAAGAAGACCAAGAACAGGTACCCGAGGACGACGTGCCTAACGATGATTCCTTGGAATGAATGCTTGCCCTACGTGCCTTACGTGACTATGGCCATTTTGTGAACAATATGTTGCTTGAAGACTATTTCATTTCTTATGATGCTTGCTATTATAATGTAAAAGACCCCCGTTGTAATTTGGGGTCTAATTTTGGTTTGTACTGATAATAACTAGATAGACACTACTGTGGTCGTTTTGCTATCGTTATTGGCTAGTATCTATCATAGGATTATGAAGTATCAGGTAGGGATTAAGTAAAATGAACCCATCCAATCTTAAGCAGGTACTCATTGATAAGCTAAGATCAACAGGTACGTTTGTAACAAGGATTAACAAACAAACGAGACATAGTATCATGCTAGGTTATTAATCAAACGAGACTTCAAGACAACTAGTAGCGTTTCAATTGATGAATAGTAATCTTTGTTGGAAATGAAATTGAGATTGGAAATTTTGAGGCGTTTAGAGAACTAGGTCAAACTAAAGAGCCCAATTACAGCCGTTATGCTGACGGTTTTTCGAAAAAATTGTGGAGTCTAGGCTAAACGTTAAGTGTTAAACTTTCATGAACGATTGAGTACGAGACATGACTTGAATGTTTAGATCACACCCTAGTCTAACTTTTATACGCCGGGTTGGGGCGTGACAACAGCCAGGCAGGCTAGGTGCCCCCTTCGTAGAGCTCTCAGAGAGCTTTCTAACGGTATGCTGCGCGCCGCGTAACTCCTTACGGATCAAAATTTATGGGCACCGGAGAGACAGATACCTGGTCACAAGCCCCACGCCCTCTGTTTGCGGACCTAACCTCTACGTGAAGTGAAGTTGTTTTGCCCAAGGTGCCGTGTGATTCGGTAATAGAAATGTGTTGGATTAGGTTGTCGTCCTTTTCGTAGCTCACGACGTACGATACGGGACGAAAATATAGCGTAAAAGAAGAAAAGTGTCCCAAAACTTATGAAAATGTTCTATTTTGGGCTCCGAAAACAGGCTTAGCCTAGTAGGCTAGGTGCTCCCATCGTAGAGCTCTTAGAGAGCTTTCCAACGGTATGCTGTGCGCTGTGCAAATCCTTACGGATCAAAAGTAATAGGCATCGGAGCGACGGATACCTGGTCACAAGCCCCACTCCCTCTGTTTGCGGGCCCAGCCTCTACGTGAAGTGAAGTTTTCTTGCCCAAGGTACTGTGTGATTCAGAAATAGAAATGTGATATATTAGGTTGTCGTCCTTTTCGCGGCACACGACGTATGATCCAGGAAGGAAAAACTGTGCAAAAGAAGAAAAATGTCCCAAAACTGATGAAAACGTTCAATTTTGGGCTCCGAAAATAGGCACAGCCAAGATAACTTGGTACCCCCATCGTAGAGCTCTCGGAGAGCTTTCCAATGGTATGTTGTGCACCGCGTAACTCCTTACGGATCAAAAGTTATTAGCACCGGAGGGACGGATACCTGGTCACAAGCCCCACGCCTTCTGTTTGTGGGCCCAGCCTCTACGTGAAGTGAAGTTGTCTTGCCCAAGGTGCCATGGGATTCAGTAATAGAAATGTGATGGATTAGGTAGTCGTCCTTTTCGCGGGTCACGACGTACGATCCGGGACCGAAAAACATCGCAAAAGAAGAAAAGTGTCCTGAAACATATGAAAACATTCAATTTTAGTCTCCAAAAACAAGCGCAGTTGAGCAGGATTGGTGCCCCCGTCGTAGAGCTCTCGAAGAATTTTCCAACAATATTCTGTGCATCGTGTAACTCCTTACGGATCAAAAGTTATGGGCACCGGAGCGATGAATACTTGGTCAGAAGCCCCACGCCCTCTGTTTGCGGGCCCAGCCTCTACATGAAATGAAGTTGTCTTGCCCAAGGTGCCGTGGGATTTGGTCATAGAAATGTGATGGATTAGGTTGTCGTCCTTTTCGCGGCTCATGACGTACGATCCGGGACGAAAAAATAGCACAAAATAAGAAATGTGTCCTAAAACTGATGAAAATGTTAGATTTTGGGCTCCAAAAATAGGCGCAACCGAGCAAGCTTGGTGCTCTTATCGTAGAGCTCTCGGAGAGCTTTCCAACGGTATGTTGTGCGTCGCGTAACTCCTTACGGATCAAAAGTTATGGGCACCGGAGCGACGGATACCTGGTCACAAGCCCCACGCCCTCGGTTTGAGGGCCCAGCCTCTATGTGAAGTTAAGTTGTCTTTCCCAAGGTACCGTGTGATTCGGTAATAGAAATATGATACATTAGGTTGTCGTCCTTTTCGTGGCTCACGACATACGATCCGAGATGAAAAAAAAGCGCAAAAGAAGAAAAGTGTCCCGAAACTGATGAAAACATTCGATTTTGGGCCCTAAAAATAGGTGCAGCCAAGAAGGCTTGGTGCCCCCGTCATAGACCTTTCGGAGATATTTCCAACGGTATGTTGTGCACTGCGTAACTCCTTACGGATCAAAAGTTATGGGCACAGGAGCGACGGATACCTGGTCGCATGCCGCATACCCTAGGTTTGAGGGCCCAGCCTGTAAAACCCAACACGAGAGTCTATATATAATTATAATAATTATAATGCATTCATATTATTTCATATGCATTGGCATCAATTATGTGCGTTAATATTATTTATCGTGCATATTTATCGTATTACGTGCCGAAATGTTTATTTTTGTGCATTTAGGAATTTTACGTGTAGTAGACATGAAATATATTCTAGCAAGTCAAGATTAGTAACTAATTAGTTGCAATTCAACCAAAATGGCAAACTAGCAAAATATGATTTGGTTGGAGGGCAAGGTGGTCATTTGGCAAAATCAGATTTTTATATACAACCATTATACTATTTTGCCTACTAAAAACATACACCACACACTCAAACACACACAAATCTCTGCACACACACACTTACACACACTCATACACGATCAAAGAGGGAAAAGAGAGGGAGAGAAGAAAAGAGGAAAAAAAGAAGAAAGAAGGGAATTTCAGCCTTGTTCCAAGCTAATTCTATATCTCTCAGCTAGTCTCAAGAGTTCTTTGGCTTTCCATTGCTTTTATACTCAAGTTTGAGGTGAGGGTTGTTTCCAAATGTTTTTCAAGATACATTAAGCATGGTCAATGATTATACTTGTGTTTTGAGCTTGATTGGGTGCTTACATGTGATATATATATGTATATTAGAACTTGTTGAGAGGTGTATTGAGTTGTTGAGGGTGTTGAGGTTGTGGAGCTTGGAGCTTGAACATGAATTATTGGGTATTGTTGATCATTGATGAGGGATGGATTTGGTTGAGTTTGAAGACTTGTATGATGCCTAATAGCCATTTAGAACTTGTTTGTATGTTGGTAGATAGATTGGTTGTGGTATAGGTGAATTGGGTAGAATTTTGGTGTTTTTCGTGCAGCTATCCGGGCATTACAGCCCCTATCTGGTCGCCCAGATAGAGGCCTTAACGCCCGGCAAAAAGCTTCGATCCGGGCGTTACCTGCTTCTTCTGGTCGACCGGATTAAGGCCTCAGCGCCCGGATGACTGACAACTTTGCGCAGTGATTTTGCGGAAGCCATATCTCATTTGTTTCAACTCCGAATTGAGTTCCGTTTGATCCTAGAGTTATCTAAATTCGATAAGATTTGATTATAGACCAAAATCAGATCAATTGCAGTTTGGGAAAATAGACAAATTTACCTCCAAAGTTAGGCTAAGGTAGAAGCGTTGACCTAATTGCAAGGATCTTGTTTTAGAGATTCTAGAAGATACTGATGTCGGATTGAGGCACGGTCGAATGCGTTAGAACCGTATCGAACCATAGATTATTAAGGTCAAATTTAATTGTGGTTTTATTGTTTTTTATTGATATCATATGTCTAGCATGATCAATAACCATCAAGAAACATAAATTGTAGTAATATAAATGTTTATACATGCAAGGTGTGTACCTATTTACTTGCTAAGCCATATGGTATAAACTTGAGCATGCTTGAATCATGTAATTTCTTAGTATGCGTGAATAAACTTGGCTCATGTATAGGTTTGAACATGGTTGGATTATGCTCAAATCATGAATATGCTTGAATAAGCTTGAATTATATATATATATATATATGTTCGAATATGCTTGCTTGTTATATAGGTAAGAGCAACCTACTTTGTTGCCTTCCCTCTATGTTATTATTCATGTTATGGTTACAATGTTAACCACTACGGGCGCGACGGTTGCAACCACACTATGGGCATGGTAGCGTTCGTTTCCCCTGGGTAGCATAGGGCTACCAGTAAGTCTCGACTACCATGGTCCCCGGTGGATATCTGGATATCACCTAGGGGTTTGAGGAATATTGATGAAGATTGATTCAAGGCCGGCCGACTACAGCAACTACAAGAACAACTGTATCCTTTTGATATTATGTGATAAACTCCCGTTGGAGCTTTTGCCCTGGGAGTTGGGTTATTTGTCACCATAGCTTGTTATTGTTATAACATGTTAATTGGTATAATGTGCAATGCTTGGCATAGTTTTCAGAAAGATTTTGAAATGGACAAATGCTTTAAAAAATCCTCATTCCCCGTAGCCCCCACTGAGCTATATGCAAGGATCTAGCTCACCCCTATTTTATGACACTTACAGGTAAGACTGATTGAGTAGATTTGCAAGTTGAAGGAAAGGATTGCATACGTGATAGACTATTAGATTGAATGATTGTATAAGTACATGAGATACTTGATGTAAATTGAAGAGTCTAGATCTTGTATATATGTGTCCAGGGGTAAGTATTATGTAATTTGATGGTTTATGGTGGTATTTTTAATTATCATTGATGAAGTTTGTATAATGTATTGATTGGAGGAAATCTTGTAATAGGTATTGTAACTGTAGTATTAGCAACCTGGATGTTTAATTTTTGGAAATTAGAACTCGGCTAGTATATTGTGCCTTAGCGGACTAAGAGAAGTAATCTTCTTAAGCCGTGGCATCACGATCCCAGATTTTGAAATCTATGTAAGTTGAATGTAATCCTTCTTGTTTCAATATTGCGGTATTAGAGACTATTACATTAATTAGGAAATTAATAGGAACAAGGGGATCGTGACACAACCTCTACATGAAGTGAAGCTGTCTTGCCCAAGGTACCGTGTGATTCGGTAATAGAAATGTGATAGATTAGGTTGCCGTTCTTTTTGCGGCTCACGATGGACGATCCGGGTCAGAAAAACAGCGCAAAAGAAGAAAATTGTCCTGAAACATATGAAAACATTCGATTTTGGTCTCCAAAAATAGGAGCAGCCGAGCAGGCTTGGTGCCCCCGTCGTAGAGCTCTCGGAGAGTTTTCCAATGGTATTCTATGCGCCGTGTAACTCCTTACGGATCAAAAGTTATGGGTACGGGAGCGACAGATACCTAGTGACAAGCCCCACGCCCTCTATTTGCGGGCCCAGCCTCTACGTGAAGTGAAGTTGTCGTACCCAAGGTGTCGTGAGATTCGGTAATTGAAATGTGATGGATTACGTTGTCATCCTTTTCGAGGCTCACGACGTACGATCAGGGACGGAAAAATAGCGCAAAAGAAGAAAAGTGTCCCGAAATTGTTGAAAATGTTCGATTTTGGGCTATGAAAACAGGCGCAGCCGAGCAGGCTTGCAACCCACATCGTAGAGCTCTCGGAGAGCTTTCCAACAGTATGCTGTGCGCTGCGTAACTCCTTACGGATCAAAAGTTATGGGCACCGGAGCAACGGATACTTGGTCACAAGCCGTACGCCCTCGGTTTATGGGCCCAGCCTCTATGTGAAGTGAAGTTGTCTTGCCCAAGTTTTCGTGTGATTCGGTAATAGAAATATGATGGATTAGGTTCTCGTCCTATTCGCGACTCACGATGTACGATACGGGATGGAAAAACAGCATAAAAGAAGAAAAGTGTCCCAAAACTTATGAAAATGTTCAATTTTGGACTCCGAAAACATCTGCAGCCGAGCAGACTAGGAGCCCCCATTGTAGGGATCTCAAAGAGCATTCCAACGGTATAATGTGCGCCTCGTAATGCCTTACGGATCAAAAGTTATGGGCACCAGAGCGACAGATACCTGGTCACAAGCCTCACGCCCCCCGATTTGCGGTCCCAGCCTCTACGTGAAGTGAGGTTGTCTTGCCCAAGGTGTCGTAGGATTCTGTAATAGAAATGTGGTGGATTAGGTTGTCATCCTTTTTGCAGCTCACGACGTACGATCCAGGACAAAAAAATAGCACAAAAGACGAAAGTGTCCCAAAACTTATGAAAATGTTCAATTTTGGGCTCTGAAAACAGGCGCAACTGAGCAGGCTAAGTGCACCCATCGTAGAGCACTCAGAGTGCTCTTCAACTATATGTTGTGTGCCGCGTAACTCCTTACGGATCAAAAGTTATGAGCACTGGAACGAAGGATACCTGGTCACAAGCCCCACACCCTCTGTTTGCGGGCCCAGCCTCTACGTGAAGGGTAGTTGTCTTGCCCAAGGTGTCTTGTGATTCAGTAATAGATATGTGATGAATTAGGTTCTCGTCCTTTTCGCTACTCAAGACGTATGATCCGGGACGGAAAAACAACGTAAAAGCAGAAAAGTGTCCCAAAACTTATGAAAATGTAACATTTTGGGCTCCGAAAACTGGCACAGCCGAGCAGGCTAATAGCCCCCATCGTAGAGCTCTCAGAGAGCTTTCCAACGGTATACTGTGCGCCGCATAACTCCTTACAAATCAAAAGTTATGGGCCCGGAGCGACGGATACTGGTCACAAGCCCCACACCTTCTGTTTGCGGGCCCAGCTACTACGTGAAGCGAAGTTGTCTTCCCCAAGGTGCCGTGGGATTCGGTAATAGAAATGTGATGGATTAGGTTGTCGTCCTTTTCACGTCCCACGACGTATGATCCGGGATGGAAAAACTGGACGAAAGAAGAAAAATGCCCCGTAACTGAAGAAAACATTCGATTTTGGTTCCAAAAACATACACAGCCGAGTAGGCTTGGTGCCAGCATCGTAGAGATCTTGGAGAGCTTTCCAACGGTATGCTGTGTGTAGCGTAACTCCTTACGGATCAAAAGTTATAGGCACCAGAGCGACAGAGACTTGGTCACAAGCCCCACGCCCTCGGTTCGCGGGCCCAGCCTCTACGTGAAGTAAAGTTGTCTTGCCTAAGGTGCCATGGGATTCGGTAATAGAAATGTGATAAATTAGGTTGTCGTCCTTTTCGCGGCTCACGACCTACGATCCGGGACGGAAAAATAACGTACAATAAAAAAAAGTGTCCCAAAACATATGAAAATGTTCGATTTTGGGCTCCAAAAAAAGGCACAGCCGAGCAGGCTTGGTGCCCCCGTCTTACAGCTCTCGGAGAGCTTTCCCACGGTATGTTGTGCGCCACGTAACTCCTTACGGATCAAAAGTTACGGGCATCGGAGCGACAGATTCGTGGTCACAAGCCCTACGCCCTCAATTTGCGGGCCCAGCCTCTACGTGAAGGGAAGTTGTCTTGCCCATGGTGCCGTGGGATTCGGTAATAGAAATATGATGGATTAGGTTGTCGTCCTTTTCGCGTCTCACGACGTACGATCCAGGACAGAAAAACAGCGCTAAAGAAGAAAGTGTCCCGAAATTGAAGAAAACATTTTATTTTGGGTTCCAAAAACATGCACAGCCGAGTAGGCTTGGTGCCCCTATCGTAGAGGTCCCGAAGAGCTTTCCAACGGTATGCTGTGCGCCGCATAACTCCTTACAGAATAACGTTATAGGCACCGGAGTAACGGGGACCTGGTCACAGGCCCCATGCCCTCGGTTTGCGGGCCCAGCCTCTACATGAAGTGAAGTTGTCTTGCCCAAGGTGCCATTGGATTCGGTAATAGAAATGTGATAGATTAGGTTGTCATCCTTTTCGCGGCTCACGACGTACGATTCGGGACGAAAAAATAGCGTAAAAGAAGAAAAGTGCCCCGAAACTAATGAAAATATTTGATTTTGGGCTTCGAAAACAGGCGCAGCTAAGCAGATTTGGTGCCCCTGTCATATAGCTCTCGGAAAGCTTTCCAACGGTATGTTGTGCGCCGCGTAACTACTTACGGGTCAAAAGTTATGGGCACCGGAGCGACGGATACCTGGTGACTAGCCTCACCCCCTCTGTTTACGGGCCCAGCCTCTACGTGAAGTGAAGTTGTCTTGCCCAAGGTGTTGTGCGATTCGGTAATAGAAACGTGATAGATTACGTTGTCATCCTTTTCGCGTCTCACGACGAACGATCGGAGATGAAAAAACAGCGCAAAAGAAGAAAAGTGTCCCGAAATTGATGACAATATTCGATTTTGGGCTCTGAAAACAGGCGCAGCCGAGCAGGTTTGGTGCCCCCATCATAGAGCTCTCAGAGAGCTTTCCAACGGTATGCTGTGCGCCGCGCAACTCCTTACGGATCAAAAGTTATGGGCACCGGAGCGATGGATACCTGGTCATAAGCTCCACGCCCTCTGTTTGCGGGCCCAACCTCTACGTGAAGTGAAGTTGTCTTGCCCAAGGTGCCGCGTGATTCGGTAATAGAAATGTGATGGATTAGGTTGTCATCCTTTTCGCGACTCACAACATACGATCCGGGCCGAGAAAACAGCGCAAAAGAAGAAAAGTGTCCCAAAACTTACGAAAATGTCCAATTGTGGGCTCTAAAAACAAGTTCAACCAATCAGGCTAGGTGCCCCCATCGTAGAGCTCTCAGAGTACTCTTCTATTGTATGTTGTGCGCCACGTAACTCCTTATGAATCAAAAGTGATGGGCACCGGAGCGACGGATACCTAGTTATAAGCCCCGCGCCCTCTATTTGCGGGCCTTGCCTCTACGTGAAGTGTAGTTGTCTTGCCCAATGTGTTGTGTGATTCGGTAATAAAAATGTTATGGATTAGGTTCTCGTCCTTTTTGCGGCTCACGACGTACGATGTCGGACGGAAAAACAGCGTAAAAGAAGAAAAGTGTCCCACAACTTATGAAAATGATCGATTTTGGGGTACGAAAACAGGCGCAGCCGAGCAGGCTAGGAGTCCCCATCGTTTAGCTCTCAAAGAGCTTTCCAACGGTAAGCTGTGCGCTGTGTAACTCCTTACGGATCAAAAGTTATGGACACTGGAGCGACGGATACCTGGTCACAAGCCCCACGCCCTCTGTTTGCAGGCCCAGACTCTATGTGAAGTAAAGTTGTCTTGCCCAAGGTATCGTGTGATTCGGTAATAGAAATGTGATGGATTAGGTTGTCGTTCTTTTCGCGGCTCACGACGTATAATTCGGGATCGAAAAACAGCGCAAAGGAAGAAAAGTGTCCTAAAATGTACGAAAATGTTTGATTTTGGGCTACGAAAATAGGTGCATCCAAGCAGGCTTGGTGCCGCCGTAGTAGAACTCTTGGAGAGTTTTCCAACGGTATGATGTGCGACGCGTAACTCCTTACGGATCAAAAGTTATGGGCACCGAAGCAACGGATACCTGTTCACAAGCCCCACGCCCTCTGTTTGCTGGCCCTGCCTCTACGAGAAGTGAAGTTGCTTGCCCAATGTGTCATGGGATTCGGTAATAGAAATGTGATGGATTAGGTTGTCGTCCTTTTCGCAACTCACGACGTACGATCCAGGACGAAAAAATAGCGTAAAAGAAGAAAAATGTCCCAAAACTTATGAAAATATTTGATTTTGGGCTCCGAAAATAGGCGCAATCGAGCAGGCTAGGTGACCCCATCGTAGTGCTCTAAGAGAGTTATTCAACGATATGCTGTGCGCCGAGTAACTCCTTACGGATCAAAAGTTATGGGCACCAGAGCGATGGATACCTGGTCACAAGCCCCACGTCCTCTGTTTGCGGGCCCAGCCGCTACATGAAGTGAAGTTGTCTTGCCCAAGGAACTGTGGTATTCGGTAATAGAAATGTGATGGATTAGGTTCTCGTCTTTTTTGCGGCTCACGACGTACGATCCGGGACGGAAAAATAGCGTAAAAGAAGAAAAGTGTCCCAAAACTTATGAAAATATTTGATTTTTGGTTCCGAAAATAGGTGCAGCAGAGCAGGCTTGTTGCCCGTATCGTAGAGCTCTCGGAGAGCTTTCCAACGGTATGTAGTGCGCCGCGTAACTCCTTACGGATCAAAAGTTATAGGCACCGTAGCGATGGATACCTGGTCACAAGCCCCACGCGCTCTGTTTGCGGGCCTAGACTCTAGGTGAAGTGAAGTTGTCTTGCCCAAGGTGTCGTGTGATATGATAATAGAAATGTGATGGATTAGGTTGTCGTCCTTTTCGCGGCTCACGACGTACGATCTATGACGGAAAAACTGCGTAAAAGAAAAAAAGTGTCCCGAAACATATGAAAATGTTCGATTTTGGGCTCCAAAAACAGGCGCAGCTGAGCAGGCTTAGTGCCCGCATTGTAGAGCTCTCGGAGAGCTTTCCAACGGTATGTTGTGCGCTGCGTAACTCCTTACGGATCAAAAGTTATAGGCACCAGAGTGCCGGAGTCCTGGTCACAAGCCCTACGCCATCGTTTTGCAGGCCCAGTCTCTACGTGAAGTGAAGTTGTCTTGCCCAAGGTGCAATGGGATTCGGTAATAAAAATGTGATAGATTAGATTTTCGTCCTTTTCGAGGCTCACGATGTACGATCCGGGACGGAAAAACAGCGTAAAAGAAAAAAAGTGTCCAGAAATATATGAAAACGTTCGATTTTGGGCTCCGAAAACAGGCGCAGCCAAGCAAGCTTGGTGCCCCCGTCGTAGAGCTCTCAGAGAACTTTTCAACGGTATGCTATGCGCCGCGTAACTCCTTACGGATCAAAAGTTATGTGCACCGGAGCGACAGATACTTGGTCACAAGCCCCACGCCCTTTGTTTGCGGGCCCAGCCTCTACGTGAAGTGAAGTTGTCTTGCCCAAGGTGCCGTGGGATGCGGTAATAGAAATGTAATGGATTAGTTTGTCATCCTTTTCCCGGCTCACGACGTACGATCCAGGACGGAAAAATATCGTAAAAGAAGAAAAGTGTCCCGAAATTGAAGAAAACATTGGATTTTGGGTTCCAAAAACATGCACAGCAGAGAGAGCTTGGTGCCCCCATCCTAGTTCTCTCGGAGAGCTTTCCAACGGTATGCTGTGAGCCGCGTAATTCCTTACGGATCAAAAGTTATAGGCACCCGAACGACGGAGACCAGGTCATGAGCCCTACGCTCTCGGTTTACGGGCCCAGCCTCTACGTGAAGTGAAGTTGTCTTGCCCAAGGTGCCATAGGATTCGGTAATAGAAATGTGGTGGATTAGGTTGTCGTCCTTTTCAAGACTCACGACGTACGATCCGGGAAGGAAAAACAGCGTAAAAGAAGAAAAGTGTCCCAAAACTGATGAAAATATTCGATTTTGGGCTCCGAAAACAGGCACAACTGAGCAGGCTTGAAGCCCCCATTGTAGAGCTCTCGGAAAGCTTTCCAACGGTATGTTGTGCACCGCGTAACTCCTTACAGGTCAAAAGTTATGGGCACCGGAGTGACGGATACCTGGTGACAAGCCCCACGCCCTCTGTTTGTGGGCCTAGCTTCTACGTGATGTGAAGTTGTCTTGGCCAAGGTGTCGTGGGATTCAATAATAGAAATGTGATAGAATACGTTGTCGTCCTTTTCGCGGCTCACGACGTACGATCGGGGATGGAAAAACAGCACAAAAGAAGAAAAGTATCCCGAAATTGATGAAAATATTCGATTTTGGACTCCGAAAACAGGCGCAGCAGAGCAGGCCTAGTGCCCTCGTCCTAGAGGTCTCGGAGAGCTTTCCAATGGTATACTGTGCGCCGCGTAACTCCTTACGGATCAAAAGTTATGGGCACCGGAGCGACGGATACCGGGTCACAAGACCCACGCCCTCTATTTCCGGGCCCTGCCTCTACGTGAGGTGAAGTTGTGTTGCCCAAGGTGTTGTGTGATTCGGTAATGGAAATGTGATGGACTAGGTTCTCGCCCTTTTTGCCACTCACGACGTACGATCCAGGATGGAAAAACATCGTAAAAGAAGAATAGTGTCCCAAAACTTATGAAAATGTTTGATTTTGGGCTCCGAATATAGGCGCAGCCGAGCAGGCTAGGAGCCCCCAACTTAGAGCTCTCAAAGAGCTTTCCAACGGTATGCTGTGCCCCGCGTAACTTCTTACGGATCAAAAGTTATAGGCACCGGAGCGACGAATACTTGGTCACAAGCCCCACGCTTTTTGTTTATGGGCCCAGACTCTACGTGAAATGAAGTTGTCTTGCCCAAGGTGTCATGTGATTCGGTAATAGAAATGTGATGGATTAGGTCGTCGTCCCTTACGCGGCTCACGACGTACAATCCAGGACGAAAAAACAGCGCAAAAGAAGAAAAGTGTCCCAAAACATATGAAAATGTTCGATTTTGGGCTACGAAAATAGGCGCAGCCAAGCAAGCTTGGTGCCCCCGTAGTAGAGTTCTTGGAGAGCTTTCCAACGGTACGATGTGCGCCGCATAACTCCTTAGGGATCAAAAGTTTTGGGCACCGGAACGATGGATACCTGGTCACAAACCCCACGCCCTCTGTTTGCGGGCCCAGCCTCTACATGAAGTGAAGTTGTCTTGTCCAAGGTGTTGTGTGATTCGGTAATAGAAATGTGATGGATTAAGTTCTCGTCCTTTTCGTGGCTCACGACGTATGATCCGGGACGAAAAAATAGCGTAAAAGAAGAAAAGTGTCCCAAAACCTATGAAAATGTTCAATTTTGGGCTCCAAAAATAGGCGCGGCCGCATAGGCTAGGAGCCCTCATCGTAGTGCTCTCAGAGAGCTTTCCAATGGTATGCTGTGCGCCAAGCAACTCTTTACGGATCAAAAGTTATGGGCACCGGAGCGACGGATACCTGGTCACAAGTCCCACGCCCTCTGTTTTGCGGGCCCAGCCTCTACGCGAAGTGAAGTTGTCTTTCCCAAGGTGTCGTGTGATTCGGTAATAGAAATATGATGGATTAGGTTGTCGTCCTTTTCGCGGCTCACGACGTACGATCCGGGACAGAAAAACAGTGCAAAAAAGAAAAGTGTCCCAAAACATATGAAAATGCTTGATTTTGGGCTCCGAAAATAGGCGCAGCCGAGCAGGCTTGGTGCCCGCATCGTAGAGCTCTTAGAGAGCTTTCTAACGGTATGTTGTGCACCGTGTAACTCCTTACGGATCAAAAGTTATGGGCACCAGAGCAACGGATACTTGGTCACAAGCCCCACGCCCTCTGTTTGCGGGCCCAACCTCTACATGAAATGAAGTTGTATTGCCCAAGGTGCCATGTGTTTCGATAATAGAAATGTGATAGATTAGGTTATCGTCCTTTTCGCGGCTCACGGCGTACGATCCGGGACGGAAAAACTGCGCAAAAGTATAAAAGTGTCCCGAAACTGATGAAAATGTTTGATTTTGTGCTCCGAAAATAGGCACAGCTGGGCAGGCTAGGTGCTCCCGTCGTAGAGCTCTCAGAGAGCTTCCCAACGGTATGCTGTGCACTGCGTAACTGCTTATGGATCAAAAGTTATGGGGACCGGAGCGACAGATACCTGGCCACAAGCCCCACGCCCTCTGTTTGCGGGCCCAACCTCTACGTGAAGTGAAGTTGTCTTGCCCAAGGTGCCGTGTGTTTCGGTAATTGAAATGTGATAGATTAGGTTGTCCTCCTTTTCGTGGCTCACGGCATACGATCCGGGAAGAAAAAACAGCACAAAAATAGAAAAGTGTCCCGAAACTGATGAAAAAGTTCAATTTTGTGCTCCGAAAATAGGCGCAGCCAGGCAGGCTAGGTGCCCCCGTCGTAGAGCTCTTGGAGAGCTTTCTAACGTTATGCTATGCGCCGCGTAACTCCTTACGGATCAAAAGTTATGGGCATCAGAGCGACGAATACCTGGTCACAAGCCCCACGGCCTTTGTTTGCTGGCCCAGACACAACGTGAAGTGAAGTTGTCTTGCCCAAGATGCCGTGTGATTCGGTTATAGAAATGTGATAAATTAGGTTGTCGTTCTTTTCGCGGCTCAGGACGTACGATACGGGACGGAAAAACAGCGTAAATGAAGAAAAGTGTCCCAAAACTTATGAAAATGTTCGATTTTCAGCTCCAAAAATAGGCACAGCCGAGCAGGCTTGGTGCCCCCGTCGTAGAGCTCTCAGAGAGCTTTCCAACGGTATGCTGTGCGCCACGTAACTTCTTACGGATCAAAAGTTATGGGCACCGGAGCGATGGATACCTGGTCACAAGCCCCACGCCTTCTGTTTGCGGGCCCAGACTCTACGTGAAGTAAAGTTGTCTTGCCCAAGGTGTCGTGTGATTCGGTAATAGAAATGTGATGGATTAGGTTGTCGTCCTTTTCGCGGCTCACGACGTACAATCCAGGACGAAAAAACAGCGCAAAAGAAGAAAAGTGTCCCAAAACATATGAAAATGTTCGATTTTGGGCTACGAAAATAGGCGCAGCCAAGCAAGCTTGGTGCCCCCGTAGTAGAGTTCTTGGAGAGCTTTCCAACGGTATGTTGTGCACCGCGTAACTCCTTACGGATCAAAAGTTATGGGCTCCGGAGCGATGGATACCTGGTCACAAGCCCCACGCCCTCGGTTTGCGGGCCCAGCCTCTACGTGAAGTGAAGTTGTCTTGCCCAAGGTGCCGTGTGATTCGGTAATAAAAATGTGATGAATTAGGTTGTCGTCCTTTTCGTGGCTCATGACGTATGATACGAGACGGAAAAACAGCGTAAAAGAAGAAAAGTGTCCCAAAACTTATGAAAATGTTCGAATTTGGGGTCCAAAAATAGGCGCAGCCGAGCAGGCTAGGAGCCCTAATCGTAGTGCTCTCAGAGAGCTTTCTAATGGTATGTTGTGCGCCGCGTAACTCCTTACGGATCAAAAGTTATAGGCACCGGAGCGATGGATACTTGGTTATAAGCCCCACGCCCTCTGTTTTGCGGGCCCAGCCTTTACGTGAAGTGAAGTTGTCTTGCCCAAGGTGCCGTGTGATTCGGTAATAGAAATGTGATGGATTAGGTTGTCGTCCTTTTCACGACTCACGACGTACGATCCGGGACGAAAAAACAGCACAAAAGAAGAAAAATGTCCCGAAACTGATGAAAATGTTCAATTTTGGGCTCCGAAAATAGGCGCTGCTTTGAGGCCCGACCTCGATTTGCGTGCGATACCTCATTCTGTGTGCCCTAATCTAGATTTACGTGTCTTTACCTAGGTTTAAGAATTGTGTTCATTTTGTGTACCATGAATTGAATTACGTGCAATCATTTAGGGTTGCGTGCATTTACTTAGAAAACATGCGTTCATCTCGTAGTTCGTGTCCTACCTCGTAGTGCGTGCCCTAGACCTAGGAAAGCGTGTCTTCACGCTAATCGAGAAAGCATCTTACACGGAGCACTAGACTATTAAACAATCCTACAAAATCCACTATCAATATTATAATCCTAATTCAACTCACTAGAAGACAAAATAACACAAAAAGCTAGACATTCTTTATTCCATATTCTTTATTCTTTTTGCACTTCCAACACACAATTAAATAACATCCAAAATATGACAAAATTTCAGATTTGACAAATGCTTTGGCCGGCCATACCATGGCTTTTGCACAAGGTTTGAACAATTATTCAATTAATCATGCATGCTTAGACAAACTATGACACAAAATGCATAAAAATTGATCAAAACCACCTCAATTCTCTCACCTTGCTCGACCAAACCACCTATGCCCATGCTAACATTTTAAATTTCACATTGAAGACACAAAAATCAGATTTTTAATGGCCCAAGGCCGACCACAAGCTTGAAGATTGCAAAAGTTTTGTTCCTTGTCATATTTTTGTCATTTCTTCATTTCTTCCTCAACTTCTCTCTCTCCTCTCATTCTCCTCACCACCTCTCGGCCTTGGCTGAGTTCTCACCATACCATAGCTCATGTTCTTCACACTTTGGTCAATCAAGACAAGCATCAAGCAAGGAAAGTCGACCAAGCTAGCTAGGATGCAAAAATCACACCTGCATGTCCTTTGAAGTCTTCTATTCGGCCTAGGTAAGTTTCTTGGCTTCCATTTCTTTTCTTCTTGTTCCAACCTCATGCATGTACTAAGAGATTGGTCACTAGGCTAGGAAAAATAGAGGAAACCAAGTTGGAATCTCGGCTAAGCAAGAAGAAGAAGAGATTTGAGCTTCAACAAGTTTTTGTGCATCTTTTCGATTGATTGCTAAGGTGAGGGCTAAACCCTTTTGAAAATCCTTCAAAAATTCACATGCATGCTCATGAATGTATGTCTTTGCTTCTGTACTTGAGTTATATGGTCGTTCATAAGCTTAAACAACCATGCATGGCAAGATTTTGGCTTGAAAGTGGTGATAGGTGAAGTCGGATTGTTGACAGCTCTCTGACCAGTTTGTTTCGAGGTAAGTTTAGCTAGGAAAATGATGTTGAAAATGCATGAAAATTTGTGGGTGACTAGTTTGGCCAGTTTTGAACATGTTTCTCAGAAATAGGCCAAAGCTAATTTTGACTATATGGTCCTCAAAATGGCAAATCTTTAAAATGTGTCCAAATCTGGAAATCTGGAAAAATGAAGCAGGTTTGGCAGATGCACTGACCTTGTAGAACGAACCAGATTTTACTTAGTAAATGATGTCCAAAATGCATGAAATTTGTTGTACTGCTATATTTTTCAGTTCCGGACATTTTTGTCAGAAATGGACTAAGGCTAAAACTGACCCTAAGGACTTCAAAAACGTCAATTACGGAAAAGTGTGCAAATCTGGACAGTTTTGTGCTATTCCACTGTTTCGGCTATATCTAATGATCCCGAACTCCAATTGATGCAAGGTTTATTTCTGATTTTAGTTAACTTCTTAAGCTTCAATTGGAAATCTTATTCACTGGATTTGTAGATTTTCTGATTATCCTATTTATTGTGAGAAAACAGCCTATTGCAGTAAGGGTTTCACTTAGTTATATGCTTGGAAAATTGTTGTAACCTCTCTTGTGGTACTAATTGCTTGGAATTGTGGTGTTGGATGTTGTGTGGACTGTTTTGAGTACTTGAGGATGTTTGAATTGAATGATGCATGACTTGAGAATGATTTTGAGTTGACTTAGGGTTTAATTACACGGTTAAGCATGAAACGGAAACACTAATGACTAGGTAGTCTTGTTAAGTGTTGATCATTTGGATATTTTGTGGAAATTATATGCTTAGTGGGCTGCCCGTAAATTCCTTATAACTTCAAATGTGATTTTGACCATTGCATGTTGACAAATAGGTTTTTCTTGCACCCGAACCCATGAAGATGTCATTGCATGTTGAATAATCTTATCACTTGATCACGTGGGCTTCGTAATGAGTTATATGGCCTGTTTTACGTGTGTTACATGGCTGCCCGTTTAATTTTCATATAACTCTATATGCCTTTCAAGTGAAATTACATGTCTTATCGTGCCCTGCTTGTTTACCTGTCAATGTGCAATCTTATGACTATCCGGAGGCAACCTACTTTGTTGTCCTCCTACTGTGATATATTACCTGTCATAAATGTGCATTGCATACAAGGTTGCAATCTTTCCTGGTGGCATGGTAGCGATCACGCACACCGGGCGGCATCGGGCTTGCCGGTGCACCCGTGATTACCATGGTCCCATTCCCTCTCTTGCTTGGGGGCTAGACTTCCTCGAAGAGTTGGGTCGTAGGATTTCGGGGTATATCCGGAGTATACCCACCTGGCGTGTTTGGGGGATGATTTGAAGTCGGCCGCAACAACTGATTCTGGAACTGATCTGAGAGCAAAAGCTCACCGTATCCTTTTACTATGTGTATAAGTACTCTCGCTTGGTTCCTAGAGAACCTTAGGGATGAAAGACTTGTATTTATGTTCCTGTATCTTATATTATTGTTATATTCATGCTTGCAAAAGGATTTTCATAAGTTGAACCGAAAAATGAGTTTCAAAACCTATTTCTCGTTCCCCCTCGCAGAGTTCATAAGGACTCACCCTCTTTTATCATCTCAGGTGAAGAAGAACAAGAACAGGTACATGAGGACGATGTGCCTAACGATGATCCTTTGGAGTGACTGCCTGTTCTTATGTGCTCTGCTTGATTTATGGCCATTTGTGAAAACTATGCTACTTGAAGACTGTTTCTTTCATGTTGTTTAATGTTGTGATGTAAAAGACCCCCATTGTAATTTGAGGTATAATTTTGGTTTGTACTGATATTAAGTAGACTGACGCTAGACACTACTATGATCATTTTGCTATTATTACTACTAGTATCTATCATAGGTTATGATGTATTAGTTAAGGACTAAGTAAATGAACCTATCCAATCTTAAACAGGTACTCGCTATTAAGCTAAGATCAACAGGTACTTTGTAACGAGGATAAACAAACAAACGAGACATAGTAACATGCTAGGTTATAAACCAAGCGGGACATAGAGATAACCAATAGGCATTCAATTGATGCTAAATAGTAAACCTAGTTGGAAATGAAACTGAGAATTAGAAAAATTTGAGGCGTTTAGAGAATTAGGCCAAACCAAAGAGTCCAATTACAGCCGTTATGCTGTCGGTTTTTCGGGAAACTTGGAGTTTAGACTAAAACGATAAGTGTTAAATCTTCATAAATGGTTAAGTATGTGACATGTCCTGAACATTTAGATCACACCCTAGTCTAACCTTATAGGTCGGGTTGGGGCGTGACAGCAGCCGAGCAGGCTTGGTGCCCGCGTCGTAGAGCTCTTAGAGAGCTTTCTAACGGTATGTTGTGCACCGTGTAACTCCTTACGGATCAAAAGTTATGGGGACCAGAGGAACGGATACTTGGTCACAAGCCCCACGCCCTCTGTTTGCGGGCCCAACCTCTACATGAAATGAAGGTGGATTGCCCAAGGTGCCATGTGTTTCGATAATAGAAATGTGATAGATTAGGTTATCGTCCTTTTCGCGGCTCACGGCGTACGATCCGGGACGGAAAAACTGCGCAAAAGTTGAAAAGTGTCCCGAAACTGATGAAAATGTTTAATTTTGTGCTCCGAAAATAGGCGCAGCCGGGCAGGCTAGGTGCCCCCGTTGTAGAGCTCTCAGAGAGCTTTCCACCGATATGTAGTCCGCTGCGTAACTCCTTACAGACCAAAAGTCGTAGGCACTCGAGCGACGAATACTTGGGCACAAGCCCCACACGCTCTGTTTTCGGGCCCAGTCTCTACATGAAGTGAAGTTGTCTTGCCTAAGGTGCTGTGTGTTTTGGTAAAAGAAATGTGTTGGATTAGGTTGTCGTCCTTTTCGTGGCTCACGGCGTACGATCCGGGAAGAAAAAACAATGCAAAAGTTGAAAAGTGTCCCGAAACTGATGAAAATGTTTAATTTTGTGCTCCGAAAATAGGCGCAGCCGGGCAGGCTAGGTGCCCCCGTTGTAGAGCTCTCAGAGAGCTTTCCAACGGTATGTTGTGTGCCGCGTAACTCCTTATGGATCAAAAGTTATGGGCACCGGAGCGAGGGATAACTGGTCACAAGCCCCACGCCCTCTGTTTGCGGGCCCAGCCTCTACGTGTAGTGAAGTTGTCTTGCCCAAGGTGTCGTGTGATTCGGTAAAATAAATGTGTAGGATTAGGTTATCGTCCTTTTCGCGCCTCACGACGTACTATCCGGGACGAAAAAACAACGCAAAACAAGAAAAGTGTCCAAAAACTTATGAAAATCTTCTATTTTTGGGCTCCGAAAACAGGCACAGCCGAGCCGACTAGGTGGCCTCATCATAGAGCTCTTAGAGAGCTTTTCAACGGTATGCCGTGCGCCGCGTAACTCCTTACCGATCAAAAGTTATGGGCACCGGAGCGATGGATACCTGGTCACAAGCCCCACGCCCTCTGTTTGCGGGCCTAGCCTCTACGTGAAGTGAAGTTGTCTTGCCCAAGGTGCCGTGTGATTCGGTAATAGAAATATGATGGATTAGGTCATCGTCCTTTTCACGGCTCACGACGTACTATCCGGGACGGAAAAACAGCGCAAAACAAGAAAAGTGTCCAAAAACTTATGAAAATCTTCAATTTTGGGCTCTGAAAACAAGCGCAACCTAGCAGGCAAGGTGCCCCCATCGTAGAGCTCTCCGAGTGCTTTCCAACGGTATGTTGTGCGCTGCGTAACTCCTTACGGATCAAAAGTTATGGGCACCGGAGCGACGGATACCTAGTCACAAGCCCCACGCCCACTGTTTGCGGGCCCAGCCTCTATGTGAAATGAAGTTGTCTTGTCCAAGGTGCCGTGTGATTCAGTAATAGAAATGTGATGGATTAGGTTGTCGTCCTTTTCGCAGCTCACGATGTACGATCCGGGTCGAAAATATAGTGTAAAAGAAGAAAAGTGTCCCAAAACTTGCGAAAATCTTCTATTTTGGGCTCCGAAAATAGGTCAGCTGAGCAGACGTGGTGCCCACGTCGTAGAGCTCTCGGAGAGCTTTCCAACGGTATGTTGTGCGTCGCGTAACTCTTTACGGATCAAAAGTTATGGGCACCGGAGTGACGGATACCTAGTCACAAGCCCCACGCCCTCTGTTTGTGGGCCCAGCCTCTACGTGGTGAAGCTGTCTTGCCTAAGGTACCGTGTGATTGGATTAGGTTGTCGTCCTTTTCGCGTCTCACGACGTACGATACGAGACGGAAAAACAGCGTAAAAGAAGAAAAGTATCCCAAAACTTATGAAAATGTTTGATTTTGGGCTTCGAAAATAGGCGAATCCGAGCCGGCTATGTGCCGCCATCGTAGAGCTCTCAGAGAGCTTTCCAACGGTATGCTGTGCGCCGCGTAACTCATTACGGATCAAAGGTTATGGGCACCAGAGCGACAGATACCTAGTCACAAGCCCCACGCCCTCAGTTTGCGGGCTCAGCCTCTACGTAAAGTGAAGTTCTCTTGCCCTAGGTGCCGTGTGATTCGGTAATAGAAATGTGTTAGATTAGGATGTCGACCTCTTCGCGGCTCACGACGTACGATCCGGGACGAAAAAACTGCGCCAAAGAAGAAAAGTATCCCGAAACTGAGGAAAACGTTTGATTTTGTGATCTGAAAATAGGTGCAGCCTAGCAGGCTTGCTGCCCCCGTCGTAGAGCTCTCCGAGTGCTTTCCAACGGTATGTTGTGCGACGCGTAACTCCTTTCGGAGCAAAAGTTATGGGCATCGGAGCGACGGATACCTGGTCACAAGCCTCACGTCGTCTGTTTGCGGGCCCACCCTCTACGTGATGTGAAGTTGTCTTGCCCAAGGTGTCGTGTGATTCGGTAATACAAATGGGATGGAATAGGGTATCGTCTTTTTCGCGGCTCACGACCTACAATCCAGGATGGAAAAACAAAGCAAAAGTAGAAATGTATCCCGAAACTGATGAAAATGTTCGATTTTGGGCTCCGAAAATAGGCACAGCCAAGCAGGCCTGGTACTCCCGTCGTAGAGCTCTCGGAGAGCTTTCCAACGGTATGCTGTGCGCCGCGTAACTCCTTACGGATAAAAAGTTATGGGCACCGGAGCGACGGATACTTGGTCACAAGCCCCACGCCCTCAGTTTGAGGGCCCAGCCTCTACGTGAAGTGAAGTTGTCTTGCCAAGGTGCCGTGTGATTCGGTAATAGAAATGTGATATATTAGGTTGTCGCCCTTTTAGCGGCTCACGACGTACGATCTGGGATGGAAAAATAGCACCAAATAAGAAAAGTATACCGAAATTGATCAAAACGCTCGATTTTGGGCTCCGAAAATAGGCGCAGCCGTAAAGGCTTGGTGCCCCCGTCGTAGAGCTCTCGGAGAGATTTCCAACGCTATGCTGTGCACCGCGTAATGCCTTACGGATCAAAAGCTATAGGCACCGGAGCAACGAATACCTGGTCGCAAGCCCCGCGTGCTCAGTTTGAGGGCCCAGCCTCTACATGAAGTGAAGTTGTCTTGCCCAAGGTACCATGTGATTCGGTAATAGAAATGGGATAGATTAGGTTGTCGTCCTTTTCGCAGTTCACGACGTACGATTCGGGATCGAAAAACAGCGCAAAACAAGAAAAATATCCAAAAACTGATGAAAATTTTCATTTTTTGGATCTGAAAGCAGGCGCAGCCAAGCAGGCTTGTTGCCCCCGTCGTAGAGCTCTCAGAGAGCTTTCCAACTATATGCTGTGCGCCGCATAACTCCTTACAGATAAAAAGTTAAGGGCACCGGAGCGACGGATACCTGGTCACAAGCCCCACTCCCACTGTTTGCAGGCCCAGCCTCTACGTAAAGTGAAGTTGTCTTGCCCAAGGTATTGTGGGATTCGGTAACAGAAATGTGATGGATTATGTTGTCATCCTTTTCACGGCTCACGACTTACGATCCGGGATGGAAAAACAGCGCAAAAGAAGAAAAGTGTCCAAAAACTGATGAAAACGTTCCATTTTGGGCTCTGAAAATAAGCGCAGCCGAGCAGGCTTGTTGCCCCCGTCGTAGAGCTCTCGGAGAGCTTTCCAACGGTATGCTGTGCGCCGCGTAACTCCTTACTGATCAAAAGTTATGGGCACCAGAGCGCCGGATACATGGTCACGAGCCCCACGCCCTCGGTTTGCGAGCCCATCCTCTACGTGAAGTCAAGTTGTCTTGCCCAAGGTGCCATGGGATTTGGTAATAGGAATGTGATGGCTTTCATCCGATGCCACTCGGTGTGCGTGAAAGGCTACCACGCCAGAATAAAAGGTTGCAACCTTGTATGCAATGCACATTTATGACATTTAATATATCACATTAGGAGGACAACAAAGTAGGTTGCCTCTGAGCAGTCATAAGATTGCACATTGACAAGTAAACAAGCGAGGCATGCTATGACAGGTAATTTCACTTGTAAGGCACATGGAGTTATATGAATATTAAATGGGTAGCCATGTAACACATGTAAATCAAGTCATATAACTCATTTCGGGGTTCACGAAATCAAAGAATAAGGTCATACAACATGCAACGACGTTTACGTGGGACCGGGTGCAAGAAAGGTCTACTTGTCAACATGTAATCATCGGAATCACTTTTAGAGCTATAAGGACAACTATGGGCAGCCCACCAATCACATAATTAGACACGATAACCATAGGATCAATACTTAGCGAGTTTTCATAGTCGCTAGGGTTTCAATTCATGCTTACCCGTGCGATTAAGCCACAAGTTGTCACGTAATTAAGTCAAAGCCATGCATTGATTAATTAAAACATCCTCAATCATTCAAAACAGTCCACAAAACATCCAAGTGCCACAATCCCAAGCATTTAATACCACAAGAGAAGTTACAATAACTTTCAAGGCATATCACTAGATAAAAACCTCACTGCGATGGTCTATTTTCCCATAATCATTTAGACAAGCAAAAAATATCCAATTCCAGTGAAAAAAAATGTAAAATTAAAGCTTATTAAGTGAGATAAATCTAGAAACAAACCTCGCATCATTTGGAGTTCGGATTCAAGAGTTATAGCCAAAACCGTGAGACTACGCAAAACTGTCCAGATTTTTACACATTTCAATACTTGTCATTTTTGTGGGCCTTAGGGTCAAATTTAGCCTTAGTCTATTTCTGACAAAAATGTCCAGAACTGAAACTAGCAACCTATCAAATTTCATGCATTTTAGATATCATTTGCGAAGTCAAAACTAGTTCATTCTACAGGGACAGTGAACTGCCAAAAACCTGCTTCATTTTCCAGATTTTTCTAGATTTTCCAGATTTAGACACCTTTTGATGTTTTGCCATTTTGGAGACCTTAGATTCAAAATTGGCCTTAGACTATTTCTACAAAAAATGTTCAGAACTCGCGAAAATAGTCACCTATCAATTTTCATGCATTTTCAACATCATCTATCAGTCCAAATTCACTTCGCTCTAACAAGTCAGAAATCTGACATTTTTGCGATTTCACCTATCTTCAAATTCTAGCTTAATGTCTTGCCATGCATGGTTACAAAAGCTCATGTACACAAACATACCACAAGCACAGAGGTAAAAATAAACATATGAAGGCATGCATGTGGTTTTTGAAAGCTTTTAAAAAAAGATTAACCCTCACCTTAGCCTATTGACAACAAATAATGCTCAAAACTCTTGAAGATGCACAAATGGTCTTCTCTCCTTGTTTGGCCGAGGGATATTGCTTGATTTCCTTAATTCCTAGCTAAGTTACCATGTCCTTAGTATGTGCATGTGGTTAGAACAAAAAGGAAATGAAAGAAAAGCCATCAAACATACCTAGGGCCGAATGAGTGTTCTATGAGCTTGCATGCATCTATTCTTGCTTCTTGCTTGCTTGGTCGAGCTTGCTAGAGTTCTTGAGTGTCCATATGAACCTTAGGATGATGAGCTTAAGCTATGGAGAGTCAATTTGCAGCTAAGGCCGAAAATTAGAGAGAAAGAGAGCTTGAGAGAATTTTCTTTTTTTTGAGAATAATGCTTGTGTGTGTGTGTCGGCTATAGGGCTTACAAAATCTGAAATTATGCCATCTTTTGAGTATTTTGAATTGTGAGGGATGGGCATGGTGTGGAGGCTGAGAATGGCATGCTTGGGTAGTGTTTTTAGGAGTTTTTTGTGTTTTGTTTTATGTGTTGGTGTCATAGAATGTCTAGAGGAGTTTTTAAATTATGCAATGCTTGTTCAATGCAAGGTGTGGTCGGCCAAGGCATGTGCAATTCTGAATTTTTGATCTTGTTTAAGGCTTATTTTATTGTAGGTTAGATATATTTAATTGTAGGTGCATGGGTTTTTGCGAAAAGATTAAGGAATAAAGAATAAGAATAAGAATAAAGAATATTTGGTGTTTAGTGTTTTGTCTTTTAGTGCATTGACTTGGGATTAAAATATTAGTTAGTAGAGTTTGTGGGATTATTCTATAGTCTAGTGTTTTGTGGTGGATTCTTTATTGATTAGCGTGCGGGCATGTTTTCCTAGGTCTAGGGCACGTACTACGAGGTAGGGCGCGAACTACGAGACGAACGCACATTTTTCAAGTAAATGCACGTAATTCAACACAAGGCATGTAAAATGAGACACGACTCTTAAACCTAGGTCAAGGCACGCAATTCTAGGTTAGGGCACACGAAATGAGGTATCGCCCGCAAATCGAGGTTGGACCTCACATCCTCCCCTCCTTAAAAGAATTTCGTCCCGAAATTCAATATTACCTTTGAAATAATACTGGATACTGTTGCTCCATCTGGTCTCGTCTTTCCGACGTTGCTTCTTCAACTCCATGGTGATCCCACAACCCTTTCACCTTCGGTATAGATTTATTGCGCAACTCCCGATCTTGCTGGTCTAGAATCCGGATGGGCTTCTCTTCATAAGACAAGTTCTCCTGAAGCTGCAACAGCTCAGGCTCCAAGATATGCGATAGATCAGGGTGATACTTCCGTAGCATTGAAACATGAAAGACATCATGAATATTGGAGAGGTTTTGGGGTAGTTCCAGACGATACGCCAATTTGCCAACCTTCTCAATTATCCCAAATGGTCCTACAAACCTCGGGCTCAACTTTCCACCCTTGCCATGTTTAATCAGTCCCCTTTGACGTGATATCTTCAAGAACACCTTGTCACCAACCTCAAACTCGAAATTCTGTCTCCGTCGATCTGCATAACTTTTCTGTCTGCTTTGGGCAGTAAGCATTCGTTTCCAGATAAGGTGGACATTATCAACAGTCTTCATAATTTCTGGTAGAAGGGTCGGGTCAAAAGTCTTCGTCTCAGCTACTTCATCCCAGTATAGTGGGGATCAACACTTACGTCCATACAATGCCTCAAATGGGGTCATCCCGATAGTGGCCTGATAACTGTTATTATAAGCAACTCCGCTAGGGACAGATATTTCTCCCAACCTTTTCCGAAGTCTAAAACACACGCCCTCTGCATATCCTCCAGAATCTGAATAGTTCTTTCGGATTGTCCATCAGTCTAAGGGTGATAAGCCGTGCTGAAACTCAACTTCATTCCCAAAGCTTCTTGCAATCTCTTCCAAAATCGGGAAGTAAAACGAGGATCCTTATCTAATACAATACTCACAGGCATCCCGTGCAACCTTACAATATCTGCCACATACATATCTCCCAGTTTCTCAGGACTATCCTCCTTGTTCATCGGTAAAAAGTGCGCTGACTTAGTCAATCTATCCACTATGACCCAAACGGCGTCATGACCCTTTTGTGACCTGGGCAGGTCCATGACAAAGTCCATAGTTATATGTTCCCATTTCCATCGGGGAATTTCCAACGGTTGAAGTAAACATGCTGGTCATTGATGTTCTGCTTTGACTCTCTGGCAAGTCAAACACCGTGCCACGAACTCAGCAATCTCTCTCTTCATGTTATTCCACCAATAGTGTTGCTTCAAATCCCGGTACATCTTTGTTCCACCGGGGTCGGGTAATTCAATTCATACGGTTTCGGTTTCCTAGAGGCATACACAATCACTCTACCATTTTATATTAACACACAACCCAGTCCTTTCTTAGAAGCATCACTATAGATTACAAAGCTTTGACTCCCTTCAGGCAATATAAGAACAAGTGCGGTAGTTAATCTTTTCTTCAGTTCTTGAAAGCTGTTCTCACACTTGTCATCCCACACGAACTTTGTTTTCTTTTGAGTGAGCTTTGTAAGCAGTCCTACAATCTTTGAGAAATCCTTCACGAACCTCCGATAATAGCCGGCTAAATCGAGAAAACTCCGAACCTCCGTAACATTTTCCGGCTTCTTCCAAGACATCACCGCTTCTATCTTTGCTGGATCCACTGTTATTCCCTCTTGGGATATGATGTGCCCCAAAAATGCAATCTGCTGCAACCAAAATTCGCATTTGCTAAACTTCGCATACAATTGATGCTCTCGAAGTTTTTGCAACACCAATCGCAGATGATGTTCATGCTCAACCTCAGATTTCAAGTATACCAAAATATCATCAATAAAGATCACCACAAATTGGTCCAAGTAGGGTTGAAACACCCTGTGCATCAAGTCCATAAAAGCTGCAGGGGCATTAGTTAGCCCAAATGGCATCACCACAAATTTATAATGCCCATATCTCATCCTAAAAGCCGTTTTAGGCACATCCTCTGTCACGCCCCAACCCGACCTATAGAGATTAGACTAGGGAGTGATCTAAATATTCAAGTCATTTCACGTACTTAATCGTTCATAAAGGTTTAACACTTATCGTTTAGCCTAAACTCCACAAATTCTCCGGAAAAACCGACAGCATAACGGCTGTAATTTGGCTCTTTAGTTTGACCTAATTTTTTAAAGGCCTCCAAACTTTCAATCTCAAATTCATTTCCAACTAAGATTACTATTTATCACCAGTCGAAACGCTTATTAGTTATCTCGAAGTCTCGTTTGATTAACAACCTAGCATGATACTATGTCTCGTTTGTTTGTTAAACCTTGTCACAAAAGTACCTGTTGATCTTACCCTACCAATGAGTACCTGCTTAAGATTGGATAGATTCATTTTACTTAATCCTTTACCTGTTACTTCATAAGCTTGTGATAGATACTAACCAGTAGCGATAGCAAAAATGACCATAAAAGTATCTAACTAGCTATGATCAGTACAAGCCAAAATTAAATCCCAAATTACAACAGGGGTCATTTACAATACAATAACAAGCAACATAAGAAATAGTCTTCAAGCAACATATCGTTCACAAAATGGCCATAGTCAAGTAAGGCACGTAGGGCAAGCAATCATTCCAAGGAGTCATCAATAGGCACATTGTCCTCGGGTACCTGTTCCTGGTCTTCTTCACATGAGATGATAAAAGAGGGTGAGTCCTTATGAACTCAGCGAGGGGGAATGAGAAATACGTTTTGAAACTCTTTTTTCGGTTAACTTATGGAAAACCTCTTTTTGAAAACATGTCAGGTATTACAAGTAATAAGGTACGCAAGGATAAGAATCAAATTGAACAACAGATACAATTACCAATCATTTCAAGGATACGGTGAGCATTTGCTCTCAATATCGATTTCGATACGATTGCTACGGCCGACTTCAATAATCCACTTATCGCTCCCATTTGGGTGTACTCCGGATGTACCCCAAAATCCTACGACCCAACTCTCGGAGGAAGTCTAGCCCCCAAGCGAGAGAGAGAATTGGACAATGGTAGTCATGGTTGCACCGGCAAGCCCGATGCCGCCCTGTGTGCGTGAAACGCTACCACGCCAGAATGAAAGGTTGCAACCTTGTATGCAATGCTCATTTATGACATTTATTATATCACATTAGGAGGGCAACAAAGTAGGTTGCCTACGGGCAGTTATAAGATCGCATGTTGACAAGTAACACGCAAGGCATGCTATGACAGGCAATTTTACTTGTAAAACGCATGGAGTTATATGAATATTAAACGGACAACCATGTAACACATGTGAATCAAGTCATATAACTCATTTTGGGGTTCACGCAATCAAATAATAAGATTATACAACATGCAACGACATCTACGTGGGACCGGGTGCAAGAAAGGCCTACTTATCAACATGTAATCATCGGAATCACATTTAGGGCTATAAAGGCAACTACGGGCAGCCTACTAATCATATAATTAAACATGATATCCATAGGATCAACACTTAGCGAGTTTTCCTAGTCACTAGGGTTTCAATTCATGCTTACCCGTGCGATTAAGCCCCAAGTTGTCCCATAATTAAACTCAAGCCATACATCGATTAATTAAAACATCCTCAAGCATTAAAAACAGTCCACACAACATCCAAGTGCCACAATCCCAATCATTTAATACAACAAGAGAAGTTACAATAATTTTCAAAGCATATCACTAGATGAAAATCTCCCTACAATGGTCTGTTTTCCCACAATCATTTAGACAAGCAAACAATCTCCAATTCCAGTGAACAATATTTCAAATTAAATCTTAAGGAGTGAACTAAATCCAAAAACAAACCTCGCATCATTTGGAGTTCGGGTTCAAGAGTTATAGCCAAAACCGTGAGACTACGCAAAACTGTCCAGATTTATACACATTTCAATACTTGTCATTTTTTAGGGCCTTAGGGTCAGATTTAGCCTTAGTCTATTTCTGACAAACATGTCCAGAACTGAAAAATATAGCAGTCTACCAAATTTCATGTATTTTGGATATCATTTACTAAGTCAAAACTGGTTCGTTCTACAAGAACAGTGAACTGCCAAAAACCTGCTTCATTTTCCCAGATTTTCCAGATTTGGACACCTTTCGATATTTTGCCATTTTGGGGACCTTAGAGTTCAAATTTTCCCTGACCTATTTCTACGAAAAATGCTCAGAACTGGCAAAACTAGTCACCTGCCAAATTTCAAGCATTTTAAACATCAATTACCTGGTCAAATTGACTTCGCTCCAACAAGTCAGAAAACTGCCATTTATGCGATTTCACCTATCTTCAAATTCTAGCCAAATATCTTGCCATGCATGTTTACAAAAGCTCATGTACACATGTATATCACAAGTACAGAGGTAAAAATGGACATATGAAGGCAAGCATGTGGTCTTTGAAAGCTTTTCAAAATAGTTTTAGCCCTCACCTTAGCAAGACAACAATGAAGATGCACAAAGCTCTTGATGATGCACAAGGTCGTCTTTTCTCCTTGCTTAGCTGAGAGACAACTTGAGATTCTCTAATTCCTAACTTAGTAACCATGTTCTTAGTATGTGCAAGTAGCTAGAACAAAAGGAAATGAAATAGAAGTTATCAACATACCTAAGGGCCGAATGAGTGTTCTTTGAGCTTGCATGCATGTTTCTATGCTTCTAGCTTGCTTGGGTCGAGTTCCTTAGTGCCTTGAGTGTCTAGATGAACCTTAGGATGATAAGCTTAAGCTAGGGAGAGTGATGAAGCAGCCAATGCCGAGAGATAGAGAGAATGAATGAGAGCAATTGAAATGTTGTGAGGTATGAAGTGTTGTGTGTGAGTGTGTCGGCCTAGGGCCTTGAAAATTATGAAATTCTCTTAGTCCTTGTGCAATCTTGAAATGTGAGGAAGCATGGAGTGCTTTGGTCAAGAATGGCATGCTTGGGTAGTGTTTTTAGGAGTTTTTTATGCTTTGTTTTATGTGTTGGTGTCATAGAATGTCTAGGAATGTTAATAAATTATGCAATGCTAGTTCAAATGCAAGAAGTGGTCGGCCAAGGCTTGCAAAATTCTAAATTTTTGTCATGTTTTGAGCAATATTATATTGTGTGTTTAGGATGTGCAAAAGAATAAAGAATAAAGAATAAGAATGCTTAGCTTTTGGTGCAATTTCGTCTTTTAGTGAGTTGAATTAGCATTTTAATATTAGTTAGTGGAGTTGTAGGATTAATTAATGATCTAGTGCTTCGTGTAAGATGCTTTCTTGATTAGCGTGTAGACACGCTTTCCTAGGTTTAGGGCACGCACTACGAGGTAAGGCACGAACTACAAGACGAATGTACATTTTCCCAAGAAAATGCGCGCAACCCTAAATGAATGCATGTAATTCAATGCAATGCACATAAAATGAGACACGACTCTTAAATCTAGGTCAAGGCACGCAAATCTAGATAGGACACGTTATTCGGGGTCGTGCCTCACATCCTCCTTTTTGATCCGCAACTAATAGTACCCTTGCCTCAAGTCGAGCTTCGAATACACTTTAGCTCCTTGAAGTTGATCAAACAACTCGTCGATCAGGGGAAGTGGGTATTTATTCTTGACGGTCACCTGGTTCAATCCTTGATAATCGATGCATAGCCTCAACATTCCGTCTTTCTTCTTTACAAATAGGACCGGTGCACCCCACGGAGAAGAACTTGGTTGAACAAACCCCTTCTTCAACAATCCTTGCAATTGGTCCTTCAATTCCTGTAGCTCGGCTGGTGCCATACGATAGGGAGCTTTAGATATCGGTTGGGTGCAAGGCAGTAATTCTATAATGAACTCGATCTCCCGATTTGGGGGTAAACCAGACAATTCTTCTGGAAACACATTCGCATAATCTTTAATCACTGGCATCTCCTCCAACATAACTTTGTCCGACGGCTTGTTGATGAGGTAAGCTAAGTATCCATTACACCCTTTTCTCAAGGATTTCACTGCTTTCGTAGATTAAATGATGGAACTCTCAGTGAAGTCTCTTCGACCTATTACTTCCAATATTGGTTGACCATGTATCTGGAATGTTACAATCTTCATTCGACAATCTAGTTCGGCATGATGCTTTGCCAACCAGTCCATCCCTAAGATGACTTCATAGTCTCGAAAGGGTAACACTATAAGATTGGTTGAGAATTCCCTATCCTTAATTTGGATTTTACATGCTTTACAAGTTGAGCTAGTAACAAGTTTAGAACCCATCGGAGTACCAACTTCTACTTCGTAAAGCAAACATACAACTCGTAATTTCACACGTTGCACACATAAGGGAGTAATAAACGAATGAGTAGCACTCGGATCAATTAGCACCTTAACAGGTTGATTCAGTATCAAGAATGTACCTTCAACAACAACAGTCTCCTCAGGAAGCTTCTCGCACTAAATAGTATAAGCTCAGGCCTGAACTCTAGGAATTGGTGTATTTCCTCTACCAGCTGGTTTAATATGATTTTGTCCTCCTTGCCATTTAGGGCAATCCTTGATCTAATGCTGATCACTGCCACACCGCACACATCGTCCTGACTTCTTCCAGCACTAGGCCTTGGTGTGACCCTTTTGTCACAGTAAGAACAGTTGATAGACTGAGTAGTAGGTGAACTACCTGTGGATCCGCGGGTAGAAGAGGCTGATGGTGCTTTAGTCGGGCCACGGTTATTGACTAGTCTGTTCTGGCTTTGTCCCTGACTGCGACTCTGAGTCTGGAATTTCCTCTGTTGTCCTGGAGGCTGATATGGTTTCTTGTTCGGCTGGCTTGAACTGGCTCTGTGATAACCCGAACCCGGCATGCATTTAATAGCACTTGACTGCATTTGATTAAATGTTTAATTAGTTAAATCAACCAAATTGCACTATTTTCATATTTCTCTTGGAAGCATTTAGTAATTATATATTGAATAATTGAAAGGTTGTTATCTACTTCTATTAATTATAGTAATTGAAATTATTCTCTTGTGATTAATTAAGTGTTATCTTAAATGTTAGGGTTTAATTGTGTTTGACTATGTGTTTATGTTAACCTTCATTTGTAGTTTAATGTTAACTTCATAATTCTTTTAAATGTTCTAGAAATAGTTAAATTGATTATTTTAAATGAATATTGATTACCTTGGTTGTTTTGATTATTTTAATAATCGGTTTTGGTTGTTTTGTGTAAAAATCACTCGGTTTTCAAATAAATGAGAAAAGTAACTCCGAGCCAGAGTAAATTTTAAACTATGATGCTTTCCAAAAATGATATATTTCTTAGATTCTTTGAGAATTAATTGTTATTCTTTTATTGTCGCAACGTGCATTGCATATTAAGGGCGTTATCTAGAAAACGGATTCTAGTCCTCAGCAAATAGTGAAACTAGTATTTAGATGACTTAAATTTTATATTTTAATTGTTACTAGCTAGAATTGATTTCGGTGTTAGTTATTTAGCTTAAAAATGCACAAAAATAGGCCATTTTGACTAGTTTTAAGTTGTTTGACCAACCTTGACCAAAGCTTTGACCCTTTTGACCTTTGACCTATTTAAAATAGCCTAAATAACACCAAAAAAAACAGACCTAAACAGCAGCTTAGCAGGGCCAAAAATGAGGAGAGAAAAAAAAAAGATTTCAAGCCAAAATCTTCATTTCTTTGCGGGAGCTTGCACGGGGTGGTTTCCGAGGCATCCTACGAGGTCTTCCTAGCGTCTAGGAGTGTCTAAGGTGAGGGAAGCATGTTATTTGCGCATTTATACGTTGTGTATGTTAACTTTGTCAATTTTTAGATTTATCCGTAGATCGTTATTTAAAGCGATTTGATGCTTCTAGAATGTTCTTTGGCATTTGTAGAACATGTATTTATAGCTTTGTAACATTTTCTGCGGTTAAATGTTGTGATTGCAAATTAAATTGTTAATTGAATAGTGTTTTATGAATAGTAAAACCTTGAAACGTTGAAGTTGCGCTGTTATGCTTTCTGTTGATGTAGAAATGTGCTAGGTACTCTAGAATGCTAAAATGTGTGGTTTGTTTGGGTTGTGTGTGGAAAAAACGAGAATTATGCCTTTGGGAAAGTCGGGGTCGTTTTGGTCGACTTTAGCATTTTCTTGTTTTGCGTGTTGGCATTGCTTCGGGAGGCCATGGAAGTACTTTTGGTGTGATTATGGCGTTGGTTGGGTGTGTGGTTGTTATAGTTGTAGTTCAAACGAGAAAGGGGAAAATCGGGGCTTTGCGCGAGTTCTAGGGTAAAGTAAGGTTTCGGGGTCTTTAGACGTGCCTTATGGTGACCTAGGAGGGTTGGAAAAGTCGGTTTCCAGAACTCGTGGCTCGTTTGGAAATGGTAGCGTTTTGATAGTTGGGGCCGATTTGTGTTTTTGTGTGTTTTCTTGTCTTTATGCTTATAGAATGCTTAGAATTACTTGGAATACTTGTTTGAGTTGTTTTGGATTGAATTGCTTATCAAATTGCTGCTATTGCGTGCGAGAGTAACCTACTTTGTTATTCTCCCACGTGTGGCTTTATCGCTTGTTTATTGTCTTGTATCGAGTCTTGCATTGCATAGTGTCTCACGCGTGAGTGATGGGCCTCTCTGGGTAGCCTTGGGTTGCCAGTGTTGGTTGCTCTAGCTCCGCTGCTATTCCCTTTCTCGCTTGGGTTGCCTCCCAGGGAGATTTGGGTCGTAGGTTGATGGATACTTCCGGGGTATTCCAAACTGGTGTTATAAGGTGGTTTGGGCCGGCGCGTCATCGTTAAAGTCATCGGAATCGTGATCGGTACATTACTCGCTCGAGTGAACCATAGCCTTCAAAGTGTGGTATAGCTTTGATTGGTTGTGTTAATGCTTTCTTTAGTTGTTTAATTGTATTGTTGTTTACATTGTATACCTTTTATTGATTGTATTGCTTAACTGTACCTTTTTGCATTGCACGATCTTCTTTCTCTCCACTTCGATATCTGTCTCGCCCTCACTGAGTATACGTGTTGTGTATACTCACTCCTCACCACCACATTTCAGGAAATGGCATGTTAGTTGGAAGGTCGTGATTTCGTGGAAGTTGGTGCCTGAAGAGGTGGCTTGCGTGCCTATGTGGCTTGGGTGTCGAGGTTGGGAAGTTATATGCTTTCATATGTTGTATGTATTTAATGCTAAAAGTATGTAATTTAAGTTTCATTAGATTGTTGAAGTAGTTTGATAAGTTAGATTATGTATATAGTTATTATAACTTAACTTCAAATGCATGTTTGTAATGTCCAAAAGAAAAGAACTAGAATGGCATGATAGTCTATTTTATGTAGTAGCTTAGTATGGTTTAATTTTCAAGTTTGAATGTACTTGTCAAAATGAAAAGAGATAGGTTAGCTTTTAAATTTGAAATGTATGTATACGTGCTGAGTTTAAATTGTTGAGAACCGAGGCTCGGATGGCCTTGAGGAAGTTTTGTATGGTTGGACACGGTGTTGGTCCATTTAAATGCTATTACAGGTTTTGCATTTTGCGTAGAAATAGGGGAGACTCCGTCCGTGTTCCCTGAAAATCTATGCCCGAGTTTGGTTTGGGTTGTGTTTAGATTGATTGACAGAACTCCCGGTCTCGAGAGGGATCGGTGTATTACAGGTGGTATCAGAGCTTGTTTAGCTCATAAGCCGGGACAGGGTCCTCGGTCTGGTGGGTAGTAGTCCTTGAATGTGTGCTTGTTAAGTGTGTCTTGAAAGTGCATGCTTGTATGTGAGATTGTGTGTCTTGACATGAATGTGCTCCTATGTGATATAGTTATGTGTTATGTGTTAATTGTGTGCTAAGTGAAGTAAAGTGTCTAGTTGTGCATTGAATTGACCTATCGAATTGGCATTGTGAATCGAATTGATCTCGTGAATTGTTATTTGCTTGAAGTATTGCTTGTAATGTGTGTTTTAAAATGTCTTGAATTGATTATGTTATGCTTGACTTGATTGCCGTGCTTGGGTGACTTTGTTGAATAAACTATTTTGTAAACTTGTTTGCATAATAGTTTAAGGCATATGTATAACTGTGATATATTGGCATTCATACATGTCCTATGGAAATGGTAAGTAAGTCCTCTTCCTCCCCTGAAGAAAGTGGTTCACCTCTGGCTTTTCAAGGTGTATGGATTGGCAGGAAATGAATGGTATTTGGCTAGCCTTTATTTGGGAATTGGTGTTTGCTTTTGGAGCTCGGTTATTGGCGAATCTCTATGGCCTCCTCTGTGCTTAACAATTGTGAAAGAGTAGCTTTCTCTTGGGGGTTTTATTTGGTTATTCTTTGGAGCATTCTTTGGTTTTCTTAATGGGTGTTCTTTGGGGACTTTTGTTGGCACTACTTGGTGGACTTGGCTATTGGATTTTCAGTTGAACTTACTGCATGGTATTATCTATGGTATATGTGTCTTGGTCTTTATTGGAGTGCTACTGGTATTCCTTATTGGAAAATTCTTCAATGGCATTCTCTAGGATTCTTAGTGGCCATTTATTTAGTATTACTTATTGGGCAATTCTTAGTACTTTCTTACTGGAGCATTGTTCGGGTATTCTCTTTGGCATCCCTCGGTTGATTTGGTAACTGGAATTCCTATCAGACTCATTTTCTCATATTACTTACGGTATTCTTTGGAATTCTTATCGGGCATTTTACTAGTATTTTTCCTTATTGGCATTTATTGGAAGATCCTACACTTGGAATTCTGCTTGGACATATTATCTTGTACTGTTTACGCCTTCTCCTTCGGCCTTTCCACTCAGGGGAATCTATATTTGCTATTTGACTAAGATGTTGCGGTAGGAACACAGTGATTGGAAGATTTCATTTAGAGGTTGGCCTTTGGTATTCTTCTATATAATCCTTTACAGAACTTTCAGCTGGGTATATTTATGGTAGTCAGTACTGCATGAGGTGTATCTACTCTGGCTATCTCTTAACTTTCTTATTTGGTACTTGTTAGACTTCTATTGAAGATTCTTAAATAGGGTACTCCTTCGATACTCTTCCTGCCATTAGTATGTGGTATTGATGATATCTACAGTGTCTTTGCTTCAGTCTTTAGTTGGTATTTCCTCGGCATTCTTGATTGGAATTTCTATTCGGGATTTCCTACGGGCATTCTTATATATTATCTTGCTCAGCAACCGATGAAGATTAGTCAGAATTGGATTTCAGATGATGCTGAGTTCTATTGGAAGAAGAATTGCGAGGACGCAATTGTTTTAAGGGGGGAAGGATGTGATAACCCGAACCCGGCATGCATTTAATAGCACTTGACTGCATTTGATTAAATGTTTAATTAGTTAAATCAACCAATTTGCACTATTTTCATATTTCTCTTGGAAGTATTTAGTAATTATATATTGAATAATTGAAAGGTTGTTATCTACTTCTATTAATTATAGTAATTGAAATTATTCTTTTGTGATTAATTAAGTGTTATCTTAAATGTTAGGGTTTAATTGTGTTTGACTATGTGTCTATATTAACCTTCATTTGTAGTTTAATGTTCACTTCATAATTCTTTTAAATGTTCTAGAAATAGTTAAATTGATTATTTTAAATGAATATTGATTACCTTGGTTGGTTTGATTATTTTAATAATCGGTGTTGGTGGTGTTGTGGTAAAATCACTCGGTTTTCAAATAAATGAGAAAAGTAACTCCGAGTCGGAGTAAATTTTAAACTATGATGCTTTCCAAAAATGATATATTTCTTAGATTCTTTGAGAATTAATTGTTATTCTTTTATTGTCGCAACGTGCATTGCATATCGAGGGCGTTAGCTAGAAAACGGATTCTAGTCCTCAGCAAATAGTGAAACTAGTATTTAGATGACTTAAATTTTATATTTTAATTGTTACTAGCTAGAATTGATTTTGGTGTTAGTTATTTAGCTTAAAAATGCACAAAAATAGGCCATTTTGACTAGTTTTAAGTTGTTTGACCAACCTTGACCAAAGCTTTGACCCTTTTGACCTTTGACCTCTTTAAAATAGCCTAAATAACACAAAAAAAAACAGACCTGAACAGCAGCTTAGCAGGGCCGAAAATGAGGAGAGAAAAAAAAAGATTTCAAGCCAAAATCTTCATTTCTTCGCGGGAGCTTACACGGGGTGGTTTCCGAGGCGTCCTACGAGGTCTTCCTAGCGTCTAGGAGCGTCTAAGGTGAGGGAAGCATGTTATTTGCGCATTTATACGTTGTGTATGTTAACTTTGTCAATTTTTAGATTTATCCGTAGATCGTTATTTAAAGTGATTTGATGCTTCTAGAATGTTCTTTGGCATTTGTAGAACATGTATTTATAGCTTTGTAACATTTTCTCCGGTTAAATGTTGTGATTACAAATTAAATTGTTAATTAAATAGTGTTTTGTGAATAGTAAAACCTTGAAACGTTGAAGTTGCGCTGTTATGCTTTCTGTTGATGTAGAAATGTGCTAGGTACATTAGAATGCTAAAATGTGTGGTTTGTTTGGGTTGTGTAGTGAAAAAAACGAGAATTATGCCTTTGGGAAAGTCGGGGTCGTTTTGGTCGACTTTAGCGTTTTCTCGTTTTACGTGTTGGCATTGCTTCGGGAGGCCATGGAAGCAATTTTGGTGCGATTATGGCGTTGGTTGGGTGTTTGGTTGCTATAGTTGTAGTTCAAATGAGAAAGGGGGAAATCGGGGCTTTGCGCGAGTTCTAGGGTAAAGTAAGGTTTCGGGGTCTTTAGACGTGCCTTATGGTGACCTAGGAGGGTTGGCGAAGTCGGTTTCCAGAACTCTTGGCTCGTTTGGAAATGGTAGCGTTTTGATAGTTGGGGCCGATGTGTGTTTTCATGTGTTTTCTTGTCTTTATGCCTATAGAATGCTTAGAATTACTTGGAATACTTGTTTGAGTTGTTTTGGATTGAATTGCTTATCAAATTGCTGCTATTGCGTGCGAGAGTAACCTACTTTGTTATTCTCCCACGTGTGGCTTTATCGCTTGTTAATTGTCTTGTATCGAGTCTTGCATTGCATAGTGTCTCGCGCGTGAGTGATGGGCCTCTCTGGATAGCCTTGGGTTGCCAGTGTTGGTTGCTCTAGCTCCGCTGCTATTCCCTTTCTCGCTTGGATTGCCTCCCAGGGAGATTTGGGTCGTAGATTGATGGATACTTCCGGGGTATTCCAAACTGGTGTTATAATGTGGTTTGGGCCGGCTCGTCATCGTTAAAGTCATCAGAATCGTGATCGGTACATTACTTGCTCGAGTGAACCATAGCCTTCAAAGTGTGGTATAGCTTTGATTGGTTGTGTTAATGCTTTCTTTAGTTGTTTAATTGTATTGTTGTTTATATTGTATGCCTTTTATTGATTGTATTGCTTAACTATACCTTTTTGCATTGCACGATCTTCTTTCTCTCCACTTCGATATATGTCTCGCCATCACTGAGTATACGTGTTGTGTATACTCACTCCTCACCACCACATTTCAGGAAATGCCATGTTAGCTGGAAAGTTCGTGATTTCGTGAGAGTTGTTGCCTAAAGAGTTGTCTTGCGTGCCTATGTGGCTTGAGTGTCGAAGTTGTGAAGATATATGCTTTCATATGTTGTATGTATTTAATGCTAAAAGTATGTAATTTAAGTTTCGTTAGATTGTTGAAGTAGTTTGATAAGTTAGATTATGTATCTAGTTATTATAACTTAACTTCAAATGCATGTTTGTAATGTCCAAAAGAAAAGAACTAGAATGGCATGATAGTCTATTTTATGTAGTAGCTTAGTATGGTTTAATTTTCAAGTTTGAATGTACTTGTCAAAATGAAAAGAGATAGGTTAGCTTTTAAATTTGAAATGTATGTATACGTGCTGAGTTTAAATTGTTGAGAACCGAGGCTGGGATGGCATTGAGGAAGTTTTGTATGGTTGGACACGGTGTTGGTCCATTTAAATGCTATTACAGGTTTTACATTTTGCCCAGAAACAGGGGAGACTCCGTCCGTTTTCCCTGAAAATTTATGCCCGGGTTTGGTTTGGGTTGTGTTTAGATTGATTGACAGAACTCTCGGTCTCGAGAGGGATCGGGGTGTTACAGTATCAAGTTTCCTCTTCTCAACTCGGGAAGCAGCATAAATGAGAGCAGAATAGGTAGCAAAGTCATGCGAGCCAACTGATCCTGGATTTCTGGCCTCAACCCATTCGTAAATTTCTACATCTTCGCCTCAGGGGTATTGACCATGTATTGAGCATAACGGGACAGTCGATCAAAACGAGCCTTATACTGGGCCACCGTCATGTTACCCTGGTTCAAGTGCATGAATTCTTCAATTCGCCTCTGCCTGGAAACTATAGGTACATATTTCTCCTTGAATGCCTTAACGAAATTACCCCACAAGCGAGGTGTATGATCAGTTTCCCAAAGTGCCTTCACAGTGTGCCACCAATGCTCAGCACCCCCGTACAACAGAAACACAGTGAACTCAACCTTTTCTTCATCAGTATAGTCAAGTGGCCTGAAAATCCTTTCAATCTCGGATAGCCAAGCCTCGGCCTTTTCATCATCAACTTCCCCGTAGAATTTGGACGGGCGAAAGTCAAGGCACTCCCGCATTCTACTATTTCTCCCATTGTTACCACCATTCTTGTTATTGTTGTTGTTGTTGTTTGCTTCACGTACATCTTGACGTTCCATCACTTGCGACACGCGATCCATAGCATTCGCCATTATGTTAAACATGGCCATGCTGGGGTTAGTTTGATGAGCATCTCCGGCTTCTTGGGGCTCACCGCTCCTATTAGTATTGCGGGTACTAGGGCCAGCCATCTATAGGCATACATTAGTAGGCACAATTTATTGGAATACGACAAAAAAAGAATTCAATGCATAAGGTATGCAACATACAATTTTACATAGACATACAATTCTCAAAATAGTTGAGACATGTTAACCACATAAGCACATAGAAACAAAGAAGGCACAATTGATATTGTCACACAATAACACACATAAACAAGTCATCCTAATAACCTTAGGGCTTCTACCCATGGTCCGAGAGTTAAACCCAGCTTAAGCAATCTAAGCTCTGATACCATTTCTATGAGGTGTCACGCCCCAACCCGACCTATAGAGGTTAGACTAGGATGTGATCAAAACATTCATATCATTTCACGTACTTAATCGTTCATTAAGGCTTAACACTTAACGTTAGCCTAAAATTTCAAAAATTCTCCGAAAAACCGGCAGCATAACAGCTGTAATTGGGCTCTTTAGTTTGACCTAATTTTCTAAAGGCCTCAAAACTTTCAATCTCAAATTCATTTCCAACTAAGATTACTATTTATCACCAATCGAAATGCCTACTAGTTATCTCGAAGTCTCGCTTGATTAACAACCTAGCGTGATAACTATGTCTCGTTTGTTTGTCAATCCTTGTTACAAAAGTACATGTTGATCTTAGCTTACCGATGTGTACCTGCTTAACATTGGATGGATTCATTTTACTTAATCATTTTACCTAATACTTCATAAGCCTGTGATAGATACTAAACCAGTAGCAAAATGAGCAAATAGGGTGTCTGTCTAGTTAATATCAGTACAAATCAAAATTAGACCCCAAACTACAACGGGGGTCATTTATAATAATGACAGTAAGCAACACAAGAAATAGTCTTCAATACAACATATCATTCACAAAATAGCCACAGTCAAGTAAGGCACGTAGGGCAGACAATCACTCCAAGGAGTCATCGATAGGCACGTTATCCTCAGATACCTGTTCCTAATCTTCTTCACCTGAGATCATAAAAGAGGGTGAGTCCTTATGAACTCAGCGAGGAGGAACGAGAAATAAGTTTTGAAACTCTTTTTCCGATTCAACTTATGAAAACCCTTTTTGCAAGCATGACAAATAACGCAAGCAAGTTCATAATGGAACATAAAAGTAAAAGAACACAATTACCCGTCTTTCCTCCCTGGGGTCCTCTAGGAATCAAGCGAGAGTACTTATACACATAGTGGAAAGGATACAGTGAGCTTTTGCTCTCAGTTCATTTCCAGTATCAGTTGACGCGGCCGACTTCAAATCATCCACTTACCACGCCAAATGGGTGTACTCCGGATATACCTCAAAATCCTACGACCCAACTCTCTGAGGAAGTCTAGCCCCCAAGCGAGAGAGGGAATTGGACAATGGTAGTCACGGTTGCACCGGCAAGACAGATGCCGCCCGGTGTGCGTGAAACGCTACCACACCAGAATAAAAGGTTGCAACCTTGTATGCAATGCATATTTATGACATTTTATATATCACATTAGGAGGACAACAAAGTAGGTTGCCTCCGAGTAGTCATAAGATTGCACATTGACAAGTAAACAAGCGAGGCATGCTATGATAGGTAATTTCACTTGTAAGGCAAATGGAGTTATATGAATATTAAACGGGCAGCCATGTAACACACGTAAATCAAGTCATATAACTCATTTTGGGGTTCAGGAAATCAAATAATAAGGTCATACAACATGCAACGACATTTACGTGCGACCGGGTGCAAGAAAGGTCTACTTGTCAACATGTAATCATCGGAATCACATTTAGGCTATAAGGACAACTACGGGCAGCCCACCAATCACATAATTAAACACGATAACCATAGGATCAACACTTAGCGAGTTTTCATAGTCACTAGGGTTTCAATTCATGCTTACCCGTGCGATTAAGCCACAAGTTGTCACGTAATTAAGTCAAAGCCATGCATCGATTAATTAAACATCCTCAATCATTCAAAACAGTCCACACAACATCCAAGTGCCACAATCCCAAGCATTTAATACCACAAGATAATTTACAATAACTTTCAAGGCATATCACTAGATAAAAACCTCACTGCAATGGTCTGTTTTCCCACAATCATCTAGACAAGCAAACAATCTCCAATTTCAGTGAAAAAAATTTCAAATTAAATCTTATTAAGTGAGCTAAATCCAGAAACAAACCTTGCATCATTTGGAATTCGGATTCAAGAGTTATAGCCAAAACCGTGAGACTACGCAAAACTGTCCAAATTTGTACACATTTCCATACTTGTCATTTTTGTAGGCCTTAGGGTCCGATTTAGCCTTAGTCTATTTTTGACAAAAATGTCCAGAACTGAAAAATATAGAAACCTACAAAATTTTATGCATTTTAGATATCATTTTCTAAGTAAAAACTGGTTCGTTCTATAGGGACAGTGAACTGCCAAAAACCTGCTTCATTTTCCAGATTTTTCCAGATTTTACAGATTTAGACACCTTTCGATATTTTTCCATTTTGGAGACCTTAGAGTCAAAATTGGCCTTAGCCTATTTCTACTAAAAATGCTCAGAACTTGAAAAAATAGTCACCTACCAATTTTCATGCATTTTCAACATCATCTACCAGGCCAAATTCACTTGCTCTAACAAGTCAGAAATCTGCCATTTTCGCGATTTCACCTATCTTCAAATTCTAGCTAAATGTCTTGCCATGCATGGTTACAAAAGCTCATGTATGCACACATACCACAAGTACAGAGGTAGAAATAAACATATGAAGGCATGCATGTGGTTTTTGAAGCTTTAAAAAAAAAAGATTAACCCTCACCTTAGCCTATTGACAACAAATGATGCTCAAAACTCTTGAAGATGCACAAATGGTCTTCTCTCCTTGTTTGGCCGAGGGATATTGCTTGATTTCCTCAATTCCTAGCTAAGTTACCATGTCCTTAGTATGTGCATGTGGTTAGACCAAAAAGGAAATGAAAGAAAAGCCATCAAACATACCTAGGGCCGAATGAGTGTTCTATGAGCTTGCATGCATCTATTCTTGCTTCTTGCTTGCTTGGTCGAGCTTGCTAGAGTTCTTGAGTGTCTAGATGAACCTTAGGATGATGAGCTTAAGCTATGGAGAGTCAAGTTGCAGCCAAGGCCAAAAATGAGAGAGAGAGAAAGCTTGAGAGAATTTTTTTTTTTTTAGAATAATGCTTGTGTGTGTGTGTCGGCTATAGGCCTTGCAAAATCTGAAATTATGTCATATTTTGAGTATTTTGAATTGTGAGGGATGGGCATGGTGTGGAGGCCGAGAATGGCATGCTTGGGTAGTGTTTTTAGGAGTTTTTTATGCTTTGTTTTATGTGTTGGTGTCATAGAATGTCTAGGGGAGTTTTTAAATTATGCAATGCTTGTTCAATGCAAGGTGTGGTCGGCCAAGGCATGTGCAATTCTGAATTTTTGGTCTTGTTTAAGGCTTATTTTATTGTAGGTTAGATATATTTAATTGTAGGTGCATGGGTTTTTGCGAAAAGATTAAGGAATAAAGAATAAGAATAAGAATAAAGAATGTTTGGTGTTTAGTGTTTTGTCCTTTAGTGCATTGACTTGGGATTAAAATATTAGTTAGTGGGTTTGTAGGATTATTCTATTGTCTAGTGCTTCGTGTAGAATTCTTTATTGATTAGTGTGCGGGCATGTTTTCTTAGGTCTAGGGCACGCACTACGAGATAGGGCACGAACTACGAGACAAACACACGTTTTTCAAGTAATTGCACATAATTCAACACAAGGCAAGTAAAACGAGACACGACTCTTAAACCTAGGCCAAGGCACGCAATTCTAGGTTAAGACACACGAAATGAGGTATTGCCTACAAATCGAGGTCGGGCCTCACATGAAGTGAAGTTGTCTTGCCCAAGGTGCCGTGTGATTCAGTAATAGAAATGTGATAGATTAGGTTGTCGTCCTTTTTGCAGCTCCTAACATATGATCCGGGACGGAAAAACAGCGCAAAAGAAGAAAAGTGTCCCAAAACTGATGAAAATGTTCAATTTTGGGCTCCGAAAATAGGCGCAACCAAGCAAGCTTGGTACCCCCATCGTAGAGCTCTCGGAGAGCTTTTCAACGGTATGTTGTACACCGCGTAACTCCTTACGGATCAAAAGTTATGGGCACCGCAGTAAGGGATACCTAGTCACAAGCCCCACGCCCTCGGGTTGAGGGCCTAGCCTCTACGTGAAGTGAAGTTGTCTTGCCCAAGGTGTTGTGTCATTCTGAAATAGAAATGTGATGGATTAGTTTGTCGTCCTTTTCGTCACTCACGACGTACGATCCGGGATGAAAAAACAACGCAAAAGAAGAAAATTGTCTAGAAACTTATGAAAATGTTTGATTTTGGGCAACGAAAATTGGTGTAGCCGAGCAGGCAAGGTGTCCCCATCGTAGAGCTCTCAGAGAGCTTTCCAACGGTATGCCATGCGCTGCGTAACTCCCTACGGATCAAAAGTTATGGGCACCGTAGCGACGGATACCTTGTCACAAGCCCCATGCCCTCTGTTTGCGGGCCCAGCCTCTACGTGATGTGAAGTCATCTTGCCCAAGGTGTCGTGTGATTCGGTAATAGAAATGTGATGGATTAGGTTGTCATCCTTTTCGCGGCTTACGACGTACGATCCGGGACGAAAAAACAGCACAAAAAAAGAAAAGTGTCCTAAAACTTATGAAAATGTTCAATTTTGGTCTTCGAAAATAGGCGTAACCAAGCAGGCTAGGGGCCCCTAACGTAGAACTCTCAGAGTGCTTTCCAACGGTATGCTGTGCGCTGCGTAACTCCTTACGGATCAAAAGTTATGGGTACCGTAGCGACGGATACCTGGTCATAAGCCCCACACCTTATGTTTGTGGGCCCAGCCTCTACATGAAGTGAATTTGTCTTGCCCAAGGTGTCGTGTGATTCGGTAATAGAAATGTGATAGAATAGGTTGTCGTCCTTTTCGCGGCTCACGATGTACGATCTGGGATGGAAAAACAGCACAAAAGAAGAAAAGTATCCCAAAATTGATGAAAATGTTCGATTTTGGGCTAAGAAAATAGGCGCAGCCAAGCAGGCTTGGTGCCCCCGTCGTAGAGCTCTCGAAGAGCTTTCCAACGGTATGCTCTGCGCCGCGTAACTCCTTACAAATCAAAAGTTAAGGGCATCGGAGCAACGGATACCTGGTCACAAGCCCGACGCCATCGGTTTGCGGGCCCAGCCTCTACATGAAGTGAAGTTGTCTTGCCCAAGGTGCCATGTGATTCGGTAATAAAAATGTGTTGGATTAGGTTGTCATCCTTTTCGCAGCTCACGACGTACGATCCGGGTCAGAAATATAGCATAAAAGACGAAAATTATCCCAAAACTTACGAAAATGTTCAATTTTGGGCTCCAAAATTAGGCGCAGCCAAGCAAGCTAGGTGCCCCCATCGTAGAGCTCTCAGAGAGCTTTGCAACAGTATGTCGTGCGCCGCGTAACTCCTTACGGATCAAAAGTTATGGGTACCGGAGTGACGGATACCTAGTCACAAGTCCAACGCCCTCTGTTTGCTGGCCCAGCCTCTATGTGAAGTAAAGTCATCTTGCCCAAGGTGCCATGTGATTTGGTAATAGAAATGTGATGGATTAGGTTGTCGTCCTTTTCGCAGCTCACGACGTACGATCCGGGACAAAAAAACAGCGCAAAAAAAGGAAAGTGTCCCAAAACTTATGAAAATGTTCAATTTTGGGCTCCGAAAATAGGCGTAACCGAGCAGGCTAGGTGCCCCCATCGTAGAGCTCTCGGAGAGCTTTCCAACGGTATGCTGTGAGCCGCATAACTTCTTACGGATCAAAAGTTGTGGGCACCGGAGCAACAGATACCTCGTCGAAAACCCTACGCCTTCTATTTGTGGGCCCAGCTTCTACGTGAAGTGAAGTTGTCTTGCCCAAGGTGTCGTGTGATTCTGTAATAGAAATGTGATAGATTAGGATGTCTTGCTTTTCGAGGCTCACGACGTACGATCCAGGACGAAAAAATAGCGCAAAAGAAGAAAAGTGTCCCGAAACTGATGAAAATGTTCAATTTTGGGCTCCAAAAATAGAAGCAACCGAGCATACTTGTTGCCCACGTCGTAGAGCTCTCGGAGAGCTTTCCAACAGTATGCTGTGCGCCGCGTAACTCCTTACGGATCAAAAGTTATGGGTAACGGAGCTACGGATACCTAGTCTCAAGCCCAGCCTCTACGTGAAGCGAAGTTGTCTTGCCCAATGTGCCATGGGATTCGGTAATAGAAATGTGATGGATTAGGTTGTCGTCCTTTTCGCGACTCACGATGTACGATTTGGGACGGAAAAATCGTGCAAAAGAGGAAAAGTGTCCCGAAACTGATGAAAACGTTCGATTTTAGGCTCCGAAAATGGGTGCAGTGTGAGGCCCGACCTCGATTTGCGTGCGATATCTCATTTCATGTGCCCTAACCTAGATTTGCGTGCCTTGACCTAGGTTTAAGAGTCGTGTTTTATTTTGTGTGCCTTGCATTGAGTTACGTGCATACATTTAAGGTTGCGTGCGTTTACTTGGGAATCGTGCATTTGTCTCGTAGTTCATGCTTTACATCGTAGTGCATGCCCTAAACCTAGAAAAGCATGCATGCACGCTAATCAAGAAAGCATCTTGCACGAAGCACTAGATTATTAATTAATCCTACAACTCCACTAACTAATATTAAAATGCTAATTCAACTCACTAGAAGACGAAATCTCACAAAAAGTTAAACATTCTTATTCTTTATTCTTTAATTCTTTGCATATTCCAAGCACATACAATAAAATAAACCTTAACCAAGACAAAATTTGAGAATTTATCCTTACCTTGGCCAACCACTCCTTGCATTTTGATAAGCCTTTGCATAATTAAAAACATTACAAGACAAACTATGACAAATCACTTCAAACAATGCAAAAAAAAATATGAAATCAAGCATTATTTTATCCTCCACCATGCTTCACCTTTTCGATTGCCCATGCTAGACAATTCAAAATATGCTCTTGAAGACACAAACATCAGAAGTCTTGAAGCTCAAGGCCGACACACTCACAACCACCAACATTTCTTTCTTTGCAAACATTCTCTCATGCTCAATTCCTCTCTCTCTCTCTCTCGGCCTAGGCTGCTTCATCACTCTCCCTAGCTTAAGCTCATCATCCTAAGGTTCATCAAGACATTCAAGACACTAAGGAACTCGACCAAGCAAGCTAGAAGCAAAAAGACATACATGCAAGCTCATAGAACCTTCATTTTGGCTTAGGTATGTTTGATAGCTTCTATTTCATTTCCTTTTTGTTCTAACCACATGCACACACTAAGGACATGGTAACTCAGCTAGGAATTAAAGAAATCAAGCATTATCCCTCGGCCAAACAAGGAGAGAAGACCATTTGTGCATCTTCAAGAGTTTTGAGCATCATTTGTTGTCAATAGGCTAAGGTGAGGGTTAATCCTTTTTAAAAGCTTTCCAAAACCACATGCATGCCTTTAAATGTCTATTTTTTTACCTCTGTACTTGTGATATATGTGTGTACATAAGCTTTGTAAACATTCATGGCAAGATATTTGGCTAGAATTTGAAGATAGGTGAAATCGCGTAATTGGCAGTTTTCTGACTTGTTGGAGTGAAGTGAATTTGACCAGGTAAATGATGTTGAAAATACGTGAAATTTGGTAGGCAACTATTTTTGCCGGTTCTAAGCATTTTTCATAGAAATAGGCCAAGGCCAATATTAAATCTAAGGTCCCCAAAATGGTAAAACATCGAAAGGTGTCCAAATCTGGAAAATCTAGGAAAACGGAGTAGGTTTTTGGCAGTTCGCTGTCCCTGTAGAATGAACCAGTTTTGACTTAGTAAATGATATCTAAAATGCATGAAATTTGGTATATTGCTAGATTTGTCAGTTCTGGACATTTTTGTCAGAAATAGACTAAGGCTAAATCTGACCCTAAGGTCCTAAAAAACGACAAGTATTGAAATGTGTAGAAATCCAGACAGTTTTGCGTAGTCTCACGGTTTTGGCTAAAACTCTCGAATCCGAACTCCAAATGATGCTAGGTTTGTTCCTGGATTTAGTTCACTCCTTAAGCTTTAATTTGACATTTTGCTCACTAGAATTGGAGATTGTTTGATTGTCTAAATGATTGGGGAAAATAGACTATTGCAACGAGATTTTTGTTTAGTGATATGCTTTGAAAATTATTGTAACTTCTCTCGTTGTATTAAATGCTTGGGATTGTGGCACTTGGATGTTGTGTGGACTGTTTTGGATGATTGAGGGTGTTTTAATTAATCGATGCATGGCTTGAGTTTAATTACGTGTCAACTTGTGGCTTAATCGCACGGGTAAGCATGAATTGAAACCCTACTGACTATGAAAACGCGCTAAGTGTTGATCCTATGGTTATTGTGTCTAATTATGTAATTGGGGGGCTGCCCGTAGTTGTCCTTATAGCCCTAAATGTGATTCCGATGATTACATGTTGACAAGTAGAACTTTCTTGCACCCGGTCCCACGTAGATGTTGTTGCATGTTGTATGAACTTATTATTTGATTGCGTGAAACCCGAAATGAGTTATATGACTTGATTCACATGTGTTACATGGCTGTCCATTTAACATTCATGTAACTCCATGTGCCTTACAAGTGAAATTACCTGTCATAGTATGCCTTGTGTGTTTACTTGTCAACGTGCGATTTTATAACTGCTCGGAGGAAACCTACTTTGTTGTCCTCCTAATGTGATATGTTAAATGTTATAAATGTGCATTGCATACAAGGTTGCAACCTTTCATTATGGCATGGTAGCGTTTCACGCACGCCGGGTGGCATCGGGCTTGCCGGTGCTACCGTGACTACCATGGTCCAATTCCCTCTCTCACTTGGCATTCCACCCTCGGAGAGTTGGGTCGTAGGTTTTTGGGGTACATCCGAAGTACACCCAAATGGGAGCGATAAGTGGATTATTAAAGTCAGCCACAACAAATCGTATCGAAATCGATATTGAGAGCAAATGCTCACCGTTTCCTTGAGATGATTGGTAATTGTATCTGTTGCTCAACATGATTCTTATACTTTGCGTACCCTACTACTTGTAATACGTGACATGTTTTCAAAAGGGGTTTTTCATAAGTTAACCGGAAAAAGAGTTTCAAAACGTATTTCTCGTTCCCCCTCGCTGAGTTCATAAGGACTTACCCTCTTTTATCATCTCAGGTGAAGAAGACCAGGAACAGGTATCCGAGGACAACGTGCTTATTGATGACTCCTTGGAATGATTACTTTCCCTACGTGTCTTACTTGAATATGACCATTTTGTGAACGATATGTTGCTTGAAGACTATTTCTTATGTTGCTTGTTGTTGTATTTGAAATGACCCCCGTTGTAATTTGGGGTCTAATTTTGGCTTGTACTGATCATAACTAGATACACACTCTTCTAGTCATTTTGCTATCGCTACTTTGGTTTAGTATTTATCACAGACTTATGAAGTATTAGATAAGAGTTAAGTAAAATGAATTTATCCAATCTTAAGCAGGTACTCATTGTTAAGCTATGATCAACAGGTACCGGTGTAACTAGATTGACAAATAAACGAGGCATAGTATCATGCTAGGTTATTAGTCAAATGAGGCTTCGAGATAACTAGTAGGCACCCCGATTGGTGATAAATAATAATCTTAGTTGGAAATGAATTTGAGATTGAAAGTTTTGAGGCGTTTAGAGAATTAGGTCAAACTAACGAGCCCAATTACAACTGTTATGCTACCGGTTTTCTGGAGAATTTTTGGAGTCTAGGCTAAACGTTAAGTGTTAAACCTTTGTGAATGATTAAGTACGTGAAATGACTTGAATGTTTAGATCACTCCCTAGTCTAACCTCTATAGGTCGGGTTGGGGCGTGACACCTTAGAGAAATGGTATCAGAGCTTAGATTGCTTAAGCCAGGTTTAACTCTCGGACCAATAGCTTTTTAACGGTATTGCTGTGCGACGCGTAACTCCTTACGGATCAAAAGTTATGGGTACCGGAGTGACGGATACCTAGTCACAAGCCCCACGCCCTTTGTTTGCGAGACCAGCCTCTATGCAAAGTGAAGTTGTCTTGCCCAAGGTGCCATGTGATTTGATAATACAAATGTGATGGATTAGGTTTTCATCCTTTTTGCGGCTCACGACGTACGATCCGAGATGAAAAAACAGCACAAAAGAAGAAAAGTGGCCTAAAACTTATGAAAAAGATCAATTTTGGGCTTTAAAAATAGGCGCAACGGAGCAAGCTTGCCGTCCCCGTCGTAGAGCTCTTGGGGAGCTTTGCAACGGTATGCTGTGTGCCACAAAAAACTCCTTACGGATCAAAAGTTATGGGCACCAAAACGATGGAGACCTGGTCACAAACTCTACGCCCTCGGTTTGTTGGCCCAACCTCTACGTGAAGTGAAGTTGTCTTGCCCAAGTTGCAGTGTGATTCGGTAATAGAAATGTGATGGATTAGGTAGTCATCCTTTTCGCAGCTCACGACGTACGATCCGTGACGAAAAAATAGCGTAAAAGAAGAAAAGTGTCCCAAAACTTATGAAAATGTTCGAATTTGGGCTCCGAAAATAGACGCAACCGAGAAGGCTTGGTGTCCCCATCGTAGAGCTCTCAGAGAGCTTTCCAACGGTATGCTGTGCGCCACGTAACTCCTTACAGATCAAAAGTTATAGGCACCAGAGCGACGGATACCTAGTCACAAGCCCCACGCCCTCTGTTTGCGGGCCTAGCCTCTACGCAAAGTGAAGTTGTCTTGCCCAAGGTGCCGTGTGATTCGATAATACAAATGTGATGGATTAGGTTTTCGTCCTTTTCGCGGCTCACGACGTACAATCCGTGATGAAAAAACAGTGCAAAAGAAGAAAAGTGTCTCGAAACTGTTGAAAACGTTCAGTTTTGGGCTCCGAAAATAGGCGCAATCGAGCAGGCTTGCTGTCCCTGTTGTAGAGCTCTCAAAGAGCTTTCCAATGGTATTCTGTGCGCAGCGTAACTCCTTATGGATCAAAAGTTATGGGCACCAGAGCGACGGATACCTGGTCATAAGCCCCACACCCTCTGTTTGCAGGCCCAGCCTTTACGTGAATTGAAGTTGTCTTGCCCAAGGTGCCGTTAGATTTGGTAGTAGAAATGTGATGGATTAGGTTGTCGTCCTTATCGCGGCTCACGACATACGATCCGGGACAGAAAAACAGCGTAAAAAAAGAAAAGTGTCCCAAAATTAATGAAAACGTTCAATTTTGTGCTGCAAAAACAGGCGCAGCCTAGTAGGCTTGCTCCCACGTCGTAGATCTCTCGGAGAGCTTTCCAACGGTATGCTGTGCGCCGCGTAATTCCTTATGGATCAAAAGTTATGGGCACCGGAGCGACAGATACCTAGTCACAAGCCCCACGCCCTCTGTTTGCGGGCCCAGCCTCTACGTGAAGTGAAGTTATCTTGCCCAAGGTGTCGTGTGATTCGATAATAGAAATGTGATGGATTAGGTTGTCGTCCTTTTCGCGGCTCACGACGCACGATCCGGGATGAAAAAACAGCTTAAAAGAAGAAAAATGTTCCAAAACTTATGAAAATGTTCGAATTTAGGCTCCAAAAACCGGCGCTGCATCGCAGGCTAGGTGCCCCCATCGTAGAGCTCTCAGAGAGCTTTCTAACGGTATGCTGTGCACCGCGTAACTCCTTACGGATCAAAAGTTATGGGCACCGGAGCGAGGATACCTGGTCACAAGCCCCACGCCCTTTGTTTGCGGGCCCAGCCTCTACGTGAAGTGAAGTTTTCTTGCCCAAGGTGTTGTGTGATTCAGTAATAGAAATGTCATAGATTAGGTCGTCGTCCTTTTCGCGGCTCACGACGTACTATCTGTGACCCAAAAACAGCGCAAAAGAAGAAAAATGTCCCAAAACTTATGAAAACCTTCAATTTTGGGCTCCGAAAACAGGCGCAACCTAGCAGGCTAGGTGCCCCTATCGTAGAGCTCTTAGAGTGCTTTCCAACGGTATGTTGTGCACTGCGTAACTCCTTACGGATCAAAAGTTATGGGCACCGGAGCGACGGATACCTAGTCACAAGCCCCACGCCCTCTGTTTGCGGGCCCAGCCTCTACGTGAAGTGAAGTTGTCTTGCCCAAGGTGCCGTGTGATTCAGTAATAGAAATGTGATGGATTAGGTTGTCGTCCTTTTCACGGCTCACGACGTACGATCCGGGATGAAAAAACAACGCAAAAGAAGAAAAGTGTCCCAAAACTGATGAAAATGTTCCATTTTGGGCTCTGAAAATACGAGCAACCTAGCAGGCTAAGTGCCCCCATCATAGAGCTCTCAGAGTGCTTTCCAACTGTATGCTTTGCGCTGCTTAACTCTTTACGAATTAAAAGTTATGGGCACCGGAGCGACGGATACATAGTCACAAGCCCCACGCCTTCTGTTTGCGGGCCCAGCCTCTACGTGAAGTGAAGTTGTCTTGCCCACGGTGCCATGTGATTCGGTAATAGAAATGTGATGGATTAGGTTGTCGTTCTTTTTGCGGCTCACGACCCACAATTCGGGAGGAAAATATAGGGTAAAAGAATAAAAGTGTCCCAAAACTTATGAAAATGTTCGAATTTGGGCTCTGAAAACCGGCACTGCAAGGTACCCCCATCGTAGAGCTCTTAGAGTGCTTTCCAACGGTATGCTGTGCGATGCGTAACTCCTAACGGATCAAAAGTTATGGGCACTAGAGCGACGTATACCAAGTCACAACTCCACGCCCTCTATTTGCGGGCCCACCCTCTACGTGAAGTGAAGTTGTCTTGCCCAAGGTGCCATGTGATTCGGTAATAGAAATGTGATGGATTAGGTTTCGTCCTTTTCGCGGCTCACGACATACGATCCGGGATGAAAAAACATCGCAAAAAAAGAAAAGTGTCTCAAAACTTATGAAAATGTTCAATTTTGGACTCCGAAAATATGCGTAACTGAGCAGGCTAGGTGCCTACATCAAAGAGCTCTCTGAGTGCTTTCCAATGGTATGCTGTGCGCGGCGTAACTCCTTACGGATCAAAAGTTATTGGCGCCGGAGCAATGAATACCTAGTCAGAAGCCCCACGCCCTCAGTTTGCGGGCCCAGCCTGTACGTGAAATGAAGTTGTTTTGCCCAAGGTGTCGTGTGATTCGATAATAGAAATGTGATGGATTAGGTTGTAGGCCTTTTTCGCGACTCATGACGTACGATCCGGGACGAAAAAACAGCGTAAAAGAAGAAAAGTATCCCAAAACTTATGAAAATGTTTGAATTTGGGCTCCGAAAATAGGCGCTGCCGGGCAAGCTAGGTGCCCCAATCGTAGAGCTCTTAGAGAGCCTTCCAACGGTATACTGTGCGCCGCGTAACTTCTTACGGATCAAAATTTATAGGCACCGGAGCGACGGATACCTAGTCATAAGCCCCACGACCTCTGTTTGCGGGCCCAGCCTTTACGTGAAGTGAAGTTGTCTTGCCCAAGGTGCCGTGTGATTCGGTAATAGAAATGTGATGGATTAGGTTGTCGTCCTTTTCGCGGCTCACGACGTATGATATGGGACGGAAAAACAGTGCAAAACAAGAAAAGGGTCCCAAAACTGATGAAAACATTCAATTTTGGACTCCGAGGACAAGTGCAACCGAGCAAGCTAGGTTCCCCCATCGTAGAGCTCTCAGAGTGCTTTCCAACGGTATGCTGTGTGCCGCGTAACTCTTTACGGATCAAAAGTTATGGGCACCGGAGCGACGGATACCAGGTCACAAATCCACGCCCACTGTTTTCGGGCCTACCCTCTACGTGAAGTGAAGTCGTCTTGCCCAAGGAGCCATGTGATTCGATAATAGAAATGTGATGGATTAGGTTATCGTCTTTTTCGCGGCTCACGACGTACGATCCGGGATGAAAAAACAGCACAAAAAAATAAAATTGCCCCTAAACTTATGAAAATATTCAATTTTGGACTCTGAAAATAGGCGTAACCGAGTAGGCTAGGTGCCTACATCGTAGAGCTCTCAGAGTGCTTTCCAACGATATGCTGTTCGCCGCATAACTCTTTACGGAGCAAAAGTTATAGGCACCGGAGCGACGGATACCTAGTCACAAACCACACACCCTCTGTTTGCGGGCCCAGCCTCCACGTGACGTAAAGTTGTCTTGCCCAAGGTGCCATGTGATTCGGTAATAGAAATGTGATGGATTAGGTTGTCGTCGTTTTTGCGGGTCATAACGTACGATCCGGGATAGAAAAACCGTGCAAAAGAAGAAAACAGCTCCAAAACTAATGAAAACATTCAATTTTGTGCTCCAAAAATAGGCGCAGCCGAGCAGGCTTGCTGCCCCCATCGTAGAGCACTCAGATAGCTTTCCAACGGTATGTTGTGCGCCGCGTAACTCCTTATGGATCAACAGTTATGGGCACCGGAGCGACGGATACCTAGTCATAAGCCCCACGCCCTCTATTTGCGGGCCCAGCCTCTATATGAAGTGAAGTTGTATAGCCCAAGGTGCCATGGGATTCAGTAATAGAAATGTGATAGATTAGGTTGTCGTCCTTTTTGTGGCTCATGATGTACGATCCGGGACAAAAAAACATAGTAAAAAGAAGAAAAATGTCCCAAAACTATTGAAAACGTTCAATTTTGTGCTCCAAAATCAGGCACAGCCGTGCAAGCTTCCTACCCACGTCGTAGAGCTCTCGAAAAGATTTCTAACAGTATGTTGTGCTCCGCGTAACTCCTTACGGATCAAAAGTTAAGGGCACTGGAGCGATGGATACCTAGTCACAAGCCCCACGCCCTCTGTTTACGGGCCCAGCCTCTACGTGAGGTGAAGTTTTCTTTCCCAAGGTGCCGTGTGATTCGGCAATAGAAATGTGATGGATTAGGTTGTCATCCTTTTCGAGGCTCACGACGCACGATCCGAGACCAAAAAACAGCGTAAAGAAGAAAAGTGTCCCAAAATTTATGAAAATGTTCGAATTTGGGTTCCGAAAACAGGTGCTGCCAAGCAGGCCAGGTGCCTCCACCGTAGAGCTCTCAGAGAGCTTTCCAACGGTATGTTGTGTGCCGCGTAACTCCTTACGGATCAAAAGTTATGGGCACCGGAGCGACGGATACCCAGTCACAAGTCGCACGCCCTCTGTTTGCGGGCCCAGCCTCTACGTGAAATGAAGTTGTCTTGTCAAAGGTGTCGTGTGATTCGGTAATAGAAATGTGATGGATTAGGTTGTTGTCCTTTACGCGGCTTATGACGTATGATCCGGGACGAAAAAACAGAGCGAAAAAAGAAAAGTGTCCCAAAACTTATGAAAATCTTCAATTTTGGACTTCGAAAATAGGTGTGACCGAGCAGGCTTGGTGCCTACATCATAGAGCTCTCAGAGTACTTTCCAACGGTATGCTGTGCGCTGCGTAACTCCTTACGGATCAAAAGTTATGGGCACCGGAGCGACGGATACCTAGTCAGAAGCCCCACGCCCTCTGTTTTTGGGCCCAGCCTCTACATGAAATGAAGTTGTCTTGCCTTTGGTGCCGTGTGATTCGGTATTAGAAATGTGATGTATTAGGTTGTCGTCCTTTTCGCGGCTCACGACGTACGATCCGGGACTGAAAAACAGCACAAAAGAAGAAAAGTGTCCCGAAACTAATGAAAACATTCAATTTTGTGCTCCAAAAATATGCGCAGCAGAGTAGGCTTGCTGCCCCCGCCGTAGAGCTCTCGGAGTGCTTTCCAAAGGTATGCTGTGCGCCGCGTAAATCCTTATGGATCAAAAGTTATGGGCACCGGTGCGACGGATACCTAGTTATAAGCCCTACGCCCTCTGTTTGCGGGCCCAGCCTCTACGTGAAGTGAAGTTATTTTGCCCAAGGTGCCGTGTGATTCGGTAATAGAAATGTAATGGATTAGGTACTCATCCTTTTTGCGGCTCACGACGTATGATCCGGGATGAAAAAACAGCGTAAAAGAAGAAATGTGTCCGAAAACGTATGAAATTGTTTGAATTTGGGCTCCAAAAATAGGCGCTGCAAAGCAAGCTAGGTGCTCCAATCGTAGAGCTCTCAGAGAGCATTCCAACAGTATGTTGTGCTTCGTATAACTCCTTACGAATCAAAAGTTATGGGCACCGGAGCGACGGATACTTAGTCACATGCCCCACGCCCTCTGTTTGCGGGCCCAGCCTCTACGTGAAGTGAAGTTGTCTTGCCCAAGGTGCCGTGTGATTCGGTAATAGAAATGTGATGGATTAGGTTGTCGTCCTTTTCGCGGCTCACGACGTATGATACAAGACAGAAAAATAGCGCAAAAGAAGAAAAGTGTCCCAAAACTTATGAAAATGTTCAATTTTGGGCTCCGAAAATAGGTGCAACCGAGCAGGCTAGGTGCCCCCATCGTACAGCTCTCTAAGCACTTTCCAACGGTATGCTGTGCGCCACGTAACTCCTTACGAATCAAAAGTTATGGGCAGCGGAACGACGGATACCTGGTCACAAGCCCCACGCCCTCTATTTGCGGGCCCAGCCTCTACATGAAGTGAAGTCATCTTGCCCAAGGTGCTATGTGATTCGGTAATAAAAATGCAATGGATTAGGTTGTCGTCCTTTTCGCGGCTCACGACGTACGATCCGGGACTGAAAAACAGGTCAAAAGAAGAAAAGTGTCCCGAAACTAATGAAAACGTTCGATTTTGTGCTCCAAAAATAGGTGCATCCAAGTAGGTTTGCTCCCCCCGTCGTAGAGCTCTCGGAGAGCTTTCCAACGGTATCCTGTGCGTCGTGTAACTTCTTACAGATCAAAAGTTATGGGCACCGGAGCGACGGATACTTAGTCACATGCCCCACGCCCTCTGTTTGCGGGCCCAGCCTCTACGTGAAGTGAAGTTGTCTTGCCAATGGAGCCGTGTGATTCGGTAATAGAAATGTGATTGATTAGGTTGTCGTCCTTTTCGCGGCTCACGACGTATGATCCGGGACGAAAAAATAACGTAAAAGAAGAAAAGTGTCCCAAAACTTATGAAAATGTTCGAATTTGGGCTCCGAAAACAGGCGTAACCTAACAGGCTAGGTGCACGTATCGTACAGCTCTCAAAGTGCTTTCCAACGGTATGCTGTGTGACGCGTAATTCCTTACGGATCAAAAGTTAGGGGCGCCATAGCGACAGATACCTGGTCACAAGCCCCACGCCGTCTGTTTGCAGGCCCAGCCTCTACGTGAATTGAAGTTGTCTTGCCCAAGGTGCCGTGTGATTCGGTAATAGAATTTTGATGGATTAGGTTGTCGTCCATTTCGCGGCTCACGACCTACGATCCGGGATGAAAAAACCGCATAAAAGAAGAAAAGTGTCTAAAAACTTATGAAAATGATTGATTTTGGGCATCAAAAAAAAGCGCTGTCGAGCAGGCTAGGTGGCCCCATCGTAGAGCTCTCAGAGAGCTTTCCAACGGTATGCTGTGCGCCGCGTAACTCCTTACGGATCAATAGTTATGGGCACCGGAGCGACGGAAACCTAGTCACAAGCCCCTCGCCCTCTGTTTGCGGGCTCAGGCTTTACGTGAATTGAAGCTGTCTTACCCAAGGTGCCGTATGATTCGGTAATAGAAATGTGATGGATTATGTTGTCGTCCTTTTTGCGGCTCACGACGTACGATCCGAGATGAAAAAAAAGACCAAAAGAAGAAAAATGTCCCAAAACTTATGAAAATGTTCAATTTTGGGCACCTTGGCGTAACCGAGCAGGCTAGGTGCCCCCAACTTAGAGCTCTCAGAGTGCTTTCCAACGGTATACTGTGCGTCGCGTAACTCCTTACGGATCAAAAGTTATGGGCACCAGAACGACGGATATCTAGTTACAAGCCCCACGCCCTCTGTTTGTGGGCCCAGCCTCTATGTGAAGTGAAGTTGTTTTGCCCAAGGTGGCGTGTGATTCGGTAACAGAAATGTGATGGATTAGGTTATCGTCCTTTTCGTGGCTCACGACGTACGATCCGGGACGAAAAAACAGCGTAAAAGAAGAAAAGTATCCCAAAACTTATGAAAATGCTTGAATTTGGGCTCCGAAAACAGGCGTAACCTAGCAAGCTAGGTGCACGCATCCTACAGCTCTCAGAGTGCTTTCTAACGGTATGATGTGCGCCGCGTAACTCCTTACGGATCAAAAGTTATGGGCACCAAAGCGACGGAGACCTGGTCATAAGCCCCATGCCCTCCGTTTGCGGGCCCAGCCTCTGCGTGAAGTGAAGTCATCTTGCCCAAGGTGCCATGTGATTTGGGAATAGAAATGTGATGGAATAGGTTGTCGTCCTTTTCGCGGCTCAAGACGTACAATCCGGGACGAAAAAACAGCGCAAAAGAAGAAAAGTGTCCCAAAACTTATGAAAATGTTCAATTTTGGGCTCTAAAAATAACCGTAATCGAGCAGGCTATGTGCCGATATCGTAGAGCTCTCAGAGTGCCTTCCAACGGTATGCTGTGCACCGCGTAACTCCTTATGGATCGAATGTTATGGACACTGGAGCGACGGATACCTAGTCACAAGCCCCACGCCCTCTGTTTGCGGGCCAAGCCTCTACGTGAAGTGAAGTTGTCTTGCCTAAGGTGCCATGTGATTCGGTAATAGAAATGTGAAGGATTAGATTTTCATCCTTTTCGCGAACTCACGACGTACGATCCAGGATGAAAAAAACAGGGCAAAAGAAGAAAAGTGTCCCAAAACTTATGAAAATGTTCAATTTTGGGCTCCGAAAATAAGCGCAACCGAGCAGGCTAGGTGCCCCCATCGTAGAGCTCTGAGTGTTCTTTCCAACGGTATGCTGTGCGCTGTGTAACTCGTTAAAGATCAAAAGTTAAGGGCACCGGAGCGACGGATACTTGGTCACAAGCCCCACGCCCTCTGTTTGCGGGCTCAGCCTCTACGTGAAGTGAAGTCGTCTTGCCCAAGGTGCCATGTGGTTCGGTAATAGAAATGTGATAGATTAGGTTGTCGTCCTTTTTGCGGCTCCCGACGTATGATCCGAGACGAAAAAACAGCGCAAAAGAAGAAAAGTGTCCCAAAACTTATGTAAATGTTCAATTTTGGGGTCCAAAAAGAGGCGTAACCGAGCAGGCTAGGTGCCTACATCGTAGAGCTCTCAGTGTGCTTTTCAATGGTATGTTGTGCACCGCATAACTCCTTACGGATCAAAAGTTATGGGCACCGGAGCGACGGATACCTGGTCACAAGCCCCATGCCCTATGTTTCCGGGCCCAGCCTCTAAGTGAAGTGAAGTTGTCTTGTCCAAGGTGTCGTGTGATTTGGTAATAGAAATGTGATAGATTAAGTTGTCGTCCTTTTCGCGGCTCAGGACGTACGATCTGGAAAGGAAAAATAGAACAAAAGAAGAAAAGTGTCTTGAAACTGATGAAAATGTTCAGTTTTTGGCTCCGAAAATAGGCGCAGCATAGCAAGCTTGGTGCCCCGTCGTAGAGCTCTCGGAGAACTTTCCGACGGTATGCTGTGCGCCGCGTAACTCTTTACAGATCAAAAGTTATGGGCACCGGAGCAACGGATACCTAGTTACAAGCCCCACGCCCTCTGTTTGCAGGCCCAGCCTCTACCTGAAGTGAAGTTGTTTTGCCCAAGGTGTCGTGTGATTCTGTAATAGAAATGTGATGGATTAGGTTGTCGTCCTTTTCGCAGCTCACAACGTACGATCCGGGACGAAGAAACAACGCAAAAGAAGAAAAGTGTCCCGAAACTTATGAAAATGTTTGAATTTGGCCTCCAAAAAACAGGCACTACCGAGCAAGGTAGGTGCCCCAATCGTAGAGATCTTAGAGAGCTTTCCAAAGGTATGCTTTGCACCGCGTAACTCGTTACGGATCAAAATTTATAGGCACCGAAGGGATGGATACCTAGTCACAAGCCCCACACCCTCTGCTTGCGGGCCCAGCCTCTTCATGAAGTGAAGTTATCTTGCCCATGGTACCGTGTGATTCGGTAATAGAAATGTGATGGATTAGGTTGTCGTCCTTTTCGCGGCACACGACGTACGATCCGGGATGAAAAAACAGCGTAAAAGAAGAAAAGTGTCCCAAAACTTATGAAAATGTTCAATTTTGGGGCTCCAAAAATAGGCGTTACCGAGCAGGCTAGGTGCCTACATCGTAGAGCTCTCAGCGTGCTTTCCAACGGTATGTTGTGCTCCGCCTAACTCCTTACAGATCGAAAGTTATTGGCACCGGAGCGACGGATACCTAGTCATAAGCCTCACGCCCTCTGTTTGCGTGCCCAGCCTCTACGTGAAGTGAAGTTGTCTTGCCTAAGGTGCCATGTGATTCGATAATAGAAATGTGATGGATTAGGTTTTCGTCCTTTTCGCGGCTCACGACGTACGATCCGGAAAGAAAAAACAGCGCAAAAGTAGAAAAGTGTCCCAAAACATAATAAAATGTTCGATTGTGGGCTCCGAAAACAAGTGCAACCTAGTAGGCTAGGTGCCCCTATCGTAGAGCTCTCAGTGTGCTTTCCAACGGTATGCTGTACGCCGCGTAACTCCATAAAGATCAAAAGTTAAGGGCACCGGAGCGACGGATACTTGGTCACAAGCCCCACACCCTCTGTTTGCAGGCTCAGCCTCTACGTGAAGTGAAGTCGTCTTGCCCAAGGTGCCATGTGATTCGGTAATAGAAATGTGATGGATTAGGTTGTCGTCCTTTTCGCGACTCACGACTTTCGATCTAGGATGAAAAAACAGCGCAAAAGAAGAAAAGTGTCCCAAAACTTATGAAAATTTTCAATTTTGGGCTCTGAAAATAGGCGCAACGTAGTAGGCTAGGTGCCCTCATCGTAGAGCTATCAGAGTACTTTCCAACAGTATGCTGTGCGCCGCGTAACTCCTTACGGATCAAAAGTTATGGGCACCGGAGCGACGGATACCTGGTCACAAGCCCCACGACCTCTTTTTGCGGGCCCAGCCTCTACATGAAGTGAAGTTGTCTTCCCCAAGATGCTGCGTGATTCGGTAATAAAAATATGATGGAGTAGGTTGTCGTCCTTTTCGCGGCTCACGACTTACAATCTGGGATGAAAAAAAAATGCAAAAGAAGAAAAGTGTCCCAAAACTTATGAAAAATTTTAATTTTTGGCTCTGAAAACAGACGCAATCGAGCAGGCTAGGTGCTCTCATCGTAGAGCTTTCAGAGTGGTTTCCAACGGTATGCTGTGCGCCGTGTAACTCCTTGTAGATCAAAAGTTAAGGGCACCGGAGCGACAGATACCTGGTCACAAGCCCCACGCCCTATGTTTGCGGGCCCAGCCTCTAAGTGCAGTAAAGTTGTCTTGCCCAAGGTGCCGTGTGATTCGGTAATAGAAATGTGATAGATTAGGTTATTGTCTTTTTCGCGGCTCAGGACATATGATCCGTAAAGGTAAAACAGCACAAAAGGAGAAAAGTGTCCTAAAACTGATGAAAATGTTCAATTTTGGGATCCGAAAATAGGCGCAGCATAGAAAGCTTGGAGCCACCGTCGTAGAGCTTTCCAATGGTATGCCGTGCGCCATGTAATTCCTTAGCGATCAAAAGTTATGGGCACCGGAGCGACGGATACCAAGTCACAAGCCCCACGCCCTCTGTTTGCGGGCCCAGCCCCTACGTGAAGTGAAGTTTTTTTGCCCAAGGTGCCGTGTGATTTGGTAATAGAAAAGTGATGGATTAGGTTGTCGTCCTTTTCGCGGCTCATGACGTACGATCCGGGACGAAAAAATAGCGCAAAAGAACAAATGTATCTCGAAACTGAAGAAAACATTCAATTTTGGGCCTTGAAAATAGGCGGAGCCGAGCAGGCTGGGTGCCCTCGTTGTAGAGCTCTCAGAGAGCTTTCGAATGGTATACTATGCGCGGTGTAACTCCTTACAGATCAAAAGTTATGGGCACCGGAGCAACGGTTACTTGGTCACAAGCCCCACGGCCTCTGTTTGCGGGCCCAGCCTCTACGTGAAGTGAAATTGTCTTGCCCAAGGTGCCGAGTGATTTGGTAATAGAAATGTGATGGATTAGGTTGTCGTCCTTTTCGCGGCTCACGACTTACGATCCGGGATGCAAAAACAGCGCAAAAGAAGAAAAGTGTCCCAAAACTTATGAAATTTTTTGATTTTGGGCTCCGAAAATAGGCGCAACCGAGCAGGCTAGGTGCCCTCATTGTAGAGCTTTCAGAGTGCTTTCCAACGGTATGATGTGCGCCGCGTAACTCCTTGTGGATCAAAAGTTATGGGCACCGGAGCTACGGATACCTGGTTACAAGCCCCACGACCTCTGTTTGCGGGCCCAGCCTCTACGTGAAGTGAAGTTGTCTTCTCCAAGATACTGCGTGATTCGGTAATAAAAATGTGATGGATTAGGTTTTCGTCTTTTTTGCGGCTCACGACGTACGATTCGGGATGAAAAAACATCGCAAAAGAAGAAAAGTGTCCCAAAACTTTTGAAAATGTTCAAATTTGGGCTTCAAAAATAGGCGTAACCGAGCAGGCTAGGTGCTTACATCGTAGAGCTCTCGGAGTTCTTTCCAACGATATGCTGTGCACCGCGTAACTCCTAACGGATCAAAAGTTATGGACACCGGAGCGACGGATACCAAGTCACAAGCCCCACGCCCTCTGTTTGCGGGCCCAGCCCCTACGTGAAGTGAAGTTTTTTTGCCCAAGGTGCCGTGTGATTTGGTAATAGAAAAGTGATGGATTAGGTTGTCGTCCTTTTCGCGGCTCATGACGTACGATCCGGGACGAAAAAATAGCGCAAAAGAAGAAAAGTGTCCCAAAAATGATGAAAACATTCAATTTTGGGCTCTGAAAAGAGGCGCAGCCGAGCAGGCTGGGTGCCCTCAACGTAGATCTCTCGGAGAGCTTTCCAACGGTATGCTATGCGCTGCATAACTCCTTACGGATCAAAAGTTATAGGCACCGGAGCGACGGTTACTTGGTCACAAGTCCCACGTCCTCTGTTTGCGGGCCCAGCCTCTACGTGAAGTGAAGTTGTCTTGCCCAATGTGCCGTGTGATTTGGTAATAGAAATGTGATGGATTAGGTTGTTGTCATTTTTGTGGCTCGCAACTTACGATCCGGGATGAAAAAATAGCGCAAAAGTAGAAAAGTGTCCCAAAACTTATGAAAATTTTCAATTTTGGGCACCAAAAACAGGCGCAACTGAGCAGGCTAGGTGCCCTCATTGTAGAGCTTTCAGAGTGCTTTCCAACGATATGATGTGCGTCGCGTAACTCCTTGTGGATCAAAAGTTACGGGCACCGGAGTGACGGATACATGGTCACAAGCCCCACGACCTCTGTTTGCGGGCCCAGCCTCTTCGTGAAGTGAAGTTGTCTTCCCCAAGATGCTGCGTGATTCGGTAATAAAAATGTGATGGATTTGGTTGTCGTCCTTTTCGCGGCTCACGACGTACGATCAGGGATGAAAAAACAGCGTAAAAGAAGAAAAGTGTCCCAAAACTTATGAAAATGTTCAATTTTGGGCTCCAAAAGTAGGCGTAACCGAGCAGGCTAGGTGCCTACATCGTAGGGCCCTCAGAGTGCTTTCCAACGATATGTTGTGTACCGCATAACTCTTTATGGATAGAAAGTTATGGGCACCGGAGCGACGGATACCTAGTCACAAGCCCCACGCCCTCTGTTTGCGGGCCCAGCCTCTACGTGAAGTGAAGTTGTCTTGCCTAAGGTGCCGTGTGATTCGATAATAGAAATGTGATGGATTAGGTATTCGCCCTTTTCGCGGCTCACGACGTTCGAACCAGGACGGAAAAACAACGCAAAAGAAGAAAAGTGTCCCAAAACTAATGAAAATGTTCGATTGTGGGCTACGAAAACAGGCGCAACCGAGCAGGCTAGGTGCCCCCATCGTAGAGCTCTCAATGTTCTTTCCAACGGTATGCTGTGAGCCGCGTAACTCCGTACGGATAAAAAGTTATGGGCACCGGAGCGACGGATACCAGGTCATAAATCCACGCCCTTTGTTTGCGGGCTGTCACGCCCCAACCCGACCTATAGAGGCTAGACTAGGTTGTGAGCTAATCATTATCGTTATTTTACGTCCTTAACTGTTTCACTATGATTAATGCTTAACGTTAGCCTAGAACTCCAAAAGTTTTTCCGAAAAATCGGCGGCATAACGGCAGTATTTAAGACCTTTTAGTTTGACCTAATTTCTAAACGCCTCAATTATTCCAATCATTAATCCAATTCCATTAAGGACTCCTATTTTGTCATCAACCGATATGCCTATTAGTCTATCTTGAAAGTCTCGTTTGTTTAATAAGCCTAACATGATAACTATGTCTCGTTTATTCATCGATTCTTATTACGCAAGCACCTGTTATCCTTTGGCTTACAATGAGTACCTAAGTGAAATTAGATAGAGTTAACTTGTTTGATTCTTAACCTAGTGGTTTAAATGCCTACGATAACTACTAACTAAGATAATGAAATCAAAGCAACCAAATAAAGAGTTTGTTCGGTTATAATCAGTACAAGCCAAAATTAGACCCAAATTACAACGGGGTCATTTACATCAACAAAATAAGTATTCTTCAAGCAAAGACAACGTTCGCAAAATAGTCACTGTCAAGAAAGGCACATAAAGCACGTAATCACTCCAAGAAATCATCGAAAAGCGTATTCTCTTCGGGTACCTGTTCCAAATCTTCTTCCCCTATGATGATAAAAGAGGGTGAGTCCTTATGAACTCAGCGAGGGGAAACGAGAGATAACATTTTGAAACTCTTTTCCGGTTAATCTTATGAAAACTCCTTTGAAAACATGTCAATTAGAATAAATAAGTTCATAACATAACATAAATATAAATGAACACATTTTCCTATTTTTCCTCCCTGAGGTCCTCTAGGAACCAAGCGAGAGTACTTAACCATATAGTAAAAAAAAGGATACCATTTGATACGTACATGACTCTAGAGGTAGCTCATACGGGCTCAAGAGGTAGCTCCCACCACATTTAGGTGTAGCACTTTCCCCCGCATAGCACTTACTTCCTGTCGTTCAAGTTCATTTTCAGTAACAGTTGTTGCGGCCGGCTTCAATCATCCACTTTTCACGCCAACTAGGTGTACTCCAGATGTACCCCGAAATCCTACGGCCCAACTCTCTGAGGAAGTCTAGCCCCCAAGCGAGAGAGAAAATTGGACAATGGTTGTCACGGTTACACCGGCAAGCCTGATGCCGCCCGGTGTGCGTGAACGCTACCACGCCAGAATGAAAGGTTGCAACCTTGTATGCAATGCACATTTATGACATTTAATATATCACATTAGGAGGACAACAAAGTAGGTTGTCTCCGAGCAGTCATAAGATTGGACATTGACAAGTAAACAAGCGAGGCACAATAAGACAAGTAATTTCACTTGAAAACCACATGGAGTTATATGAACATTAAATGGGCAGCGATGTAACACATGTAAATCAAGTCATATAACTCATTTCGAAGTTCACGTAATCAAATAATAGGATTATTCAACATGCAACAACATCTACGTGGAACCGGGTGCAAGAAGGCCTATTTGTCAACATATAATCATTGAAATCATGTTTAGGGCTATGAGGGCAACTACGGGCAGCCTACTAATCACACAATTAAATACGATATCCATAGGATCAACAACTTAGTGAATTTACCTAGTCACTAGGGTTTCAATTCGCGCTTACCCGTGCAATTAAGCCCCAAGTCATCTTGTAATCAAACTCAAGCCCTGCATCAATTAATTCAAACACCCTCAAATATTCAAAACAGTCCACATGACATCCCAATGCCACAATCCCAAGCATTTAATACAACAAGAGAAGCTACAATAATTTTTCTAAGCATATCACTAGATGAAAACCTTACTGCAATGGACTATATTCTCAAAATCATTGAGACAAGCAAACAAACTCAAATTCCAGTGAAAAAGATGTCAAATTAAAGCTTAAGGAGTGAACTAAATTCAGAAACAAACCTCGCAACATTTGGAGTTCGGGTTCAATAGTTATAGCTAGAACAGTGAAACTACACAAAACTGTCTAGATTTGCACACATTTCAATACTTGTCATTTTTGAGGGCCTTAGGGTCAGATTTAGCCTTAGTCCATATCTGACAAAAATGTTCAAAACTGAAATATCTAGCAGCACACCAAATTTCATGCATTTTTGATATCATTTACTAAGTAAAACCTGGTTTGTTCTACAATGTCAGTGAATCTGCCAAAACCTGCTTCATTTTTCCAGACTTTCCAGATTTGGACACATTTTAATAATTTGCCATTTTGAGGACCTTAGAGTCAAAATTAGCTTTGGCCTATTTCCGCGAAAAATGTTCAGAACTGGCAAAACGAGTTTCTTACCAATTTGCACGCATTTTCAACATCATTTACCTAGCCAAAATCACCTCACACCAATAAGACAGAAGGTTGTCACATACACGATTTCATCTATCATCACATTCTAGCCAAAAATCTTGCCATGCATGTTTATAAAAGCTCATGAACACACATATATCTCAAGTATAGAAGTAAAGATAGACATTTAAGGGCATGCATGTGGTTTTTTGAAAGATTTTCAAGAAGTTTTAGCCCTCACCTCTTGAAGATTTAGCAAATGAGCACAAATGCTCTTCAAAATGCATAAATGGAGCTTCTTCCTTGCTTCTTACTTGCTTGGGCTGCTATGGCCGAGCTTGGGAGAGATCTTGAGAGCATGCTTGAGGTCTTGGAAGGTCAAGAGGCAGCCATGGTCGAAAATGATAAAGAAGGAGAGAGAATGAGAGAGTTTGTGAGGAAAGAGAGAGTTTGAGAGAGAAATGATGCTTGTGTGTGTGTGTGTGTTGGCCTTGAGCCTTTCAAATCTGAATTTTGTGTCATCTTTAGCATTTTTTGAGTTGAAATGAAGCATGGCATTGAGATGGTCGAAAATGAGATGCTTGGGTAGGGTGTAGGTGAATTTTTTATGCATTGTGCTTAGTGCATGTGTCATAGAATGTCTAGGCTTTAATTTAATTGTGCAAAGTTGATCAAATTGCCTTGTTTTGGCCATGTAATGCAAGGGAGAATCTGAAATTTCAGATTCAAGTTAGTATATTTTGGATTATAATAAGTGTAGGTTTATAATAGTTTATTGGTTACTTGAGTGTGATAGAATATTTTATTAGTTAGTGGGTTTTGTAGAGAATTTGAATTAGGAATATAATATTGGTTAGTGGATTGTGTAGGATTATTTTAGTGTCTAGTGCTTTGTGTAGGATTCTTTCTTGATTAACGTGGTGGCATGGATTCCTACGTCTAGGACACGAACTACGAGGTAGACACGAACTACAAGGTAAGACACGAACTTCAAGACTAATGCACGTACGTCAAGACTAATGCATGCAATCCTAGGTGAATGCACGTAAACCAATGCAAGGTAGGTAATTCAATGCAATGCACGCAAATCAAGGCATGACTCTATATCTAGGTTAAGGTACGCAGTTCAAGGTTGGGGTACACGAAACGAGGTAATGCACGTACATCGAGGTCAGGGCACGTATATCTAGGTATCGCACGTCAGTCAGGGATTAGGGCACACTATTCTAGGTCAAGGCACATATGACGAGGCATGCACAAAAACCAAGACAGGGCACGCAATCCAAGATCGGTCATATAATTCTGGGTCTATGGCACGCAAATCGAGGTATGCCACGCTATTCGGGGGCGGGCCTCACATCCTCCCCTCCTTAAAAAAATTTCGTCCCGAAATTCATTCTTACTTGTTGATTTCATTTAGACGGATTCTGACCTTTGTTATTTTCCCATTCCGGTTTGTCCCACGTTTTGTGATCTCTCTTACCACAACCAATTCACTTCCTACGTTTCTCCAATCATTTAATTCGGTGTGACCCCTATATTTATAGTTCGTTCCTTTGAACGACTCTATTCTCCATTTGATCTTAAGTCAAGTTCATTAATTAAAGTTAGAATCTCCATATATAGTCATCAAAGCTGCATCAGTATTCTAACTATATAACTATAACTCCAAAATCATGACTCATGTTGTGTCAATCTTGCATTCATACCCCAAAAGGAATATCACAATAATACCATGATCCTATGGTGACATACACCAATTTCAAGATGATAGGTCTATATCCGATTTATATATCCTACCAACTAGTTTCAAAATTGTTAACACGTAGAACATACACATGTTATGGATTATTTCCACAATACGACCCTATTTTCAGGTTGAACTCACCAAACAAACTAATCCATCTCAAATCGTCATCTATCGGTAGTATCATAGTTCTTATCTTGAAGGTACATTGGATTAGTAAATCATCTAATGACTAGTCTCACGGTTACAGGCTCCTATTCACTAACATCATTTCCCAGCTTCGTTAACCTTCACGCTCGTAATCAAGGAGAAAGACCGTTGAGATTCATTAAACTCGAATTCTAAGGTTTATTAAGTACCACCAACAAATTGCCATTGAAATTGCATGGGTAAACTAATCATGCGGCACTAGTTCAACTTTTCAAGTAAGCTTCATCAGCTTGTGATCCACAATTTATTTCCTTATTTAAATCTCTATTTTCAAGTCACAAGGCTTCAGAATTTTCTTTTAATCTTATCCAAAACTCTTAAGATGAATAGTTTCAACCTCAAATAAATTTCACTCATCTCAATCCAAGGTTACGTCATACTTATGAAGACAATAGTCCTACTCACTTAGCGATCTAGTCATTCCTTCGAACACTTAATGCCCGCCAATATATCTTCAACATTAGTGTTACTAAGTTAGGGCCATAGCCATGTAAGTGATATCAATTCTTCACTAGGTTACCGGTTGTACAACAACAATCCTATGACTATAAATGGGTACCGAAATTATCTAACTCATAAGATACTTACCATACTAATCTAAGTAGCTTGTTACACGAAATAACTTCAAGGCTATGTCAAGATAAGAATCATAACCACAAGGCATCCTTCAATATAATCTAATAGAACTTCAAAAGTAGTCAACCACTCATTTAACTATCACTACAAGATCCGCCCTCTATTTAACGACCACAATTCGAAGTCTACCAACGGCTAGTTTCTAGACGTGAAATGGTGCACATAATACGGTTGTCTAATAGCAGTCTCTCGGGTCATTATGACTCTAATTCATCTCTATCTTAACTATATGAAATCTTACTCTTCTCATTTACATGTTCAACTAGCTAAGAGCATCAAGACTCATCGACCTTAGGTCCTAAGGTTTACCATGAATCATCGTGCATACTCACTATTAGCTATTTAGGATTACTAATTGTACTCTAACGACTCCACTTGCAGCCAGATGCTTTAATCTCACTTCCATGGTTTATATACTAGGTCCATCGGTCTTACTTAAGGATATATGTTTTCTAACATCCTCTAGGGTATCCAAACAACGAGTGCATAGATTGACTTACTTTGCATAATCACAACTAAATCCAAGGGGCACCAAGTTATTACCATGATTCTTAATATCACCAATATCCAACTTAGGACCTTAGCAACGTTAGTCATCTAATGCATAATTCAATACCTTACACTTCTATTCGACCTAACATTTTAAGTATAGTCTTCCGAACACAAGTTCTAGCTACGTGAATTCCTCATTTCCAACATCCCTATATCTTGTTATACTAAAGATTCATCAACCTTGTTAAACTTAGTCTCCAGAGTTGCCTACATGTCTTGAGGTTATTCATTGTTAAGTCACTTAAATAAACTATTCATCGCTTAATAATCTAAGCCCTATCGTCAATTTCCATGAATTTATCTCTTAATTTCTAGGTCATGATCTTACCATTGAGCGAACTTGAAACTTGCTAGTATACACCTTATTAGGTTCAATGATGCTTAATTCTAATCAAGTAAGGATTCAATCATATAAATAGTCTACTACACCAATTTAAGATATAAGAATTTGATTCAAAAGCAACTCCTAAGTCAAACTTCCATTATAAGCATATGAATATATATATATGATTCCACATGTCCAATAATATACTCTTATATCTAAGGAAAGTTGTATGTCATTAACCTTTATGCTTGAACCACAATTAGAAGAACGATTTAACGGAATCAAGAACTTCATAGCTATAAGATTGATAACTCAATCACAGGTATAAGTATTCCAAAGATAAGGAGATAAATTTACCTCAACAATTATACATGTACTGCGCATTTCATATATATGCATATCTAATAATACATACGATCCATCGAGTACCTGTAAAGATGCCAGAAATCTCTAACCGAGACATTTCGTTCTTCCTGCATGAATTCAATTCCCTGAAAGTCCTAATCCTAACTATCTATGTATATAAACAGTCAATCATGGACATATAACATGCACATGTATCAAGGAAGGAGTATAAAAGCATGCATGCATTATTGAGGGCACTAAAGTGTCGGTGTGCATGACACAAAGTACATATGGTCCACAAAGGCACATGATATTCAATGCACAAAGCAATTAAAGCACATTAACACACATTAACACATATAACAAGATATTAAAATTACCTTAGGGCTTCTACCCATGGTCCGAGAGTCGAACCCGACTAATACCTAGTTAGTAAACTAAGCTCTGATACCATTCTAATATAAGGTGTCACGCCCCAACCCGACCTATAGAGGCTAGACTAGGGTGTGAGCTAATCATTATCGTTATTTTACTTCCTTAACTATTTCACTATGATTAATGCTTAACGTTAGCCTAGAACTCTAAAAGTTTTTTCGGAAAATCGGCGGCATAACGGTAGTATTTAAGACCTTTTAGTTTGACCTAATTTCTAAACGCCACAATTATTTCAATCATTAATCCAATTCCATTAAGGACTCATATTTTGTCATCAACCGATATGCCTATTAGTCTATCTTGAAAGTCTCGTTTGTTTAATAAGCCTAACATGATAACTATGTCATGTTTATTCATCGATTCTTGTTACGCAAGCACCTGTTATCCTTTGGCTTACAATGAGTACCTAAGTGAAATTAAATAGAGTTAACTTGTTTGATTCTTCACCTAGTGGTTTAAATGCCTACGATAACTACTAACCAAGATAATGAAAGCAAAGCAACCAAATAAAGAATCCGTCCAATTATAATCAGTACAAGCCAAAATTAGACCCAAATTACAACGGGGTCATTTACATCAACCAAATAAGTATTCTTCAAGCAAAGACAACGTTCACAAAACAGTCACTGTCAAGAAAGGCACATAAAGCACGTAATCACTCCAAGAAATCATCGACAAGCGTATTCTCTTCGGGTACCTGTTCCAAGTCTGCTTCACCTGTAATGATAAAAGTGGGTGAGTCCTTATGAACTCAGCGAGGGGGAACGAGAGATAACATTTTGAAACTCTTTTCTGGTTAATCTTATGAAACTCCTTTGAAAACATGTTAATTAGAATAAATAAGTTCATAACATAACATAAATATAAATGAACACATTTACCTGTCTTTCCTCCCCGAGGTCCTCTAGGAACCAAGCGAGAGTACTTAAACACATAGTAAAAAAAAGGATACGGTTTGATACGTACAGGACTCTAGAGGTAGCTCATACGGGCTCAAGAGGTAGCTCCCACCACATTTAGGTGTAGCACTTTCCCCCGCATAGCACTTACTTCCTGTCGTTCAAGTTCATTTTCAGTAACAGTTGTTGCGGCCGGCTTCAATCATCCACTTTTCACGCCAAATGGGTGTACTCCGGATGTACCCCGAAATCCTACGACCCAACTCTCCGAGGAAGTCTAGCCCCCAAGCGAGAGAGGGAATTGGACAATGGTAGTCACGGTTGCACCGGCAAGCCCGATGCCGCCCGGTGTGCGTGAACGCTACCACGCCAGAATGAAAGGTTGCAACCTTGTATGCAATGCACATTTATGACATTTAATATATCACATTAGGAGGACAACAAAGTAGGTTGCCTCCGAGCAGTCATAAGATTGCACATTGACAAGTAAACAAGCGAGGCACGATATGACAAGTAATTTCACTTGAAAAGCACATGGAGTTATATGAACATTAAACGGGCAGCCATGTAACGCATGTAAATCAAGTCATATAACTCATTTCGAAGTTCACGTAATCAAATAATAGGATTATTCAACATGCAACGACATCTACGTGGAACCGGGTGCAAGAAAGGCCTACTTGTCAACATGTAATCATTGAAATCATGTTTAGGGCTATGAGGGCAACTACGGGCAGCCTACTAATCACACAATTAAATACGATATCCATAGGATCAACAACTTAGTGAATTTACCTAGTCACTAGGGTTTCAATTCGCGCTTACCCGTGCAATTAAGCCCCAAGTCATCTTGTAATCAAACTCAAGCCATGCATCGATTAATTCAAACACTCTCAAATATTCAAAACAGTCCACACAACATCCCAATGCCACAATCCCAAGCATTTAATACAACAAGAGAAGCTACAATAATTTTTCTAAGCATATCACTTGATGAAAACCTTACTGCAATGGACTGTATTCTCACAATCATTGAGACAATCAAACAAACTCCAATTCCAGTGAACAAGATTTTAAATTAAAGCTTAAGGAGTGAACTAAATTCAGAAACAAACCTCGCATCATTTGGAGTTCGGGTTCAATAGTTATAGCCAAAAGTGTGAGACTACACAAAACTGTCCAGATTTGCACATATTTCAATACTTGTCATTTGTGAGGGCTTTAGGGTCAGATTTAGCCTTAGTCCATTTCTGAAAAAAATGTCCACAACTGAAAAATCTAGTAGCACACCAAATTTCATGCATTTTGGATGTCATTTACTAAGTAAAAACTGGTTCGTTCTACAAGGTCAGTGAATTTGCCAAAACCTGCTTTATTTTTCCAGACTTTCCAGATTTTGACACATTTTAATAATTTTCTATTTTGAGGACCTTAGAGTCAAAATTAGCTTTGGCCTATTTCTGCGAAAAATGTTTAGAACTAGAAAAACTAGTTACCTACCAATTTTCACGCATTTTCAACATCATTTACCTAGCCAAAATCACCTCGCACCAACAAGACAGAAGGCTGTCACATACACGATTTCATCTATCTTCACATTCTAGCCAAAAATCTTGCCATGCATGTTTATAAAAGCTCATAAACACACATATATCTCAAGTACAGAAGTAAAGATAGACATTTAAGGGCATGAATGTGGTTTTTTGAAAGATTTTCAAGAAGTTTTAGCCCTCACCTCTTGAAGGTTTAGCAAATGAGCACAAATGCTATTCAAAATGCATAAAGGGAGCTTCTTCCTTGCTTCTTGCTTGCTTGGGCTGCTATGGCCGAGCTTGGGAGAGATCTTGAGAGCATGCTTGAGGTCTTGGAAGGTCAAGAGGCAGCCATGGTCGAAAATGATAGAGAAGGAGAGAGAATGAGAGAGTTTGTGAGGAAAGAGAGAGTTTGAGAGAGAAATGATGCTTGTGTGTATGTGTGTGTGTTGGCCTTGAGCCTTTCAAATCTGAATTTTGTGTCATCTTTAGCATTTTTTTGAGTTGAAATGAAGCATGGCATTGAGAGGGTCGAAAATGAGATGCTTGGGTAGGGTGTAGGTGAATTTTTTATGCATTGTGCTTAGTGCATGTGTCATAGAATGTCTAGGCTTTAATTTAATTGTGCAAAGTTGATCAAATTGCCTTGTTTTGGCCATGTAATGCAAGGGAGAATCTGAAATTTCAGATTCAAGTTAGTATATTTTGGATTATAATAAGTGTAGGTTTATAATAGTTTATTGGTTAGTTGAGTGTGATAGAATATTTTATTAGTTAGTGGGTTTTGTAGAGAATTTGAATTAAGAATATAATATTGGTTAGTGGATTGTGTAGGATTATTTTAGTGTCTAGTGCTTTGTGTAGGATTCTTTCTTGATTAACGTGGTGGCACGGATTCCTAGGTCTAGAACACGAATTACGAGGTAGACATGAACTACGAGGTAAGACAGGAACTTCAAGACTAATGCACGTACTTCAAGACTAATGCACGCAATCCTAAGTGAATACACGTAAACCAATGCAAGGCACATAATTCAATGCAATGCACGCAAATCAAGACACAACTTTATATCTATGTTAAGGTATGTAGTTCAAGGTTAGGGCACACGAAACGAGGTAATGCACGTACATCGATGTCAAGGCACATATATTTGGGTATCGCACGTCAGTAGGGGATTAGGGCACACCATTCTAGGTCAAGGCACGACTGAAGAAACATGCACGAAAACCAAGATAGGGCACGTAATCCAAGGTCGGTCATATAATTCTGGGTCTATGGCAAGCAAATTGAGGTATGACACGTTATTCGGGGTTGGGCCTCACACGGGCCCACCCTCAACTTGAAGTGAAGTTGTCTTGCCTAAGGTGCCATGTGATTCGGTAATAGAAATGTGATGGATTAGGTTATCGTCCTTTTCGCGGCTCCTGACGTACGATCCGAGACGAAAAAATAGCGCAAAAGAAGAAAAGTGTCCCAAAACTTATGAAAATGTTCAATTTTGGACTCCGATGATAGGCGTAACCGAGCAGGCTAGGTGCCTACATCGTAGAGCTCTAAGAGTTCTTTCCAACGGTATGTTGTGCGCCGCATAACTACTTATGGATCAAAAGTTATAGGTACCGGAGCGAAGGATACCTAGTCACAAACCCCACGCCCTCTGTTTGCGGGCCTGGCCTCTACGTGAAGTGAAGTTGTCTTGCCCAGGGTGCCATGTGATTTGGTAATAGAAATGTGATGGATTATGTTGTCATCCTTTTCGCAGCTCACGACGTACGATTCGGGACTGAAAAACAGGTGAAAAGAAGAACAGTATTCCGAAACTAATGAAAACGTTCAATTTTGTGATCCAAAAAAGGCACACCCGAGCAGGTTTGCTGCCTCCGTCGTAGAGCACTCGGAGAGCTTTTTCCAACGGTATGCTGTGCACCGTGTAACTCCTTACGGACCAAAAGTTATGGGCACTAGAGCGACGGATACCTAGTTACAAGCCCCACGCCCTCTATTTGTGGGCCCAACCTCTACGTGAAGTGAAGTTGTCTTGCCCAAGGTGCTGTGTGATTCAGTAATAGAAATGTGAAGGATTAAGTTGTCGTCCTTTTCGCGGCACACGACGTATGATCCAAGAAGGAAAAATAGCGCAAAAGAATAAAAATGTCCCAAAACTTATGAAAATGTTCGATTTTAGGCTCCGAAAATAGGCGCAACCGAGCAGGCTAGGGGCCCCTATCATACAGCGCTCAGAGTACTTTCCAACGATATGTTGTGCCCCGCGTAACTCCTTACGGATCAAAAGTTATGGGCACCGGAGCAACGGATACCTGGTCACAAGCCTCACGCCCTCTGTTTGCGGGCCCAGCCTCTACGTGAAGAGAAGTTGTCTTGCCCAAGGTGCCGTGTAATTTGGAAATAGAAATGTGCTGGATTAGCTGTCGTCCTTTTCGAGGCTGACGACGTACGATACTGGACTGAAAAACGGCGCAAAAGAAGAAAAGTGTCACGAAACTAATGAAAACGTTCAATATTGCTCTCCAAAAATAGGCATAGCTGAGCAGGTTTGCTGCCCCTGTCGTAGAGCACTCGGAGAGCTTTCCAACAGTATGCTGTGCTCCGTGTAACTCCTTACGGATCAAAAGTTATAGGCACCAGTGCGACGGATACCTAGTTATAAGCACCACGCCCTCTGTTTGCGGGCCCAGCCTCTACATGAAGTGAAGTTTTCTTGCCCATGGTGTCGTGTGATTCGGTAATAGAAATGTGATGGATTAGGTTGTTGTCCTTTTCGCGGCTCACGACGTACGATCCAGGACAGAAAAACAGCGTAAAAGAAGAAAAGTGTCCCAAAACTTATGAAAATGTTTGAATTTGGGCTCCGAAAATAGGCGCTGCCGAGCAAGCTAGGTGCCCCAATCGTAGAGCTCTTAGAGAGCCATCCAACAGTATGCTGTGCACCGCGTAACTCCTTACGGATCAAAATTTATAGGCACCGGAGCGACGGTTACCTAGTCACAAGCCCCATGACCTATGTTTGCGGGCCCAACCTCGACGTGAAATGAAGTTGTTATGCCCAAGCTGCTGTGTGATTCGGTAATATAAATGTGAAGGATTAGGTTGTCGTCCTTTTCGCGGCTCACGACGTACGATCCAGGATAGAAAAACAGTGCAAAAGAAGAAAAGTGTCCCAAAACTTGGGCTCCGAAAATAGGCGCAACCGAGAAGGCTAGGTTCCTACATCGTAGTGCTCTCTCAACGGTATGCTGTGCGCCGCGTAACTCCTTACGGATCAAAAGTTATGGGCACCGGAGCGACTTTCAGAGTGCTTTCCAACGGTATGCTGTGCGTCGCGTATCTCCTTGTGGATCAAAAGTTATGGGCACCGGAGCGACGGATACCTGGTCACAAGCCCCACGCCCTCAGTTAGCAGGCCCAGCCTCTACGTGAAGTGAAGTTGTCTTGCCCAAGGTGCCGTGTGATTCGGTAATAGAAATGTGACAGATTCCTTTTCGCGGCTCACGACTTACGATCCGGGATGAAAAAACATCGCAAAAGAAGAAAAGTGTCCCAAAACTTGTGAAAATTTTTGATTTTGGGCTCCAAAAATAGGCGCAACCGAGCAAGCTTGGTCCCCTCAACGTAGAGCTTTAAGAGTGCTTTCCAACGGTATGCTGTGCGTCGCGTATCTCCTTGTGGATCAAAAGTTATGGGCACCGGAGCGACGGATACCTGGTCACAAGCCCCACGCCCTCAGTTAGCGAGCCTAGCCTCTACGTGAAGTGAAATCGTCTTGCCCAAGGTCCCATGTGATTCGGTAATAGAAATGTGATGGATTAGGTTGTCGTCCTTTTCGCGGCACACGACGTACGATCCGAGATGAAAAAATAGCGCAAAAGAAGAAAAGTGTCCCAAAACTTATGAAAATGTTCAATTTTGGGCTCCAAACAAAGGCGTAACCGAGCAGGCTAGGTGCCTACATCATAGAGCTCTCAGAGTGCTTTCCAACGGTATATTGTGCACCGCATAACTCCTTACGAATCAAAAGTTATTGGCACCAGAGCGACGGATACCTAGTAACAAGCCCTACGCCCTCTGTTTGCGTGCCCAGCCTCTACATGAAGGGAAGTTGTCTTGCCTAAGGTGCCATGTGATTCGATAATAGAAATGTGATGGATTAGGTATTCGTCCTTTTCGCGGCTCACGACATACGATCCGGGACAAAAAAATAGAGTAAAAAAAGAAAAGTGTCGCAAAACTTATGAAAATATTCGATTTTGGGCTCTGAAAATAGAAGCAACCAAGCAGGCTAGCTGCCCCTATCGTAGAGCTCTCAGTGTGCTTTCCAACAATATGTTGTGCACTGCGTAACTCCTTACAGATCAAAAGTTAAAGGAACCGGAGCAACGGATACCTGGTCATAAGCCCCATGTCCTCTGTTTGTGGGCTCAGCCTCTACGTGAAGTGAAGTTATCTTGCCCAAGGTGCCTTGTGATTCAGTAATAGAAATGTGATGGATTAGGTTGTCGTCTTTTTCGCGGCTCACGACGTACGATCCGAGACGAAAAAATAGCTCAAAAGAATAAAAGTGTCCCAAAACTTATGAAAATGTTCAATTTTGGGGACTAGAAAGAGGCTTAACCAAGCAGGATAGGTGCCTACATCGTAGAGCTCTCTCAATGGTATGCTATGCACCGCGTAACTCCTTGTGGATCAAAAGTTATGGGCACCGGAGCGACAGATACCTGGTCACAAGCCCCATGCCCTATGTTTGTGGGCCCAGCCTCTAAGTGAAGTAAAGTTGTCTTGCCCAAGGTGCCATGTGATTCGGTAATAGAAATGTGATAGATTAGGTTGTTGTCCTTTTCGCGGCTCAGGACGTACGATCCGGAAAGGAAAAATAGCACAAAATGAGAAAAGTGTCCTAAAACTGATGAAAATGTTCAATTTTGGGCTCCAAAAATAGGCGCAGCCTAGCAAGCTTGGAGCCCCCGTCGTAGAGCTCTTGGAGAGCTTTCCAACCGTATGCTGTACGCCGCGTAATTCCTTATGGATCAAAAGTTGTGGGCACTGGAGCGACGGTTACCTAGTCACGAGTCCCACGCCTTCTGTTTGCGGGCCCAGCCTCTACGTGAAGTGAAGTTGTCTTGCCCAAGGTGCCGTGTGATTTGGTAATAGAAATGTGGTGGATTTAGTTGTCGTCCTTTTCACGGCTCACGACATACGATCCGGGACGGAAAAATAGCGCAAAAGAAGAAAAGTGTCCCGAAACTGATGAAAACATTCAATTTTGGGACTTAAAAATAGGTGCAGCAAAGTTGGCTGGGTGCCCTAGTAGTAGAGCTCTCGGAGAACTTTCCAACGGTATGCTGTGCTCTGCGTAACTCCTTACAAATCAAAAGTTATGGGCATCGGAGCGATGGTTACCTGGTCACAAGCCCCACGACCTCTGTTTGCGGGCCCAGCCTCTACGTGAAGTGAAGTTGTCTTCCCCAAGATGCCCCGCGATTCGGTAATAAAAATGTGATGGATTAGGTTGTCGTCCTTTTCGCGGCTCACGACTTATGATCCAGGATGAAAAAACATCGCAAAAGAGGAAAAGTATCCTAAAACTTATGAAAATTTTCAATTTTGGGCTCCGAAAACAGGCCCAACTGAGCAAACTTGGTGCCCTCATCGTTGATCTTTCAGAGTGCTTTCCAACGGTATGCTGTGCGCCGCGTATCTCCTTGTGGATCAAAAGTTATGGGCACCAGAGCGACGGATACCTGGTCACAAGCCCCACGCCCCCTGTTTACGGGCCCAGCCTCTACGTGAAGTGAAGTTGTCTTGCCCAAGGTGCCGTGTGATTCGGTAATAGAAATGTGGTGGATTTAGTTGTCGTCCTTTTCGCGGCTCACGACATACGATCCGGGATAGAAAAATAACGCAAAAGAAGAAAAGTGTCTCAAAACTTAAGCAAATGTTTGATTTTGGGCTCCAAAAACAGGCGCAACCGAGCAGGCTAGGTGCCCCCATCGTAGAGCTCTCAGAGTGCTTTCTAACGGTATGCTTTGCGCCGCATAACTTCTTACGGATCAAAAGTTATGGGCACGGGAACGATGGATACCTGGTCACAAGCCCTACGCCCTATGTTTGCGGGCCCAACCTCTACGTGAAGTGAAGTTTTCTTGCCCAAGGTGCTGTGTGATTCAGTAATAGAAATGTGATGGATTAGGTTGTCGTCCTTTTCGCAGCTCACGACATACGATCCGGGACGAAAAAACAGCGTAAAAGAATAAAAGTGTCCCGAAACTAATGAAAACATTCAATTTTGGGCTCTGAAAATAGGCGCAGCTAAGCAGGCTTGGTACCCCCGTCGTAGAGCTCTCGGAGAGCTTTCCAACGGTATGCTGTGCGCTACGTAACTCCTTACAGATCAAAAGTTATGGGCACCGGAGCGACGGTTACTTGGTCACAAGCCCCACGATCTCTGTTTGTGGGCCCACCTCTACTTGAAGTGAATTTATCTTCCCTAAGATGCATCGCGATTCGGTAATAGAAATGTGATAGATTAGGTTGTCGTCCTTTTTGTGGTTCACGACATACGATCCGGGATGAAAAAACATCGCAAAAGAAGAATAGTATCCGAAAATTTATGCAAATTTTTGATTTTGGGCTCCGAAAACAAGCGCAACAGAGCAAGCTTGGTGCCCTCATTGTAGACTTTCAGAGTGCTTTCCAACGGTATGCTGTGCGCCGTGTATCTCCTTGTGGATCAAAAGTTATGGGCACCAGAGCGACGGATACCTGGTCACAAGCCCCACGCCCTCAGTTAGCGGGCCCAACCTCTACGTGAAGTGAAGTTGTCTTGCCCAAGGTACCGTGTGAGTCGGTAATAGAAATGTGATAGATTAAGTTGTCATCCTGTTCGCGGCTCACGACATACGATCTGGGACAAAAAAATAGCGCAAAAGATGAAAAGTGTCCCAAAACTTATGAAAATGTTTGATTAGGCACCGGAGCGATGGATACCTGGTCACAAGCCCCACGCCCTCTGTTGGCTGGCCCAGCCTCTACGTGAAGTGAAGTTGTCTTGCCCAAGGTGCTGTGGGATTCGGTAATAGATATGTGATGTATTAGGCTGTCGTCCTTTTAGCGGCTCACGACGTAATATCCGGGACGAAAAAATAGCACAAACAAAGAAAAGTGTCCCGAAATTGATGAAAACGTTCAATTTTGGGCTTCGAAAATAGGCGCAGCCAAATAGGCTAGGTGCCCTTGTCGTAGAGCTCTCAAAGAGCTTTCCAACGGTATGCTGTGCGCTGCGTAACTCCTTACAGATCAAAAGCTATGGGCATCGGTGCGACGGTTACCTGGTCACAAACCCACGCCCTCTGTTTGCGGGCCCATCCTCTAGGTGAATTGAAGTTGTCTTGCCCAAGGTGTCGTGTGATTCGATAAAAGAAATGTGATGGATTAGGTTGTCGTCCTTTTCGCGGCCCATGACGTATGATCCGGGACGAAAAAATAGTGCAAAAGAAGAAAAGTGTCCCGAAACTGATAAAAAAGTTCAATTTTGGGCTACAAAAACAGGCACAGCCGATCAGACTGGGTGTCCCCGTCTTAGAGCTCTCGGAGAGCATTCCTACGGTATGCTGTGCGCCGCGTAACTCCTTACGGATCAAAAGTTATAGGCACCGAAGCGACGGATACCTAGTCATAAGCCCCACGCCCTCGGTTTGTTGGCCCAGCCTCTACATGAAGTGAAGTTGTCTTGCCCAAGGTGCCGTGTGATTCGGTAATAAAAATGTGATGGATTAGGTTATCGTCCTTTTCGTGGCTCACGACGTATGATCTGAGATAGAAAAACAGCGTAAAAAAAGAAAAGTATCCCGAAACTGATGAAAATGTTCAATTTTGTGCTCCGAAAATAGGCGCAGCCAAGCAGGCTTATTGCTTGCGTTGTAGAGTTCTCAGAGAGCTTTCCAACGGTATGTTGTGCACCGTGTAACTCGATACGGATCAAAAGTTATGGGCACCGGAGCGACGGATACCTAGTCACAATCCCCACGGCCTCTGTTTGCGGGCCCAGCCTCTACGTGAAAAGAAGTTGTCTTGCCCAAGGTGCCGTTTGATTCGGTAATAAAAATGTGATGGATTAGGTTGTCATCCTTTTCGCGGCTCACGACGTACGATCCGGGACGGAAAAACAGTGCAAAAGTAGAAAAGTGTCCCGAAACTGATGAAAATATTCGATTTTGTTCTCCAAAAATAGGCGCAACCGAGCAGACTTGCTGCCCCCGTCGTAGAGCTCTCGGAGAGCTTTCCAACGATATGCTGTGCGTCGCGTAACTCCTTACGGATCAAAAGTTGTGGGCACCGGAGCGATAGATACCTGGTCACAAACCCCACGCCCTCGGTTTATGGGCCCAGCCTCTACGTGAAGTGAAGTTGCTTTGCCCAAGGTGCCGTGGGATTCGGTAATAGAAATATGATGGATTGGGTTGTCGTCCATTTCGCGGCTCATGAAGTACGATCTGTGACAGAAAAATAGCACAAAAAAAAGAAAAGTATCCCAAAACTGATGAAAACGTTCGATTTTGTGCCCCGAAAATAGGCACAGCCTAGCAGGCTTACTTCCCTCGTCGTATAGCTCTCAGAGAGGTTTCCAACGGTATGCTGGGCGCCACGTTACTCCATACGAATCAAAAGTTATAGGCACCAAAGCGACGGATACCTAGTCACATGCCCCACGGCCTCTGTTTGCTGGCCCAGCCTCTACGTGAAAAGAAGTTGTCTTGCCCAAGGTGCCGTGTGATTCGGTAATATAAATGTGATGGATTAGGTTGTAGTCCTTTTTGCGACTCACGACGTACGATCCGGGACCGAAAAACAGCGGAAAATAAGAAAAGTGTCGCAAAACTTATGAAAATGATCGATTTTGTGCTCTGAAAACAGGCGCAACCAAGTAGGCAAGGTGCCCCTAATTTAGAGCTCTTAGGGTGCTTTCCACCGGTATGCTGTGCATCGCATAACTCCTTGCGGATCAAAAGTTATGGGCACCAGAGCGACGGATACCTGGTCACAAGTCCCACGCCCTCGGATTGCAGGCCCAGCCTCTACGTGAAGTGAAGTTGTCAAGCCCAAGGTGTCGTGGGATTCGGTAATAGAAATATGATGGATTAGGTTATCGTCCTTTTCACGGCTAACGACGTATGATCCGGGATGAAAAAACATCGCAAAAGAAGAAAAATATCCCAAAACTGATCAAAATGTTCAATTTTGATATTTGAAAATAGGCGCAACCAAGCAGGTTTGCTAGCCCAATCGTAGAGCTCTCGGAGAGCTTTCCAACGGTATACTGTGCGCCGCGTAACTCCTCACAGATCAAAAGTATTGGGCATCGGAGCGATGGATACCTGGTCACAAGTCCAACACCCTCGGTTTGCAGGCCCAGCCTCTATATGAAGTGAAGTTTTCTTTCCCAATGTGCCATGGGATTCGGTAATAGAAATGTGATGGATAAGGGTGTCGTCCTTTTTGAGGCTCACGACAAACGATCCGGGACGAAAAAACAGCGCAAAAGAACAAAAGTACCCCAAAATTGATGAAAACGTTCCATTTTTTGCTCTGAAAAAAGGCGCAGCCGAGCGGGCTTACTTCCCCCGTCGTAGAGCTCTCAGAGAGCTTTCCAACGGTATGCTGTGCGCCGCGTAACTCCTTACGGATGAAAAGTTATGGGTACCGAAGCGGCGGATACCTGGTCACATGCCCCACACCCTCGATTTGCGGGCTGTCACGCCCCGACCCCGACCCATCGCTAGGTTAAGGCCGAAACATGACGTTCGAATCGCTTAAAACATGTAAATAATAATTTAGCAAATGTACATCCACTTAAACCTTCATAATAACTCCAAATAATTACCCATCCATCGGCCTTAAAGGATTACAACAATTCATGAAATATTCACAAGACCTTGAATTCCCCTGTTCAACATAACAATTAACTAAGAATTAAGTTTCTGAGTCTCATAAGAATAATCACCAACTTAAAGTTATATTATCCAATATTAACATCATACAAACTTCATCACTGACAATTAAGATTACAATCATAACCCATCAATTTACATAATGCTTATCACCAATGCATACATTCAGGATCTAGATTCTTCAATGTACATCAAGTATCTCATGTACTTATACAACACCAATCAAGAAGTCTTTCACATATGCAATCCTTTTCTTCAACTTGTAAAGCCACTCAATCAGTCTTACCTGTAATTGTCATAAAAGAGGGGTAAGCTAGATCATCGCATATAGCTCAGTGAGGAGGAAAACAAAGAAGGTTTTCACAAAGATTTTATCATTTCGAAGTCCATTTCGAAAACTTTGACATGCATAAATACATATAACTCACAAGTATCAATACCTGATCCTGTACATATTCAATATGGACATTTAGTAGAGCATGAATTAAGATAACAAAAATAACATGTTAACAGTATTCAACTCTACTCTCCGAAGACCTCAAGTGTAGCCACCCCGAAATCTCAAAGGCTCAAGGGCAACTACTACCGAGTTATTGTCCGCACTGTACACCCCGAATCTCAACGGCTCAAGGGTGCCTCACGGGTTTGTCCCTTCGAGGATCTCTCCCCTTCATTTACCATAGTCATATAGGAACCATTAGGGTAGGGAGGTGTCTGCCACTATCACAGCCGTGTGCACCTCAAAAGATGTCTACCACTATCACTGTCGTGTGCACCTTTGATCCCATCCCTTAACGAACAATAGGTTGAAACCAAATCGTACCCATACAGTTGTAGCCACCCCGAAATCTCAGAGGCTCAAGGGTGCAACTACTACCGAGGTATTGTCCGCTCTGTACACCCCGAATCTCTATGGCTCAAGGGTGCCTCAGCTGATACAATTCATATATATGTAGCATTCACAATATTTCCATGCAAGAGTTTAGATTGAAAAGTACAAAGTGAACTTAAGACTCACAAGCTCGACTTTCGTATGCATATTTAAAGTGTACAAGTTCGAGGCAAAGGGAATCACGTTCATGATCAAACATAATCTCCTATACCACACAACACATACAATCCTATACCTCAATCATGTCACAATTAACCTCCTTTTATAACCATGAAACAAATTGGTACCAATGCCACAAAGGTATATCAAGAAATCAAACAACCTCAATCCTCCCGCATTAGCCCAACTTAGGAGATAGATTTACCTACATTCCTAAACTCCAATTACTCTGATTTTTGTCTAGAATCGAATCTTATTGAATGTAGATAACTCTAGAATCAAACGGAACTCAATTCGGAGTTGAAACGAATAAGATATGGCCTCCGTAATTTCACTACGCAGAGCTGTCAAACATCCGGGCGCTGAGGCCCTAATCTGGGCGCCCGGAAGAAGCCAGTAATGCCCGGATCGGAGTTTTCTGCAGGGCGTTGAGGCCTCTATCTGGGCGATCGGATAGGGCCTGTAACGCCCGGATAGCTGACGGGAAACGCATATTTTCTACCAAAATCATCCAAACAACCTCCCATCTCCTACCAATACTCAAGCAAGCTCAAAATGGCTATTAGGCATCATACAAGGGTTCTAATTCAACCAAAAACCATCCAACATCAACAATCAACAAACACCCAAAATCAAATTCAAAACCCTAGATCTACAACACAATATCCTCAATCTTATCATTCAAGCTCTTCTATGCAATTTATAGCAAGATTACTACACATATATCATCACATTCATGCTCAATGTAGCTTTCAAAACTTTTAAGAAAACAACCCTCACCTTTGATCTTGACATAGAAAGCAAAAGGAGCAAGATAATGGCTGAAATTAGCTAGCAAATGCAAAGGAAATGGCTTAGAATTCTTCTTCCTCTTCTTCTTCTCCTTCCTTCTTCTCTTTTCTCTCTTCCTTCTCTCTTCTCCTAATCTCTGCGTGTGGTGTATGTGTGTGTTCTGAACGTGTATTTGTGTGTGTTGTGTGGTGTGAGTGTGTTGTCTGATGGGTGTGTGTATGTGTAGTGTTTTTGTATGTGTAAAGTGTGTTTGTGTGTGTTTTGAGTTATGTAGGAAATATCTCATAAGCCCAATACCCAAATTGCCCTCTAACTAATTAATTATTTCAAGTTTGCCATTCTAGTTTTGTTTCAACTAATTAGTTAGCTAGTGTAGTGTAGTATAATTTATTTAATTCCTACGATATCTAAATCACACAAATGCATGTTTAAACACTATAAATGCACGTAAAACGATGCAAACATACATTAAATGATATAAATGCATTTCCAATGCTGTGAATGTATAGTATTATCATGTAGTTCTGATTTTAATTATTTTGGTTAGTTAATTTAATTTAGTAAAATTTAATTATCATCCACAACCTCTAAGGTTCTCAAATGCACGCTATTGTACTAATTTACACGTTAAACAAGATAGATGCACGTTAACTAAGGTAAATGCACATTAATTTATATAAATGCACATTAAATGATGCAAAAATATATGAAATGTTATAAAATACAGATGAGTCTCGTGCGGAGTTTCACAGCCTCTACATGAAGTGAAGTTTTGTTGCCCAAGGTTCCATGGGATTCGGTAATAGAAATGTGATGGATTAGGTTGTCGTTCTTTTAGTGGCTCACGACGCACGATCTGAGACGGAAAAACCACGCAAAAAAAGAAAAGTGTCGCGAAACTGATGGAAACATTACATTTTGGGCTCTGAAAACAGGCGCAGTCGTGCAAGCTTGCTGTCGCCGTTGTAGATCTCTCAGAGAGCTTTCCAACGGTATGCTGTGCGCCGTATAACTCCTTATGGATCAAAAATTATGGGCACCGAAGCGACGGATACCTGGTCACAAGCCCCACGCCCTCGGTTTGCAAGCCCAGCCTCTACATGAAGTCAAGTTGTTTTGCCGAAGGTGCCATGGGATTCTGTAATAGAAATGTGATGGATTAGATTGTCTTCCTTTTCGCGGCTCACGACGTCCGATCCGGTACGTAAAAATCACAATAAAGAAGAAAAGTATCCCGAAACTGATGAAAACATTCAAATTTTGGCTCCGAAACCAGGCGCAGCAGGGTAGGCTTATTGCCCCAGTCGTAGATCTCTCGAAGAGCTTTCCAACGGTATGCTGTGCCCCACGTAACTCCTTACGGATCAAAAGTTATGGGCACCGGAGTGACGGATACATGGTCAGAAGCCCCACGCCCTCAATTTGCGGGCCCATCCTCTACGTGAAGTGAAGTTTTCTTGCCAAAGGTGCCATGGGATTCGGTAATAGAAATGTGATGGATTAGGTTTTCATCCTTTTCGAGGCTCACAACGTCTGATCAGGGACATAAAAACAACGCAAAAGAAGAAAAGTGTCCCGAAACTGATGAAAACATTCGATTTTGGGCTCTGAAAATAGACGCAGCTGAGCAGGCTTATTGCCTCATCGTAGTTCTCTCAGAGTGCTTTCCAACGGTATGCTGTGCGCCGCGTACCTCCTTACGGAACAAAAGTTATGGGCACCAGAGCGACAGATACCTAGTCACAAGCCCCAAGCCGTTGGTTCGCGGGCCCAACTTCTACGTGAAGTGAAGTTGTATTGCACAAGGTGCCTTGGGATTCGATAATAGAAATGTGATGGATTAGGTTGTCATCTTTTTCGCGGCTCACGACGTACGATCCGGGATGAAAAAATAGCGCAAAAGAAGAAAAGTGTCCTGAAACTGATGAAAATGTTCAATTTTTGGCACCGAAAATAGGCGCAATCGAGCAGGCTTGCTACCCCCTTCGTAGATCTCTCAGAGTGCTTTCCAATGGCATGCTGTGCGCCGCGTAACTCCTTACGGATCAATAGTTATGGGCACCGGAGCGACGGATACCTGGTCCCAAGCCCCGCGCTGTCGGTTTGCGGGCCCAGCCTCTATGTGAAGTGAAGTTGTCTTTCCCAAGGTTCCATGGGATTCGAGAATAAAAATGTGATGGATTAGGTTGTCATCCTATTCGCTGCTCACGACGTACGATCCGGGACGATAAAACAGCGCAAAAGAAGAAAAACGTCCCGAAACTGATGAAAACGTTCGATTTTGGGCTCCAAAAATACGCGTAGTAGAGCAGGCTTTCTGCCCCTTTCGTAGATCTCTCGGAGAGCTTTCCAACTGTATGCTGTGTGCCGCGTAACTCCTTACAGATCAAAAGTTATGGGAACCGGAGCGACGGATACCTGGTCACAAGCCTCGCGCCCTCGGTTTGTGGGCCCAGCCTCTACTTGAAGTGAAGTTGTCTTGCCCAAGGTGCCTTGGGATTCGGGAATAGAAATGTGATGGATTAGGTTGTCGTCCTTTTCGCTGCTCACGACGACGATTCGGGATGGAAAAACAACAAAAAAGAAAAAAAGTGTACCGAAACTGATGAAAACATTAGATTTTGGGCTCCAAAAATAAGCGCAGCTGAGCAGGCTTGCTGCCCCCGTCGTAGATCTCTCGCAGAGCTTTCGAAAGGTATGATGTGCGCCGCGTAACTCCTTACGGATCAAAAGTTATGGGCACCGGAGCGACGGATACTTGATCACAAGCCCCACGCCTTCAGTTTGTGGTCCCAGCCTCTACATGAAGTGTAGTTTTATTGCCCAAGGTGCCGTGGGATTGGGTAATAAAAATGTGATGGATTAGGTTTTCGTCCTTTACGTAGCACACGACGTACGATCCGGGACGAAAAAATAGCGTAAAAGAAGAAAAGTGTCTCGAAATTGATGAAAATGTTCAATTTTGGACTCCAAAAACAGGTGCAGGCAAGCAGGCTTGCTTCCCCCGTCGTAGAGCTCTCGGAGAGCTTTCCAACGGTATGTTGTGCGCCGTGTGACGCCTTGCGGATCAAAAGTTATGGGCACTGGAGCGACGGATATCTGGTCATAAGCCCCACGCCCTCGGTTTACGGCCCAGCCTCTACGTGAAATGAAGTTTTGTGCCCAAGGTGCCAACGGATTCTGTAATAGAAATGTGATGGATTAGGTTGTCGTCCTTTTCGTGGCTCAAGACGTCCGATCAGGGACTTAAAAATCGTGAAAAAGAAGTAAGTGTCCCAAAATTGATGAAAACATTTGATTTTTGGCTCCAAAAATAGGCACAGCCGAGTAGGCTTGTTGCCCCAGTCGTAGATCTCTCGGAGAGCTTTCCAACGGTATGTTGTGCGCCGCGTAACTCCTTACGAATAAGAAGTTATGGGCACCAGAGCGACGTATACTTGGTCACAAGCACCACGACCTCGATTTTGCGGGCCCAGCCTCTACGTGAAGTGAAGTTTTCTTGCCAAAGGTGCCATGGGATTTGGTAATAGAAATGTGATGGATTAGGTTGTCGTTCTTTTCACAACTCACGATGTCTGAACCGGGACGTAAAAACAACATAAAAGAAGAAAAGTGTGCCGAAACTGATGAAACCATTAAATTTTGGGCTGCGAAAACAGGCGTAGCCGAGCAGGCTTGCTACCCTCGTCGTAGATCTCTTGGAGTGCTTTCCAACGGTATGTTGTGCGCCGCGTACCTCCTTACGGATCAAAACTTATGGGCATCGGAGCGACGGATACCTAGTCACAAGCCCTACGACGTTGGTTTGCGGGCCAAGCCTCTACGTGAAGTGAAGTTGTCTTGCCCAAGGTGCCGTGAGATTTGGTAATAGAAATGTGATGGATTAGGTTGTCGTCCTTTTCGCGGCTCACGACGTATGATCCGGGACAGAAAAACAGCTCAAAAGAAGAAAAGTGTCCCGAAACTGATGTAAATGTTCAATTTTGTGCTTCAAAAATAGGTACAGCCGAGCGGGCTTGCTGCCCCCGTCGTAGATCTCTCGAAGAGCTTTCCAACGATATGTTGTGCGCCGCGTAACTCCTTACGGATCAAAGGTTATAGGCACCGAAGAGACGGATACCTGGTCACAAGCCCCACGCCCTCGGTTTGCGGGCCCAGCCTCTACGTGATGTAAAGTTGTCTTGCCCAAGGTGCCATGGGATTCGGCAATAGAAATGTGATGGATTAGGTTGTCGTCCTTTTCGCGGCGCACGACATTCGATCCAGGATGTAAAAACAATGCAAAAGAAGAAAAGTGTGCCGAAACTGATGAAAATATTCAATTTTGGGCTTCGAAAATAGCACAACCAAGCAGGCTTGCTACCCCAATCGTAGATCTCTCGGAGTACTTTCCAACGGTATGCTGTGCGCCGCGTAACTCCTTACGGATCAAAATTTATTGGCACCGTAGCGACGGATACCTAGTCACAAGCCCTATGCCGTTGGTTTGCGAGCCCAGCCTCTACGTGAAGTGAAGTTGTCTTGCCCAAGGTGCCGTGGGATTCGGTAATAGAAATGTGATGGATTAGGTTGTCGTCCTTTTCGCGTCTCACGACGTATGATCCAGGACAGAAAAATAGCGCAAAAGAAGAAAAGTATCCCGAAACTGATGTAAATGTTCAATTTTGGGGTTTGAAAATAGGCGCAGCCGAGCGGGCTTGCAGCCCCCGTCGTAGATCTCTAGGAGAGGTTTCCAACGGTATGCTGTGCGCCCCGTAACTCCTTACGGATCAAAAGTTATGGGCACCGGAGCGACGGATACCAGGTCACAAACCCCACGCCCTCGGTTTGCTGGCCCAGCCTCTAGATGAAGTGAAGTTTTATTCCCCAAGGTGCCTTGGGATTCGGTAATAGAAATGTGATGGATTTGGTTGTCGTCCATTTCACTGCTCACGATGTATGATCCGGGACGGAAAAACAACGCAAAAGAAGAAAAGTGTCTAGAAACTGATGAAAACATTTAAATTTGGACACTGAAAATAGGCGCAGTCGAGCAGCCTTGCTTCCCCCGTCATAGATCTCTCGCAGAACTTTCCAACGGTATCCTGTGCGCCTCATAACTTCTTACGAATCAAAAGTTATGGGCACCGGAGCGACGAATACCTGGTCACAAGCCCTACGCACTCGGTTTGCGGGCCTAGCCTCCACATGAAGTGAAGTTTTATTGCCCAAGGTGTCGTGGGATTCAGTAAGAGAAATATGATGGATACGGTTGTCGTCCGTTTCGCGGCACACGACGTACGATCCGGGACAGAAAAATAGCGCAAAAGAAGAAAAGTGTCTTGAAACTAATGAAAACGTTCAATTTTGGGATCCGAAAATAGGCGCAGCCGAGCAGGCTTGCGCCCCTGTCGTAGAGCTCTCAAAGAGCATTCCAACGGTATGTTGTGCGCCGCGTAACTCGTTACGGATCAAAAGTTAGGGGCATTGGAGCGACGGATACCTGGTCACAAGCCTCACGCCCTCGGTTTACGGCCCAGCCTCTATGTGAAGTGAAGTTTTATTGCCCATGGTGCCGTGAGATTCGGTAATAGAAATGTGATGGATTAGGTTGTTGTCCTTTTCGTGGCTCACGACGTCCGATCCAGGATGAAAAAATAGCATAGAAGATGAAAAGTGTCCCGAAACTGATGAAAATGTTCGATTTTGAGCTCAGAAAATAAGCGTAGCCATGCAGGCTTGATACCCCTGTCGTAGAGCTCTCAGAGAGCTTTCCAACGGTATGCTGTACGCTACTTAACTCCTTACGGATCAACAATTATGGGCACCGGTGCGATGGATACCTTGTCACAAGCCCCACGCCCTTGGTTTGCCGGCCCAGCCTCTACATCAAGTGAAGTTGTCTTGCCCAAGGTACCGTGGGATTCGGTAATAGAAATGTGATGGATTAGGTTGTCGTCCTTTTCGCGGCTCACTACGTACGATTTAGGACGAAAAAATAGGGCAAAAGAAGAAAAGTGTCCCGAAATTGATGAAGACGTTCGATTTTGGGCTCTAAAAGTTGTCGCAGCCAAGCAGGCTTGCTGCCCCAGTCGTAGATCTCTCGGAGAGCTTTTCAACGGTATGCTGTGCGCCGCGTAACTCCTTACGGATCAAAAGTTATGGGCACCGGAGCAACGGATACCTGGTCACAAGCCCCGAGCCCTCGGTTTGTGGGCCCAGCCTCTACGTGAAGTGAAGTTGTCTCGCCCAAGGTACCATAGGATTCGGTAATAGAAATGTGATGGACTAGGTTGCCATCCTTTTCGCTGCTCACGACGTACGATCCGGGACGGCAAAACAGGGCAAAAAAGAAAAGTGTATTGAAACTGATGAAAACGTTCGATTTTGGCCTCCAAAAATAGGCACAGCCGAGCAGTCTTGCTGCCACCATCGTAGATCTCTCAGAGAGCTTTCCAACGGTATGCTTTGCACCGCTTAACTCTTTACGGATCAAAAGTTATGGGCACTGGAGCGACAGATACCTGGTCACAAGCCCTCATCCCTCGGTTTGCGGGCCCAGCCTCTACATGAAGTGAAGTTTTATTGGCCAAGGTGCTGTGGGATTCGGTAATAGAAATGTGATGGATTTTGTTGTCGTCCTTTTCGCGGCACACGACTTACGATCCGGGACGGAAAAATAGCGCAAAAGAAGAAATGTGTCTGAAAATTGATCAAAACGTTCAATTTTGGGCTCCGAAAATAGGTGCAACCGAGCCGGCTTGCTTCCTTCGTCGTAGAGCTCTCGTAGAGCTTTCCAACGGTATGTTGTGCGCCGCGTAACTCCTTACGGATCAAAAGTTATTGGCACCGAAATGACGGATACCTGGTCACAAGCCCCGCGACCTCGGTTTGCGGGCCCAGCCTCTATGTGAAGTGAAGTTGTCTTGCCCAAGGTATCGTTGGATTTGGTAATAGAAATGTGATGGATCAGGTTGCCTTCCTTTTCGCGGCTCACGACGTACGATTCAGGACGGAAAAACAGCGCAAAAGAAGAAAAGTATCCCGAAATTGAAGAAAACGTACGATTTTGGGATTTGAAAATAGGCACAGCCGAGAAATCTTGTTGCCCCCGTCGTAGATCTCTCGGTGAGCTTTCCAACGGTATGTTGTGCGCCGCGTAACTCCTTACGGATCAAAAGTTATTGGCACCGAAATGACGGATACCTGGTCACAAGCCCCGCGACCTCGGTTTGCGGGCCCAGCCTCTATGTGAAGTGAAGTTTTCTTGCCCAAGGTGCCATGGGATTCGGGAAGAGAAATGTGATGGATTAGGTTGTCGTCCTTTTTGCTACTCACGACGTACAATTCGGGATAAAAAAACAGTGCAAAAGAAGAAAAGTGTCCCGAAACTGATGAAAATGTTTGATTTTGGGCTCCAAAAATAGGCGCAGCCTAGCAGGCTTGCTGCCCCAGTCGTAGATCTCTCAGGGAACTTTCCAACGGTATGCTGTGCGTCGCGTAACTCCTTACGGATGAAAAGTTATGGGCACCGGAGCGACGGATACCTGGTCACAAGCCCCACGCCATCCGTTTGCGGGCCCAGCCTCAACATGAAGTGAATTATTATTGCCCAAGGTGCCATGGGATTCGGTAATAGAAATGTGATGGATTAGGTTGTCATCCTTTTCGCAGCACACGACGTACGATCCGGGACCCAAAAACATAGCAAAACAAGAAAAGTGTGTTGAAAGTGTTGGAAACATTCAATTTTGGGCTCCAAAAATAGGCACAGTCGAGCAGGCTTCCTTCCCCCGTCGCAGAGCTCTCGGAGAGCTTTCCAAGGTATATTGTGCACCGCGTAACTCCTTACGGATCAAAAGTTATGGGCACTGGAGCGACGGATACCAGGTCACTAGTCCCATGCCCTCGGTTTTGGCCTAGCCTCCACGTGAAGTGAAGTTGTCTTGCCCAAGGTGCCACGAGATTCGGTAATAGAAATGTGATGGATTAGCTTGTCATCCTTTTTGCGGCTCACGACGTACGATCCAGGATGAAAAATTAGCGCAAAAGAAGAAAAGTATCCCGAAACTGATGAAAACGTTTGATTTTGAGCTCAGAAAACAAGTGCAGGCGTGCAGGCTTGTTGTCCCCATCGTAGAGCTCTCAGAGAGCTTTCCAATGGTATGTTATACACCACGTAACTCCTTACGGATCAAAAATTATGGGCACCGGTACGACGGATACTTGGACACAAGCCCCACGTCCTTGGTTTGCCGGGCCAGCCTCTACATGAAGTAAAGTTGTCTTGCCCAAGGTACCGTGGGATTCGGTAATAGAATGTGATGGATTACGTTCTATTTTGGGCCCTGAAAACAGGCTCAGCCAAGCAAGCTTGCTACCCCGTCGTAGATATCTCGGAGAGGTTTTCAACGTTATGCTGTACGTCGCGTAACTCCTTACGGATCAAAAGTTATGGGCACCGGAGCGACAGTTACCTGGTCACAAGCCCTGCACCCTCGGTTTGCGGGCCCAGCCTCTACGTGATGTAAAGTTTTCTTGCCCAAGGTGCCATGGGATTCGGTAATAGAATGTGATGGATTACATTGTCATTCTTTTCGCTGCTCACGACGTGCGATCCAGGTCGGAAAAACAACGCAAAAGAAGAAAAGTGTCCAAAAATTGATAAAAACGTTCAATTTTGGGCTCCAAAAATAGGCGCAGCCGAGCAGGCTTGCTGCCCTCATTGTAGATCTCTCGGAGAGCTTTCCAACGGTAGGCTGTGCGCCGCGTAACTACTTACGGATCAAAAGTTATGGGCACCGGAGTGACGGATACGTGGTCACAAGCCCCACGCCCTCGGTTTACGGGCCCAACCTCTACATGAAGTGAAGTTTTATTGCCTAAGGTGCCGTGGGATTCAGTAATATAAGTGTGATGGATTTGGTTGTCGTCATTTTCGCTGCTCACGACGTACGATCCGGGACGGAAAAACTGCGTAAAACAAGAAAAGTGTCTTGAAACTGATGAAAACATTCAATTTTGGGCTCACAAAATAGGAACAGCTGAGCAGGCTTGCTTCCCCAGTCGTAGAGCTCTCGGAGAGCTTTCCAACAGTATGTTGTGCGCCGCGTAACTCCTTACGGATCAAAAGTTATGGGCAACAGAGTGGCGGATACTTGGTCACAAGCGCCAAGCCCTCGGTTTATGTCCCAGCCTCTACGTGAAGTGAAGTATTCTTGCTCAAGGTGTCGTGGGATTCGGTAATCGAAATGTGATGGATTAGGTTGTCGTCCTTTTCGCGGCTCACGACGTCCAATCCGGGATGAAAAAATAGCGCAAAAGAAAAAAAGTGTCTCGAAACTGATGAAAACGTTTGATTTTGAGCTCAGAAAACAAGCGCAGGCGTGCAGGCTTCTTGTCCCCATCATAGAGCTCTCAGAGAGCTTTCCAATGGTATGTTGTACACCACGTAACTCCTTACAGATCAAAAATTATGGGCACCGGTGCGACGGATACTTGGACACAAGCCCCACGTCCTTCGTTTGCCGGGCCAGCCTCTACATGAAGTGAAGTTGTCTTGCCCAAGGTGCCGTGGGATTCGGTAATAGAAATGTAATGGATTAGGTTGTAGTCCTTTTCGCAGCTCACGACGTACGATCCGATACGAAAAAACAGCGCAAAAGAAGAAAAGTAACCCGAAACTGATGAAAACGTTCTATTTTGGGCCCTGAAAACAGGCTCAGCCAAGCAAGCTTGCTACCCCGTCGTAGATATCTCGGAGAGGTTTTCAACGTTATGCTGTACGTCGCGTAACTCCTTACGGATCAAAAGTTATGGGCACCGGAGCGACAGTTACCTGGTCACAAGCCCTGCACCCTCGGTTTGCGGGCCCAGCCTCTACGTGATGTAAAGTTTTCTTGCCCAAGGTGCCATGGGATTCGGTAATAGAATGTGATGGATTACGTTATCGTTCTTTTCGCTGCTCACGACGTGCGATCCGGGTCGAAAAAACAGCGCAAAAGAAGAAAAGGGTCCCGAAACTGACGAAAACATTCAATTTTGGGCTCCGAAAGTAGGCGCAGCCGAGCAGGCTTGCTGTCCCCATCGTAGATCTCTCGAAGAGCTTTCAAAAGGTATGCTATGAGCCGCGTAACTCCTCACAGATAAAAAATTATGGGCACCGGAGCGACGGACACCTGGTCACAAGCCCCACGCCCTCGGTTTGTGGGCCCAACCGCTACATGAAGTGAATTTTTCTTCCCCAAGGTGCCATGGTATTCGGTGATAGAAATATGATGCATTAGGTTGTCGTCCTTTTCGCTGCTCACGACATACGATCCGGAATGAAAAAACAGCGCAAAATAAGAAAAGTGTCCCAAAACTGATGAAAACATCCAATTTTGGACTACAAAAATGGGCACAGCAAAGAAGGCTTGCTGCCCCCGTTGTAGAGCCCTCCGAGTGCTTTCCAATTGTATGCTGTACGACGCGTAACTCCTGATGGATCAAAAGTTATAGGCACCGAAGCGACGGATACCTGGTCACAAGCCCCAAGCGCTCAGTTTGCGGGCCCAGCCTCTACATGAAGTGAAGTTTTATTGCCCAAGGTGCCGTGGGATTCGGTAATAGAAATGTGATGAATTTGGTTATCATCCTTTTCGCTGCTCACGACGTACGATCCGGGATGGAAAAACAGCGCCAAAGAAGAAAAGTATCCCAAAAATGATGAAAACATTCGATTTTGGACTACGAAAATAGCCGCAGTCGAGAAGGCTTGCTGCCCCCGTCGTAGATCTCTCGCAAAACTTTCCAATGGTATGCTGTGCGCCGCGTATCTCCTTATGGATCAAAAGTTATGGGCACCGGAGCGACGGATACCTGGTCATAAGCCCCACGCCCTCGGTTTGTGGGCCCAACCTCTACATGAAGTGAAGTTTTATTACCCAAGGTACCGTGGGATTCGGTAATAATATTGTGATGGATTCGGTTGTCGTCCTTTTTGCGGCTCATGACGTCTGATCCGGGACGTAAAAACAATTCAAAAGAAGAAAAGTATCCCGAAACTGATGAAAACATTCATTTTTGGGCTCCGAAAACAGGTGCAGCCGAGCATACTTACTGTCCCCGTCGTAGATCTCTCGGAGAGCTTTCCAACGGTATGCTGTGCGCGGTGTAACTCCTTACAAATCAAAAGTTATGGGCAACGGAGCGACGGATACTTGGTCACAATCCCCACGCCCTCGATTTACGGGCCCAACCTCTACATGAAGTGAAGTTTTATTGCCCAAGGTGCCGTGGGATTCAGTAATAGAAATGTTATGGATTTGGTTGTCGTCCTTTTTACTGCTCACGACGTACGATCCGGGACAGAAAAACAGCGCAAAAGAAGAAAAGTGTCTTGAAACTGATGAAAATATTCGATTTTGGGCTCCGAAAGCAGGCGCAGCTGAGCAAGCTTGCTTCCCCTATCGTAGAGCTCTCGGAGAGTTTTCCAATAGTATGTTGTGCGCCGTGTAACTCCTTATGGATCAAAAGTTATGGGCACTGGAGCGACGGATACCTGGTCACAAGCCCCACGGCCTCGGTTTACGGGCCCTGCCTCTACATGAAGTGAAGTTTTCTTGCCCAAGGTGCCGTGGGATTCGGTTATAGAAATGTGATGGATTAGGTTGTCGTCCTTTTCGCGGCTCACGACGTATGATCCGGGATGAAAAAATAGCGCAAAAGAAGAAAAGTGTCTCGAAACTGATGAAAACGTTTGATTTTGAGCTCAGAAAACAAGCGCAGGCGTGCAGGCTTCTTGTCCCCATCGTAGAGCTCTCAGAGAGCTTTCCAATGGTATGTTATACACCACGTAACTCCTTACGGATCAAAAATTATGGGCACCGGTGCGACGGATACTTGGACACAAGCCCCACGTCCTTGGTTTGCCGGGCCAGCCTCTACATGAAGTGAAGTTGTCTTGCCCAAGGTGCCGTGGGATTCGGTAATAGAAATGTAATAGATTAGGTTGTAGTCCTTTTCGCGGCACACGACGTACGATCCGATACGAAAAAACAGCGCAAAAGAAGAAAAGTAACCTGAAACTGATGAAAACGTTCTATTTTGGGCCTTGAAAATAGGCTCAGCCAAGCAAGCTTGCTGCCCCGTCGTAGATATCTCGGAGAGGTTTTCAACGTTATGATGTACGCCGCGTAACTCCTTACGGATCAAAAGTTATGGGCACCGGAGCGACAGTTACCTGGTCACAAGCCCCGCGCTCTCGGTTTGCGGGCCCAGCCTCTACATGAAGTGAAGTTGTCTTGCCCAAGGTGCCGTGCGATTCGGTAATAGAAATGTGATGGATTAGGTTGTCGTCCTTTTTGCAGCTCACGACGTACGATCCAATGCAAAAAAACAGTGCAAAAGAAGAAAAATGTGCCGAAACTGATGAAAACGATCAATTTTGGACTCCAAAAATAGGCGCAACCGAGCAGGCTTGCTGTACCCATCGTAGTGCCCTCGAAGAGCTTTCCAACGGTATGCTGTACGCCGCATAACTCCTTACGGATCAAACGTTATGAGCACCAGAGCGACGGAAACCTTGCCCCAAGCCCCACGCCCTCAGTTTGTGGGCCTAGCCTCTACGTGAAGCGAAGTTGTCTTGCCCAAGGTGCCATGGGATTCAATAATAGAAATGTGATGGATTGGGTTCTCATCCTTTTTGCGGCTCACGACGTCTGATCCAGGACGTAAAAACAATTCAAAAGAAGAAAAGTATCCCAAAACTGATGAATACATTCATTTTTGGGCTCCGAAAACAGGCGCAGCCAAGCATACTTGCTGCCCCCGTCGAAGATCTCTCGGAGAGCTTTCCAACGGTATGTTGTGCGCCGTCTAACTCCTTACGGATCAAAAGTTATGGGCACCGGACCGACGGATACCTGGTCACAAGCCCCACGCCCTCGGTTTGTTGGCCCAGTCTCTACATGAAGTTAAGTTTTATTGCCTAAGGTGCCGTGGGATTCAGTAATATAAGTGTGATGGATTTGGTTGTCGTCATTTTCGCTGCTCACGACGTACGATCCGGGACGGAAAAACTGCGTAAAACAAGAAAAGTGTCTTGAAACTGATGAAAACATTCAATTTTGGACTCCGAAAATAAGCGCAGCCTAGCAGGCTTGCTTCCCCCGTCATAGAGTTCTCGGAGAGCTTTCCAACTGTATGTTGTGCGCCACGTAACTCCTTACGGATAAAAAGTTATGGGCACTGGAGCGACGGATACCTGGACACAAGCCCCACGCCCTCGGTTTACGGCCCAGCCTCTACGTGAAGTGAAGTTTTCTTGCCTAAGGTACCGTGGGATTCGGTAATCGAAATGTGATGGATTAGGTTGTCGTCCTTTTCGCGGCTCACGACGTCCAATCCGGGATGAAAAAATAGCGCAAAAGAAAAAAAGTGTCTCGAAACTGATGAAAATGTTTGATTTTGAGCTCAGAAAACAAGCGCAGGCGTGCAGGCTTCTTGTCCCCATCGTAGAGCTCTCAGAGAGCTTTCCAATGGTATGTTATACACCACGTAACTCCTTACAGATCAAAAATTATGGGCGTTGGTGCGACGGATACTTGGACACAAGCCCCACGTCCTTGGTTTACTGGGCCAGCCTCTACATGAAGTGAAGTTGTCTTGCCTAAGGAGCCATTGGATTCGGTAATAGAAATGTGATGGATTAGGTTGTGGTCCTTTTCGCGGCTCACGACGTACGATCCGGTATCGAAAAACAGCGCAGAAGAAGAAAAGTATCGCGAAATTGATGAAAACGTTCTATTTTGGGCCCTGAAAAAAGGCTCAGCCAAGCAAGCTTGCTGCCCCGTCATAGACCACTCTAAGAGGTTTTCAACGGTATGCTGTGCGCCGCGTAACTCCTTACGGATCAAAAGTTATGAGCACCAGAGTGACAGTTACTTGGTCACAAGCCCCACGCCCTCGGTTTGCTGGCCCAGCCTCTACGTGAAGTAAAGTTGTCTTGCCCAATGTGCCATGGGATTCGGTAATAGAAATGTGATGGATTAGGTTGTCAACCTTTTCGCTGATAACGACGTATGATCCGGGATGAAAAAACAGCGCAAAATTAAAAAAGTGTCCCCAAACTGATGAAAACTTTCGATTATGGGCTCCAAAATTAGGCGCGGAAAAGCAGGCTTACTGGCCCCATCGTAGATCTCTCGGAGAGCTTTCCAACGGTATGCTGTGCGCCGTGTAACTCCTTACGGATCAAAAGTTAGGGCTCTGAAGCGACGGATACCTGGTCACAAGCCCCACGCCCTCGGTTTGGGGGCCCAACCTCTACATGAAGCGAAGTTTTATTGCCCAAGGTGCCGTGGGATTTAGTAATAGAAATGTGATGGATTTGGTTGTCGTCCTTTACGCAGCTCACGACGTACGATCCGGGACAAAAAAACAGCGCCAAAGAAGAAAAGTGTCCCGAAACTGATGAAGACATTCGATTTTGGACTATGAAAATAGGCACAGCCGAGAAGGCTTGCTGCCCCGTCGTAGATCCCTCGTAGAGCTTTCCAACGGTATGCTGTGCGCCACGTAACTCCTTACGGATCAAAAGTTATAGGCACCGAAGCGACGGATACCTGGTCACAAGCCCCAAGCGCTCAGTTTGCGGGCCCAGCCTCTACATGAAGTGGAGTTTTATTGCCCAAGGTGCCATGGGATTCGGTAATAGAAATGTGATAGATTTGGTTGTCGTCCTTTTTGCTGCTCACGACGTACGATCCGGGATGGAAAAACAACGCCAAAGAAGAAAAGTATCCCAAAAATGATGAAAACATTCGATTTTGGACTACGAAAATAGCCGCAGTCGAGAAGGCTTGCTGCCCCCGTCGTAGATCTCTCGCAAAACTTTCCAATGGTATGCTGTGCGCCGCGTATCTCCTTATGGATCAAAAGTTATGGGCACCGGAGCGACGGATACCTGGTCATAAGCCCCACGCCCTCGGTTTGTGGGCCCAACCTCTACATGAAGTGAAGTTTTATTACCCAAGGTACCGTGGGATTCGGTAATAATATTGTGATGGATTCGGTTGTCGTCCTTTTTGCGGCTCATGACGTCTGATCCGGGACGTAAAAACAATTCAAAAGAAGAAAAGTATCCCGAAACTGATGAAAACATTCATTTTTGGGCTCCGAAAACAGGTGCAGCCGAGCATACTTACTGTCCCCGTCGTAGATCTCTCGGAGAGCTTTCCAACGGTATGCTGTGCGCCGCGTAACTCCTTACGGATCAAAAGTTATGGGCACCGGAGCGACGGATACCTGGTCACAAACCCCACGCCCTCGGTTTGCGGGCCCAGCATCTACGTGAAGTGAAGTTGTCTTGCCCAAGGTGCCATGGGATTCGGTAATAGAAATGTGATGGATTAGGTTATCGTCCTTTTCGAGACTCACGACGTACGACCGGGGACAAAAAAATAGGGAATAAGATGAAAAATGTCCCGAAATTGATTAAAACATTCGATTTTGGGCTCTGAAAATAGGCGCAACTGACCAAGCTTGTTGGCCCCGCCGTAGAGCTCTCGGAGAACTTTCCAACGGTATGCTGTGCGCCACGTAACTCCTTACAGATCAAAAGTTATGGGAACCGGAGCGACGAATACCTTGTCACAAGCCTCGCGCCCTCGTTTTGCAGGCCCAGCCTCTACGTGAAGTGAAGTTGTCTTGTGAAGGTGCCATGGGATTTGGTAATAGAAATGTAATGGATTAGGTTGTCATCCTTTTCGCTGCTCACGACGTACAATCCGGGAAGGAAAAATAGCAAAAAAGAAGAAAAGTGTTCCAAAACTGATGAAAACATTAGATTTTGGGCTTCGAAAATAGGCACAGCCGAGCAGGCTTGCTGCCCCTGTCGTAGATCTCTCGCAGAGCTTTCCCAAGGTATGATGTGCGCCGCGTAACTCCTTACAGATCAAAAGTTATGGGCACCGGAGCGATGGATACCTGGTCACAAGCCTCACGCCTTCGGTTTGCGGTCTCAACCTCTACTAGAAGTGAAGTTTTATTGCCCATGGTGTCGTGGGATTCGGTAATAGAAATATGATGGATTAGGTTGTCCTTCTTTTTGCGGTACACTACGTACGATCCGGGATGGAAAAACAGCGCAAAAGAAGAAAAGTGTCTCGAAACTGATGAAAACATTTAATTTTGGACTCCGAAAATAGGTGTAGGCGAGCAGGCTTGCTTCCGCCATCGTAGAGCTCTCGGAGAGCTTTCCAACGGTATGTTGTGCGCCGTGTAACGCCTTACGGATAAAAAGTTATGGGCACTAGAGCGACGTATACCTGGTCACAAGCCCCACGCCCTCGGTTTACGGCCCAGCCTCTACGTGAAGTGAAGTTTTCTTTCCCAAGGTGCCAGCAGATTCTGTAATAGAAATGTGATGGATTAGGTTGTCGTCTTTTTTGCGGCTCAAGACATCCGATCCGGGACGTGAAAATCGCAAAATAGAAGAAAAGTGTCATGAAACAGATGAAAACGTTCAATTTTTGGCTCCGAAAACAGGCACAGCCGAGCAGGCTTGTTGCCTCAGTCGTAGATCTCTCGGAGAGCTTTCCAATGGTATGCTGTGCGCCGCGTAACACCTTACCGATCAGAAGTTATGGGCACCAGATCGACCAATAATTGGTCACAAGCACCACGCCCTCGGTTTGCTGTCCCAGCCGCTACATGAAGTGAAGTTTTCTTGCCAAAGGTGCCATGGAATTCGGTAATAGAAATGTGATAGATTAAGTTGTCGTCCTTTTCGTGACTCACGACGTCTGATCCGGGACGTAAAAACAACGCAAAAGAAGAAAAGTATGCCGAAACTGATAAAAACATTCAATTTTGGGATCTGAAAACAGGCGCAACCGAGCAGGCTTGCTGCCCCCGTCATAGATCTCTCGGAGTGCTTTCCAACGGTATGCTGTGCACCGCGTAGCTCCTTACAGATCAAAAGTTATGGGCACCGGAGCGATAGATACCTAGTCATAAGCCCCACGCCGTTGGTATGCGGGCCCAGCTTCTACGTGAATTGAAGTTGTCTTGCCTAAGGTGCCGTGGGATTCGGTAATAGAAATGTGATGGATTAGGTTGTCATCCTTTTAGCGGCTCACGACGTACAATCCGGGACAGAAAAACAACGCAAAAGTAGAAAAGTGTCACGAAACTGATGTAAATGTTCAATTTTGGGCTTTGAAAAAAGGCACAACCGAGCGGGCTTGCTGCCCTTGTCGTAGATCTCTCAGAGAGCTTTCCAACGGTATGTTGTGTGCCGCGTAAATCCTTACGGATCAAAAGTTATAGGCACCGGAGCGACGGATACCTGGTCACAAGCCCCACGCCCTCGGTTTGCGGGCCCAGCCTCTACGTGAACTGAAGTTGTCTTGCCCAAGGTGCAATAGGATTCGGTAATAGAAATGTGATGGATTAGGTCGTCATCCTTTTCGCAGCTCACGACGTCTGATCTAGGACGTAAAAACAACGCAAAAGAAGAAAAGTGTGCCGAAACTGATGAAAACATTCAATTTTGGGCTTTGAAAATAGGCGTAACCGAGCAGGCTTGCTGCCCCCGTTACAGATCTCTTGGAGTGCTTTCCAACGGTATGTTGTGCGCGGCGTACCTTCTTACGGATCAAAATTTATGGGCACCGGAGCGACTGATACCTAGTGTGATGCCCGACCTCGATTTGCGTGCGATACCTCGTTTCGTGTGCCCTAATCTAGACTTGCGTGCTTGACCTAGGTTTAAGAATTGTGTTTGTTTTGTGTGCCATGCATTGAATTACGTGCATTCATTTAGAGTTGAGTGCATTTACTTGAAAAACATGCATTCGTCTCGTAGTTCGTGCCCTACCTCGTAGTGCTTGCCTTAGACCTAGGGAAGCGTGACCTCACGCTAATCAAGAAAGCATCTTACACGAAGAACTAGGTCATTAATTAATCCTACAAATTCTACTAACTATTATTAAACTACTAATTCAACCCACTAGAAGACAAAATCTCACAAAAAGCTAGACATTCCTTATTCTTTATTCTTTATTCTTTTTGCACTTTCAACACACAATTAAATAATGCTCAAAAGATGACAAAAATTCAGAATTTAAGCTAGCCTTGGCTGACCACTATGTGTATTTGAACTAGCATTGCATAATTTATTAACAATCCTAGACATTCTATGACAATTAATGACACAAATGCATAAAAAATTAGCTCAAAACTCCTCAAAACTCCACCAATCTCGACAATGCTCCTTGCCCATGCTAGGTGATTCAAAATTCAAGCTTCTTGAGGACACAAATCTGAATTTTTGTATGCCCAAGGCCGACCCATGCTTCATCTTTTGCAAAGCCATCATTTTTCTTTCATTTCTCTCATTCTCCTCACATTTCTCTCTCTCCCTCTCATTCTTCTCTCTCTCTCTCGGCCTTGGTTGAGTTTCATCTTACCATTTCTCATCTTCATCATTCCATGGTGCATCAAGACAAGCAACAAGCAAAGGGACTCGACCAAGCTAGCTAAGTTGCAAGAATCACACATGCAAGCTCATTGAGTCACCATTTCGGCCTTGGTGAGTATGCTAGCTTCCATTTCTTTTCTTCTTGTTCTAACCACATGCATCTACTAAGAACTTGGCCACTAAGCTAGGAAAAATAGAGAAAATTGAGTTGGAGTCTCAGCTAAGCAAGGAAGAAGAAGAAATTTGTGCTTCATCAAAGTTTTGTGCATCTTCTTGTTGATTTGCTAAGGTGAGGGCTAAAACCTCTTGAAAATCTTTCAAAGATCCACATGCATGCTCTTAAATGTATGTCCTTGCTTCTGTACTTGAGTTATATGTGTGTTTATAAGCTTTTACAACCATGCATGGCAAGATTTTGGCTTGAAGGTGATGATAGATGAAATCGGGTTTGGTGACAGCTTTCTGTTTTGTTGTTACGAGGTGAGTTTGGCTAGGCAAATGATGTTTAAAATGCATGAAAACTGGTAGGTAACTATTTTTGCCAGTTTTGAACATTTTTTGCAGAAATAGGCCAAAGCTAATTTTGACTCTAAAGTTCTCAAAATGGCAAATCATTAAAATGTGTCCAAATCTGGAAGTCTGGAAAAATGAAGCAGGTTTTGGTAGATGCACTGACCTTGTAGAACGAACGAGTTTTGACTTAGTAAATGATGTCAAAAATGCATAAAATTTGGTGGGATTCTAGGTTTTGTAGTTCTGGACATTTGTGTCAGAAATGGACTAAGGCTAAATCTGACCCTAAAGACCTCAAAAACGACAAGTATTGAAATGTGTGCAAATCTGGACAGTTTTGTGCAATCCCACTGTTTTGGCTATAACTATTGATCCCGAACTCCAAATGATGCAAGGTTTGTTTCTGATTTTAGTTCACTTATTAAGATTTAATTTGACATCTTGTTCACTGGAATTGGAGATTTTTTACTTGTCTTAACGATTGTGAGAAAACAGCCTATTGCAGTGAGGGTTTCACTTAGTTATATGCTTAGAAAATTTGTTGCAACTTCTCTTGTGGTATTAAATGATTAGGATTGTGGCATTGGGATGTTGTGTGGACTTTTTTGAGTACGTGGGGATGTTTGAATTAATTGATGCATGGCTTGAGATTGATTTTGAGTTGACTTGGGGCTTAATCGCACGGGTAAGCACGAAATGGAAACCCTAGTGACTAGGTAAACTTGCTAAGTGTTGATCCTTTGGATATTGTGTATAATTATATGTTGAGTAGGCTACCCGTAGTTGCCCTTATAGCCCTAAATGTGATTTTGATCATTGCTTGTTGACAAATAGGCCTTTCGTGCATCCAAACCCACGTAGATGTTGTTGCATGTTGAATAGTCTTATTATTTGATTACGTGGACCTTGAATTGAGTTATATGACTTAATTTATGTGCGTATATGGCTGCCCGTTTAATGTTCATATAACTCCATGTGCCTTTCAAGTGAAATTACTTGTCTATTCGTGCCTCGCTTGTTTACTTGTCAATGTGCAATCTTATGACTGTCCGGAGGCAGCTTACTTTGTTGTCCTCCTAATGTGATATATTAAATGTCATAAATTTGCATTGCATATAAGGTTGCAACCTTTCATTCTGGCGTGGTAGCGTTCACGCACACCAGGCGGCATCGGGCTTACCGGTGCAACCGTGACTACCATTGTCCAATTCCCTCTCTCGCTTGGGGGCTAGACTTCCTCAGAGAGTTAGGTCGTAGGATTTCGGGGTACATCCGGAGTACACCCACTTGGCGTGATAAGGGGATGATTTGAAGTCGGCCGCAACAACTGAGAGCAAAAGCTCACCGTATCCTTTTACTATATGTATAAGTACTCTCGCTTGGTTCCTAGAGGACCTCGGGGAGGAAAGATTGGTAATTGTGTTCCTTTACTTTATATTATTGTTATGTACTTAATTGTGTACATTCATGCTTACAAAAGGATTTTCATAAGTTGAACCGGAAAATGAGTTTCAAAACCTATTTCTCGTTCCCTCTCGCTGAGTTCATAAGGACTCACCCTCTTTTATCATCTCAGGTGAAAAGGATCAAGAACAGGTACTTGAGGACGATGTGTCTAACGATGATTCCTTGGAGTGATTACATGTCCTATGTGCTTTGCGTGATTATGGCTATTTGTGAGCTATGCAACTTGAAGACTATTTCTTTTATGTTGCTCAAAGTTTGTAATGTAAAAGACCCCCGTTGTAATTTGGGGTCTAATTTTGGTTTGTACTGATGATAACTAGATAGACACCACTGTGGTCGTTTTGCTATTATTACTACTAGTATCTATAATATGGTTATGAAGTATTAAGTAAGGACTAAGTAAAATGAACCAACCAAATCTTAAGCAGGTACTCGTTGTTAAGCTAAGATCAACAGGTACTTTTGTAACGAGGATAAACAAACAAACGAGGCATAGTATCATGCTAGGTTATTAATCAACGATACATCGAGATAACTAGTAGGCATTTCAATTGATGGTAAATAGTAATCCTAGTTGGAAATGAAATTGAGATTGGAAAATTTGAGGCGTTTAGAGAATTAGGTCAAACCAAAGAGCCCAATTACAACCGTTATGCTACCGATTTTCCAAAAAATTTTGGAGTTTAGGCTAAAACATTAAGTGTTAAATCTTCATAAACGGTTAAGTATGTGATATGACTTGAATGTTTAGATCACACCCAAGTCTAACCTTATAGGCCGGGTTGGGGCGTGACACCTGGTCACAAGCCCCACGCCGTTGGTTTGCGGGCCCAGCCTCTACGTGAAGTGAAGTTGTCTTGCCCAAGGTGCCATGGGATTCGGTAATAGAAATGTGATGGATTAGGTTGCCGTCCTTTTCGCGGCTCACGACGTACGATCTGGGACAGAAAAATAGCGCAAAAGAAGAAAAGTGTCGCGAAACTGATGTAAATGTTCAATTTTGGGCTTCGAAAATAGGCGTATCCGAGCAGGCTTGCTGCCCCTGTCGTAGATCTCTCAGAGAGCTTTCCAACAGTATGCTATGTGCCGCGTAACTACTTACGGATCAAAATTTATGGGCATCGGAGCGACGGATACCTGGTCACAAGCCCGATGCCCTCAGTTTGCTGGCCCAGCCTCTACATGAAGTGAAGTTTTATTCCTCAACATACCGTGGGATTCGGTAATAAAAATGTGATGGATTTGGTTATCGTCCTTTCCGCTGCTCACGATGTATGATCCGGGACGAAAAAACAGCGCAAAGGAAGAAAAGTGCCCAGAAACTGATGAAAACATTCGATTTTGGACTCTGAAAATAGGCGCATCTGAGCAGCCTTGCTGCCCCCGTCGTAGATCTCTCGCAGAGCTTTCCAACGGTATGTTGTGCAACACGTAACTTCTTACGGATCAAAAGTTATGGGCACCGGAGTGACAGATACTTGGTCACAAGCCCCACGCCCTCGGTTTGCGGGCCCATCCTTTACATGAAGTGAAGTTTTATTGCCCAAGGTGCCCTGGGATTCGGTAAGAGAAATGTGATGGATTCGGTTGTCGTCCTTTTTGCGGCACACGACGTACGATCCGGGTCGAAAAAATAGCGCAAAAGAAGAAAAGTGTCCCGAAACTGATGAAAACGTTCAATTTGGGCTCCAAAAATAGGCGAAGCTGAGCAAGCTTGCTTCCCCTGTCATAGAGCTCTCAGAGAGCATTCCAACGGTATGTTGTGCGCCGCATAACTCCTTACAAATCAAAAGTTATGGGCATTGGAGCAACGGATACCTGGTCACAAGCCCCACGCTCTCGGTTTATGGCTCAGCCTCTACGTGAAGTGAAGTTTTCTTGCCCACGGTGCCGTGGGATTCGGTAATAAAAATGTGACGGATTAGGTTGTCGTCCTTTTCGCGGCTCACGATGTCCGATCCGGGATGAAAAAATAGCCCAAAAGATGAAAAGTATCCCGACTCTAATGAAAACGTTCGATTTTGAGCTTAGAAAATAGGTGTAGCCATGCAGGCTTGCTACCCTCGTCGTAGATCTCTCAAAGAGCTTTCCAACGGTATGCTGTACGCCGCATAACTCCTTACGGATCAATAATTATGGGCACCGGTGCGACGGATACCTTGTCACAAGCCCCACACCCTTGGTTTGCCGGCCCAGCCTCTACATGAAGTGAAGGTGTGTTGCCGAAAGTGCCATGCGATTCAGTAAGAGAAATGTGATGGATTAGGTTGTCGTCCTTTTTGCGGCTCACGATGTACGATCCAGGACGGAAAAACAGCGCAAAAGAAGAAAAGTGTCCGGAAACTGATGAAAACATTTGATTTTGGGTTCTAAAAATTGGGACAACTGAGCAAGCTTGCTGCCCCCATCGTAGATCTCTCGGAGAGCTTTTCAACGGTATGCTGTACGCCACATAAATCCTTACGGATCAAAAGTTATGGGCACCGGAGCGACGGATACCTAGTCACAAGCCTCGCGCCCTCGGTTTGCGGGCCCAGCCTCTAAGTGAAGTTAAGTTGTCTCGCCCAAGGTGCCATGGGATTCGGTAATAGAAATGTGATGGACTAGGTTGTCATCCTTTTCGCTGCTCACGACATACGATCCGGGACCGAAAAATAGTGCAAAAAAAGAAAAGTGTCCCGAAACTGATGAAAACGTTCGATTTTGGGCTCCAAAAATGGCCACAGCCGAGCAGTATTGCTGCCCCAGTTGTAGATCTCTCGGAGAGCTTTCCAACGGTATGCGGTGCGTGCTTAACTCCTTACGGATCAAAAGTTATGGGCACCGGAGCGACGGATACCTGGTCACAAGCCCCCCGCCCTCAGTTTGCTGGCCCAACCTCTACATGAAGTGAAGTTTTATTTCCCAAGGTGCCGTGGGATTCGATAATAGAAATGTGATGGATTTGGTTGTCGTCCTTTTCGCTACTCACGATGTATGATCCGGGACGGAAAAACAGCGCAAAAGAAGAAAAGTGTCCGAAAACTAATGAAAACGTTCTATTTTGGGCTTCAAAAATAGACGCATCCGAGCAAGCTTACTACCCCCATCGTAGATCATTTGTAGAGCTTTCCAACGGTATGCTGTGCACCGCGTAACTTCTTATGGATCAAAAGTTATGGGCACCAGAGAAAAGGATACCTGGTCACAATCCCCACGCCCTCGGTCTGCGGCCACAGCCTCTACATGAAGTGAAGTTTTATTGGCCAAGGTGCCATGGGATTCGGTAAGAGAAATGTGATGGATTCGGTTGTGGTCCTTTTCGTGGCACACGACGTACGATCCAGGACAAAAAAAATAGCGCAAAATAAGAAAAGTGTCTCAAAACTAATGAAAATGTTCAATTTTGGGCTCCAAAAATAGGCGCAGCCGAGCAGGCTTGCTTCCCCCGTCGTAGAGCTCTCGGAGAGCTTTCCAAAGGTATGTTGTGCGCCGCGTAACTCCTTACGGATCAAAAGTTATGGGCACTGGAATGACAGATACCTGGTCACAAGCCTCACGCCCTCGGTTTACGGCCCAACCTTTACGTGAAGTGAAGTTTTCTTGCCCAAGGTATCATGGGATTCGGTAATAGAAATGTGATAGATTAAGTTGTCGTCCTTTTCGCAGCTCACAACGTTTGATCCGAGATGTAAAAACAACGCAAAAGAAGAAAAGTGTGCCGAAACTGATGAAAACGTTTGATTTTGAGCTCAGAAAATAGGCATAGCCTTGTTGGCTTGATGCCCCCGTCGTAGAGCTCTCAGAGAGATTTCCAACGGTATGTTGTACGCCGCATAACTCCTTTACGGATCAACAATTATGGGCACCGGTGCGACGGATACCGTGTCACAAGCCCCACGCCCTTGGTCTGCCGGCCCAGCCTCTACGTGAAGTGAAGTTGTATTGCCCAAGCTGCCATGGGATTCGGTAATAGAAATGTGATGGATTAGGTTATCGTTCTTTTCGCGGCTCACAACGTACGATCTAGGACGGAAAAACAGTGCAAAAGAAGAAATGTGTCCCGAAACTGATGAAAACGTTTGATTTTGGGCTCTGAAAATTGGTGCAGCCGAGCAAGCTTATTGCCTCCATCGTAGATCTCTCGGAGAGCTTTTCAACGGTATGCTGTGCGCCGCATAAATCCTTACAAATCAAAAGTCAAAGGCACCGGAGCGACGGATATCTAGTCACAAGCCCTCCGCCCTCGGTTTGCGGGCCCAGCCTCTACATGAAGTGAAGTTTTATTGCTCAAGGTGCCGTGGGATTGGGAAATAAAAATGTGATGGATTTTGTTGTCATCCTTTTCGCTGCTCACGACGTACGATCCGGGACGGAAAAACAGTTTAAAAAAAGAATAGTGTCCCGAAACTGATGAAGATGTTCAATTTTGGGCTCCAAAAATGGCCACAGCCAAGCAGTATTGTTGCCCCGGTCGTAGATCTCTCGGAGAGCTTTCTAACGGTATGCTGTGCGCCGCTTAACTCTTTACAGATCAAAAGTTATGGGCACCAAAGCGACGGATACCTGGTCACAAGTCCCCCGCCCTCGGTTTACTGGCCCAGCCTCTACATGAAGTGAAGTTTTATTGCTTAAGGTGCCGTGGGATTCGGTAATAGAAATGTGATGGATTTTTTTGTTGTCCTTTTCGCTGCTCACGATGTATGATCCGAGATGGAAAAACAGCGCAAAAGAAGAAAAGTGTCAAAAAATTGATGAAAACGTTCTATTTTGGGCTCCAAAAATAGATGTATTCGAGCAGGCTTACTGCCCCCGTCGTAGATCTCTCGCAGAGCTTTCCAACGGTATGCTGTGCGCCGCGTAACTTCTTACGGATCAAAAGTTATGGGCACCGGAGTGACGGATACCTGGTCACAAGCCCCACGCCCTCGGTTTGCGGGCCCAGCCTCTACATGAAGTGAAGTTTTATTGCCCAAGGTGTCGTGGGATTCAATAAGAGAAATGTGATGGATTCTGTTGTTGTCCTTTTCGCGGCTCACGACGTACGATCAGGGATGAAAAAATAGCGCAAAAGAAGAAAAATGTCCCATAATTGATGAAAACATTCAATTTTGGGCTCCGAAAATAGGCGCAGCCAAGCAGTCTTGCTACCCCTGTCGTAGAGCTCTCGGAGAGCGTTCCAACGGTATGTTGTGCGCCGCGTAACTCCTTACGGATCAAAAGTTATGGGCACTAGAGCGACGGAAACCTGGTCACAAGCCCCACGCCCTCGGTTTGTGGCCCAGCCTCTACGTGAAGTGAAGTTTTCTTGCCCACAGTGCCATGGGATTCGCTAATAGAAATGTGATAGATTAGGTTGTCGTCCTTTTCGCGGCTCACGACGTCTGATCTGGGATGAAAAAATAGCGCAAAAGATGAAAAGTGTCCCGACACTGATGAAAACGTTCAATTTTGAGCTCAGAAAACAAGCGCTGTTGTACAGGCTTGCTGCCCTCGTCGTAGAGCTCTCAGAGAGCTTTCCAACGGTATACTGTACGCCGCGTAACTCCTTACGGATCAACAATTATGGGCACCGGTGCGACGGATACCTTGTCATAAGCCCTACGCCCTTGGTCTACTGGCCCAGCCTCTACGTGAAGTGAAGTTGTCTTGCCCAAGGTGCCATGGGATTCTGTAATAGAAATGTGATGGATTAGGTTATCGTCCTTTTCACGGCTCACGACGTACGATCTAGGACAGAAAAATAGTGCAAAAGAAGAAATGTATCCCGAAACTGATGAAAACGTTTGATTTTGGGCTCTAAAAATTGGTGCAGCCGAGCAAGCTTACTGCCCCCGTCGTAGATCTCTCGGAGAGCTTTTCAACGGTATGCTGTGCGCTGCGGAAATCCTTACGGATCAAAAGTTATGGGCACTGGAGCGACAGATACCTGGTCACAAGCCCTCATCCCTCGGTTTGCGGGCCCAGCCTCTACATGAAGTGAAGTTTTATTGGCCAAGGTGCTGTGGGATTCGGTAATAGAAATGTGATGGATTTTGTTGTCGTCCTTTTCGTGGCTCACGAAGTACGATTCGTGACGAAAAAATAATGCAAAAGAAAAGTGTCCCAAAACAGATGAAAACATTCTATTTTGGGCTCTGAAAATAGGCGCAGCCGAGCAGGCTTGCTGCCTCCGTCGTAGATCTCTCAAAGAGGTTTTCAACGGTATGTTGTGCACCACGTAACTCCTTACGGATCAAAAGTTATGGGCACCGGAGCGACGGTTACCTGGTCACAAGCCTCGCGCACTCGGTTTGTGGGCCCAGCCTCTACGTGAAGTGAAGTTGTCTTGCCCAATTTTCCATGGGATTCGGTAATAGAAATGTGATGGATTATGTTGTCGTCCTTTTCGCTGCTCATGACGTACGTTCCGGGATAAAAAAATAGCGCAAAAGAAGAAAAGTGTCTCAAAACTGATGAAAACGATCAATTTTGTGCTCCAAAAATAGGCGCAGTCTAGAAGGCTTGCTGCCCCCGTCGTAGATCTCTCGGAGAGCTTTCCAACGGTATGCTGTGCGCCGCATAACTCCTTGCGGTTCAAAAGTTATGGGCACCGGAGCGACGAATACTTGGTCACAAGCCCCAAGCCCTCGGTTTGCGGGCCCAACCTCTACGTGAAGTAAAGTTTTATTGCCCAAGGTGGCGTGAGATTCGGTAATAGAAATGTGATGGATTTGGTTGTCGTCCTTTTCGTTGCTCACGACGTACGATCCTAGACGGAAAAACAGCGCCAAAGAAGAAAAGTGTCCCAAAACTGATGAAAACATTCGATTTTGGACTCTGAAAATAGGCACAGCCGAGAAGGCTTTCTACCCCTGTCGTAGATCTCTCGTAGAGCTTTCCAACGGTATGCTGTGCGCCCCGTAACTCCTTACGGATCAAAAGTTATGGGCACCAAAGCGACGGATACCTGGCCACAAGCCCCACGCCCTCGGTTTGTGGGCCCAGCCTCTACATGAAGTGAAGTTTTATTGCCTTAGGTGGCGTGGGATTCGATAATAATATTGTGATGGATTCGGTTGTCGTCCTTTTTGCAGCTCACGACGTCTAATCCGAGACATAAAAACAATTCAAAAGAAGAAAAGTGTCCCGAAACTGATGAAAACATTCTATTTTGGGCTCCGAAAATAGGCGTAGCCGAGCAGTCTTGTTGCCCCCGTCATAGATCTCTCGGAGAGCCTTCCAACGGTATGCTGTACGTCGCGTAACTCCTTACGGATCAAAGGTTATGGGCACCGGAGCGACGGATACGTGGTCACAAGCCCCACGCAGTTGGTTTGCAGGCCTAGCCTCTACGTGAAGTGAAGTTGTCTTGCCCAAGGTGCCATGACATTCGGTAATAGAAATGTGATGGATTAGATTGTCGTCCTTTTCGTGGGTCACGACGTACGATTCGGGATTGAAAAACACCGCAAAAGAAGAAAAGTGTCCCAAAACTGATGAAAATGTTCTATTTTGGGCTCTGAAAATAGGCGCAACTAGGCAGGCTTGCTGCCCTCATCGTAGATCTCTCGTAGAGGTTTTCAACGGTATACTGTGCACCCCGTAACTCCTTACGGATCAAAAGTTATGGGCAACGGAGCGACGGTTACCTGGTCACAAGCCTCGCGCCCTCAGTTTGCAGGCCCAGCCTCTACGTGAAATGAACTTGTCTTGCCCAAGGTGCCATGTGATTTGCTAAAAGAAATCTGATGGATTAGGTTGTCGTCCTTTTCGTGGCTCACGACGTACGATCCGAGACGAAAAAACCGCGTAAAACAAGAAAAGTGTCCTAAAACTGATGAAAACCTTAAATTTTGGGCTCTGAAAATAGGCGCAGTCGAGAAGGCTTGCCGCACTCATCGTAGATCTCTCGGAGAGCTTTCCAACAGTATGTTGTGCGCCGCAAAACTCCTTACGAATCAAAAGTTATGGGCACCGGAGCGACGGATACCTGGTCAGAAGCCTCACGCCCTCGGTTTGTGGACCCAGCCTCTACATGAAGTGAAGTTTTATTGCCCAAGGTGCCGTGGGATTCGGTAATAGAAAGGTAATGGATTCGGTTGTCGTCCTTTTCGCGGCTCACGACGTCTGATCCGTGACGTAAAAACAACACAAATGAAGAAAACTGTCCCGAAACTGATTAAAACATTCTATTTTGGGCTCCGAAAATAGGCGCAGCCAAGCAAAATTGCTGTCCCCGTTGTAGATCTCTCGGAGTGCTTTCCAATGGTATGTTGTGCGCCTCGTAACCCCTTACGGATCAAAAGTTATGAGCACCGGAGCGACGGATATCTGGTCACAAGCCCCATACCCTTGGTTTGTGGGCCCAGACTCTAAGTGAAGTGAAGTTGTCTTGCCTAAGGTGCCGTGGGATTTAGTAATAGAACTGTGATGGATTAGGTTGTCGCCCTTATCGCGGCTCACTACATACGATCCGGGATGAAAAAATAGCGCAAAAGAATAAAAGTGTCCCGAAACTGATGAAAATGTTCAATTTTGGGCTCCGAAAATAGGAGCAGCCGATCAGGCATGCTGCCCTCGTCGTAGATCTCCCAGAGAGCTTTCCAACGGTATGCTGTGTGCCGCGTAACTCCTTATAGATCAAAAGTTATGGCCACCGGAGCGACGGTTACCTGGTCACAAGCCCCGCGCCCTCGGTTTGCGGGCCCAGCCTCTGCTTGAAGTGAAGTTGTCTTGCCCAAGGTGCCATTGTATTCGGTAATAGAAATGTGATGGATTAGATTGTCGTCCTTTCGCTGCTCACAACGTACGATCTGGGCCGAAAAAATAGCGCAAAAGAAGAAAAGTGTCCCAAAACTGATGAAAACGTTCAATTTTGGACTCCGAAAATAGGCGCATTCGAGCATGCTTGCTACCCTCGTCGTAGATCTTTCAGAGAGCTTTCCAACGGTATGTTATGCGTCGCGTAACTCCTTACGGATCAAAAGTTATGGGCACCGGAGCGACGGATAACTGGTCATAAGCCCCCCGCCCTCGGTTTGCGGGCCCAGCCTCAACATGAAGTGAAGTTTTATTGCCCAAGGTGCCATGGGATTCGGTAATAGAAATGTGATGGATTCGGTTTTCGTCCTTTTCGCGGCACACGACGTACGATCCGGTACGGAAAAACAACGCAAAAGAAGAAAAATGCCCCGAAAATGATGAAAACATTCAATTTTGGGCTCCGAAAACATGCGCAGCCGAGTAAGCTAGCTTCCCCAGTTGTAGAGCTCTCGGAGAGATTTCCAACGGTATGTTGTGTACCGCGTAACTTCTTACGGATCAAAAGTTATGGGCATTGGAGCGACGGATACCTGGTCATAAGCCCTACGCCATCGGTTTATAGCCCAGCCTCTACGTGAAGTGAAGTTTTCTTGCCCACGGTGCTGTCGGATTCGATAATAGAAATGTGATGGATTAGGTTGTCGTCCTTTTTGCGGCTCACGACGTCCGATCCGGGATGAAAAAATAGCGCAAAAGAGGAAAAGTGTCCCGAAACTAAAGAAAACGTTTGATTTTGAGCTCAGAAAACAAGCGCAGGCGTGCAGGCTTGCTACTGCCATTGTAGATCTCTCAAAGAGCTTTCCAACGGTATGCTGTACGCCGCATAACTCCTTACGGATCAATAATTATGGGCACCGGTGCGACGGATACCTTGTCACAAGCCCCATGCCCTTGGTTTGCCAGCCCAGCCTATACGTGAAGTGAAGTTGTATTGCCCAAGGTGCCGTGGGATTCAATAATAGAAATGTGATGGAATAGGTTGTCGTCCTTTTCGCGGCTCACGACGTACGATCAAGGACGGAAAAACAGCGCAAAAGAAGAAAAGTATCCCGAAACTGATGAAAACGTTCAATTTTGGGGTCTAAAAACAGGCGCAGCCGAGCAGGCTTGCTGCCCCCGTTGTAGATCTCTCGGAGAGCTTTTCAACGGTATGCTGTGCGTCGCGTAACTAATTACGAATCAAAAGTTATGAGCACCGGAGCGACGGATACCTGGTCACAAGCCTCGCGCCCTCGATTTACAGGCCCAGCCTCTACGTGAAGTGTAGTTGTCTTGCCGAAGGTTCCATGGAATTCGGTAATAGAAATATGATGGATTAGGTTGTCGTCCTTTTCGCTGCTCACAATGTACGATCCGGGATGGAAAAACTGCGCAAAAAAAGAAAAGTATCCCGAAACTGATGAAAACATTCTATTTTGGGCTCCGAAAATAGGCGTAGCCGAGCAGTCTTGTTGCCCCCGTCATAGATCTCTCGGAGAGCCTTCCAACGGTATGCTGTACGTCGCGTAACTCCTTACGGATCAAAATTTATGGGCACCGGAGCGACGGAGTGGTCACAAGCCCCCCGCCCTCAGTTTGCGGGCCTAGCCTCTGCATGAAGTGAAGTTTTATTGCCCAATGTGCCGTGGGATTCGGTAATAGAAATGTGATGGATTTGGTTGTCGTCCTTTTCGCAGCACACGACGTACGATCCGGGATGGAAAAACAGCGCAAAAGAAGAAAAGTGTCCGAAAACTGATGAAAACGTTCAATTTTGGGATCCGAAAACAGGCGCATTTCTTTTGATCCGTAAGGAGTTACGCGACGCACAACATACCGTTGGAAAGCTCTCCGAGAGCTCTACGACGATGGCACCAAGGCTGCTCGGCTGCGCCTGTATCTGGAGCCCAAAATTAAACGTTTTCATCAATTTTGGGACACTTATCTTCTTTTGCACAGTTTTTCCGTCCCGGATCGTACGTCGTGAGCCGCGAAAAGGACGACAATCTAATCCATCACACTTCTATTACCGAATCACACGGCACCTTGGGCAAGACAACTTCACTTCACGTAGAGGCTGGGCCTCCAAACAGAGGGTGTGGGACTTGTGACCAGGTATGAGTCGCTCCGGTGCCCATAACTTTTGATGCGTAAGAAGCTACGCGGCGCACAGCATACCGTTGGAAAGGTCACAGAGAGCTCTACAACGGGGGCACCAAGCTTGCTCAGCTGCATCTATTTTTTGAGCCCAAAATCGAACATTTTCATTATTTTTCCTACACTTTTCTTCTTTTACGCTGTTTTTTCTGTCCCGAATCGTACGTCGTGAGCCACGAAAAGGACGACAACCTAATCTATCACATTTCTATTATCGAATCCTATGGCACCTTGGGCAAGACGACTTTACTTCACGTAGAGGTTGGGCCCGCAAACCAAGGGCGTGGGGCTTGTAACCAGGTATCCGTCGCTCCGGTGCCCATAACTTTTGATGCGTAAGGAGTTACGTGGCGCACAGTATACCGTTGGAATGCTCACCGAAAGCTCTACGTCGGGGGCACCAAAGCTGCTCGGCTGCGCCTGTTTTTGGAGCCCAAAATTGAACGTTTTCATTAATTTTGGGACACTTATCTTCTTTTGCGCAGTTTTTTCGTCCCGGATCGTACGTCTTTAGTCGCGAAATGGACGACAACCTAATCCATTACATTTCTATTACCGAATCCCATGGCACCTTAGGCAAGACAACTTCACTTCATGTAGAGACTGGGCCCGCAAACAGAGGGCATGGGGCTTGTGACCAGGTATCAGTCACTCCGGTGCCCATAACTTTTTATCCGTAAGGAGTTACGCGGCGCACAACATACCGTTGGAAAGCTCTCTGAGAGCTCTACGATGATGGCAGCAAGCCTACTCGGTTGCGCCTATTTTCGGAGCCCACAATTGGACGTTTTCATCAGTTTTGGGACACTTTTCTTCTTTTGCACAGTTTTTCCGTCCTGGATTGTACGTCGTGAGCCGCGAAAAGGACGACAATATAATCCATAACATTTTTATTACCGAATCCCACGGCACATTGTGCAAGACAACTTCACTTCGCGTAGAGGCTGGGCCCTCAAACCGAGTTCGTGGGGCTTGTGACCAGGCATCCGTCGCTCTGGTGCCCATAACTTTTGATCCGTAACGAGTTACGCGGTGCACAGCATACCGTTGAAAAGCTCTCCGAGAGTTCTATGAAGGGGGCACCTAGCGTGCTCGGTTGTGCCTATTTTGGAGACCAAAATTGAACATTTTCATTAGTTTTGGGATACTTTTTTTTTGCGCTATTTTTTCGTCCCGTATCGTACGTCGTGAGCCGCGAAAAGGACGACAACCTAATCTATCACATTTCTATTATCAAATCCCATGGCACTTTGGGCAAGACAACTTTACTTCACGTAGAGGATGGGCCCGCAAACCAAGGGCGTGGGGCTTGTGACCAGGTATCTGTCGCTAAGGTGCCCATAACTTTTGCTCCGTAAGGAGTTACGCGGTGCACAGCAAACCGTTGGAAAGTACTCAGAGAGCTCTACGATGGGGGCACCTAGCCTACTTGGTTGAACCTATTTTCTGAGCCTAAAATTGAACATTTTCATAAGTTTTGGGACACTTTTCTTCTTTTGCGCTGTTTTTCTGTCCTGGATCGTACGTCATGAGCAGCGAAAAGGACGACAACCAAATCCATCACATTTCTATTACCGAATCACATGGTACCTTGGGAAAGACAACTTCACTTCATGAAGAGGCTGGGCCCGCAAACAAATGGCGTGGGGCTTGTGACAAGGTATCCGTCGCTCCGGTGCCCATAACTTTTGATCCGTAAGGAGTTACACGGCGCACGGCATGCCGTTGGAAAGATCTCCGAGACCTCTACGACGGGGCCACCCAAACTGCTTGGTTGCACTTGTTTTCGTAGCCCAAAATCGAACATTTTCATCAATTTTGGGACACTTATCTTCTTTTGCGCAGTTCTTTCATCCAGAATCGTGCGTCGTGAGCCACGAAAATGACGACAACCTAATCTATCACATTTCTATTACCGAATCACACGGCACCTTGGCAAGACAACTTCACTTCACGTAGAGGCTGGGCCCTCAAACCAAGAGCGTGGGGCTTGTGACCAGGTATCCGTCGCTCTGGTGCTTATAACTTTTGATCCGTAAGGAGTTACGCGGCGCACAGCATACCGTTGGAAAGCTCCCCGAGAGCTCTACGGCGGGGGTAGCAAGCTTGCTCGGCTGCGCCTATTTTCGGAGCCCAAAATCAAACGTTTTCTTAAGTTTTGGTACACTTTTCTTCTTTTGCGTTGTTTTTCCGTCCCAGTTCGTACTTCGTGAGCCGCGAAAAGGACGACAACCTAATCTATCATATTTCTATTATCGAATCCTATCGCACCTTGGGCAAGACAACTTCACTTCACGTAGAGGCTGGGCCCGCAAACCGAGGGCGTGGGTCTTGTAACCAGGTATCCGTTGCTCCGGTGCCTATAACTTTTGATCTGTAAAGAGTTACGCGGCGCACAACATACTGTTGGAAAGCTCTCCGAGAGCTCTACGACGAGGGCACCTAGTCTGCTCGCCTGCGCCTATTTTCGGAGCACAAAATCGAATGTTTTCATTAGTTTCAGGACATTTTTTCTTCTTTTGCGCTGTTTTTCCGATCCGGATCGTACCTCGTGAGCCACGAAAAGGACGACAACCTAATCCATCACATTTCTATTACCGAATCACACGGTACCTTGGGCAAGACAACTTCACTTCACGTAGAGGCTGGGCCCGCAAACAGAGCGCTTGGGGCTTGTGACCAGGTATCCGTCGCTCCGGTGCCCATAACTTTTGATCCGTAAGGAGTTACGCGTCGCACAGCATACCGTTGGAAAGCTCTCCGAGAGCTCTACAACTGGGGCAGGAAGCCTGCTAAGTTGCGCCTGTTTTTCGGAGCCCAAAATCGAATGTTTTCATCAGTTTCGGGACACTTATCTTCTTTTGCGCAGTTTTTCTGCCCCGTATCGTACGTCGTGAGCCGCGAAAAGGACGACAACCTAATCCATAACATTTCTATTACCGAATCCAACGGCACCATGGGCCAGACAACTTCACTTCACGTAGAGGCTAGGCCCGCAAACAAAGGGCGAGGGGCTTGTGACCAGGTATCCGTCACTACGATGCTCATAACTTTTGATCCGTAAGGAGTTACGCGGCGCACAGCATACCGTTGGAAAGCTCTCCGAGAGCTCTACGACAGGGGCACCGAGCTTCTCGGCTATGCCTATTTTCGGAGCCCAAAAATGAATGTTTTCATCAGTTTTGGGGCACTTTTCTTCTTTTGAGCAATTTTTCTGACCCGGATCGTACGTCGTGAGCTGCAAAAAGGATGACAACCTAATCCATCACATTTCTATTATCAAATCCTTAGGCACCTTGGGCAAAACAACTTCTCTTCACGTAGAGGCTGGGTCCGCAAACGGAGGGCGTGGGGCTTGTGACCAGGTATCGGTCGCTCCGATGCCCATAACTTTTGATCCGTAACAAGTTACGGGGCGCACAGCATACCGTTGGAAAGCTCTCCGAGAGCTCTACGACGGGGGTAGCAAGCCTGCTTAGCTGCGCCTATTTTCAGAGCCCAAAATCAAATGCTTTCATCAGTTTTAGGACACTTTTCTTCTTTTGCGTTATTTTTTCATCCCGGATCGTACGTCGTGAGCCGTGAAAAGGACGACAACCTAATCCATCACATTTTTATTACCAAATCCCATGGCACATTGGGCAAGGCAACTTCACTTCACGTAGAGGCTGGGCCCTCAAACTGAGGGCGTGGGGCTTGTGACCAGGTATCCGTCGCTCCGGTGCTTATAAGTTTTGATCTGTAAGGAGTTACGCGGTGCACAGCATACCGTTAGAAAGCTCTCCGACAGCTCTACAAAGGGGGCAGCAAGCCTGCTCAGATGCATCTATTTTCGGAGTCCAAAATTGAACGTTTTCATTAGTTTCGCTACAATTTTCTTCTTTTACGCTATTTTTTCGTCCCGGATCGTATGTCGTGAGCCGCGAAAAGGACGACAACCTAATCTATCACATTTCTATTATCAAATCCCATGGCACCTTGGGCAAGACAACTTCACTTCACGTAGAGGATGGGCCCGCAAACCGAGGGCGTGGGGCTTGTGACCAGGTATCTGTCGCTCCTGTGCCTATAACTTTTGATCCGTGAGGAGTTACGTAGTGCATAGCATACCGTTAAAAAGCTCTCCGAGAGCTCTACGACAGGGTCACCAAATCGGCTCGGCCGCGCCTATTTTCGGGGCCCAAAATTGAATGTTTTCATTAGTTTTGGGACATTTTTCTTCTTTTGCGCTATTTTTTTGACCCAGATCGTACGTCGTGAGCTGCGAAAAGGATGACAACCTAATCCATCACATTTCCATTACCGAATCACATGGCACCTTGGCAAGACAACTTCACTTCACGTAGAGGCTGGGCCCGCAAACAGAGGGCGTGGGGCTTGTGACCAGGTATCCGTTGCTCCGGTGCCCATAACTTTTGATCCGTAAGGAGTTACACGGCGCACAGCATACCGTTGGAAGGCTCTCCGAGAGCTCTACGACGGGGGAACCAAGCTTGCTCGACTGCGCCTGTTTTGGAGACCAAAATCAAACGATTTCATAAGTGTCGTCACACTTTTCTTCTTTTGCACTGTTTTTCGGTCCCGGATTGTACGTCGTGAGCTGCGAAAAGGACGACAACCTAATCTGTTACATTTCTATTATCGAATCCCATGGCACCTTGGGCAAGATAACTTCACTTCACGTAGAGGTTGGGCCGAAAAATAGAGGGCGTGGGGCTTGTGACCAGGTATCCGTCGCTTCGGTCCTCGTAACTTTTGATCCGTAAGGTGTTACGCGGCACACAACATATAGTTGGAAAGCTCTCCGAGAGCTCTATAATGGGGGCCCCAAGCTTGCACGGCTGCGCCTATTTTCGGAGTCCAAAATCGAATGTTCTCATCAGTTTTGGGACACTTTTCTTTATTTGCGCAGTTTTTTCGTCCCGTATCATACGTTATGAGCCACGAAAAGGCCGACAACCTAATCCATCACATTTCTATTACCGAATATCATGGCACCTTGGGCAAGACAACTTCACTTCACGTAAAGGCTGGGCCCGCAAACAGAGGGTGTGGGGCTTGTTACTAGGTATCCGTCCCTCCGATGCTCATAACTTTTGATCCGAAAGGAGTTACGCGGTGCACAACACACCGTTGGAAAGCTCTCCAAGAGCTCTACGATAGGGGCAGCAAGGCTATTCGGTTGTGCCTATTTTCAAAGCCCAAAATCGAACATTTTGTTCATTTTCGGGACACTTTTCTTCTTTTACGCAGTTTTTCCGTCTTGGATCGTATGTCGTGAGCCGCGAAAAGGACGACAACCTAATCCATCACATTTTTATTACCCAATCCCACGGCACATTGGGCAAAACAACTACACTTCACATAGTGGTTGGGCCCTCAAAATGAGGGCGTGGGGCTTGTGACCAGGTATCCGTCGCTCCGGTGCCTATAACTTTTGATCCGTAAAGAGTTACGCTGCGCGCAGCATACCGTTGGAAAGCTCTCCGAGAGCTCTACGATGGGTGCAACAAGCCTACTAGACTGCACCAGTTTTGGGAGCCCAAAATCAAACTTTTTCATAAGTTTCGTTATACTTTTCTTCTTTTGCACTATTTTTCCGTCCCGAATCGTATGTCGTGAGCCCCGAAAAGGATGATAGCCTAATCTATCACATTTCTATTATCGAATCCCATGGTAGCTTAGGCAAGACAACTTCACTTCACATAGAGGCTGGGCCCGCAAACCGAGGGTGTGGGGCTTGTAACCAGGTATCCGTAGCTCCGGTGCCTATAACTTTTGATCCGTAAAGAGTTACGCAGCGTACAACATACCGTTGGAAAGCTCTCCGAGAGCTCTGCGACGGGGGCACCTAGTCTGCTCGGCTGAACCTATTTTCGGAGCCCAAAATCTAATGTTTTCATTAGTTTCAGGAAACTTTTTCTTCTTTTGCGATTTTTTTCCGACTCGGATTGTACGTCGTGAGCCGCAAAAAGGAAGACAACCTAATCCATCACATTTCTGTTACCAAATCACACGGCTCATTGGGCAAGACAACTTCACTTCACGTAGAGGCTGGGCCCGCAAACAGAGGGCGTGGGGCTTGGGACCAAGTATCCGTCGCTCCAGTGCCTAGAACTATTGATCCGTAAGGAGTTACGCGGCGCACAGCATACCGTTAGAAAGCTCACCGAGAGCTCTACGACAGGGGCACCAAGGCTGCTCGGCTGCGTCTCTTTTCAGAGCCCAAAATCGAACGTTTTTATCATTTTAGGGACACTTATCTTCTTTTGTGTAGTTTTTTCGTCCCGGATCGTACGTCGTTAGCTGCAAAAAGGAAGACAACCTAATCCATCACATTTCTATTACTGAATCCCACGGTACCTTGGGCAAGACAACTTCACTTCATGTAGAGGCTGGGCCCGCAAACAGAGGGCGAGGGGCTTGTGACCAGGTATCCGTCGCTTCGGTGCTCATAACTTTTGATCCGTAAGGAGTTACGCGGCGCACAGCATACTGTTGGAAAGCTCTCCGAGAGCTCTACAACGAGGGCACCAAGCGTGCTCTGCTTTGCCTGTTTTCGGGGCACAAAATCAAAAATTTTCATCAGTTTAAGGAAACTTTTCTTCTTTTGCGCAGTTTTTTCGTCCCGGATTGTACATCGTGAGCTGCGAAAAGGACGACAACCTAATCCATCACATTTCTATTACAGAATCCCACGACACCTTGGGCAAGACAACTTCACTTCACGTAGAGGCTGGGCTCACAAACAGAGGGCGAGGGGCTTGTGACCAGGTATCTGTCGTTCCGGTGCCGATAACTTTTGATCCGTAAGGAGTTGCGCGGCGCACAGCATACCGTTGGAAAGCGCTGAGAGCTCTACGACGAGGGCACCTAGCCTGCTCGCCTGCGCCTGTTTGCTGAGCCTAAAATCGAGCATTTTCATCAGTTTCGGGACACTTTTCTACTTTTACGCAGTTTTTTCGTCCTGGATCGTACGTCGTGAGCCGCAAAAAGGATGACATCCTATTCCATCACATTTCTATTACCGAATCACATGGCACCTTGGGCAAGACAACTTCACTTCACGTAAAGGCTGGGCCCGCAAACAGAGGGCGTGGGGCTTATGACCAGATATCCGTCGCTCCAGTACCCATAACTTTTGCTCCGTAAGGAGTTACGCGGCACACAACATACCGTTGGAAAGCACTCTGAGAGCTCTACGATAGGGGCACCTAGCTTGCTCGGTTACGCCGGTTTTAGGAGCCTTAAATCGAACATTTTCATAAGTTTTGGGACACTTTTCTTCTTTTGCGCAGTTTTTTCTTCCCGGATCGTACGTCGTGAGCTGCGAAAAGGACGACAACCTAATCCATCACATTTCTATTACTGAATCACACGACACCTTGGGCAAGACAACATCACTTCACGTAGAGGCTAGGCCCGCAAACAGAGGGCGTGGGGCTTGTGACAAGGTATCCGTCGCTCCGGTGCCCATAACTTTTGATCTGTAAGGAGTTACGCGGCGAACAACATACCGTTGGAAAGCTCTCCGAGAGCTCTACGACGGGGCCACCCAGCCTGCTCGACTGCGCCTATTTTTGGAGCCCAAAATCTAACATTTTCATCAGTTTTGGGACACTTTTCTTCTTTTGCGCAATTTTTCCGTCCCGGATCGTACGTCGTGAGCCACAAAAAGGACAACAACCTAATCTATCACATTTCTATTACCGAATCACACGACACCTTGGGCAAGACAACTTCACTTCATGTAGAGGCTGGGCCCGCAAACAGAGGTCGTGGGGCTTGTGACCAAGTATCCGTCGCTCCTGTGCCCATAACTTTTGATCTGTAAGGAGTTACGCGGCGCACAGTATACCGTTGGAAAGCTCTCCGAGAGCTCTACAACGGGGCCACCCAGCCTACTCCGATGCGCCTATTTTCAGAGCCCAAAATCGAACGTTTTTGATAGTTTTAGGATACTTATCTTCTTTTGCGCTGTTTTTTCGTCCCGGATCGTACATCGTGAGCCACGAAAATGACGACAACCTAATCTACCACATTTCTATTACCGAATCACATGGCACCTTGGGCAAGACAACTTCACCTCACGTAGAGGCTGGGCCCGCAAACAGAGGGCGTGGGGCTCGTGACCAGGTATCCGTCGCTCCAGTGCCCATAACTTTTGATCCGTAAGGAGTTACGCGACACACAACATACCGTTGGCAAGCTCTACGGGAGCTCTATGACGGGGGCACCAATCCTGCTCGGCTGTGCCTATTTTCGGAGCCCAAAATCGAACGTTTTCATTAGTTTCAGGACACTTTTCTTCTTTTGCGCTGTTTTTCTGACCCGGATCGTACGTCATGAGCTGCGAAAAGGATGACAACCTAATCCATCACATTTCTATTACCGAATCACACGGCACCTTGGGCAAGAAAACTTCACTTCACGTAGAGGCTGGGCCCGCAAATAGAAGGGGTGGGGCTTATGACCACGTATCCGTCGCTCCGGTGCCTATAACTTTTGATCCGTAAGGAGTTACGCGGCGCACAACATACTGTTGGAAAGCTCTCCGAGAGCTCTACGATGGGGGCACCAAGACTGCCCAGCTGTGTCACGCCCCAACCCGGCCTATAAAGGTTAGACTAGGGTGTGATCTAAACATTCAAGTCATGTCTCGTACTCAATCGCTCATGAAAGTTTAACACTTAACGTTTAGCCTAGACTCTACAATTTTTCTGAAAAATCGGCAGTATAACGGCTGTAATTGGGCTCTTTAGTTTGACCTAGTCCTCTAAACGCCTCAAATTTCATTTCCAACTAAGATTACTATTTACCATCAATCGAAACTAGTTATCTCGAAGTCTCGTTTGATTAATAACCTAGCATGATACTATGTCTCGTTTGTTTGTTAATCCTCCTTACAAAAGTACCTGTTGATCTTAGCTTAACAATCGGTACCTGCTTAAGATTGGATAGGTTCATTTTACTTAGTCCTTACCTGATATTTCATAATCCTATGATAGATACTAGCCAATAACGATAGAAAAAAGGACCATAGTAGTGTCTATCTAGTTATTATCAGTACAAGCCAAAATTAGACCCCAAATTACAACGGGGTTCTCTTACATTACAATAGCAAGCATCATAAGAAATGAAATAGTCTTCAAGCAACATATTGTTCACAAAATGGCCATAGTCACGTAAGGCACATAGGGCAAGCAATCATTCCAAGGAATCATCGTTAGGCACGTCGTCCTCGGGTACCTGTTCTTGGTCTTCTTCACCTGAGATGATAAAAGAGGGTGAGTCCTTATGAACTCAACGAGGGGGAACGAGAAATAAGTTTTGAAACTCGTTTTCTGGTTCAACTTATGAAAACCCTTTTTGCAAGCATGAATATATCACAAGTAAGTACATAATGTAATGTAAAAGTAAAGGAACACAATTACCCGTCTTTCCTCCCTGAGGTCCTCTAGGAACCAAGCGATAGTACTTATAAACATAGTGAAAAGGATACGGTGATCTTTTGCTCTAAGTTTATTTCCAGTATCAGTTGTTGCGGCCGGCTTCAATTCATCCCCTTATCACGCCAAATGGATGTACTCCGGATGTACCCCGAAATCCTACGACCCACCTCTCCGAGGAAGTCTAGTCCCCAAGCGAGAAAGGGAAGTGGACAATGGTAGTCACGGTTGCACCGGTAAGCCCGATGTCGCCCCGTGAGCGTGAACACTACCACGCCAGAATGAAAGGTTGCAACCTTGTAGGCAATGCACATTTATGACATTTAATATATCACATTTGGAGGACAACAAAATAGGTTGCCTCCGAGCAGTCATAAGATTGCACATTGACAGTTAAACACGCGAGGCACGATATGACAAGTAAATTCACTTGAAAAGCACATGGAGTTATATGAACATTAAACGGGCAGCCATGTAACGCACGTAAATCAAGTCATATAACTCATTTCAAAGTTCACGTACTCAAACAATAAGATTATTCATCATGCAACAACATCCACATGGGACCGGGTGCAAGAAAAGCCTACTTATCAACCTGTAATCATCGAAATCATGTTTAGGGCTATGAGGGCAACTACGGGAAGCCTACTAAACACATAATCAAACACAATATCCAAAGGATCAACACTTAGCAAGTTTACCTAGTTACTAGGGTTTCAATTCGTGCTTACCCGTGCGATTAAACCCCAAGTCATCTCGTAATTAAGCTCAAGCCATGCATTGATTAATTTCAACACCCTCAAGCATTCAAAACAGTCCACACAACATCCAAATGCCACAATCCCAAGCATTTAATACAACAAGGGAAGCTACATTAATTTTTCTAAGCATATCAATAGGTGAAACCCTCACTGCAATGGACTGTTTTCTCACAATCATTAAGACAAGCAAACAATCTCCAATTCCAATGAACAAGATTTCAAATTAAAGCTTAAGGAGTGAAATAAATTCAGTAACAAACCTTGCATCATTTGGAGTTCGGGTTCAAGAGTTATAGCCAAAACAGTGAGACTACAAAACTGTCCAGATTTGCACACATTTCAATGCTTGTCATTTTTGAGGGCCTTAGGGTCCGATTTAGCCTTGGTCCATTTCTGACAAAAATGTCCCGAATTGAAAAATATAGCAGCACACCAAATTTCATGCATTTTGGATGTCATTTACTAAGATAAAACTGGTTCGTTCTACAAGGTCAGTGAATCTGCCAAAACCTGCTTCATTTTTCCAGACTTTCCAGATTTGGACACATTTTGATAATTAGTCATTTTAGGACCTTAGAGTCAAAATTAGCTTTGGCCTATTTCTGCAAAAAGTGTTCCGAACTGGCAAAACTAGTTACCTACCAATTTTCACGCATTTGTAACATCTTTTACCTAGCCAAAATCACCTCGCACCAACAAGACAGAAGGCTGTCACATACACGATTTCATCTATCATCACATTCTAGCCAAGAATCTTGCCATGCATGTTATAAAAGCTCATGAACACACATATATCTCAAGTACAGAAGTAAAGATAGACATTTAAGGGCATGCATGTGGTTTTTTTGAAAGATTTTGAAGAAGTTTTAGCCCTCACCTTAGCAAGATAACAAAGAAGATGCTCAAACTCTTGGTTAAGCACAAAGTTGATCTTTTTCCTTGCTTAGCCGAGAGACAACTTGGGATTTCTCTAATTTCCTAGCTTAGTAACCAAGTTCTTAATAGGTTCATATGGTTAGAACAAGAAGAAAAGAAATGGAAGCTAGCAAACTCACCTAAGCCGAAATGGAGGTTCAAAGAGCTTGCATGTGTGTTTCTTGCAACCTAGCTTGCTTAGTCGAGCTCCCTAGCTTTTTGCATGCCTTGATGAACCATGGAGTGATGAAGATAAGCTATGGAGTGTAGAAACTCAGCCAAGGCCGAGAGAGAGAGAGAGATAGAAGAATGAGAGGAAATGAGAGAAAATGAAGAAAAAAATAAAAGTTTTGCAAAGTTTGAAGCATATGTCGGCCTTGAGCCTTGCAATTTCAGTTTTTTGTGTCTTCAAGGAGCATTTTTTGAATCCTTAGCATGGACAATTGAGAATGGGTCGAGAATGGTGCATTGTGGAGAGTTTTTGAGCCATTTTTTTATGCATTGTGTCATTAAATTGTCATAGAATGTTTGAGGAATAAAATTTGAAATTGGATTGCATGCTCAAAGCTCCTAGTGGTCAGCCAAAGATGTGTCCAAATCTGAATTTTTTTTTGTCTTGTTGAGCATTATTTAATTGAGTGTTTGAGATATGCAAAGAATAAAGAATAAAGAATAAAGAATGTCTAGCTTTTTGTGAGATTTTGTCTTCTAGTGGGTTGAATTAGCAATTTAATATTAGTTAGTGGGATTTGTAGGATTAACTAATGATCTAGTGCTTCGTGTAAGATGCCTTCTCGATTAGCGTAAGGGCACGCTTTTCTAGGTTTTGGACACGCACTACGAGGTAAGACACGAACTACGAATTTAATGCATGTTTCCCAAGTAAATGCACGCAACCCTAAATGAATGCACGTAATTCAATACAAGGCACACAAAATGAAACACAATTCTTAAACCTAGGTCAAGGCACGCAAATCTAGGTTAGGCACACGAAACGAGGTATCGCACGCAAATCGAGGTCGGGCCTCACAGGCTGTGCCTATTTTTTGAGCCCAAAATCGTACGTTTTCATCAATTTCGGACACTTATCTTCTTTTGCACAGTTTTTCCATCACGGATCGTACGTCGTAAGGAGCAAAAAGCACAACAACCTAATCCATCATATTTCGATTACCGAATCCCACGGCACCTTGGGCAAGACAACTTCACTTCACGTAGAGGCTGGGCCAGCAAACAGAGGTCGTGGGGCATGTGACCAGGTATCTGTCGCTCCAGTGCTCATAACTTTTGATCCGTAAGGAGTTACGCGGTGCACAGCATATCGTTGGAAAACTCTCCAAGAGCTCTACGACGGGGGTACCAAGCTTGGTCGGCTGCGCCTGTTTTCGGAACCAAAAATCGAACGTTTTTATCAGTTTTGAGACACTTTTCTTCTTTTGCGCAATTTTTTCGTCCTGGATCGTACGTCATAAGCCGTGAAAAGGACGACAACCTAATCCATCACATTTCTATTACCAAATCCCACGGCACCTTGGCAGGACAACTTCACTTCACGTAGAGGCTGGGCCCGCAAACAGAGGACGTGGGGATTGTGACCAGGTATTTGTCGCTCCAGTGCCCATAACTTTTGTTCCGTAAAGAGTTACGCAGCTCATAGTATACCATTAGAAAGCTCTGCAAGAGCTCTACGACGGGGGCAATAAGCCTGCTCGGCTGCGCCTGTTTTCGGAGCCCAAAATCGAACGTTTTCATCAGTTTTGGGACACTTTTCTTCTTTTGAGCTGTTTTTTCGTCCCGAATCGTACGTCGTGAGTCGCGAAAAGGACGACAACCTAATCCATCAAATTTTTATTACCGAATCCCATAGCATATTAGGCAAGAAAACTTCACTTCACGTAGAGGCCGGGCCCTCAAATCGAGGGCGTGGGGCTCGTGACCAGGTATCAGTCGCTCCGGTGCCTATAGGTTTTGATCCGTAAAGAGTTACGCGGCACACAACATACCGTTGGAAAGCTCTCCGAGAGCTCTACGACGGGGGCAGCAAGCCTACTTGGCTGCACCTATTTTCGGAGCCCAAAATTGAACATTTTCATTAGTTTCGGTTCAATTTTCTTATTTTTCGCTGTTTTTTTATCCCGGATCGTATGTCGTGAGCAGCGAAAAGGACGACAACCTAATCTAACACATTCCAATTATCGAATCCCTTGGCACCTTGGGCAACACAACTTCGCTTCACGTAGAGGCTGGGCCCACAAACTGAGGGCGTGGGGCTCGTGACCAGGTATTCGTCGCTCTGGTGCATATAACTTTTGATCCGCAAGGAGTTACGCAGTGCACAGTATACCGTTGGAAAGCTTTCCGAGAGCTCTACGATGGGGGCACCAAGCCTGCTTGGTTGCGCCTTCTTCTTTTGCTCTATTTTTCTGACCCAGATCGTACGTTGTGAGCCGTGAAAAGGACGACAACCTAATCCATCACATTTTTATTACCGAATCACACAGCATCTTGGGCAAGACAACTTCACTTCACGTAGAGGCTGGGCTCGCAAACAGAGGGCGTAGGGCTTGTGACCTGGAATCCGTCGCTCCGGTGCCCATAACTTTTGATCTGTAAGGTGTTACGCGGCACACAACATATCGTTGGAAAGCTCTCCGAGAGCTCTACGATGAGGGCACCTAGCCTGCTCGGCTGCGCCTGTTTTCAGAGCCCAATATTGAACTTTTTCATCCATTTCAGGATACTTTTCTTCTTTTGCGCTGTTTTTCTAACCCGGATCATACGTCGTGAGCCGCGAAAAGGACGACAACCTAATCCATCACATTTCTATTACCGAATCCCACGCCACCTTAGGCAAGACCACTTCACTTCACATAGAGGCTGGGCCTGCAAACAGAGGGCATGGGCTTGTGACCAGGTATCCGTCGCTCCGGTGACCATAACTTTTGATCCGTAAGGAGTTACGCGGCGCACAACATACCGTTGGAAAGCTCTATGAGAGCTCTACGATGAAGGCACCTAGCCTTCTCTGCTGCGCCTAACTTGGGAGCCCAAAATCAAACATTTTCATAAGTTTTTTGACACTTTTCTTCTTTTACGCTATTTTTCCGTCACTGATCGTACGTCGTGAGGCGCGAAAAGGACGACAACCTAATCCGTCACATTTTTATTACCGAATCACGCGGTACTTTGGGCAAGACAACTTCACTTTACGAAGAGGCTGGGCCTGCAAACAAAGGGCATGAGGCTTGTGATCAGGTATCCGTCGCGCCGGTGCCCATAACTTTTGATCCATAAGGAGTTACGCGGCGCACAACATACCATTGGAAAGCACTCTAAGATCTCTACGATGGGGGCACCTAGCCAGCTCGGTTGCGCTTGTTTTCAGAGCCTAAAATTAAACCTTTTCATAAGTTTTGGGACACTTTTCTTCTTTTGCGCTGTTTTTCCATCCCGGATCGTACATCATGAGCTGCGAAAAGGACGACAACCTAGTCCATCACATTTCTATTACCGAATCATACGGCACCTTAGGCAAGACAACTTCACTTCACGTAGAGGCTGGGCCCGCAAACAGAGGGCGTAGGGCTTGTGACCAAGTATCCTTCGTAGAGCTATCGGAGAGCTTTCCAACGGTATGCTGTGCACCGCGTAACTCCTTACGGATCAAAAGTTAAGGGTTTAGGGTTTAGGGTTTAGGGTTTAGGGTTTAGGGTTTAGGATTTAGGGTTCAGGGTTTAGGGTTTAGGGTTCGGGGTTTAAGGTTCAGGGTTCAGGGTTCAGGGTTTAAGGTTTAGGGTTTTTTTTTAAAGAGGGGGTGACCCTCAGAAATTTATTAAACTTGAAAACAATGTACAAGAGCTAGAGGGGAACCTGAACCTGACCTCCAGAAGGGGATGGGGGACAAAGACCAAAACCATCCCCTTAATGAAACTAAGAGAAGGGACAAACCCCCTTCTCATAACAAAACACCTTACAACAGGAAAAAAAGAAGAAATACAAAAAAAACAAGGCCCACACCAAGCCCAAAGCTCAAACAACTCAGAAGGCTGCAACTTCGTCTCTTACAAACCAAAAACCGACACCAAAGCCATCTCCATTCCATTGAACCAAACAAAGCAACAAGAAAAGGAAGAATTTCCAAAAAAGCACAAAGAAAAGGAAAGGAAAGAGCCACTAACCTGCTTGGATGAAAACCACCACTCTTTTCTGCTCCGTACAAGCTAGCAATCCTTCTCCTTTGCAAGATCAACACGCAGATAGGAAACAGTTTAAGCAACAACATGAAAAGAGGCTCAGCACCCCTGAAAACTCAGTAGGTCGAGCCTATCAACACGAACAATCCCTCGAAGTAAACTGTGATGCAGAAAGTCATTAACATAGTACAATCCGTCCGACCTCAAACCTTTCCCTGCCAGATAATCTGCTGCCTGGTTCTCTTCCCTGAAAATATGACTCAATGTTGCATGAAGTGTACCTAGAAAAACACGAGCGCTCTCAAGAACATACGCCAAAACCCAGGAACCATGCCCCTGCCCTTTAATCAAATTCTCAACCACTTGAGCATCCATCTCAACCCAAACTTCCTCCAAACCGTACCGCACACAGATAGAAAGACCACGAAGGAGCACAAGAAACTCAGCCTGGATCATAGGAATATCCCCATACCCTTCGAAGAAGGCCACAAGCATATTACCATGAGAGTCCCGAATAATCCCTGCTCCACCTGCCCGATTCCCTTCACTACTACCATCCACATTAAGCTTAAACTTACCCTCCTAGGCTCTTAGCCAGACCATCGTCCTAGGTAAGGGACTCTGCCTCCTCTGAACCTGACACTGAAAGAGATGAGCCAAGACAGAATCCCCTTTCTAGTGCTATGACTTAATCAAACCTGCAAGAGAAAGTTGCCACAACAAATTCCTAACACGACAGATAATCCTATCAGAGAAAAAACCCATATTCCTGTGCTTTGAATTATTTCTCTCAATCCAAGCAAACCACATGATAAAAATAGGGATCAAAATACGTACATGCCCTCTGCACACATAATCACCAGAGTAGAACCAGGCACTCAACCACACAAATACATTATCCGAATCAAGTAATCGAACCCCAAAAATCTGTGCAAAGTGCAGCCAGACAGCTAAAATCTTTCTCCCATTCATGAAGACATGAGACAGAGACTCCACCTGACTGCAACACTGACACCTAGAAGCAAAAAATAACCCCTTACACTGCAAACGCTCATCCATAGGCAACCAATCGTGCAACAACCTCATCATGAAAAAAGACATTTTAAGAGGAATAGAAGAATACCAGATTTCACGAAACGATTGCCTACTCTGAGCCTTCTTCCTCACAATATTCCAAGCACTATACATTGTGAAACCTCCATGCGACGTAAGGTCCCAATACGGTTCATCCTGGGCATACAACCTCAAAGGAACTTTAACTAACTCCGTCACCATAAAAGAGGGAAGAACCGCCTTTAACCTCACCAAGTCCCACTCACCATTGATCACAAAATCTTCCACTTGTACAGAAGAAAGAAAACCATTAGACTTGAAAGACGTCAAAGGGAGGTCTCCCCACCACACATCATGCCAAAAAAATACCTTTCCAGACCCAATCTTCCAATGTAAAAACTTCTATCCCCGATCCCCTGCCTCTCTGATCCTCCTCCAAATACTGGAATCATGCGGTCGAACATTAACAGAAAAAGGGTGCCTTCCTTGACAATACTTCGCCCTCATAAACTCCGCCCACAAACTGTCAGAGGTCCTAAATCTCCACCACAACTTAATCTCTTGAGCATCCCCAAGATCATGCAAATCTCGAACCCCAAGTCCTCCCTCACTCTCCGGGAAACAAAGAGACCCCAACGGAGCCTAATGAATCTTCCTGTGATCCCCAATATCTCCCCAGATGAACCTGTTAAACAGTCTCTCAATACGCTTAATGACCCCCACCGGAGCCCGTTGCACTTGCATGAGATAGAGAGGCATAGAAGTAAGCACACTCCAAAGCAACATAATTCTCGCACCTGGCGAGAGGACTCTTGACTGCCAACCTGTAATTCTGGAAAAAAATTTCCGAATCAAATCATCAAACAAGACTACCTTCTTCGGCCCCTTATACAACGGAACACCTAGGTACCTAGTCGGCAGACTTTGCCTAGTAAATCCTGTAGTCCTTTCCACAATCCTCACCCTGGCCCGCGGTGAGGATTCCGGAAGAATGAAACCACTCTTAGCCTTATTCACCTTTTGACCTGAAAGAGACTCATACTCTGCCAAAAAACCCATAATCCTATTCAAAGAAGATTTACAACCATTTGCAAAAATAACAATATCATCTGCAAAGGCGAGGTGGGACACCAAAAAAAAGCTCCTAGCAAAATATTGCATGGAAGGAAACTGCACAAACATTCTATTCAGACCTCTAGACAAATACTCAGCAGCCAGAATAAAGAGCAGAGGCGAAATGGGATCCCCCTGCTGGAGACCTTTTTTCAACTGGAAATAACCTGTGGAACAACCATTAAGTAAAACAGAAAACCAGCAATTGGAGACACATTTTTGAATAATAGAAACCCAGCGGTCACTAAACCCAAAGCATTCCAACACTTTGCAAATAAAACCCCAATCCATCCTATCATACGCTTTCATCATATCTAGTTTAAGCAGAATATTTGACCCACGAATAGCAGAATTCAAAGAATGTACTAATTCCTGAGCCAAAAGAATATTATCCCCAATCAATCTGCCCCCAATAAATCCACTCTGATTCTCAGAAATAAGCTTAGGCAACAAAACACACAACCTCGTAGCCAACATCTTTGTAATAATCTTATTAAAAGTAGTGGAAAGACTAATTGGCCTGAAATCGTTCCACATACCTGGATTATATTTCTTCGGAATCAAAACCAAAGTCGTAGAGGTGACTCCCCTAGGGATCTCTGCTCCTTCCAAAAAGGCACTCACAGCTCCTCTGAGATCCTCCTTAATAACATCCCAACACACCTGAAAAAACTTCGACGAGAATCCATCCGGCCCCGCCACAGAATATAGGTCAATACTGAACACAGTATCCTGCAACTTCTCCAAAGTCGGCACTGCAAGCAAAGCATCGTTCTCTGCACCCAAAAGGATAGAGGGGATCAAAGTCCAATCACATCCCTCCACCTCACACTGCTCACCCTGGAGAAGCTCTGCAAAGTATTCAACTGCCGAGTTCTTTATCTCCGTCTGATCCTGAAGGGTAACAACTTCCTGGTCCCTTGACACCTTTATCTCCCAAACTATGCTTCTCATGTGCTTCGTCTTCAACAAAAGCTGAAAGAATTGAGTGTTCCTCTCACCTTCCACCAACCACTTGCAACCCACTTTCTGTTGCCAGAACTACTCCTCAATAGCTAATAATCTGACCAACTTGGCTCGAGCTTCATTCAAGGCCATCCTATCCTCAGGCATAGATGATATTTGACACTGAACCTCAAGTTGCTCCACTTTCTGCTCTACCTCTCTGACATTCTGAAACACATCTCCAAAAACATTTCGGTTCCACCACTTGAGAGCACTCTTTAGACGTTGTTGCTTAAACCAAAACCTGTCAATACCTTGAGCCTGCAATGGAGAATTCCAGCTAGCCTGCACAAAATCAAGAAAATTATGATGATTAGTCCAAGCATTTAAAAAACGAAATGATGAAGGCCCTTTATCAACTGAAAGAAAAAGAGACATAAAAAGAGGACAGTGATCAGATCCTTCTCTAGCCAAGTGCTTAATTCTGGTGACAGCAAATGTATCTGGCCAACCATGGTTGATGCAAACACGATCCAGCCGCTAAAACAAAGTTCCATTAGTCCAGGTGAACTCATTGCCTTCATATCCTGCATCAATTAAACCACAATCCAGCAAACAATTGCCGAATTCCTCTATCGAAATAGTATTCGGCATCGCACCAACCATCCACGGACCCTCAACAACCCTAGATATCAAAGCCATTTCCTCCCAAAGTGCCCTCCTCTCAGTCAACAAGTTTTTAGCATAAACAAATGTAGCAAACATGGGCTCTCTGAGCCAGTGAACAGTAATGCACACCGTAAGAGCCTAAGCATAGTCCCTCAGAATGTCAACCTGTATGTCTTCATCCCAAAAAAACCACACTTTATTTGAACAATTTTGAGCAAACCTGGAATCAAAACCCAAAGTTCGCGAATAAAAAGAAATCTGATCCGCAGAGACCATAGGTTCTGAGATCGCAACAAACTTTAACCTGTACATTTTAATCAACTTCTTCAACCTACGCAAACCCACAGTTCGCGCCACTCCCCTAATATTCCATACAAGTCCACTAATCATCAGAAAAATGGGAAGAATCGCCCGTGTTACCTTTTTCCACAATGGACTTACTTCGCGTGATACACGGAGAACCCAACTGCTGCTTTTTCTTTTTTGATGACCACTTGCTCTGCCCAACGCCTTACAACTTGTCCGATGAGTTACTTCTGGAAAGCTCCTTTGGATGCACCTCCAAAGCATTCCCCAAACCTGAGATATGCCCTTGAGTATGCACGAACCTGAAATCAGAATTAGAGCTTGACAAAGACGGATCCGTGTTAATGATGCATAAAGGAAGTTCACCAATCCCTGCTGACACCACCTTTTTGTCCCCACGTATCTCCCTCTCTAAACTAGCTCCAATACCATCACCCAACCTATCGGCTCCAAACGTACCTCTCTCAACACTGTCTTTCTTATTCCCCTCACTCTTTGTTTCCCCCTCTCCATCTCCTACTGTCTCCTCTTCCCTAATGACAAGCTCGCGGCCCCCTACCTCGCGACCGACCCCTTCCTCATCCTCTTCCTCACTCTCCTCATCACTCTTAATAATATCCTCACTCCCACTCCCATTAACAACCTTCTCCTTCCCAGAACTACTACCAGCACTATCACTTAGCCCTTTGCCCAGAGCACTAGAGCTCCTCTCTAAGCTACCCCCCACCCCGTGGGACTGTTGGGGAGACTCCTCAACAGAGTACACATGCGAAGGATCCTCACTAGAAGAAATCATGGTGGATTCTGAGCTCAAATCAACAAGATCGTCATTACTCAGAATCTCACCAAATGTAACACTTTTCACCTCTATTTTTTTCTTTGTCTGCTCATTTTTCCTCTCCTCAATATTTTTCTGTTCTTCTCGAGGCTCACGCATTATCTCTCTCACTCTATGTTGAACCGTACATACTGTCTCTCTATCTCCCTCTTTTTGCCTCTCTTCTTCTTTTTCTAAATCCGCTATTTCTTTTTCTCGCCCCTCTCTCAATCTCTTTTTTTCTCTCTCAAGTTTTTCTCCAAACTCGTCTCTAGCTCTTTCTTGCTCTTTCTCAAACGCCTCTAATTTTCTCTCACTATTTTTCTCATCTTCACTCACTGAGCTCTCTCATTTCTCAAAATTCAATTTATCAAAAGAATTCTTAACTGGGACTGTGGTACCTATATCATTTTTTGAAGCCTTAGTTGCATATTACTTTTTGCCCATTTTATTTTTCCTGCCACGAACAGAAGTGAACCCATCCTTATCAACAGCCTTACCCTTATTCTGACCCGATGAAGGAGGGGTGGTGGTGGTTTAGGATCATTTCCCCCAACCCCGATCCCCCACTAGGCAGTTTCCTATGAAACATTTCCCTTCTTCTTTTCTCCATAGCCATTCTACGCTCTTTTTCTGAAGTGGTATCCAAACAAAATTCATTCTCATGCCCCAAATGCTTACACTGAGTGCAGTAAGGAGGTATCTCCTGAAACATAACCTCGTGCCAATACCCCCCAATACTCACACCATCCTCATTTTTATAACTAACAAAGATCTCAGACGGAGAGGTTTTCAAATAGTCAAATTCAATTTGTATCCTAGCTTGAGACGGACGTGTCCCTCTAGAAGTCGACTCATCCATTTGAATTGCAGTTCCAAGAGTTCTAGCAAGCCCCATTAGTACAGATTTTTCAAACAAGTGAGCACGTAAATTCAAAAATGAAACCCAAACAGGAACAATAGAAGACTATTTTTTAGGAGAAAAATCCAAACTCTATTTGAAAGGATGCATTTTTCGACCATCAAAAAACCATTCAGCCTTATTCCAAATCCTTTTAAAATCATCCTCATTCGTTAACTTAATCAAAATATGTTTGTAATCTAACCACAACACTTGGTAATCACCAACAAGACCAAGCCTTGAAAAATGGAAGCGAATTCTAGCAATTAAAGGCATACTATTGAATTTTCCAACAATGGCATATTTAAATGGCTCAAGCAAAACATCCAATTCTGACAAACGGATACCAAAAGCAGGCTTATTCATGAACATTTTAGGACCACGCGAGATAGGAATTAATGGAGGTTTTTCTGAATTAATGACTGAGGAAAAGCTCTTACCCCAAGCACGTGGAGATGAAGGCTGGACGACTTGGGGCAGATCTGAAAGTTGCAATGGCGGCACAGCGGCTGGTATGACCAATTTTGACAACGACGAGGGCTGGAAACCAAAAGGCTCAGCTGAGGCTGACTGCCGCGCTTGGAAGGGCACGGCAACAAGCCCCTGCCGCGCATGAAGGGTCGTTCTAGAGCCCCGTCGAGCCTCGCGTGGCGCTGTAGCAGGGCCCTGTAGCGCCTCGCATGGCGCAGCAGTCACTGACTGCTGCGCCGCGTGGTTCTTGGGTGCAGCAGCGAGAGGCTGCTGCACCCTATCAACCTGCGCATCAGTGTGAGACTGATGCGCAGTTGGTGCAGCACCACTTGGGTGCTGCGCCGAGGCTTGAAGCAGTGCAACAGCATGAGGCTGCTGCGTTGAAGTGAACGACGACGCAGCAGTAGGGAGCTGCTGCATCGTGGAAGAAGGCTGGTCTTCCAGGCCAGCCACTAGCGACGTGTAGTCACCTGACGGCAGGTCTGGCGCCGGCGGCACCGCCATGCTTGAAGATGAAGGGTTTTGGATTGAGTGAGGGAGCCGCCAGAGAGAGAAAGCTGGGAGGGTTTTTTGGTTTTTGGTTTTGGTTCAGTTTAATTCAGTTCAGTTCAGTTCATTCAGTTCAGGTTCATTCAGTTCAGTTCAGGTTCAGTTCATTCAGTTCAGTTCAGGTTCATTCAGTTCAGTTCATCAGTTCAGGTTCATTTCATTTAATTCATTCAGTTCAGTTCAAGTTCATTCTGTTCAGTTCAGTTCAGTTCAGTTCAGTTCAAGTTCAGTTTATTTCAATTCAGGTTCATTCAGTTTAGTTCAGTTCAAGTTCAGTTTATTTCAATTCAGGTTCATTCAGTTCAATTCAGTTCAGTTCATTCAGGTTCAGTTCAGTTCATTCAGGTTCAGGTTCAGTTCATTCAGGTTCATGCAGTTCAGTTCATTCATTCAGTTCAGGTTCAGTTCAGTTCATTCAAGTTCAGTTCAGTTCAGTTCAGGTTTAGTTCAGGTTCAGTTCATTCAGTTCAGTTCAGGTTCATTCAGTTCATTCAGTTCAGTTCATTTAGGTTCAGTTCAGTTCATTCAGTTCAGTTAAGGTTCATTCAGGTTGAGTTCAGGTTCATTCAGTTCAGGTTCAGGTTCAGGTCCAGTTTAGTTCAGTTTAGGTTCAGTTCAATTCAGTTCAGTTCAGGTTCATTCAGTTCAGTTCAGTTCAGTTCAGTTCAGTTCATTCAGTTCAGGTTCAGGTTCATTCAGTTCATTCATTCATTCATTCATTCATTCATTCAGGTTCAGTTCATTCAGGTTCAGTTCAGGTTCATCATTCAGTTCATTCAGTTCATTCATTCAGGTTCATTCAGTTCAGTTCATTGAGGTTCAGTTCAGTTCTTCAAGTTCAGTTCAGTTCAGTTCAGTTCAGTTCAGTTCATTCATTCAAGTTTATTCAGTTCAGTTCATTCATTCATGTTCATTCAGTTCAGTTCATTCAGGTTCATTCAGTTCATTCATTTCATTCATTCAGTTCATTCAGGTTCAGTTCAGTTCAGTTCAGTTTAGTTCAGTTCAGTTCAGTTCAGTTCAGGTTTAGGTTCAGTTCATTCAGTTCATCGTTCAGTTCAGGTTCAGTTCAGTTCAGTTCAAGTTCATTCAGTTCATTCATGTTCAGGTTCATTCAGTTCAGGTTCATTCATTCAGTTCATTTCATTCAATTCATTTAGTTCATTTCAGTTCAGTTCAATTCATTCAGGTTTAGTTCAAGTTCAGGTTCAGTTCAGTTCAGTTCATTCATTCAGGTTCAGTTCAAGTTCAGGTTCATTCAGTTCAGGTTCAGGTTCAGTTCAGTTCATTCATTCAGTTTAGGTTCAGCTCATTCAGTTCATTCATTCAGGTTCATTCAGGTTCATCAGTTCAGTTCAGTTCAGGTTCATTCATTTCAGTTCATTTAGTTCAGTTCAGTTCAGGTTCAGGTTCAGTTCAGTTCATTTCAGTTCATTTAGTTCAGTTCAGTTCAGGTTCAGGTTCAGTTCAGTTCATTCAAGTTCAGGTTCATTCAGTTTTGGTTCAGTTCATTCTTTCAGTTTAGGTTCATTCATTCATTCAGGTTCAGGTTCATTCAGTTCATTCATTCAGTTCAGTTCAGTTCAGTTCAGGTTCATTCAGGTTCAGGTTCAGGTTTATTCATGTTCAGTTCATTTATGTTCAGGTTCAGTTCAATTTCAATTTATTTAGTTCATTCAGGTTCAGGTTCACATTCATTTCAGTTCAGTTCAGGTTCAAGTTCAGTTCAAGTTCAGGTTCATTCAGTTCATTCAGGTTCAGGTTCAGTTCAGGTTCATTCATTCAGTTCATTGATTCATTCAGTTCATCAATTCATTCAGGTTCAGTTCATTCAGGTTCAGGTTTATTCAGTTTAGTTTAGTTCACTTCATTCAGGTTCAGTTCAGTTCAGTTCAATTCAGTTCATTCAGTTCATGGTTCAGTTCAGTTCATTCAGTTCATCAATTCATTCATTCAGTTCAGTTCAGGTTCACATTCATTCATTCAGTTCATTCATTCAGTTCAGTTCATTCATTCCGTTCATTCATTCATTCAGTTCAGGTTCAATTCATACAGGTTCATTCAGTTCAGTTCATTCAGTTCAGTTCAGGTTCAGTTCATTCAGGTTCATTCAGTTCAGGTTCAGTTCATTCATTCATTCAGTTTAGGTTCATTCATTCAGGTTCATTTCACAGGTTCATTTCATTCAGGTTCAGTTCAGGTTCATTCAGTTCATTTAGGTTCAGTTCATTCAGGTTCATTTATTCATTCAATTCAGTTCATTCAGCTCAGTTCATTCAGTTCATCAGGTTCAGGGTCAATTCATTTAAGTTCATTCATTTCAGTTCATTCAGTTCATTCATTCAGTTTATTCATTCATTCAGGTTCATTCATTCATTCATTTCATTCAGGTTCATTCAGTTTAGGTTCAAGTTCATTCAGTTCATTTCATTCATTCATTCAGGTTCAGGTTCATTCAGGTTCATTCAGTTCATCATTCAGTTCAGTTCATTGGTTCAGTTCATTTACTTCATTCAGTTCAGTTCAGTTCATTCATTCAGGTTCAGGTTCAGGTTCAGGTTCATTCATTCACATTCAGTTCATTCATGTTCATTCAGTTCAGGTTCATTGGTTCATTTAGTTCATTCATTCAGTTAGGTTCATTTTAGTTCAGTTCATTCAGGTTCAGGTTCAGTTCATTCAGTTCAAGTTCATTTCATTCAGTTCAGTTCATTCATTCATTCAGTTCAGGTTCAGGTTCATTCATTCATTCAGTTCATTTCAGTTCAGGTTCAGGTTCATTCAGTTCATTCAGTTCAGTTCAGTTCAGGTTCATTCATTCATTCAGGTTCATTCATTCATTCATTCATTCAGTTCATTCAGTTCAGTTCAGGTTCAGGTTCAGTTCATTCATTCATTCATTCAGGTTCAGTTCAGTTCAGTTCAGTCAGTGACTGCTGCGCTATGTAAGGCGTTGCAGGGCCCTGCTGTAGCGCCACGCGAGGCTCGACTGGGCTCTGCAACGCCCCTTCAGGCGCGACAGGGGCTTGCTGTCGTGCCCTTCCAGGCGCGACAGTCAGCCTCAGCTGCGCCTTTTGGTTTCCAGCCCTCGTCGTCGTTAAAACTGGTCATACCAGCCGCTGTGCCGCCACTGCAACTTTCAGATCTGCCTCAAGTCGTCCAGCCTTCATCTCTACGTGCTTGGGTTAAGAGCTTTTCCTCAGTCATTAATTCAGAAAAACCTCCATTAATTCTTGTCTCGCGTGGTCCTAAAATGTTCATGAAAACTTTTGGTATCCATTTGTCAAAATTGGATGTTTTGCTTGAGCCGTTTAAATATGCCATTGTTGGAAAATTCAATAGTATGCCTTTAATTGCTAGAATTCGCTTCCATTTTTCAAGGCTTGGTCTTGTTGGTGATTACCAAGTGTTGTGGTCAGATTGCAAACATATTTTGATTAAGTTAACGAATGAGGATGATTTTAAAAGGATTTGGAATAAGACTGGATGGTTTTTTGATGGTCGGAAAATACGTCCTTTCAAATGGAGTTTGGATTTTTCTCCTGAAAAATAGTCTTCTATTGTTCCTGTTTGGGTTTCATTTCCGAATTTATGTGCTCACTTGTTTGAAAAATCTGTACTAATGGGGCTTGCTAGAACTCTTGGAACTCCAATTCAAATGGATGAGTCGACTTCTAGGGGGACACGTCCATCTCAAGCTAGGATACAAATTATTTGACTGTTTGAAAACCCCTTCGTCTGAGATCTTTGTTAGTTATAAAAATGAGGATGGTATGAGTGTTGGGGGGTATTGGCAGGAGGTTATGTTTGAGGAGATGCCTCATTACTGTACTCGGTGTAAGCATTTGGGGCATGAGGAGGAATTTTGTTTGGTTACCACTTTAGAAAAAGAGCGTAGAATGGCTATGGAGAAAAGAAGAAGGGAAATGTTTCATAGGAAACAGCCTAGTGGGGGATCGGGGTTGGGGGGAAATGATCCTAAACCACCACCACCCCCTCCTTCATCGGGTCAGAATAAGGGTAAGGCTGTTGATAAGGATGGGTTCACTTCTTTTTGTGGCTAAAAAAATAAAATGGGCGAAAAACAATATGCAACTAAGGCTTCACAAAATGATATAGGTACCACAGTCCCAGTTAAGAATTATTTTGATAAATTTAATTTTGAGAAATGAGATAGCTCAGTGAGTGAAGATGAGAAAAATAGTGAGAGAAAATTAGAGGCGTTGGAGAAAGAGCAAGAAAGAGCTAGAGAAGAGTTTGTAAAAAATCTTGAGAGAGAAAAAAAGAGATTGAGAGAGGAGCGAGAAAAAGAAAGAGCGGATTTAGAAAAAGATGAAGAGAGGCAAAAAGAGGGAGATAGAGAGACAGTGTGTGCGGTTCAACATAGAGTGAGAGAGATAATGCGTGAGCCTCGAGAAGAAGAGAAAAATATTGATGAGAGGAAAAATGAGCAGACAGAGAAAAAAAGAGAGGTGAAAAGAGTTACTTTTGGTGAGATTCTGAATAATGACGATCTTGTTGATTTGAGATTAGAATCCACCAGGATTTCTTCTAGTGAGGATCCTTCACATGTGTACTCTGTTGAGGAGTCTCCCCAACAGTCCCACGGGGTAGGGGGTAGCTTAGAGGGGGGTTCTAGTGGTCTGGGCAAAGGGCTGAGTGATAGTGCTGGTAGTAGTTCTGGGAGGGAGAAGGTTGTTAATGGGAGTGGGAGTGAGGATATTATTGAGAGTGATGAGGAGAGTGAGGAAGAGGATGAGGAAGGGGTCGGTAGTGTGGTGGGGGGCCGCGAGCTTGTCATTAGGGAAGATGAGACAGTAGGAGATGGAGAGGGGGAAACAGAGAGTGAGGGGAATGAGGAAGACAGTGTTGAGAGGGGTACGTTTGGAGCCGATGGGTTGGGTGATGGTACTGGAGCTAGTTTAGGGAGGGAGATACGTGGGGGCGAAAAGGTGGTGTAAATGGGGATTGGTGAACTTCTTTTATGCATCATTAACACGGATCCGTCTTTGTCAAGCTCTAATTTTGATTCCAGGTTCGTGCATACTCAAGGGCATATCTCAGGTTTGGGGATTGCTTTGGAGGTGCATCCAAAGGAGCTTTCCAGAAGTAACTCATCGGACAAGTAGCAGGGCGTTGGGCAAAGCAAGTGGTCATCAAAAAAGAAAAAACAGCAGTTGGGTTCTCCGTGTATCACGCGAAGTAAGTCCATTGTGGAAAAAGGTAACACGGCGATTCTTCCCATTTTTTTGATGATTAGTGGACTTGTATGGAATATTATGGGAGTGGCGCGAACTGTGGGTTTGCATAGGTTGAAGAAGTTGATTAAAATGTACAGGTGAAAGTTTGTTGCGATCTCAGAACCTATGGTCTCTGCGGATCAGATTTTTTTTTATTCGCGATGTCACGCCCCAACCCTGCTGTTAAGGTAGAAAAATGACGTGTCGCAAGTATCCTTCACGTGCTACTGATTGCCTGCAAAACAAAGAGGGCTTGGCGGGTCTAGCCCGCATTAGAACTCCGATACTTAAGTTAGCTTGGTGCTTTGACAGAAAAAGATGAATATATGTATGTATTAATGTGTGTATCAGAAGCCTTCTTATACTTGGTTTTCTTTTGATGGGTCATGCTTTTTTTGAAAACCTTTACTGTTAAAAGATGGTTTGATGACTCTAGGGGTCGTGCCCCCAGCCTAGAACATCGGACGTGGGTCAAGGGTCATGCCCTTAGGTTCGGGAGCCGTGTCCCTGATCTTGGACGTGGGTCGAGGATCGTGCCCCCGATTTTGAAACCCGGGGGTCGTGTCTTCGGCCTTCTTCTTAAAACTCGGGGGTCGTGCCCCCGGCCTTCATTTTTGAAACTCGGGGGTTATGCCCCCGGTCTTCATCTTCAAACTTGAACCTCGGGGGTCGTGCCCCCGCCATTCGACTTCAAACACAGGGGTCGTGCCCCCGGTCTTCATCTTCAAACTTGAAACTCGGGGGTCGTGCCCCCGGCCTTCGACTTGAAACTCAAGGGTCGTGCCCCTGGTCTTTGTCTTGAAACTCGAGGGTTGTACCCTCGGTCTTCGTCTTGAAACTCGGGGGTCGTGCCCTCGGTCTTCGGAAGGCCGGGGGCACGACCCCCGAGTTTCAATACGAAGACCGGGGGCACGACCCCCAAGATTCAAAACGAAGGCCGGGGGCACGACCCCCGAGTTTCAAAATGAATGCCGGGGGCACGACCCCCGAGTTTCAAGACGAAGGCCAGGGGCACGACCCCCGAGTTTCAAGACGAAGGCCGAAGACACGACCCCCGGGTTTCAAAGCCGGGGGCACGATCCTTGACCCACGTCCAAGATCAGGGATACGGCCCCCGAACCTAAGGGCGTGACCCCTGACCCACGTCCGATGCTCAAGGCTGGGGGCACGACCCCTAGAGTCATCAAACCATTTTTTAACAGTAAAAGTTTTCAAAAAAGCATGACCCATCAAAAGAAAACCAAGTACAAGAAGGCTTCTGATACACACATTAATACATATATATATTCTTCTTTTTCTGTCAAAGCACCAAGCTAACTTAAGCATCGGAGTACTAATGCGGGCAAGACCCGCCAAGCCCTCTTTGTTTTGCAGGCGATCAGCAGCACGTGAAGGACACTTGCGACACGTCATTTTTCTACCTTAACAGGTTGGCGCCCACCGTGGGGCCGATTCTAAATTCCCCACTGAGTTTTCACAAGATTACACCATGGTAACTACCCGGAGTCAGAATGTTGCAAGTGGATATGGAGGAGAAGCTGTAGAACAGCCAAATGTGCAGTTCAATTTGGGAGAGACTTCCAACCTTAGACAGACCGAGTTACCGCCGCCAGGAGGAGAGATACCTACGAAAAACCGTCCACCATACAACAATCCATACACAAATCAGTACCAAAGCTACCAGCCAATATACTATCCACAAGGACCTGTTTGGAACACAAGGTGGCAGTATCCTACTGCTGCAACACAAGTTCCGCAAACTAACCAGCTAACGGATCTTTATTATATCCTAAAAACCTTGGAGGAGGTGAAACAGGCTGTTCATAACCCAACACCTCAACCATCACCTCACCACCTAGATATTCAACCTCATCAAACGCCCCGGAAAAATCATTCGCACCAAAACACCCAATCGGCCAGAAATACAACCAAACCAAGAGAGTCTAGCCCGCGGGCTCACGCTAGGAGGCAACACAAAGAACCGATCAACTCTACAAGGCCATCACAGAGTTCGAGTGCGGCAGCACGAGACCTAACTCAAAGTGCCCGAATAAGGGGTACTGCTAGCGTAATATCGGTCGCAAAGACTTTTCGAGGCCCAAATCCCTTCAACCGCGCCATCAATAAGGTTCCGAAGACCGCACAGTACAAATTGCCTCATTTGCCCACCTACGATGGACATGGAGACCCTAAAGATCATCTGGTGGTGTTCAGGCACAAAATGGAGTTCACGGAGTTGCCAGAGGCTTGGGTGTGTAAAGCTTTTGCAGGAACTTTAGTGGAAGCGGCCAGGGTGTGGTATGACGAACTGAACGAGGGGTCAGTCGGTTCTTATGTGCAATTAGCAGATTTGTTTGTTGGGAGATTTTCCTCGGCTATTAGGCCGACCAGGCACACTACCTACTTGCTCGGTTTGAAGCAGAGAGAAGGAGAAACTCTCCGTAGGTATGCAACCCGCTTTAATGAGGCAACCCTTCAGTGCATGCAATTTGATCAGGGTTTTGAAATACAGGCGTTCATAAAGGGGGTAGCAAATGAGTTGCTCCAGGCTTCCTTAGCCAAAAGACCCCACAGAACATGATAGAATTGATGACCAGAGCTGAGAAGTATATTAAAGTAGAAGAGGTGGCGATGGCGGAGAAGGAAGAAGACTCTAAGAGGAGAAGACTGGAAGAGAGGTCAAGCTAAGAGCCTACAGATTCGAAGACCTCAGTGGTAAGGAACTGAGAAAGGTTTGACACGTAGAGCAGCTAAGAAAACACTCTTTGAATGTTTAATTGTTGTTTATGTCGAGACAAATTATGTCTCTACAATGAATTTGATATTTGCGTCCTAAGTTTCTGTCAATGATTGCAATTCTTTGAGACAAATATCATGTGATCTACTAAGGCGAACCTTTATCGGAGGAGAGTCAAATCCAGAAATGGGAGACCAAAATAGATAAAAAAGAGAGATACATTTCTTGCGGAAGCAAGATCTTCCTAAGGTAGCGTAAAGAAAATCGGGGGCACGACCCCTGATTTTTCAAGTTTGAAGACGAAGACCGAGGGCACAACCCCCGAGTTTCAAGTTTGAAGACGAAGACCGAGTGTACGACCCTCGAGTTTCAAGACAAAGACCAGGGGCACGACCCTTGAGTTTCAAGTCGAAGGCCGGGGGCACGACCCCCGAGTTTCAAGTTTGAAGATGAAGACCGGGGGCACAACCCCTGTGTTTCAAGTCGAATGTCGGGGGCACGACCCCCGAGTTTCAAGTTTGAAGACGAAGACTGGGGGCACAACCCCCGAGTTTCAAAAATGAAGGCCAGGGGCACGACCCCCGAGTTTCAAGACGAATGCCGGGGGCACGAACCCCAAGTTTTAAGATGAATGCTGGGGGCACGACCCCTGAGGTTCAAGACGAATGCCGGGGGCACGACCCTCGAGTTTTAAGACGAAGGACGGGGGCACGACCCCCGAGTTTCAAGACGAAGGTCGGGGGCACAACCCTCGCGTTTCAAGACGAAGGCTGAAGACACGACCCCCGGGTTTCAAAATCGGGGGCACGATCCTCGACCCACGTCCAAGATCAGGGACACGGCTCCCGAACCTAAGGGCATGACCCTTGACCCACGTCCGATGTTCAAGGCTGGGGGCACGACCCCTAGAGTCATCAAACCATCTTTTAACAGTAAAGGTTTTCAAAAAAAGCATGACCCATCAAAAGAAAACCAAGTACAAGAAGGCTTCTGATACACACATTAATACATACATATATTCATCTTTTTATGTCAAAGCACCAAGTTAACTTAAACATCGGAGTGCTAATGCGAGCTAGACCTGCCAAGCCCTCTTTGTTTTGCAGGCGATCAGCAGCGCGTGAAGGACACTTGCGACACGTCATTTTTCTACCTTAACACCTGCCTATAAAGGTTAGACTAGGGTGTGATCTAAACATTCAAGTCATATATCGTACTTGACCATTGAAGAGGGTTTAATACTTAACGTTTTAGCCTAAACTCCACAATTTTCTGGAAAACCGGCAGCATAACGGCTGTAATTGAGCTTTTTAGTTTGACCTAATTTTCTAAACGCCTTAAAATTTCCAATCTCAATTTTATTTCCAACTAAGATTACTATTTACCATAAATTGAAACGCCTACTAGTTATCTCGAAGTTTCGTTGATTAATAACCTGGCATGATACTATGTCTCGTTTGTTTGTTAATCCTCGTTACAAAAGTACCTGTTGATCTTAGCTTAACAATGAGTACCTGCTTAAGATTGGATAGGTTCATTTTACTTAATCCTTACCTATTACTTCATAATCCTATGATAGGTACTAGCCAATAACGATAGCAAAAACGACCATAGTAGTGTTTATCTAGTTATTGTCAATACAAGCCAAAATTAGACCCCAAATTACAACGGGGGTAATATACAATACAACAACAAGCAACATAAGAAATAGTCTTCGAGCAACACATTGTTCACAAAATGGCCATAGTCAAGTAAGGCACGTAGGGCAGGCAATCATTCCAAGGAGTCATCAATGGACACGTTATCCTCGGGTGCCTGTTCCTGATCTTCTTCACCTGTGATGATAAAAGAGGGTGAGTCCTTATGAACTCAGCGAGGGGGAACGAGAAATACGTTTTAAAACTCCTTTTCCGGTTCAACTTATGAAAACCCTTTTTGCAAGAATGACATATATCACAGGTAAGTTCATAATGTAATATAAAAGTAAAAGAATACAATTACCCGTCTTTCCTCCCCGAGGTCCTCTAGGAACCAAGCGAGAGTACTTATACACATAGTGAAAAGGATACGGTGAGCTTTTGCTCTCGGTTCATTTCCAGTATCAGTTGTTGCGGCCGACTTCAAATCATCCACTTATCACGCCAAATGGGTGTACTTCGGATGTACCCCAAAATCCTACGACCCAACTCTCCAAGGAAGTCTAGCCCCCAAGCGAGAGAAAGAATTGGACAATGGTAGTCACGGTTGCACCGGCAAGCCCGATGCCGCCCGGTGTGCGTGAACACTACCACGCCAAAATGAAAGGTTGCAACCTTGTATGCAATGCACATTTATGACATTTAATATATCACATTTGGAGGTCAACAAAGTAGGTTGCCTCCGAGCAGTCATAAGATTGTACATTGACAGTTAAACACGCGAGGCACGATATGACAAGTAAATTCACTTGAAAAGCACATGGAGTTATATGAATATTAAAAGGGCAGCCATGTAATGCATGTAAATCAAGTCATATAACTCACTTCGAAGTTCACGTAATCAAATAACAAGATTATTCAACATGCAATGACATTTACGTGGGTCCGGGTGCGAGATAGGCCTATTTATCAACATGTAATCATCGAAATCATATTTAGGGCTACAAGGGCAACTACGGGCAGCCTATTAAACACATAATCAAACACAATATCTAAAGGATCAACACTTAGCAAGTTTACCTAGTGACTAGGGTTCCAATTCGTGCTTACCCATGCGATTAAGCCCCAAGTCATCTCGCAATTAAGCTCAAGCCATATATTAATTAAATTAAACACCCTCAAGCACTCAAAACAGTCCACACAACATCCCAATGCCACAATCCCAAGCATTTAATACAACAAGAGAAGCTACAATAATTTTTCTAAGCATATCACTAGGTGAAACCCTTACTGCAATGGACTGTTTTCTCACAATCATTGAGACAAGCAAAAAATATCCAATTCCAGTGAACAAGAGGTCAAATTAAATTTTAAGGAGTTAACTAAATTCAGAAACTAACCTCGCATCATTTGGAGTTTGGGTTCAAGAGTTATAGCCAAAACAGTGAGACTACACAAAACTGTCCAGATTTACATACATTTCAATACTTGTCGTTTTTTAGGGCTTTAGGGTCAGATTTAGCCTTAGTCCATTTCTGACAAAAATGTCCAGAACTGAAAAATCTAGCAGCACACCAAATTTCATGCATTTTGGATATCATTTACTAAGTCAAAACTGGTTCGTTCTACAAGGTCAGTGAATCTGCCAAAACCTGCTTCATTTTTACAGACTTTCCAGATTTGGACACATTTTAATGAATTGCCATTTTGAGGACCTTAGAGTCAAAATTAGCTTTGACCTATTTCTGCACAAAATGTTCCAAACTGGTAAAACTAGTTACCTACCAAATTTCACGTATTTTCAACATCATTTACCAAGCCAAAATCACCTCGCACCAACAAGACAGAAAGCTATCACATACCCGATTTCATCTATCATCATATTCTAGCCAAGAATCTTGCCATGCATGTTTATAAAAGCTCATGAACACACATATATCTCAAGTACAGAAGTAAAGATAGAGATTTAAGGGCATGCATGTGGTTTTTTGAAAGATTTTCAAGAAGTTTTAGCCCTCACCTTAGCAAGACAACAAAGAAGATGCTCAAACTCTTGGTGAAGCACAAAGTTGATCTTTTTCCTTGCTTAGCCGAGACACCACTCGATTTTCTCAAATTTCCTAGCTTAGTAACCAAGTTCTTAGTAGGTGCATGTGGTTAGAACAAGAAGAAAAGAAATGGAAGCTAGCAAACTCACCTAAACCGAAATGGAAGTGCTAAAGGCTTGCATGTGCATTTCTTTGCTCCTAGCTTTGCTTGGTCGAGTTCCTTGGTTGCTTGGAAGTCTTGAAGAGCCTTAGGATGAAGAACTTAGCTATGGAGTCTACAATATTCAGCTAGGGCCGAGAGAGAGAGAAGAATGAGAGGAAATGAGAGAAATGAAAGAAAAATAAAAGCTTTGTTGGGCAAAGGAGCTTGTGTCGGCCTTGGGCATATAAATTTCAGAGTTTTGTGTCTTTAAGAAGCATTTTGAATTATCTAGTATGGGCATAGAGATTGTGTTGAAATGGTGGAGCTTTGGGGAGGTTTTTAAGCTAATTTTTATGCATTTGTGTTATAGAATTGTTATAGGATGTCTAGGAATTAATTTGAATTATGCAAGCAAGCACAAATGCTCACAAGGTGGTCAGCCAAGGCATTGCAAGAATCTGAATTTTTGTCATCTTTTGAGCATTAATTGATTGTGTTTTTGGAAAGTACAAAAGAATAAGGAATAAAGAATAAGAATGTCTAGCTTTTGGTGCAATTTCGTCTTCTAATGGGTTGAATTAGTAATTTAATATTAGTTAGTGAAATTTGTACGATTAATTAATGATCTAGTGCTTCGTGCAAGATACTTTCTTGATTAGTGTACAGGCATGCTTCCCTAGGTTTAGGGAACGCACTACGAGGTAAGGCACGAACTATGAGACGAATGCACGTTTTCCAAGTAAATGCACGCAACCCTAAATGTATGCACGTAATACAATGCAAGGCACACAAAACGAAACAGGATTGTTAAACCTAGGTCAAGGCACGTAAATCTAGGTTAGGGCACACGAAACGAGGTATCACACGTAAATCAAGGTCAGGCCTCACACGCAAACTTTGGGTTTTGATTGCAGGTTTGCTCAAAATTGTTCAAATAAAGTGTGGTTTTTTTGGGATGAAGACATACAGGTTGACATTCTGAGGGACCATGCTCAAGCTCTTACGATGTGCATTACTATTGATTGGCTTAGAGAGCCCATGTTTTCTACTTTTTTTATGCCAACAACTTGTTGACTGAGATGAGGGTACTTTGGGAGGAAATGGCTTTGATATCTAGGGTTGTTGAGGGTCCGTGGATGGTTGGTGGTGACTTTAACGCCATCTTGGCAGCGTTTGAAAGGTGGAATGGTTCGACGCCGAATGCTCTTTCGATGGAGGAATTCTGCAATTGTTTGCTAGATTGTGGTTTAATTGATGCAGGATATGAAGGCAATGAGTTCACCTGTACTAATGGAACTTTGTTTCAGCGGTTGGATCGTGTTTGCATCAACCATGGTTGGCCAGATACATTTGCTGTCACCAGAATTAAGCACCTGGCTAGAGAAGGATCTGATCACTATCCTCTTTTTATGTCTCTTTTTCTTTCAATTGATAGAGGGCCTTCCTCATTTCATTTTTTAAATGCTTGGACTAATCATCATAATTTTCTTGATTTTGTGCAGGCTAGCTGGAATTCTCCATTGCAGGCTCGAGGTATTGACAGGTTTTGGTTTAAGCAACAACGTCTAAAGAGTGCTCTCAAGTGGTGGAACTGAAATATTTTTGGAGATGTGTTTTAGAATGTCAGAGAGGCAGAGCAGAAAGTGGAGCAACTTGAGGTTCAGTGTCAGACATCATCTGTGCCTGGGGATAGGATGGCCTTGAATGAAGCTCGAGCCAAGTTGGTCAGATTATTAGCTATTGAGGAGCAGTTCTGGCAACAAAAAGCGGGTTGCAGGTAGTTGGTGGAAGGTGAGAGGAACACTCGATTCTTTTAGGTTTTGTTGAAGACGAAGCACATGAGAAGTACAGTTTGGGAGATAAAGGTGTCGAGGGACCAGGAAGTTGTTACCCCTCAAGATCAAACGGAGATAAAGAACTCGGCAGTTGAGTACTTTGCGGAGCTTCTCCAGGGTGAGCAGTGTGAGGTGGAGGGAGGTGATTGGACTTTGATCCCCTCTATCCTTTCGGGTGCAGACAACGATGCTTTGCTTGTAGTGTCGACTTTGGAGGAGTTGCGGGATATTGTGTTTAGTATTGACCTATATTCTGTGGCGGGGCCAGATGGATTCTCGTCGAAGTTTTTTCAGGTGTGTTGGGATGTTATTAAGGAGGATCTCAGGGGAGCTGTGAGTGCCTTTTTGGAGGGAGCAGAGCTCCCTAGGGGAGTAACCTCTACGACTTTGGTTTTGATTCCGAAGAAAGATAATCTAGGTATGTGGAACGATTTCAGGCCAATTAGTCTTTGCACTACTTTTAATAAGATTATTACAAAGATGTTGGCTACGAGGTTGTGTGTTTTGTTGCCTAAGCTTATTTATGAGAATCAGAGTAGATTTATTGGGGGTAGATTGATTAGGGATAATATTCTTTTGGCTCAGGAATTAGTACATTCTTTGAATTCTGCTATTCGTGGGTCAAATATTCTGCTTAAACTAGATATGATGAAAGCATATGACAGGATGGATTAGGGTTTTATTGGCAAAGTGTTGGAATGCTTTGGGTTTAGTGACCGCTGGGTTTCTATTATTAAAAAATGTGACTCCAATTCCTGGTTTTCTATTTTACTTAATGGTTGCTCCACAGGTTATTTTCATTCGAAAAGGGGTCTCTGGCAGAGGGATCCCATTTCGCCTCTGCTCTTTATTCTGGCTGCTGAGTATTTGTCTAGAGGTCTGAATAGAATGTTTGTGCAGTTTCCTTCCATGCAATATTTTGCTAGGAGTTCTTTTTTGGTGTCCCACATCGCCTTTGCAAATGATATTGTTATTTTTGCAAATGGTTGTAAATCTTCTTTGAACAGGATTATGGGTTTTTTGGTAGAGTATGAGTCTCTTTCAGGTCAGAAGGTGAATAAGGCTAAGAGTGGTTTCATTCTTCCGGAATCCTTATCGTGGGCCAGGGTAAGGATTGTGGAAAGGACTACAGGATTTACTAGGCAAAGTCTACCGACTAGGTACCTGGGTGTTCCATTGTATAAGGGGCCGAAGAAGGTAGTCTTGTTTGATGATTTGATTCGGAAAATTTCTTCCAGAATTACAGGTTGGCAGTCAAGAGTCCTCTCGCCAGGTGCGAGAATTGTGTTGCTTCGGAGTGTGCTTACTTCTATGCCTCTCTATCTTATACAGGTGCAACGGGCTCCGGTGGGGGTCATTGAGCGTATTGAGAGACTGTTTAACATGTTCATCTGGGGAGATATTGGGGATCAAAGGAGGATTCATTGGGCTCCGTGGGGGTCTCTTTGTTTCCCGGAGAGTGAGGGAGAACTTGGGGTTCGAGATTTGCATGATCTTTGGGATGCTCAGGAGATTAAGTTGTGGTGGAGATTTAGGACCTCTGACAGTTTGTGGGTGCAGTTTATGAGGGTGAAGTATTGTTAAGGAAGGCACCCTTTTTCTGTCAATGTTCGACCGCATGATTCCTGTATTTGGAGGAGGATCAGAGAGGCAGGGGATCGGGGAGAGAAGTTTTCACGTTGGAAGATTGGGTTAGGAAAGGTATTTTTTTGGCATGATGTGTGGTGGGGAGACCGCCCTTTGGCTTCTTTCAAGTCCGATGGTTTTCTTTCTTCTGCGCAAGTGGAAGATTTTTTGATCAATGGTGAGTCGGACTTGGTGAAGTTAGAGGCAGTTCTTCCCTCTTTTATGGTGACGGAGTTAGTTAAAGTTCGCTTGAGGTTATATGCCCAGGATGAACCGTATTGGGACCTGACGTCGTATGGAGGTTTCACGATGTATAGTGCTTGGAATCTTGTGAGGAAGAAGGCACAGAGTCGGCGATCGTTTCGTGAAATATGGTATTCTTTTATTCCTCTTAAAATGTCTTTTTTCATGATGAGGTTGTTGCACGATTGGTTTCCTGTGGATGTGCGTTTGCAGTGTAAGGGGTTATTTTTTGCTTCTAAGTGTCAGTGTTGTAGTCATGTGGAGTCTCTGTCTCATGTCTTCATGCATAGGAGAAAGATTTCAGCTATCTGGCTGCACTTTGCACAGATTTTTGGGGTTCGATTACCTGATTCGGATAATGTGTTTGTGTGGTTGAGTGCCTGGTTCTACTTGGTGATTATGTGTGCAGAGGGCATGTGCGTATTTTGATCCCTATTTTTATCCTGTGGTTTGCTTGGATTGAGAAAAATGATTCAAAGCACAGGAATATGGGTTTTTTCTTTGATAGGATTATCTGGCATGTTAGGAATTTGTTGTGGCAACTTTCTCTTGCAGGTTTGATTAAGTCATGGCACTGGAAGGGGGGTTGTGTCTTGGTTCATCTATTTCAATGTCAGGTTCAGAGGAGGTAGAGTCCCTTACCTAGGATAGTGGTCTGGCTAAGACCCCAGGAGGGTAAGTTTAAGCTTAATGTGGATGGTAGTAGTAAAGGGAATTGGGCAGGTGGAGGAGGGATTATTCGGGACTCTCATGGTAATATGCTTATGGCCTTCTTCGAAGGGTATAGGGATATTCCTGCGATCCAGGCCGAGTTGCTTGCACTCCTTCGTGGTCTTTCTATCTGTGTGCAGTACAGTTTGGAGGAAGTTTGGGTTGAGATGGATGCTCAAGTGGTTGTGAATTTGATTAAAGGGCAGGGGCGTGGTTCCTGGGTTTTGGCGTATGATCTTGAGAGGGCTCGTGTTTTGCTAGGTACAATTCATGCAACGTTGAGTCATATTTTCAGGGAAGGGAACCAGGCAGCAGATTATCTGGCAGGGTAAGGTTTGAGGTCGAACGGATTGCACTATGTTAATGACTTTCTACATCACAGTTTACTTCGAGGGATTGTTCATGTTGATAAGCCGGGCCTGCCGAGTTTTCGGGGGTGCTGAGCCTCTTTTCATGTTGTTGCTTAAACTGTTTCCTGTCTACTTGTTGATCTTACAAATGAGAAGGATTGCTAGCTTGTACAGAGAGAAAAATAGTGGTGGTTTTTGTCCAAGCAGGTTAGTGGCTCTTTCCTTTCCTTTTCTTTGTGCTTTTTTTGAAATTCTTGCTTTTCTTGTTGCTTTGTTTGGTTCAATGGAATGGAGATGGCTTTGGTGTCGGTTTTTGGTTTGTAAGAGACAAAGTTGCAGCCTTCTGAGTTGTTTGAACTTTGGGCTTGGTGTGGGCCTTGTTTTTTTGTATTTCTTGTTTTTTTCCTGTTGTTAGGTGTTTTGTTATGAGAAGGGGGTTTGTCCCTTCTCTTAGTTTCATTAAGGGGATGGTTTTGGTCTTTGTCCCCCATCCCCTTCTAGAGGTCAGGTTCAGGTCCCCCTCTAGCTCTTGTACATTGTTTTCAAGTTTAATAAATTTCTAAGGGTCACCCCCTCTTTAAAAAAAAAAAACCCTGGACCCTGAACCTTGAACCCTGAACCCTGAACCCTAAACCCTGAACCATGAACCCTAAACCCTGAACCATAAACCCTAAACCCTAAACCCTAAACACTAAACCCTAAACCCTAAACCCTAAACCCTAAACCCTAAACCCTTAAGTTTTGATCCGTAAGGAGTTATGCGGCGCACAACATACCGTGGGAAAGCTCTCCGAGAGCTCTATGAAGGATACATGGTCACAAGCCCCATGCACTCTGTTTGCGGGCCCAGCCTTTACGTGAAGCGAAGTTTTCTTGCCTAAGGTGCCATAGGATTCAGTAATAGAAATGTGATGGATTAGGTTGTCATTCTTTTCACGGCTCACGATGTACGATCTGGGACAAAAAATAGCACAAAAGAAGAAAAGTGTCCCAAAATTTATGAAAATGTTCAATTTTAGGCTCTGAAAATAGGCGCAACCGAGAAAGCTAGGTGTCCTCATCGTAGAGCTCTTAGAGTGCTTTCCAACGGTATGCTGTGCGCCGTGTAACTCCTTACAGATCAAAAGTTATGGGCACCGGAGCGACGAATACCTGGTCACAAACCCCACGCCCTCTGTTTGCGGGCCCAGCCTCTACATGAAGTGAAGTTTTCTTGCCCAAGGTGCCATTCGATTCGGTAATAGAAATGTGATGGATTACGTTGTCATCCTTTTCGCGGGTCACGACGTACGATCCGGGATGAAAAAATAGCGTAAAAGAAGAAAAATGTCCCAAAACTTATGAAAATGTTCGATTTTGGCCTCTGAAAACAGGCACAGCCGAGTAGGCAAAGTGCCCCCATCATAAAGCTCTCAGAAAGCTTTCCAACGATATATTGTGCACCGCGTAACTCCTTACGGATCAAAAGTTATGGGCACCGGAGCGACGGATACCTAGTCACAAGCCCCATGACCTTTGTTTGCGGGCCCAGACTCTATGTGAAGTGAAGTTGTCTTGCCCAAGCTACTGTGGGATTTGGTAATAGAAATGTGATGGATTAGGTTGTCGTCCTTTTCGCGATTCACGACGTACGATCCGGGATGGAAAAACAGCGTAAAAGAAGAAAAGTGTCCTAAAACTTATGAAAATGTTCAATTTTAGGCTCCGAAAATAGGTGCAGCAGAGCAGGCTAGGTGCCCCCATCGTAGAGCTCTCAGAGAGCTTTCCAACGGTATGCTGTGTCGCCGCGTAACTCCTTACAGATCAAAAGTTATGGGCACCGTAGCGACGGATACCTGGTCACAAGCCCCATGCCCTCTGTTTGTGGGCCTAGCCTCTATGTGAAGTGAAGTTATCTTGCCCAAGGTGCCATGGGATTCGGTAATAGAAATGTGATGGATTAGGTTCTCGTCCTTTTCGCAGCTCACGACGTACGATACGGGACAAAAAAATAGCGTAAAATAAGAAAAGTATCCCAAAACTGATAAAAATGTTCTATTTTGGGCACCAAAAATAGGCGCAGCTGAGTATGATTGGCACCCCCATCGTAGAGCTCTCGGAGAGCTTTCCAACGGTATGTTGTGCGCCGCGTAACTCCTTATGGATCAAAAGTTATGGGCACCGAAGCGAAGCATACCTGGTCACAAGCCCCACGCACTCGGTTTGAGGGCTCAGCCTCTACGTGAAGTGAAGTTGTCTTGCCCAATGTGCCGTGGGATTCGGTAATAGAAATGTTATGGATTAGGTTGTCGTCCTTTTCACGGCTCACGACGTACGATCTGAGACGGAAAAATAGCGCAAAAGAAGAAAAGTGTCCCAAAACTGATAAAAAAGTTCGATTATGGGCTCCGAAAACAGGCGCAGCCGAGCAGGCTTGCTGCCCCCGTCGTAGAGCTCTCGGAGAGCTTTCCAACGGTATACAGTGCACCGCGTAACTCCTTACGAATCAAAAGTTATAGGCACCGGAGCGATGGATAACTAGTCACAAGCCCTACGCCCTCTGTTTGCGGGCCCAACCTCTACGTGAAGTGAAGTTGTCTTGCCCAAGGTGCCATGGGATTCGATAATAGAAATGTGATGGATTAGGTTGTCGTCCTTTTCGCGGCTCACGACGTACGATTCGGGACGGAAAAACTACCCAAAAAAAGAAAAGTGTCCCGAAACTGATGAAAATGTTCGATTTTGGGCTCCGAAAACAGGCGCAGCAGTGCAAGGTGCCATGTGATTCGGTAATATATATGTGATGGATTAGGTTATCGTCCTTTTCGTGGCACACGACGTATGATCCGGGTCAGAAAAATAGTGCAAAAGAAGAAAAGCGTCCCAAAACTAATGAAAACATTCGATTTTGGGCTCCGAATATGGGCACAACCTAGCAGGCTTGGTGCCCCTGTCGTAGAGCGCTCAGAGAGCTTTCCAACGGTATGCTGTGCGGTGCGTAACTCCTTACGGATCAAAAGTTATGTGCACCGGAGCGATGGATACCTAGTCACAAGCCCCACGCCCTCTGTTTGCGGGCCCAGCTTCTACATGAAGTTAAGTTGTCTTGCCCAAGAAGCCATGGGATTCGGTAATAAAAATGTGATGGATTAGGTTGTCATCTTTTTCGTGGCTCACGACGTACGATCCGAGACGGAAAAACTGCGTAAACGAAGAAAAGTGTCCCAAAACTGATGAAATCGTTCGATTTTGGGCTACGAAAACAATGGCAGCCGAGCAAGTTTGGTGCCCCCGACGTAGAGCTCCCGGAGAGCTTTCTAACGGTATGATGTGCGCAGCGTAACTCCTTACGGATCAAAAGTTATGAGCACCGGAGTGACGGATACTTGGTCACAAGCCCCACGCCCTCTATTTGCGGGCCCAACCTCTACATGAAGTTAAGTTATCTTGCCCAAGAAGCCGTGGGATTTGGTAATAAAAATGTGATGGATTAGGTTGTCATCTTTTTGCGGCCTACGATGTACGATCCGGGACGAAAAAACTGCGTAAAAGAAGAAAAGTGTCCCGAAACTGATGAAATCGTTCTATTTAGGGCTATGAAAATAGTGGCAGCCGAGCAAGCTTGGTGCCCCCATCGTAGAGCTCTCGGAGAGCTTTCCAACGGTATGTTGTGCGCCGCGTAACTCCTTACGGATCAAAAGTTATGAGCACCGGAGTGACGGATACCTGGTCACAAGCCCCACGCCCTCTGTTTGCGGGCCCAGCCTCTACGTGAAGTGAAGTTGTCTTGCCCAATGTGTCGTGGGATTCGGTAATAAAAATGTGATGGATTAGGTTGTCATCCTTTTCGCGGCTCACGACGTAAGATCCGGGACGGAAAAACAGCGCAAAACAAGAAAAATGTCCCAAAATTGATGAAAACGTTCGATTATGGGCTCCGAAAATAGGCACAGCCGAGCAGGCTTGCTACCCCCGTCGTAGAGCTCTCGGAGAGCTTTCCAACGGTATGTTGTGCGCCGCGTAACTCTTTGCAGATCAAAAGTTATGAGCATGGGAGTGACGGATACCTGGTCACAAGCCCCACGCCCTCTGTTTGCTGGCCCAGCCTCTACCTGAAGTGAAGTTGTCTTGCCCAATGTACCATGGGATTCGGTAATAGAAATGTGATGGATTAGGTTGTCGTCCTTTTTGCGACTCACGACATACGATCCGAGAGCTTTCCAACGGTATGTTGTGCGCCTCGTAACCCCTTACGGATCAAAAGTTATGAGCACGGGAGTGATGGATACCTGGTCACAAGCCCCACGCCCTCTGTTTGCGAGCCCAGCCTCTACGTGAAGTGAAGTTGTCTTGCCCAAGGTGTCATGGCATTCAGTAATAGAAATGTGATGGATTAGGTTGTCGTCCTTTTCGCGGCTCACGACGTACGATTCGGGATGGAAAAATTGCGAAAAAAAAAAAAGAAAAGTGTCCCAAAATAGATGAAAACGTTCGATTTTAAGCTCCGAAAATAGGCATAGCCGTGCAAGTTGGTGCCCTCGTCGTAGAGCTCTCGGAGAGCTTTCCAACGGTATGTTGTGCGTCGCGTAACTCCTTACGAATCAAAAGTTATGAGCACCGGAGCGACGGATACCTGGTCACAAGCCCCACGCCTTCTGTTTGTGGGCCCAACCTCTACGTGAAGTGAAGTTGTCTTGCCCAAGGTACCGTGGGATTTGGTAATAGAAATGTGATGGATTAGGTTGTCGTCCTTTTTGCGGCTCACGATGTACGATCCGGGACGGAAAACTGCGTAAAAGAAGAAAAATGTCTCAAAACTGATGAAAATGATCGATTTTGTGCTTCAAAAATAGGCGCAGCCAAGCAAGCTTGGTGCCCTCATCGTAGAGCTCTTGGAGAGCTTTCCAACGGTATGCTGTGAGCCGCGTAACTCCTTACGGATCAAAAGTTATAAGCACCGGAGCGATGGATACCTGGTCACAAGCCCCACGCCCTCTATTTGCCTGCCCAACCTCTACGTGAAGTGAAGTTGCCTTGCCCAAGGTGCTGTGGGATTCAGTAATAGACATGTGATAGATTAGGTTGTCATCCTTTTCGCGGCTCACAACGTACGATCCGGGACAGAAAAACAGCACAAAAGAAAAAAAGTGTCCCGGAACTGATGAAAACATTTGATTTTGTTCTCCAAAAATAGGCGCAGCCGAGCAAGCTCGAAGGCCTCCCTCGTAGAGCTCTCGGAGAGCTTTCCAACGGTATGCTGTGCGCCGCGTAACTCCTTACGGATCAAAAGTTATGAGCACGAGAGTGACGGATACCTGGTTACAAGCCCCACGCCCTCTGTTTGCGGGCCCAGCCTCTACGTGAAGTGAAGTTGTCTTGCCCAATGTGCCGTGGGATTCGGTAATAAAAATGTGATGGATTAGGTTGCCGTCGAAAAAACTGCGTAAAAGAAGAAAAGTGTCCCGAAACTGATGAAATCGTTCTATTTAGGGCTACGAAAATAGTGGCAGCCTAGCAAACGTGGTGCCCCCATCGTAGAGCTCTCGGAGAGCTTTCTAATGGTATGCTGTGCGCCGCGTAACTCCTTACGGATCAAAAGTTATGAGCACTGGAGTGACAGATACCTGGCCACAAGCCCCATGCCCTCTGTTTGCGGGCCCAGCCTCTACGTGAAGTGAAGTTGTCTTGCCCAGTATGTCATGGGATTCAGTAATAAAAATGTGATGGATTAGGTTGTTGTCCTTTTCGCGGCTCACGACGTACGATCTGGGACGGAAAACAGCGCAAAAGAAGAAAAATGTTCCAAAATTGATGAAAACGTTCGATTATGGGCTTCGAAAATAGGCATAGCCGAGCAGGCTTGCTACCCCCGTCGTAGAGCTCTCGGAGAGCTTTCCAACGGTATGTTGTGCGCTGCGTAACTCTTTACGGATCAAAAGTTATGAGCATGGGAGTGACGGATACTTCGTCACAAGCCCCACGCCCTCTGTTTGTTGGCCCAGCCTCTACCTGAAGTGAAGTTATCTTTCCCAATGTACCGTGGGATTCGGTAAAAAAAATGTGATGGATTAGGTTGTCGTCTTTTTTGCGACTCACGACATACGATCCGAGAGCTTTCCAACGGTATGTTATGCGCCTCGTAACTCCTTACGGATCAAAAGTTATGAGCACGGGAGTGATGGATACCTGGTCACAAGCCCCACACCCACTGTTTGCGAGCCCAGCCTCTACGTGAAGTGAAGTTGTCTTGCCCAAGGTGTCATGGCATTCAGTAATAGAAATGTGATGGATTAGGTTGTCGTCCTTTTCGCGGCTCACGACGTACGATTCGGGATGGAAAAATTGCGCAAAAAAAGAAAAGTATCCCGAAATAGATGAAAACGTTCGATTTTGGGCTCCGAAAATAGGCATAGCCGTGCAAGTTGGTGCCCCCGTCGTAGAGCTCTCGGAAAGCTTTCCAACGAAATGCTGTGCGCCGCGTAACTCCTTACGGATCAAAAGTTATGGGTACCGGAGCGATGGATACCTGGTCACAAGCCCCACGCCCTCTGTTTGTGGGCCCAGCCTCTACGTGAAGTGAAGTTGTCTTGCCCAAGGTACCGTGGGATTCGGTAATAGAAATGTGATGGATTAGGCTGTCGTCCTTTTCGCGGCTCACGACATACTATCCAGGACGGAAAAACTGCGCAAAAGAAGAAAAGTATCCCAAAACTGATGAAAATAGTCGAATTTGGGCTCTGAATATAGGCGCTGCATAACAAGCTGGGTGCCCCCGTCGTAGAGCTCTCAGAAAGCTTTCCAACGGTATGCTGTGCGCCTCGTAACTCCTTACGGATCAAAAGTTATGGGCACTGGAGCGACGGATACCTGGTCACAAGCCCCATGCCCTCTATTTGCGGGCCCAGCCTTTACGTGAAGTGAAGTTGTCTCGCCTAAGGTGACGTGGGATTCGATAATAGAAATGTGATGCATTAGGTTGTCATCCTTTTCGCAGCTCACGACGTATGATCCGGGACGGAAAAACTACGCAAAAGAAAAAAAGTGTCCCGGAACTGATGAAAACATTTGATTTTGTTCTCCAAAAACTGGCGTAGCCGAGCAAGCTCGAAGGCCTCCGTCGTAGAACTCTCGGAGAGCTTTCCAACGGTATGCTGTGCACCGCGTAATTCCTTACGGATCAAAAGTTATGAGCACGGGAGTGACGGATACCTAGTCACAAGCCCCACGCCCTCTATTTACAGGCCCAGCCTCTACGTGAAGTGAAGTTGTCTTGCCCAATGTTCCGTGGGATTCAGTAATAAAAATGTGATGGATTAGGTTTTCGTCCTTTTCGCGGCTCACGACGTACGATCCGGGACGAAAAAATAGTGCAAAAGAAGAAAAGTGTCCCAAAATTGATGAAAACGTTTGATTATGGGCTCCAAAAATAGGCATAGCTGAGTAAGCTTGCTGCCCCCGTCGTAGAGCTCTCGGAGAGCTTTCCAACGGTATGCTGTGCGCCGCGTAACTCCTTACGGATCAAAAGTTATGGGCACCGGAGCGACGGATACCTAGTCACAAGCCCTACGCCCTCTGTTTGCGGGCCCAGCCTCTACGTGAAGTGAAGTTGTCTTGCCCAAGGTGTCGTGGCATTCGGTAATAGAAATGTGATGGATTAGGTTGTCGTCCTTTTCGCGGCTCACGACGTACGATTCAGGACGGAAAAACTGTGCAAAAAAAGAAAAGTGTCCCGAAACTGATGAAAACGTTCGATTTTGGGCTCTGAAAATAGGCACAGCTGTTACGCCCCAACCCGACCTATAGAGTTTAGAGTAGGATGTGATCTAAACATTCATATCATTTCACGTACTTAATCGTTCATTAAGGTTTAACACTTAACGTCAGCCTAAACTTCAAAAAATTCTCCGGAAAACCGGCAGCATAACTGCTGCAATTGGGCTCTTTAGTTTGACCTAATTTCCTAAACGCCTCAAAACTTTCAATCTCAAATTTGATTCCAACTAAGATTACTATTTATCACCAATTGAAATGTCTACTATTTATCTCAAGTCTCGTTTGATTAACATCTAGCATAACAACTATGTCTCGTTTATGTGTCAATCCTTGTTACAAAAGTACCTGTTGATCTTAGCTTACCAATGAGTACCTGCTTAAGATTGGATAGATTCATTTTACTTATCCCTTTACCTAATACTTTATAAGCTTGTGATTGACACTAAACCAAAGTAGTGATAGCAAAACGACCCGAAGAGTGTCTATCTAGTTATGATTAGTACAAACCAAAATTTGACCCCAAATTACAACGGGGGTCATTTACAATAGCAATGACAAACAACAAAAGAGATGATCTTCAAACAACATATCGTTCACAAAACAGCCACAGCCACGTAAGGCACATAGGGCATGCAATCACTCCAAGGAGCCATCAATAGGCACGTTATTCTCAGGTACCTGTTCCTAATCTTCTTCACCTGAGATGATAAAATAGGGTGAGTCCCTATGAACTCAACGAGGCGGAACGAGAAATAAGTTTTGAAACTCTTTTTTCGGTTCAACTTATGAAAACCCTTTTTGCAAGCATGACATATATCACAAGTAAGTTCATAATGTAATAAAAAAGTAAAAGAACACAATTACCCGTCTTTCCTCCCCGAGGTCCTCTAGGAACCAAGCGAAAGTAGTTATACACATAGTGAAAAGGATACGGTGAGCTTTGCTCTCAGTTTATTTCCAGTATCAGTTGTTGCGGCCAACTTCAAATCATCCACTTATCACGCCAAATTGGTGTACTCCGGATGTACCCCGAAATCCTACGACCCAACTCTCCGAGGAAGTCTAGCCCCCAACCGAGAGAGGAATTGGACAATGGTAGTCACGGTTGTACCGGCAAGCCCGATGCTGCCCGTCGTGGAGCTCTTGGAGAGCTTTCCAACGGTATGCTGTGCACCGTGTAACTCCTTACGGATCAAAAGTTATAGGCACCGGAGCGACGGATACCTGGTCACAAGCCCCACGCCCTCGGTTTGAGGGCCCATCCTATACGTGAAGTGAAGTTGTCTTGCCCAATGTGCCGTGGGATTCGGTAATAGAAATGTGATGGATTGGGTTGTCGTCCTTTACGTGGCTCACGGCGTACGATACGGGACAAAAAAACTACGCAGAAGTAGATAAGTGTCCCGAAATTGATGAAAACAAGTACAGCCGAGCAAGCTTGGTACCCCTATCATAGAGCTCTCAGAGAGCTTTCCAACGGTATGTTGTGCACCGCGTAACTCCTTATGAATCAAAAGTTATGGGCACTGGAGCGACAGATACCTGGTCACAAGCCCCACGCCCTCTGTTTGCCGGCCCAGCCTCTACTTGAAGTGAAGTTATCTTGCCCAAGGTGCCATGTGATTCGGTAATAGAAATGTGATGGACTAGGTTGTCGTCCCTTTTGCGGCTCACGACGTACGATCCGTGTCAGAAAAAACCACGTAAAAGAAGAAAAGTGTCCCGAAACTAATGAAAACATTGGATTTTGGGCTCTGAAAATAGGCGTAGCTGAGCAGGCTTGGTGCCCCTGCCGTCGAGCTCTTAGAGAACTTTCCAACGGTATGCTATGCGCCGCGTAACTCCATACGGATCAAAAGTTATGGGCACCGGAGCGACGGATACCTGGTCACAAGCCTCACGCCCTCTGTTTGCGGGCCCAGCCTCTACGTGAAGTGAAGTTGTCTTGCCCAAGTTGCCGTGGGATTCGGTAATAGAAATGTGATGGATTAGGATGTTGTCACTTTCGTCGCTCACGACGTACGATCAAAGACGGAAAAATAGCGCAAAAGAAGAAAAGTGTCCCAAAATTGATGAAAATGATTGATTTTGGGCTCCAAAAATAGGCGCGGCCTAGCAGGTTTGCTGCCACTGTCGTAGAGCTCTCGGAGAGCATTCCAACGGGATCTTGTGTGCCACGTAACTCCTTACGGATAAAAAGTTATGGGCATCGGAGCGACTGATACCTAGTCACACGCCCCATGCCCTCTGTTTCTGGGCCCAGATTAGGTTGTCATCCTTTTTGTGGCTCACGACGTACGATCCGGGATGGAAAAACTGAGCAAAAGAAGAAAAGTCCCCCAAAACTGATGAAGACGTTCGATTTTGGGCTCCGAAAATAGGCGCAGCCGAGCAGTCTGGGTGCCCCCGCCGTAAAGGTCTCGGAGATCTTTCCAACGGTATGCCATGCACCGCGTAACACCTTACGGATCAAAAGTTATAGGCACCGGAGCGACGGATACCTTGTCACATGCCCCACGCCCTTTGTTTGTGGGCCCAGCCTCTTCATGAAGTGAAGTTTTCTTGCCCAAGGTGCCGTGTAATTCGGTAATAGAAATGTGATGGATTAGTTTGTCGTCCTTTTCACGGCTCACGACGTACGATCCATGACGAAAAAATAGCGAAAAAGAAGAAAAGTGTCCCAAAACTTATGAAAATGTACGATTTTAGGCTCAGAAAATAGGCGCAACCAAGTAGGCTAGGTGCCCCCATCGTAGAGCTCTCTGAGTGCTTTCCAACGGTATGCTGTGCGCCGTGTAACTCCTTACGGGGCAAAAGTTATGGGCACCGGAGCGACGGATACCCGATCACAAGCACCACGCTCTCTGTTTGCGGGCCCAGCCTCTACGTGAAGTGAAGTTGTCTTGCCCAAGGTGCCATGTGATTCGGAAATAGAAATGTGATGGAATAGGATGTCGTCCTTTTCGCAGCTCACGACGTACGATCTGGGACAGAAAAATAGCGTAAAAGAAGAAAAGTGTCCGAAAACTTATGAAAATGTTCGATTTTAGGCTCTGAAAACAGGCGCAGCCTAGCAGGCTAGGTGCCCTCGCCGTAGAGCTCTCATAGCGCTTTTCAACGGTATGTTGTGCGCCGCGTAACTCCTTATGGATCAAAATTTAAGGGCATCGGAGCAACGGATACCTGGTCACAAGCCCCATGCCTTCTATTTGGGGGCGCAGCCTCTACGTGAAGTGAAGTTGTCTTGCGCAAGGTGCCATGGGATTCAGCAATAGAAATGTGATGGAATAAGTTGTCGTCCTTTTCACGACTCACGACGTACGATACGGGATGAAAAAATAGCACAAAAAAAGAAAAGTATCCCAAAACTGATGAAAATGTTCGATTTTGGTCTCCAAAAAATGGCGCAACCGAGCATGCTTGGTGCCCCCATCGTAGAACTCTCGGAGAGCTTTTCAACGGTGTGCTGTGCACCGCGTAACTTCTTACGGATAAAAAGTTATGGGCACCGGAGCGACTGATACCTGGTCACACGCCCCACGCCCTTTGTTTGCGGGCCCAGCCTCTACATAAAGTGAAGTTGTCTTTCCCAATATGCCATGGGATTCGGTAATAAAAATGTGATGGAGTATGTTGTCGTCATTTTTGCGGCTCATGACGTACGATCCGGGATGAAAAAATAGCGCAATAGAAGAAAAGTGTCCCAAAACTGATGAAAATGTTCGATTTTGGGCTCCGAAAGTAGGCGCGGCCTAGCAGGTTTGCTGCCACTGTCGTAGAGCTCTTGGAGAGCATTCCAACGGGATCTTGTGTGCCACGTAACTTCTTACGGATAAAAAGTTATGGGCACCGGAGCGACTGATACCTGGTCACACGCCCCACGCCCTTTGTTTGCGGGCCCAGCCTCTACATAAAGTGAAGTTGTCTTTCCCAAGGTGCCATGGGATTCGGTAATAGAAATGTGATGGATTAGGTTGTCGTTCTTTTCACGACTAACGACGTACGATCCGGAATGAAGAAACTGCGCAAAAGAAGATAAGTGTCCTGAAATTGATGAAAACGTTCAATTTTGGCTCTGAAAACAAGAGCAGCCGAACAGCTTTGGTGCCCCCGTCGTAGAGCTCTCGGTGAGCTTTCCAATGGTATGCTGTGTGCCGCGTAACTCCTTACAGATCAAAAGTTATAGGCACTGGAGCGACGGATACCTGGTCACAATCCCTACGCCCTCGGTTTGAGGGCCTAGTCTCTACGTGAAGTGAAGTTGTCTTGCCCAATGTACCATGGGATTCGGTAATAAAAATGTGATGGATTAGGTTGTCGTCCTTTTCGCGGCTCACGACGCACGATTCGGGATGGAAAAATAGCGCAAAAGAAGAAAAGTGTCCCAAAACTGATGAAAACAATCGATTTTGGGCATCAAAAATAGGCGCAGCCGAGCAGACTTGTTACCCCCGCCATAGAGCTCTCGGAAGGCTTGCCAACGGTAGGTCGTGCGCCGCGTAACTCCTTACGGATCAAAAGTTATGGGCACCAGAGTGACGGATACCTAATCACAAGCTCCACGCCCTCGGTTTGAGGGCCCAACCTCTACGTGAAGTAAAGTTGTCTTGCCCAATGTGCCATGGGATTCGATAATAGAAATGTGATGGATTGGGTTGTCGTCCTTTTCACGGCTCACGACGTACGATACGGGATGAAAAAACTGCGCAAAAGAAGGTAAGTGTCACGAAACTAATGAAAACAGGTACAGCCGAGCAAGTTTGGTGCCCCCATCATAGAGCTCTCAGAGAGCTTTCCAACGGTATGATGTGCAGCGCGTAACTCCTTACGGATCAAAAGTTATGGGCACCGGAGCGACGGATACCTGGTCACAAGCACCACGCCCTCTGTTTGCAGGCCCAGCCTCTACATGAAGTGAAGTTGTCTTGCTCAAGGTGCCGTGTGATTCGGTAATAGAAATGTGATGGACTAGGTTGTCATCTTTTTCGCGGCTCACGACGTACGATCCGTGTCGAAAAAACCTTGCAAAAGAAGAAAAGTGTCCAGAAACTAATGAAAACATTCGATTTTAGGTTCCGAAAATAGGCGTAGCCGAGCAGGCTTGTTGCTCTCGTCGTAGAGCTCTCGGAGAGCTTTCCAACGGTATGTTATGCGCCACATAACTCCATACGGATCAAAAGTTATGGGTACCGGAGTGACAGATACCTGGCCACAAGACCCACGCCTTCTGTTTGCGAGCCCAGCCTCTACGTGAAGTGAAGTTGTCTTGCCCAAGGTGCAGTGGGATTCGGTAATAGAAATGTGATGGATTAGGTTGTCATCCTTTTTGCGGCTCACGACGTACGATCCGAAACAGAAAACCTGCGCAAAAGAAGAAAAGTGCCCCGAAACTGATGAAAATGTTCGATTTTGGGCTCCGAAAATAGGCCCAAACAAGCATGCTCGGTGCCCCCGTCGTAGAGCTCTCGAAGAGCTTTCCAATGGTATGCTGTGCGCCGCGTAATTCCTTACAGATCAAAAGTTATGAGAAACGTAGTGACGAATACCTGGTTACAAGCCCCACGCCCTCTATTTGCTGGCCCAGCCACTACGTGAAGTGAAGTTGTCTGGCCCAAGATGCCAGGGGATTCAGTAATAGAAATGGGATGGATTAGGTTGTCATCCTTTTCGCGGCTCCCGACGTACGATCTGGGATAGAAAAATTGATTAAAACATTCAATTTTGGACTTCAAAAACAGGCGCAGCTGAGCAGGCTTGGTGCCCCTGTTGTAGAGCTCTCGGAGAGCTTTCCAACGGTATGTTGTGCGTCGCGTAACTCCTTACGAATCAAAAGTTATGGGCACTAGAGCGATAGATACCTGGTCACAAGCCCCACACCCTCTGTTTGCGGGCCAAGCCTCTACGTGAAGTGAAGTTGTCTTGCCCAAGGTACTGTGTGATTCAGTAATAGAAATGTGATGTATTAGGTTGTCGTCATTTTCCAAGCTCACGACGTACGATCCGGGTTGGAAAAACAGCACAAAAGTAGAAAAGTGTCCCAAAACTAATAAAAACATTCGATTATGGGCTCCAAAAATTGGCACAACTGAGCAGGCTGGGTGCCCCCATCGTAGAGCTCTCGAAGAGCTTTCCAACGGTATGCTATGAGCCACGTAACTCCTTATGGATCAAAAGTTATAGACACCGGAGCGACGGATACCTGGTCACAAGCCCTACGCCCTCGGTTTGCAGGCCCAACCTCTACGTGAAGTGAAGTTGTCTTGCCCAAGGTGCGATGGGATTCGATAATAGAAATGTGATAGACTAGGTTTTCGTCCTTTTCGCAGCTCACGACATATGAACCGGGACGAAAAAATAGTGCAAAAGAAGAAAAGTATAACGAAACTTATGAAAACGTTCGATTTTGGGATCTGAAAACAGGCACAGCAGAGTAGGCTTGCTACCCCCGTCGTAGAGCTCTTTGAGAGCTTTCCAACGGTATGTTGTGCGCCGCGTAACTCCGTACGGATCAAAAGTTATAGGCACTAGAGCAACGGATACTTGGTCACAAGCCCCACGCCCTCGGTTTGAGGCCTCTACGTGAAGTGAAGTTGTCTTGCCCAAGGTGCCATGTGATTCAGTTATAGAAATATGATAGATTAGGTTGTCGTCCTTTTCGTGGCTCACGACGTACGATTCTAGACGGAAAAACTGTGCAAAAAAAGATAAATGTCCAGAAACTGAAGAAAATGTTCAATTGTAGGCTCCAAAAACTGGCGCAGCTGAGTAGGCTGGGTGGCCCGGTCGTAGAGCTCTCGGAGATCTTTCCAACGGTATGCTGTGCGCTGCGTAACTCCTTACGGATCAAAAGTTATGGGCACCGGAGCGACACATAGCTCGTCACAAGCCCCACGCCCTCTGTTTGCGGGCCTAGCCTCTTCATGAAGTAAAGTTGTCTTGCCCAAGGTACCGTGTGATTTGGTAATAGAAATGTGATGGATTAGGTTGTCGTCCTTTTCGCGGCTCACGACTTACGATCCAGGACGAAACAACAGCGCAAAAGAAGAAAAGTGTCCCAAAATTTATGAAAATATTCGATTTTTGGCTCAGAAAACAGGCGCAACCGAGTAGGCTAGGTGCCCTATCGTAGAGCTCTCAGAGTGCTTTCCAACGGTATGCTGTGCACCGCGTAATTCCTTACGGAGCAAAAGTTATGGGCACCGGAGCGACGTATACCTGGTTACAATCTCCACGCCCTCTGTTTGCGGGCCCAGCCTCTACGTGAAGTGAAGTTGCCTTGCCCAAGGTGCCTTGTGATTCGGTAATAGAAATGTGATGGAATAAGATGTCATCCTTTTCGCGGCTCACGACGTACGATCCGGGACTGAAAAATAGCGTAAAAGAATAAAAGTGTCCCGAAACTTATGAAAATGTTCAATTTTAGGCTCAAAAAATAGGCGCAGCCTAGCAGGCTAGGTGCCCTCACTGTAGAGCTCTCAGTACGCTTTCCAACGGTATGTTGTGCGCCGCGTAACTCCTTACGGATCAAAAGTTAAGGGCACCGGAGGAAAGGATACCTGGTCACAAGCCCCACGCCCTCTTTTTGCGGGCCCACCCTCTACGTGAAGTGAAGTTGTTTTGTGCAAGGTGCCATGGGATTTGGTAATAGAAATGTGATGAATTAGGATGTCGTCCTTTTCGCGGCTCACGGCGTAAGATACGGGACGGAAAAATAGCGCAAAAAAAGAAAAGTATCCAGAAACTGATGAAAATGTTCAATTTTGGGCTCCAAAAATAGGCGCAGCCGAGCATGCTTGTTGCCTCCACCGTAGAACTCTCGGAGAGCTTTCCAACGGTATGTTGTGCACTGCGTAACTCCTTACAGATCAAAAGTTAAGGGCACCGGAGCGACGGATGCCTGGTCACAAGCCCCACACACTCGGTTTGAGGGCCCAGCCTCTACGTGAAGTGAAGTTGTATTGCCTAATGTGCCGTGGGATTCGGCAATAAAAATGTGATGGATTATGTTGTCGTCCTTTTCGCGGCTCACAACATACGATCCGAGACGAAAAAACAGCGCAAAAGAATAAAAGTGTCCCAAAACTGATGAAAACGTTTGATTTTGGGTAGTGGAAACAGGCGCAGCCGAGCAAGCTTGCTGCCCCCGTCGTAGAGCTCTCGAAGAACTTTCCAACGGTATGTTGTGCGCCGCGTAACTCATTACGGATAAAAAGTTATAGGCACCAGAGCGACGGATACCTGGTCACAAGCCTCACGCCCTCTGTTTGCGGGCCCAGCCTCTACGTGAAGTGAAGTTGTCTTGCCCAAGGTGCCATGGGATTCGGTAATAGAAATGTGATTGATTATGTTGTCATCCTTTTTGAGACTAACGATGTATGATCCGGGATGAAAAAACTGCGCAAAAGAAGATAAGTATCCTAAAACTGATGAGAACGTTCAATTTTGTGCTCCGAAAATAGGCGCTGTGAGGCCCGACCCTGAATAACGTGTGTTACCTTGATTTGCGTGCCATAGACCAAGAATGATATGACTGACCTTGGATTGTGTGCCCTAATCCTCAATATACGTGCGATACCTAGATAAACGCGCCATGACCTTGTTTTATATACGAGACCTCGATTGCATGTGTCTCTTCGTTTTGTGTGCATTAACCTTGAACTGCGTGCTTTAACCTAAGTTTAAGAGTCGTACCTCGATTTACGTGCATTGCATTGAAATACGTGCCTTGTATTGGTTTACGTACATTTACCTAGGGTTGCATGCATTTGCATTGAAATCCGTGCATTTATCTTGAAGTACGTGTTTTACCTCGTAGTTTGTGTCTACCCCGTGATTCGTGCCTTATATTGATTTCGGTGCACGCCTCGTAGTGCGTACCTTAAACCTCGAACTGTGTGCCTACACGCTAACCAATAAAGAATCCTACACAATCCACTAACCAATATTATATTCCTAATTCAAATCTCTACAAAACCCACTAACTATAAAATATTCTATTCTACCAAACATTCTCTTACACATGTCATAACTTTTGTCTTATCCTAGACACTTTAAACTAAACCTATGCACTTCTCTCTCTCTCCTCACATGCCTAAACACTATTTTAATTCAACCAATTCAGATTTGTAGCATACTACACGTTTTTTTGACACTACATGCACAATTCAAAGTCAAACAAGACCATACATGCATATAAGCGGTCATTTTATATACTAAAGCATTCCTAAACCCTAGACCACCTTTTTGCTAACTCCCAAGCACCCCTCTTGCACTCCTAATCCACCTAAGCACCCGCAGATTATAGTATATTCAAGACAAGGCAGAATTCTGCCCACAACAACAAGCACCACACGATTAAACCTAGTCAAACCCCTAGACAAGCTCTTACACACACTCTAATCCCAATGCCCCTTTTTCCTAAGCCCTAAACTACCCCATGATTATTCCCCTACACCTCACACACTCCCAAGAAGCATATTTTTTAGATTTTAAGTCCCAAGAACCATTGCAAACAAGGCTAATTCAGCCAAGGCCATACAATCAAAACTAGACAACAATAAATCACTAGTTTCATTCTCTTTTGTTGTGTTCTCTCTCTTAGCCTTAGCTCTCAAAATCTCTCTCTCCCTCTCCACGATTTCTCACTGCCTCTTGCACTTAAGAGGCTGACTAAACCTTTTAGCCAAGGTACAAGGCCTCCAAGACCCGACCAATCAACCTACTACACGGCACAAACTCATCTAGGGCTATCCACGGCTTAGGTAAGGTTTCCTTGTTTCCTTTTATGTTCCTTTCTATTTCTCTTGGATATAAGCTCATACATGTCTTCCATAGTCATTAGCAAAGCCAAGGATTAAGGTAGAGGCAAGGAAAGGGGCACTCAAAGCAAGAACCAAGCACTTAGGGCACACCGAGCCATTTTCACAAGCATTTGTGCATCTTCTTGTTGTTTTGCTAAGGTGAGGGCTAAAACCTTTTGAAAATCCACATGCATGCTCATAAATGTATGTCTTTGCTTCTGTTCTTGAGTTATATGTTCGTTCATAAGCTTAAACAACCATGCATGGCAAGATCTTGGCTTGAAAGTGGTGATAGGTGAAGTCGGATTGTTGACCGCTCTCTGACCAGTCTATTTCGAGGTACGTTTAGCTAGGAAAATGATGTTGAAAACGCTTGAAAATTGGTAGGTGACTAGTTTGGACAGTTTTGAACATTTTTCGTAGAAATAGGCCAAAGCTAATTTCGACTCTAAGGTCCTCAAAACGTAAAATCTTTAAAATGTGACCAAATCTGGAAATCTGGAAAAAATGAAGCAGGTTTTGGCAGATGCACTGACCTTGTAGAACGAACCAGATTTGACTTAGTTAATGATGTCCAAAATGTATTAAAATTGGTGTACTGCTATATTTCTCAGTTCTGGACAATTGTGTCAGAAATGGACTAAGGCTGAATCTGATTCTAAGGACCTCAAAAACGTCAATTATCGAAATGTGTGCAAATCTGGACAGTTTTGTGCTACTTCACTGTTTCGGCTATAACTAATGATTCCGAACTCCAATTGATGCAAAGTTTGTTTCTGATTTTAGTTAACTTCTTAAGCTTTAATTTGAAATCTTATTCAGTGGATTTGGAGATTGTTTGATTATCCTATTGATTGTGAAAAACAGCCTATTGCAGTAAAGGTTTCACTTAGCTATATGCTTGGAAAATTGATGTAACCTCTCTTGTGGTACTAATTGCTTGGAATTGTGGTGTTGGAATGTTGTGTGGACTGTTTTGGGTACTTGAGGATGTTTGAATTGAATGATGCATGACTTGAGAATGATTTTGAGTTGACTTAGGGTTTAATCACGTGGTTAAGCATGAAACGGAAACCCTAATGACTAGGTAGTCTTGCTAAGTGTTGATCATTTGGATATTGTGTGGAAATTATATGCTTAGTGAGCTGCCCGTAAATGTCTTATGACTTCAAATCTGATTTTGACCATTGCATGTTGATAAATAAGCTTTTTTTGCACCCGAACCCATGATTGATGTCATTGCATGTTGAATAATCTTATCACTGATCACGTGGGCTTCTTAATGAGTTATATGGCCTGTTTTACATGTGTTACATGGCTGCCTGTTTAATTTTGATATAACTCTATATGCCTTTCAATTGAAATTTCCTGTCTTATCATGGCCTGCTTGTTTACCTATAAATGTGCAATCTTATGACTGTCTGGAGGCAACCTACTTTGTTGTCTTGCTGCTGTGATATATTTCCTGTCTTATTGTGCCCTGCTTGTTTACCTGTCAATGTGCAATCTTATGACTGTCCGAAGGCAACCTACTGTGTTGTCCTCCTACTGTGAGATATTACCTGTCATGAATGTGCATTGCATACAAGGTTACAACCTTTCCTGTTGGCATAGTAGCGATCACGTACACCGGGCGGCATCGGGCTTGCCGGTGCACCCATGACTACCATGGTCCCATTCCCTCTCTCGCTTGGGGGCTAGACTTCCTCGGAGAGTTGGGTCGTAGGATTTTGGGGTACATCTGGAGTACACCAACCTGGCGTGTTTTGGGGGATGATTTGAAGTCGGCCGCAACTTCTGATTCTGAAACTGACCTGAGAGCAAAAGCTCACTGTATCCTTTTTACTATCTGTATAAGTACTCTCGCTTGGTTCCTAGAGAACCCCGGGGAGGAAAGACTGGTATTCATGTTCCTGTATTTATATGTAAGTACTCTCGCTTGGTTCCTAGAGAACCTCGGGGAGGAAATACTGGTATTCCTGTTCCTGTATTTATATGTAAGTACTCTCGCTTGGTTCCTAGAGAACCTCGGGGAGGAAAGACTGGTATTTCTGTTCCCTTACTTTGTATCCGTTACTCTATTTGTTTCTTATAATTGCGTACCTTATTATTTGTAATACGTGACATATTCTCAAAAAGAGTTTTCATAAATTGAACCGAAAAATGAGTTTCAAAACGTATTTCTCGTTCCCCCTCGCTGAGTTCATAAGGACTCACCCTCTTTTATCATCTCAGGTGAAGAAGATCAAGAACAGGTACCCAAGGACGATGTGCCTAACGATGATTCCTTGGAGTGATTGCCTGTCCCTACGTGCTTTTGTGCTTTGCCTGAAAGTGGTTGCTATATGGATGTTGTGTTTGATTGCAAACTATTCATTTTATTGATGTAAATGACCCCGTTGTAATTTGGGTCTAATTCTGGGATTGTACTATCTATAACCGGACGAACTTTTATTTGGTTGTTTGCTTTCGTTTTCTTAATTAGTAGTTATCGTAGGCATTCAAACCACTAGATGAACAATCAACTAAGTTAATTCTATCTAATTTCACTTAGGTGCTCATTTGCAAACTAAAGGATAATAGGTACTTGCATGATAGGAAATTGACAAATAAACGGGACATAGTTATCATGTTAGGCTTATTAACCAAACGAGACTTTCAAGATAAACTAGTAGGCAAATCGGTTGGTGACAAATAGGAGTCCTTAATGGAATTGGATTAATGATTGGAATAATTGAGGCATTTAGAGAATTAGGTCAAACCAAAGAGCCCAATTACAGCCGTTATGCTGCCGGTTTTCCGGAAAAACTTTGGAGTTTAGACTAAATCATTAGGTGTTAATCTTCATAAACAGCTAAGTACATGATATTACTTGAATGTTAGTTCACACACTAGTCTAACCTTATAGGCCGGGTTGGGGGCGTGACACCAAAAATAGGCGCCGTCGAGCAGCCTTGGTGCCCTCGTCGTAGAGCTCTCGAAGAACTTTCCAACGGTATGTTGTGCGTCGCGTAACTCCTTACGGATCAAAAGTTATGGGCACCGGAGCGACGGATACCTGGTTACAAGCCCCACGCCCTCAGTTTGCGGGCCCAGCCTCTACGTGAAGTGAAGTTGTCTTGCCCAAGGTGCCATGTGATTCAATAATAGAAATGTGATGGATTAGATTATCGTCCTTTTCGCGGCTCACGACGTACGATCCGGGTCGGAAAAACAATGCAAAAGAAGAAAAGTGTCCCAAAGCTAATCAAAACTTTCGATTTTGGGCTCCAAAAATAGGCGCAGCCGAGCAAGATTGGTGCCACAGTCGTAGAGCTCTCGGATAGCTTTCCAACGGTATGTTGTACGCCGCGTGACTCTTTACTGATCAAAAGTTATGGGAATTGGAGCGACGGATACTTGGTCACAAGCCCCACGCCCTCGGTTTGCGGGCCCAACTTCTACGTGAAGTGAAATTTGCTTGCCCAAGATGGCATAGTATTTGGTAATAGAAATGTGTTAGATTAGGATGTCGTCCTTTTCGCGGCTCACGACATACGATCCGAGACGGAAAAACAGCGCAAAAGAAGAAAAATGTAGTGAAACTTATGAAAACATTCAATTTTCGGCTCCAATAGCAGGTGCAACTGAGCAGGCTTGTTGCCCCTGTCGTAGAGCTCTCAAAGAGCTTTCCAACGGTATGCTGTGCGTCGCGTAACTCCTTATGTATCAAAAGTTATAGGGACCAGAGCGACGGATACCTAGTCACAAGCCCCACGCCCTCGGTTTGAGGTCCCAGCCTCTACGGGAAGTGAAGTTGTCTTGCCCAACGTGCCATGGGATTCGGTAATAAAAATGTGATGGATTAGGTTGTCATCCTTTTCGTGGCTCACGACGTACAATCAGGGACGAAAAATATCGTAAAAGAAGAAAATCATCCCAAAACTGATGAAAACATTCGATTATGGGCTCCGAAAATAGTTGTAGCCGAGCACGCTTGTTGCCCCCGTCGTAGAACTCTCGGAGAGCTTTCTAACGGTATGGAGTGAACCACGTAACTCATTACGGATCAAAAGTTATGGGCACCGGAGCGACAGATTCCTGGTCACAAGCCCCATGCCCTCGTTTTGAGGGCCCAGCCTCTTCATGAAGTGAAGTTGTCTTGCCCAATGTGTCGGGGGATACGGTAATAAAAATGTGATGGATTAGGTTGTCGTCCTTTTCGCAGCTCACGACGTACGATCCGGGATGGAAAAACTGTGCAAAAGAAGAAAAGTATCTTGAAACTGATGAAAATGTTCGATTTTGGGCTTTGAAAACAGGCGCATCCGAGCAAGCTTGGTGCTCCCATCGTAGATCTCTCGGAGACCTTTCCAATTGTATGTTGTACACCACGTAACTCCTTACGGATCAAAAGTTATGAGCGCTGGAGCGATGGACACATGGTTACAAGCCCCACGCCCTCTGTTTGCGGGCCCAGCCTCTACGTGAAGTGAAGTTGTCTTGCCCAAGGGGTCGTAGGATTCGGTAATAGAAGTGTGATGAATTAGGTTGTCGTCCTTTTCGCGGCTCATGACGTACTATATGGACGAAAAAACTGCGCAAAAGAAGATAAGTGTCCTAAAACTGATGAAAACAGGTACAGCTGAGCAAACTTGGTGCCCCCGTCGTAGAGCTCTCAGAGAGCTTTCCAACAGTATGCTGTGCACCGCATAACTCCTTATAGATCAAAAGTTATGGGCACTGGAGCGACAAATACCTGGTCATAAGCCCACGCCCTCTGTTTGCGGGCCCAGCCTCTGCATGAAGTGAAGTTGTCTTGCCCAAGGTTCCGTGTGATTTGGTAATAGAAATGTGATGGACTAGATTGTCGTCCTTTTTTAGGCTGTACGATCCGTGTCGAAAAAACCGCACAAAAGAAGAAAAGTGTCCCGAAACTAATGAAAACATTTGATTTTGGGCTCCGAAAATAGGCACAGCTGAGCAGGCTTGGTGCCCCCGTCGTAGAGCTTTCGAAGAGCTTTCCAACGGTATGCTATGCGCCGCGTAACTCCTTACGGATCAAAAGTTATAGGCATTGGAGCGATGGATACCTGGTCACAAGCCCCACGCCCTCGGTTTGCGGGCCCAACCTCTACGTGAAGGGAAATTGTCTTGCCCAAGGTGCCATGGGATTCGATAATAGAAATGTGATAGATTAGGTTATCTTCCTTTTCGTGGCTCATGACGTACGATCTAGGACGTAAAAATAGCGCAAAAGAAGAAAAGTGTAGCGAAACTTATGAAAATGTTCGATTTTGGATTGCAAAAATAGGAACAGCCGAGTAGGCTTGGTGCTCCCATCGTAGAGCTCTCGAAGAGCTTTCCAACGGTATGTTGTACGCCGCGTAACTCATGCGGACCAAAAGTTATGGGCACCAGAGCGACGGATACCTGGTCATAAGCCCTACGCCCTTGGTTTGAATACCCAGCCTCTACGTGAAGTGAAGTTGTCTTGCCCAAGGTGCCGTGTCATTCGGTAATAGAAATGTGATGGATTAGGTTGTCGTCCTTTTCGCGGCTCACGATGTACGATCCGGGTCACAAAAATAGTGCAAAAGAAGAAAAGTGTTTCGAAACTAATGAAAACATTCAATTTCGAGCTCCGAAAATAGGTGCAACCGAGCAGGCTTCCTGACCTCGTCGCAGAGCTGTCCGAGAGCTATCCAACGGTATGCTGTGTGCCGCGTAACTCCTTACAAATCAAAAGTTATAGGCACCGAAGCGACAAAGACCTAGTCTCAAGCCCTACGCCCTCGGTTTACAGGCCCAGCCTCTACGTGAAGTGAAGTTGTCTTGCCTAATGTGTCATACGATTCGATAATAGAAATGTGATAAATTAGGTTGTCGTCCTTTTCGAGGCTCATGACGTTCGATCCGGGACAAAAAAATAGCGCAAAAGAAGAAAAGTGTAGCGAAACTTATGAAAACGTTTGATTTTGGGCTCTGAAAATAGGCACAGCCAAGCAGGCTTGGTGTCCCCGTCGTAGAGCTTTCGGAGAGCTTTCCAACGGTATGTTGTATGCCGCGTAACTCCTTACGGATCAAAAGTTATGGGCACCGGAGCAACGGATACCTGGTCACAAGTCCAACGCCCTCTGTTTGCGGCCCCAGCCTCTATGTGAAGTGAAGTTGTCTTGCCCAAGGTACCGTGTTATACGGTAATAGAAATGTGATGGATTAGGTTGTCTTCATTTTCGAGGCTCACGATGTACGATTCGGGTCGAAAAAATAGTTTTAAAGAAGAAAAGTGTCCCGAAACTAATGAAAACATTCGATTTTGGGCTCTGAAAACAGAGTCAGTCAAGCAGGCTTGGTGCCCCCGTCGTAGAGCTCTGTTAGAGCTTTTCAACGGTATGCTATGCACCGCGTAACTCCTTATAGATAAAAAGTTATGGGCACCGGAGTGACGGATACCTGGTCACAAGCCCCACGCCCTCTGTTTATGGGCCCAGCCTCTACGTGAAGTGAAGTTGTCTTGCCCAAGGTGCCATGGGATTCGGTAATAGAAATGTTATGGATTAGGTTGTCGTCCTTTTCGCAGCTCACGACGTACAATCCGGGATGGAAAAACTGCACAAAAGAAGATAAGTGTCCCAAAATTGAAGAAAACGTTCAATTTTGGGCTCCGAAAATAGGCACAGGCGAGCAGGCTTGGTGCCCTCGTCGTAGAGCACTTGGAGAGCTTTTCAATGGTATGCTATGCGCCGCGTAACTCCCTACAGATCAAAACTTATCGACACCGGAGCGACAGATACCTGGTCACAAGCCCCACGCCCTCTGTTTGCGGGCCCAGCCTCTACGTGAAGTGAAGTTGTCTTGCCTAAGGTGCCGTGTGATTCGGTAATATAAATGTGATGGATTAGGTCGTCGTCCTTTTCGCTGCTCACAACGTACGACCCAGGTCGGAAAAACAGCGCAAAAGAAGAAAAATGTCCCAAAAATAATGAAAACATTCAATTTTGGGCTCCGAAATCAGGTGCAGCCGAGCAGGCTTGGTGCCCCCGACGTAGAGCTCTCGAAGAGCTTTCCAACAGTATGTTGTGCGCCGCGTAACTCTTTACAGATCAAAAGTTATAGGCACCAGAGCGACAGATACCTGGTTACAAGCCCCACGCCCTCGGTTTACGGGGCCAGCCTCTACGTGAAGTTAAGTTGTCTTGCCTAAGGTGCCATGGGATTCAATAATAGAAATGTGATAGATTAGGATGTTGTCCTTTTCGTGGCTCACGATGTACGATTCGGGACTGAAAAACAGCGTAAAAGAAGAAAAGTGTAGTAAAACTTATGAAAACATTCGATTTTTGGCTCCAAAACCAGGTGCAGCTGAGCAGGCTTGATACCCCCATTGTAGAGCTCTCAGAGAGCTTTACAATGGTATGTTGTGCACAGCGTAACTCCTTACCAATCAAAAGTTATTGGCACCGGAGCGACGTATACCTGGTCATAAGCCCCACGCCCTCGGTTTTTCGGGCCCAGCCTCTACGTGAAGTGAAGTTGTCTTGCCCAAGGTACCATGTGATTCGATAATAGAAATGTGATAGATTAGGTTGTCGTCCATTTTGTGGCTCACGGCGTACGATCCGGGACAGAAAAACTGCTTAAAAGAAGAAAAGTGTCCCGAAACAGATGAAAATGTTTAATTTAGGGGTCCGAAAATAGGCACAGCTGAGTAGGCTTGGTGCCCCCATCGGTGAGCTCTCGGAGAGCTTTCCAACGATATGTTGTGTGTCGTGTAACTCCATACGGATCAAAAGTTATGGGCACCGGAGCGACGGATACCTTGTCACAAGCCCCACGCCCTCTGTTTGCAGGCCCAGCCTCTACGTGAAGTGAAGTTGTCTTGCCCAAGGTGCCGTGTGATTCGGCAATAGAAATGTGATGGATCCTTTTCGTGGCTCACGACAAATGATCCGGGTGAGAAAAACAACGCAAAAGAAGAAAAGTGTCACAAAACTTTTGAAAATGTTCAATTTTAGTCTCCGAAAACAAGCACAACCTAGCAGGCTAGGGGCCCCATCGTGGAACTCTTAGAGTGCTTTCCAACGGTAAGCTGTGCGCATCGTAACTCCTTACAGAGCAAAAGTTATGGGCACCGGAGCGACGGATACCTAGTCACAAGCCCCATGCCTTCTGTTTGCGGGCCAGCCTCTACGTGAAGTGAAGTTGTCTTGCCTAAGGTGCCGTGTGATTCGGTAATAGAAATGTGATTGAATAGGATGTCGTCATTTTCACGGCTCACGACGTACGATCCGGGACAGAAAAACAACGTAAAGGAAGAAAAGTATTCCAAAACTTATGAACATGTTCCATTTAGAGCTCCGAAAACTAGCCCAGCCGAGTAGGCTAGGTGCCGCCATCGTAGAGCCCTCAGAGAGCTTTCCAACTGTATGTTGTGCGTCGCATAACTCCTTACGGATCAAAAGTAAAGGGCACCGGAGCAACGGATGCCTGGTCACAAGCCCCACGCCCTCTGTTTGTGGGACTAGCCTCTACGTGAAGTAAAGTTGTCCTGCACAAGGTGTCCAAGGATTCGGTAATAGAATTGTGATGGATTAGGTTGTCGTCCTTTTCGCGGTTCACGACGTACGATCCGGGTCAAAAAAAGAGTGCAAAAGAAGAAAAGTGTCCCGAAACTAATGAAAACATTCAATTTTGGGCTCCAAAAACAGGCGCAGCCGAGCAAGCTTGGTGCCCCCATCGTAGAGCTCTCATAGAGCTTTTCAACGGTATGCTGTGCGTTGCGTAACTCCTTAAGGATCAAAAGTTATGGGCTCTGGAGCGACGGATACTTGGTCACAAGCCCCACGCCTTTGGTTTGCTGGCCCAGCCTCTACGTGAAGTGAAGTTGTCTTGCCCAAGGTGCCGTGGGATTCGGTAATAGAAATGTGATAGATTAGATTGTTGTCCTTTTCGCGGCTCACAAAGTACGATCCGGGATAGAAAAATAGCGCAAAAGAAGAAAAGTGTAACGAAACTTATGAAAACGTTCGATTTTGGGCTTCGAAAACAGGTGCAGCATAGCAGGCTTGCTACCCCCATCGTAGAGCTCTCAGAGAGCTTTCCAACGGTTTGCTGTGCGCAGCGTAACTCCTTACAGATCAAAAGTTATGGGCACCGGAGTGACGGATACCTGGTCACAAGCCCCACGCCCTCGGTTTGAGGGCCCAACCTCTATGTGAAGTTAAGTTGTCTTGCCCAAGGTGCCGTATGATTCGGTAATAGAAATATGAGAGATTAGGTTGTCGTCCTTTTCGTGGCTCACGACGTACGATCCGGGATGGAAAAACTGCGCAAAAGAAGATAAGTGTCCCGAAACTGATGAAATCGTTTGATTTTGGGCTCCAAGAATGGGCGCAGTTGTGCAGGCTGGGTGCCCCCATCGTAGAGCTCTTGGAGAGCTTGCCAATAGTATGCTGTGCGCCGCGTAACTCTTTACGAATCAAAAGTTATGGGCATCGGAGTGACGGTTACCTTGTCACAAGCCCCACGCCCTCTGTTTGCAGGCCCAGCCTCTACGCGAAGTGAAGTTGTCTTGCTCAAAATGCCGTGGGATTCGGTAATAGAAATGTGATGGATCAGGTTGCCGTCCTTTTCGCTGCTCACGACGTACAATCCGGGTCGGAAAAACCGCACAAAAGAAGAAAAGTGTCCCGAAACTAATGAAAACATTCGATTTTGGGCTCCAAAAATAGGAGCAGCTGAGCAAGCTTGGTGCCCCCGTCATAGAGCACTCGAAGAGCTTTCCAACGGTATGCTATGCACCGCGTAACTCCTTACTGATCAAAAGTTATTGGCACCGGAGCGACAGATACATAGTCACAAGCCCCACGGCCTCGGTTTGCTGGCCCAGCCTCTACGTTAAGTGAAGTTGTCTTGCCCAATGTGTCATGCGATTCGATAATATAAATGTCATAGATTAGGTTGTCATCCTTTTCACGGCTCACGACGTACGATCCGGGATGGAAAAACAGCGCAAAAGAAGAAAAGTGTAGCGAAACTTATGAAAACGTTCGATTTTGGGCTCCGAACCTGCGCACCGCCGAGCAGGCTTGGTGCCACTGTCGTGGAGTTTTCGGAGAGCTTTCCAACAGTATGCTGTGCGCAGCGTAACTCCTTACAGATCAAAAGTTATGGGAACCGGAGCGACGGATACCTGGTCACAAGCCCCACGCCGTCTGTTTGCGGGCCCAGCCTCTACGTGAACTGAAGTTGTCTTGCCCAAGGTACCATGTTATACGGTAATAGAAATGTGATGGATTAGGTTGTCGTCATTTTCGCGACTCACGACATACGATCCGTGTCGAAAAAACAGGACAAAAGAAAAAAAGTGTCCCGAAACTAATGAAAACATTCGATTTTGGGCTCCGAAAACAAGTGCGGCCGAGCAGGCAGGGCACCCCTATTGTAGAGCTCTCAGAGAGCTTTCCAATGGTATGCTATACGCCGCGTAACTCCTTGCGGATCAAACTTTATGGGCACCGGAGCGACGGATACCTGGTCACAAGCCCCACGCCGTCTGATTGCGGGCCCAGCATCTACATGAAGTGAAGTTGTCTTGCACACGGTGCCATGTGATTCAGTAATAGAAATGTGATGGATTACGTTGTCATCCTTTTCGCGGCTCACGACGTGCGATCCGGGTCGTAAAAATAGCGCAAAAGAAGAAAAGTGTCCCGAAACTAATGAAAACATTCGATTTTGGGCTCTGAAAACAGGCGCAGCCGAGCAGGCTTGGTGCCCCCATCGTAAAGCTCTGGGAGAGCTTTCCAACAGTAAGCTATGCACCGCGTAACTCCTTACGGATCAAAAGTTATAGGCGCTAGAGCGACGGATACCTGGTCACAAGCCCCACGCCCTCGTTTTACAGGCCCAACCTCAACGTGAAGTGAAGTTTTCTTGCCCAAGGTGCCATGGGATTCGGTAATAGAAATGTGATGGACTAGGTTGTCGTCCTTTTCACAGCTCAAGACGTATGAACCAGGACGGAAAAACAATGCAAAAGAAGAAAAGTGTCCCGAAACTAATGAAAACATTCTATTTTGGTCTCCGAGAACAAGCGCGGCCCAGCAGGTAGGGTGCCCCTATTGTAGAGCTCTCGGAGAGCTTTCCAACGGTATGATATACGCCACGTAACTCCTTACGGATCAAACGTTATGGGCACTGGAGCGACGGATACCTGGTCAGAAGCCCCACGCCCTCGGTTTGCGGGCCCACCCTCTACGTAAAGTGAAGTTTTGTCTTGCCGAAGGTTCCATGGGATTCGATAATAGAAATGTGATAGATTAGGTTGTCGTCCATTTTATGGCTCATGACGTACGATCCGGGACGAAAAAATAACTCAAAAGAAGAAAAGTGTAGTGAAACTTATGAAAATGATCTATTTAGGGCACCAAAAATAGGCGCAACCGAGCAAGCTTGCTGCCCCCGTCGTAGAGCTCTACGGAAGCTTCCCAACGGTATGCTGTGCACGGCGTTACTCCTTACGGATCAAAAGTTATAGGCACCGGAGCGTCGGATACTTGGTCGCAAGCCCCATGCCCTCTGTTTGCGAGCCCAGCCTCTACGTGAAGTGAAGTTGTCCTGCACAATGTGCCCTGGGATTCGGTAATAGAAATGTGATGGACTAGGTTGTCGTCCTTTTCGCGGCTCACGACGTACGATCCGGGTTGAAAAAACAGCGCAAAAGAAGAAAAATGTCCCGAAACTATTGAAAACATTCGATTTTGGGCTTTTAAAACAGGCACAGCCGAGCAAGCTTGGTGCCCCTGTCATAGAGTTCTCGGAGAGCTTTCCAACGGTATGCTATGCATCTCGTAACTCCTTACAGATCAAAAGTTATAGGCATCGGAGCGACGGATACCTGGTCACAAGCCCCACACCCTCGGTTTGCTGACCTAGCCTCTACGTGATGTGAAGTTGTCTTGCCCAATGTGTCATGCAATTCGATAATATAAATGTCATAGATTAGGTTGTCGTCCTTTTCACAGCTCACGACGTACGATCCAAGAGGGAAAAACAACGCAAAAGAAGAAAAGTGTAGCGGAACTTATGAAAACGTTCGATTTTTTACTCCGAACCTTGGCACAGCCGAGCAGGCTTGGTGCCCCCGTCCAGGAGCTTTCGGAGAGCTTTCCAACAGTATGCTATGCGCCGCGTAACTTCTTATGGATCAAAAGTTATGGGCACTGGAGCGAATGATACATGGTCACAAGCCCCATGCCCTGTGTTTGCGGGCCCAGCCTTTACGTGAAGTGAAGTTGTCTTGCCCAAGGTACCGTGTTATACTATAATAGAAATGTGATGGATTAGGTTGTCTTCCTTTTCGCGACTCACGACGTACGATCTGGGTCGGAAAAACAGTGCAAAAGAAGAAAAGTGTCCCGAAACTAATGAAAACATTTGATTTTGGACTCCGAAAACAAGCGAGGCCGAGCAGGCAGGGTGCCTCATCGTAGAGCTCTCGGAGAGCTTTCCAATGGTATGCTATGCGCCGCGTAACTCCTTACGGATCAAACGTTATGGGAACCGGAGTGACGGATACCTGGTCACAAGCCCCACGCCGTCTGTTTGCGGGCCTAGCCTCTACGTGAAGTGAAGTTGTCTTGCACACGGTGCCATGTGATTCGGTAATAGAAATATGATGCATTACGTTGTCGTCCTTTTCGCGGCTCACGAAGTACGATCCGGGTCAGAAAAACAGTGCAAAAGACGAAAAGTGTCCCGAAACTAATGAAAACATTCAATTTTGGGCTCTGAAAACATGCGCAGCCGAGCAGGCTAGGTGCCCCCGTAGTAGAGCACTCGGAGAGGTTTCCAACGGTATGCTATGCACCGCGTAACTCCTTATGGATCAAAAGTTATAGGCACCGGAGCGACGGATACCTAGTCACAAGCCCCACGCCCTTGTTTTATGGGCCCAACCTCTACGTGAAGTGAAGTTGTCTTGCCCAAGGTGCCATGGGATTCGGTAATAGAAATGTGATGGATTAGGTTTTCGTCCTTTTAGCGGCTCACGACGTATGATCCGAGATGAAAAAACTTCACAAAAGATGATAAGTGTCCAAAAAATGAAGAAAACGTTCAATTTTGAGATCCAAAAATAGGCACAGCCGAGCAGGCTTGGTGCCCCCGTCGTAGAATTCTCGGAGAGCTTTCCAATGGTATGCTATGCGCCGCGTAACTCCTTACAGATCAAAAGTTATGGGCACCGGAGTGACGGATACCTGGTCACAAGCACCACGCCCTCTGTTTGCGGGCCCAGCCTCTACATGAAGTGAAGTTGTCTTGCCCAAGGTGCCGTGTGATTCGGTAATAAAAATGTGATGGAATAGGTCGTCGTCCTTTTCGCGGCTCACGACGTACGATCCGGGTAGAAAAAACAGCGCAAAAGAAGAAAAGTGTCCTAAAACTAATGAAAACATTCGATTTTGGGCTCTGAAAACAGGCGCAGCTGAGCAGGCTTAGTGCCCTCGACATAGAGCTCTCGGAGAGCTTTCCAATAGTATGTTGTGGGCTGCGTAACTCTTTACAGATCAAAAGTTATAGCCACCAGAGCGGCGGATACTTGGTTACAAGCCCCACGCCCTCGGTTTACGGGGCCAGCCTCTACGTGAAGTGAAGTTGTGTTGCCCATGGTACCATGGGATTCGATAATAGAAATGTGATAGATTAGGATGTCGTCCTTTTCGCGGCTCACGACGTACGATCCAGGACAGAAAAATAGCACAAAAGAAGAAAAGTACAGTGAAATTTGTGAAAACATTCGATTTTCAGCTCCAAAAACAGGTGCAGCTGAGAAGGTTTGCTGCCCCTATCGTAGGGCTCTCGAAGGGCTTTCCAACGGTATGCTGTGCACCGCGTAACTCCTTATGGATCAAAAGTTATAGGCACCGGAGCGACGGATACCTGGTCACAAGCCCCACGCCCTCTATTTGCGGGCCCAGCCTCTACATGAAGTGAAGTTGTCTTGCCCAATGTGCCATGGGATTCGGTAATAAAAATGTGATGGATTAGGTTGTCGTCCATTTCGCGGCTCACGACGTACAATCCGGGACGGAAAGATATCGCAAAAGAAGAAAATATCTCAAAACTGTTGAAAACATTCAATTTTGGGCTCCGAAAATAGGCGTACCCGAGCAGGCTTGTTGCCCCCGTTGTAGAGCTCTCGGAGAGCTTTCTAACTGTATGGTGTGAGCCGCGTAGCTCCTTACGGATCAAAAGTTATGGGCACCGGAGCGACAGATACATGGTCACAAGCCCCACGCCCTCGGTTTGAGGGCCCAGCTTCTACGTGAAGTGAAGTTGTCTTGCCCAATGTGTCGTGGTATTCAGTAATAAAAATGTGATGGATTAGGTTGTCGTCCTTTTTGCAGCTCACGATGTACGATCCGGGACGGTAAAACTGTGCAAAAGAAGAAAAGTATCCTGAAACTGAAGAAAACGTTCAATTTTGGGCTTCGAAAACAGGCGTAGCCGAGCAAGCTTGGTACTCCCATCGTAGAGCTCTCGAAGACCTTTCCAACTGTATGTTGTACGCCGCGTAACTCCTTACAGATCAAAAGTGATGAGCACCGGAACGATGGATATCTAGTCACAAGCCCTATGCACTTTGTTTATGGGCCTAGCCTCTACGTGAAGTGAAGTTATCTTGCCCAAGGTGTCGTCGGATTCGGTAATAGAAATGTGATGGATTAGCTTGTCACCCTTTTCGCGGCTCACAACGTACTATATGGCACGAAAAAACTGCTCAAAAGAACATAAGTGTCTCGAAACAGATGAAAACAGGTACAGCCGAGCAAGCTTGGTGCCCCCGTCGTAGAGCTCTCAGAGAGCTTTCCAACGGCATGCTGTGCACCGTGTAACTCCTTACAGATCAAAAGTTATGGGCACTGGAGCGACGGATACCTGGTCACAAGCCCCCACGCCCTCTGTTTACGGACCCAGCCTCTACATGAAGTGAAGCTGTCTTGCTTAAGGTGTCGTGTGATTCAGTAATAGAAATGTGATGGACTAGGTTGTCGTCCTTTTCGCTGCTCACGACGTACGATCCGGGTCGAAAAAACCGCACAAAAGAAGAAAAGTGTCCCGAAACTAATGAAAACATTCGATTTCGGGCTCCGAAAATAGGCGCAGCCGAGCAGGCATGGTGCCCCCGTCGTAGAGCTCTCGAAGAGCTTTCCAACAGTATGTTATGCGCCGCGTAACTCCTTACAGATCAAAAGTTATAGGCACCGGAGTGACGGATACCTGGTCACAAGTCCTACGCCCTTGGTTTGCGCGCCCATCCTATACGTGAAGTGAAGTTGTCTTGCTCAAGGTGCCATGGGATTCGATAATAGAAATGTGATAGATTAGGTTGTCGTCCTTTTCGCGGCTCATGACGTACGATCCGGGACGTAAAAATAGCGCAAAAGAAGAAAAGTGTAGCGAAACTTATGAAAACGTTCGATTTTGGGCTCCAAAAATAGGAACAACCGAGTAGGCTTGGTTCTCCCATCGTAGAGCTCTCGAAGAGCTTTCAACGGTATGCTGTGCGCCGCGTAACTCCTTACGGACCAAAAGTTATGGGCACCGGACCGACGAATACCTGGTCACAAGCCCTACGGCCGTGGTGTGAGGGCCCAGCCTCCACGCGGAGTGAAGTTGTCTTGCCCAAGGTGTCGTGTCATTCGGTAATGGAAATGTGATCGATTAGGTTGTCGTCTTTTTCGCGGCTCACGACGTACGATCCAGGTCGGAAAAATAATGCAAAAGAAGAAAAGTGTCCCGAAACTAATAAAACTTTTGATTTTGGACTTCGAAAACAGGCGCAACTGAGCAAGCTTGGTTCCCTCGTCGTAGAGCTCTTGGAGAGCTTTCCAACGATATGCTATGCACCGCGTAACTCCTTACAAATCAAAAGTTATAGGCACCGGAGCGACGGAGACATGGTCACAAGCCCCACATCCCCGGTTTGCGGGCCCAGCCTCTACGTGGGGTGAAGTTGTCTTGCCCAAGGTGCCATGGGATTCGGTAATAGAAATGTGATGGATTAGGTTGTCGTCCTTTTCGCAGCTCACGACGTACGATCCGGGACAGAAAAGCAGCTCAAAATAAGAAAAGTGTCCCGAAACTGAGAAAAACGTTCAATTTTTGGCTCCGAAAATAGGCACATCCGAGTAGGATTGGTGCCCTCTTCGTAGAGCTCTCAGAGAGCTTTCCAATGGTATGTTATGCGCCGCGTAACTCCTTACAGATCAAAAATTCTGGGCACCGAAGCGACGGATACATAGTCATAAGCCCCACGCCCTGTGTTTGCGAGCCCAGCCTCTACGTGAAGTGAAGTTGTCTTGCACACGGTGCCATGTGATTCGGTAATCGAAATGTGATGGATTAGGTTGTCGTCCTTGTCGCGGCTCACGACTTGTGATACGGGTCGAAAAAACAGCGCAAAAGAATAAAAGTGTCCCGAAACTAATGAAAACATTCTATTTTGGCCCATCGTAGAGCTCTGGGAGAGCTTTCCAACGATATGCTATGCACCGCGCAACTCCTTACAGATCAAAAGTTATAGGCACCGGAGCAACGTATACCTGGTCACAAGCCCCATGCCCTCAGTTTACGGGCCCAACCTCTACGTGAAGTGAAGTTGTCTTGCCCAAGGTACCATGGGATTCGATAATAGAAATGTGATAGATTAAGTTGTCGTCCTTTTCGCAGCTCACGACATACGATACCGGATGGAATAACAGCGGAAAAGAAGAAAAGTGTAGCAAAACGTAAGAAAACTTTTGAATTTGGGATCCGAAAACAAGCGCAGCCGAGAAGGCTTGCTACCCCCATCGTAGCGCTCTCAGAGAGATTTACAATAGTATGTTGTGCACCGCGTAACTCCTTACGGATCAAAAGTTATAAGCACCGGATACCTGGTCATAAGCCCCACGCCCTCGGTTTGAGGGCCCAGCCTCTACATGAAGTGAAGTTGTCTTGCCCAAGGTACCGTGTGATTCGATAATAGAAATGTGATAGATTAGGTTGTCGTCCTTTTTGTCGCTCACGACGTACGATCCGGGATGGAAAAATTGCGCAAAAAAAGAAAGGTATCCTGAAACTAATGAAAACATTCGATTTTGGGCTCTAAAAACAAGCACAGCCTAGTAGGCTTGGTGCCCCCGTCGTAGAGCTCTCGGAGTGCTTTCCAACGGTATGCTATGCACCGCGTAACTCCTTACGGATCAAAAGTTATAGGCACCAGAGCAACGTATACCTAGTCACAACCCCCACGCCCTCAGTTTGCGGGCCCAGCCTCTACGTGAAGTGAAGTTGTCTTGCCCAAGGTTCCATGGGATTCAATAATAGAAATGTGATAAATTAGGTTGTCATCCTTTTCGCGGCTCACGTCGTACGATCCGGGATGGAAAAATAGCGCAATAAAAGAGAAGTGTAGCGAAACTTATGAAAACTTTCGGTTTTAGGATCTGAAAACAAACACAGCCGAGCAGGCTTGATACCCCAATTGTAGAGCTCTCAGAGAGCTTTACAACGGTATGTTGTGCACAGCATAACTCCTTACCGATCAAAAGTTATTGGCACCGGAGCGACAGATACCTGGTCACAAGCCCCACGCCCTCGGTTTGTCGGGCCCAGCCTCTACGTGAAGTGAAGTTGTCTTGCCAAGGTACCATGTGATTCGATAATAGAAATGTGGTAGATTAGGTTGTCGTCCTTTTTGTGGCTCACGGCGTACGATCCGGGATGAAAAAACTGCGTAAAAGAAGAAAAGTGTCCCGAAATAGATGAAAATGTTTAATTTAGGGGTCCAAAAATAGGCACAGTCGAGCAGGCTTGGTTCCCCCATCGTAGAGCTCTCACAGAGCTTTCCAACGATATGTTCTGCGTCGCGTAACTCCATACGAATCAAAAGTTATGCACACCGAAGCGACGGATACCTTGTCACAAGCCCCACGCCCTCTGTTTACAGGCCCAGCCTCTACGTGAAGTGAAGTTGTCTTGCCCAAGGTGCCATGTGATTCGGTAATAGAAATATAATGGATTAAGTTATCATCATTTTCGCGGCTCACGACGTACGATCCGGGTGGGAAAAATAGCGCAAATGAAGAAAAGTGCCCCAAAACTTTTGAAAATGTTCGATTTTAGGCTCCAAAAACAAGCGCAACCGAGCAGGCTAGGGGCCCCCATCGTAGAACTCTCAGAGTACTTTCCAACGGTAAGCTGTGCGCATCGTAACTCCTTACGGAGCAAAAGTTATGGGCACCGGAGCGACGGATACCTGGTCATAAGCCCCATGCCCTCTGTCTGCGGGCCCAGCCTCTACGTGAAGTGAAGTTGTCTTGCCCAAGGTGCCGTGTGATTCGGTAATAGAAATGTGATTGAATAGGATGTCATCCATTTCACGGCTCAAGACGTACGATTCGGGACGGAAAAACAGCGTAAAAGAAGAAAAGTGTCCCAAAACTTATGAACATGTTCCATTTAGAGCTCCGAAAATAGGCCCAGCCGAGTAGGCTAGGTGCCGCCATCATAAAGCCCTCAGAGAGCTTTCCAACTGTATGATGTGTCTCGCGTAACTCCTTACGGATCAAAAGTTAAGGGCACCGGAGCAATGGATACCTGGTCACAAGCCCCATGCCCTCTGTTTGTGGGCCTAGCCTCTACGTGAAGTGAAGTTGTCCTGCACAAGGTGCCCTGGGATTCGGTAATAGAATTGTGATGGATTAGGTTGTCGTCTATTTCGCGACTCATGTTGTACGATCCGGGTCGAAAAAACAGAGCAAAAGATGAAAAGTGTCCCGAAACTAATCAAAAGATTCAATTTTAGGCTCTGAAAACAGGCGCAGCCGAGCAAGCTTGGTGCCGTCGTCGTAGAGCTCTCGGAGAGCTTTCCAATCGAATGCTATGCGCCGCGTAACTCCTTACGGATCAAAAGTTATAGGCACCGGAGCGACGGATACCTAGTCATAAGCCCCACGCCCTCGGTTTGCGGGCCCAGCCTCTACGTGAAGTGAAGTTGTCTTGCCCAAGGTGCCATGGGATTCGATAATAGAAATGTGATAGATTAGGTTGTCGTCCTTTTCGCGGATCACGAAGTACGATCGGGGACGAAAAAATAGCGTAAAAGAAGAAAAATGTAGCGAAACTTATGAAAACGTTCGATTTTGGGCTCCGAAAACAGACACAGCATAGCAGGCTTGCTACCCCCATCGTAGAGCTCTCAGAGAGCTTTCCAACGGTTTGCTGTGCGCCGCGTAACTTCTTACGGATCAAAAGTTATGGGCACCGGAGCGACAGATACCTGGTCACAAGTCCCACGCCCTCGGTTTGAGAGCCCAGCCTTTACGTGAAGTGAAGTTGTCTTGCCCAAGGTGCCGTATGATTCGGTAATTGAAATGTGATAGATTAGGTTGTCGTCGTTTTCGTGGCTCTTGACATACGATCCGGGATGGAAAAACTGCGCAAAAGAAGATAAGTGTCCCGAAACTGATGAAAACATTCGATTTCGGGATCTGTAAACAGGTACAGTTGTGCAGGCTGGGTGCCCCCATCTAGAGCTCTCGGAGAGCTTTCCAATGGTATGTTGTGCGCCGCGTAACTCCTTACGGATCAAAAGTTATGGGCACCGGAGCGACGGATACCTTGTCACATGCCTCACGCCCTCTGTTTGCGAGCCCAGCCTCTACGTGAAGTGAAGTTGTCTTGCCCAAGGTGCCATGTGATTCATTAATAGAAATGTGATGGATTAGGTTGTCGTCCTTTTCGTAGCTCACGACGTATGATCTGGGAAGGAAAAATAGCGCAAAAGAAGAAAAGTGTCCCAAAACTTACGAAAATGTTAGATTTTAGGGTCCGAAAATAGGCGCAACCAAGCAGGCAAGGTGCCCCCATCGTAGAGCTCTCAGAGTGCTTTCCAACGGTATGCTGTGCACCGCGTAACTTCTTACGGAGCAAAAGTTATGGGCACTGGAGCGACGGATACTTGGTCACAAGCCCTACGCCCTCTGTTTGCCGGCCCAGCCTCTACGTGAAGTGAAGTTGTCTTACCCAAGGTACCGTGGGATTCTGTAAAAGAAATGTGATGGATTAGGTTGTCGTTCTTTTCGCGGCTCACGATGTACGATACAGGACAAAAAAACAGCACAAAAGAAGAAAAGTGTCCCGAAATTGATGAAAATGTTCAATTTTGGGCTCCAAAAATAGAGGCAGCCGAGCATGCTTGGTGCCCCCGTCGTAAAGCTCTTGGAGAGCTTTCCAACGGTATGGTGTGCGCCGCGTAACTTTTTACGAATCAAAAGTTATAGGCACCGGAGCAATGGATACCTGGTTACAAGCCCTACGCCCTTGGTTTGCGGGCCCAGCCTCTATGTGAAGTGAAGTTGTCTTGCCCAAGGTGCCATGGGATTCGATAATAGAAATGTGATAGATTAGGTTGTCGTCCATTTTGTGGCTCATGACGTACGATCCAGGACGAAAAAATAGTGCAAAAGAAGAAAAGTGTAGCGAAACTTATAAAATGATCTATTTTGGGCTACGAAAATAGGCGCAACCGAGTAAGCTTGCTACCCCCGTCGTAGAGCTCTCCGAAAGCTTTCCAACGGTATACTGTGCGCGGCGTAACTCCTTACGGATCAAAAGTTATAGGCACCGGAGCGACAGATACCTGGTCATAAGCCCCATGCCCTTAGTTTGAGCCCAACCTCTACGTGAAGTGAAGTTGTCTTGCCCAATGTGCCGTGTGATTCGCTAGTAGAAATATAATGGATTAGGTTGTCGTCCATTTCGCGGCTCACGACGTACGACCCGGGACGGAAAAATAGCGCAAAATAAGAAAAGTATCCCGAAACTAATGAAAATATTCGATTTTGGGCTCCGAAAATAGGCGCAGCCGAGCAGGCTTGGTGCCCCCGTCGTAGAGCTCTTAGAGAGCTTTCCAACGGTATGCCATGCGCCGCGTAACTCCTTACTGATCAAAAATTATTGGCACCGGAGCAATGGATACATGGTCACAAGCCCCACGCCCTCGGTTTGCTGGCCCAGCCTCTACGTGAAGTGAAGTTGTCTTGCCGAATGTGTCATGCGATTCGATAATATAAATGTCATAGATTAGGTTGTCGTCCTTTTCGCGGCTCACGACGTACAATCCGGGACGAAAAAACAGCGCAAAAGAAGAAAAGTGTAGCGAAACTTATGAAAACATTCGATTTTGGGCTCCGAACCTGGGCACCACCGAGCAAGCTCGGTTCCCCCGTCATAGAGTTTTTGGAGAGCTGTCCAACAGTATGTTGTGCGCAGCGTATTTCCTTATGGATCAAAAGTTATGGGAAACGGAGCGAATGATACATGGTCACAAGCCCCACGCCGTCTGTTTGCGGGCCCAGCCTCTACGTGAACTGAAGTTGTCTTGCCCAAGGTACCATGTTATACGGTAATAGAAATGTGATGGATTACGTTGTCATCCTTTTCGCAACTCATGACGTACGATCCGGGTCGAAAAAATAGAGCAAAAGAAGAAAATTATCTCAAAACTAATGAAAACATTCGATTTTGGGCTCCGAAAACAAGCGCAACCGAGCAGGCAAGGTGCCCCGATCGTAGAGCTCTCAAAGAGCCTTCCAATGGTATGCTATGCGCCTCGTAACTCCTTACAGATCAAACGTTATGGGCACCGGAGCAACGGATACCTGGTCACAAGCCCCACGCCATCTGTTTACGGGCCCAGCCTCTACGTGAAGTGAAGTTGTCTTGCCCACGGTGCCATGTGATTTGGTAATAGAAATGTGATAAATTACGTTGTCGTCCTTTTTGCGGCTCACGAAGTACGATATGGGTTGGAAAAACAGTGCAAAAAATGAAAAGTGTACCGAAACTAATGAAAACATTCGATTTTGGGCTCTGAAAACATGTGCAGCCGAGCAGGCTGGGTGCCCCCGTTATAGAGCACTCAGAGAGATTTCCAAAGGTATGTTATGCGCTGCGTAACTCCTTACGGATCAAAAGTTATAGGCACCGGAGCGACGGATACCTGGTCACAAGCCCCACGCCCTCGGTTTACGGGCCCAGCCTCTACGTGAAGTGAAGTTGTCTTGCCCAAGGTGCCATGGGATTCGGTAATAGAAATGTGATGGATTAGGTTGTCGTCCTTTTCCCGGCTCACGTCGTACGATCCGGGACGGAAAAACTGCGCAAAAGAAGAAAAGTGTCCCGAAACTGATGAAAATGTTCAATTTTGGGCTCCGAAAATAGGTACAGCCGAGCAGCCTTGGTGCCCCCATCGTAGAGCTCTCGGAAAGCTTTCCAATGGTATGCTATGCGCCGTGTAATTCCTTACGGATCAAACGTTCTAGGCACCGGAGCGACGGATACCTGGTCACAAGCCCCACGCCCTTTGTTTGCGAGCCCAGCCTCTACGTGAAGTGAAGTTGTCTTGCCCACGGTGCCATGTGATTCGGTAATAGAAATGTGATGGATTACGTTATCGTCCATTTCGCGGCTCTCGACGTACGATCCGTGTCGGAAAAACACCAGAATAGAAGAAAAGTGTCCCGAAACTAATGAAAACATTTGATTTTGGGCTCCAAAAATAGGCGCAGCCGAGCAAGCTTGGTGCCCCCGTCGTAGAACTCTTGGAGAGCTTTCCAACGGTATGCTGTGCGCCGCACAACTCCTTATTGATCAAAAGTTATAGGTACCGGAGCGACGGATACCTGGTCACAAGCCCCACGCCCTCGGTTTACGGGCCCAGCCTCTACGTGAAGTGAAGTTGTCTTGCCCAATGTGTCATGCGATTCGATAATAGAAATGTGATAGATTAGGTTGTCGTCCTTTTCACAACTCACGACGTACGATCTGGGACGGAAAAACAACGCAAAAGAAGGAAAGTATAGCGAAACTTATGAAAATGTTTGATTTTGGGCTCCGAAAATAAGCACAGCTGAGCAGGATTGGTGCCCTTGGTGTAGAGCTTTCGGAGAGCTTTCTAACGGTATGTTGTGCGTCACGTAACTCCTGACGGACCAAAAGTTATGGGTACCGGATCGACGGATACCTGGTCACAAGCCCTACATCCTCTGTTTGCGGGCCCAGCCTCTACGTGAAGTGAAGTTTCCTTGCCCAAGGTATCATGTCATTCGGTAATAGAAATGTGATGGATTAGGTTGTCATCCTTTTCGCAGCTCACGACGTACGATCCGGGTCGGAAAAACAGCGCAAAAGAAGAAAAGTGTCCCGAAACTAATGAAAACATTCAATTTTGGGCTCCGAAAATAGGTGCAACCGAACAGGCTGGGTGCCCCCGTCGTAGAGCTCTCGGAGAGCTTTCAAACGGTATGCTATGCGCTGCGTAACTCCTTACAGATCAAAAGTTATAGGCACCAGAGCGACGGATACCTGGTCACAAGCCCCACGCCCTCGGTTTACGGGCCCAGCCTCTACGTGAAGTGAAGTTGTCTTGCCCAAGGTGCCATGGGATTCGGTAATAGAAATGTGATGGATTAGGTTGTCGTCCTTTTCGCGGCTCATGACGTACGATCCGGGATGAAAAAACTATGGAAAAGAAGATAAGTGTCCCAAAACCGATGAAAATGTTCAATTTTGGACTCCAAAAATAGGCACAGCCGAGCAGGCTTGGCGCCCCCCTCGTAGAGCTCTCGGAGAGCTTTCCAATGATATGCTATGTGCCGCGTAACTCCTTACGGATCAAACGTTATAGGCACCGGAGCGTCGGATACCTGGTCACAAGCCCCACGCCCTCTGTTTGCTGGCCTAGCCTCTACGTGAGGTGAAGTTGTCTTGCCCACGGTGCCATGTGATTCGGTAATAGAAATGTGATGGATTACGTTGTCGTCCTTTTCGCGGCTCACGATGTCCGATCCGGGTCAAAAAAACAGTGCAAAAGAAGAAAAGTGTCCCAAAGCTAATGAAATGTGAGGCCCGACCTCGATTTACTTGCGATACCCTGTTTTGTGTGCCTAACCTAAATTTGCGTGCCTTGACCTAGATTTAAGAATCGTGTTTCATTTTGTGTGCCTTGCATTAAATTACGTGCATTCATTTAGGGTTGCATGCATTTTCTTAGGAAACATGCATTCGTCTCGTAGTTCGTGCCTTGTCTCGTAGTGCGTGTCCTAAACCTAGGAAAGCGTGCCCACACGTTAATCAAGAAAGCATCTTACACGAAGCACTAGATCATTAGTTAATCCTACAAATCCCACTAACTAATATTAAAATGCTAAGTCATTGCACTAGAAGACGAAATTGCACCAAAAGCTAGATATTCTTTATTCTTTATTCTTTATTCTTTGCATGTCCCAAACACACAATAAAATAAGCCTTGAACAAGACAAAAAATTCAGATTTGAGCACATCTTTGGCTGACCACTAGGAGCTTTGTGCATGCAATTTAATTTCAAATTCTACTCCTAAACATTCTATGACAATTCTTTGACACAAAGCAATAAAAAAAATTAGCTCAAAACCTTCCTCAAAGCTCCATATTCTCGACACAAGCTCCATGCCCATACTAGATAATTCAAAATGCTTCTTGAAGACACAAAAGTCTGAAATTTACATGCTCAAGGCCGACACAAGCATCTATGCCCATCAAGCTTTCATTTTCTTTCATTTTCCTTCATTTCCTCTCACTGCTCTCTCATTTCTTCTCTCTCTCTTGGCCTTGGCTGAGTTTCTACACTCCATAGCTTATCGTCATCACTCCATGGTTCATCAAGGCATGCAAGAAGCTAGGGAGCTCGAATAAGCAAGCTAGGTTGCAAGAAACACACATGCAAGCTCTTTGAACCCCATTTCGGCTTAGGTGAGTTTGCTAGCTTCCATTTCTTTTCTTCTTGTTCTAACCACATGCACCTACTAAGAACTTGGTTACTAAGCTATGAAATTAGAGAAAATCGAGTGGTGTCTCGGTTAAGCAAGAAAAAGAGTCAATCTTGTGCAACCATCAAGAGTCTTGTGCATCTTCTTGTTGTTTTGCTAAGGTGAGGGCTAAAAATTCTTGAAAATCTTTCAAAAAACCACATGCAAGCCCTTAAATGTCTATCTTTACTTTTGTACTTGAGATATATGTGTCTTCATGAGCTTTTATAAACATGCATGGCAAGATTCTTGGCTAGAATGTGATGATGGATGAAATTGTGTATGTGACAGCCTTCTGTCTTGTTGGTGCGAGGTGATTTTTGCTAGGTAAAAGATGTTGTAAATGCATGAAAATTGGTAGGTAACTAGTTTTTCCACTTCTGAACACTTTTTTTAGAAATAGGCCAAAGCTAATTTTGACTCTAAAGTCCTCAAAATGACTAATAATCAAAATGTGTCCAACTCTGGAAAGTCTGGAAAAATGAAGCAGGTTTTGGCAGATTCACTGACCTTGTAGAACGAACCAGTTTTAACTTAGTAAATGACATCCAAATGCATGAAATTTGGTGTTCTGCTAGATTTGTCAGTTATGGACATTTTTGTCAGACATGGACCAAGGCTAAATCTGATCCTAAGGCCCTAAAAAATGACAAGCATTGAAATGTGTGCAAATCTGGACAGTTTTGTGTAGTCTCACTGTTTTGTCTATAACTCTTGAACCCAAACTCCAAATGATGCGAGGTTTGTTTTTAAATTTAGTTCACTCCTTAAGCTTTAATTTGACATCTTGTTCATTGGAATTGGAGATTGTTTGCTTGTCTTAATGATTGTGAGAAAATAGTCCATTGCAGTGAGGGTTTCACCTATTGATATGCTTAGAAAAATTAATGTAGCTTCCCTTGTTGTGTTAAATGCTTGGGATTGTGGCATTTGGATGTTGTGTGGACTGTTTTGAATGCTTGAGGGTGTTGGAATTAATCAATGCATGGCTTGAGCTTAATTACGAGATGACTTGGGGTTTAATCGCACGGGTAAGCACGAATTGAAACCCTAGTAACTAGGTAAACTTGCTAAGTGTTGATCCTTTGGATATTGTGTTTGATTATGTTTTTAGTAGGCTGCCCGTAGTTGCCCTCATAGCCCTAAACATGATTTTGATGATTACGTGTTGATAAGTAGGCTTTTCTTGCACCCGGTCCCACGTAGATGTCGTTGCATGATGAATAATCTTATTGTTTGATTACGTGAACTTTGAAATGAGTTATATGACTTGATTTACGTGCGTTACATGGCTGCCCGTTTAATGTTCATATAACTCCATGTGCTTTTCAAGTGAATTTACTTGTCATATCGTGCCTCGCATGTTTAACTGTCAATGTGCAATCTTATGACTGCTCGGAGGCAACCTACTTTGTTGTCCTCCAAATATGATATATTAAATGTCATAAATGTGCATTGCATAGGTTGCAACCTTTCATTCTTGCGTGGTAGCGTTCACGCACACAGGGCGGCATCGGGCTTGCCGGTGCAACAGTGATTACCATTGTCCAATTCCCTCTCTCGCTTGGGGGCTAGACTTCCTCGGAGAGTTGGGTCGTAGAATTTCGGGGTACATCCAGAGTACACCCATTTGGCATGATAAGGGGATGATTTGAAGTCAGCCGCAACAACTGATACTGGAAACGAACCAAGAGCAAAAGCTCATCGTATCCTTTTCACTATGTGTATAAGTACTCTCGCTTGATTCCTAGAGGACCTCGGGGAGGAAAGACGGGTAATTGAGTTCTTTTACTGTTATATTACATTATGTACTTACTTGTGATATATGTCATGTTTGCAAAAGGGTTTTCATAAGTTGAACCGGAAAATGAGTTTCAAAACCTATTTCTCGTTCCCCCTCGCTGAGTTCATAAGGACTCACCCACTTTTATCATCTCAGGTGAAGAAGACCAAGAACAGGTACCCGAGGACGACGTGCCTAACGATAATTCCTTGGAATGATTGCTTTCCCTACGTGCCTTTCTTGATTATGGCCATTTGTGAACACTATGTTGCTTGGAGACTATTTCATTTCTTATGATGCTTGTATTTGTAATGTAAAAGACCCCCGTTATAATTTGGGGTCTAATTTTGGCTTGTACTGATAATAACTAGATAGACAATACTATGGTCGTTTTACTATCGTTACTGGCTAGTATCTATCATAGGATTTATGAAGTATCAGGTAAGGATTAAGTAAAATGAACCTATCCAATCTTAAGAATGTACTCATTATTAAGCTAAGATCAACAAGTACTTTTGTAACGAGGATTAACAAACAAACGGGACATAGTATCATGCTAGGTTATTAATCAAACGAGACTTCGAGATAACTAGTAGGCGTTTCGATTGATGGTAAATAGTAATCTTAGTTGGAAATGAAATTTGAGGCGTTTAGAGAACTAGGTCAAACTAAAGAGCCCAATTACAGCCGTTATGCTGCCGGTTCTTTGAAAAAATTGTGGAGTCTAGGCTAAACATTAATTGTTAAACTTTCATGAACGATTGAGTACAAGACATGACTCGAATATTTAGATCACACCCTAGTCTAACCTTTATAGGTCGGGTTGAGTAGTGACATAAAAACATTCGATTTTGGGCTTCGAAAATAGGTGCAACCGAGAAGGCTAGGTGCCCTCGTCATAGAGCACTCGGAGAGCTTTCTAACGTTATGCTATGCCTCGCGTAACTCCAAACGGATCAAAAGTTATAGGCACCGGAGCGACGGATACCTGGTAACAAGCCCCACACCCTCGGTTTACGGGCCCAGCCTCTACGCGAAGTGAAATTGTCTTGCCCAAGGTGCCATGGGATTCGGTAATAGAAATGTGATGGATTAGGTTGTCGTCCTTTTCGCGGCTCACAATGTACGATCCGGGACGGAAAAAGCGCAAAAGAAGATAAGTGTCCCGAAATTGATGAAAATGTTCAATTTTGGGCTCCGAAAATAGGCACAGCCAAGCAGGCTTGGTGCCCCCGTCGTAGAGCGCTCGGGGAGCTTTCTAATGATATGCTATGTGCCGCGTAACTCCTTACGAATCAAATGTTATAGGCATCGGAGCGACGGATGCCTGGTCACAAGCCCCACACCCTCTGTTTGCTAGCCCAGCCTCTACGTGAAGTGAAGTTGTCTTGCCCACGGTGCCATGTGATTCAATAATAGAAATGTGATTGATTATGTTGTCGTCCTTTTCGCGGCTCACGACGTACGATCCGGGTTGGAAAAATAGTGCAAAAGAAGAAAAGTATCCCGAAACTAATGAAAACATTCGATTTTGGGCTCTGAAAACAGGCGCAGCCCAGAAGGCTGGGTGCCCCCGTCGTAGAGCACTCGGAGAGCGTTCCAATGGTATGCTATGCGCCGCGTAACTCCTTAGGGATCAAAAGTTATAGGAACCGGAGCGACGGATACCTGGTCACAAGCCCTACACCCTCGGTTTACGGGCCCAGCCTCTACGTGAAGTGAAGTTGTCTTGCCCAATGTGTCATGCGATTCAAAAATAGAAATGTGATAGATTAGGTTGTCGTCCTTTTCGCGGGTCACGACGTACGATCCGGGATGAAAAAACAGCACAAAATAAGAAAAGTATAGCGAAACTTATGAAAACGTTCGATTTTGGGCTCCAAAAATAGGCACAGCCGAGCAGGCTTGGTGCCCCCGTTGTAGAGCTTTCCAACGGTATGCTGTGCGTCACGTAACTCCTTACGGATCAAAAGTTATGGGCACCGGAGCGACGGATACCTGGTCATAAGCCCCACGCCCTCTGTTGGCGTGCCCAGCCTCTAAGTGAAGTGAAGTTGTCTTGCCCAATGTGTCATACGATTCGATAATAGAAATGTGATAGATTAGGTTGTCGTCCTTTTCGCGGCTCATGACGTACGATCCTGGACGGAAAAATAGCGCAAAAGTAGAAAAGTATAGCGAAACTTATGAAAATGTTCGATTTTGGGCTCCGAAAATAGGCACAACTGAGCAGGCTTGGTGCCCCTGTTGTAGAGCTTCCAGAGAGCTTTCCAACGGTATGGTGTTCACCACGTAACTCCTTACTGATCAAAAGTTATGGGCATCGAAGCGACGGATTCTTGGTCATAAGCCCCACGCCCTCTGTTTGCGGGCCCAGCCTCTACGTGAAGTGAAGCTGTCTAGCCCAAGGTGCCATGGGATTCGATAATAGAAATGTGATAGATTAGGTTGTTGTCTTTTTCGCAGCTCACGACGTATGATCTGGGAAGGAAAAATAGCGCAAAAGAAGAAAAGTGTCCCAAAACATATGAAAATGTTCGATTTTATCGACCAGCCTAGGTGCCCCCATCGTAGAGCTCTCAGAGTGCTTTCCAATGGTATGTTGTGCACCGCGTAACTCCTTACGGAGCAAAAGTTATGGGCACCGGAGCGACGGATACATGGTCACAAGCCCCACGCCTTCTGTTTACGGGCCCAGCCTGTATGTGAAGTGAAGTTGTCTTTCCCAAGGTGCCGTGTGATTCGTTAATAGAAATGTGATGGATTAGGTTGTCATCCTTTTCGCGTCACACGCCTATGATCCGGGAAGGAAAAATAGGGAAAAAGAAGAAAAGTGTCCCAAAACTGATGAAAATGTTCCATTTTAGGCTCCAAAAACAGGCGCAGTTGAGCAGGCTTGCTATCCCCATCGTAGAGCTCTCAGAGAGCTTTACAACAGTATGCTGTGCGCCGCGTAACTCCTTAAAGATCAAAGTTATAGGCACCGGAGTGACGGATACCTGGTCACAAGCCCCACGCCCTCTGTTTACGGGCCCAGCCTCTACGTGAAGTGAAGTTGTCTTGCCCATGGTGCCATGGGATTCGATAATTGAAATGTGATGGAATAGGATGTCGTCCTTTTCGCGGCTCACGACGTACGATCTGAGACGGAAAAACAACGTAAAAGAAGAAAAGTATCTCGAAATTGATGAAAATATTTGATTTTAGTCTCAGAAAATAGGAGTAGCCGAGCAGGCTAAGTGCCTCATCGTAGAGCTCTCATAGAGCTTTCCAACGGTATGCTGTGCGCCGCGTAACTCCTTACGGATCAAAAGTTAATGGCACCGGAGCAACAGATATCTCGTCACAAGTCCTACGCCCTCAGTTTGCGGGCCCAGCCTCTACGTGAAGTGAAGTTGTCTTGCCCAATGTGCCATGGGATTTGGGAATAAAAATGTGGTGGATTAGGGTGCCGTCCTTTTCGCGTCTTACGATGTACGATCCGGGACGGAAAAACAGCGCAAAAGAAGAAAAGTGTCCCAAAACTGATGAAAACGTTCAATTTTAGGCTCCAAAAACAGGTGCAGTTGAGCAGGCTTGCTACCCCCCTCAGTTTGAGGGCCCAGCCTCTACGTGAAGTGAAGTTGTCTTGCCCAAGGTACCATGCGATTTGGTAATAGAAATGTGATAGATTAGGTTGTCGTCTTTTCGTGGCTCACGACGTACAATCCGGGATGGAAAAACTGCGCAAAAGAAGAAAAGTGTCCCAAAACTGATGAAAATGTTCAATTTTTGGCTCCGAAAATAGGCGCAACTAAGCAGACTGGGTGCCCTCGTTGTAGAGCTCTCGGAGAGCTTTCCAACAGTATGCTGTGCGCCGCGTAACTCCTTACGGATCAAACGTTATGGGCACCGGAGACGGATACCTTGTCACAAGCCCCACGCCCTCTGTTTGCGGGCCCAGTCTCTACGTGAAGTGAGGTTGTCTTGCCCAAGGTTCCGTGTGATTCGGTAATAGAAATGTGATGGAATAGGATGTCGTCCTTTTCGCGGCTCACGACGTACGATCCGAGAATGAAAAATAGCCTAAAATATGAAAAGTGTCTCGAAATTAATGAAAATGTTCGATTTTAGGCTCAGAAAATAGGCACAGCCGAGCAGGATAGGTGCCCTCGTCGTAGAGCTCTCAGAGAGCTTTCCAACGGTATGTTGTGCGCCGCGTAACTCCTTACGCATCAAAAGTTAGGGGCAACGGATCAACGGATACCTGGTCACAAGCCCAACGCCCTCTGTTTGCGGGCCCAGCTTCTACGTGAAGTGAAGTTGTCTTGCGCAAGGTGTCGTAGGATTCGGTAATAGAAATGTGATAGATTAGGTTGTCGTCCTTTTCGAGACTCACGACGTACTATACGGGACGGAAAAACAGTGCCAAAGAAGAAAAGTGTCCCGAAACTGATGAAAATGTTCAATTTTGGACTCCAAAAATAGGTGCAGTCGAGCATTCTTGGTGCCCTTATCGTAGAGCTCTCGCAGAGCTTTCCAACGGTATGTTGTGCACTGCGTAACTCCTTACGGATCAAAAGTTATGGGCACTGGAGCGACGGATACCTGGTCACAAGCCCCACGCACACGGTTTGAGGGCCCATCCTCTACGTGAAGTGAAGTTGTCTTGCCCAATGTGCCGTGGGATTCGGTAATAAAAATGTGATGGATTAGGTTGTCATCCTTTTTGCGGCTCACGACATACGATACGGGACGAAAAAACAGCCCAAAAGAAGAAAAGTGTCCCAAAATTGATGAAAATGTTCGATTTTGGGCTCCAAAAATAGGCGCAGCCGAGCAAGCTTGCTGCCCCCATCGTAGAGCTCTCGCAGAGCTTTCCAACTGTATGTTGTGCGCCGCGGAACTCCTTACAGATCAAAAGTTATGGGCACTGGAGCGACGGATACCTAGTCACAAGCCCCACGCCCTCTGTTTATGGGCCCAGCCTCTAAGTGAAGTGAAGTTGTCTTGCCCAAGGTGTCATGGGATTCGATAATAGAAATGTGATGGATTAGGTTGTCGTCCTTTTCGCGGCTCACGACATACGATCCGGGACGGAAAAATTACGCAAAAGAAGATAAGTGTCCTGAAACTGATGAAAATGTTCTATTTTGGGCTCCGAAAACAGGCGCAGCCGACCAGGCTTGGGGACCCTGTCGTAGAGCTCTAAGAGAGTTTTCCAACGGTATGCTGTGCGCCGCGTAACTCCTTACGAATCAAAAGTTATGGGCACCGGAGCGACGGATACCTGGTTACAAGCCCCACGCCCTCTGTTTGTTGGCCCAGCCTCTACGTGAAGTGAAGTTGTCTTGCCCAAGGTACCATGTGATTCGTGAAGGATCTAGTATATTTAGAGCTATGAACATCACCTTGCTAAGAATCGAGCGGAAGAGAAAACATGACATTCAAATTTTTCAGGAATTCAAAGCAAATGTTCATATCAAACTCTAATCTTGATATCATGTGATTAACATATGCAAAAACATATATATAGCAAATATATATATTGACAAGTGATAGAAGTAGGAGATACCTCTTGTAGACAACTCATAGGAGGCATGAATCTGAAATTTTATATCACTTGATGGAAGACACCATCCCTTGAAAGCACAAGAGCTCTAGTCCGTCCACACGAGCAAAGAATGGTTTCTCCACCTTCATGGTTGTTTTGTGCTAGATCTACCACGGAAGATTTATGAGCTTGATTGTGAAGAAAAAAGCAAAACCATTTCCTTCTTCTTGCATCTAATATGGCTGCGTTTTTCCTTTATTTTTCAGCCATGGAGGTTTTTCTCTTTCAAGAGTTGAAGAAGATTTTTCTTCTTCTCTTTCTTGTTTTTTTCATCCGTGTAGGAGCATGGAGAGAGAGAGAGGAAGACTACTCTTAGCTCACATGAAAACAAAAGACAAGTCTTGTCATCTTTTGTTTCTTTTCCCTACTTTCCTCATTGTTGTTCCCTCTTTTAAACAAAAGAAAAGACAACATTTCTTAAATCTTGGTTGTGTTGTCTAGCTTTTGTTGAAAGAAAAAACATACACACATATATATATCATATATTGTGTAATATTTTTCTGCTAATGTAATAATATACATATATATACATCATATGTATATTGTGAAGTATTCTTCTACTCATGTAATAATATACATATATATACATCATATGTATATATTGTGTAGTATTCTTTCACTAAGACATTTAAATATTCAACCTAATCACCATTAGTTGAAATTATGAAAATAACTTTTTCATATTTCCACATTTAGCCCCAACACTTAATAATAATTGCATATTGACCACAATAACTTTTAAAGGTCAATCACACCATTGTTAACTCCTTAACAATTCAAGAGAAACAATATATTATTGTTAACACTTTAACAATTCAAGAAAAAACTAATTGCAATTGTTAACACTTTAACAACTCAAGAAAAACTAAATCAAGCTCAATAGGAAAAACATTCGTCGTGCTCTATTGTGTGTGACTTTCTAGATTCACCGCTATATAGCACTGAAGAAACATTGAACACTTTCAATGTTCATCAAACTATTCGATTTGCTTAGAGAATATCTCCCGTCATTCTCAAAACACCTTCAGAGTTCTTGAGTGACATTCTAGCTACTAACGTATCAAAGACAGTTTATAAAGCAATGAAGTCTTATTCAAGTGAATCTATTTATGGTCGCCGATTATCGTGCAATCCAATCCTTCCATTAATTGTCCCGTCGAGCAAGAACCATGATTCGATTAAGTTCATAAACTCGATACCATGCATAGATCTAATTGGTGTAATGAGAGACGACACATGGAAAATCCATTTTCCATCATTCATACCTCAACCAAGGATTTCCTTATTAAACAACTAAGTTTAGATCGCATAAGACATCTCCTCACGCTGGAGGTTAATGGATCCTATCTTGACTACTACCTGTCAATCACTATACCGAACGAATGAAACTGCGAGAGAACGCATCTTATCTCGTTTGTCGAAACAATCATTGTCCAAACACTAGAATCAAACCCCAATATAGATGATAGCCGTAATGTCTCAAGTCTAAGGATTACATGCACAATCACAACGAATAACAAATTATTAATCTGAAGTCATGTAATTTGTTATTCATGTCATATTCAGTGATCTATTCAACTAATAGTCACCCACATGTTTGTTAATCGCATCCCTATACTGTTATGGCACATGGCTCACCATCCTTTATCATTAACATCCATATGTTAATCAAAGGTAACAACACATGTGATAGTCCGTAATAGATTATCGAAGTCCCGATCAAATAATCTAAGGTCTATGAATACTTTAAGTATTTATCATATTAAGGAAATACGCCAACATATTCTAAACGCTTTTAGAATACATTCCTATAATGAAAATACTAGGGACTCATTCATACACAGAAAAGAAGGAGAATATGAATGTGCTAATTATGTCAATATGAAAACACACATATATAGGCATAGATGCCATAATGTACAAGTTAATGTCAAAATACTTAAATATATGTCATCCAAATATGTAGCATTAGGGCATATTTCTAACAATCTCCACCTTACACTAATGCTATGTTATATAGTATTTGCACAACATACAATGGTATCGAATATCCATCTTCTCAAAACGAGGAACTAGCTATGACAGATTCATAGCTACGGTTAGTGGGTCAGCTACATCGAGAGACGTGGTTGTTTTTGCAAAGACATATCTCAATATGATAATTGGCTACAGATACAACGCATGAAGATGAAAACACTTTTCCAAATGTTTGGACATACAGTGAGACCTGGGTTCCATAAGCTTGTGCAGTTGCTCCGTATTAGTCATAACACAAAAGCATCACAACTTAACGGTGGGAACCATAACCAACTCGTATGATTTCCTCGATCCGAACAACTTCTTTCGTAATATTACATATCACAAAAGACATGAGTTATGTAATGGAATCTACAGTTTTTTCAGAACCTTTCTAACTTACTGAGCTCCCACTACAAATAAACATGAACCCTAACATAGACATTCGATTATAAGTTTCAGATTAAGAATCTGAACTAGTAAATCCGTCACTACGAAATTTACCTCCTCCATAAACTAAAATATATCTTTAGTGCTTCCCAAGTACTTAAGAATATATTTCAATTCTATCAACCATTCCGAAACCTGGATTGGACTGATATTTACTCGTAACAATTTACAGTTTACGCAATATCAAGTCTTGTACATACTATAACAAAAATGAAGATACTATAACTTTGAATACAAATTTACTACGCAACTAGAGTTTCTTGAACACCTTCAAAAATACTCTTATGTACAATCTCAGGAATATGCCGAGTAATCTATTTGTACTATCATTATAGCTACAAATTCACAAGATACGAACGACAAGTTCTAAATGGAAAGCATTTAATATGACTAGACTATAATTAATATCACAACAGATATATCATCAACTATGATATTGAAGTCATCATTATTGCAATCATAGAAAAGTGGATGCGCTCCCACTATTCTTTTGCAATCACAAGGTTCATCTACATTTTAAATAAAATCTAACTCTTTAATCTCATTTGAAATGAGTGAAACATTTCCAAGGAATTCACTTAAAAATCCACAAGTGGATTTATCAAGTATGCACATATTACTCATATCAATAGATCAGAAATATCAATATAGTAATACAATGTGCTATAGTGACTAGCATAATACAACGAGACTAAAACACAATAATTGGTAAAAGGACTTCATCATAACACTTTGGCTTTAATGATATCTTTTAGAAACCAATATAGCTATAAAAGGTCATTACCTTTTTCTATTAACTTCAACCTTTATCTCGGAGATCAATATCCAGATTAAGCTAAAGTATATGGAGTCTCATTATTATGCTTTGCATTATATAGTTTCTTGGAGTCGTTATCAAATATACTGTTTCTTTGTAAATCATAGGATCAACTAATTGATAATTATCTCAAATTCACAAACAACGTTTGTGCATCCCAAAAGGATATCCATATATTCCTTTTAAGTATGAAATACACTACTAGATTTGCAAAGATATTGTGTGATGACTCATCACGGACCTTATTGAATAGATTCATTACTTTGGTCTAGGTGATTTTATAGCTTTAGAGGATACATCCTCAATTTCTATTTTATTATAAAGTAACATCTTCTTGAACAAAACCTTTTCTTCAAGAAAGATTGCAATATAATAGATCAATAGACATTGATCACTAGATAGAAATTATATCCTACAAAACTAGGATATACTATAAAATTACCTTTAATCAAAACTCCCACTAGTCCTTTAAAAAACTTTTCAATAAAAGTAGGACAAACCAAAATTAACACATTTAATACTTGGTTGACATCCAACTTATATCAAATATAAGGTTCTAGCAATAGTAGGCAGTTACTATTCAATATAATATTAAATTAAAGAAAGCATGACCCACAAATAAATAGAATGATTAGTCAAACTAATCAACAACTTTACTACGTCCAACAAAGCACGGATTCTTCACTAAGAAAACCCTATTTATTTGTGGTACACCGGGCATTATTAATTTCGATATTATATCAAAATTTTAGGATACTCAAATAAAATAGTACTTAAGTATTTTGCCTTCATGATCTAATCATAAGACACTAATACATTTTTCTATACGAGGCTATTCTCAAATAGCTCTAAATACATCAACATATACTAATCCAAATAAGCTAGTAGTTTTAATCCTTTATCAAACAAAGGATGACTTGGTTACCTTTCCAATAAATAAGATGTATAAGTTGATCAAACTAACTTAATCATCATCTTATTTTTAGAAAAACCTAATCATGTAGAAACTATAATTAATTTGGATCATTTGAGTAATCTTAAAATTTGGTAGATGGTTATAACGGCTGTCAATATGTTTGCAGTACATTCTTTCGTTCATATCAAGATAATAAAGACTACACCATAATGCGCTTTTACAAGCTTTAGGAATATACATTTTATTCCTAATTTCATTTAGGTATAAACCTTAAAATACAAAATATGTCCAGAAGGCATCCAAACAAATTGTCTTTAGCTAACGCAACAACCTTTGTTTCACTTCCTAACACTTAAAACATTCCACACTTCCAAAAGCGCACTACTGAGATTAAGATTCTATCCTCGAACACATTTACTAATGTTTCACTAGAATCCATAAAGTAGTACCAATCACAATGAAAGAATATTTATAATTCATAGTAGCTTTACAACCTTGACATTCAAGCTATAAAGATACTTTGGATTAAAATCTCTTTTAATGTCCGGTTTTAAGGCTATGAAAATATCTTTTACATATGCCTATACAATCCTTAATTTTCTTCTTAGATATGCTCCCACTAGCTAATAGAAATTATTTCTTTTTGCCTTTCTTCTTTGCATTACCATTAACCAAAAAGGAAATCCAAATATAAGAATGAATTCCATTTATATCTAATATCATGCATTAAATATGCTTACCACAAAACCATTTGCTAGTTTAGAATTATATTCTTTACATCTTGCATACCCTTATGCAAACTATGAAAGAATACAAATCCTTAGCATATTTAATTTGTTTTACTTATCAACCATAAGTACTACAACCTTTTATTTTGATACTTTATCAAGATAAAAATAACGGAGCATATAACTCTAAGACTTTATTAAGTTTCTAAGAACCATTCTTAGATGATAACGTTAATCAAAAAAGTTTGGCCCAGTTGCGCGATATAAAGTCTAGTTAATTAAAGACGACGGGTTCATTGTTGTAGCCATAAAGGTATGCGGAAAATAAGATCGCTAGTTGACATAAACTTGTTAAAACATTTAATTTGGCCTTTAATTAAATGATACATCCCACTAATTTTATCGAATCTCACACTTCCTAAATGATATCGTGAATCTAATTAAAGACTCATTAGTAGGTGACCATGATTCTCTTTAATATGAATACCCCTCAGCTTTGGTGCATTATTGGAATATATATACAAAGAGTTAGCAACGATTACTATCTATATCACTATATAGGATATGGCCATTGTGCCCATAAATCACCATAACCTCAGCTTTGGTGCATTATTGGAAACGTGATCTAGTTAGATTACACCCACCATCACAGTGTTGCGACAATTTGAATCCCGGACCTCAGCTTTAGTGCGTTATTGGCCTCGTGATATTGGAACAACACAACATCACTATGCTTGCTAGGTAAACATAATACTTTCATGGAATATGTCTTCCTACCTTTGGGTTAGCCAAGACATACCCAATCGAGCAAATATAACCTAGGATAGTGGAGGGCAACGATAAACACTTTTACCGCTTTACAATCTAATATGTTTGCACGTAGGAAGATTTTGAATTTAATTAGGTCTCACTTTGCACATTAGTTAATTTACAAGCATACATCACATATAAGCAAATAAATAAACATACATGCAAAATCATACATTATGGTGGATCATGGACTTGGACTATGAATTAAATCAAGACAAAAATAAAACCTAAATAAACACATCAACATGTCTTCTTTGGTCTTGTCTTCTTGAATTTTTCAAAGATCCAAAGCGCCTCCAACTCCTTGAAAGTCTCCAATGGTCTTCTTGCAAACTCTTGAAGAAATTACATACATTATGTCTCACTACAAATTTCTCTCAATTGCAAGAAAATAAAATGGGACTTATGTCTCAATTACATACTAATGAATGATATAATTAGTTACAACGCCATTTAATGAAATTATAACTAATTAACCATTCATTAACCAAGTCAATGATCAAATTCACCATTTATCATCCAACATCACAATGTAAGATAAAACTCATAAAGCATAGAATATGCATCATATACATAAATAATAAAGCTAAACAAGCAAGCTAACACAAACTAATGTATCTAATACATTAAATAAATAAAAGGCATATTTGCAATAAGTTTCATATCTTGAGATTTTAGCATCTCATGTTAAACAACACAAAAGAACTAGATAAAATCAATTTTAAGTCCATACTTGTTCAATAAGGCCCAATGCAAATCCTTTGTTAATTTTATGGCCCAATTTGAGTTCCAAGGCTCATATTAATCTTCACTAAGAAAAACAATCTCATCTAATCTTATTATACTAAAGCCCACTGATTTTTAAGTCCATTGGACTTAACCAAAGTCAAACCAATTAGTCATGACTTTTAATTTATGACCCATCATAAATCTACTGCACATATACCAACTGTTTTGACTCGTTTAACCTACCTATAGTTCTCCAAAAATTCTGAAATTTTGCAGAGACGTAGCTCTTCGAGTTTAGATAGTTTTAGAATCAAACAAAACTCAATTCGGAATTAAATTGACTGAGTTATGCCCTTCGGAACACAACTGCGCAAACTGTCCAGCTTTACGCGAGAATCAGTGAACTTACTGATTTTGATTTTTTTGAAACCCTTAGCCACGAAATTAAGAGATGCATATTAGAGGATGAAATGTTCTAATATCTCTATATCATAACATATCCAAAAATCAGTCAAATCTAACAACATTTACTATGCCAAAACAGTCACGCAAAACAGTGGACAGAAATATTTTCAGAAATGTTGAAACTCTTTCCTTGTTCTTTTGTGCTCAAGAATTTAGAAACTTTAAGCAAACACATATGTAATCACATGAACATCAAGTCCTTGCTCTGATACCACTTGAAGGATCTAGTATATTTAGAGCTATGAACATCATCTTGCTAAGAATCGAGCGGAAGCGAAAACATGACATTCAAATTTTTCAGGAAATCAAAGCAAATATTCATATGAAACTCTAATCTTGATATCATGTGATTAACATATGTAAAAACATATATATAGCAAATATATATATTGACAAGTGATAGAAGTAGGAGATACCTCTTGTAGACAACTCATAGGAGGCATGAATCTGAAATTTTATATCACTTGATGGAAGACACCATCCTTTGAAAGCACAAGAGCTCTAGTCCGTCCACACGAGCAAAGAATGGTTTCTCCACCTTCATGGTTGTTTTGTGCTAGATCTACCACGGAAGATTTATGAGCTTGATTGCGAAGAAAAAAGCAAAACCATTTCCTTCTTGCATCTAATATGGCTGCGTTTTTCCTTTATTTTTCAGCCATGGAGGTTTTTCTCTTTCAAGAGTTGAAGAAGATTTTTCTTCTTCTCTTTTTTGTTTTTATTTTTCTGAAATCAGCCATGGAGGCTTAGCACTTTTTTGTGTTTTTCATCCGTGTAGGAGCATGGAGAGAGAGAGAGGAAGACTACTCTTAGCTCACATGAAAACAAAAGACAAGCCTTGTCATCTTTTGTTTCTTTTCCCTACTTTCCTCATTGTTGTTCCCTCTTTTAAACAAAAGAAAAGACAACTTTCTCAAATCTTGGTTGTATTGTCTAGCTTTTGTTGAAAGAAAAAACATACACACATATATATATATATCATATATTGTGTAGTATTTTTCCACTAATGTAATAATATACATATATATACATCATATGTATATTGGGTAGTATTCTTCTACTCATGTAATAATATACATATATATACATCATATGTATATTGTGTAGGATTCTTTCACTAAGACATTTAAATATTCAACCTAATCACCATTAGTTGAAATTATGAAAACAAAATTTTCATATTTCCACATTTAGCCCCAACACTTAATAATAATTGCATATTGACCACAATAACTTTTAAAGGTCAATCACACCATTGTTAACTCCTTAACAATTCAAGAGAAACAAAATACTATTGTTAACACTTTAACAATTCAAGAGAAAACTAATTGCAATTGTTAACAGTTTAACAACTCAAGAAAAACTAAATCAATCTCAATAGGAAAAACATTCGTCGTGCTCTATTGTGTGTGACTTTCTAGATTCACCGCTATATAGCACTGAAGAAACATTGAACACTTTCAATGTTCATCAAACTATTCGATTTGCTTAGATAATATCTCCCGTCATTCTCAAAACACCTTCAGAGTTCTTGAGTGACGTTCTAGCTACTAACGTATCAAAGACAGTTTATAAAGCAATGAAGTCTTATTCAAGTGAATCTATTTATGGTCGCCGATTATCGTGCAATCCAATCCTTCCATTAATTGTCCCGTCGAGCAAGAACCATGATTCGATTAAGTTCATAAACTCGATACCATGCATAGATCTAATTGGTGTAATGAGAGACGACACATGAAAAACCCCTTTTTCATCATTCATATCTCGGCCAAGGATTTCTTCATTAAACAACCAAGTTTAGATCGCATAGGACATCGTCTCACGCTGGAGGTTAATGGATCCTATCTTGACTACTACCTGTCAATCACTATACCAAACGAATGAACCTGCGAGAGAACGCATCTTCTCTCGTTTGTCGAAACAATCATTGTCCAAACACTAGAATCAAACCCCAATATAGATGACAGCCGTAATGTCTCAAGTCTAAGGATTACATGCACAATCACAACGAATAACAAATTATTAATCTGAAGTCATGTAATTTGTTATTCACGTCATATTCAGTGATCTATTCAACTAATAGTCACCCACATGTTTGTTAATCGCATCCCTATACTGTTATGGCACGTGGCTCACCATCCTTTATCATTAACATCCATATGTTAATCAAAGGTAACAACACATGTGATAGTCCGTAATAGATTATCGAAGTCCCGATCAAATAATCTAAGGTCTATGAATACTTTAAGTATTTATCATATTAAGGAAATACGCCAACATATTCTAAACGCTTTTAGAATACATTCCTATAATGAAAATACTAGGGACTCATTCATACACATAAAAGAAGGAGAATATGAATGTGCTAATTATGTCAATATGAAAACACACATATATAGACATAGATGCCATAATGTACAAGTTAATGTCAAAATGCTTAAATATATGTCATCCAAATATGTAGCATTAGGGAATATTTCTAACAATTCGGTAATAGAAATGTGATAGATTAGGTTGTTGTCCTTTTTGCGGCTCACGACGTACGATCCGGATCGGAAAAACAGCGCAAAAGAATAAAAGTGTCCCGAAACTAATGAAAACATTCAATTTTGGGCTCCGAAAATAGGAGCAACCGAGCAAGCTTGGTGCTCCCGTCGTAGAGCTCTCGGAAAGCTTTCCAACGGTTTGCTGTGCACCATGTAACTCTTTACGGATCAATAGTTATAGGCACCGGAGCGACGGATATCTGGTTACAAGCCCCACACCCTCGGTTTGCGGGCCCAACCTCTACGTGAAGTGAAATTGTCTTGCCCAAGGTACCATGGGATTTGATAATAGAAATGTGATGGAATAGGATGGCATCCTTTTCGCTGCTCACGACGTACGATCCGGGACAGAAAAACAGTGCAAAAGAAGAAAAATGTAGCAAAACTTATGAAAACGTTCAATTTTGGGCTCCAAAAATAGGCGCTGCATAGCTAGTTTGTGCCCCCTTCGTAGAGTTCTCGGAGAGCTTTCCAACGGTATGCTGTGCGCCGCGTAACTCCTTACGGATCAAAAGTTATATGCACCGGAGCGACGCATACCTGGTCACACGCCCCACGCCCTCGATTTGCGAGCCCAGCCTCTACGTGAAGTGAAGTTGTCTTGCCCAATGTGCCATGGGATTCGGTAATAAAAATGTGATGGATTAGGTTGTCGTCCTTTTCGCGGCTCACGACATACGATCCGGGACGAAAAAACAGCGCGAAAGAAGAAAAGTGTCCCAAAACTGATGAAAACATTCGATTTTGGGCTCCAAAAATAGGCGCAGCTGAGCAGGCTTGCTACCCCTATCGTAGAGCTCTCAGAGAGCTTTACAACGGTATGCTGTGCGCCGCATAACTCCTTACGGATCAAAAGTTATATGCACCGGAGCGACGCATACCTGGTCACACGCCCCATGCCCTCTGTTTGCGAGCCCAGCCTCTACGTGAAGTGAAGTTGTCTTGCCTAAGGTGCCGTGGGATTCTATAATAGAAATGTGATGGAGTAGGTTGTCGTCCATTTCGCGGCTCACGACGTACGATCAGGGACGGAAAAACATCGCGAAAGAAGAAAAGTGTCCCAAAATGGATGAAAATATTTGATTTTGGGCTCTAAAAACAGGCACAGCCAAGTAGGCTTGTTGCCCCCGTCGTAGAGCTCTCAGAGAGCTTTCCAACGGTATGCTGTGCGCCGCGTAACTCCTTACGGATCAAAAGTTATAGGCACCGGAGCGACGGATACCTGGTCACATGCCCTACGCCCTCGGTTTGAGGGCCCAGCCTCTACGTGAAGTGAAGTTGTCTTGCCCAAGGTGCCGTGTGATTCAATAATAGAAATGTGATAGATTAGGTTGCCGTCCTTTTTGTGGCTCACGACGTACGATCCGGGACGAAAAAATAGCGAAAAAGAAGATAAATGTCCTTAAACTGATGAAAATGTTCAAATTTGGGCTCCAAAAATAGGTGCAAGTGAGCAGGCTGGGTGCCCCCGTCGTAGAGCTCTCGGAGAGCTTTCCAACGGTATGCTGTGCGCCGCATAACTCCTTACGGATCAAACGTTATGGGCACTGGAGACGGATACCTTGTCACAAGCCCCACGCCCTATGTTTGCGGGCCCAGCCTCTACGTGAAGTGAAGTTGTCTTGCCCAAGGTACCGTGTGATTCTATAATAGAAATGTGATACATTAGGTTGTCGTCCTTTTTTTTGGCTCACGACGTACGATCAGGGACGGAAAAACTGCGCAAAAGAAGATAAGTGTCTCAAAACTGATGAAAATGTTCAATTTTGGGCTCCGAAAATAGGCGCAGCTGAGCAAGCTAAGTGCCCCCGTCGTAGAGCTCGAAGACCTTTCCAACGGTATGCTGTGCGCTGCGTAACTCCTTACGGATCCAAAGTTATGGGCACTGGAGCGACGAATACCTGGTCACAAGCCCCACGCACACGGTTTGAGGGCCCATCCTCTACGTGAAGTGAAGTTGTCTTGCCCAAGGTACAGTGTGATTCGGTAATAGAAATGTGATAGATTAGGTTGTCGTCCTTTTCGCGGCTCACGACGTACGATCCGGGACAGAAAAACTACGCAAAAAAAGATAAGTGTCCCGAAACTGATGAAAATGTTCTATTTTGGGCTTCGAAAATAGGTGCAGCCGAGCAGGCTTGGGGACCCCATCGTAGAGCTCTCGGAGAGCTTTCCAACGGAATGTTGTGCGCCGCGTAACTCCTTACGAATCAAAAGTTATGGGCACCAGAGCGACGGATACATGGTCACAAGCTCCACTCCCTCTGTTTGTGGGCCGAGCCTCGACGTGAGTGAAGTTGTCTTGCCCAAGGTGCCATGTGATTCAGTAATAGAAATGTGATAGATTAGGTTGTCGTCCTTTTCGCGGCTCACGACGTACGATCCGGGTCAGAAAAATAGCGCAAAAGAATAAAAGTGTCCTGAAACTAATGAAACATTCAATTTTGGGCTCCAAAAATGGGCGCAGCCGAGCAGGCTTGGTGCTCCCGTTGTAGGTCTCTCGGAAAACTTTCCAACGATATGCTGTGCACCACGTAACTCTTTACGGATCAATAGTTATAGGCACCGGAGCGATAGATACCTGGTTACAAGCCCCACACCCTCGGTTTGCGAGCCTAACCTCTACGTGAAGTGAAGTTGTCTTGCCTAAGGTGCCATGGGATTCGATAATAAAAATGTGATAGATTAGGTTGTCGTCCTTTTCGCGGCTCACAAAGTACGATCCGGGACGGAAAACTAGCGCAAAAGAAGAAATGTGTAGCGAAACTTATGAAAATGTTGATTTTGGGCTCCGAAAACAGGCGCAGCATAGCAGGCTTGGGGACCCCATCGTAGAGCTCTCGGAGAGCTTTCCAACGGTATGTTGTGCGCCGCATAACTCCTTACGGATCAAAAGTTATAGGCACCGGAGCGACGGATCCCTAGTTACAAGCCCCACGCCCTCGGTTTGTGGGCCCAACCTCTACGTGATGTGAAGTGAAGTTGTCTTGCCCAAGGTGCCATGGGATTCGATAATAGAAATGTGATATATTAGGTTGTCGTCCTTTTTCACAGATCACGACGTATGATCTGGGAAGGAAAAATAGCGCAAAAGAAGAAAAGTGTAGCGAAACTTATGAAAACGTTTGATTTTGGGCTCCGAAATAGGTGCTGCATAGCAAGCTTGCTGCCCCCGTCGTAGATCTCTCGGAGAGCTTTCCAACGGTATGTTGTACGCCGTGTAACTCCTTACGGATCAAAAATTATAAGCACCGGAGCGACGGATACCTGGTCACAAGCCCCACGCCCTCGGTTTGCGGGCTCAGCCTCTACGTGAAGTGAAATTGTCTTGCCCAATGTGCCATGGGATTCGGTAATAAAAATGTGATGGATTAGGTTGTCGTCTTTTTCACGGCTCACGACGTACGATCCGGGACGTAAAAATAGCGCAAAAGAAGAAAAGTGTCCCAAAATAGATGAGAACATTCGATTTTGGGCTCTGAAAATAGGTGCAGCTGAGCAGGCTTGGTGCCCTCGTCATAGAGCTCTCGGAGAGCTTTCCAACGGTATACTGTGCACCGCGTAATTCCTTACGGATCAAAAGTTATTCGCACCGGATCGACGGATACCTGGTCACATGCCCCACGCCTTCGGTTTGAGGGCCCATGTAAGGCCCAACCCCGAATAACGTGTGTTACCTTGATTTACGTGCCATGGACCCCTAATTATATGACCGACCTCGGATTACATGTCCTGTCTTGGTTTTTGTGTATACCTCGTCATACGTGCCTTGACCTAGAATAGGGTGCCCTAATCCCCGACTGACGTGCGATACCTTGATATACGTGCCCTGACCTCAATTTGCATGCGATACCTCGTTTTGTGTGCCTTAATCTAGATTTGTATGTCTTGACTTAGGTTTAAGAATTGTGTTCGTTTTGTGTGCCATGCATTGAATTACGTGCATTCATTTAGGGTTGCGTACATTTACTTGGAAAATGTGCATTCGTCTTGTAGTTCGTGTCCTACCTCGTAGTGCATGTCCTAAACCTAGGAAAGCGTGCCCTCACGCTAAACAAGAAAGTATCTTACACGAAGCACTAGGTCATTAATTAATCCTACAAAATTCACTAACTATTATTAAATTAATAATTCAACCCACTAGAAGACAAAATCTCACAAAAAGCTAGACATTCTTTATTCTTTATTCTTTATTCTTTTTGCACTTTCAACACACAATTAAATAATGCTCAAAGATGACAAAAAAAATCAGAGTTTTGATGCCTTGGCCGACCACTTTGAGAGCCTTGTGCTTGCTTTGCATAATTCAAATCTCATTCCCAACATTTTATGACATTCTATGACACAAATGCATAAAAAAATTACTTAAAACCTCCTCAAACTCCACCATTCTCGACATTGCCCCCTTGCCCATGCTAAACACTTCAAAATTTAAGCATCTTGAATACACAAATCTGAAAATTGCAAGCCCCTAGGCCGACAATGCTCCTTTGCCCATCAAAACTCTTATTTTTCTTCATTTCTCTCATTTCTTTTCATTTTTCTCTCTCTCCCTCTCATTCTTCTCTCTCAATCTCGGTTTTGGCTGAGTTTCTTCATCCCTTAGCTCATCTTCATCATCCTATGGTGCATCCAGACAAACAACAAGCAAAGGAACTCAACCAAGCCAGCTAAGTTGCAAGAATCTCACATGCAAACTCTTGAGTCACCATTTTCAGCCTAGGTGAGTTTCTTAGCTTCCATTTCTTTTCTTCTTGTTCTAACCACATGCATGTACTAAGAGCTTGGTCACTAAGCTAGGAAAAATAGAGAAAATCAAGTTGGAATCTCAGCTAAGCAAAGAAGAAGAAGAAATTTGTGCTTCAACGAGTTTTGTGCATCTTCTTGTTGATTTGCTAAGGTGAGGGCTAAAACCTTTTGAAAATCCTTCAAAAATCCACATGCATGCTTATAAATGTATGTCTTTGCTTCTGTACTTGAGTTATATGTTCGTTCATAAGCTTTTACAACCATGCATGGCAAGATTTTGGCTTGAAGATGATGATAGGTGAAATCGGATTGTGTGACAGCTCTCTGACCTGTTGTTTCGAGGTGAGTTTGGCTAAGCAAATGATGTTGAAAATGCATGAAAATTGGTAGGTGACTATTTTTTCCAGTTTTGAACATTTGTCACAGAAATAGGCCAAAGCTAATTTCGATTCTAAAGTCCTAAAAATGGAAAATCATTAAAATGTGTCCAAATCTGGAAATCTGGAAAAATGAAGCAGGTTTTGGCAGATGCACTGACCTTGTAGAACGAACCATATTTTACTTAGTAAATGATGTCCAAAATTCATGAAATTTGGTGTGCGGCTAGGTTTTTCAGTTATGGACATTTTTGTCAGAAATGGACTAAGGCTAAACCTGACCCTAAGGACCTCAAAAATGACAATTGTTGAAATGTGTGCAAATCTGGACAGTTTTGTGCAATCCCACTATTTTGGCTATAACTATTGATCTCGAGCTCCAAATGATGCAAGGTTTGTTTCTGATTTTAGTTCAATTCTTAAGCTTTAATTTGACATCTTATTCACTGGAATTGGAGATTAATTTATTTATCCAATGATTGTGAGAATACAGCCTATTGCAGTGAGGGTTTCACTTAGTTATATACTTAGAAATTTGTTGTAACTTCTCTTGTGGTATTAATTGCTTTGGATCGTGGCATTGGGATGTTGTGTGGACTATTTTTAGTGCTTGGGTATGTTTGGATTAATTGATGCTTGGCTTGAGATTGATTTTGAGTTGACTTAGGGCTTAATTGCACGGGTAAGCACGAAATGGAAACCCTAGTGACTAGGCGAACTTGCTAAGTGTTGAACCTTTGAATATTGAGTGTAATTATATGTTTAGTAGGCTGCCCGTAGTTGCCTTATAGCCCTAAATGTGATATTGATTCGTTGCATGTTGACAAATAGGCCTTTCTTGCATCCGAGCCCACGTAGATGTTGTTGCATGTTGAATAATCTTAATATTTGATTACGTGGACTTTGAAATGAGTTATATGATTTCATTTACATGTGTTACATGGCTGCCTGTTTAATGTTCATATAACTCCATATGCTTTCAAGTGAAATTACTTGTCTATTCGTGTCTCGCTTGTTTACTTGTCAATGTGCAATATTATGACTGTCCGGAGGCAACCTACTTTGTTGTCCTCCTAATGTGATATATTAAATGCCATAAATGTGCATAGCATACAAGGTTGCAACCTTTCAGTCTGGCGTGGTAGCGATCACGCACACCGGGCGGCATCGGGCTTGCCGGTGCACCCGTGACTACCACTGTCCAATTCCCTCTCTTGCTTGGGGGCTAGACTTCCTCGAAGAGTTGGGTTGTAGAATTTTGAGGTACATCCGGAGTAGACCCAGTTGGCGTGTTAAGGGGATGATTTGAAGTCGGCCGCAACCACTGAGAGCAAAAGCTCACCGTATCCTTTTTTTATATGTATAAGTACTCTCGCTTGGTTCCTGGAGAACCTCGGGGAGGAAAGACTGGTAATTGTGTTCCTTTACCTTATATTATTGTTATGTACTTAATTGTATTATATTCATGCTTGCAAAAGGATTTTCATAAGTTGAACCGGAAAATGAGTTTCAAAACCTATCTCTCGTTCCCCCTCGCTGAGTTCATAAGGACTCACCCTCTTTTATCATCTCAGGTGAAGAAGATCAAGAACAGGTTCCTGAGGATGATGTGCCTAACGATGATTCCTTGGAGTGATTTCATGTCCTATGTGCCTTGTGTGATTATGGCTATTTGTGAACTATGCTACTTGAAGACTATTTCCTTTTTTTTATGTTGCTTGATGTGTAATGTAAAAGACCCTCGTTGTAATTTGGGGTCTAATTTTGGTTTGTACTGATGTTAACTAGACAGACACTAGACACTACTATGGTCATTTTGCTATTATTACTGCTAGTACCTATAATAGGATTATGAAGCATTAGGTAAGGGCTAAGTAAAATGAACCAACCAAATCTTAAGCAGGTACTCGCTATTAAGCTAAGATCAACAGGTACTTTTGTAACGAGGATTAACAATCGAACGAGACATAGTATCATGCTAGGTTGTTAATTAAATGAGACATCAAGACTACCAGTAGGCATTTCAATTGATGATAAATAGTAATCTTAGTTGAAAATGAATTTGACATGGTAAATTTTGAGGCGTTTAGAGAATTAGATCAAACCAAAGAGCCCTATTACAGCCGTTATGCTGCCGGTTTTTCTGGAAATTTTGGAGTTTAGGCCAAAACGTTAAGTGTTAAATCTTCAAGAACGGTTAAGTACGAGACGTGACTTGAATGTTAGATCACACCCTAGTCTAACCTTTATATGCCGGGTTGGGGCGTGACACCTTATATTAGAATGGTATCAGAGCTTAGTTTACTAACTAGGCGTTAGTCGGGTTCAACTCTCGAACCATGGGTAGAAGCCCTAAGGTAATTATAATGTCTTATTTATATGTATTAATGTGTGGTAATGTGCTTTAATTGCTTTGAGCATTGAATATTATGTGCTTTTGTGAACAATATGTTTTAGGTGCTCAACATGCCTATGTGATTCAAGTGCACCGTATGCTTTAAGTGTTTATTATGTTACAATGGTTTCTTGTATGCTAGGCTGTATACTAGTTGTTAATGTTTTATTATACAATCCTATGCATTAAGATATGGTTGTTCCTATGTGGTATGATTATATAAGTACACATTTGCTTCTCGTGTAACATAATTGTATATATAAATACATATCATATCATGGCGCTACCTCTTTTAGAATGGTCGGAAGAGTTCTTGGAAGTAAAGGGAGACTTCGAAGGAATGAGTTCATGACCTTCAAACAAGGGGATTTGATGGTTGCACAGTACGAAACCCGATTGAATCAACTGTCCCAGTATGCTCCTGAAATGGTATAGACTACCGAGAAAAAGATCCAGAGATTTATTCGAGGGCTGAGATCCGAGATTCAAAATAGCTTGGCTCATTTTCAGTTTCTCACCTATGGTGAAGTTCTTTTCAAGGCAATAAAAGCTGAGAGAGGAAAGAGTCAGGAAGTGGCGGGGTCGAGTCAACGGAGTCAAGTTCAGAGCCCGGAGGGGCTACTTGTTGAGAAAGTTTGCCAGGGTGGTTTAGTTATTCCTGTAGCTCGATGCCCTTATGGAGGTGTTACTACTACTCTGAACCCATGTTGTACTTACTGTGCACGTAAAGGTCATCTGGAGATTGACTGTTGGAGGAAAACAGGAAGGTGTAACGGTTCAATCAACATAAGGTCAAGGATTGCCCAAAACGACAGAGGGTGCAAGGGCAGGCTACGGGAGGGAGTACCTAGGGTCAGGGCCAGAATTCGGGGAAGGCAGCTACTAACAGATTACATTCAGGTACCACAATCAACCAATTTAGTCATGGCACATCGAGAAGCACGGTTAACCTCCATCCTGTTACATGTAGCTATTGCAACAAGAGGGGGCACACGGAAGCCCAATGTTGGAAGAGGTCTGGTAGATGCAAAGGATGTGGGAGTGATCAACATCGCGTCAAGAATTGTCCAAAGTGGCAAAAGAATCGTGTCCAGATTGCAAACAGTAAACACGGTTGTAGGTAAACTTACCTATTAAACCTATAGGAAAAATATTACTTGACCTCAGTATTATCCATCCTTTATGTGCACTTCTTTGGAAACAACGTATTGTCATGCAAGTAAAGAGGCCGCTTTATATAACGGAAGTAAAACACGGACATGATGATTTATAGTAAACCCTTGGACGTAAGGTCAACGAGTCTTGATGCTCATAGCTAATTGAACATGTAAATGAGGAGAGTAAGATTCCATATAGTTGAGATAGAGATGAATTAGAGTTATGATGACCCAAGAGACTATTGTTAGACAACCGTATTTAAGTGCACCATTTCACGTATAGGAACTAGCGGTTGGTAGGCTTCGAATCGTGGTCGTTGATTAGAGGGCGAATCTTGTAGTGATGGTTAAATAAGTGGTTGATTACTTTTGAAGTTCTATTAGGTTATGAATGAAGGATACCTCGTGGTCATAATTCTTATGTTGATACAACCTTGAAGTTATCCCGTGTAAGTATCTTATGAGCTAGATCATTTTGGTACCCATTTATAGTCCTAAGACTGTTATTGAACGATTGATAACCTAGTGGAGCATTGATATCACTTACATGGCGATGAACCTAGCTTAGTAACATTAATGTCGAAGAGATATTTGCGGGCATTAAGTGTTCGAAGGAATGACTAGGTCGCTAAGTGAGTAGGACCATTGTCTTCTTAAGTATGACGTAACCTTGGATTGAGGTGAGTGGAATTTATTTGAGGCTGAAACTCTTCACCTTAGGAGTATTGGTTAAGATTGAAAGAAGTTCTGAAGCTTTGTGACTTGAAAATAGAGATTTGAATAAGGAAATAAATTGTGGATTACGAGTTGATGAATTTACTTGTAAGAGTTGAACTAGTGCGACATGATCAGTTTACCCATGCAATTTCAATGGCATTTGTTGATGGTACTTAATAAACCTTAGAATTCGAGTTTAATGAATCTCAACGGTCTTTCTCCTTGATTACGAGTATGGAGGTTAACGAAGCTGGGAAAGGATGTTAGTGAATAGGAGCCTGTAACTGGGAGACTAGGCATTAGAAGACTTGCTAATCTAATGTACCTATGAGATAAGGACTATGATACTATCGATGGATGACGATTTGAGATGGATTAGTTGTTTGGTGAGTTCTTCTTGAAGATAGGGTCATATTGTGGAAATGATCCATAACTTGTTTATATCCTACGTGTTAACAATTTTGGAAGCTAGTTGATAGGATATGTAAATCAGATATAGACATCATCCTGAAATTAGTGTATGTTATCATAGGATCATGGTGTTATTATGATATTCCTTTTGAGGTATGAATGCAAGATTGACACAACATGAGTCATGATTTTGGAGTTATAGTTCTATTGTTAGAATACCGATGCAACTTTGATGACGATGTTTGAAGACTTTAACCTTAGTTAATGAACTTAACCTTAAGATCAAATGGAGAATAGAGTCGTTCAAAGGAAAGAACTGTAAATGTAGAGGTCATACCGAATTAAATGATTGGAGAAACGTAGGAAGTGAATTGGTTGTGGCAAGAGATCACTAAACACGGGACGAACCGGAGTAGGAAGAATAACAAGGGTCAGAATCTGTCTAAATGACCTCAATAGGCAAGAATGAATTTTGGGACGAAATTCTTTTAAGGAGGGGAGTATGTGAGGCCCAACCCCAAATAACGTGTGTTACCTTGATTTACATGCCATAGACCCCTAATTATATGACCGACCTTGGATTACGGGTCATGTCTTGGTTTTGTGCAAACCTCGTCATACGTGCCTTGACCTAGAATAGGGTGCCCTAATCCCCGACTGACGTGCGATACCTAGATATACGTGCCCTGACCTCAATTTGCGTGAGATACCTCGTTTCGTGTGCCCTAATCTAGATTTGTGTGTCTTGACTTAGGTTTAAGAATTGTGTTCGTTTTGTGTGCCATGCATTGAATTATGTGCATTCATTTAGGGTTGCGTGCATTTACTTGAAAAACATGCATTCATCTCGTAGTTCGTGTCTTACCTCGTAGTGCATGTCCTAAACCTAGGAAAGCGTGCCCTCACGCTAAACAAGAAAGTATCTTACACGAAGCACTAGGTCATTAATTAATCCTACAAAATCCACTAACTATTATTAAATTACTAATTTAACCCACTAGAAGACAAAATCTCACAAAAATCTAGACATTTCTTATTCTTTATTCTTTATTCTTTTTGCACTTTCAACACACAATTAAATAATGCTCAAAGATGACAAAAAAAATCAGATTTTTGATGCCTTGGCCGACCACTTTGAGAGCCTTGTGCTTGCTTTGCATAATTCAAATCTCATTCCCAACATTTTATGACATTCTATGACACAAATGCATAAAAAAATTACTTAAAACCTCCTCAAACTCCACCATTCTCAACATTGCCCCCTTGCCCATGCTAAACACTTCAAAATTTAAGCATCTTGATGACACAAATCTGAAAATTGCAAGCCCCTAGGCCGACAATGCTCCTTTGCCCATCAAAACTCTTATTTTTCTTCATTTCTCTCATTTCTTTTCATTTTTCTCTTTCTCCCTCTCATTCTTCTCTCTCAATCTCGGTTTTGGCTGAGTTTCTTCATCCCTTAGCTCATCTTCATCATCCTATGGTGCATCAAGACAAACAACAAGCAAAGGAACTCAACCAAGCTAGTAAGTTGCAAGAATCTCACATGCAAACTCTTGAGTCAACATTTTCGGCCTAGGTGAGTTTCTTAGCTTCCATTTCTTTTCTTCTTGTTCTAACCACATGCATGTACTAAGAGCTTGGTCACTAAGCTAGGAAAAATAGAGAAAATCAAGTTGGAATCTCGGCTAAGCAAAGAAGAAGAAGAAATTTGTGCTTCAACAAGTTTTGTGCATCTTCTTATTGATTCGCTAAGGTGAGGGCTAAAACCTTTTGAAAATCCTTCAAAAATCCACATGCATGCTCATAAATGTATGTCTTTGCTTCTGTACTTGAGTTATATGTTCGTTCATAAGCTTTTACAACCATGCATGGCAAGATTTTGGCTTGAAGATGATGTTAGGTGAAATCGGATTGTGTGACAGCTCTCTGACCTGTTGTTTCAAGGTGAGTTTGGCTAAGAAAATGATGTTCCAAATGCATGAAAATTGGTAGGTGACTATTTTTTCCAGTTTTGAACATTTTTCGCAGAAACAGGCCAAAGCTAATTTCGATTCTATAGTCCTCAAAATGGAAAATCATTAAAATGTGTCCAAATCTGGAAATCTGGAAAAATGAAGCAGGTTTTGGCAGATGCACTGACCTTGTAGAACGAACCGGATTTGACTTAGTAAATGACGTCCAAAATGCATGAAATTTGGTGTGCTGCTATTTGTTTCTGTTCTGGACATTTTTGTCAGAAATGGACTAAGGCTAAACCTGACCCTAAGGACCTCAAAAATGACAATTGTTGAAATGTGTGCAAATCTGGACAGTTTTGTGCAATCCCACTGTTTTGGCTATAACTATTGATCTCGAACTCCAAATGATGCAAGGTTTGTTTCTGATTTTATTTCACTTCTTAATCTTTAATTTGACATCTTATTCACTGGAATTGGAGATTGATTGCTTTACTAAATGATTGCGAGAATACAGCCTATTGCAGTGAGGGTTTCACTTAGTTATATACTTAGAAATTTATTGTAACTTCTCTTGTGGTATTAATTGCTTTGGATTGTGGCATTGGGATGTTGTGTGGACTGTTTTGAGTGCTTGGGGATGTTTGGATTAATTGATGCTTGGCTTGAGATTGATTTTGAGTTGACTTGGGGCTTAATTGCACGGGTAAGCACAAAATGGAAACCCTAGTGACTAGGTGAACTTGCTGAGTGTTGAACCTTTGAATATTGAGTGCAATTATATGTTTAGTAGGCTGCCCGTAGTTGCCTTATAGCCCTAAATGTGATATTGATTCGTTGCATGTTGACAAATAGGCCTTTCTTGCATCCGAGCCCACGTAGATGTTGTTGCATGTTGAATAATCTTAATATTTGATTACGTGGACTTTGAAATGAGTTATATGATTTGATTTACATGTGTTACATGGCTGCCCGTTTAATGTTCATATAACTCCATATGCTTTCAAGTAAAATTACTTGTCTATTCGTGCCTCGCTTGTTTACTTGTCAATGTGCAATCTTATGATTGTCCGGAGGCAACCTACTTTGTTGTCCTCCTAATGTGATATATTAAATTTCATAAATGTGCATTGCATACAAGGTTGCAACCTTTCAGTTTGGCGTGGTAGCGATCACGCACACCGGGCGGCATCGGGCTTGCCGGTGCACCCGTGACTACCACTGTCCAATTCCCTCTCTTGCTTGGGGGCTAGACTTCCTCGGAGAGTTGGGTCGTAGAATTTTGGGGTACATCCGGAGTACACCCAGTTGGCGTGTTAAGGGGATGATTTGAAGTCGGCCGTAACCACTGAGAGCAAAAGCTCACCGTATCCTTTTTCTATATGTATCAGTCCTCTCGCTTGGTTCCTGGAGAACCTCGGGGAGGAAAGACTGGTAATTGTGTTCCTTTACCTTATATTATTGTTATGTACTTAATTGTATTATATTAATGCTTGCAAAATGATTTTCATAAGTTGAACCGGAAAATGAGTTTCAAAACCTATCTCTCGTTCCCCCTCGCTGAGTTCATAAAGACTCACCCTCTTTTATCATCTCAGGTGAAGATGATCAAGAACAGGTACCTGAGGACGATGTGCCTAACGATGATTCCTTGGAGTGATTGCCTGTCCTATGTGCCTTGCGTGATTATGGCTATTTGTGAACTATGCTACTTGAAGACTATTTCCTTTTTTTTATGTTGCTTGATGTGTAATGTAAAAGACCCCTGTTGTAATTTGGGGTATAAATTTGGTTAGGTGCCCCCATCGTAGAGCTCTCATAGAGCTTTCCAACTGTATGTTGTGCGACGCGTAACTCCTTACGGATCAAAAGTTAAGGGCACCGAAGCAACGGATACCTGGTCACAAGCCCCACGCCATCTGCTTGCGGGCCTAGCCTCTAAGTGAAGTAAAGTTGTCCTGCACAAGGTGCCCCGGAATTCGGTAATAGAAATGTGTTGGATTAGGTTGTTGTCCTTTTCGCAGCTCACGATGTATGATCCGGGTCGAAAAAACAGCGCAAAAGAAGAAAAGTGTAGCGAAACTTATGAAAATGTTCGATTTTGGGCTCTGAAAACAGGCATAGCCGAGCAAGCTTGGTGCCACCGTCGTAGAGCTCTCAGAGAGCTTTCCAACAATATGCTATGCGTTGCGTAATTCCTTACGAATCAAACGGTATAGGCATCGGAGCGACGGATACCTGGTCACAAGCCCCACGCCCTCTGTTTGCTGACCCAGCCTCTATGTGAAGTGAAGTTTTCTTGCCCACAGTGCCCTGTGATTCAGTAATAGAAATGTGATGGATTATGTTGTCGTCCTTTTTGCGGCTCACGACGTACGATACGGGTCAGAAAAACAGTGCAAAAGAAGAAAAGTGTCCCAAAACTAATGAAAACATTTGATTTTGGGCTCCGAAAATAGGCGCAGCCGAGCAGGCTGGGTGCCCCCGTCGTCGAGCACTTTGAGAGCTTTCCAACGGTGTACTATGCGCCGCGTAACTCCTTACGGATCAAAAGTTATAGGCACCGGAGCGACAACTACCTAGTCACAAGCCCCACACCCTCGGTTTACGGGCCCAGCCTCTACGTAAAGTGAAGTTTTCTTGCCCAATGTGTCATGCAATTCGATAATAGAAATGTGATAGATTAGGTTGTCGTCCTTTTCGTGGCTCACGACGTATGATCCGGGACGAAAAAACATCGCAAAAGAAGAAAAGTGTCCCAAAACTGATGAAAATGTTCGATTTTGGGCTCCGAAAAGGGGCACAGCCGAGCAAGCTTGTTGCCCACATTGTAGAGCTTTCGGAGAGCTTTCCAACGGTATGCTATGCGCCACGTAACTCCTTACGAATCAAAAGTTATAGGTACCGGAGCGACGGATACTTGGTCATAAGCCCCACGCCCTCTGTTTGCGGGCCCAGCCTCTACGTGAAGTGAAGTTGTCTTGCCCAAGGTATCATGGGATTCGATAATAGAAATGTGATAGATTAGGTTGTCGTCCTTTTCGCGGCTCATGACGTATGATCCGGGAAGGAAAAATAGCACAAAAGAAGAAAAGTGTCCCAAAACTTATGAAAATGTTCAATTTTAAGCTTCGAAAATAGGCACAACCGAGCAAGCTAGGTGCCCCCATCGTAGAGCTCTCAGAGTGCTTTCTAATGGTATGCTGTGCGCCGCGTAACTCCTTACGGAGCAAAAGTTATGGGTACCCGAGCGACGGATACATGGTCACAAGCCCCACGCCCTCTATTTGCGAGCCCAACCTCTAGGTGAAGTGAAGTTGTCTTGCTTGAGGTACCGTGTGGTTCAGTAATAGAAATGTGATGGATTAGGTTGTCGTCCTTTTCGCGGCACACGACATATGATCCGGGAAGGAAAAATAGCGCAAAAGAAGAAAAGTGTCCCAAAACTTATGAAAATGTTCAATTTTAGGCTTCGAAAATAGGCGCAACCAAGCAGGCTAGGTGCCCCCATCATAGAGCTCTCAGAGTACTTTCCAATGGTATGCTGTGCGCCGCGTAACTCCTTGCGGAGCAAAAGTGATGGGCACCGGAGCGACGGATACCTGGTCACAAGCGCCACGCCCTCTGTTTGCGGGCCCAGCCTCTACATGAAGTGAAGTTGTCTTGCCCAAGGTGCCATGGGATTTGATAATATAAACGTGATGGAATAGGATGTCGTCCTTTTCGCGGCTCACGACGTACGATCCGAGATGGAAAAATAGCATAAAAGAAGAAAAGTGTCTCGAAATTGATGAAAATGTTTGATTTTAGTCCCAAAAAATAGGCGTAGCCGAGCAGGCTAGGTGCCCTCGTCGTAGAGCTCTCAGAGAGCTTTCCAACGTTATGCTGTGCGCCGCGTAACTCCTTACGGATCAAAAGTTAAGGGCACCGGAGCAACGGATACCTGGTCACAAGTCCTACACCCTCTATTTGCGGGCCCAGCCTCTACATGAAGTGAAGTTGTCTGGCGCAAGGTACCGTGGGATTCGGTAATAGAAATATGATGGATTAGGTTGTCGTCCTTTTCGCGGCTCACGACGTACGATACGAGACCGAAAAACAGCACAAAAGAAGAAAAGTGTCCCGAAACTGATGAAATGTTCAATTTTGGGCTCCAAAAGTAGGGGCAGCCAAGCATGCTTGGTGCCGCCATCGTAGAGCTCTCGGAGAGCTTTCCAACGGTATGCTGTGCGCCGCGTAACTCTTTACGGATCAAAAGTTATAGGCACCGGAGCGACGGATACCTGGTTACAAGCCTTACGCCCTCGGTTTGTAGGCCCAGCCTCTACGTGAAGTGAAGTTGTCTTGCCCAAGGTACCTTGGGATTCGATAATAGAAATGTGATAGATTAGGTTGTCATTTTTTTCTTGGCTCACGAAGTACGATCCGGGACAAAAAAATAGCGCAAAATAAGAAAAGTGTAGCAAAACTTATGAAAATGATCTATTTTGGGCTCCGAAAATAGGCCCAGCTGAGCAAGCTTGTAGCCCCCGTCGTAGAGCTCTCCGAAAGCTTTCCAACGGTATGCTGTGCGTGGCGTAACTCCTTACGGATCAAAAGTTATAGGCACCGGAGTGACGGTTACCTAGTCATATGCCCCATACCCTCGGTTTGAGGGCCCAGCCTCTACGTGAAGTGAAGTTGTCTTGCCCAATGTGCCATGTTATTCGGTAATAGAAATATGGTGGATTAGGTTGTCGTCCTTTTCAGGGCTCACGACGTACGATCCGGGTCAAAAAAACAACGCAAAAGAATAAAAGTGTCCCGAAACTAATGAAAACATTCAATTTTGGGCTCCGAAAACAAGCGCAGTCGAGCAGGCTTGGTGCCCCCGTCATAGAGCTCTCGGAGAGCATTCCAACGGTTTGCTATGCGCCGCGTAACTCCTAACTGATCAAAAGTTATTGGCATCGGAGCGACGGATACCTGGTCACAAGCCCCACGCCCTCGGTTTGTTGGCGTAGCCTCTACTTGAAGTCAAGTTGTCTTGCCCAATGTGTCATGCGATTCGATAATATAAATGTGATAGACTAGGTTATCGTCCTTTTCGCGGCTCACGACGCACGATACTGGACGGAAAAACTACGTAAAAGAAGATAAGTGTGCCGAAATTGATCAAAACGTTCAATTTTTGGCACCGAAAATAGGCACAGCAGAGCAGGCTTGGTGCCCCCATCGTAGAGCTCTCGGAGAGCTTTCCAATAGTATGCTATGCGCCGCGTAACTCCTTACGGATCAAATGTTATGGGCACCGGAGCGACGGATACCTGGTCACAAGCCCCACACCCTGTGTTTGCGGGCCCAGCCTCTACGTGAAGTGAAGTTGTCTTGTACACGGTGTCATATGATTCGGTAATAGAAATGTGATGGATTACGTTGTCGTCCTTTTCGCGGCTCACGACGTACGATCCGGGTCTGAAAAATACCAGAAAAGAAGAAAAATGTCCCAAAACTATTGAAAACATTCGATTTTGGGCTCCGAAAATAGGTGCAGCCGAGTAGGCTTGGTGCCCCCGTCGTAGAGCTCCCGGAGAACTTTCCAACGATATGCTATGCCCCGCGTAACTCCTTACTGATCAAAAGTTATAGGCACCAGAGCGATGGATACCTCGCCACAAACCCCATGCCCTCAGTTTACGGGTCCAGCCTCTACTTGAAGTGAAGTTGTCTTGCCCAATGTGTCATGCAATTTGATAATAGAAATGTGATAGATTAGGTTGTCGTCCTTTTCGCAGCTCATGACGTACGATCCGAGACGGAAAAAAAGCGCAAAAGAAGAAAAGTATAGCTAAACTTATGAAAACATTCGATTTTGGGCTCCGAAAAAAGGCACAACTGAGCAAGCTTGTTGCCCCCGTTGTAGAGCTCTCGGAGAGCTTTCCAACGCTATGCTGTTGTAAGAATATAACCAATTTCCCAGAAACGTCTTAACAGCAATCAAGTAGAAAGACAACACTACTCGTTATAACAATTCAATATAACACTTACAAGATAATTGTCCCATCGTGCGCTCTCAAGATTAGAGCTTCAATGGCGTCTGGACTTACAAGAAGAATACAAGAAAGAAAGACTAACTTAGGATTGTGTTTGGAGTTGTGTTGTGGATGAAAATGATGAACTAATGCATGCCTATTTATAGAATTCAGCTAGCCCGCCATAGGAGACTTTCCTATCAAACATTTCAATCTTGGTTGGCTTTACCAACCATGTTCAAAGTATTAGCCACCCATATTTATCACATGGGTGGCTACAATTGACCACATGGGTGGCTAGCATCCAAGTCAACTTCTAGGAAGTTTCCTTTGGTCAAATTGGCTAACTTTAGCATTGCATCAATCCGACGTCATTTTAGGTAATTCCAAATTCCCGAACTTCTTTCTTGTAGCCATCGCGATCTCTTTTAATCTCATCAACGTTTAAGTCGGAATCATTAATTTATGCTACCATATAATTAACGATACTTATTATGAAGAGGTGGATATTGACATATATCAATACCCCTCCCCCCCTCAATGTTCACCTCATGTTGACTAAACTATTGGGCCAACACCCAATGTTTAAAGATGCTTGCTCAATTGGATGCTCCCTAACGCTTTAGTGAAGATATCTGCACAATTATCTTCTGAAGGGCAGTACTCCATGTATATTTCACCTTCCTCGATCAGTTCCCTCACATAGTGATACTGAATCTCTATGTGTTTTGTTATAGCATGAAATACCGGATTCTTTGACATGGTTATATAACTCTGACTGTCACATTTCAACATTGTTGCTTCCTCTATTGGAATGCCAATATCAGTCATGATGCGTCGTAGCTAGATAGCTTCATAGGATGCTACACAAGTAGCCTTGTATTCTGCCTCCGTTGATGAAAGTGCAACGGTGGGTTGCTTCTTACTAGCCCATGAGATGATTCCACCACCGAATGTGAATACATAACCTGTAACAGATTTTCTTGAGTCAATATCAACAGCCCAGTCTGAGTCACAGTACCCAGATAAAGTATCTCCAGACTTGTATGATATCCCATACTCCAACGTGCCTTTGAGATATTTGAGGATCTGCATCCCTGCTTGCCAGTGATTTTGTTTCGGTTTATTTGAAAACCGACTGAGAACTCCCATAGCATAACTAATATCAGGTCTTGTGTTACAAAGGAAGATTAAACTTCCCACCAACCTTCGTAGAGCTTGTTATCAACTTGTTCTGAAGGATCGTCAATTGATAACTTTGTATTCACTTCCATCGGGGTGACAACTGGTTTGCACTCGGACATACCAAATGCAGTCAGAAGCTCACGAACATATCGTTGCTGCGAGATGAAGAGAGTATGAGGTTTTTGCCATACCTCGATTCCCAAGCAATAATGAAGAAGACCAAGATTTGTCATTTCAAATTCTTGGCTCAACCATTCTTGCGTCTTCTGAATATTATCTTCATGGTCACCAGTGATTACAAGATCCTCCACATATAGGAGTACAGTTACCTTCTTTCCTTGTTCACTTAGAACATACAAGTTGGCCTCTGATTTGCTTCTACAGAAAACATGTTGCAAGAAGAAAGAGTCTATACGTTTGTACCAAGCTCGTGGTGCTTGCTTTAACCCATATAAAGCCTTTTTCAATTTACAGACTTTTTCTTCTTCACCTGGTATTTGAAAGCCAGGGGGTTGTGCAACGTAGACTTCTTCTTCAAGTTGCCCATTAAGAAAAGCTGACTTGACATCCATTTGATGTACAATCCATTCATAATGCGCGGCAGCTGCAACAACTAGCCTGATTGTTGACATTTTTGCTGTTGGAGCAAAGGTTTCATATACATCGAAACCTTCGACTTGCGAAAATCCTTGTGCTACAAGGCGTGCCTTGTATTTTTCAAGACTTCCATCTGCCTTGTACTTCACTTTCCAGATCCATTTGGTGCCAATAATTTTTCTGTTCGGTGGCTTTTCAACGATCTCCCAAGTATCATTTTTCATGATACTATCATACTCGGCTTGCATAGCTGCTCTCCAATTTGGATCTGACATGGCTTCCTCCACAGTTACCGGTTCTTTTACCGTCTTGATGATTTGGGTCATCAAAGCCATGTTTACTAGTTGTTGTCCTGATCTGTTATGCTCCTCTATTCTCTTTGATCGTCTTAGTCCATCAGGACGTGGACTATCATCAGTAATTCCTGGATTTCTTCCATCAAAGAGCTGTTGGAACCACTTCGATTGTGGCTTCCTTGTGGGTACAACAGGTTGGTCTTCAGTCTCCTCATCATTAGAGACTTCTTCATTGTTCAACGGTCGTTGTTCAGGCACTTGGTGGATTACTTCATCGGTTGATGACAAAATGGCAGGACCGCTATCCTCCATCGAGTGTGGTCTTTCATTAAACACCACATCTCGGCTTATGATCACCTTCTTGGCCTCTACATCATAGAGTCTGTATGCTTTAGACTCTTCACTATATCCCAAGAAAATGCCCTTCTTGCTCTTGTCATCCAATTTCTTTCGATTTTCATTTGGAATGTGTACAAAACACTCACACCCAAATTTTCTTAAATGAGACACAGAAGGTTTCGTACCATAATAAGCCTTATTAGGAGTCTTATCGTTGAGTGCCCTGGTTGAGCACCGATTGAGGATGTATACCGCTGTGTTGACTGCTTCAGCCCAGAATGTGTCAGGTAGGCCAGCACCTTTCAACATGCATCGAGCCATTTCTACAATTGTTCGATTTCTTCGTTCCACAACTCCATTTTGTTGTGGTGTGTATGGAGCAGTCAATTGGCGCTTAATCTCAAGCTTGTTGCAGTAGTTGGTGAACTCTGTAGAACAGAATTCCCCCCCACGATCGGTACGAAGTTTCTTCAACTGAGTTGTGTTCTCATTTGTCATAAGTTTGTGCCACACTTTAAATTTTTCAAGAGCATCAGCCTTGTCCCGAAGGAAGTACACCCACATCTTCCTACTATAATCGTCGACTAACAGCATAAAGTAGGAAGATCCTCCCAACGCCGTTGTAGTCATTTTTCCGCAGAGGTCAGCATGTACCAACTCTAGAGGAGCCTTTGATCGGTTATGACTCTCTTTGGGAAATGACTGTCTATGTTGCTTGCCCAGCATACAAGCTTCACATGGTCCTTCAATTTCTTCAATTGAAGGCAAGTCGGCCACCATCTTCTTCTTTTGCATTTCCTTTAACACAGGATAGGAAATGTGCCCGAACCTTTCATGCCAAAGTTGACTTGTTTTGGCATCCACGACAGCAGAAAGAGAGCTGATTTCGTAAAGATTATTTTTGCGAATACCTTTACTTACGATATTTTGATCCTTGTCAAGAATCAAAGCTTCCGTCTTCTTGAACCGCACTTCTAGATCATTATCTGTAATAGCAGCTACAGATAGCAAATTTCTGGTGATCTGGGGTACAAAGAGTACGTTGGATAGCTTCTTGCTTCCTCCATCTTTAGACACGAGCGAGATGGCTCCAGTGCCCTCAACGGGACACCTCGCATTATTCCCGATGATAACATTCATTGGTTCTTGTAGAGGTTTTATGGAGTCATATAACTCCTTCTTGCTGGTCATGTGTCAGGAAGCTCCACTATCTAACACCCATGCACTTGTTTGATGTACATGTGTGCTAGTACACGTTTCCTCCGATACATCTGTTACAGTAAACAAATGCACTTCTGTTTTAGCCGTATTGGCAGATTCTGTATTTCTCCAATTTGGCTTTAAAGTTCCGTTCTTCTCGTCATGGATTCGTTTCCTGCAATCTTTGATAGCATGACCTTTCTTATTGCAGTAGTAGCACGATCCAGAGAACGTTTTCTTCTTTGCTTTCTTCTTTTCTTCTTGGTTACTCCTCGCCTTGGCTGTAAAAGCAGAGTCAAGTTGATTTTTTCTGCTCATCAGCCTCATCTCCTCCTCCATCAACATGGCAGTGAATTCTTCAAACGTCAAAGGAGGAATGCGAACTTGTGTATTGAGTGCTGTCACAAGGCCGTCAAATTTTGGAGGCAACACTCTAATGCACCTTCGAGCTAGTTCCTCAGTTGATTTGGCAATACCAACTGCAGCCATTTGATCACGTAGGTTTTTCATCCTATTGATAAATGACTCAACTGCTTCATCTTCACTTAATCTCTCAGCAGCTAACTGATTCTCCAAGTTCTGAATGCGAGTCTGGTTCCTTGTTTCATACTGATTTCTCAGTATGTTCCAAGCTTCAGTTGCCTTGGTTGTGTGTTGAATTAGAGTAAGGACAGAATCCTGAACACTTGTTACAATTGCACAAAGTGCATCAGCATTTCGTCTCCTCCATTCTTTGACAAGCTGAGGATCTGGAGGTGTGACCTTTTTTGTGTCATCTTCAGCACGGACTGCAACTGGTTCTGTATCTGTGCCTAACACTGTATCAAGGAGTTCGTAAGAGTCCAGAACTGTGGTGATTTTGAACTTCCACAAAAGATAGTTCGTGCCATCAAGCTTTCCTTCTGTGAAGGTAGGGGGACAGATACGAATTGTCAGTACTAAACCGGAACTAGAACTGGTAGAAGAAGAACTAGCACCTTGAGTAGTCATAGTTGTTGAGCTTTACTAGACAAGATTGTTGTTAAGAGCCCCTTAAGCTCTTGATACCATGTAAGAATATAACCAATTTCCCAGAAACGTCTTAACAACAATCAAGTAGAAAGACAACACTACTCGTTATAACAATTCAATATAACACTTACAAGATAATTGTCCCACCGTGCGCTCTCAAGATTAGAGCTTCAATGGCTTCTGGACTTACAAGAAGAATACAAGAAAGAAAGACTAACTTAGGATTGTGTTTGGAGTTGTGTTGTGGATGAAAATGATGAACTAATGCATGCCTATTTATAGAATTCAGCTAGCCCGCCATAGGAGACTTTCCTATCAAACATTTCAATCTTGGTTGGCTTTACCAACCATGTTCAAAGTATTAGCTACCCATATTTATCACATGGGTGGCTACAATTGACCACATGGGTGGCTAGCATCCAAGTCAACTTCTAGGAAGTTTCCTTTGGTCAAATTGGCTAACTTTAGCATTGCATCAATCCGACGTCATCTTAGGTAATTCCAAATTCCCGAACTTCTTTCTTGTAGCCATCGCGATCTCTTTTGACCTCATCGACGTTTAAGTCGGAATCATTAATTTATGCTACCATATAATTAACGATACTTATTATGAAGAGGTGGATATTGACATATATCAACAGTAACTCCTTACGGATCAAAAGTTATGGGCACCGGAGTGACGGATACCTGGTCACAAGCCCCACGCCCTCTGTTTGCGGGCCCAGCCTCTACGTGAAGTGAATTTGTCTTGCCCAAGATACTGTATTATACGGTAATAGAAATGTGATGGATTAGGTTGTCGTCCTTTTCGCGGCTCACGACGTACGATCCGGGTCAGAAAAACAGTGCAAAAGAAGAAAAGTGTCCCGAAACTAATGAAAACATTCGATTTTGTGCTCCGAAAATAGGTGCAGCCTAGCAGCCTGGGTGCCCACGTCGTAGAGCTCTTGGAGAGCTTTCCAATGGTATGCTATGCGGCGCGTAACTCCTTACGGATCAAAAGTTATAGGCATCGGAGCGATGGAAACCTGGTCACAAGCCCTACGCCCTCGGTTTACGGGCCCAGCATCTGCGTGAAGTGAAGTGTCTTGCCCAAGCTGCTTTAGGATTCGGTAATAGAAATGTGATGGATTATGTTGTCGTCCTTTTCGCGGCTCACGACGTATGATCCGGGATGAAAAAACTGCGCAAAAGAAGATAAGTGTCCCGAAATTAATCAAATCGTTCAATTTTGGGCTCCGAAAACAGGCACAGCCGAGTAGGCTTGGTGCCGCTATCGTAGAGCTCTCAGAGAGATTTCTAATGATATGCTATGCGCCGCGTAACTCCTTACGGATCAAAATTTATGGGCACCGGAGCGACAGATACTTGGTCGTAAACCCCACGCCCTCTATTTGCGGGCCCAGCCTCTACGTGAAGTGAAGTTGTCTTGCCCACAGTGCCATGTGATTAGTTAATAGAAATGTGATGGATTACGATGTTGTCATTTTCGTGGCTCACGACGTACGATCTGGGTCAAAAAAATGGTACAAAAGAAGAAAAGTGTCCCGAAACTAATGAAAATATTCAATTTTGGAATCCAAAAACAGGCGCAGCCGAGCAGGCTGGGTACCCCCATCGTAGAGCACTCGGAGAGCTTTCCAACGGTATGCTATGCACCGCGTAACTCCTTACGGATCAAAAGTTATAGGCACTAGAGCGACGGATACGTAGTCACAAGCCCCACGCCCTCAGTTTACAGGCCCAGCCTCTACATGAAGTGAAGTTGTCTTGCCCAAGGTGCCATGGGATTTGGTAATAGAAATGTGATAGATTAGGTTGTCGTCCTTTTTGCTGCTCACGATGTACGATCCAGGACGGAAAAACTTTGCAAAAAAAGGTAAGTGTCCCGAAACTGATGAAAACGTTCAATTTTGGGCTCCAAAAATAGGCACAGCCGAGTAGGCATGGTGCCCCCGTCGTAGAGCTCTCGGAGAGCTTTCCAATGGTATGTGATTCGGTAATAGAAATGTGATGGATTACGTTGTCGTCCTTTTCGTGGCTCACGACGTACGATCCGGGTCGGAAAAACACCGGAAAAGAAAAAAAGTGTCTCGAAACTAATGAAAACATTCGATTTTGGGCTCTGAAAACAGGCGCAGCCGAGCAAGCTTGGTGCCTCCGTCCTAGAGCTCTCGGAGACCTTTCCAACGGTATGCTATGCACCGCGTAACTCATTACTAATCAAAAGTTATAGGCACCGGAGCGACTGATACCTGGTCACAAGCTCTTCGCCCTCGGTTTACGGGCCCAACCTCTACGTGAAGTAAAGTTGTCTTGCCCAATGTGTCATGCGATTCGATAATAGAAATGTGATATATTAGGTTGTCGTCCTTTTCGCGTCTCGCGACGTACGACCCGGGACGGAAAAACAGCGCAAAAGAATAAAAGTATAGCGAAACTTATGAAAACGTTCCATTTTGGGCTCCAAAAATAGGCACAGACGAGCAGGCTTGGTGCCCTTGTTGTAGAGCTTTCGGAGAGCTTTCCAACGATATGTTGTGCGCCACGTAACTCCTTACGGATCAAAAGTTATGGGCACCAGAGCGACGGATACCTGGTCACAAGCCCAACGCCCTCTGTTTGTGGTCCCAGCCTCTACGTGAAGTGAAGTTGTCTTGCCCAAGGTGCCATGGGATTCAATAATAGAAATGTGATAGATTAGGTTGTCGTCCTTTTCGCGGCTCACGACGTACGATCCGGGATAAAAAAAATAGCGCAAAAGAAGAAAAGTGTAGCGAAACTTATGAAAACGTTCGATTTTGGGGGCTCAAAAACAGGCGCAGTTGAGCAGGCTGTCTACCCCAATCGTACAGCTCTCATAGAGCTTTACAGCGATATGCTGTGCGCCGCGTAAATCCTTACAGATCAAAAGTTATAGGCACCGGAGTGACGGATAGCTGGTCACAAGCCCCACGACCTCTGTTTACGGGCCCAGCCTCTACGTGAAGTGAAGTTGTCTTACCCAAGGTACCGTGTGATTCGATAATAGAAATATGATAGATTAGGTTGTCGTCCTTTTTTGGGCTCACTACGTACGATCCAGGACGGAAAAACTGCGCAAAAGAAGATAAATGTCCTAAAACTGATGAAAAGGTTCAATTTTGTGCTCCGAAAGTAGGCGCAGCCGAGCAGGCTGGGTGCCCCCGTCATAGAGCTCTCAGAGAGCTTTCCAATGGTATGCTATGCGCCGCGTAACTCCTTACGGATCAAACGTTATGGGCACCGGAGACGGATACCTTGTCACAAGCCCCACGCCCTCTGTTTGCGGGCCCAGCCTCTACGTGAAGTGAAGTTGTCTTGCCCAAGGTATCGTTTGATATGGTAATAGAAATGTGATGGAATAGGATGTCGTCCTTTTCGCAGCTCACGACGAACGATCCGGGACAGAAAAATAGCGTAAAAGAAGAAAAGTGTCTCGAAATTGATGAAAATGTTCAATTCTAGGCTCAAAAAATATTGCAGCCGAGCAGGCTTGGTGCCCTCGTCGTAGAGCTCTCAAAGAGCATTCCAACGGTATGTTGTGCGCCGCGTAACTTCTTACGGATCAAAAGTTAAGGGCACCGGATCAACGGATACCTGGTCACAAGCCCAACGCCCTCAATTTGCGGGCCCAACTTCTACTTGAAGTAAAGTTGTCTTGCGCAAGGTGCCGTGGGATTCGGTAATAGAAATGTGTTAGATTAGGTTGTCGTCCTTTTCGAGGCTCACGACGTACGATACGGGACGGAAAAACAGTTCCAAAGATGAAAAGTGTCCCAAAACTGATGAAAAAGTTCGATTTTAGGCTCCAAAAACAGACGCAGCCGAGCAGGCTTGCTGCCCCCATCGTAGAGCTCTCGGAGAGCTTTCCAACGGTATGTTGTGCATCGCGTAATTCCATACATATCAAAAGTTATGGGCACTAGAGCGACGGATACATGGTTACAAGCCCCATGCCCTCTGTTCGCGGGCCCAGCCTCTACGTGAAGTGAAGTTGTCTTGCCCAAGGTGCTGTGGGATTCGATAATAGAAATGCGATGTATTAGGTTGTTGTCCTTTTCGCGGCTCACGACGTACGATCCGGGATGGAAAAACTACGCAAAAGAAGATAAGTGTCCCGAAACTGATGAAAACGTTCTATTTTGGGCTCCAAAAACAGGCGCAGCTGAGCAGACTTGATACCCCAGTCGTAGAGCTCTCAGAGAACTTTCCAACGGTATGTTGTGCGCCGCGTAACTCCTTAAGGATCAAAAGTTATAGGCACCGGAGCGACGGATACCTGGTCACAAGCCCCACGCCCTCGGTTTGCGGGCCCAGCCTCTACGTGAAGTGAAGTTGTCTTGCCTAATGTGCCATGAGATTCGGTAATAAAAATGTGATGGATTCGATTGTCGTCCTTTTCCCGGCTCACGACGTACGATCCGGGATGGAAAAACAGCGCAAAAGAAGAAAAGTATCCTAAAACTGATGAAAACGTTCGATTTCGTTCTCCAAAAATAGGCACAGTCGAGCAGGCTTGCTACCCCCATTGTAGAGCTCTTAGAGAGCTTTACAACGATATACTGTGCGCCGCGTAACTCCTTACGGATCAAAAGTTATAGGCACCGGAGTGACGGATACCTGGTCACAAGCCCCACGCCCTCGGTTTGAGGGCCCAACCTCTCAGTGAAATGAAGTTGTCTTGCCCAAGATACCGTGTGATTCGATAATAGAAATGTGATAGATTAGGTTGTCGTCCTTTTTGTGGCTCACGACGTACGATCCGGGAATGAAAAACTGCAAAAAAGAAGATAAGTGTCCCGAAAATAATGAAAATATTCAATTTTGGGCTCCGAAAATAGGCGCAGCTGAGCAGGGTGGGTGCCCCCATCGTAGAGCTCTCGGAGAGCTTTCCAACGGTATGCTGTACGTCGCGTAACTCCTTACGGATCAAGTGTTATGGGCACTAGAGACGGTGCCCAAGGTTCCGTGCGATTCGGTAATAGAAATGTGATGAAATAGGATGTTGTCCTTTTCACGGCTCACGACGTACGATCCGGGACGGAAAAACGGCGTAAAAGAAGAAAAGTGTAGCGAAACTTATGAAAACGTTCGATTTTGGGCTCCAAAAACAGGTACAGCCGAGCAGGCTTGGTACCCCCGTTGTAGAGCTCTCGGAGAGCTTTCCAACGGTATGCTGTGCGGCCACGTAACTCCTTACGGATCAAAAGTTATCGGCACTGGAGCGACGGATACCTGGTCACAAGCCCACGCCCTCTATTTGCGGGCCCAGCCTCTACGTGTAGTGAAGTTGTCTTGCCCAGGGTACCGTGTTATACGGTAATAGAAATGCGATGGATTAGGTTGTCGCCCTTTTCGCGGCTCACGACGTACGATCCGGGTTAGAAAAATAATGCAAAAGAAGAAAAGTGTCCCGAAACTAATGAAAACAGTCGATTTTGGGCTCTGAAAACAAGCACAGGCGAGAAGGCTGGGTGCCCCCGTCGTAGAGCTCTTGGAGAGCTTTCCAACGGTATACTATGCGCCACGTAACTCCTTACGGATCAAAAGTTATAGGCACCGGAGCGGCGGATACCTAGTCACAAGCCTCACGCCCTCGGTTTACAGGCCCAGCCTCTACGTGAAGTGAAGTGTTTTACCCAAGGTGCCATGGAATTCGGTAATAGAAATGTTATGGATTTGGTTGTCATCCTTTTCGCGGCTCACGACGTACGATCCGGGACGGAAAAACTGCACAAAAGAAGATAAGTATCCCGAAACTGATCAAAATGTTCAATTTTGGGCTCCGAAAATAGGCACAACTGAGCAGGCTTAGTGCCCACGTCGTAGAGCTCTTTGAGAACTTTCCAATGATATGCTATACGCAGCGTAACTCCTTACTGATCAAACGTTATGGTCACCGGAGCGACGGATACTTGGTCACAAGCCCCACGCCCTCTGTTTGCGTGCCCAGCCTCTACATGAAGTGAAGTTGTCTTGCCTATGGTGCCATGTGATTCGGTAATAGAAATGTGATGGATTACGATGTCGTCCTTTTCGCTGCTCACGACGTACGATCTGGGTCAAAAAAATAGTGCGAAAAAAGAAAAGTATCTCAAAACTAATGAAAACATTCGATTTTTGGCTCCGAAAACAGGCACAACAAAATAGGCTGGGTGCCCCCGTCGTAGAGTACTCGGAGAGCTTTCCAACGGTATGCTGTACGCTGCGTAACTCCTTACGAATCAAAAGTTATGTGCACCGGAGCGACGGATACCTGGTCACAAGCCCCACGCCCTCTGTTTGTGGGCCCAGCCTCTACGTGAAATAAAGTTGTCTTGCCCAATGTGCCATGTGATTCGGTAATAGAAATGTGATAGATAAGGTAGTCGTCATTTTCGCGGCTCACGTCGTACGATCCGGGTTAGAAAAACAACGCAAAAGAATAAAAGTGTCCCGAAACTAATGAAAACATTTGATTTTGGGCTCCGAATATAGGCGTAGCTGAGCATGCTTGGTGCTCCAGTCATAGGGCTCTCAGAAAGCTTTCCAACGGTATGCTGTGCGCCGCGTAACTCTTTACGGATCAATAGTTATAGGCACCGGAGCGACGGATACTTGGTTACAAGCCCCACGTCCTCGGTTTGTGGGCTTAGCCTCTACGTGAAGTGAAGTTGTGTTGCCCAAGGTGCCGTGGGATTCGATAATAGAAATGTGATGGATTAGGTTGTCGTCCTTTTCGCTGCTCACGACGTACGATCGGGTATGAAAAACTGAGCAAAAGAAGATAAGTGTCCCGAAATGGATGAAAACGTTCAATTTTGGGCTCCAAAAATAGGCACAGCCGAGCAGGCTTGGTGCCCCCGTCGTAGAGCTCTCGGAGAGCTTTCCAATGGTATGCTATGCGCCCTGTAACTCCTTATGGATCAAACGTTATGGGCACCGGAGCGACAGATACCTGGTCACAAGCCCCATGCCCTCTGTTTGCTGGCTTAGCCTCTACGTGAAGTAAAGTTGTCTTGCCCAACGTGCCGTGGGATTCGATAATAGAAATGTGATGGATTAGGTTGTCGTCCTTTTCGCGGCTCACGACGTACGATCTAGGACCAAAAAACTACGCAAAAGAAGATAAGTGTCCCGAAATTGATGAAAACGTTCTATTTTGGTCTCCGAAAATAGGCGCAGCCGAGAAGGCTTGGGGACCCTGTCGTAGAGCTCTTAGAGAGCTTTCCAACAATATGATGTGCGCCACGTAACTCCTTACGAATCAAATGTAATGGGCACCGGAGCGACGGATACCTGGTCACAAGGCCCACGCCCTCGGTTTGTGGGCCCAGCCTCTACGTGAAGTGAAGTTGTGTTGTCCAATGTGTCGTGGGATTCGGTAATAAAAATGTGATGAATTAGGTTGTCGTCCTTTTCGCGGCTCACGACGTATGATCAGGGACGGAAAAACAGCGCAAAAGAAGAAAAGTGTCCCAAAACTTATGAAAATATTAGATTTTGGGCAACAAAAACAGGCGCAACCGAGCAGGCTTGCTACCCCCATCGTAGAGCTCTCAGTGAGCTTTACAACGGTATGTTGTGCGCTGCGTAACTCCTTACGGATAAAAAGTTATAGGCACTGGAGCAATGGATACCTGGTTACAAGCCCCACGCCCTCGGTTTGAGGGCCCAGCCTCTACGTGAAGTGAAGTTGTTGTGCCCAAGGTACCGTGAGATTCGATAATAGAAATGTGATAGATTAGGTTGTCGTCCTTTTTGTGGCTCATGACGTACGATCTGGGACGAAAAAATTGCGCAAAAGAAGATAAGTGTCCCGAAATTGATGAAAACATTCGATTTTTGGGCTCCGAAAATAGGTGCAGCCGAGCAGGCTTGGTGCTTCCGTCGTAGATCTCTCGGAAAGCTTTCCAATGGTATGCTGTGTGCCACGTAACTCTTTACGGATCAATAGTTATAGGCACCGGAGCGACGGATACCTGGTTACAAGCCCCACGCCCTCGGTTTGCGAGCCCATCCTCTATGTGAAGAGAAGTTGTCTTGCCCAAGGTACCATGGGATTCGATAATAGAAATGTGATAGATTAGGTTGTCATCCTTTTCGCAGCTCACGATGTACGATCCAGGACGGAAAAATAGTGCAAAAGAAGAAAAGTGTAACAAAACTTATGAAAACGTTCGATTTTGGGCTCCGAAAATAGGCGCTACATAGCTGGCTTGCTGCCCCCGTCGTACAGCTCTCGGAGAGCTTTCCAACGGTATGCTGTGCGCCGCGTAACTCCATACGGATCAAAAGTTATAGGCATCGGAGCGACGCATACCTGGTCACAAGCCCCACGCCCTCAGTTTGCGGGCCCAGCCTCTACGCGAATTGAAGTTGTCCTGCCCAATGTGCTATGGGATTCAGTAATAAAAATGTGATGGATTAGGTTGTCGTCCTTTTTGCGGCTCACGATGTACGATCCGAGACGGAAAAACAACGCAAAAGAAGAAAAGTGTAGCGAAACTTATGAAAACGTTCGTTTTTGGGCTCTGAAAATAGTCACTGCATAGCTGGCTTGCTACCCCCGTCGTTGAGCTCTCGGAGAGCTTTCCAACAGTATGCTGTGCGTTGCGTAACTCCTTACGGATCAAAAGTTATAGGCACCGGAACGACGCATACCTGGTCACAAGCCCCACGCCCTCGGTTTGCGGGCCCAGAGTCTATGTGAAGTGAAGTTGTCTTGCCCAATGTGCTATGGGATTCGGTAATAAAAACGAAATGGATTAGGCTGTCGTCCTTTTCGCGGCTCACGACGTACGATCCGAGACAGAAAAACAGTGTAAATGAAGAAAAGTGTCCCAAAACTAATGAAAATGTTCGATTTTGGGCTCCAAAAATAGGCGCAGCCGAGCAGGCTTGCTACCTTCATCGTAGAGCTCTCAGAGAACTTTACAACGGTATATTGTGCGCCGCGTAACTCCTTACGGAACAAAAGTTATAGGCACCAGAGCGACAGATACCTGGTCATAAGCCCCACGCCCTCGGTTTGAGGGCCCAGCCTCTACGTGAAGTGAGGATGTCTTGCCCAAGGTACCATGTGATTCGATAATAGAAATGTGATAGATTACGTTGTCGTTCTTTTTGTGGCTGATGACGTATGATCCGGGACGAAAAAACTGCGCAAAAGAATATAAGTGTCCCAAAACTGATGAAAATGTTCAATTTTGGGCTCCGAAAATAGGTGCAGCTGAGCAGGCTAGGTGCCCCCATCATAGAGCTCTCGGAGAGCTTTCCAACGGTATACTGTGCACCGCGTAACTCCTTACGGATCCAACGTTATGGGCACCGGAGACGGATACCTTGTCACAAGCCCCACACCCTCTGTTTGCGAGCCCAGCCTCTACGTGAAGTGAAGTTGTCATGCCCAAGGTGTCGTGTGATTCGGTAATAGAAATGTGATGGAATAGGATGTTGTCCTTTTCGCAGCTCACGACGTACGATCCGGGACAGAAAAACAGCGCAAAAGAAGAAAACTGTCTCAAAATTGATGAAAATGTTCGATTTTAGGCTCTGAAAATAGGTGCAGCCGAGCAGGATAGGTGCCCTCGTCGTAGAGCTCTCAGAGAGCTTTCCAACGGTATGTTGTGCGCCACGTAACTCCTTACGGATCAAAAGTTAAGGGCACCGGATCAACGGATACCTGGTCACGAACCCAACGCCCTCTGTTTGCGGGCCCAGCTTCTACATGAAGTGAAGTTGTCTTGCATAAGGTGCCATGGGATTTGGTAATAGAAATGTAATGGATTAGGTTGTCGTCCTTTTCGAGACTCACGACGTACGATTTGGGACGGAAAAACAGTGTCAAAGAAGAAAAGTATCCCGAAATTGATGAAAATGTTCAATTTTGGGCTCCAAAAATAGGCGCAACCGAGCATGCTTGGTGCCCCCGTCATAGAGTTCTCGGAGACCTTTCCAACTGTATGTTGTGTGCTACATAACTCCTTACGGATCAAAAGTTATGGGCACTGGAGCGACGGATACCTGGTCACAAGCTCCACGCACACGGTTTGAGGGCCCATCTTCAACGTGAAGTGAAGTTGTCTTGCCCAAGTGCCATGGGATTCGGTAATAAAAATATGATAGATTAGGTTGTCGTCCTTTTTGCGGCTCACGACATACGATCCGGGACGGAAAAAAAGAGCAAAAGAAGAAAAGTGTCCCAAAATTGATGAAAACGTTGATTTTGGGCTCCGAAAATAGGCGCAACCGAGCAGGCTTGCTGCCTCCATCGTAGAGCTCTCGGAGAGCTTTCCAACGATATGCTGTACGCCGCGTAACTCTTTACATATCAAAAGTTATGGGCACCGGAGAGACGGATACCTGGTCACAAGCCCCACGCCATCTGTTTGCAGGCCCAGCCTCTACGTGAAGTGAAGTTGTCTTGCCCAAGGTGCCATGGGATTCGGTAATAGAAATGTGATGGATTAGGTTGTCGTCCTTTTTGCGGCTCACGACGTACGATCCGGGATGGAAGAACTATGCAAAAGAAGATAAGTGTCCTAAAACTGATGAAAATGTTCTATTTTGGGCTCTGAAAATAGGCGCAGCCGAGCAGGCTTGGGGACCCAGTCGTAGAGCTCTCGGAAAGCTTTCCAACGGTATGCTGTGCGCTGCGTAACTCCTTACGAATCAAAGGTTATGTGCACCAGAGCGACGGATACCTGGTCACAAGCCCCACGCCCTCTGTTTGTGGGCCCAGCTTCTACGTGAAGTGAAGTTGTCTTGCCCAAGGTGCCGTGTTATTCGGTAATAGAAATGTGATAGATAAGGTTGTCGTCCTTTTTGCGGCTCACGACGTACGATTCGGGTCGGAAAAACAGCGCAAAAGAATAAAAGTGTCCCGAAACTAATGAAAATATTTGATTTTGGGCTCCGAATATAGGAATAGCTGAGCAAGCTTGGTGCTCCCGTCGTAGGGCTCTCGGAAAGCTTTCCAACGGTATGCTGTGCATCGCGTAACTCTTTACGGATCAATAGTTACAAGCACCAGAGCGACGGATACCTGGTCACAAACCCTAGGCCCTCGGTTTGCGGGCCCAACCTCTACGTGAAGTGAAGTTGTCTTGCCCAAGGTGCCATGGGATTCGATAATAGAAATGTGATAGATTAGGTTGTCATCCTTTTCGCGCCTCACGACGTACAATCCGGGATGGAAAAAATAGCGCAAAAGAAGAAAAGTGTAGTGAAACTTATGAAAATGTTCGATTTTGGGCTCCGAAAATAGGCGCTGCGTAGCAGGCTTGTTGCCCCCGTCGTAGAGCTCTCGGGTTTTCCAACGCTATGCTATGCACTGCGTAACTCCTTACGAATCAAAATTTCTAGGCACCGGAGCGACGGATACCTAGTCACAAGCCCCATGCCCTCAGTTTGCGGGCCCAACCTCAACATGAAGTGAAGTTGTCTTGCCCAATGTGCCGTGGGATTCGATAATAAAAATGTGATGGATTAGGTTGTCGTCCTTTTCACGGCTCACGACGTACGATCCGGGACGTAAAAATAGCGCAAAAGAAGAAAAGTGTTGCAAAATAGATGAGAACGTTCGATTTTGGGCTCCGAATATAGTTGCAGCCGAGCAGGCTTGGTGCCTCCATCATAGATCTCTCGGAGAGCTTTCCAATGGTACACTGTGCGCCGCATAACTCCTTATGGATCAAAAGTTATATGAACCGGATCGACGGATACTTGGTCACATGCCCCACGCCCTCGGTTTGAGGGCCCAGCCTCAACGTGAAGTGAAGTTGTCTTGCCCAAGGTCCCGTGTTATTCGGTAATAGAAATGTGAAAGATTAGGTTGTCGTCCTTTTCGTGGCTCACGACGTACGATCCGGGACGGAGAAACTGCGCAAAAGAAGATAAGTATCCCGAAACTGATGATAACGTTCAATTTTGGGGTCCGAAAATTGGCGCAGCCGAGTAGGCTTGGTGTCCCCATCGTAGACCTCTCGGAGAGCTTTCCAACGATATGTTGTGCGTCGCGTAACTCCTTACGGATCAAAAGTAATGGGCACCGGAGCGACGGATACCTTGTCCCAAGCCCCATGCCCTCTGTTTACAGGCCCAGACACTACGTGAAGTGAAGTTGTCTTACCCAAGGTGCCGTGTGATTCGGTAATAGAAATGTGATGAATTAGGATGTCATCCTTTTCGCGGCTCATGACGTACGATACGGGTGGAAAAAACAGCGCAAAAGAAGAAAAGTATCCCAAAACTTTTGAAAATGTTCGATTTTAGGCTCCGAAAACAAGAGCAATCAGGAAGGCTAGGGGCCCACATCGTAGAGCTCTCAGAGTGCTTTCCAACGGTATGCTGTGTGCAATGTAACTCCTTATGGAGCAAAAGTTATGGGCACCGAAGCGACGGATACCTGGTCACAAGCCCCACGCCCTCTGTTTGAGGGCCCAGCCTCTACGTGAAGTGAAGTTGTCTTGCCCAAGGTGCCGTGTGATTTGGTAATAGAAATGTGATGGAATAAGATGTCGTCCTTTTCGCGGCTCATGACGTACGATCCGGGATGAAAAAATAGCGTAAAAGAAGAAAAGTTTCACAAAACTTATGAAAATGTTCAATTTTGGGCTTCGAAAACAGGCCCAACCGAGTAGGCTAGGTGCCCCTATCGTAGAGCTCTCAGAGAGCTTTCCAATTGTATGATGTGCGCTGCGTAACTCCTTACGGATCAAAAGTTAAGGGCACCGGAGCAACGGATACTTGGTCACAAGCCCCACGCCATCTGCTTGCGCGACTAGCCTCTACGTGAAATGAAGTTGTCCAGCACAAGGTACCTCGGGATTCGGTAATAGAAATGTGATGGATTAGGTTGTTGTCCTTTTCGCGGCTCATGATGTACGATCCGGGTCGAAAAAACAGCGCAAAAGAAGAAAAGTGTAGCGAAACTTATGAAAACGTTCGATTTTGGGCTCTAAAAACAGGCATAGTCGAGGAAACTTGGTGCCCCCGTCGTAGAGCTCTCGGAGAGCTTTCCAATGGTATGCCATGCGCCGCATAACTCCTTACGAATCAAAAGTTATAGGCATCAGAGTGACGGATACCTGGTCACAAGCCCCACGCCCTCGGTTTGCGAGGCAAGCCTCTACGTGAAGTGAAGTTGTCTTGCCCAAGGTGCCATGGGATTCGATAATAGAAATGTGATAGATTAGGTTGTCGTCCTTTTCGCAGCTCACGACGTACGATCCGGGACGGAAAAATAATGCAAAAGAAGAAAAGTGTAGCGAAACTTATGAAAACATTTCATTTTGGGCTCCGAAAATAGGCGCATCCAAGCAGGATTGCTACCCCCGTCGTTGAGCTCCCGGAGAGCTTTCCAACGGTATGCTGTGCGCCGCGTAACTCCTTACCGATCAAAAGTTATAGGCACCGGAGCGACGGATACCTGGTCACAAGCCCCATGCCGTCGGTTTGAGGGCCTAGCCTCTACGTGAAGTGAAGTTGTCTTGCCCAAGGTGCCATGTGATTCGGTAATAAAAATGTGATAGATTAGTTTATCGTCCTTTTTGTGGCTCACGACGTACGATCAGGGATGAAAAAACTGCGCAAAAGAAGATAAGTGTCCCAAAACTGATCAAAACGTTTGATTTTGGGCTTTGAAAATAGGCGCAGCTGTGTAGGATGGGTGCCCCCATCGTAGAGCTCATGGAGAGCTTTCCAATTGTATGATGTGCGCTGCGTAACTCCTTACGAATCAAAAGTTATGGGCACCGGAGCGACGAATACCTTGTCACAAGCCCCACACCCTCTGTTTGCGGGCCCAGCCTCTACGTGAAGTGAAATTGTCTTGCCCAAGGTGCCGTGTGATTCGGTAATAGAAATATGATGGATTAAGTTGTCGTCCTTTTGGCGGCTCACGACGTATGATCCGGGAAGGAAAAATAGTGCAAAAGAAGAAAAGTGTCCCAAAACTTATGAAAATGTTCGATTTTAGGCTCCGAAAATAGGCGCAACCGAGCAGGCTAGGTGCCCCCATCGTAGAGCTCTCAGATTGCTTTCCAATGGTATGTTGTGCGACGCGTAACTCCTTACGGAGCAAAAAGCTATGGGCACCGGAGCGACGGATACCTGGTCACAAGCCCCACGCCCTCTATTTTTCAGGCCCAGCCTCTACGTGAAGTGAAGTTGTCTTGCCCAAGGTGCCATGGGATTCGATAATAGAAATGTGATGGAATAGGATGTCGTCCTTTTCGCAACTCACGACGTACGATCTGGGATGAAAAAACAGTGTAAAAGAAGAAAAGTGTCTCAAAATTGATGAAAATGTTCGATTTTAGGCTCAGAAAATAGGTGCATCAGAGCAGGCTAGGTGCCCTTGTCATAGAGCTATCAGAGAGCTTTCCAACGGTATGCTGTGCGCCGCGTAACTCCTTACGGATCAAAAGTTAAGGGCACCGGAACAACGGATACCTGGTCACAAGCCCTACGCCCTCTGATTGCGGGCCCAGCATCTACGTGAAGTGAAGTTGTCTTGTGCAAGGTGCCATGGGATTCGGTAATAGAAATGTGATGAATTAGGTTGTCGTCCTTTTCGCGGCTCACGATGTACGATACGGGACGGAAAAACAGCGCAAAAGAAGAAAAAATGTCCCGAAACTGAAGAAAATGTTCGATTTTGGGCTCCAAAAATAGGGGCAGCCGAGCATGCTTGGTACCCCAGTCGTGGAGCTCTAGGAGAGCTTTCCAACAGTATGCTGTGCGCTGCATAACTCTTTACGGATCAAAAGTTATAGGCTCCGCAGCGACGGATACTTGGTTATAAGCCCCACGCCCTCAATTTGTAGGCCCAGCCTCTACATGAAGTGAAATTGTCTTGCCCAAGGTGCCATGGGATTCATTAATAGAAATGTGATGGACTAGGTTGTCGTCCTTTTCGCGGCTCACGACGTACGATTCGGGATGAAAAAACAGCGCAAAAGAAGAAAAGTGATACGAAACTTATGAAAACTTAAGTCAACTTCCACTATCAGCATATGAGAATATATACTACTCTACATATTTAATAGTATACCCTTATATCTGAGGAAAGTAGTATGTCTTTAACCTTTATATTTGAACCACAATGAGAAGAACGGTTTAACGGAATCAAAACTTCATGACCATAAAATTGATAACTTAATCATATCGAGCCTTTTCGTTCGTCCTGCACAAATTCACTTACCTGAAAGTCCTAATCCTAACTATCTATGTGTATAAACAGTCATTCACGGTTATATAACATGCACATGTATCAAGGAAGGAGTATAAAAGCATGCATGCATTATCGAGGTCACTAACGTGTCGGTGTGCATGACACATAATACATATGGTCCTCAAAAGCACATAATATTCAATGCTCAAAGCAATTAAAGCACATTAGCACACATTAACACATATAAACAAGACATCATAATTACCTTAGGGCTTCTACCCATGGCCCGAGAGTTGAACCCGACTAATGCCTAGTTACTAAACTAAGCTCTGATACCATTCTAATATAGGGTGTCACTCCTCAACCCGACCTATAGAGGCTAGACTAGGGTATGACCTAAATCATTTATGCTATTTCACGTACTTAGTCATTTGTTATGATTTAACACTTAACGTTGGTCTAGAACCCCAAAAGATTTTTCAAAAAAAATCGGCAGCATAACGGCTGTAGTTAGGACCTTTTAGTTTGACCTAATTTCTAAACGCCTCAATTATTCCAATCATTAATCCAATTCCATTAAGGACTCCTATTTTGTCATCAACTGATATGCCTACTATTTTATCTTGAAAGTCTCGTTTGGTTAATAAGCCTAGGATGATAACTATGTCCTGTTTAATTGTCAATTTCCTATCATGCAAGTACCTATTATCCTTTAGCTTGTGCATGATCACTAGGTGAGATTAAGTAGAGTTACATTATTTACTTCTTCACCTAGCGGTTCAAACGCCTACGATAACTACTAATTAAATTACGAAAGTAAACAACCAAATAAAGAGTTCGTCCGGTTATAATCAGTACAAGCCAAAATTAGACCCAAATTACAACGGGGTCATTTACATCAATAAAATGAACAGTTTGCAATCAAACACAATATCCATATAGCCACCACTTTCAGGCAAAGCACAAAAGCACAAAGTCACTCCAAGGAATCATCAACAAGCACATTTACTTTAGGTACTTGTTCCAAATCTGCTGCACCTGTGACAAAAAAGAGGGCGAGTCCTTATGAACCGGTTAAACTTATGAAAAACCCTTTTTGAAAGCATGACATATAACACAAGTAAGTTTATAACATAATATAAATATAAATGAACACATTTACCTGTCTTTCCTCCTCGAGGTCCTCTAGGAACCAAGCGAGAGTACTTAAACACATAGTGAAAAGGATACAGTGAGCTTTTGCTCTCAAGATCATTTCTGATAATAGTTGTTGCGGCCGACTTGAATCATCCACTTATCACGCCAAATGGGTGTACTCCGGATGTACCCCAAAATCCTACGACCCAACTCTCCGAGGAAGTCTAGCCCCCAAGCGAGATAGGGAATTGGACAATGGTAGTCATGGTTGCACTGGCAAGCCCGATGCCGCCTGGTATACGTGAAACGCTACCACGCCAGAATGAAAGGTTGCAACCTTGTATGCAATGCACATGTATGCCATTTAACATTTCACATTGGGAGGTCAACAAAGTAGGTTGCCTCCGAGCAAGTATATGATCACATTTTGACATATTGGCATATAAGGCATTGTAAGAACATGTAATTATTTCATATATCAATTCAAAAGCAATTAAACTCTCAATGGCAGCCAAGTAACCATGTTCAAATAAGCCATAGCATGTCTTTTAACAATTCACATTAGGAGCTCAACAAAGTAAGTTGCCTCCGAGCAATTATAAGATCGCATATCGATAAGTAAGCTTACAAGGCATGCTTTGACATGTACATTCACTTTGTAAAACACTTAGAAGCATGTGAACATTTAACGGACAGCCAAGTATCACCATATAAAACAAGTCATATAGCTCATTTTAGTTCACATATTAAGTGTTGAGATCATACGAGCATGCAACGACACTTGTACAAGACCGGGTGCAAGAATAGTTCACGTATCAATATGCAATCATCGGGAGTCATGTTTAGAGCTATATGGACAATTACGGGCAGCCTATTAATCTTCCTTAACGTCATTTATAATTCACAAAAGAATGGTTTATGACTCAGGAACCTACAGGGCCATTTGGGTTTACTAGGCCGTGCTCGGGGTCGGTTCCGTTTGCTAAGCACCACAAGCAACTCTTAAACCATTTCAAGCATACTTAACATTTATTAGGCAGCCCACGAATCACACAATTAAACACAATAACCATAGGATCAACACTTAGCGAGTTTTCATAGTCAATAGGGTTTCAATTCATGCTTACATGTGCTATTTAAGCCACAAGTTGTCACGTAATTAAACTCAAGCCATGCATCAATTAATTAAAACACCCTCAAGCATTCAAAACAGTCCATACAACATTCAAATGCCACAATCCCAAGTATTTACTACAACAAGAGAAGTTACAATAATTTTCAAAGCATATCACTAGATGAAAACCTCACTGCAATGGTCTGTTTTCTCACAATCATTGAGACAAGCAAACAATATCCAATTCCAGTGAAAAAAATTTCAAATTAAAGCTTAAGGAGTGAACTAAATCCAGAAACAAACCTCACATCATTTGGAGTTCGGATTCAAGAGTTATAGCCAAAACCGTAAGACTACGCAAAACTGTCCAGATTTGCACAAATTTCAATACTTGTCATTTTTGAGGACATTAGTGTTCGATTTAGCCTTAGTCTATTTCTGACAAAAATGTCCAGAACTGAAAAATATTTAAGAATACCAAATTTCATGCATTTTGTATATCATTTACTAAGTCAAAACTGGTTCATTCTACAAGGACAGTGAACTGCCAAAACCTGCTTCATTTTCCCTGATTTTCCAGATTTGGACACCTTTCGATGTTTTGCCATTTTGGGGACCTTAGATTCAAAATTGGATTTGGCCTATTTCTATGAAAAATTCTCAGAACTGGCAAAAATAGTCACCTACCAATTTTCAAGCATTTTCAACACCATTTACCTGGTCAAATTTACTTCGCTCCAACAAGTCAGAAAACTGCCAATTATACGATTTCAACTATCTTCACATTCTAGCCAAATATCTTGCCATGCATGTTTACAAAAGCTCATGTACACACATATATCACAATTACAGAGGTAAAAATAGACATTTAAAGGCATGCATATGGTTTTTGAAAGTTTTTCAAAAGAGTTTAACCCTCACCTTAGCCTATTGATGGTTAATGATGCACAAACTCTCTTCAAAATGCACAAAGGGAGCTTCTTCCTTGCCTTGGCCAAGAGATATCTTGATTTCCTTTAAATCCCAGCTTAGTTAGCTTATGATTAGTGTGTGCATGTGACTAGAACAAAAAGAAATGGAAGAAAACTATCAAGACTTACCTTAGGCCGAAAATGATGAGTTTTGTGAGCTTGTGTGCGTTTTTGAGTTAGTTGCCTTGCTTGTGCTTGCTATGGCTGAGCTTGGGAGAGCCTTAGAGAGTTTTTTGGAGTCTTGAATGCTCAAGGGGCGGTGATGGTCGAAAATGAGAGAGAAGGAGAGAGAATGAGAGAGTTTGTGAGGAATAGTGAAGTTTTAGTGTATGTGTGTGTGTGTATGCTCGGTTTTGGTGAGTTGAGAGAGCATGTGTGAGATGTTTTTGATGTAAAAATCTGAATTTTAATTGTATTTGGGTTCCTTGGTAAAAAATGAGGGTTAAGGTAGTGTGTGGTGTGTATTTTTTTATGCATTCTTGTGCTTTGTGAGGAATATTGAGTGTTTAAAATATGATTGTTTTTGTTTGTCTATCCTAGGTAGCATAGTGTCTTGTGTTGTCATAGGAATGTTGGGAAATTAGGGAATCTATGTAGAATAAAATATAGGAATGTTTGTTGATGAGTTTGAATTATGAATAGAATAATAGATAGTGGGAAATGTAGGAATAGTTTAGTATTATTTTATTGTTAGTGGAGTTTGTAGAGAATTTGAATTAGGAATATAATATTGGTTAGTGGATTGTGTAGGATTATTTTAGTGTCTAGTGCTTTGTGTAGGATTCTTTCTTGATTAACGTGGTGGCACGGATTCCTAGGTCTAGGGCACGAATTAATAGGTAGACACGAACTACGAGGTAAGACACAAACTTCAAGACTAATGCACGTACTTCAAGACTGATGCACATAATCCTAGGTGAATGCACGTAAACCAATGCAAGTCACGTAATTCAATACAATGCACGCAAATCAAGGCATGACTCTATATCTAGGTTAAGGTACGCAGTTCAAGGTTAGGGCACACGAAACGAGATAACGCATGTACATCGAGGTCAGGGCACGTATATTTAGGTATCGCACGTCAGTCGGGGATTAGGGCACACTATTCTAGGTCAAGGCACATATGACGAGGCATGCACGAAAACCAAGATAGGGCACGTAATCCAAGGTAAGTCATATAATTATGGGTCTATGGTACGCAAATCGAGGTATGACACGTTATTCGGGGTCGGCCTCAGTTCCTCCCCTCCTTAAAAGAATTTCGTCCCAAAATTCATTCTTACTTGTTGATTTCATTTAGACGGATTCTGACCTTTGTTATTTTCCCATTCCGGTTTGTCCCACGTTCTGTGATCTCTCTTACCACAACCAATTCACTTCCTACGTTTCTCCAATCATTTAATTCAGTGTGACCCCTACATTTATAGTTCGTTCCTTTGAACGACTCTATTCTCCATTTGATCTTAAGGTCAAGTTCATTAATTAAGGTTAGAATCTCCATATATAGTCATCAAAGCTGCATCGGTATTCTAACTATATAACTATAACTCCAAAATCATGACTCATGTTGTGTCAATCTTGCATTCATACCTCAAAAGGAATATCACAATAATAACATGATGCTATGGTGTCATACACTAATTTCAAGATGATATGTCTATATCCGATTTATATATCCTACCAACTAGTTTCAAAATTGTTAACACGTAGGACATACACATGTTATGGATTATTTTCACAATACGACCTTATTTTCAGGTTGAACTCACCAAACAAACTAATCCATCTCAAGTCGTCATCTATCGGTAGTATCATAGTTCTTATCTTGAAGGTACATTGGATTAGTAAATCTTCTAATGACTAGTCTCCCGGTTACAGGCTCCTATTCACTAACATCCTTTCCCAGCTTCGTTAACCTTCACGCTCGTAATCAAGGAGAAAGACCATTGAGATTCATTAAACTCGAATTCTAAGGTTTATTAAGTACCACCAACAAATTGCCATTGGAATTGCATGGGTAAACTAATCATGTGGCACTAGTTCAACTTTTCAAGTAAGCTTCATCAGCTTGTGATCCACAATTTATTTCCTTATTCAAATCTCTATTTTCAAGTCACAAGGCTTCATAATTTTCTTTTAATCTTATCCAAAACTCCTAAGACGAATAGTTTCAACCTCAAATAAATTCCACTCATCTCAATCCAAGGTTACGTCATACTTAAGAAGACAATGGTCCTACTCACTTAGCGATCTAGTCATTCCTTTGAACACTTAATGCCCGCCAATATATCTTCAACATTAATGTTACTAAGCTAGGTTCATAGCCATGTAAGTGAGATCAATGTTCCACTAGGTTACCGGCCGTACAACATCAATCCTAGGACTATAAATGGGTACCGAAATGATCTAGCTCATAAGATACTTACCATACTAATCCAAGTAGCTTGTTACACAAAATAACTTCAAGGCTATGTCATCATAAGAATTATAACCACAATCATCCTACAATATAATCTAATAGAATTTCAAAAGTAATCAACCACTCATTTAACTATCACTACAAAATCCACCCTCTATTCAACGACCACGATTCCAAGTCTACCAACCGCTAGTTTCTAGACATGAAATGGTGCACATAAACACGGTTGTCTAACAGCAGTCTCTCGGGTCATCAGGACTCTAATTCGTTTCCATCTTAGCTATATGAAATCTTACTCTCCTCATTTACATGTTCAACTAGCTAAGAACATCAAGACTCATCGACCTTAGGTCCTAGGCTTCACCACGAATCATCATGCATACTTACTATTGGCTATTTAGGATAACTATTCATACCCTAACGACTCCACTTTGCAACCGAATGCTTTAAACTCATTTCCATGGTTTATATATTAGGTCCATCGGTAATACTTAGGGAAATATGCTTCCTAATATCCTTTAGGGTATCCAAATAACGAGTGTATAGAATGACTTGCTTTGCATAATCGCAACTAAGTCCGAGGGGCACCAAATTAATACCATGATTCTTAATATCACCAATATCTAACTTTGGACCTTTAGCAACGTTAGTCATCTAATGCATAATTCAATACCTTACGCTTCTATTTGACCTAACATTTTAGGTGTAGTCTTTCGAACACAAGTTCTAGCTACGTGAATTCCTCAATTCCACATCCCTACATCTTGTTATACTAAAGAATTATCAACCTTGTTAAACTCAGTCTCTGTAGTTGCCTACATGTCTTGAGGTTATCCATTATTAAGTCACTTAAATACACTATCCATGTCTTAATAATCTAACCCCTACAAGTTACTATCATCAACTTCACAAATTCATCTCTTAATTTCTAGGTCATGATCTCAACATTTAGTGAACTTGAAACTCGCTAGTATACACCATATCAGATTCATCAATGCTTAATTCCAATCAAGTAATGATTCAATTGTACGAGTATATTGCTAACTTCTTAGATAATCTATCAAGCCAATTTTAAGATGTGAGAAATGGATTCAAAGAAACCTCCAAGTCAACTTCCACTATCAGCACACGAGAATATATACTACTCTACATATTTAATAGTATACCCTTATATTTGAGGAAAGTAGTATGTCTTTAACCTTTATATTTGAACCACAATGAGAAGAACGGTTTAACGGAATCAAAACTTCATAGCCATAAAATTGATAACTTAATCATATGTATGGGTATTCCAAAGATAAGGGGATAACTTTACCTCAACATTTATACATGTGCTACGCATTTTATATATGCATATACAGTAATACATACGATCTATCGAGTACCTGTGAAGATGCGAGAAATCTATAACCGAGCCTTTTCTTTCGTCCTGCACAAATTCACTTACCTGAAAGTCCTAATCCTAACTATCTATGTGTATAAACAGTCATTCACGGTTATATAACATGCACATGTATCAAGGAAGGAGTATAAAAGAATGCATGCATTATCGAGGTCACTAACGTGTCAGTGTGCATGACATATAATACATATGGTCCTCAAAAGCACATAATATTCAATGCTCAAAGCAATTAAAGCACATTAGCACACATTAACACATATAAACAAGACATCATAATTACCTTAGGGCTTCTACCCATGGTCCGAGAGTTGAACCCGACTAATGCCTAGTTACTAAACTAAGCTCTGATACCATTCTAATATAGGGTGTCACGCCCCAACCCGACCTATAGAGGCTAGACTAGGGTATGACCTAAATCATTTATGCTATTTCACGTACTTAGTCATTTGTTATGATTTAACACTTAACGTTGGTCTAGAACCCCAAAAGATTTTTCAAAAAAAATCGGCAGCATAACGGCTGTAGTTAGGACCTTTTAGTTTGACCTAATTTCTAAACGCCTCAATTATTCCAATCATTAATCCAATTCCATTAAGGATTCCTATTTTGTCATCAACCGATATGCCTACTAGTTTATCTTGAAAGTCTGGTTTGGTTAATAAGCCTAGCATGATAACTATGTCCTGTTTATTTGTCAATTTCCTATCATGCAAGTACCTATTATCCTTTAGCTTGTGCATGATCACTAGGTGAGATTAAGTAGAGTTACATTATTTACTTCTTCACCTAGCGGTTCAAACGCCTACGATAACTACTAATTAAATGACGAAAGTAAACAACCAAATAAAGAGTTCATCCGGTTATAATCAGTACAAGCCAAAATTAAACCCAAATTACAACGGGGTCATTTACATCAATAAAATGAACAATTTGCAATCAAACACAATATCCATATAGCAACCACTTTCAGACAAAGCACAAAAGCACGTAGTCACTCCAAGGAATCATCAACAAACACATTACTTCGGGTACTTGTTCCAAATCTACTGCACCTGTGACAAAAAAGAGGGTGAGTCCTTATGAACTCAGCGAGGGGGAACAAGAGATAACGTTTTGAAATCCTCTTCCGATTAAACTTATGAAAAACCCTTTCTGAAAGTATGACATATAACACAAGTAAGTTTATAACATAATAAAAATGTAAATGAACACATTTACCTGTCTTTCCTCCCCGAGGTCCTCTAGAAACCAAGCGAGAGTACTTAAACACATAGTGAAAAGGATACGATGAGCTTTCGCTCTCAAGATCATTTCTGACAACAGTTGTTGCGGTCGACTTCAATCATCCACTTATCACGCCAAATGGGTGTACTCCAGATGTACCCCGAAATCCTACAACCCAACTCTCCGAGGAAGTCTAGCCCCCAAGCGAGAGAAGGAATTGGATAATAGTAGTCACGGTTGCACCGACAAGCCCGATGCCGCCCAGTGTACGTGAAACGCTACCACGCCAGAATGAAAGGTTGCAACCTTGTATGCAATGCACATGTATGCCATTTAAAATTTCACATTGGGAGGTCAACAAAGTAGGTTGCCTCCGAGCAAGTATATGATCACATTTTGACATATTGACTTATAAGGCATTGTAAGAACATGTAATTATTTCATATATCAATTCAAAAGCAATTAAACTCTCACGGGCAGCCAAGTAACCATGTTCAAATAAGCCATAGCATGTCTTTTAACAATTCACATTAGGAGGTCAACAAACTAGGTTGCCTCCGAGCAATTATAAGATCGCATATCGATAAGTAAACTTACAAGGCATGCTTTGACATGTACATTCACTTTGTAAAATACTTAGGAACGTGTGAACATTTAACGGACAGCCAAGTATCACCATATAAAACAAGTCATATAGCTCATTTTATTTCACATATTAAGTGTTGAGATCATACGAGCATGCAACGACACTTGTACAAGACCAGGTGCAAGAATAGTTCACGTATCAATATGCAATCATCGGGAGTCATGTTTAGAGCTATATGGACAATTATGGGCAGCCTATTAATCTTCCTCAACGTCATTTATAATTCACAAAAAAATGGTTTATGACTCGGGAACCTACGGGGCCATTCGGGTTTACCAGGACGTGCTCGGGGTCGGTTCCGTTTGCTAAGCACCACAAGCAACTCTTAAACCATTTCAAGCATACTTAACATGAATCACACAATTAAACACAATAACCATAGGATCAACACTTAGCGAGTTTTCATAGTCAATAGGGTTTCAATTCATGCTTACACGTGCGATTTAAGCCACAACTTGTCACGTAATTAAACTCAAGTCATGCATCGATTAATTAAAACACCCTCAAGCATTCAAAACAGTCCACACAACATCCAAGTGCCACAATCCTAAGCATTTAATACAACAAGAGAAGTTACAATAATTTTCAAAGCATATCACTAGATGAAAACCTCACTGCAATTGTCTGTTTTCTCACAATCATTGAGATAAGCAAACAATCTCCAATTGCAGTGAACAAAATGTCAAATTAAAGCTTAAGGAGTGAACTAAATCCAAAAACAAACCTCGCATCATTTGGAGTTCGGATTCAAGAGTTATAGCCAAAACTGTGAGACTACGCAAAACTGTTCAGATTTGCACACATTTCAATACTTGTCATTTTTGAGGACCTTAGGGTCAGATTTAGCCTTAGTCTATTTATGTCAAAAATGTCCAGAACTGAAATATCTATAAGAATACCAAATTTCATGCATTTTGGATATCATTTACTAAGTCAAAACTGGTTCTTTCTTCAAGGACAGTGAACTGCCAAAACCTGCTTCATTTTCCCTGATTTTCCAGATTTGGACACCTTTCGATGTTTTGCCATTTTGGGGACCTTAGATTAAAAATTGGCTTTGACCTATTTCTATGAAAAATTCTCAGAACTGGCAAAACTAGTCACCTACCAAGTTTCTTGCATTTTCAACATCATTTACCTAGTCAAATTCACTTCGCTCCAACAAGTTAGAAAACTGCTAATTATACGATTTCACTTATCTTCACATTCTAGCCAAATATCTTGCCATGCATGTTTACAAAAACTCATGTACACACATATATCACAAGTACAGAGGTAAAAATAGACATTTAAAGGCATGCATGTGGTTTTTGAAAGCTTTTCAAAAGAGTTTAACCCTCACCTTAGCCTATTGATGGTTAATGATGCACAAACACTCTTCAAAATCCACAAAGGGAGCTTCTTCCTTGCTTTGGCCGAGAGATATCTTGATTTCCTTTAAATCTCAGCTTAGTTAGCTTATGATTAGTGTGTGCATTTGACTAGAACAAAAAGAAATGGAAGAAAACTATCAAGACTTACCTTAGGTCGAAAATGATGAGTTTTGTGAGCTTGTGTGCATTTTTGAGCTAGTTGCCTTGCTTGTGCATGCTATGGCCGAGCTTGGGAGAGCCTTAGAGAGTTTTTTGGAGTCTTGAATGCTCAAGGGGCTGCGATGGTCGAAAATGAGAGAGAATGAGAGAGTTTGTGAGGAAAAATAAAGTTTTAGTGTGTGTGTGTGTGTGTGTGTGCTCGGTTTTGGTGAGTTGAGAGAGCATGTGTGAGATGTTTTTGATGTAAAAATCTGAATTTTAATTGTATTTGGGTGCCTTGGTCGAAAATGATGGTTACGGTAGTGTGTGGTGTGTATTTTTTATGCATTCTTGTGCTTTATGAGGAATATTGAGTGTTTAAAATATGATTGTTTCTGTTTGTCTATCCTAGGTAGCATAGTGTCTTGTGTTGTCATAGGAATGTTGGGAAATTAGGGAATCTAGGTAGAATAAAATATAGGAATGTTTGTTGATGAGTTTCAATCATGAATATAATAATAGAATGTGGGAAATGTAGGAATAGTTTAGTATTATTTTATTGTTAGTGGAGTTTGTAGAGAATTTGAATTAGGAATATAATATTGGTTAGTGGATTGTGTAGGATTATTTTAGTGTCTAGTGCTTTGTGTAGGATTCTTTCTTGATTAACGTGGTGGCACGGATTCTTAGGTCTAGAGTACGAATTACGAGGTAGATACAAACTACGAGGTAAGACACGAACTTCAAGACTAATGAACGTACTTCAAGACTAATGCACGCAATCCTACGTGAATGCACGTAAACCAATACAAGTCACGTAATTCAATGCAATGCACGCAAATCAAGGCATGACTCTATATCTAGGTTAAGGTACGCAGTTCAAGGTTGGGGCACACAAAATGAGATAACGCACGTACATCGAGGTCAGGGCACGTATATTTAGGTATCGCACGTCAGTCGGGGATTAGGGCACACTATTTTAGGTCAAGGCACATATGACAAGGCATGCACGAAAACCAAGATAGGGCACGTAATCCAAGGTCGGTCATATAATTATGGGTCTATGGCACGCAAATCGAGGTATGACACATTATTCAGGGTCGGGCCTCACATAACTCCTTACGGATCAAAAGTTATAGGCACCGTAGCGACGGATACCTTGTTACAAGCCCCACGCCTTCTGTTTGCGGGCCCAGCCTCTACGTGAAGTGAAGTTGTCTATCCCAAGGTCCCGTGTGATTCGGTAATAAAAATGTGATGGATTAGGTTGTCGTCCTTTTTGCGGCTCACGACGTACGATCCGGGACGGAAAAACAGCGCAAAAGAAGAAAAGTTTCCAAAAACTGATGAAAATGTTGAATTTTGGGCACCAAAAATAGGCACAGTCGAGCATGCTTGGTGCCCCCATAGTAGAGCTCTCGAAGATCTTTCCAACGGTATGCTGTGCGCTGCGTAACTTCTTACGGATCAAATGTTATAGGCACTAGAGCGACGGATACCTGGTCACAAGCCCCACGCACTCGGTTTGAGGGCCCAGCCTCTACATGAAATGAAGTTGTCTTGCCCAATAAGCGGTGGGATTAGGTAATAAAAATGTGATGGATTAGGTTGTCGTCCTTTTCGCGGCTCACGACGTACGATCCGGGACCCAAAAACAGCGCAAAAGAAGAAAAGTGTCCAAAACTGAGGAAAACGTTAGATTTTGGGCCCTGAAAACTGGCACAGCCGAGCAGCCTTACTACCCTCATCGTAGAGCTCTCGGAGAGCTTTCCAACGGTATGTTTTGCGCCGCGTAACTCCTACAGATCAAAAGTTATGGGCATCGGAGCGACGGATACCTAGTCACAAGCCCCACGCCCTCTGTTTGCGGGCCCAGCCTCTACGTGAACTGAAGTTGTCTTGCGCAAGGTGCCGTGGGATTCGGTAATAGAAATGTGATAGATTAAGTTGTCATCCTTTTCGTGGCTCACGACGTACGATCCTGGATGAAAAAACTGCGCAAAAGAAGAAAGTGTCCCGAAACTGATGAAAACGATCGATTTTGTGCTCTGAAAATAGGCGCAGCCCTGCAAGCTTGGTGTGCTCATCGTAGAGCTCTCGGAAAGCTTTCCAACGGTATGCTGTGAGCTGCGTAACTCCTTACGGATCAAAATTTATGAGCATCGGAGCGATGGATACTTGGTCACAAGCCCCACGCCCTCTATTTGCGGGCCCAACCTCTACATGAAGTGAAGTTGTGTTGCCTAAGGTGTCGTGGGATTCGGTAATAAAAATGTGATGGATTAGGTTGTCGTCCTTTTCGCGACTCACGACGTACGATCCGGAACAGAAAAATTACGCAAAAGAAGATAAGTGTCCCAAAACTGATGAAAATGTTCGATTTTGGGATCCAAAAATAGGCACAGACGAGCAGGCTTGGTGGCCCCGTCGTAGAGCTCTCGGAGAGCTTTTCAACGGTTTGCTCTGCGCCGCGTAACTCTTTACGAATCAAAAGTTATGGGCACCAGAGCGACAAATACCTGGTCACAAGCCCCACGCCCTCTGTTTGCGGGCCTAGCCTCAACGTGAAGTGAAGTTATCTTGCCCAAGGTACCATGTGATTCGATAATAGAAATGTGATGGATTAGGTTGTTGTCCTTTTCGAGGCTCACGACGTACGATCCGAGTTGGAAAATTTGAACAAAAGAAGAAAAGTGTCCTGAAACTAATGAAAACATTCAATTTTGGGCTTGAAAAATAGGTGCAGCCGAGCAGGCTTGGTGCCCCCGTCGTAGAGCTCTCGGAGAGCTTTCCAACAGTTTGCTGCGCGCCGTGTAACTCTTTACGAATCAAAAGTTATAGGCACCGGAGCGACGGATACCTGGTTACAAGCCCCACGCCCTCGGTTTGCGGGCCCAACCTCTACGTGAAGTGAAGTTGTCTTGCCCAAGGTGACTTGGGATTCAATAATAGAAATGTGATAAATTAGGTTGTCGTCCTTTTCACTGCTCACGACGTACGATCCGGGACGAAAAAATAGCGCAAATGAAGAAAAGTATCGCGAAACTTATGAAAACGTTCGATTTTGGGATCTGAAAATAGTCGCTACCAAGCAGGCTTGCCGCCCAGTCGTAGAGCTCATTCGGAGAGCTTTCCAACGGTATGCTGAGCGCTACGTAACTCCTTACGGATCAAAAGTTATAGGCACCAGAGCGACAGATACCTGGTCACAAGCCCCACGCCCTCTGTTTGTGGGCCCAGCCTCTATGTGAAGTGAAGTTGTCTTGCCCAATGTGCCGTGGGATTCGGTAATTAAATGTGATGGATTAGGTTGTAGTCCTTTTCGTGGCTGACGACGTACGATCTGGGATGGAAAAATAGCGCAGAAGAAGAAAAGTGGCCCAAAATAGATGAAAACGTTCAATTTTGGGCTCCGAAAATAGGTTCAGCCATGCAGGCTATGTGCCCCCGTCATAGAGCTCTCGGAGAGCTTTCCAACGGCATAGTGTACCCCGCGTAACCCCTTACAGATCAAAAGTTATAGGCACCGGAGCGACGGATACCTAGTCACATGCCCCACGCCCTCGGCTTGAGGGCCCAGCCTCTACGTGAAGTGAAGTTGTCTTGCCCAAGGTGCCGTGTGATTCAGTAATAGAAATGTGATAGATTAGGTTGTTGTCCTTTTCGTGCCTCACGACGTATGATTTGAGGCAGAAAAACTGCACAAAAGAAGATAAGTGTCCCAAAACTGATGAAAATCTTAAATTTTGGGGTCCGAAAATAGACGCAGCCGAGCAAGCTTGGTGCCCCTATCGTAGAGCTCTCAGAGAGCTTTCCAACGATATGTTGTGCGTCGATTAACTCTTTACAAATCAAAAGTTATGGGCACCGGAGCGACGGATACCTTGTCACATGCCCCACGCCCTCTGTTTACAGGCCTAGCCTCTACGTGAAGTGAAGTTGTCTTGCCCAAGGTGCCGTGTGATTCGGTAATAGAAATGTGATGGATTAGGTTGTCGTCTTTTTAGAGGCTCACGATATACGATCTGGGACAGAAAAACTGCGCAAAAGAAGAAAAGTGTCCTAAAACTTATGAAAATGTTCGATTTTAGGGTCTGAAAACAAGTGCAACCGAGCAGGCTAGGGGGCTCCATCGTAGAGCTCTCAAGGGGCTTTCCAACGGTATGCTGTGCGCTGCATAATTCTTTACGGAGCAAAAGTTATGGGCACCGGAGCAACGGATACCTGGTCACAAGCCCCACGCCCTCTGTTTGCGGGCCCAGCCTCTACGTGAAGTGAAGTTCTCTTGCCCAAGGTGTCGTGTGATTCGGTAATGGAAATGTGATAGAAAAGGAGGCCGTCCTTTTCGCGGCTCACGACGTACGATCTGGGACGAAAAAAAAAGAGTAAAAGAAGAAAAGTGTCACAAAAATTATGCAAATGTTCAATTTTGGGCTCCGAAAATAGGCCCAGCCGAGTAGGCTATGTGCCCTCATTGTAAAGCTCTCAGAGAGCTTTCCAACGGTATGCTGTGTGCCGCGTAACTCCTTACGGATCAAAAGTTAAAGGCACCGGAGCAACGGATACTTGGTAGCAAGCCCCACGCCCTCTGTTTGTGGGCTTAGCCTCTACGTGAAGTGAAGTTGTCTTGCACAAGGAGTCGTGGGATTCAGTAATAGAAATGTGATGGATTAGGTTGTCGTCCTTTTCGCGGCTCACGACGTATGATCCAGGTCGGAAAAACAGCGCAAAAGAAGAAAAGTGCCCCGAAACTAATGAAAATATTCGATTTTAGGCTCCAAAAATAGTTGCAGCCGAGCAAGCTTGGTGCCTCTGTCGTAGAGCTCTCGTAGAGTTTTCCAACGGTATGCTATGCGCCGCGTAACTCCTCACAGATCAAAAGTTATAGGCACTGGAGCGACGGATACCAGGTCACAAGCCCCGCGCCCTCGATTTGCGGGCTCAGCCTCTATGTGAAGTGAAGTTGTCTTGCCCAAGGTTCCATGGGATTCGATAATAGAAATGTGATAGATTAGGTTGTCGTCCTTTTCGCGGCTCACGACGTACGATCCTGGACGAAAAAACAGCGCAAAAGAAGAAAAATGCAGCGAAACTGATAAAAACGTTCAATTTTGGGCTCTGAAAATAGGCGCAACCGAGCAGGCTTGCTACCCTCGTCGTAGAGCTCTCAGAGAGCTTTCCAACGGTATGCTGTGTGCCGCGTGACTCCTTACGGACCAAAAGTTATAGGCACCGGAGCGACGGATACCTGGTCACAAGCCCCACGCCCTCGGTTTGAGGGCCTAGCCTCTACGTGAAGTGAAGTTGTCTTGCCCAAGATGCCGTGTGATTCGGTATTAGAAATGTGATAGATTAGGTTGTCGTTTTTTTCGTGGCTCACGACGTACGATCCTGGATGGAAAAACTGCGCAAAACAAGATAAGTGTCCCGAAATTGACGAAAATGTTCGATTTTGGGCTCCGAAAATAGGCGCAGCTGTGCAAGCTGGGTGCCCCCGTCGTAGCGCTCTCGGAGAGCTTTCCAACGGTATGCTGTGCGGTGCATAACTCCTTATGGATCAAAAGTTATAGGCATCGGAGCGACGGATACCTTCTCACAAGCCCCACGCCCTCTGTTTGCTGGCCCAGTCTCTACATGAAGTGAAGTTCTCTTGCCCAAGGTGCCTTGTGATTCGGTAATAGAAATGTGATAGATTAGGTTGTCGTTCTTTTTGCGGCTCACGACGTACGATCCGGGAAGGAAAAACAGCGCAAAAAATGAAAAGTGTCCCAAAACTTATGAAAATGTTTGATTTTATGCTCCGAAAATAGGTGCAACCGAGCAGGCTAGGTGTCCCCATTATAGAGCTCTTAGAGTGCTTTCCAATGGTATGCTGTGCGCCGCGTAACTCCTTACGGAGCAAAAGTTATGGGCACCGAAGCGACGGATACCTGGTAACAAGCCTCACGCCCTTTGTTTGCTGGCCCAACCTCTACGTGGAGTGAAGTTGTCTTGCCGAAGGTGCAGTCTGATTCGGTAATAGAAATGTGATGGAATAGGATGTCGTCCTTTTCGCAGCTCACGACGTACGATCCGGGACGGAAAAACAGCGTAAAAGAAGAAAAGTGTCCTGAAACTAATGAAAATGTTCGATTTCAGGCTCAGAAAATAGGTGCAGCCGAGCAAACTAGGTGCCCTCGTCGTAGACTTCTCAGAGAGCTTTCCAACGGTATGCTGTGCGTCGTGTAACTCCTTACGGATCAAAAGTTAAGGGCACCGGAGCAACGGATACCTGGTCACAAGCCCCACACCCTCTGTTTGCGGGCCCAGCCGCTACGTGAAGTGAAGTTGTCTTGCACAAGGTGCCGTGGGATTCGATAATAGAAATGTGATGGATTAGGTTGTCGTCCTTTTCGCGGCTCACGACGTACGATATGGGACGGAATAACAGCGCAAAAGAAGAAAAGTGTCCCGAAACTGATGAAAATGTTCAATTTTAGGTTCCAAAAATAGGCATAGCAGAGCATGCTTGATGCCCCCGTCGTAGAGCTCTCGGAGAGCTTTCCAACGGTATGCTTTGCGCCGCGTAACTCCTTACGGATCAAAAGTTATGGGCACCGGAGCAACGAATACCTAGTCACAAGCCCCACGCACTTGGTTTGAGGGCCCAGCCTTTACGTGAATTGAAGTTGTCTTGCCCAATGTGCCGTGGGATTTGGTAATAAAAATGTGATGGATTAGGTTGTCGTCATTTCTGCGGCTCACGACGTACGATCCGGGACGGAAAAATAGCGCAAAAGAAGAAAAGTCTCCCTAAACTGATGAAAACGTTCGATTTTGGGCTCTGAAAAAGGTGCAGCCTGGCCGGCTTGGTGCCCTTGTCATAGATCTCTCGGAGAGTTTTCCAACGGTATACTGTGCACCGCGTAACCCCTTGCGGATCAAAAGTTATAGGCATCAGAGCGACGGATACCTAGTCACATGCCCCACGCCCTCGGCTTGCGGACCTAGCCTCTACGTGAAGTGAAGTTGTCTTGCCCAAGGTGCAGTGTGATTCGGTAATAGAAATGTGATAGGGTTAGGTTGTCGTCCTTTTCGTGGCTCACGAAATACGATCCAGGATGGAGAAACTGTGCAAAAGCAGATAAGTGTCTCAAAACTGATGAAAACGTTCTATTTTGGTGTCAGAAAATAGGCGCAACCGAGGAGGCTTGGTGCCCCCATCGTAGAGCTCTCGGAGAGCTTTCGAACGATGTGTTGTGCGTCGCGTAACTCCTTACGGATCAAAAGTTATGGGCACCAGAGCGAAGGATACCTTGTCACATGCCCCACGCCCTCTGTTTAAAGGCCCAGCCTCTACGTGAAGTGAAGTTGTCATGCCCAAGGTGCCGTGTGATTCGGTAATAGAAATGTGATGGATTAGGTTGTCGTCCTTTTCGCGGCTCACGACGTACGATCCGGGACGAAAAAATAGCGCAAAAGAAGAAATGTGTCCCAAAACTTATGAAAATGTTCGATTTTAGGCTCTGAAAACAAGCGCAACCGAGGAGGCTTGGTGCCTCCATTGTAGATCTCTCAGAGTGCTTTCCAACGGTATGCTGTGTGTTGCGTAACTCCTTACGGAGCAAATGTTATGGGCACCGTAGCGACGGATACCTGGTCACAAGCCCTACGCCCTCTGTTTGCGGGCCCAACCTCTACGTGAAGTGAAGTTGTCTTGCCCAAAGTGCCATGTGATTAGGTAATAGAAATGTGATGGACTAGGATGTCGTCCTTTCGCGGCTCACGATGTACGATCCGGGACGGAAAAACATCGTAAAAGAAGAAAAGTGTCCCAAAACTTATGAAAATGTTCGATTTTAGGCTCCGAAAACAGGCCCACCCGAGTAGGCTAGGTGCCTCTATCGTAGAGCTCTCAGAAAGCTTTCCAACGGTATGTTCTGCGCCGCGTAACTCCTTACGGATCAAAAGTTAAGGGCACCAGAGCAACGGATACCTGGTGACAAGCCCCACGCACTCGGTTTGTGGGCCTAGCCTCTACGTGAAGTGAAGTTATCTTGCACAAGGTGTCGTGGGATTCGGTAATAGAAATGTGATGGATTAGATTGTCGTCCTTTTCGCGGCTCACGACGTACGATCCGGGTCGAAAAAATAGCGCAAAAGAAGAAAAGTGTCCCAAAACTAATGAAAACATTCGATTTTGGGATCCGAAAATAGGTGCAGCCGAGCAAGCTTGGTACCCCAGTCGTAGAGCTCTCAAAGAGCTTTCCAACTATATCTTATGCGCCGCGTAACTCCTTAAGGATCAAAAGTTATAGTAACCAGAACGACAGATACCTGGTCACAAACCCCATACCCTTGGTTTGCGGGCTCAGCCTCTATGTGAAGTGAAGTTTCCTTGCCCAAGGTGCCATGGGATTCGATAATAGAAATGTGATAGATTAGGTTGTCATCTTTTTCGCGGCTCACGACGTACGATTTGTGATGGAAAAACAGCGCAAAAGAAGAAAAGTGTAGCAAAACTTATGAAAACGTTCGATTTTAGGCTCCAAAACAAGGCGCAGCTGAGCAGGCTTTTTACCCCCATCGTAGAGCTCTCGGAGAGCTTTCCAACGGTATGCTCTGCGCCGCGTAACTCCTTACGGATCAAAAGTTATGGGCACCGGAGCGATGGATACCTTGTCACAAGCCCCACGCCCTCTGTTTGCGGGCCCAGCCGCTACGTGAAGTGAAGTTGTCTTGCCCAAGGTGCCTTGTGATTCGGTAATAGAAATGTGATGGATTAGGTTGTCGTCCTTTTCGCGGCACACGACGTAAGATCCGGGAAGGAAAAACAGCGCAAAAGAAGAAAAGTGTTCAAAACTTATGAAAATGCTCTATTTTAGGCTCTGAAAACAGGCGCAACCGAGCAGGCTAGGTGCCTCCATCGTAGAGCTCTCAGAGTGCTTTCCAATGGTATGCTGTGCGCCGCGTAACTCTTTACGGATCAAAAGTTATGGGCACCGGAGCGATGGATACGTGGTCAAACGCCTCACGCCCTTTGTTTGCGGGCCCATCCTCTTCGTGAAGTGAAGTTGTCTTGCCCAAGGTGCCGTGTGATTCGGTAATAGAAATGTGATGGAATAGGATGTCGTCCTTTTCGCGGCTCACGACGTACGATCCGGGACGAAAAAATAGCATAAAAGAAGAAAAGTGTCCCGAAACTAATGAAAATGTTCGATTTCAGGCTCAGAAAATAGGCGTAGCCAAGCAGGCTTGGTGCCCTCGTCATAGAGCTCTTAGAGAGCTTTTCAACGGTATGCTGTGCGCCGTGTTACTCATTACGGATCAAAAGTTAAGGGCACCGGAGCAACGGATACCTGGTCACAAGCCCCACGCCCTCTGTTTGCGGGCCCAACCTCTACGTGAAGTGAAGTTGTCTTGCACAAGGTGCCGTGTGATTCGGTAATAGAAATGTGATGGATTAGGTTGTCGTCCTTTTCGCGGCTCACGACGTACGATATGGGACAAAAAAATAGCGCAAAAGTAGAAAAGTTTCCCAAAACTGATGAAAACATTCAATTTTGGGCTCCAAAAGTAGGCACAGTCGAGCAGGCTTGGTGCCCCCGTCATAGAGCTCTCAGAGAGCTTTCCAACAATATGCTGTGCGCCGCGTAACTCCTTACGGATCAAAAGTTATGGGCACCAGACCGACGGATACCTGGTGACAAGCCCATGCACTCGGTTTGAGGGCCTAGCCTTTACGTGAAGTGAAGTTGTCTCGCCAATTGTGCTGTGGGATTCGGTAATAAAAATGTGATGGATTAGGTTGTCGTCCATTTCGCGGCTCACGGCGTATGATCCTGGACGAAAAAATAGCGCAAAAGCAAAAAAATGTCCCAAAACTTATGAAAACGTTCAATTTTGTGCTCTGAAAACCGGCACAGCCAAGCAGGCTTGCTGCCCCCATCGTAGAGCACTCGAAGAGCTTTCCAACGGTATGCTGTCCGCTGCGTAACTCCTTACAGATCAAAAGTTATGGGCACCGGAGCGACGGATACCTGGTTCCAAGCCCCACGTCCTCGGCTTGCAGGCCCAACCTCTACATGAAGTGAAGTTGTCTTGCCCAAGGTGCCCTAGGATTCGATAATAGAAATGTGATAGATTAGGTTGTTGTCCTTTTTGCGGCTCACGACGTACGACCCGGGACGGAAATACAGTGCAAAAAAAGAAAAGTGTAGAGAAAGTGATGAAAACGTTCGATTTTGGGCGTCAAAAACTAGTGCAGCCGACAGGCTTGCTGCCCTCGTTGTAGAGCTCTCAGAGAGCTTTCCAATGGTATGTTGTACGCTGCGTAACTCCTTACAGATCAAAAGTTATGGGCACCGGAGCGACGTATACCTGGTCACGAGCCCCACGCCCTCCGTTTGCAAGCCCAGCCACTATGTGAAGTGAAGTTGTCTTGCGTAAGGTACCGTGGAATTCGGTAATAGAAATGTGATGGATTAGGTTGTCGTCCTTTTCTCGGCTCACGACGTACGATCCGGGACGAAAAAATAGCGCAAAAGAAGAAAAGTGTCCCAAAACTGATGAAAACATTCGAGTTTGGGCTCCGAAAACAGGCGTAGCCGAGCAGGCTTGGTGCCTCCGTCGTAGAACTCTTAGAGAGCTTTCTAACGATATGTTGTGCGCCGCATAACTCCTTACGGATCAAAAGTTATGGGCACTGTAGCGACGAATACCTAGTCACAAGCCCCACGCCCTTTGTTTGCGGGCCCAGCCTCTACGTGAAGTGAAGTTGTCTTGCCCAAGGTGCCGTGTGATTCGGTAATAGAAATGTGATGGATTAGGTTGTCGTTGTTTTCGCGGCTCACGACGTACGATCCGGGTCAGAAAACAGCGCAAAAGAAGAAAAGTGTCCCAAAACTAAAGAAAACATTCGATTTTGGGCTCCGAAAGCAGGCGCTGCTGAGTAGGCTTGGTGCCTCTGTCGTAGAGCTTTCGGTGAGCTTTCCAACGGTATGCTGTGTGCCGCGTAACTCTTTACAGATCAAAAGTTATAGGCACCGGAGCGACGGATACCTGGTTACAAGCCCCACGCCCTCAGTTTGCGGGCCCAGCCTCTACGTGAAGTGAAGTTGTCTTGTGAGGCCTGACCTCGATTTGTGTGCGATACCTCGTTTCGTGTGCCCTAACCTAGATTTGCGTACCTTGAGCTAGGTTTGAGAATTGTGTTCGTTTTATGTGCCATGCATTGAATTATGTGCATTCATTTAGGGTTGCATGCATTTACTTGAAAAACGTGCGTTCGTCTCGTAGTTCGTGTACTACCTCGTAGTGCGTGCCCTAGACCTAAGAAAGTGTGCCATCACGCTAATCAAGAAAGCATCTTACACAAAGCACTAGACTATTAAATAATCCTACAAACTCCACTATCAATATTATAATCCTAATTCAACTCACTAGAAGACAAAAAATTCACTAAACACTAGACATTCCTTATTCTTTATTCTTTATTCTTTTTGCACTTTCAACACACAATTAAATAACACTCAAAATATGACAAAAATTCAGAAATTATACATGCTATGGCCGGCCATACCAAGACATTTGAGCAAGGATTAAACAATTATTCATTTAAACATGCATGCTTAGACAAACTATGACAAACACTTAGCACAATGCATAAAAGAATGCTCAAAACCACCTCAATTCTCCACCATTCTTGACATTACTCCCTTGCCCATGCTAAACATTTCAAAATTAAAGTATCTTGAAGACACAAAGCTGAAAATTTCAAGCCCCAATGCCGAACATGCTCATCAAACTTCAAGGCCTTTGTTTCTTTTCATTCTCTCATTTTCGTCTCACATTTCTCTCTCTTCCTCTCATTTTTCTCTCTCCCTCTCGGCCTTGGCTGATTCTCTTCACTTCACAACTCATCTTCATCATCCTAAGGCCATTCAAGGCAAGCCCAAGCAAAGGAAAGCAAGTAGTTAGCTCAAAAGATGCATACAAGCACATAGAGTCTTCATTTCGGCCCTGGGTGAGTTTTTAAGCTCCCATTTCTTTTCTTCTTGTTCTAACCTCATGCATGTAGTAAGAGCTTGGTCACTAAGCTAGGAAAAATAGAGAAAACCAAGTTGGAATCTCGGCTATGAAGAAGAAGAAGAAGTTTGTACTTCAACAAGTTTTTGTGCATCTTCTTGGTTGATTGCTAAGGTGAGGGCTAAAACCTTTTGAAAATCCTTCGAAAATCCACATGCATGCTCATAAATGTATGTCTTTGCTTCTGTACTTGAGTTAGATGTGCGTTCATAAGCTTTTACAGCTATGCATGGCAAGATCTTGTCTTGAAAGTGATGATAGGTGAAGTCGGATTATGTGACAGCTCTCTGACCAGTTGTTTCGAGGTAAGTTTGGCAAGGCAAATGATGTTGAAAGTACATGAAAATTGGTAGCTGACTAGTTTTGCCAGTTTTGAACATGTTTCACAGAAATAGGACAAAGCTAATTTTGACTTGAAGGTCCTCAAAATGGCAAAGCATTAAAATGTGTCCAAATCTAGAAATCAGGAAAAAATGAAGCAGGTTTTGGCAGATGCACTGACATTGTAGAACGAACCAGACTTGACTTAGTAATTGATGTCCAAAATGCATGAAATTTAGTGTGATGCTATATTTGTCAGTTCTGGACATTTTTTTCAGAAATGGGCTAAGGCTGAATCTGACCCTAAGGACCTCAACAACGTCAATTATCGAAATGTGTACAAATCTGGACAGTTTTGTGCTATCCCACTATTTCGGTTATAACTAATGATCCCGAACTCCAAATGATGCAAGGTTTGTTTCTGATTTTAGTTCACTTCTTAAGATTTAATTTTACATCTTATTCACTAGAATTGGAGATTTTTTGCTTATCTTAATGATTGTGAGAAAACAGCCTATTGCAGTAAGGGTTTTACTTAGTGTTATGCTTAGTAAAATTGTTGTAACTTCTCTTGTTGAAATAAATTCTTGGGATTGTAGCTTTGGGATGTTGTGTGGGCTGTTTTGAATGTTTGAGGATGTTGAATTAAATGATGCATGGCTTGAGATTGATTTTGAATTGGTTTGGGGCTTAAATTGCACGGATATGCATGAAATGGAAACCCTAATGACTAGGTAGTCTTGCTAAGTGTTGATCATTTGGATATTGTGTGGAATTATATGCTTACTAGGCTGCCCGTAGATGCCCTTATAGCCCTAAATGTTATTTTGACCATTGCATGTTGACAAATAGGCTTTTCTTGCATCCGAGCCCACGTAGATGTTGTTGCATGTTATATAATCTTATTATTTGATTACGTGGACTTGAATTGAGTTATATGACTTGATTTATGTGCGTTACATGGCTGTCCGTTTAATGTTCATATAACTCCATGAGCTTTTCAAGTGAAATTACTTGTCTATCCGTGCCTCGCTTGTTTACTTGTCAAAGTGCAATCTTATGACTGTCCGGAGGCAACCTACTTTGTTGTCCTCCTAATGTGATATATTAAATATCATAAATGTGCACTGCATACAAGGTTGCAACCTTTCCTGTCGGCATGGTAGCGATCATGCACACCGGGCGGCATCGGGCTTGCCGGTGCACCCGTGACTACCATGGTCCCATTCCCTCTCTCGCTTGGGGGCTAGACTTCCTCGGAGAGTTGGGTCGTAGGATTTCGGGGTACATCAGGAGTACACCCACCTGGAGTGTTTGGGGGATGATTTGAAGTCGGCCACAACAACTGATACTGGAATTGATCTAAGAGCAAAAGCTCACTGTATCATTTTTACCATGTGTATAAGTACTCTCGCTTGGTCCCTAGAGGACTTCGGGGAGGAAAGACCGGTAATTGCGTTCCTTACTATTATATTACGATATGTACTTGTTTGTGATATACATCATGCTTGCAAAAGGGTTTTCATAAGATTGAATCGAAAAATGAGTTTCAAAACCTATTTGTCGTTCTCCCTCGCTGAGTTCATAAGGACTCACCCTCTTTTAACATCTCAGGTGAAGAAGATCCAGAACAGGTACCCAAGGACGGTGTGCCTAACGATGAATCCTTGGAGTGATTGCTTGTCTTGTGTGCTTTGCGTGATTGTGGCTACTTTTGAACTCTATGCTACTTGAAGACTATTTCCTTTATGTTGCTTGTTATTTGTAATGTAAAAAACCCCGTTGTAATTTGGGGTCTAATTTTGGTTTGTACTGATATTGCTAGACAGACACTAGACACTACTATGGTCATTTTGCTATTATTACTGCTAGTATCTGTAATAGGAATATAAAGCATTAGGTAAAGGCTAAGTAAAATGAACCAACCAAATCTTAAGCAGGTACACGTTATTAAGGTAAGATCAACAGGTACTTTTGTAATGAGGATAAACAAACAAACGAGACATAGTATCATGCTAGGTTATAAATCAAACGAGACATCGAGATAACCAATAGGCATTTCAATTGATGTTAAATAGTAATCCTAGTTGGAAATGAAACTTGAGATTAAAATATTTTGAGGCATTTAGAGAATTAGGTCAAACCAAAGAGCCTATTTACAGCCGTTATGCTGCCGGTTTTCCAGAAAAACCTTGGAGTTTAGGCCAAAACATTAAGTGTTAAATCTTCATTAACGATTAAGTATGTGATATGACCTGAATGTTTAGATCACACCCTAGTCTAACCTTATAGGTCGGGTTGGGGCGTGACACCTTATAATTAGAATGGTATCAGAGCTTAGATTGCTTAAGTCGGGTTTAACTCTCGGACCGTGGGTAGAGCCCTAAGATAATTAGGATGACTTGTTTATGTGTTATTGTGTGATAATGTTAAATGTGCCTTCTATGTTTTATGTGTTTAAGTGGTTAACATGTCTTAGTTGTTTCTAGAATTGTATCTATACTATGTTGCATATCTTATGCATTAAATTCTTAATTGTCATATTTCAATAAATTGTGCATCGTAATCTGTGCCTATAGATGGCTGGCCCTAGTACCCGTACTACTAATAGGAGCGGTGAACCTCAAGAGACAAGATATGCTTATCAAACTAATCCCAGTATAGCTATGTTTAATATGATAGCGAATGCCATGGATCGTGTATCACGGGTGATGGAGCGTCAAGATGCACGTGAGGCCAACAACAACAACAACAACAACAATAGGAATGAGGGTAACCACGGGAGACATAGCACAATGAAGGAGTTCCTTGACTTTTGCCCATCCAAATTCCATGGAGAAGCTGATGATGAGAAAGCAGAGGCTTAGCTGTCCGAGATCGAGAAGATTTTCAGGCCACTTGATCATCCTGATGAAGAAAAGGTGGAGTTTGCTGTGCGTCTATTGCACGGGGATGCTGAGCATTGGTGGCACACTGTGGGAAACTGATCAGACACCTCGCTTGTAGGGTAATTTCGTTAAGGCATTTAAGGATAAATATGTACCTACAGTCTCCAGCCAGAGGCGGGCTGAGGAGTTCATGCACTTGACCCAGGGTAACATGACGGTGGCCCAGTACCAGGCTCGTTTTGACCGACTGTCCCGGTATGCTCAATATATGGTCAGTACTCCGGAGGCGAAGATGTGGAAATTTACTACTGGATTGAGGCCAGAGATTCAGGACCAGTTGGCTTCTCATGACTTCAATACCTATTATGCTCTCTTCGTTGCTGCCTCTCCAGTTGAGAAGAGGAAACTAGATGGAGCCGGTTTGAGTCAGCCGAACAAGAAACCATACCAGCCTCCAGGTCAGCAGAGGAAATTTCAAAGTCAGAGTCGTAGTCAGGGCCAGAGCCAGAACAGACCAGTGAATAACCGTGGCCTGACGAAAGCGCCATCAGCCTCTTCCACCCGCGGACCCACAGGTAGTTCACCTGCTACTCAGTCTGTCAACTGTTCTTATTGTGACAGGAAGGGGCATACCGAGGCCCAGTGTTGGAGGAAGTCGGGACGATGTATGAGATGTGGCAGTGATCAGCATCAGATCAAGATTTGCCCTAAACGGCAGGCAGGGCAGAATCAGGGTAAACCAGCTGCTAGAGGCAAGACTCCAATTCCTAGAGTTCAGGCTCGAGCTTATGCTATTGAGTGCGAGGAGATTCCAGATGAGACCGCTGTTGTTGAAGGTACATTCTTCATACTGAATCAACCTGTTATGGTGTTAATTGATCCAGGTACTACTCATTCATTTATTACTCCCTTATGTGTGGAACGTGTGAAATTGAAAGTTGTATGTTTGCCATACGAAGTAGAAGTTGGTACTCCAATGGGTTCTAAACTTGTAACTAGCTCAGCTTGTAAAGCATGTAAAATCCAAATTAAGGATAGGGAATTCTCAGCCAATCTTATTGTATTACCTTTTCGAGATTATGAGGTCATTTAGGGATGGACTGGCTGGCAAAACATCATGTCCAACTAGATTGCCGGGCGAAGATTATAGCGTTCCGGGTACCTGGTCAACCAATACTGGAGGTAATGGGTCGAAGAGATTTCACCGGGAGTTCCATCATTTCATCTACGAAAGTAGTGAAGTCCTTGAGAAAAGGGTATAGCGGATACTTAGCTTACCTCATCAATAAGCCGTCGAACAAAGCTAAGTTGGAGGAGATGCCTGTGATCAAAGACTATGCGGATGTGTTTCCAGAAGAATTGCCCGGTTTACCCCCAAATCGGGAAATCGAGTTTGTTATAGAGTTACTGCCTTGCGCCCAGCCGATATCTAAAGCTCCCTATTGTATGGCACCGGTCAAGCTACAAGCATTGAAGGACCAATTGCAAGGATTGTTGAAGAAGGGGTTTGTTCAACCAAGTTCTTCACCGTGGGGTGCACCAGTTCTATTTGTAAAGAAGAAAGACGGAACGTTGAGGCTATGCATTGATTACCGAGGACTGAACCAAGTGACTGTCAAGAATAAATACCCACTTCCCTTGATCGACGAGTTATTTGATCAACTGCAAGGAGCCAAAGTGTATTCGAAACTCGACTTGAGGCAAGGGTATTATCAGTTGCGAATCAAAAAGGAAGATGTGCCTAAAACGGCTTTCAGGATGAGATATGGGCATTATGAATATGTGGTGATGCCTTTTGGACTAACTAATGCCCTTGCAACTTTTATGGATTTGATGCACAGGGTGTTTCAACCCTACTTGGACCAATTTGTGGTGATCTTCATCGATGATATTTTGGTATACTCGAAATCCGAGGCAGAGCATGAACAACAGCTGCGGTTAGTACTGCAGAAACTTTGAGAGCATCAATTGTATATAAAGTTTAGCAAGTGTGAATTTTGGTTGCAGCAGATTGCATTTTTGGGGCATATTATATCCCAAGAGGGAATAGCGGTGGATCCAGCAAAGATAGAAGCAGTGATGTCTTGGAAGAAGCCGGAGAATGTTACGAAGATTCGGAGTTTTCTTGGTCTAGCCGGCTATTATCGGAGATTCGTGAAAGATTTCTCTAAGATTGCAGGACCGCTTACAAAGCTCACTCAAAAGAAAACAAAGTTTGTGTGGAATGATAAGTGTGAGAACAGCTTCCAAGAATTGAAGAAAAGATTGACTACCGCACCTGTTCTTGCATTGCCTGAAGGGAGTCAAGGTTTTGTAATCTATAGCGATGCTTCCAAAGAAGGATTAGGTTGCGTGTTAATGCAAAATGGAAGAGTGATTGCATATGCTTCTAGGAAACCAAAGCCGTATGAATTGAATTACCCGACGTATGATTTGGAATTAGCGGCTATTGTGTTTGCACTCAAGAAATGGAGGCATTATCTGTGGGGTAACAAGTTTGAGGTATTTACTGATCATAAGAGCTTGAAATACTTGTTCTCTCAAAAAGAGTTGAATATGAGGCAAAGGCGGTGGATGGAGCTTTTGGATGACTATAACTGCACAATCAATTATGTGCCCGGTAAAGCAAATGTTGTTGTAGATGCCTTAAGTAGAAAAGCAAGCATGGCTAAATTGGAAGTCAAGGTACGGGAGTTGTTGGAGGAAGCATTTTTGTGGAAACCACAATTGACTCAGAAAGGGTTACTTTTTGCCACTACACAAGTTCAATCGACCTTGTTGTCTGAATTACGAGAGGCTCAACATAAGGACCAACAGTTTCAGAAGATTAAAGAAAGCAACACGGATTTCAAGTTTCATGATGATGGTGTTTGGAGGTTTAGGAACCGGATTTGTGTTCCCAATGAGCCAAAGCTGAAAAAGAAGATTCTTGAAGAAGCCCATAATTCTAGATATACTATTCACCCCGGCGGAACAAAGATGTACCGGGATTTGAAGCAACACTATTGGTGGAATAACATGAAAAGAGAAATTGCGGAGTTTGTGGCACGGTGTTTGACTTGCCAGAGAGTCAAAGCGGAACATCAACGACCCGCAGGTTTACTTCAGCCGTTGGAGATTCCTCAATGGAAGTGGGAACATATAACTATGGATTTTGTTATGGACCTACCTAGATCACAAAAGGGTCATGACGTCGTTTGGGTCATATTGGATAGATTGACTAAGTCGGCGCACTTCTTACCGATGAACAAGGAGGATAGTCCTGAGAAATTGAGAGATATATATGTGGCGGAGATCGTAAAATTGCACGGGATGCCTGTGAGTATTGTATCGGATAGGGATCCTCGTTTTACTTCCCGATTTTGGAAGAGATTGCAAGAAGCTTTGGGAACGAAGTTGAGTTTCAGCACGGCTTATCACCCTCAGACTGATGGACAATCGGAGAAAACTATTCAGATTCTGGAGGATATGCTGAGGGCGTGTGTTTTAGATTTTGGAAAAGGTTGGGAGAAATATCTATCTTTAGCGGAGTTCGCCTATAATAATAGTTATCAGGCCACTATTGGGATGGCCCCATTTGAGGCGTTGTATGGACGTAAGTGTCAATCCCCAATTTACTGGGATGAAGTAGGTGAGACGAAGACTTTTGACCCGACCCTTTTTCCTGAACTTATGAAGACTGTTGATAATATCCACCTCATCCAGAAACGGATGCTTACAGCCCAAAGCAGGCAGAAGAGTTATGTAGACCGACGGAGACGGAGTCTCGAGTTCGAGGCTGGCGACAAGGTGTTCTTGAAGATATCACCCCGGAGGGGACTGATTAAACACGGCAAGGGTGGAAAGTTGAGCCCGAGGTTTGTAGGACCATTCGAGATAATTTAGAAGGTTGGCAAATTGGCGTATCGCCTAGTACTACCCTAGAACCTCTCTAATATTCACGACGTCTTTCATGTTTCAATTCTGCAGAAGTATCATCCTGATCCGTCGCATATCTTGGAGCTAGAGCAGTTGCAGCTTCGGGAGAACTTGTCTTACGAGGAGAAGCCCATTCGGATCCTAAACCAGCAAGATCGGGAATTGCGCAACAAAACTATACCAATGGTAAAAGTGCTGTGGGATCATCACGGAGTTGAAGAAGCAACGTGGGAAAGGCGAGACTAGATGGAGCAACAATATCTAGCTTTATTTCAAGGTAATATTGAATTTCGGGATGAAATTCTTTTAAGAAGGGGAGGATGTGAGGCCCGACCTCGATTTACGTGCGATACCTCGTTTCGTGTGCCCTAATCTAGATTTGTGTACCTTGACCTAGGTTTGAGAATTGTGTTCGTTTTATGTGCCATGCATTGAATTATGTGCATTCATTTAGGGTTGCATGCATTTACTTGAAAAACGTGCGTTCGTCTCGTAGTTCGTGTACTACCTCGTAGTGCGTGCCCTAGACCTAGGAAAGCGTGCCATCACGCTAATCAAGAAAGCATCTTACACAAAGCACTAGACTATTAAATAATCCTACAAACTCCACTATCAATATTATAATCCTAATTCAACTCACTAGAAGACAAAAAATTCACTAAACACTAGACATTCCTTATTCTTTATTCTTTGTTCTTTTTGCACTTTCAACACACAATTAAATAACACTCAAAAGATGACAAAAATTCAGAAATTATACATGCTATGGCCGGCCATACCAAGACATTTGAGCAAGGATTAAACAATTATTCATTTAAACATGCATGCTTAGACAAACTATGACAAACACTTAGCACAATGCATAAAAGAATGCTCAAAACCACCTCAATTCTCCACCATTCTCGACATTACTCCCTTGCCCATGCTAAACATTGCAAAATTAAAGTATCTTGAAGACACAAAGCTGAAAATTTCAAGCCCCAAGGCCGAACATGCTCATCAAACTTCAAGGCCTTTGTTTCTTTTCATTCTCTCATTTTCCTCTCACATTTCCCTCTCTCCCTCTCATTTTTCTCTCTCCCTCTCGGCCTTGGCTGATTCTCTTCACTTCACAACTCATCTTCATCATCCTAAGATCATTCAAGGCAAGCCCAAGCAAAGGAAAGCAAGTAGTTAGCTCAAAAGATGCATACAAGCACATAGAGTCTTCATTTCGGCCCTAGGTGAGTTTTTAAGCTTCCATTTCTTTTGTTCTTGTTCTAACCTCATGCATGTACTAAGAGCTTGGTCACTAAGCTAGGAAAAATAGAGAAAACCAAGTTGGAATCTCGGCTAAGAAGAAGAAGAAGAAGTTTGTACTTCAACAAGTTTTTGTGCATCTTCTTGGTTGATTGCTAAGGTGAGGGCTAAAACCTTTTGAAAATCCTTCGAAAATCCACATGCATGCTCATAAATGTATGTCTTTCCTTCTGTACTTGAGTTATATGTTCGTTCATAAGCTTTTACAACCATGCATGGCAAGATCTTGGCTTGAAAGTGATGATAGGTGAAGTTGGATTATGTGACAGCTCTCTGACCAGTTGTTTCGAGGTAAGTTTGGCTAGGAAAATGATGTTACAAATGCATGAAAATTGGTAGGTGAGTAGTTTTTCCAGTTATGAACATTTTTCACAGAAATAGGCCAAAGCTAATTTCGACTCTAAGGTCCTCAAAATAGCAAATCATTAAAATGTATCCAAATCTGGAAATCTGGAAAAAATGAAGCAGGTTTTGGCAGATGCACTGACCTTGTAGAACGAACCCGACTTGACTTAGTAACTGATGTCCAAAATGTATGAAATTTGGTGTGATGCTATGTTTTTCAGTTCTGGACATTTTTCTCAGAAATGGGCTAAGGCTGAATCTGACCCTAAGGACCTCAAAAACGTCAATTATTGAAATGTGTGCAAATCTGGACAGTTTTGTGCTATCCCACTGTTTCGGCTATAACTAATGATCCCGAACTACAAATGATGCAAGGTTTGTTTCTGATTTTAGTTCACTTCTTAAGATTTAATTTTACATCTTATTCACTAGAATTGAAGATTGTTTTCTTATCTTAATGATTGTGAGAAAACAGCCTATTGCAGTAAGGGTTTTACTTAGTGTTATGCTTAGAAAAATTGTTGTAACTTCTCTTGTTGAGATAAATGCTTGGGATTGTAGCTTTGGGATGTTGTGTGGGCTGTTTTGAATGTTTGAGGATGCCCTTATAGTCCTAAATGTGATTTTGACCATTGCATGTTGACAAATAGGCTTTTCTTACATCTGAGCCCACGTAGATGTTGTTGCATGTTATATAATCTTATTATTTGATTACGCGGACTTGAATTGAGTTATATGACTTGATTTATGTGCGTTACATGGCTGTCCGTTTAATGTTCATATAACTCCATGAGCTTTTCAAGTGAAATTACTTGTCTATCCGTGCCTCGCTTGTTTACTTGTCAAAGTGCAATCTTATGACTGTCCGGAGGCAACCTACTTTGTTGTCCTCCTAATGTGATATATTAAATGTCATAAATGTGCACTGCATACAAGGTTGCACCCTTTCCTGTCGGCATGGTAGCCATCACGCCCCTCGGGCGGCATCGGGCTTGCCAGTGCACCCGTGCCTACCATGGTCCCATTCCCTCTCTCGTTTGGGGGATAGACTTCCTCGGAGAGTTAGGTCGTAGGATTGCGGGGTACATCCGGAGTACACCCACCTGGCGTGTTTGGGGGTTAATTTGAAGTTGGCCGCAACAACTGATACTGGAATTGATCTGAGAGCAAAAGCTCACCGTATCCTTTTTACCATATGTATAAGTACTCTCGCTTGGTCCCTAGAGGAACTCGGGGATGAAAGACCGGTAATTGTGTTCCTTACTATTATATTACGATATGTACTTGCTTGTGATACACATCATGCTTGCAAAAGGGTTTTCATAAGATTGAACCGAAAAATGAGTTTCAAAACCTATTTGTCGTTCCCCCTCGCTGAGTTCATAAGGACTCACCCTCTTTTATCATCTCTGGTGAAGAAGATCCAGACCAAGTACCCGAGGACAGTGTGCCTAACGATGAATTCTTGGAGTGATTGCCTATCTTGTGTGTCTTGCGTGATTGTGGCTACTTGTGAACTCTATGCTATTTGAAGACTATTTCCTTTATGTTGCTTGTTATTTGTAATGTAAAAGACATCCGTTGTAATTTGGAGTCTAATTTTGGTTTGTACTGATATTGCTATACAGACACTAGACACTACTATGGTCATTTTGCTATTATTACTGCTAGTATCTGTAATAGGAATATGAAGCATTAGGTAAAGGCTAAGTAAAATGAACCAACCAAATCTTAAGCAGGTACACGTTATTAAGCTAAGATCAACAGGTACTTTTGTAACGAGGATAAACAAACAAACGAGACATAGTATCATGCTAGGTTATAAATCAAACGAGACATCGAGATAACCAATAGGCATTTCAATTGATGTTAAATAGTAATCCTAGTTTGAGATGAAACTTGAGATTAAAAAAATTTGAGGCATTTAGAGAATTAGATCAAACCAAAGAGCCCATTTAGACCCGTTATGCTGCCGGTTTTCCGGAAAAATGTTGGAGTTTAGGCCAAAACATTAAGTGTTAAATCTTCATAAACGATTAAGTATGTGATATGACCTGAATGTTTAGATCACACCCTAGTCTAACCTTATAGGCCGGGTTGGGGCGTGACATGTCTTGCCCAAGGTACCATGGGATTCGATAATAAAAATGTGATAGATTAGGTTGTCGTCCTTTTCGCGGCTCACGACGTACCATCCGAGACAGAAAAACAATGCAAAAAAAGAGAAGTGTAGCAAAACTTATGAAAACGTTTGATTTTGGGCTCTGAAAACAGGCGCAGCCGAGCAAGCTTGCTGCCTCCGTCGTAGAGCTCTCGGAGAGATTTCCAACGACATGCTATGCGCCGCGTAACTCCATACGGATCAAAAGTTATGGGCACCGGAGCGACGGATACTTGGTCACAAGCCCCACGCCCTCAGTTTGAGGGCCCAGCCTCTACGTGAATTGAAGTTGTCTTTCCCAATGTGCCATGGGATTTGGTAATAAAAATGTGTTGGATTAGGTTGTCGTCCTTTTCGCGGCTCACGACGTACGATCCAGGACGGAAAAATAGCGCAAAAGAAGAAAAATATCCCAAAACTGATGAAAACGTTCAATTTTGGACTCCAAAAGCAGGCACAGCCCTGCAGGCTTGCTGCCCCTGTCGTAGAGCTCTCGGGGAGCTTTCCAACGGTATGTTGTGCGCCGCGTAACTCCTTACGGATCAAAAGTTATGGGCACCGGAGTGACGGATACTTGGTCACAAGCCCCACGCCCTCTGTTTGCGGGCCCAGCCTCTACGTGAAGTGAAGTTGTCTTGCCCAAGGTGTCGTGGGATTTGGTAATAGAAATGTGATGAATTAGGTTGTCGTTCTTTTCGCGGCTCACGACGTACGATCCGGGACAGAAAAACTGCGTAACAGAAGAAAAGTGTCCTGAAACTGATGAAAACGTTCGATTTTGGGCTCCGAAAACAGGCGCAGCCGAGCAAGCTTGGTGCCCCCATCATAGATCTCTCGGAGAGCTTTCCAACGGTATGTTGTGTGTGAGCCCCGACCTCGATTTGCGTGTGATACCTTATTTCGTGTGCCCTAACCTAGAATTGCGTGCCTTGACCTAGGTTTAAGAATCGTGTCTCGTTTTATGTGCCTTGCATCGAATTACGTGCGTTCATTTAGGGTTGCGTGCATTCCTCTCGTAGTTCATGCTTTACCTCGTAGTGCGTGTACTAAACCTAGGAAAGCGTGCCCGCACGTAATCAAGAAAACATCTTACATTAAGCACTAGATTATTAATTAATCCTACAAATTCCACTAACTAATATTATAATTCTAAGTCAATGCACTAGAAGACAAAACTTCACTAAAAGCTAAACATTATTATTCTTTATTCTTTATTCTTTTGCACATTCCAAGCACATACAATAAAATAATGCTCAAAACATAACAAAATTCAGATTTGGACAATGCTTTGGCCGACCATAGGATGCAAGTTGATAAGCCTTTGCATAAATTAAACTAAGCCTAGACAAACTATGACAATTACTTCAAACAATGCATTAAAAAATGACCTAAAACCCTACCCAATGCTCCACATTCTCGGCCCACTCAAATGCCCATGCTAAGACAATTCAAAATGCTCAAAAAAATGACACAAATCAGATTTGTTGAAGCTCAAGGCCGACCATATGCTCAAGCACCTCATTTCTTTCTCTCATTCTCTCATCTTCTCATTTTCTCCTCTCTCTCTCGGCCTTAGCATTTTCATAAGCTTCCAAGACTGAAAATTTTCTCCCCATAACACACAAGCATCGTCCAAGGCAAAGGAAAGCAAGCAAGAAGCAAAAAAATATGCATGCAAGCACACAAGAACTCTTCATTTCGGCCTAGGTATGTTTGATAGCTTTTCTTTCATCTCCCTTTTGTTCTAACCACATCCATATACTAAGAACATGGTAACTTAGCTAGGAATTAAGGAAATCAAGCAATATCTCTCGGCCAAACAAGGAGAGAAGACCATTTTGTGCATCTTCAAGAGTTTTGAGCATCATTTGTTGTCAATAGGCTACGGTGAGGGTTAATCCTTTTTAAAAACTTTCAAAAGCCACATGCATGCCCTTATATGTTTATTTTTACCTATGTACTTGTGGTATATGTGTGTACATGAGCTTTTGTAACCAAGCATGGCAAGATATTTAGCTAGAACTTGAAGATAGGTAAAATCGCGAAAATGGCCGATTTCTGACTTGTTAGAGCGAAGTGAATTTGGCCTGGTAAATGATGTTTAAAATACATGAAAATTGGTAGGTGACTAGTTTTTCCAGTTCAGGGCATGTTTCATAGAAATAGGCCAATGCCAATTTTGACTCTAAGGTCTCCAAAATGGAAAAACATCGAAAGGTATCTAAATTTGGAAAATCTGGGAAAATGGAGCAGATTTTTGGCAGTTCACTGTCCTTGTAGAACGAAACAATTTTGACCTAGTAAACGATATCTAAAATACATGAAATTTGGTAGGTTGCTATATTTTTCTGTTCTGGACATTTTTGTCAGAAATAGAATACAACTAAATCTGACCCTAAGACCCTAAAAATGGAAAGTATTGAAATATGTACGAATCTGGACAGTTTTGCGTAGTCTCACTGTTTCAGCTATAACTCTTGAATCCGAACTCCAAATGATGCGAGGTTTGTTTTTGGATTTAGTTCACTTAATAAGATTTAATTTGAAATTTTGTTCACTGGAATTGGAGACTGGTTTCTTGTCTAAATGATTGTGGGAAAACAGACCATTGCAGTGAGGTATTTATTTAGTGATATACTTTGAAAAAATATTGTAACTTCTCTTGTGATATTGAATGCTTGGGATTGTGGCACTTGGATGTTATGTGGACTGTTTTGGATGATTGAAGATGTTTTAATTAATCGATGCATGGCTTGGGTTAGTTACGTGACAACTTGTGGCTTAAATCGCACGTGTAAGCATGAATTGAAACCCTATTGAATATGAAAACTCGCTAAGTGTTGATCCTATGGTTATTGTGTCCAATTGTGTGATTAGTGAGGTATTTATTTAGTGATATACTTTGAAAAAATATTGTAACTTCTCTTGTGATATTGAATGCTTGGGATTGTGGCACTTGGATGTTATGTGGACTGTTTTGGATGATTGAAGATGTTTTAATTAATCGATGCATGGCTTGGGTTAGTTACGTGACAACTTGTGGCTTAAATCGCACGTGTAAGCATGAATTGAAACCCTATTGAATATGAAAACTCGCTAAGTGTTGATCCTATGGTTATTGTGTCCAATCGTGTGATTAGTGGGCCGCCTAATAAATGTTAAGTATGCTTGAAATGTGATTCTCGATGATTACATGTTGATAAGTAGACCTTTCTTACACCCGGTCCCACGTAGACGTCATTGCATGCTTGTATAAACTTATTATCTGATTACGTGAACCCCGAAATGAGTTATATGACTTGATTTACATGTGTTACATGGCTGCCCGTTTAATATTCATATAACTCCATGTGCTTTACAAGTGAAATTACATGTCAAAGCATGCCTCGTGTGTTTACTTGTCAATATGCGATCTTATGAGTGCTCGGAGGCAACCTACTTTGTTGTCCTCCTAATGTGATATGTTAAATGTTATAAATGTGCATTTCATACAAGGTTGCAACCTTTCATTCTGGCATGGTAGCGTTCACGCACACCGGGCGGCATCGGGCTTGCCGGTGCAACCGTGACTACCATGGTCCAATTCCCTCTCTCGCTTGGGGGCTAGACTTCAACCGTGACTAAATGATGTTGAAAATGTATGCATATTGGTAGGTGACTAGTTTTTCCAGTTCTGAGCATTTTTTGTAGAAATGGGCCAAGGCCAATTTTGACTCTATGATCTCCAAAATGGCAAAACATCGAAAAGTGTCTAAATCTGAAAAATCTGGGAAAATGGAGCAGGTTTTTGGCAGTTCATTGTCCTTGTAGAACGAAACAATTTTTACCTAGTAAAAGATATCTAAAATGCATGAAATTTGGTAGGTTTCTATACTTTTTAGTTATGGACATTTTTTTCAGAAATAGACTAAAGCTAAATCTGACCCTAGACCCTCAAAAATGGCAAGTATTGAAATATGTATGAATCTAAACAGTTTTGCGTAGTCTCACGGTTTTAGCTATAACTCTTGAATCCGAACTCCAAATGATGTGATGTTTGTTTCTAGATTTAGTTCACTTAATAAGATTTAATTTGACATTTTGTTCACTGGAATTGGAGACTGTTTTCTTGTCTAAATGATTGTGGGAAAACAGACCATTGCAGTGAAGTATTTATTTAGTGATATACTTTGAAAAAATATTGTAACTTCTCTTGTGATATTGAATGCTTGGGATTGTGGCACTTGGATGTTATGTGGACTGTTTTGGATGATTGAAGATGTTTTAATTAATCGATGCATGGCTTGGGTTAGTTACGTGACAACTTGTGGCTTAAATCGCACGTGTAAGCATGAATTGAAACCCTATTGAATATGAAAACTCGCTAAGTGTTGATCCTATGGTTATTGTGTCCAATTGTGTGATTAGTGGGCTGCCTAAGAAATGTTAAGTATGCTTGAAATGTGATTCCCGATGATTACATGTTGATAAGTAGACCTTTCTTGCACCCGGTCCCACGTAGACGTCGTTGCATACTTGTATAAACTTATTATCTGATTACGTGAACCCCGAAATGAGTTATATGACTTGATTTACATGTGTTACATGGCTGCCCGTTTAATATTCATATAACTCCATGTGCTTTACAAGTGAAATTACATGTCAAAGCATGTCTCGTGTGTTTACTTGTCAATGTGCGATCTTATGAGTGCTCGGAGGCAACCTACTTTGTTGTCCTCCTAATGTGATATGTTAAATGTTATAAATGTGCATTGCATACAAGGTTGTAACCTTTCATTCTGGCATGGTAGCATTCACGCACACTGTCACGCCCCAACCTGACCTATGGAGGCTAGACTAGGGTGTGACCTAAACCATTATCGTTATTTCACACACTTAGCCTTTTGTTATGATTTAATGCTTAATGTTGGCCTAGAACTCCAAAAGTTTTTACGAAAAACTGGCAGCATGACGGCTATATTTAGGATCTTTGGTTTGACCTAATTTTCTAAAACACCCCAAAACCTTTAATCATTGATTCAATTCCAACTAAAATTTCCTATTTTGTTATCAATAGATATGCCTACTAATTTATCTCGATAGTCTTGTTTGATTGACAATCCTAGCAAGATAACTATGTCCCGTTTATTTGCCAGTTCCTGTCTTGCAAGTACTTATTATCCTTTAGCTTACGCATAAGCACCTAAGTGAGATTAGATAGAGTTTCATTATATGCTTCTTCACCTAGTGGTTTAAACACCTATGATAACTACTAATCAAGATAATGCAAGAAAACAACAAATAAAGAGTTCGTCCAGTTATAATCAGTACAAGCCAAAATTAGACCCAAATTACAATGGGGTCATTTACATCAATAAAATGAACAATTTGCAATCAAACACAACATCCATATAGCAACCACTTTCAGGCAAAGAACAAAAGCACGTAGTCACTCCAAGGAATCATCAACAAGCACATTTACTTCGGGTACCTGTTCCAAATCTGCTGCACCTGTGACAAAAAAGAGGGTGAGTCCTTATGAACTCAGCGAGAGGGAACGAGAGATAACGTTTTGAAATCCTTTTCCGGTTAAACTTATGAAAACTCATTTGGAAACATGTCATATAGAGTGAGTAAATACATAATATAACATAAATATAAATGAACACATTTACCCGTCTTTCCTCCCCGAGGTCCTCTAGGAGCCAAGCGAGAGTACTTAAACACATAGTGAAAAGGATACGGTGAGCTTTTGCTCTCAAGATCGATCGGTGAACATTTGCTCTCAAGATCATTTCTGATAACAGTTGTTGCAGCCGGCTTCAATTATCCACTTATCACACCAAATGGGTGTACTCCGGTTGTACCCCGAAATCCTACGACCCAACTCTCCGAGAAAGTCTAGCCCCCAAGCAAGAGAGGGAATTGGACCATGGTAGTCACGGTTGCACCGGCAAGGCCGATGCCGCCCGGTGTGCGTGAACGTACCATGCCAGAATGAAAGGTTGCAACCTTGTATTCAATGCACATTTATAACATTTAATATATCACATTAGGAGGACAACAAAGTAGGTTGCCTCCGAGCAGTCGTAAGATCGCACATTGACAAGTAAACACACGAGGCATGCTTTGACATGTAATTTCACTTGTAAAGCACATGGAGTTATATGAATATTAAACGGGCAGCCATGTAACATATGTAAATCAAGTCATATAACTCATTTCGGGGTTCACGTAATCAGATAATAAGTTTATACAAGCATGCAACGACGTCTACGTGGGACCGGGTGCAAGAAAGTTCTACTTATCAATATGTAATCATCGAGAATCACATTTCAAGCATACTTAACATTTCTTAGGCAGCCCACTAATCACACAATTGGACACAATAACCATAGGATCAACACTTAGCGAGTTTTCATATTCAATAGGGTTTCAGTTCATGCTTACACGTGCGATTTAAGCCACAAGTTGTCACATAACTAACCCACGCCATGCATCGATTAATTAAAACATCTTCAATCATCCAAAACAGTCCACATAACATCCAAGTGCCACAATCCCAAGCATTCAATATCACAAGAGAAGTTAAAATATTTTTTTCAAAGTATATCACTAAATAAATACCTCACTGCAATGGCCTGTTTTCCCACAATCATTTAGACAAGTAAACAGTCTCCAATTCCAGTGAACAAAATTTCAAATTAAATCTTATTAAGTAGACTAAATCCAAAAACAAACCTCGCATCATTTGGAGTTCGGATTCAAGAGTTATAGCTAAAACCGTTAGAAGATGCAAACCTGTCCAGATTCGTACATAGTTCAATACTTGACATTTTTGAGGGTCTTAGGGTCAGATTTAGCTTTAGTCTATTTCTGGAAAAAATGTCCAGAACTGAAAAATATAGCAATGTACCAAATTTCATGCATTTTAGATATTTTTTAATGGGTCAAAATTGTTTCGTTCTACAAGGATAGTGAACTGCCAAAAACCTGCTCCATTTTCCTAGATTTTCCAGATTTAGACACCTTTCGATGTTTTGCCATTTTGGAGACCATAGAGTCAAAATTGGCCTTGTCCTATTTCTATGAAAAATGCTCAGAACCGGCAAAACTAGTCATCTACCAATTTTCACGCATTTTAAACACCATTTACCAGGCCAAATACACTTCATTATAACAAGTTAGAAATCTGCCAGCTACGCGATTTTGCCTATCTTCAAGTTCTAGCCGAATATCTTGCCATGCATGGTTATATAAGGTCATGCACACACATATACAACAAGTACAGAGGTAAATCTAGACATATGAAGGCATGCATGTATTTTTTGAAAGCTTTTAAAAATGATTAACCCTCACCTTAGGAAGATAATAGATGAAGATGCACAAAATCCTTGTTTTTGAGCTTTGTGTGTGACTTTGAGCTATCCTTGCTTGATTACCTTGCTATGGCCGATGCTTGGAGTGTCCTAGAGAGTGAGCTTGAGGTCTTGGAAGCTCAAGAGATGCCATGGTCGAAAATGAGAGAGAAGGAGAGAGAATGAGAGCTTGAGAGAGTTTTGAGAGAAAGAAATGATATTTTTGTGCATGTGGTCAGCTATAGGCTTGCAAAAACTGAATTTGTGTCATCTTTTGGAGCATGTTTGAATTGTTTGGTATGCTTGGTGATGTGGTCAAGAAGGTGGAGCATGGTGGTTGATAAAGTATTGCTTTGGTGTATGCAAAAGTTATGACAATGTGAAGTTTTGTCTAAGCATGCATGAATAATTATTTTGTTCAAATATTTTCCTCAAGAACATGGTATGGCCGGCCATCTTAGCTCACAAATCTGAATTTTGTCATGTGTTAAGCCTTATTTTATTGTAGGTTAAATATTTTTAATTGTAGGTGCATGGGTTTTGTAAAAAGGAATAAAGAATGTTTGAATCATTAAAATATTGAGTTGAATTTGACTTAGGATTAAAATAAGAGTTGGTGGATTTTGTAGAGATTTGAATTAGGATTATAATAATAGTTAGTGGTGTTTGTAGGATTATTTTATAGTCTAGTGCTACGTGTAGGATTCTTTATTGATTAGCATGCGGGCCCGTTTTCCTATGTCTATGGCACGCACTACGAGGTAAGGCACGCATTTCAAGGCAAATGCACGGATTTGAAGGTAAATGCATGCAAACCTAAGTGAATGCACGTAAACCAATGCAAGACACATAAAATGAGACACGACTCTTGAACCTAGGTCAAGGCACGCAATTCAAGGTCAGGGTACACGAAATGAGGTATCGCACGTAAATCGAAGTTAGGGCACGTAAGTTGATGATTAGGGCACGCAATTCTAGGTCAAGCACGTATGACGAGGCATGCACGAAAACCAAGACAGAGCATGTAATCCAAGGTCGGTCATATAGTTCTGGGTCTAAGGTACGCAAATTGAGGTAAGACATGTTATTCGGGGTCGGGCCTCACATCCTCCCCTCCTTAAAAGAATTTCGTCCCGAAATTCATTCTTACTTGTTGAGGTCATTTAGACGGATTCTGACTTTTGTTATTTTTCTCACTCCGGTTCATCCCGTGTTCTGTGATCTCTCTTACCACAACCAATTCAGTTCCTATGTTTCTCCAATCATTTAATTCGGTATGACTCCTACATTTACAGTTCGTTCCTTCAAACGACTCTATTTTCTCCAATTGATCTTTAAGGTCGAGTTCGTTAACTAAGGTTAGAATCTCCAAACATAGTAATCAAAGCTGCATCGGTATTCTAACAATATAACTATGACTCCAAAATCATGACTTATGTTGTGTCAATCTTGCGTTCATACCTCAAAAGGAATATCACAGTAATACCATGATCCTATGGTGACATACACCAATTTCAAGATGATAGGTCTATATCCGATTTATATATCCTTCCAACTAGTTTCAAATTTGTTAACATGTAGGACATACACATGTTATGGATTATTTCCACAATACGACCCTATTCAGGAAGGACTCACCAAGCAAACTAATCCATCTCAAATCGTCATCTATCGATAGTATCATAGTCCTTATCTCGTAGGTACATTAGATTAGCAAATCTTCTAATGACTAGTCTCCCGGTTATAGGCTCCTATTCACTAACATCCTTTCCTAGCTTCGTTAACCTTCACGCTCGTAATCAAGGAGAAAGACCGTTGAGATTCATTAAACTCGAATTCTAAGGTTTATTAAGTACCACCAACAAATTTCCATTGAAATTGCATGGGTAAACTAATCATGTGGCACTAGTTCCACTCTTACAAGTAAATTTCATCAGCTTGTGATCCACAATTTATTTCCTTATTCAAATCTCTATCTTCAAGTCGCGAGGCTTTAGAATTTCTTTTAATCTTAGCCAAGAATCCTAAGGTGAATAGCTTCAATCTCAAATAAATTTCACTCACCTCAATCCAAGGTTACGTCATACTTAAGAAGATAATGGTCCTACTCACTTAGCGACCTAGTCATTCCTTCGAACACTTAATGCCCGCCAATATATCTTCAACATTAGTGTTACTAAGCTAGGGTCATAGCCATGTAAGTGATATCAATGTTCCACTAGGTTACCGGCCGTACAACAACAATCCTAGGAATATAAATGGGTACCGAAATGATCTAGATCATAAGATACTTACCATACTAATCCAAGTAGCTTGTTACACAAAATAACTTCAAGGCTGTGTCAACATAAGAATTATAACCACAAGGCATCCTTCAATATAATCTAATAGAACTTCAAAAGTAATCAACCACTCATTTAACTATCAGTACAAGATTCACCCTCTATTCAACAACCACGATTCGAGGTCTACCAACTGCTAGTTTCTAGAAGTGAAATGGTGCACATAAATACGGTTGTCTAATAGCAGTCTCTCGGGTCATCATGACTCTAATTTATCTCTATCTTAACTATATGAAATCTTACTCTCCTCATCTACATGTTCAACTAGCTAAGAGCATCAAGGCTCATCAACCTACGGTCCTAGGGTTTACAATGAATCATCATGCATACTCACTATTAGCTATTTAGGATTACTATTCATACTCTAATGACTCCATTTTGCAGCCGGATGCTTTAATCTCATTTCCATGGTTTATATACTAGGTCCATCGATTTTACTTAAGGATATATGCTTTTTAACATCCTCTAGGGTATCCAAACAACGAGTGCATAGAATGACTTACTTTGCTTAATCACAACTAAATCTGAGGGGCACCAATTTATTACCATGATTCTTAATATCACCAATATCCAACTTAGGACCTTAGCAATGTTAGTCATCTAATGCATAAATCAATACTTTACACTTCTATTCGACCTAACATTTTGGTGTAGTCTTCCGAACACGAGTTCTAGCTACGTGAATTCCCCGATTCCAATATCCCTATATCTTGTTATACTAAAGGATCATCAATGGTTAATTCCAATCAAGTAAGGATTCGATCATATAAATAGTCTATTACACCAATTTAAGATATAAGAATTTGATTCAAAAGCAACTCCTAAGTCAAACTTCCATTTTAAGCATATGAATATATGTATACTACTCCACATGTCCAATAGTACACTCTTATATCTTAAGGAAAGCTGTATATCTTTAACCTATATACTTGAACCACAATTAGAAGAACGGTTTAACGGAATCAAGAACTTCATAGCTATAAATTGATAACTTAATCACAGGTATGGGCATTCCAAAGATAAGGAGATAACTTTACCTCAACAATTATACCCGGGCTACACATTTTATATATGCATACCCAATAATACATACGATCCATCGAGTACCTGTGAAGATGTGAGAAATCTCTAATCGAGCCTTTTTGTTCTTCCTGCATAAATTCACTTCCCTGAAAGTTTTAATCCTAACTATCTATGTATATAAACAGTCAGTCATAGTTATGTAACTTGCACATGTATTCAAGAAAGAGTATAAAAGCATGCATGCATTATTGAGGGCGTGTCGGTGTACATGATACAGAATACATATGGTCCACAAAGACACATAATATTCAATACTTAAAGCAATTAAAGCAAATTAGCACATATTAACACATATAAACAAGACATCATAATTACCTTAGGGCTTCTAGCCATGGTCCGAGAGTTGAACCCGACTAATACCTAGTTAGTAAACTAAGCTCTGATACCATTCTAATATAGGGTGTCACACCCCAACCTGACCTATGGAGGCTAGACTAGGGTGTGACCTAAACCATTATCATTATTTCACACACTTAGCCTTTTGTTATGATTTAATGCTTAATGTTGGCCTAGAACTCCAAAAGTTTTTACGAAAACCTGGCAGCATGACGGCTATATTTAGGATCTTTGGTTTGACCTAATTTTCTAAAACACCCCAAAACCTTTAATCATTGATTCAATTCCAACTAAAATTTCCTATTTTGTTATCAATAGATATGCCTACTAATTTATCTTGATAGTCTCGTTTGATTGACAATCCTAGCAAAATAACTATGTCCCGTTTATTTGCCAGTTCCTGTCTTGCAAATACTTATTATCCCTTAGCTTACGCATAAACACCTAAGTGAGATTAGATAGAGTTTCATTATATGCTTCTTCACCTAATGGTTTAAACACCTATGATAACTACTAATCAAGATAATGAAAGAAAACAACAAATAAAGAGTTCGTCCAGTTATAATCAGTACAAGCCAAAATTAGACCCAAATTACAACGGGATCATTTACATCAATAAAATGAACAATTTGCAATCAAACACAACATCCATATAGCGACCACTTTCAGGCAAAGAACAAAAGCACGTAGTCACTCCAAGGAATCATCAACAAGCACATTTACTTCGGGTACCTGTTCCAAATCTGCTGCACCTGTGACAAAAAAAAGGGTGAGTCCTTATGAACTCAGCGAGGGGGAACGAGAGATAACGTTTTGAAATCCTTTTCCGGTTAAACTTATGAAAACTCATTTGGAAACATGTCATATAGAGTGAGTAAATACATAATATAACATAAATATAAATGAACACATTTACCCGTCTTTCCTCCCCGAGGTCCTCTAGGAACCAAGCGAGAGTACTTAAACACATAGTGAAAAGGATACGGTGAGCTTTTGCTCTCAAGATCGATCGGTGAACATTTGCTCTCAAGATCATTTCTGATAACAGTTGTTGCAGCCGGCTTCAATCATCTACTTATCACACCAAATGGGTGTACTCCGGATGTACCCCGAAATCCTACGACCCAACTCTCCAAGGAAGTCTAGCCCCCAAGCGAGAGAGGGAATTGGACCATGGTAGTCACGGTTGCACCGGCAAGCCCGATGCCGCCCGGTGTGCGTGAACGTACCATGTCAGAATGAAAGGTTGCAACCTTGTATTCAATGCACATTTATAACATTTAATATATCAGATTAGGAGGACAACAAAGTAGGTTGCCTCCGAGCAGTCGTAAGATCGCACATTGACAAGTAAACACACGAGGCATGCTTTGACATGTAATTTCACTTGTAAAGCACATGGAGTTATATGAATATTAAACGGGCAGCCATGTAACACATGTAAATCAAGTCATATAACTCATTTCGGGGTTCACGTAATCAGATAATAAGTTTATACAAGCATGCAACGACGTCTACGTGGGACCGGGTGCAAGAAAGGTCTACTTATCAACATGTAATCATCGAGAATCATATTTCAAGCATACTTAACATTTATTAGGCAGCCCACTAATCACACAATTGGACACAATAACCATAGGATCAACACTTAGCGAGTTTTCATACTCAATATGGTTCAATTCATGCTTACACGTGCGATTTAAGCCACAAGTTGTCACGTAACTAACCCAAGCCACGCATCGATTAATTAAAACATCTTCAATCATCCAAAACAGTCCACATAACATCCAAGTGCCACAATCCCAAGCATTCAATATCACAAGAGAAGTTACAATATTTTTTTCAAAGTATATCACTAAATAAATACCTCACAGCAATGGTCTATTTTCCCACAATCATTTAGACAAGCAAAAAGTCTCCAATTCCAGTGAACAAAATATCAAATTAAAGCTTATTAAGTGAACTAAATCCAGAAACAAACCTCGCATCATTTGGAGTTCGGATTCAAGATTTATAGCTAAAACTGTGAGACGACGCAAAACTGTTCAGATTCGTACATAGTTCAATACTTGCCATTTTTTAGGGTCTTAGGGTCAGATTTAGCTTTAGTCTATTTCTGGAAAAAATGTCCAGAACTGAAAAATATAGCAACCTACCAAATTTCATGCATTTTAGATATCGTTTACTAGGTCAAAATTGTTTCATTCTACAAGGACAGTGAACTGCCAAAAACCTGCTCCATTTTTCCAGATTTTCCAAATTTAGATACCTTTCGATGTTTTGCCATTTTGGAGACCATACAGTAAAAATTGGCCTTGGCCTATTTCTACAAAAAATGCTCAGAACTGGAAAAAATAGTCATCTACCAATTTTCACGCATTTTAAACATCATTTACCAGGCCAAATACACTTCGTTCTAACAAGTCAGAAATCTGCCAGCTACGCGATTTTGCCTATCTTCAAGTTCTAGCCGAATATCTTGCCATGCATGGTTATATAAGCTCATGCACACACATATACAACAAGTACAGAGGTAAATCTAGACATATGAAGGCATGCATATGGTTTTTGAAAGCTTTTAAAAAGGATTAACCCTCACCTTAGCAAGATAATAGATGAAGATGCACAAAATCCTTGTTTTTGAGCTTTGTGTGTGACTTTGAGCTATCCTTGCTTGATTACCTTGCTATGGCCGATGCTTGGAGTGTCCTAGAGAGTGAGCTTGAGGTCTTGGAAGCTCAAGAGATGCCATGGTCGAAAATGAGAGAGAAGGAGAGAGAATGAGAGCTTGAGAGAGTTTTGAGAGAAAGAAATGATATTTTTGTGCATGTGGTCAGCTATAGGCTTGCAAAAACTGAATTTGTGTCATCTTTTGGAGCATGTTTGAATTGTTTGGTATGCTTGGTGATGTGGTCGAGAAGGTGGAGCATGGTGGTTGATAAAATATTGCTTTGGTGTATGCAAAAGTTATGACAATGTGAAGTTTTGTCTAAGCATGCATGAATAATTATTTTGTTCAAATATTTTGCTCAAGAACATGGTATGGCCGGCCATCATAGCTCACAAATCTGAATTTTGTCATGTGTTAAGCCTTATTTTATTGTAGGTTAAATATTTTTAATTGTAGGTGCATGGGTTTTGTAAAAAGGAATAAAGAATGTTTGAATCATTAAAATATTGAGTTGAATTTGACTTAGGATTAAAATAAGAGTTAGTGAATTTTGTAGAGATTTGAATTAGGATTATAATAATAGTTAGTGGTGTTTGTAGGATTATTTTATAGTCTAGTGCTTCGTGTAGGATTCTTTATTGATTAGCATGCGGGCACGCTTTCCTATGTTTATGGCACGTACTACGAGGTAAGGCACGCACTTCAAGGCAAATGCACGGATTCGAAGGTAAATGCATGCAACCCTAAGTGAATGCACGTAAACCAATGCAAGACACATAAAACGAGACACGACTCTTGAACCTAGGTCAAGGCATGCAATTCAAGGTCAGGGTTCACGGAATGAGGTATTGCACGTAAATCGAAGTTAGGGCACGTAAGTCGAGGATTTGGGCACACAATTCTAGGTCAATGCACGTATGACGAGGCATGCACGAAAACCAAGACAAGGCATGTAATCCAAGGTCGGTCATACAATTTTGGGTCTAAGGCACATAAATCAAGGTAAGACATGTTATTCGGGGTCGAGCCTCACACACACTGGGCGGCATCGGGCTTGCCGGTGCAACCGTGACTACCATGATCCAATTCCCTCTCTCGCTTGGGGGCTAGACTTCCTCAGAGAGTTGGGTCGTAAGATTTCGGGATACATCCGGAGTACACCCATTTGGCGCGATAAATGGATGATTTGAAGTCGACCGCAACAACTGATATTGGAAATGAATTGAGAGCAAAAGCTCACCGTATCCTTTTCACTATGTGTATAAGTACTCTCGCTTGGTTCCTAGAGGACCTCGGGGAGGAAAGATGGGTAATTGTGTTCTTTTACTTTTATATTACATTATGAACTTACTTGTGTTATATGTCATGCTTTCAAAAAGGATTTTTCATAAGTTGAACCGGAAAAGAGTTTCAAAATATATTTCTCGTTTCCTCTCGCTGAGTTCATAAGGACTCACCCTCTTTTATCATCTCAGGTGAAGAAGATTAGGAACAGGTACCTGAGGATAACGTGCCTATTGATGACTCCTTGGAGTGATTGCCTACCCTACGTGCCTTACTTGACTGTGGCTATTTTGTGAACAATATGTTTGTTTTGAAGACTATCTCTTATGTTGTTGTCATTGTTATTGTAAAAGACCCCCGTTGTAATTTGGGGTCTAATTTTGATTTGTACTGTTTATAACTAGACAGACACCCTATTTGATCATTTTGCTACTTTGATTAGTAACTATTACAGGCTTATGAAGTATTAGGCAAAGGGCTAAGTAAACTGAATCTATTCAATCTTAAGCAGGTACTCATTTGTAAGCTAAGACCAACAGGTACTTGTGTAACAGGAATTGACACATAAACGAGACATAGTTGCCATACTAGGTGTTAATCAAACGAGACTTGAGATAAATAGTGGACATATCAATTGGTGATAAATAGTAATCTTAGTTGAAATCGAATTTGAGATTGAAAGTTTTGAGGCATTTAGAAAATTAGGTCAAACTAAATAGCCAACTACAGCCGTTATGCTGCCGATTTTTTGAAGAATTTTTGGAGTTCTAGTCTAACGGATAAGCTTAATCTTCGTTAATCAGTTATAGTCATATAAGAACGTGAATGTTTAGATCACACCCTAGTCTAACCTCTTTAGGTCTGGTTGGGGGCGTGACACCTTATAGAAATGGTATCAGAGCTTAGATTGCTTAAGCCGGGTTTAACTCTCGGACCATGGGTAGAAGCCCTAAGGTTATTGGGATGACTTGTTTATGTGTGTTAATGTGTGAAAATATCAATTGTGCATTCTCTGTTTCTATGTGTTTATGTGATTAACATGTCTTAACTGTTTCAAGAATTGTATGTCTATGTAAAATTGTATGTTGCATACCTTATACATTAAATTCTTGTCTTGTAGTATTCCAATAAATTGTGCATCATAATCTGTGCCTATAGATGGCTGGCCCTAGTACCCGCAATACCAATAGGAGCGATGAGCCTCAAGAAGCCGGAGATGCTCATCAAACTAATCCCGGCAAGGCCATGTTTAACATGATGGCAAATGCTATGGATCGCATGTCACGAGTGATGGAACGTCAAGATGCACGTAAAGCAAAGAACAAAAACAACAGGAATGGTGGTAACAATGGGAGAAACAGCAGAATGCGGGAGTTCCTTGACTTTCACCCGTCCAAATTCTTCGGGGAAGCTGATGATGAAAAGGCAGAGGCTTGGCTGTCTGAGATTGAAAGGATTTTCAGGCCACTTGACTATACTGATGAGGAAAAGATTGAGTTCGCTATGTTTCTATTGCACAGGGATGCTGAGCATTGGTGGCACACTGTGGAGGCACTTCGGGAAACTGATCATACACCTCGCTTGTGGGGTAATTTCGCTAAGGCATTCAAGGAGAAATACGTACCTGCAGTTTCCAGGAGGAGGCGAATTGAAGAATCCATGCACTTGAGCCAGGGTAACATGACGGTGGCCTAGTATGAGGCTCGTTTTGACAGACTGTCCCGTTATGCTCAATACATGGTCAGTACCCCTGAGGCGAAGATGTTGAAATTTACGAATGGGTTGAGGCCAGAAATTCAGGATCAGTTGGCTTCGCATGAGTTTACTACCTATTCTGCTCTCCTTGCTGCTGCCTCCCGAACTGAGAAGAGGAAACTTGATAGAGCCGGTTGAAGACAACCAAACAAGAAACCATATCAGCCTCCAAGACAACAAAGGAAATTCCAGACTCAGAGTCGCAGTTAGGGCCAGAGCCAGAACAGACCAGTCAACAACCATGGCCCGACTAAAGCACCATTAGCCTCTTCTTCCCGCGGATCCACATGTAGTTCACCTGCTACTCAGTCCATCCGGGTCAGAAAAATAGTACAAAAGAAGAAAAGTGTCTCGAAACTAATGAAAACATCCAATTTTGTGCTTCAAAAATAGGTACAGTCGAGTAGGCTTGGTGCCCCCGTCGTAGAGCTCTCGGAGAGCTTTCCAACGGTATGCTGTGCGCTGCGTAACTCCTTACGGATCAAAAGTTATAGACACCAGAGCGACAGATACCTGGTCACAAGCCCCACGCCCTCAGTTTGCAGTCCCAGCCTCTACGTGAAGTGAAGTTGTCTTGCCCAATGTGCCATGGGATTCGATAATAGAAATGTGATAGATTAAGTTGTCATCCTTTTCGCGGCTCACGACGTACGATCCGGGACAGAAAAACAGCGCAAAAGAAGAAAAGTATAGCTAAACTTATGAAAACATTCAATTTTGGGCTCCAAAAATAGGAGCAGCCGAGCAGGCTTGCTACCCCCGTTGTAGCGCTCTCATAGAGCTTTCCAACGGTATGTTGTGCACCGCGTAACTCCTTACGGATCAAAGTTATAGGCACCGGAGCGACGGATACCTGGTCACATGCCCCACGTCCTCGGTTTGAGGGCCCAGCTTCTATGTGAAGTGCAGTTGTCTTGCCCAAGGTACCATGTGATTCGGTAATATAAATGTGATAGATTAGGTTGTCATTCTTTTCGTGGCTCACGACGTACGATCCAGGACGGAAAAACTGTACAAAAGAAGATAAGTGTCTCGAAACTGATGAAAACGTTCAATTTTCGACTCCAAAAATAGGCCCAGCTGAGTAGGCTTGGTGCCCCCGTCGTAGAGCTCTCAGAGAGCTTTCCAACAGTATGTTGTGCGCCGCGTAACTCTTTACGGATCAAAAGTTATGGGCACCGGAGCGACGGATACATTCTCACAAGCCCCTCGCCCTCTGTTTGCGGGCCCAGCCTCTATGTGAAGTGAAGTTGTCTTGCCCAAGGTGCCGTGAGATTCCGTAATAGAAATGTGATGGATTAGGTTGTCGTCCTTTTTGCGGCTCATGACGTACGATCCGGGACGAAAAAACAGCGCAAAAAAAGAAAAGTGTCCCAAAACTTATGAAAACGTTCGATTTTAGGCTCTGAAAACAAGCGCAACCAAGCAGGCTAGGTGCCCCCATCATAGAGCTCTCAAAGTGCTTTCCAACGGAATGCTGTGTGCCGTGTAACTCCTTACGGAGCAAAAGTTATGGGCACCGGAGCGACGGATACCTGGTCACAAGCCCCACACCCTCTATTTATGGGCCAAGCCTCTACGTGAAGTGAAGTTGTCTTGCCCAAGGTATCGTGTGTTTCGGTAATAGAAATGTGATGGAATAGGATGTCGTCCTTTTCGGGGCTCACGACGTACGATACGGGATGGAAAAAGAGCGTAAAAGAATAAAAGTGTCCCAAAACTTATGAGAATGTTCAATTTTGGCTCTGAAAATAGGCGCAGCCGAGTAAGCTAGGTGCCACAATCGTAGAGCTCTCAGAGAGATTTCCAACGGTATGCTGTGCGCCGCGTAACTCCTTACGGATCAAAAGTTAATGGCACCGGAGCAACAGATACCTGGTCATAAGCCCCACGCCCTCTGTTTGCGGGCCTAGCCTCTACGTGAAGTGAAGTTGTCTTGCACAAGGTGCCGTGGGATTCAGTAATAGAAATGTTATGGATTAGGTTGTCGTCCCTTTCGCGGCTCACGACGTACGATTCGGGTGGGAAAAACAGCGCGAAAGAATAAAAGTGTCCCAAAACTAATGAAAACATTCGATTTTAGGCTCTGAAAACAGGCGCAGCCAAGCAGGCTTGGTACCCCCATCGAAGAGCTCTCGGAGAGCTTTCCAACGGTATGCTGTGTGCCGTGTAACTCCTTACGGATCAAAAGTTATAGGCACCGGAGCGACGGATACCTGGTTACAAGCCCCACGCCCTCGGTTTGCGGGCCCAACCTCTACTTGAAGTGAAGTTGTCTTGCCCAAGGTGCCATGGGATTCGATAATAAAAATGTGATAGATTAGGTTGTCATCCTTTTCGCGGCTCACGACGTACGATCCGGGACAAAAAAACACAGCAAAAGAAGAAAAGTGTAGCGAAACTTATGAAAACGTTCAATTTTGGGCTCCGAAAATAGGTGCAGCCGAGCAGGCTTGCTACCCCCGTCGTAGAGCTCTCGGAGAGCTTTCCAACGGTATACTGTGTGTCACGTAACTCCTTACAGATCAAAAGTTATAGGCACCGGAGCGACGGATACCTGGTCACAAGCCCCACGCCCTCAGTTTGAGGGCCCAGCCACTACATTACGTGAAGTTGTCCTACCCAAGGTGCTGTGTAATTCAGTAATAGAAATGTGATAGATTAGGTTGTCGTCCTTTTTGTGCCTCACGACGTACGATCCGGGATGGAAAAACTGCGCAAAAGAAGATAAGTGTCCCGAAACTGATAAAAACATTTAATTTTGGGCTCCGAAAACAGGCGCAGCCGAGCAGGCTGTGTGCCCCCGTCATAGAGCTCTCAAAGAGCTTTCCAACGGTATACTGTGCGCTGTGTAACTCCTTACGGATCAAAAGATATAGGCACCAGACCGACGGATACCTTGTCACAAGACCCACGCCCTCTGTTTGCAGGCCCAGCCTCTACGTGAAGTGAAGTTGTCTTGCCCAAGGTGCCGTGTGATTCGGTAATAGAAATGTGATGGTTTAGGTTGTCGTCCTTTTCGCGGCTAACGACATACGATCCGGGACGGAAAAATAGCACAAAAGAAGAAAAGTGTCCCAAAACTTATGAAAATGTTCGATTTTTGGCTCTAAAAATAGGCGCAATTGTGAGGCCCAACCCCGAATAACTTGTCTTACCTCGACTTGCGTGCCTTAGACCCAGAATTATATGACTGACCTTGGATTACGTGCCATGTCTTGGTTTTTGTGCATGCTTCGTCATTCGTGCCTTGACCTGGAATGGTGTGCCCTAATCCTCGACTGATGTGCGTTACCTCATTTCGTGTGCCCTAACCTAGATTTGTGTGCCTTGACCTAGGTTTAAGAATCGTGTTCCGTTTTGTGTGCCTTGCATTGAATTACGTGCATTCATTTAGGGTTGCGTATATTTACTTAGGAAACGTGCATTCGTCTCGTAGTTCGTGTCCTACCTCGTAGTGCGTGTCCTAAACCTAGGAAAGCGTGCCCTCATGCTAATCAAGAAAGCATCTTACACGAAGCACTAGATCATTAATTAATCCTACAATTCCACTAACTAATATTAAATTACTAATTCAACCCACTATAAGACAAAATCTCACAAAAAGATAGACATTCCTTATTCTTTATTCCTTATTCTTTTGCACTTTCAAACATACAATTAATTAATGCTCAAAAGATGACAAAGATTCAGCATTTTCATGCCTTGGCCGACCACCTTGTGGCATTTATGCTTGATTGATCATTTCAAAATTAATTCTAGACAATTCTATGACAAGTTATGACACAAATGCATAAAAAAAATAACCCAAAACCTTACCCAATGCACCCATATTTCGACCCATTCCCTTGCCATGCTAGGTAATTCAAAAACCATGCTTCTTGAAGACACAAATCTGAAAATTGCAAGCCCCTAGGCTAATAATGCTCCTTTGCCCAACAAAAGCTTTTATTTTTCTTCATTTCTCTCATTTCCTCACATTTCTCTCTCTCCCTCTCATTCTTCTCTCTCTCTCTCGGCTTTGGCTGAGTTGCTTCACACCATAGCTCATCTTCATCACTCCATGGTTAATCAAGGCAAGCAAGAAGGTAGGGAACTCGACTAAGCAAGCTAGGTTGCAAGAAAACTCACATGCAAGCTCTTTGAACAACCATCCCGGCTTAGGTGAGTTTGCTAGCTTCCATTTCTTTTCTTCTCATTCTAACCACATGCACCTACTAAGAACTTGGTCACTAAGCTAGGAAAAATAGAGAAAATTCGAGTGGTGTCTCGGCTAAACAAGGAAGAAGATCAACCTTGTGTTTCACCAAGACTCTTGTGCATCTTCTTGTTGTTTGCTCAGGTGAGGGCTAAAACTTCTTGAAAATCTTTCAAAAAAAAAACCCACATGCATGCTCTTAAATGTTTACCTTTTCTTCTGTACCTGAGATATATGTGTGTTCATAAGCTTTTATGACCATGCATGGCAAGATTTTGGCTAGAAGGTGATGATAGATGAAATCGGGTTTGTGACAGCTTTCTGTCTTGCTGGTACGAGGTGATTTTAGCTAGGTAAATGATGTTGAAAATACGTGAAAATTGGTAGGTAACTATTTTTTCCCATTTTGAACATTTTTTTACAGAAATAGGCCTAAGCTAATTTTGAGTCTATGGTCATCAAAATGGCAAATCATTAAAATGTGTCCAAATCTGGAAGTCTGGAAAAATGAAGCAGGTTTTGGAAGATTCACTGACCTTGTAGAACGAACCAGTTTTGACTTAGTAAATGATATCCAAAATGCATCAAATTTGGTGTGCTACTATATTTTCGAGTTATGGACATTTTTTTCAGAAATGGACTAAGGCTAAATCTGAGCCTAAGGATCTCAAAAATGACAAGTATTGAAATGTGTGCAAATCTGGACAGTTTTGTGCAATCCCACTGTTTTGGCTATAACTATTGAAACTGAACTCCAAATGATGCGAGGTTTGTTTCTGAATTTAGTTCACTTCTTAAAATTTAATTTGACGTCTTATTCACTGGAATTGGAGATTGTTTGCTTGTCTTAATGATTGTGAGAAAACAGCCCTTTACAGTGAGGGTTTCACTTAGTGATGTGCTTAGAAAAATTGTTGTAACTTCTCTTGTTGAATTAAATGCTTGGGATTGTGGCATTGGGATGTTGTGTGGACTGTTTTGAATACTTGAGGATGTTTGAATTAATCGATGCATGGCTTGAGATTGATTTTGAGTTGATTCGGGGCTTAATCGCACGGGTAAGCACGAAATGGAAACCCTAGTGACTAGGTAAATTCACTAAGTGTTGATCCTATGAATATCGTGTTTAATTATATGTTTAGTAAGCTGCCCGTAGTTGCCATTGTAGCCCTAAATGCGATCTTGATGATTACATGTTGACAAGTAGGCCTTTCTTGCACCCGAACCCACGTAGATGTCGTTCCATGTTGAATAATCTTATCATTTGATAACGTGAACTTTGTAATGAGTTATATGACTTGATCTACGTGCGTTACATGGCTGCCCGTTTAATGTTCATATAACTCCATATGCCTTTCAAGTGAAACTACTTGTCTTATCGTGCCTCGCTTGTTTACTTGTCAATGTGCAATCTTATGACTGCTCGGAGGCAACCTACTTTGTTGTCCTCCTAATGTGATATATTAAATGTCATAAATGTGCATTGCATACAAGGTTGCAACCTTTTATTCTGGCGTGGTAGCGTTCACGCACACCGGGCGGTATCGGGCTTGTCGGTGCAACCGTGACTACCATTGTCCAATTCCCTCTCTCGCTTGGGGGCTAGACTTCCTCGGAGAGTTGGGTCGTAGGATTTCGGGGTACATCCGGAGTACACCCATTTGGCGTGATAAAGGGATGATTTGAAGTCGGCCGCAACAATTGATACTGGAAATGAACTGAGAGCAAAAGCTCACCGTATCCTTTTCACTATGTGTATAAGTACTCTCGCTTGGTTCCTAGAGGACCTCGGGGATGAAAGATGGGTAATTGTGTTCCTTTACTTTTATATTATTGTTCTGCACTTAATTGTGATACATTCATGCTTTCAAAAAGGGTTTTCATAAGTTGAACCGGAAAATGAGTTTCAAAACCTATTTCTCGTTCCCCCTCGCTGAGTTCATAAGGACTCACCCTCTTTTATCATCTCAAGTGAAGAAGATCAAGAATAGGTACCCGAGGACGACGTACCTAACGATGATTCCTTAGAATGATTGCCTGTCCTATGTGCTTTGCTTGATTATGAACATTTGTGAACACTATGCTACTTGAAGACTATTTCTTTTCATGTTGCTTAATGTTTGTAATGTAAAAGACCCCCGTTGTAATTTGGGGTCTAATTTTGGTTTGTACTGATAATAACTAGACAGACACTACTATGATCGTTTTGCTATTGTCATTGGATAGTATCTATCATAGGATTATGAAGTATCAGGTAAGGACTAAGTAAAATGAACCTATCCAATCTTAAGCAGGTACTCACTATTAAGCTAAGATCAATAGGTACTTTTGTAACGAGGATTAACAAACAGACGAGACATAGTATCATACTATGTTATTAATCAAACAAGACTTCGATTTAACCAGTAGGCATTTCAATTGATGGTAAATAGTAATCTTAGTTGGAAATGAAATTGAGATTGGAAAATTTGAGGCGTTTAGAGAATTAGGTTAAACCAAAGAGCCCAATTACAGCCGTTATGCTGCGGGTTTTTTGGAAAATTTTTGGAGTTTAGGCTAAAATGTTAAGTATTAAATTTCCATGAACAGTTAAGTACGAGATAGACTGGAATGTTTAGATCACACCCTAGTCTAACCTTTATAGGCCGGGTTGGGGTGTGACAGCAATTGAGCAGGTTAGGTGCCCCCATCGTAGAGGTCTCAGAGTGCTTTCCAACTGTATGCTATGCATCGGGTAACTCCTTACAGAGTAAAAGTTATGGGCACTGGAGCGACGGATACCTGGTCATAAGCCCCACGCCCTCTGTTTGTGGGCCCAGCCTCTACGTGAAGTGAAGTTGTCTTGCCCATGGTGCTGTGTGATTCGGTAATAGAAATGTGATGGAATAGGATGTCGTCCTTTTCGCAGTTCACGACATACGATCCGGGACGGAAAAATAGCAAAAAAAAAAAAAAAGTATCCCGAAACTGATTAAAATGTTCGATTTTAGGGTCAGAAAATATACGCAGCCGAGCAGGCTAGGTGCCCTCGTCGTAGAGCTCTTAGAGAGCTTTCCAACGGTATGCTGTGCGCCGCGTAACTCCTTATGGATCAAAAGTTAAGGGCACCGGAGCAACAGATACCTAGTCACAAGCCCCACGCTCTCTGTTTGCGGGCCCAGCCTCTACGTGAAGTGAAGTTGTCTTGCGCAAGGTGCAGTGGGATTTGGTAATAGAAATGTGATGGATTAGGTTGCCGTCCTTTTCGCGGCTCACGACGTACGATAAGGGACAAAAAAACAACACAAAAGAAGAAAAGTATCCCGAAACTGATGAAAATGTTCAATTTTGGGCTACAAAAATAGGCTCAGCTGAGCATGCTTGGTGCCCGCATCGTAGAGCTCTCGGAGAGCTTTCTAACGGTATGTTGTGCGCCGCGTAACTCCTTACGGATCAAAAGTTATGGGCACCGGAGCGACGGATACTTGGTCACAAGCCCCACACACTCGGTTTGAGGGCCTAGCCTCTATGTGAAGTGAAGTTGTCTTGCCCAATGTACCATGGGATTCGGTAATAAAAATGTGATGGATTAGGTTGTCGTCCTTTTCGTGGCTCACGTCGTACGATCCGGGATGAAAAAATAGCGTAAAGGAATAAAAGTGTCCCAAAACTGATAAAAATGTTCGATTTTGGGCTTGAAATACAGGCGCAGCCGAGCAGGCCTGTTGTCCCCATCGTAGAGCTTTTAGAGAGCTTTCCAACGGTATGCTGTGCGCCGCGTAACTTCTTACGGATCAAAAGTTATGGGCATATGAGCGACGGATACCTGGTCACAAGCCCCACGCCCTCTGTTTACGGGCCCAGCCTTTATGTGAAGTGAAGTTGTCTTGGCCAAGGTGCCATGGGATTCGATAATAGAAATGTGATGGATTAGGTTGTCGTCCTTTTCGCAGCTCACGACGTACGATCCGGGACGGAAAAACTACGCAAGAAAAGAAAAGTGTCCCGAAATTGATAAAAACATTCGATTTTTTTCTTCGTAAATAGGTGCAGTAGAGTAAGCTTGGTGCCCTCGTCGTAGAGCTCTCGGAGAGCTTTCCAATGGTATGCTGTGTGCCGCGTAACTCCTTCCGGATCAAAAGTCATGAGCACCGGAGCGACGGATACCTAGTCACAAGCCCCACGCCCTCTGTTTGCGGGCCCAACCTTTACGTGATGTGAAGTTGTCTTGCCCAAGGTGCCGTGGGATTCAGTAATAGAAATGTGATGGATTAGGTTGTCGTCTTTTTTTGCGGCTTACGACGTACGATCTGGGACGAAAAAACTGCGCAAAAGAAGAAAAGTCTCTAGAAATTGATTAAAACGTTCAATTTTGGGCTCTGAAAATAGGTGCAGCCGAGTAGGCTTGGTGCCCTTGTCATAGAGCTCTCGGAGAGCTTTCCAACGGTATGCTGTGTGCCGCGTAACTCCTTACGAATCAAAAGTTATGGGCACCGGAGCTACGTAGACCTGGTCCTAAGCCCTACGCCTTCGGTTTGCGGGCCCAGTCTCTACGCGAAGTGAAGTTGTCTTGCCCAAGGTGCCGTGTGATTCGGTAATAGAAATGCGATGGATTAGGTTGTCGTCCTTTTCGTGGCTCACGACATACGATCCGAGTAGAAAAAACAGCGTAAAAGAAGAAAAGTGTCCCAAAACTAATGAAAACATTCGATTTTGGTCTCTTAAAATAGGCGCAGCTGAGCAGGCTTGGTGCCCCCATTGTAGAGCTGTTGAAGAGCTTTCCAACGATATGTTGTGCACCGCATAAGTCTTTACGGATCAAAAGTTATAGGCACCGGAGCGACGGTTACCTGGTTACAAGCCCCATGCCCTCGGTTTGCGGGCCCAGCCTCTACGTGAAGTGAAGTTGTCTTGCCCATGGTGCCATGGGATTCGATATTAGAAATGTGATAGATTAGGTTGTCCTCCTTTTCGCAACTCACGACGTACGATCCGGGACGAAAATCAGCGCAAAAGAAGAAAAGTGTAGCGAAACTTTTGAAAACGTTCGATTTTGGGCTCCGAAAATAGGTGCAGTCTAGAAGGTATGCTGCCCTCGTCGTAGAGCTCTTGGAGAGCTTTCCAACGGTATGCTGTCCGCCGCGTAACTCCTTATGGATCAAAAGTTATTGGCACCGGAGCGAAGGATACCTGGTCACAAGCCCCACGCCTTCTTTTTACGGGCCCAACCTCTGCGTGTAGTGAAGTTGTGTTGCCCAAGGTGCTGTGGGATTCGATAATAGAAATGTGATGGATTAGGCTATCGTCCTTTTCGCGGCTCACGACGTACGATCCGGGACGGAAAAATTGCGCAAAAGAAGAAAAATGTCCCGAAACTGATGAAAATGTTCGATTTTGTTCTCTGAAACTAGGCCTAGCATAGCAAGCTTGGTGCCCTCGTCGTAGAGCTCTCAGAGAGCTTTCCAACGGTATGCTGTGCGCCGCGTAACTCCTTACGGATCAAAAGTTATGAGCACCGGAGTGACGGATACCTGGTCACAAGCCCCCCGACCTCTGTTTGCGGGCCCAGCCTCTACATGAAGTGAAGTTGTCTTGCCCAAGGTGCCGTGGGATTCAGTAATAGAAATGTGATGGATTAGGATGCCGTACTTTTCGCGGCTCACGACGTACTATACGGGACGGAAAAACAGCGCAAAAGAATAAAAGTGTCCCGAAACTGATGAAAATATTCAATTTTGGGCTCCAAAAATAGGTGCAGCCGTGCATACTTGGTGCCCCCATCGTAGAGCTCTCGGAGAGCTTTCCAACGGTATCCTGTGCGCCGCGTAACTTGTCATGCCCCAACCCGACCTATGGAGGCTAGACTAAGGAATGACCTTATTCTTTTACGCTATTTGTACGACTTGGTCATTTCTTACGATTAATACTTAACATTGATTTAGAACTCCAAAATATTTTCTGAAAATCCGGCAGCATGACGACTATATTTAAGACCTTTGGTTTGACCTATTTTCTAAAACGCCTCAAAACTTCCATTCCTCGATTCAATTCCCACTAAGATTCCTATTTTGTCATCAACCGATATGCCTACTAATTTATCTTGAAAGTCTCATTTGGTTAATAAGCCTAGCTTGATAACTATGTTCCATTTATTTGTCAATTTACTATTTTGCAAGTACCTATTATACTTTAGGGTACGGATGAGTACCTAAGTGAAATTAGATAGAGTTAACTTAGTGGATTAATCATCTAGTGGTTTAAACGCCTACGATAACTACTATACGAGATGATGAAAGCAAATAACCAAATAAAGAGTTTGTCCGGTTATAGATAGTACAATCCCAAAATTAGACCCAAATTACAATGGGGTCATTTACATCAACAAAATAAATATTCTTCAAAGCAAACACAACGTTCACAAAACAGCCACTGTCAAGCAAGGCACATAAAGCATGTAATCACTCCAAGGATTCATCAATAAGCACATTCTCCTCGGGTACCTGTTCCTGATCTTCTTCACCTGTGATGATAAAAGAGGGTGAGTCCTTATGAACTCAGCGAGGGGGAACGAGAAATACATTTTGAAACTCTTTTCCGGTTAAACTTATGAAAAAACCCTTTTTGAAAGCATGACATATAACACAAGTAAGTTTATAACATAATATAAATGTAGATGAACACATTTACCTGCCTTTCCTCCCCAAGGTCCTTTAGGAACCAAGCGAGAGTACTTAAACACATAGTGAAAAGGATACGGTGAGTTTTCGCTCTCAATATCGATCGGTGAGCATTTGCTCTCAAGATCATTTCTGATAATAGTTGTTGCAACCGGCTTCAATCATCCACTTATCACGCCGAATGGATGTACTCCAGATGTACCCCGAAATCTTACGACCCAACTCTCCGAGGAAGTCTAGCCCCCAAGCGAGAGAGGGAATTGGACCATGGTAGTCACGGTAGCACCGGCAAGCCCGATGCCGCCCGGCATGCGTGAAACGCTACCATGACAAAATGAAAGGTTGCAACCTTGTATACAATGCACATGTATGCCATTTAACATTTCACATTGGAAGGTCAACAAAGTAGGTTGCCTCCAAGCAAGTATATGGTCACATTTTGACATATTGGCATATAAGGCATTGTAAGAACATGTAATCATTTTATATATCAATTTGAAAGCAATTAAACTTCCACGGGCAGCCAAGTAATCATGTTCAAATAAGTCATAGAATGTCTTTTAACAATTAATATTAGGAGGATAACAAAGTAGGTTTGCTCCGAGCAATTTCAAGATCACATGTTGCCAAGTAAACGAATGAGGCATGCTTAACATGAATTTTCACTTTGTAAAACATGTAGAGTCATATGAACATTAAACGGGCAGCCATGTAACACATGTAAATCAAGTCATATAACTCATTTCGGGGTTCACGTATCAAGTCATAAGATTATATAAGCATGCAACGACGTTTACATGAGACCGGGTGCAAGCAAAGTCTACTTATCAACATGTAATCACCGGGAATCACATTTAGAGCTATAAGGACAACTACGGGCAGCCCATTAACATTCCTCAACATCAATTTATAATTCACACAAGAGTGGTCTATGACTTGGGAGTCTACGGGGCCATTAGGGTTTACAAGGCCGTGCTCGGGGTTGGTTTTGTTTGCTAAGCACTACAAGTAACACTTAAACCGTTTCAAGCATACCTAACATTTATTAGGCAGCCTACTAACCACACAATTGAACGCATTTAGCCATAGGATCATCACTTAACAAGTTTTCATAAGCAATAGGGCCCTAATTCCATGCTTACACATGCGGTTAAGCAAACTATTCATCAATTAGTGATCCCAAGTCATACATCAATCAAATTAAGCAATCTCAACCAGCCACAACAGTCCACACAACATCTAAGTGCCACAATTCCAAGCATTCAACACCACAAGAGAAGTTACAACATGTTTCAAAGCATATCACTAAATAAAACCTCACTGCAATGGTCTATTTTCCCACATTCGATTAGACAAGAAAACAATCTACAATTTTAGTGAACAAAATTTCAAATTAAAGCTTAATGAGTGATTTAAATCTAGGAACAAACCTCACATCATTTGGAGTTCGGACTTAGGAGTTATGGCCAAAACCGTGAGACTACATAAAACTGTCCAGTTTTAGACACATTACGATTTTTTCCATTTTTGAGGGTCTTAGAGTCAGAATTGGCTTTGGTCTATTTCTGAAAAAAAATGAACAGAACTGAAAAATATAGAAACCTACCAATTTTCATTCATTTTCACCAATATTGACTAGGTCAAAAATGCTTCGTTCTACAGCGTCAGTGATCTGCCAGAAACCTATTTCATTTCTCCAATTCTTCCAAATTTAGATACCCCACGATGTTTGACCATTTTGGAGGCCTTAGAGTTAGAATTAGCCTTGGCCTATTTCAACAAAAAATGCTCAGAACTAGAAAAAATAGTCACCTACCAATTTTCACGCATTTTAAACATCATTTACAAAGCCAAAAGCACCTCGTACTACAAGATCAAAAAACTGCCAGCAACACATTTTTACCTATCTTCAAGTTCTAGCCAAAAATCTAGCCATGCATGGTCATATAAGCTCATGTACACACATATACAACAACTACAGAGGTAAATATAGTCATATGAAGGCATGCATGTGAATTTTGAAAGCTTTAGAAGAGTTTAACCCTCACCTTTTTGAATATTTAGCAAATGAGCACAAATGCTCTTCAAAATGCACAAAGGGAGCTTCTTCCTTGCTTTGGCCAAGAGATGGCTTGTCTTCCCTTAATTTCTAACTTAGTTAGCATGTGAGGAAGGTGTGCATGTATGTGAAACCAAAAGAAATGGAAGAAAACTATCAAGACTTACCTTAGGCCGAAAATGATGAGTTTTGTGAGCTTGTGTGCGTTTTTGAGCTAGTTTCCTTGCTTGTGCTTGCAATGGACGAGCTTGGGAGAGTCTTAGAGAGTTGTTAGGAGTCTTGAATGCTCAAGGGGATGCCATGGTCGAAAATGAGAGAGAAGGAGAGAGAATGAGAGAGTTTGTGAGGAAAAGTGAAGTTTTAGTGTGTGTGTGTGTGTGTGTGCTCGGTTTTGGTGAGTTGAGAGAGCATGTGTGAGATGTATTGATGTAAAATCTGAATTTTAATTGTATTTGGGTGCCTTGGTCGAAAATGAGGGCTAGGGTAGTGTGTGGTGTGTATTTTTTATGCATTCTTGTGCTTTGTGAGGAATATTGAGTATTTAAAATATGATTGTTTTTGTTTTGTCTATCCTAGGTAGCATGGTGTCTTGTGTTGTCATAGGAATGTTGGGAAATTAGGGAATCTAGGTAGAATAAAATATAGGAATGTTTGTTGATGAGTTTGAATTATGAATAGAATAATAGATAGTGGGAAATGTAGGAATAGTTTAGTGTTATTTTATTGTTAGTGGAGTTTGTAGAGAATTTGAATTAGGAATATAATATTGGTTAGTGGATTGTGTAGGATTATTTAATAGTCTAGTGCTTTGTGTAGGATTTTTTGTTGATTAGAGTGCGGGCACGCTTTCCTAGGTCTAGGGTACGCACTATGAGGTAAGACACGCACTACGAGATAAACAAAGAAATCAATACAGGGCACGAATTATGAGGTAGACATGAACAACGAGGTAAGGCACGTACTTCAAGATAAATGTACGAATTCCAATGCAAATGTACGCAACCCTAGGTGAATGTACGTAAACCAATGCAAGGCACGTAATTCAATACAATGCACGTAAATTGAGGTATGACTCTTAAACCTAGGTTAGGGCACATAGTTCAAGGTCAGTGCACACAAATTGAGGTATCGCACGTAAATCGAAGTTAGGGCACGTAAGTCGAGGATTAGGGCACACAATTCTAGGTCAAGGCACGTATGACGAGGCATGCATGAAAACCAAGACAGGGCATGTAATCCAAGGTCGGTCATACAGTTCTAGGTCTAAGGCATGCAAATTGAGGTAAGACACGTTATTCGGAGTTGAGCCTCACATAACTCCTTACAGATCAAAAGTTATGTGCACCGGAGCGACGGATACCTGGTCACATGCCTCACGCACTCGGTTTGAGGGCCCAGACTCTACGTGAAGTGAAGTTGTCTTGCCCAATGTGCAGTGGGATTCGGTAATAAAAATGTGATGGATTAGGTTGTCGCCCTTTTCGCGGATCACGACATACAATCTGGGACAAAAAAATAGCGCAAAAGAAGAAAAATGTCCCAAAATTGATGAAAACGTTTGATTTTGGGGTCCAAAAATAGGTGCAGCTGAGCAAGCTTGTTGCCCTCATCGTAGAGCTCTCGAAGAGCTTTCCAACGGTATGTTGTGCGCCGCGTAACTCCTAACAAATCAAAAGTTATGGGCACCGAAGCGACGGATACCTGGTCACAAGCCCCACGCCCTCTGTTTACGGGCCCAGCCTCTACGTGAAGTGAAGTTGTCTTGCCCAAGGTGCCGTGGGATTCGATAATATAAATGTGATGGATTAGGTTGTTGTCCTTTTCGCGGCTCACGACGTACGATCTGGGACGAAAAAATTACGTGAAAGAAGATAAGTGTACCGAAATTGAAGAAAACATTCGATTTTGTTCTCCGAAAACAGGCGCAGCCCAACAAACTTTGTGCCCCCGTCGTAGAGCTCTTGGAGAGCTTTCAACGGCATGCTGTGCGCCGCGTAACTCCTTACGGATCAAAAGTTATGAGCACCGGAGCTACGGATACCTGGTCTCAAGCCCCACACCCTCTGTTTGCGGGCCTAGCCTCTACGTGAAGTGAAGTTGTCTTGCCCAAGGTGCCGTGGGGTTCAGTAATAGATATGTGATGGATTAGGTTGTCGTCCTTTTCGCGGCTCATGACGTACGATCCGGGATGGAAAAACTGCGCAAAAGAAGATATGTGTCCCAAAACTGATGAAAACGTTCGCTTTAGGGCTCTAAAATAGGCGCAATTGAGCAGGCTTGGTGCCCCCATCGTAGAGATCTCGGAGAGCTTTCCGACGGTATGCTGTGCGACGCGTAACTCCTTACGGATCAAAAGTTATGGGCAGCGGAGCGACGGATACCTAGTTACAAGCCTCACGCCCTCTGTTTGTGGGCTAAGCCTCTACGTGAAGTGAAGTTGTCTTGCCCAAGGTGCCGTGTGATTCGGTAATAGAAATGTGATGGATTAGGTTTTCATCCTTTTCGCGGCTCACGACGTACGATCCGGGTCAGAAAAACAGCATAAAAGAAGAAAAGTGTCTTGAAACTAATGAAAACATTTGATTTTGGGCTCCGAAAACAGGTGCAGCAAAGCAGGCTTGGTGCCCTCGTCGTAGAGCTCTCGAAGAGCTTTCCAACGGTATCCTGTGTGCCGCGTAACTCCTTACAGATCAAAAGTTATGGGCACTGGAGCGACGGATACTTGGTCACAAGCCCCACGCCCTCTGTTTACGGGCCCAGCCTTTACGTGAAGTGAAGTTGTGTTGCCCAAGGTGCCATGGGATTCGATAATAGAAATGTGATGGATTTGGTTATCGTTCTTTTCACAGCTCACGACATACGATCCGGGACAGAAAAACTGCGCAAAAGAAGAAATGTGTCCCGAAATTGACGAAAACGTTCGATTTTGTTCTCTGAAAATAGGCGCAACCAAATAAGATTGGTACCCCCGTTGTAGAGCTCTCGGAGAGCTTTCCAACGGTATACTGTGCGCCAGGTAACTCCTTACGGATCAAAAGTTATGAGCACTGGAGCGACGGATACCTAGTCACAAGCCTCACGCCCTCTGTTTGCGGGCCCAGCCTCTACATGAAGTTAAGTTGTCTTGCCCAAGGTGCTGCGGGATTCGGTATTAGAAATGTGATGGATTAGGTTGTCATCCTTTTCGCGGCTCACGACATACAATCCGGGGTAGAAAAATTGTGCAAAGAAGATAAGTGTCCCGAAATTGATAAAAATGTTCGATTTTGGGCTCCAAAAACAGGCACAGCCGAGCAGGCTTAGTGCCCCCGTCATAGAACTCTCAAGGAGCTTTCCAACGGTATGTTGCGTGCCGCGTAACTCCTTACGGATCAAAAGTTATAGGCACCGGTGCGACGGATACCTAGTCACAAGCCCCACGACCTCTGTTTGCGGGTCCAGCCTCTACGTGAAGTTAAGTTGTCTTGCCCAAGGTGCCATGTGATTCGGTAATAGAAATGTGATTGATTAGGTTGTCATCCTTTTCACGGCTCACGACGTACGATTCGGGACGGAAAAATAGCGTAAAAGAATAAAAGTATCCCAAAACTTATGAAAATGTTCGATTTTGGGCTCCGAAAATAGGCACAACAGAGCAAGCTTGCTGCCCCCGACTTAGAGCTCTCGAATAGCTTTCCAACAGTGTGCTGTGCGCCGCGTAACTCCTTACGGATCAAAAGTTATGAGCACCGGAGCAACGGATACCTGGTCACAAGCCCCACGCCCTCTATTTGCGGGCCCAGCCTCTATGTGATGTGAAGTTGTCTTGCCCAAGGTGTCGTGGGATTCGGTAATAGAAATGTGATGGATTAGGTTATCGTCCTTTTTGCGGCTCACGACGTACAATCCGAGACGGAAAAACTGTACAAAAGAAGATAAGTGTCCCGAAATTGATAAAAATGTTTGATTTTGGTCTCCGAAAATAGGCACAGCCGAGCAGGCTTGGTGCCCCCATCGTAGAACTCTCAAGGAGCTTTCCAACGGTATGCTGTGCGCCGTGTAACTCCTTACGGATCAAAAGTTATGGGCACCGGAGCGACGGATACTTGGTCACAAGCCCCACGCCCTCTGTTTGCGGGCCCAACCTCTACGTGAAGTGAAGTTGTCTTGCCCAAGGTGCCATGTGATTCGGTAATAGAAATGTGATGGATTAGGTTGTCGTCCTTTTCGCGGCTCACGACGTACGATCCGGGTCTGAAAAACAGCGCAAAAGAAGAAAAGTGTACCGAAACTAATGAAAACATTCAATTTTGGGCTTGAAAACAGGCGCAGCCGAGCAGGCTTGGTGCCCCCATCGTAGAGCTCTCGGAGAGCTTTCCAACGGTATATTGTGCGCTGCGTAACTCCTTACTGATCGAAAGTTATAGGCACCGGAGCAACGGATACCTAGTCACATGCCCCACGCCCTCGGTTTGAGGGTCCAGCCTCTACGTGAAGTGAAGTTGTCTTGCACAAGGTGCCGTGTGATTCGGTAATAGAAATGTGATGGATTAGGTTGTCGTCCTTTTCGCGGCTCACGACATACGATCCGGGACGGAAAATAGAGCAAAGTAAGAAAAGTATCCCAAAACTGATAAAAACATTCAATTTTGGTCTCTGAAAATAGGCGTAGCCATGCAGGCTTGCTGTCCTCATCGTAGAGCTCTCGGAGAGCATTCCAACGGTATGTTGTGCGCCGCGTAACTACTTACGGATCAAAAGTTATGGGCACCGGAACGACGGATACCTGGTCACAAGCCACACGCCCTCTGTTTGCAGGCCCAGCCTCTACGTGAAGTGAAGTTGTCTTGCCCAACGTGCCATGGGATTCGGTAATAGAAATATGATGGATTAGGTTGTCGTTCTTTTCGCGGCTCACGACATACGATCCGGGATGGACAAACTGCTCAAAAGATTAAAAGTGTCCTGAAACTGATGAAAACGTTTGATTTTGGGCTCCAAAAACTGGCGCAGCCGAGCAAGCTTGGTGCCCCTATCGTAGAGCTCTCGGAGAGCTTTTAAACGGTATGCTGTGCGCCGCGTAAGTCCTTACGGATCAAAAGTTATGAGCACTGAAGCGACGGATACTTGGTCACAAGCCCCACGTCCTCTGTTTGCGGACTCAGCATCTACGTGAATTGAAGTTTTCTTTCCCAAGGTGCCATGGGATTCAGTAATAGAAATGTGATGGATTAGGATGTCGTCTTTCTCGCGGCTCACGACGTACGATCCGGGTCTGAAAAATAGCGCAAAAGAAGAAAAGTGTAACAAAACCAATGAAAACATTCAATTTTAGGCTTTGAAAACGGGTGCAGCCGAGCAGGCTTGGTGCCCCCGTCGTAGAGCTCTCGGAGAGCTTTCCAACGGTATGTTGTGCGCCGCGTTACTCCTTACGAATCGAAAGTTATAGGCATCGGAGCGACGGATACCTAGTCACATGCCACACAACCTCGGTTTGAGGGCCCAGCCTCTACGTGAAGTGAAGTTGTCTTGCTCATGGTGCCGTGTTATTCGGTAATAGAAATGTGATAGATTCAGTTGTCCTCCTTTTCGTGGCACACGACGTACGATCCGGGATGGAAAAACTACGGAAAAGAAGATAAGTGTCCCAAAATTGATGAAAACGTTCAATTTTGGTCTGCGAAAATAGGCGCAGCCGAGCAGGCTTGGTGCCCACGTCGTAGAGCTCTCGGAGAGATTTCCAACGGTATGTTGTGAGTCGGATAACTCCTTACGGATCAAAAGTTATGGGCACCAGAACGACGGATACCTTGTCACAAGCCCTACGCCCTCTGTTTGCGGGCCCAGCCTCTACATGAAGTGAAGTTGTCTTGCCCAAGGTGCCGTGGGATTCAGTAATTGAAATGTGATGGATTAGGTTGTCATCCTTTTCGCGCCTCACGACGTACCATCCGGGATGGAAAAATAACGCAAAAGAAGAAAAGTGTCCCAAAACTTATGAAAATGTTTGATTTTAGGCACCCAAAACAAGTGCAACCGAGTAGGCTAGGTGCCCCCATCGTAGAGCTCTCAGAGTGCCTTCCAGCGGTATGCTATGAGCCGCGTAACTCCTTTCGGAGCAAAATTTATGGGCACTGGAGCGACGGATACCTGGTCACAAGCCGTACACCCTCTGTTTGCGGACCTAGCCTCAACGTGAATTGAAGTTGTCTTGCCCAATGTGCAATGTGATTCGGTAATTGAAATGTGAAGGAATAGGATGTCGTCCATTTCGCGGCTCACGACGTACGATCCGGGATGAAAAAATAACGTAAAAGAAAAAAAAGTGTCCCAAAACTAATGAAAACATTCGATTTTGGGCTCCGAAAACGGGTGCAGCCGAGCAAGCTTGGTGCCCCCGTCGTAGAGCTCTCGGAGAGCTTTCCAACAGTATGTTGTGCGCCGCAAAACTCTTTACGGTTCAAAAGTTATAGGCACCGGAGCAACGGATACCTGGTTACAAGCCCCACGCCCTCGGTTTGTGGGCCCAGCCTCTACGTGAAGTGAAGTTGTCCTGCCCAAGGTGCCATGGGATTCGATAATATAAATATGATAGATTTGGTTGTCGTCCTTTTCGTGGCTCACGACGTACGATCCGGGATGAAAAAATAGCGCAAAACAAGAAAGGTGTAGCGAAACTTTTGAAAACGTTCAATTTTGGGCTCCGAAAATAGGCGCAGCAGAGCAGGTTTGCTGCCCCCGTCGTAGAGCTCTCGGAGAACTTTTCAACGGTATGCTTTGCGCCGCGTAACTTCTTATGGATCAAAAGTTATAGGCACCGGAGCAACGGATACCTGGTCACAAGCCCCACGCCCTCTGCTTGAGGGCCCAGTCTCTACGTGAAGTGAAGTTGTCTTACCTAATGTGTCGTGGGATTCGGTAATAAAAATGTGATGGATTAGGTTGTCGTCCTTTTCGCGGCTCACAACATACAATCCGGGACGAAAAAATAGCGCAAAAGAAGAAATGTGTCCCAAAATTGATGAAAATGTTCGATTTTGGGCTCTGAAAATAGGTGCAGCCATGCAGGCTTCCTTACCCCATCGTAGAGCTCTCGGAGAGCTTTCGAACAGTATGCTGTCCGCCGTGTAACTCCTTACGGATAAAAAGTTATGGGCATCGGAGCGACGAATACCTAGTCACAAGCCTCACGCTCTCTGTTTGCGGGCCCAGCCTCTACGTGAAGTGAAGTTGTCTTGCCCAAGGTGCCGTGGGATTCAGTAATAGAAATGTGATGGATTAGGTTGTCATTCTTTTCGCGGCTCACGACGTACGATCCGGGGTAGAAAAACTGCGCAAAAGAAGAAATGTGTCCTAAAACTGATGAAAACGTTCGATTTTGGGCTCTGAAAACAGGCACAGCTGAGCAAGCTTGGTGCCCCTATCGTAGAGCTCTCGGAGAGCTTTTCAACGGTATGCTGTGCGCCGCGTAACTCCTTACAGATCAAAATTTATGATCACCGGAGTGACGGATACATGGTCACAAGCCCCACGTCCTCTGTTTGCGGACCCAGCCTCTACGTGAAGTGAAGTTGTCTTACCCAAGGTGCCATGGGATTCGGTAGTAGAAATGTGATGGATTTGGATGTCGTACTTTTCGCGGCTCACGGCGTACGATCCGGGACGGTAAAATAGCCCAAAAGAAGAAAAGTGTCCCAAAACTTATGAAAATGTTCGATTTTGAGCTCCGAAAATAGGCACAGCCAAGCAAGCTTGCTGCCCCCGTCGTAGAGCTCTCGGAGATTTTCCAACGGTATGCTTTGCACCGCATAACTCCTTACGTATCAAAAGTTATGAGCACCGGAGCGACGGATACCTGGTCATAAGACCCACGCCTTCTGTTTGCCGGCCCAACCTCTACTTGAAGTGAAGTTGTCTTGCCCAAGGTGCCATGGGATTCGGTAGTAGAAATGTGACGAATTAGGTTGACGTCCTTTTGGCGGCTCACGATGCACGATCCGGGATGATAAAACTGCGCAAAAGAAGTTAAGTATCCCGAAATCGATAAAAACGTTCGATTTTGGGCTCCGAAAATCGGCACAACCGAGCAGGCTTGGTGCCCCCGTCATAGAACTCTTAGGTAGATTTCCAACGGTATGCTGTGCGCCGCGTAATTCCTTACGGATCAAAAGTTAAGGGCACCGGAGCGACGGATACCTGGTCACAAGCCCCACGCCCTTTGTTTGCGGGCCCAGCCTCTACGTGAAGTGAAGTTGTCTTGCCCAAGGTGTCGTGTGATTCGGTAATAAAAATGTGATGGATTAGGTTGTCTTTTTCGCAGCTCACGACATATGATGAGGGTCTGAAAAACAGCAGAAAATAAGAAAAGTCTACCGAAAGTAATGAAAACATTCAATTTTGGGCTTTGAAAACAGGTACAGCCGAGCAGGCTTGGTGCCCCCGCCGTTGAGTTCTCAGAGAGCTTTCCAACAATATGCTGTGCGCCGCGTAACTTCTTACGGATCGAAAGTTATAGGCACCGGAGCGACGAATACCTGGTCACATGCCACATGCCCTCGGTTTGAGGGCCCAGCCTCTACGTGAAGTGATGTTGTCTTGCCCAAGTTGACGTATGATTCGGTAATAGAAATGTGATAGATTTGGTTGTCATCCTTTTCGTTGCTCACGACGTACGATCCGGGACGGAAAAACTGCGCAAAAGAAGATAAATGTCCCAAAATTGATGGAAACGTTGAATTTTGGGATCCAAAAATAGGCGCAGCCGAGCAGGCTTGGTCTCCCCATCATAGAGCTCTCGGAGAGCTTTCCAACGGTATGTTATGAGTCGCATAACTCCTTACGGATTAAAAGTTATGGGCACCGGAGCGACGGATACCTTGTCACAAGCCCTATGCCCTCTGTTTGCGGTCCCAGCCTCTACGTGAAGTGAAGTTGTCTTGCCCAAGGTGTAGTGTGATTCGGTAATAGAAATGTGATGGAATAGGATGTCGTCCTTTTCGCGGATCACGACGTACGATCTGGGATGAAAAAATAGCGTAAAAGAAGAAAAGTGTCCCAAAACTTATGAAAATGTTCGATTTTGGGCTCCGAAAACAAGCACTACCTAGTAGGCTAGTTGCCCCCATCGTAGAGTTCTCGGAGAGCTTTCCAACGACATGCTGTGCGCTGCGTAACTTGTTACAGATCAAAATTTAAGGGCACTGGAGCAACGGATACCTAGCCACAAGCCCCACGCCCTCTCTTTGAAGGACTAGCCTCTACGTGAAGTGAAGTTGTCTTGCTTAAGGTGCCGTGGGATTCGGAAATAGAAATGTGATGGATTAGGTTGTCGTCCTTTTCGCGGCTCACGACATACAATACGGGACTGAAAAATAGCGTAAAAGAAGAAAAGTGTCCCGAAACTGATGAAAATGTTCAATTTTGGGATCCGAAAATAGGCGCAGCCGAGAAGGCTTGGTGCCCCCGTTGTAGAGCTTTCCAACGGTATGTTGTGAGTCGCATAACTCCTTAAGGATCAAAAGTTATGGGCACTAGAGCGACGGATACCTTGTCACAAGCCCGACGCCCTCTGTTTGCGGGCATAGCCTCTACGTGAAGTGAAGTTGTCTTGCCCAAGGTGCCGTGGGATTCGGTAATAGAAATGTGATGGATTAGGTTGTCATCATTTTCACGGCTCACAACGTACGATCCGGGACGGAAAAATAGTGTAAAAGAAAAAAAGTGTCCCAAAACTAATGAAAACGTTCGATTTTGGGCTCCAAAAACGGGCACAGCCGAGCAAGCTTGGTGCCCCTATCGTAGAGCTCCCGGAGAGCTTTCCAACGGTTCGCTGTTCGCCACGTAACTCTTTACGGATCAAAAGTTATAGGCATCGGAGCGACGGATACTTGGTTACAAGCCCCACACCCTCGGTTTACGGGCCCAGCATCTACGTGAAGTGAAGTTGTCTTGCCCAAGGTGCCATAGGATTCGATAATAGAAATGTGATAGATTAGGTTGTCGTCCTTTTCGTGGCTCACGACGTACGATCCGGGATAGAAAAACAGTGCAAAAGAAGAATGGTGTAGCGAAACTTTTGAAAACATTCGATTTTGGGTTCCAAAAATAGGCACAGCCGAGCAGGTTTGCTGGCCCCGTCGTAGAGCTCCCGGAGAGCTTTCCAATGGTATGCTTTGTGCCGCGTAATGCCTTACGAATCTAAAGTAATAGGCACCAAAGCGATGGATACTTGGTCACAAGCCCCACGCCCTCGATTTGAGGGCCCAGCCTCAACGTGAAGTGAAGTTGTCTTACCCAATGTGCTGTGGGATTCGGTAATAAAAATGTGTTGGATTAGGTTGTCGTCCTTTTCGCAGCTCACGACCTATGATACGGGACGAAAAATAGAGCAAAGTAAGAAAAGTGTCCCAAAACTGATGAAAACGTTCAATTTTGGGCTCTGAAAATAGGCGCCGCCGAGCAGGATTGAGGCCCACGTCGTAGAGCTCCCAGAGAGCTTTCCAACGGTATGCTGTGCGCCGCATAACTCCTTACAGATCAAAAGTTATAGGCACCGGAGCGACGGATACCTGGTCACAAGCCTCACGCCCACGGTTTGCAGGCCCAGCCTCTACGTGAAGTGAAGTTGTCTTGCCCAAGGTGTCATGGGATTCGGTAATAGAAATGTATTGGATTAGGTTATCGTCCTTTTCGCTGCTCACGATGTACGATCCGGGATGGAAAAACAGCGCAAAAGGTGAAAAGTGTCCTGAAACTGATGAAAATGTTCGATTTTGGGCTCCAAAAAATGGCGCAGCCGAGCAACCTTGGTGCCCCCATCGTAGAGCTCTCGGAGAGCTTTCCAATGGGAAGCTGTGTGCTGCGTAAGTTTTTACGGATCAAAAGTTATGAGCACCGGAGCGACGGATACCTGGTCACAAGCCCCACGCCCTCTGTTTGCGGACTCAGCCTCTACGTGAAGTGAAGTTGTCTTTCCCAAGGTGCCGTGGGATTCAGTAATAGAAATATGATGGATTAGGATGTCGTCCTTTTCGCGGCTCGCAACGTACGATCCAGGTCTGAAAAACAGCGCAAAAGAAGAAAAGTGTACCGAAAATAATGAAAACATTCAATTTTGGGCTTCGAAAACAAGCGCAGCTGAGCAGGCTTGGTTTCCCCGTCGTAGAGCTCTCGAAGAGCTTTCCAACGGTATGCTGTGCGCCGCGTAACTCCTTAGGAATCGAAAGTTATAGGCACCGGAGCGACGGATACGTAGTCACATGCCCCACGACCTCGGTTTGAGGGCCCAGCCTCTACGTGAAGTAAAGTTATCTTGCTCAAGGTGCCATGTGATTCGGTAATAAAAATGTGATAGATTAGGTTGTCGTCCTTTTCGTGGCTCACGACGCACGATCAGGGACGGAAAAACTGCGCAAAAGAAGATAAGTGTCCTAAAACTGATGAAAACATTCAATTTTGGGCACCGAAAAAAGGCACAGCCGAGTAAGCTTGGTGCCCACGTCGTAGAGCTCTCGGAGAGCTTTCCAACGGTATGTTGTGAGTCACATAACTCTTTGCGGATCAAAAGTTATGGGCAACAGAGCGACGGATACCTGGTCACAAGCCCCACGCCCTCGGTTTGCGAGCCCTACCTCTACGTGAAGTGAAGTTGTCTTGCCTAAGGTGACGTGGGATTCGGTAATAGAAATGTGATGGATTAGGTTGTTATCCTTTTTGCGGCTCACGACGTACGATCCGGGATGAAAAAATAGCGTAAAAGAAAAAAAGTGTCCGAAAACTAGTAAAAACATTCGATTTTGGGCTCCAAAAATAGGCACATCCGAGCACACTTGCTGTCCCCATCGTAGAGCTCTCGGAGAGCTTTCCAACTGTAAGCTGTGCGCAGCGTAACTCCTTACGGATCAAAAGTTATGGGCATCGGATCGACGGATACCTGGTTACAAGCCAGACGCCGTCTGTTTGCGGGCCCAGCCTCTACGTGAAGTGAAGTTGTCTGGCCCAAGGTGCCGTGGGATTCGGTAATAGAAATATGATAGATTAGGTTGTCGTTCTTTTCGCGGCTCACGATGTACGATCCGGGATGAAAAAACTGCGCAAAAGATAGAAAGTGTACTGAAACTGATGAAAATGTTCGATTTTGGGCTCCGAAAATAGGCGCAGCCGAGCAAGCTTGGTGCCCCCATCGTAGAGCCCTCGGAGAGCTTTCCAACGGTATGCTGTGCGCCACGTAACTCCTTACGGATCAAGAGTTATGAGCACCGGAGCGACGGATACCTGGTCAGAAGCCCTACGCCCTCTGTTTGCAGACTTAGCCTCTACGTGGAGTAAAGTTGTCTTGCCCAAGGTGCCGTGTGATTCGGTAATGGAAATGTGATAGATTAGGTTGTCGTCCTTTTCGTGGCTCACGACATACGATCCGGGATAGAAAAACTGAGCAAAAGAAGATAAGTGTCCCAAAACTGATGAAAACGTTAAACTTTGGGCTCCAAAAATAGGCACAACTGAGCAAGCTTGGTATGACTGTTGTAGAGCTCAAGGAGAGCTTTCCAACGGTATGTTTTGAGTCACATAACTCTTTACGGATCAAAAGTTATGGGCACCGGAGCGACAGATACCTTGTCACAAGCCCCACGCCCTGTATTTGCGGGCCCAGCCTCTATGTGAAGTGAAGTTGTCTTGCCGAAGGTGTCGTAGGATTCGGTAATAGAAATGTGATGGATTTGGTTGTTATCCTTTTCGCGGCTCACGACGTACGATCCGGGACGAAAAAATAGCGCAAAAGAAGAAAAGTGTCCCAAAACTTATGAAAATGTTCGATTTTAGGCTTCGAAAACAAGCGTAATTGAGCAGGCTAGGTGCCCCAATCGTAGAGCTCTCAGAGTGCTTTCCAACGGTATGCCGTGCGTCGTGTAACAACATACAGAGAAAAAGTTATGGGCACCGAAGCGACGGATACCAGGTCACAAGCCCTACGCCCTCTGTAACACCTTACAGAGCAAAAGTTAAGGCACGTCTAAGGACCCCGAAACCCTACTTTACCCTAGAATTCGCGCAAAGCCTCAATTTCCCCCTTTGCTCGTTTGAACTACAACTATACCAACAAAACACCCAACCAACGCCATAATCGCACCAAAAGTGATTCCATGGCCTCTCGAAACAATGCCAACACGCAAAACGAGAAAACGCCAAACTCGACCTAAACGACCCCGACTTTCACTAAGCCGTTTTTCTCCGTTTTTCTATTACACATTCCAATTAAACCACACATTTAGGCATTCTAGCATACCTAGCACATTTCTACATCAACGGACAGCATAACGGAGCAACTTCATCGTTTCAAGGGTTTACTATTCACAAAACACTATTCAACAACCAATTTAAATTGCAATCTCAACATTTAACCGCAGAAAATGTTAAAAAGCTATAAATACATGTTCTACAATCAACAAGGAACATTCTTTAAGTAACAAAACGATTAAAACAACAATCTACGCATAAAATCCAAAAATCAAAGTTTAGATACAAATATTTCAAATGCGCAAATAATGATGAAACCCTCACCTTAGACGCTCCTAGACGCTAGGAAAACCTCGTAGAGTGCCTCGGAAACCACCCCGCACAAGCCCACGCGAAGAATCGAAGATTTGAAGTTGAGATTTTCTTTTTTTCCTCCTTGTTTTTTTCGGCCCTTTTGTTTTCTGTTTCAGCTCTGATTTTTTGTTGTTGCTATTTTAGGCTATTAAAAAGGGCTCAATGTCAAAATGGTCAATCCCCTCGGTCAAAGCTCACTTAAGTTGGTCAAACTAGCTTATTTTATGCATTTCTAGGCTAAAACAACTAAGGAAACATCAATTCTAGCTAACAACAATTAAATTATAAAATTTAAGACACCAAACACTAGTTTTCACTATTCACTGAGGACTCGAATTCATTTCCTAACTATCTCTCTCGATATGCAATGCACGTTGCAACAACAAAGAAGTAACAATTAATTCTTAAAGAATCTAAGCAATATATTATTTTTGGAAAGCATCATAGTTTAAAATTTACTCCGGCTCGGAGTTACTTTTCTCATTTATTTGAAAACCGAGTGATTTTAACGCAAAACAACCAAAACCGATTATCAACGTAATCAAAACAATCAAGGTAATTAATATTCATTTAGAATGATTAATTTAACTATTTCCAGAATATTTTAAGAATTATAAAGTTAATATTAAGCTACAAATGAAAGTTAATATAAACATGTAGTCAAATACAATTAAACACTAACATTTAAGGTAACACTTAATTAATCACAAGAAAAGAATTTCAATTACTATAATTATTAGGAATAGGTAATAATCTTTTAATTACTCAATTTATAACTACTAAATGCTTCCAAGAGGAATATTAAAATAGTGCAAGTTGGTTGATTTAACTAATTAAACAATTAATCAAATGCAGTCAAGTGCTATTAAATGCATGCTGGGTTCGGGTTATCACATCCTTCCCCCCTTAAAACAATTGCGTCCACGCAATTCTTCTTCCAATAGAACTTAGCATCATCTGAAATCCAATTCTGACTAATCTTCATTAGCTACTAAACAAGTATTTCATCAAGATGTCCAATAGGAAATTTCAAGTAGAAATGCCAAGTGGTAACGCCAAATAAAGGCTGAAAGGTAGATACTGTACAAGAATCCCGTTGATACGAATACCGAAGAAGAATAAATTCCAACCAGAAATGCCGAGATAATACTAATAAAGACTATAGCAAAGATACTATAGATGTCATTAATACCATACAATAACGACAAGAAGAATACCCCACGCACGAATCTCCAATAGAAGTCTAACTATTACTGCCCGAGAATTCCTAAGCAAAAAGCCAAATAAAAGCTCAAACAAGGGTTCCATCTAGAGGTCCAAAGAATTACCCCGCTGGTCATGAATTTCATAGAAGAATTCCCTGTTAAGAGTGCTGAAGAAAAATACTAAGAACCCAATCAAATATACTTTCAAAGTTCCAAAGAAGTCTTCCAAGTAATAACCCCATAAAATAACCAATTATATTATGAGTACTGCTATCAAATGCTGAGAAGAATGTCAAAGGAAATAGCAGAGAAAATATAATGTGCCCAATAAGACAATCAAGTTGAATAACAACCATAGCTTCCCGTATGGATGAAAACTCAAAGGATAAACACCGAACTGGTGAACAATATACCGAGACCAAACTCTGAGGCCTCTTCACTGTTGCCAAGTAAGAACTTCATACAACTTTGCCAACAAATAAAATACCAATAGAACGCCTAATAAGAATTTCAAAGAATACCATAAGTAGTATTATACAATAAGTCTGATAGGAACTCCAAATACCAAACCTACTGAGGAACACTGAAGAGGATATCCGAAACAATGCTCCAATAAGAAAGTAGCCAAGTTTGCCCAATAAGTAAATACTAAATAAATGGCCATTAAGGATCCTAGAGAATGCCATTGCAGAATTTCCAATCAGGGATGCCAGTAGCATACCAATAAAGTCCAAGACACATATACCATAGATAATACTGTGCAGTAAGTCCAACTGGAAACCCAATAGCCAAGTCTACCAAGAAGTGCCAATAGAAGTCTCCAAAGAATACCCAGTAAGAAACCCAAGAATGCTACCAAGAGCCATCATACAGAAATCCCAAAAGAAGACTACTCTTACACAACTGTTAAGCACAGAGGAGGACCCTAGAGTTTCGCCAATAACCGAGCTCCAAAGGCAAACACCAACTCCCAAATAAAGGCTAGCCAAATGCCATTCATTTCCTGCCAATCTATACACCTTGAAAAGCCAGCGGTGAACCACTTTCTTCAGGGAAGGAAGAGGACTTACTTACCATTTCAATAGGACATGTATGAATGCCAATATATCACAGTTATACATATGCCTTAAACTATTATGCAAGCAAGTTTACAAAATAGTTTATTCAACAAAGTCACTCAAACACGGCAATCAAGTCAAGCATAACATAATTAATTCAAGACATTTTAAAACACACATTACAAGCAATACTTCAAGCAAATAATAATTCACGAGGTCGATTCGATAGGTCAATTCAATGCACAACTAGACACTTCACTTTACTTGAGAAACATTTAACACATAACACATAACTATATCACATAGGTGCGTACTTTCAAGTCAAGACACACAATCTCACATACAAGCATACACTTTCAAGACACACTTAACAAGCACACATTCAAGGGTCACTACCTACCAGACTGAGGACCCTGTCCCGGCTTATGAGCTAGACAAGCTCTGATACCACCTGTAACACCCCGATCCCTCTCGAGACCGGGAGTTCTATCAATCGATCTAAACACAACCCAAACCAAACCCAGGCATAAATTTTCAGGGAAAACGGACGGAGTCTCCCCTGTTTCTAGGCGAAATGTAAAACCTGCGACAACATATAAGTGGACCAATACCATGTCCAAACATTCAACCACCTCAAGGCCATCCGAGCCTTGGTTCACAACAAGCAAATCACAAGTAATTACACATTCATGCTTAGCAATTAAACTACACCAACCTATTTCATAAGCTAGACTATCATCTCTTTCTATCTCTTTTCCTTTGTCATTACAAGTATACATTGAAGTTAAGCTACATTACCTAAATACACAATCTAGTGAAACTTAAATTACATCCCCTTTAACATTAAATACATATAATACATAAAAGCATACAACTTTACAACTTTGACAACTCTAGTCACATAGGCACACAGGACAACTCTTCAAGCACGGACTCTCACGAAATCACGAACTTTCCAGCTAACATGGCATTTCCTGAAATGTGGTGGTGAGGAGTGAGTATACACAACACGTATACTCAATGAAGGCGAGACAAATATCGAATTGGAGAGAAAGAAAGTCGTGCAATGCAAATAAGACAGTTAAGCAATATAACTGATAAATAAGCAATCAAAACAAACAATCAATACAATAAGCAATTACTGAAAGCATTAACACAACCATTCAAAGCTATACCACACTCTGAAGGCTATGGTTCACTCTTACGAGCAATATACCATTTCACGAGCGATACATCAATCTCGAGCTTGACATTTGACAACGATGACAATAAGCGCGCATCCACCTTATAACACCAGTTTGAAATACTCCGGAAGTATCCATCAATTCTACGACCCAAATCTCTCTGGGAGGCAACCCAAGCGAGAAAGGGAATAGCAGCGGAGCTAGAACAACCAACACTGGCAACCCGAGGCTACCCAGAGAGGCCCATCACTCACGCGCGAGACACTATGCAATGCAAAACTCGATACAAGGCAATAAACGAGATAACAAGCAATCACAATCAATACTAGCATTCATCTAACTTTTCAAGCATAACAAGCAATAATAAGCAACAATAACACCAATTAAACAAGTATATCAAGTAACCCTAAGCATTCTATAGGCATAATATCAAGATAACAAGCAAAATCACAAATCGGCCCCAACTATCAAAACACTACCATTTCCAAACGAGCCACGAGTTCTGGAAACCGACTTCGCCAACCCTCCTAGGTCACCATAAGGCACGTCTAAGGACCCTGAAACCCTACTTTACCCTAGATTTCGCGCAAAGCCCCGATTTCCCCCTTTGCTCGTTTGAACTACAACTATACCAACCAAACACCCAACCAACGCCATAATCGCACCAAAAGTGCTTCCATGGCCTCCCGAAACAATGCCAACACGCAAAATGAGAAAATGCCAAACTCGACCTAAACGACCCCGACTTTCACTAAGCCGTTTTTCTTCATTTTTCTATTACACATTCCAATTAAACCACACATTTAGGCATTCTAGCATACCTAGCACATTTCTACATCAACGGACAGCATAACGGAGCAACTTCATCGTTTCAAGGGTTTACTATTCACAAAACACTATTCAACAACTAATTTAAATTGCAATCTCAACATTTAACCTCATAAAATGTTAAAAAGCTATAAATACATGTTCTACAATCAACAAGGAACATTCTTTAAGCAACAAAACGATTAAAACAACAATCTACGAATAAAATCCAAAAATCAAAGTTTAGATACAAATATTTCAAATGCGCAAATAACGATGAAACCCTCACCTTAGACGCTCCTAGACGCTAGGAAAACCTCGTAGAGTGCCTCGGAAACCACCCCGCACAAGCCCACGCGAAGAATTGAAGATTTGAAGTTGAGATTTTCTTTTTTTCCTCCTTGTTTTTTTCGGCCCTTTTGTTTTCTGTTTCAGCTCTGAATTTTTTTTTTTTTTGCTATTTTAGGCTATTAAAAAGGGCACAATGTCAAAATGGTCAATCCCCTTGGTCAAAGCTCACTTAAGTTGGTCAAACTAGCTTATTTCATGCATTTTTGGGCTAAAACAACTAAGGAAACATCAATTCTAGCTAACAACAATTAAATTTTAAAATTTAAGACACCAAACACTAGTTTTCACTATTCACTGAGGACTCGAATTCATTTCTTAACTATCTCTCTCGATATGCAATGCACGTTGCGACAACAAAGAAGTAACAATTAATTCTCAAAGAATCTAAGCAATATATTATTTTTGGAAAGCATCATAGTTTAAAATTTACTCCTGCTCGGAGTTACTTTTCTCATTTATTTGAAAACCGAGTGATTTTCACGCAAAACAACCAAAATCGATTATTAAAATAATCAAAACAATCAAGGTAATCAATATTCATTTAGAATGATTAATTTAACTATTTCTAGAATATTTTAAGAATTAGAAAGTTAATATTAAGCTACAAATGAAAGTTAATATAAACATGTAGTCAAATACAATTAAACACTAACATTTAAGGTAACACTTAATTAATCACAAGAAAAGAATTTCAATTACTATAATTATTAGGAATAGGTAATAATCTTTTAATTACTCAATTTATAACTACTAAATTCTTCCAAGAGGAATATTAAAATAGTGCAAGTTGGTTGATTTAACTAATTAAACAATTAATCAAATGTAGTCAAGTGCTATTAAATGCATGCCGGGTTCGGGTTATCACAGCAGGCCAGCAAGCTTGTTGCCCCAACCGTAGAGCTCTCGGAGTGCTTTCCAACGATATGCTGTGCGCCACGTAACTCCTTCCGGATCAAAAGTTATGGGCACCGGAGTGACGGATACCTGGTCACAAGCCCCACGCCCTTTGTTTGCGGTCCCAGCCTCTACGTGAAGTAAGGTTGTCTTGCCCAAGGTGCCGTGGGATTCGGTAATAGAAATCTGATGGATTAGGTTGTCATTCTTTTCGCGGCTCACGACGTACGATCCGGGATGAAAAAATAGGGCAAAAGAAGTAAAGTGTCCCGAAGTTAATGAAAACGTTCAATTTTGGGATCCAAAAATAGGAGCAGCCCAGCAAGCTTGCTGCCCCAATCGTAGAACTCTCAGAGAGCTTTCCAACGGTATGTTGTGCGCCGCATAACTCCTTATGGATCAAAAGTTAAGGGCACCGGAGCAACGGATACCTCGTCACAAGCCCCACGCCTTCTGTTTGTGGGCCTAGCCTCTACGTGAAGTGAAGTTGTCTTGCACAAGGTGCCATGGGATTCGGTAATAGAAATGTGATGGATTAGGTTGTCGTCCTTTTCGCGGCTCACGACGTACGATCCGGGACGGAAAAATAGCGCAAAAGAAGAAAAATGTCCCGAAACTAATGAAAATGTTCAATTTTGGGATCCGAAAATAGGCTCAGCCGAGCATAATTGGTGCCCCCGTCGTAGTGCTCTCGAAGAGCTTTCCAACAGTATGCTGTGCGCCGCGTAACGCCTTATGGATCAAAAGTTATGGGCATCGGAGCGATGGGTGCCTGGTCACAAGCCCCACGCCCTCGGTTTGACGGCCCAGCCTCTACGTGAAGTGAAGTTGTCTTGCCCAAGGTGCGGTAGGATTCGGTTATAAAAATGTGATGGATTAAGTTGTCATCCTTTTTGCAGCTCACGACGTACGATCCGGGACTGAAAAACTGCGCAAAAGAAGATAAGTGTCCCAAAACTGATGAAAATATTTTATTTTGGGCTCCGAAAATAGGCACTGCCAAGCAAGCTTGCTGCCCCCGTCATAGAGCTCTCGGAGAGCTTTCCAACGGTGTGCTGTGCACCGCGTAACTCCTTACGGATCAAAAGTTATTCCCACCGAAGCGACAGATACCTGTTCACAAGCCCCACGCCCTCTGTTTGTGGGCCCAGCCTCTACGTGAAGTGAAGTTGTCTTACCCAAGGTGCCATGGGATTCGGTAATAAAAATATGATGGATTAGGTTGTCGTCCTTTTCCGGCTCACGACGTACGATCTGCGACTGAAAAACTGTGCAAAAGAAGATAAGTGTACCAAAACTGATGAAAACGTTCGATTTTGGGCTCTAAAAACAGGTGCAGCCGAGTAAGCATAATGCCCCCGTCGTAGAGCTATCGGAGAGCTTTCCAACGGTGTGTTGTGCACCGCGTAACTCCTTACGGATCAAAAGTTATGAGCACCGGAGCGACGGATACCTGTTCACAAGCCCCACGCCCTCTGTTTGCGGGCTTAGCCTCTACGTGAAGTGAAGTTGTCTTGCCCAAGGTGCCGTGGGATTCGGTAATAGAAATGTGATGGATTTGGTTGTAGTCCTTTTTGCGGCTCACGATGTACGATCTGGGATTGAAAAACAGCACAAAAGAAGAGAAGTGTCCCAAAATTGATAAAAACATTCGATTTTGGGCTCCGAAAATAGGCGCAGCCGAGCAAACTTGCTGCTGCCGTCGTAGAGCTCTCGGAGATATTTCCAACGGTATGTTGTGCGCTGCGAAACTCCTTACGGATCAAAAGTTATGGGCACCGGAGCAACGGATACCTGGTCACAAGCCCCACACCTTCTGTTTGCGTGCCCAGCCTCTACATGAAGTGATGTTGTCTTGCGCAAGGTTCCATGGGATTCAGTAATAGAAATGTGATGGATTAGGTTGTCGTCCTTTTTGCGGCTCACGACGTACGATCCGGGACGGAAAAACTGCGCAAAAGAAGATAAGTGTCCTGAAACTAATGAAAACATTCGATTTTGGGCTCCGAAAACAGGCGCAGCCAAGCAAGCTTGGTGCCCTCGTCGTAGAGCTCTCGGAGAACTTTCTAACGGTATGCTGTGTGCCGCGTAACTCTTTACGGATCAAAAGTTATGTGCACAGGAGCGACGGATACCTGGTCACAAGCCCCACGCCCTTTGTTTGTGGGCCCAGCCTCTACTTGAAGTGAAGTTGTCTTGCCCAATGTGCCGTGGGATTCGGTAATAGAAATGTGATGGATTAGGTTGTCGTCCTTTTCCCAGCTCACGACGTACGATCCAGGACGGAAAAACTATGCAAAAGAAGAAAAGTGTTCCAAAACTAATGAAAACATTCGATTTTGGGCTCCGAAAATAGGCACAGCCGAGCAAGTTTGGTGCCCCCGTCGTAGAGATCTCAAAGAGCTTTTCAACGGTATGCAGTGCGCCACGTAACTCCTTACGGATCAAAAGTTATAGGTACCGGAGCAACGGATACCTGGTCATAAGCCCCACGCCCTCGGTTTGCGGGCCCAGCCTCTACGTGACGTGAAGTTGTGAGTCCCGACCTCGATTTGTGTGCGATACCTCATTTCGTGTGCCCTAACCTAGATTTGCGTGCCTTGGCCTATGTTTAAGAGTCGTGTTTCATTTTGTGTGCCTTGCATTGAATTACGTGCATTCATGTAGGGCTGCGTGCATTTACTTGGGAAACGTGCATTTGTCTCGTAGTGCGTGCCCTAATCCTAGGAAAGCGTGCCCGCATGCTAATCAAGGAAATATCTTACACGAAGCACTAGATCATTAATTAATCCTACACACTCCACTAACTAATATTAAAATGCTAATTCAACTCACTAGAAGACGAAATTTCACCAAAAGCTAAACATTCTTATTCTTTTTTCTTTTTTCTTTTGCACATCCCAAGCACACAATAAAATAAGTTCAAACAAGACAAAAAATTCAGATTTGATCAAAGCCTTGGCCGACCATGTGAAGGGTTTTATGCATGCTTTGCAATTTCAAATCAAACTTAGATAAGTTATGACACAATGCAAAAAAAAAATGAAACCAAAGCATTATTTTATCCTCCTCCATGCTTCACCTTTTCGATCCATTCAATGGCCATGCTAGACAATTCAAAATATGCTCTTGAAGACACAAAAATCAGATTGTAGAAGCCCAAAGCCGACCAAATGCTCAAGCTTTTCATTTATTTCTCACATTCTCTCTTTCTCTCATTCACACACTCTCTCTCTCGGCCTTGGCTGCAACCGTAGACTCCATAGCTTAAGCTCATCATCCTAAGGTTCTTCAAGACATTCAAGACACTAAGGAACTCGACCAAGCAAGCTAGAAGCAAAAAGACATACATGCAAGCTCATAGAACCTTCATTTCGGCTTAGGTATGTTTGATAGCTTCTATTTCATTTCCTTTTTGTTCTAACCACATGCACATACTAAGGACATGGTAACTTAGCTAGGAATTAAGGAAATCATGCAATATCCCTCGGCCAAACAAGGAGAGAAGACCATTTGTGCATCTCCAAGAGTTTTGAGCATCATTTGTTGTCAATAGGCTAAGGTGAGGGTTAAACTCTTTTAAAAAGCTTTCAAAAAGCACATGGATACCTTCATATGTCTATTTTTACCTCTGTACTTGTGATATATGTGTGTACATGAGCTTTTATAACCATGCATGGCAAGATATTTGGCTAGAATTTGAAGATAGGTGAAATCGCGTAAATGGCAATTTTATGACTTGTTGGAGCGAAGTGCATTTGACCTAGTAAATGATGTTTAAAATGCGTGAAAATTGGTAAGTGACTAGTTTTGCCAGTTCTGAGAATTTTTTGTAGAAATAGGCGAAGGCCAATTTTGACTCTAATATCTCCAAAATGGCAAAACATCGAAAGGTATCCAAATCTGGAAAATCTGGGAAAATGGAGCAGGTTTTTGGCAATTCACTGTCCTTGTAGAACGAATCAGTTTTGACTTAGAAAATGATATCTAAAATGCATGAAATTTGGTAGGTTGCTAGAATTTTTAGTTCTGGACATTTTTGTCAGAAATAGACTAAGACTTGAGTTTAATTACGTGACAACTTGTGGCTTAATCGCATGGGTAAGCATGACTTGAAACCCTAGTGACTATAAAAATGCGCTAAGTGTTGATCCTATGGTTATCGTGCCTAATTATGTAATTAGTGGGCTGCCCGTAGTTGTCCTTATAGCCCTAAATGTGATTCCGATGATTACATGTTGACAAGTAGACTTTTCTTGCACCCGGTCCCACGTAGATGTCATTGCATGTTGTATGACCTTATTATTTGATTCCGTGAACCCCGAAATGAGTTATATGACTCAATTCACATGTGTTACATGGCTGTTCGTTTAATATTCATGTAACTCCATGTGCCTTACAAGTGAAATTACCTGTCATAGCATGCCTTGTGTGTTTACTTGTCAACGTGCGATCTTATAACTGCTCGGAGGCAACCTACTTTGTTGTCCTCCTAATGTGATATGTTGAATGTTATAAATGTGCATTGCATACAAGGTTGCAACCTTTCGTTGTGGCATGGTAGCGTTTCACGCACGCCAGGCGGCATCGGGCTTGCTGGTGCTACCGTGACTACCATGGTCCAATTCCCTCTCTCGCTTGGCATTCCACCCTTAGAGAGTTGGGTCATAGGTTTTCGGGGTACATCCGGAGTACACCCAAATGGGAGTGATAAGTGGATTATTGAAGTCGGCCGCAACAATCGTATCGAAATCGATTTTGAGAGCAAATGCTCACCGTATCCTTGAAATGATTGGTAATTGTATCTGTTGCTCAATTTGATTCTTATACTTTGCGTACCTTATTACTTGTAATACGTGACATGTTCTCAAAAAAGGGATTTTTCATGAGTTAACCGGAAAAAGAGTTTCAAAACTTATTTCTCGTTCCCCCTCGCTGAGTTCATAAGGACTCACCCTCTTTTATCATCTTAGGTAAAGAAGACTAGGAACAGGTACCCGAGGATAACGTGCCTATTGATGACTCCTTGGAATGATTGCTTGCCCTACGTGCCTTACTTGACTATGGCCATTATGTGAACGATATGTTGCTTGAAGACTATTTTTTATGTTGCTTGTTGTTGTATTGTAAATGACCCCCGTTGTAATTTGGGGTCTAATTTTGGGTTGTGTTGATCATAACTAGATACACACTCTTCTGGTCATTTTTCCATCGCTACTTTGGTTTGGTATCTATCATAGACTTATGAGGTACTAGATAAGAGTTAAGTAAAATGAATTTATCCAATCTTAAGCAGGTACTCATTGTTAAGCTAAGATCAACAGGTACTTGTGTAACTGGATTGACAAATAAACGAGATATAGTATCATGCTAGGTTATTAGTCAAACGAGGCTTAGAGATAACTAGTAGGCACCCCGATTGGTGATAAATAATAATCTTAGTTGGAAATGAATATGAGATTGAACATTTTAAGGCGTTTAGAGAATTAGGTCAAACTAAAGAGCCCAATTGCAACCGTTATGCTGTCGGTTTTCCGAAGAATTTGTGGAGTTTAGGCTAAACGTTAAGTGTTAAACCTTCATGAACGATTAAGTACGTGAAATGACTTGAATGTTTAGATCACTCCCTAGTCTAACCTCTATAGGTCGGGTTGGGGCGTGACAGAAGTTGTCTTGGCCAAGGTGCCATGGGATTCGATAATAGAAATGTGATAGATTAGGTTGTCGTCCTTTTTACGGCTCACGACGTATGATCCGGGATGGAAAAATAGCGCAAAAGAAGAAAAGTGTAGCGATACTTATGAAAATGTTTGATTTTTGGCTCCAAAAACAGGCGCAACCAAGCAGACTTGATGCCCCCGTCGTAGAGCTCTCGAAGTGCTTTCCAACGGTATGCTGTGCGCCGCGTAACTCCTTACGGATCAAAAGTTCTGGGCACCGGAGCGACGGATACCTGGTCACCAGCCCTACACCCTCTGTTTGCGGGCCCAGCCTCTACGTGAAGTGAAGTTTTCTTGCCCAAGGTGCCATGGGATTCGGTAATAGAAATGTGATGGATTAGGTTGTCGTCCTTTTCACGGCTCACGACGAACGATCCGTGACGAAAAAACAGCTCAAAAGAAGAAAAGTGTCCCAAAACTTATGAAATTGTTCGATTTTGTGCTCAGAAAACAGGCACAGCCAAGCAGGCTAGGTGCCCTCATTGTAGATATCTCAGAGAGCTTTCCAAGGGTATGTTGTGCGCCGTGTAACTCTTTATGGATCAAAACTTAAGGGCACCGGAGCAACGGATACCTGGTCACAAGCCCCACGCCTTTTGTTTACGGGCCTAGCCTCTACGTGAAGTGAAGTTGTCTTGCGCAAGGTATCGTAGGATTCGGTAATAGAAATGTGATGAATTAGGTTGTCATCCTTTTCGCGGCTCACGACGTACGATACGGGATGAAAAAACATTCAATTTTGGGCTCCGAATATAGGCACAGACGAGCAGGCTTGGTGCCCCCGTCATAGAGCTCTCAGAGAGCTTTTCAACAGTATGCTGTGCGCCGCATAACTCCTTACGGATCAAAAGTTATAGGCACCGGAGCAACGGATACCTAGTCACAAGCCCCACGCCCTCGGTTTGCGAGCCCAGCCTCTACGTGAAGTGAAGTTGTCTTGCCCAAGGTGCCGTGGGATTCGATAATAGATATGTCGTAGATTAGGTTGCCGTCCTTTTCGCGGCTCACGACGTATGCTCCGGGACGGAAAAACAGTGCAAAAGAAGAAAAGTGTAGCGAAACTTATGAAAACATTCGATGTTTGGCTCCGAAAACTGGCGCAACCGAGCAAGCTTGTTGCCCCCGTCGTAGAGCTCTCAAAGTGCTTTCCAACGGTATGCTGTACGCCACGTAACTCCTGACGGATAAAAAGTTATAGGCACCGAAGCGACGGATACCTGGTTACCAGCCCCACACCCTCTGTTTGCGGGCCCAACCTCAATGTGAAGTGAAGTTGTCTTGCCCAAGGTGCCGTGGGATTCGGAAATAGAAATGTGATGGATTAGGTTGTCGTCCTTTTCGCTGCTCACGACGCATGATCCAGGACAAAAAAATAGCGCAAAAGAAGAAAAGTGTCCCAAAACTTATGAAATTGTTCAATTTTGGACTTAGAAAACAGGCGTAGCCGAGCAGGATAGGTGCCTTTGTTTTAGAGCTCTCAAAGAGCTTTCCAACGGTATGCTGTACGCCGCGTAACTCTTTACGGATCAAAAGTTAAGGGCACCGGAGCAAGGGATACCTGGTCACAAGCCCCACGCCTTCTGTCTGCGGGCCTAGTCTCTACGTGAAGTGAAGTTTTCTTGCACAAGGTGTCATGGGATTCGGTAATAGAAATGTGATGGATTATGTTGTCGTCCTTTTCGCGGCTCACTACGTACGATACGGGACGGAAAAATAGCGCAAAACAAGAAAAGTGTCCAAAAACTGATGAAAATGTTCGATTTTGGGCTCTGAAAATAGGCGCAACAAAGCATGCTTGGTACCCCCGTCGTAGTGCTCTCGGAGAGCTTTCCAACGGTATCTTGTGCACCACTTAACTCCTTACGGATTAAAAGTTATGGGTACCGGAGCGACGGATACCTGGTCATATGCCCCACGCCCTCGGTTTGAGGGCCCAGTCTCTACGTGAAGTGAAGTTGTCTTGCCCAAGGTGCCGTGGGATTCGATAATAAAAGTGTGATGGATTAGGTTGTCATCATTTTCGCTGCTCACGACGTACGATCCAAGACTAAAAAATAGTGCAAAAGAAGAGAAGTGTCCCAAAACTGATGAAAACATTCGATTTTGGGATCCAAAAACAGGCGCAACCGAACAAGCTTGATGCCCCAGTCGTAGAGCTCTCGAAGATCTTTCCAACGGCATGATGTGCGTCGCGTAACTCCTTACGGATCAAAAGTTATGGGCACTGGAACGATGGATACCTGGTCACAAGCCCTACGTCCTCGGTTTGAGGGCCTAGCCTCTACGTGAAGTGAAGTTGTCTTGCCCAAGGTACGATGGGATTCGGTAATAAAAATGTGATAGATTAGGTTGTTTTCCTTTTCGCGGCTCATGACGTACGATCCGGGACTGAAAAACAACGCAAAAGAAGAGAAGTGTCCCAAAACTGATGAAAACATTCGTTTTTGGGTTCCAAAAACAGGCACAGCCAAGCAAGCTTGCTGCCCCCGTCGTAGAGCTCTCGGAGAGCTTTCCAACGGTATGCTGTGCGCCGCGTAACTCCTTAGGGATCAAAAGTTATGGGCACCGGAACGATGGATACCTGGTCACAAGCTCCTCGCCCTTTGTTTGCGAGCCCAGCCTCTACATGAAGTGAAGTTGTCTTGTCCAAGGTGTTGTGCAATTCGGTAATAGAAATGTGATAGATTAGGTTGTCGTCCTTTTCGCGGCTCACGACGTACGATCCTAGACGGAAAAACTGCGCAAAAAAAGAAAAGTGTCCTGAAACTGATGAAAACATTCAATTTTGGGCTCCGAAAATAGGCGTAACCAAGCAAGCCTGGTGCCCCCGTCGTAGAGCTCTCGGAGAGCTTTCCAACGGTATGCTGTGCGCCGCGTAACTACTTACAGATCAAAAGGTATGTGCACAGGAGTGACGGATACCTGGTCACAAGCCCCGCGCCCTCTGTTTGCGGGCCCAGCCTCTACGTGAAGTGAAGTTGTCTTGCCCAAGGTGCCGTGGGATTCGGTAATAGAAATGTGATGGATTAGGTTGTCATCCATTTCGCGGCTCACGATATAAGATCGGGGACGGAAAAACAGCGGCAAAGAAGAAAAGTGTCCCGAAACTAATGATAACATTTGATTATGGGCTCCGAAAATAGGCGCAGCCGAGCATGCTTGGTGCCCAAGTCGCAGAGCTCTCAGAGAACTTTTCAACTGTCACGCCCCAACTCGGCCTATAAGGTTACACTAGGGTGTGATATAAACGTTTAGGACATGTCTCATTCTTAACCATTTATGAAGATTTAACACCTATCGTTTGAGTCTAGACTCCAAAGTTTTTCGAAAAATCGGCAACATGACGGCTGTAATTGGACTCTTTGGTTTGGCCTAATTCTCTAAATGCCTCAAAATTTTCTAATCTAAGTTTCATTTCCAACTAGGATTACTATTTAATATCAATTGAAATGCCTATTGGTTATCTCGATGTCTCGTTTGATTTATAACCTAGCATGATACTATGTCTCGTTCGTTTGTTTATCCTCATTACAACAGTACCTGTTGATCTTAGCTTAATAGCTAGTACCTGTTTAAGATTGGATAGGTTCATTTACTTAGTCCTTAACTAATACGTCGTAACCTATGACAGATACTAGCGGTAATAATAGCAAAACGATCAAAGTAGTGTCTAGTGTCTGTCTAGCAATATCAGTACAAACCAAAATTAGACCCCAAATTACAACGGGGGTCTTTTTCATTACAAATAACAAGCAACATAAAGGAAATAGTGTTCAAGTAGCATAGGGTTCACACGTAGCCACAATCACGCAAAGCACACAAGACATGCAATCACTCCAAGGATTCATCGTTAGGCACACCGTCCTCGGGTACCTGTTCTGGATCTTCTTCACATGAGATGATAAAAGAGGTTGAGTCCTTATGAACTCAGCGAGGGGGAACGAGAAATAGGTTTTGAAACTCATTTTCCGGTTCAACTTATAAAATCTTTTTGCAAGCATGAATATAACAATAATATAAGTACAGGAACAGGAATACCAGTCTTTCCTCCACAAGGTTCTCTAGGAACCAAGCGAGAGTACTTATACACATAGTAAAAGGATACAGTGAGCTTTTGCACTCAGATCAGTTCCAGAATCAGTTGTTGCGGCCGACTTCAAATCATCCCCCAAACACGCCAGGTGGGTGTACTCTGGATGTACCCCAAAATCCTACGACCCAACTCTCCGAGGAAGTCTAGCCCCCAAGCGAGAGAGGGAATGGGACCATGGTAGTCACGGGTGCACCGGCAAGCCCGATGCCGCCCGGTGTGCGTGATCGCTACCATGCCGACAGGAAAGGTTGCAACCTTGTATGCAATGCACATTTATGACATTAACATATCACGTTAGGAGGATAACAAAGTAGGTTACCTCCGGACTGTCAGAAGATTGCACATTGACAAGTAAACAAGCAGGGCACAATAAAACAAGGAATTTCACTTGAAAGGCATATAGAGTTATATGAACATTGAACGGGTAGCCATGTAACACATGTAAATCAAGCCATATAACTCATTACGAAGTCCACGTGATCAAGTAATAAGATTATTCAACATGCAATAACATCTACGTGGGTTCGGGTGCAAGAAAAGTCTATTTGTCAACATGCAATGATCAAAATCACATTTGAGGTTATAAGGCATCTACGGGCAGCCTACTAAACATATAATTCCACACAATATCCAAATGATCAACACTTAGCAAAACTACCTAGTCATTAGGGTTTCCATTTCGTGCATATTCGTGCAATTTGAGCCTCAAACCAACTCAAAGTCAATCTCAAGCCATGCATCATTTAATTCAACATCCTCAAACATTCAAAACAGTCCACACAACATCCCGAAACTACAATCCCAAGCATTTAATTCAACAAGAGGAGTCACAACAATATTTCTAAGCACAACATTAAGTGAAACCCTTACTGCAATAGGTTGTTTTCTCACAATCAATAGGATAAGCAACCAATCTCCAAATCCAGTGAATAAGATGTTGAATTAAATCTTAAGAAGTTAACTAAAATCAAAAACAAACCTTGCATCAATTGGAGTTCGGGATCATTAGATATAGCCGAAACAGTGGGTTAGCACAAAACTGTCCAGATTTGCACACTTTTCAGTAATTGACGTTTTTTAAGTCCTTAGGGTCAGATTTAGCCTTAGTCCATTTCTGACAAAAATGTCCATAACTGAAAAATATAGCAGCACACAAAATATCATGCATTTTTGACATCATTTACTAAGTCAAATCTGGTTCGTTCTACAGGGTCAGTGCATTTGCCAAAACCTGCTTCATTTTTCCAGATTTCCAGATTTGGACACATTTTAAAGAACTGCCATTTTGAGGACCGTAGCGTCAAAATTAGCTTTGGCCTATTTCTGTGAAAACTGTTCAAAACTGGAAAATATAGTCACCTACAAATTCTCATGCATTTTCAACATCATTTGCCTAGGAAAACGTACCTCGAAACAAACTGGTCAGAGAGTTATCAACAATCCGACTTTACCTATCATCACTTTCAAGCCAAGATCTTGCCATGCATGGTTGCAAAAGCTTATGAACGAACATATAACTGAAGTACAGAAGCAAAGACATACTTTTATGAGCATGCATGTGGATTTTTGAAGGATTTTCAAAAGGTTTTAACCCTCACCTTAGCAAACAACCAAGAAGATGCACAAAAACTTGTTGAAGCTCAAATCTCTTCTTCTTCTTGCTTAGCCGAGATTCCAACTTGGTTTTCTCTATTTTTCCTAGCCTAGTGATCAATCTCTTAGTACATGCATGAGGTTAGAACAAGAAGAAAGGAAATGGAAGCCAAGAAACTTACCTATGGCCGAATAGAAATTTCAAAGGACATGCATGTATGATTTTCGCACTCTAGCTAGTTTGCTTGAGCTTCTTCGATGGTTGCTTATCTTGATGCACCATATGATGAAGAAGATGAGCTAGGAGGTGGAGAGATTCAGCTATGGCCGATAGATAGTGAGGAGAATGAGAGGGAGAGAGAAGTTGAGGAAGAAATGAAGAAATGACAAAAATATGACAAGGAATAAAGCTTTTGCATTCATCAAAGCAAGTGGTCGGCCTTGGGCTATTAAAATCTGATTTTTTGTGTCTTCAAGATGGAATTTAAAATTGCTAGCATGGGCATGATTGTTTGGTCGAGCAAGGTGAAGAAAGTGAGGGGAATTTGAGCAATTTTTTAAAGCATTGATAATTGTTTTTGTGTCATGACTTGTCTAGAATCATTTGGAATTAAACATGCATGCTAAGAACCACATAGTGGTCGGCCAAAGCTTCTCAATAATCTGAATTTTTGTCATGTTTTGGATGTTATTTAATTGAGTGTTGGAAGTGCAAAAAGAATAAGGAATAAAGAATGAAGAATGTTTAGTGTTTAGTGAATTTTTATCTTTTAGTGAGTTGAATTAGGATTATAATATTGATAGTGGATTTTGTAGGATTGTTTAATAGTCTAGTTCTTTGTGTAAGATGCTTTCTTGATTAGCGTGAGGGCACGCTTTCCTAGGTCTAGGGTACGCACTACGAGGTAGGACACGAACTACGAGACAAACGCACATTTTTCAAGTAAATGCACGCAACCCTAACTGAATGCACGTAATTCAATGCAAGGCACACAAAACGAACACAATTCTCAAACCTAAGTCAAGGCACGTAAATCTAGGTTAGGACACACGAAACAAGATAACGCATGTACATCGAGGTCAGGGCACGTATATCTAGGTATCGCACGTCAGTCGGGGATTAGGGCACACTATTCTAGGTCAAGGCACGTATGACAAGGTATGCACGAAAATCAAGACAGGACACGTATGACAAGGTTAGTCATATCATTCTTCGTCTATGGCACGCAAATCAAGCAAACGCACGTTATTCGGGGTCGGGCCTCATATCAACGGTATGCTGTGTGCCGCATAACTCCTTACGGATCAAAAGTTATAGGTACCAAAGCGACGGATACCTAGTCACAAGCCCTACGCCCTCGGTTTGCAGTCTCAGCCTCTACTTGAAGGGAAGTTGTCTTGCCCAAGGTGCCGTGGGATTTGATAATAGAAATGTGATAGATTATGTTGTCGTCCTTTTCGCGGCTCACGACGTATGATCTGGGACAGAAAAATAGCGCAAAAGAAGAAAAGTGTAGCGAAACTTATGAAAACATTCGATGTTGAGCTCTGAAAACAGGCGCAGCCGATCAGGCTTGCTGCCCCTGTCATAGAGCTCTCAGAGTGCTTTCTAACGGTATGCTGTGCGCTACAAAACTCCCTACGAATCAAAAGTTAAGGGCAGCGAAGCAATGGATACCTAGTCACAAGCCCCACGCCTTCTGTTTGCAGGCCTAGCCTCTACGTGAAGTGAAGTTGTCTTGCGCAAGGTTCCATGGGATTCGGTAATAGAAATGTGATGGATTAGGTTGTCATCCTTTTCGCGGCTCACGACGTACGATACGGGACGAAAAAATAGCGCAAAAGAACAAAAGTGTCCCGAAACTGATGAAAATGTTCAATTTTGGGCTCCGAAAATAGGCGCAGCCGAGCATGCTTGGTGCCCCCGTCGTAGTGCTCTCGGAGAGCTTTCCAACGGTATGCTGTGTGTCGTGTAACTCCTTACGAATCAAAAGTTATGGGCACCGGAGCGACAGATACCTGGTCACAAGCCCCATGCCCTCGGTTTGAGGGCCCAGCCTCTACGTGAAGGGAAGTTGTCTTGCCCAAGGTGTGGTGGGATTCAGTAATAAAAATGTGATGGATTAGGTTGTCGTGCTTTTCGCGGCTCACGACGTACGATCCAGGACTGAAAAACAACACAAAAGAATAAAAGTGTCCCAAAATTGATGAAAACATTCAATTTTTGGCTCCGAAAACAAGCACAGCCGAGCAAGTTTGTTGCCCCAGTCGTAGAGCTCTCGGAGAGCTTTCCAACGGTATGCTGTGCGCCGCTCCTTACGGATCAAAAGTTATGGGCACCGAAGCGACGGATACTTGGTCACAAGCCCCACGCCCTCTGTTTACATGCCCAGCCTCTGTGTGAAGTGAAGTTGTCTTGCCTAAGGTGCCATGGGATTTGGTTATAGAAATGTGATGAATTAAGTTGTCGTCCTTTTCGCGGCTCACGACGAACGATCCGAAACGGAAAAACTGCGCAAAAGAAGAAAAGTGTCCCGAAACAAATGAAAATGTTCAATTTTGGGCTCTGAAAATAGGCGCAGCCGAGCAAGCTTGGTGCCCCCATCGTAGAGCTCTCGGAGAGCTTTCCAACGGTATGCTGTGCACCGCGTAACTCCTTACAGATCAAAAGTTATGAGCACCAGAGCGACGGATACCTGGTTACGAGGCCCACGCCCTCTGTTTGTGGGCCCAGCCTCTACATAAGGTGAAGTTGTCTTGCCCAAGGTGCTATGGGATTCGACAATAGAAATGTGATGGATTAGGTTGTCGTCCTTTTCGCGGCTCACGACGTATGATCTGAGATGGAAAAACAGCGCCAAAGAAGAAAAGTGTCCCGAAACTAATGAAAACATTCAATTTTAGGATCCAAAAATAGGCGCAGCCGAGTAGGCTTGGTGCCCCCGTCGTAGAGCTCTCAAAGAGCTTTTCAACGGTATGCTGTGCGCCGCATAACTCCTTACGGATCAAAAGTTATAGGCACCGGAGCGACGGATACCTAGTCACAAGCCCCACACCCTCGGTTTGCGGGCCCAGCCTCTACGTGAAGTGAAGTTGTCTTGCCCAAGGTGCCGTGGGATTCGATAATAGAAATGTGATAGATTAGGTTGTCGTCCTTTTCGCAGCTCACGACGTACGATCCAGGACGAAAAAGTAGCGCAAAAGAAGAAAAGTGTCCCAAAACTTATGAAATTGTTTGATTTTGGACTCAGAAAATAGGTGCAGGTGAGCAGGCATGTGCCCTCGTTTTAGAGCTCTCAGAGAGCTTTCCAACAGTATGTTGTGCGCCGCGTAACTCTTTACGGATCAAAAGTTAATGGCACCGGAGCAACGGATACCTGGTCACAAGCCCTACGCCTTCTGTCTGCGGGCCTAGTCTCTACGTGAAGTGAAGTTGTCTTGCGCAAGGTGTCATGGGATTCGGTAATAGAAATGTGATGGATTATGTTGTTGTCCTTTTCGCGGCTCACGACGTACCATACGTGATGGAAAAACAACGTAAAAGAAGAAAAGTGTCCCAAAACTAATGAAAATGTTCAATTTTGGGCTCCGAAAATAGGCGCAGCCGAGCATGCTTGGTACCCCCGTCGTAGTGTTCTCGGAGAGCTTTCCAACTGTATGCTGTGCGCCGCTTAGCTCCTTACGGATCAAAAGTTATGGGCACCAGAGCGACGAATACCTGGTCATAAGCCCTACACCCTCGGTTTGAGGGCCCAGCTTCTACACGAAGTGAAGTTGTCTTCCCCAAGGTGCCGTGGGATTTGGTAATAAAAATATGATGGATTAGGTTGTCGTCCTTTTCGCAGCTCATGACGTACGATCCGAGACTAAAAAATAGCGCAAAAGAAGAGAAGTGTCCCAAAACTAATGAAAACGTTCGATTTTGGGATCCAAAAACTGGCACAGCCGAACAAGCTTACTGCCTCCGTTGTAGAATTCTCGAAGATCTTTCCAACGGAATGCTGTGCGCCGCGTAACTCTTTACGGATCAAAAGATATGGGCACCAGAGCGACAAATACCTAGTCACAAGCCCCACGCCCTTGGTTTAAGGGCCCAGCCTCTACGTGAAGCGAAGTTGTCTTGCCCAAGGTACGGTGGGATTCGGTAATAAAAATGTGATAGATTAGGTTGTTGTCCTTTTTGCGGCTCGTGACGTACGATCCGGGACTAAAAAATAGCGCAAAAGAAGAGAAATGACCCAAAACTGATGAAAATGTACGATTTAGGACTCCAAAAATAGGCACAGACGAGCAAGCTTGATGCCCCTATCGTAGAGCTCTCGGAGAGCTTTCCAACGGTATGTTGTGCGCCGCGTAACTCCTTACGGATCAAAAGTTATAGGCACCGGAGCGACGGATACTTGGTCACAAGCTCCATGCCCTCTGTTTGCGGGCCCAACCTCTACGTGAAATGAAGTTGTCTTGCCCAAGGTGTCATGGGATTCGGTAATAAAAATGTGATAGATTAGGTTGTCGTCCTTTTCGCGGCTCACGACGTACGATCCTAGAAGGAAAAACTGCGCAAAAAAAAGAGAAGTGTACCGAAACTGATGAAAACGTTCAATTTTGGGCTCCAAAAATAGGCGTAACCAAGCAATCTTGGTGCCCCTATCTTAGAGCTCTCGGAGAGCTTTCCAACGATATGTTGTGCGCCGCGTAACTCCTTATAGATCAAAAGTTATGTGCACAGGAGCGACGGATACCTAGTCACAAGCCCCACACCCTCTATTTGTGGGCCCAGCCTCTACGTGAAGTGAAGCTGTCTTGCCCAAGGTGCCATGGGATTCGGTAATAGAAATGTGTTGGATGAGGTTGTCGTCCATTTCGCGGCTCACGACGTACGATCCGGGACGAAAAAACACGGCCAAAGAAGAAAAGTGTCCCGAAACTAATGAAAACATTCAATTTTGGGCTCCAATAATAGGCGCAGCCGAGCATGCTTGGTGCCCCTGTCCCAGAGCTCTCTGAGAGCTTTTCAACGGTATGTTGTGCGCCGCATAACTCCTTACGGATACCTGGTCACAAGCCCCACGCCCTAGGTTTGCGGGTCCAGCCTCTACTTGAAGTGAAGTTGTCTTGCCAAAGGTGCCGTGGGATTCGATAATAGAAATGTGATAGATTATGTTGTAGTCCTTTTCGCGGCTCACGACGTATGATCCGGGACAAAATAACAGCGCAAAAGAAGAAAAGTGTAGCAAAACTTATGAAAACATTCGATGTTGGGCTCTAAAAACAGGCGCAGCCGAGCAGGCTTGTTGTCCCCGTCGTAGAGCTCTCGGAGTGCTTTCCAACGGTATGCTGTGCGCTGCGTAACTCCTTACGAATCAAAAGTTAAGGGCACCGGAGCAACGGATACCTAGTCACAAGCCCCACGCCTTCTGTTTGCCGGCCTAGCCTCTACGTGAATTGAAGTTGTCTTGTGCAAGGTGCCGTGGGATTCGGTAATAGAAATGTAATGGATTAGGTTGTCGTCCTTTTCACGGCTCACGACGTACGATATAGGACGGAAAAACAGCGCAAAAGTAGAAAAGTATCCCAAAACTGATGAAAATGTTCAATTTTGGGCTCCGAAAATAAGCACTACCAAGCTTGCTTGGTGCCCTCGTCGTAGTGCTCTCGGAGAGCTTTTCCAGCGGCATGCTGTGCGCCGCGTAACTCCTTACGGATCAAAAGTTATGGGTACCGAAGCGATGGATACCTGGTCACAAGCCCCACACCCTCGGTTTGAGGGCCCACCCTCTACGTGAAGTGAAGTTGTCTTGCCCAAGGTGCAGTGGGATTCGGTAATAAAAATGTGATGGATTAGGATGTCATCCTTTTCGAGGCTCACGGCGTACGTTCCGGGACTAAAAAACAGCACAAAAGAGGAGAAGTGTCACAAAACTGATGAAAATGTTTGATTTTGGGCACCAAAAATAGGAACACTCGAGCAAGCTTGCTGCCCCCGTCGTAGAGCTCTCGGAGAACTTTCCAACAATATGCTGTGTGCCGCTCCTTACGGATCAAAAGTTATGGGCACCAGAGCGACGGATACCTGGTTACAAGCCCCACGCCCTCTGTTTGCGTGCCCAGCCTCTACGTGAAGTGAAGTTGTCTTGCCCAAGGTTCCACGGGATTCAGTAATAGAAATGTGATGGATTAGGTTGTTGTCCTTTTCGCGGCTCATGACGTACGATACGGGACAGAAAAACTGCACAAAAGAAGAAAAGTATCCCAAAACTGTTGAAAACGTTCGATTTTGGGGTCCAAAAATAGGCACAGCAGAGAGGGCTTGCTGCCCCCGTCGTAGAGCTCTCGGAGAGCTTTCCCACGGTATGTTGTGCGTCGCATAACTCCTTATGGATAAAAAGTTATGGGTATCGGAGCGACGGATACCTAGTCACAAGCCCCACGCCCTCTGTTTGTGGGCCCAGCCTCTACGTAAAGTGAAATTGTCTTGCCCAAGGTTCCATGGGATTCGGTAATAGAAATATGATGGATTAGGTTGTCGTCCTTTTTGCGGCTCACGACGTACGATCCGTGACGGAAAAAATGTGCAAAAGAAGAAAAGTGTCCTGAAACAGATGAAAAAGTTCGATTTTGGGCTCCGAAAATTGGCATAGCCAAGCAAGCTTGGTGCCCCCGTCGTAGAGCTCTCGGAGAGCTTTCCAACGGTATGCTGTGCGCCGCGTAAATCTTTACAGATCAAAAGTTATGAGCACCGGAGTGATGGATACCTGGTCACAAGCCCTACGCCCTCTGTTTGCTGGCCGAGCCTCTACGTGAAGTGAAGTTGTCTTGCCCAAGGTGCCGTGGGATTCGGTAATAGAAATGTGATGGATTAGGTTGTCGTCCTTTTCGCAGCCTACGACTTACGATCCGGGACGAAAAAATAGCGCAAAAGAAGAAAAGTATCCCGAAACTAATGAAAACATTCAATTTTGGGTTTCTAAAACAGGCGCAGCCGAGCAGGCTTCGTGCCCCCATCGTAGATATCTCGGAGAGCTTTCCAACGGTATGCTGTACGCTGCGTAACTTCTTATGGATCAAAATGTATGGGCACCAGAGCGACAGTTACCTTGTCACAAGCCCCACGCCCTCTGTTTGTGGGCCCAGCCTTTACGTGAAGTGAAGTTGTCTTGCCCAAGATGCCGTGTGATTTGCTAATAGAAATGTGATGGATTAGGTTGTCGTCCTTTTCGCGGCTCACGACGTACGATTCGCGACGGAAAAATAGCGCAAAAGAAGAAAAATATCCCCAAACTTATGAAAATGTTCAATTTTAGGCTCTGAAAACAAGCGCAACCGAGCAGGCTAGGTGCCCCCAACGTAGAGCTCTCAAAGTGCTTTCCAACGGTATGCTATGCACCGCGTAACTCCTTACGGATCAAAAGATATGGACACCGGAGCGACGGATAGCTGGTCACAAGCCCCACGCCCTCGGTTGGAGGGCACAGCCTCTACGTGAAGTGAAGTTGTCTTGCCCAAGGTGCCATGGGGTTCAGTAATAGAAATGTGGTCGATTAGGTTGTCGTCCTTTTCACGACTCACGACTTACGATCCCGGATGGAAAAACAGCGCAAAAGAAGAAAAGTGTCCCAAAACATATGAAAATGTTCAATTTTGGGCTCAGAAAATAGGTGCTGCCGAGTAGGCTTCGTCCCTTGTCGTAGAGCTCTCAGAGTGCTTATCAACGGTATGCTATGCGCCGCGTAACTCCTTCCGGATCAAAAGTTATAGGCACCGGAGCAACGGATACCTGGTCACAAGCCCCACGCCCTCTGTTTGCGGGCCCAGCCTCTACATGAAGTGAAGTTGTCTTGCCCAATGTACCGTGGGATTCGGTAATTGAAATATGATGGATTAGGTTGTCATCCTTTTCGCGGCTCACGACGTACGATTCGAGACAAAAAAACAGCACAAAAGAATAAAAGTGTCCCGAAACAAATGAAAACATTCAATTTTGGGCTTCTAAAACAGGCGCAGACGAGCAGGCTTGGTGCCCCTGTCATAGAGCGCTTAGAGAGCGTTCCAACGGTATGCTGTGCACCGCGTACCTCCTTACGGTTCAAAAGTTTTAGGCACCGGAGTGACAGATACATGGTCACAAGCCCCACGCCTTCGGTTTGAAGGGCCAACTTCTACGTGAAGTGAAGTTATCTTGCCTAATTTGCCGTGGGATTCGGTAATAAAAATGTGATTGACTCGATTGTCGTCCTTTTTGCGGTTCACGATGTACGTTCCGAGATGAAAAAATAGCACAAAAGAAGAAAAGTGTTCCAAAACAGATGAAAATGTTGGATTTTGGGATCCGAAAATAGGCGCAGCCGAGCAGGCTTGGTGCCCCCGTCGTAGAGCTCTCGGATAGTATTCAAACGGTATGCTGTGCGCCGAGTAACTCCTTACGGATCAAAAGTTATGGGCACCGGAGCGACGGATACCTGGTCACAAACCCCACGCCTTCTGTTTGCGGGCCCAGCCTCTACGTGAAGTGAAGTTGTCTTGCCTAAGGTGTCGTGGGATTCGGTAATAGAAATGTGATGGATTAGGTTGCCGTCCTTTTTGCGGCTCGCGACGTACTTTCCGGGACAGAAAAACTGCGCAAAAGAAGAAAAGTATCTTAAAACTAATGAAAATGTTCGATTTTGGGCTCCGAAAATAGGCGTAGCTGAGCAAGCTTGGTGCCCCCGTCATAGAGCTCTCGGAGAGCTTTCCAACGGTATGTTGTGCGCTACGTAACTTCTTAAGGATCAAAAGTTTTGAGCACCGGAGCGACGGATACCTCTTCACAAGCCCCACGCCCTCTAGTTGCGGGCCTAGCCTCTACGTGAAGTGAAGTTATCTTGCCCAAGGTGCCATGGGATTCGGAAATAGAAATGTGATAGATTAGGTTGTCGTCCTTTTCGCGGCTCACGACGTACGATCCGGGACGAAAAAACAGCACAAAAGAAGAAAAGTATCCCGAAACTAATGAAAACATTCAATTTTGGGTTTCTAAAATAGGCGCAACCGAGCAGGCTTGGTGCCCCCGTCATTGATCTCTCAGAGAGCTTTCCAACGGTATGTTGTGCGCCGCGTAACTCCTTACGGATCAAAAGGTATGGGCATCGGAGCGACAAATACCTTGTCACAAGCCATATTCCCTCTGTTTGCGGGCCCAGCCTCTACGTGAAGTGAAGTTGTCTTCCCTAAGATGCCGTGTGATTCGGTAATAGAAATGTAATGGATTAGATTGTCGTCTATTTCGCGGCTCACGACGTACGATCCAGGATGGAAAAATAGCGCAAAAGAAGAAAAATGTCCCACAACTTCTGAAAATGTTCGATTTTAGGCTCAGAAAACAACCACAACCGAGCAGGCTAGGTGCCCCCATCGTAGACCTCTCAGAGTGCTTTCCAACGGTATGCTGTGCGCCGCGTAACTCCTTACGGATCAAAAGTTATGGGCACCGAAGCGACGAATACCTAGTCACCAGCCCTACGCCCTCTGTTTGCGGGCCCAGCCTCGACGTGAAGTAAAGTTGTCTTGCCCAAGGTGCTGTGGGGTTCGCAATAGAAATGTGATGGATTAGGTTGTCATCCTTTTCGCGGTTCACGACGTACGATACGGGACGGAAAAATAGCGCAAAAGAAGAAAAGTGTCCCAAAACTTATGAAAATGTTCGATTTTGGGCTCAGAAAATAGGCGCTACCGAGCAGTCTGGGTGCCCTCGTCGTAGAGCTCTCAGAGAGCTTTCCAACGGTATCCTGTGCGCCACGCAACTCCTTACGGATCAAAAGTTATGAGCACCGGAGCGACGGATACCTGGTCACAAGCCCTACACCCTCTATTTGGGGGCCCAACATCTACGTGAAGTTAAGTTGTCTTGCCTAATGTACCGTGGGATTCGGTAATAGAAATATGATGGATTAGGTTGTCGTCCTTTTCGCATCTCACAACGTACGATCCGGGACGGAAAAATTGCACAAAAGAATAAAAGTGTCCCGAAACTAATGAAAACATTCGATTTTAGGTTCTTAAAATAGGTGCAACTGAGAAGGCTAGGTGCCCCCATCGTAGAGCGCTCAGAGAGCGTTCCAACGGTATGCTGTGCGCCGCGTAACTCCTTACGGTTCAAAAGTTATAGGCACCGGAGTAACGGATACATGGTCACAAGCCCCACGCCCTCGGTTTGAGGGCCCAGCCTCTACGTGAAGTGAAGTTGTCTTGCCTAATGTGACATGGGATTCGGTAATAAAAATGTGATGGATTCGGTTGTCGTCCTTTTCGCGGATCACGATGTACGTTCCGGGTCAAAAAAATAGCACAAAAGAAGAAAAGTGTCCCAAAACTGATGAAAACGTTTGATTTGGGATCCAAAAACAGGCACAGCCAAGCAAGCTTGGTGCCTCCGTCGTGGAGCTCTCGGAGAGCTTTCCAACGTTATGCTGTGCGCCGCGTAACTCCTTACGGATCAAAAGTTATGGGCACCGGAGCGACGGATACCTGGTCACAAACCCCAAGCCCTCTGTTTGCGGGCCCAGCCTCTACGTGAAGTGAAGTTGTCTTGCCCAAGGTGTCATGGGATTTGGTAATAGAAATGTGATAGATTAGGTTGCCGTCCTTTTTGCGGCTCATGATGTACTATCCGGGACGAAAAAACTGTGCAAAAGAAGAAAAGTGTCCTGAAACTGATGAAAATGTTTGATTTTGGGCTCCAAAAACTGGCGCAGCTGAGCAAGCTAGGTGCCCCCGTCGTAGAGCTCTCGGAGAACTTTCCAACGGTATGCTGTGCGCTACGTAACTTCTTACGGATCAAAAGTTATGTGCACTGGAGCGACGGATACCTGGTCACAAGCCCCACGCCCTCTGTTTGCGGGCCCAACCTCTACGTGAAGTGAAGTTGTCTTGCCCAAGGTGCCATGGGATTCAATAATAAAAATGTGATGGATTAGGTCGTCGTCCTTATAGCGGCTCACGACATACGATCCGGGACAGAAAAACTGCGCAAAAGAAGATAAGTGTCCCGAAACTGATGAAAACTTTCGATTTTGGGCTCCAAAAGTACGGACAGCTGAGCAGGCTTGGTGCCCCCATCGTAGAGCTCTTGGAGAGCTTTCCAACGATATGTTGTGCACTGCGTAACTCCTTACGGATCAAAAGTGATGGGCACCGGAGCGACGGATACCTTTTCACAAGCCCCAGGTCCTCTGTTTGCGGGCCCAGCCACTACGTGAAGTGAAGTTGTCTTGCCCAAGGTGCTGTGTTATTCGGTAATAAAAATGTGATGGATTAGGTTATCGTCCTTTTCGTGGCTCACGACATACTATCTGGGTCAAAAAAAGTGACGCAAAAGAAGAAAAGTGTCCCAAAACTAATAAAAATATTATATTTTGGGCTTCAAAAACAAGCGCAACCAAGAAGGCATGGTGCCCCCGTCGTAGAGCTCTCGGAGAGCTTTCCAACAGTATGTTGTGCGACGCGTAACTCCTTACGGATCAAAAGTTATAGGCACCGGAGCGACAGATACCTAGTCACAAGCCCCACGCCCTCGGTTTGCGGGCCCAGCCTCTATGTGAAATTCAGTTGTCTTGCCCAAGGTGCCATGGGATTCGATAAAATAAATGTGATAGATTAGGCTGTCGTCCTTTTCGCGGCTCACGACGTACGATACGAGATGAAAAAACAACGCAAAAGAAGAAAAGTGTAGCGAAACTTATGAAAATGTTCAATTTTAGGCTCCGAAAATAGGCGCAGCTGAGCAGCCAAGGTGCCCTCATCGTTGTGCTCTTGGAGAGCTTTCCAACAGTATGCTGTACGCTGCATAACTCATTACGGATCAAAAGTTATAGGCACCGGAGCGACGGATACCTGGTCACAAGCCCCACGCCCTCGGTTTGAGGGCCCAGCCTCAATGTGAAATGAAGTTATCTTGCCCAACGTGCCGTGTGATTCGGTAATAGAAATGTGATAGATTAGGTTGTCGTCCTTTTCGTGGCTCACGACGTACGATCCGGGACGAAAAACCAGCGCAAAAGAAGAAAAGTGTCCCGAAACTGATAAAAATGTTCGATTTTGTGCTCCAAAACTAGGTGTCGGTGAGCATGTTTGGTGCCCCCATCGTAGAGCTCTCGGAGAGCTTTCCAACGGTATGCTGTACGCTACGTAACTCCTTACAGATCAAAAGTTATGAACACCGGAGGGACGGATACCTTGTCACAAGCCCTACGCCCTATGTTTGCGGGCCTAGCCTCTACGTGAAGTGAAATTGTCTTGCCCAAGGATCCGTGTGATTCAGTAATAGAAATGTGATGGATTAGGTTGTCGTCCTTTTTGCGGCTCACGACGTACGATCCGGGATGGAAAAACTGCGCAAAAGAAAAAAAGTGTCCCAAAACTTATGAAAAATGTTCGATTTTAGGCTCCGAAAACAAGCACAACCAAGCAGGCTAGGTGCCCCCATGGTAGAGCTCTCAGAGTGCTTTGCAATGGTTTGAGGCTTGACCTCGATTTGCGTGCGATACCTCGTTTCGTGTGCCTAATCTAGATTTGCGTGCCTTGACCTAGGTTTAAGAGTCGTGTCTCGTTTTGTGTGTCTTACATTGAATTACGTGCATACATTTAGGGTTGCGTGCATTTACTTAGGAAACGTGCATTCGTCTCGTAGTGCGTACCTTATCTCGTAGTGCGTGCCCTAAACCTAGGAAAGCGTGCCCTCATGCTAATCAAGAAAGCATCTTACACGAAGCACTAGATCAATAATTAATCCTACAAATCCCACTAACTAATATTAAATTACTAATTCAACCCACTAGAAGACGAAATTGCACCAAAAGCTAGACATTCTTATTCTTTATTCCTTATTCTTTTGCACTTTCCAAAAACACAATTAATTAAAGCTCAAAAGATGACAAAAATTCAGATTCTTGCAATGCCTTGGCCGACCACCTTGTGAGCATTTGTGTTTGCTTGCATAATTCAAATTAATTCCTAGACATCCTATGACAATTCTATGACACAAATGCATAAAAAATTAGCTCAAAACCCTCCCCAAAGCTCCACCATTTCGACACAAGCTCCATGCCCATACTAGATAATTCAAAATGCTTCTTGAAGACACAAAAGTCTGAAATTTATATGCCCAAGGCCGACACAAGCTCCTTTGCCCAACAAAGCTTTTATTTTTCTTTCATTTCTCTCATTTCCTCTCATTCTTCTCTCTCCCTCTCATTCTTCTCTCTCTCTCGGCCCTAGCTGAATATTGTAGACTCCATAGCTAAGTTCTTCATCCTAAGGCTCTTCAAGACTTCCAAGCAACCAAAGAACTCGACCAAGCAAAGCTAGGAGCAAAGAAATGCACATGCAAGCCTTTAGCACTTCCATTTCGGTTTAGGTGAGTTTGCTAGCTTCCATTTCTTTTCTTCTTGTTCTAACCACATGCACCTACTAAGAACTTGGTTACTAAGCTAGGAAATTTGAGAAAATCGAGTGGTGTCTCGGCTAAGCAAGGAAAAAGATCAACTTTGTGCTTCACCAAGAGTTTGAGCATCTTCTTTGTTGTCTTGCTAAGGTGAGGGCTAAAACTTTTTGAAAATCTTTCAAAAAACCACATACATGCCCTTAAATGTCTATCTTTACTTCTGTAATTGAGATATATGTGTGTTCATGAGCTTTTATAAAGATGCATGGCAAGATTCTTGGCTAGAATGTGATGATAGATGAAATCGGGTATGTGACAGCTTTCTGTCTTGTTGGTGGTGATTTTGGCTAGGTAAATGATGTTTTAAATGCTTGAAATTTGGTAGGTAACTATTTTTACCAGTTCTGAACATTTTGTGCAGAAATAGGTCAAAGCTAATTTTGACTTTAAGGTCCTCAAAATGGCAATTCTGGAAAGTCTGGAAAAATGAAGCAGGTTTTGGCAGATTCACTGACCTTGTGGAACGAACCTGTTTTGACTTAGTAAATGATATCCAAAATGCATGAAATTTGGTGTAATACTAGACTTTGCAGTTCTGGAAATTTTTGTCAGAAATGTACTAAGGCTAAATCTGACCCTAAGGCCCTCCAAAACGACAAGTATTGAAATGTGTGTAAATCTGGACAATTTTTTGTAGTCTCACTGTTTTGGCTATAACTCTTGAACCCGAACTCCAAATGATACGAGGTTTATTACTGAATTTAGTTCACTCCTTAAGCGTTAATTTGACATCTTGTTCACTGGAATTGGAGATTGTTTGCTTCTCTTAATGATTGTGAGAAGACAGTCCATTGCAGTGAGGGTTTCCCTTAGTGACATGCTTAGAAAAATTATTGTAGTTCTCTTGTTGTATTAAATGCTTGAGATTGTGGCATTTGGATGTTGTGTGGACTGTTTTGAGTGCTTGAGGGTGTTTAATTTAATTAATATATGGCTTGAGCTTAATTGCGAGATGACTTGGGGCTTAATCGCACGGGTAAGCACGAATTGGAACCCTAGTCACTAGGTAAACTTGCTAAGTGTTGATCCTTTAGATATTGTGTTTGATTATGTGTTTAGTAGGCTGCCCGTAGTTGCCCTTGTAGCCCTAAATATGATTTCGATGATTACATGTTGATAAATAGGCCTATCTCGCACCCGGGCCCACGTAAATGTCATTGCATGTTGAATAATCTTGTTATTTGATTACGTGAACTTCGAAGTGAGTTATATGACTTGATTTTCATGCATTACATGGCTTCCCGTTTAATATTCATATAACTCCATGCGCTTTTCAAGTGAATTTACTTGTCATATCGTGCCTCGCGTGTTTAACTGTCAATGTGCAATCTTATGACTACTCGGAGGCAACCTACTTTGTTGACCTCCAAATGTGATATATTAAATGTCATAAATGTGCATTGCATACAAGGTTGCAACCTTTCATTCTGGTGTGGTAGCGTTCGCGCACACCCGGCGGCATCGGGCTTGCCGATACAACCGTGACTACCATTGTCCAATTCCCTCTCTCGCTTGGGGGCTAGACTTCCTCGGAGAGTTGGGTCGTAGGATTTCGGGGTACATCCGGAGTACACCCATTTGGCGTGATAAGTGGATGATTTGAAGTCGGTCGCAACAACTGATACTGGAAATGAACCGAGAGCAAAAGCTCACCGTATCCTTTTCACTATGTGTATAAGTACTCTCGCTTGGTTCCTAGAGGACCTCGGGGAGGAAAGACGGGTAATTGTATTCTTTTACTTTTATATTACATTATGAACTTACCTGTGATATATGTCATTCTTGCAAAAAGGGTTTTCATAAGTTGAACCGGAAAAGGAGTTTTAAAACGTATTTCTCGTTCCCCCTCGCTGAGTTCATAAGGACTCACCCTCTTTTATCATCACAGGTGAAGAAGATCAGGAACAGGCACCCGAGGATAACGTGTCCATTGATGACTCCTTGGAATGATTGCCTGCCCTACGTGCCTTACTTGACTATGGCCATTTTGTGAACAATGTGTTGCTCGAAGACTATTTCTTATGTTGCTTGTTGTTGTATTGTATATGACCCCCGTTGTAATTTGGGGTCTAATTTTGGCTTGTATTGATAATAACTAGATAGACACTACTATGGTCATTTTTGCTATCGTTATTGGCTAGTACCTATCATAGGATTATGAAGTATCAGGTAAGGATTAAGTAAAATGAACCTATCCAATCTTAAGCAGGTACTCATTGTTAAGATAAGATCAACATGTACTTTTGTAATGAGGATTAACAAACAAACAAGACATAGTTCATGATAGGTTATTAATCAACGAAACTTCGAGATAACTAGTAGGCGTTTCAATTGATGGTAAATAGTAATCTTAGTTGGAAATGAAATTGAGATCGGAAATTTTGAGGCGTTTAGAAAATTAGGTCAAACTAAAGAGCCCAATTACAGTCGTTATGTTGCCGATTTTTCAGAAAATTATGGAGTTTAGGCTAAAACGTTAAGTGTTAAACCCTCTTGAACGGTCAAGTACGAGATATGACTTGAATGTTTAGATCACACCCTAGTCTAACCTTTATAGGCCGGGTTGGGGCGTGACAGTTGCACCGGCAAGCCTGATGTTGCCCGGTGTACGTGAACGCTACCATGCCAGAATGAAAGGTTGCAACCTTGTATGCAATGCACATGTATGCCATTTAACATTTCATATTGGGAGGTCAACAAAGTAGGTTGCCTCCGAGCAAGTATATGATCACATTTTGACATATTGGCATATAAGGCATTGTAAGAACATGTAATCATTTCATATATCAATTTGAAAGCAATTAAACTTCCATGGGCAGCCAAGTAATCATGTTGAAATAAGCCGTAGAATGTCTTTTAACAATTCACATTAGGAGGTCAACAAAGTAGGTTGCCTCCGAGTAATTATAAGATCGCATATCGATAAGTAAACTTACAAGGCATGCTTTGACATGTACATTCACTTTGTAAAACACTTAGGAGCATGTGAACATTTAACAGACAGCCAAGTAACACCATATAAAACAAGTCATATAGCTCCTTTTAGTTCACATATTAAGTGTTGAGATCATACGAGCCCGCAACGACACTTATACAAGACCGGGTGCAAGAATAGTTCACGTATCAACATGCAATCATCAGGAATCATGTTTAGAGCTATATGGACAATCCCAGGCAGCCTATTAACCTCCTTCAACATCATTTATAATTCACACAAGAATGGTTTATGACTCGGGAACCCACGGGGCCATTAGGGTTTACTAGGCCGTGCTTGGGGTTAGTTCATTTGCTAAGCACCACAAGTAATACTTAAACCACATCAAGCCTATATAACATTTATTGGGCAGTCTACTAATCACACAATTTGACACATTTAACCAATAGACCATTTCTTAACAAAAGTCATAAGCATTAGGGACTCAATTCCGTGCTTAAACGTGCGATTAAGCATACCATTAATCGATTAATGATCCCAAACCATTCATCAATCACATTAAGCAACTTCAACCAACCATAATAGTTCACACAACATCCAAGTATCACAATTCCAAGCATTCAATACCCCAAGCAAGGTCTCAACATGATTCTAAGCATATCACTAAACAAAAACTTCACTGCAATGGTCTATTTTCCCACATTCATTTAGATGATCAAACAATCTCCAATTTTAGTGAAAAAAATATTAAATTAAAGCTTAATTAGTGATTTAAATCTAGGAACAAACCTCACCTCATTTGGAGTTCGGACTTAGGAGTTATGGCCAAAACCGTGAGACTACGCAAAACTGTCCAGTTTTAGACACATTGCGATTTTTGCTATTTTTGAGGGTCTTAGAGTCAGAATTGTCTTTGGTCTATTTCTGGCCAAAATGTCCAGAACTGAAAATTTTAGTAACCTACCAGATTTCATGCATTTTAAATATCATTTACTAGGTCAAAACTATTTTGTTCTACAAGGACAGTGAACTGCCAAAAACCTGCTCCATTTTCCCAGATTTTCCAAATTTAGACACCTTTCGTTGTTTTGCCATTTTGGAGACCTTAGAGTCACAATTGGCCTTGGCCTATTCCCACGAAAAATTCTTAGAACTGGCAAAACTAGTTACCTATCAATTTTCATGCATTTTTAACATCATTTACCAGGAAAAATTCACTTCGCTCTAACAAGTCAGAAATCTGCCATTTTCGCGATTTTACTTATCTTCAAGTTCTAGCTAAATATCTTGCCATGCATGGTTACAAAAGCTCATGTACACACATATACCACAAGTACAGAGGTAAAAATAGACATATGAAGGCATGCATGTGGTTTTTGAAAGCTTTTAAAAGAGTTTAACCCTCACCTTAGCAACTTGATGGATGAAAATGCACAAATGCTCTTGAGATCGCACAAATGGGCCTTTTTCCTTGCTTTGGCCGAGAGGTATCTTGATTTCCTTTAAATCCTAGCTTAGTTAGCTTGTGTAGGAAGTGTGCATGGTTTAGAACAAAAAGAAATGGAAGAAAACCATCCAAACTTTACCTAGGCCGAAAATGATGAGTTAGGAGCTTGTATGAGACTTTCTTGCGTGTTTGCTTGCTATGGCTTGCTATGGCCGAGCTTGGGAAAGTCTTAGAGAGTCCTTGAGAGCTTGTGAGGAGTCTTGGATGCTCAAGAGAGAGCTAGGGTAAAAAATGATGAGAGAGGGAGAGAGAGTTGAGAGAAAAATGAGGTTTTGAGTGTTTTTGAGCTTTGTGTGCTTAGGTGAAGTGTCAATTTCGTGTATGGCATGATGATTTCAACCAAAGGCATTCAAATTATGCTAATTATTCTGCCTAGGGAGTGCAAGGTGTAAGGGATAAGTGTGGGCATGCTTGGGAGTTAGAAAAAAGAGTATAGGGTTTAGGAAAAGTGTGTAAGAGTATGTTTTGTTGTCTTGAGCATTTGAATTTTGATTATGTGTTGGGTGGGTGTGTATTTTCAGATTTGAGAGGATGAGAAAGAGTGTAGAGATTGTGTGTGTGTGTGTGTGTATTTTCATGAGTCTTGTGTTTAGTGTATGTGTAAGAAAATGTTGGCTTAGGTGTTTGTGTAGCTTTGAAGTTAGAATAGAATATAGGGTATATTTAGAGGTTTGTGAGATTTTGTTTTGTAGTGGGTTTAAAATATAATATTTAGTTGTTAGTGGATTTTGTAGGAAAATGTGATTAGGTATATTATATTGGGGATGGTTTGAATGATGAAAGAGTTTTGTCTTGTAGTAAATTTGAATTAGGATTAAAATAATGTTAGTGGAATGTTTAGGAATAATTTAATGTTATTTTATAGTTAGTGGAATTTGTAGGATTTGAATTAGGAATATAATAATAGTTAGTGATTGTGTAGGGTTATTTTATTGTCTTATACTTTGTGCAGGAATCTTCGTTGATTAGCGTTTGGGCATGCATTCCTAGGTTTAGGGCACGCACTACGAGGTAAACACGAATTACGAGGTAAGGCACATAATTCAAGACTAATACACGGATTCCAAAGTAAATGCACGCAATCCTAAATAAATGGACGCAAACCAATGCAAAGCATGAAATTCAATACGATGCACGTAAATCAAGGTATGGCACTTAAACCTAGGTTAAGACATGCAATTCAAGGTTAGGGCACACAAAATGAGGTAACACACCTAAATCGAGGTCAGTGCACGTATATCTAGGTATCGCAAGTAAGTCGAGGTTTAGGGCACACAATTCTAGGTCAAGGCACGTATGATGAGGCAAACACAAAAACCAAGACAAGGCACATAATCCAAGGTCAGTCATATAATTCTGGGTCTAAGGCACGCAAATCAAGGTAAGACACGCTATTCGGGGTTGGGCCTCACATCCTCCCCTCCTTAAAAGAATTTCGTCCTGAAATTCATTCTTACTTGTTGGGGTCATTTAGATGGGTTCTGGCTTTTGATATTTTTCCCACTCTGGTTCATCTCGTGTTTTGTGATCTCTCTTACACCAACCAATTCGCTTCATACGTTTCTCCAATCCCTTATTTCGGTGTGGCCCCTACATTTATAGTTCGTTTCTTTGAACGACTCTATTCTCCATTTGATCTTAAGGTCAAGTTCATTAACTAAGGTTAGAATCTCCAAACATAGTAATCAAAGCTGCATCAGTATTCTAAAAATATAACTATGACTCTAAAATCGTGACTTATGTTGTATCAATCTCGCATTCATACCTCAAAAGGAATATCACAATAATTCCACGATCCTATGGTGACATACACTAATTTCAGGATGATAGGTCTATATCCGATTTACATATCCTATCTATTAGCTTCAAAATTGTTAGCACGTAAGACATACAAATGTTATGGATTATTTCCATGATACGACCCTATTTTCAGGAAGAACTCACCAAACAAACTAATCCATCTCAAATTTTCATCTATCGATAGTATCATAGTCTTTATCTCGTAGGTACATTAGATTAACAAATCTTCTAATGACTAGTCTCCCGGTTACAGGCTCCTATTCACTAACATTCTTCCCCAGTTTCGTTAACCTTTACGCTCGTAATCAAGGAGAAAGACTGTTGAGATTCATGAAACTCAAACTCTAAGGTTTATTAAGTACCACCAACAAATTGCCATCGAAATTGCATAGGTAAACTAATCATGTTACACTAGTTCAACTATTACAAGTAAATTTCATCAGCTTGTGATCCACAATTTATTTCCTTATTCAAATCTCTATTTTCAAGTCACAAGGCTTCAGAATTTTCTTTTAATCTTATCCAAAACTCCTAAGACGAATATTTTCAACCTCAAATAAATTTCACTCATCTTAATCCAAGGTTACGTCATACTTAAGAAGACAATGGTCCTACTCACTTAGCGACCTAGTCATTCCTTCGAACACTTAATGCCCGCCAATATATCTCCAACATTAATGTTACTAAGCTGGGTTCATAGCCATGTAAGTGATATCAATTCTCTACTAGGTTACCGGCCGTACAACAACAAACCTAGGACTATAAATGGGTACCGAAATGATCTAGCTCATAAGATACTTACCATACTAATCCAAGTAGCTTATTACACAAAATAACTTCAAGGTTGTGTCAACATAAGAATTATAACCACAAGGCATCCTTCAATATAATCTAATAGAACTTGAAAAGAAGTCAACGACTCATTTAACTATCACTACAAGATCCGCCCTCCATTTAACGACCACGATTCGAAGTCTACCAATGGTTAGTTTCTAGACATGAAACGGTGCACATAATACAGTTGTCTAACAGCAGTCTCTTGGGTCATCATGACTCTAATTCATCTCTATCTTAACTATATGGAATCTTACTCTCTTCATTTACATGTTCAACTAGCTAAGAGCATCAAGTCTCATTAACCTTAGGTCCTAGGGTTCACCATGAATCATCATGCATACTCACTATTAGCTATTTAGGATTACTAATCATACCCTAATGACTCCACTTTGCAACCAGATGCTTAATATCATTTCCATGGTTTATATACCGGGTCTATCGGTATTACTCAGGGATATATGCTTCCTAACATCCTCTAGGGTATCCAAACAACAAATGCATAGATTGACTTACTTGCATAATTACAACTAAATCTGAGAGGCAACAAATTAATACCATGATTCTAAATATCACCCATATCCAACTTAGGTCCTTTAGCAACATTAGTCATCTAATGCATAATTCAATTCCTTACACTTCTACTCGACCTAACATTTTAGGTGTAGTTTTCCAAAAATGAGTTCTAGCTACGTGAATCCCTCGATTTCAACATCTCTATATCTTGTTATACTAAAGAATCATCAACCTAGTTAAACTCAGTCTCCATAGTTGCCTACATGTCATGAGGTTATCCATTTTTAACTCACTTAAATATACTATTCATGCCTTAATAATATAACCTCTATCGTCAATTTCCACGAATTCATCTCTTAATTTCTAGGACACGATCTTACCATTGAGTGAACTTGAAACTCGCTAGTATACACCTTATTAGGTTCAACGATGCTTAATTCCAATCAAGTAAGGATTCAATCATATAAATAGTCTATTATACCAATTTAAGATATAAGAATTTGATTCAAAAACAACTCCTAAGTCAAACTTCCATTATAAGCATATGAATATATATATACTACTCCACACGTCCAATAGTATATTCTTATATCTAAGGGAAGTTGTATGTCCTTAACATTTATTCTTGAACCACAATTAGAAGAACGGTTTAACAGAATCAAGAACTTTATGGCTACAAAATTGATAACTTAATTACAGGTATGGGTATTCCAAAGATAAGGAGATAACTTTACCTCAACAATTATACCTGTGCTACGCATTTTATATATATACATATCAAATAATACATACGATCCATCGAGTACCTTTGAAGATGCCAGAAATCTCTAACCGAGCCTTTTCGTTCGTCTTGCACAAATTCACTTCCTTGAAAGTCCTAATCCTAACTATCTATGTGTATAAACAGTCATTCACGGTTATATATCATGCACATGTATCAAGGAAGGAGTATAAAAGCATGCATGCATTATTGAGGACGTGTCGGTGTGCATGATACAGAATACATATTGTCGACAAAGGCACATAATATTCAATACTTAAAGCAATTAAAGCACATTAGCACATATTAATACATATAAACAAGACATCATAATTACCTTAGGGCTTCTACCTACGGTCCGAGAGTTGAACCCGACTAATGCCTAGTTAGCAAACTAAGCTCTGATACCATTCTAATATAAGGTGTCACGCCCCAACCCGACCTATGGAGGCTAGACTAGGGAGTGACCTAATTCTTTTACGCTATTTGTACGACTTGGTCATTTCTTACGATTAATACTTAACGTTGATTTAGAACTCCAAAAGATTTTTCAGAAATCCGGCAGCATGACGGCTATATTTAAGACCTTTGGTTGGACCTATTTTCTAAAACGCCTCAAAACTTCCAATCCTTGATTCGATTTCCACTAAAATTCATATTTTGTCATCAATCTATATGCCTACTAATTTATCTTGAAAGTCTTATTTGGTTAATAAGCCTAGCTTGATCTATGTTCCATTTATTTGTCAATTTACTATTATGCAAGTACCTATTATCCTTTAGGGTACGGGTGAGTACCTAAGTGAAATTAGATAGAGTTAACTTAGTGGATTAATCATCTAGTGGTTTAAATGCCTACGATAACTATTATACGAGATAATGAAAGCAAATAACCAAATAAAGAGTTCGTCCAGTTATAGATAGTACAATCCCAAAATTAGACCCAAATTATAACGGGGTCATTTACATCAACAAAATAAGTATTCTTCAAGCAAAGACAACGTTCAAAAAATAGCCACTGTCAAGAAAGGCACATAAAGCACGTAATCGCTCCAAGGAGTCATCAATAGGCACGTTATCCACGGGTGCCTGTTCTTGATCTTCTTCACCTGTGATGATAAAATAGGGTGAGTCCTTATGAAATCAGCGAGGGGGAACAAGAAATACGTTTTGAAACTCTTTTTCCGGTTCAACTTATGAAAAACCCTTTTTGAAAGCATGACATATAACACAAGTAAGTTCATAATGTAATATAAAAGTAAGAGAACACAATTACTCGTCTTTCCTCCCCGAGGTCCTCAAGGAACCAAGCGAGAGTACTTATACACGTAGTGAAAAGGATACAGTGAACTTTTGCTCTCAATTCATTTCCAATAACAAGTGTTGCGACCGACTTCAAATCATCCACTTATCACGCCAAATGGGTGTACTCCGGATGTACCCTGAAATCCTACGACCCAACTCTCCGAGGAAGTCTAGCCCCCAAGCGAGAGCAGAAATTGGACCATGGTAGTCACGGTTGCACCGGCAAGCCCGATGCCGCCCAGTGTGCGTGAACGCTACCATGCCAGAATGAAAGGTTGCAACCTTGTATGAAATGCACATGTATGCCATTTAACATTTCATATTGGGAGGTCAACAAAGTAGGTTGCCTACGAGCAAGTATATGATCACATTTTGACATATTGGCATATAAGGCATTGTAAAAACATGTAATCATTTCATATATCAATTTGAAAGCAATTAAACTTCCACGCGAAGCCAAGTAATCATGTTCAAATAAGCCATAGGATGTCTTTTTAACAATTCACATTAGGAGGTCAACAAAGTAGGTTGCCTCCGAGCAATTATAAGATCGTATATCGATAAGTAAACTTACAAGGCGTGCTTTGACATGTACATTCACTTTGTAAAACACTTAGGAGCATGTGAACAATTAACGGATAGCCAAGTAACACCATATAAAACAAGTCATATAGCTCCTTTTAGTTCACATATTAAGTGTTGAGATCATACGAGCACGCAACGACACTTATACAAGATCGGGTGCAAGAATAGTTCACGTATCAACATGCAATCATCAGGAATCATGTTTAGAGCTATATGGACAATCTCGGGCAGCCTATTAACCTCCTTCAACATCATTTATAATTCACACAAGAATGGTTTATGACTCGAGAACCCACAGGGCCATTAGGGTTTACTAGGCCGTGCTCGGGGTTAGTTCATTTGCTAAGCACCACAAGTAATACTTAAACCACATCAAGCCTATATAACATTTATTGGGCAGCCTACTAATCACACAATTTGACACATTTAACCAATAGACCATCTCTTAACAAAAGTCATAAGCGTTAGGGTCTCAATTCCGTGCTTAAACGTGCGATTAAGCATACCATTAATCGATTAATGATCCCAAACCATACATCAATCACATTAAGCAACTTCAACCAACCACAATAGTCCACACAACATCCAAGTATCACAATTCCAAGCATTCAATACCCCAAGCTAGGTCTCAACATGATTCTAAGCACATCACTAAACAAAAACTTCACTGCAATGGTCTGTTTTCCCACATTTATTTAGATGACCAAAAAATCTCCAATTTCAGTGAACAAAATATCAAATTAAAGCTTAATGAGTTATTTAAATCCAGAAACAAATCTCACCTCATTTGGAGTTCAGACTTAGGAGTTATGGCCAAAACCGTGAGACTACGCAAAACTGTCCAGTTTTAGACACATTACAATTTTTGCTATTTTTGAGGGTCTTAGAGTCAGAATTGGCTTTGGTCTATTTCTGGCCAAAATGTCCAGAACTGAAAATTTTAGCAACCTACAGATTTCATGCATTTTAAATATCATTTACTAGGTCAAAACTGTTTCGTTCTACAAGGACAGTGAACTGCCAAAAACCTGCTCCATTTTCCCAGATTTAGACACTTTTCGTTGTTTTGCCATTTTGGAAACCTTAGAGTCAAAATTAGCCTTGGCCTATTTCTACAAAAAATTCTCAGAACTAGAAAAACTAGTTAGCTACCAATTTTCATGCATTTTCAACATCATTTATCAGGAAAAATTCACTTCGTTCTAACAAGTCAGAAATCTGCCATTTTCGCGATTTTACCTATCTTCAAGTTCTAGCTAAATATCTTGCCATGCATGGTTACAAAAGCTCATGTACACACATATACCACAAGTACAGAGGTAAAAATAGACATATGAAGGCATGCATGTGGTTTTTGAAAGCTTTTAAAAGAGTTTAACCCTCACCTTAGCAACTTGATGGATGAAAATGCACAAATGCTCTTGAAATCGCACAAATGGACCTTTTTCCCTGCTTTGGCCGAGAGGTATCTTGATTTCCTTTAAATCCTAGCTTAGTTAGCTTGTGTAGGAAGTGTGCATGTGTTTAGAACAAAAAGAAATGGAAGAAAACCATCAAAACTTTACCTAGGCCGAAAATGATGAGTTAGGAGCTTGTATGAGACTTTCTTGCGTGTTTGCTTGCTATGGCTTGCTATGGCCGAGCTTGGGAGAGTCTTAGAGAGTCCTTGAGATATTGTGAGGAGTCTTGGATGCTCAAGAGAGAGCTAGGGTCGAAAATGATGAGAGAGGGAGAGAGAGTTGAGAGAAAAATGAGGTTTTGAGTGTTTTTGAGCTTTGTGTGCTTAGGTGAAGTGTCAATTACGTGTATGGCATGATGATTTCAGCCAAAGGCATTCAAATTATGCTAATTATTCTTCCTAGGGAGTGCAAGGTGTAAGGGATAAGTGTAGGCATGCTTGGGAGTTAGGAAAAAGAGCATAGGGTTTAGGAAAAGTGTGTAAGAGTATGTTTTGTTGTCGTGAGCATTTGAATTTTGATTATGTGTTGGGTGGGTGTGTATTTTCAGATTTGAGAGGATGAGAAAGAGTGTAAAGATTTAGTGTGTGTGTGTGTGTGTGTGTATTTTCATGAGTCTTGTGTTTAGTGTATGTGTAAGAAAATGTTGGCTTAGGTGTTTGTGTAGCTTTCAAGTTAGAATAGAATATAGGGTATGTTTAGAGGTTTGTGAGATTTTGTCTTGTAGTGGGTTTAAAATATAATATTTAGTTGTTAGTGGATTTTGTAGGAAAAGGTGATTAGGTATATTATATTGGAGATGGTTTGGATGATGATAGAGTTTTGTCTTGTAGTGAATTTGAATTATGATTAAAATAATGTTAATGGAATGTTTAGGAATAATTTAATGTTATTTTATAGTTAGTGGAATTTGTAGGATTTGAATTAAGAATATAATAATAGTTAGTGGATTGTGTAGGATTATTTTATTGTCTTGTGCTTTGTGCAGGAATCTTTATTGATTAGCGTGTAGGCACACATTCTTAGGTCTAGGGCACGCACTACGAGGTAAACACGAACTACGAGGTAAGGCACATAATTCAAGACTAATACACAGATTCCAAAGTAAATGTACGCAATCTTAAATGAATGCATACAAATCAATGCAAAGCATGAAATTCTATACGATGCACGTATATCAAGGTATGGCACTTAAACCAAGGTTAAGACACGCAATTCAAGGTTAGAGCACACGAAATGAGGTAACACACATAAATCGAGGTCAGGGCACGTATATCTAGGTATCACACATAAGTCGAGGATTAGGGCACACAATTCTAGGTCAAGGCACGTATGACGAAGCAGACACAAAAATCAAGACAAGGCGCGTAATCCAAGGTCAGTCATATAATTTTGGGTCTAAGGCACGCTATTCGGGATAAGACACGCTATTCAGGGTCGGGCCTTACATTGTGCGCCGCGAAACTCCTTTCAGATAAAAAGTTATGGGCACCGGAACGGCGGATACCTGGTCACCAGCCCCACGCCCTCTGTTTGCGAGCCCAACATCTACGTGAAGTGAAGCCTTCTTGCCCAAGGTACCGTGGGATTCGGTAATAGAAATGTGAGGGATTAGGTTATCGCCCTTTTCGTGGCTCACGACGTACGATACGGGACGGAAAAACAGCGCAAAAGAAGAAAAGTGTCCCAAAACTTATGAAAATGTTCGATTTTGGGCTCAAAAAACAGGCACAGCCGAGCAGCCTAGGTGCCTTCGTCGTAGAGTTCTCTGAGAGCTTTCCAACGGTATGCTGTGCGTTGCGTAACTCCTTACGGATCAAAAGTTATGGGCACCGAAGCGGCAGATACCTGGTTACCAGCCCTACGCCCTCTGTTTGCGGGCCCAGCCTCTAGGTGAAGTGAAGTTGTCTTGCCCAAGGTGCCGTGAGATTTGGTAATAGAAATGTAATGGATTAGGTTATCGTTCTTTTCGCAGCTCACGACGTGCAATCCGTGACAGAAAAACAGCTCAAAAGAAGAAAACTATCCCAAAACTTATGAAAATGTTCTATTTTGGGCTCAGAAAACAGGCACAGCCGAGCAGCCTAGGTACCCTCGTCGTAGAGCTGTCAGAGAGCTTTCCAACGGTATGTTTTGCACCGCGTAACTCCTTACAGAACAAAAGTTAAGGGCACCGGAGCCGCAGAGACCTGGTCACAAACCCCACGCCCTCTGTTTGCGGGCCCAGCTTCTACGTGAAGTGAAGTTGTCTTGTGCAAGGTGTTGTGGGATTCGGTAATAAAAATGTGATGAATTAGGTTGTCATCCTTTTCACGGCTCACGACGTACGATACGGGACGGAAAAACAGCGCAAAAGAAGAAAAGTATCACGAAACTGATGAAAATATTTGATTTTGGGCTCTGAAAATAGGCACAGTCGAGCATGCTTGGTGCCCCTGTCGTAGTGCTCTCGGAGAGCTTTCCAACGGTATGTTGTGCGCTGTGTAACTCCTTACGGATCAAAAGTTATGGGCAACGGAGCAACAGATACTTGGTCATAAGCCCCACGCCCTTGGCTTGAAGGCCCAGCCTCTACGTGAAGTAAAGTTGTCTTGCCCAAGGTGCCATGGGATTCGGTAATAAAAATGTGATGGATTAGGTTGTCGTCCTTTTCACGGCTCACGACGTACGATCCGGGACTGAAAAACAGTGCAAAAGAAGATAAGTGTCCCAAAACTGATGAAAACTTTCAATTTTGGGCTCTGAAAAAAGGCACAGATGAGAAAGCTTGCTACCCCCGTCGTAGAGCTCTCGGAGAGCTTTCCAACGGTATGCTGGGCGCCTCATAACTCCATACAGATCAAAAGTTATAGGCACCGGAGCGACGGATACCTCGTCAAAAGCCCCACGCCCACGGTTTGAGGGCCCAGCTTCTACATGAAGTGAAGTTGTCTTGCCCAAGGTGCCATGTGATTCGGTAATAAAAATGCGATGGATTAGGTTGTCGTCCTTTTCACGGCTCACGACGTACAATCCGGGACTAAAAAATAGCGCAAAAGAAGAGAAGTGTCCTAAACCTGAAGAAAACGTTCGATTTTGGGATCCGAAAATAGGCACAACCGAGCAGGCTTGCTGCCCCCATCGTTGAGCTCTTGGAGAGCTTTCCAACGGTATGCTGTGCGCCGCGTAACTCCTTACGAATCAAAAGTAATGGGCACCGGAGCGACGGATACCTGGTCATCAGCCCCACGCCCTCTGTTTGCGGGCCCAGCCTCTACGTGAAGTGAAGTTGTCTTGCCCAAGCTGCCGTGGGATTCGGTAATAGAAATGTGATGGATTAGGTTGTCGTCTTTTTTGCGAGTCACAACGTACGATCTGGGACGAAAAAACTGTGCAAAAGAAGAAAAGTGTCCCGAAACTGATGAAAATGTTCGATTTTGGGCTTCGAAAATAGGCGCAGCCGAGCAAGCTTGGTGCCCCCGTCGTAGAGCTCTCAGAGAGCTTTCCAACGGTATGTTGTGCACCGCGTAACTTGTCACGCCCCCAACCAGACTTATAGAGGTTAGACTAGGGTGTGATCTAAACATTCACGTTCTTTTATAACTATAACTGATTAACGAAGATTAAGCTTATCCGTTAGACTAGAACTCCAACAATTCTTCAGAAAACCGGCAGCATAACAGCTGTAATTGGCTCTTTAGTTTGACCTAATTTTCTAAACGCCTCGAAACTTTCAATCTCAAATTCGATTCTAACTAAGATTACTATGTATCACCAATTGATATGTCCACTATTTATCTCAAGTCTCGTTTGATTAATACCTAGCATGGCAACTATGTCTCGTTAATGTGTCAATTCCTGTTACACAAGTATCTGTTGGTCTTAGCTTACAAATGAGTACCTGCTTAAGATTGGGTAGATTCATTTTACTTAGCCCTTTGCCTAATACTTCATAAGCCTGTAGTAGTTACTAATCAAAGTAGTAAAATGAGCAAATAGGGTGTCTATCTAGTTAATATCGGTACAAATCAAAATTAGACCCCAAATTACAATAGGGGTCATTTACAATAACAACAACAAGCAACATAAGAAATAGTCTTCAAAACAACATATCGTTCACAAAACAGCCACAATCACGTAAGGCACGTAGGGCATGCAATCACTCCAAAGAGTCATCAATAGGCAAGTTATCCACGGGTGCCTGTTCCTGATCTTCTTCACTTGTGATGATAAAAGAGGGTGAGTCCTTATGAACTCAGCGAAGGGGAACGGGAAATACATTTTGAACTCTTTTTCCGGTTCAACTTATGAAAAACCTTTTTTGAAAGCATGACATATAACACAAGTAAGTTCATAATGTAATATAAAAGTAAAAGAACACAATTACCCGTCTTTCCTCCCCGAGGTCCTCTAGGAACCAAGCGAGAGTACTTATACACATAGTGAAAAGGATACAGTGAGCTTTTGCTCCCAATTCATTTCTAGTAACAGTTGTTGCGGCCGACTTCATATCATCCACTTATCACGCCAAATGGGTGTACTCCGGATGTACCCCGAAATCCTACGACCCAACTATCCGAGGAAGTCTAGCCCGCAAGCGAGATAGGGAATTGGACAATGGTAGTCATGGTTGCACTGGTAAGCCCGATGCCGCCCGGTGTGCGTGAAACGCTACCACGCCAAAATGAAAGGTTGCAACCTTGTATGCAATGCACATTTATAACATTTAATATATCACGTTAGGAGGATAACAAAGTAGGTTGCCTCCGATCAATCATAAGATCGCACATTGACAAGTAAACACACGAGACATGCTTTGACATGTAATTTCACTTGCAAAGCACATGGAGTTATATGAATATTAAACAGGCAGCCATGTAACACATGTAAATCGAGTCATATAACTCATTTCAGGGTTCACGTAATCAGATAATAAGTTTATACAAGCATGTCTACGTGGGACCGGGTGCAAGAAAGGTCTACTTATCAACATGTAATCATCGAGAATCACATTTCAAGCATACTTAACATTTCTTAGGCAGCCCACTAATCACACAATTGGACACAATAACCATAGGATCAACACTTAGCGAGTTTTCATATTCAATAGGGTTTCAATTCATGCTTACACGTACGATTTAAGCCACAAGTTGTCACGTAACTAACCCAAACCATGCATCGATTTATTAAAACATCCTCAACCATCCAAAACAGTCCACACAACATCCAAGTGCCACAATCCAAAGCATTCAATATCACAAGAGAAGTTACAATATTTTTTCAAAGTATATCACTAAATAAATACCTCACTGCAATGGTTTGTTTGCCCACAATCATTTAGACAAGCAAACAATCTCCAATTCCAGTGAACAAAATGTCAAATTAAATCTTATTAAGTGAAATAAATCCAGAAATAAACCTCGCATCATTTGGAGTTCGGATTCAAGAGTTATAGCTAAAACCATGAGACTACGCAAAACTATCCAGATTCGTACATATTTCAATACTTGCCATTTTTTAGGGTCTTAGGTTCAGATTTAGCTTTAGTCTATTTCTGACAAAAATGTCCAGAACTGAAAAATATAGCAACCTACCAAATTTCATGCATTTTAGATATCATTTACTAAGTCAAAACTATTTCGTTCTACAAGGACAGTGAACTGCCAAAAACCTGCTCCATTTTCCCAGATTTTCCAGATTTAGACACCCTTCGATGTTTTGCCATTTTGGAGACCTTAGAGTCAAAATTGGCCTTGTCCTATTTCTAAGAAAAATGCTCAGAACTGGCAAAACTAGTCACCTACGAATTTTCATGCACTTTCAACATCATCTACCAGGCCAAGTTCACTTCATTCTAACAAGTCAGAAATATGCCATTTTTGCGATTTTACCTATCTCCAAGTTCTAGCTAAATATCTTGCCATGCATGGTTACAAAAGCTCATGTACACACATATACCACAAGTACAGAGGTAAAAATAGACATATGAAGGCATGCATGTTGTTTTTGAAAGCTTTTAAAAAAAGATTAACCCTCACCTTAGCCTATTGACAACAAATGATGCTCAAAACTCTTGAAGATGCACAAATGGTCTTCTCTCCTTGTTTGGCCGAGAGATTTTGCTTGATTTCCTTAATTCCTAGCTGAGTTACCATGTTCTTAGTATGTGCATGTGGTTAGAACAAAAGGAAGATGAAAGAAAAGCTATCAAACATACCTAGGGCCGAAATGAAGAGCTCTATGAGCTTGCATGCAACTTTTCTTGCTTCTTGCTTGCTTGGGCTGCCATGGACGAATTTCTTAGAGTCCTTGAGTGCCTAGGAGAACCTTAGAAGATGAGCTTGAGCTATGGAGGTGCTTGAAGAAGCTTATGCCGAGAGGGTGAGAGAAAATGAGAGCAATTGAAATGTTTGTGAGGAATGAAGTGTTTGTGTGTGAGTGTGTCGGCCTAGGGCCTTGAAAAATCTGAAATGGCATCCCTTTTGGAGCATGTTTGAATTGTTTTCCATGTATTGGTGATGTGGCCGAGAATGTGGAGCATTGGGTAGGATGTTAGGTCATTTTTTAATGCATTGTGTCTTGTGTGTGTCATAATTTGTCTAGGAGTGTTTTAATTTATGCAATGTTGTTCAAAAGCAAGGTATGGTCGGCCAAGGCAAGTGGAAATTCTGAATTTTTGTCTTGTTTTGAGCTTTATTTTATTGTGTGTGCTTGGGATATGCAAAAGAATAAAGAATAAAGAATAAGAATGTTTAGCTTTTGGTGAAATTTTGTCTTCTAGTACATTGACTTACCATTTTAATATTAGTTAGTGGAATTTGTAGGATTAATTAATAATTTAGTGCTTCGTGTAAGATGCTTTCTTGATTAGCGTGCGGGCACGCTTTCTTAGGTTTAGGACATGCACTACGAGATAAAACACGAACTACGAGACGAATGCACGTTTCCCAAGCAAATGCACACAACCCTAAATGAATGCACGTAATTCGATGCAAGGCATATAAAACGAGACACGACTCTTAAACCTAGGTCAAGGCACGTAATTCTAGGTTAGAGCACACGAAACGAGGTATCGTACGCAAATCGAGGTCGGGCCTCACATCTTTCCCTCCTTAAAAGAATTTCGTCCCAAAATTCAATATTACCTTTGAAATAATGCTGGATACTGTTGCTCCATCTGGTCTCGTCTTTCCCACGTTGCTTCTTCAATTCCATGGTGATCCCACAACACTTTTACTAACGGTATAGATTTGTTGCACAACTCCCGTTCTTGCTGGTCTAGGATCTGAATTGTATTTTCTTCATAAGGCAAGTTCTCCCGAAGCTGCAATGGCTCTGGCTCCAAAATATGCGATGGATTAGGGTGATACTTCCGTAGCATTGAAACATGGAAGACATCATGGATATTGGAGAGGTTTTGAGGTAGTTCCAGATGATACGCCAATTTGCCAACCTTCTCAATTATCCCAAATGGTCCTACAAACCTCGGGATCAACTTTCTACCCTTGCCATGTTTAATTAGTCCCCTCCGAGGTGATAACTTCAAGAACACCTTGTCGCCGACCTCAAACTCTAGATTCCGTCTCCGTCGGTCTGCATAACTTTTCTGCCTACTTTGGGCGGTAAGCATCCGTTTCCCGATGAGGTGGACATTTTCAACAGTCTTCATAAGTTCAGGTAGAAGGGTCGGGTCAAAATTCTTCATCTCACCTACTTCATCCCAGTAAATTGGGGATCGACACTTACGTCCATACAATGCCTCAAATAGGGCCATCCCGATAGTGGCCTGATAGCTGTTATTATAAGCGAACTCCGCTAGGGTCAGATATTTCTCCCAACCTTTTCCGAAGTCTAAAACACACGCCCTCAGCATATCCTCCAGAATCTGAATAGTTCTCTCAGACTGTCCATCAGTCTGAGGGTGATAAGCTATACTAAAATTCAACTTCGTCCCCAAAGCTTCTTGTAATCTCTTCCAAAATCGGGAAGTAAAATGAGGATCCCTATCCGATACAATACTCACAGGTATCCCGTGCAACCTTACAATATCCACCACATACATATCTCCCAATTTCTCAGGGCTATCCTCCTTGTTCATCAGTAAGAAGTGCGCTGACTTAGTCAATCTATCCACTATGACCCAAACGATGTCATGACCCTTTTGTGACCTGGGCAGGTCCATGACAAAGTCCATAGTTATATGTTCCCATTTCCATCAGGGAATTTCCAACGGTTGTAGTAAACCTGCCGGTCATTGATGTTCTGCTTTGACTCTATGACAAGTTAAACACCGTTCCACAAACTCTGCAATCTCTTTCTTCATGTTATTCCACCAATAGTGTTGCTTCAAATCCCGGTACATCTTTGTTCCGCCGGGGTGAATAGTATATCTTGAATTATGGGCTTCTTCAAGAATCTTCTTTTTCAACTCTGGGTTATTAAGAACACAAATTCGACTCCTGAACCTCCAAATACCATCATCATGAAACTTGAAATCTGTGTTGCTTTCGTTAATCTTCTGAAACTATTGGTCCTTCTGTTGAGCCTCTCGTAATTCAGACAACAAGGTTGACTGAACTTGTGTAGTGGCAAATAGTTACCCTTTTTGAGTCAATTGTGGGTTCCACAAAAATGCTTCCTCTAACAACTCCTGCACCTTAAATTCTAGTTTTGCCATGCTCGCTTTCCGACTTAAGGCATCTGCAACTACATTCGCTTTACCGGGCACATAATTGATTGTGCAGTTATAATCATCCAAGAACTCCTTCTACCATCTTTGCCTCATGTTCAACTCTTTTTGTGAGAACAAGTACTTCAAGCTCTTGTGATCAGTAAACACCTCAAACTTGTTACCCCACAGATAGTGCCTCCATTTCTTGAGTGCAAACACAATAGCCGCCAACTCCAAATCATGCGTCGGGTAATTCAATTCATACGGTTTCGGTTTCCTAGAGGCATACGCAATCACTCTACCATTCTGCATCAACACACACCCCAGTCCTTCTTTGGAAGCATCGCTATAGATTACAAAGCCTTGACTCCCTTCAGGTAATGCAAGAACAGGTACAGTAGTCAATCTTTTCTTAAATTCTAGAAAGTTGTTCTCACACTTGTCGCCCCACACGAACTTTGTTTTCTTTTGAGTGAGCTTTGTAAGCGGTCCTGCAATCTTTGAGAAATCCTTCACGAACCTCCAATAATAGCCGGCTAAACCGAGAAAACTCCGAACTTCCGTAACATTTTTTTGCTTCTTCCAAGACATCACCGCTTCTATCTTTGCTGGGTCCACCGCTATTCCCTCTTGGGATATGATGTGCCCCAAGAATGCAATCTGTCGCAACCAAAATTCGCATTTGCTAAACTTTACATACAATTGATGCTCTCGAAGTTTCTGCAATACCAATCGCAGATGTCGTTCATGCTCAGCCTCAGATTTCGAGTATACCAAAATATCATCAATAAAGATCACCACAAATTAATCCAAGTAGGGTTGAAACACCCTGTGCATCAAGTCCATAAAAGCTGCAGGGGTATTAGTTAGCCCAAATGGCATCATCACAAATTCATAATGCCCATATCTCATCTTAAAAGCTGTTTTAGGCACATCCTCCTTTTTGATCCGCAACTGATAGTACCCTTGACTCAAGTCGAGCTTCGAATACACTTTAGCTCCTTGAGGTTGATCAAACAACTCATCGATTAGTGAAAGTGGGATTTATTCTTGACAGTCACTTGGTTCAATCCTCGGTAATCGATGCATAGCCTCAACATTCCATCTTTCTTCTTTACAAATAGGACTGGTGCGCCCTACAGAGAAGAACTTGATTGAACAAACCCCTTCTTCAACAATCCTTGCAATTGGTCCTTCAATTCTTGTAGCTCGGCTGGTGCCATACGATAGGGAGCTTTAGATATTGGCTAGGTGCCAGGCAGTACTTCTATTACAAACTCGATTTCCCGATCTGGAGGCAAACCCGGTAATTCTTCTGGAAACACGTCAGCATAATCTTTAATCACTGGCATCTCCTCCAACTTAGCTTTGTCTGATGGCTTGTTGATGAGGTAAGCTAAGTATCCACTACACCCTTTTCTCAAGGACTTCACTGCTTTCGTAGATGAAATGATGGAACTCCCGGTGAAGTCTCTTCGATCCATTACCTTCAATGTTGGTTGACCAGGTATCTGGAATGTTACAATCTTCGTTCGGCAATCTAGTTAGGCATAGTGCTTTGCCAACCAGTCCATCCCTAAGATGACTTCATAGTCTCGAAAGGGTAACACTATAAGATTGGCTGAGAATTCCCTATCCTTAATTTGGATTTTACATGCTTTACAAGCTGAGCTAGTAACAAGTTTAGAACCCATCGGAGTACCGACTTCTACTTCATAGGGAAAACATTCAACTCGTAATTTCACAGGTTGCACACATAAGGGAATAATAAATGAATGAGTAGTACCTGGATCAATTAGCACCCTAACAGGTTGATTCAGTATCAAGAATGTACCTTCAACAACAACAATCTCCTTAGGAAGCTCCTCACACTCAATAGCATAAGCTCGGGCCTAAACTCTAGGAACTGGAGTCTTGCTTCTACCAACTGGTTTAATCTGATTTTGTCTTCCCTGCCATTTAGGGCAATCCTTGATCTGATGCTGATCACTACCACACCGCATGCATCATCTTGACTTTTTCCAGCACTGGGCCTCGGTGTGACCCTTCTTGTCACAATAGGAACAGTTGATAGACTGAGTAGCAGGTGAACTACCTATGGATCCGTGGGTGGAAGAGGCTGATGGTGCTTTAGTCGGGCCATGGTTATTGACTAGTCTGTTCTGGCTCTGGCCCTGACTATGACTCTGACTCTGGAATTTCCTCTATTGACCTGGAGGCTGATATGGTTTCTTGTTCGGCTGGCTTGAACCGGTTCTATCAAGTTTCCTCTTCTCAACTCGGGAGGCAGCATCAAGGAGAGCAGAATAGGTAGTAAAGTCATGCGAAGCCAACTAGTCCTGAATTTATGGCCTCAACCCATTCGTAAATTTCCACATTTTTGCCTCAGGGGTACTAACCATGTATTGAGCATAACGGGACAGTCTATCAAAACGAGCCTCATACTGGGCCACCGTCATGTTACCCTGGTTCAAGTGCATGATTTTTTCAATTCGCCTCTGCCTGGAAACTGCAGGTACGTATTTCCCCTTGAACGCCTTAACGAAATTACCCCACAAGCGAGATGTATGATCAGTTTCCCAAAGTGCCTCCACAGTGTGCCACCAATGCTCAGCATCCCCGTGCAACAGAAACACAGCGAACTCAATCTTTTCCTCATCAGTATAGTCAAGTGGCCTGAAAATCCTTTCAATCTCAAACAGCCAAGCCTCTGCCTTTTCATCATCAGCTTCCCCGTAGAATTTGGACGGGTGAAAGTCAAGGAACTCCCGCATTCTGCTGTTTCTCCTACTGTTACCACCATTCCTGTTGTTGTTGTTGTTGTTCGCTTCACGTGCATCTTGACGTTCCATCACTCGCGACACACGATCCATAGCATTCGCCATCATGTTAAACATGGCCATGCCGGGATTAGTTTGATGAGCATCTCCGGCTCTTTGAGGCTCATCGGTCCTATTGGTATTGCGGGTACTAGGGCCAGCCATCTATAGGCACAGATTATTATGCACAATTTATTGGAATATGACAAGACAAGAATTTAATGTATAAGGTATGCAACATACAATTTTACATAGACATACAATTCTTGAAATAGTTAAGACATGTTAATCACATAAGCACATAGAAACAGAGAAGGCACAATTGATATTGTCACACATTAACACACATAAACAAGTTATCCCAATAACCTTAGGGCTTCTACCCATGGTCCGAGAGTTAAACCCGGCTTAAGCAATCTAAGCTCTGATACCATTAATATAAGGTGTCATGCCCCCAACCAGACCTATAGAGGTTAGACTAGGGTGTGATCTAAACATTCACGTTCTTTTATGACTATAACTGATTAACGAAGATTAAGCTTATTCGTTAGACTAGAACTCCAACAATTCTTCAGAAAACCAGCAGCATAACAGCTATAATTGGCTATTTAGTTTGACCTAATTTTCTAAACGCCTCAAAACTTTCAATCTCAAATTCGATTCCAACTAAGATTACTATTTATCACCAATTGATATGTCCACTATTTATCTCAAGTCTCGTTTGATTAACACCTAGCATGGCAACTATGTCTCGTTTATGTGTCAATTCTTCTTACACAAATACCTGTTGGTCTTAGCTTACAAATGAGTACCTGCTTAAGATTGGATAGATTCATTTTACTTAGCCCTTTGCCTAATACTTCATAAGCCTGTAGTAGTTACTAATCAAAGTAGCAAAATGAGCAAATAGGGTGTCTATCTAGTTAATATCGGTACAAATCAAAATTAGACCCCAAATTACAATAGGGGTCATTTACAATAACAACAACAAGCAACATAAGAAATAGTCTTCAAAACAACATATCGTTCACAAAACAGCCACAATCACGTAAGGCACGTAGGGCATGCAATCACTCCAAAGAGTCATCAATAGGCAAGTTATCCACGGGTGCCTGTTCCTGATCTTCTTCACCTGTGATGATAAAAGAGGGTGAATCCTTATAAACTCAGCGAGGGGGAACGAGAAATACGTTTTGAACTCTTTTTCCGGTTCAACTTATGAAAAACCTTTTTTGAAAGCATGACATATAAACAAGTAAGTTCATAATGTAATATAAAAGTAAAAGAACACAATTACCCGTCTTTCCTCCCTGAGGTCCTCAAGGAACCAAGCGAGAGTACTTATACACATAGTGAAAAGGATTCGGTGAGCTTTTGCTCTCAATTCATTTCCAGTAACAGTTGTTGCGGCCGACATCATATCATCCAATTATCACGCCAAATGGGTGTACTCCGGATGTACCCCAAAATCCTATGACCCAACTCTCCGAGGAAGTCTAGCCCGCATGCGAAAGAGAGAATTGGACAATGGTAGTCAAGGTTGCACTAGCAAGCCCGATGCCGCCCGGTGTACGTGAAACGCTACCACGACAGAATGAAAGTTTGCAACCTTATATGCAATGCACATTTATAACAGTTAATATATCACGTTAGGAGGACAACAAAGTAGGTTGCCTCCGAGCAATCATAAGATTGCACATTGACAAGTAAACACACGAGACATGCTTTGACATGTAATTTCACTTGTAAAGCACATGGAGTTATACGAATATTAAATAGGCAGCCATGTAACACATGTAAATCAAGTCATATAACTCATTTCGGGGTTCACGTAATCAGATAATAAGCTTATACAAGCATGCAACGCCGTCTACGTGGGACCGGGTGCAAGAAAGGTCTACTTATCAACAACCTACCAAATTTCATGCATTTTAGATATTATTTACTAAGTCAAAACTGTTTCGTTCTACAAGGACAGTGAACTACCAAAAACCTGTCCCATTTTCCCAGATTTTCCAGATTTAGATACCTTTCGCTGTTTTGCCATTTTGGAGACCTTAGAGTCAAAAATGGCCTTGGCCTATTTCTACAAAAAAATGCTCAAAACTAGAAAAACGAGTTACCTACCAATTTTCATGCATTTTCCACATCATCTACCCGGCCAAGTTCACTTTGCTCTAACAAGTCAGAAATCTGGCATTTTCGCGATTTTACCTATCTCCAAGTTCTAGCTAAATATCTTGCCATGAATGGTTACAAAAGCTCATGTACACACATATACCACAAGTACAAAGGTAAAAATAGACATATGAAGGCATGCATGTGGTTTTTGAAAGCTTTTAAAAAAAGATTAACCCTCACCTTATCCTATTGACAACAAATGATGCTCAAAACTCTTGAAGATGCACAAATGGTCTTCTCTCCTTGTTTGGCCGAGAGATTTTGCTTGATTTCCTTAATTCCTAGCTGAGTTACCATGTTCTTAGGATGTGCATGTGGTTAAAACAAAAGAGAGTTGAAAGAAAATCTATCAAACATACCTAGGGCTGAAATGAAGAGCTCTATGCGCTTGCATGCAATTTTTCTTGCTTTTTGCTTGCTTGGGCTGCCTTGGACGAATTTCTTAGAGTCCTTGAGTGCCTAGGAGAACCTTAGAAGATGAGCTTGAGCTATGGAGGTGCTTGAAGCCGCCTATGCCTAGAGGGTGAGAGAAAATGAGAGCAATTGAAATGTTTGTGAGGAATAAAGTGTTTGTGTGTGAGTGTGTCGGCCTAGGGCCTTGAAAAATCTGAAATGTTATCTCTTTTGGAGCATGTTTGAATTGTTTTCCATGTCTTGGTGATGTGGCCGAGAATGTGGAGCATTGGGTAGGATGTTAGGTCATTTTTTAATGCATTGTGTCTTGTGTGTGTCATAATTTTTCTAGGAGTGTTTTAATTTATGCAATGTTGTTTAAAAGCAAGGTATGGTCAGCCAAGGAAAGTGGTAATTCTGAATTTTTGTCTTGTTTTGAGCTTTAATTTATTGTGTGTGCTTGGGATATGCAAAAGAATAAAGAATAAAGAATAAGAATGTTTAGCTTGTGGTGAAATTTTGTCTTCTAGTGAATTGACTTAGCATTTTAATATTAGTTAGTGGAGTTTGTAGGATTAGTTAATAATCTAGTGCTTCGTGTAAGATGCTTTCTTGATTAGCGTGTGGGCACGCTTTCCTAGGTTTAGGAGACGCACTAGGAGGTCAAGCACGAACTACGAGACGAATGCACGTTTTCTAAGCAAATACACACATCCCTAAATGAATGCACGTAATTCGATGCAAGGCACATAAAATGAGACACGACTCTTAAACCTAGGTCAAGGCACGCAATTCTCGGTTAGGGCACATGAAATGAGGTATCGCACGCAAATCGAGGTCAGGCCTCACATAACTCCTTACGGATCAGAAGTTATGAGCACCGGATCGATGGATACCTGGTCTCAAGCCCCACGCCCTCTGTTTGCGGGCCCAACCTCTACGTGAAGTGAAGTTGTCTTGCCCAAGGTGCCGTGGGATTCAGTAATAGAAATGTGATGGATTAGGTTATCGTCCTTTTCGCGGCTCACGACGTACGATCCGGGACAGAAAAATAGTGCAAAAGAAGAAAAGTGTCCCAAAACTGATGAAAACATTCGATTTTGGGTTTCTAAAACAGGCGCAGCCGAGCAGGCTTGGTGCCCCGTCGTAGAGATCTCGGAGTACTTTCCAACGGTATGTTGTGCGCCGCGTAACTCCTTACGGATCAAAAGTTATAGACACCGGAGCGACGGATACTTGGTCACAAGCCCCATGCCCTCTGTTTGCGTGCCCAGCCTCTACGTGAAGTGAAGTTTTCTTCCCTAAGGTGCCCTGGGATTCGGTAATAGAAATGTGAAGGATTAGGTTCTCGTCCTTTTCGCGGCTCTCGACGTATGATCCGGGACGGAAAAACTGCGCAAAAGAAGAAAAGTGTCCCGAAACTGATGAAAATGTTTGATTTTGAGCTTAAAAAACAGGAGCAACAGAGCAAGCTTGGTGCCCCCGTCGAAGAACTCTCGGAAAGCTTTCCAACGGTATGTTGTGTGTCGTGTAACTCTTTACGGATCAAAAGTTATGAGCACCGGAGCGACGAATACCTGATCACAAGCCCACACCCTTTGTTTGCGGGCCCTATCTCTACGTGAAGTGAAGTTGTCTTGCCCAAGGTGCTGTGTGATTCGGTAATAGAAATGTGATGGATTAGGTTGTCGTCCTTTTCGCGGCTCACGACGTACGATCCGGGACTGAAAAATAGCGCAAAAGAAGAAAAGTGTCCCAAAACTTAAGAAAATGTTCGATTTTAGGGTCTGAAATCAAGCGCAACCGAGCAGGCTATGTGCCCCCATCGTAGAGCTCTTAGAGTGCTTTCCAACAGTATGTTGTGCACCGCGTAACTCCTTACGGATCAAAAGTTATGGGTACCGGAGCGACGGATACTTGGTCACCAGCCCCACGCCCTCTGTTTGCGAGCCCAGCCTCTACTCAAAGTGAAGTTGTCTTGCCCAAGGTGCCATGGGATTCGGTAATAGAAATGTGATGGATTAGGTTGTCATCCATTTCGCGGCTCACGATGTACGATCCGGGACGAAAAAACTGAGCAAAAGAACAAAAGTGTCCTAAAACTGATGAAAATGTTCGATTTTGGGCTCCGAAAAGAGGCGCAGCCGAGCAAGCTTGGTCCCTCCACCGTAGAGCTCTCGGAGAGCTTTCCAAGTGTGTATGCTGTGCGCCGCCTAACTCCTTACGGATCAAAAGTTATGAGCACCGGAGCGACAAATACCTGGTCACAAGCCCCACCCCCTCTGTTTGTGGGACCAGCCTCGACGTGAAGTGAAGTTGTCTTGCCCAAGATGCCGTGGGATTCAGTAATAAAAATGTGATGGATTAGGTTGTCGTCCTTTTCACGACTCCCGACGTACGATCCGGGACATAAAAATAGCGCAAAAGAAGAAAACTATCCCAAAACTAATGAAAACATTCGATTTTGGGTTTCTAAAACAGGCGCAACCGAGCAAGCTAGATGCCCCCGTCGTAGAGCTCTCAGAGAGCTTTCCAACGGCATGCTGTGCGCCGCGTAACTCCTTACGGATCAAAAGTTATAGGCACCAGAGCAACGGATACCTGGTCACAAGCCCCACGCCCTAGGTTCGCAGGCCCAGCCTCTATGTGAAGTAAAGTTGTCTTCCCCAAGGTGCCATGGGATTCGATAATAGAAATGTGATAGATTAGGTTGCCGTCATTTTCGCGGCTCACGACGTACGATCTGGGACGGAAAAATAGCGCAAAAGAAGAAAAGTGTAGCGAAACTTATGAAAACGTACGATTTTGGAGTCCGAAAATAGGTGTAGCCGAGCAGGGTTGCTAACCCCATCGGAGAGCTCTCGGAGAGCTTTCCAATGGTATGCTGTGCGCCGCGTAACTCCTTACGGATCAAAAATTATAAGCACCGGAGCAACGGATACCTAGTCACAAGCCCCACGCCCTCGGTTTGAGGTCCCAACCTCTACGTGAAGTGAAGTTTTCTTGCCCAATGTGTCATGGGATTCGGCAATAAAATTGTGATGAATTAGGTCGTCGTCGTTTTTGCGACTCACGATGTGCGATCCAGGATGAAAAAATAGCACAAAAGAAGAAAAATGTCCCAAAACTACTGAAAACGTTTGATTTTGGGCTCTGAAAATTGGCACAGCCGAGCAGGCTTGCTGCCCCCGTCGTAGAGCTCTCAGAGAGCTTTCCAACGGTATGCTGTGCGCCGCGTAACTCCTTAAGGATAAAAGTTATTGGCACCAGAGCGACGGATACCTGGTCACAAAACCCACGCCCTCTATTTGTGGGCCCAGCCTCTACGTGAAGTGAAGTTGTCTTGCCCAAGGTGCCGTGGGATTCAGTAATAGAAATGTGATAGATTAGGTTGTCGTCCTTTTTTAGGCTCACGACGCACGATCCGGGACGAAAGAACTGCGCAAAAGAAGAAAAGTGTCGTGAAACTAATGAAAACGTTTGATTTTGGGCTCCGAAAATAGGCACAACCGAGCAAGCTTGGTGCCCCCGTCATAGAGCTCACAGAGAGCTTTCAACGGTTTGCGGTGTGCCGCGTAACTCCTTACAGATCAAAAGTTATGATCACCGGAGCGACGGATACCTGGTCACAAGCCCCACGCCCTCTATTTGCAGGCACAGCCTCTACGTGAAGTGAAGTTGTCTTGCCCAAGGTGCTGTGGGATTCGGTATTAGAAATGTGATGGATTAGGTTGTCGTCCTTTTCTAGGCTCACGACGTACGATCCAGGACGGAAAACTGCGTAAAAGAAGATAAATGTCCCAAAACTGATGAAAATATTCAATTTTGGGCTCCGAAAATAGGCACAGCTGTACAGGCAAGGTGCCCCCGTCGTAGAGCTCTTGTAGAGCTTTCCAACGGTATGTTGTGCGCTACAAAATTCCTTAAGGATCAAAAGTTACGGGCACCGGAGCGACGGATACCTGGTCACCAGCCCCACGCCCTTTGTTTGCGAGCCCAGCCTCTACGTGAAGTGAAGTTGTCTTGCCCAAGGTGCCGTGGGATTCGGTAATAGAAATGCGATGTATTAGGTTGTCGTCCTTTTTGCGGCTCACGACGTACGATCCGGGATGGAAAAATAGCGCAAAAGAAGAAAAGTGTCCCAAAATTAACGAAAAACATTCAATTTTGGGTTTCTAAAACAGGCGCAGCTGAGCAGTCTTGATGCCCCCATCGTAGATTTCTTGGAGAGCTTTCCAATTTTATGTTGTGCGCCGCGTAACTCCTTACGGATCAAAAGTTATAGGCACCGGAGCGACGAATACTTGGTCACAAGCCCCACGCCCTCTGTTTGCGTGCCCAGGCTCTACGTGAAGTTAAGTTGTCTTGCCTAAGGTGCCCTGGGATTCGGTAATAGAAATGTGATGGATTAGGTTATCGTCCTTTTCACGGCTCACGACGTACGATCCGGGACGAAAAAACTGTGCAAAAGAAGAAAAGTATCCCGAAACTAATGAAAATGTTCGATTTTGGGCTCTGAAAATAGGTGTAGTCGAGCAATCTTGGTGCCCCTATAGTAGAGCTCTCTAAGAGAGTTCCAATGGTGTGCTGTGCACCGCATAACTCCTTACGGATCAAAATTTACGGGCACCGGAGCGACGGATACCTTGTCACGAGCCCCACGCCCTCTGTTTGCGTGCCTAGCCTCTACGTGAATTGAAGTTGTCTTGCCCATGGTGCCGTGTGATTCGATAATAGAAATGTGATGGATTAGGTTGTCGCCCTTTTCGCGGCTCACGACGTACGATCCGGGATGAAAAAATAGCGCAAATGAAGAAAAGTGTCCCAAAACTTATGAAAATGTTCAATTTTAGGCTCTGAAAACAAGCGCAACCGAGCAGGCTATGTGCCCCCATCGTAGAGCTCTCAGACTGCTTTCCAGCTGTATGCTGTGCACCGCGTAACTCCTTACGGATCAAAAGTTATGGGCACCGGAGCGACGGATACCTGGTTACCAGCCCCACGCACTTTGTTTACGAGCCCAGCCTCTACGTGAAGTGAAGAAGTCTTGCCCAAGGTGCCATGGGATTCGGTAATAGAAATGTGATGGATTAGGTTGTGGTCCTTTTCGCGGCTCACGACGTACGATTCTTGACGAAAAAATAGCGCAAAAGAAGAAAAGTGTCCCAAAACTTTTGAAAGTGTTCAATTTTGGGCTTAGAAAATAGGCACAACCGAGCAGGCTAGGTGCCCTCGTCATGGAGCTCTTAGAGAACTTTCCAACGGTATGTTGTGCGCCACGTAACTCCTTTCGGATCAAATGTTAAGGGCACCGGAACAACTAATACATGGTCAAAAGCCCCCACGCCCTCTGTTTACGGGCCCAGCCTCTACGTGAAGTGAAGTTGTCTTGATCAAGGTGCCGTGGGATTCGGTAATAGAAATGTGATGGATTAGGTTGTCGTCCTTTTCGCGGCTCACGACGTACGATCCGGGATGAAAAAACTTTGCAAAAGAAGAAAAGTATCCCAAAACTGATGAAAACGTTCAATTTTGGGCTCCGAAAACAGGCGCAGAGAGAAAGCTTGGTGCCCCCATTGTAGAACTATCGGAGAGCTTTCCAACGGTATGCTATGCGCTGCGTAACTCCTTACGGATCAAAAGTTATGAGTACCAGAGCGACGGATACTTGGTCACAAGCCCCACGCCCTCTGTTTGCGGGCCCATCCTCTACGTGAAGTGAAGTTGTCTTTCCCAAGGTGCTGTGGGATTCGGTAATAGAAATGTGACAGATTAGGTTGTCGTTTTTTCACGGCTCACGATGTATGATCCGGGATGGAAAAACTATGCAAAAGAAGAAAAGTGTCCCAAAACTGCCGAAAACATTCGATTTTGGGCTCCGAAAATAGGCGCAGCCGAGCAAGCTTGCTAGCCCTGGCGTAGAGCCATTGGAGAGCTTTCTAATGGTATTCTATGCGCCGCGTAACTCCTTACGGATCAAAAGTTATGGGCACCGGAGCGACGGATACCTGGTCACAAGCCTCACGCCCTCTATTTGCGGGACTAGCCTCCATGTGAAGTGAAGTTGTCTTGCCCAAGGTGCCGTGGGACTTGGTAATAGAAATGTGATGGATTAGGTTGTTGTCGTTTTCACGGCTCACGATGTACGATCCGGGATTGAAAAACTGTGCAAAAGAAGAAAAGTGTCCCGAAATTGATGAAAATTTTCAATTTTGGGCTCCGAAAAGAGGTGCAGCCGAGCAAGCTTGGTGTCCCCATCGTAGAGCTCTCAGAGAACTTTCCAAGTGTGTGATGTGCGCCGTGTAACTCCTTACGGATCAAAAGTTATGAGCACCGGAGCGACGGATACCTAGTCACAAGCACTACGCCCTCTGTTTGCGGGACCAGCCTCCATGTAAAGTGAAGTTGTCTTGCCCAAGGTGCCATGGGACTCGGTAATAGAAATGTGATGGATTAGGTTGTCGTCCTTTTTGCGGCTCACGACTTACGATCCGGGACAAAAAAGAACAGCGCAAAAGAAGAAAAGTATCCCGAAACTGATGAAAATGTTCGATTTTGGGCTTCAAAAAGAGGCGTAGCAGAGCAGGCTTGCTACCCACGTCGTAGAGCTCTCAAAGAGCTTTCTAATGTTATGCTGTGCGCCGCGTAACTCCTTACGGATCAAATGTTAAAGGCACCAGAGCGACGGATACCTGGTCACAAGCCCCAAGCCCTTGGTTCACGGGCCCAGCCTCTACATGAAGTGAAGTTGTCTTGCCCAAGGTGCCATGGGATTCGATAATAAAAATGTGATAGATTAGGTTGTCGTCCTTTTCCAGGCTCACGACGTACGATGCGGGACGGAATGACTGCGCAAAAGAAGAAAAGTGTAGCAAACCTTATGAAAACGTTCGATTTTAGTCTCCAAAAAAAGGCACAGCCGAGTAGGCTTGCTGCCCCCGTCGTAGAGCTGTCGGAGAGCTTTCTAACGGTATGCTTTGCGCCGCATAACTCCTTATGGATCAAAAGTTATAGGCACCGGAGCAACGAATACCTGGTTATAAACCCCACGCCCTCGGTTTGAGGGCCCAGCCTCTACATGAAGTGAAGTTGTCTTGCCCAATCTACCGTGGGATGGATTAGGCTGTCGTCCTTTTTGCGGCTCACGATGTACGATCCAGGATGAAAAAATAGCACAATCGAAGAAAAGTATCCCAAAACTGATGAAAACGTTCGATTTTGGGCTCTGAAAACAAGCGCAGCCCAACAAAATTGCTACCCCCGTCGTAGAGCTCTCGGAGAGCTTTCCAACGGTATGCTTTGCGCCGCGTAACGCCCTAGGGATCAAAAGTTATGGGTACCGGACCGATGGATACTTGGTCACAAGCCCCACGCCCTCTGTTTGCAGGCCCAACCTCTACGTGAAGTGAAGTTGTCTTGCCCAAGGTGCCGTGGGATTCGGTAATAGAAATGTGATGGATTAGGTTGTCGTCCTTTTTTCGGCTCACGACGTACGATCCGAACAGTAAAAACAGCGCAAAAGAATAAAAGAGTCCTAAAACTGATGAAAACGTTCGATTTTGGACTCCGAAAATAGGCGCAACCGAGCAAGCTGGGTGCCGCCGTCGTAGAGCTCTCGGAGAGCTTTCAACAGGTATGTTGTGCGCCGCGTAACTCCTTACGGATCAAAAGTTATGAGCACCGGAGCGACAGATACCTGGTCACAAGCCCCACGCCCTCTGTTTGCGGGCCCAGCCTCTACGTGAAGTGAAGTTGTCTTGCCCAAGTTTTTGTGTGATTCGGTAATAGAAATGTGAAAGATTAGGTTGTCGTCCTTTTCGCGGATCACGACGTACGATCCGTGTCGGTAAAACAGTTCAAAAGAAGAAAAGTGTCCCAAAACTTATGAAAATGTTCCATTTTGGGCTCAGAAAACAGGCACAGCCGAGCAGCCTAGGTACCCTCGTCGTAGAGCTCTTAGAGAGCTTTCCAACGGTATGTTTTGCGCCGTGTAACTCCTTACGGATCAAAAGTTAAGGGCACCGGAGCAACGGATACCTGGTCACAAACCCCACGCCCTCTGTTTGCCGGCCCTGCTTCTACGTGAAGTGAAGTTGTCTTGCTCAAGGTGCCATGGGATTCGATAATTGAAATGTGATAGATTAGGTTGTCGTCCTTTTCACGGCTCACGACATACGATCCGGGACGGAAAAACAGCACAAAAGAAGAAAAGTGTATCGAAACTAATGAAAATATTCGATTTTGGGCTCCGAAAATAGGCGCAGCCGAGCAGGCTCGTTGTCCCGGTCGTAGAGCTCTCGGAGAGCTTTCCAATGGTATGTTGTGCGCCACGTAACTCCTTATGGATCAAAAGTTATAGGCACCGGAGCAATGGATACCTGGTCACAAGCCCCACGCCCTCGGTTTGAGGGCCCAGCCTCTACGTGAAGTGAAGTTGTCTTGCCCAATGTGTTGTGGGATTCGTAAATAAAAATGTGATTGATTAGGTTGTCGTCTTTTTCGCGCCTCATGATGTACGATCCGGGATGAAAAAATAGCACAAAAGAAGAAAAGTGTATCGAAACTAATGAAAACATTCGATTTTGGACTCTGAAAACATGCGCAGCCGAGCAGGCTTGCTGCCCCCATCGTAGAGCTCTCGGAGAGCTTTCCAATGGTATGTTGTGCGCCGCTTAACTCCTTATGGATCAAAAGTTATGGGCAGCGGAGCGACGGATTCCTGGTCACAAGCCCCGCGCCCTTTGATTGCGGGCCCAGCCTCTACGTGAATTGAAGTTGTCTTGCCCAAGGTGCCGTGGGATTCGGTAATAGAAATGTGATGGATTAGGTTCTCGTCCTTTTTGCGGCTCATGACGTACAGTCCGGGATGAAAAAACTGCACAAAAGAAGAAAAGTGTCCTGAAACTGATGAAAACGTTTGATTTTGGGCTCTGAAAATAGGAGCAACTGAGCAAGCTTGGTGCCCCCGTCATAGAGCTCTCAGAAAGCTTTTCAACGGTATGCTGTGTGCCGCGTAACTCCTTACGGATCAAAAGTTATGAGCACCGGAGCGACGGATACCTGGTCACAAGCCCCACGCCCTCTGTTTGCGGGCCCAGCCTCTACGTGAAGTGAAGTTGTCTTGCCTAAGGTGCCGTGGGATTCGGTAATAGAAATGTGATGGATTAGGTTGTCGTCCTTTTCGCGGCTCACGACGTACGATCCGGGACAAAAAAACAGCGCAAAAGAAGAAAAGTATTCCAAAACTGAAGAAAACGTTCAATTTTGGGCCTCGAAGACAGGCGCAACCGAGCAGGCTTGCTGCCCCCGTCGTAGAGCTCTCGAAGAGCTTTCCAACGGTATGCTATGCGCCACGTAACTCCTTACGAATCGAAAGTTATAAGCACCGGAATAACGGATACCTGGTCACAAGCCTCACGCCCTCGGTTTGAGGGCGCAGCCTCTATGTGAAGTGAAGTTGTCTTGCCCAATATGCCGTGGGATTCGTTAATAAAAATGTGATGGATTAGGTTATCGTCCTTTTCGCAGCTCACGATGAACGATTCAGGACGAAAAAATAGCACAAAAGAAGAAAAGTATGCCAAAACTGATGAAAACGTTTGATTTTGGGCTTTGAAAATAGGCACAGCCGAGCATGCTTGCTGCCCTTATCGTAGAGCTCTCGGATAGCTTTCCAACGGTATGCTGCACACTGCGCAACTCCTTACAGATCAAAAGTTATGGGCACCGGAGTGACGGATACCTAGTCACAAGCCCCAGGCCCTCTGTTTGGGGGCCCATCCTCTACGTGAAGTGAAGTTGTCTTGCCCAAGTTGCCATGTGATTTAGTAATAGAAATGTGATGGATTAGGTTGTCATCCTTTTCGTGGCTCACGATGTACGATCCTTGTCGGAAAAACAGTTCAAAAGAAGAAAAGTGTCCCAAAACTAATGAAAACATTCGATTTTGGGATGCGAAAATAGGCGCAGCCCAGCAGACTTGGTGCCCCCGTCGTACAGCTCTCGGTGAGCTTTCCAATAGTATGTTGTGTGCCGTGTAACTCCTTACGGATCAAAAGTTATAGGCACCGGAGCGACAGAGACCTGGTCATAAGCCCCACGCCATCGGGTTGCGCGCCCAGCCTATACGTGAAGTGAAGTTGTCATGCTCAAGGTACCATGGGATTCGATAATAGAAATGTGATAGATTAGATTGTCGTCCTTTTTGCGGCTCACGACGTACGATCCGGGACAAAAAAACAGCGCAAAAGAAGAAAAGTGTAAAGAAACTTATGAAAATGTTCGATTTTGGGCTCCGAAAATAGGCGCAACCGAACAGGCTTGCTACCCCCGTCGTCGAGCTCTCGGAGAGATTTCCAACGGTATGCTGTGCGCCACTAACTCCTTACAAATCAAAAGTTATAGGCACCGGAGCGACGGATACCTGGTCACAAGTCCCATGCCCTCGGTTTGAGTGCCCACCTTCTACGTGAAGTGAAATTGTCTTGCCCATGGTGCCATGTGATTCGGTAATAGAAATGTGATAGATTAGGTTGTTGTCCTTTTCGTGGCTCACGACATACGATCCGGGACGAAAAAATTGCGCAAAAGAAGATAAGTGTCCCGAAACTAATGAAAACGTTCGATTTTGGGCTCTGAAAATAGGCGTAGCCGAGCAAGCATGGAGCCCCCGTCATAGAGCTCTCGGAGAGCTTTCCAACGGTATGCTGTGCACCGCGTAACTCCTTACGGATCAAAAGTTATGGGCATCGGAGCGACGGATACCAGGTCACAAGCCCCACGCCCTCTGTTTGCGGGCCCATGCTATGCGTGAAGTGAAGTTTTCTTGCCCAAGGTGCCGTGGGATTCGGTAATAGAAATGTGATGGATTAGGTTGTCGTCCTTTTTATGGCTCACGACGTACGATCCGGGACGAAAAAATTGCGCAAAAGAAGAAAAATGTCCTGAAACTGATGAAAACGTTCGATTTTGGGCTCTAAAAATAGGCGCAACTGGGCAAGCTTGGTGCCCCTGTCGTAGAGCTCTCAGAGAGCTTTCAACGGTATGTTGTGAGCCGCGTAACTCCTTACGGATCAAAAGTTATGAGCACCAGAGCAACGGATACCTGGTCACAAGCCCCACGCCCTTTGTTTGCGGGCCCAGCCTCTACATGTAGTGAACTTGTCTTGCCCAAGGTACCGTGGGATTCGGTAATATAAATGTGATGGATTAGGTTGTCGTCCTTTTTGCGGCTCACAGCGTACGATCCGGGACGAAAAAATAGCGCAAAAGAAGAAAAGTGTAGCAAAACTTATGAAAACGTTGTATTTGTGTTCCGAAAACAGGCGCAGCAGAGCAGGCTTGCTGCACCCGTCATAGAGCTCTCGAAGAGCTTTCCAACGGTATGCTGTGCGCCGCGTAACTCCTTATGGATCAAAAGTTATAGGCTCCGGAAGAACGGATACCTGGTCACAAGCCCCACACACTCGGTTTGAGGGCCCAGCCTCTACGTGAAGTGAAGTTGTCTTGCCTAATGTGCCATGGGATTCGTAAATAAAAATGTGATGGATTAGGTTGACTTCCTTTTCGCAGCTCACGATGTACGATTCGGGATGAAAAAATAGCACAAAAGAAGAAAAGTATCTCAAAACTGCTCAAAACATTTGATTTTGGGCTCTAAAAATAGGCGCAGCCGAGCAGGCTTGTTGCCCCTATCATAGAGCACTCGGAGAGCTTTCCAACGGTATGCTGTGCGCTGCGCAACTTCTTACGGATCAAAAGTTAGGGGCACCGGAGCGACGAATACCTGGTCACAAGCCCCAGGCCCTCTGTTTGCGGGCCCAGCCTATACGTGAACTGAAGTTGTCTTGCCCAATTTTTCGTGTGATTCGGTAATAGAAATGTGATGGCTTAGGTTGTCATCCTTTTCGTGGCTCACGACGTACGATCCGGGTCGGAAAAACAGGTCAAAAGAAGAAAAGTGTCCCGAAACTAATGAAACATTCGATTTTGGGCTTCGAAAATAGCCGCAGCCGAGTAGGCTTGGTGCCCCCGTCGTAGAGCTCTCGGAGAGCTTTCTAACGGTATGCTGTGCGCCACGTAACTCCTTACGGATCAAAAGTTTTAGGCAACGAAGCGACGGAAACCTAGTCACAAGCCCTACGCCCTCGGTTTGCGTGCCTAGCCTATACATGAAATGAAGTTTTCTTGCTCAAGGTGCCATGGGATTCGATAATAGAAATATGATAGATTAGATTGTCGTCCTTTTCGCTGCTCACGACGTTCGATCCGGGACAGAGAAACAGCACAAAAGAAGAAAAGTGTAAAGAAACTTATGAAAATGTTCGATTTTGGGCTCTGAAAACAAGCGCAGCCGAGCAGGCTTGCTGCCCCGGTCATCGAGATCTCGGAGAGCTTTCCAACGGTATGCTGTGCACCGCATAACTCCATACGGATCAAAAGTTATAGGCACCGAAGCGACGGATACCTTGTCACAAGCCCCATGCCCTCAGTTTGAGGGCCTAGCTTCTACGTGAAGTGAAGTTGTCTTGCCCAAGGTGCCATGTGATTCGGTAATAGAAATGTGATAGATTAGATTGTCGTCCTTTTTGTGGCTCACGACGTACGATAAGGGACGGAAAAACTGCGCAAAAGAAGATAAGTATCTCGAAACTGATGAAAACATTCAATTTTGGGAACCAAAAAGAGGCACAACCAAGCAGGCTTGGTGCCCCTGTCGTAGAACTTTTGGAGAGCTTTCCAACGGTATGCTGTGCTCATCGTAACTCCTTACGGATCAAAAGTTATGGGCATCGGAGCGACGGATACCTGGTCACAAGCCCCAGGCCCTCTGTTTGCGGGCCCAGCCTCTGCGTGAAGTGAAGTTGTCTTGCCCAAGTTGCCGTGCGATTTGGGGATAGAAATGTGATGGATTAGGTTGTCATCCTTTTCATGGCTCACGACGTACGATCCTGGTCGAAAAAATAGTTTAAAAGAAGAAAAGTGTCCAGAAACTAATGAAAACATTCGATGTTGGGCTTTGAAAATAGGTGCAGCCGAGTAGGCACCGAAGCAACGGATACCTGGTCACTCCTTACGGATACCTGGTCACTCCTATTATCGGAGAGCTTTCCAACTGTATGTTGTGCGCCGCGTAACTTCTTACAGATCAAAAGTTATAGGCACCGGAGTGACAGATACCTGGTCACAAGCCCCACGCCCTTTGTTTGTGCGCCCAGCCACTACGTGTAGTGAAGTTGTCTTGCTCAAGGTGCCATGGGATTCGATAATAGAAATGTGATAGATTAGGTTGTCGTCCTTTTCGCGGCTCCCAACGTACGATCAGGGACGGAAAAATAACACAAAAGAAGAAAAGTGTAGCGTAACTTATGAAAATATTTGATTTTGGGCTCTAAAAATAGGCGCAGCCAAGTAGGCTTGCTGCCCCTGTTATCGAGCTCTCGGAGAGCTTTACAACGGTATGTTGTGTGCCGCATAACTCCTTACGGATCAAAAGTTATGGGCACCGGAACGACGAATACCTGGTCACAAGCCCCACGCCCTCGGTTTCCAGGCCCAGCCTTTACGTGAAGTGAAGTTGTCTTGCCCAAGGTATCGTGTGATTCGGTAATAGAAATGTGATGGATTAGGATGTCGTCCTTTTCGCGACTCACGACGTACGATCCGGGACGAAAAAATTGCGCAAAAGAGGAAAAGTGTCCCAAAACTTATGAAAATGTTCAATTTTAGGCTCCGAAAACAAGCGCAACTGAGCAGGCTAGGTGCCCCGATGGTAGAGCTCTCAGAGTCCTTTCCAACGGTATGCTGTGCGCCGCGTAACTCCTTACGAAGAAAAAGTTATGGGCACCGGAGCGACGGATACCTGGTCACAAGCCCTTTGCCCTTTGTTTGCAGGTCGAGCCTCTACGTGAAGTGAAGTTGTCTTCCCCAAGGTCCTGTGTGATTCGGTAATAAAAATGTGATGGAATAGGATGTCGTCCTTTTCGCGGCTCACGACGTACGATCCGGGACGAAAAAATATCGTCAAAGTTGAAAAGTATCCCAAAACTTATGAAAATGTTCGATTTTGGGCTCCGAAAACAAGCGTAGCCGAGAAGGCTAGGTGCCCCTATCGTAGAGCTCTCAAAGATCTTTCCAACGGTATGTTGTGCGCTACGTAACTCGTTACAGATCAAAAGTTATGAGCACCGTAGCTACGGATACTTGGTCACCCGCCCCACGCCTTCTGTTTGCGGGCCCAGCCTCTACGTGAAGTGAAGTTGCCTTGCCCAAAGTGCTGTGGGATTCGGTAATAAAAATGTGATGGATTAGGTTGTTGTCCTTTTTGCGGCTCACAACGTACGATCCGGGACTGAAAAACTGCGCAAAAGAAGAGAAGTGTCCCAAAACTGATGAAAACGTTCAATTTTGGGCGATGAAAACAAGCGTAGCCGAGCAAGCTTGCTACCCCCGTCGTAGAGCTCTCTGAGAGCTTTTCAAGGGTATGCTGTGCGCCACGTAACTCCTTACGGATCAAAATTTATGGGCACCGAAGCGACGGATACCTGGTCACAAGCCCTACGCTTTCGGTTTGCGGGCCCAGCCTCTACATGAAGTGAAGTTGTCTTGCTCAAGGGGATGTGTGATTCGGTAATAGAAATGTGATGGATTAGGTTGTCGTCCTTTTTGTGGCTCACGACGTACGATCCGGGACGGAGAAATAGCGCAAAAGAAGAAAAGTGTCCCAAAACTGATGAAAACGTTCAATTCTGGGCTCCAAAAATAGGCGCAGCCAAGCAAGCTTGGTGCCCCCGTCATAGAGCTCTCAGAGAGCTTTCCAATGGTATGTTGTGCACCGCGTAACTCCTTACAGATCAAAAGTTATGAGCACCAGAGTGACGGATACCTGGTCACAAGCCCCACGCCCTCTGTTTGCAGGCCCAGCCACTACGTGAAGTGAAGTTGTCTTGCCCAAGGTGCCGTGTGATTCGGTAATAGAAATGTGATGGATTAGGTTGTCGTCCTTTTCGCGGCTCACGACGTACGATCCGGGATGGAAAAATAGCGCAAAAGAAGAAAAGTGTCCCAAAACTTATGAAAATATTCAATTTTAGGAATCGAAAACATGCGCAACTGAGCAGGCAAAGTGCCCCCATGGTAGACCTATCAAAGTGCTTTCCAACGGTATGCTGTGCGCCACATAACTCCTTACGGAGCAAAAGTTATGGGCACCGGAGTGACGGATACCTGGTCACAAGCCCCGTGCCCTTTGTTTGCGGGCCCAGCCTTTATGTGAAATGAAGTTGTCTTGCCCAAGGTACTGTGTGATTCGATAATAGAAATGCGATGGAATAGGATGTCATCCTTTTCCCAGCTCACGACGTACGATCCGGGACGAAAAAATAGCGTCAAAGAAGAAAGTGTCCCAAAACTTATGAAAATATTCGATTTTGGGCTCTGAAAACAGGCGCAGCTGAGTAGGTTAGGTGCCCCTATCGTAGAGCTCTTAGAGAGCTTTCCAAGGGTATGCTGTGCGCTGCGTAACTCCTTACGGATCAAAAGTTATGGGCACCGGAGCGACGGATACCTGGTCACAAGCCCCACGCCCTTTGTTTGCGGGCCCAGCCTCTACGTGAAGTGAAGTTGTCTTGCCCAAGGTACCGTGTGAATCGGTAATAGAAATGTGATGGATTAGGTTGTCGTCCTTTTCGCGGCTCACGACGTACGATCCGGGACGGAAAAACAGCACAAAAGAAGAAAGGTGTCCCGAAATTGATGAAAATGTTTGATTTTTGGCTCCGAAAACAAGGGCAGCTGAGCAGGCTAGGTGCCTCCATGGTAGAGCTCTCAGAGTGCTTTTCAACGGTATGCTGTGCGTCGCGTAACTCCTTACGGATCAAAAGTTAAGGGCTCCGGAGCAACGGATACCAGGTCACAAGCCCCACACCCTCTGTTTGCGAGCCCAGCCTTTACGTGAAGTGAATTTGTATTACACAAGGTGCCATGGGATTCGGTAATAGAAATGTGATGGATTAGGTTGTCGTCCTTTTCGCGGCTTACGACGTACGATACGGGATGAAACAACAACGCAAAAGAATAAAAGTGTCCCGACACTGATGAAAATGTTCGATTTTGGTCTTCGAAAATAGGCGCAACATAGCATGCTTGGTGCCCCCGTCATAGTGCTCTCGGAGAGCTTTCCAACAATATACTGTGCGCCACATAACTCCTACGGATCAAAAGTTATGGGCACCGGAGCGACGGATACCTTGTCACAAGCCCCACGCCCTCTGTTTGCGGGCCCAGCCTCTACGTGAAGTGAAATTGTCTTGCCCAAGGTTCTGTGTGATTCGGTAATAGAAATGTGATAGATTAGGTTGTCGTCATTTTCGCGGTTCACAACGTACGATCCGGGACAGAAAAATAGCGCAAAAGAAGAAAAATGTCCCAAAATTTATGAAAATGTTCAATTTTAGGCTCCGAAAACAAGCGCAACCGAGCAGGCTAAGTGCCTCCATGGTAGAGCTCTGAGAGTGCTTTCCAACGGTATGTTGTGCGCCGCGTAACTCCTTACGGATCAAAAGTTATGGGCACTGTAGAGACGGATACCTGGTCACACGCCCCACGCCCTCTGTTTGCAGGCCCAGCCTCTACGTGAAGTAAAGTTGTCTTGCCCAAGGTGCTGTGTGATTCGGTAATAGAAATGTGATGGAATAGGATGTCGTCCTTTTTGCGGCTCACGAAGTACGATCCGGGACGAAAAAATAGTGTCAAAGAAGAAAAGTGTTCCAAAACTTATGAAAATGTTCGATTTAGGGCTCCGAAAACTAGTACAGCCGAGTAGCCTAGGTGCCCCCATCGTAAAGCTCTCAGAGAAATTTCCAATGGTATATTGTGCACTGCGTAACACCTTACATATCAAAAGTTATCGGCACCAGAGTGACGGATACCTAGTCACAAACCCCACGCCCTCTGTTCGCAAGCCCAGCCTCTATGTGTAGTGAAGTTGTCTTGCCCAAGGTGCCATGGGATTTGGTAATAAAAATGTGATGGATTAGGTTGTCGTCCTTTTCGCGGCTCACGACGTACGATCCGGGACTGAAAAACTGCGCAAAAGAAGAGAAGTGTCCAAAAACTGATGAAAACGTTCGATTTTGGGCTCCAAAAACAAGCGCAGCCAAGCAAGCTTACTGCCCCCGTCGTAAAGCTCTCTGAGAGCTTTCCAAGGGTATGATGTACGTTGCGTAACTCCTTACGGATCAAAAGTTATGAGCACCGGAACGACAGACACCTGGTCACAAGCCCCACGCCCTCGGTTTATGGGCCCAGCCTCTACGTGAAGTAAAGTTGTTTTGCCCAAGGTGCCGTGTGATTCGGTAATAGAAATGTGATGGATTAGGTTGTCGTCCTTTTCGCGGCTCGCGACGTACGATCCGGGACAGAAAAACAGCTCAAAAGAATAAAAGTGTCCCAAAACTTATGAAAATATTCAATTTTAGGCTCCGAAAACAAGGGCAGCCGAGCAGGCTAGGTGCCTCCATGGTAGAGCTCTCAAAGTGCTTTCCAACGGTATGTTGTGTGCCGCGTAACTCCTTATGGATCAAAAGTTAAGGGCTCCGGAGCAACGGATACCAGGTCACAAGCCCCACGCCCTCTGTTTGCGGGCCCAGCCTTTACGTGAATTGAAGTTGTATTACACAAGGTACCGTGGGATTCGGCAATAAAAATATGATGGATTAGGTTGTCGTTCTTTTCGCGGCTCACGACGTACAATACGGGACAGAAAAACAGCGCAAAAGAAGAAAAGTGTCCCGACACTGATGAAAATGTTCAATTTTGGTCTTCAAAAATAGGCGCAGCTGAGCATGCTTGGTGCCCCCGTCGTAGTGCTCTCGGAGAGCTTTCCAACGGTATACTGTGCGCCACATAACTCCATACAGTTCAAAAGTTATGGGCACCAGAGCGACGGATACCTGGTCACAAGCCCCACGCCCTCGGTTTAAGGGCCTAGTCTCTACGTGAAGTGAAGTTGTCCTGACCAAGGTGCGTGGGATTCGGTAATAAAATTGTGATGGATTAGGTTGTCGTTCTTTTTACTGCACACGACGTACGATTCGGGACTGAAAAACAGCGCAAAAGAAGAGAAGTGTCTCAAAAATGATGAAAATGTTTGATTTTCAGCATTAAAAACAGGCGCAACCGAGCAAGCTTGCTGCCACAGTCATAGAGCTCTCAGAGATCTTTCCAACGGTATATTGTGCGCTGCGTAACTCCTTACGGATCAAAAGTTATGGGCACCGGAGCTACGGATATCTGGTCACAAGCCCCACGCCCTCTGTTTGTGGGCCCAGCCTCTATGTACAGTGAAGTTGTCTTGCCCAAGCTGCCATGGGATTCAGTAATAGAAATGTGATGGATTATGTTGTCATTTTTTTTGCTGCTCACGACGTACGATTCGGGACGAAAAAATTGCACAAAAGAAGAAAAGTGTCCCGAAACTGATGAAAACGTCCAATTTTGGGCTCCGAAAAATGGCATAGCCAAGCAAGCTTGGTGCCCCAGTCATAGAGCTCTCTGAGAACTTTCCAAGGGTATGTTGTGCGCCGCATAATTCCTCACGGATCAAAAGTTATGAACACCGGAGCGACGGATACCTGGTCACAAGCCCCACGCCCTCTGTTTGCAGGCTGAGCCACTACGTGAAGTGAAGTTGTCTTGCCCAAGGTGCCATGGGATTCGATAATAGAAATGTGATAGATTAGGTTGTCGTCCTTTTCGCGGCTCACAACGTACGATCTGGGATTAAAAATAGCGCAAAAGAATAAAAGTATAGTGAAAAATATAAAAAACATTCAATTTTGAGCTCCGAAAAGAGGCGCAGCCTAGCAGGCTTGCTACCCCCATCGTAGAGCTTTCGGAGTGCTTTCCAACGGTATGTTGTGCGCCATGTAACTCCTTACGGATCAAAAGTTATGGGCACCGGAGCGACGGATACCTGGTCACTAGCCCCACGCCCTCTTTTTACGGGCCCAGCCTCTACGTGAACTGTCCAGAAACTAATGAAAACATTCAATTTTAGGCTCTAAAAATAGGCGTAGCCGAGCAAGCTTGGTGCCCCCGCCGTAGAGCTCTCAGAGAGCTTTCCAACGGTATGCTGTACACCGCATAACTCCTTACGGATCAAAAGTTAAGGGCACCGGAGCAACAGATACCTGGTCACATGCCCCACGCCCACTGTTTGTGGGCCCAACCTCTACGTGAAGTGAAGTTGTCTTGCCTAATTTGCTATGGGATTCGGTAATAGAAATGTGATGGATTAGGTTGTCGTCCTTTTCGCAGCTCGCGATGTACGATACGGGACGGAAAAACAGCGCAAAAGAAGCAAAGTGTCCCAAAACATATCATACTGTTCGATTTTGGGCTTAGAAAATTGGCGCAGACGAGCAGGCTAGGTGCCCTCGTCGTACAGCTCTTAGAGAGCTTTCCAACGGTATGCTGTGCGCCGCCTAATTCCTTACGGATCAAAAGTTAAGGGCACCGGGACAATGGATACCAAGTCACAAGCACCACGCCCTCAGTTTGCGGGCCCAACCTCTACGTGAAGTGAAGTTGTATTGCACAAGGTGCCGTGGGATTCAGTAGTAGAAATGTGATGGATTTGGTTGTCGTCCTTTTCGCGGCTCACGACGTACGATACGGGACAGAAAAACAGCGCAAAAGAAGAAAAGTATCCCGAAACTAATGAAAATGTTCGATTTTGGGCTCCGACAATAGGCGCTGCCGAGCATGCTTGGTGCCCCCATCGTAGTGCTCTCGTAAAGCTTTCCAACGGTATACTGTGCGCCACGTAACTCCTTACGGATCAAAAGTTATGGGCACCAGAGCGACGGATACCTGGTCACAAGCCCCACGCCCTCGGTTTGAGGGCCCAGCCTCTACGTGAAGTGAAGTTGTCTTGCCCAAGGTGCCGTGGGATTCGGTAATAAAAATGTGATGGATTAGGTTGTTGTCCTTTTCGCGGCTCACGACGTACGATCCGGGACTAAAAAACAGTGCAAAAGAAGAGAAGTGTCCCAAAACTGATGAAAACGTTCGATTTTGGGCTCCAAAAATAGGCGCAGCCGAGCAAGCTTGAAGCCCCCGTCTTAGAGCTCTCGGTGAGCTTCCCTACGGTATGTTGTGCGCCGCGAAACTCCTTACGGATCAAAAGTTATAGGCACCGGAGCGACGGATATCTGGTCACAAGCCCCACGCCCTCTGTTTGAGTGCCCAGCCTCTACGTGAAGTGAAGTTGTCTTTCCCAAGGTGACATGGGTTTCGGTAATAGAAATGTGATGGATTAGGTTGTCGTCCTTTTCGCGGCTCACGACGTACGATCGGGGACGGAAAAACTGTGCAAAAGAAGAAAAATGTCCCGAAACTAATGAAAACGTTCGATTTTGGGCTCCAAAATGAGGAATAGCCTAGCAAGCTTGGTGACCCCATCGTAAAGCTATCTGTGAGCTTTCCAAGGGTATGCTGTGCGCCGCGTAACTCCTTACGGATCAAAAGTTATGAACACCGGAGCGACGGATACCTGGTCACAAGCCCCATGCCCTCTGTTTACGGGCCCAGCCTCTATGTGAAGTGAAGTTGTCTTGCACAAGGTGCCGTGGGATTCAGTAATAGAAATGTGATGGATTAGGTTGTCATCCTTTTCGCGACTGACGACGTACGATCCGGGACGAAAAAACTGCGCAAAAGAAGAAAAGTGTCCCAAAACTAATGAAAACATTCGATTTTGGGCTTCGAAAATAGGCGCAGCCGAGCAGGCTAGGTGCCTTCATTGTAGAGATCTCAGAGAGCTTTCCAACGGTATGCTGTGCGTCGTGTAACTCCTTACGGATCAAAAGTTATAGGCACCGGAGCGACGGATACCGAGTCACAAGCCCCTCGCCCTCGGTTTGCGAGCCCAGCCTCTACGTGAAGTGAAGTTGTCTTGCCCAAGGTGCCATGGAATTCGATAATAGAAATGTGATAGATTAGGTTGTCGTCCGTTTCACGTTCACGACATACGATCCGGGACGGAAAAACAGCATAAAAGAAGAAAAGTGTAGCGAAACATATGAAAAACGTTCGATGTTGGGCTCTGAAAATAGGCGCAGCCGAGCAGGCTTGCTCGCCCATCGTAGAGCTCTCGGAGTGCTTTCCAATGGTATGTTGTGCGCTGCGTAACTCCTTACAGATCAAAAGTTATGGGCACCGGAACAACGGATACTTGGTCACCAGCCCCACGCCCTCTGTTTGCGGGCCCAACCTCTACGTGAAGTGAAGTTGTCTTGCCCAAGGTGCTGTGGGATTCGGTAATAGAAATATGATGGATTAGGTTGTCGTACTTTTCGCGGCTAACGACGTACGATTCAGGACGGAAAAATAGCAAAAAAGAAGAAAAGTGTTTCAAAACTTATGAAAATATTCGATTTTGGGCTTAGAAAACAAGTGCAGCCGAGCAGGCTAGGTGCCCTCGTCGTCGAGCTCTCAAAGAGCTTTCCAACAGTATACTGTGCGCCGCGTAACTCCTTACGGATCAAAAGTTAAGGGCACCGGAGCAATGGATACTTGGTCACAAGCCCCACGCCCTCTATTTACGAACCCAGCCTCTACGTGAAGTGAAGTTGTCTTGCGCAAGGTGCCGTGGGATTCAGTAGTAGAAATGTGATCGATTAGGTTGTCGTCCTTTTCGCGGCTCACGACGTACGATACGGGACGGAAAAACAGCGCAAAAGAAGAAAAGTCTCCCGATACTGATGAAAATGTTCGATTTTGGGCTCCAAAAATAGGAGCAGCCGAGCAAGCTTGGTGCCCCCATCGTAGAGCTCTCGGAGAGCTTTCCAACGGTATGCAGTGCGCCGCGTAACTCCTTACAGATCAAAAGTTATGTGCACCGGAGCGACGGATACCTGGTCACAAGCCCCACGCCCTCGGTTTGAGGGCCCAGCCTCTACATGAAGTGAAGTTGTCTTGCCCAAGGTGCCGTGGGATTCGGTAATAAAAATGTGATGGATTAGGTTGTCGTCCTTTTTGCGGATCATGACGTATGATCCGGGACTGAAAAGCAGCGCAAAAGAAAAGAAGTGTCCCAAAACTGATGAAAATGTTCGATTTTGGGTACCGAAAATAGGCGCAGCCGAGCAAGCTTGCTGCCCCCGTCGTAGAGCTCTCGGAGAGCTTTCCAACGGTATGTTGTGCGCCGCGTAACTCCTTACGGATCAAACGTTATGGGCACCGGAGCGACGGATACCTGGTCACAAGCCCCACGCCCTCAGCATCCCCGTGCAACAGAAACACAGCGAACTCAATCTTTTCTTCATCAATATAGTCAAGTGGCCTGAAAATCCTTTCAATCTCAGATAGCCAAGCCTCTGCCTTTTCATCATCAGCTTCCCCATGGAATTTGGACGGGCGAAAGTCAAGGAACTCTCGCATTCTGCTATTTCTCCCATTGTTACCACCATTCCTGTTGTTGTTGTTGTTGTTGTTTGCTTCACGTGCATCTTGACGTTCCATCCCTTGCAACACACAATCCAAAGCATTCGTCATCATGTTAAACATGGCCATGCCGGGGTTAGTTTGATGAGCATCTCTGGCTTCTTGAGGCTCATTGCTCCTATTGGTATTGCGGGTACTAGGGCCAGCCATCTATAGGCACAGATTATTATGCACAATTTATTGGAATACGACAAGACAAGAATTTAATGTATAGGGTATACAACATATAATTTTACATAGACATACAATTCTCGAAACAATTAAGACATGTTAATCACATAAGCACATAGAAACAGAGAAGGCACAACTGATATTGTCACACATTAACACACATAAACAAGTCACCCCAATAACCTTAGGGCTTCTACCCATGGTCCGAGAGTTAAACCCGGCTTAAGCAATCTAAGCTCTGATACCATTAATATAAGGTGTCACGCCCCAACCCGACCTATAGAGGTTAGACTAGGGTGTGATCTAAACATTCATATCACTTCACATACTTAATCGTTCATTAAGGTTTGACGCTTAATGTTAGCCTAGAACTCCAAAAATTTCTCCGGAAAACCAGTAGCATAACGGCTGTAATTGGCTCTTTAGTTTGACCTAATTTCCTAAACGTCTCAAAACTTTCAATTTCAAATTTGATTCCAACTAAGATTATTATTTATCACCAATTGAAATGTCTACTATTTTTCTCAAGTCTCGTTTATGTGTCAATCCTCGTTACAAAGTACCTGTTGATCTTAGCTTACCAATGTGTACCTGCTTAAGATTGGATAGATTCATTTTACTTAACCCATTACCTAATGCTTCATAAGCCTGTGATAGATACTAAACCAAAGTAGCGATAGCAAGATGACCAGAAGATTGTGTATCTAGTTATGATCAGTAAGAGTGTGTATCTAGTTATGATCAGTACAAACCAAAATTAGAACCCAAATTACAACGGGGGTCATTTACAATACAACAACAAGCAACATAAGAAATAGTCTTCAAGCAACATATCGTTCACAAAATGGCCATATTCAAGTAAGGCACGTAGAGCAAGAAATCATTCGAAGGAGTAATACGTTAAGTAAGGCACATAGGCACGTTATCCTCGGGTACCTATTCCTTGTCTTCTTCACCTGTGATGATAAAAGATGGTAAGTCCTTAAGAACTTAGCGAGGGGGAACGAGAAATACGTTTTGAAACTCTTTTCCAGTTAAACTTATGAAAAACCCTTTTTGAAAACATGTCACGTATTACAAGTAATAAGGTACGCAAAGTATAGAAATCAAATTGAGCAACAGATACAATTACCAATCATTTCAAGGATACAGTGAGCATTTGCTCTCAATATCAATTTCGATATGATTTTTGCGGCCAACTTCAATAATCCACTTATCGCTCCCATTTGGGTGTACTCCAGATGTACCCCGAAAACCTACGACCCAACTCTCCGAGGGTGGAATGCCAAGCGAGAGAGGGAATTGGACCATGGTAGTCACAGTAGCACCGGCAAGCCCGATGCCGCCCGGCGTGTGTGAAACGCTACCATGCCACAATGAAATGTTGCAACCTTGTATGCAATGCACATTTATAACATTTAACATATCACATTAGGAGGACAACAAAGTAGGTCGCCTCCGAGCAGTTATAAGATCGCACATTGACAAGTAAACATACGAGGCATGTTTGACATGTAATTTCACTTGTAAAACACATGGAGTTATATGAATATTAAACGGGCAGCCATGTAACACATGTAAATCAAGTCATATAACTCATTTCGGAGTTCACGTAATCAAGTAATAAGGTTATACAAGCATACGACGACGTTTACATGAGACCGGGTGCAAGAAAAGTCTACTTATCAACATGTAATTGTCAGAACCACATTTAGGGCTATAAAGATAACTACGGGCAGCCCACTAATCACATAATTAGACACGATAACCATAGGATCAATACTTAGCGAGTTTTCATAGTCACTAGGGTTTCAATTCATGCTTACACGTGCGATTAAGCCACGAGTTGACAAGTAATTAAACTAAAGCCATGCATTGATTAATTAAAACATCCTCAAGCATCCAAAACAGTCCACACAACATCCAAGTACCACAATCCCAAGCATTCACTACCACAAGAGAAGTTACAACATTTTTCAAAGCATATCACGAGATAAAAACCTCACTGCAATGGTCTGTTTTCCCACAATCAATTAGACAAGCAAACAATCTCCAATTCCAGTGAGAAAAATGTCAAATTACATCTTATTAAGTGACCTAACTCCAGAAATAAACCTTGCATCATTTGGAGTTCGGGTTCAAGAGTTATAGCCAAAACCGTGAGACTACGCAAAATTGTCCAGATTTGTACACATTTCAATACTTGTCATTTGTGAGGGCCTTAGGGTCAGATTTAGCCTTAGTCTATTTCTGACAAAAATATCCAGAACTGAAAAATATAGAATCTTACCAAATTTTATTCATTTTTAATGTTATTTACTAGATCAAAACTGTTTCGTTCTACGAGGACAGTGAACTGCCAAAAACCTGCTCCATTTTCCCAGATTTTCCAGATTTAGACACCTTTAGATGTTTTGCCATTTTGGAGACCTTAGATTCAAAATTGGCCTTGGCCTATTTCTATGAAAAATTCTCATAACTGGCAAAACTAGTCATCAACCAATTTTCATGTATTTTAAACATCATCTACCGGGCCAAATTCACTTCGATCTAACAAGTCAGAAATCTGCCATTTTCGCATTTTCACCTATCTTCAAAGTTTAGCTAAATATCTTGCCATGCATGGTTACAAAAGCTCATGTACAAACATATACCACAAGTACAGAGGTAAAAATAGACATATGAAGGCATGCATGTGGATTTCGAAAGCTTTTTAAAAGGATTAACCCTCACCTTAGCCTATTGACAACAAATGATGCTCAAAACTCTTGAAGATGCACAAATGGTCTTCTCTCCTTGTTTGGCCAAGGGATAAGGCTTGATTTCCTTAATTCCTAGCTGAGTTACCATGTCCTTAGTATGTGCATGTGGTTAGAACAAAAAGGAGATGAAATAGAAGCTATCAAACATACCTAAGCCGAAATGAGTGTTCTATGAGCTTGCATGCATGTCTATTTGCTTCTAGCTTGCTTGGTCGAGCTTCCTAGGGCGTTGAGTGTCTTGGTGAGCTTTAGGAGAGGAGCTTAAGCTATGGAACTTTGAGAGTTCAGCCTTGGCCGAAAGAGAGAGGAGATGAGAGCTTGAGAGAAGGTTTGAAAGCACAAAATGAAATTGAAGATGCTTTGAAGATGTTTGAATGCATGTGTCGGCTATAGGCTTGCAAAATTCTGATTTTGTGTCATCTTTTGGAGCATGTTTGAATTGTTTTTTGGCATGCCATTGCAAGGGCCGAGTGTGAGACCCGACCTCGATTTGCGTGCGATACCTCATTTCGTGTGCCCTAGGCTAGAATTGCGTGCCTTGACCTAGGTTTAAGAGTCGTGTTTCATTTTATGTGCCTTGCATTGAATTACGTGGGTTCATTTAGAGTTGCGCGCATTTGATTGAGAAATGTGCATTTGTCTCGTAGTTCGTGCCCTACCTCGTAGTGCGTGCCCTAGATCTAGGTAAGCGTGCCCGCACGCTAATCAAGAGAGCATCTTACACGAAGCACTAAATTATTAATTAATCCTACAAACTCCACTAACCAATATTAAAATGCTAATTCAACGTAGTAGAAGACGAAATTTCACCAAAAGCTAAACTTCTTATTCTTTATTCTTTATTCTTTTGCACATCCCAAACACACAATAAAATAATGCTCAAAACATGACAAAAATTCAGATTGGAGCACTAGCTTGGCCAACCACATGATGCATTTGACAAGAATTTACATAATTCAAAAATCATATCTAGACAAGCCTATGACACAAAGCATAAAAAAATGACCTAAAACCCTACCCAATGCACCACAATCTCAGCCCACTCAATTGCCCATGCTAAGATGATTCAAAATATGCTCTTGAAGACACAAAAATCAGAAAATTTGAAGCCTTAGGCCGACACACTCACAAACACCAACATTTCATTCATTTCATTCTCTCATCCTCTCATTTTCTCTTACCCTATTGGCCTAGGCTGCTTCATCACTCTCCATAGCTTAAGCTCATCATCCTAAGGTTCATCTAGACACTCAAGGCCCTAGGAAGCTCGACCAAGCAAGCTAGAAGCAAAGTGACATGCATGCAAGTACATAGAACACTCATTCGGCCCTAGGTATGTTTGATAGCTTTTATTCCATCTCCCTTTTGTTCTAACCACATGAACATACTAAGGACATGGTAACTCAGCTAGGAATTAAAGAAATCAAGCAATATCTCTTGGCCAAACAAGGAGAGAAGGCCATTTGTGCATCTTCAAGAGTTTTGAGCATCATTTGTTGTCAATAGGCTAAGGTGAGGGTTAATCCTTTTTAAAAGCTTTCAAAAACCACATGCATGCCTTCATATGCCTATTTTTACCTCTGTACTTGTGGTATGTGTGTGTACATGAGCTTTTGTAACCATGCATGGCAAGATATTTAGCTGGAATTTGAAGATAGGTGAAATCGCGAAAATGGCAGATTTCTGACTTGTTAGAACGAAGTGCATTTGGCCTGGTATATGATGTTGAAAATGCATGAAAATTGGTAGGTGACTATTTTTGCCAGTTCTGAGCATTTTTCGTAGAACTAGGCCAAGGCCAATTTTGACTCTAAGGTCTTCAAAATGGCAAAACATCGAAAGGTGTCCAAATCTGGAAAATCTGGGAAAATGGAGCAGGTTTTTGGCAGTTCACTGTTTCTGTAGAACGAACCAGTTTTGACTTAACAAATGATACCTAAAATGCATGAAATTTGGTAGGTTGCTATATTTTTCAGTTATGGACATTTTTTTCAGAAATATACTAAGGCTAAATCTGACCCTAAGGCCCTAAAAAATGACAAGTATTGAAATGTGTACAAATCTGGACAGTTTTGCGTAGTCTCACGGTTTTGGCTATAACTCTTGAATCCGAACTCCAAATGATGCGAGGTCTGTTTCTAGATTTAGTTCACTTAATAAGCTTTAATTTGACATTTTTTTCACTGGAATTAGAGATTATTTTCTTGTCTAAATGATTGCGGGAAAACAGACCATTGCAGTGAGATTTTTATCTAGTAATATGCCTTGAAAATTGTTGTAACTTCTCTTGTGGTATTAAATGCTTGGGATTGTGGCACTTGGATGTTGTGTGGACTGTTTTGGATGATCGAGGGTGTTTTATTTAATCGATGCATGGCTTGGGTTTAATTACGTGACAAAATGAGACTTAATCGCACGTGTAAGCATGAATTGAAACCCTATTAACTATGAAATCTCGCTAAGGGATGATCATATGATTAATGTGTTTAATTGTGTGATTAGTGGGCTGCCTAAGAAATGTTAAGTATACTTGAAATGTGATTCCAATGATTACATATTGATAAGTAGACTTTTCTTGCACCCGGTCCCACGTAGACGTCGTTGCATGTTGTATGACCTTATTATTTGATTACGTGAACCCCAAAATGAGTTATATGACTTGATTTACATGTGTTACATAGCTGCCCATTTAAAATTCATATAACTCCATGTGCCTTACAAGTGAAATTTCGTGTCATAGCATGCCTCGCGTGTTTACTTGTCAATGTGCAGTCTTATGACTGCTCGGAGGCAACCTACTTTGTTGTCCTCCTAATGTGATATATTAAATGTCATAAATGTGCATTGCATACAAGGTTGCAACCTTTCATTCTGGCGTGGTAGCGTTTCACGCACATCGAGTGACATCGGGCTTGCCGGTGCAATCGTGACTACTATTGTCCAATTCCCTCTCTCGCTTGGGGGCTAGACTTCCTCGAAGAGTTGGGTCGTAGGATTTCGGGGTACATCTGGAGTACACCCATTTGGTGTGATAAGTGGATGATTTGAAGTCGGCCGCAACAATTGATACTAGAAATAAACTGAGAGCAAAACTCACCGTATCATTTTCACTATGTGTATAAGTATTCTCGCTTGGTTCCTAGAGGACCTCGGGGAGGAAAGATAGGTAATTGTGTTCTTTTACTTTTATATTACATTATGAACTTACTTGTGATATATGTCATGCTTGCAAAAAGGGTTTCCATAAGTTGAACCGAAAAAAGAGTTTCAAAACTTATTTCTCATTCCCTCTCGCTGAGTTCATAAGGACTCATTCTCTTTTATCATCTCAGGTGAAGAAGATCAAGAACAGGTACTTGAGGTTAACGTGCCTATTGATGACTCCTTGGAGTGATTGCATGCCCTACGTGCCTTACGTGGTTGTGGCTGTTTTGTGAACGATATATTGTTTGAAGATCATCTCTTTTGTTGTTTTTCATTGTTATTGTAAATGACCCCCGTTGTAATTTGGGGTCAAATTTTGGTTTGTACTAATCATAACTAGATAGACACTCTTCTGGTCGTTTTGCTATCGCTACTTTGGTTTAGTGTCTATCACAAGCTTATGAAGTATTAGATAAAGGGATAAGTAAAATGAATCTATCCAATCTTAAGTAGTTACTCACTGGTAAGCTAAGATCAACAGGTACTTTTGTAACAAGGATTGACACATAAACGAGACATAGTTGTTATGCTAGGTGTTAATCAAACGAGACTTGAGATAAATAGTAGACATTTCAATTGGTGATAAATAGTAATCTTAGTTGGAATCAAATTTGAGATTGAAAGTTTTGAGGCGTTTAGGAAATTAGGTCAAACTAAAAAGCCAATTACAGCCGTTATGCTACCGGTTTTCCGGAGAATTTTTGGAGTTCTAGGCTAACGTTAAGTGTTAAACCTTAATGAACGATTAGGTACGTGAAATGATATGAATGTTTAGATCACACCCTAGTCTAACCTCTATAGGTCGGGTTGGGACGTGACACCTTATATTAATGGTATCAGAGCTTAGATTGCTTAAGTCGGGTTTAACTCTCAGACCATGGGTAGAAGCCCTAAGGTTATTGGGATGACTTGTTTATGTGTGTTATTGTGTGACAATATTAATTGTGCCTTCTCTGTTTCTATGTGCTTATGTGGTTAACATGTCTTAACTATTTCGAGAATTGTATGTCTATGTAAAATTGTATGTTGCATACCTTTTGCATTAAATTCTTGTTTTGTCGTATTCCAATAAATTATGCATCATAATCTGTGCCTATAGAGATGCTCATCAAACTAATCCCGGCATGGCTATGTTTAACATGATGGCGAATGCTATGGATCGCGTGTCGCGAGTGATGGAACATCAAGATGCACGTGAAGCAAACAACAACAACAATAACAGGAATGGTGGTAACAATGGGAGAAACAACAGAATGCGGGAGTTCCTTGACTTTTACCAGTCCAAATTCTTCAAGGACGCTGATGATGAAAAGGCAGAGGCTTGGCCATCTGAGATTGAAAGGATTTTTAGACCACTTGATTATACTGATGAAGAAAAGGTTGAGTTTGCTGTGTTTCTGTTGCATGGGGATGCTGAGCATTGGTGGCACATTGTGGAGGCACTTTGGGAAACTGATCATACACCTCGCTTGTGGGGTAATTTCGTTAAGGAATTCAAGGATAAATGCGTACCTGCAGTTTCCAGGCAGAGGCGGATTGAGGAATTCATGCACTTGAACCTGGGTAACATGACGGTGGCCCAGTACGAGGCTCATTTTGACCGACTGTCCCGTTATGCTCTATACATGGTCAGTACTCTTGAGGAGAAAATGTGAAAATTTACGAATGGATTGAGGCTAGAAATCCAGGATCAGCTAGCTTCGTATGACTTCACTACCTATTCTGCTCTCCTTGCTGCTGCTTCCCGAGTTGAGAATAGGAAACTTGATAGAGCCGGTTCAAGCCAACCAAACAAGAAACCATATCAGCCTCCAGGACAACAGAGGAAATTCCAGACTCAGAGTCGCAGTTAGGGACAAAGCCAGAACATACCAGTCAATAACCGTGGCCCGGCTAAAGCACCATCAGCCTCTTCCACCCGCGGATCCACAGGTAGTTCACCTGTTACTCAGTCTATCAACTGTTCTTACTATGACAAGAGGGGATACACCGAGGCCTAGTACTAGAAGAAGTCAGGACGATGTGTGCAATGTGGTAGTGATCAGCATCAGATCAAGGATTGCCCTAAATGACAAGGAGGACAAAATCAGATTAAACCAGCTGGTAGAGGCAAGACGTCAGTTCCTAGAGTTCAGGCCCGAGGTTATGCTATTGAGTGCGATGAGCTTCCTGAGGAAACTGCTGTTGTTGAAGGTACATTCTTGATACTGAATCAACTTGTTAGGGTGCTAATTGATCCAGGTGCTACTCATTCGTTTATTACTCCCTTATGTGTGCAACATGTGAAATTACAAGTTGTATGTTTTCCTTACGAAGTAGAAGTTGGTACTCCGATGGGTTCTGAACTTGTTACTCGCTCAGCTTGTAAAGCATGTAAAATCCAAATTAAGGATAGGTAATTCTCAACTAATCTTATAGTGTTACCCTTTCGAGACTATGAAGTCATCTTAGGGATGGACTAGTTGGCAAAGCATCATGCCCAACTAGATTGCCGGGCGAAGATTGTGACATTCCAGATACTTGGTCAAACAATATTGGATGTAATGGGTCAAAGAGACTTCACCGGGAGTTCTATCATTTCATCTACGAAAGCAGTGAAGTCTTTGAGAAAAAGGGTGTAGTGGATACTTAGCTTACCTCATCAACAAGCCATCGGACAAAACTAAGTTGGAGGAGATACTAGTGATTAAAGATTATGCGGATGTGTTTCCAGAAGAATTGCCCGGTTTACCCCCGGACCGGGAGATCGAGTTCATAATAGAATTACTGCCTGGCACCCAGCCGATATCTAAAGCTCCCTATCGTATGGCACAAGCCGAGCTACAAGAATTGAAGGACCAATTGCAAGGATTGTTGAAGAAGGGGTTCATTCAACCAAGTTCTTCTCCGTGGGGTGCACCAGTCTTATTTGTAAATAAGAAAGACGGAACGTTGAGGCTATGCATCGATTATCGAGGATTGAACCAAGTGACCGTCAAGAATAAATACCCACTTCCACTGATCGACGAGTTGTTTGATCAACTTCAAGGAGCTAAAGTGTATTCAAAACTCGACTTGAGACAAGGGTACTACCATTTGCGGATCAAAAAAGAGGATATGCCTAAAAAGGCTTTCAGGACGAGATATGGGCATTATGAATTTGTGGTGATGCCATTTGGGCTAACTAATGCCCCTGCAGCTTTTATGGACTTGATGCACAGGGAGTTTCAACCCTACTTGGACCAATTTGTGGTGATCTTTATTGATGATATTTTGGTATACTCGAAATTCGAGGTTGAGCATGAACAACATCTACGATTGGTATTGCAGAAACTTCAAGAGCATCAATTGTATGCGAAGTTTAGCAAATGCAAATTTTGGTTGCGACATATTGCATTCTTGGGGCACATTATATCTCAAGAGGGAATAGTGGTGGACCCATCAAAGATAGAAGCGGTGATGTCTTGGAAAAAGCCAGAAAATGTTACGAAAGTTCGGAGTTTTCTCGGTCTAGCCGACTATTATCGGAGGTTCGTAAAGGATTTCTCAAAGATTGCAGGACCGCTTATAAAGCTCACTCAAAAGAAAACAAAGTTCGTGTGGGATGACAAGTGTAAGAACAGCTTTCAAGAACTGAAGAAAAGATTGACTACCGCACCTGTTCTTGCATTGCTTGAAGGGAGTCAAGGCTTTGTAATCTATAGCGATGCTTCCAAAGAAGGACTGGGGTGTGTGTTGATGCAAAATGGTAGAGTGATTGCGTATGCCTCTAGGAAGCCCAAGCCGTATGAATTGAATTACCCGACGCATGATTTGGAGTTAGCGGCTATTGTGTTTGCACTCAAGAAATAGAGGCACTATTTGTGGGGTAACAAGTTTGAGGTGTTTACTGATCACAAGAGCTTGAAGTACTTGTTCTCACAAAAAGAGTTGAACATGAGGCAAAGGCGGTGGATGGAGCTTTTGGATGATTATAACTGCACAATCAATTATGTGCCCAGTAAAGCAAATGTAGTTGCAGATGCCTTAAGTCGGAAAGCGAGCATGGCAAAACTGAAAGTTAAGGTGCAGGAGTTGTTAGAGGAAGCATTTTCGTGGAATCCACAATTGACTCAAAAAGGGTTATTATTTGTCACTACACAAATTCAATCGACCTTGTTGTCTGAATTACGAGAGGCTCAACAGAAGGACCAACAGTTTCAGAAGATTAAAGAAAGCAACATAGATTTCAAGTTTCATGGTGATGGTATTTGGAGGTTCAGGAATCGAATTTGTGTTCCTAATGATCCAGAGTTGAAAAAGAAGATTCTTGAAGAAGCCCATAACTCAAGATACACTATTCACCCCGGTGGAACAAAGATGTATCAGGATTTGAAGCAATATTATTGGTGGAATAACATGAAGAGGGAGATCGCGGAGTTTATGGCACGATGTTTGACTTGCCAGAGAGTCAAAGCAGAACATCAACGACCGGCAGGTTTACTTCAACTGTTGGAAATTCCCCAATAGAAATGAGAACATATAACTATGGACTTTGTCATGGACCTTCCCAGGTCACAAAAGGGTCATGACGCCGTTTGGGTCATAGTGGATAGATTGACTAAGTCAGCGTACTTCTTATCGATGAACAAGGAGGATAGTCCTGAGAAACTGGGAGATATGTATGTGGCGGATATTATAAGGTTGCACGGGATGCCTGTGAGTATTGTGTCGGATAGGGATCCTTGTTTTACTTCCCGATTTTGGAAGAGATTGCAAGAAGCTTTGGGAACGAAGTTGAGTTTCAGTACAGCTTATCACCCTCAAACTGATGGACAATCTGAGAGAACTATTCAGATTTTGGAGGATATGCTGAGGGCATGTGTTCTAGACTTCGGAAAAGGTTGGGAAAAATATCTGCCCTTAGCGGAGTTCACTTATAATAACAGCTATCAGGCCACTATTGGAATGGCCCCATGTGAGGCAACGTATGGACGTAAGTGTCGATCCCCAATTTACTGGGATGAGGTAGGTGAGACGAAGACTTTTGACCCGACCCTTCTACCTGAACTCATGAAGACTGTTGATAATGTCCACCTCGTCAGGAAACGGATGCTTACCGCCCAAAGCGGGCAGAAAAGTTATGCAGACCGACGAAGATGGAGTCTAGAGTTTGAGGTCAGCGACAAGGTGTTCTTGAAGATATCACCTCGGAAGGGACTGATTAAACATGGCAAGGGTGGAAAGTTGAGCCCAAGGTTTATAGGACCATTTGGGATAATTGAAAAGTTTGGTAAATTGGCGTATCATCTGGAACTACCCCAAAACCTCTCCAATATTCATGATGTCTTTCATGTTTCAATGCTACGGAAGTATCATCCTGATCCATCGCATATCTTGAAGCCTGAGCCGTTGCAGCTTCAGGACAAATTGTCTTATGAAGAGAAGCCCATCCGGATTCTAGACCAACAAGATCGGGAGTTGCGCAACAAATCTATATTGATGGTGAAAATGTTGTGGGATCACCATAGAGTTGAAGAAGCAACGTGGAAAAGGCGAGACCAGATGGAGCAACAGTATCCGGCATTATTTCAAAGGTAAAAATTGAATTTCGGGATGAAATTCTTTTAAGGAGGGGAAGATGTGAGGCCTGACCTCGATTTGCGGGCGATACCTCGTTTCGTGTGCCCTAGCCAAGAATTGTGTGCCTTGACCTAGGTTTAACAGTCGTGTCTCGTTTTATGTGTCTTGCATTGAATTACGAGTGTTCATTTAGAGTTGCGCGCATTTGCTTGGGAAACGTCCATTTGTCTCGTAGTTCATGCCTTACCTCGTAGTACGTGCCCTAGACCTAGGTAAGCGTGCCCGCATGCTAATCAAGAGAGTATCTTAAACAAAGCACTAGATTATTAATTAATCCTACAAACTCCACTAACTAATATTAAAATGCTAATTCAACTCAATAGAAGACGAAATTTCACCAAAAGCTAAACATTCTTATTCTTTATTCTTTATTCTTTTGCACATCCCAAACACACAATAAAATAATGCTCAAAACATGACAAAAAATTCAGATTGGAACACTAGCTTGGCCGACCACATGATGCATTTGACAAGAATTTACATAATTCAAAAATCATACCTAGACAAGCCTATGACACAAAGCATAAAAAAATGACCTAAAACCCTACCCAATGCACCACAATCTCGGCCTACTCAATTGCCCATGCTAAGATGATTCAAAATATGCTCTTGAAGACACAAAAATCAAAAATTTTGAAGCCTTAGGCCGACACACTCACAAACACCAACATTTCATTCATTTCATTCTCTCATCCTCTCATTTTCTCTCACCCTCTCGGCCTAGGCTGCTTCATCACTCTCCATAGCTTAAGCTCATCATCCTAAGGTTCATCTAGACACTCAAGGCCCTAGGAAGCTCGACCAAGCAAGCTAGAAGCAAAGAGACATGCATGCAAGCACATAGAACACTCATTCGGCCCTAGGTATGTTTGATAGCTTTTCTTCCATCTCCCTTTTGTTCTAACCACATGCACATACTAAGGACATGGTAACTCAGCTAAGAATTAAAGAAATCAAGCAATATCTCTTGGCCAAACAAGGAGAGAAGGCCATTTGTGCATCTTCAAGAGTTTTGAGCATCATTTGTTGTCAATAGGTTAAGGTGAGGGTTAATCCTTTTTAAAAGCTTTCAAAAACCACATGCATGCCTTCATATGCCTATTTTTACCTCTGTACTTGTGGTATGTGTGTGTACATGAGCGTTTGTAACCATGCATGGCAAGATATTTAGCTGGAATTTGAAGATAGGTGAAATTGCAAAAATGGCAGATTTCTGACTTGTTAGAACGAAGTGCATTTGGCCTGGTATATGATGTGGAAAATGCATTAAAATTGGTAGGTGACTATTTTTTCCAGTTCTGAACATTTTTCATAGAAATAGGCCAAGGCCAATTTTGAGTCTAAAGTCTTCAAAATGGCAAAACATCGAAAGGTGTCCAAATCTGGAAAATCTGGGAAAATGAAGCAGATTTTTGGCAGTTCACTGTCCTTGTAGAACGAACCAGTTTTGACTTAACAAATGATACCTAAAATGCATGAAATTTTGGTAGATTGCCATATTTTTCAGTTCTGGACATTTTTGTCAGAAATAGACTAAGGCTAAATCTGACCCTAAGGCCCTCAACAATGACAAGTATTGAAATGTGTACAAATCTGGACAGTTTTGCGTAGTCTCACGGTTTTGGCTATAACTCTTGAATCCGAACTCCAAATGATGCGACGTTTGTTTCTGGATTTTGTTCACTTAATAATCTTTAATTTGACATTTTGTTCACTGGAATTGGAGATTATTTGCTTATCTAAATGATTGCGGGAAAACAGACCATTGCAGTGAGACTTTTATCTAGTAATATACCTTGAAAATTGTTGTAACTTCTCTTGTGGTATTAAATGCTTGGGATTGTGGTACTTGGATGTTGTGTGGACTGTTTTAGATGATCGAGGATGTTTTATTTAATCGATGCATGGCTTGGGTTTAATTACGTGACAAAATGAGACTTAATCGCACGTGTAAGCATGAATTGAAACCCTATTGACTATGAAATCTCACTAAGGGATGATCATATGATTAATGTGTTTTATTGTGTGATTAGTGGGCTGCCTAGGAAATGTTAAGTATACTTGAAATGTGATTCCAATGATTACATATTGATAAGTAGACTTTTCTTGCACCCGGTCCCACGTAGACGTCGTTACATGTTGTATGACCTTATTATTTGATTACATGAACCCCAAAATGAGTTATATGACTTGATTTACATGTGTTACATGGCTGCCCGTTTAATATTCATATAACTCCATGTGCCTTACAAGTGAAATCTCCTGTCATAGCATGCCTCGCGTATTTACTTGTCAATGTGCAATCTTATGACTGCTCGGAGGCAACCAACTTTGTTGTCCTCCTAATGTGATATATTAAATGTCATAAATCTGCATTGCATATAAGGTTGCAACCTTTCATTCTGGCATGGTAGGGTTTCACGCATACCAGGCGGCATCAGGCTTGCCGGTGCAACCGTGACTACCATTGTCCAATTCTCTCTCTCTCGCTTGGGGGCTAGACTTCCTCGGAGAGTTGGGTCGTAGGATTTCGGGGTACATCCAGAGTACACCCATTTGGCGTGATAAGTGGATGATTTGAAGTCGGCTGCAACAACTAATACTGGAAATAAACTGAGAGCAAAATCTCACCGAATCCTTTTCACTATGTGTATAAGTACTCCCACTTGGTTCCTAAAGGACCTCGGGGAGGAAAGATGGGTCTTTGTGTTCTTTTACTTTTATATTACATTATGAACTTACTTGTGATATATGTCATGCTTGCAAAAAGGGTTTTCATAAGTTGAACCGGAAAAAGAGTTTTAAAACTTATTTCTCGTTCCCCCTAGCTGAGTTCATAAGGACTCACCCTCTTTTATCATCTCAGGTGAAGAAGATCAGGAACAGGTACCTGAGATTAACGTGCCTATTGATGACTTCTTGGAGTGATTGCATGCCCTATGTGCCTTACGTGGTTGTGACTGTTTTGTGAACGATATGTTGTTTGAAGATCATCTCTTTTGTTGTTTGTCATTGCTATTGTAAATGACCCCCGTTGTAATTTGGGGTCAAATTTTGGTTTGTACTGATCATAACTAGATAGACACTCTTCTGGTCATTTTGCTATCGCTACTTTGGTTTAGTGTCTATCACAGCCTTATAAAGTATTAGGTAAAGGGATAAGTAAAATGAATCTATCCAATCTTAAGCAGGTACTCACTGGTAAGCTAAGATCAACAGGTACTTTTGTAACAAGGATCGACACATAATCGAGGCATAGTTGCTATGCTAGGTGTTAATCAAACGAGACTTGAGATAAATAGTAGACATTTCAATTGGTGATAAATAGTAATCTTAGTTGGAATCAAATTTGAGATTGAAAGTTTTGAGGCGTTTAGGAAATTAGGTTAAACTAAAGAGCCAATTACAGCCTTTATGCTGCCGATTTTTCAGAGAATTTTTGGAGTTCTAGGCTAATGTTAAGTGTTAAACCTTAATGAACGATTAGGTATGTGAAATGATATGAATGTTTAGATCACACCCTAGTCTAACCTCTATAGGTCGGGTTGGGGCGTGACATCGAGAATGTGGAGCATGGTGTTTATAAAATAATGCTTTGGTTTCATTTTTTTTTGCATTGTGTCATAACTTGTCTAAGTTTGATTTTGAAATTGCAAAGCATGCACAAAACTCTTCACATGGTCGGCCAAGCCTTGCTCAAATCTGAATTTTTTTGTCTTGGTTGAGGCTTATTTTATTGCATGTGCTTGGAATATGCAAAAGAATTAAGAATAAAGAATAAGAATGTTTAGCTTTTGGTGAAGTTTTGTCCTCTAGTGCATTGACTTAGCATTTTAATATTAGTTAGTAGAGTTTGTAGGATTATTGTAGTCTAGTGTTTCGTGTAGGATGTTTCCTTGATGAGCATGTAGGCACGTTTTCCTAGGTCTATGCACGCACTACGAGGTAGGGCACAAACTACAAGACAAATACACGTGTTTCAAGTAAATGCACGCAACCCTAAATGAATGCACGTAATTCGATAAAAGGCACATAAAATAAGACACGACTCTTAAACCTAGGTCAAGACACGCAATTCTAGGTTATGGCACACGAAACGAGATATTGCACGAAAATCAAGGTCGAGCCTCACATCCTTCCCTCCTTAAAAGAATTTCATCCCGAAATTCAATATTACCTTTGAAATAATGCTGGATACTGTTGCTCCATCTGGTCTCGCCTTTCCCATGTTGCTTCTTCAACTCCATGGTGATCCCACAGCACCTTCACCATCGGTATAGATTTGTTGTGCAACTCCCGATCTTGCTGGTCTAGGATCCGAATGGGCTTCTCTTCATAAGACAAGTTCTCCCGAAGCTACAACAGCTCTGGCTCCAAGATATGCGATGGATCAGGGTGATACTTCCGTAGCATTGAAACATGAAAGACGTCGTGAATATTGGAAAGGTTTTGGGGTAGTTCTAGATGATATGCCAATTTTCCAACCTTCTCAATTATCTCAAATGGTCCTACAAACCTCGGGCTCAACTTCCCACCCTTGCCATGTTTAATCAGTCCCCTCCGAGGTGATATCTTCAAGAACACCTTGTCGCCGACCTCAAACTCTAGATTCCGTCTCCGTCGGTCAGCGTAACTTTTCTGCCTGCTTTGGGCGGTAAGCATCCTTTTCCGGATGAGGTAGACATTATCAACAATCTTCATAAGTTCAGGTAGAAGGGTCGGGTCAAAAGTTTTCGTCTCACATACTTCATCCCAATAAATTGGGGATCGACACTTACGTCCATACAATGCCTCAATGGGGCCATCCCGATAGTGGTCTGATAATTGTTATTATAAGCGAACTCCGCTAGAGGCAGATATTTTTCCCAACCTTTTCCGAAGTCTAGAACACACGCCCTCAGCATATCCTCCAGAATCTGAATAGTTCTCTCAGATTGTCCATCAGTCTGTGGGTGATAAGTCGTGCTGAAACTCAACTTCGTTCCCAAAGCTTCTTGCAATCTCTTCCAAAATCGGGAAATAAAATGAGGATCCCTATCTGATACAATACTCACAGGCATCCCGTAAAACCTTACAATATCCGCCACATACATATCTCCCAGTTTCTCAGGACTATCCTCCTTGTTCATCGGTAAGAAGTGTGCTAACTTAGTCAATCTATCCACTATGACCCAAACGACATCATGACCCTTTTGTGATTTTGGCAAATCCATGACAAAATCCATAGTTATGTGTTCCCATTTCCATTGAGGAATTTCCAACGGCTGAAGTAAACCTGCTGGTCGTTGATGTTCTACTTTGACTCTCTGGCAAGTCAAACACCGTGCCACAAATTCCGCGATCTCCCTCTTCATGTTATTCCACCAATAGTGTTGCTTCAAATCCCAGTACATCTTTGTTCCGCCGGGGTGAATAGTGTATCTTGAATTATGGGCTTCTTCAATAATTTTCTTTTTCAGCTCTGGCTCATTAGGAACAAAAATTCAATTCCTGAACCTCCAAATACCATCATTATGAAACTTGAAATCTGTGTTGCTTTCTTTAATCTTCTGAAACTGTTGGTCCTTCTGTTGAGCCTCTCGTAATTCAGACAACAAGGTCGACTGAACTTGTGTAGTGGCAAAAAGTATCCCTTTTTGAGTCAATTGTGGATTCCACAAAAATGCTTCCTCTAACAAGTCCTACACCTTAACTTCCAGTTTTGCCATGCTCGCTTTCCGACTTAAGACATCTGCAACTACATTTGCTTTACCGGGCACATAATTGATTGTGCAGTTATAATCATCCAAAAGCTCCATCCACCGTCTTTGCCTCATGTTCCACTCTTTTTGTGAGAACAAGTACTTCAAGCTCTTGTGATCAGTAAACACCTCAAACTTGTTACCCCACAGATAGTGTCTCTATTTCTTGAGTGCAAACACAATAGCTGCTAACTCCAAATCATGCGTCGGGTAATTCAATTCATACGGTTTCGGTTTCCTAGAGGCATACGCAATCACTCTACCATTTTGCATCAACACACAACCCAATCCTTCCTTCGAAGCATCGCTATAGATTACAAAACCTTGACTCCCTTCAGGCAATGCAAGAACAGGTGCGGTAGTCAATCTTTTCTTCAATTCTTGTAGCTCGGCTAGTGCCATATGATAGGGAGCTTTAGATATCGGCTGGGTACCAGGCAGTAATTCTATTACAAACTCAATTTCCCGATCTGGGGGTAAACCGGGCAATTCTTCTGGAAACACATCCGCATAATCTTTAATCACTGGCATTTCCTCCAACTTAGCTTTGTTCGATGGCTTGTTGATGAGGTAAGCTAAGTATCCACTACACCCTTTTCTCAAAGACTTCACTGCTTTCGTAGATGAAATGATGGAACTCCCGGTGAAGTCTCTTCGACCTAATGCCTCCAATATTGGTTGACCAGGTATCTGGAATGTTACAATCTTCATCCGACAATCTAGTTGGGCATGATGCTTTGCCAACCAGTCCATCCCTAAGATGACTTCATAGTCTCGAAAGGGTAACACTATAAGATTGGCTGAGAATTCCCTATCCTTAATTTGGATTTTACATGCTTTACAAGCTGAGCTAGTAACAAGTTTAGAACCCATCGGAGTACCAACTTCTACTTCGTAAGGCAAACATAAAACTCGTAATTTCACACGTTGCACACATAAGGGAGTAATAAACGAATGAGTAGTACTTGGATCAATTAGCACCCTAACAGGTTGATTCAGTATCAAGAATGTACCTTCAACAACAGCAGTCTCCTCAGGAAGCTCCTCGCACTCAATAGCATAAGCTTGGGCCTAAACTCTAGGAACTGGAGTCTTGCCTCTACCAGCTGGTTTGATCTGATTTTGTCCCCCTTGCCATTTAGGACAATCTTTAACCTGGTGTTAATCGTTGCCACACCCAATACATCATCCCGATTTCCTCCAACACTGGGCCTCGGTGTGACCCTTCCTGTTACAGTAAGAACAGGTGACAGTCTGAGTAGCAGGTGAACTACCTATGGATCCACGAGTGGAAGAGGCTGATGGTGCTTTAGTAGGGCCATGGTTATTGACTGGTCTGTTCTGGCTCTGGCCCTGACTGCGACTCTGAGTCTTGAATTTCCTCTGTTGTCCTGGAGGCTAATATGGTTTCTTGTTCGGCTGACTTGAACCGGCTCTATCAAGTTTTCTTTTCTCAACACGGGAGGCAGCAGCAAGGAGAGCAGAATAGGTAGTAAAGTCATGCGAAGCCAACTGATCCTGGATTTCTGGCCTCAACCCATTCATAAATTTTCACATATTCACCTCAGGGGTACTGACCATGTATTGAGCATAATGGGACAGTCGGTCAAAATGAGCCTCATACTAGGCCACCGTCATGTTACCCTGGTTCAAGTTCATGAATTCTTCAATTCGCCTCTGCTTGGAAACTGTAGGTACGTATTTCTCCTTGAATGCCTTAACGAAATTACCCCACAAGTGAGGTGTATGATCAGTTTCCCAAAGTGCCTCCACAGTGTGCCTCCAATGCTCAGTATCCCCGTGCAATAGAAACACAACAAACTCAATCTTTTCTTCATCAGTATAATCAAGTGGCCTGAAAATCCTTTCAATCTCAGATAGCCAAGCCTCTGCCTTTTCATCATCAGCTTCCCTGTGGAATTTGGACGGGGCGAAAGTCAAAGAACTCTCGCATTCTGCTATTTCTCCTATTGTTACCACCATTCCTGTTGTTTTTGTTGTTGTTTGCTTCACGTGCATCTTGACCTTCCATCACTCGCAACACACAATCCATAGCATTCGCCATCATGTTAAACATGGCCATGCCGGGGTTAGTTTGATGAGCATCTCCGGCTTCTTGAGGCTCATCGCTCATATTGGTATTACGGGTACTAGGGCCAACCATCTATAGGCACATATTATTATGCACAATTTATTGGAATACGACAAGACAAGAATTTAATGTATAGGGTATGCAACATATAATTTTACATAGACATACAATTCTCGAAACAATTAAGACATGTTAATCACATAAGCACATAGAAACAGAGAAGGCACAACTGATATTGTCACACATTAACACATAAACAAGTCATCCCAATAACCTTAGGGCTTCTACCCATGGTCCGAGAGTTAAACCCGGCTTAAGCAATCTAAGCTCTGATACCATTAATATAAGGTGTCATGCCCCAACCCGACCTATAGAGGTTAGACTAGGGTGTGATCTAAACATTCATATCACGTCACGTAATTAATTATTCATTAAGGTTTAACGCTTAACGTTAGCCTAGAACTCCAAAAATTTCTCCGGAAAACTGGCAGCATAACGGCTGTAATTGGCTCTTTAGTTTGACCTAATTTCCTAAATGCCTCAAAACTTTCAATTTCAAATTTGATTCCAACTAAGATTACTATTTATCACCAATTGAAATGTCTACTATTTTTCTCATGTCTCGTTTATGTGTCAATCCTTGTTACAAAGTACCTGTTGATCTTAGCTTAAAATGTGTACCTGCTTAAGATTGGATAGATTTATTTTACTTAACCCTTTACCTAATGCTTCATAAGTCTGTGATAGATACTAAACCAAAGTAGCGATAGCAAGATAACCAGAAGAGTGTGTATCTAGTTATGATCAATACTAACCAAAAATTAGAACCCAAATTACAACGGGGGTCATTTACAATACAACAACAAGCAACATAAGAAATATTCTTCAAGCAACATATCGTTCACAAAATGGCCACAGTCAAGTAAGGCATGTAGAGCAAGCAATCATTCCAAGGAGTCATCAATAGGCACGTTATTCTCGGGTACCTATTCCTGGTCTTCTTCACCTGTGATGATAAAAGAGGGTAAGTCCTTATGAACTCAGCGAGGGGGAACGAGAAATACGTTTTGAAACTCTTTTCCGGTTAAACTTATGAAAAACCCTTTTTGAAAACATGTCACGTATTACAAGTAATAAGGTACGCAAAGTATAGAAATCAAATTGAGCAACAGATACAATTACCAATCATTTCAAGGATACGACGAGCATTTTCTCTCAATATCAATTTTGATACGATTGTTGCGGCCGACTTCAATAATCCACTTATCGCTCCCATTTGGCTGTACCCCGAAAACCTATGACCCAACTCTCCGATGGTGGAATGCCAAGCGAGAGAGGGAATTGGACCATGGCAGTCACGGTAGCACCGGCAAGTCCGATGCCGCCCGGCGTGTGTGAAATGCTACCATGCCACAATGAAAGGTTGTAACCTTGTATGCAATGCAAATTTATAACATTTAACATATCACATTAGGAGGACAACAAAGTAGGTCACCTCCGAGCAGTTATAAGATCGCACGTTGACAAGTAAACACACGAGGCATGTTTGACATGTAATTTCACTTGTAAAACACATGGAGTTATATGAATATTAAACGAGCAGCCATGTAACACATGTAAATCAAGTCATATAACTCAATTCGGAGTTCACGTAATCAAGTAATAAGGTTATACAAGCATACGACGACGTTTACATGAGACCGGGTGCAAGAAAAGTCTACTTATCAACATGTAATTGTCGGAACCACATTTAGGGCTATAAAGAAAACTACAGGCAGCCCACTAATCACATAATTAGACACGATAACCATAGGATCAATACTTAGCGAGTTTTCATAGTCACTAGGGTTTCAATTCATGCTTACATGTGCGATTAAGCCACGAGTTGACAAGTAATTAAACTAAAGACATGCATTGATTAATTAAAACATCCTCAAGCATCTAAAATAGTCCACACAACATCCAAGTGCCACAATCCCAAGCATTCACTACCACAAGAGAAGTTACAACATTTTTCAAAGCATATCACTAGATAAAAACCTCAGTGCAATGGTCTGTTTTCCCACAATCAATTAGACAAGCAAACAATCTCCAATTCCACTGAGAAAAATTTCAAATTAAAGCTTATTAAGTGAACTAAATCCAGAAACAAACCTCGCATCATTTGGAGTTCGGATTCAAGAGTTATAGCCAAAACCGTGAGACTACGCAAAACTGTCCAGATTTGTACACATTTAAATACTTGTCATTTTTTAGGGCTTTAGGGTCAGATTTAGCCTTAGTCTATTTCTGACCAAAATGTCCAGAACTGAAAAATATAGCATCCTACCAAATTTAATTCATTTTGGATATCCTTTACTAGATCAAAACTGTTTCGTTCTACGAGGACAGTGAACTGCCAAAAACCTGCTCCATTTTCCCAGATTTTCCAAATTTAGACACCTTTCGATGTTTTATCATTTTGGAGACCTTAGAGTCAAAATTGGCCTTGGCCTATTTCTATGAAAAATTCTCAGAACTGGAAAAAATAGTTACCTACCAATTTTCATGAATTTTCAATATCATCTACCTGGCCAAATTTACTTCGCTCTAACAAGTCAGAAATCTGCCATTTTCGCGTTTTCACCTAGCTTCAAATTCTAGCTAAATATCTTGCCATGCATGGTTACAAAAGCTCATGTACAAACATATACCACAAGTACAGAGGTAAAAATAGACATATGAAGGCATGCATGTGGATTTCGAAAGCTTTTTAAAAGGATTAACCTTCACCTTGGCCTATTGACAACAAATGATGCTCAAAACTCTTGAAGATGCACAAATGGTCTTCTCTCCTTGTTTGGCTGAGGGATAATGCTTGATTTCCTTAATTCCTAGCTGAGTTACCATGTCCTTAGTATGTGCATGTGGTTAGAACAAAAGGGAGATGAAATAGAAGCTATCAAACATACCTAAGCCGAAATGAGTGTTCTATGAGCTTGCATGCATGTCTCTTTGCTTCTAGCTTGATTGGTCGAGCTTCCTAGGGCCTTGAGTGTCTTGGTGAGCTTTAGGAGAGGAGCTTAAGCTATGGAACTTTGAGAGTGCAGCCTTGGCCAAAAGAAAGAGGAGATGAGAGCTTGAGAGAAGGTTTGAAAGCACAAAATGAAATTGAAGATGCTTTGAAGATGTTTGAATGCATGTGTCGGCTATAGGCTTGCAAAATTCTGATTTTGTGTCATCTTTTGGAGCATGTTTGAATTGTTTTTTGGCATGCCATTGCAAGGGCCGAGAATGTGGAGCATGGTGTTTATAAAATAATGCTTTGGTTTGATTTTTTTTTTTTTTTTGCATTGTGTCATAACTTGTCTAAGTTTGATTTTGAAATTGCAAAGCATGCACAAAACTCTTCACATGGTCTGCCAAAGCTTGCTCAAGTCTGAATTTTTTGTCTTGGTTGAGGCTTATTTTATTGCATGTGCTTGGAATATGCAAAAGAATTAAGAATAACGAATAAGAATGTTTCGCTTTTGGTGAAGTTTTGTCCTCTAGTGCATTGACTTAGCATTTTAATATTAGTTAGTGAAGTTTGTAGGATTATTCTAGTCTAGTGTTTCGTGTAGGATGTTTCCTTGATTAGTGTGTAGGCACGTTTTCCTAGGTCTAGGCACGCACTACGAGGTAGGGCACAAACTACGAGACAAATGCACGTTTTTCAAGTAAATGCACGCAACCCTAAATGAATGCATGTAATTCGATGCAAGGCATACAAAACGAGACACGACTTTTAAACCTAGGTCAAGGCACACAATTCTAGGTTAGAGCACATGAAACGAGGTATCATACACAAATCGATGTCGGGCCTCACATAACTCCTCACGGATCAAAAGTTATGAGCACCGGAGCGACAGATAGCTGGTCATAAGCCCCACGCCCTCTGTTTGCGGGCCCAGCCTCTATATGAAGAGAAGTTGTCTTGCCTAAGGTACCGTGGGATTCGGTAATAGAAATGTGATGGATTAGGTTGTCGTCCTTTTCGCGGCTCACGAGGTACGATCCGGGACGGAAAAATAGTGCAAAAGAAGAAAAGTATCCCAAAACTAATGAAAACATTTGATTTTGGGCTTCTAAAATAGGCGCAGCCAAGCAGGCTTGGTACCCTTGTCGTAGAGCTCTCAGAGAGTTTTCCAACGGTATGTTGTGCGCCGCATAATTCCTTACGGATCAAAAGTTATAGGCACCGGAGCGACGGATACCTAGTCACGAGCCCCACGCCCTCGGTTTGCGGGCCCAACCTCTACGTGAAGTGAAGTTGTCTTGCCCAAGCTGCCATGGGATTCGATAATAGAAATGTGATAGATTAGGTTGTCGTCCTTTTCGCGGCTCACGACGTACGATCCGGGACGAAAAAATAGCGCAAAAGAAGAAAAGTGTAGTGAAACTTATTAAAACGTACGATTTTGGGTACCAAAAATAGGAGCAGCCGGGTAGGATTGCTCCCCCGTCGTACAACTCTCGGGGCACTTTCCAACGGTATATTGTGCACCGTGTAACTCCTTACGGATCAAAAGTTATAGGCACCGGAGCGATGGATACCTGGTCACGAGCCCCACGCCCTCGGTTTGAAGGCCCAGGCTCTACGTGAAGTGAAGTTGTCTTGCCCAAGGTGCCGTGTGATTCGGTAATAGAAATGTGATAGATTAGGTTGTCGTCTTTTTCGCGGCTCACGACGTACGATCCGAGACAGAAAAACGGCGCAAAAGAATAAAAGTGTCCCAAAACTTACGAAAACGTTCGATTTTGGGCTCGAAAAACAGGCGCAGTCGAACAAACTTGGTACCCCCGTCGTAGAGCTCTCAGAGAGCTTTCCAACGGTATGCTATGCACCACGTAACTCCTTACGGATCAAAAGTTATGAGTACCGGAGCGACGGATACCTGGTCACAAGCCCCACGCCCTCTGTTTGCGCGCCCAGCCTCTACGTGAAGTGAAATTTTCTTGCCCAAGGTTCCGTGGGATTCAACAATAGAAATGTGATGGATTAGGTTGTCGTCTTTTTTGTGGCTCAAGATGTACGATCCAGGACGGAAAAACTGCGCAAAAGAAGAAAAGTATCCCGAAACTGATGATACATTCAATTTTTGGCTTGAAAAACAGGCGCAGCGCAGCAAACTTGGTACCCCCATCGTAGAGCTCTCGGAGAGCTTTCCAACGGTATGCTGTGCACCGCGTAACTCCTTACGGATCAAAAGTTATATGCAACAGAGCGACGGATACCTGGTCGCAAGCCCCACGTCCTCAGTTTGCGGGCCCAGCCTCTACGTGAAGTGAAGTTGTCTTGCCCAAGGTTCCATGGGATTCGATAACATAAATGTTATAGATTAGGTTGTCGTCCTTTTCGTGGCTCACGACGTACGATCCGGGACGGAAAAATATCACAAAAGAAGAAAAGTGTAGCGAAACTTATGAAAACGTTCAATTGTGGGCTCCAAAAATCGGCGCAGCCGAGCAGCCTTGCTGTCCCCGTAGTAGAGCTCTCGGAGAACTTTTTAACGGTATGCTGTGCACCGCATAACTCCTTACGGATCAAAAGTTATAGGCACCGGAGTGACGAATGCCTGGTCACAAGCCCCACGCCCTCGGTTTGAGGGCCCAGCCTCTACGTGAAGTGAAGTTGTCTTGCCCAAGGTGCCATGTGATTCGGTAATAGAAATGTGATAGATTAGGTTATCAACCTTTTCGTGGCTCACGACGTACGATCCCGGATGAAAAAACTGCGCAAAAGAAGATAAGTGTCCCGAAACTGATGAAAATGTTCAATTTTGGGCTACGAAAATAGGCGATGTCGAGCAGGCTAGGTGCCCCCATCATAGAGCTCTTGGAGAGCTTTCTAACGGTATGCGTTGCGCCGCATAACTCCTTACGGAGCAAAAGTTATGGGCACCGGAGTGACAGATACCTGGTCACAAGCCCCACGCCCTTTGTTTGCGGGCCTAGCCTCTATGAGAAGTGAAGTTGTCTTGCCCAAGGTGCCGTGTGATTTAGTAATAGAAATGTGATGGAATAGGATGTTGCCCTTTTCGCGGCTCACGACATACGATCCAGGATGGAAAACTAGCGTAAAAGAAGAAAAGTGTTCCGAAACTTATGAAAATGTTCAATTTTGGGCTCCGAAAACAGGCGCAACCTAGCAGGCTAGGTGCCCCCGTTGTAGAGCTCTCAGTGAGCTTTCCAACGGTATGCTGTGCGCCACTTAACTCCTTACAGATCAAAAGTTATGGGCATGGGAGTAATGGATACCTGGTCACAAGCCCACGCCTACTGTTTGCGGGCCCAGCCTCTACGTGAAGTGAAGTTGTCTTGCGTAAGGTACCGTGAAATTTGGTAATAGAAAAGTGATGGATTAGGTTGTCATCCTTTTAGTGGCTCATGATGTGCGATACGAGACGAAAAAACACCGCAAAAGAAGAAAAGTATCCCGAATCTGATGAAAATGTTCGATTTTGTGCTCTGAAAATAGGCGCAGCCGAGTATGCTTGGTGCCCCCATCGTAGTGCTCTCGGAGAACTTTTCAATGGTATGTTGTGCGTCGCGTAACTCCTTACGAATCAAGTGAAGTTGTCTTGCCCAAGGTGCCGTGGGATTCAGTAATAAAAATGTGATGGATTAGGTTGTCGTCCTTTTCGCGGCTCACGACGTACGATCCGGGATGGACAAATAGCGCAAAAGAAGAAAAGTATCCCAAAACTGATGAAAACTTTTAATTTTGGGCTCTGAAAACAAGCGTAGCCAAGTAGACTTACTGCCCCCGTCGTAGAGCTCTCGGAGAGTATTCCAACGGTATGTTGTACGCTGCGTAACTCCTTACGAATCAAAAGTTTTGGGCACCGGAGCGACGGATACCTGGTCAAAAGCCCCACACCCTTTGTTTGCGGGCACAGCCTCTACGTGAAGTGAACTTGTCTTGCCCAAAGTGCCGTGGGATTCGGTAATAGAAATGTGATGGATTAGGTTGTCGCCCTTTTTGCGGCTCACGACATACGATCCGGGATGGAAAAACTGCGCAAAATAAGAAAAGTGTACCAAAACGGATAAAAAAAGTTCAATTTTGGGTTCAGAAAATAGGCGCAGCTGAAAAAGCTTGGTGCCCCCGTCGTAGAGCTCTCGGAGAGTTTTCCAACGGTATGCTGTGCGCCGCGTAACTCCTTACGGATCTAAAGTTATGAGCACCGGAGCGACGGATACCTGGTCACAAGCCCTATGCCCTTTGTTTGCGAGCCCAGTCTCTGCGTGAAGTGAAGTTGTCTTGCCCAAGGTACCGTGTGATTCGGTAATAGAAATGTGATGGAGTAGGTTGTCATCCTTTTCGTGGCTCACGACGTACGATCCAGGACGAAAAAACAGCGCAAAAGAAGAAAAGTGTCCCAAAACTTATGAAAATATTCGATTGTGGGCTCTGAAAATAGGCATAACCAAGCAGGCTACATGCCCCCATCATAGAGCTCTCAGAGTGCTTTCCAACGGTATGCTATGCGTGGCGTAACTCCTTATGGATCAAAAGTTATGGGCACCGGAGCGATAGATACCTGGTCACAAGCCCCACGCCCTCGGTTTGAGGGCCCAGCCTCTAGGTGAAGTGAAGTTGTCTTGCCCAAGGTGCCGTGGCATTCGGTAATAAAAATATGATGGATTAGGTTGTCGTCCTTTTCGCGGCTCACAACGTACGATCCGAGACGAAAAAATAGCGCAAAGGAAGAAAAGTGTCCCAAAACTAATGAAAATGTTCGGTGTTGGGCTCTGAAGGCAGGCGCAGCCGAGCAGGCTTGTTGCTCCGTCGTAGAGCTCTCGGAAAGTTTTCCAACAGTATGCTGTGTGCTGCGTAACTCTTTACGGATCAAAAGTTATGGCCATCGGAGCGACAGATACCTGGTCACAAGCCCACGCCCTCGGTTTGAGGGCCCAGCCTCTACGTGAAGTAAAGTTGTCTTGCCCAAGGTGTCGTGGGATTCGGTAATAAAAATGTGATGGATTAGGTTGTCATCCTTTTCGCGGCTCACGACGTAGGATCCGGGACGGAATAACAGCGCAAAAGATGAAAAGCGTACCAAAACTGATAAAAATGTTTGATTTTGGGCTCCAAAAAAGGCGCAGCTAAGCAGGCTTGTTGCCCATGTCGTAGGGCTTTTGGAGAGCTTTCCAACGGTATGCTGTGCGTCGTGTAACTCCTTACGGATCAAAAGTTATGGGCACTGGAGCGACGGATACCTGGTCACAAGCCCTACGCCCTCTGTTTGTGGGCCCAGCCTCTACGTGAAGTGAAGTTGTCTAGCCCAAGATGTCGTGGGATTCAGTAATAGAAATGTGATGGAATTGGTTGTCGTCCTTTTTGCGGCTCACGACGTACGATCTGGGACGAAAAAACTGCTCAAAAGAAGAAAAGTGTCTCGAAACTGATGAAAATGTTCGATTTTCGCCTCTGAAAATAGGCGCAACTGAGCAATCTTGGTGCCCCATGTCGTAGAGCTTTCGGAGAGGTTTCCAACGGCATGTTGTGCGCCGCGTAACTCCATACGGATCAAAAGTTATGAGCACCGGAGCAACGGATACCTGGTTATAAGCCCCACGCCCTCTCTTTGCGGGCCCAGCCTCCACATAAAATGAAGTTGTCTTGCCCAAGGTGCCGTGTGATTCGGTAATAGAAATGTGATGGTTTAGGTTGTCATCCTTTTTGCGGCTCGTGACGTACAATCCGGGATGAAAAAATAGCGCAAAAGAAGAAAAGTGTCCCAAAAATTTTATAAATGTTCAATTTTGGGATCCGAAAACAGGCGCAACCGAGTAGTCTAGGTTCCCCCATTGTAGTGCTCTTAGAGTTCTTTCCAACGGTATGCTGTACGCCGCGTAACTCCTTACGGATCAAAAGTAATGGGCACCGGAGCGACGGTTACCTGCTCACAAGCCCCACGCCCTCGGTTTGAGGGCCCAGCCTCTACGTGAAGTGAAGTTGTCTTGCCCAAGGTTTCGTGGGATTCGCTAATAAAAATGTAATGGATTAGGTTGTCATCCTTTTCGCGGCTCACGACGTATGATCCGGGACGGAAAAACAGCGCAAAAGAAGAAAAGTGACCCAAAATTGATGAAAATGTTCGATTTCGGGCTCCAAAAACAGGCGCAGCTAAGAAGTCTTGCTGCCCCTGCCGTAGAGCTCTTGGAGAGCTTTCCAACGGTATGTTGTGTGCCCCATAACACCTTACGGATCAAAAGTTATGGACACCAGAGCGACAGATACCTGATCACAAGCCCCACGCCCTCGGTTTGAGGGCACAGCCTCTACGTGAAGTGAATTTATTTTGCCCAAGGTGTCGTGGGATTCGGTAATAAAAATGTGATGGATTAGGTTGTCGTCCTTTTCACGGCTCACGACGTAGAATCCGTGATGAAAAACAGTACAAAAGATGAAAAATATCCCAAAACTGATAAAAATGTTCGATTTTGGGTTCCAAAAACAGGCGCAGCTAAGCAGGCTTGTTGCCCCTGTCGTAGAGCTCTCGGTGAGCTTTCCAATGGTATGCTGTGCTCCGCGTAACTCTTTACGGATCAAAAGTTATGGGCACCGGAGCGACGGATACCTGGTCACAAGCCCTAAGCCCTCGGTTTGCGAGCCCAGCCTCTACGTGAAGTGAAGTTGTCCAGCCCAAGATGCCGTGGGATTCGGTAATAAAAATGTGATGGATTAGGTTGTTGTCCTTTTCGCGGCTCACGACGTACGATCCAGGACGGAAAAAGTGCGCAAAGGAATAAATGTGCCTCGAAACTAATGAAAACGTTCAATTTTGGGCTTTGAAAATAGGTGCACCTGAGCAAGCTTGGAGCCCCATGTTGTAGAGCTCCCGGAGAGGTTTCCAACGGTATGCTGTGCGCCGCGTAACTCTATACGGATCAAAAGTTATAAGCACTAAAGCGACGGATACCTGGTCACAAGCCCCACGCCCTCTCTTTGCTGGCCCATCCTCTACATGTAGTGAAGTTGTCTTGCCCAAGGTGCCGTGGGATTCGCTAATAAAAATGTGATGGATTAGGTTGTCGTCCTTTTCGCGGCTCACGACGTATGATCCGGGACGGAAAAACAACGTAAAAGAAGAAAAGTGTCCCAAAATTAAAGAAAATGTTCGATTTTGGGCTCCAAAAACAGGATCAGCTAAGCAGGCTTGCTACCCCCGCCGTAGAGCTCTTGGAGAGCTTTCCATCGGTATGTTGTGCGCCGCACAACACCTTACAGATCAAAAGTTATGGGCATCGGAGCGACAGATACCTGATCACAAGCCCCACGCCCTCGGTTTGAGGGCCCAACCTCTATGTGAAGTGAAGTTGTTTTGCCCAAGGTACTGTGGGATTCGGTAATAAAAATGTGTTGGATTAGGTTGTCGTCCTTTTCGCGGCTCACGACGTATGATCCGAGATGAAAAAATAACACAAATGAAGAAAAGTGTCCCAAAACTGATGAAAATGTTCTATTTTGGGCTCCAAAAACAGGCGCAGCTGAGCAGGCTTGATGCCCCCGTCGAAGACCTCTTGGAGAGCTTTCCAACGGTATGCTGTGCACCGCGTAACTCCTTACGGATCAAAAGTTATGGGCATCAGAGCGACGGATACCTGGTCACAGGCCCTACGCCCTCTATTTGCAGGCCCAGCCTCTACGTGAAGTGAAGTTGTCTTGCCCAAAGTTCCACGGGATTCGGTAATAAAAATGTGATGGATTAGGTTGTCGTCCTTTTCGCGACTCACGATGTACGATCAGGGACAGAAAAACAGCGCAAAAGAAGAAAAGTATCCCAAAACTGATGAAAACCTTCTATTTTGGGCACTAAAAACAGGCGCAGCTGAAAAGGCTTGCTGCCCCTGTCGTAGAGCTCTCGGAGAGATTTCCCACAGTATGTTGTACGCCGCTTAACTCCTTACGGATCAAAAGTTATGGGCACCAGAGCGACGGATACCTAGTCACAAGCCCCATGCCCTCTGTTTGCGGGCCCAGCCTATACGTGAAGTGAACTTGTCTTGCCCAAGGCGCAGAGGGATTCAGTAATAGAATTGTGATAGATTAGGTTGTCGTCCTTTCCACGACTCACGATGTACGATCTGGGATGAAAAAATTGCACAAAAGAAGAAAAGTGTTCTGAAATTAATAAAAACGTTTGATGTTTCACTCCGAAAACAGGTGCAGTCAATAAATCTTGGTGCCCCTGTCGTAGAGCTGTCGGAGAGCTTTCCAACGGTATATTGTGCACCACGTAACTCCTTACGGATATAAAGTCATTAGCACCGGAGCGACAGATACCTGGTCACAAGCCCCACACCCTCTATTTGCGGGCCAAGCCTCTACTTGAAGTGAAGTTGTCTTGCTCAAGGTACCATGTGATTTGGTAATAAAAATGTGATGGAGTAGGTTGTCGTCCTTTTCGTGGCTCACGATGTACGATCCGGGATGGAAAAACTGCACAAAAGAAGAAAAGTGTCCCAAAACTTATTAAAATGTTCAATTTTAGGCTCCGAAAATAGGCGCAACTAAGCAGGCTAGGTACCCCCGTCGTAGAGCTCTCAGAGTGCTTTCCAACGGTATGCTATGCGCCGCGTAACTCCTTACGGATCAAAAGTTATAGACACCGGAGCGACGGATACCTAGTCACAAGCCCCACGCCCTCGGTGTGAGGGCCCAACCTCTACGTGACATGAAGTTGTCTTGCCCAAGGTGCCATGGGATTAGGTTGTCGTTCGTTTCTCTATTCAAGACATACGATACGGGACGAAAAAACAGCGCAAAGGAAGAAAAGTGTCCCAAAATTGATGAAAATGTTCGGTTTTGGGCTCCGAAGACAAGCGCAGCCGAGCAGGCTTGCTGCTCCCGTCGTAGAGCTGTCGGAGAGCTTTCCAACGGTAAGCTGTGCGCGGCGTAACTCCTTACGGATCAAAAGTTATGGGCACCGAAGCGACAAATACCTAGTCACAAGCCCCACGTCCTCTGTTTGAGGGCCCAGCTTCTACGTGAAGTAAAGTTGCCTTGCCCAAGGTGCTGTGGGGTTTGATAATAGAAATATGGTGGATTAGCTTGTCTTCCTTTTCGCGGCTCACGACGTACGATCCGAAACGGAAAAACTGCGCAAAAAAAGAAAAGTGTCCCAAAACTGATGAAAATATATGATTTTTGACTCCAAAAATAGTCGCAGCTGAGCAAGCTTGGTGCCCCCTGTCATAGAGCTCTCGGTGAGCTTTCCAACGGTATGTTGTGCTTCACGTAACTCCTTACGAATCAAAAGTTATGAGCACCGGAGCAACAGATACCTGGTCACAAGCCCCACGCCCTCTGTTTGCTGGCCCAGCCTCTTCGTAAAGTGAAGTTGTCTTGCCCAAGGTGCCGTGTGATTCGGTAATAGAAATGTGATATATTAGGTTGTCATCCTTTTCGCAGATCACGACGTACGATCCGGGACGGAAAAATAGCACAAAAGAAGAAAAGTGTCCCAAAACTTATGAAAATGTTTGATTTTGGGCTCCGAAAATAGGAGCAATCGAGTAGGCTAGGTGCCCCCATCGTAGAGTTCTCAGAGTGCTTTCCAACGGTATGCTGTGAGCCGCGTAACTCCTTACGGATCTAAAGTTATGGGCACCGCAGTGACGGATACCTGTTCACAAACCCCACGCCCTTGGTTTGAGGTCCCAACCTCTACGTGAAGTGAAGTTATCTTGCCCAAGGTGTTGTGAGATTCGGTAATAAAAATGTGATGGATTAGGTTATCGTCTTTTTCTCGGCTCACGACGTATGATCCACGATGAAAAAATAGCGTAAAAGATGAAAAGTGTCCTAAAATTGATGAAAATGTTCGATTTTGGGCTCCAAAAATAGGCGCAACTAAGCAGGTTTGCTGCCCCCGCCGTAGAGCTCTTGGAGAGCTTTCCAACGGTATGTTGTGCGCTGCGTAACACCTCACGGATCAAAAGTTATGGGCGATGGAGCGACAGATACCTGATCACAAGCCCCACGCCCTCGGTTTGAGGGCCCTGCCTCTACGTGAAGTGAAGTTGTTTTGCCCAAGGTGCCGTGGGATTCGGTAACAAAAATGTGTTGGATTAGGTTGTCGTCCTTTTCACGGCTCACGACGTATGATCCGGGATGAAAAAACAGCGCAAAAGAAGAAAAGTGTCCCAAAACTGATGAAAATGTTCTATTTTAGGCTCCAAAAATAGGCGCAGCTGAGCAGGCTTTCTGCCCCCGTCGAAGAGCTCTCGGGGAGCTTTCCAACGGTATGCTTTGCACCGCGTAACTCCTTACGGATAAAAAGTTATAGGCACCGGAGCGACGGATACCTGGTCACAAGCCCTACGCCCTCTGTTTGCAGGCCCAGCCTCTACGTGAAGTGAAGTTGTCTTGCCCAAGGTGCCGTGGGATTCGGTAATAAAAATGTGATGGATTAGGTTGTCGTCCTTTTCGCGACTCACGACGTACGATCCGGAACGAAAAAATAGCGCAAAAGAAGAAAAGTATCCCAAAACTGATGAAAACTTTATATTTTGGGCACTAAAAACAGGCGCAACCGAGCAGGCTTGCTGCCCCCGTCGTAGATCTCTCGGAGAGATTTCCCACGGTATGAAGTACGCCGCTTAACTCCTTACAGATCAAAAGTTATGGGCACTGGAGCGACGGATACCTGGTCACAAGCCCCACGCCCTCTGTTTGCGGGCCCAGCCTATACGTGAAGTGAACTTGTCTTGCCCAAGGTGCAGTAGGATTCGGTAATAGAATTGTGGTGGATTAGGTTGTCGTCCTTTCCGCGACTCACGATGTACGATCCGGGACCAAAAAATTGCGCTAAAGAAGAAAAGTGTTATGAAATTGATAAAAACGTTCCATGTTTTGCTTCAAAAATAGGTGCAGTCGATAAATCTTGGTGCCCCTGTCGTAGAGCTGTCGGAGAGCTTTCCAACGGTATGTTGTGCACCACGTAACTCCTTACGGATCTAAAGTCATTAGCACCGGAGCGACGGTTACCTGGTCACAAGCCCCACGCCCTCTGTTTGCGGGCCAAGCCTCTACTTGAAGTGAAGTTGTCTTGCCCAAGGTACCGTGTGATTCGGTAATAGAAATGTGATGGAGTAGGTTGTCGTCCTTTTCGTGGCTCACGACGTACGATCCGGAACGGAAAAACTGCGCAAAAGCAGAAAAGTGTCCCAAAACTTATGAAAATGTTCAATTTTGGGCTCCGTAAACAAGTGCAACTGAGCAGGCTAGGTGCCCCCATCGTAGAGCTCTCGGAGTGCTTTACAACGGTATGCTATGCGCCGCGTAACTCCTTACCAATCAAAAGTTATAGGCACCGGAGCGACGGATACCTGGTCACAAGCCCCACGACCACGGTTTGAGGGCCCAGCCTCTACGTGAAGTGAAGTTGTCTTGCCCAAGGTGCCGTGAGATTCGGTAATAAAAATGTGATGGATTAGGTTGTCGTCCGTTTCGCTATTCAAGACATACGATCCGGGACGGAAAAACAGCGCAAAAGAAGAAAAGTGTCCCAAAACTGATGAAAATGTTTGGTTTTGGGCTACGAAGACAGGCGCAGCCGAGCAGGCTTGCTGCTCTCGTCGTAGAGCTCTAGGGGAGCTTTCCAACGGTATGCTGTGCGCGGCGTAACTCCTTACGGATCAAAAGTTATGGGCACCAGAGCGACCGATACCTGGTCACAAGCCCCACGTCCTCTGTTTGAGGGCTAAGCCTCTACGTGAAGTGAAGTTGCTTTGCCTAAGGTGCCGTGGGATTCGGTAATAGAAATATGGTGGATTAGCTTGTCTTCCTTTTCGCGGCTCACGACGTACGATCCGGAACAGAAAAACTGCGCAAAAAAAGAAAAGTGTCCCAAAACTGATGAAAATATTTGATTTTTGGCTCCAAAAATAGTCGCAGCCTAGCAAGCTAGGTGCCCCCAGTCGTAGAGCTCTCGGTGAGCTTTCCAACGGTATACTGTGCTCCGCGTAACTCCTTACGGATCAAAAGTTATAAGCACCGGAGCGAAGGATACCTGGTCACAAGCCCCACGCCCTCTGTTTACGGGCCCAGCCTCTTCGTAAAGTGAAGTTGTCTTGCCGAAGGTGCCGTGTGATTCGGTAATAGAAATGTGATATATTAGGTTGTCGTCCTTTTCACAACTCACGACGTACGATCCGGGACGGAAAAACAGCACAAAAGAAGAAAAGTGTCCCAAAACTTATGAAAATGTTTGATATTGGGCTCTGAAAACAGGAGCAATGGAGTAGGCTAGGTGCCCCCATCGTAGAGCTCTCAAAGTGCTTTCCAACGGTATGCTATGAGCCGTGTAACTCCTTACGGATCAAAAGTTATGGGCACCGTAGTGACAAATACCTGGTCACAAGCCCCACGCCCTTGGTTTGAGGTCCCAACCTCTACGTGAAGTGAAGTTGTCTTGCCCAAGGTGCCGTGGGATTCAGTAATAAAAATATGATGGATTAGGTTGTCGTCTTTTTCGCGGCTCACGACGTATGATCCGGGATGGAAAAACAGCGTAAAAGAAGAAAAGTGTCCTAAAATTGATGAAAATGTTCGATTTTGGGCTCCAAAAATAGGCGCAGCTAAGCAAGTTTGATGCCCCCGCCGTAGAGCTCTTGGAGAGCTTTCCAACGGTATGCTGTGCGCCGCGTAACACCTTACGGATCAAAAGTTATGGGCGCCGGAGCGACAGATACCTGATCACAAGCCCCACGCCCTCGGGTTGAAGGCCCTGCCTCTACGTGAAGTGAAGTTGTTTTGCCCAAGGTGCCGTGGGATTCGGTAATAAAAATGTGTTGGATTAGGTTGTCGTCCTTTTCGCGGCTCACAACATATGATCCGGGATGAAAAAATAGAGCAAAAGAAGAAAAGTGTCCCAAAACTGATGAAAATTTTCTATTTTGGGCTCCAAAAACAGGCGTAGCTGAGCAGGCTTGCTGCCCCCGTCGAAGAGCTTTCCAACGGTATGCTGTGCACCGCATAACTCCTTACGGATCAAAAGTTATGGGCACCGGAGCGACGGATACTTGGTCACAAGCCCCACGCCCTCTGTTTGCGGGTCTAGCCTCTATGTGAAGTGAAGTTGTCTTGCCCAAGGTGCCGTGGGATTCGGTAATAAAAATGTGATGGATTAGGTTGTCGTCCTTTTCGCGACTCACGACGTACGATCCGAGACGGAAAAACAGCGCAAAAGAAGAAATGTATCCCAAAACTGATGAAAACTTTCTATTTTGGGCACTGAAAACAAACACAGCCGGGCAGGCTTGCTACCCTCATCGTAGAGCTCTCGGAGAGCTTTCCAACGGTATGCTGTGCGCCGCTTAACTCTTTACAGATCAAAAGTTATGGGCATCTGAGCGACGGATACCTGGTCACAAGCCCTATGCCCTCTGTTTGCGGGCCCAGCCTATACGTGAAGTGAACTTGTCTTGCCCAAGGTGCCGTGGGATTCGGTAATAGAAGTATGATGGATTAGGTTGTCGTCCTTTCTGCGACTCACGATGTACGATCTGGGATGAAAAAATTGCCCAAAAGAAGAAAAGTGTTCCAAAACTGATAAAAATGTTTGATTTTTCGTTTCGAAAACAGGCGCAGTTGATAAATCTCGGAGCCCCCGTCGTAGAGCTCTTGGAGAGCTTTCCAACGGTATGCTGTGCACCACGTAACTCCTTACGGATCTAAAGTTTTTAGCACCGGAGCGACGGATACTTGGTCACAAGCCACACGCCCTCTGTTTGCGGGCCAACCTCTACTTCAAGTGAAGTTGTCTTGCCCAAGGTACCATGTGATTCAGTAATAGAAATGTGATAGAGTAGGTTGTTGTCCTTTTCGTGGCTCACGACGTACGGTCCGGGATGAAAAAACTGCGCAAATGAAGAAAAGTGTCCCAAAACTTATGAAAATGTTCAATTTTGGGCTTGGAAAATAGGTGCAACCGAGGAGGCTAGGTGCCTCCATCGTAGAGCTCTCAGATTGCTTTCTAACGATATGTTATGCGCCGCGTAACTCCATACGGATCAAAAGTTACAGGCACAAGAGCGACGGATACCTGGTCACAAGCCCCACGCCTTCAGTTTGAGGGCCCTGCCTCTACGTGAAGTGAAGTTGTCTTGGCCAAGGTGCCGTGGGATTCGATAATAAAAATGTGATGGATTAGGTTGTCGTCCTTTTAACGGTTCACGATATACTATACGGGACGGAAAAATAGCGCAAAGGAAGAAAAGTAACCTAAAATTGATGAAAATGTTCGGTTTTGGGCTCTGAAGACAGGCGCAGCCGAGTAGGCTTGCTGCTCCTGTAGTAGAGCTCTCGGAGAGCTTTCCAACGGTATGCTGTGCGCCGCGTAACTCCTTACGGATCAAAAGTTATGGGCACCGGAGCGACAGATACCTGGTCACAAGCACCACACCCTTGGTTTGAGGGCCTAGCCTCTACGTGAAGTGAAGTTGCCTTGCCCAAGGTACAATGGGATTTGGTTATAGAAATGTGACGGATTAACTTGTCTTCCTTTTCGCGGCTCACGACGTACGATCCGGAACGGAAAAACTGAGCAAAAAAAAGAAAAGTGTCCCGAAACTATGAAAATGTTTGATTTTAGGCTCCGAAAATAGTCGCATCTGAGCAAGCTTGGTGCCCCCTGTCGTAGAACTCTCGGTGAGCTTCACAACGGTATGTTCTGCGCCGCGTAATCCTTACGGATTAAAAGTTATGAGCACTGGAGCGACGGATACCTGGTCACAAGCCCCACACCCTCTGTTTGCGGGCCCAGCCTTTCCATAAAGTGAAGTTGTCTTGCCCAAGGTGCCGTGTGATTCGATAATAGAAATGTGATGGAGTAGGTTGTCGTCCTTTTCGTGGCTCACGACGTTCGATCCGGGATGAAAAAACTGCGCAAAAAAAGAAAAGTGTCCTGAAACTTTTGAAAATGTTCAATTTTGGGATACAAAAACAGGTGCGACCGAACAAGCTAGGTGCCCCCATCGTAGAGCTCTCAGAGTGCTTTCCAACGGTATGTTATGCGCCGCGTAACTCCTTACGGATCAAAAGTTATGGGCACCAGAGCGACGGATACCTGGTCACAAGCCCCATGCCCTCGGTTTGAGGGCCCAGCCTCTACGTGAAGTGAATTGTCTTGCCCAAGGTGCCGTGGGATTTGGTAATAAAAATGTGATGGATTAGGTTGTCGTCCTTTTCGCGGCTCACGACCTACGATCAGGGATGGAAAGACAGTGCAAAGGACAAAAAGTATCCCAAAACTGATGAAAGTGTTTGGTTTTGGGCTCCGAAGACAGGCGCAGCCGAGCAGGCTTGCTGCTCCCATCGTAGAGCTCTCGGAGAGCTTTCCAATGGTATGCTGTGCGCCGCGTAACTCCTTACGGATCAAAAGTTATGGGCACCGGAGCGACAGATACCTAGTCACATACCCCACGCCCTCGGTTTGAGGGCCCAGCCTCTACATGAAGTGAAGTTGTCTTGCCCAAGGTGCTGTGGGATTCGGTAATAAAAATGTGATGGATTAGGTTGTCGTCCTTTTCGCGGCTCACGAAGTACGATCCGGGACGGAAAAAAAAGCACAAAAGAAGAAAAGTGTCACAAAACTAATGAAAATGTTCGATTTTGGGGTCCAAAAATAGGCGCAACTGAGTAGGCTTGCTGCCCCTGTCGTAGAGCTCTTGGAGAGCTTTCCAACGGTATGATGTGCGCCGCGTAACTCCTTACGGATCAAAAGTTATGGGCACCGGAGCGACGGATACCTGGTCACAAGCCCTACGCCCTCTGTTTGCGGGCCCAGCATCTACGTGAAGTGAAGTTGTCTTGCCCAAGGTGTCGTGGGATTCGGTAATAGAAATGTGATGGATTAGGTTGTCGTCCTTTTCGCGGCTCACGACGTACGATCCGAGACGGAAAAATTGCGCAAAAAAGAAATGTGTCCTGAAACTGATGAAAATGTTTGATTTTGGGCTCTGAAAATAGTCGCAGAAGAGCTTTCCAACGGTATGCTGTGCGCCATGTAACTCCTTACGAATCAAAAGTTATGAGCACCGGACCGACGGATACCTGGTCACAAGCCCCACGCCCTCTGTTTGCATGCCCAGCCTCTCCGTAAAGTGAAGTTGTCTTGCCCAAGGTGGCGTGTGATTCGGTATTAGAACTGTGATGTATTAGGTTGTCTTCCTTTTCACAGATTACGACGTACGATCCGGGACAGAAAAACAACGCAAAAGAAGAAAAGTGTCCCAAAACTTATGAAAATGTTTGATTTTGTGCTCCGAAAACAGGAGCAACCGAGTAGGCTAGGGGCCCCCATCGTAGAGATCTTAGAGTGCTTTGCAACAGTATATTGTGAGCCGCGTAACTCCTTGCAGATCAAAATTTATGGGCACCGCAGTGATGGATACCGGGTCACAAGCCCCACGCTCTCGGTTTGAGGGCCCAGCCTCTACGTGAAGTGAAGTTGTCTTGCCCAAGGTGCCGTGTCATTCGGTAATATAAATGTGATGGATTAGTTGGTCGTCATTTTCGCGGCTCACGACGTACGATCCGGGATAGAAAAACAGCGCAAAAGAAGAAAAGTATCCCAAAACTAATGAAAACATTTAATTTTGGGCTCCAAAAATAGACGCAGCTGAGCAAGCTTGGTGCACCCATAGTGGAGCTCTCGGAGAGCTTTCCAACGGTGCGCTGTGCGCTACGTAACTCCTTACGGATCAAAAGTTATGAGCACCGGAGCGACGGATACCTGGTCACAAGTTCTACGCCCTCTGTTTGCGGGCCCAGCCTCTACGTGAAGTGAAGTTTTCTTGCCCAAGATGCGGTGGGATTCTGTAATAAAAATGTGATGGATTAGGTTGCCGTCCTTTTCGCAGCTCACGACGTACGATCCAAGACAAAAAAACTGCGCAAAAGAAGAAAAGTGTCCCAAAACGGATGAAAACGATCAATTTTGGACATCGAAAACAGGCACAGCTGAGCAAGCTTGGTGCCCCCTGTAGTATAGCTCTCGGAGAGCTTTGCAACTGTGTACTATGTGCTGTGTAACTCCTTACGAATCAAAATTTATGAGCATCGGAGCGACGGATACCTGGTCACAAGCCCCACGCCCTTTGTTTGCGGGCCCAGCCTTTATGTGAAGTGAAGTAGTCTTACCCAAGGTTCCGTGTGATTCGTTAATAGAAATGAGATAGATTAGGTTGTCGTCCTTTTCGCGGCTCACGACGTACGATCTGGGATAAAAAAAACAGCGCAAAAGAATAAAAGTGTCCCAAAACTTATGAATATGTTCAATTTTGGGCTCCGAAAATAGGTGTAACCGAGCAGGCTAGGTGCCCCCATCGTAGAGCTCTCAAAGTGCTTTCCAACAGTATATTGTGCACCGCGTAACTCCTTACGGATCAAAAGTAATGGGCACCAGAGCGACGGATACCTGGTCACAATCCCCACGCCCTCGGATTGAGGGCCCAGCCTCTACATGAAGTGAAGTTGTCTTGCCTAAGGTGCCGTGGGATTCGGTAATAGAAATGTGATGGATTAGGTTGTCGTCCTTTTCACCGCTCACGACGTACGATCCTGGATTGAAAAACAGCGCAAAAGAAGAAAAGTGTCCCAAAAATGAACACGTTTGATTTTGGGCTCCAAAAATAGGGGCAGCCCAGCAGGCTTGCTTCTCCCGTTGTAGAGCTCTCGGAGGTCTTTCCAACGATGTGTTGTGCACCGCGTAACTCCTTACGGATCAAAAGTTATGGGCACTGGAGCGACGGATACCTGGTCACAAGCCCCACACCCTTGGTTTGAGAGCCCAACCTCTACGTGAGGTGAAATTGTCTTGTCCAAGGTGACGTGTGATTTGGTAATAGAAATGTGAAGGATTAGATTGTTGTCCTTTTCGTGGCTCACGACGTACGATTCGGGACGGAAAAACTGTGCAAAAGAAAAAAAGTGTCCCTATACTTATGAAAATGTTCGATTTTGGGCTCTGAAAATAGGCGCAGCCGAGCAAGCTTGGTGCCCCCTTCATAGAGCTCTTTGAGAGATTTCCAACAGTATGCGGTGCACCGCGTAACTCCTTACGGATTAAAAGTTATGAGCACCAGATAGACGGATACCTGGTCACATGCCCCACGCCCTCTGTTTGCGGGCCCATCCTCTACGTGAAGTGAAGTAGTCTTGCCCAAGGGGCGGTGTGATTCGGTAATAGAATGGTGATGGATTAGGTTGTCGTCTTTTTCGCGGCTCACGACGTACGATCCGGGATGAAAAATCAGCGCAAAAGAAGAAAAGTGTCCCAAAACTTATGAAAATGTTCGATTTTGGGCTCAGAAAATAGGCGCAACCGAGCAGGCTAGGTGCCCCCATCGTAGAGCTCTCAAAGTGCTTTCCAACAGTATGCTGTGCGCCGCGTAACTCCTTACGGATCAAAAGTAATGGGCACCGGAGCGACGAATACCTGGTCACAATCGCCACGCCCTCGGTTTGAGGGCCCAGCCTCTACATGAATTGAAGTTGTCTTGCCAAAGGTGCCGTTGGATTTGGCAATAAAAATGTGATGAATTAGGTTGTCGTCCTTTTCGCGGCTCACGACGTACGATCCGATACGAAAAAATAGTGGATAAGAGGAAAAGTGTCCCAAAAATGAAAACGTTCGATTTTGGGCTACGAAAATAGGCGCAACCCAGCAGGCTTGCTGCTCCCATGGTAGAGTTCTTGGAGAGCTTTCCAACGGTATGCTGTGTGCCGCGTAACTCTTTACGGATCAAAAGTTATGGGCATCGGAGCGACGGATACCTGGTCACAAGCCCCACGCCCTCGGTTTGAGGGCCCAGCCTCTACGTGAAGTGAAGTTGTCTTGCCCAAGGTGCCGTGTGATTCGGTAATAGAATTGTGATGGATTAGGTTGTCGTCCTTTTTGCGGCTCACGACGTACGATCCGGGATGAAAGAACAGCGCAATTGAAGAAAAGTGTCCCAAAACTGATGGAAACGTTCGATTTTGGGCTCCGAAAACTGGTGCATCCGAGCAAACTTGGTTCCCCCGTCATAGCGCTCATGGAGAGCTTTACAACGGTATGCGGTGCGCCGCATACAGATCAAATGTTATGAGCACCGGAGCAACGGATACCTGGTCACAAGCCCCACGCCCTCTGTTTGCGGGCCCACCCTCTACATGAAGTGAAGTTGTCTTGCCCAAGGTGCCGTGGGATTCGTTAATAGAATTGTGATGGATTAGGTTGTCGTCATTTTCGCAGCTCACGACGTACGATCCAGGACAGAAAAACTGCACAAAAGAATAAAAGTGTCCCGAAACTGATGAAAACGTTCAATTTTGGGCCCTGAAAACAAGCGTAGCTGAGCAATATTGTTGTCCCCATCGTAGAGCTCTCGGATAGCTTTCCAACGGTATGCTGTGTGCCGCGTAACGCCTTACGGATCAAAAGTTATGGGCACCGGAGCGTCGAGGACCTGGTCACAAGCCCCACGCCCTCTGTTTGTGGGCCCAACCTCCACGTGAAGCGAAGTTGTCTTGTCCAAGGTGCCATAGGATTCGGTAATAGAAAATTTATGGATTAGGTTGTCATTCTTTTCGCGGCTCACGACGTACGATGCGGGACGAAAAAACTACGCAAAAGAAGAAAACTGTCACGAAACTGATGAAAACGTTCAATTTTGGTCTCTGAAAATAGGCGCAGTCGGGCAAGCTTAGTGCCCCAGTCTTAGAGCTCTCGGAGAGCTTTCCAACGGTATGCTGTGTGCCGCGTATGTCATGCCCCAACCCAGGCTATAAAGGTTAAACTAGGGTGTAATCTAACGTTCAAGTCATATCACATACTTAGTCGTTTATGAAGATTTAACACTTAACGTTTTGGCCTAAACTCAAAAATTTTTTGGAAAACCGGTAGCATAACGGCTGTAATTGGGCTCTTTGGTTTGCCCTAATTCTCTAAACGCCTCAAATTTACCATCTCAATTTCATTTCCAACTAGGATTACTATTTACCATCAATTGAAATGCCTACTGGTTATCTCGATGTCTCGTTTGATTAGTAACCTAGTATGATACTATGTCTCGTTCGTTTGTTTATCCTCGTGAAAAAAGTACCTATTGATCCTAGCATAATAACGTGTACCTGCTTAAGATTTGGTTGGTTCATTTTACTTAGTCTTTACCTAATACTTCATAATCCTATTATAGATACTAGCAGTAATAATAGCAAAACGATCATAGTAGTGTCTAGTGTCTATCTAGTTAATATCAGTACAACTCAAAATTACAACGGGGGTCTTTTACATTACACATCAAGCAACATAAAAAGAAATAGTCTTCAAGTAGCATAGTTCACAAACAACCATAATCACGCAAAGCACACAGGACAGGCAATCACTCCAAGGAATCATCGTTAGGCACATCGTCCTCAGGTACCTGTTCTTGATCTTCTTCATCTGAGATGATAAAAGTGGGTGAGTCCTTATGAACTCAGCGAGGGGGAATGAGAAATAGGTTTTGAAACTCATTTTTCGGTTCAACTTATGAAAATCCTTTTTGCAAGCATGAATATAATACAATTAAGTACAGAATAATAATACAAAAGTAAAGGAACACAATTACCCGTCTTTCATCCCCGAGGTCCTCTAGGAACCAAGCGAGAGTACTTATACACATAGTAAAAGGATACGGTGAGCTTTTGCTCTCAATTGTTGCGGCCGACTTCAAATCATCCCCTTAACACGCCAAGTGGGTGTACTCCGGATGTACCCCAAAACCTACGACCCAACTCTCCGAGGAAGTCTAGCCCCCAAGCGAGAGAGGGAATTGGTACTATGGTAGACACGGTTGCACCGACAAGCCCGATGCCGCCCGGTGTACGTGAACGCTACCATGCCAGAATGAAAGGTTGCAACCTTGTATGCAATGCACATTTATGACATTTAATATAACACATTAGGAGGACAACAAAGTAGGTTACCTCCGGACAGTCATAAGATTGTACATTGACAAGTAAACAAGCGAGACACGAATAGACAAGTAATTTCACTTGAAAAGCATATGGAGTTATATGAACATTAAACGGGCAGCCATGTAACGCACGTAATTCAAGTCATATAACTCATTTCAACGTCGACGTAATCAACTAATAAGGCTATTCAACATGCAACAATAATCTACGTGGTTCGGATGCAAGAAAGGCCTATTTGTCACATGCAACGAATCAAAATCACATTTAGGGATATAAGGGAAACTACGGGCAGCCTACTAAGCATATAATTACACCCAATATTCAAAGGATCAACACTTAGCATGTTTACCTAGTCGCTAGGGTTTCTATTTCGTGATTATCCGTACAATTAAGCCCCAAGTCAACTTAAAATCAATCTCAAGCCAAGCATCAATTAATCCAAACATCCTCAAGTACTCAAAACAGTCCACACAACATCCCAATGCCACAATCCAAAGCAATTAATACCACAAGAGAAGTTACAACAAATTTCTAAGCATATAACTAAGTGAAACCCTCACTGCAATAGGCTGTTTTCTCACAATCATTGAGTCAAGAAAACAATCTCCAATTCCAGTAAATAAGATTTAAAATTAAATCTTAAGAAGTGAACTAAAATCAGAAACAAACCTTGCATCATTTGGAGTTCGAGATCAATAGTTATAGCCAAAATAGTGGGATTGCACAAAACTGTCCAGATTTACATACATTTCAATAATTGTCGTTTTTGAGGTCCTTAGGGTCAGATTTAGCCTTAGTCCATTTCTGACAAAAATGTCCAGAACTGAAAAACCTAGCCGTAAACCAAATATTATGCATTTTGGACATCATTTACTAAGTCAAAACTGGTTCGTTCCACAAGGTCAGTGCATCTGCCAAAACCTGCTTCATTTTTCCAGACTTCCAGAATTGGACACATTTTAATGATTTGTCATTTTGAGGACCTTAGAGTCAAAATTATCTTTGGCCTATTTCTGCAAAAAATGTTCAAAACTGGCAAAACTGGTCATCTACCAATTTTCATGAATTTTCAACATCATTTTCCTAGCCAAACTCACCTCGCAACAACAAGTCAGAGAGCTGTCAACAAACCCGATTTCATGTATCATCATCTTCAAGCCAAAATCTTGCCATGCATGGTTGTAGAAGCTTATGAACACACAAATAACTCAAGTACAGAAGCAAAGACATACATTTAAGAGCATGCATGTGGATTTTTGAAGGATTTTCAAAAGGTTTTAGCCCTCACCTTAGCAAATCAACAAGAAGATACACAAAACTTTGATGAAGCTCAAATTCTTCTTCTTCCTTGCTTAGCCGAGATTCCAACTCAATTTTCTCTATTTTTCCTAGCTTAGTGGCCAAGCTCTTAGTACATGCATGTGGTTAGGACAAGAAGAAAAGAAATGGAAGCCAAGAAACTTACCTAGGCCGAAAATGGTGAGTCAAAAGCTTGCATGTGAGTCTTCTTGCAACCTAGCTAGCTTGGTTGAGTTCCTTTGCTTGTGGCTTGTCTTGATTAACCATATGATGATGAAGATGAGCTAAGAGGTGAATAGATTCAGCCAAGGCCGAGAGAGAGAGAGAAGAATGACAGGGAGAGAGAGAAGTGTGAGGAAAAATGAGAGAAATGACAAAGAGTGAAGCTTTTGCACTTCTTCATGCAAGTGGTCGGCCTTGGGCTTCTAAAATTCCTGATTTTTGTGTCTTCAAGAGCATATTTGAAATTCGTAGTATGGGCAAAGAAGAGTTGGTCGAGTATGGTGGAGATTTGAGGAAGTTTTGAGCAATTTTTATATGCATTTGTATCATAGGATTGTCATAAGTTGTCTAGAATCAATTTGAATTGAATAAGCATGCAAAAACACCACTTAGTGGTTGGCCAAGGCTAATAAAAATGCTGAATTTTGTCAACTTTTGATCATTATTTAATTGTGTCTTGAAGGTGCAAAAAGAATAAGGAATAAATAATAAGGAATGTCTAGCTTTTTGTGAGTTTTTGTCTTCTAGTGGATTGAATTAGTAATTTAATAATAGTTAGTAGATTTTGTAGGATTAATTAATGACCTAGTACTTCGTGTAAGATGCTTTCTTGTTTAGCGTGAGGGCACGCTTTCCTAGGTCTAGGGCACGCACTACGAGGTAGGACACGAACTACGAGACGAACGCACATTTTCTAAGTAAATGCACGCAACCCTAAATGAATGCATGTAATTCAATGCATGGCACACAAAATGAACACAATTCTTAAACATAGGTCAAGGCACGTAAATCTAGATTAGGGCACACAAAACGAGATATCGCATGCAAATCGAGGTCGGGCCTCATAGCGTAACTCCAAACGGATCAAAAGTTATGAGCACCGGAGCGACGAATACCTGGTTATAAGCCCCACGCCCTCTGTTTGCGGGCCTAGCCTGTACGTGAAGTGAAGTTGTCTTGCCCAAGATGCCGTGGGATTCGGTAATAGAAAAGGAATGGATTAGGTTGTCATCCTTTTCGCGACTCACGACGTACGATTCGGGATGAAAAAACAGCGCAAAAGAAGAAAAGTGTCCCAAAATTGATGAAAATGTTCAATTTTGGGCTATAAAAATAGGCGCAACTGAGCAAGCTTGCTACCCCCATCGTAGAGCTCTCAGAGAGCTTTCCAACGGCATGCTGTGCGTTGCATAACTCCTTACGGATCAAAAGTTATGAGCACCAGAGCGACGGATACCTGGTCACAAGCCCCACGCCCTCTATTTGCGGGCCCAGCCTCTACGTGATGTGAAGTTGTCTTGCCCAAGATGCCGTGGAATTCGGTAATAGAAATGTAATTGATTAGGTTGTCGTCCTTTTCGCAGCTCACGACGTACGATCCGGGATGAAAAAACGGAGCAAAAGAAGAAAAGTGTCCCAAAACTGATGAAAACGTTCGATTTTGGGCTCTGAAAAATGGAGCAGCCGAGTAAGCTTGGTTCCCCCGTCGTAGAGCTCTTGGAGAGCTTTACAACGGTATGCGGTAGGCCGCATAACTCCTTACGGATCAAATGTTATGAGCACCGGAGCGACGGATACTTGGTCACAATCCCCACACCCTCGGTTTGAGGACCCAGCCTCTACATGAAGTGAAGTTGTCTTGCCTAAGGTGCCGTGGGTTTCGGTAATAAAAATGTGATGGATTAGGTTGCTGTCCATTTCGCGGCTCACGACGTACGATCCTGGACGAAAAAACAGCGCAAAATAAGAAAAGTGTCCCAAAATAGAAAACGTTCGATTTTGGGCTATGAAATTAGGCGCAGCCTAGCAGGCTTGCTGTTCCCGTCGTAGAGCTCTTGGGGGTCTTTCCAACAGTGTGTTGTGCACCATGTAACTCCTTACGGATCAAAAGTTATGGGCACCAGAGCGACGGATACCTGGTCACAAGCCCCACGTCCTCGGTATGAAGGCCCAACCTCTACGTGAGGTGAAGTTGTCTTGCCCAAGGTGCCGTGGGATTCGGTAATAGAAATGTGATGGATTAGGTTGTCGTCCTTTTCGCGGCTCGCGACGTACGATCCGTGACTGAAAAATGGCGCAAAAGAAGAAAATTGTCCCAAAACTGATGAAAACGTTCCGTTTTTGGCTCCAAAAACAAGCGCAGCCGAGCAAGCTTGGTGCCCCCATCATAGAGCTCTCGGAGAGCTTTCCAACGGTATGCTGTGCACTGCATAACTCCTTACGGATCAAAAGTTATGAGCACCGGAGCGACGGATACCTGGTCACTAGCCCCACGCCCTCAGTTTGCGGGCCCAGCCTCTGCTTGAAGTGAAGTTGTCTTGCCCAAGGTACCATGTGATTCGGTAATAGAAATGTGATGGATTAGGTTGTCGTCCTTTTAGCAGCTCACGATGTACGATCCAGGACGGAAAAACTGCACCAAAGAAGAAAAGTGTCCCAAAACTGATGAAAATATTCGATTTTGGACTCCAAAAATAGGCACAGCCGAGGAGGCTTGCTGCTCCCGTCGTAGAGCTCTCGGAGAGCTTTACAACGGTATGCTGTGCGCCGCGTAACTCCTTACGGATCAAAAGTTATGGGCACTGGAGCGACGGATACTTGGACACAAGCCCCACGCCCTCGGTTTGAGGGCCCAGCCTCTACGTGGAGTGAAGTTGTCTTGCCCAAGGTGACGTGTAATTCAATAATAGAAATGTGATGGATTAGGTTGTCGTCCTTTTCGCGGCTCACGACGTATGAACCGGGACAGAAAAATAGCGCAAAAGAAGAAATATATACCAAAACTGATGAAAACGTTCAATTTTGGGCTCCAAAAATAGGCACAGCCAAGCAAGCTTGTTGCTCCCGTCGTAGAGCTCTCAGAGAGCTTTACAATGATATGCTGTGCGCTGCGTAACTCCTTACGGATCAAAAGTTATGGGCACAGGAGCGACGGATACCTGGACACAAGCCCTACGCCCTCGGTTTGAGGGCCCAGCCTCTTCGTGAAGTGAAGTTGTCTTGCCTAAGGTGATGTGTGATTCGATAATAGAAATGTGATGGATTAAGTTGTCGTCCTTTTCGTGGCTCACGACGTACGATCTGGGACGGAAAAACTGCGTTAAAGAAAAAATGTGTCCTAAAACTGATGAAAAAGTTTGATTTTGGGCTCCAAAAATAGACGCAGCCGAGCAAGCTTGGTGGCCCCTGTCGTAGAGCTCTCAGAGAGCTTTCCAACTGTATGCTATGCACAGCGTAACTCCTTACGGATCAAAAGTTATGGGCACCGAAGCGACAGATACCTGGTCACAAGCGCCACGCCCTCGGTTGGAGGGCCCAGCCTCTACGTGAAGTGAAGTTGTCTTGCCCAAGGTGCCACGCTATTTGGTAATAAAAATGTGATGGATTAGGTTGTCGTTCTTTTCGCGGCTTATGACGTACGATCCAGGACGGAAAAATAGGGCAAATGAAGAAAAGTGTCCTAAAACTGATGAAAATGTTCAGTTTTGGGCTGCGAAGACAGGCACAGCCGAGCAGGCTTGCTACTCCTGTCGTAGAGCTCTCAGAGAGCTTTCCAACTGTATGTTGTGTGCCGTGTAACTCCTTACGGATCAAAAGTTATGGGCACTGGAGCGACAGATACCTGGTCACATACCCCACACCCTCGGTTTGAGGGCCAGCCTCTACGTGAAGTGAAGTTGTCTTTCCCAAGGTGCCGTGGGATTCGGTAATAAAAATGTGAAGAATTAGGTTGTCGTCCTTTTCGCAACTCACGACGTATGATCCGAGACGAAAAAATAGCGCAAAAGAATAAAAGTATCACAAAACTAATGAAAATGTTCGATTTTGGGCTCCAAAAATAGGCGCAACTGAGCAGGATTGCTGCCCCCGTCGTAGAGCTCTTGGAGAGTTTCCCAACGGTATGTTGTGCGCCGCGTAACTCCTTACGGATCAAAAGTTATGGGCATCGGAGCGACGGATACCTGGTTACAAGCCCTACGCCTTTTGTTTGCGGGCCCAGCCTCTACGTGAAGTGAAGTTGTCTTGCCCAAGGTATCGTGCGATTCGGTAATAGAAATATGATGGATTAGGTTGTCGTCCTTTTCGCAGCTTACGACGTACGATCCAGGGCGGAAAAACTGTGCAAAAAAGGAAAAATGTCCCAAAACTGATGAAAATGTTCGATTTTGGGCTCCGAAAATAGTCACAGCTGAGCAAGCTTGGTGCCCCCTGTAGTAGAGCTCTTGGAGAGCTTTCCAACGGTATGTTGTGTGTCGCGAAACTCCTTACGGATCAAAAGTTATGAGCCTCAGAACGATGGATACCTGGTCATAAGCCCCACGCCCTCTATTTGCTGGCCTAGCCTCTACATGACATGAAGTTGTCTAGCCCAAGGTGTCGTGGGATTCGGTAATAGAAATGTGATGGATTAGGTTGTCGTCCTTTTCGCGGCTCACGACGTACGATCCGAGACGGAAAAACTATGCAAAAAAAAGAAAAGTGTTGCAAAACTGATGAAAATGTTTGATTTTGAGCTCCAAAAATATTCGCAGCTGAGCAAGCTTGGTGCCCCTTGTCGTAGAGCTCTCGGAGAGCTTTCTAATGGTATGTTGTGCGTCACGTAACTCCTTATGGATCAAAAGTTATGAGCACCGGAGTGACGAATACCAGGTCACAAGCCCCACGCCCTCGGTTTGTGGGCCCAGACTCTCTGTAAAGTGAAGTTGTCTTGACCAAGGTGCCGTGTGATTCGGTAATAGAAATGTGATATGTTAGGTTGTCATCTTTTTCGCAGCTCACGACGTACGATCCGGGACAGAAAAACAGCACAAAAGAAAAAAAGTATCCCAAAACTTATGAAAATGTTTGATTTTGTGCTCCGAAAACAGGAGCAACCGATTAGGCTAGATGCCCCCATCGTAGAGCTCTCAAAGTGGTTTCCAACAGTATGCTGTGAGCCGCATAACTCCTTATGGATCAAAAGATATGGGCACCGCAGTGACAGATACCTGGTCACCAGCCTCACAACCTCGGTTTGAGGGCCCAGCCTCTACGTGAAGTGAAGTTGTAATGCCTAAGGTGCCATGTCATTCGGTAATAGAAATGTGATGGATTAGGTTGTCGTCCTTTTCACGGCTCACGACGTATGATCCGAGACAAAAAAACTGCGCCAAAGAAGAAAAGTGTCCCGAAACTGATGAAAACGATCAATTTTGGGCACCGAAAACAGGCGCAGCTGAGCAAGCTTGGTGCCCCCTGTCGTATAGCTCTCGGAGAGCTTTCCAATGGCATGCTGTGCGCCGTGTAACTCCTTACGGAACAAAATTTATGAGCACCGGAGCGACGGATAACTGGTCACAAGCCCTACGCCCTCTGTTTGCGGGCCCAGCCACTACGTGAAGTGAAGTAGTCTTGCCCAAGGTGACGTGTGATTCGCTAATAGAAATGTGATGGATTAGGTTGTTGTCCTTTTCGCGGCTCACGACGTATGATCCGGGACGAAAAAACAGCGCAAAAGAAGAAATGTGTCCCAAAACTTATAAAAATGTTCGATTGTGGGCTCCGAAAATAGGCGCAACCGAGCAGGCTAGGTGCCCCCATCGTAGAGCTCTCAAAGTGCTTTCCAACGGTATGTTGTGCGCCACATAACTCTTTACAGATCAAAAGTAATGGGCACCGGAGCGACGGATACCTGATCACAATCCCCACGCCCTCGGTTTGAGGGCCCAGCCTCTACATGAAGTGAAGTCGTCTTGCCTAAGGTGCCGTGGGATTTGGTAATAAAAATGTGATAGCTTAGGTTCTCATCCTTTTCGCGGCTCACGACGTACGATCCTGGACAGAAAAACATTGCAAAAGAAGAAAAGTGTCCAAAAAATGAAAACTTTCGATTTTGGGCTCCAAAAACAGGCGCAGCTGAGCAAGCTTGGTGCCCCCATCGTAGAGCTCTCGAAGAGCTTTCCAACGGTATGCTATGTGCGCCGCGTAACTCCTTAGGGATCCAAAGTTATCGGCACCGAAGCGGCGGATACTTGGTAACAAGCCCCACGCCCACTATTTACGGGCCCAGCCTCTACGTGAAGTGAAGTTCTCTTGCCCAAGGAGCCATGTGATTTGGTAATAGAAATGTGATGGATTAGGTTGTCATTTTCGCTGCTCATGACGTACGATCCGCGACGAAAAAACAACGCAAAAGAAGAATAGTGTCCCAAAACTTATGAAAATTTTTGATTTTGGGCTATGAAAACTGGTGCAATCGAGCAGGCTAGGTGCCCCAATCGTAGAGCTCTCAAAGTACTTTCCAACGGTATGTTGTGTGCCGCGTAATTCCTTACGGATCAAAAGTAATGGGCACCGGAGCGACGGATACCTGGTCACAATCCCCACGCCCTCGGTTTGAGTGCCCAGCCTCTACATGAAGAGAAGTTGTCTTGCTTAAGGTGCCGTGGGATTCGGTAATAAAAATGTGATGGATTAGGTTGTCGTCCTTTTCGCTACTCACGATGTACGATCCTGGAGAGAAAAACAGTGCAAAAGAAGAAAAGTGTCCTAAAAATGAAAACGTTCGATTTTGGGCTCTCAAAATAGGCGCAGCCCAGCAGGCTTACTGCTCCCTTCGTAGAGCTCTCGGAGGTCTTGCCAACGGTGTGCTGTGCGCCGCGTAACTCCTTACGGATCAAAAGTTATGGGCACCGAAGCAACGGATACCTAGTCACAAGCCCCACGCCCTCGGTTTGAGGCCCCAGCCGCTACGTGAGGTAAAGTTGTCTTGCCCAAGGTTCCATGTGATTCAGTAATAGAAATGTGATGAATTAGGTTGTTGACTTTTTCGCGGCTCACGACGTACGATACGGGATGGAAAAACTGCGCAAAATAAGAAAACTGTCAGGAAACAGATGAAAACGTTCGATTTTGGTCTCTGAAAACAGGCGCAGCTTAGCAAGCTTGGTGCCTTCGTCATAGAGCACTCAGAGAGCTTTCCAATGGTATGCTGTGTGCCGCGTAACTCCTAACGGATCAAAAGTTATGAGCACCGGAGCGACGGATACCTGGTCACAAGTCCCACGCCCTCTGTTTGCGGGACCAACCTCTACGTGAAGTGAAGTTGTGAGGCCCGACCCCGAATAACGTTTCTTACCTCGATTTACGTACCTTAGGCCTAAAATTATATGACTGACCTTGGATTACGTGCCATGTCTTGGTTTTTGTGCATGCCTCGTTATACGTGCCTTAACCTAGAATTATGTGCCTTAATCTTCGACTTACGTGCCCCGACTTTGAATTGCGTGCGTTATCTCATTTTGTGTGCCCTGACCTTGAATTGCGTGTCATAACCTAGGTTTAAGAGTCGTACATCGATTTACGTGCATTGCATTGAATTACGTGCCTTGTATTGGTTTACATACATTTACCTAGGGTTGAGTGTATTTGGATTGGAATATGCGCATTAGTCTCGTAGTTCGTGTCTTATCTCGTAGTTCGTGTCTTACCTCGTAGTTTGTGTTTACCTCATAATTCGTGCCCTAGACCTAGGAATCCGTGCCACCACGTTGATCAAGAAAGAATCCTACACAAAGCACTAGACACTAAAATAATCCTACATAATCCACTAACCAATATTATATTCCTAATTCAAATTCTCTACAAATTCCACTAACAATAAAATAATACTAAACTATTCCTACATTTCCCACTAACTATTATTCTATTCATAATTCAACTCATCAACAAACATTCCTATATTTTATTCTACCTAGATTCCCTAATTCCCCAACATTCCTATGACAATTCTAATGACACAAAAGCTTAAAGAATTATTCCTAGACAAACTATGACAAACACTTAGTACAATGCATAAAAAAATGCTCAAAACCACCTAAATCTTCTACCTTGCTCAACCAAACCACCTTTTCCCATGCTAAACATTTTAAAATCACACATTGAAGACACAAAAATCAGAATTTAATGGCCCAAGGCCGACCACATGCTTGAAGGATGCAAAGGCTTTCATTTTTTTGTCATATTCTTTCATTTCTCTTTCATTTCTCCTTCTTTTCTCTCACTTCCCTCTCATTTTCTCTCTCCATTTCGGTTTTGGCTGAGTTCTCTCCACCTCCTAGCTCATCTTCTTCATCATATGGTGCAACAAGACAAGCAACCATCAAAGAAACTCAAGCAAACAAGCTAAGATGCGAAAACTACACTTGCATGTCCTTTGAAGCCTTCATTTCGGCCCTAGGTGAGTTTTAAGCTTCCATTTCTTTTCTTCTTGTTCTAACCTCATGAATGTACTAAGATATTGATCACTAGGCTAGGAAAAATAGAGAAAACCAAGTTGGAATCTCGGATAAGCAAGAAGAAGAAGAGATTTGAGCTTCAACAAGTTTTTGTGCATCTTCTTGGTTGTTTGCTAAGGTGAGGGCTAAAACCTTTTGAAAACTCTTCAAAATCCACATGCATGCTCATAAATGTGTGTATTTTCTTCTGTACTTGAGTTATATGTTCGTTCATAAGCTTAAACAACCATGCATGGCAAGATCTTGGCTTGAAAGTGATGCTAGGTGAAGTTGGATTGTTGACAGCTCTCTGACCAGTCTGTTTCGAGGTAAGTTTAGCTAGGAAAATGATGTTGAAAATGCTTGAAAATTGGTATGTGACTAGTGTGGACAGTTTTGAACATTTTTCCCAGAAATAGGCCGAAGCTAATTTTGACTCTAAGGTCCTCAAAATGGAAAATCTTTAAAATGTGTCCAAATCTGGAAATCTGGAAAAATGAAGCAGGTTTTGGCAGATGCACTGACCTTGTGGAATGAACCATATTTGACTTAGTAAATGATGTCCAAAATGCATGAAATTTTTTGTTCTGCTATATTTTTCAGTTCTGGACAATTTTGTCAGAAATGGACCAAGGCTAAATCTGACCCTAAGGACCTCAAAAGCGTCAATTACTAAAAAGTGTGCAAATCTGGACAGTTTTGTACTATTCCACTGTTTCGGCTATATCTAATGATCCCAAACTCCAATTGATGCAAGGTTTGTTTCTGATTTTAGTTAACTTCTTAAGATTTAATTTGACATCTTATTCACTGGATTTGGAGATTTTTTTATTATCCTATTGATTGTGAGAAAACAGCCTATTGCAGTAAGGGTTTCATTTAGTTATATGCTTGGAAAATTGTTGTAACCTCTCTTGTGGTACTAATTACTTGGAATTGTGGTGTTGGGATGTTGTGTGGACTGTTTTGAGTACTTGAAGATGTTTGAATTGAATGATGCATGACTTGAGAATGATTTTGAGTTGACTTAGGGTTTAATCACATGATTAAGCATGAAATGGAAACCCTTATGACTAGGTAGTCTTGTTAAGTGTTGATCATTTGGATATTTTGTGGAAATTATATGCTTACTGGGCTGCCCATAAATGCCTTATAACCTCAAATGTGAATTTGATCATCGCATGTTGACAAATGAGCTTTTCTCGCACCCGAACCCACGTAAATGATATTGCATGTTGAATAATCGTATCACTTGATCACGTGGACTTCAAAATGAGTTATATGGCTTGAATTGCATGTGTTACATGGCTTCCTGTTTAATGGTCATATGGCTCTATATGCCTTTCAAGTGAAATTACTTGTCTTATCGTGCCTTGTTTGATTACTTGACAATGTGCGATCTTATAACTGCTCGGAGGTGACCTACTTTGTTGTCCTCCTAATGTGATATGTTAAATGTTATAAATGTGCATTGCATACGAGGTTGCAACCTTTCAGTGTGGCATGGTAGTGTTTCACGCACGCCGGGCGGCATCGGGCTTGCCGATGTTACCGTGACTACCATGATCCAATTCCCTCTCTCGCTTGGCATTTCACCCTCGGAGAGTTGGGTCGCAGGTTTCGGGGTACATCCGGAGTACACCCACCTGGTATGTTTTGGGGTTATTTGAAGTCGGCCACAACTTCTGATTCTGAAACTGATCTGAGAGCAAAAGCTCACTGTATCCTTTTTACTATGTGTATAAGTACTCTCGCTTGGTTCCTAGAGAACCTCGGGGAGGAAAGACTGGTATTCCTGTTCCTGTACTTATATTTAAGTACTCTCGCTTGGTTCCTAGAGAACCTCGGGGAGGAAAGACTGGTATTTATGTTCCCTTACTTTATATTATTGTTATATTCATGCTTGTAAAAGGATTTTCATAAGTTGAACCGAAAAATGAGTTTTAAAACCTATTTCTCGTTCCCCCTCGCTGAGTTCATAAGGACTCACCCTCTTTTTATCACAGGTGTAGCAGATTTGGAACAAGTACCCAAAGTAAATGTGCTTGTTGATGATTCCTGGGAGTGAGTACGTGCTTTTGTGCTTTGCCTGAAAGGGGCTGCTATATGGATACTGTGTTTGATTACAAAATGTTCATTTTATTTATGTAAAAGACCCCCGTTGTAATTTGGGGTCTAATTTTAGTTTGTACTGATATTGCTAGATAGATACTAGACACTATTATGAACGTTTTGCTATTATTACTGCTAGTATCTATCATAGGTTATGACGTATTAGGTAAGGACTAAGTAAATGAACCTATCAAATCTTAAACAGGTACACGCTTTTGAGCTAAGGTCAACAGGGAGTTTGGTAAGGAGGATAAAGAACAAACGAGACATAGTATCATGCTAGGTTATAAATCAAACGGGGCGTCGAGATAACCAATAGGAAATTCAATTGATGGTAAAATAGTAATCTTAGTTGGAAATGAACTTGAATTGAAAATTTTGAGGCGTTTAGAGAATTAGGTCAAACCAAAGAGTCAAATTACAACCGTTATGCTGCCGGTTTTCCGAAAAACTTTGTAGTTTAGACTAAATCATTAGGTGTTAAATCTTCATAAACAGTTAAGTATGTGATATTACCTAAATGTTTAGTTCACACCCTAGTCTAACCTTATAAGTCGGGTTGGGGTGTGACAGAAGTTGTCTTGCCCAAGATGCGGTGGGATTTGGTAATATAAATGTGATGGATTAGGTTGTCGTCATTTTCGTGGCTCATGACGTACGATCTGGGATAAAAAAACCGCGCAAAAGATGAAAAGTGTCCCGAAACTGATGAAAACGTTCGATTTTAGCCTCCGAAATTAGGCGCAGCCGAGCAAGTTTGGTGCTCCCATAGTAGAGCTCTTGGAGAGCTTTCCAACGTTATGTTGTGCGCTATATAACTCCTTACGAATCAAAAGTTATGAGCACCGGAGCGACGGATACCTGGTCACAAGCCCCACGCCCTCCATTTGCGGGCCCAGCCTCTACGTGATGTGAAGTTGTGTTGCCCAAGATGTCGGGGGATTTAGTAATAGAAATGTGATGTATTAGATTGTCTTCCTTTTTGCGGCTCACGACGTACTATCCGGGACGAAAAAACTGCGTAAAAGAAGAAAAGTGTCCCAAAATTGATGAAAACGATCAATTTTTGGCTCCGAAAATAGGTGCAACTGAGCAAGCTTGGTATCCCCTATCGTATAGCTCTCGAGGAGCTTTCCAACGGTATGTTGTGTGCCGTGTAACTCCTTACAGATCAAAAGTTACGAGCACCGGAGCGACGGATACTTGGTTACAATCCCCACGCCCTCGGTTTGAGGGCCCAGCCTCTACATGAATTGAAGTTGTCTTTCCTAAGGTTCCGTGCGATTCGGTAATAAAAATGTGATGGATTAGGTTGTTGTCCTTTTCGCGGCTCACGACGTACGATCATTGACAGAAAAATAGCGCAAAAGAATAAAAGTGTCCCAAAAATGAAAATGTTTGATTTTGGGCTCTGAAAATAGGCGCAACCGAGCAAGCTTGGTGCTCTCGTCGTAGATCTTTCGGAAAGCTTTCAACGGTATACTGTGGGCTGCGTAACTCATTACGGATCAAAAGTTATGAGCACCGAGTGACGGATACCTGGTCACAAGCCCCACGCCCTCTGTTTGCGGCCCCAGCTTCTACGTGAAGTGAAGTTGTCTTGCCCAAGGTGCCATGTGATTCGGTAATAAAAATGTGATGGATTAGGTTGTCGTCCTTTTCGCGGCTTACGACGTACGATCCGGGACGAAAAAACAGTGCAAAAGAATAAAAGTGTCTCGAAACAGATGAAAACGTTCAATTTTGGGCTCCGAAAACTGGCGCAGCCAAGCAAGCTTGGTGCCCCCGACGTAGAGCTCTCGGTGTGCTTTCCAATGGTATGCAGTGCGCCGCGTAACTCCTTACGGATCAAATGTCATGAGCACCGGAGCGACGGATACCTGGTCACTAGCCCCACCCCCTCTATTTGCGGGCCTAGCCTCTACGTGAAGTGAAGTTGTCTTGCCTAAGGCGCGGTGGGATTCGGTAACAGAAATGTGATGGATTACGTTGTCGTCCTTTTCGCAGCTCACGACGTAGGGTCCTGGACGAAAAAACTGCGCAAAAGAAGAAAAATGTCCCGAAACTGATGAAAATGTTCGATTTTGGGTTCTGAAAACAGGCGCAGCCGAGCATGCTTGGTGCCCCCGTTGTAGAGCTCTCAGAGAGCTTTCCAACGGCATGATGTGCGCCTCGTAACTCCTTACGGATCAAAAGTTATGAGCACCGGAGCGATGGATTCCTGGTCACAAGCCCCACGCCCTCTGTTTGCGGGCCTAGCCTCTACTTGAAGTGAAGTTGTCTTGCCCAAGGTATCGTGTGATTCGGTAATAGAAATGTGATGGATTAGGTTGTCGTACTTTTCGCGGCTCACGACGTACAATCCGGGATGGAAAAACTGTGCAAAAGAAGAAAAGTGTCCCAAAACTTATGAAAATGTTCAATTTTGGGCTCTGAAAATAGGCGCAACCGAGCAGGCTCGGTGCCCCCATCGTAGAGATCTTAGAGAGCTTTCCAATGATATATTGTGCGCCGCGTAACTCCACACGGATAAAAAGTAATAGGCACCGGAGCGACGGATACCTGGTCATAATCCCCACGCCCTTGGTTTTAGGGCCAGCCTTTACATGACGTGAAGTTGTCTTGCTCAAGGTGCCGTGAGATTCGGTAATAAAAATGTGATGGATTAGGTTGTTGTCCTTTTCGTGGCTCATAACGTATGATCCGGGGCGGAAAAACTGCGCAAAAGAATAAATCTGTACCAAAACTGATGAAAACATTCGATTTTAGGCTTCAAAAATAGGCACAGCTGAGCTGGCTTGCTGCTCCCATCGTAGAGCTCTCGGAGAGCTTTACAACGGTATGCTGTGCGCCGCGTAACTCCTTACGGATCAAAAGGTATGGACGCCGGAGCGACGGATACCTGGATAGATGCCTCACACCCTCGGCTTGAGGGCCCAGCCTCTACGTGAAGTGAAGTTGTCTTGCCCAAGGTGCCGTGTGATTCGTTAATAGAAATGTGATGGATTAGGTTGTTGTCCTTTTCGCGGCTCACGACGTACGATTTGGAACGGAAAAACTGCGCAAAAGATAAAAGTGTCCTGAAATTGATGAAAACGTTTGATTTTGGGCTCCAAAAATAGGCGCAACCGAGCAAACTTAGTAGCCTCTGTCGTAGAGCTCTCGAAGAGCTTTCCAACAGTATGCTGTGCGCCGCGTAACTCCTTACGGATCAAAAGTTATGGGCACCGGAGCGACGGATACCTAGTCACAAGCCCCACGCCCTCGGTTTGAGGGCCCAGCCTCTACATAAAGTGAAGTTGTCTTGCCCAAGGTGCCGTGGGATTCGGTGATAGAAATGTGATGGATTAGGTAGTCATCCTTTTCACGGCTCACGATGTACGATCCGGGACAGAAAAATAGCGCAAAAGAAGAAAAGTGTCCCAAAATTGATGAAAACGTTCGGTTTTAGGCTCCAAAAATAGGCGCAGCTCAGCAAGCTTGGTGGCCCCTGTCGTAGAGCTCACGGAGAGCTTTCCAACGGTATGTTGTGCGCCGCGTAACTCCTTACGGATCAAAGGTTATGAGCACCGGAGCGACAGATACCTAGTCACAAGCCCCATGCCCCCTATTTACGGGCCCAGCCTCTACGTGAAGTGAAATTGTCTTGCCCAAGGTGCCATGGAATTCGGAAATAGAAATGTTATGGATTAGGTTGCCGTCTTTTTTGCGGCTCACAACGTACGGTCCGAGATGGAAAAACTGCGCAAAAGAAAAAAAGTATCCCAAAACTAATGAAAACGTTCGGTTATAGACACCAAAAATAGGTGCAGCCGAGCAAGCTTGGTGCCCCCTGTCGTAGAGCTCTTGGAGAGCTTTCCAACGGTATGCTGTGCGCCGCGTAACTCCTTACGGATCAAAAGTTATGAGCACCGGAGCGACGGATACCTGGTCATAAGCCCCATGCCCTCGGTTTGCAGGCCCAGCCTCTACGTGAAGTGAAGTTGTCTTGCCCAAGGTGTCGTGGGATTCGATAATAGAAATGTGATGGATTAGGTTGTCATCCTTTTCATGGCTCACGACGTACGATCTGGGACAGAAAAACAGCGCAAAAGAAGAAAAGTGTCCCAAAACTGATGAAAATGTTTGATTTTGGGCTCTGAAAATAGGCGAGCCGAGCAGGCTTGCTGCTCCCGTCGTAGAGCTCTCGGAGAGCTTTCCAACAGTATGCTTTGCACCGCGTAACTTCTTACGGATCAAAAGTTTTGGGTATCGAAGCGACGGATACCTGGTAACAAGCCCCACGCCCTCGGTTTGAGGGCCCAGCCTCTACGTGAAGTGAAGTTGTCTTGCCCAAGGTACCGTGTGATTCGTTAATAGAAATGTGATGGATTAGGTTGTCGTCCTTTTTGCGGCTCACAATGAACGATCCGGGACAGAAAAACAGCGTAAAAGATGAAAAGTATCCCAAAATTGATGAAAATGTTCAATTTTGGGCTCCGAAAACAGGCGCAGCCGAGCAAGCTTGGTGCCCCCATCGTAGAGCTCTCAGAGAGCTTTCCAACGGTATGTTGTGCGCCGCATAACTTGTGAGGCCTGACCTCAATTTGCATGCATTTGTTTGGGAAATGTGCATTCATCTCGTAGTTTGTGCTTACCTCGTAGTGTGTGCGCTAAACCTAGGAAAGCGTGCCCGCACGCTAATCAAGAAAGTATCTTGCACGAAGCACTCGATTATTAATTAATCCTACAAACTCCACTAACTAATATTAAAATACTAATTCAACTCACTAGAAGATGAAAATTGCACCAAAAGCTAAACATTCCTATTCTTTATTCTTCATTCTTTTTGCATGTTCCAAGCACACTCAATTAAATAAAGCTTAAAGCATGACAAAAATTCAGAAATTGGAGCCAAGATGGCCGGCCATGCTAAGGGCTTGAGCAAGGTTTGAACCATTATTTTATATCTTACATGCTTAGTCAAAAAAAAAAAAGCTCACACCATGACAAATCTTTCCTTGCACCAAGACACCTTTTGCTAAACACCAAGCTACACATCTCGGCCTCTTCACCATTGTGTCTCCTCACAATTCAAATTGCTCAACATGACAACACAAATCAGAATTTTGAGAGCACAGGGCCGACACACACACCAACATTTCATTTTCCTCAAACATTCTCTCTTTCTCTCATTCACACCCTCTCTCTCTCGGCTTTGGCTGAAACCTTAGGCTCCATAGCTCAAGCTCATCATCATAAGGTTCATCTAGACAATCAAGGCCCTAGGAAGCTCGACCAAGCAAGCTAGAAGCAAAGAGACATGTATGCAAGCTCATAGAACACTCATTTCGGCTTAGGTATGTTTGATAGCTTGTATTTCATCTCCCTTTTGTTCTAACCACATGCACATACTAAGGACATGGTAACTTAGCTAGGAATTAAGGAAATCAAGCAATATCCCTCGGCCAAACAAGGAAAGAAGACCATTTGTGCATCTCCAAGAGTTTTGAGCATCATTTGTTGACAATAGGCTAAGGTGAGGGTTAATCCTTTTTAAAAGCTTTCAAAAACCACATGCATGCCTTCATATGTCTATTATTACCTCTGTAATTGTGGTATGTGTGTGTACATGAGCTTTTGTAACCATGCATGGCAAGATATTTAGCTAGAACTTGAAGATAGATAAAATCGCGAAAATGGTAGATTTCTGACTTGTTAGGACGAAGTGTATTTGGCCTAGTAGATGATGTTTAAAATGCATGAAAATTGGTAGGTAACTATTTTTTCCAGTTCTGAGAATTTTTCGTAGAAATAGGCCAAGGCCAATTTTGACTCTAATGTCTCCAAAATAGCAAAATATCGAAAGGTGTCCAAATTTGGAAACTCTGGGAAAATGGAGCAGGTTTTTGGCAGTTCACTTTCCTTGTAGAACGAACCAGTTTTGACTTAGTAAATGATATCTAAAATGTATGAAATTTGGTAGGTTGCTATATTTTTCAGTTCTGGACATGTTTTTCAGAAATAGACCATAGCCAATTCTGACCCTAAGACCCTAAAAAATGGCACGTATTGAAATATGTAAGAATCTGGACAGTTTTGCGTAGTCTCACGGTTTTGGCTATAACTCTTGAATCCGAACTCCAAATGATGCGAGGTTTGTTTCTAGATTTAGTTCACTTAATAATATTTAATTTGAAATTTTTTTCAATGAAATTGGAGATTATTTGCTTGTCTAAATGATTGTGTGAAAACAGACCATTGCAGTGAGGTTTTTATCTAGTGATATGCTTTGAAAATTATTGTAACTTCTCTTGTGGTGGTAAATGCTTGGGATTGTGGCACTTGGATGTTGTGTGGACTGTTTTGAATGATTGAGGATGTTTAATTAATCGATGCATGGCTTTGGTTTAATTGCGTGACAACTTGTGGCTTAATCGCACGGGTAAGCATAAACTGAAACCCTAATGACTATGAAAACACGCTAAGTGTTGATCCTATGGTTATCGTGTCTAATTATGTGGTTAGTGGGCTGCCGTAGTTGTCCTTATAGCCCTAAATGTGATTTTCGATGATTACATGTTGTCAAGTAGGCCTTTCATGCACCCGGTCCCACGTAGATATTGTTGCATGTTGTATAAACTTATTATTTGATTACGTGAACCCCGGAATGAGTTATATGACTTGATTTATGTGTGTTACATGGATGCCCGTTTAATATTCATATAACTCCATGTGCTTTACAAGCGAAATTACGTGTCAAAGCATGCCTCGCATGTTTACTTGTCAATGTGCAATCTTATGACTGTTCGGAGGCAACCTACTTTGTTGTCCTCCTAATGTGATATATTAAATGTGCATTGCATACAAGGTTGCAACCTTTCATTCTGGCGTGGTAGCGTTTCACGCACACCGGGCGGCATCGGGCTTGCCGGTGCAACCGTGACTACCATTGTCCAATTCCCTCTCTCGCTTGGGGTCTAGACTTCCTCAGAGAGTTGGGTCGTAGGATTTCGAGATACATCCGGAGTACACCCATTTGGCGTGGTAATTGGATGATTTGAAGTCGGCCGCAACAACTGATACTGGGAGTGAACTGAGAGCAAAGGCTCACCGTATCCTCTACACTATGTATATAAGTACTCTCGCTTGGTTCTTAGAGGACCTCGGGGAAGAAAGACGGGTAATTTTGTTCTTTTACTTTTATATTACATTATGAACTTACTTGTGATATATGTCATGCTTGCAAAAAGGGTTTTCATAAGTTGAATCGAAAAAAAAGTTTCAAAACTTATTTCTCGTTCCCCCTCGTTGAGTTCATAAGGACTCACCCTCTTTTATCATCTCAGGTGAAGAAGATCAGGAACAGGTACCTGAGGATAATGTGCCTATCGATGACTCCTTGGAGTGATTGCCTGCCCTACGTGCCTTACTTGACTGTGGCCATTTGGTGAACGATTTGTTTGTTTTGAAAACTATCTCTTATGATGTTGTCATTGTTATTGTAAAAGACCCCCGTTGTAATTTGGGGTCTAATTTTGATTTGTACCGATATTAACTAGACAGACACCCTATTTGCTCGTTTTGCTACTTTGATTAGTAACTACTACAGGCTTATGAAGTATTAGGCAAAGGGCTAAGTAAAATGAATCTATCCAATCTTAAACAGGTACTCATTGGTAAGCTAAGATCAACAGGTACTTTTGTAACAAGGATTGACAAACAAACGAGACATAGTTATCATGCTAGGTTGTTAATCAAGCGAGACTTCGAGATAACTAGTAGGCATTTCGACTGGTGATAAATAGTAATCTTAGTTGGAAATGAATTTGAGATTGAAAGTTTTGAGGCGTTTAGAAAATTTGGTCAACTAGAGAGCCCAATTACAACTGCTATGCTGCCGGTTTTCCAGAGAATTTTTGGAGTTGTAGGCTAACTTTAAGTGTTAAACCTTAATGAACGATTAAGTACGGGAAATGATATAAATGTTTGGATCACATCCTAGTCTAACCTCCATAGGTCGGGTTGGGGCGTGACAGCTTAACTCCTTACAAATCAAAAGTTATGGCTACCAGAGCGACGGAGACCTGGTCACAAGCCCCACGCCCTTGGTTTGCGGGCCCAACCTATACGTGAAGTGAAGTTGCCTTGCCCAAGGTGCTGTGGGATTCGGTAATAGAAATGTGATGGATTAGGTTGTCGACCTTTTCGCGGCTCACGACGTACGATCCAGGACGGAAAAACAGCGCAAAAGAAGAAAAGTGTCCTGAAACTGATGAAAACATTCAATTTTGGCTCTAAAAATAGGCGCAGCTCAGCAAGCTTGGTGGCCCCTGTCGTAGATCTCACGGAGAGCTTTCCAACGGTATGTTGTGCGCCGAGTAACTCCTTACGGATCAAAAGTTATGAGCACCGGAGCGACAGATACCTGGTCATAAGCCCCACGCCCTCTGTTTGGTGAACGATTTGTTTGCTATTATTACTGCTAGTATCTATCATAGGTTATGACGTATTAGGTAAGGACTAAGTAAATGAACCTATCAAATCTTAAACAGGTACACACTTTTGAGCTAAGATCAACAGGTACTTTCGTAACGAGGATAAATAACAAACGAGACATAGTATCATGCTAGGTTATAAATCAAACGGGACGTCGAGATAACCAATAGGCAATTCAATTGATGGTAAAATAGTAATCTTAGTTGGAAATGAACTTGAATTGAAAATTTTGAGACGTTTAGAGAATTAGGTCAAACCAAAGAGTCCAATTACAACTGTTATGTTGCCGGTTTTTCGAAAAACTTTGGAGTTTAGACTAAATCATTAGGTGTTAAATCTTCATAAACAGTTAAGTATGTGATATTACCTAAATGTTTAGTTCACACCCTAGTCTAACCTTATAGGTCGGGTTGGGGCGTGACAGAAGTTGTCTTGCCCAAGATGCCATGGGATTCGGTAATATAAATGTGATGAATTAGGTTGTCGTCATTTTCGCGGCTCACGACGTACAATCTGGGACCGAAAAACAGCGCAAAAGAAGAAAAGTGTCCCGAAACTGTTGAAAATGTTCAATTTTAGTCTCCAAAAATCGGCACAGCCGAGCAAGCTTGCTTCCCCCGTCGTAGAGCTCTTAGAGAGTTTTCCAACGGTATGCTGTGCACTATATAACTCCTTACGAATCAAAAGTTATGGGCACCGGAGCGACGGATACCTGGTCACAAGCCCCACGCCCTCCATTTGCGGGCCCAGCCTCTACGTGATGTGAAGTTGTCTTGCCCAAGATGTCGTGGGATTCGGTAATAGAAATGTGATGGATTAGGTTGTCGTCCTTTTCGCGGCTCACGACGTACTATCCGGGACGAAAAAACTGCGTAAAACAAGAAAAGTGTCCCGAAATTGATGAAAACGATCAATTTTGGGCTCCAAAAACAGGTGCAGCTGAGCAAGCTTGGTATCCCCTATCGTATAGCTCTCGAGGAGCTTTCCAACGGTATGTTGTGTGCCGTGTAACTCCTTACAGATCAAAAGTTACGAGCACCGGAGCGACGGATACTTGGTTACAATCCCCACGCCCTCGGTTTGAGGGCCCAGCCTCTACATGAATTGAAGTTGTCTTTCCTAAGGTTCCGTGCGATTCGGTAATAAAAATGTGATGGATTAGGTTGTTGTCCTTTTCGCGGCTCACGACGTACGATCATTGACAGAAAAATAGCGCAAAAGAATAAAAGTGTCCCAAAAATGAAAACGTTTGATTTTGGGCTCTGAAAGTAGGCGCAGCCCAGCAGGCTTGCTGCTCCCCTCGTAGAGCTCTCGGAGAGCTTTCCAACGGTATGCTGTGGGCTGCGTAACTTAATACGGATCAAAAGTTATGGACACCGGAGCGACGGATACCTGGTCACATGCCCCACGCCCTCGGTTTGAGGGCCCAGCCTCTACGTGAAGTGAAGTTGTCTTGCCCAAGGTGCCATGTGATTCGGTAATAGAAATATGATGGATTAGGTTGTCATCCTTTTCGCGGCTCACGACGTACGATCCGTGACGGAAAAACAGTGCAATAGAAGAAAGGTGTCCCAAAACTGATGAAAACGTTCGATTTTGGGCTCCGAAAACAGGCGCAGTCGAGCATGCTTGGTGCCCCCGTCGTAGAGCTCTTGGTGTGCTTTCCAATGGTATGCAGTGCGCCGCGTAACTCCTTACGGATCAAATGTCATGAGCACCGGAGCGACGGATACCTGGTCACTAGCCCCACCCCCTCTATTTGCGGGCCCAGCCTCTATGTGAAGTGAAGTTGTCTTGCCTAAGGCGCGGTGGGATTCGGTAACAGAAATGTGATGGATTACGTTGTCGTCCTTTTCGCAGCTCACGACGTAGGGTCCTGGACGAAAAAACTGCGCAAAAGAAGAAAAATGTCCCGAAACTGATGAAAATGTTCGATTTTGGGTTCTGAAAACAGGCGCAGCCGAGCATGCTTGGTGCCCCCGTTGTAGAGCTCTCAGAGAGCTTTCCAACGGCATGATGTGCGCCTCGTAACTCCTTACGGATCAAAAGTTATGAGCACCGGAGCAAGGATACCTGGTCACAAGCCCCACGCCCTCTGTTTGCGGGCCCAGCCTCTACTAGAAGTGAAGTTGTCTTGCCCAAGGTTCCGTGTGATTCGGTAATAGAAATGTGATGGATTAGGTCGTCGTCCTTTTTGCAGCTCAAGATGTACTATCTGGGACGGAAAAACTGTGAAAAGAAGAAAAGTGTCCCAAAACTTATGAAAATGTTCAATTTTGGGCTCTGAAAATAGGCGCAACCGAGTAGGCTAGGTGCCCCCATCGTAGAGGTCTTAGACTACTTTCCAATGGTATGTTGTGCGCCGCGTAACTCCTCACGGATAAAAAGTAATGGGCACCGGAGCGACGGATACCTGGTCATAATCCCCACGCCCTTGGTTTTAGGGCCAGCCTTTACATGACGTGAAGTTGTCTTGCTCAAGGTGCCGTGAGATTCGGTAATAAAAATGTGATGGATTAGGTTGTTGTCCTTTTCGCGGCTCATAATGTATGATCCGGAACGGAAAAATAGCACAAAAGAATAAATCTGTACCAAAATTGATGAAAACGTTCGATTTTAGGCTTCGAAAATAGGCACAGCCAAGCAGGCTTGTTGCTCCCGTCGTAGAGCTCTCAGAGAGCTTTACAACGGTATGCTGTGCGCCGCGTAACTCCTTACAGATCAAAAGTTATGGCCACCGGAGCGACGGATACCTGGACACATGCCCCACGCCCTCAGCTTGAGGGCCCAACCTCTACATGAAGTGAAGTTGTCTTACCCAAGGTGCCGTGTGATTCGATTATAGAAATGTGATGGATTAGGTTGTCGTCCTTTCGCCGCTCGCGACGTATGATCTGGGACGGAAAAACTGCGCAAAAGAAAAAAGTGTCCTGAAACTGATGAAAATGTTTGATTTTGGGCTCCAAAAATAGGCGCAACCAAGCAAACTTGGTAGCCTCTATCGTAGAGCTCTCGAAGAGCTTTCCAACGGTATGCTGTGTGCCGCGTAACTCCTTACGGATCAAAAGTTATGGGCACCGGAGCGACGGATACCTGGTCACAAGCCCCACGCCCTCGGTTTAAGGGCCCAGCCTCTACGTGAAATGAAGTTGTCTTGCCCAAGGTGCCGTGCGATTCGGTGATAGAAATGTGATGGATTAGGTAGTCATCCTTTTCACGGCTCACGATGTACGATCCGGGACAGAAAAATAGCGCAAAAGAAGAAAAGTGTCCCAAAATTGATGAAAACGTTCGGTTTTAGGCTCCAAAAATAGGCGCAGCTCAGCAAGCTTGGTGGCCCCTGTCGTAGAGCTCACGGAGAGCTTTCCAACGGTATGCTGTGCGCCGAGTAACGCCTTACGGATCAAAAGTTATGAGCACCAGAGCGACATATACCTGGTCATAAGCCCCACGCCCTCTGTTTACGGCCCCAGCCTCTACGTGAAGTGAAGTTGTCTTGCCCAAGGTTCCGTGGAATTCGGTAATAGAAATGTGATGGATTAGGTTGCCGTCTTTTTTGCGGTTCACGACGTACGGCCCGAGATGGAAAAACTGCGCAAAAGAAAAAAAGTATCCCAAAACTAATGAAAATGTTCGGTTTTAGGCTCCAAAAATAGGCGCAGCTGAGCAAGCTTGGTGGCCCCTGTCTTAGAGCTCTTGGAAAGCTTTCCAACGGTATGCTGTGCGCCGCGTAACTCTTTACGGATCAAAAGTTATGAGCACCGGAGCGACGGATACCTATTCATAAGCCCCACGCCCTCTGTTTGCGGCCCCAGCCTCTACATGAAGTGAAGTTGTCTTGCCCAAGGTGCCGTGTGATTCGGTAATAGAAATGTGATGGATTATGTTGTGGTCCTTTTCATGGCTCACGACGTACGATCTGGTATGGAAAAACAGCGCAAAAGAAGAAAAGTGTCCCAAAACTGATGAAAATGTTTGAATTTGGGCTCTGAAAATAGGCGCAGCCGAGCAGGCTTGCTGCTCTCGTCGTAGAGCTCTCGGAGAGCTTTCCAACGGTATGGTTTGTATCGCGTAACTTCTTACGGATCAAAAGTTATGGGCACCGGAGCGACGGATACCTGGTCACAAGCCCCACGCCCTCTGTTTGAGGCCCCAGCCTCTACGTGAAGTGAAGTTGTCTTGCCCAAGGTGCCGTGTGATTCGTTAATAGAAATGTGATGTATTAGGTTGTCGTCCTTTTCGCAGCTCACAACGAACGATCTGGGACGAAAAAACAGCGTAAAAGATGAAAAGTGTCCCAAAACTGATGAAAACGTTCAATTTTGGGTTCCGAAAACAGGCGCAGCCGAGCAAGCTTGGTGCCCCTATCGTAGAGCTCTCAGAGAGCTTTCCAACGGTATGTTGTGCGCTGTGTAACTTGTGAGGCCTGACCTCGATTTGCGTGCATTTGTTTGGGAAACGTGCATTCGTCTCGTAGTTTGTGCTTACCTCGTAGTGCGTACCCTAAACCTAGGAAAGCGTGCCCACACGCTAATCAAGAAAGCATCTTGCACGAAGTACTCGATTATTAATTAATCCTACAAACTCCACTAACTAGTATTAAAATACTAATTCAACTCACTAGAAGACGAAAATTTCACTAAAAGCTAAACATTCCTATTCTTTATTCTTCATTCTTTTTGCATGTTTCAAGCCAACTCAATTAAATAAAGCTTAAACCATGAAAAAAATTCAGAAATTGGAGCCAAGATGGCCGGCCATGCTAAGGGCTTGAGCAAGGTTTGAACCATTATTTTATATCTTACATGCTTAGTCAAAAAAAAAAAAAAACTCACACCATGACAAATCTTTCCTTGCACCAAGACACCTTTTGCTAAACACCAAGCTACACATCTCAGCCTCTTCACCATTGTGTCTCCTCACAATTCAAATTGCTCAACATAACAACACAAATCAGAATTTTGAGAGCATAGGGCCGACACACACACCAACATTTCATTTTCCTCAAACATTCTCTCTTTCTCTCATTCACACCCTCTCTCTCTCGGCTTTGGCTGCAACCTTAGGCTCCATAGCTCAAGCTCATCATCATAAGGTTCATCTAGACAATAAAGGCCCTAGGAAGCTCGACCAAGCAAGCTAGAAGCAAAGAGACATGCATGCAAGCTCATAGAACACTCATTTCGGCTTAGGTATGTTTGATAGCTTGTATTTCATCTCCCTTTTGTTCTAACCAAATGCACATACTAAGGACATGGTAACTTAGCTAGGAATTAAGTAAATCAAGCAATATCCCTCGGCCAAACAAGGAAAGAAGACCATTTGTGCATCTCCAAGAGTTTTGAGCATCATTTGTTGACAATAGGCTAAGGTGAGGGTTAATCCTTTTTAAAAGCTTTCAAAAACCACATGCATGCCTTCATATGTCTATTATTACCTCTGTAATTGTGGTATGTGTGTGTACATGAGCTTTTGTAACCATGCATGGCAAGATATTTAGCTAGAACTTGAAGATAGATAAAATCGCGAAAATGGTAGATTTCTGACTTGTTAGGACGAAGTGTATTTGGCCTAGTAGATGATGTTTAAAATGCATGAAAATTGGTAGGTAACTATTTTTTCCAGTTCTGAGAATTTTTCGTAGAAATAGGCCAAGGCCAATTTTGACTCTAAGGTCTCCAAAATAGCAAAATATCGAAAGGTGTCCAAATTTGGAAAATCTGGGAAAATGGAGCAGGTTTTTGGCAGTTCACTTTCCTTGTAGAACGAACCAGTTTTGACTTAGTAAATGATATCTAAAATGTATGAAATTTGGTAGGTTGCTATATTTTTCAGTTCTGGACATGTTTTTCAGAAATAGACCATATCCAATTCTGACCCTAAGACCCTCAAAAATGGAAAGTATTGAAATATGTACGAATCTGGACAGTTTTGCGTAGTCTCACGGTTTTGGCTATAACTCTTGAATCCGAACTCCAAATGATGTGAGGTTTGTTTCTGGATTTAGTTCACTTACTAATATTTAATTTGACATTTTGTTCACTGAAATTTGAGATTATTTGCTTATCTAAATGATTGTGGGAAAACAGACCATTGCAGTGAGGTTTTTATCTAGTGATATGCTTTGAAAATTATTGTAACTTCTCTTGTGATGGTAAATGCTTGGGATTATGGCACTTGGATGTTGTGTGGACTGTTTTTAATGATTGAGGATGTTTTAATTAATTGATGCATGGCTTTGGTTTAATTACGTGACAACTTGTGGCTTAATCGCACGGGTAAGCATAAACTGAAACCCTAATGACTATGAAAACTCACTAAGTGTTGATCCTATGGTTATCGTGTCTAATTATGTGATTAGTGGGCTGCCCGTAGTTGTCTTTATAGCCCTAAATGTGATTTCCGATGATTACATGTTGTCAAGTAGGCCTTTCTTGCACCCGGTCCCACGTAAACGTCGTTGCATGTTGTATAAACTTATTATTTGATTACGTGAACCCTGAAATGAGTTATATGACTTGATTTATGTGTGTTACATGGCTGCCCGTTTAATATTCATATAACTCCATGTGCTTTGCAAGCGAAATTACGTGTCAAAGCATGTCTTGTGTGTTTACTTGTCAATGTGCAATCTTATGACTACTCGGAGGCAACCTACTTTGTTGTCCTCTTAATGTGATATATTAAATGTCATAAATGTGCATTGCATTCAAGGTTGCAACCTTTCATTCTGGCATGGTAGCATTTCACGTACACCGGGCGGCATCGGGCTTGCTGGTGTAACCGTGACTACCATTGTCCAATTCCCTTTCTCGCTTGGGGTCTAGACTTCCTCGAAGAGTTGGGTCGTAGGATTTCGGGGTACATCCGAAGTACACCCATTTGGCGTGATAAGATGATGATTTGAAGTCGGCCGCAACAACCGAAACTGGAAATGAACTGAGAGCAAAAGCTCACCGTATCCCTTACACTATGTGTATAAGTACTCTCGTTTGGTTCTTAGAGGACCTCGGGGAAGAAAGACGGGTAATTTTGTTCTTTTACTTTTATATTACATTATGAACTTACTTGTGATATATGTCATGCTTGCAAAAAGAGTTTTCATAAGTTGAATCAGAAAAAAAGTTTCAAAACTTATTTCTCGTTCCCCCTCGTTGAGTTCATAAGGACTCATCCTCTTTTATCATCTCAGGTGAAGAAGATCAGGAACAGGTACCTGAGGATAACGTGCCTATCGATGACTCCTTAGAGTGATTGCCTGCCCTACGTGCCTTACTTGACTGTGGTCATTTGGTGAACGATTTGTTTGTTTTGAAGACTATCTCTTATGATGTTGTCATTGTTATTGTAAAAGACCCCCGTTGTAATTTGGGGTCTAATTTTGATTTGTACCGATATTAACTAGACAGACACCCTATTTGCTCGTTTTGCTACTTTGATTAGTAACTACTACAGGCTTATGAAGTATTAGGCAAAGGGCTAAGTAAAATGAATCTATCCAATCTTAAACAGGTACTCATTGGTAAGCTAAGATCAACAGGTACTTTTGTAACAAGGATTGACAAACAAACAAGACATAGTTATCATGCTAGGTTGTTAATCAAGAGAGACTTCGAGATAACTAGTAGGCATTTCGACTGGTGATAAATAGGAATCTTAGTTGGAAATGAATTTGAGATTAAAAGTTTTGAGGTGTTTAAAAAATTTGGTCAACTAGAGAGCCCAATTACAGCCGCTATGCTACCGGTTTTTCGGAGAATTTTTGGAGTTCTAGGCTAACTTTAAGTGTTAAACCTCAATGAACGATTAATTATAGAAACGATATGAATGTTTGGATCACATCCTAGTCTAACCTCTATAGGTCGGGTTGGGGCGTGACATAACTCCTTACGGATCAAAAGTTATGAGCAGCGGAGCGACGGATACCTGGTCACAAGCCCTACGCCCTATGTTTGTGGGCCCAGCCACTACGTGAAATGAAGTTGTCTTACCCAAGGTGCCATGGGATTCGGTAATAAAAATGTGATGGATTAGGTTGTCGTCCTTTTCGCGGCTCGCGACGTACGATCCAGGACGGAAAAACTACGCAAAAGAAGAAAATTATCCCGAAACTAATGAAAACGTTCAATTTTGGGCTCTGAAAATAGGAGCAACCGAGCAAGCTTTGTGCCCCCTGTCGTAGAGCTCTCGAAGAGCTTTCCAACGGTATGCTGCGCACCGCATAACTCCTTACGGATCAAAAGTTATGAGCACCGGAGTAATGGATACCTGGTCACAAGCCCCACGCCCGGTGTTTGCGGGCCCAGACTCTATGTGAAGTGAAGTTTTCATGCCCAAGGTGTCATGTGATTCGATAATAGAAATGTGATGGATTAGGTTGTTGTCCTTTTCGCGGCTCACGACGTACGATCCGGGATGAAAAAACAGTGCAAAAGAAGAAAAGTGTCCCAAAATTTATGAAAATGTTCGATTTTGGGCTATGAAAATAGGCGCAGCTGAGCAGGCTTGCTACTCCCGTCGTAGAGCTCTCGGAGATCTTTCCAACGGTATGCTGTGCGCCGCGTAACTCCTTACGAATCAAAAGTTATGGGCACCGGAGCGACGGATACTTGGTCACAAGCCCTACGCTCTCTGTTTGCGGGCCCAGCCTCTAAGTGAAGTAAAGTTGTCTTACCCAAGGTGCCGTGGGATTTGGTAATAGAAATGTGATGGATTAGGTTGTCGTCCTTCTCGCGGCTCACGACATACGATCCGGAACGAAAAAACTATGCAAAAGAAGAAAATTGGCCCAAAATTGATGAAAACGTTCAATTTTGGGCTCCGAAAATAGGCGCAGCCGAGCAAGCTTGGTGCCCTTTGGCGTAGAGCTCTCGAAGAGCTTTCCAACAGTATGCTGTGTACCGCGTAACTCCCTACAGATCAAAAGTTATGAGCACTGGAGCGACGGATACCTGGTCACAAGCCCTACGCCCTCTGTTTGCGGGCCCAGCCTCTACATCAAGTGAAGTTGTCTTGCCCATGGTTCCGTGTGATTTGGTAATAGAAATGTGATGGATTAGGTTGTCGTCCTTTTCGCGGCTCACGAAGTACGATCCCGGACGAAAAAATAGTGCAAAAGAAGAAAAGTGTTCCGAAACTAATGAAAATGTTCAATTTTGGGCTATAGAAAGAGACGCAGCCGAGCAGGCTTGCTGCTTACGTCGTAAAGCTCTCGGAGAGCTTTCCAACGGTATGCTGTGCGCCGCATAACTCCGTACGGATCAAAAGTTATGGGCACCGGAGTGACGGATACCTAGTCACAAGCCCCACACCCTTTGTTTGCGGGCCCAGCCTCTACGTGAAGTGAAGTTGTCTTGCCCAAGGTGCCGTGTGATTCGGTAATAGAAATGTGATGGATTATGTTGTCATCCTTTTCACGGCTCACGACATACGATCCGGAACGGAAAAAACAGAGCAAAAGAAGAAAAATGTCCAAAAATTGATGAAAACGTTCGATTTTGGGCTCCAAAAATAGGCGTAGCTGAGAAAGTAAGATGCCCCTGTCGTAGAGCTCTTGGAGAGCTTTCCAACGGTATGTCGTGCGCCGCGTAACTCCTTACAGATCAAAAGTTATGGGCACCGGAGCGACGGATACCTGGTCACAAGCCCCACGCCTTCTGTTTGCGGGCCCAGCCTCTACGTGAAGTGAAGTTGTCTTGCCCAAGGTACAATGGGATTCGGTAATAGAAATGTTATGGATTAGGTTGTCGTCCTTTTCGCTGCTCATGATGTAAGATCCGGGACAAAAAAACTGCGCAAAAGAAAAAAAGTTCATGAAACTGAAGAAAAAGTTTGATTTTGGGCTCCGAAAATAGGCGCAGCAGAGCAAGCTTGGTGCCCCCGTCGTAGAGCGCTCGGAGAGCTTTCAAACGGTATACTGTGTGCCACGTAACTCCTTACGGATCAAAAGTTATGCGCACCGGAGCGACGGATACCTGGTCACAAGCCCCAAGCCCTGTGTTTGCGGGCCCAGCCTCTACGTGAAGTGAACTTGTCTTGCCCAAGGTGCCGTCGAATTCGGTAATAGAAATGTGATGGAATAGGTTGTCGTCCTTTTCGCGGCTCACGACGTACGATTCGGAACGTAAAAACTTCACAAAAGAAGAAAAGTGTTTTGAAACTGATGAAAACATTCTATTTTGGGTTCTGAAAATATTCGCAGCCAAGCAAGCTTGATGCACCCATCGTAGAGCTCTCGGAGAGCTTTCCAACGGTATGCTGTGCGACGCATAACTCCTTACGGATCAAAAGTTATGAGCACCGGAGCGACGAATACCTGGTCACAAGCCTCACGCCCTCTGTTTTCGGGCCTAGCCTCTACTTGAAATGAAGTTATATTCCCAAGGTGTCGTGTGATTCGGTAATCGATATGTGATGGATTAGGTTGTCGTCCTTTTCACGGCTTAAAACGTACGAAACGGGATGGAAAAACAGCCCAAAAGAAGAAAAGTGTCCCAAAACTTATGAAAATGTTTGATTTTGGGCTTTGAAAATAGGCGCAACCGAGTAGGCGAGGTACCCCCATTGTAGAGCTCTCAGAGTGTTTTCCAACGGTATGCTGTGCGTTGCGTAACTCCTTAAGGATCAAAAGTAATGGGCACCGGAGCGACGAATACCTGGTCACAAGCCCCACGCCCTCGGTTTGAGGGCCCTGCCTCTACGTCAAGTGAAGTTGTCTTCTCCAAGGTGCCATGGGATTCGGTAATAAAAATGTGATAGATTAGGTTGTCGTCCTTTTCACGGCTCACGACGTACGATCCTGGACGAAAAAATTGCGCAAAAGAAGTAAAATGTACCAAAACTGATGAAAACGTTCGATTTTGGGCTCCAAAAATAGGTACAGCCGAGCAGGCTTGCTGCTCTCGTCGTAGAGCTATCAGAGAGCTTTCCAACGGTATGCTTTGCGCCGCGTAACTCCTTACGGATCAAAAGTTATGGGCACCGGAGCGACAGATACCTGGTCACAAGCCCCACGCCCTCGGTTTGAGGGCCCAGCCTCTACGTGAAGTGAAGTTGTCTTGCCCAAGGTGCCATGTGATTCGATAATAGAAATGTGATGGATTAGGTTGTCGTACTTTTCGCGGCTCACGACGTACGATCCGGGATGGAAAAACAGCGCAAAAGAAGAAAAGTGTCCCAAAACTGATAAAAATGTTTTATTTTGGGCTCCAAAAATAGGCACAGCCAAGCAGGCTTGTTGCTCCCGTCGTAGAGCTCTCGGAGAGCTTTCCAACGGTACGCTGTGTGCCGCGTAACTCCTTATGGATCAAAAGTTATGGGCACCAGAGCAACGAATACCTAGTCGCAAACCCCACGCCCTCGGTTTGAGGCCCCAGCCTCTACGTCAAGTGAAGTTGTCTTATCCAAGGTGCCATGGGATTCAGTAATAAAAATGTGGTGGATTAGGTTGTCGTCCTTTTAGCGGCTCACGACGTACAATCCGGGATGAAAAAACAGCGCAAAAGAAGAAAAGTGTACCAAAATTGATGAAAATGTTCTATTTTGGTCTCCATAAATACGTACAACCAAGCAACCTTGCTGCTTCCGTCGTAAAGCACTCGGAGAGCTTTCCAACGGTATGCTGTGCGCCGCGTAACTCCTTACGGATCAAAAGTTATCGGCACCGGAGTGACGGATACCTGGTCACAAGCCCTACGCCCTCTGTTTGCGGGCCCAGCCTCTACGTGAAGTGAAGTTGTCTTGCCCAAGGTGCCGTGTGATTCGGTAATAGAAATTTGATGGATTAGGTTGTCGTCCTTTTTGCGGCTGACGACGTACGATACGGGACGAAAAAACAGCGCAAAAGAAGAAAAGTATCCCAAAACTTATGAAAATGTTCGATTTTGGGCTTTGAAAATAGGCGCAACCGAGCAGGCTGGGTGCCCCCATCGTAGAGCTCTCAGAGTGCTTTCCAACAGAATGCTGTGCACCGCATAACTCCTTACGGATCAAAAGTAGTGGGCACCGGAGCGACGGATACCTGGTCACAAGCCCCATGCCGTCGGTTTGAAGGCCTAACCTCTACGTGAAGTGAAGTTGTCTTGTGCAAGACGCCATGGGATTCGGTAATAAAAATATGATGGATTAGGTTGTCGTCCTTTTCGCGATTCACGACGTACGTTCCAGGACGGAAAAATAGCGCAAAAGAATAAAAGTATCCCAAAATTGATGAAAATGTTCAATTTTGGGCTCCGAAAATAGGTGCAAACGAGCAGGCTCACTGCTCCCGTCGTAGAGCTCTCAGAGAGCTTTCCAACGGTATATTGTGCGCCGCGTAACTCCTTACGGATCAAAAGTTATGAGCACCGGAGGGACGGATACCTGGTTACAAGCCCTACGCCCTCGGTTTGATGGCCCAGCCTCTAGGTGAAGTGAAGTTGTCTTGCCCAAGACGTCGTGGGATTCGGTAATAAAAGTGTTATAGATTAGGTTGTCGTCCTTTTCGCGGCTCACGACCTACGATCCGGGACGGAAAAACTGCGCAAAAGAAGAAAAGTGTCCCGAAACTGAAGACAAAGTTCGATTTTGGGCTCCAAAAATAGGCGCAACCAAGCAAGCTTGGTGCCCCTGTCGTAGAGCTCTCGGAGAGCTTTCCAACGGTATGTTGTGCGCCGCGTAACCCCTTATGGATCAAAAGTTATGAGCACCGGAGCGACGGATAGCTGGTCATAAGCCCCACGCCCTCTGTTTGCGCGCCCAGCCTCTACGTGAAGTGAAGTTGTCTTGCCCAAGGTGCCATGGGATTCGGTAATAGAAATGTGATGGATTAGGTTGTTGTCCTTTTCGCGGCTCACGACCTACGATCCGGGACGGAAAAACTGCGCAAAAGAAGAAAAGTGTCCCAAAATTGATGAAAACGTTTGATTTTGGGCTCCGAAAATTGGCACAGCTGAGCAATGTTGTTGCCCCTGTCGTAGAGCTCTCGGAGAGCTTTTCAACGGTATGTTGTGCGCCGCTTAACTCCCTACGGATCAAAAGTTATGACCATTGGAGCGACGGATACCTTGTCACAAGCCCCACGCCCTCTGTTTGTGGGCCCAACCTCTACGTGAAGTGATGTTGTCTTTCCCAAGGTGCTGTGTGATTCGATAATAGAAATGTGATGGATTAGGTTGTCGTCCTTTTCGCGGCTCACGACGTACAATCCGGGACGGGTAAACATCGCAAAAGAAGAAAAGTGTCCCAAAACTTATGAAAATATTCGATTTTGGCCTCGGAAAAGAGGCGCTACCGAGCAGGCAAGGTGCCCTTGTCACGCCCCAACCCGGCCTATAAAGGTTAGACTAGGGTGTGATCTAAATATTCAAGTCATGTCTCGTACTTAGTCGTTCATGAAAGTTTAACACTTAACGTTTTAGCCTAAACTCCACAATTTTTCAAAAAACCGGCAGCATAACGGCTGTAATTGGGCTCTTTGGTTTGACCTAATTCTTTAAACGCCTCAAAATTTCCAATCTCAATTTCATTTCCAACTAAGATTACTATTTACCATCAATTGAAACGCCTACTAGTTATCTCGAAGTCTCGTTTGATTAATAACCTAGCATGATACTATGTCTCGTTTGTTTGTTAATCGTCATTACAAAAGTACCTGTTGATCTTAGCTTAACAATGAGTACCTGCTTTAAATTGGTTAGGTTCATTACTTAATCCTTACATGATAATTCGTAATCCTATGATAGATACTAGCCAATAACGATAGCAAGACGGCCATAGTAGTGTCTATCTAGTTATTATCAGTACAAGCCAAAATTAGACCCCAAATTACAACGGGGGTCTTTTACATTACAAACATCAAGCAACATGAAAAGAAATAGTCTTCAAGCAGCATAGTGTTCACAATGGCCATAATAAAGCAAAGCACATAGGACAGGCAATTATTCCAAGGAATCATCGTTAGGCACGTAACGTCGTCCTCGGGTACCTGTTCTTGATCTTCTTCACCTGAGATGATAAAAGAGGGTGAGTTTTTATGAACTCAGCGAGGGGGAACAAGAAATAGGTTTGAAACTCATTTTCCGGTTCAACTTATGAAAACCCTTTTTGCAAGCATGAATATATCACAAGTAAGTACATAACATAATATAAAAGTAAAGGAACACAATTACCCGTCTTTTCTCCCCGAGGTCCTCTAGGAACCAAGCGAGAGTACTTATACACATAGTGAAAAGGATACGGTGAGCTTTTGCTCTCAGTTCATGTCAGTATCAGTTGTTGCGGCCGACTTCAATCATCCCTTTATCACTCCAAATGGGTGTACTCCGGATGTACCCCGAAATCCTACGACCCAACTCTCCGAGGAAGTCTAGCCCCCAAGCGAGAGAGGGAATTGGACAATGGTAGTCACGGTTGCACCGGCAAGCCCGATGCCGCCCGGTGTGCGTGAACGCTACCACGCCAGAATGAAAGGTTGCAACCTTGTATGCAATGCACATTTATGACATTTAATATATCACATTAGGAGGACAACAAAGTAGGTTGCCTCCAAGCAGTCATAAGATTGCACATTGACAAGTAAACAAGTGAGGCACGATAAGACAAGTAGTTTCACTTGAAAGGCATATGGAGTTATATGAACATTAAATGGGCAGCCATGTAACGCAATAGATCAAGTCATTTAACTCATTACAAAGTTCACGTTATCAAATGATAAGATTATTCAACATGCAATGACATCTACGTGGGTTCGAGTGCAAGAAAGGCCTACTTGTCAACATATAATCATCAAGATCGCATTTAGGGCTACAATGGCAACTACGGGCAGCTTACTAAACATATAATTAAACACGATATTCATAGGATCAACACTTAGTGAATTTACCTAGTCACTAGGGTTTCCATTTCATGCTTACCCATGCGATTAAGGCCCGAATCAACTCAAAATCAATCTCAAGCCATGCATCGATTAATTCAAACATCCTCAAGTATTCAAAACAGTCCACACAACATCCCAATGCCACAATCCCAAGCATTTAATTCAACAAGAGAAGTTACAACAATTTTTCTAAGCATATCACTAAGTGAAACCCTCACTGCAATGGGCTGTTTTCTCACAATCATTAAGACAAGCAAACAATCTCCAATTCTAGTGAATAAGATTTCAAATTAAAGCTTAAGAAGTGAACTAAATTCAGAAACAAACCTCGCATCATTTGGAGTTCGGGTTCAATAGTTATAGCCAAAAGAGTGGGATTGCATAAAACTATCCAGATTTGCACACATTTCAATACTTGTCATTCTTTAGGTCCTTAGGGTCCGATTTAGCCTTAGTCCATTTCTGACAAAAATGTCCAGAACTGAAAACTCTAGTAGTATACCAAATTTCATGCATTTTGGATATCATTTACTAAGTCAAACCTGGTTCGTCCCACAAAGTCAGTGAATCTGTCAAAACCTGCTTCATTTTTCCAGATTTTCCAGATTTGGACACATTTTAATGATTTGCCATTTTGAGGACCTTAGACTGGAAAAAATAGTTACCTACCAATTTGCAAGCATTTTCAACATCATTTACCTAGCGAAAATCACCTCACACCAACAAGACAGAAAGCTGTCACAAACCCGATTTCATCTATCATCACCTTCTAGCCAAAATCTTGCCATGCATGGTTATAAAAGCTTATGAACACACATATATCTCAGGTACAGAAGCAAAGGTAAACATTTAAGAGCATGCATGTGGTTTTTTTTGAAAGATTTTCAAGAAGTTTTAGCCCTCACCTTAGCAAACAACAAGAAGATGCACAAGAGTCTTGGTGAAGCACAAGGTTGATCTTCTCCCTTGTTTAGCCGAGACACCACTCGAATTTTCTCTATTTTTCCTAGCTTAGTGACCAAGTTCTTAGTAGGTGCATCTGGTTAGAACGAGAATAAAAGAAATGGAAGCTAGCAAACTCACCTAAGCCAAAATGGTTGTTCAAAGAGCTTGCATGTGAGTTTTCTTGCAACCTAGCTTGCTTAGTCGAGTTCCCTACCTTCTTGCTTGCCTTGATTAACAATGGAGTGATGAAGATGAGCTATGGTGTGAAGCAACTCAGCCAAAGCCGAGAGAGAGAGAGAAGAATGAGAGGGAGAGAGAGAAATGTGAGGAAATGAGAGAAATGAAGAAAAATAAAACCTTTTGTTGGGAAAAGGAGCATTGTCGGCCTAGGGGGTTGCAATTTTCAGATTTGTGTCTTCAAGAAGCATGGTTTTTTATCATGGCAAGGGAATGGGTCGAAATATGGGTGCATTGGGTAGGGTTTTGGTTTTTTTTTTTTTTTTTGTATGCATTTGTGTCATAACTTGTCATAGAATTGTGTAGAATTAATTTTTAATTGGGCAAGCAAGCATAAATGCCACAAGGTGGTCGGCCAAGGCATGAAAATGCTGAATCTTTGTCTTCTTTTGAGCATTAATTAATTGTATGTTTGAAAGTGCAAAAGAATAAGGAATAAAGAATAAGGAATGTCTAGCTTTTTGTGAGATTTTGTCTTCTAGTGGGTTGAATTAGTAATTTAATATTAGTTAGTGGAATTGTAGGATTAATTAATGATCTAGTTCTTCGTATAAGATGCTTTCTTGATTAGCGTGAGGGCACGCTTTCCTAGGTTTAGGGAACGCACTACGAGGTAGGGCATGAACTACGAGACGAATGCACGTTTCTCAAGTAAATGTACGCAACCCTAAATGAATGCATGTAATTCAATACAAGGCACACAAAATGGAACATGATTCTTAAACCTAGGTCAAGGCACGCAAATCTAGGTCAAAGTACACAAAACGAGGTAACGCATATCAGTCGGGGATTAGGGCACACCATTCTAGGTCAAGGCATGAATGATGAAGCAGGCACGAAAACCAAGACAGGCCACGTAATCCAAGGTTAGTCGTATAATTCTTGGTGTATGGCACGCAAGTTGAGGTAACACACGTTATTCTGGGTCAGGCCTCGCATCCTCCCCTCCTTAAAAGAATTTCATCCCGAAATTCATTCTTACTTGTTAAGGTCATTTAGGTGGATTTCGCCCTTTGTTATTTTCCCACTCCGGGTCGTCCCGTATTCTGTGATCTCTCTTACCACAACCACTTCACTTTCTCGCTTTCTCCAATCATTTAATTTGGTGTGACCCCTACATTTACAGTTTTTTCCTTTGAATGACTCTATTCCTTCCATTTGATCTTAAGATCAAGTTCATTGACTAAGGTTAGAGTCTTCAAACATAGTCATCAAAGCTGCATCGGTATTCTAACTATATAACTATAACTCCATAATCCTGACTCATGTTGTATCAAACTCGCCTTCATACCTCAAAAAGGAATATTACCATAATACCATGATCCTATGGTAACATACACTAATTTCAATATGATAAGTCTATATCCGATTTACATACCATGTCAACTACTTCAAACTGTTATCACATAGGCCATACACATGTTATGAATCATTTCACAATACGACCCTATTTTCAGGAAGAATTCTTCCAAACAAACTAATCCATTTCAAGTCGTCACCTATCGATAGTATCATAGTCCTTTTTATCTCATAGGTACATTAGATTAGCAAATCTTCTAGTGACTAGTCTCCAAGTTACAGGCTCCTATTCACTAACCTCCTTTCCCGGCTTTGTTAATCTTCATGCTCGTAATCAACGAGAAAGACCGTTGGGATTCGTTAAACTCAACTCTAAGGCTTATTAAGTACCACCAACAAACTGCCGTCGAAATTGCATGGGTAAACTAATCATGTGGCACTCATTCAACTCTTCAATTAAGTTTCATCAGCTTGTGACCCACGATTTATTTCTTTATTCAAATCTCTGTCTTCAAGTTACGAGGCTTCAGAGTTTCTTTTAATCTTAATCAAGACTCCTAAAGCGAATGGTTTTAACCTCAAATAAATTTCACTCACCTCAATCCAAGGTTACGTCATACTTAAGAAGATAATGGTCCTACTTACTTAGCGACCTAGTCATTCTTTTGAACACTTAATACCCACCAATATATCTTCAACAGTAATGCTACTAAGCTAGGGTTATAGCCATGTAAGCGATATCAATGTTCCACTAGGTTACCGGTCGTACAACAATAATCCTAGGACTATAAATAGGTACCGGAATAATCTAGCTCATAGGATACTTACCATACTAACCCAAGTAGCTTGTTACACGAAATAACTTCAAGGTTGTATCAACATAAGAATTATGACCACGAGGCATCCTTCAATATAACCTAATAGAACTTCAAAAGTGATCAACCACTCATCTAACTATCACTACGAGATTCGTCCTCTATTCAACAACCACAACTCGAAGTCCGCCAACCGCTAGTTTCTAGACGTGAAACGGTACACTTAAATACGGTTGTTTAACAATAGTCTCTTGGGTCATCATGACTCTGATTCATCTCTATCTTAACTATATGAAATCTTACTCTTCTTATTTACATGTTCAATTAGCTAATAGTATTAAGACTCATCGACCTTAGGTCCTAGGGTTCACCATGAATCATCATGCATACTCACTATTAGCTATTTAGGATTACTATTCATACCCTAACGACTCCACTTTGCAACCGGATGCTTTAATCTCATTTCCATGGTTCATATACTAGGTCCATCGGTCTTGCTTAGGGATATATGCTTTCTAGCATCCTCTAGGGTATCCCAACAACAAGTGCATAGAATGACTTACTTCACATAATCACAACTAAATCCGAGGGGCAACAATTTAATACCATGATTCTTGATATCACCAATATCCAACTTAGGACCTTAGCAACGTTAGTCATCTAATGCATAATTCAATACCTCACACTTCTATTCGACCTAACATTTAGGTGTAGTCTTCCGAACACGAGTTCTAATTACGTGAATTCCTCAATTCCAACATCCTCATATCTTGTTATACTAAAGATTCATCAACCTTGTTAAACTTAGTCTCCAGAGTTGCCTACATGTCTTGCGGTTATCCATTGTTAAGTTACTTAAACACACTATTCATGCCTTAATAATCTAACCCCTATCGTCAATTTTCACGAATTCATCTCTTAATTTCTAGGTCACGATCTCCACATTGAGTGAACTTGAACCTCGTTAATATACACCTTATTAGGTTCAACGATGCTTAATTCCAATCAAATAAGGATTCAATCATATAAATAGTCTATTATACCATTTTAAGATATAAGAATTTGATTCAAAAGCAACTCCTAAGTCAAACTTCCATTATAAGCATATGAACATATATATACTACTCCACATGTCCAATAGTATATTCTTATATATAAGGAAAGTTGTATGTCCTTAACATGTATTCTAGAACCACAATTAGAAGAACAGTTTAACAGAATCAAGAACTTTAAGGGTATAAAATTGATAACTTAATCACAGGCATGTGTATTCCAAAGATAAGGAAATAATTTTACCTCAACAATTATACCTGTGCTACGCATTTTATATATATGCATATCCAATAATATATATGATCCATCGAGTACCTGTGAAGATGCGAGAAATCTCTAACCGAGCCATTTTCGTTCTTCCTGCATAAATTCACTTCCCTGAAAGTTCTAGTCCTAACTATATATGTGTATAAACAATCATTCACGGTTATATAACATGCACATGTATCAAGAAAAGAGTATAAAAGCATGCATGCATTATCGAGGTCACTAACGTGTCGGTGTACATGACACATAATACATATGGTCCTCAAAAGCACATAATATTCAATGCTCAAAGCAATTAAAGCACATTAGCACACATTAACACATATAAATAAGACATCATAATTACCTTAGGGCTTCTACCCACAGTCCGAGAGTTGAACCCGACTAATGCCTAGTTACTAAACTAAGCTCTAATACCATTTCTCTAAGGTGTCACGCCCCAACCCGGCCTATAAAAGTTAGACAAGGGTGTGATCTAAGCATTCAAGTCATGTCTCGTACTTAACCGTTCATGAAAGTTTAACGCTTAATGTTTTAGCCTAAACTCCACAATTTTCTGAAAAATCGACAGCATAACGGCTGTAATTGGGCTCTTTGGTTTGACCTAATTCTCTAAACGCCTCAAAATTTCCAATCTCAATTTCATTTCCAACTAAGATTACTATTTACAATCAATTGAAACACCTACTAGTTATCTCGAAGTCTCGTTTGATTAATAACCTAGCATAATACTATGTCTCGTTTGTTTGTTAATCCTCGTTACAAAAGTACCTGTTGATCTTAGCTTAACAATGAGTACCTGCTTTAAATTGGTTAGGTTCATTACTTAATCCTTACCGGATAATTCGTAATCCTATGATAAATACTAGCCAATAACGATAGCAAAACTACCATAGTAGTGTCTACCTAGTTATTATCAGTACAAGCCAAAATTAGACCCCAAATTACAACGGGGGTCTTTTACATTACAAACATCAAACAACATGAAAAGAAATAGTCTTCAAGCAGCATAGTATTCACAATGGCCATAATCAAGCAAAGCACATAGGACAGGCAATCATTCCAAGGAATCATCGTTAGGCACGTAACGTCGTCCTCGGGTACCTGTTCTTGATCTTCTTCACCTGAGATGATAAAAGAGGGTGAGTCCTTATGAACTCAGTGAGGGGGAACGAGAAATAGGTTTGAAACTCATTTTCCGGTTCAACTTACAAAAACCCTTTTTGCAAGCATGAATATATCACAAGTAAGCACATAATATAATATAAAAGTAAAGGAACACAATTACCCATCTTTCTTCTCCGAGATCCTCTAGGAACCAAGCGAGAGTACTTATACACATAGTGAAAAGGATACGGTGAGCTTTGGCTCTCAGTTCATGTCAGTATCAGTTGTTGCGGCCGACTTCAATCATCCCTTTACCATGCCAAATGGGTGTACTCCGGATGTACCCCGAAATCCTACGACCCAACTCTCCAAGGAAGTCTAGCCCCTAAGCGAGAGAGGGAATTGGACAATGGTAGTCACGGTTGCACCGGCAAGCCTGATGCCGCCCGGTGTGCGTAAATGCTACCACGCCAGAATGAAAGGTTGCAACCTTGTATGCAATTCACATTTATGACATTTAATATATCACATTAGGAGGACAACAAAGTAGGTTGCCTCCGAGCAGTCATAAGATTGCACATTGACAAGTAAACAAGCGAGGCACGATAAGACAAGTAATTTCACTTGAAAGGCATATGGAATTATATGAACATTAAACGGGGAGCCATGTAACGCACATAGATCAAGTCATATAACTCATTACAAAGTTCACGTTATCAAATGATAAGATTATTCAACATGCAATGACATCTACGTGCGTTCGGTTGCAAGAAAGGCCTACTTGTCAACATGTAATCATCAAGATTGCATTTAGGGCTACAATGGAAACTACGGGCAGCTTACTAAACATATAATTAAACACGATATTCATAGGATCAACACTTAGTGAATTTACCTAGTCACTAGGGTTTCCATTTCGTGCTTACCCATGCGATTAAGCCCCGAATCAACTCAAAATCAATCTCAAGCCATGCATCGATTAATTCAAACATCCTCAAGTATTCAAAACAGTCCACACAACATCCCAATGCCACAATCCTAAGCATTTAATTCAACAAGAGAAGTTACAACAATTTTTCTAAGCATATCACTAAGTGAAACCCTCACTGCAATGGGCTGCTTTCTCACAATCATTAAGACAAGCAAATAATCTCCAATTCCAGTGAATAAGATGTAAAATTAAATCTTAATAAGTGAACTAAATTCAGAAACAAACCTCGCATCATTTGGAGTTCGGGTTCAATAGTTATAGCCAAAACAGTGGGATTGCACAAAACTGTCAAAATTAGCACACATTTCAATACTTGTCGTTTTTGAGGTCCTTAGGGTCCGATTTAGCCTTAGTCCATTTCTGAAAAAAATGTCCAGAACTGAAAAATATAGCAGCACACCAAATGGCATGCATTTTTTTTTTCATTTACTAAGTCAAAACGGGTTCGTTCTACAAGGTTAGTGAATCTGCCAAAACCTGCTTCATTTTTCCAGACTTTTCAGATTTGGACACATTTCAATGATTTGCCATTTTGAGGACCATAGAGTCAAAATTAGCTTTGGCCTATTACTTCAAAAAATGTTCCAAACTGGCAAAAATAGTTACCTACCAATTTTCACGCATTTTCAACATCATTTACCTAGCTAAAATCACCTCGCACCAACGAGATAGAAAGCTGTCACAAACCCGATTTCATCTATCATCACCTTCTAGCCAAAATCTTGCCATGCATGGTTATAAAAGCTTATGAACCCACATATATCTCAGGTACAGAAGCAAAGGTAAACATTTAAGAGCATGCATGTGGTTTTTTTTTTGAAAGATTTTCAAGAAGTTTTAGCCCTCACCTTAGCAAACAACAAGAAGATGCACAAGAGTCTTGGTGAAGCACAAGGTTGATCTTCTCCCTTGTTTAGCTGAGACACCACTCGAATTTTCTCTATTTTTCCTAGCTTAGTGACCAAGTTCTTAGTAGATGCATGTGGTTAGAACGAGAAGAAAAGAAATGGAAGCTAGCAAACTCACCTAAGCCGAAATGGTTGTTCAAAGAGCTTGCATGTGAGTTTTCTTGCAACCTAGCTTGCTTAGTCGAGTTCCCTACCTTCTTGCTTGCCTTGATTAACCATGGAGTGATGAAGATGAGCTATGGTGTGAAGCAACTCAGCCAAGGCTGAGAGAGAGAGAGAAGAATGAGAGGGAGAGAGAGAAATGTGAGGAAATAAGAGAAATGAAGAAAAATAAAAGCTTTTGTCGGGCAAAGGAGCATTTTCGGCCTAGGGGCTTGAAATTTTCAGATTTGTGTCTTCAAGAAGCATGGTTTTTGAATTACCTAGCATGGCAAGGGAATGGGTCGAAATATGGGTGCATTGGGTAGGGTTTTGGGTTTTTTTTTATGCATTTGTGTCATAACTTGTCATTTAGGGTTATGACACAAAATGACATTTTTTTTGTGCCCCCGAAATGTCACGACGTACGTTCCAGGAAGAAAAAATTGCACAAAAGAAAAAAAGTGTCTTGAAACTGAAGAAAAAGTTCAATTTTGGGCTCCAAAAACACGCACAGCCGAGAAAGCTTGGTGCCCCCATCGTAGAGCTCTCAAAGAGCTTTTCAATGGTATGGTGTGCGTCGCGTAACTCCTTACGGATCAAAAGTTATTAGCACCGGAGCGACGAATACCTTGTCACAAGCCCCACGCCCTCTGTTTGCGGGCACAGCCTCTACATGAAGTGAAGTAGTCTTGCCCAATGTGCCATGGGATTCGGTAATAGAATTGTAATAGATTAGATTGTTGTCCTTTTCGCGCTCATGACGTACGATCCGGGACGGAAAAACTGAACTAAAGAAGAAAAGTGTCCCAAAATTAATGACAACGCTCCATTTTGGTCTACGAAAATAGGTGCAGCTGAGCAAGCTCAGTGCCCTATTCGTAGAGCTCTCGGAGAGCTTTCCAACGGTATGTTGTGCGCTGCGTAACTCCTTTCGGATCAAAAGTTATGAGCACCGGAGCGACGAATACCTGGTCACAAGCCCCACGCCCTCTGTTTATAGGCCTAGCCTCTACGTGAAGTGAAGTTGTCTTGCCCAAGGTGCCGTATGATTCGGTAATAGAAATGTGATGGATTAGATTGTCGTCCTTTTCGCGGCTCACGACGTACGATCTGGGACGGGTAAACAGTGCAAAAAAAGAAAAGTGTCCCAAAACTTATGAAAATAATCAATTTTGGGCTCCGAAAAGAGGCGCAACTGAGCAGGCTAGGTGCCCCCATCGTAGAGCTCTCAGAGTGCTTTCCAACGGTATGCTGTGCGCCGCGTCACTCCTTACGAATCAAAAGTTATGGGCACCGGAGCGACGGATACCTGGTCACAAGCCCCACGCCCTTGGATGGAGGGCCAAGCCTCTACGTGAAGTGAAGTTGTCTTGCCCAAGAAGCGGTGGGATTCGGTAATAAAAATGTGATGGATTAGGTTGTCGTCCTTTTCGCGACTCACGATGTACGATCTGGGATGAAAAAATTGCGCAAAAGAAAAAAAGTGTCCCGAAACTAAAAAAAAAAGTTTGATTTTGCGCTCCGAAAACATGCCCAGCCGAGCAAGCTTGGTGCCCCCGTTTTAGAGCTCTCGGAGAGCTTTCCAACGGTATGCTATACGCCGCATAACTCCTTACGGATCAAAAGTTATGGGCACCGGAGCGACGGATACCTAGTCATAAGCCCCACGCCCTTTGTTTGCGGGCCCAACCTCTACGTGAATTGAAGTAGTCTTGCCCAAGGTATCGTGGGATTCAGTAATAAAAATGTGATGGATTAGGTTGTCGTCCTTTTCGCTGCTCACGACGTACGATCCGGGATGAAAAAACACCGTAAAAGAAGAAAATTATCCCGAAATTGATGAAAACATTCAATTTTGGGCTCCGAAAGTAGGTACAGCAGAGCAAATTTGCTACCATTTCGTAGAGCTCTCGGAGAGCTTTCCAACGGTATGTTGTGCGTCGCGTAACTCCTTACGGATCAAAAGTTATGGGCACTAGAGCGACGGAGACCTGGTCCCAAGCCCCACACCCTCGGTGTTCGTGCCCAGCCTCTACGTGAATTAAAGCTATCTTGCCCAAGTTGCCGTATGATTCGGTAATATAATTTTGACGGTTAGGTTGTCATCTTTTTCGCTGCTCACGACGTACGATACGGGACGAGTAAGCAGCGCAAAAGAAGAAAAGTATCCCAAAACTAATTAAAATATTCGACTTTGGGCTCCGAAAAGAGGCGCAACCGAGCAGGCTAGGTGCCCCCATCGTAGAGCTCTCAGAGTGCTTTCCAACGGTATGCTGTGTGCAGTGTAACTCCTTACGGATCAAAAGTTATGGGTACCGGAGCGACGGATACCTGGTCACAAGCCCCACGCCCTCTGTTTGCGAGCCCAGCCTCTACTTGAAGTGAAGTTGTCTTGCCCAAGACACCGTTGGATTCGGTAATAAAAATGTGATAGATTAGGTTTTCGTCCTTTTCGTGACTCACGACGTACGATCTGGGACAAAAAAAATTGTGCAAAAGAAAAAAAGTGTCCCAAAACTGAAGAAAAAGTATGATTTTGGACTCCGAAAACAGGCGAAGCCGAGCAAGCTTGGTGCCTCCATCGTAGAGCTCTCAGACCGCTTTCCAATGGTATGCCGTGGGCCTTGTAACTCCTTACGGATCAAAAGTTATGAGCACCGGAGCGACGGATACCAGGTCACAAGCCCCATTCCCACTGTTTGCGGGCCCAGCCTCTACATAAAGTAAAGTTGTCTTGCCTAAGGTGCCGTGGGATTTGGTAATAGAAATGTGATGGATTAGGTTGTTGTCCATTTCGCGGCTCACGACATACGATCCAGGATGAAAAAACTGCACTAAGGAAGAGAAGTGTCCCAAAACTGATGAAAACGTTCGATTTTGGGCTCCGAAAAAGGCGCATCCGAGCAAGCTTGGTGCCCCCGTCGTAGAACTCTCAGAGAGCTTTCCAACGGTATGTTGTGCGCCGCGTAACTCCTTGCGGATCAACTTCAGGCTTGCTGCTTTCGTAGTAGAACTCTCGGAGAGCTTTCCAACGGTATGTTGTGCGCCGCGTAACTCCTTGCGGATCAAAAGTCATGGGCACCGGAGCGACGGATACCTGGTCACAAGCCCCACACCCTCGGTTTGAGGGCCCAGCCTCTACGTGAAGTGAAGTTGTCTTGCCCAAGGTGCCGTGGGATTCGGTAATAAAAATGTGATGGATTAGGTTGTCGTCGTTTTTGCGGTTCACGACGTACGATCCGGGACGGAAAAACAGTGCAAAAGAAGAAAGGAGTCCCAAACTGGTGAAAACGTTCGGTTTTGGGATCCGAAAATTGGCACAGCCTGGCAAGGTTGCTGCTCCCGTCTTAGAGCTCTCGGAGATCTTTCCAACGGTATGCTATGCGCAGTATAACTCCTTACGGATCAAAAGTTATGGGCACCGGACGACGGATACCTGGTCACAAGCCCCACGCCCTCGGTTTGAGGACCCAGCCTCTACGTGAAGCAAAGTTGTCTTGCCCAAGGTGTCGTGGGATTCGGTAATAGAAATGTGATGGATTAGATTGTTGTCCTTTTCGCGTCTTATGACGTACGATCCGAGACGAAAAAACTGCACTAAAGAAGAATAGTATCCCATAATTGATGAAAACATTAGATTTTGGGCTCCGAAAACAAGCGCAGCCGAGCAAGCTCAGTGCCCATTCGTAGAGCTCACGGAGATCTTTCCAACGGTATTTTGTGCACCGCGTAACTCCTTACGGATCAAAAGTTATGAGCACCGGAGCGACAGATACCTGGTCACAAGCCCCACGCCCTTTGTTTGTTGGCCTAGCCGCTACGTGAAGTGAAGTTGTCTTCCCAAGGTGCCGTATGATTTGGTAATAGAAATGTGATGGATTAGGTTGTCGGCCTTTTCGCGGCTCACGACGTACGATCCGGGACGGGTTAACACAGCAAAAGAAGAAAAGTGTCCCAGAACTTATGAAAATGTTCAATTTTGGGCACCAAAAAGAGGTGCAACTGAGCAGGCTAGGTACCCCCATCGTAGAGCTGTCAGAGTGCTTTCCAACGGTATAATGTGCACCGCGTAACTCCTTACGAATCAAAAGTTATGGACACCGGAGCGACGGATACCTGGTCACAAGCCCCACGCCCTCGGTTTGAGGGCCCAGCCTTTACGTGAAGTGAAGTTGTCTTGCCGAAGGTGCCGTGGGATTCGGTAATTAAAATGTGATGCATTAGATTGTCGTCCTTTTCGCGGCTCATGATGTACGATCCAGGACGGAAAAAAAGCGCAAAATAAGAAAAGTGTCCAAAAACTGATGAAATGTTCGGTTTTGGGCTATGAAAATAAGTGCAGCCTGGCAAGCTTGTTGCTCCCGTCGTAGAGCTCTCGAAGATATTTCCAACGGTATGCTGTGCGCCGCATAACTCCTTACGAATCAAAAGTTATGGACACCGGAGCGACGGATACCTGGTCACAAGCCCCACGTCCTCGGATGGAGGGCCAAGCCTCTACGTTAAGTGAAGTTGTCATGCCTAAGACGCGGTGGGATTCAGTAATAAAAATGTGATGGATTAGATTGTCGTCCTTTTCTCGACTCACGACGTACGATTCGGGATGAAAAAATTGCGCAAAAGAAAAAAAGTATCCCGAAACTGAAAAAAAAGTTTGATTTTGGGCTCCGAAAACATGCGCAGCCGAGCAAGCTTGGTGCCCCCATCGTAGAGCTCTCGGAGAGCTTTCCAACGGTATGCTGTGCGCCGTATAACTTCTTACGGATCAAAAGTTCTGAGCACCGGAGCGATGGATACCTGGTCACAAGCCCCAAGCCCTTTGTTTGCGGGCCCATCCTCTATGTGAAGTGAAGTAGTCTTGCCCAAGGTGTCACGGGATTCGGTAATAAAAATGTGATGGATTAGATTGTTGTCCTTTTTGCGGCTTACGATGTACGATACGGGACAGAAAAACTGCACTAACGAAGAAAAGTGTCCAAAAATTAATGAATACATTCGATTTTGGGCTCCGAAAATAGGTACAACCGAGCAAGCTCGGTGCCCCCTTCGTAGTACTCTCGGAGAGCTTTCTAACGGTATGTTGTGCGCAGCGTAACTCCTTACGGATCAAAAGTTATGACCATCGGAGCGACGGATAGCTGGTCACAAGCCCCACGCCCTTTGTTTGTGGGCCTAGCCTTTACATGAAGTGAAGTTGTCTTGCCTAAGGTGCCATATGATTCGGTAATAGAAATGTGATAGATTAGGTTGTCGTCCTTTTCGCAGCTCACGACGTACGATACGGGATGGGTAAACAGCGCAAAAGAAGAAAAGTGTCCCAAAACTTATGAAAATATTCAATTTTGGACTCTGAAAAGAGGCTCAACTGAGCAGGCTAGGTGCCCCCATCGTAGATCTCTCAGAGTGCTTTCCAACGGTATGATGTGCGCTGCGTAACTCCTTACGGATCAAAAGTTATGGGCACCGGAGAGACGGATACCTAGTCACAAGTCCTACGCCCTCGGATGGAGGGCCCAGCCTCTACGTGAAGTGAAGTTGTCTTGCCCAAGACGCGATAGGATTCGGTAATAAAAATGTGATGGATTAGGTTGTCGTCCTTTTCGCGACTCACGACGTACGATCCGGGATGAAAAAATTGCGCAAAAAAAAAGTGTCCCGAAAATGAAGAAAAAGTTTGATTTTGGGCTCCGAAAACATGCGCAGCCGAGCAAGATTTTTGCCCCCGTTGTAGAGCTCTCGGAGAGCTTTCCAACGGTATGCTGTGCGCCGCATAACTCTTTACGGATCAAAAGTTATGAGCACCGGAGCGATGGATACCTGGTCATAAGCCCCACGCCCTCTGTTTGCCGGCCCAGCCTCTATGTGAAGTAAAGTAGTCTTGCCCAAGGTGCCGTGGAATTCGGTAATAGAAATGAGATGGATTAGATTGTTGTCCTTTTCGTGGCTCACGACGTACGATTCGGGATAGGTAAACAGCGCAAAAGAAGAAAAGTGTCCCAAAACTTATGAAAATTTTCAATTTTGGGCTTCGAAAAGAGGCGTAACCGACCAGGCTAAGAGCCCCCATCGTAGAGCTCTCAGTGTGCTTTCCAACAGTATGCTGTGCGCCGCGTAACTCCTTACGGATCAAAAGTTAGGGGCACCGGAGCGACGGATACCAGGTCAGAAGCCCCACAACCTTGGATGGAGGGCCCAACCTCTACGGGAAGTGAAGTTGTCGTGCCCAAGCCGCGGTGGGATTCGGTAATAAAAATGTGATTGATTAGGTTGTCGTCCTTTTTGTGACTCATGACGTACGATCCGGGATAAAAAAAATTGAGCAAAAAAAATAAGTGTCCCGAAACTGAAGAAAAAGTTTGATTTTGTTCTCCGAAAACATGCGCAGCCGAGCAAGCTTGGTGCCCCCGTCGTAGAGCTCTCGGAGAGCTTTCCAACAGTATGCTGTGCGCCGCGTAACTCCTTACGGATCAAAAGTTATGACCAGCAGAGCGATGGATACCTGGTCACAAGCCCCACGCCTTCTGTTTGTGGGCCCAGCCTCTACGTGAAGTGAAGTTGTCTTGCCCAAGGTGCCGAATGATTCGGTAATAAAATGTGATGGATTAGGTTGTCGTCCTTTTCGCGGCTCACGACGTACAATCCGAGACGGGTAAACAGCGCAAAAGAATAAAAGTGTCCCAAAACTTATGAAAATTTTCGATTTTGGGCTCCGAAAAGAGGCTCAACCGAGTAGGCTAGGAGCCCCCATCGTGGAGCTCTCAGAGTGCTTTCCAACGGTATGTTGTGCGCCGCGTAACGCCTTACGGATCAAAAGTGATGGGCACCGGAGCGACTGATACCTGGTCACAAACCCGCCACCCTTGGATGGAGGCCCCACCCTCTACGTGACGTGAAGATGTCTTGCCCAAGCTGTAGTAGGACTTCGTAATAAAAATGTGATGGATTAGATTGTCGTCCTTTTCGTGACTCACGACGTACGATCCGGGATGAAAAAATTGCGCAAAAAAAAAAAGAGTCCCGAAACGGAAGAAAAAGTTTGATTTTGGGCTCCGAAAACATGCGCAGCCGAGCAAGCTTGGTGCCCCCGTCGTAGAGCTCTCGGAAATATTTCTAACGGTATGCTGTGCGCCGCGTAACTCCTTACGGATCAAAAGTTATGAGCACCGGAGCGACGGATACCTGGTCCCAAGCCCCACGCCCTCTGTTTGTGGGCCCAGTCTTTACATGAAGTGAAGTTGTCTTGCCCAAGGTGCCTTGGGATTGGGTAATAGAAATGTGATGGATTAGATTGTTGTCCTTTTCGCGGTTCACGACATACGATCCGAGATGGAAAAACTGCACTAAAGAAGAAAAGTGTCCCAAAATTTATGAAAACATTCGATTTTGGGCTACGAAAATAGGTGCAGCGAAGCAAGCTCGGTGCCTCTTTCGTAGAGCTCTCGGAGAGCTTTCCAACGGTATGTTGTGCGCCGCGTAACTCCTTACGGACCAAAAGTTATGAGCATCGGAGCGACGGATACCTGGTCACAAGCCCCACGCCCTCTATTTGTGGGCCCAGCCTCTACGTGAAGTGAAGTTGTCTTGCCCAAGGTGTCATATGATTCAGTAACCGAAATGTGATGGATTAGGTTGTCGTCCTTTTAGCGACTCACGACGTATGATCCGGGACGGGTAAACAGCGCAAAAGAAGAAATGTGTCCCAAAACTTATGAAAATATTTGACTTTGGGCTTTGAAAACAAGCGTAACCGAGCAGGCTAGGTGCCCCCATCGTAGAGCTCTCAGAGAGCTTTCCAACGGTATCCTGTGCGCCGTGTAACTCCTTACGGATCAAAAGTTATGAGCACCGTAGCGACAAATACCTGGTCACAAGCCTCAAGCCCTCAGATTGAGGGCCCAGCCTCTACGTGAATTGAAGTTGTCTTGCCCAAGACGCCGTGGGATTTGGTAATAAAAATGTGATAGATTAGGTTGTCGTTCTTTTTGTGACTCACGACGTACGATCCGGGACAAAAAATTTCACAAAAGAAAAAAAGTGTCCCGAAACTGAAGAAAAAGTTTTATTTTGGGCTCCGAAAATAGGCGAAGCCGCTGAAGCTTGGTGCCCCTATCGTAGAGCTCTCAGAGAGCTTTCCAATTGTATGCCGTGGGCCGTGTAACTCCTTACGGATCAAAAGTTATGAGCACCGGAGTGATGGATACCTGGTCACAAGCCCCACGCCCACTGTTTGCGGGCCCAACCTCTACCTGAAGTGAAGTTGTCTTGCCCAAGGTGCCGTGGTATTCGGTAATAGAAATGTGATGGATTAGGTTGTTGTCCATTTCGCGGCTCACGACATACGATCCGGGATGAAAAAACTACACTAAAGAATAAAAGTGTCCGAAAATTGATGAAAATGTTCGATTTTCGGCTCTGAAAAAGGCGCATCCGAGCAAGCTTGGTGCCCGCTTCGTAGAGCTCTCGGAGAGCTTTCCAACGGTATGTTGTGCAACGCGTAACTCCTAACGGATCAAAAGTTATGGGCACCGGAGCGACGGCTACCTGGTCACAAGCCCCACACCCTCGGATGGAGGGCCCAGCCTCTACGTGAAATGAAGTTGTCTTGCCCAAGATGCGGTGGGATTCGGTAATAAAAATGTGATGGATTAGGTTGTCGTCCTTTTCGCTACTCACGACGTACGATCCGGGATGAAAAAATTGCGCAAAAAAAAAGTGTCCCGAAACTGAATAAAAAGTTTGATTTTGGGCTCCGAAAACATGCGCAGGGGAGCAAGCTTGGTGCCCCCATCGTAGAGCTCTCGAAGAGCTTTCCAACAGTATGCTGTGTGCCGCTAACTCCTTACGTATCAAAAGTTATGAGCACCATAGGGACGGATACCTGGTCACAAGCCCCACGCCCTCTGTTTGCGGGCCTAACCTCTACGTGAAGTGAAGTAGTCTTGCCCAAGGTGCCGTGGGATTCGGTAATAGAAATGTGATGGATTAGATTGTTATCCTTTTCGCGGCTCACGACATACGATCCGAGACGGAAAAACTACACTAAAGAAGAAAAGTGTCCCAAAATTGATGAAAACGTTCGATTTTGGGCTCCGAAAATAGGTGCAGCCGAGCAAGCTCGGTGCCCCCTTCGTAGAGCTTTCGAAGAGCTTTCTAACGGTATGTTGTGCGCCGCATAACTCCTTACGGATCAAAAGTTATGACTACCGGAGCGACGGATACCTGGTCACAAGCCCCATGCCGTCTGTTTGTGGGCCCAGCCTCTACGTGAAGTGAAGTTGTCTTGCCCAAGGTGCGGTATAATTCTGATAGATTAGGTTGTCGTCCTTTTCGCGGCTCACGACGTACGATCCGGGACGGGTAAACAGCGTAAAAGAAGAATAGTATCCCAAAACTTATGAAAATATTCAATTTTGGGCTCCGAAAAGTAGGGCAACCAAGCAGACTAGGTGCCCCCATCGTAGAACCCTCAGAGTGCTTTCCAACTGTATGCTGTGTGCTGAGTAACTTCTTACGGATCAAAAGTTATGGGCACCGGAGCAACGGATACCTGGTCACAAGCACCAAGCCCTCAGATTGAGGGCCCAGCCTCTACGTGAAGGGAAGTTGTCTTGCCCAAGACGCCGTGGGTTTCGGTAATAAAAATGTGATGGATTAGGTTGTCGTCTTTTTCGTGACTCACGACATACGATCTGGACAAAAAAAATTGCGCAAAAGAAAAAATGTTTCCTGAAATTGAAGTAAAAGTTCAATTTTGGGCTCCAAAAATAGGTGCAGCCGAGCAAGCTTGGTGCCCCCATCGTAGAGCTCTCAGAGAGCTTTCCAATGGTATGCCGTGGGCCGTGTAACTTCTTACGGATCAAAAGTTATGAGTACCGAAGCGACGGATACCTGTTCACAAGCCCCACGCCCACTGTTTGCGGGCCTAGCCTCTACCTGAAGTGAAGTTGTTTTGCCCAAGGTGCCGTGGGATTCGGTAATAGAAATGTGATGGATTAGGTTGTTGTCCTTTTCGCGGCTCATGACGTACGATCCGAGATGAAAAATCTATACTAAAGAAGAAAAGTGTCCCAAAACTAATGAAAACGTTCAATTTTGGGCTCCGAAAAAGGCTCATCCGAGCAAGCTTGGTGCCCCCGTCGTACAGCTCTCGGAGAGCTTTCCAACGGTTTGTTGTGCGCCGCGTAACTCCTTACGGATCAAAAGTTATGGGCACCGAAGCGACGGATACCTTGTAACAAGCCCCACGCCCTCGGTTTGAGGGCCCAGCCTCTACGTGAAGTGAAGTTGTCTTGCCTAAGGTGCCGTGGGATTCGGTAATAAAAATGTGATGGATTAGGTTGTCGTCCTTTTCGCGGCTCATGACGTACGATCTGGGACGAAAAAACAGCGCAAAAGAAGAAAAGTGTCCCAAAATTGAGGGAAACATTCAATTTTGGGATCCGAAAATAGGCGCAGCCTGGCAAAGTTGCTGCTCCCGTCGTAGAGCTCTCGGAGATCTTTCCAACGGTATGCTGTGTGCAGCATAACTCCTTACGGATCAAAAGTTAAGGGCACCGGAGTGACAGATACCTGGTTACAAGCCCCACGCCCTCGGTTTGAGGGCCCCGCCTCTACGTGAAGTGAAGTTGTCTTGCGCAAGGTGCCATGGGATTCGGTAATAAAAATGTGATGCACTAGGTTGTCGTCCATTTTGCGGGTCACGACGTACGATCCGGGAGAGAAAAATAGCGTAAAAGAAGAAAAGTGTCCCAAAACTAATGAAAACGTTCAATTTTTGGCTCTGAAAATAGGCGCAGCTGAGCAGACTTGCTGCCTCATCGTAGAGCTCTTGGAAAGGTTTCCAACAGTATGTTGTGCGCTGTGTAACTCCTTACGGATCAAAAGTTATGGGCACCGGAGCGACGGATACTTGGTCACAAACCTTACGTCCTCTGTTTGCGGGCCCAGTCTCTACGTGAAGTGAAGTTGTCTTGCCCAAGGTTCCATGGGATTCAGTAATAGAAATGTGATGGATTAGGTTGTCGTCCTTTTCACAGCTCACGACGTACGATCCGGGACGGAAAAACTACGCAAAAGAAGAAAAGTGTCCTGAAACTGATGAAAACGTTTGATTTTGGGCTCTGAAAATAGGCGTAGCCGAGCAAGCTTGGTACCCTCTGTCGTAAAGCTCTCAGAGAGCTTTCCAACGGTATGCTATGCACCGCGTAACTCCTTACGAATCAAAAGTTATGAGCACCAGAGCAACGGATACCTGGTCACAAGCCCCATGCCCTCTGTTTCGAGCCCAGCCTCTATGTGAAGTGAAGTTGTCTTGCCCAAGGTGTCGTGTGATTCAGTAATAGAAATGTGATGGATTAGGTTGTCATCCTTTTCACGACTCACGACGTACGATTCGGGACCGAAAAATAGCGCAAAAGAAGAAAAGTGTCCCAAAATTTATGAAAATGTTCGATTTTGGGCTCTAAAAATAGGCACAATCGAGCAGGCAAGTTTCCCCCACCGTAGAGCTCTCGGAGTGATTTCCAACGGTATGCTGTGCGCTACGTAACTCCTTACGGATCAAAAGTTATGGGCACCGGAGCAACGGATACCTGGTTACAAGCCCCACGCCCTCGGTTTGAGGGCCTAGTTTCTACGTCAAGTAAAGTTGTTTTGCCAAAGGTGCCGTGGGATTCGGTAATAAAAATGTGATGGATTAGGTTGTCATTCTTTTCGCGGCTCACGACGTACGATCCGGGACGGAAAAATAGTGCAAAAGAAGAAAAGTGTCTCAAATTTGATGAAAACGTTCGATTTTGGGCACCAAAAACAGGCGCAGGCTAGCAGGCTTGCTATTCCCGTTCTAGAGCTCTCGGAGAGCTTTCCAATGGTATGTTGTGCGTCGCGTAACTCCTTACAGATCAAAAGTTATGGGCACCGGAGTGACAGATACCTGGTCACAAGCCCCACGCCCTCAGTTTGAGGGCCCAGCCTCTACTTGAAGTGAAGTTGTCTTGCCCAAGTTGCCATGGGATTCGGAAATAAAAATGTGATGGATTAGGTTGTCGTCCTTTTCGCGGCTCACGACGTACGATTTGGGACGGAAAAACAGCGCAAAAGAAGAAAAGTGTCCCAAAACTAATGAAAATGTTCGGTTTTGGGCTCCAATAATAGGCCCAGTCGAGAAGGCTTGCTGCTCCCGTCGTAGAGCTCTCGAAGAGCATTCCAACTGTATGTTGTGCGTCGTGTAACTCCTTATGGATCAAAAATTATAGGCACTGGAGCGACAGACACCTGGTTACAAGCCCCACGCCCTCGGTTTGAGGGCACAGCCTCTACGTGAAGTGAAGTTGTCTTGCCCAAGGTGCCGTGGTATTCGGTAATAAAAATATGATGGATTAGGTTGTCGTCCTTTTCGCGGCTCACGACGTACGATCCGAGACAAAAAAACAGCGCAAAAGAAGAAAAGTGCCCCAAAATTGATGAAAACGTTCAATTTTGGGCTTCAAAAATAGGCGTACTGAGCAGGCTAGCTGCCCACATCGTAGAGCTCTTGGAGAGCTTTCCAACGGTATGCTGTGTGCCGCGTAACTCCTTACGGATCAAAAGTTATAGGCACCGGAGCGACGGATACCTAGTGACAAGCCCCACGCCCTCGGTTTGAGGGCGCAGCCTCTAGGTGAAGTGAAGTTGTATTGCCCAAGGTGCCATGGGATTCGGTAATAGAAATGTGATGGATTAGGTTGTCGTCCTTTTCACGGCTCACGACGTACAATCCGGGACGGAAAAACAGTGCAAAAGTAGAAAAGTGTCCCAAAACTGATGAAAATGTTCAATTTTGGGCTCTGAAAATAGGCGCAGTCGAGCAAGCTTGGTGCCACCGTTGTAGATCTCTCGGAGAGCTTTCCAACGGTATGCTGTGCGCCGCGTAACTTCTTACGGATCAAAAGTTATGAGCACCGGAGCGACGGATACCTAGTCACAAGCCCCGCACCCTCTGTTTACGGGCCCAGCCTCTACGTGAAGTGAAGTTGTCTTGCCCAAGGTGCCATGTGTGTGAGGCCCGACCTCGATTTGCGTGCGATACCTCGTTTCGTGCGCCCTAATCTAGATTTGCATGCCTTGACCTAGATTTAAGAATTGTGTTTCATTTTGTATGCCTTGCATTGAATTATGTGCATTCATTTAGGGTTGCGTGCATTTACTTGGAAAACATGCGTTCATCTTGTAGTGCGTGCCCTACCTCGTAGTGCGTGCCTTAGACCTAGGAAAGCGTGCCCTCACGCTAATCAAGAAAGCATCTTACACGAAGTACTAGATCATTAATTAATCCTACAAATTCCACTAACTAATATTAAATTACAAATTCAACCCACTAGAAGATAAAATCTCACAAAAAGCTAGACATTCTTTATTCTTTATTCCTTATTCTTTTGTACTTTCAACACACAATTAAATAATACTCCAATAGATGACAAAAAAATCAGATTTTATATGCGTTGGCCGACCACCATATGGGCTTTTGTGCTTGCTTGCTTAATTCAATTTAAATCCTAGACAATCTATGACAATTCTATGACACATTGCATAAAAAATTTAGCTCAAAAACTCCACCCAAAGCCTTCAAATCTCGACCAAATGCTCCTTGCCCATGCTAGGAATTTCAAAATGCTTCTTGAAGACATAAAAACCTGACTTGCAATGCCCAAGGCCGAACATATGCATCAACATTTGCAAAAGCTATCATTTTCTTTCATTTCTCTCATTCTCCTCACATTGCTCTCTCTCCCTCTCATTCTTCTTTCTCTCTCTCGGCCTTGGCTCAGTTTCATCATTCCATAGCTCATCTTTATCATTCTATGGTGCATCAAGACAAGCAACAAGCTAAGAAACTTGACCAAGCTAGCTAAGTTGCAAGAATCACACATGCAAGCTCTTTGAGTCTCCATTTCGGCCTAGGTGAGTTTGCTAGCTTCCATTTCTTTTCTTCTTGTTCTAACCACATGCACCTACTAAGAACTTGGTCACTAAGCTAGGAAAAATAGAGAGAAATCGGGTGGTGTCTCGGCTAAGCAAGGAAGAAGACCAAATTTGTGCTTCATGAAAGTTTTGTGCATCTTCTTGTTGTTTTGCTAAGGTGAGGGCTAAAACCTCTTGAAAATCCTTCAAAAATCCACATGCATGCTCTTAAATGTTTTTCTTTGCTTCTGTACTTGAGATATATGTGTGTTTATAAGCTTTTACAACCATGCATGGCAAGATTTTGGCTTGAAGGTGATGATAGATGAAATCGGGTTTTGAGACAGCTCTCTGTCTTGTTGTTGCGAGGTGAGTTTGGCTAGGCAAATGATGTTGAAAATTCATGAAAATTGGTAGATAACTAGTTTTTCCAGGTTTGAACATTTTTTGCGGAAATAGGCCAAAGCTAATTTTGACTATAAGGTCCTCAAAATGGCAAATAATTAAAATGTGTCCAAATCTGGAAGTCTGGAAAAAATGAAGCAGGTTTTGGCAGATGCACTGATCTTGTAGAACAAACCAGTTTTGACTTAGTAAATGATGTCAAAATTGCATTAAATTTTGTGTGATGCTAGGTTTTTCAGTTCTAGACATTTTTGTCAGAAATGGACTAAGGCTAAATCTGACCCTAAGGACCTCAAAAACGACAAGTATTGAAATGTGTGCAAATCTGGACAGTTTTGTGCAATCCCACTGTTTTGGCTATAACTAGTGGACCCGAACTCCAAATGATATGAGGTTTGTTTATGAATTTAGTTCACTTCTTAAGCTTTAATTGGAAATCTTATTCACTGGAATTGGAGATTGTATTCTTGTCTTAATGATTGTGAGAAAACAGCCTATTGCAGTGAGGGTTTCACTTAGTTATATGCTTAGAAAATTTGTTGTAACTTCTCTTGTGGTATTAAATGCTTGGTATTGTGGCATTGGGATGTTGTGTGTACTGTTTTGAATACTTGGGGATGTTTGAATTAACTAATGCATGACTTGATATTGATTTTGAGTTGACTTGGGGCTTAATCGCACGGGTAGCACGAAATGGAAACCCTAGTGACTAGGTAAACTTGCTAAGTGTCGATCCTTTGAATATTGTGCGTAACTATATGTTTAGTAGGCTGCCCATAGTTACCCTTATAGCTCTAAATGTGATTTTGATCAATGCATGTTGACAAATAGGCATTTCTTGCACCCGAACCCACGTGGATTGTCGTTGCATGTTGAATAATCTTATTATTTGATTACGTGAACGTTGAAATGAGTTATATGACTTGATTTATGTGCGTTACATGGCTGCCCGTTTAATGTTCATATAACTCTATATGCCTTTCAAGTGAAATTACTTGTCTTATTGTGTCTCGCTTGTTTACTTGTCAATGTGCAATCTTATGACTGTCCGGAGGTAACCTACTTTGTTGTCCTCCTAATGTGATATATTAAATGTCATAAATGTGCATTGCATATAAGGTTGCAACCTTTCATTCTGGCGTGGTAGCGTTCACGCACACCGGCGGCATCAGGCTTGCCGGTGCAACCGTGACTACCATTGTCCAATTCCCTCTCTCTCTTGGGGGCTAGACTTCCTCGGAGAGTTGAGTCGTAGGATTTTGGGGTACATCCGGAGTACACCCATTTGGCATGATAAGAGGATGATTTGAAGTCGGCCGCAACAGCTGATACTGGAAATGAACTGAGAGCAAAAGCTCACCGTATCCTTTTTACTATGTGTATAAGTACTCTCGCTTGGTTCCTAGAGGACCTCGAGGAGGAAAGACGGGTAATTGTACTCCTTTACCATCATATTATTGTTCTGTACTTAATTGTGATACATTCATACTTGCAAAAAGGGTTTTCATAAGTTAAACCGGAAAATGAGTTTCAAAACCTATTTCTCGTTCCCCCTCGCTGAGTTCATAAGGACTCACCCTCTTTTATCATCTTAGGTGAAGAAGATCAAGAGCAGGTACCCAAGGACGACATGCCTAACGATGATTCCTTGGAGTGATTGTCTATCCTATGTGCTTTGCGTGAATATGGCTATTTGCGAACACTATGCTACTTGAAGACTATTTCCTTTCATGTTGCTTAATGTTTGTGATGTAAAAGACCCTCGTTGTAATTTGGGGTCTAATCTTGGCTTGTACTGAAATCCTTTTGCAAGCATGAATATAATAATAATACAAGTACAGAAACAGAAATACCAGTCTTTCCTCCCCGAGGTTCTCTAGGAACCAAGCGAGAGTACTTATACACATAGTAGAAAGGATACAGTGAGCTTTTGCTCTCAGATCAGTTTCAGAATTAGATGTTGCAGCCAACTTCATATAACCCCAAAACACGCCAAGTGGGTGTACTCCGGATGTACCCCGAAATCCTACGACCCAACTCTCCGAGGGTGAAATGCCAAGTGAGAGAGGGAATTGGACCATGGTAGTCACGGTAACACCGGCAAGCCCGATGCCGCCCGGCGTGCGTGAAACACTACCATGGCACACTGAAAGGTTGCAACCTCGTATGCAATGCACATTTATAACATTTAACATATCACATTAGGAGGACAACAAAGTAGGTCACCTCCGAGCAGTTATAAGATCGCACGTTGTCAAGTAATCAAACGAGGCATGATAAGACAAGAAATTTCACTTGAAAGGCATATAGAGTTATATGAAAATTAAACAGGCAACCATGTAACACGTGTAAAACGGGCCATATAACTCATTACCAAGCCCACGTGATCAAGTGATAAGATTATTCAACATGCAATGACATCACATGGGTTCGGGTGCAAGTAAAGCTTATTTGTCAACATGCAATGGTCAAAATCACATTTGAAGTTATAAGACATTTACGGGCAGCCCACTAAGCATATAATTTCCACACAATATCCAAATGATCAACACTTAGCAAGACTACCTAGTCATTAGGGTTTCCGTTTCATGCTTAACCGTGTGATTAAACCCTAAGTCAACTCAAGATCATTCTCAAGTCATGCATCATTCAATTCAAACATCCTCAAGTACTCAAAAAAGTCCACACAACATCCCAACACCACAATTCCAAGCAATTAATACCACAAGAGAGGTTACAACAATTTTCCAAGCATATAACTGAGTGAAACATTTACTGCAATAGGCTGTTTTCTCACAATCAATAGGATAATCAAACAATCTCCAAATCCAGTGAATAAGATTTCAAATTAAATCTTAAGAAGTTAACTAAAATCATAAACAAACCTTGCATCAATTGGAGTTCGGGATCATTAGATATAGCAGAAACAGTGGAATAGCACAAAACTGTCCAGATTTGCACACTTTTCAGTAATTGATGTGTTTGAGGTCCTTAGGGTCAGATTTAGCCTTGGTCCATTTCTGACAAAAATGTCCAGAACTGAAACATATTGCAGCACAGAAAATTTCATGTATTTTTTTTTTTTATCATTTACTAAGTCAAATCTGGTTCGTTCTACAAGGTCAGTGCATCTGCCAAAACCTACTTCATTTTTCCAGATTTCCAGATTTGGACACATTTTAAAGAACTGCCATTTTGAGGACCTTAGAGTCAAAATTAGCTTTGGCCTATTTCTGAGAAAATTGTTCAAAACTGTCCAAAATAGTGACCTACCAATATTCATGTATTTATAACATCATTTTCCTAGATAAACTTACCTCGAAACAAGCTGGTCAGAGAGTTGTCAACAATCTGACTTCACCTAGCATCACTTTCAAGCCAAGATCTTGCCATGCATGGTTGTTTAAGCTTATGAACGACCATATAACTCAAGTACAGAAGCAAAGACATACATTCATGAGCATGCATGTGAATTTTTTGAAGGATTTTCAAAAGGTTTTAGCCCTCACCTTAGCAATCAATCAAAAAGATGCACAAAAACTTGTTGAAGCTCAAATCTCTTCTTCTTCTTGCTTAGCCGAGATTCCAACTTGGTTTTCCCTATTTTTCCTAGCCTAGTGACCAACCTCTTAGTACATGCATGAGATTAGAACAAAAAAGAAAAGAAATGGAAGCTAAGAAACTTACCTAGGGCCGAATAGAAGACTTCAAAGGACATGCATATGTAGTTTTCGCATCCTAGCTTGTTTGCTTGAGTTTCTTTGATGGTTGCTTGTCTTGTTGCACCATATGATGAAGAAGATGAGCTAGAAGGTGGAGAGAACTCAGCCAAAACCGAAATGGAGAGAGAGAGGAATGAGAGGGAGAGGGAGAAGTTGAGGAAGAAATAAAGAAATGACAAAATTATGACAAGAAATAAAGCTTTTGCAATCTTCAATGCTTATGGTCAGCCTTGGGCAGCAAAATTCCTGATTTTGTGTCTTCAAGATGTGAAATTTAAAATGTTAGCATGGGCATAGGTGGTTTGGTCGAGCAAGGTGAGAAATTTGAGGTGGTTTTGAGCATTTTTTTATGCATTGATAAGTGTTTTTGTCATAACTTGTCTAGAACTAATTTTTATGCATTTGTGTCATTAGAATTGTCATAGGAATGTTGGGAAATTAGGGAATCTAGGTAGAATAAAATATAGGAATGTTTGTTGATGAGTTGAATTATGAATAGAATAATAGATAGTGGGAAATGTAGGAATAGTTTAGTATTATTTTATTGTTAGTGGAGTTTGTAGAGAATTTGAATTAGGAATATAATATTGGTTAGTGGATTGTGTAGGATTATTTTAGTGTCTAGTGCTTTGTGTAGGATTCTTTCTTGATTAACGTGGTGGCACGGATTCCTAGATCTAGGGCATGAATTATGAGGTAGACACGAACTTCAAGGCTAAGGCACGTACTTCAAGATTAATGCACGCAATCCTAGGTGAATGCACGTAACCCAATGCGAGACACGTAATTTAATGCAATGCACGTAAATCAAGGCACGACTCTATATCTAGGTTAAGGTATGCAGTTCAAGGTTAGGGCACACAAAACGAGGTAACGCACGTACATCGAGGTCAGGGCACGTATATCTAGGTATCGCACGTCAGTCGAGGATTAGAGTACACTATTCTATGACTCGTGAACCCACGGGGCCATTAAGGTTTACTAGGCCGTGCTTGGGGTTAGTTTCATTTGCTAAGCACCACAAGTAATACTTAAACCACATCAAGCCTATATAACATTTATTGGGCTGCCTACTAATCACACAATTAAACACATTAATCATATTATTATCACTTAGTGAGATTTCATAGTTAATAGGGTAATAATTCATGCTTACACGTGCGATTAAGCCACAAGTTGTCACAAAATTAAACCTAAGCCATGCATCGATTACTTAAGCATCCTCAATCATCCAAAACAGTCCACACAACATCTAAGTGCCACAATTTCAAGCATTCAATACCACAAGAGAAGTTACAACATGTTTCAAAGCATATCACTAAACAAAATCTCACTGCATTGGTCTGTTTTCCCACATTCATTAAGACAAGCAAACAATCTCCAATTTCAGTGAACAAAATGTCAAATTAAATATTAATGAGTTATTTAAATCCAGAAACAAACCTCACCTAATTTGGAATTCGGACTCAAGAGTTATAGCCAAAACCGTGAGACTACGCAAAACTGTCCAGATTCGTACATATTTCAATACTTGCCATTTTTGAGGGTCTTAGGGTCAGATTTAGCTTTAGTATATTTCTGACAAAAATGTCCAGAACTGAAAAATATAGAAACCTACCAAATTTCATACATTTAAGATATCATTTAATAACTCAAAACTATTTTGTTCTACAAGGACAGTGAACTGCCAAAAACCTGCTCCACTTTCCCAGATTTTCCAGATTTAGACACCCTTCAATGTTTTGCCATTTTGGAGACCTTAGAGTCAAAATTGGCCTTGGCCTATTTCTACTAAATATGCTCAAAACTGGCCAAAGTAGTCACATAACAATTTTCACTCATTTTAAGTGTCATTTACCAAGCCAAATACATCTCTTTCTAACAAGTCAGAAATCTGCCATTTTCGCGATTCTACCTATCTTCAAATCCTAGCCAAATATCTTGCCATGCATGGTTACAAAAGCTCATGTACACACATATACCACAAGTACAGAGCTAAATATAGACATATGAAGGCATGCATGTGGTTTTTGAAAGCTTTTAAAAAAGATTAACCCTCACCTTAGCAAGTTAATAGATGAAGATGCACAATGTTCTTGAAGATGCACCAATGGATCTTCTTTCTTGCTTCTTGCTTATTTGGGCTGCCATGGACAAGTTTCCTAGAGTCCTTGAGTGCCTAGGAGAACCTTAGAAGATGAGCTTGAGCCATGGAGCTTGAGGATGCAGCCTTGGTCGAGAGAGAGAGAGCAAATGAGAGAATGAGAGTTTTAGAGAAAGAAATGATGTGTTTGTGTATGTGGTCAGCCTTGAGCTACTAAAATTCTGAATTTGTGTCATCTTTTGGAGCATGTTTGAATTGTTTGGTATGCTTGGTGATGTGGCCGAGAAGGTGGAGCATGGTGGTTGATAAAATATTGCTTTGGTGTATGCAAAAGTTATGACAATGTGAAGTTTTGTCTAAGCATGCATGAATAATTGTTTTGTTCAAATTTTTTTTGGTCAAGAACATGGTATGGCCGGCCATCATAGCTCCCAAATCTGAATTTTGTCATGTGTTAAGCCTTATTTTATTGTAGGTTAAATATTTTTAATTGTAGGTGCATGGGTTTTGGAAAAAGGAATAAAGAATAAGAATAAAGAATGTTTGAATCATTAAAATATTGAGTTGAATTTGACTTAGGATTAAAATAAGAGTTAGTGGTGTTTGTAGGATTATTTTATAGTCTAGTGCTTTGTGTAGGATTCTTTATTGATTAGCGTGCGGGCACGCTTTCCTAAGTCTAGGGCACGCACTACGAGACACGCATATAAATCAATACAAGGCACGAATCACGAGGTAGACACGAACTACGAGGTGAGGCACGTAATTTGAGATAAATGCACAAATTCTAATGCAAATGCACGCAATCCTAGGTGAATACGCATAAACCAATGCAAGGCACGTAATTCAATGCAATCCACGTGAATTGAGGTACAACTTTTAAACCCAGGTTAGGGCACGCAGTTCAAGGTCAGTGCATACAAATCGAGGCATCGCACGTAAATCAAAGTCAGGGCACGTAAGTTGAGGATTAGGGCACATAATTCTAGGTCAAGGCACATATGATGAGGCATGCAAGAAAACCAAGACACGGCATGTAATCCTAGGTCAGTCATACAGTTCTTGGTCTAAGGCACGCAAATCGAGGTAAGACACATTATTCTAGGTCAGGCCTCACAGCAGTCGAGCTAGCTAGCTGCCCCCATCGTAGAGCTCTCAGAGAGTTTTCCAACAGTATGCTGTGCGCCGCGTAACTCCATACGGATCAAAAGTTATAGGCACCGGAGCGACGGATACCTGGTCACAAGCCCCTCACCCTCTGTTTGCGGGCCCAGCCTCTACGTGAAGTGAAGTTGTCTTTCCCAAGGTGCCGTGAGATTCGGTAATAGAAATGTGATGGATTAGGTTGTCGACCTTTTTGCGGATCATGATGTACGATCCGGGACAGAAAAATAGCGCAAAAGAAGAAAAATGTCCTGAAACTGATTAAAATGTTCAATTTTGGGCTCCGAAAATTGGCGCAGCCGAGCAAGCTTAGTTCCCCCGTTGTATAGCTCTTGGAGAGCTTACCAACGGTATGCTGTGCGCCGCGTAACTCCTTACAGATCAAAAGTTATGAGCACCGGAGCGACAGATACCTAGTCACAAGCCTCACGCCCTCTGTTTGCGGGACCAGCCTCTACGTGAAGCGAAGTTTTCTTGCCCAAGGTACCATGGGATTAGGTAATAGAAATGTGATGGATTAGGTTGTCGTCCTTTTCGCGGCTCACGAGATACGTTCCGGGATGAAAAAATAGCGCAAAAAAAGAAAATTATCCCAAAATTGAAGAAAACGTTCAATTTTGGGCTCTGAAAATAGGCACAGCCGAGCAGGCTTCCTGCCCCCGTCGTAGAGCTCTTGGAGAGCTTTCCAACGGTATGCTATGCGCCGCGTAACTCTTTACGGATCAAAAGTTATGGCCATCGGAGCGAAGGATACCTGGTCATAAGCCCCACGCCCTCTGTTTGCGGGCCCAGCCTCTACGTGAAGCGAAGTTGTCTTGCCCAAGGTACCATGGGATTCGGTAATAGAAATGTGATGGATTAGGTTGTCATCATTTTCGCAGCTCACAACGTACGATCCGAGACTGAAAGACTGCGCAAAAGAAGAAAAGTTTCACGAAATTGATGAAAACATTGGATTTTGGGATTTGGAAATAGGCGCAGCCAAGCTGGCTGGCTACCCCCTTCGTAGAGCTCTCAGAGAGCTTTCCAACGGTATACTGTGCGCCTCGTAATGCCTTACAGATCAAAAGTTATGGCCACTGGAGCGACGAATACCTGGTCACAAGCCCTACGCCCTCTATTTGCGGGCCCAACCTCTAAGTGAAGTGAACTTGTCTTGCCCAAGGTGCCATGGGATTCGGTAATAGAAATGTGATGGATTAGGTTGTCGTCCTTTTTCCTGCTCAGGACGTACGATCCGGGATGAAAAAATTGCGCAAAAGAAGAAAAGTTTCCCAAATCTGATGAAAAAGTTTGATTTTGGGCTCCAAAAATAGGCGCAGCCCAGCAAGCTTGGTGCCCCCGTCGTAGAGCTCTCGGTGAGCTTTCCAACGTTATACTGTGCGCCGCGTAACTCCTTACGGATCAAAAGTTATGAGCATCGAAGCGACGGATGCCTTGTCACAAACCCCACGCCCTCTGTTTGCGGGCCCTGCCTCTACGTGAAGTGAAGTTGTCTTGCCCAAGGTGCCATGGGATTCGGTAACAAAAATGTGATGGATTAGGTTATCGTCCTTTTCGTGGCTCACGACGTACGATCCGGAATGAAAAAATAACGCAAAAGAAGAAAAGTGTCCAAAAACTGATGAAAATGTTAGATTTTGGGCTCCGAAAATAGGCACAGCAGAACAGGCTTGCTGCTCCCGTCGTAGAACTCTCGGAGAGCTTTCCAACGGTATGCTGTGCGCAGCGTAACTCCTTACGGATCAAAAGTTATGGGCACCGTAGCGACGGATACCTGGTCACAAGCCCCACATGCTCGGTTTGAAGGCCCAGCCCCTACGTGAAGTGAAGTTGCCTTGCCCAAGATTGTGAGGCCCGACCTCGGTTTGCGTACGATACCTCGTTTTGTGTGCCCTAACCTTGAATTGCGTGCTTTGACCTAGGTTTAAGAGTCGTGTCTCATTTTATGTGCCTTTCATTGAATTCGGTGCATTCGTTTAGAGTTGCGTGCATTTACTTGGGAAACGTGCATTCATCTCGTAGTTCGTGCTTTACCTCGTAGTGCATGTTCTAAACCTAGAAAAGCGTGCCCGCACTCTAATCAAGAAAATATCTTACACGAAGCACTAGATTATTAATTAATCCTACAAACTCACTAACTAATATTAAAATGCTAAGTCAATGCACTAGAAGACAAAATTTCACTAAACACTAAACATTTTTTATTCCTACCAAAAACCCATGCACACAAAAACCTATAACACTAATACTATAATGCCACATGATACAATTAAAAACAACACAAATTGCTCAATTCTAGCATGCTAATTTAGGCCACCAAGGCCTTTTGACTAGCCTTACACAATTTCAAAATGATTCTAGACAACCTATGACACACACAAGACACAAAGCATAAAAAAAATTCCTTAACATCCTACCCATTGCTTCACTTCCTCGGCCAAATCACCTTATGTCTCCTCACAATTCAAAAATTGATCAAAAGAACAAAACAATTCAGCTTTTACAAGCCCTAGGCCGACACACTCATACACAAACACTTCACTCCTCTCATACATTTCAATTGCTCTCATTTTCTCTCACCTTCTCGGCATAGACTGCTTCAAGCACCACCATAGCTTAAGCTCATCTCCTAAAGCTCACCAAGACACTCAAGGCCCCTAGGAAGCTCAACCAAGCAAGCTAGAAGCAAGGAGATTTGCATGCAAGCTCATAGAACACTCATTTCAGCCCTAGGTATGTTGATAGCTTTTCTTTCATCTCCCTTTTGTTCTAACCACATGCACATACTAAGGACATGGTAACTCAGCTAGGAATTAGAGAAATCAAGCAATATCTCTAGGCCAAAGAAGGAGAGAAGACCATTTGTGCATCTTCAAGAGTTTTGAGCATCATTTGTTGTCAATAGGCTAAGGTGAGTGTTAATCTTTTTTAAAAGCTTTCAAAAACCACATGCATGCCTTCATATGTCTATTTTTACCTCTGTACTTGTGGTATATGTGTGTACATGAGCTTTTGTAACCATGCATGGCAAGATATTTAGCTAGAATTTGAAGATCGGTGAAATCGCGAAAATGGCAGATTTCTGACTTGTTAGAGCGAAGTGAATTTGGCCTGGTAGATGATGTTGAAAATGCATGAAAATTGATAGGTGACTAGTTTTTCCGGTTCTAAGAATTTTTCGTAGAAATAGGCCAAGGCCAATTTTGACTCTAAGATCTCCAAAATGGCAAAACATCGAAGGGTGTCTAAATCTGGAAAATCTGGGAAAATGGAGCAGGTTTTTGGCAGTTCACTGTCCTTGTAGAACGAACCAGTTTTGACTTAGTAAATGATATCTAAAATGTATGAAATTTGGTAGGTTACTATATTTTTCAGTTCTGGACATTTTTTCCAGAAATAGATCAAAGCCAATTCTGACCCTAACACCATCAAAAATAGCAAACATCGTAATGTGTCTAAAACTGGACAGTTTTGCGTAGTCTCACGGTTTTGGCCCTAACTCCTAAGTCTGAACTCCAAATGAGGTGAAGTTCATTTCTGGATTTAAATCACTCATTAAGATTTAATTTGACATTTTGTTCACTGGAATTGGAGATTGTTTTCTTGTCTAAATGATTGTGGGAAAACAGACCATTGCGGTGAGGTTTTTATCTAGTGATATGCTTTGAAAATTATTGTAACTCCTCTTGTGGTATTGAATGCTTGGGATTGTGGCACTTGGATGTTGTGTGGACTGTTTTGGATGATTGAGGATGTTTTAATTAATTGATGTATGGCTTGGGTTTAATTACGTGACAACTTGTGGCTTAATCGCACGTGTAAGCATGAATTGAAACCCTATTGAATATGAAAACTCGCTAAGTGTTGATCCTATGGTTATTGTGTCCAATTGTGTGATTAGTGGGCTGCCTAAGAAATGTTAAGTATGCTTGAAATGTGATTCCAATGATTACATGTTGATAAGTAGACTTTTCTTGCACCCGGTCTCATGTGGACGTTGTTGCATGCTTGTATAAACTTATTACTTGATTACGTGAACCCCGAAATGAGTTATATGACTTGATTTATAATTGTTACATGGCTGCCCATTTAATTTTCATATAACTCCATGTATTTTACAAGCGAAATTACATGTCAAAGCATGCTTTGTGTGTTTACTTGTCAATGTGCGATCTTATAACTGCTCGGAGGCAACCTACTTCGTTGTCCTCCTAATATGATATGTTAAATGTTATAAATGTGCATTGCATACAAGGTTGCAACCTTTCATTCTGGCGTGGTAGCGTTTCACGCACACCGGGCGGCATCGAGCTTGTCGATGCAACCGTGACTACCATTGTCCAATTCCCTCTCTCGCTTGGGGGCTAGACTTCCTCGGAGAGTTGGGTCGTAGGATTTTGGGGTACATCCGAAGTACACCCATTTGGCATGATAAGTGGATGATTTGAAGTCGGCCACAACAACTGAAACTGGAAATGAATTGAGAGCAAAAGCTCACCGTATCCTTTTCACTATGTGTATAAGTACTCTCGCTTGGTTCCTAGAGGACCTCGGGGAGGAAAGACGGGTAATTGTATTCATTTACTTTTATATTACATTATGAACTTACTTGTGTTATATGTCATGCTTTCAAAAAGGGTTTTTCATAAGTTGAACTGGAAAAAGAGTTTCAAAACGTATTACTCGTTCCCCCTCGCTGAGTTCATAAGGACTCACCCTCTTTTATCATCTCAGGTGAAGAAGACCAGGAACAGGTACCTGAGGATAACGTGCCTATTGATGACTCCTTGGAGTGATTTTCTGCCCTACGTGCCTTACTTGACTGTGTCTATTTTGTGAACGATATGTTTGTTTTGAAGACTATCTCTTATGTTGTTGTTATTGTTATTGTAAATGACCCCCGTTGCAATTTGGAGTCTAATTTTGATTTGTACCGATATTAACTAGACAGACACCCTATTTACTCGTTTTGCTACTTTGATTAGTAACTACTACAGGATTATGAAGTATTAGGCAATGGCTAAGTAAAATGAATCTATCCAATCTTAAAAAGGTACTCATGTGTAAGCTAAGACCAACAGGTTCTTGTGTAACAGGAATTGACACATAAACGAGACATAGTTGCTATGCTAGGTGTTAATCAAACGAGACTTGAGATAAATAGTGGACATATCAATTGGTGATAAATAGTAATCTTAGTTGGAATTGAATTTGAGACTGAAAGTTTTGAGGCACTTAGAAAATTAGGTCAAACTAAAGAGCCAATTACAACCGTTATGCTGGCGGTTTTCCGAAGAATTGTTGGAGTTCAAGTCTAACGGATAAGCTTATTCTTCGTTAATCAGTTATAGTTATAAAAGAACGCGAATGTTTAGATCACACCCTAGTCTAACCTCTATAGGTCTGGTTGGAGGCATGACAAAGGTGCCGTGGGATTCGGTAATAAAAATGTTATGGATTAGGTTGTCGTCCTTTTCGCGGCTCACGACGTAAGATCTGGGACGAAAAAACTGCGCAAAAGAAGAAAAGTGTCCTAAAACTGAAGAAAACGTTCGATTTTGGGCTCCAAAAATAGGTGCATCCAAGTAGGCTTGCTGCTCCCATCGTAGAGCTCTCGGACAGCTTTCCAACGGTATGCTATGCGCAGCGTAACTCCTTACAGATCAAAATTTATGGGCACCGGAGTGACGGATACCTGGTCACAAGCCCTATGCCCTCGGTATGAGGGCCCAACCTCTACGTGAAGTGAAGTTGTCATGCCCAAGGTGTCATGGGATTCGGTAATAAAATGTGATAGATTAGGTTGTCATCCTTTTCGCGGCTCACGATGTACGATCCGGGACAAAAAAATAGTGCAAAAGAAGAAAAGTATCCCAAAATTGATGAAAATGTTCAATTTTGGGCACCGAAAATAGGCACAGCCATGCAGGCTTGCTGCCCACGTCGTAGAGCTCTCAGAGAGCTTTCCAACGGTATGCTGTGCGCCGCGTAACTCCTTACAGATCAAAAGTTATGGCCACCGGAGCAACGGATACCTTGTCACAAGCCCCACGCCCTCTGTTTGTAGGCCCAGCCTCTACGTGAAGTGAAGTTGTCTTGCCCAAGGTACCGTGGGATTTAGTAATAGAAATGTGATGGATTAGGTTGTCGTCCTTTTCGCAGCTCACGACGTACGATCCGGGACGGAAAAACTGCGCAAAAGAAGAAAAGTGTCCCGAAACTGATGAAAACGTTCGATTTTAGGCTCTGAAAATAGGCTTAACAGAGCAAGCTTGGTGCCCCCATCGTTGAGCTGTCAGAGAGCTTTCCAACGGTATGTTGTGCGCCACGTAACTCCTTACAGATCAAAAGTTATGGGCACCGGAGCGACGAATACCTGGTCACAAGCCCCACGCCCTCTGTTTGCGGGCCCTTCCTCTACGTGAAGTGAAGTTATCTTGCCCAAGGTGTCGTGTGATACGTTAATAGAAATATGATGGATTAGGTTGTCGTCCTTTTCACGGCTCACAACGTACGATCCGGGATGAAAAAATAGTACAAAAGAAGAAAAATGTCCCGAAACTGATGAAAACGTTCAATTTTGGGCTCCGAAAACAGGCATAGCCGAGCAAACTCGGTTCCCTCGTCGTAAAGCTCTCGGAGAGCTTTCTAACGGTATGTTGTGCACCGCATAACTCCTTACGGATCAAAAGTTATGAGCACCGGAGTGACGGAAACCTAGTCATAAGCCCCACACCCTCTGTTTGCGGGCCTAGCCTCTACGTGAAGTGAAGTTGTTTTGCCCAAGGTGTCATGGGATTCGGTAATAGAAATGTAATGGATTAGGTTGTCGTCCTTTTCGCGGCTCACGACGTATGATCCGGGACCAAAAAACAGCGCAAAAGAAGAAAAGTGACCCAAAACTGATGAAAATGATCAATTTTGGGCTCCAAAAATAGGCGCAACTGAGCAAACTTGGTGCCCGCGTCGTAGAGCTCTCGGAGAGCTTTCCAACGGTATGCTGTGCGCCGCGTAACTCTTTACATATCAAAAGTTATGGACACCGGAGCGACTGATACCTGGTCACAAGCCCCACGCCTTCTGTTTGTGAGCCCTGGCTCTACGTGAAGTGAAGTTGTCTTGCCCAAGGTCCCATGTGATTAAGTAATAGAAATGTTATGGATTAGCTTGTCGTCCTTTTCGCTGCTCACGACGTACGATCCGGGATGAAAAAATAGCGCAAAAGAAGAAAAGTGTCCCAAAATTGATGAAAATGTTCGATTTTGGGCACCGAAAACAAGAACATCTGAGCAAGCTTAGTGTCCCCGTCGTAGAGCTCTCGGAGAGCTTTCCAACGGTATGCTGTGCACCGCATAACTCCTTACGGATCAAAAGTTATGGGCACCGGAGCGACGAATACCTGGTCACAAGCCCCACGCCCTCGGTTTGCGGGCTTAGCCTCCACGTGAAATGAAGTTGTCTTGCCCAAGGTGCCATGGGATTTGGCAATAAAAATGTGATGGATTAGGTTGTCGTCTTTTTCGCGGCTCACGACGTACGATCCGGGACGAAAAAATAACGCAAATGCATAAAAGTGTCCCAAAATTGATGAAAACATTCGATTTTGGACACCAAAAACTGGTGCAACTGAGAATGCTTGGTGCCCCCGTCGTAGAGCTCTCGGAGAGCTTTCCAACGCTATCCTGTGCGTTGCGTAACTCTTTACGGATCAAAAGTTATGAGCATCGGAGTGACGGATATTTGGTCATAAGCCCTAGACCCTCTGTTTGTGGGCCCTGCCTCTATGTGAAGTGAAGTTGTCTTGCCCAAGGTGCCATGTGATTCGTTAATAGAAATGTGATGGATTAGGTTGTCGTCCATTTCGCGGCTCACGACGTACGATCCGGGACGAAAAAACTGCACAAAAGAAGATAAGTATCCCGAAACTGATGAAAATGTTTGATTTTGGGCTCCGAAAACAGGCTTAGCCGAGCAAGCTTGGAGCCCCCGTCGTAGAGCTCTCGGAGAGTTTCCAACGGTATGTTGTGTGCCGCGTAACTCCTTACAGATCAAAAGTTATGGGCAATGGAGCGACGAATACGTGGTCATAAGCCCCACGCCCTCTGTTTGCGGGCCCAACCTCTACGTGAAGAGAAGTTGTCTTGCCCAAGGTGCCATGGGATTCGATAATAGAAATGTGATGGATTAGGTTGTCGTCCTTTTCGCAGCTCACGACGTACGGTCTGCGACAGAAAAACTACGCAAAAGTAGAAAAGTGTCCCGAAATTGATGAAAACGTTCAATTTTGGGCTCAAAAAACTGACTTAGATGAGCAAGGTCGGTGCTCCAGTCGTAGAGTTCTCGGAGAGCTTTCCAACGGTATGCTGTGCGCCACGTAACTCCTTATAGATCAAAAGTTATGGGTACCGGAGCGACGAATACCTGGTCACAAGCCCCACGTCCTCTGTTTGCGGGCCCTGCTTCTACGTGAAGTGAAGTTGTCTTGCCTAACGTGCCGTATGATTCGGTAATAGAAATGTGTTGGATTAGGTTGTCGTCCTTTTCGCGGCTCACGACGCACGATCAGGACAAAAATACATCGCAAAAGAAGAAAAGTGTCCCGAAATTGATGAAAACGTTCAATTTTGGGCTCCGAAAATAGGCGCAGCCGAGCAAGCTTACTTCCCCCTTCGTAAAACTCTCGGAGAGCTTTCCAATGGTATGTTGTGCGCCGCGTAACTCCTTACGGATCAAAAGTTATGAGCACCAGAGTGACGGATACCCGGTCACAAGCCCTACTCCCTCTGTTTGCAAAACCAACCTCTACCTAAAGTGAAGTTGTCTTGCCCTAGGTGCAGTGGGATTCGGTAATAGAAATTTAATAGATTAGGTTGTCGTCCTTTTCGCGGCTCACGACGTATGATCCGGGACGAAAAAATTGCGCAAAAGAAGAAAATTGACCCGAAACTGATGAAAACGTTCGATTTTGGGCTCCAAAAATAGGAGTAGCCGAGCAAGCTTGGTGTCCCCGTCGTAGAGCTCTCAGAGAGCTTTCCAACGGTATGCTGTGAGCCGTGTAACTCTTTACGGATCAAAAGTTAAAGGCACTGGAGCGACAGATACCTGGTCACAAGCCCCACTCCCTCTATTTGCAGGCCCTGCCTCTACGTGAAGTGAAGTTGTCTTGCCCAAGGTCCCGTGTGATTCGGTAATAGAAATGTGATGGATTAGGTTGTCGTCCTTTTCGATGCTCACGACGTACGATTCGGGCCAAAAAAATAGCGCAAAAGAAGAAAAATGTCCCAAAATTGATGAAAACGTTCAATTTTGGGCTCCGAAAATAGGCACAGTTGAGCAAGCTTGGTGCCCCCGTCGTAGAGCTCTTGGAGAGCTTTCAACGGTATGTTGTGCGCCGCGTAACTCGTTACGGATCAAAAGTTATGAGCACCGGAGAGACGTAGACTTGGTCACAAGCCCCACGCCCTCTGTTTGCGTGCCCAGCCTCTACGTGAAGTGAAATTGTCTTGACCAAGGTGCTGTGTGATTCGGTAATAGAAATGTGACGGATTAGGTTGTTGTCCTTTTCACGGCTCACGACGTACGATCCGGGATGAAAAAACAGCACAAAAGAAGAAAAGTGTCCAAAAACTTATGAAAATGTTCGATTTTGGTCAATGAAAATAGGCGCAACCGAGCAGGTTAGGTGCCCTCATCGTAGAGCTCTCAAAGTGCTTTCCAACGGTATGTTGTGCGCCGTGTAACTCGTTTCGTATCAAAAGTTATGGGCATCAGAGTGACGGATACCTGGTCACAAGCCCCACGCCCTCTGTTTGCGGGCCCTGCTCTACGTGAAGTGAAGTTGTCTTGCCCAAGGTGCCGTGTGATTCGGTAATAGAAATGTGATGGTTTAGGTTGTCGCCCTTTTCGTGGCTAACGACGTACGATCCTAGACGAAAAAACAGTGCAAAACAATAAAAGTGTCCCGAAACTGATGAAAACATTCAATTTTGGGCTCCAAAAATAGGCACAGCCGAGCAATTTGGGTGCCCCCATCGTAAAGCACTCGGAGTGCTTTCCAATGGTATGATATGCGCCGCATAACTCCTTACGGATCAAAAGTTATGAGAACCGAAGTGACGGATACCTAGTCCCAAGCCCCACGCCCTCTGTTTGCGGGCCCTGCCTGTAGGTGAAGTAAAGTTGTCTTGCCCTAGGTGCCTTGTGATTCGGTAATAGAAATGTGATGGATTAGGTTGTCGTCCTTTTCGCAGCTCACGACGTACGATCTGGGACAGAAAAACAGCATAAAAGAAGAAAAGTGTCCCGAAACTGATGAAAACGTTCAAATTTGGGCTCCAAAAATAGGCACAGTTGAGCAAGCTTGGTGCCCCTGTCGTAGAGCTCTCGGAGAGCTTTCCAACGGTATACTGTGCACCGCGTAACTCCTTACGGATCAAAAGTTATGGGCACCGGAGCGACGGATACCTGGTCACAATCCCTACGCCTTCTATTTGCTTGCCCAGCCGCTACGTGAAGTGAAATTGTCTTGCCCAAGGTGCCGTGTGATTCGTTAATAGAAATGTGATGGATTAGGTTGCCGTCCTTTTCGCGGCTCACGACGTACGATCCGGGACAAAAAAATAGCGCAAAAGTATAAAAGTGTCGCATAACTATTGACAATGTTCGATTTTGGCCTCCGAAAATAGGCGCAACCTAGCAGGCTAGGTGCCCCCATCGTAGAGCTCTCAAAGTGCTTTCCAACGGTATACTGTGCACCGCGTAACTCGTTACGGATCAAAAGTTATGGGCACCGGAGCGACGGATACGTAGTCACAAGCCCCAGAACTCTGTTTGTGGGCCTTGCCTCTACGTGAAGTGAAATTGTCTTGCCCAAGGTGCCGTGTGATTCGGTAATAGAAATATGATGGTTTAGGTTGTCGTCCTTTTCGCGGCTCACGACGAATGATCTGGGACAGAAAAACTACGCAAAAGAAGAAAAGTTACCCAAAATTGATGAAAACATTCTATTTTGGGCTCAGAAAATAGGCAAAGTCGAGCAAGCTTGGTGCCCCCGTCGTAGAGCTCTCGGAGAGCTTTCTAACGGTATGTTGTGCGCCGCGTAACTCATTACGGATCAAAATTTATTGGCACCGGAGCGACGGATACCTGGTCACAAGCCCCACGCCCTCTGTTTGTGGGTCCTGACTCTACGTGAAGTGAAGTTGTCTTGCCCAAGGTACCGTGTGATTCAGTAATAGAAATGTGATGGATTAGGTTGTCGTCCTTTTCGCGGCTCACGACGTACGATCCGAGATAAAAAAACATCGCAAAAGAAGAAATTTGTCTCGAAACTGATGATCACGTTTGATTTTGGGCTCCGAAAATAGACGGAGCTGAGCAAACTTGCTGCCCCCGTCATAGAGCTCTTGGAGAGCTTTCCAACGGTATGCAGTGCGCCATGTCCCTCTTTACGGATCAAAAGTTATGAGCACCGGAGCGACGGATACTTGGTCATAAGCCCCACACCCTCGGTTTGCGGGCCCTGCTTCTATGTGAAGTGAAGTTGTCTTGCCCAAGGTTCCGTGTGATTCGGTAATATAAATGTGATGGATTAGGTTGTAGTCCTTTTTGCGGCTCACGACGTACGATCCAGGATGAAAAAACAGCCCAAAAGAATAAAAGTGTCCCAAAACTGATGAAAACGTTCGATTTTGGCTCCGACAATAGGCACAGTCGAGCAAGCTTAGTGCCCCCATCGTAGAGCTCTCGAAAAACTTTCCAACGGTATGCTGTGCGTCGCGTAACTCCTTACAGATCAAAAGTTATGAGCACCGGAGCGACGTAGACCTGGTTACAAGCCCGACGCCCTCTGTTTGCGTGCCCAGCCTCTACGTGAAGTGAAATTGTCTTGCCCAAGGTGCCTTGTGATTCGGTAATAGAAATGTGTTGGATTAGGTTGTCTTCTTTTTCGCGGCTCACGACGTACGATATGGGACGAAAAAACAGCGCAAAAGAAGAAAAGTATCCCAAAACATATGAAAATATTCGATTTTGGGCTCTGAAAACAGGTGCAACCAAGCAGGCTAGGTGCCCCCATCGTAGAGCTCTCAAAGTGCTTTCCAACGGTATGCTGTGCGCCGCGTAACTCGTTACGGATCAAAAGTTATGGGCAACGGAACGACGGATACCTGCTCACAAGCCCCACGCCCTCTGTTTGTGGGCCCAGCCTCTACATGAAGTGAAGTTGTCTTGCCCAAGGTGCCATGTGATTCGGTAATAGAAATGTGATGGTTTAGGTTGTTGTACTTTTTGCGGCTCACGACGTACTTTCCGAGATGAAAAAACAGCGCAAAAGAAGAAAAGTGTCCCGAAACTGATGAAAACGTTCGATTTTGGGCTCCGATAACAGGCGTAGCCGAGCAATCTTGGTGCCCTCGTCGTAGAGCTCTCGGAGAGCTTTCCAACGGTATGCTGTGCGCCGCGTAACTCGTTACAAATCAAAAGTTATGAGCATCGGAGCGACGGATACGTAGTCACAAGCCCCAGAACTCTGTTTGTGGGCCTTGCCTCTACGTGAAGTGAAGTTGTCTTGCCTAACGTGCCGTGTGACTCGGTAATAGAAATGTGATGGATTAGGTTGTCGTCCATTTCGCGGCTCACAATGTATGATCCGGGATGAAAAAACCGCGCAAAAGAAGAAAAGTTTCACGAAACTGATGAAAACATTCAATTTTTGGCTCTGAAAACAGGTGTAGCCGAGCAAGCTGGGTGCCCCTGTCGTAAAGCTCTCGGAGAGCTTTCCAAAGGTATGTTGTGCGCCATGTAGGTCCTTACGGATCAAAAGTTATGAGCACCGGAGTGACGGATACCTGGTCACAAGCCCCACACCCTCTATTTTCGGGCCCAACCTCTACCTGAAGTAAAGTTGTCTTGCCCAAGGTGCTGTGGGATTCAGTAATAGAAATATGATGGATTAGGTTGTCGTCCTTTTCGCGACTCACGATGTACAATCGGGGATAGAAAAACTACCCAAAAGAAGAAAAGTGACCCGAAACTGATGAAAACGTTGGATTTTGGGCTCCTAAAATAAGCGCAACCAAGCAAGTTGGGTACCCTTGTCGTAGAGCTCTCGGAGAGCTTTCGAAAGGTATGATGTGCGATGCATAACTCCTTACGGATCAAAAGTTATGAGCACCGGAGTAACGGATACTGGGTCACAAGCCCCACACCCTCTATTTGCGGGCCCAGCCTCTACGTGAAGTAATGTTGTCTTGCCCAAGGTGTTGTGGGATTCGGTAATAGATATGTGATGGATTATGTTGTCGTCCCTTTTGCGGCTCACGACGTACGATCCGGGACAAAAAAACTACACAAAAGAAGAAAAGTGTCCCGAAACTGATGGAAAGATTCGATCTTGGGCACCTAAAACAGGTGCAGCCAGGAAAGCTGGGTGCCTTTGTTGTAGAGCTCTCGGAGAGCTTTGCAACGGTATGCTGTGCGCCACGTGACTCCTTACGGATCAAAAGTTATGGGCACCGGAGTGACGGAAACCTAGTCACAAGCCCCACACCCTCTGTTTACGGGCCTAGCCTCTACGTGAAGTGAAGTTGTTTTGCCCAAGGTTTCATGGGATTCGGTAATAGAAATGTAATGGATTAGGTTGTCGTCCTTTTCGCGGCTCACGACGTATGATCCGGGACCAAAAAATAGTGCAAAAGAAGAAAAGTGACCCAAAACTGATGAAAACGTTCGATTTTGGACTCCAAAAATAGGCGCAACCGAGCAAGCTTGGTGCCCGCGTCGTAGAGCTCTCGGAGAGCTTTCCAACGGTATGCTGTGCGCCGCGTAACTCTTTACGGATCAAAAGTTATGGACACCGGAGCGACTGATACCTGGTCACAAGCCCCACGCCCTCTGTTTGCGAGCCCTGCCTCTACGTGAAGTGAAGTTGTCTTGCCCAAGGTCCCATGTGATTCAATAATAGAAATGTGATGAATTAGTTTGTCGTCCTTTTCGCTGGTCACGAGGTACGATCCGGGATGAAAAAATAGCGCAAAAGAAGAAAAGTGTCCCAAAACTGATGAAAAGGTTCGATTTTGGGCACCGAAAACAAGAACATCCGAGCAAGCTTGGTGTCCCCGTCGTAGAACTCTTGGAGAGCTTTCTTACGGTATGCTGTGCACCGCATAACTCCATACGGATCAAAAGTTATAGGCACCGGAGCGACGAATACCTGGTCACAAGCCCCACGCCCTCGGTTTGCGGGCTTAGCCTCTACGTTAAGTGAAGTTGTCTTGCCCAAGGTGCCATGGGATTCGGCAATAAAAATGTGATGGATTAGGTTGTCGTCCTTTTCGAGGCTCACGACGTACGATCCGGGACGAAAAAACAACGCAAATACATAAAAGTGTCCCAAAACTGATGAAAACATTCAATTTTGGGTACCAAAAACTGGTGCAACCGAGAATGCTTGGTGCCCCCGTCGTAGAGCTCTCGGAGAGCTTTCCAATGCTATCCTGTGCGCCGCGTAACTCTTTACGGATCAAAAGTTATGAGCATCGGAGCGATGGATACTTGGCCATAATCCCTAGACCTTCTGTTTGCGGGCCCTACCTCTATGTGAAGTGAAGTTGTCTTGCCTAAGGTGCCATTTGATTCGTTAATAGAAATGTGATGGATTAGGTTGTCGTCCTTTTCATGGCTCACGACATACGATCCGGGACGAAAAAACTGCACAAAAGAAGATAAGTGTCCCAAAACTGATAAAAACGTTTGATTTTGGGCTCCGAAAATAGGCTTAGCTGAGCAAGCTTGGTGCCCCCGTCGTAGAGCTCTCGGAGAGCTTTCCAACGGTATGCTGTGTGCCGCATAACTTCTTACAGATCAAAAGTTATGGGCAATGGAGCGACGAATACGTGGTCATAAGCCCCACGCCCTCTGTTTGCGGGCCCAACCTCTACGTGAAGAGAAGTTGTCTTGCCCAAGGTGCCGTGGGATTCGGTAATAGAAATGTGATGGATTAGGTTGTCGTCCTTTTCGCAGCTCACGACGTACGATCCGGGACAGAAAAACTGCGCAAAAGTAGAAAAGTGTCCCGAAATTGATGAAAACGTTCGATTTTGGGCTCTGAAAACTGACTTAACTGAGCAAGGTCGGTGCTCCAGTCGTAGAGTTCTCGGAGAGCTTTCCAACGGTATGTTGTGTGTCGCGTAACTCCTTACAGATCAAAAGTTATGGGCACCGGAGCAACGAATACCTGGTCACAAGCCCCACGTCCTCTGTTTGCGGGCCTTGCTTCTACGTGAAGTGAAGTTGTCTTGCCTAACGTGCCGTGTGATTCGGTAATAGAAATGTGATGGATTAGGTTGTCGTCCTTTTCGCGGCTCACGACGTACAATCGGGGACAAAAATAAATCGCAAAAGAAGAAAAGTGTCCCGAAACTGATGAAAACGTTCAATTTTGGGCTTCGAAAATAGGCGCTGCCGAGGAAGCTTAGTTCTCCCTTCGTAAACCTCTTGGTGAGCTTTCCAACAGTATACTGTGCGCCGCGTAACTCCTTACAAATCAAAAGTTATGAGTACCAGAGTGACGGATACTCGGTCACAAGCCCCACTCCCTCTGTTTGCAATACCAACCTCTACCTGAAGTGAAGTTGTCTTGCCCTAGGTGCAGTGGGATTCGGTAATAGCAATGTAATGGATTAGGTTGTTGTCCTTTTCACGGCTCACGACGTATGATCCGGGACGAAAAAATTGCGCAAAAGAAGAAAATTGACCCGAACCTGATGAAAACGTTCGATTTTGGGCTCCAAAAACAGGCGCAGGCGAGCAAGCTTGGTGCCCCCATCGTAGAGCTCTCGGAGAGCTTTCCAACGGTATGCTGTGCGCCGCGTAACTCTTTATGGATCAAAAGTTAAGGGCACCGGAGCGACGGATACCTGGTCATAAGCCCCACTCCCTCTGTTTGCGGGCCCTGCCTCTACGTGAAGTGAAGTTTTCTTGCCTAAGGTCCCGTGTGATTCGGTAATAGAAATGTGATGGATTAGGTTGTCGTCCTTTTCGATGATCACGACGTACGATTCGGGCCAAAAAAAATAGCGCAAAAGAAGAAAAGTATCCCAAAATTGATGAAAACGTTCAATTTTGGGCTCCGAAAATAGGAGCAGTCGAGCAAGCTTGGTGCCCCCGTCGTAGAGCTCTCAGAGAGCTTTCCAACGGTATGTTGTGCGCCGTGTAACTCCTTACGGATCAAAAGTTATGAGCACCGAAGCGACGGAGACCTGGTCACAAGCCCCACGCCCTCTGTTTGCGTGCCCAACCTCTACGTGAAGTGAAATTGTCTTGCTCGAGGTGCTGTGTGATTCGGTAATAGAAATGTGATGGATTAGGTTGTCGTCCTTTTCGCAGCTCACGACGTACGATCCGGGATGAAAAAACAGCACAAAAAAAGAAAAGTGTCCCAAAACTTATGAAAATGTTTTATTTTGGTCTATGAAAATAGGCGCAACTGAGCAGGTTAGGTGCCCCCATCGTAGAGCTCTCAAAGTGATTTCCAACGGTATGTTGTACGCCATGTAACTCGTTTCGTATCAAAAGTTATGGGCATCGGAGTGACGGATACCTGGTCACAAACCCCACGCCCTCTGTTTGCGGGCCCTGCCTCTACGTGAAGTGAAGTTGTCTTGCCCAAGGTACCGTGTGATTCGGTAATAGAAATGTGATGGTTTAGGTTGTCGTCCTTTTCGCGGCTCACGACGTACGATCGGGGACAAAAACACATCGCAAAAGAAGAAAAGTGTCCCAAAACTGATGAAAACGTTCAATTTTGGGTTCCGAAAACAGGCGCAGCCGAGGAAGCTTAGTTCTCCCTTCGTAAACCTCTTGGAGAGCTTTCCAACGGTATACTGTGCGCCGCGTAACTCCTTACAAATCAAAAGTTATGAGCAACAGAGTGACGGATACCCGGTCACAAGCCCCACTCCCTCTGTTTGCAATACCAACCTCTACCTGAAGTGAAGTTGTCTTGCCCTAGGTGCAGTGGGATTTGGTAATAGAAATGTAATGGTTTAGGTTGTCGTCCTTTTCGCGGCTCACGACGTATGATCTGGGACGAAAAAATTGCACAAAAGAAGAAAAGTGTCCTGAAATTGATGAAAACGTTTGATTTTGGGGTCCGAAATCAGGCGCTGCCGAGCAAGCTTGGTGCCCCCGTCGTAGAGCTATCAGAGAGCTTTCCAACGGTATGCTGTTCGCTGCGTAACTCCTTACGGATCAAAAGTTAAGGGCACCGGAGCGACGGATACCTGGTCATAAGCCCCACTCCCTCTGTTTGCGGGCCCTGCCTCTACGTGAAGTGAAGTTTTCTTGCCTAAGGTCCCGTGTGATTCGGTAATAGAAATGTGATGGATTAGGTTGTCGTCCTTTTCGATGATCACGACGTACGATTCGGGCCAAAAAAAATAGCGCAAAAGAAGAAAAGTATCCCAAAATTGATGAAAACGTTCAATTTTGGGCTCCGTAAATAGGCGCAGTCGAGCAAGCTTGGTGCCCCCGTCATAGAGCTCTTGGAGAGCTTTCAACGGTATGTTGTGCACCGCGTAACTCCTTACGGATCAAAAGTTATGAGCACCGAAGCGACGGAGACCTGGTCACAAGCCCCACGCCCTCTGTTTGTGTGCCCAGCTTCTACGTGAAGTGAAATTGTCTTGCCCGAGGTGCTGTGTGATTCGGTAATAGAAATGTGATGGATTAGGTTGTCGTCCTTTTCGCAGCTCACGACGTACGATCCGGGATGAAAAAATAGCACAAAAGAAGAAAACTGTCCCAAAACTTATGAAAATGTTCGATTTTAGTCTATGAAAATAGGCGCAACTGAGCAGGTTAGGTGCCCCCATCATAGAGCTCTCAAAGTGCTTTCCAACGGTATGTTGTGCGCCGCGTAACTCGTTTCGTATAAAAAGTTATAGGCATCGGAGTGACGGATACCTGGTCACAAGCCCCACGCCCTCTGTTTGCGGGCCCAGCCTCTACATGAAGTGAAGTTGTCTTGCCCAAGGTGCCGTGTGATTCGGTAATAGAAATGTGATGGTTTAGGTTGTCGTACTTTTCGCGGCTCACGACGTACTTTCCGAGACGAAAAAACAGCGCAAAAGAATAAAAGTGTCCCAAAACTGATGAAAACGTTCGATTTTGGGCTCCGATAACAGGAGTAGCCGAGCATGCTTGTTGCCCTCGTCGTAGAGCTCTCGGAGAGCTTTCCAATGGTATGCTGTGCGCTGCGTAACTCGTTACGGATCAAAAGTTATGAGCATCGAAGTGACGGATACCTGGTCATAAGCCCCACGCCCTCTGTTTGTGGGCCCTGCGTCTACGTGAAGTGAAGTTGTCTTGCTCAAGGTGACGTGTGATTCGGTAATAGAAATGTGATCGATTAGGTTATCGTCCATTTCGCGGCTCACAACGTATGATCCGGGACAAAAAAACAGCGCAAAAGAAGAAAAGTTTCACGAAACTGACGAAAACGTTCAATTTTTGGTTCTGAAAACAGGCGCAGCTGAGCAAGCTGGGTGTCTCTGTCATAAAGCTCTCGGAGAGCTTTCCAAAGGTATGTTGTGCGCCACGTAACTCCTTACGGATCAAAAGTTATGAGCACCGGAGTGACGGATACCTGGTCACAAGCCCCACGCCCTCTGTTTCCAGGCCCAACCTCTACCTGAAGTAAAGTTGTCTTGCCCAAGGTGCCATGGGATTCAGTAATAGAATTATGATGGATTAGGTTGTCGTCCTTTTCGCGACTCATGACGTACAATCGGGGACAGAAAAACTACCCAAAAGAAGAAAAGTGACCCGAAACTGATGAAAACGTTGGATTTTGGGCTCCTAAAATAAGTGCAACCAAGCAAGCTGCGTACCCTTGTCGTAGAGCTCTCGGAGAGCTTTCCAAAGGTATGCTGTGCGACGCTAACTCCTTACGGATCAAAAGTTATGAGCACCGGAGTGACGGATACCTGGTCACAAGCCCCACACCCTCTGTTTGCGGACCAAGCCTCTACGTGAAGTAATGTTGTCTTGCCCAAAGTGCTGTGGGATTTGGTAATAGAAATGTGATGGATTACGTTGTCGTCCCTTTTGCGGCTCACGACGTACGATCCGGGACGGAAAAACTACACAAAAGAAGAAAAGTGCCCCAAAACTGATGAAAACATTCGATTTTGGGCACCTAAAATAGGTGCAGCTGGGCAAGCTGGGTGCCCATGTCGTAGAACTCTTGGAGAGCTTTGCAACAGTATGATGTGCGCCGCGTGACTCCTTACGGATCAAAAGTTATGGGCACCGGAGTGACGGAAACCTAGTCACAAGCCCCACACCCTCTGTTTACGGGCTCTGCCTCTACGTGAAGTGAAGTTGTCTTGCCTAGGGTGCCGTCTGATTCGGTAATAGAAATGTGATGGATTAGGTTGTCGTCCTTTTCACGGCTCACGACGTACGATCCGTGATGAAAAAGCAGCGCAAAAGAAGAAAAGTGTCCCGAAACTAATGAAAACGTTCAATTTTTTGCTCCGAAAACAGGCGCAGCTGTCACGCCCCAACTCGGCCTATAAAGGTTAGACTAGGGTGTGATCTAACATTCAAGTCATATCACATACTTAACCGTTTATGAAGGTTTAACACTTAACATTTTGGCCTAAACTTCACAAATTCTCCGGAAAAGCAGCAGTATAACGGCTATAATTAGGCTCCTTAGTTTGACCTAATTCTATAAATGCCTCAAAATTTACAACCTCAAATTCATTTCCAACTAAGATTACTATTTACCATCAATTGAAACGCCTACTAATTATCTTGAAGTCTCGTTTGATTAATAACCTAGCATGATGCTATGTCTCGTTTGTTTGTTTGTCCTCGTTATAGAAGTACCTGTTGATCTTCGCTTAACAATGAATACATGCTTAAGATTAGATAGGTTCATTTTACTTAGTCCTTACCTGATACCTCATAATCTTATGATAGATATTAGCCAATGACGATAGCAAAAGGACCGTAGTAGTGTCTATCTAGTTATTATAAGTACAAGCCAAAATTAGACCCCAAATTACAACGAGGGTCTTTTACATTACAATTATCAAGCAACATGAAAAGAAATAGTCTTCAAGCAGCATAGTTTTCACAATGGCCATAATCAAGCAAAGCACATAGGACAGGCAATCATTCCAAAGAATCATTGTTAGGCACGTCGTCCTCGGGTACTTGTTCTTGATCTTCTTCACCTGAGATGATAAAAGAGGGTGAGTCCTTATGAAATCAGCGAGGGGGAACGAGAAATAGGTTTTGAAACTCATTTTCCGGTTCAACTTATGAAAACCCTTTTGCAAGCATGAATATATCACAAATAAGTACGCAACAATAATATAAAAGTAAAGGAACACAATTACCCGTCTTTCCTCCCCGAGGTCCTCTAGGAACCAAGCGAGAGTACTTATACACATAGTGAAAAGGATACAGTGAGCTTTTGCTCTCAATTCATTTCCAGTATCAGTTGTTGCGGCCGACTTCAAATCATCCCCTTATCAAGCCAAATGGGTGTACTCCGGATGTACACCGAAATCCTACGACCCAACTCTCCGAGAAAGTCTAGCCCCCAAGCGAGAGAGGGAATTGGACAATGGTAGTCACGGTTGCACCGACAAGCCCGATGCCGCCCGGTGTGCGTGAACGCTACCACGCCAAAATGACAGGTTGCAATCTTGTATGCAATGCACATTTATGACATTTAATATATCACATTAGGAGGACAACAAAGTAGGTTGCCTCCGAGCAATCATAAAATTGTACATTGACAAGTAAATGAGCGAGGCACGATAAGACAAGTAATTTCACTTGAAAGGCACATGGAGTTATATGAACATTAAACGGGCAGCCATGTAATGCACGTAAATCAAGTCATATAACTCATTTCAAAATTCATGTAATCAATTAATAAGATTATTTATCATGCAACGGCATCTACGTGGGACCGGGTGCAAGAAAAGCCTACTTATCAGCATGAAATCATCGAAATCATATTTAGGGCTACAAGGGCAACTACGGGCTGCCTACTAAACACATAATCCAACACAACATCCAAAGGATCAACACTTAGCAAATTCACCTTGTTACTAGGGTTCTAATTCGTGCTTACCCGTGCGATTAAGCCCCAAGTCATCTCGTAATTAAACTCAAGCCACGCATTGATTAGTTCATACACCCTCAAGCATTCAAAACAGTCCACACAACATCTAAATGCCACAATCTCAAGCATTTAATACAACAAGAGAAGCTACAATAATTTTTCTAAGCATATCACTAAGTGAAACCCTCAATGCAATGGACTGTATTCTCACAATCATTAAGACAAGCAAACAATATCCAATTCTAGTGAATAAGATGTCAAATTAAATCTTAAGGAGTGAACTAAATTAAGAAACAAACCTCGCATTATTTGGTATTCGGGTTCAATAGTTATAGCCAAAATAGTGAGACTGCACAAAACTGTCCAGATTAGCACACATTTCAATACTTGTCGTTTTTGAGGTCCTTAGGGTCAGATTTAGCCTTAGTCCATTTCTAACAAAAATTTCCAGAACTGAAAAATATAGCAGCACACCAAATTTCATGCATTTTGGATGTCATTTACTAAGTCAAAACTGGTTCATTCTACAAGGTCAGTGAATCTGCCAAAACCTGCTTCATTTTTCCAGACTTTTCAGATTTGGACACATTTTAATGATTTGCCATTTTGAGGACCTTAGAGTCAAAATTAGCTTTGGCCTATTTCTTTGAAAAATGTTCAGAACTGGCAAAACGAGTTACTTACCAATTTTCACACATTTTCAACATCATTGACCTTGCCAAACTCAGCTCACACCAACAAGACAGAAAGCTATCACATGCACAATTTCATCTATCATCACATTCTAGCCCAAAATCTTGCCATGCATGGTTGTAAAAGCTTATGAACACACATATATCTCAAGTACAGAAGCAAAGATAGACATTTAGGAGCATGCATGTGGTTTTTTGAAAGATTTTCAAGAAGTTTTAGCCCTCACCTTAGCAAAACAACCAGAAGATGCACAAGACTCTTGGTGAAGCACAAAGTTGATCTTCTTCCTTGCTTAGCCGAGACACCACTCAATTTTCTCTATTTTTCCTAGCTTAGTGACCAAGTTCTTAGTAGGTGCATGTGGTTAGAACAAGAAGAAAAGAAATGGAAGCTAGCAAACTCACCTAAGCCGAAATGGAGATTCAAAGAGCTTGCATGTGTGTTTCTTGCAACCTAGCTTGATTAGTCGAGCTCCCTAGCTTCTTGCTTGCCTTGATGAACCATGGAGTGATGAAGATGAGCTATGGAGTGTAGAAACTCACCAAAGCCGAGAGAGAGAGAGAAGAATGAGAGGGAGAGAGAGAAATGTGAGGAAATGAAAGAAAAATGAAAGCTTTTGCAAATGTTGAAGCATGTGTCGGCCTTGGGCATACAGATTTCAGATTTGTGTCTTCAAGAAGCATGGTTTTTGAATTACCTAGCATGGCAAGGGAATGGGTCAAAAATATGGGTGCATTGGGTAGGGTTTTGGGTTATTTTTTATGCATTTGTGTCATAAGTTGTCTAAGAATGTTTGCGGAATAAATTGAATTATGCAAGCAAGCACAAAAGCTCACAAGGTAGTTGGCCAAGGCATTTGAAAATCTGATTTTTTGTCATCTTTTGAGCATTATTTAATTGTGTGTTTGGAAAGTGCAAAAGAATAAGGAATAAAGAATGAGAATGTCTAGCTTTTGGTGCAATTTCGTCTTCTAGTGGGTTGAATTAGTAATTTAATATTAGTTAGTGGAATTTGTAGGATTAATTAATGATCTAGTGCTTCGTGTAAGATGCTTTCTTGATTAGCGTGAGGGCACTCTTTCCTAGGTCTAGGGCATGCACTGTCACGCCCCAACCCGGCCTATTAGGTTAGACTAGGGTGTGATCTAAATATTCAAGTCATGTCTCGTACATAATCGTTCCTGAAAGTTTAACACTTAACATTTTAGCCTAAACTCCACAAATTCTCTGAAAAACCGGCAGTATAACGGTTGTAATTAGGCTCTTTGGTTTGACCTAATTCTCTAAACGCCTCGAAATTTACAATCTCAACTTCATTTCCAACTAAGATTACTATTTATCATCAATTGAAACGCCTACCAATTATCTTGAAGTCTCGTTTTATTAATAACCTAGCATGATGCTATGTCTCGTTGGTTTGTTAATCCTCGTTGCGAAAGTACCTGTTGATCTTAGCTTAATAGTGAGTACCTACTTAAGATTGGATAGGTTCATTTTACTTAATTCTTACCTGATACTTCATAATCCTATAATAGATACTAGCTAATGACAATAGCAAAACGACCATAGTAGTGTCTGTCTAGTTATTATCAGTACAACCCAAAATTAGACCCCAAATTACAACGGGGGTCTTTTACATCACAAACATTAAGCAACATGAAAAGAAATAGTCTTCAAGTAGCATAGTGTTCACAAATAGCCATAATCACACAAAGCACATAGGACAGGCAATCACTCCAAGGAATCATCATTAGGCACGTTGTCCTCAGGTACCTGTTCTTGATCTTCTTCACCTGAGATGATAAGAGAGGGTGAGTCCTTATGAACTCAGCGAGGGGGAATGAGATATAACATTTTGAAATCCTTTTCCGGTTAAACTTTATGAAAACTCCTTTGAAAACATGTCAAACAGAATAAGTAAGCCCATAATATAGCATATATATATATAAATGAACACATTTACCCGTCTTTCCTCCCCGAGGTCCTCTAGGAACCAAGCGAGAATACTTAAACACATAGTAAAAAGGATACGGTTTGATATGTACAGGACTCTAGAGGTAGCTCATACGGGCTCAAGAGGTAGCTCCCACCACATTTAGGTGGACCACTTTCCCATGAATAGCACTTACTTCTTGCCGTTCAAGTTCATTTTCAGTAACAGTTGTTGCAGTCGACTTCAATCATCCACTTTTCACGCCAAATGGGTGTACTCCGGATGTACCCCGAAATCCTACGACCCAACTCTTCGAGGAAGTCTAGCTCCCAAGCAAGAAAGGGAATTGGACAATGGTAGCCACGGTTGCACCGGCAAGCCCGATGCAGCCCGATGTGCGTGAACGCTACCACGCCAAAATGAAAGGTTACAACCTTATATGCAATGCGTATTTATGACATTTAATATATCACATTAGGAGGACAACAAAGTAGGTTGCCTCCGGACAGTCATAAAATTGCACATTGACAAGTAAACAAGCGAGGCACGATAAGACAAGTAATTTCACTTAAAAGGCATATGGAGTTATATGAACATTAAACGGGAAGCCATGTAACGCACGTAAATCAATTCATATAACTCATTTCAACGTTCACGTAATCAAATAATAAGATTATTCAACATGCAACAACATCTACGTGGGTTTGGATGCAAGAAAGGCCTATTTGTCAACATGCAATGATCAAAATCACACTTAGGGCTATAAGGGAAACTACGGGAAGCCTACTAAACATATAATTACACACAATATCCAAAGGATCAACACTTAGCAAGTTTACCTAGTCACTAGGGTTTCCATTTCGTGCTTACCCGTGTGATTAACCCCCAAGTCAACTCAAAATCAATCTCAAACCATGCATCAATTAATTAAAAAATCCTCAAGTATTGAAAACAATCCACACAACATCCCATTGCCACAATCCCAAGCATTTAATACCCCAAGAGAAGTTACAACAAAGTTTCTAAGCATATAACTAAGTGAAACCCTCACTGCAATAGGATATTTTCTCACAATCATTAAGACAAGCAAAAAATATCAAATTCCAGTGAATAAGATGTCAAATTAAAGCTTAAGAAGTGAACTAAATTCAGAAACAAACCTCGCATCATTTGGAGTTCGGGTTCAATAGTTATAGCCAAAACAGTGGGACTGCACAAAACTGCCCAGATTTGTACATATTTCAATACTTGTCGTTTTTGAGGTCCTTAGGGTCGGATTTAGCCTTAGTCCATTTCTGACAAAAATGTCCAGAACTGAAAAAAATAACAGCACACCAAATTTAATGCATTTTGAACATCATTTACTAAGTCAAAACTGGTTCATTCTACAAGGTCAGTGCATCTTCATTTTTTCCAGACTTCCAGATTTGGACACATTTTAATGATTTTCCATTTTGAGGACCTTAGATTCAACAGTAGCTTTGGCCTATTTCTTTTAAAAATGTTCAAAACTGGAAAAAATAGTCACCTACTCATTTTCATGCATTTTAAACATCATTTTCCTAGCCAAACTCACCTTGCAACAACAAGACAGAGAGCTGTCACAAAACCCGATTTCATCTATCATCACCTTCAAGCCAAAATCTTGCCATGCATGGTTGTAAAAGCTTATAAACACACATATATATCTGAAGTACAGAAGCAAAGACAAACATTTAAGAGCATGCATGTGGATTTTTGAAAGATTTTCAAGAAGTTTTAGCCCTCACCTTAGCAAATTAACAAGAAGATGCACAAAACTTTGATGAAGCACAAATTTGGTCTTCTCCCTTGCTTAGCCGAGACACCACCCGATTTCTCTCTATTTTTCCTAGCTTAGTGACCAAGTTCTTAGTAGATGCATGTGGTTAGAACAAGAAGAAAAGAAATGGAAGCTAGCAAACTCACCTAGGCCGAAATGGAGACTCAAAAAGCTTGCATGTGTGATTCTTGCAACTTAGCTAGCTTGGTTGAGTTTCTTAGCTTGTTGCTTGTCTTGATGCACCATAGAATGATGAAGATGAGCTATGGAGTGAATGAACTCAGCCAAAGCCGAGAGAGAGAGAGAAGAATGAGAGGGAGAGAGAGAAATGTGAGGAAATGAGAGAATGAAGGAAAAAAATGAAGGCTTTTGCAATTGTTAAGGCATATGTCGGCCTTGAGCTTTGCAATTCATATTTTATGTCTTCAAGAAGCATTTTGAAATTCCTAGCATGGGCAAGGAGCATTTTGTCGAGATTTGAAGGCTTTGAGGAGGTATTTGAGCTAGTTTTTTTATGCATTTGTATCATAGAATTGTCATAGATTGTCTAGGAATTAAATTGAATTAAGCAAGCAAGCACAAAGCCCAACATGGTGGTCGGCCAAGGAATCTAAAAATCTGATTTTTTGTCATCTTTTGAGCATTATTTAATTGTGTGTTTGAAAGTACAAAAGAATAAGGAATAAAGAATAAGGAATGTCTAACTTTTTGTAAGATTTTGTCTTCTAGTGGCTTGAATTAGTAATTTAATATTAGTTAGTGGAATTTGTAGGATTAATTAATGACCTAGTGCTTTGTGTAAGATGCTTTCTTAATTAGCGTGAGGGCACGCTTTCCTAGGTCTAGGGCATGCACTATGAGGTAGAGCACAAACTACGAGACAAATACATGTTTTTCAAGTAAATGCACGCAACCCTAAATGAATGCACGTAATTCAATGCAAGGCACACAAAACAAAACACAATTCTTAAACCTAGGTCAAGGCATGCAAATATAGGTTACACACGTTATTCAGGGTCGGGCCTTACACACACTATGAGGTAGGGCACGAACTACGAGATAAATGCACGTTTCCCAAGTAAATGCACGCAACCCTAAATGAATGCACGTAATTCAATGCAAGGCACACAAAACGAAACACGATTCTTAAACCTAGGTCAAGGCACACAAATCTAGGTTAGGGTACATGAAACGAGGTATCGCACGTAAATCGAGGTCGGGCCTCACATCCTCCCCTCCTTAAAAGAATTTCGTCCCGAAATTCAATATTACCTTTGAAATAAAGCTGGATACTGTTGCTCTATCTGGTCTCGCCTTTCCCATGTTGCTTCTTCAACTCCATGATGATCCCACAATACTTTCACCATCGGTATAGATTTGTTGTGCAACTCCCGATCTTGCTGGTCTAGGATCCGAATGGGCTTCTCTTCATAAGACAAGTTCTCCCGAAGCTGCAACGGCTCTGGCTCCAAGATATGCGATGGATCAGGATGATACTTCCGCAGCATCGAAACATGAAAGACGTCATGAATATTGGAGAGGTTTTGGGGTAATATCAGGCGATACGCCAATTTGCCAACCTTCTCAATTATCTCGAATGGTTCTACAAACCTCGGGCTCAACTTTCCACCCTTGCCGTGTTTAATCAGTCCCCTCCGGGGTGATATCTTCAAGAACACCTTGTCGCCAACCTCAAACTCTAAGCTTCGCCTCCGTCGGTCTGCATAACTTTTCTGCCTGCTTTGGGCGGTAAGCATCCGTTTCCAGATGAGGTGGATATTATCAACAGTCTTCATAAGTTTAGGTAGAAGGGTCGGGTCAAAAGTCTTCGTCTCACCTACTTCATCCTAGTAAATTGGGGATCGACACTTACGTCCATACAATGCCTCAAATGGGGCCATCCCGATAGTGGCCTAATAACTATTATTATAAGCAAACTCCGCTAGAGACAGATATTTCTCCCAACCTTTCCCGAAATCTAAAACACACGCCCTCAGCATATCCTCCAAAATCCGAATAGTTCTCTCAGATTGTCCATCAGTCTGAGGGTGATAAGCCGTGCTGAAACTCAACTTCGTTCCCAAAGCTTCTAGCAATATCTTCCAAAATCAGGAGGTAAAACGAGGATCCCTATCCGATACAATACTCACAGGCATCCCGTGCAATCTTACAATCTCCGCCACATACATATCTCCTAATTTCTCAGGACTATCCTCCTTGTTCATCGGTAAGAAGTGCACCGACTTAGTCAATCTATCCACTATGACCCAAATGGCGTCATGACCTTTTTGTGACCTGGGCAGGTCCATAACAAAGTCCATAGTTATATGTTCCCATTTCCATTGAGGAATCTCCAACGGCTGAAGTAAACCTGCTGGTCGTTGATGTTTTGCTTTGACTCTCTGACAAGTCAAACACCGTGCCACAAACTCCGCAACCTCTCTCTTCATGTTATTTCACCAATAGTGTTGCTTCAAATCCTGGTACATCTTTGTTCCGCTGGGGTGAATAGTGTATCTTGAATTATGGGCTTATTCAAGAATATTCTTTTTCAGCTCTGGCTCATTAGGAACACAAATCCGATTCCTAAACCTCCAAACACTATCATCATGAAACTTGAAATCTGTATTGCTTTCTTTTATCTTCTGAAACTGTTGGTCCTTCTGTTGAGCTTCTCGTAATTCAGACAGCAAGGTCGATTGAACTTGTGTAGTGGCAAAAAGTAACCATTTCCGAGTTAATTGTGATTTCCACAAAAATGCTTCCTCCAACAACTCCTGCACCTTAACTTCTAGTTTTGCCACGCTCGCTTTCCTACTTAAGGCATCTGCAACTACATTTGCTTTACCAGGCACACACATAATTGATTGTGCAGTTATAATAATCCAAAAGTTCTATCCACCACCTTTGCCTCATATTCACCTCTTTTTGTGAGAACAAGTATTTCAAGCTCTTCTGATCAGTAAACACCTCGAACTTGTTACCCCACAGATAGTGCCTCCATTTCTTGAGTGCAAACACAATAGCCGCTAACTCCAAATCATGCATCGGGTAGTTCAATTCATACGGCTTCGGTTTCCTAGAAGCATACGCAATCACTCTACCATTCTGCATCAACACACAACCCAATCCTTCCTTCGAAGCATCACTATAGATTACAAAACCTTGACTCCCTTCAGGCAATGCAAGAATAGGTGCGGTAGTCAATCTTTTCTTCAACTCTTGGAAGCTGTTCTCACACTAATCATCCCACACGAACTTTGTTTTCTTTTGAGTGAGTTTTGTAAGTGGTCCTGCAATCTTAGAGAAATCCTTAACGAATCTCCGATAATAGCCAGCTAGACCAAGAAAACTCCAAACCTCCGTAATGTTTTCCGGCTTCTTCCAAGACATCACTGTTTCTATCTTTGCTGGATCCACTGCTATTCCCTCTTGGGATATGATATGCCCCAAAAATGCAATTTGCTGCAACCAAAATTCGCACTTGCTAAACTTTGCATACAATTGATGCTCTCGAAGTTTCTGTAGTACCAACCGCAGATGTTGTTCATGCTCTGCCTCGGATTTCGAGTATACCAAAATATCATCAATGAAGATCACTACAAATTGGTCCAAGTAGGGTTGAAACACCATGTGCATCAAGTCCATAAAAGCTGTAGGGGCATTGGTTAGTCCAAATGGTATCACCACATATTCATAATGCCCATATCTTGTCCTGAAAGCTGTTTTAGGCACATCCTCCTTTTTGATCCGCAACTGATAGTACCCTTGCCTTAAGTCGAGTTTTGAATACCCTTTAGCTCCTTGAAGTTGATCAAACAACTCGTCGATCAGTAGAAGTGGGTATTTATTCTTGACAGTCACTTGGTTCAATCCTCGGTAATCGATGCATAGCCTCAGTGTTCCGTCTTTCTTCTTTACAAATAGAACTGGTGCACCCCACGGAGAAGAACTTGGTTGAACAAACCCCTTCTTCAACAACCTTGCAATTGGTCCTTCAATTCTAGCAGCTCGGCCGGTGCCATACGATAGGGAGCTTTAGATATCGGCTGGGTGCCAGGCAGCAACTCTATAATGAACTCGATCTCCCGATTTGGGAGTAAACCGGGCAATTCTTCTGGAAACACATCCGCATAGTCTTTGATCACTGGAATCTCCTCCAACTTAGCTTTGTCTGATGGCTTGTTGATGAGGTAAGCTAAGTATCCACTACACCCTTTTCTCAAGGACTTCACTGCTTTCGTAGATGAAATGATGGAACTCCCGGTGAAATCTCTTCAACCCATTACCTCCAGTATTGGTGGACCAGGTACCCGGAATGTTACAATCTTCGTCCGGCAATCTAGTTGGACATGATGCTTTGCTAACCAGTCCATCCCTAAAATGACCTCATAGTCTCGAAAAGGTAATACAATAAGATTGGCTGAGAATTCCCTATCCTTAATTTGGATTTTACATGCTTTACAAGCTGAGCTAGTAACAAGTTTAGAACTCATCGGAGTACCAACTTCTACTTCGTAAGGCAAACATACAACTCATAGTTTCACACGTTGCACACATAAGGGTGTAATAAATGAATGAATAGTACCCGGATCAATTAGCACCCTAACAGGTTGATTCAGTATGAAGAATGTACCTTCAACAACAGCGGTATCTTCTGGAAGCTCCTCGTACTTAATAGCATAAGCTCAAGCCTGAACTCTAGGAACTGGAGTCTTGCCTCTACCAGCTGGTTTAACCTGATTTTGTCCTGCTTGCCATTTAGGGCAATCCTTGATCTGATGCTGAGCACTACCACATCTCACACATCGTCCTGACTTCTTCCAGCACTGGGCCTCGGTATGCCCCTTCTTATCACAGTAAGAACAGTTGACAGACTGAGTGGCAGGTGAACTACTTGTGGATCCGCGGGTAGAAGTGTAAGGACCCGTACTCGGATCACGAATAATAATATATGAAATAAGTGTTCCTTATGTGTTTGGCTTACTTCACTTATGTGCTTGGTGTTTTCGTGTTTAGAGATAAGTGTTTTATGCTTCGAGATATTTTAAATTAAGAGGAAATGTTGTAACTAACATATCAAGCTAAGCATTCCTTTCAATTATCAAGTAAATTAAGATAATTTGTGCTTGGAAGTAATTGGAAATACTAAACTTATGGGATTCTATTAATCATTTGGAGTGTCAAGATAATAAACTAAAATATTATCTGAGGAAAAGAAGGTAAGGCGTTAGCTGAACTATTCTAATTTGAGAATGATACCTAGTTTTACTGTTCAAATTTTATAAGTAATTTAGATAGACCTTGGAGTATGGTAGTTTGATATAAATTAAATAAAGTATTACTGTAACTTCGTTGATTAGTTTCATTGAGGGATTAACTTAGTTTAGCAAAAAGGAATTAGAATGTTAGTTAAACTTATTAAGATAAAGTTTTCTTTTAAAATATGTCATTAGGAATTCAGTTGTCTTCTATAAGATGGTATAGTATACTAGTTATCTTGAGTAATGTTTGCAGACATTAGAATGGGTATTAGAGTAAAGATGGGTGAGTATCATCTTGGGTAGCTTCGGTTATAGAATTAAATTGTTACAAGAAAACGGTATAGTTATAAATGGACCTACTACCAAGTAATGTAAAATTTTGGGAATTAGAATTGATTAGTGCTGGCTAAATAGGGGAATCAACTTCTACTAGGGTGATGATATAACACCCACTTGAATAAGTAGGAGATCCGATCAGTAAATGTGGGATAAGATGGACTTAACTTAATTTATTAGTCTTCTTTATTTTACTTACGCAGCTATCATAACCAGTGTTGTTGAGTAAAGCAATAGAAATATAAACGTTGAGCAAAGTGTTAGCTAGGGATTAACATAGCCGACCGTTAATTTGGTGGTCGGGGTTAATTAATTAATTGTTTACTATAGGAATATACTTTGAAGTTGCTAACACATGGGTTTAAATTAAGTAAAGGATATTAACGGGCATAAATGGATTAGAAGTTTTAACGCCAGGGGTTAAACAAAATATTGCTATCTGCTTACATAGGCATTATACTGAGTTGGGCTTGGAGAGAAGTAGTATTAGTACACTTAACAGGTTGCTAGTAAAAGTATTAGCTTGAGAATGGTAATATGTAAAGTTAATTGATTTGATTGAAATTAAGGAATAAAAGATTAAATAATACTGGAGTGTTGAGTGCCTTTATTTGTGATAATTATGGATTTAACAAAGCATATGAAATTTAGACAAGGAGAGGCTACGATAATTGAGTATTTTCATTGCCTATTATCATTTAAAAGCTTTGACTTTTGATAAACATAAGATTTCTTAGAAACTGTTAATCTAACTATAGTTTATACCTACCACGAATTAATAGGTGTTCTTATAACATTAATTAACATAAAGCTTAGGGTCATTACAGGGATGTAAAACCTCATAGCGTGACCAAGTAAAACTTTTTAGCTGCTTATAAGAGTATGGGTGATTTCCTTTAACTTTTTGAGCTATTTCGGCTGTTTTTCCGAATTTAGGGGTTTTTGGTCCGTAAAAGGGGTTTCACTTCGGGGCCAATTATAGGAAAATCGAGATTCCGTCGTGAAAAATAGGTATACGCCATTGAGTTTCTTTTAACTTGTACTACTTAACGGTGAAGTTTGGCAAAATTGCATTCCGGCCCGAAAATACGAAAATCAGGACACCTACGCACGAAACGGGTAAATAATGGAACGTTGGTGTCACTCTCGGGGAGTGACACGTGTCTAAGGACACGTGTCACACATGCGTGGACGTGCCACGCATGTGAGACACGTGGAGGGACACGTGTCACACATGCGTGGACATGCCACGCATGCGTGACACGTAGGGGGACACGTGTCACACATGCGTGGACGTGCCACGCATGTGAGACACGTAGCGGGACACGTGTTCCGCATGCATTGGTTTGGAAAAACTATATAAAGGGGTCACTTGACCCCCAGAAATCAAATAGACAAACACTTCTCTGGCCCGATTTTACTAAATTATATCGATTCAGTTAGTTAATGTTCCGAAAGTTTTAAAACCAGTCCAAATCTTCTCCAATTTTCAGCATTTTAAGGTGAGGAGATTTTATTAAAAACAGCATCTTATATGTTTATATGATTATTATATGTCTATAACATGTTTTGTTATTTTAATATCCTAGCTTGAGATAAATATCATGCTTATTAATATTCTTTATTTATTTGAATTAGAGTTGACTTAAATAATATTTACTGCTCGATTTATTTGATTGTTTTAGCATAAGATAAGCAGAGATGTTGCCCAAATATTTACATAAATGTTATACATGTTATTTGCATGCCGTCATAATGCTCTATTTATACTTGAAAATTGCTTTATTATAGCCGTTATTCTACTACCAAAAAAATGTTTATTACTTGCCTGGGACAACCACTTTAGTTGATCCCCATATCATTTGTTGTGCGTTCTATGACTACTTGTGCATGCTTGTGTGTACTTGGGGGTTGCAACCTCAGGCCCGATAGCTTGCACGAACGCTGGGCGGCATAGGGCTTGCCGGTGCTCCCGTGTCTATCGTGGACCTATTCCCTCTCTCGCTTGGTACCACCCTTGGAGAGTTGGGTCGTAGATTTTGGATACAATCCGGAGTATCCTCTTGGGAGAGATAAGAAGTTGAAATTGTGATCAAAGGCTGGCCACCTCATGAAATACTTGACTTGTTCCTACTCTCACTTGGTACCACCCTCGGAGAGTAGTGTCCTACTCCCGCTTGGCATTCCACCCTCGGAGAGTAGGCTGATATCTGTTGTGGATATATGCCACTATTATTTACCTAAATGCCATTTCTGTTACTATATATGACTCAAATATGATAATAATTTACTACTAGTTATCATATACTATTATATCTTATATGGACAGTTTGTTATACTACCATATGTGAATTGCATCATGATTTACAAAAGAGACCGACCAGAAATGTTTTCAAAACTCTTCTATTCTATCCTCACTGAGCTTCCCCAGAGCTCACCGTTTTTTTTCTCCCCAGCGCAGGTACAACTTAGCTTGAAATGGAAATAGACTTTGAATGTTTACATGCTCGAAGCCTCTTGCTGGCATAGTTGGATCCAATTGTAAAAGTTAGAGTTTGTTGTATTAATTTCGGAAAAAGGGTAACTGTGTTGAAACCTCAGTTTGTATGATAGCCGGGTAGTATCGATCTCAGATGTTGTAACACCTTTTTGTACTTAAATTATTATATAGAGACTTGTTATTAAGCAATTCTTTATTTATTAGAAAGTTATGATCTTGCAATGATAATAAACGCAGACTTTGACCTAATCTTGAGAAGGGTTAGGTTGGGGTCGTTACAGGAAGAGGCTGATGGCGCTTTAGTCGGGCCACAGTTATTCACTGGTCTGTTCTGGCTCTGGCCCTTACTACGACTCTAGCCCTGGAATTTCCTCTGTTGACCTGAAGGCTGGTATGGTTTCTTGTTCGGCTGACTCGAACCGGCTCTATCAAGTTTTCTCTTCTTAACTCGGGAAGCAGCAGCAAAGATAGCATAATAGGTATCGAAGTCATGCGAAGCCAACTGGTCCTGAATATCTGGCTCAATCCCGTAGTAAATTTACACATCTTTGCCTCCGGAGTACTAACCATGTATTGAGCATAGCGGGACAGTCGGTTAAAATGAGCCTCGTACTGGGCCACCGTCATGTTACCCTGGTTCAGGTGCATGAACTCCTCAATCCGCCTCTGCCTGGAAACTGCAGGTACATATTTCTCCTTGAATGCCTTAACGAAATTACCCCACAAGCGAGGTGTCTGATCAGTTTCCCACAGTGCCTCCACAGTGTGCCACCAATGTTCAGCATCCCCGTGCAACAGAAACACAACAAACTCCACCTTCTCTTCATCAGTATAATCAAGTGGCCTGAAAATCTTCTCGACCTCAGACAGCCAAGCCTCTGCTTTCTCATCATCAGCTTCCCCGTGGAATTTGGACGGGCAAAAGTCAAGAAACTCCCTCATTCTGCTATGTCTCCCATGGTTACCATCATTCCTATTGTTGTTGTTGTTGTTGGCTTCACGTGCATCTTGACGCTCCATCACTCGTGACACGCGATCCATGACATTTGCCATCATGTTAAACATAGCCATGCCGGGATTAGTTTGATAAGCATCTCCGGTCTCTTGGGGTTCACCGCTCCTATTAGTAGTACGGGTACTAGGGCCAGCCATCTATAGGCACAGATTACAATGCACAATTTATTGAAATATGACAGACAAGAATTTAATACATAAGATATGTAACATAATATAGATACACAATTCTAGAAACAATTAAGGCATGTAAATCACTTAAGCACATAGAACATAGAAGGCACAATTAACATTATCACAAAATAACATATAGACAAGTCATCCTAATCACCTTAGGGCTCTACCCATGGTCCGAGAGTTAAACCCGACTTAAGCAATCTAAGCTCTGATACCATTCTTTCTATAAGGTGTCACACCCCAACCCGGCCTATAAAGGTTAGACTAGGGTGTGATCTAACATTCAAGTCATATCACATACTTAACCGTTTATGAAGGTTTAATACTTAACATTTTGGCCTAAACTCCACAAACTCTCTGGAAAACAGGTAGCATAACGGCTGTAATTGGGCTCCTTAGTTTGACCTAATTCTCTAAATGCCTCAAAATTTACAATCTCAAATTCATTTCCAACTAAGATTACTATTTATCATCAATTGAAACGCCTACTAATTATCTTGAAGTCTCGTTTGATTAATAACCTAGCATGATGCTATGTCTCGTTTGTTTGTTTGTCCTCGTTACAGAAGTACCTGTTGATCTTGGCTTAACAATGAATACCTGCTTAAGATTGGATAGGTTCATTTTACTTAGTCCTTACCTGATACCTCATAATCCTATGATAGATACTAGCCAATGACGATAGCAAAATGACCATAGTAGTGTCTATCTAGTTATTATCAGTACAAGCCAAAATTAGACACCAAATTACAACGGGGGTCTTTTACATTACAATTATCAAGCAACATGAAAAGAAATAGTCTTCAAGCAGCATAGTTTTCACAATGGCCATAATCAAGCAAAGCACATAGGACAGGCAATCATTCCAAGGAATCATCGTTAGGCACGTCGTCCTCGGGTACATGTTCTTGATCTTCTTCACCTGAGATGATAAAAGAGGGTGAGTCCTTATGAACTCAGTGAGGGGGAACGAGAAATAGGTTTTGAGACTCATTTTCCGGTTCAACTTATGAAAAATCCTTTTGTAAGCATGAATATATCACAAATAAGTACGCAACAATAATATAAAAGTAAAGGAACATAATTACCCGTCTTTCCTCCCCGAGGTCCTCTAGGAACCAAGTGAGAGTACTTATACACATAGTGAAAAGGATACGGTGAGCTTTTGCTCTCAATTCATTTCCAGTATCAGTTGTTGCGGCCGACTTCAAATCATCCCCTTATCACACCAAATAGGTGTACTGCGGATGTACCCCAAAATCCTACGACCCAGCTCTCCGAGGAAGTCTAGCCCCCAAGCGAGAGAGGGAATTGGACAATGGTAGTCACGGTTGTACCGGCAAGCCCGATGTCGCCCGGTGTGCGTGAACGCTACCACGCCAGAATGAAAGGTTGCAACCTTGTATGCAATGCACATTTATGATATTTAATATATCACATTAGGAGGACAACAAAGTAGGTTGCCTCCGAGCAATCATAAAATTGCACATTGACAAGTAAACGAGCGAGGCACGATAAGACAAGTAATTTCACTTGAAAGGCACATAGAGTTATATGAACATTAAATAGGCAGCCATGTAACGCACGTAAATCAAGTCATATAACTCATTTCAACGTTCACGTATTCAATTAATAAGATTATTCGTCATGCAATGGCATCTACATGGGACCGGGTGCAAGAAAAGCCTACTTATCAGCATGAAATCATCGAAATCATATTTAGGGCTACAAGGGCAACTACGGGCAGCCTACTAAACACATAATCCAACACAACATCCAAAGGATCAACACTTAGCAAATTCACCTAGTTACTAGGGTTCCAATTCGTGCTTACCCGTGCGATTAAGCCCCAAGTCATCTCGTAATTAAACTCAAGCCAAGCATTGATTAGTTCATACACCCTAAAGCATTCAAAACCGTCCACACAACATTTAAATGCCACAATCTCAAGCATTTAATACAACAAGAGAAGCTACAATAATTTTTCTAAGCATATCACTAAGTGAAACCCTCACTGCAATGGACTGTTTTCTCACAATCATTAAGACAAGAAAAAAATCTCCAATTCTAGTGAATAAGATTTCAAATTAAATCTAAAGGAGTAAACTAAATTCAGAAACAAATCTCGCATCATTTGGAGTTCGGGTTCAATAGTTATAGCCAAAACAGTGAGACTGCACAAAACTGTCTAGATTTGCACACATTTCAATACTTGTCGTGTTTGAGGTCCTTAGGGTCAGATTTAGCCTTAGTCCATTTCTGACAAAAATGTCCAGAACTGAAAAATCTAGCAGAACACAAACTTTCATGCATTTTGGATGTCAATTACTAAGTTAGAATGGGTTTGTTCTACAAGGTCAGTGAATCTGCCAAAACCTGCTTCATTTTTCCAGACTTTCCAGATTTGGACACATTTTAATGATTTGCCATTTTGAGGACCATAGAGTCAAAATTAGCTTTGTCCTATTTCTGCGAAAAATGTTTAGAACTGACAAAACTAGTTACCTACCAATTTTCACCATTTTCAACATCATTTACCTAACCAAAATCACCTCGCACCAACAAGACAGAAAGCTGTCACATGCACGATTTCATCTATCATCACATTCTAGCCCAAAATCTTGCCATGCATGGTTGTAAAAGCTTATGAACACACATATATCTCAAGTACCGAAGAAAAGATAAACATTTAAGAGCATGCATGTGGGTTTTGAAAGATTTTCAAGAAGTTTTAGCCCTCACCTTAGCAAAACAACAAGAAGATGCACAAGACTCTTGGTGAAGCACAAAGTTGATCTTCTTCCTTGCTTAGCCGAGACACCACTCGATTTTCTCTATTTTTCCTAGCTTAGTGACCAAGTTCTTAGGAGGTGCATGTTGTTAGAACAAGAAGAAAAGAAATGGAAGCTAGCAAACTCACCTAAGCCGAAATGGAGATTCAAAGAGCTTGCATGTGTGTTTCTTGCAACCTAGCTTGCTTAGTCGAGCTCCCTAGCTTCTTGCTTGCCTTGATGAACCATGGAGTGATGAAGATGAGCTATGGAGTGTAGAAACTCACCAAAGCCGAGAGAGAGAGAAGAATGAGAGGGAGAGAGAGAAATGTGAGGAAATGAGAGAAATGAAAGAAAAATGAAAGCTTTTGCAAATATTGAAGCATGTGTCAGCCTTGGGCATACAAATTTCAGATTTGTGTCTTCAAGAAGCATGGTTTTTGAATTACCTAGCATGACAAGGGAATGGGTCGAAAATATGGGTGCATTGGGTAGGGTTTTGGGTTATTTTTTATGCATTTGTGTCATAAGTTGTCTAAGAATGTTTGAGGAATAAATTGAATTATGCAAGCAAGCACAAAAGCTCACAAGGTGGTCGGCCAAGGCATGTGAAAATCTAATTTTTTATCATCTTTTGCGCATTATTTAATTGTATGTTTGGAAAGTGCAAAAGAATAAGGAATAAAGAATGAGAATGTCTAGCTTTTGGTGCAATTTCGTCTTCTTGTGGGTTGAATTAGTAATTTAATATTAGTTAGTAGAATTTGTAGGATTAATTAATGATCTAGTCCTTCGTGTAAGATGCTTTCTTGATTAGCGTGAGGGCACTCTTTCTTAGGTCTAAGGCACGCACTACGAGGTAAAGCACGAACTACGAGACGAATGCACATTTTCCAAGTAAATGGACGCAACCCTAAATGAATGCACTTAATTCAATTCATGGCACAAAAAATGAAAGACGATTCTTAAACCTAGGTCAAGGCATGCAAATCTTTGTTAGGACACACGAAACGAGGTATCACATGAAAATCGAGGTCAGGCCTCACAGCAGCCGAGCAAGCTGGGTGCCCCCGTCGTAAAGCTCTTGGAAAGCTTTCCAACGGTGTGATGTGCGCCGCGTAACTCCTTACGGATCAAAAGTTATGAGCACCAGAGTGACGAATACCTAATCATAAAACCTACGCCCTCTATTTGCAGGCCCAGCCTCTACGTGAAGTAAAGTTGTCTTGCCCAAGGTGCCGTGGGATTCGGTAATAAAAATGTGATGGATTAGGTTGTCGTCCTTTTCGCGGCTCACGACGTATGATCCGGGACGAAAAAATAGCGCAAAAGAAGAAAAATCTCCCAAAACTAATGAAAACATTTGATTTCGGGCTCCGAAAATAGGCGCAACCGAGCAAGCAGGGTGCCCCCATCGTAGAGCTCTCAGAGAGCTTTCCAATGGTATGCTGTGCGCCACGTAACTCCTTACGGATCAAAATTTATGAGCACCGGAGCAACGGATACCTGGTCATAAGCCCCAGACCCTCTGTTTGCGGGCCCTGCCTCTACGTGAAGTGAAGTTGCCTTGCCCAAGGTACCGTGTGATTCGGTAATAGAAATGTGATGGATTAGGTTGTCGTCCTTTTCGCGGCTCGCGAAGTTCAATCCGGGATGAAAAAACAGCGCAAAAGAATAAAAGTATCCCAAAACTTATGAAAACGTCCAATTTTGGGCTCTGAAAACAGGCACAGCCAAGCAAGCTGGGTGCCCCCGTCGTAAAGCTCTCGGAGAGCTTTAGAACGGTATGCTGTGCACCGCGTAACTCCTTACGGATCAAAAGTTATGAGCACCGGAGTAACGAATACCTGGTCACAAGCCCTACGCCCTTTGTTTGCGGGTCCAGCCTCTACGTGAAGTGACGTTGTCTTGCCCAAGGTGCCATGGAATTCAGTAATAGAAATGTGATGGATTAGGTTGTTGTCCTTTTCGCGGCTCACGACGTACGATCTGGTACGAAAAAACTACGGAAAAGAAGAAAAGTGAACCAAAACTGATGAAAACGTTCAATTTTTGGCTCCAAAAATAGGCGCAGCCGAGCAAGCTGGGTGACCCCATTGTAAAGCTCTCGTAGAGCTTTCCAACGGTATGCTGTGCGCCGCGTAACTCCTTACGGATCAAAAGTTATGAGCACCGGAGTAACGGATACCTAGTTACAAGCCCCACGCCCTCTGTTTGCGGGACCTGCCTCTACGTGAAGTGAAGTTGTCTTGCCTAGGGTGCCATGTGATTCGGTAATATAAATGTGATGAACTAGGTTGTCGTTCTTTTCACGGCTCACGACCTACGATCCTGGACGAAAAACAACGCAAAAGAAGAAAAGTGTCCCAAAACTGATGAAAACGTTCGATTTTGGGCTTCGAAAATAGGTGCAATCGAGCAGGCTAGGTGTCCCCATCGTAGAGCTCTCAAAGTACTTTCCAACGGTATGTTGTGCGCCGCGTAACTTGTTACGGATCAAAAGTTATCGGCACCGGAGCGACGGATACCGGGTCACAAGCCCTACGTCCTCTGTTTGGGGGACCCGCCTCTACGTGAAGTGAAATTGTCTTGCCAAGGTGCCGTGTGATTCGGTAATAGAAATTTGATGGATTAGATTGTCGTCCTTTTTGCGGCTCACGACGTACTATCCGGGACGGAAAAACTGTGCAAAAGAAGAAAAGTGACCAAAAACTGATGAAAACATTCAATTTTGGGCTCCGAAAACAGGCACAGCCGAGCAAGCTAGGTGCCCTCGTCGTAGAGCTCTCGAAGAGCTCTCCAACGATATGTTGTGCGCCACGTAACTCCTTACGGATCAAAAGTTATGGGAACCAGAGCAACGGATACCTGGTCACAAGCCCCACTCCCTCTGTTTGCGGGCCCTGCCTCTACGTGAAGTAAAGTTGTCTTGCCCAGGGTACCGTGTGATTCGGTAATAGAAATGTGATGATTAGGTTCTCGTCCTTTTCACGGCTCACGACGTACGATCCGTGATGAAAAAATAGCGCAAAAGAAGAAAAGTGTCCCGAAACTGATGAAAATGTTCAATTTTTGGCTCCAAAAATAGGTGCAGCCGAGCAAGCTGGGTACCTCGGTCATAAAGCTCTTGGAGAGCTTTCCAACGGTATGCTGTGCGCCGCGTAACTCCTAACGGATCAAAAGTTATGAGCACTGGAATGACGGATACCTGGTCACAAGCCCCACGCCTTCTGTTTGCGGGCCCAGCCTCTACGTGAAGTAAAGTTGTCTTGCCCAAGGTGCCGCGGGATTCGGTAATAAAAATGTGATGGATTTGGTTATCATCCTTTTCGCGGCTCACGATGTACGATCCGGGACGAAAAAATAGCGCAAAAGAAGAAAAGTGTCCCAAAACATATGAAAATATTCGATTTTGGGCTCCGAAAACATGTGCAATCGAGCAGACTAGGTGCCCCCATCGTAGAGCTCTCAAAGTCCTTTCCAACGGTATGCTGTGCACCGCGTAACTTGTTACGGATCAAAAGTTATAGGCACCGGAGCGACGGATACCGGGTCACAAGCCCCACGCCCTCTGTTTGCGGGACCTGCCTCTACGTGAAGTGAAATTGTCTTGCCCAAGGTGCTGTGTGATTCGGTAATAGAAATGTGATGGATTAGGTTGTCGTCTTTTTTGCGGCTCACGACGTACGATCCGGGACGGAAAAACTGGGCAAAAGAAGAAAAGTGATGCGAAACTGATGAAAACTTTCGATTTTGGGCTCCAACAACAGGCGCAGCGGCGCAAGATTGGTGCCCTCGTCGTAGGGCTCTTAGAGAGCTTTCCAACGGTATGTTGTGTGTCGCGTAACTCCTTACGGATCAAAAGTTATGAGCACCGGATCGACGGATACCTGATCATAAGCCCCACGCCCTCTGTTTGTGGGCCCTGCCTCTACGTGATGTGAGGTTGTCTTGCCCAAGGTGCCGTGTGATTCAAAAATAGAAATGTGATGGATTAGGTTGCCGTCCTTTTCGTGGGTCACGACGTACGATCCGGGACGAAAAAATAGCGCAAAAAAAGAATAGTTTCCCGAAACTGATGAAAACGTTCGATTTTTGGCTCCTAAAACAGGCGCATCTGAGCAAGTTTGGTGCCCCTGTCGTAGAGCTCTCAGAGAGCTTTCCAACAGTATACTGTGCGCCCCGTAACTCCTTACGGATTAAAAGTTATGGGCACCGGAGCGACGGATACCTGGTCACAAGCCCCACGCCCTCGGTTCGTGAAGTGAATTTGTCTTGCCCATGGTGCCATGGGATTCGGTTATAAAAATGCTATGGATTTGGTTGTCATCCTTTTTGCGGCTCAAGACGTACAATCCGGGACGAAAAAACAGCGCCAAAGAAGAAAAATGTCCCAAAACTGATCAAAACGCTCGATTTCAGGCTTCGAAAACAAGCGCAGTCGAGCAAGGTAGGTGCTGCCGTCGTAGAGCTCTCGAAGAGCTTTCCTACAGTATGCTGTGCGTCGCGTAACTCCTTACGCATCAAAATTTATGAGCACCGGTGCAACGGATACCTGGTCAAAAGCCCCAGACCCTCTGTTTGCGGGCCCTGCCTCTACGTGAAGTGAAGTTGTCTGGCCTAAGGTACCGTGTGATTCGGTAATAGAAATGTGATGGATTTGGTTGTCGTCCTTTTCGCGGTCACGACGTTCAATCCGAGATGAAAAACTACGCAAAAGAAGAAAAGTGTCCCGAAACTGATGAAAACGTTCAATTTTGTGCTCCGAAAACAGGCGCAGCCGAGCAAGCTAGCTGCCCCCGTCGTAAAGCTCTCAGAGAGCTTTCCAACGGTATGCTGTGTCACGCCCCAACCCGACCTATAGAGGTTAGACTAGGGTATGAACTAAACATTCAAGTCACGCCTCGTACTTAACCGTTCATGAAGATTTAACACTTAACGTTTTGGCCTAAACTTCAAAATTTTCCAGAAAACCGGCAGCATGACGACTGTAACTGGGCTCTTTGGTTTGACCTAATTTTCTAAATGCCTCAAATTTTTCAATCTCAATTTCATTTCCAACTAAGATTACTATTTACCATCAATTGAAATGCCTATTGGTTAACTCGAAGTCTCGTTGATTATTAACCTAGCATGATACTATGTCTCGTTTGTTGTTAAACCTCGTTACAAAAATACCTGTTGATCTAGCTTAATAGCGAGTACCTGCTTAAGATTTGGTTGATTCATTTTACTTAGCCCTTACCTAATGTTTCATAATCCTATTATAGGTCCTAGGAGTAATAATAGCAAAATGACCATAGTAGCGTCTAGTGTCTGTCTAGTTAACATTAGTACAAACCAAAATTAGATCCCAAATTACAACGGGGGTCTTTTACATTACACATCAAGCAACATGAAAAAGAAATAGTCTTCAAGTAGCATAGTTCACAAATAGGCATAATCACGCAAGGTACATAGGACAGGCAATCACTCCAAGGAATCGTCATTCGGCACATCGTCCTCAGGTACCTGTTCTTGATCTTCTTCACCTGAGATGATAAAAGAGGGTGAGTCCTTATGAACTCAGCGAGGGAAAACGAGAAATAGGTTTTGAAACTCATTTTCCGGTTCAACTTATGAAAATCCTTTTGCAAGCATGAATATAATACAATTAAGTACATAACAATAATATAAAGTAAAGGAACACAATTACCAGTCTTTCCTCCCCGAGGTTCTCCAGGAACCAAGCGAGAGTACTTATACATATAGAAAAAGGATACGGTGAGCTTTTGCTCTCAATGGTTGTGGCCAACTTCAAATCATCTCCTTAACACGCCAAGTGGGTGTACTCCGGATGTATCCCGAAATCCTACGACCCAACTCTCCGAGGAAGTCTAGCCCCCAAGCGAGAGAGGGAATTGGATAGTGGTAGTCACGGGTACACCAGCAAGCCCGATGCCGCCCGGTGTGCGTGATCGCTACCACGCCAGACTGAAAGGTTGCAACCTTGTATGTAATGCACATTTATGACATTTAATATATCACATTAGGAGGACAACAAAGTAGGTTGCTCCGGACAGTCATAAGATTGCACATTGACAAATAAACAAGCGAGGCACGAATAGACAAGTAATTTCACTTGAAAAGCATATGGAGTTATATGAACATTAAACGGGCAGCCATGTAAAGCACGTAGTTCAAGTCATATAACTCATTTCAACGTCCATGTAATCAAATAATAAGGTTATTCAACATGCAACAATAATCTACATGGTTCGGATGCAAGAAAGGCCTATTTGTCAACATGCAACGAATCAAAATCACATTTAGGGATATAAGGCAACTACGGGCAGCCTACTAAACATATAATTACACCCAATATTCAAAGGATCAACACTTAGCATGTTTACCTAGTTGTTAGGGTTTCTATTTCGTGCTTACCTGTGCGATTAAGCCCCGAGTCCACTCAAATCAATCTCAAGCCAAGCATCAATTAATCCAACATCCCCAAGTACTCAAAACAGTCCACATAACATCTCAATGCCACAATCCAAAACAATTAATACCACAAGAGAAGTTACAACAATTTTCTAAGCATATAACTAAATGAAACCCTCACTGCAATAGGCTGTTTTCTCACAATCATCAAGTCAAGGAAACAATATCCAATTCTAGTAAATAAGATGTCAAATTAAATCTTAAGAAGTGAACTAAAATCAGAAACAAACCCTGCATCATTTGGAGTTCGGGATCATTAGTTATAGCCAAAACAGTGAGATAGCACAAAACAGTCCAGATTTGCATACATTTCAATAATTGACGTTTTTGAGGTCATTAGGGTCAGTTTTAGCCTTAGTCTATTTCTGACAAAAATGTCCAGAACTGAAAGATATATCAGCACACCAAATTTTATGCATTTTGGACATCATTTACTAAGTCAAATATGGTTCGTTCTACAAGGTCAGTGCATCTGCCAAAACCTGCTTCATTTTTCCAGATTTCCAGATTTGGACACATTTTAATGATTTGCCATTTTGACGACCTTAGAGTCGAAATTAGCTTGGTCTATTTCTGTGAAAAATGTTCAAAACTGGAAAAACTAGTTACTAACCAATTTTCATACATTTGCAACATCATTTTCCTAGCCAAACTCACCTCGAAACAACAGGTCAGAGTGCTGTCACATAAACCGATTTCACCTATCATCACTTTCTAGCCAAAATCTTGCCATGCATGGTTGTCAAAGCTTATGAACACACATATATCTCAGATGCAGAAGCAAATACATACATTTAAGAGCATGCATGTAGATTTTTGAAGGAATTTCGAAAGGTTTTAGCCCTCACCTTAGCAAATCAACAAGAAGATGCACAAAACTTGTTGAAGTACAATTTTCTTCTTCTTCTTTTCCTAGCCGAGATTCCAACTTGGTTTTCTCTATTTTTCCTAGATTAGTGACCAAGCTCTTAGTACATGCATGTGGTTAGAACAAGAAGAAAAGGAATGGAAGCTACTCACCTAGGCCGAAATGGTGACTCAAAGGACATGCATGTGTGATTCTTGCATCCTAGCTAGCTTGCTCGAGTTTCTTTGCTTGTTGCTTGTTTTGATGCACCATGAATTGATGAAGATGAGCAAAGGCAAGAGTAAACTCAGCCAAAACCGAGATTGGGAGAGAAGAATGAGAGGGAGAGAGAGAAGAATGAAAAGAAATGAGAGAAATGAAGAAAAATGATGGCCTTTGCAAAGATTGATGCATGTGGTCGGCCTTGAGCTTTGTAATTCAGCTTTTTGTGTCTTCAAGGAGTATTTTGAAATTCCTAGCATGGGCAAGGAGTGTTTGGTCGAGAATGGTGGGATTTTGAGGAGGTTTTTGAGCAATCTTTTATGCATTTGTGTCATAGAATGTCATAGTTTGTCTAGGAATTAAGTTGAATTTGAACAAGCAAGCACAAAGCCCTTGTAGTGGTTGGCCAAGGCAATAAAAATTCTGATTTTTTGTCATCTTATGTGTATTATTTAATTGGGTGTTGGAAGTGCAAAAAGAATAAGGAATAAAGAATGAAGAATGCTTAGTGTTTAGTGAAATTTTGTCTTCTAGTGAGTTGAATTAGTAATTTAATAATAGTTAGTGGATTTTGTAGGACTAATTAATGACCTAGTGCTTCGTGTAAGATTCTTTCTTGTTTAGCGTGAGGGCACACTTTCCTAAGTCTAGTAAATGCACGCAATACTAAACGAATGCACATAATTCAATGCATGGAACACAAAACGAACACAATTCTTAAACCTAGGTCAAGGCACGCGAAACGAAGTATCGCACGTAAATTGAGGTCTTGCACGTAATTCAAGGTCAGGGCACGTATATCTAGGTTGTGGTACATCGAGGATTAGGGCACACAATTCTAAGTCAAGGCACGTATGACGAAGCATGCACGAAAATCAAGACAGGGCACGCAATCCAAGATCAGTCATATAACTCTAGGTCTAAGGCATGTAAATCGAGGTAACACATGTTATTCGGGGTCGGGCCTCACATGCTGTGTGCCGCGTAACTCCTTACGGATCAAAAGTTATGAGCACCGGAGTGACGGATACCTGGTCACAAGCCCCACGCCCTCTGTTTGCGGGCCTAGCCTCTACGTGAAGTGGAGTTGTCTTGCCCAAGGTGCCATGGAATTCGATAATAGAAATATGATGGATTACGTTGTCGTCCTTTTCGCGGCTCACGACGTACGATCTGGGATGGAAAAACTGCGCAAAAGAAGAAAAGTAACCCGAAACTAATGAAAATGTTCAATTTTGTTCTCCGAAAACTGGCGCAGCCGAGCAAGCTAGGTGCCCTGATCGTAGAGCTCTTGGAGAGCTTTCCAACGCTATGTTGTGCGCCACGTAACTCCTTACAGATCAAAAGTTATGGGCACCGGAGCGACGGATACCTGGTCACAAGCCCCACACCCTCTGTTTGCGGGCCCTGCCTCTACGTGAAGTGAAGTTGTCTTGCCCAAGGTGATGTGTGATTCGGTAATAGAAATGTGATGGATTAGGTTGCCGTCCTTTTCGCGGCTCACGACGTACGATCCGGGATGAAAAAATAGTGTAAAAGAAGAATAGTTTCCTGAAACTAATGAAAATGTTCGATTTTGGGCTCCTAAAATAGGTGAAGCCGAACAAGCTGGGTACCCTTGTCGTAGAGCTCTCAGAGAGCTTTCCAAAGGTATGCTGTGCGACGCGTAACTCCCTACGGATCAAAAGTTATGGGCACCGGAGCGACGGATACCTGGTCACAAGCTCCACGCCCTCTGTTTGCGGGCCCTGCCTCTTCGTGAAGTGAAGTTTTCTTGGCCAGGGTACCATGTGATTCGGTAATAGAAATGTGATGGATTAGGTTGTCGTCCTTTTCACGGCTCACGACGTACGATCCGTGACGAAAAAATAGCGCAAAAGAATAAAAGTGTCCCAAAACTGATGAAAATATTCAATTTTTGGCTCTGAAAATAGGCGCAGCGAGCAAGCTGGGTGCCCCCGTTGTAAACCTCTCAGAGAGCTTTCCAACGGTATGCTGTGCACCGCGTAATTCCTTACGGATCAAAAGTTATGATCACCAGAATGACGGATACCTGGTCAGAAGCCCCACACCGTTTATTTGCGGGCCCAACCTCTACATGAAGTAATGTCATCTTGCCCAAGGTGTCGTGGGATTCGGTAATAAAAATGTGATGAATTTAGTTGTCGTCCTTTTCGCGGCTCACGACATACGATCCGGGACGGAAAAACAGCATAAAAGAAGAAAAGTGTTCCAAAACTAATGAAAACGCTCGAATTCAGGCTTAAAAAACAGGCGCAGTCGAGTAAGCTAGGTGCCCTCGTCGTAGAGCTCTCGGAGAGCTTTCCTACGGTATGTTGTGCGCCGCGTAACTCCTTACGCATCAAAAGTTATGAGCACCGGAGCAACGGATACCGGGTCAATAGCCCCCGACCCTCTGTTTGTGGGCCCTACCTCTACATGAAGTGAAGTTTTCTTGCCTAAGGTGTCATGTGATTCGATAATAGAAATGTGATGGATTAGGTTGTTGTCCTTTTTGCGGCTCACGACGTTCAATCCGGGATGAAAAAATAGCGCAAAAGAAGAAAAGTGTCACGAAACTGATGAAAACGTTCAATTTTGGGCTCTGAAAATAGGCACAGCCGAGCAAGCTGGCTGCGTCCGTCGTAAAGCACTCGAAGAGCTTTCCAACGGTACACTGTGCGCCGCGTAACTCCTTACGGATCAAAAGTTATGAGCACCGGAGTAACAGATACCTGTCTACAAGCCCCACGCCCTCTGTTTGCGGGCCTAGCCTCCACGTGAAGTGAACTTGTCTTGCCCAAGGTGCCAGGGAATTCGGTAATAGAAATGTGATGGATTAGGTTGTTGTCCTTTTCGCGGCTCACAACGTACGATCCGGGACGGAAAAACAACGCAAAACAAGAAAAGTGTCCCAAAACTGATGAAAATGTTCGATTTTGGGCTTCGAAAACAGGCGCAGTCGAGCAAGCTTGGTGCCCCCGTCGTAGAGCTCTCGCAGAGCTTTCCAACGGTATGTTGTGCGCCGCGTAACTCGTTACGGATCAAAAGTTAGGGCCACCGGAGCGACGGATACCTAGTCACAAGCCTCACGCCCTCTGTTTGAGCGCCCTGCCTCTACGTGAAGTGAAATTGTCTTGCCTAAGGTGCCGTGTGATTCGGTAATAGAAATGTGATGGTTTAGGTTGTCGTCCTTTTCACGGCTCACGATGTACGATCCGGGTCGGAAAAACTGCGCAAAAGAAGAAAAGTGAGTCAAAATTGATGAAAACATTTGATTTTGGGCTCCAAAAACTGGCATAGTCGAGCAAGATTGGTGCCCCCGTCGTAGAGCTCTCGGAGGGCTTTCCAACGGTATGTTGTGCGATGCGTAACTCCTTACGGATCAAAAGTTATGGGCACCGAAGCGATGGATACCTGGTCACAAGCCCCATGCCCTCTGTTTGCGGGCCCCGACTCTACTTGAAGTGAAGTTGTCTTGCCCAAGGAGCTGTGTGATTTAGTAATAGAAATGTCATGGATTAAGTTGTCGTCCTTTTTGCCCCTCACGACGTACGATCCGGGATGAAAAAATAGCGCAAAAGAACAAAAGTGTCCTAAAACTAATGAAAACGTTGAATTTTGGGCTCTAAAAACAGGCGCAGTAGAACAAAATTGGTGCCCTAGTCGTAGAGGTCTCGGAGAGCTTTCCAACTGTATGTTGTGCGACACGTAACTCTGTACAGATCAAAAGTTATGAGCACCGGAGCAACGAATACCTGGTCATAAACCCAACACCCTCTGTTTGCTGGCCCTGCTTCTATGTGAAGTGAAGTTGTCTTGCCCAAGGTGCCGTGTGATTTGGTAATAGATATGTGAAGGATTAGGTTGTCGTCTTTTTCGCGGCTCACGACGTACGATCCGAGACGAAAAAATAGCGTAAAAGAAGAAAAGTGTCCCGAAACTAATGAAAACGTTCGATTTTGGGCTCCGAAAATAGGTGCAGTCGAGCAAGCTTGGTACCCCCATTGTAGAACTCTCGGAGAGCTATCCAATGGTATGTTGTGCGCCGCGTAACTCCTTACAGGTCGAAAGTTATGAGCACCGGAGCGACGAAGACTTGGTAACAAGCCCCATGCCCTCTGTTTGCGTGCCCAGCCTCTACGTGAAGTGAAATTGTCTTGCCCAAGGTGCAGTGTGATTCGGTAATAGAAATATGATGGATTAGGTTGTCTTCCTTTTCGCGGCTCACAACGTACGATCTGGGACGAAAAACCAGCGCAAAAGAAGAAAAATGTCCCAAAACATATGAAAATATTCAATTTTGGGCTGCGAAAACAGGTGCAACTGAGTAGGCTAGGTGCCCCTATCGTAGAGCTCTCAAAGTACATTCCAACGGTATGCTGTGCGCCGCGTAACTTGTTACGGATCAAAAGTTATTGGAACCGGAGTGACGGATACCTGGTCACAAGCCCCACGCCCTCAGTTTGCGGGACCCGCCTCTACGTGAAGTGAAATTGTCTTGCCCAAGGTGCCGTGTGATTCGGTAATAGAAATGTGATGGTTTAGGTTGTCGTCCTTTTCGGGGCTCATGACGTACGATCCGAGACGAAAAAATAGCGTAAAAGAAGAAAAGTGTCCGAAAAATGATGAAAATGTTAGATTTTTGGCTCTGAAAATAGGCACAACCGAGCAATCTTAGTGCCCTCGTCATAGGGCTCTCGGAGAGCTTTCCAACGGTATGCCGTGCTCCACGTAACTCCTTACGGATCAAAAGTTATGAACACCAGATTGACGGATACCTAGTCATAAGCCCCACGCCCTCTGTTTGTGGGCCCTGCCTCTACATGAAGTGAAGTTGTGTTGCCCAAGGTGCCGTGTGATTCGGTAATAGAAATATGATGGATTAGGTTGTCGTCCTTTTCGTTGCTCACGACGTACGATCCGGGACTAAAAAATAGCGCAAAAAAGAAAAGTTTCCTAAAACTAATCAAAACGTTCAATTTTTGGCTCAGAAAATAGGCGCAGCCGAGCAATTTGGGTGCCCCCATCGTAAAGCTCTCGGAGAGCTTTCCAACGGCATGCTGTACGCCGCGTAACTCCTTACGGATCAAAAGTTATGAGCACCGGAGTGACAAATACCTGGTCACAAGCCCCACACCTTCTGTTTGCGGGCCCAGCCTCTACGTGAAGTAAAATTGTCTTGCCCAAGGTGCCGTGGGATTCGGCAATAGAAATGTGATCGATTAGGTTGTCGTCCATTTCATGGCTCACGAAGTACGATCCGGGACAGAAAAACTGCGCAAAAGAAGAAAAGTGATCCGAAACTGATGAAAAAGTTTGATTTTGGGCTCCTGAAACAGGTGCAACAGAGCAAGCTGGGTGCCCTTGTCGTAGAGCTCTTAGAGAGCGTTCGAACGGTATGTTGTGCACCCCGTAACTCCTTACGGATCAAAAGTTATGGGCACCGAAGCGACGAATACTTGGTCACAAGCCCCACGCCCTCTGTTTGTGGGCCCTACCTCTACGTGAAGTGAAGTTGTCTTGCCCAGGTTGCCATGTGATTCGGTAATAGAAATGTGATGGATTAGGTTGTCGTCCTTTAAACGACTCACGATGTACGATCCGTGACGAAAAAATAGCGCAAAAGAAGAAAAGTGTCCCGAAACTGATGAAAATGTTCAATTTTTGGCTCCGAAAACAATCGCAGTCGAGCAAGCTGGGTGCCCCCGTCGTAAATCTCTTGGAGAGCTTTCCAACGGTATGTTGTGTGCCACGTAACGCCTTACGCATCAAAAGTTATGAGCACCAGAGCAACGGATACCTGGTCATAAGCCCCAGACCCTCTGTTTGCGGGTCCTGCCTCTACGTGAAGTGAAGTTGTCTTGCCCAAGGTGCCGTGTGATTCGGTAATAGAAATGTGATGGATTAGGTTGTCGTCCTTTTCGCGGCTCACGACGTACGATCCAGGACTGAAAAACAACGCAAAAGAAGAAAAGTATCCCGAAATTGATGAAAATGTTCGATTTTGGGCTCCAAAAATAGGCCCAGTCGAGCAAGCTTGGTGCCCTCATCGTAGAGCTCTCGGAGAACTTTCCAATGGTATGCTATGCGCCACGTATCTCCTTACGGATCAAAAGTTATGGGCACCGGAGCGACAGAAACCTGGTCACAAGCCCTACGCCCTCTATTTGCGGGCCCAGCCTTTACGTGAGGCGAAGTTGTCTTGCCCAAGGTGCCGTGTGATTCGGTAACAAAAATGTGATGGATTAGGTTGTCGTCCTTTTCGCGGCTCACGACGTACGATCCGGGACCAAAAAATAGCGCAAAAGAAGAAAAGTGTCACAAAACTGATGAAAACATTCGATTTTTGGCTCAAAAAACAGGCGCAGCCGAGCATGCTTGATGCCCCAGTCGTAGAGTTCTTGGAGAGCTTTCCAACGATATGCTGTACACCGCGTATGTCCTTACAGATCAAATGTTATGAGCACCGGAGCGATGGATAGCTGGTCATAAGCCCCACACCCTCTGTTTGCGGGCCCTGCTTCTATGTGAAGTGAAGTTGTCTTGGCCAAGGTGCCGTGTGATTCGATAATAGAAATGTGATGGACTAGGTTGTCGTCCTTTTCGCGGCTCACGACGTACGATCCAGGATGGAAAAACAGCGCAAAAGAAGAAAAGTGTCACAAAATTGATGAAAACGTTCGATTTTGGGCTCCGAAAATGGGCGCAATTGAGCAAGCTTGGTGCCTCCATCGTAGAGCTCTTGGAGAGCTTTCCAACGGTATACTGTGCGCCGCGTAACTCCTTACGGATCAAAAGTTATGAGCCCCAGAGCGACAGAGACCTGGTCACAAGCCCCAAGCCTTATGTTTGCATGCCCAGCCTCTACGTGAAGTGAAATTATCTTGCCCAAGGTGCCGTGTGATTCTGTAATAGAAATGCGATGGATTAGGTTGTCATCCTTTTCGCGGCTCACGACATACGATCCGGGACGAACAAACAGCGCAAAAGAAGAAAAGTGTCCCAAAACATATGAAAATGTTTGATTTTGGGCCCCGAAAATAGGCACAACCTAGCAAGCTAGGTGCCCACATTGTAGACCTCTCAATGTGCTTTCCAACAGTATGCTAAGCTCCGCGTAACTCGTTACGGATCAAAAGTTATGGGTACCGGAGTGACGAATACCTGGTCACACGCCCCACGCCCTCTGTTTGCGGGCCCTGCCTCAACGTGAAGTGAAGTTGTCTTGCCCAAGGTGCCGTGTGATTCAGTAATAAAAAAGTAATGGATTAGGTTGTCGTCCTTTTCGCGGCTCACGACGTACGATCTGGGATGAAAAAATAGCGCAAAAGAAGAAAAGTGTACCATAACTGATGAAAATGTTCGATTTCGTGCTCCAAAAACAGACGCAGCCGAGCAAGCTTGGTTCCCCCGTCGTAGAGCTCTCAGAGAGTTTTCCAACGGTATACTGTGTGTCGCGTAACTCCTTACGGATCAAAAGTTTTGGGCAACGGAGCGACGGATACCTGGCCACAGGCCCCACGCCCTTGGTTTGCGGGCCCAGCCTCTATGTGAAGTGAAGTTTCCTTGCCCAAGGTGCCATGGGATTCGATAATAAAAATGTGATGGATTAGGTTGTCGTCCTTTTCGCGGTCACGAAGTACGATCCGAGATGAAAAAATAGCGCAAAAGAAGAAAAGTGTCCCATAACTGATGAAAATGTTCGATTTCGGGTTTTGAAAATAGGCGCAGCCAAGCAAGCTTGGTTCCTCCGTCGTAGAGCTCTCGCAGAGCTTTCCAACGGTATGCTGTGCGCCGCGTAACTTTTTACGGATCAAAAGTTATGAGCACCGAAACGACGGATACCTGGTCATATGCTTCAGACCCTCTGTTTGCGGGCCCTGCCTCTAGGTGAAGTAAAGTTGTCTTGCCCAAAGTGACGTGTGATTCAATAATAGAAACGTGATGGATTAGGTTGTCGTCCTTTTCGCAGCTCACGACGTACGATCTGGGACAGAAAAACAGCGCAAAAGAAGAAAAGTATCCCAAAATTGATGAAAACATTCGATTTTGGGATCCAAAAATAGGCGTAGTCGAGCAAGCTAGATTCCCCTGTCGTACAGCTCTCAGAGAGATTTCCAACGGTATGCTGTGCGCCACGTAACTCCTTACGGATCAAAAGTTATGGGCACCAGAGCGACGAATGCCTGGTCACAAGCCCCACGCCCTCTGTTTGTAGGCCCTGCCTCTATGTGAAGTGAAGTTGTCTTGCCCAAGGTGCCGTGGGATTCGGTAACAAAAATGTGATGGATCAGGTTATCGTCATTTTCGTAGCTCACGACGCACGATCCGGGACAAAAAAAAATACAAAAGAAGAAAAGTGTCCCAAAACTGATGAAAACGTTAAATTTTGGGATTCAAAAATAGGCATAGCCGAGCAAGCTTGGTGCCCTAGTCGTAGAGCTCTCGGAGAGCTTTCCAACGGTATGCTGTGCACCGCGTAACTCCTTACGGATAAAAAATTATGAGCACTGGAGCGACGGAGACCTGGTCACAAGCCCCACGCCCTCTGTTTGCGTGCCCAGCCTCTACGTGAAGTGAAATTGTCTTGCCCAAGGTGTCGTGTGATTGTGTATTAGAAATGTGATGGATTAGGTTGTCTTCCTTTTCGCGGCTCACGACGTACGATCCGGGACAAAAAAACCAAGCAAAAGAAGAAAATTTCCCAAAACTTTTGAAAATGTTTGATTTTGAGCCCCGAAAATAGGCGCAACCGAGCAGGCAAGGTGCCCCCATCATAGAGCTCTCAAAGTACTTTTCAACGGTATGCTGTGCGCCGCGTAACTCCATACGGATCAAAAGTTATGGGCACCGAAGCGACGGATACCTGGTCACCAGCCCCACGCCCTCTGTTTACGGGCCTTGCCTCTACGTGAAGTGAAATTGTCTTGCCCAAGGTGCCATGTGATTCAGTAATAGAAATTTGATGGTTTAGCTTGTCTTCCTTTTCGTGGCTCACGACGTACGATCCGGGATGAAAAAATAGCGCAGAAGAAGGAAAGTGTCCCAAAACTGATGAAATGGTCGATTTTGGGCTCTGAAAACAAGTGCAGACGAGGAAGCTTGGTGCCCACAACGTAGAGTTCTCAAAGAGCTTTCTGACGGTATGTTGTACGCCGCGTAACGCCTTACGGATCAAAAGTTATGGGCACCGGAGCGACGGATACCTGGTCACAAGCCCTACGCCCTCGGTTTGCGGGCCCAGCCTCTACGTGAAGTGAAATTATCTTGCACAAGGTGCCGTGAGATTCGGTAATAAAAATGTGATGGATTAGGTTGTCATCCTTTTCGTGGCGAACAACATACGATCCGGGATGAAAAAACAGCGCTAAAGAAGAAAAGTGTCCAAAAACTATGAAAACGTTAGATTTTGGGCACCGAAAACAGCCACAACTGAGCAAGCTCAGTGCCCTTGTCGTAGAGCTCTCGGAGAGCTTTCCAACGGTATGTTGTGCGCCGCGTAACTCCTTACGGATCATAAGTTATGAGCATCGGAGCGACGGAGACCTGGTCACAAGCCCCACGCCCTCTGTTTCCGTGTCCAGCCTCTGCGTGAAGTGAAATTGTCTTGCCCAAGGTGCCGTGTGATTCTGTAATAGAAATGTGATGGATTAGGTTGTCGTTCTTTTCGTGACACACGACGCACGATCCGGGACGAAAAAATAGCGCAAAAGAAGAAAATTATCCCGAAATTGATGAAAGCTTTCAATTTTGGGCTCCGAAAATAGGCACAGTCGAGCAAGCTTTTATCCCCCATCGTAGAGTTCTCGGAGAGATTTCAAACGGTATGCTGTGCACCACGTAACGCCTTACGAATCAAAAGTTATGGGCACCGGAGTGACGGATATCTGGTCACAAGCCACACGCCCTTTGTTTGTGGGCGCTGCCTCTACGTGAAGTGAAGTTGTCTTGCCAAAGGTGTTGTGTGATTCGGTAACAGAATTGTGATGGATTTGGTTGTCGTCCTTTTCGCAGCTCACGACGTACGATCCGGGACAAAAAAACAATGCAAAAGAAGAAAAGTGTCCCAAAACTGATGAAAACGTTCGATTTTGGGTTCCGAAAACAGGCGCAGCCGAGCAAGCTTGGTGCCCCAGTCGTAGAGCTTTCGGAGAGCTTTCCAACTGTATGTTGAGTGCCACGTAACTCCTTACAGATCAAAAGTTATGGGCACCAGAGCGACGGATACCTGGTCACAACCCCACGCCCTCGGTTTGCAGGCCTAGCCTCATTGTGAAGTGAAGTTGTCTTGCCCAAGGTGCCGTGGGATTCGGTAATAAAAATGTGATGGATTAGGTCTTCGTCCTTTTCGCGGCTAACGACGTACGATCCGGGACCAAAAAACAGCGCAAAAGAAGAAAAGTGTCCCAAAACTGATGAAAATGTTCGATTTCGGACTCCGTAAACAGGAGCAGCTAAGCAAGTTTGGTGCCCCCGGCATGCAGCTCTCGGAGAACTTTTCGACGGTATATTGTGCACCGTGTAACTCCTTACGGATCAAAAGTTATGAGCACCGGAGAGACGGATACCTGGGCATAAGCCCCAGACCCTCTGTTTACGGGCCCTGCCTCTATGTGTAGTGAAGTTGTCTTGCCCAAGGTGCCGTGGGATTCGGTAACATAAATGTGATGGATTAGGTTTTCGTCCTTTTTGCGGCTCACGACGTACGATCCGAGACGAAAAAATAACCCAAAAGTAGAAAAGTATCCCAAACCTGATGAAAATGTTCAATTTATGGCTTTGAAAACAGGCGCAGCCGAGCAAGCTTGGTGCCCTAGTCGTAGAGCTCTCGGAGAGCTTTCCAACGATATGCTGTGCACCACGTAACTTCTTACGGATCAAAAGTTATGGGCAACGGAGCGACGGATACCTGGCCACAAGCCCCACGCCCTCGGTTTGCGGGCCCATCCTCTTCGTGAAGTGAAGTTTTCCTGCCCAAGGTGCCGTGGGATTTGGTAACAAAAATGTGATGGATTAGGTTATCGTCCTTTTCGCGGCCCACGACTAACGATCCGGGACGAAAAAATAGCACAAAAGAAAAAAAATGTCAAAAAATTGATTAAAACGTTCGATTTTAGGATTCGAAAATAGGCGCAGCCGAGCAAGCTTGGTGCCCCAGTCGTAGAGCTCTCGGAGAGCTTTCCAACGGTATGCTGTGCACCGCGTAACTCCTTACGGATCAAAAGTTATGAGCACCAGAGTGACGGAGACCTAGTCACAAGCCCTACGCCCTCTGTTTGCGTGCCCAGCCTCTACGTGAAATGAAATTGTCCTGCCCAAGGTGCCTTGTAATTCTGTAATAGAAATGTGATGGATTAGGTTGTCTTCCTTTTCACGGCTCACGACGTACGATCCGGGACAAAAAAATAGCGCAAAAGAAGAAAAATGTCCCAAAACTTTTGAAAATGTTTGATTTTGGGCCCTGAAAATAGGCGCAACCGAGCAGGCTAGGTGCCCCCATCGTAGAGCTCTCAAAGTGCTTTCCAACGGTATGTTGTGCGCCGCGTAACTCCTTACAGATCAAAAGTTATGGGTACCAGAGCGACGAATACCTGGTCACAAGCCCTACGCCCTCTGTTTACGGGCCTTGCCTCTACGTGAAGTGAAGTTGTCTTGCCCAAGGTGCCGTTTGATTCAGTAATAGAAATTTGATTGTTTAGTTTGTCGTCCTTTTTGTGGCTCACGACATACGATCCGGGATAAAAAATAGCGCAGAAGAAGAAAAGTGTCCCAAAACTGATGAAACGTTCGATTTTGCGCTCAAAAAACAAGCGCAGACGAGGAAGCTTGGTGCCCACAACGTAGAGTTCTCAGAGAGATTTCCGACGGTATGCTGTTCGCCGCGTAACTCCTTACAGATCAAAAGTTATGGGCACCAGAGCGACGGATACCTGGTCACAAGCCCCACGCCACGGTTTGCGGGCCCAGCCTCTACGTGAAGTGAAATTGTCTTGCACAAGGTGCTGTGAGATTCGGTAATAAAAATGTGACGGATTAGGTTGTCGTCTTTTCGCGGCTAACAACGTACGATCCGGGACGAAAAAACAGCGCTAAAGAAGAAAATTATCCCAAAACTAATGAAAACGTTCGATTTTGGTCACCGAAAACAGGCGCAGCTGAGCAAGCTCAATGCCCCTGTCGTAGAGCTCTGGGAAACCTTTCCAACGGTATGCTGTGCGCCGCGTAACTTGTTACGGATCATAAGTTATGAACACCGGAGTGACGGAGACCTGGTCACACGCCCCACGCCCTCTGTTTGCGTGTCCAGCCTCTGCGTGAAGTGAAATTGTCTTACCCAAGGTGTTGTGTGATTCTGTAATAGAAATGTGATGGATTAGGTTGTCGTCCTTTTCGTGGCTCACGACGCACGATCCGAGATGAAAAAATAGCGCAAAAAAAGAAAAGTATCACGAAACTGATGAAAATGTTCAATTTTGGGCTTCGAAAATAAGCGCAGCCGAGCAAGCTTTGTGCCCCAGTCATAGAGCTCTCGGAGAGCTTTCCAACGGTATGCTGTGCACTGCGTAACTCATTTCGGATCAAACGTTATGAGCACCGGAGCGACGGAACCCTCGTCCCAAGCCACATCCCCTCGGTTTGCGGGCCCAGCCTCTACGTGAAGTGAAGTTGTCTTGCCAAAGGTGTCATGTGATTCGGTAACAGAAATGTGATGGATTAGGTTGTCGTCCTTTTTTAGGCTCACGACGTACGATCGAGGACAAAAAAACAGCGCAAAAGAAGAAAAGTGTCCCAAAATTGATGAAAACGTTCGATTTTGGGATCCGTAAATAGGAACAGCTGAGCAAGTTTGGTGCCCCAGTCGTAGAGCTCTCAGAGAGCTTTCCAACGGTATGTTGTGCACCACGTAACTCCTTACAGATCAAAAGTTATGGGCACTGGACCGACGGATACCTGGGCATAAGCCCCACGCCCTCTGTTTGCAGGCCCTGCCTCTATGTTAAGTGAAGTTGTCTTGCCCAAGGTGCCGTGGGATTCGGTAACATAAATGTGATGGATTAGGTTGTCGTCCTTTTTCTGGCTCACAACGTACAATCTGGGACGAAAAAGTAGCCCAAAAGTAGAAAAGTATCCCAAACCTGATGAAAATGTTCGATTTATGGCTTCGAAAACAGGCGCAACCGAGCAAGCTTGGTGCCCCAGTCGTAGAGCTCTCGGAGAGCTTTCCAACGATATGCTGTGCACCGCGTAACTTCTTACGGATTAAAAGTTATGGGCAACGGAGCGACGGATACCTGGCCACAAGCCCCACGCTCTCGGTTTGCGGGCCAGCCTCTAGGTGAAGTGAAGTTTTCTTGCCCAAGGTGCCGTGGGATTCGGTAATAAAAATGTTATGGATTAGGTTGTCGTCCTTTTCACGGTCACGACGTACGATCCGGGATGAAAAAATAGTGCAAAAGAAGAAAAGTGTCCCATAACGGATGAAAATGTACAATTTCGGGCTTTGAAAACAGGCGCAGCCGAGCAAGCTTGGTTCCCCCGTCGTAGGGCTCTCGGAGAGCTTTCTAACGGTATGCTGTGCGCCGCGTAACTCCTTACTGATCAAAAGCTATGACCACCGGAGCGACGGATACCTGGTCATATGCCCCAGACCCTCTGTTTGCGGGCCCTACCTCTATGTGAAGTAAAGTTGTCTTGCCCAAGGTGCCGTGTGATTCGATAACAGAAACGTGATGTATTAGGTTGTCGTCCTTTTCGCAGCTCACGACGTACGATCCGGGACGAAAAAATGGCGCAAAAGAAGAAAAGTATCCCAAAATTGATGAAAATGTTCAATTTTGGGATCCGAAAATAGGCGCAGTTGAGCAAGCTAGATGCCCCCGTCGTACAGCTCTCAGAGAGATTTCCAACGGTATGCTGTGCGCGTCGTAACTCCTTACAGATCAAAAGTTATGGGCACCGGAGCGACGGATACCTGGTCACAAGCCCCACGCCCTCTGTTTGCAGGCCCTGCCTCTATGTTAAGTGAAGTTGTCTTGCCCAAGGTGCCGTGGGATTCGGTAACATAAATGTGATGGATTAGGTTGTCGTCCTTTTCACGGCTAACGACGTACGATTCGGGATGAAAAAACAGCGCAAAAGAAGAAAAGTGTCCCAAAACTGATGAAAATGTTAGATTTTGGGGTACGAAAACAGGCGCAGCCGAGCAAGCTTGGTGCCCCAGACGTAGAGCTCTCAGGGAGCTTTCCAACGGTATGTTGTACGCCGCATAACTCCTTACGGATCAAAAGTTATGAGCACCGGAGCGACGGAGACCTAGTCACGAGCCCCACGCCCTCTGTTTGCGTGCCCAGCCTCTACGTGAAGTGAAATTGTCTTGCCCAAGGTGCCGTGTGATTCTGTAATAAAAATGTGATGGATTAGGTTTTCTTCCATTTCGCGGCTCACGACGTACGATCCGGGATAAAAAAACTGCGCAAAAGAAGAAAATTATCCCAAAACTTTTGAAAATGTTCAATTTTGGGCCCCGAAAACAGGCGCAACTGAGTAGGCTAGGTGCCCCCATCATTGAGCTCTCAAAGTGCTTTCCAACGGTATGCTGTGCGCCGCGTAACTCCTTACGGATCAAAAGTTATGGGCACCGGAGCGATAGATACCTGGTCACAAGCCCCACGCCTCAGCTTGCAGGCCCAGCCTCTACGTGAAGTAAAATTGTCTTGCTCAAGGTGCTGTGAGATTCGGTAATAAAAATGTGATGGATGAGGTTGTCGTCCTTTTCGTGGCTAACAACGTACGATCTGGGACAAAAAAACAGCGCTAAAGAAGAAAAGTGTCCCAAAACTAATGAAAACGTTCGATTTTGGGCACCGAAAACAGGCGTAGCTGAGGAAGCTCAGTGCCCCTGTCGTAGAGCTCTCGGAGAGCTTTCCAATGGTATGCTGTGCACCGCGTAACTCCTTACGGATCATAAGTTATGAGCACCGGAGCGACGGAGACCTTGTCACATGCCCCACGCCCTCTGTTTGCGTGTCCAGCCTCTGCGTGAAGTGAAATTGTCTTGCCCAAGGTGCCGTGTGATTTTGTAATAGAAATGTAATGGATTAGGTTGTCGTCCTTTTCGCGGCTCACGACGTACGACCCGGGACGGAAAAACAGCACAAAAGTAGAAAAGTGTCCCGAAACAGATGAAAACGTTCGATTTTGGGCTTCGAAAATAGGAGCAGTCAAGCAAGCTTGGTGCCCTCGTCGTAGAGATCTCGGAGAACTTTCCAACGGTATACTGTGCGCCGCGTAACCTCTTACGGATCAAAAGTTATGGGCACCAGAGCGACGGATATCTGGTTACAAGCCCCACGCCCTATGTTTGCGGGCCCTGCCTCTACGTGAAGTAAAGTTGTCTTGCCAAAGGTGTCATGTGATTCGGTAACAGAAATGTGATGGATTAGGTTGTCGTCCTTTTTGCGGCTTACGACGTACTGAGGAACACTGAAGAAGAAATCCGAAACAATGCTCCAATAAGAAAGTAGCCAAGTTTGCCTAATAAGTGAATATTAAATAATTAGCCACTGAGAATTCCAAAAAATACCATTGAAGAATTTCCAATCAGGGATGCCAATATCACACCAATAAAGATCGAGACACATATACCATAGATATTACTGTGCAGTAAGGCCGATTAAAATCCAATAGCCAAATCCACCGAGAAATGCCAACAGAAGTCACCAAAGAATACCCATTAAGAAAACCAAAGAATGCTCCAAAGAATAACCAAATAAAACCCCAAAAGAAAGCTACTCTTTCACAACTGTTAAGCACAAAGGAGGACCATAGAGATTTGCCAATAACCGAGCTCCAAAAGCAAACACCAATTCCCAAATAAAGGCTAGTCAAATGCCATTCATTTCCTGCCAAACCATACACCTTGAAAGGCCAACTGTAAACCACTTTCTTCAGGGGAGAAAGAGGACTTACTTACCATTTCAATAGGACATGTATGAATGCCAATATATCACAGTTATACATATGCCTTAAGCTATTATGCCAGCAAGTTTACAAAATAGTTTATTCAACAAAGTCTCTCAAGCACGACAATCAAGTCAAGCACAACATAATCAATTCAAATCACGGCATAGCTAATTCAAGACATTCTAATACACACATCACAAGCAATAGTCCAAGCAAATAACAATCCACGAGATCAATTCGATTCACGATGCCAATTCGATAGGTCAATTCAATGCACAACTAGACACTTCACTTCACTTAGCACACAATTAACACATAACACATAACTATATCACATAGGAGCACACATTTATATCAAGACACAATCTCACATACAAGCATACACTTTCAAGACACACTTAACAAGCACACATTCAAGGATCACTACCCACCAGACCGAGGACCCTGTCCCGGCTTATGAGCTAAACAAGCTCTGATACCACCTGTAACACCCCGATCCTTCTCGAGACCGGGAGTTCTATCAATCGATCTAATCACAACCCAAACTAAACACGGGCATAAATTTTCAGGGAAAACAGACGGAGTCTCCCCTGTTTCTAGGAGAAATGTAAAACCTGTGATAGCATATAAATGGATCAACACCGTGTCCAACCATACAAACACCTCAAGGCCATCCGAGCCTTGGTTCTCAACAATTAAACTCAGCAAGTATACATACATTTCCAATTTACAAGCTAACCTATCTCTTTTCATTTTTGACAAGTACATTAAAACTAGACAGTTAAACCATACTAAGCTACTGCATAAAATAAACTATCATGCCATTCTAACTCTTTTCCTTTGGACATTACAAACATGCATTGAAGTTAAGCTATGCTAACTGATTACATAAACTAGCTTATCAATTAACCTCAACTACTTGGCTAAATTTAAATTACATTTCTTTTGAGAATAAATACATACAACATATGAACATACATCTTTGCATCTTTGACAACTCAAGCCACATAGCACGCAAGACAACTCTTCAAGCACGAACTTTCACGAAATCACGAACTTTCCAACTAACATGACATTTCCTGAAATGTGGTGGTGAGGAGTGAGTATACACAACACGTATACTCAGTGAGGGCGAGATAGATATCGAGGTGGAGAGAAAGTAATTATTGCAATGCAAATATGACAGTTAAGCAATATAACTGATAAATAAGCAATCAAGACAAACAATCAATACAATAAGCAATTACTGAAAGCATTAACACAACCATTCAAAGCTATACCACACTCTGAAGGCTATGGTTCACTCATACGAGCAATGTACCATTTCATGAGCGATACATCAATCTCGAGCTTGATGTTGACAACGATGACAATAAGCGCGCAACCACCTTATAACTTCAGTTTGGAATACCCCGGGAGTAACCATCAATTCTACGACCCAAATCTCCCTGGGAGGCAACCCAAGCGAGAAAAGGGAATAGGACACGGAGCTAGAGCAACCAACACTGGCAACCCGAGGCTACCCAGAGAGGCCCATCACTCACGCGCCTGACACTATGCAATGCAAGACTCGATACAAGGCGATAAACGAGCGATAGCACAACAATACAGAATAGAGGAGATAAACGAGATATCAAGCATTATTCAACAATTGTTAAACATTTCAATCAATAATCAACTCTAACAAGCGTAATAAGCATTAACAAGCATTAACAAGTATTTACAATCAAATAAGTAACAAGAACAACACCAACTAACATTATCAAGCAATAACAAGTATTCTATAGGCATTATAAGCATTCTATAGGCAACATAAGCATTCTATAAGCAATATAAGCATTCTATAAGCAATATTCTATGAAAACACACAAAATCACGAAAATGACCCTAACTTACCAATCGCTACTACTTCCAAATGAGCTATGAGTTTTGGAAATCGACTTCACCAATCCTCCTAGGTTACCATAAAGCACGACTAAAGACCACAAAACCCCACTTTACCCTAGAATTCCCGCAAAGCCCCGATTTTCCCATTTGCTCGTTTGAACTACAACTACCCCAACCGATTACCCAACCAATGTCACAACTGCACCAAAAGTGCTTCCATGACCTCCCGAGACAATGCCATCACGCAAAACGATAAAATGCCAAACTTGACCTAAACGACCCCAACTTTCACTAAGCCATTTTTCTCCGTTTTTCCATTACACATTCAAATTAAACCATACATTTGGGCATTCTAGCATATCTAGCACCTTCCTACATCAACAGAACGCATAACGGAGCAACTTCATCGAAACGGGAATTTACTATTCATTATTTACTATTCAATTAACAATTTATATTTCATTTTCGATATTCAACCGCAGAAAATGTTAGAAAGCTATAAATACATGTTCTACGATTGCTAGGGAACATTCTTTAAGCCTCAAAATGATTTAAATAATAATATACGGATAAATCCCTAAAATCAAAGTTAATACACAAAATATTCAAATGCGCAAATAACGATGAAACACTCACCTTAAACACTCCTAGACGCTAGGAAAACCTCGTAGGATGCCTCAGAAACCACCCCATGCAAGCTCACGCGAAGAATCGATGATTTGAAGTTGAATTTTCTTTTTTTCTCTCCTCTTATTTTCGGCCCTGCCCTCTTTTTGTTTCAGCTTTGTTTTTTTTTTATTTTGTGCTATTTAAGCTATTTTAAAAGATGGCAACAAGGTCAAATGGTCAAGGCTCACTTAAGTTGGTCAAACTAGCTTATTTCATGCATTTTAAAGCTAAAACAACCAACACAAATCCAATTCTAGTTAATACAACTTAAAACACTAAAATTAAAACATTAAATGCTAGTTTTCACTATTTGCTGAGGATTAGAATTCATTTCCTAATTATCACTCTCGAAATGCTATGTACTTTGCGACAATAAAAGAATAACAATTAAATCTCCAAGAATTTAAGAAATATATCATTTTTGGAAAGCATAATAGTTTAAAATTTACTCCGGCTCGGAGCTACTTTTCATTTAATTGAAATCCGAGCATTTAAGTGCAAGAAAAATAAAACCGATTGACATAAATATGAAAAATAGTTGATATTCTGTTAAAATAATTAACTCAAGTATTATTTTAATTACCTCTAAAAGAAATATGAAAATAAAGCTACGAATACATGTTTAACTTAAAAATAAACACGAAATTCAATACTAACATTTAAGATAACACTTAGTTAAATACAATTAAATGCCATTAAATGCATGCCGGGTTCAGGTTATCACACAGTCATATAATTTTGGGTCTAAGGCACGCAAGTCGAGGTAAGACAAGTTATTTGGGGTCGGGCCTCACATGTCTTACCCAAGGTGCCGTGAGATTCGGTAATAAAAATGTAATGGATTAGGTTGTCTTCCTTTTCACGGCTCAAGACGTACGATTCGGGATGAAAAAACAGCGCTAAAGAAGAAAAGTATCCCAAAACTGATGAAAACGTTCAATTTTGGGCTCTGAAAACAGGCGCAACTGAGCAAGCTCGGTGCCATAGTCGTAGAGCTCTCGGAGAGCTTTTCAACGGTATGTTGTGCGCAGCGTAACTCCTTACGGATCAAAAGTTATGAGCACCGGAGCGACGGAGACCTGGTCACAATCCCCAAGCCCTCTATTTGCGTGCCCAGCCTCTACGTGAAGTGAAATTGTCTTGCCCAAGGTGCCGTGTGATTCTGTAATATAAATGTGATGGATTAGGTTGTCATCCTTTTCGCGGCTCACGACGTACGATCCGGGATGAAAAAACAGCGCAAAAGAAGAAAAGTATCTCGAAATTGATGAAAATATTTAATTTTGGGCTCCGAAAATAGGCGCAGTCGAGCAAGCTTGGTGCCCCATCGTAGAGTTCTCGGAGAGATTTCCAACGGTATGTTGTGCGCCATGTAACTCTTTACGGTTCAAAAGTTATAGGTACCGGAGCGACGGATACCTGGTCACAAGTCCCACACCCTCTGTTTCTGGGCCCTACCTATACGTGAAGTAAAGTTGTCTTGCCCAAGGTGTCGTGTGATTCGGTAACAGAAATGTGATGGATTAGGTTGTCGTCTTTTTCACAGCTCATGACGTACGATCCGGGATAAAAAAAACAATGCAAAAGAAGAAAAGTGTCCCAAAATTGATGAAAACGTTCGATTTTGGGTTCTGAAAACAGGCGCAGCCGAGCAAGCTTGATGCCCCAGTCGTAGAGCTCTCGGAGAGCTTTCCAACGGTATGTTGTGCACCGCGTAACTCTTTACGGATCAAAAGTTATGGGCATCGGAGTGACAGATACCTGGTCACAAGCCTCACGCCCTCGGTTTGCGGGCCCAGCCTCAACGTGAAGTGAAGTTGTCTTGCCCAAGGTGTCGTGGGATTCGGTAATAAAAATGTGATGGATTAGGTTGTCGTCCTTTTCGCGGCTCACGACGTACGATCCGGGATGAAAAAATAGCGCAAAAGAAGAAAAGTGTCCCAAAACTGATGAAAACGTTCGATTTTGGGCTCCGTAAACAGTCGCAGCTGAGCATGTTTGGTACCCCCGTCGTACAGCTCTAGGAGAGCTATCCAACGGTATGTTGTGCGCCGCGTAACTCCTTACAGATCAAAAGTTAAGAGCACCGGAGCGACGGATACTTGGGCATAAGCCCCAGACCCCCTGTTTGCGGGCCCTGCCTCTATGTGAAGTGAAGTTGTCTTGCACAAGGTGCCGTGTGATTTGGTAATAGAAATGTGATGGATTAAGTTGTCGTCCTTTTCGCGGCTCACGACGTACGATCCGGTACGGAAAAACAGCGCAAAAGAAGAAAAGTATACCGAAATTAAAGAAAACGTTAAATTTTGGGCTCCGAAAATAGGCGCAGTCAAGCAAGCTTGGTGCCCCCGTCGTAGAGCTCTCGGAGAACTTTCTAACAGTATGTTATGCGCCACGTAACTCCTTACGGATCAAAAGTTATGGGCACCGGAGCGATGGATACCTGGTCACATGCCCCACGCCCTCTGTTTGCGGGCCCTGCCTCTACGTGAAGTGAAGTTGTCCTGCCCAAGATACCGTGTGATTCGGTAACAAAAATGTGATGGATTAGGTTGTCTTCCTTTTCGCGGCTCACGACTTACGATCCTAGACAAAAAAACAGCGCAAAAAAAGAAAAGTATCCCAAAACTGATGAAAACATTTGATTTTGGACTCCGAAAATAGGCGCAGCCGAGCAAGCTTAGTGCCCTAGTCGTAATGCTCTCGAAGAGCTTTCCAACGTTATGCTGTGCGCCGCGTAACTCCTTGCGGATCAAATGTTATGAGCACCGGAGGAACGGATACCTAGTCATAAGCCCCAAACCCTCTTTTTGCTGGCCCTTCTTCTATGTGAAGTGAAGTTGTCTTGCCCAACGAGCCATGTGATTCGGTAATAGAAATGTGATGGATTAGGTTGTCGTCCTTTTTGCGGCTCACGACGTACGATCCGGGATGGAAAAATAGCGCAAATGATGAAAAATGTCCCAAAACTGATGAAAAAGTTTAGTTTTAGGCTCCGAAAATAGGCGCAGTCGAGCAAGCTTGGTTCCCCCATCGTAGAGCCCTCGGAGAGCCTTCCAACGGCATGATGTGCGCTGCGTAACTCATTACGGATCAAAAGTTATGAGCACCAGAGCGACGGAGACCTAGTCACAAGCCCCACGCCCTCTGTTTGCCTGCCTAGCCTCTACGTGAAGTGAAATTGTATTGCCAAAGGTGCCTTGTGATTCTGTAATAGAAATGTGATGGATTAGGTTGTCGTCCTTTTCGCGGCTCACGACGTACCATTCGGGACGAAAAAATAGCGCAAAAGAAGAAAAGTGTCCCAAAACTTATGAAAATGTTCGATTTTGGGCTTCAAAAATAGGCGCAACCGAGCAGGCTAGGTGGCCCCATCGTAGAGCTCTCAAAGTGCTTTCCAACGGTATGCTGTGCGCCTCGTAACTCGTTACGGATCAAAAGTTATAGGCATCGGAGCGACGGATACCTGGTCACAAGCCCCACGCCCTCTGTTTGCGGGCCCTGCCTCTACGTGAAGTAAAGTTGTCTTGCCCAAGGTGCCATGTGATTCGGTAATAGAAATGTTATGGTTTAGGTTGTTGTCATTTTCACGGCTCACGACGTACGATCCGGGACGAAAAAACAACGCAAAAGAAGAAAAGTGTCCCAAAATTGATGAAAATGTTCGATTTTGGGCTCCGAAAACAAGCGCAGCCGAGCAGGATTGGTGCCCCTGTCGTAGAGCTCTCGGTGAGCTTTCTAACGGTATGCTGTGCGCCGCGTAACTCCTTTCGGATCAAAAGTTATGGGCACCGGAGCGACGGATACCTCGTAATAAAACCGAGACCCTCTGTTTGCATGCCCTGCCTCTATGTGAAGTGAAGTTGCCTTGCCCAAGGTGCCGTGTGATTCGGTAATAAAAATGTGATGGATTAGGTTGTCGTCCTTTTCGCGGCTCACGACGTACGATCCAGAACGGAAAAACTGCGTAAAAGAAGACAAGTATCCAGAAATTGATGAAAACGTTCGATTTTGGTCTCCGAAAATAGGTGTAGTCGAGCTAGCTTGGTGCCCCATCGTAGAGCTCCCGAAGAGCTTTCCAACGGTATGTTGTGCACCACGCAACCCCTTACGGATCAAAAGTTATGGGCATCGGAGCGACGGATACCTGGTCACAAGCCCCACGCCCTCTGTTTGTGGGCCCTGCCTCTACGTGAAGTGAAGTTGGCTTGCCCAAGGTGTCGTGTGATTCGGTAACAGAAATGTGATAGATTAGGTTGTCGTCCTTTTTGCAGCTCACGATGTACGATCCGGGATAAAAAACAGCAGAAAAAAAGAAAAGTGTCCCAAAACTGATGAAAACGTTCGATTTTGGGCTCCAAAAACAGGCGCAGCTGAGCAAGCTTGGTGCCCCTGTCGTAGAGCTCTCGAAGAGTTTTCCAACGGTATGCTGTGCGCTGCGTAACTCCTTATGGATCAAAAGTTATGAGCACCGGAGCGACGGATACCTGGTCATAAGCCCCACACCCTTTGTTTGCGGGCCCTGCTTCTATGTGACGTAGAGTTGTGTTGCCCAAGGTGTCATATGATTCGGTAATAGAAATGTGATGGATTAGGTTATCGTCCTTTTCGCAGCTCACGACGTACGATCCGGGATGGAAAAACAGCGCAAAAGAAGAAAAGTGTCCCGAAACTGATGAAAACATTCGATTTTGGGCTCCGAAAATAGGCGCAGTCGAGCAAGCTTGGTGCCCCCTTCGTAGAGCTCTCGGAGAGCTTTCCAACGGTATGCTATGCGCTGCGTAACTCCTTGCGGATCAAAAGTTATGAGCACCGGAGTGACGGAGACCTGGTCACAAGCCCTACGCCCTTTGTTTGTGTGCCCATCCTCTACTTGAAGTGAAATTGTCTTGCCCAAGGTGCCGTGTGATTCGGTAATAGAAATGTGATGGATTAGGTTGTCGTCCTTTTTGCGGCTCACGTCATACGATCCGGGATGAAAAAATAGCGCAAAAGAAGAAAAGTGTCCCAAAACTTATGAAAATGTTTGATTTTGGGCTCCGAAAATAGGCGCAACCGAGCAGGCTACGGGCCCCCATCGTAGAGCTCTCAAAGTGCTTTCCAACGGTATGCTGTGCACCGCGTAACTCGTTACAGATCAAAAGTTATGGGCACCGGAGCGACGGATAACTGGTCACAAGCCCTACGCCCTCTGTTTGCGTGCCCTGCCTCTACGTGAAGTGAAGTTGTCTTGCCCAAGGTGCCGTGTGATTCGGTAATAGAAATGTGATGTGTCACGCCCCAACCTGACCTATAGAGGTGAGACTAGGGTGTGATCTAAACATTCATATCATTTCACGTACTTAATCGTTCATTAAGGTTTAACGCTTAACGTTAGCCTAAAACTCCAAAAATTCTCTGGAAAACCGGCAGTATAACGGCTGTAATTGGCTCATTTGTTTGACCTACTTTTCTAAACGTCTCAAAACTTTCAATCTCAAATTTGATTCCAACTAAGATTATTATTTATCACCAATTGAAATGTCTACTATTTATCTCAAGTCTCGTTTGATTAACACCTAGCATAGCAACTATGTCTCATTTATGTGTCAATCCTTGTTACAAAAGTATCTGTTGATCTTAGCTTACCAATGAGTACCTGCTTAAGATTGGATAGATTCATTTTACTTAACCCTTTACCTAATACTTCATAAGCCTGTGATAGATACTAAACCAAAGTAGCGATAGCAAAACGACTAGAAGAGTGTCTATCTAGTTATGATCAGTACAAACCAAAATTAGACCCCAAATTACAACGGGGGTCATTTACAATACAACAACAAGCAACATAAGAAATAGTCTTCAAAGCAACATATCGTTCACAAAATGGCCATAGTCAAGTAAGGCATATAGGGCAAGCAATCACTCCAAGGAGTCATCAATAGGCACGTTATCCTCGGGTACCTATTCCTGATCTTCTTCACCTGTGATGATAAAAGAGGGCGAGTCCTTATGAACTTAGCGAGGGGGAACGAGAAATACGTTTTGAAACTCTTTTTCCAGTTAAGCTTATGAAAAACCCCTTTTGAAACATGTCACGTATTACAAGTAATAAGGTACGCAAAGTATAAGAATCAAATTGAGCAACAGATACAATTACCAATCATTTCAAGAATACGACGAGCATTTGCTCTCAATATCAATTTCGATACGATTGTTGTGGTCGACTTCAATAATCCACTTATCGCTCCCATTTGGGTGTACTCCGGATGTACCCCGAAAACCTACGACCTAACTCTCCGAGGGTGGAATGCCAAGCGAAAGAGGGAATTGGACCATGGTAGTCACGGTAGCACCGGCAAGCCCGATGCCGCCTGGTGTGCGTGAAATGTTACCATGCCACAATGGAAGGTTGCAACCTTGTATGCAATGCACATTTATAACATTTAACATATCACATTAGGAGGACAACAAAGTAGGTTGCCTCCGAGCAGTTATAAGATCTCACGTTGACAAGTAAACACACAAGGCGTGCTTGACATGTAATTTCACTTGTAAAACACACGGAGTTATATGAATATTAAACGGGCAGCCATGTAACACATGTAAATCAAGTCATATAGCTCATTTCGGGGTTCACGAAATCAAGAAATATGATTATACAAGCATGCAACGACGTTTACTTTAGACCGGGTGCAAGCAAAGTCTCCTTATCAACATGTAATCATCGGGAATCACATTTAGGGCTATAAGGACATATACGGGCAGCCTATTAACCTTCCTCAATATCATTCATAATTCACAAAAGGACGGTTTATGACTCGGGAACCTACGGGGCCATTAGGGTTTGCTAGGCCGTGCTTGGGGTTGGTTCGTTTGCTAATCACCATAAGCAATTATTAAACCATTTCAAACATATTTAACATTTATTAGGCAGCCCACTAATCACACAATAAAACACAATAACCATGGATCATCGGTTAGCAAGTTTTCATAGTCGATAGGGTTTCGTTTCATGCTTATACGTGCGATTAAGCCACAAGTTGACAAGTAATTAAACCCAAGTCATGCATTGATTAATTAAAACATCCTCAAGCATCCAAAACAGTCCACACAACATCCAAGTTCCACAATCCCAAGCATTCACTACCACAAGAGAAGTTACAACATTTTTCAAAGCATATCACTAAACAAAAATCTCACTGCAATGGTCTATTTTCCCACAATCATTTAGACAAGAAAACAACCTCCAATTCAGTGAGAAAATTTTCAAATTAAATCTTAAGGAGTGATTTAAATCCAGAAACAAACCTCACCTCATTTGGAGTTCAGACCTGGGAGTTATGGCAAAAACCGTGAGACTACGCAAAACTGTCCAGTTTTAGACACATTATGATGTTTTCTATTTTTGAGGGTCTTAGAGTCAGAATTGGCTTTGGTCTATTTCTGGAAAAATGTCCAGGACTGAAAAATCTAGCAATCTACCAAAATTAATACATTTTAGATATCATTTACTAAGTCAAAATTGGTTCGTTCTACAAGGAAAGTGAACTGCCAAAAACCTGCCCCATTTTCCTAGATTTTACAGATTTAGACACCCTTCGATGTTGTGCCATTTCGGAGACCTTAGATTCAAAATTAGCCTTGGCCTATTTCTACAAAAAATTATCAGAACTGGCAAAATTAGTCACCTACCAATTTTCATGCATTTTCAACATCATTTACTGGGTCAAATTTACCTCGCTCTAACAAGTCAGAAATCTGCCATTTTCACGATTTCACCTATCTTCAAATTCTAGCTAAATATCTTGTCATGCATGATTTCAAAAGCTCATGTACACACATATACCACAAGTACAGAGGTAAAAGTAGACATATAAAGGCATGCATGTGGTTTTTGAAAGCTTTTAAAAAGGATTAACCCTCACCTTAGCCTATTGACAACAAATGATGCTCAAAACTCTTGAAGATGCACAAATGGTCTTCTCTCCTTGTTTGGCTGAGAGATATTGCTTGATTTCCTTAATTCCTAGCTGAGTTACCATGTCCTTAGTATGTGCATGTGGTTAGAACAAAAAGAAATGGAAGAGAACTCTTAAAACATACCTATGGCCGAAAATAGCACTATTTGAGCTTATTTCTTTGTTGTTTTGTCTTAGCCGTGCCTTGAAGCTTCTTTTCCTTTGTGAATCAGTTTAAGCAAGTGTTTTGGTGTGTGAGAGTGTGTGAAGTCGTGAGAGGAGAGAAAACTTGAGAGAATGTTGAGTGTATAGCCGAGAGAGAGAGAGAGAAAAAAAATAGGGTTTTTTGGGGTGTTTTAGTAGTTTAGGAAGCATGGTCAGCTCTTGGGAGTTGAATAGCAGAGAATGATGGTGCTTTGTGCATATTTTGAATGGTGTAGGAAGCATGAGTGGTGGTCTAATCGAGAGAGAGAGATGAAAGAGAGAAAAAGCTAAAGCATTTTTGCAACAATGTTGTATTTTATATGTGTTCAATGCCTTGTCCAAAATTTGGTGGCTTGTATAGTCAAAATGCTTTTCAAATTTGGTTATTATTCTGTCTTGGCATTGTAACTAGTTAGGGAATAAGTGTAAAATAATGTGGGAGGTTTGGGGTTAAATAAAATAGTACATAGTTATTAGAAAAAGTAAGACATGGCTATAAGAACGTGTCTAGGCATATTGCCTTGGGTTGGTCGTGCATGGCTGACTGTTTTGGTCAGAATTCTATTGTTTTTTGATTGTTTTATTGTTTTAGGGGATATTAGGTGGAAGATAATGTATAGGTTTTAGTAAAAAAAATTGCATAGGAGTTAGGTAAAGCACATAATTTTATAATGAGTGTTGTAAGGCATGCATTTGGCTTGGCAATATTTGAATTGCATGGTGTATGGCCGGCCAAAGCTTGAAGAATTTAAAATTTCAGATTCTTTTTAAGTATATAATGGATTATGGTAGGTGTAGAATTTGAGGTGCATAGTTTTTTGGAATAGAATAAAGAATAAGGAATAAAGAATGTCTAGTGTTTAGCGTTTCATCTTTTAGTGCATTGACTTAGGATTAGAATACAGTTAGTGGAGTTTGTAGGATTAATTAACAATCTAGTACTTCGTGTAAGATACTTTCTTGATTAGCGTGCGGCACGCTTTTTTAGGTTTAGGACACGCACTATGAGGTAAGGCACGAACTACGAGACGAATGCACGTTTTCCAAGCAAATGCACGTAACACTAAATGAATGCACGTAATTCAATGCAAGGCACAAAAAATGAAACACGACTCTTAAACCTAGGTCAAGGCATGCAAATCTAGGTTAAGGCACAGAAAATGAGGTATCGCACGCAAATCGAGGTCTGGCCTCACATAATGGTTTAGGTTGTCGTCCTTTTCACGGCTCACAACGTACAACCAGGATGAAGAAACAGCACAAAAGAAGAAAAGTGTCCAAAAACTTATGAAAACGTTCGATTTTGGGTTTCGAAAATAGGCGTACCCAAGCAAGCTTGGTGCCTTCGTCGTAAAGCTCTCGGAGAGCATTCCAACGATATGATGTGCGCCGCGTAACTCCTTACGGATCAAAAGTTATGAGCACCGGAGCGACGGATACCTGGTCATAAGCCCGACCCCCTCTGTTTGTGGGCCCTGCCTCAACGTGAAGTGAAGTTGTCTTGGCCAAGGTGCCGTGTGATTCGGTAACAGAAATGTGATGGATTAGGTCGTCGCCCTTTTTGCGGCTCACAACGTACGATCCGGGACGGAAAAATAGCGCAAAAGAATAAAAGTGTCCCAAAACTGATGAAAACGTTCAATTTTGGGCTCCGAAAATAGGCGCAGTCGAGCAAGGATAGTGCCCCCGTCGTAGAGCTCTTGGAGAGCTTTCCAACAGTATGATGTGCGCCGCGTAACTCCTTACGGATCAAAAGTTATGAGCACCGGAGCGACAAAGACCTGGTCACAAGCCCCACGCCCTCTGTTTGCGTGCCCAGCCTCTACGTGAAGTGAAATTGTCTTGCCCAAGGTACTGTGTGATTTGGTAATAGAAATGTGATGGATTAGGTTGTTGTCCTATTCGCGACTCACGACGTACGATCCAAGTATAAAAAACAGCGCAAAAGAAGAAAAGTATCCCAAAACTTATGAAAATGTTCGATTTTGGGCTCCGAAAACAGGCACAACCAAGCAGCTAGGTGCCCCCATCGTAGAGCTCTCAAATTGCTTTCCAACGGTATGCTGTGCGCCGCTTAACTCGTTACGGATCAAAAGTTATGGGCACCGGAGCGACGGATACCTGCTCACAAGCCCCACGCCATCTGTTTGCAGGCCCAGCCTCTATATGAAGTGAAGTTGTCTTGCCCAAGGTGCCATGTGATTCGATAATAGAAATGTTATGGATTAGGTTGTCGTCCTTTTCGCAGCTCACGACGTACAATTTGGGACGTAAAAATAGCGTAAAAGAAGAAAAGTATCCCAAAATAGATGAAAACGTTCGATTTTGGGCTCCGAAAACAGGCGCAACCGAGAAAGCTGGGTGCCCCTGTCGTAGATCTCTCGGAGAGCTTTCCAACGGTATTCTGTGCACCGCGTAACTCCTTACGGATCAAAAGTTATGAGCGCCGAAGTGACAGATACCTGGTCATAAGCCCCATGCCCTCTGTTCGCGGGCCCTGCATCTACGTGAAGTGAAGTTGTCTTGCCCAAGGTGCCGTGTGATTCGGTAACAGAAATGTGATGGATTAGGTTGTCGTCCTTTTCGCGGCTCACGACGTACGATCCGGTATGGAAAAACAGCGCAAAAAAATAAAAGTGTCCCGAAACTGATGAAAATGTTCAATTTTGGGCTCTGAAAATAGGCGCAGTCGAGCAAGGTTAGTGCCCCCGTCGTAGAGCTCTCGGAGAGCTTTCCAACGGTATACTGTGCGCTGCGTAACTCCTTATGGATCAAAAGTTATGAGCACCAGAGCGACGGAGACCTGGTCACAAGCCCCACGCCCTCTGATTGCGTGCCTAGCCTCTACGTGAAGTGAAATTGTCTTGCCCAAGGTGCCGTGTGATTTGGTAATAGAAATGTGATGGATTAGGTTGTTGTCCTATTCGCGACTCACGACGTACGATCCAAGTATAAAAAACAGCGCAAAAGAAGAAAAGTATCCCAAAACTTATGAAAATGTTCGATTTTGGGCTCCGAAAACAGGCACAACCAAGCAGCTAGGTGCCCCCATCGTAGAGCTCTCAAAGTGCTTTCCAACGGTATGCTGTGTGCCGCATAACTCGTTACGGATCAAAAGTTATGGGCACCGGAGCGACAGATACCTGCTCACAAGCCCCACGCCCTCTGTTTGCGGGCCCTGCCTCTACGTGAAGTGAAGTTGTCTTGCCTAAGATGCCATGTGATTCGATAATAGAAATGTGATGGATTAGGTTGTTGTCCTTTTTATGGCTCACGACGTACGATCCGGGACGAAAAAAGAGCGCAAAAGAAGAAAAGTGTCCCAAAATTGATGAAAACGTTCGATTTCGGGCTCCGAAAACAGGCGCAGCTGAGCAAGCTGGGTGCCCTAGTCGTAGAGCTCTCGGAGAGCTTTCCAATGGTATACTGTGCGCCGCGTAACTCCTTACGGATCAAATGTTATGAGCACCGGAGCGACGGATACCTAGTCATAAGCCCCACACCCTCTGTTCGCGGGCCCTGCCTCTACGTGAAGTGAAGTTGTCTTGCCCAAGGTGTCGTGTGATTCAGTAATAGAAATGTAATGGATTAGGTTGTCATCCTTTTCGCGGCTTACGACGTACGATCCAGGACAAAAAAAAGCGTAAAAGAAGAAAAGTATCCCAAAACTTATGAAATTATTCGATTTTGGGCTCCGAACACAGGCGCAACCGTGCAGGTTAGGTACCCCCATCATAGAGTTCTCAGAGGGCTTTCGAACGGTATGTTGTGCGCCGCGTAACTCCTTACAGATCAAAAGTTATAGGCACCAAAGCGACGGATACCTGGTCACAAGCCATACGCCTCTGTTTGCGGGCCCTGTTTCTATGTGAAGTGAAGTTGTCTTGCCCAAGGTGCTGTGTGATTCGGTAATAGAAATGTGATGGATTAGGTTGTCGTCCTTTTCGCGGCCCACGACATACAATCTGGGACAGAAAAATAGTGCAAAATAAGAAAATAGTCCCGAAACTGATGAAAATGTTGGATTTTGGGCTCCGAAAATAGGCGCAGTCGAGCAAGCTTGGTGACCCCGTCGTAGAGCTCTCGGAGAGCTTTCTAATGGTATTATGTGCGCCACGTAACTCCTTACGGATAAAAAGTTATGGGCACCGGAGCGACGGATACTTGGTCACAAGCCCCACGCCCTCTGTTTGCGGGCCTAGCCTTTACTTGAAACGAAGTTGTCTTGCCCAAGGTGCCGTGTGATTCGGTAATAGAAATGTGATGGATTAGGATGTCGTCCTTTTCGAGGCTCACGACGTACGATCCGGGACGGAAAACTAGCGTAAATGAAGAAAAGTGTCATAAAACTTATGAAAATATTCGATTTTGGGCTCCGAAAACAAGTGCAGCAAAGTAGGCTAGGTGCCCCCATCGTAGAGCTCTTTGAGAGCTTTCCAACGGTATGTTGTGCACCGCGTAACTCCTTACGGATCAAAAGTTATGAGCATCGGAGCGACGGATACCTGGGCATAAGCCCCATACCCTCTGTTTGCTGGCCTTGCCTCTATGTGAAGTGAAGTTTTCTTGCGTAAGATGCCATGTGATTCGGTAATAGAAATGTGATGGATTTGGTTGTCGTCCTTTTCGCGGCTCACGACGTAAGATCCGGGATTGAAAAACTGCGCAAAAGAAGAAAAGTGACCCGAAACTGATGAAAACGTTCGATTTTGGGCTCCAAAAATATGCGCATTCGAGCAAGCTTTGTGCCCCTGTCGTAGAGCTCTCGGAGAACTTTCCAACGGTGAGCTGTGCACCGCGTAACTCCCTACGGATCAAAAGTTATGAGCACTGGAGCGACAGAGACCTGCTCACAAGCCCCACGCCCTCTGTTTGCGTGCCCAGCCTCTACGTGAATCGAAATTGTCTTGCCCAAGGTGCCATGTGATTTGGTAATAGAAATGTGATGGATTAGGTTGTCGTCCCTTTCGCGGCTCACGACGTATGATCCGGGAAGAAAAAACATCGCAAAAGTAGAAAAGTGTCCCAAAACTTATGAAAATGTTCGATTTTGGGCTCCGAAAATAGGCGCAACCGAGTGGGCTAGGTGCCCCCATCGTAGATCTCTCAAAGTGCTTTCCAACGGTATGTTGTGTGTCGCGTAACTCGTTACGGATCAAAAGTTGTGGGCACCGGAGCGACGGATACCTGGTCCCAAGCCCCACGCCGTTTGTTTGCCGGCCCTGCCTCAACGTGAAGTGAAGTTGTCTTGACCAAGGTGCCATGTGATTCAATAATAGAAATGTGATGGATTAGGTTGTCGTCCTTTTCACGGGTCACGACGTACGATCCGGGACAAAAAATTGCGCAAAAGAAGAAAAGTGACCCAAAACTGATGAAAACGTTCGATTTCGGGCTACGAAAAAAGGCGCAGTCAAGCAAGCTGGGTCCCCCCGTCGTAGAGCTCTCAGAGAGCTTTCCAACGGAATGCTGTGCGCCGCGTAACTCCTTACGCATCAAAAGTTATAAGCAACAGAGCAACTGATACCTGGTCATAAGCCCCACACACTCTGTTTGCAGGCCCTGCATCTACGGGAAGTGAAGTTGTCTTGCCCAAGGTGCCATGTGATTCGGTAATAGAAATGTGATAGATTAGGTTGTCTTTCTTTTTGCGGCTCACAACGTTCAATCCGGGATGAAAAAATAGCACAAAAGTAGAAAAGTGTTTCGAAATTGATGAAAATGTTCAATTTTGGGCTTTGAAAATAGGCGCAGTCGAGCAAGGTTAGTGCCCCCGTCGTAGAGCTCTCGGAGAGCTTTCCAACGGTATGTTGTGCGCCTCTTAACTCCTCACGGATCAAAAGTTATGAGCACCGGAGCGACGGAGACCTGGTCACGAGCCCCACGCCCTATGTTTGCATGCCCAGCCTCTACGTGAAGTGAAATTCTCTTGCCCAATGTGCCTTGTGATTTGGTAATAGAAATGTGATGGATTAGGTTGTTGTCCTTTTCGCGGCACACGACGTACGATCCGGGAAGAAAAAGCAGCGCAAAAGAAGAAAAGTGTCCCAAAACTTATGAAAATGTCCAATTTTGGTCTTTGAAAAAAGGCGCAATCGAGCAAGCTAGGTGCCCCACCGTAGAACTCTCAGAGAACTTTCCGACGGTATGTTGTGTGCCGTATAACTCCTTACGGACCAAAAGTTATGAGCACCGAAGCGACGGATACCTAGCATAAGCCCCCCGCCCTTTGTTCACGGGCCCGACCTCTATGTCAAGTGAAGTTGTCTTGCCCAAGGTGCCGTGTTATTCGGTAATAGAAATGTGATGAATTAGGTTGTCATCTTTTTCGCGGCTTACGACGTACGATATGAGACGGGAAAAAAGCGTAAAAGAACAAAAGTGTCCCAAAACTTATGAAAATATTTGATTTTGGGCTCCGAAAACAGGCGTAACCAAGCAGGTTAGGTGCCCCCATCATAGAGCTCTCAGAAAGCTTTCAAACGGTGTGATGTGTGCCGCATAACTCCTTACGGATCAAAAGTTATAGGCACTGGAGCGACGGATACCTGGACACAAGCCCCACGACCTCTGTTTGCGGGCCCTGTCTCTATGTGAAGTGAAGTTGTCTTGCCCAAGGTGCCATGTGATTCGGTAATAGAAATGCGATGAATTAGGTTGTCATTTTTTTCGCGGCTCATGACGTACGATCTGGGACGAAAAAACAGCGCAAAAGTAGAAAATAGTCCCGAAACTGATGAAAATATTGGATTTTGGGCAACGAAAATATGCACAGTTGAGCAAGCTTGGTGCCCTCGTCGTAGAGCTCTCAGATTGTTTTCCAACGGTATGTTGTGCGCCGCGAAACTCCTTACGGATCAAAAGTTATGAGCACCGGAGCGACAGAGACCTAGTCACAAGCACTACGCCCTCTGTTTGCGTGCCCAACCTCTACGTGAAATAAAATTGTCTTGCCCAAGATGCCGCGTGATTTGGTAATAAAAATGTGATGGATTAGGTTGTCATCCTTTTCGCGGCTCACGACGTACGATTCGGGACAAAAAAACAGCGCAAAACAAGAAAAGTGTCCAAAACTTATGAAAATGTTCAATTTTGGGCTCCAAAAACAGGCGCAACCGAGCAGGCTAGGTTCTCCCATCGTAGAGCTCTCAAAGTGCTTTCCAACGGTATGCTGTGCGCCGCGTAACATGTTATAGATCAAAAGTTATGGGCACCGGAGCGACGAATACGTGGTCACAAGCCCCACGCCCTCTGTTTGCGGGCCCTGCCTCTACATGAAGTGAAGTTATCTTGCCCAAGGTGCCGTGTAATTCAGTCATAGAAATGTGATGGATTAGGTTGTCGTCCTTTTCGCGTCTCACGACGTATGATTCGGGACGAAAAAACAATGCAAAAGGAGAAAAGTATCCCAAAACTGATGAAAACGTTTGATTTTGGGCTTCGAAAACAGGCGCAGCCGAGCAAGCTTGGTGCCCTCGTCGTAGAGCTCTCGGAGAGCTTTCCAATGGTATACTGTGCGCCGCATAACTCCTTACGGATCAAAAGTTAGGAGTATCGGAGCGACGGATACCCGGTCATAAGCCCCACGCCCTCTGTTCGCGGGCCCTGCCTCTACGTGACGTGAAGTTGTCTTGCCCAAGGTGCCGTGTTATTCGGTAATAGAAATGTGATGAATTAGGTTGTCATCCATTTCGCGGCTCACGACGTACGATCCGAGACGAAAAAAAGCGTAAAAGAAGAAAAGTATCCCAAAACTTACGAAAATTTTCAATTTTGGGCTCCGCAAATAGGAGCAACCGAGCAGGTTAGGTGCCCCTAATGTAGAGCTCTAAGAGAGCTTTCGAACGGTATGCTGTGCGCCGCGTAACTCCTAACGGATCAAAAGTTATAGGCACCGGAACGACGGATACCTGGTCACAAGCCCCACGCCCTCTGTTTGCGGGCCCTATCTCGATGTGAAGTGAAGTTGTCTTAACCAAGGTTGTCACGCCCCAACCTGACCTATAAAGGTTAGACTAGGGTGTTATCTAAACATTCAAGTCCTTTCACGTACTTAATCGTTCCATGAGGTTTAGCACTTAACGTTTTATCCTAGACTCCAAAATTTTCCAGAAAACCGACAGTATAACGGTTGTAATTGGGCTCTTTGGTTTGACCTAGTTCTTTAAACCCCTCAAAATTTTACCATCTCAATTTCATTTCCAACTAAGATTACTATTTTACCATCAATTGAATTACCTATTTGTTAATTAAACATCCCGTTTGATTTATAACCTAGCATGATACTATATCTCGTTGGTTTATTTATCCTCGTTACGAAAGTACTTGTTGATCTTAGCTTAATAGCAAGTACCTGTTAAGATTGGATAAGTTCATTTACTTAGTCCTTAACTAGAGCATCATAACCTATGATAGATACTAGCGGATAATAAAAGCAAAATGATCATAGTAGTGTCATGTCTAGCATCAGTCTACTTAATATAAGTACAAACCAAAATTAGACCCCAAATTACAATGGGGGTCTTTTACATTAGCAACAACAAGCAACATAAAATAAATAGTCTTCAAGTAACATAAAGTTCACAAGTAGCCACATTCAAACAAATCAAACAATGACAGGCAATCACTCTAGGGGTTCATCGTTAGGCACATTGTCCTCGGGTACCTGTACCTGTTCTTCTTCACCTGTGATGAAAAAGAGGGTGAGTCCTTATGAACTCAGCGAGGGGGAAACGAAAAATACGTTTTGAAACTCATTTTCCAGTTCAATTATGAAAACTCTTTGAGATCATGTCACGTATTACAAATAATAAGGTACGCAAATATATGAAACAAATCAAGTAACAGATACATTTACCAATCATTTCAAGGATACGGTGAGCATTTGCTCTCAATATCAATTTCGATACAATTGTTGCGGCCGACTTCAATAATCCACTTATCGCTCCCAATTGGGTGTACTCCGGATGTACCCCGAAACCTATGACCAAACTCTCCGAGGGTGGAATGCCAAGCGAGAGAGGGAATTTGACCATGGTAGTCACGGTAGCACCGGCAAGCCCTATGCCATCCGGTGTGCGTGAAACACTACATGCCACACTGAAAGGTTGCAACCTCGTTTGCAATGCACATTTATAACATTTGACATATCACATTAGGAGGACAACAAAGTAGGTCGCCTCCGAGCAGTTATAAGATCGCACGTCGTCAAGTAGTCAAACAAGGCACGATAAGACAAGTAATTTCACTTGAAAGGCATATAGAGCCATATGAACATTAAACGGGCAGCCATGTAACACATGCAAGTCAAGTCATATAACTCATTTCGAAGTCCACGTAATCAAGTGATACGATTATTCAACATGCAACAACATCTACGTGGGTTTGGTTGCAAGAAAAGCTTATTTGACAACATGCAATGGTCAAAATCACATTTGAAGTTATAAGACATTTACGGGAAGCCCACTAAGCATATAATTTCCACACAATATCCAAATGATCAATACTTAGCAAAACTACCTAGTCATTAGGGTTTCCATTTCGTGTATATTCGTGCAATTTGAGCCTCAACCCAACTCAAAGTCAATCTCAAACCATGCATCATTTAATTCAACTTCCTCAAACATTCAAAACAGTCCACACAACATCCCGAAGCTACAATTCCAAGTGTTTAATTCAACAAGAGGAGTCACAACAATTTTTTTCTAACTACAACGTTAAGTGAAACCCTTACTGTAATAGGCTGTTTTCTCACAATCAATAGGATAATCAAACAATCTCCAAATCCAGTGAATAAGATTTCAAATTAAAGCTTGAGAAGTTAAATAAAATCAGAAACAAACCTTGCATCAATTGGAGTTCGGAATCATTAGTTATAGCCGAAACAGTGAAGTAGCACAAAACTGTCCAGATTTGCACACTTTTCAGAAATTGACGTTTTTGAGGTCCTTAGGGTCAGTTTTAGCCTTGGTCCATTTCTGACAAAATTGTCCAGAACTGAAAAATATAGCAGCACACCAAATTTCATGCATTTTGGACATCATTTACTAAGTCAAATATGGTTCGTTCCACAAGGTCAGTGCATCTGCCAAAACCTGCTTCATTTTTCCAGATTTCCAGATTTGGTCACATTTTAAAGATTTGCCATTTTGAGGACCTTAGAGTCAAAATTAGCTTCGGCCTATTTCTGGGAAAAATGTTCAAAACTGTCCAAACTAGTCATCTACCAATTTTTGATGCAATTTAAACAACATTTTCCTAGCTAAACTTACCTCGAAACAGACTGGTCAGAGAGCTGTCAACAATTCGACTTCATCTAGCATCATTTTCAAGCCAAGATCTTGCCATGCATAGTTGTTTAAGCTCATGAACGACAATATAACTCAAGTACAGAAGCAAATACATACATTTATGAGCATGCATGAGAATTTTTGAAGAGTTTTCAAAAGGTTTTAGCCCTCACCTTAGCAATCAACCAAAAGATACTCAAAAACCTTGTTGAAGCTCAAATCTTCTCTTTTCCTTTGCCTAGCCGAAATCCCAACTAGCTTTTCTCTATTTTTCCTAGCTTAGTGATCAATCTCTTAGCACATGCATGAGGTTAGAACATAAAGAAAAGAAATGGATGCCAAGAAGCTTACCTAGGCCGAATAGAGTCTTCAATGCACATGTATGTGTGATTTTCACTTCCTAGCTAGCTCGGTTGAGGTTCTTTGCTTGTGGCTTGCTTGGTTTAGCTATGGTGTGAAGAAGAGAAGCTATGGAGGTAGAGAACTCAGCCAAGGCCGAGAATGAGAGAGGAAAATTGAGAGAGAAGTGAGAGAAGTTGAAGGAAATGAGAGAATGTGACAAAAGTGATGGCTTTGCAATTTCTTTGAGGAGCATGTCGGCATTGGGCAGTCCAATTTCAGCATTTTGTGTCTTCAATGTGCAATTTGAAATTCCTAGGATGGGCAAGAGTGATGTGGCCGAAAATGGTGTGCAAATGGTAGGGTTTTTGAGCAATTTTTTAAGCATTTGTGTCATAGTTTGTCTAAGCATGCATAGTTAATTATATAATTGTTCAAACCTTGTGCAAAAACCATGGTATGGTCGGCCAAGCTAGCTCCAAATCTGAATTTTTTGTCAACTTTTGATCATTATTTAATTGTCTCTTGAAAGTGCAAAAGGAATAAGTAATAAAGAATGAAGAATGTTTAGTGTTTGGTGAATTTTTGTCTTCTAGTGAGTTGAATTAGGATTATTATATTGATAGTGGATTTTGTAGGATTAATTAGTAGTCTAGTGCTTTGTGTAAGATTCTTTCTTGATTAGCGTGAAGGCACGCTTTCCTAGGTCTAGGGCATGCACTACGAGATAAGATACGAACTACGAGGCTAAGGCACGTACTTCAAGACTAATGCACGCAATCCTAGGTGAATGCACGTAATTCAATGCATGGCACATATAATGAACACAATTCTTAAACTTAGGTCATGGCACGTAAATCTAGGTTAGGGCACACGAAGCGAGGTTTTGTACGCAAATCGGGGTTGGGCCTCACAAAGGTGCCGTGTGATTCGATAATAGAAATGTGATGGATTAGGTTGTCGTGCTTTTTGCGGCTCACGACGTACGATCCGGGACGGAAAAATAGCGCAAAAGAAGAAAATAGTCCCGAAACTGATGAAAATGTTGGATTTTGGGCTCCAAAAATAGGCGCAATCGAGCAAGCTTGGTGCCCTCGTCGTAGAGCTCCTGGAGAGCTTTCCAACGGTATGTTGTGCGCCGCATAACTCCTTACGGATCAAAAGTTATGAGCACCGGAGCGACGGAGACCTAGTCACAAGTCCACGCCCTCTGTTTGCGTGCCCAGCCTCTATGTGAAGTGAAATTGTCTTGCCCAAGGTGTCGTGTGATTCGGTAATAGAAATGTGATAGATTAGGTTGTCGTCCTTTTCGCGGCTCACGACGTACGATCCGCGACGAAAAAATAGCGCAAAAGAAATAAAAGTGTCCCAAAACTTATGAAAATGTTTGATTTTATGCTCGAAAAACAGGCTCGACCGAGCAGGCTAGGTGCCCCCATCGTAGAGCTCTCAAATTGCTTTCCAACGGTATGTTGTGCGCTGCTTAACTCGTTACGGATCAAAAGTTATGGGCACCGGAGCGACGGATACCTGGTCACAAGCCCCACGCCCTCTGTTTACGGGCCCTGCCTCTACGTGAAGTGAATTTGTCTTGCCCAAGATGCCATGTGATCCGGTAATAGAAATGTGTTGGATTAGGTTGTCGTCCTTTTCGCGGCTCACGATGTACGATCCTGGACGAAAAAACAGCGTAAAAGAAGAAAAGTGTCCCAAAATTGATGAAAAGTTCGATTTTGGGCTCCGAAAACAGGCGCAACCGAGCTAGCTTGGTGCCCCCATTGTAGAGCTCTCAGAGAGATTTCCAACGGTATTTGGTGCGCCACGTAACTCCTTACGGATCAAAAGTTATGAGCACTGGAGCGATGGATACCTGGTCCTAAGCCCCACGCCCTCTGTTTACGGGCCCTACCCCTACGTGGAGTGAAGTTGTCTTGCCCAAGGTGTCGTGCGATTCGACAATAGAAATGTGATGGATTCAGTTGTCATCCTTTTCGAGGCTCACGACGTACGATCCGGGACGAAAAAATGGCGCAAAAGAAGAAAAGTGTCCCAAAACTTATGAAAATGTTTGATTTTGGACTCAGAAAACAGGCGCAACCAAGCAGGCTAGGTGCCCCCATCGTAGAGCTCTTAGAGTGCTTTCCAACTGTATATGCTGTGCGCCACGTAACTCTTTACGGATCAAAAGTTATGGTCACCGGAGCGACGGATACCTGGTCACAAGCCCCACGCCCTCTGTTTGCGGGCCCAGCCTCTACGTGAAGTGAAGTTGTCTTGCCCAAGGTGCCGTGTGATTTGACAATAGAAATGTGATGGATTATGTTGTTGTCCTTTTCGCGGCTCACGACGTACGATCCGGGATGAAAAAAGCGTAAAGGAAGAAAAGTGTCCCAAAACTTATGAAAATATTCGATTTTGGGCTCCGAATACAGTCGCAGCCAAGCAGGTTAGGTGCCCCCATTGTAGAGCTCTCAGAGAGCTTTCGAACAGTATGTTGTGCGCCGCGTAACTCCTTACGGATCAAAAGTTATAGGCACCGGAGCGACGAATACCTGGTCACAAGCCCCACGCCCTCTGTTAGCGGGCCCTGCCACTACGTGAAGTGAAGTTGTCTTGCCCAAGGAGCTATGTGATTCGGTAATAGAAATGTGATGGATTTGGTTGTCGTCCTTTTCACAGCTCACGACGTACAATCCGGGACAGAAAAACAACGTAAAAAAAGAAAAGTATTCCGAAACTGAAGAAAACGTTCCATTTTTTCTCCGAAAACAGGCATAGCCGAGCAAGCTTGGTGCCCCCATCGTAGAGCTCTCGGAGAGCTTTCCAACGGTATGCTGTGCGTCACAAAACTCCTTACGAATCAAAAGTTATGAGCACCGGAGCGACGGATACCGGGTCACAAGCCCCACGCCCTCTGTTTGCGGGCTCTGCCTCTACGTTAAGTGAAATTGTCTTGGCCAAAGTGCCGTGTGATTCGGTAATAGAAATGTGTTGGATTAGGTTGTCAACCTTTTAGCGACTCACGACGTACGATCCGGGACCCAAAATAGCGTAAAAGAAGAAAAGTGACCCAAAACTTATGAAAATGATCAATTTTGGGCTCCGAAAACAGGCGCAGCCGAGCAGGCTAGGTGCTCACATCGTAGAGCTCTCAGAGAACTTTCCAATGGTATGCTGTGCGCCGTGTAACTCGTTACGTATCAAAAGTTATGGGCACCGGAGCGACGGATACCTGGTCACAAGCCCCACGCCCGCTGTTTGTAGGCCCTGCCTCTATGTGAAGTGAAGTTGTCTTGCCCAAGTTTCCGTGTAATTCGGCAATAGAAATGTGATGGATTAGGTTGTCGTCCCTTTCGCGGCTCACGACGTACGATCCAGGACGGAAAAACTGTGCAAAAGAAGAAAAGTGTCCTGAAAATGATGAAAACATTTGATTTTGGGCTCCGTAAACGGGCGTAGCTGGGCAGGCTTGTTGCCCCCGTCGCAGAGCTCTCGGAGAGCTTTCCAATGGTATGTTGTTCGCTGCGTAACTCTCTTCGGATCAAAAGTTATGGGCACCGGAGCGACGGAGACCTGGTCACAAGCCCTACGCCCTCTGTTTGCGGGCCCAGCCTCTACGTGAAGTGAAGTTGTCTTGCCCAAGGTGCCGTGTGATTCTGTAATAGAATTGTGATGGATTAGGTTGTCATCCTTTTCGCGGCTCACGACGTACGATCCGGGATGAAAAAATAGTGCAAAAGTAGAAAAGTGTCCCAAAACATATGAAAATGTTCAATTTTGGGTTCCGAAAATAGACACAGCATAGTAGGCTAGTTGCCCCCATCGTAGAGCTTTCCAACGGTATGCTGTGCGCCGCGTAACTCCTTACGGATCAAAAGTTATGGGCACCGAAGCGACGGATACCTGGTTACAAGCCCCACGCCCTCTATTTGCGGGCCTTGCCTCTATGTGAAGTGAAGTTGTCTTGCCGAAGGTGTCGTGTGATTCGATAATAGAAATGTGATGGATTAGGTTGTCGTCCCTTTCGCGACTCACGATGTACGATCCGGGATGGAAAAACAGCACAAATGAAGAAAAGTGTCCCAAAAATGTTGAAAATGTTCGATTTTTGGCTCCTTAAACAGGCGTAGCCGAGCAAGCTTGGTGCCCCCGTTATAGAGCTCTCGGAGAGCTTTCCAACGGTATGCTGTGCACTACGTAACTCTTTACGGATCAAAAGTTATGGGCAACGGAGCGACGGATACCTGGTCCCAAGCCCTACGTCCTCTGTTTGCGGGCCCAGCCTCTACGTGAAGTGAAGTTGTCTTGCCCAAAGTGCCGTGTGATTCGGTAATTGAAATGTGATGGATTAGGTTGTTGCCCTTTTCGCGGCTCACGACGTACGATCCGGGACGAAAAAATAGCGCAAAAGAATAAAAGTGTCCCAAATCTTAAGAAAATGTTCGATTTTGGGCCCTGAAAACAGGCGCAACCAAGCAAGCTAGGTGCCACCATCGTAGAGCTCTCGGAGAGCTTTCCAACGGTATGTTGTGCGCCGCGTAACTCCTAACGGATCAAAAGTTATGAGCACAGGAGAGACGAATACGTGGTCACAAGCCCCACGCCTCTGTTTGCGAGCCCAGCCTCTACGTAAAGTGAAGTTGTCTTGCCCAAGGTGCAGTGTGATTCGGTAATAGAAATGTGATGGATTAGGTTGTCATCCTTTACGCGGCTCACGACGTACGATTCGGGACGGAAAAACGGCGCAAAAGAAGAAAAGTATCCCGAAACTGATAAAAACGTTCGAATTTGGGCTCCAAAACTAGGAGCAACAGAGCAACCTTGGTGCCCCCGTCGTAGAGCTCCCAAAGAGCTTTCCATTGGTATGCTGCACGCCGCGTAACTCCTTACGGATCAAAAGTTATGACCACCGGAGCGACGGATACCTAGTCACAAGCCCCACGCCCTCTGTTTGCAGGCCCAACCTCTATGTGAAGTGAAGTTGTCTTGGCCAAGGTGCCGTGTGATTCAGTAATAGAAATGTGTTGGATTAGGTTGTCGTCCTTTTCGCGGCTCACGACGTACAGTCCGGGATGAAAAAATAGCGTAAAAGAAGAAAAGTGTCCCAAAACTTATGAAAATGTTCAATTTTGGGCTCTGAAAATAGATGCAGGTGAGCAGGCTAGGTGCCCCCGTCGTAGAGCTATCAAAGAGCTTTCCAACAGTATGTTGTGCGCCGCGTAACTCCTTACGGATCAAAAGTTATGGGCACCGGAGCGACGGATACCTGGTCACAAGCCCCACGCCCTCTGTTTGCGGGCCCAGCCTCTACGTGAAGTGAAGTTGTCTTGCCCAAGGTGCCGTGTGATTTGGTAATAGAAATGTGATGGATTAGGTTGTCGTCCTTTTCGCGGGCTCACGACGTACGATCCGGGACGAAAAAACAGCGCAAAAGAAGAAAAGTGTCCCAAAAATGGTGAAAACGTTTGATTTTGGGCTCTGAAAATAGGCACAGCTGAGCAAGTTAGGTGCCCCTTTCGTAGAGCTCTCGGAGAGCTTTCCAACGGTATATTGTACGCCGCGTAACTCCTTACAGATCAAAATTTATGAGCACCGGAGCGACGGATACGTGGTCACAAGCCCCACGCCCTCAGTTTGAGGGCCCATCCTCTACTCGAAGTGAAGTTGTCAACGAGCCATGGGATTCGATAATAAAAATGTGATGGATTAGGTTGTCGTCCTTATCGCGGCTCACGACGTACAATCCGGGACGGAAAAATAGCGCAAAAGAAGAAAAATGTCCCAAACTGATAAAAATGTTCGATTTTGGGCTCTGAAAATAGGCGCAGCCTAGTAGGCTTGCTGCTCCCGTCTTAGAGCTCTTGGAGAGCTTTCCAACGGTATGGTGTGCGCCGCGTATCTCCTTACGAATCAAAAGTTATATGCACCGGAGCTTCGGATACCTGGTCACAAGCCCCACGCCCTCTGTTTGAGGGCCCAGCCTCTACGTGAAGTGAAGTTGTCTTGCCCAAGGTGCCGTGGGATTCGGTAATAAAAATATGTTGGATTAGCTTGTCGTCCTTTTTGCGGCTCACGACATACGATCCGGGATGGAAAAACAGCGCAAAAGAAGAAATGTGTCCCAAAATTGATGAAAAATTTCAATTTTGGGCTCAAAAAACAAGCGCAGCCGAGTATGCATGCTGTCCACGTCATAGAGCTCTCGGAGAGCTTTCTAACGGTATGTTATGCGCCGCGTAACTCCTTACAGATCAAACGTTATGGCCACCAGAGCGACAGATACCTGGTCACAAGCCCCAAACCCTCTGTTTGCGGGCACAGCCTCTATTTGAAGTGAAGTTGTCTTGCCCAAGGTGCCGTGGGATTCAGTAATAGAAATGTGATGGATTAGGTTGTCGTCCTTTTCGCGGCTCACGACGTACGATCCGGGACGGAAAAATAGCGCAAAAGAAAAAAAGTGTCCCGAAACTAATGAATGCGTTCGATTTTGGGCTTTGAAAACAGGCGCAGCCGAGCAAGCTTGGTACCACCGTCGTAGAGCTCTCGTAGAGCTTTCAAACGGTATGGTGTACGCCGGATAACTCCTAACGAATCAAAAGTTATGAGCACCGGAGAGACGGATACCTGGTCACAAGCCCTACGCCTTCTGTTTGCTGGCCCAGCCTCTACGTGAAGTGATGTTGTCTTGCCCAAGGTGCCGTGTGATTCGGTAATAGAAATGTGATGGATTACGTTGTCATCCTTTTTACGACTCACGACGTACGATCCGGGAAGAAAAAACGGCGCAAAAGAAGAAATGTGTCCCGAAATTGATAAAAAAAGTTCAATTTTGGGCTCCTAAAACAGGAGCAGCCGAGCAACCTTGGTGCCCCCGTCGTAGAGCTCTCGGAGAGCTTTCCAACGGTATGCTGTGCGTCGCATAACTCCTTACAGATCAAAAGTTATGAGCACCGGAGCGACGGATACCTGGTCACAAGCCTCACGCTCTCTATTTGCGGGCCAAGCTTCTATGTGAAGTGAAGTTGTGAGGCCCGACCTCGATTTGCGTGTGATACTTCGTTTCGTGTGCCCTAACCTAGATTTGCGTGCCTTGACCTAGGTTTAAGAATTGTGTTCGTTTTGTGTGCCATACATTGAATTACGTGCATTCAATTAGGGTTGCATGCATTTACTTGAAAAACGTGCGTTCGTCTCGTAGTTCGTGCCCTACCTCGTAGTGCGTGTCCTAGGTCTAGGAAAACGTGCCCTCACGCTAAACAAGAAAGCATCTTGCACGAAGCACTAGGTCATTAATTAATCCTACAAAATTCACTAACTATTATTAAATTACTAATTCAACCCACTAGAAGACAAAATTTCACAAAAAGTAAGACATTCCTTATTCTTTATTCCTTATTCTTTTTGCACTTTCAAGACACAATTAAATAATGATCAAAAGTTGACAAAAAAATTCAGATTATTGAACTCTTTTGGCCGGCCATATCAAAGCATTTGAGCAAGGATTAAACAATTATTCCTTCATCCATGCATGCTTAGACAAACTATGACACAAATGCATAAAAATTGCTCAAAACCACCTCAATTCTCCACCATTCTCGACATTGCTCCCTTGCCCATGCTAAACATTTCAAAATTAAAGCATCTTGAAGACACAAAGCTGAAAATTGGGCTGCCCAAGGCCGACTACATGCTTGAAACAATGCAAAAACTTCACTCTTTGTCATTCTTTGTCATTTCTTCCTTTTTTCCTCTCATCTTCTCTCTCTCCCTCTCATTTTCTCTCTCTCTCTCGGCCTTGGCTGATTCTCTTCACTTCACAACTCATCTTCATCATCCTAAGGTTATTCAAAGCAAGCCCAAGCAAAGGAAAGCAAGTAGCTAGCTCAAAAGATGCATGCAAGCACATAGAGTCTTCATTTCGGCCCTAGGTGAGTTTCTAAGCTTCCATTTCTTTTCTTCTTGTTCTAACCACATGCATGTACTAAGAGCTTGGTCACTAAGCTAGGAAAAATAGAGAAAATCAAGTTGGAATCTCGGCTAGGCAAAGAAGAAGAAGAAAATTGTGTTTCAACAAGTTTTGAGCATCTTCTTGGTTGATTGCTAAGGTGAGGGCTAAAACCTTTTGAAAATCCTTCAAAAATCCACATGCATGCTCATAAATGTATGTCTTTGCTTCTGTACTTGAGTTATATGTTCGTTCATAAGCTTTTACAACCATGCATGGCAAGATCTTGGCTTGAAAGTGATGATAGGTGAAGTCGGATTATGTGACAGCTCTCTGACCAGTTGTTTTGAGGTAAGTTTGGCTAGGAAAATGTTGTTGAAAATGCATGAAAATTGGTAGGTGACTATTTTTTCCAGTTTTGAACATTTTTCACAGAAATAGGACAAAGCGAATTTTGATTCTAAGGTCCTCAAAATGACAGATCTTTAAAATGTGTCCAAATCTGGAAATCTGGAAAAAATGAAGCAGGTTTTGGCAGATGCACTGACCTTGTAGAAAAAACCAGATTTGACTTAGTAAATGATGTCCAAAATGCATGAAATTTGGTTTTCTGCTAGACTTTTCAGTTCTGGACAATTTTGTCAGAAATGGACTAAGGCTAAATCTGACCCTAAGGACCTCAAAAACGTCAATTATCGAAATGTGTGCAAATCTGGACAGTTTTGTGTTATTCCACTGTTTCGACTATAACTAATGATTCCGAACTACAAATGATGCAAGGTTTGTTTCTGATTTTAGTTCACTTCTTAAGCTTTAATTTGACATCTTATTCACTAGAATTGGAGATTGTTTGATTATCTTAATGATTGTGAGAAAACAGCCTATTGCAGTAAGGGTTTCACTTAGTGTTATGCTTAGAAAATTGTTGTAACTTCTCTTGTTGAATTAAATGCTTGGGATTGTAGCTTTGGGATGTTGTGTGGACTGTTTTGAATGTTTGAGGATGTTGAATTAAATGATGCATGACTTGAGATTGATTTTGAGTTGACTTAGGGTTTAATCACACGGGTAAGCACGAAAAGGAAACCCTAATGACTAGGTAGTCTTACTAAGTGTTGATCATTTGGATATTGCGTGGAATTATATGCTTAGTAGGCTGCCCGTAGATGTCTTATAACCTTAAATGTGATTTTGATCATTGCATGTTGACAAATAGGCTTTTCTTGCATCCGAACCCATGTAGATGTTGTTGCATGTTGAATAATCTTATCACTTGATCACGTGGACTTCGAAATGAGTTATATGGCTTGATTTACATGTGTTACATGGCTGCCCATTTAATGTTCATATAACTCTATATGCCTTTCAAGTGAAATTACTTGTCTTATCGTGCCTTGCTTGTTTACTTGTCAATGTACAATCTTATGACTGTCCGGAGGCAACCTACTTTGTTGTCCTCCTAATGTGATATATTAAATGTCATAAATGTGCATTGCATACAAGGTTGCAACCTTTCAGTTCGGCATCGTCGCGATCACGCACACTGGCCGACGTCGGGCTTGCCGGTGCACCCGTGACTACCATGGTCCCATTCCCTCTCTCGCTTCGGGGCTAGACTTCCTCGGAGAGTTGGGTCGTAGGATTTTAGGGTACATCCGGAATACACCCACTTGGCGACGGATACCTGGTCACAAGCCCCACGCCCTCTGTTTGCGGGCCCTGCCTCTACGTGAAGTGAAGTTGTCTTGCCCAAGGTGCTGTGTGATTCGGTAATAGAAATGTGGTGGATTAGGTTGTCGTCCTTTTCGTGACTCACGACGTATGATCCGGGACGGAAAAACAGCGCAAAAGAAGAAAAGTGTCCTGAAACTGATGAAAACGTTCGATTTTGGGCTCTGAAAATAGGCGCAACCGAGCAAGCTGGTGCCCCCGTCGTAGAGCTCTCGGAGAGATTTCCAACGGTATGCAATGCGCCGCGTAACTCCTTACAAATCAAAAGTTATGAGCAGCGGAGCGACGGATACCTGGTCACAAGCCCCACGCCCACTGTTTGCGGGCTTTGCCTCTACGTGAAGTGAAGTTGTCTTGGCCAAGGTGTCGTGTGATTCGGTAATAGAAATGTGTTGGATTAGGTTGTCGTCCTTTTCGGGGCTTACGACGTACGATCCAAGACGAAAAATAGCGCAAAAGAGGAAAAGTATCCCGAAACTAATGAAAATGTTCGATTTTGGGCTCCAAAAATTGGCGTAGCCTAGCAAGCTTGGTGCCCTCGTCGTAGAGCTCTCGGAGAGCTTTCCAACGATATGTTGTGCACCGCGTATCTCCTTGCGGATCAAAAGTTATGAGAATCGGAGCGACGGATACCTGGTCCCAAGCCCCACGCCCTCTGTTTGCGGGCCCAGCCTCTACGTGAAGTGAAGTTGTCTTGCCCAAGGTGCTATGTGATTCTCTAATCGAAATATGATGGATTAGGTTGTCGTCCTTTTCGTGGCTCACGACGTACGATCCGGGACGAAAAAATAGCGCAAAAGTAAATAAGTGTCCCAAAACATATGAAAATGTTCAATTTTGGGCTCCGAAAATAGACGCAGCCGAGTAGGCTAGTTGCCCCCATCGTAGAGCTTTCCAACGGTATGCTGTGCGCCGCGTAACTCCTTACGGATCAAAAGTTATGGGCACCGAAGCGACGGATACCTTGTCACAAGCCCCACGCCCCCTGTTTGCGGGCCTTCCCTCTATGTGAAGTGAAGTTGTCTTGCCGAAGGTGCCGTGTGATTCATTAATAGAAATGTGATGGATTAGGTTGTCGTCCTTTTCGCGGTTCACGACGTACGATCCGGGATGGAAAAACAGCGCAAATGAAGAAAAGTGTACCGAAACTGATTAAAACGTTTGATTTTGGGCTCTGAAAACAGGCGAAACAGAGCAGGCTAGCTGCTCCCATCGTAGAGCTCTTTGAGATCTTTTCGACAGTATACTGTGCGCCGCGTAACTCATTTCGAATCAAAAGTTTTGGGCATCGGAGCGACGGATACTTGGTCACAAGCCCCACGCCCTCGGTTTGAGAGGCCAGCCTCTACGTGAAGTGAAGTTGTCTTGCCCAAGGTGCCGTGGGATTTGGTAATAAAAATATGTTAGATTAGCTTGTCGTCCTTTTCGTGACTCACGACGCACGATACGGGATGGAAAAACAGCGCAAAGGAAGAAAAGTGTCCCAAAATTGATGAAAATGTTCGCTTTTGGGCTCAAAAAACAGTCGCAGCCGAGCAGGCTTGCCACCCACATCGTAGAGCTCTCGGAGAGCTTTCCAACTGTATGCTGTGCATCGTGTAACTCTTTACGGATCAAAAGTAATGGGCACCGGAGTGACGGATACCTGGTCACAAGCCCCACGCCCTGTGTTTACGGGCCCAGCCTCTATGTGAAGTGAAGTTGTCTTGTCCAAGGTGCCGTGGGATTCGGTAATAGAAATGTGATGGATTAGGTTGTCGTCCTTTTCGCGGCTCACGACATACAATCTGGGACGGAAAAATAGCTCAAAAGAATAAAAGTGTCCTGAAACTAAAGAAAACATTTGATTTTCGTCTCTGAAAATAGGCGCAACCGACCAGGCTTGGTGCCCATGTTGTAGAGCTCTCAGAGAGCTTTCCAACGGTATGCTGTGCGCCGTGTAGCTCCTTACGGATCAAAAGTTATGGGCACTGGAGCGACGGGGACCTGGTCCTAAGCCCCACGCCCTCTGTTTTCCGGCCCAACCTCTACGTGAAGTGAAGTTGTCTTGACCAAGGTGCCGTGTGATTCGGTAATAGAAATGTGATGGATTATGTTGTCATCCTTTTCATGGCTCACGAGGTACGAACCGGGATGGAAAAACGGTGCAAAAGAAGAAAAGTATCCCGAAACAGATGAAAACGTTCGATTTTGGATTCCAAAAACAGGAGCAGCCAAGCAACCGTGGTGCCCACGTCGTAGAGCTCTCGAAGAGCTTTTCAACGGTATGCTGTGCGCCGCGTAACTCCTTACGGATCAAAAGTTATGAGCACCGGAGCAACGGATACCTGGTCATAAGCCCCACGCCCTCTGTTTGCGGGCCCAGCCTCTACGTGAAGTAAAGTTGTCTTGGCCAAGGTGCCGTGTTATTCGGTAATAGAAATGTGTTGGATTAGGTCGTCGTCCTTTTCGCGGCTCACGACGTACGATCCGAGATAGAAAAACAGCGTAAAAGAAGAAAAGTGTCCCAAAACTTATGAAAATTTTCGATTTTGGGCTTTAAAAATAGGCACAGTTGAGTAGGCTAGGTGCCCCCATCGTAGGGCTCTCAGAGAGCTTTCCAACGGTATGCTGTGCGCCGCGTAACTCCTTACAGATCAAAACTTATGGGCACCGCAGCGACGGATACCTGGTCACAAGCCCCACACCCTCTGTTTGCGGGCCCTGCCTCTACGTGAAGTGAAGTTGTCTTGCCCAAGGTACCGTGTGATTCGGTAATAAAAATGTGATGGATTAGGTTGTCGTCCCTTTCGCGGCTCACGACGTACGATCCGGGCCAAAAAAATAGCGCAAAAGAAGAAAAGTGTACCGAAAATGGTGAAAACATTCGATTTTTGGCTCCGAAAATAGGCACAGACGAGCAACCTTGGGGCCCCCATCGTAGAGCTCTCGGAGAGCTTTCCAACGGTATGGTGTATGCCGCATAACTCCTTACGGATCAAAAGTTATGAGCATCGGAGCGACGGATACTTGGTCACAAGCCCCACGCCCTCTGTTTGCGGGCCTAGCCTCTACGTGAAGTGAAGTTTTCTTGCCCAAGGTGCCGTGTGATTCGGTAATAGAAATGTGATGGATTAGGTTGTCGTCCTTTTCATGGCTCACGACGTACGATGCGGGATGAAAAAACTGCGCAAAAGAAGAAAAGTGTCCCAAAACTTATGAAAATGTTCGATTTTGGGCTCTGAAAATAGGTGCAACTGAGCCTGCAAAGTGCCCCCATCGTAGAGCTCTCGAAGAGCTTTCCAACGGTATGTTGTGCCCCGCGTAACTACTTACAGATCAAAAGTTATGGCCACCGGAGCGACGGATACCTGGTCACAAGCCTCACGCCCTCAGTTTTTGGGCCCAGCCTCAACTCGAAGTAAAGTTGTCTTACCTAAGGAGCCGTGGGATTCAGCAATAAAAATGTGATGGATTAGGTTGTCGTCCTTTTCGCGGCACGTGACGTACAATCCGGGACAGAAAAATAGCGCAAAAGAAGAAATGTGTCCCAAACTGATGAAAACATTCGATTTTTGGCACCGAAAATAGGCGCAACCTAGCAGGCTTGCTACTCCCGTCATAGAGCTCTTGGAGAGCTTTCCAATGGTATGCTGTGCGCCGCGTAACTCCTTACGAATCAAAAGTTATGGGCACCGGAGCGACGGATACCTGGTCACAAGCCCCACACCCTCGGTTTGAGGGCCCAGCCTCTACGTGAAGAGAAGTAGTCTTGACCAAGGTACCGTGGGATTCGGTAATAAAAATATGATGGATTAGGTTGTCGTCCTTTTCGCAGCTCAGGACGTACGATACGGGACGGAAAAATAGCGTAAAAGAAGAAAAATGTCCCAAAACTAATGAAAATATTCGATTTTGGTCTCCGAAAATAGGCGAAACTGAGCAAGCTAGGTGCTACCGTCGTAGAGCTCTCGGAGAGCTTTCCAACGGTATGCTGTGCGCCGCATAACTCCTAACGGATCAAAAGTTATGAGCACCGGAGAGATGGATACCTGGTCACAAGCCCAACGCCCTCTGTTTGCGGGCCCAGCCTCTACATGAAGTGAAGTTGTCTTGACCAAGGTGTCGTGTGATTCGTTAATAGAAATGTGATGGATTAGGTTGTCATCCTTTTCGCGGCTCACGACGTACGATCTGGGACCGAAAGACAACGTAAAAGAAGAAAAGTGTCCCAAAACTTATGAAAATGTTCAATTTTGGGCTCCAACAACAGGAGCAGCTGTGAGGCTCGACCCCGAATAACTTGTCATACCTCGTTTTGCGTGCCATAGACCCGCAATTATATGATCGACCTTGGATTACGTGTCCTGTCTTGGTTTTCGTGCATATCTTGTCATACGTGCCTTAACCTAGAATAGTGTGCCCTAATCCCCGACTGACGTGCGATACCTAGATATACGTTCCCTGACCTCGATGTACGTACGTTACCTTGTTTCGTGTGCCCTAACCTTGAACTGCGTACCTTAACCTAGATATAGAGTCGTGCCTTGATTTGCGTGCATTAGTCTTGAAGTACGTGCCTTAGCCTTGAAGTTCGTGTCTACCTCGTAATTCGTGCCCTAGACTTAGGAATCCGTGCCACCACGTTAATCAAGAAAGAATCCTACACAAAGCACAAGACAATAAAATAATCCTACATAATTCACTAACCAATATTATATTCCTAATTCAAATTCTCTACAAACTCCACTAACAATAAAATAATACTAAACTATTCCTACATTTTCCACTAACTATTATTCTATTCATAATTCAACTCATCAACAAACATTCCTATATTTTATTCTACCTAGATTCCCTAATTTCCCAACATTCCTATGACAATTCTAATGACACAAATGCATAAAAAATTAGTCCTAGACAATCTATGACATATTATGACACAAATGCATAAAAAATAGCCCCAAACCCTACCCAATGCACACCATTTTCGACCAAGTGCTCCTTGCCCATGCTGGGAATTTCAAAATGCCTCTTGAAGACATAAAAATCAGAATTGCTAAGCTCAAGGCTGAAACCATGCATCAACTTTTGCAAAAAGCCTCGTTTTTCTTTCATTTCTCTCATTCTCCTCACATTTCTCTCTCTCCCTCTCATTCTTCTCTCTCCATCTCGGTTTTGGGCTGAGTTTCTTCATCCCTTAGCTCATCTTCATCATCCTATGGTGCATCAAGACAAACAACAAGCAAAGAAACTCACCCAAGCAAGCTAGGATGCAAGAAACACACATGCAAGCATTTTGAGTCACCATTTTCGGCCTTGGTGAGTTTCCTAGCTTCCATTTCTTTTCTTCTTGTTCTAACCACATGCATGTACTAAGAACTTGGCCACTAAGCTAGGAAAAATAGAGAGAAATTGGGTGGAGTCTTGGCTAAGCAAGGAAGAAGAAGAAATTTGTGCTTCAACAAGTTTTTGTGCATCTTTTGGGTTGATTGCTAAGATGAGGGCTAAAACCTTTTGAAATTCCTTCAAAAATTCACATGCATGCTCATAAATGTATGTATTTGCTTCTGTACTTGAGTTATGTGTTCGTTCATGAGCTTAAACAACCATGCATGGCAAGATCTTGGCTTGAAAGTGGTGATAGGTGAAGTCTGATTGTTGACAGCTCTCTAACCAGTCTGTTTCAAGGTAAGTTTAGCTAGATAAATGATGTTTAAAATGCTTGAAAATTTCTAGGTGACTATTTTGGACAGTTTTGAACACTTTTTGAAGAAATAGGCCGAAGCTAATTTTGACTCTAAGGTCCTCAAAATGGAAAATCTTTAAAATGTGTCCAAATCTGGAAATCTGGAAAAATGAAGCAGGTTTTGGCAGATGCACTGACCTTGTAGAACGAACCATATTTTACTTAGTATATGATGACCAAAATGCATGAAATTTGGTGTTCTACTATATTTTTCAGTTCTGGACATTTTTGTCAGAAATGGACTAAGGCTAAATCTGACCCTAAGGACCTCACAAACGTCAATTATCGAAATGTGTTCAAATCTGGACAGTTTTGTGCTATCTCACAGTTTTGGCTATATCTAATGATCCCGAACTCCAATTGATGCAAGGTTTGTTTCTGATTTTAGTTAACTTCTTAAGCTTTAATTTGACATCTTATTCACTGGATTTGGAGGTTTTTTGGTTATCCTATTGATTGTGAGAATACAGCCTATTGCAGTAAGGGTTTCACTTAGTTATATGCTTGGAAAATTGTTGTAACCTCTCTTGTGGTACTAATTGCTTGGAATTGTGGTGTTGGGATGTTGTGTGGACTGTTTTGAGTACATGAAGATGTTTAAATTGAATGATTCATGACTTGAGAATGATTTTGAGTTGACTTAGGGTTTAACACACGGTTAAGCATGAAACGGAAACCGTAATGACTAGGTAGTCTTGCTAAGTGTTGATCATTTGGATATTGTGTGGATATTATATGCTTAGTGGGCTGCCCGTAAATGCCTTATAACCTCAAATGTGAATTTGATCATCGCATGTTGACAAATGAGCTTTTCTTGCACCCGAACCCACGTAAATGATATTGCATGTCGAATAATCTTATCACTTGATCACGTGGACTTCGTAATGAGTTATATGGCTTGATTTTCCTGTGTTACATGGCTTCCCGTTTAATTTTCATATAAATCTATATGCCTTTCAAGTGAAATTACTTGTCTTATCGTGCCTTGCTTGTTTACCTGTCAATGTGCAATCTTATGACTGTCCGGAGGCAACCTACTTTGTTATCCTCCTACTGTGATATATTACCTGTCTTATCGTGCCCTGCTTGTTTACCTGTCAATGTGCAATCTTATGACTGTCCGAAGGAAACCTACTTTGTTGTCCTCCTACTGTGATATATTACCTGTCAAAAATGTGCATTGCATACTAGGTTGCAACATTTCCTGTCGGCATGGTAGCGATCACGCACACCGGGCGGCATCGGGCTTGCCGGTACACCCGTGACTACCATGGTCCCATTCCCTCTCTCGCTTGGGGGCTAGACTTCCTCGTAGAGTTGGGTCGTAGGATTTCGGGGTACATCCGGAGTACACCCACCTGGCGTGTTTTGGGGTTATTTGAAGTTGGCCGCAACTTCTAATTCTGAAACTGATCTGAGAGCAAAAGCTCACTGTATCCTTTTTACTATGTGTATAAGTACTCTCGCTTGGTTCCTAGAGAACCTCGGGGAGGAAAGACTGGTATCTCTGTTTCTGTACTTGTATTATTGTTATATTCATGCTTGCAAAAGGATTTCATAAGTTGAACCGGAAAATGAGTTTCAAAACCTATTTCTCGTTCCCCCTCGCTGAGTTCATAAGGACTCACCCTCTTTTATCATCTCAGGTGAAGAAGATCTAGAACAGGTACCCGAGGACGGTGTGCCTAACGATGAATCTTTGGAGTGATTGCCTGTTTGTGTGCTTTGCGTGATTATGGCTACTTGTGAACTTTATGCTACTTGAAGACTATTTCCTTTTATGTTGCTCGATGTTGTAATGTAAAGACCCCCGTTGTAATTTGGGGTCTAATTTTGATTTGTACTAATATTGCTAGACAGACACTAGACACTACTGATTGTTTTGCTATTATTACCGCTAGTACCTATCATAGGTTATGACGTAATAGCTAAGGACTAAGTAAATGAACCTATCCAATCTTAAACATGTACTTTTGTAACGAGGATAAACAAACAAATGAGACATAGTATCATGCTAGGTTATAAATCAAACGAGACATCGAGATAACCAATAGGCATTTCAATTGATGTTAAATAGTAATCCTAGTTGGAAATGAAACTTGAGATTAGAAAAAATTGAGGCGTTTAGATAATTAGGCCAAACCAAAGAGTCCAATTACAGCCGTTATGCTACCGATTTTCTGAAAAACTTTGGAGTTTAGACTAAAACGATAAGCGTTAAATCTTCATAAGCAGTTAAGTATGTGACTTGTCCTGAACGTTTAGATAACACCCTAGTCTAACCTTATAGGCTGGGTTGGGGCGTGACAACAGCCGAGCAACCTTGGTGCCCCCGTAGTAGAGCTCTCGGAGAGCTTTCCAACGGTATGCTGTGCGCTGCGCAACTCCTTACGGATCAAAAGTTATGAGTACCGGAGCGACGGATACCTGGTTACAAGCCCCACGCCCTCTGTTTGCGGGCCCAGCCTCTACGTGAAGTGAAGTTGTCTTGGCCAAGGTGCCGTGTGATTCGGTAATAGAAATGTGTTGGATTAGGTTGTCGTCCTTTTCGCGGCTCACGACGTACGATCCGGGACAGAAAAACAATGTAAAAGAAGAAAAGTGTCTCAAAACTTATGAAAATGTTCGAATTTGGGCTCCGAAAACAGGCGCAGCTGAGTAGGTTAGGTGCCCCCATCGTAGAGCTCTCAGAGCGCTTTCCAATGGTATGCTGTGCGCCGCGTAACTCCTTACGGATAAAAAGTTATGTCCACCGGAGCGACGGATACTTGGTCACAAGCCCCACGCCCTCTGTTTGCGGGCCCAGCCTCTACGTAAAGTGAAGTTCTCTTGGCCAAGGTGCCGTGTGAATCGGTAATAGAAATGTGTTGGATTAGGTTGTCGTCCTTTTCGCGACTCACGACGTACGATCCGGGACGGAAAAACAGCGCAAAAGAAGAAAAGTGTCCCAAAACTAATGAAAACGTTCGATTTTGTATTCCGAAAATAGGCGCAGCCTAGCAAGCTTGGTGCCTCCGTCGTAGAGCTCTCGGAGAGCTTTCCAACGGTATGCTGCGCGCCGTGTAATTCCTAACGGATCAAAAGTTATGAGCACCGGAGCGATGGATACCTTGTCACAAGCCCCACGCCCTCTGTTTGCGGGCCCAGCCTCTACGTGAAATGAAGTTGTCTTGGCCAAGGTGCCGTGTGATTTGGTAATAGAAATGTGTTGGATTAGGTTGTCATCCTTTTTGCGGCTCACGACGTACGATCCGGGACGAAAAAACAGCGTAAAAGTAGAAAAGTGTCCCAAAACTTATGAAAATGTTCGATTTTGGGATCCGAAAACAGGCGCAGTAGAGCAGGCTAGGTACCCCCATCGTAGAGCTATCAAAGAGCTTTCCAAAGGTATGTTGTGCGCCGCTTAACTCCTTACGGATCAAAAGTTATGGGCACCGGAGCGACGGATACCTGGTCACAAGCCCCACGCCCTCTGTTTGCGGGCCCTGCCTTTACGTGAAGTGAAGTTGTCTTGCCCAAGGTGCCGTGTGAATCGGTAATAGAAATGTGATGGATTAGGTTGTCGTCCTTTTCGCGGCTCACGACGTACGATCCGGGACGGAAAAACAATGCCAAATAAAAAAAGTGTTCCGAAAATGGTGAAAACGTTTGATTTTGGGCTCCGAAAATAGGCGCAGCCGTGCAAGGTACATGCCCTCTTTGTAGAGTTATCGGAGAGCTTTCCAACGGTATGGTGTACGGCGCGTAACTCCTTACGGATCAAAAGTTATGAGCACCGAAGCGACGATACTTGGTCACAAGCCCCACGCCCTCTGTTTGCGGGCCCAGCCTCTACGTGAAGTGAAGTTGTCTTGCCCAAGGTGCCGTGTGATTTGGTAATAGAAATGTGATGGATTAGGTTGTCGTCCCTTTCGTGGCTCACGACGTACGATCCGGGACGGAAAAACAGAGAAAAAGAAGAAAATTGTCCCAAAAATGGTGAAAATGTTTGATTTTGGGCTCCGAAAATAGGCACAGCCGAGCAAGCTAGGTGCCCCTTTCGTAGAGCTCTCGGAGAGCTTTCCAACGGTATACTGTACGCCGCGTAACTCCTTACGGATCAAAATTTATGAGCACCGGAGCGACAAATACCTGGTCACAAGCCCCACGCCCTCAGTTTGAGGGCCCAGCCTCTACTCGAAGTGAAGTTGTCTTACCCAACAAGCCGTGGGATTCGGTATTAAAAATGTGATGGATTAGGTTGTCGTTCTTATCGCGGCTCGCGACGTACAATCCGGGATGAAAAAATAGCGCAAAAGAAGAAAAATGTCCCAACCTGATGAAAACGTTTGATTTTTGGCTCTGAAAATAGGCGCAGCCTAGTAGGCTTGCTGCTCCCATCTTAGAGCACTTGGAGAGCTTTCCAAAGGTATGGTGTGCGCCGCGTAACTCCTTACGAATCAAAAGTTATGTGCACCAGAGTGACGGATACCTGGTCACAATCCCCACGCCCTCGGATTGAGGGCCCAGCCTCTACGTGAAGTGAAGTTTTCTTGCCCAAGGTGCCGTGGGATTCGGTAATAAAAATATGTTGGATTAGCTTATCGTCTTTTTCGCGGCTCACGACGTACGATTCGGGATGGAAAAACAGCGCAAAAGAAGAAAAGTATCCCAAAACTGAAAGAAATTCAATTTTGGACACCAAAAATAAGCGCAGCAGAGCAGGCTTGTTGCCCACGTCGTAGAGCTCTTGGAGAGCTTTCCAACGGCATGCTGTGCGCCGCGTAACTCTTTACGGATCAAAAGTTATTAGCACCGGAGCGACGAATACCTGGTCACAAGCCCCACGCCCTGTGTTTGCGGGCCCAGCCTCTATGTGAAGTGAAGTTGTCTTGCCCAAGGTGCCGTGGGATTCGGTAATAGAAATGTGATGGATTAGGTTGTCGTCCTTTTCGCGGCTCACGACGTACGATCTATGACGGAAAAATAGCACAAAAGAAGAAAAGGGTCCCGAAACTATTAAAAACATTCGATTTTGGGCTTTGAAAACAGGCGCAGTCGAGCAAGTTTGGTGCCACCGTCGTAAAGCTCTCGGGGAGCTTTCCCACGGTATGGTGTACGCCGCGTAACTCCTAATGAATCAAATGTTATAAGCACCGAATAGATGGATACCTGGTCATAAGCCCTATGCCCTCTGCTTACGGGCCCAGCCTCTTCGTGAAGTGAAGTTGTCTTGCCAAGGTGGCGTGTGATTCGGTAATAGAAATGTGATGGATTAGGTTGTCATCCTTTTTGCGGCTCACGACGTACGATCCGGGAAGGAAAAATGGCGCAAAAGAAGAAATTTGTCCCGAAACTGATAAAAAGGTTCGATTTTGCACTCCAGAAATAGGAGCAGCCGAGCAACCTTGGTGCCCCCGTCGTAGAGCTCTCGGAGAGCTTTCCAACGATATACTGTGCGCTGCTTAACTCCTTATGGATCAAAAGTTATTAGCACTAGAGCGACGGATACCTGGTCACAAGCCCCACGCCCTCTGTTTGCACGCCCAGCTTCTATGTGAAGTGAAGTTGTCTTGGCCAATGTGCCATGTGATTCGGTAAAAGAAATGTGTTGGATTAGGTTGTCATCCTTTTCGCGGCTCATGACGTACGATCCGAGACGAAAAACAACGTAAAAGAAGCAAAGTGTCCTAAAACTTATGAAAATATTCAATGTTGGGCTCCGAAAATAGGAGTAGCTGAGCAGGTTAGGTGCCCACATCGTAGAGCTCTTAGAGCGCTTTCCAACGGTATGCTGTGCGCCGCGTAACTCCTTACAAATCAAAAGTTATGAGCCGCAGAGCGACGGATACCTGGTCACAAGCCCCACGCCCACTGTTTGCGGGCTCTACCTCTACGTGAAGTGAAGTTGTCTTGGCCAAGGTGTCGTGTGATTCGGTAATAGAAATGTGTTGGATTAGGTTGTCGTCTTTTTCGCGGCTCACGACGTACGATCCGGGATGGAGAAATAGCGCTAAAGAAGAAAAGTGTCCCGAAACTAATGAAAATGTCTGATTTTGGGCTCCCAAAATTGGCACAACCGAGCAGGCAAAGTGCCCCCATCGTAGAGCTCTTAGAGTGCTTTCCAACGGTATGCTGTGCGCTGCGTAACTACTCCCAGATCAAAAGTTATGTCCACTGGAGCGATGGATACCTGGTCACAAGCCTCACGCCCTAAGTTTTAGGGCCCAACCTCTGCTCGAAGTGAAGTTGTCTTACCTAAGGAGCCGTGGGATTCGGCAATAAAAATGTGATCGATTAGGTTGTCGTCCTTTTTGCAGCTCGTGAAGTACAATCCGGGACAGAAAAAATAGCACAAAAGAAGAAAAGTGTCCCAAACTGATGAAAACATTCAATTTTGGGCACCAAAAATAGGCGCAGCCTAGTAGGCTTGCTACTCCTATCGTAGAGCTCTTGGAGAGCTTTCCAACGGTATGCTGTGCGCCGTGTAACTCTATACGAATCAAAAGTTATGGGCACCGGAGCGACGGATACCTAGTCACAAGCCCCACGCCCTTGGTTTGAGGGCCCAGCCTCTACGTGAAGATAAGTTTTCTAGCCCAAGGTACCGTGGGATTCGGTAATAAAAATATGATGGATTAGGTTGTCGTCCTTTTCGCGGCTCAGAACGTACGATCCGGGATGGAAAAATAGCGCAAAAGAAGAAAAGTGTCCCGAAACTAATGAAAACGTTCGATTTTAGTCTCCGAAAATAGGCGCAACCGAGCAAGCTAGGTGCCATTGTCGTAGAGCTCTCGAAGAGCTTTCCAACGGTATGTTGTGCGCCGCGTAACTCCTAACAGATCAAAAGTTATGATCTCCTGAGAGACGGAGACCTGGTCACAAGCCCCACGCCCTCTGTTTGCAGGCCCAACCTCTACGTGAAGTGAAGTTGTCTTGCCCAAAGTGCCGTGTGATTCGTTAATAGAAATTTGATGGATTAGGTTGTCATCCTTTTCGCTGCTCACGACTTACGATCCGGGACGGAAAAATAATGTAAAAGAAGAAAAGTGTCCCAAAACTTATGAAAATGTTCGATATTGGGCTCCAAAAACAGAAGCAGCTGAGCAACCTTGTTGCCCCCATCGTAGAGCTCTCGAAGAGCTTTCCAACGGTATGCTGTGCGCCGCGTAATTCCTTACGGATCAAAAGTTATGAGCACCGGAGCGACGGATACTTGGTTACAAGCCCCAGACCCTCTGTTTGCGGGCCCAGCCTCTATGTGAAGTAAAGTTGTCATGGCCAAGGTGCCGTGTGATTCGGTAATAGAAATGTGTTGGATTAGGTTGTCGTCCTTTTCGCGGCTCACGACGTACGATCCGGGACGAAAAAATAACGTAAAAGAAGAAAAGTGTCCCAAAACTTATGAAAATGTTCAATTTTCGGCTCCAAAAATAGGCGCAGCTAGGTAGGTTAGGTGCCCCCATCGTAGAGCTCTTAGAGTGCTTTCCAACGGTATGCTGTGCGCCGCGTAACTCCTTACGAATCAAAAGTTATGGGCACCGGACCGACGGATACCTGGTCACAAGCCCCACGCCCTCTATTTGCGGGCATTGCCTCTACGTGAAGTGAAGTTGTCTTGCCCAAGGTGCCATGTGATTCGGTAATAGAAATGTGATGGATTAGGTTGTCGTCCTTTTCGCGGCTCACGACGTACGATCCGGGACGGAAAAACAGCGCAAAAGAATAAAAGTGTCCTTAAACTGATGAAAACGTTCGATTTTGGGGTCTGGAAACAAGCGCAACCGAGCAAGTTGGGGCCCCCGACGTAGAGCTCTCGGAGAGATTTCCAAAGGTATGCTGTGCGCCGCGTAACTCCTTACAAATCAAAAGTTATGAGCAGCGGAGCGACGGATACTTGGTCACAAGCCCAAAGCCCTCTGTTTGCGGGCTCTACCCCTACGTGAATTGAAGTTGTCTTGGCCAAGGTGTCATGTGATTCCGTAATAGAAATGTGTTGGATTAGGTTGTCGTCCTTTTCGCTGCTCACGATGCACGATCTGGGACTGAAAAACAACGCAAAAGAAGAAAAATATCCCAAAACTAATGATAACGTTCGATTTTAGGTTCCGAAAATAGGTGCAGCCTAGCAAGCTTGGTGCCCTCGTCGTAGAACTCTCGGAGAGCTTTCCAACGGTATACTGCGTGCCGCGTAACTCCTTACGGATCAAAAGTTATGAGCACCGGAGAGACGGATACGTGGTCACAAGCCCCACGCTCTCTGTTTGCAGGCCCTGCCTCTACGTGAAGTGAAGTTGTCTTGGCCAAGGTACCGTGTGATTCGGTAATAGAAATGTGATGGATTAGGTTGTCATCCTTTTCGCGGCTCACGACGTACAATCCGGGACAGAAAAACGGCGCAAAAGAAGAAATGTGTACCGAAACTGATGAAAAAGTTCAATTTTGGGCTCCAAAAAGAGGAGCAGCTGAGCAACCTTGGTGCCCCTATCGTAGAGCTCTCGGAGAGGTTTCCAACGGTATGCTGTGTGCCGCGTAACTCCTTACGGATCAAAAATTATGGGCACCAGAGCGACGGATACCTGGTCACAAGCCCCACGCCCTCTGTTTGCGGGCCCAGCCTCTATGTGAAGTGAAGTTGTCTTGGCCAAGGTGCCGTGTAATTCGGTAAAAGAAATGTGTTGGATTAGGTTGTCGTCCTTTTCGCGGCTCACGACGTACGATCCGGGACGAAAAACCAGGTAAAAGAAGAAAAGTGTCCCAAAACTTATGAAAATGTTAGATTTTGGACTCCAAAAATAGGCGTAGCTGAGCAGGCTAGATGCCCCCATAATAGAGCTCTCGGAGAGCTTTCCAACGGTATGCTGTGTGCCGCGTAACTCCTTACGGATCAAAAGTTATGGGCACCGGAGCGACGGATACCTGGTCACAAGCCCCACGCCCTCTGTTTGCGGGCTCTGCCTCTACGTGAAGCGAAGTTGTCTTGCCCAAGGTGCCGTATTATTCGGTAATAGAAATGCGATGGATTAGGTTGTCGTCCATTTCGCGGCTCACGACGTACGATCCGAGAGGAAAAAATAGCGCAGAAGAAGAAAAGTATCCCGAAAATGGTGAAAATGTTCAATTTTCGGCTATGAAATTAGGCGCAGCCGAGCATGCTTGGGACCCCCGTTGTAAAGCTCTCGGAGAGCTTTCCAACGGTATGCTGTACGCCGCGTAACTCCTTACGGATCAAAAGTTATGAGCATCGGAGCGACGGATACTTGGTCACAAGCCCCACGCCCTCTGTTTGCGAGCCCAGCCTCTACTTGAAGTGAAGTTGTCTTGCCCAAGGTGCCGTGTGATTCGGTAATAGGAATGTGATGGATTAGGTTGTCGTCCTTTTTGTGGGTCACGACGTACGATCCGGTACGAAAAAATAGCACAAACGAAGAAAAGTATCCTAAAACTTATGAAAATGTTCGATTTTGGGCTTTGAAAATAGGCTCAACCGAGCAGGCAAAGTGCCCTCATCGTAGAGCTCTCTGAGTGCTTTCCAACGATATGCTGTGCGCCGCGTAACTCCTTGCGAATCAAAAGTTATGGGCACCGGAGCGACGGATACCTGGTCACAAGCCCCACGCCCTCGGTTTGAGGGCCCATCCTTTACGTGAAGAGAAGTTGTCTTGCGCAAGGTGCTGTGGGATTCGGTAATAAAAATATGATGGATTAGGTTGTCGTCCTTTTCGCGGCTCACGACGTACGATCTGGGATGGAAAAACAGCGCAAAAGAAGAAAAGTGTCCCAAAATTGATTAAAACGTTCGATTTTGGGCTCCTAAAATAGGCGCAGCCGAGCAAGTTTGCTGCCCACGTCGTAGAGCTCTCGGAGAGCCTTCCAACGGTATGTTGTGTGCCGCGTAACTCTTTACGGATCAAAATTATGGGCATCGGAGCGACGGATACCTGCTCACAAGCCCTACGCCCTCGGTTTGCGAGCCCAGCCTCTATGTGAAGTGAAGTTGTCTTGCCCAAGGTGTCGTGGGATTCGGTAATAGAAATGGGATTGGATTAGGTTGTCGTCCTTTTCGCGTCTCACGACGTATGATCCGGGACGGAAAAAAAGCGCAAAATAAGAAAAGTGTCCCAAAACTGTTGAAAACTTTCGATTTTGTGCTCCAAAAACAGGTGCAGCATGGCAAGTTTGGTGCCCCCGTCGTAGAGCTCTCAATGTGCTTTCCAACGGTATGCTGTGCACCGCGTAAGTCCTTAGGGATCCAAAGTTATGGGCACCGGTGCGACGGATACCTGGTCACAAGCCCCACGCCCTCTGTTTGCGGGCCCAGCCTCTACGTGAAGTGAAGTTGTCTTGCCCAAGGTGCCGTGGGATTCGGTAATAGAAATGTGATGGATTAGGTTGTCGTCATTTTCGCGACTCACGACGTACGATCTGGGACCGAAAAATAGCATAAAAGAAGGAAAGTGTCCAAAAACTTATGAAAATATTCAATTTTGGGCTCCGAAAATAGGCGCAGCCAAGCAGGCTAGGTGCCCCCATCGTAGAGCTCTCAGAGATCTTTCCAACGGTATGCTGTGCGCCGCGTAACTACTTACGGATCAAAAGTTATGGGCACCGGAGCGACGGATACCTGGTCACAAGCCCCACGCCCACTGTTTGCGGGCCCTGCCTCTACATGAAGTGAAGTTGTCTTACCCAAGGTGCCGTGTGATTTGGTAATAGAAATGTGATGGATTAAGTTATCGTCCTTTTTGCGTCTCACGACGTACGATCCGGGACGGAAAAATAGCGCAAAATAAGAAAAGTGTCCCGAAACTATTGAAAACGTTCGATTTTGTGCTCCAAAAATAGGCGCAGCAGAGCAAGTTTGGTACCCCCGTCGTAGAGCTCTCAATGTGCTTTCCAACGGTATGTTGTACACCGTTTAAGTCCTTATGGATCCAAAGTTATGGGCACCGGAGCGATGGATACCTGGTCATAAGCCCCACGCCCTCTGTTTGCGGGCCCAGCCTCTACGTCAAGTGACATTGTCTTGCCCAAGGTACCGTGGGATTCAGTAATAGAAATGTGATGGATTAGGTTGTCATCCTTTTCGCGGCTCATGACGTACGATCTGGGATCGAAAAATAGCGTAAAAGAAGGAAAGTGTCCCAAAACTTATGAAATTGTTCGATTTTGTTCTTTGAAAACAGGCGCAACCAAGAAGGCTTGTTACCCCCGTCGTAGAGCTCTCAGAGAGCTTTCAAACGGTATGTTGTGCACCGCGTAACTACTTACGGATCAAAAGTTATGGGCACCGGAGCGACGGATACCTAGTCACAAGCCCCACGCCCACTGTTTTCGAGCCCTGCCTCTACATGAAGTGAAGTTTTCTTGCTAAGGTGTCGTGTGATTCGGTAATAGAAATGTGATGGATTAAGTTGTCGTCCTTTTCCCGGCTCACGACGTATGATCCGGGACGGAAAAACAGCGCAAAAGAAGAAAAGTGTCCTGAAATTGATGAAAACGTTCGATTTTCGGCTCTGAAAATAGGCGCAACTGAGCAAGCTGGTGCCCCCGTCGTAGAGCTCTCAGAGAGATTTCCAACGGTATGCTGTGCGCCGCGTAACTCCTTACGAATCAAAAGTTATGAGCAGCGGAGCGACGGATACCTAGTCACAAGCCCCATGCCCTCTGTTTGCGGGCTCTGCCTCTACGTGAAGTGAAATTGTCTTGGCCAAGGTGCCATGTGATTCGGTAATAGAAATGTGTTGGATTAGGTTGTCGTCCTTTTCGCGGCTCACGACGTACGATCCGGGACGGAAAAACAGCGCAAAAGAAGAAAAGTGTCCCGAACCTAATGAAAACGTTATATTTTGGGCTCAAAAAACTGGCACAGCCTAGCAAGCTTGGTGCCCCCGTCGTAGAGCTCTCGGAGAGCTTTCCAACGGTATGCTGCGTGCCGTGTAACTCCTTACGGATCAAAAGTTATGAGCACCGAAGCGATGGATACCTAGTTACAAGCCCTACGCCCTCTGTTTGCGGGCCCAGCCTCTACGTTAAGTAAAGTTGTCTTGGCCAAGGTGCCGTGTGATTCGGTAATAGAAATATGTTGGATTAGGTTGTCGTCCTTTTCGCGGCTCACGACATACGATCCGGGACGGAAAAACAGCGTAAAAGAAGAAAGTGTCCCAAAACTTATAAAAATGTTCTATTTTGGGCTCCGAAAACAGGCGCAACCGAGCAGGCTAGGTGCCCCCATCGTAGAGCTCTTAGAGAGCTTTCTAACGGTATGCTGTGCGCCGCGTAACTCCTTGCGGATCAAAAGTTATGGGCACCAGAGCGACGGATACCTGGCCATAAGCCCCACGCCCTCTGTTTGCGGGCCTTGCCTTTACGTGAAGTGAAGTTGTCTTGCCCAAGGTGTCGTTTGATTTGGTAATAGAAATGTGATGGATTAGGTTGTCGTCCCTTTCGCGGCTCACGACGTACGATCCGGGATGAAAAAATAGCGCAAAAGAAAAAGTGTCCCGAAATTGGTAAAAACGTTCGATTTTGGGCTCCGAAAACAGGCTCTGCTGTCATGCCCCAACCCGGCCTATTAGGTTAGACTAGGGTGTGATCTAAACATTCAAGTCATGTCTTGTACGTAATCGTTCTTGAAAGTTTAACACTTAACATTTTAACCTAAACTCCACAAATTCTCCAGAAAACCGGCAGCATAACGGTTGTAATTAGTCTATTTGGTTTGACCTAATTCTCTAAACGCTTCAAAATTTACAATCTCAGCTTTATTTCCAACTAAGATTACTATTTATCATCAATTGAAACGCCTACCAATTATCTTGAAGTCTCGTTTTATTAATAACCTAGCATGATGCTATGTCTCGTTGGTTTGTTAATCCTCGTTGCGAAAGTACCTGTTGATCTTAGCTTAATAGTGAGTACCTACTTAAGATTGGATAGGTTCATTTTACTTAATTCTTACCTGATACTTCATAATCCTATAATAGATACTAGCTAATGACAATAGCAAAACGACCATAGTAGTGTCTGTCTAGTTATTATCAGTACAACCCAAAATTAGACCCCAAATTACAACGGGGGTCTTTTACATCACAAACATTAAGCAACATGAAAAGAAATAGTCTTCAAGTAGCATAGTGTTCACAAATAGCCATAATCATGCAAAGCACATAGAATAGACAATCACTCCAAGGAATCATCGTTAGGCACGTCGTCCTCGGGTACCTGTTCTTGATCTTCTTCACCTGAGATGATAAAAGAGGATGAGTCCTTATGAACTCAGCAAGGGGGAACAAGAGATAACGTTTTGAAATCCTTTTCCAGTTAAAATTTATGAAAATTCATTCGAAAACATGTCAAACAGAATAAGTAAGCTCATAATATAGCATATATATATATAAATGAACACATTTACCCGTCTTTCTTCCCCGAGGTCCTCTAGGAACCAAACGAGAATACTTAAACACATAGTAAAAAGGATACGATTTGATACGTACAGGACTCTAGAGGTAGCTCATACGGGCTCAAGAGGTAACTCCCACCACATTTAGGTGTAGCACTTTCCCCCGCATAGCACTTACTTCCTGCCGTTCAAGTTCATTTTCAGTAATAGTTGTTGCGACCGGCTTCAATCATCCACTTTTCACGCCAAATGGATGTACTTCGGATGTACCCCAAAATCCTACGACCCAACTCTCCGAGGAAATCTAGCTCCCAAGCGAGAGAGGAAATTGGACAATGGTAGTCACGGTGGCACCGGCAAGCCCAATGCCGCTCGGTATGCGTGAACGCTACCACGCCAGAATGAAAGGTTGCAACCTTATATGCAATGCACATTTATGACATTTAATATATCACATTAGGAGGACAACAAAGTAGGTTGCCTCCGGACAGTCATAAGATTGCACATTGATAAGTAAACAAGCGAGGCACGATAAGACAAGTAATTTCACTTGAAAGGCATATGGAGTTATATGAACATTAAACGGGCAGCCATGTAACGCACGTAAATCAAGTCATATAACTCATTTCAACGTTCACATAATCAAGTAATAAGATTATTCAACATGCAACAACATCTACGTGGGTTTGGATGCAAGAAAGGCCTATTTTTCAACATGCAATGATCAAAATCACACTTAGGGCTATAAGGGAAACTACGGGCAGCCTACTAAACATATAATTACACACAATATCCAAAGGATCAACATTTAGCAAGTTTACCTAGTCACTAGTTTCCATTTCGTGTTTACCCATACGATTAAGCCCCAAGTCAACTCAAAATCAATCTCAAGCCATGCATCAATTAATTCAAACATCCCCAAGTATTCAAAACAGTCCACCCAACATCCCAATGCCACAATCCCAAGCATTTAATACCACAAGAGAAGTTAGAACAAATTTTCTAAGCATATAACTAAGTGAAACCCTCACTGCAATAGGCTGTTTTCTCACAATCATTAAGACAAGAAAACAATCTCCAATTCCAGTGAATAATATGTAAAATTAAAGCTTAAGAAGTGAACTAAAATCAGAAACAAACCTTGCATCATTTGGAGTTCGGGTCCAATCGTTATAGCAAAAACAGTGGGATTGCACAAAACTGTCCAGATTTGCACACATTTCAATACTTGTCATTTTTGAGGTCTTTAGGGTCAGATTTAGCCTTAGTCCATTTCTGAAAAAAATGTCCATAACTGAAAAATCTAGAAGCACACCAAATTTAATGCATTTTGGATTTCATTTACTAAGTCAAAACTGGTTCGTTCTACAAGGTTAGTGCATCTGCCAAAACCTGCTTCATTTTTTCCAGACTTCCAGATTTGGACACATTTTAATGATTTGACATTTTGAGGACCTTAGAGTAAAAATTAGCTTTGGCATATTTCTGTGAAAAATGTTCAAAACTGGCAAAACTGGTTACCTACCAACTTTCATGCATTTTCAACATCATTTTCCTAGCCAAACGCACCTCGTAACCACAAGACAGAAAGCTGTCACCAAACCCAATTTCATCTATCATCACCTTCAAGCCAAAATCTTGCCATGCATGGTTATAAAAGCTTATGAACACACATATAACTCAAGTACAGAAGCAAGGACATACATTTAAGAGCATGCATGTGGATTTTTGAAAGGTTTTCAAGAAGTTTTAGCCCTCACCTTAGCAAAACAACAAGAAGATGCACAAAACTTTGATGAAGCACAAATTTAGTCTTCTTCCTTATTTAGCCGAGACACCACCCGATTTCTCTCTATTTTTCCTAGCTTAGTGACCAAGTTCTTAGTAGGTGCAAGTGCTTAGAACAAGAAGAAAATAAATGGAAGCTAGCAAACTCACCAAGGCTGAAATGGTTGTTCAAAAAGCTTGCATGTGTGATTCTTGCAACTTAGCTAGCTTGGTCGAGTTCTCTACCTTTTTGCTTGCCTTGATACACCATGGAATGATGAAGATGAGCTATGGTAAGATGAAACTCAGCCAAGGCCGAGAGAGAGAGAGAGAAGAATGAGAGGGAGAGAGAGAAATGTGAGGAGAATGAGAGAAAATGACAAAGAATGAAGGCCTTGCAATTGATGAAGCATGTTCGGCCTTGGGCATACAAAAAAATCAGGTTTGTGTCTTCAAGAAGCTTGATTTTTGAATCACCTAGCATGGGCAAGGAGCCTTGTCGAGATTTAGAAGCTTTTGGGAGGTCTTTGAGCTAATTTTTTATGCATTTGTATCATAACTTGTCATAGCATTGTCTAGAATTAATTTTGAATTGAGCAAGCAAGCATAAAAGCCCATATGGTGGTCGGCCAAGGCATCTAAAAATATGATATTTTGTCACCGTTTGAGCATTATTTAATTATGTGTTGAAAGTGCAAAAAGAATAAGGAATACAGAATAAGGAATGTCTAGCTTTTTGTGAGATTTTGTCTTCTAGTGGGTTAAATTAGTAATTTAATATTAGTTGGTGGAATTTGTAGGATTAATTAATGATCTAGTGCTTCGTGTAAGATGCTTTCTTGCTTAGCGTGAGGGCACACTTTTCTAGGTCTAGGGCACGCACTACGAGGTAGGGCACGAACTACGAGACGAATGCACGTTTTCCAAGTAAATGCACGTAACCCTAAATATATGCATGTAATTCAATGCAAAGCACACAAAACGAAACAAAATTCTTAAACATAGGTCAAGGCATGCAAATCTAGGTTACATACGTTATTTGAGGTCGGGCCTCACAGCAGCCGAGCAAGCTACGTGCCCCCTTCGTAGAGCTCTCGGAGAGCTTTCCAACGGTATGCTGTATGCCGCGTAACTCCTTACGAATCAAAAGTTATGAGCACCGGAGCGACGGATACTTGGTCACAAGCCCCACGCCCTCTGTTTGCGGGCCCAACCTCTACGTGAAGTGAAGTTGTCTTGCCCAAGGTGTCGTGTGATTTGGTAATAGAAATGTGATGGATTACGTTGTCGTCCCTTTCGCGGTTCACGACGTAAGATCCGGGATGGAAAAATAGTGCAAAAAAAGAAAAGTGTCCCAAAAATGGTGAAAATGTTCGATTTTGGGATCCGAAAACAAGCGCAGCCGAGCAAGCTAGGTGCCCCTTTCATAGAGCTCTCGGAAATCTTTCCAATGGTATGATTTACGCCGCGTAACACCTTACGGATCAAAAGTTATGAGCACCGGAACGACGGATACCTGGTTACAAGCCCCACGCCCTCGGTTTGAGGGCCCAGCCTCTACTCGAAGTGAAGTTGTCTTACCCAACGAGCCGTGGGATTCGGTAATAAAAATGTGATGGATTAGGTTCTCGTCCTTCTCGCGGCTCGCGACGTACAATCCGGGACGGAAAAACAGCGCAAAAGAAGAAAAGTGTCCCAAACTGATGAAAATGTTCAATTTTGGGCTCTGAAAACAGGTGTAGCCTAGTAGGCTTGCTGCTCCCATCTTAGAGCTCTTGGAGAGCTTTCCAACGGTATGGTGTTCGCCGCGTAACTCCTTACGAATCAAAAGTTATGGGCACCGGAGCGACGGATACCTGGTCACAATCCCCACGCCCTCGGTTTGAGGGCCCAGCCTCTACGTGAAGTGAAGTTTTCTTTCCCAAGGTGCCGTGGGATTCGGTAATAAAAATATGTTGGATTAGCTTGTCGTCCTTTTTGCGGCTCACGACGTACGATCCGGGATGGAAAAACAGCGCAAAAGAAGAAAAGTGTACCAAAACTGATGAAAATGTTCGATTTTGGGCTCCAAAAAGAGATGCAGCCTAGCAGGATTGCTGCCCACGTCGTAGAGCTCTCAGAGAGCTTTCCAACGGTATGCTGTGCACCGCGTAACTCTTTACGGATCAAAAGTTATGGGCACCGGAGCGACGGTTACCTGGTTACCCCACGCCCTCGGTTTGAGGGCCCTGCCTCTACATGAAGTGAAGTTGTCTTGCCCAAGGTGTTGTGGGATACGGTAATATAAATGTGATGGATTAGGTTGTCGTCCTTTTCACGGCTCACGACGTACGATCCGAGATGGAAAAATAGCGCTAAAGAAGAAATGTGTCCCGAAACTAATGAAAACGTTTGATTTTGGGCTTTGAAAACAGGTGCAGCCGAGCAAGCTTGGTACCACCGTCGTAGAGCTTTCGGGGAGCTTTCCAATGGTATGGTGAGCGCCACGTAACTCCTAACGAATCAAAAGTAATGAGCACCGAAGATACGGGTACCTGGTCATAAGCCCCATACCCTCTGTTTACGGGCCCAGCCTCTAAGTGAAGTGAAGTTGTCTTGCCCAAGGTGTCGTGTGATTCGGTAATGGAAACGTGATGGATTAGGTTGTCATCCTTTTCGCGGCTCACGACGTACGATCCGGGATGAAAAAATTGCGCAAAAGAAGAAAAGTGTCCCAAAACAGTTGAAAACGCTCGATTTTGGGCTAAAAAATAAGAGCAGCTGAGCAAGCTTGGTACCCCAGTCGTAGAGCTCTCGGAGAGCTTTCCAACGGTCGTAACTCCTAACGGATCAATAGTTTTGAGCACCGGAGCGACGGATACCTGGTCACAAGCCCCATGCCCTATGTTTGCAGGCTCTGCCTCTAAGTGAAGTGAAGTTTTCTTGGCCAAGGTGCAGTGTGATTCGGTAACAGAAATGTGTTGGATTAGGTTGTCTTCCTTTTCGTGGCTCACGACGTACGATCCGGGATAAAAAAAATAGCGCAAAAGAAGAAAAGTGTACTGAAACTAATGAAAACGTTCGATTTTGGGCACCAAAAACAAGCGCAGCCGAGCAACCTCGGTGCCCCCATCGTAGAGCTCTCGGAGAGCTTTCCAACGGTATGTTTTGGGCCGCGTAACTCCATACGGATCAAAAGTTATGAGCACCGGTGCGAAGGATACCTGGTCACAAGCCCCACGCCCTTTGTTTGCGGTCCCAGCCTCTACATGAAGTAAAGTTGTCTTGGCCAAGGTGCTGTGTGATTCGGTAATAGAAATGTGTTGGATTAGGTTGTCATCCTTTTCGCGGCTCACGACGTACGATCCGGGACGGAAAAACAGCGTAAAAGTAGAAAAGTGTCCCAAAACTTATGAAAATGTTCGATTTTGGGCTCCAAAAATAGGCGCAGCTAAGCTGGCTAGGTGCCCCCATCGTAGAGCTCTCAGAGAGCTTTCCAACGGTATGCTGTGCGCCACGTAACTCCTTACGGAACAAAAGTTATGGGCACCGGAGCGACGGATACCTGGTCACAAGCCCCTAGTCCTTTATTTGCTGGCCCTGCCTTTACATGAAGTGAAGTTGTCTTGCCCAAGGTGTCGTGTGATTCGGTAATAGAAATGTGATAGATTAGGTTGTCGTCCATTTTGCGGCTCACGACGTACGATCCGGGACGGAAAAACAGCGCAAAAGAAGAAAAGTGTCCTGAAAATGGTGAAAACGTTCGATTTTGGGCTCCGAAAATAGACGCAGCTGAGCAAGCTAGGTGCCCCTTTCGTAGAGCACTTGGAGAGCTTTCCAACGGTATGCTGTAAGCCGCGTAACTCCTTATGGATCAAAAGTTATGAGCACCGGAGCGACGGATACCTGGTCACAAGCCCCACGCCCTCGGTTTGAAGGCCCAGCCTCTACTCGAAGTGAAGTTGTCTTGCCCAAGGTGCCAAGTGTTTCGGTAATATAGAAATGTGATGGATTAGGTTGTCATCATTTTCGCGGTTCAGGAAGTACGACCCAGGATGAAAGAACTGCGCAAAAGAAGAAAAGTCTCCCAAAATTGATGAAAATGTTCGATTTTGGTCTCCAAAAATAGAAGCAGCTGAGCAAACTTGGTACCCCCGTCGTAGAGCTCTCGGAGAGCTTTCCAACTGTATGTTGTGCGCCGTGTCACTCCTTACGGATCAAAAGTTATGAGCACCGGAGCGACAGATACCTGGTCACAAGCCCCAAGCCCTCTGTTTGCTGGCCCAGCCTCTACGTGAAGTCTAGTTGTCTTGGCCAAGGTACCGTGTGATTCGGTGATAGAAATGTGTTGGATTAGGTTGTCGTCCTTTTCGCGGCTCACGACGTACGATCCGGGATGAAAAAATAGCGTAAAAGAAGAAAAGTGTCCCAAAACTTATGAAAATGTTCGATTTTGGGCTCCGAAAACAAGTGCAGCCGAGCAGGCTACGTGCCCCATCGTAAATCTCTCAGAGAGCTTTCCAACGATATGTTGTGTGCCGCGTAACTCCATACAGAGCAAAAGTTATTGGCACCGGAGCGACAGATACCTGGTCACAAGCCCCATGCCCTCTATTTGCGGGCCCTGCCTTTACGTGAAGTGAAGTTGTCTTGCCCAAGGTGTCGTGTGATTCGGTAATAGAAATATGTTGGATTAGGTTGTCATCCTTTTCGCGGCTCACGACGTACGATCCGGGATGAAAAAATTGCGCAAAAGAAGAAAAGTATCCCAAAACTGTTGAAAACGTTCGATTTTGGGCTAAAAAATAGGAGCATCTGAGCAAGGTTGGTACCCCCATTGTAGAGCTCTCGGGGAGCTTTTCAACGGTCGTAATTCCTAATGGATCAATAGTTTTGAGCACCGGAGCGACGGATACCTGGTCATAAGCCCCACGTCCTCTGTTTGCGGGCTCTGCCTCTACGTGAAGTGAAGTTGTCTTGGCCAAGGTGCAGTGTGATTCGGTAATAGAAATGTGTTGGATTAGGTTGTCGTCCTTTTCGCGGCACATGACGTACGATCAGGGAAGAAAAAACAGCGCCAAAAAAGAAAAGTATACCGAAACTAATGAAAACGTTTGATTTTGGTCTCCGAAAACAGGTGCAGCTTAGCAACCTTGGTGCCTCCATCGTAGAGATCTCGGAGAGCTTTCCAACGGTATGTTGTGCGCCGAGTAACTCCTTACGGATCAAAAGTTATGAGCACCGGAGCGACGGATACCTGGTCACAAGTCCCACTCCCCCTATTTGCGGTCCCAGCCTCTACGTGAAGTGAACTTGTCTTGGCCAAGGTGCCGTCTGATTCGGTAATAGAAATGTGTTGGATTAGGTTGTCATCCTTTTCGCGGCTCATGACGTACGATCCGGGACAGAAAAACAGCGTAAAAGTAGAAAAGTGTCCCAAAACTTATGAAAATGTTCGATTTTGGGCTCCAAAAATAGGCGCAGCTGAGCAGGCTAGGTGCCCCCATCGTAGAGCTCTCAGAGAGCTTTCCAACGGTATGCTGTGCGCCACGTAACTCCTTACGGAACAAAAGTTATGGGCACCGGAGCGACGAATACCTGGTCACAAGCCCCCCGCCCTCTATTTGCCGGCCCTTCCTTTACGTGAAGTGAAGTTGTGTTGCCCAAGGCGTCGTGTGATTCGGTAATAGAAATATGATGGATTAGGTTGTCGTCCCTTTCGTGGCTCACGACGTACGATCCGGGACGAAAAAACAGCGCAAAAGAAGAAAAGTGTCCCGAAAATGGTGAAAATCTTCGATTATAGCTCCGAAAATAGGTGCAGCCGAGCTAGCTAGGTGCCTATTTCGTAGAGCTCTAGGAGAGCTTTCCAACGGTATGCTGTACGCCGCGTAACTCCTTACGGATCAAAAGTTATGAGCACTGGAGCGACGAATACCTGGTCACATGCCCCACGCCCTCGGTTTGCGGGCCCTGCCTTTACGTGAAGTGAAGTGGTCTTGCCCAAGGTGCCGTGTGATTTGGTAATAGAAATGTGATCGATTAAGTTGTCATTCCTGTCGCGGCTCACGATGTACGATCCGGGACGGAAAAACAGCGTAAATGAAAAAAAGTGTCCTGAAAATGGTGAAAACATTCGATTTTGGGCTATGAAAATAGGTGCAGCCGAGCAAGCTATGTGCCCCCTTCGTAGAGCTCTCGGAGAACTTTCCAATGGTATGTTGTACACTGCGTAACTTCTTACGGATCAAAAGTTATGAGCACCGGAACGACGGATACTTGGTCACAAGTCCCACGCCTTCTGTTTGCCGGCCCAGCCTCTACATGAAGTGATGTTTCCATGCCCTAGGTGCCTTGTGTTTCGGTAATAGAAATATGATGGATTAGGTTGTCGTCCATTTTGCGTGTCACGACGTACCATCCGTGAGGGAGAAACAGCGCAAAATAAGAAAAGTGTCCCAAAAAATGGCGAAAATGTTCAATTTTGGGCTCCGAAAACAGGAACAGCCAAGCAAGCTAGGTGCTCCTTTCGTAGAGCTCTCGGAGAGCTTTCCAACGGTATGCTGTACGCCGCGTAACTCCTTACGGATCAAAAGTTATGAGCACCGGAGCGAAGGATACCTGGTCACAAGCCCCACGTCCTCGGTTTGAAGGCCCAGGCTCTACTCGAAGTGAAGTTGTCTTACCCAACGAGCCGTGGGATTCGGTAACAAAAATGTGATAGATTAGGTGCTCGTCCTTCTTGCGGCTCGCAACATACAATACGGGACGACAAAACAGCGCAATAGTAGAAAAGTGTCCCAAACTGATGAAAATGTTTGATTTTGGGCTCTGAAAATAGGCGTAGCCTAGTAGGCTTGTTGCTCCCGTCTTAGAACTCTTGGAGAGCTTTCAAATGGTACGGTGTGCGCCGCGTAACTCCTTACAAATCAAAAGTTATGGACACCGAAGGGAAGTTGTCTTACCCAACGAGCAGTGGGATTCGGTAATAAAAATGTGATGGATTAGGTTGTCGCCCTTCTTGCGTCTCACGACGTGCGATCCGAGATGAAAAAACTGCGCAAAAGAAGAAAAATATCCCAAAACTGTTGTGAACGTTCAATTTTGGGCTCAAAAATAGGAGCAGCTGAGCAAGCTTGGTACCCCCATCGTAGAGCTCTCGGAGTGGTTTCCAACGGTCGTAACTCCTAACGGATCAATAGTTATGAGCACCGGAGCGACGGATGCCTGGTTATAAGCCCCACGCACTTTGTTTGCGGGCTCTGCCTCTATGTGAAGTGAAGTCGTCTTGGCCAAGTTGCCATATGATTCGGTAATAGAAATGTGTTGGATTAGGTTGTCGTCCTCTTCGCGGCTCACGACATACGAACAGGGATGAAAAAATAGCGCCAAAGAAGAAAAGTTTATCGAAACTAATGAAAATGTTTGATTTTAGGCTTCGAAAACAGGCGCAGCCAAACAACCTTGGTGCCCACGTCGTAGAGCTCTTGGAGAGCTTTCCAACGGTATGTTGTGCGCCGCGTAACTCCTTACGGATCAAAAGTTATGAGCACCCGAGAGACGGATACTGGGTCACAAGCCCCACGCCCTCTGTTTGCGGGCCCAGCCTCTACGTGAAGTAAACTTGTCTTGCCCAAGGTGCCGTGTGATTCGGTAATAGAAATGTGATTGATTAGGTTGTCATCCTTTTCGCAACTCACGACGTACGATCCAAGACGAAAAAATGCGCAAAAGAAGAAAAGTGTCCCAAAACTGTTGAAAACGTTCGATTTTGGGCTCAAATATAGGAGCAGCTGAGCAAGCTTGGTACCCCCGTCGTAGAGCTCTCGGAGAGCTTTGCAACGGTCGTAACTCCTAAAGGATCAATAATTATGAGCACCGGAGCGACGGATACCTGGTCACAAGCCCCACGCACTTTGTTTGCGGGCTCTGCCTCTAGGTGAAGTGAAGTCGTCTTGGCCAAGGTGCTGTGTGATTCGGTAATAGAAATATGTTGGATTAGGTTGTCGTCCTTTTCGCGGCTCACGACGTATGATCAGGGATGAAAAAATAGCGCCAAAGAAGAAAAGTTTACCGAAACTAATGAAAATGTTTGATTTTGGGCTTCAGAAACAGGCGCAGCCAAGCAACATTGGTGCCCCCGTCGTAGAGCTCTCGGAGACCATTCCAATGGTATGTTGTGCGCCGTGTAACTCCTTACGGATCAAAGGTTATGAGCACCGGAGGGACGGATACCTGGTCACAAACCCCACGCCCTCTCTTTATAGGCCCAGCCTCTACGTGAAGTGAAGTTGTCTAGGCCAAGGGGCCGTATGATTCGGTAATAGAAATGTGTTGGATTAGGGTGTCATCCTTTTCGCGGCTGATGACGTACGATCCGGGGCAGAAAAACAGCGTAAGAAGAGAAAAGTGTCGCAAAACTTATGAAAATATTCAATTTTGGGCTCTAAAAATAGGCGCAGCTGAGCAGGTTAGGTGCCCCCATCGTAGAGCTCTCAGTGAGCTTTCCAACAGTATGCTGTGCGCCGCGCAACTCCCTACGGATCAAAAGTTATGGGTACCTGAGCGACGGATACCTGGTCACAAGCCTCACGCCCTCTGTTTGCGGGCCCTGCCTATACGTGAAGTGAAGTTGTCTTGCCCAAGGTGTCGTGTGATTCAGTAATAGAAATGTAATGGATTAGGTTGTCGTCCCTTTCGCGGCTCACGACGTACGATCCGGAATGAAAAAATAGCGCAAAAGAATAAAATTGTCCCGAAATTGGTGAAAATGTTCGATTTTGGGCTCTGAAAATAGGTGCAGCCGAGCAAGCTAGGTGCCCCTTTCGTAGAGCTCTCGGAGAGCTTTCCAACGGTATGTTGTACGTTGCGTAACTCCTTACGGATCAAAAGTTATGAGCACCGGAGCGACGGATACCTGGTCACAAGCCCCACGCCCTCGGTTTGAGGGCCCAGCCTCTACTCGAAGTGAAGTTGTCTTGCCCAAGGTGCCATGTGATTCGGTAATAGAAATGTGATGGATTAGGTCGTCATCCTTTTTGCGGCTCACGAAGTACGATCCGGGACGAAAAAACTGCGCAAAAGAAGAAAAGTGTCCCAAAATTGATGAAAACGTTCGATTTTGGGCTAAAAAAACAAGAGCAGCTGAGCAAGCTTGGTACCCCCGTCGTTGAGCTCTCGGAGAGTTGTCTAACGGTATGTTGTGCGCCGCGTAACTCCTTACGGATCAAAAGTTATAAGCACCGGAGCCACGGTCACCTGGTCACATGCCCCACGCCCTCAGTTTGCAGGCCCAGCCTCCACGTGAAGCGAAGTTGTCTTGCCCAAGGTGTTGTGGGATTTGATAATAGAAATGTGATGGATTAGGTTGTCGTCCTTTTCGCGGCTTACAACGAACGAACCGGGATGAAAAAACAGCATAAAAAAAGAAAAGCGTCCCGAAATTTATGAAAATGTTCGATTTTGGGCTCTGAAAACAAGCGCAGCCGAGCAGGCTTGATGCCCCCATCGTAGAGCTCTCAGAGATCTTTCCAATGGTATGCTGTGCGCCGCGTAACTCCTTACGGAGCAAAAGTTATGTACACCGGAGCGATGGATACCTGGTCACAAGCCCCACGCCCTCTGTTTGCGGGCCCTGCCTTTACGTGAAGTGAAGTTGTCTTGCCCAAGGTGTCGTGTGATTCGGTAATATAAATGTGATGGATTAGGTTGTCGTCCCTTTCGCGGCTCACGACGTACGATCCGGGACAGAAAAACAACGCAAAAGAAAAAAAGTATCCCGAAAATGGTGAAAACGTTCGATTTTGGTCTCTGAAAACAGGTGCAGCCGAGCAAGCTAAATGCACCCTTCGTAGAGCTCTCGGAGAGCTTTCCAACGATATGCTGTACGCCGCGTAACTCCTTACGGATCAAAAGTTATGAGCACCAGAGCGACGGATACCTGGTCACAAGCCCCACGCCCTCTGTTTGCTAGCCAAGCCTCTATGTGAAGTGAAGTAGTCTTGCCCAATGTGCCGTGTGAATCGGTAATAGAAATGTGATTGATTAGGTTGTCGTCCCTTTCGCGGCTCACGACGTACGATCCAGGATGGAAAAACAGCGCAAAAGAAGAAAAGTGTCTCGAAAATGGTGAAAATGTTCAATTTTTGGCTCTGAAAATAGGCGCAGCCGAGCAAGCTAGGTGCCCGTTTCGAAAAGCTCTCGAAGAGCTTTCCAACGGTATGCTGTACGCCGCGTAACTCCTTACGTATCAAAAGTTATGAGAACCGGAGCGACGGATACCTGGTCACAAGCCCCACGCCCTCGGTTTGAGGGCCCAGCCTCTAATCTAGTGAAGTTGTCTTACCCAACGAGCTGTGGGATTCGGTAATAAAAATGTGATGGATTAGGTTGTCGTCCTTCTCGCGGCTCGCGACGTACAATCCGAGACGGAAAAACAGCACAAAATAAAAAAAGTGTCCCAAATTGATGAAAACGTTCAATTTTGGGCTCTGAAAATAGGCGCAGCCTAGTATGCTTGCTGCTTGCGTCTTAGAGCTCTTGGAGAGCTTTCCAACAGTATGGTGTGCGCCGCGTAACTCCTTACGAATCAAAAGTTATGGGCACCGGAGCGACGGATTCCTGGCCACAATCCCCACGCCCTCGGTTTGAGTGCCCAGCCTCTACGTGAAGTGAAGTTGTCTTGCCCAAGGTGCCATGGGATTCGGTAATAAAAATATGTTCGATTAGCTTGTCATCCTTTTCGCGGCTCACGGCGTACAATCCGGGATAGAAAAACAGCGCAAAAGAAGAAAAGTGTCCCAAAACTGATGAAGACGTTCAATTTTGGACTACAAAAATAGGCTCAGCCTAGTAGGCTTGCTGCCCACGTCGTAGAGCTCTTTGAGAGCTTTCCAACGGTATGTTGGGCGCTGCGTAACTTTTCACAGATCAAAACTTATGGGCACCGGAGCGACGGATACTTGGTCACACGCCCCACGCCCTGTGTTTGCCGGCCCAGCCTTTATGTGAAGTGAAGTTGTCTTGCCCAAGGTTCCGTGGGATTCGGTAATAGAAATATGATGGATTAGGTTGTCGTCCTTTTCGCGGCTAACGACGTACGATCAGGGACGGAAAAATGGCGCAAAAGAAGAAAAGTGTCCCGAAACTAATGAAAACGTTCGATTTTGGGCTTTGAAAACAGGCGCAGCCGAGCAATCTTGTGCCACCGTCGTAGAGCTCTCGGGGAGCTTTCCAACGGTATGGTGTGCGCCACGTAACTCCTAATGAATCAAAAGTTATGAGCACCGGAGAGACGGATACCTGGTCACAAGCCCCACGCCCTCTGTTTGCGGGCCCAGCCTTTACGTGAAGTGAAGTTGTCTTGCCCAAGATGCCATGTGATTCAGTAATAGAAATGTGATGGAATAGGTTGTCATCATTTTTGCGCCTCACGACGTACAATCCGGGACGAAAAGACTGCGCAAAAGAAGAAAAGTGTCCCAAAATTGATGAAAATGTTCGATTTTGGGCTCCAAAAATAGGAGCAGCTGAGCAAGCTTGGTACCCCCGTCGTAAAGCTCTCGGAGAGCTTTCCAACAGTATGTTGTGCGCAGCGTAACTCCTAACGGATCAATAGTTATGAGCACCGGAGCGACGGATACCTGGTCACAACCCCCAAGCCCTCTGTTTGCGGGCTCTGCCTCTACGTGAAGTGATGTTGTCTTGCCTAAGGTGCAATGTGATTCGGTACTAGAAATGTGATGGATTAGGTTGTCGTCCTTTTCGCGGCTCACGATGTACGATCTGGGACGAAAAAACTGCGTAAAAGAGGAAAAGTGTCCCAAAACTTATGAAAATGTTTGATTTTGGGCTCCGAAAACAAGCGCAGCCGAGCAAGCTAGGTGCCCTAATCTTAGATCTCTTAGAGAGCTTTCCAACGGTATGCTGTGCACCGCGTAACTCCTTACGGAGCAAAAGGTATGGGCACCGGAGCGACGAATACTTGGTCAAAAGCCCCACGCCCTCTGTTTGCTGGCCCAGCCTCTACGTGAAGTGAAGTTGTCTTGCCCAAGGTGCCGTGTGATTTGGTAATAGAAATGTGATGGATTAGGTTGTCGTCCCTTTCGCGGCTCACGGCGTACGATCCGGGACGGAAAAACAGCGCAAAAGAAAAAAGTGTCCCAAAAATGGTGAAAATGTTAGATTTTGGGCTCTGAAAATAGGCGCAGCTGAGCAAGCTACGTGCTACCTTCGTAGAGCTCTCAGAGAGCTTTCCAACGGTATGCTGTACGCCACGTAACTCCTTACGGATCAAAAGTTATGAGCACCGGAGCGACGGATACTTGGTCATAAACCCCACGCCCTCTGTTTGCCGGCCCAGCCTCTACGTGAAGTGAAGTTGTCTTGCCCAAGGTGCCGTGTGATTTGGTAATAGAAATGTGATGGATTAGGTTGTCGTCCCTTTCGCGGCTCACTACGTACGATCCGGGACAGAAAAATAGCGCAAAAGAAGAAAAGTGTCCCGAAAATGGTGAAAATGTTGAATTTTGGGTTTCGAAAACAGGTGCAGCCGAGCAAGCTAGGTGCCCGCTTCGAAGAGCTCTCGGAGAGCTTTCGAATGGTATGCTGTACGCTGCGTAACTCCTTACGGATCAAAAGTTATTAGCACCAGAACGACGGATACCTGGCCACAAGCCCTACGACCTCGGTTTGAGGGCCTAGCCTCTACCCGAAGTGAAGTTGTCTTACCCAACGAGCCATGGTATTCGGTAATAAAAATGTGATGGATTAGGTTGTCGTCCTTCTCACGGCTCGCAACATACAATCCGAGACGGAAAAATAGCGCAAAAGAAGAAAAGTGTCCCAAACTGATGAAACGTTCGATTTTGGGCTCTGAAAATAGGCGCAGCCTAGTATGCTTGCTGCTCCCGTCTTAGAGCTCTTAGAGAGCTTTCCAATGGTATGGTGTGCGCCGTGTAACTCCTTACGAATCAAAAGTTATTGGCACCGGAGCGACGGATTCCGGGTCATAATCCCCACGCCCTCGGTTTGAGGTCCCAGCCTCTACGTGAAATGAAGTTTTCTTGCCCAAGGTGCCGTGGGATTCGGTAATAAAAATATCTTGGATTAGCTTGTCGTCCTTTACGCAGCTCACGACGTCCGATCCGGGATGGAAAAACAGCGCAAAAGAAGAAAAATGTCCCAAAACTGATCAAAACGTTCAATTTTGGGCTACAAAAATAGGCGCAGCCTAGAAGGCTTGCTGCCCACATCGTAGAGCTCTCGGAAAGCTTTCCAACGGTATGCTGTGCGCCGCGTAACTTTTTACGGATCAAAAATTATAGGCACCGGAGCGACGGATACCTGGTCACAAGCCCTACGCCCTCGGTATGCGGGCCCAACCTCTACGTGAAGTGAATTTGTCTTACCCAAGGTGCCGTGGAATTCGGTAATAGAAATGTGATGGATTAGGTTATCGTCGTTTCGCGGCTCACGACGTACGATCCAGGACGGAAAAATAGCGAAAAAGAAGAAAAGTGTCCCGAAACTGATGAAAACGTTCAATTTTGGGCTCCGAAAATAGGCACAGTCGAGCAAGCTTGGTACCACCATCGTAGAGCTCTCGGGGAGCTTTCCAACTGTATGGTGTACGCCGCGTAACTCCTAACGAATCAAAAATTATGATCACCGGAGAGACGGATACCTGGTCACAAGCACCACGCCCTCTGTTTGCGGGCCCAGCCTCTACGTGAAATGAAGTTGTCTTGCCCAAGGTGCCATGTGATTCGGTAATAGAAATGTGATAGATTAGGTTGTCATCCTTTTCGCGGCTCACGACGTACGATCCGGGACGAAAAAATTACGCAAAAGAAGAAAAAAGTGTCCCAAAACTGATGAAAACGTTCGATTTTGGGCTCCAAAAATAGGATCAATAGCAAGCTTGGTATCCCCATCGTAAAGCTCTCGGAGAGCTTTCCAACGGTATACTGGGCACCGCGTAACTCCTAACGGATCAATAGTTATGAGTATCGGAGCGACGAATACCTGGTCACAAGCCCCACGCCCTCTGTTTGCAGGCTCTACCTCTACGTGAAGTGAAGTCATCTTGGCCAAGGTGCCATGTGATTCGGTAATAGAAATGTGTTGGATTAGGTTGTCGTGCTTTTCGCAACTCACGATGTACGATCCGGGATGAAAAAACAGCGCAAAAGAAGAAAAGTGTCCCGAAACTAATGAAAACGTTCGATTTTTGGCTCTGAAAACAAGCGCAGCCGAGCAACCTTGATGCCCCCGTCGTAGAGCTCTCAGAGAGCTTTTCAATGGTATGCTGTGCTCCGTGTAACTCCTTACAGATCAAAAGTTATGGGCACCGGAGCGACGAATACCTGGTCACAAGCCTCACGCTCTCTGTTTGCAGGCCCAACCTCTACGTGAAGTGAAGTTGTCTTGGCCAAGGTTCCGCGGGATTCGGTAATAGAAATGTGATGGATTTGGTCGTCGTCCTTTTTGCGGCTCACGACGTACGATCAGAGAGGGAAAAACAGCGTAAAAGAAGAAAAGTGTCCCGAAACTTATTAAAATGTTCGATTTTGGGCTCCGATAATAGGCGCAGCTGAGCAGGCTAGGTGCCCCCATCGTAGAACTCTTAAAGAGCTTTCCAACGGTATGCTGTGCGCTGCGTAACTCTTCACGAATCAAAAGTTATGGGCACCGGAGCGACGGATGCCTGGTCACAAGCCCCACGCCCTCTGTTTGTGGGCCCTACCTCTACGTGAAGTAAAGTTGTCTTGCCCAAGGTGCCTTGTGATTCGGTAATAGAAATGTGATGGATTAGGTTGTCGACCCTTTCACGGCTCACGACGTACGATCCGAGACCGAAAAACAGCGCAAAAGAGGAAAAGTGTCCCGAAAATGGTGAAAACGTTCGATTTTGGGCTCCAAAAATAGGCGCAGCCAAGCAAGCTTGGTGCCCTCGTCATAGATCTCTCGGAGAGGTTTCCAACGGTATGTTGTACGCCACGTAACTCCTTACAGATCAAAAGTTATGAGTATCGGAGCGACGGATACTTGGTCACAAGCCGTACGCCTTCTGTTTGCGGGTCCAGCCTCTACGTGAAGTGAAGTTGTCTTGCCCAAAATGCCGTGTGATTCGGTAATAGATATGTGATTGATTATGTTGTCGTCCTTTTCGCGACTTACGATGAGAGGCCTGACCCCGAATAACGTGTGTTACCTTGATTTGTGTGCCATAAGCCAAGAATGATATGACTGACCTTGGATTACTTGCCCTGTCTTGGTTTTTGTGCATTCCTCGTCATTCGTGCCTCGACCTAGAATTATGTGCCCTAATTCTCGACTTACGTGCCCTGACTTCGATTTAAGTGCGATACCTCGATTTGTGTGCACTGACCTTGAATTGCGTGCCCTAACTTAGGTTTAAGAGTCGTACCTCGATTTGCGTGCATTGCATTGAATTAAGTGCCTTGCATTGGTTTACGTGCATTCACCTAGGATTACGTGCATTAGTCTTGAAGTACGTGCCTTAGCCTTGAAGTTCGTGTCTTACCTCGTAGTTCATGTCTACCTCGTGATTCGTGCCCCATATTGATTTCTGTGCGTGTCTCGTAGTACGTGTCATAGACATAGGAAATTGTGCCCACACGCTAATCAATAAAGAATCCTACACAAAGCACTAGACTATAAAATAATCCTACAAACACCACTAACTATTATTATAATCCTAATTCAAATCTCTACAAAATCCACTAACAATAAACAATTCAATCTACACAAACACCTAAACATTCTTTATTCTTTATTCTTACCCAAAACCAATGCACCTCAAATTCCACACTTATTATAATCTAAAATGTATTAACTTGAATCTGAAATTTCAGATTTTTCATTGCATTTCTCGGCCATATCAAAGTCTTGAGCAAGTTTTGAACAAAAAATATTCTACCCTAGACAATCTATGATAATTTAATGACACAATGCATAAAAAATAGCCCCAAAACCCTACCCAATGAACACCATTTTCGACCAAGTGCTCCTTGCCCATGCTAGGAATTTCAAAATGCCTCTTGAAGACATAAAAATTAGAATTGCTAAGCTCAAGGCTGAACTCATGCATCAACTTTTGCAAAAAGCCTCATTTTTCTTTCATTTCTCTCGTTCTCCTCACATTTCTCTCTCTCCCTCTCATTCTTCTCTCTCCATCTCGGTTTTGGGCTGAGTTTCTTCATCCCTTAGCTCATCTTCATCATCCTATGGTGCATCAAGACAAACAACAAGCAAAGAAACTCACCCAAGCAAGCTAGAATGCAAGAAACACACATGCAAGCATTTTGAGTCACCATTTTCGGCCTTGGTGAGTTTCCTAGCTTCCATTTATTTTCTTCTTGTTCTAACCACATGCATGTACTAAGAACTTGGCCACTAAGCTAGGAAAAATAGAAAGAAATCGGGTGGAGTCTTGGCTAAGCAAGGAAGAAGAAGAAATTTGTGCTTCAACAAGTTTTTGTGCATCTTCTTGGTTGATTGCTAAGGTGAGGGTTAAAACCTTTTGAAAATCCTTCAAAAATCCACATGCATGTTCATTAAAGTATGTATTTGCTTCTGTACTTGAGTTATATGTTCGTTCATAAGCTTTTGCAACCATGCATGGCAAGATCTTGGCTTGAAAGTGATGATAGGTGAAGTCGGATTGTTGACAACTCTCTGACCAGTTTGTTCCGAGGTAAGTTTAGCTAGGAAAATGATGTTGAAAATACATAAAAATTGGTCGGTGACTAGTTTGGACAGTTTTGAACACGTTTCACAGAAATAGGCCAAAGCTAATTTTGACTCTAAGGTCCTCAAAATGGAAGTTCTTTAAAATGTGTCCAAATCTGGAAATCTGGAGAAATGAAGCAGGTTTTGGCAGATGCACTGACCTTTTAGAACGAACCATATTTTACTTATTTATTGATGTCCAAAATGCATGAAAATTAGTGTACTACAAGATTTTTCAGTTCTGGACATTTTTGTCAGAAATGGACCAAGGCTTAATCTGACCCTAAGGACCTCAAAAACGTCAATTACTGAAAAGTGTGTAAATCTGGACAGTTTTGTGCTATCCCACTGTTTCGGCTATATCTAATGATCCCGAACTCCAATTGATGCAAGGTTTGTTTCTGATTTTAGTTAACTTCTTAAGATTTAATTTGACATATTATTCACTGGATTTGGATATTGTTTGATTATCCTATTGATTGTGAGAAAACAGCCTATTGCAGTAAAGGTTTCACTTAGTTATATGCTTGGAAAATTGTTGTAACCTCTCTTGTGGTACTAATTGCTTGGAATTGTGGTGTTGGGATGTTGTGTGGACTGTTTTGAGTACTTGAGGATGTTTGAATTGAATGATGCATGACTTGAGAATGATCTTGAGTTGACTTAGGGTTTAATCACACGGTTAAGCATGAAACGGAAACCCTAATGACTAGGTAGTCTTGCTAAGTGTTGATCATTTGGATATTGTGTGGAAATTATATGCTTAGTGGGCTGCCCGTAAATGTCTTATAACTTCAAATGTGATTTTGACCATTGCATGTTGACAAATAAGCTTTTCTTGCACCCGAACCCATGTTGAATAATCTTATCACTTGATCACGTGGGCTTCGTAATGAGTTATATGGCCTGTTTTACATGTGTTACATGGCTGCCCGTTTAATTTTCATATAACTCTATATGCCTTTCAAGTGAAATTTCCTGTCTTATCGTGCCCTGCTTGTTTACCTGTCAATGTGCAATCTTATGACTGTCCGAAGGCAACCTACTTTGTTGTCCTCCTACTGTGATATGTTACCTGTCATGAATGTGCATTACATACAAGGTTGCAACCTTTCCTGTCGGCATGGTAGTGATCACACACACCGGGCGGTATCGGGCTTGCCGGTGCACCCGCGACTACCATGGTCCCATTCCCTCTCTCGCTTGGGGGCTAGACTTCCTCGGAGAGTTGGGTCGTAGGATTTCGGGGTACATCCGGAGTACACCCACTTTCCGTGTTTGGGGGATGATTTGAAGTCGGCCACAACAACTGATCTTGGAACTGATCTGAGAGCAAAAGCTCACTGTATCCTTTTTACTATGTGTATAAGTACTCTCGCTTGGTTCCTAGAGAACCTCGGGGAGGAAAGACCGGTATTTCTGTTCCTGTACTTATATTATTGTTATATTCATGCTTGCAAAAGGATTTTCATAAGTTAAACTGGAAAATGAGTTTCAAAACCTATTTCTTGTTCCCCTCGCTGAGTTCATAGGACTCACCCTCTTTTATCATCTCAGGTGAAGAAGATCCAGAACAGGTACCCGATGACGGTGTGCCTAATGATGAATCCCTGGAGTGATTGCCTGTCTAGTTTGCTTTGCGTGATTGTGGCTACTTGTGAACTATGTGCTACTTGAAGACTATTTCTTTCATGTTGCTTGTTATCTCTATTGTAAAAGACCCCCATTGTAATTTGGGGTCTAATTTTGGTTTGTACTGATATTAAGTAGACTGACGCTAGACACTACTATGATCGTTTCTGCTATTATTACCGCTAGTATTTTTCATAGGTCATAACGTATTAGTTAAGGACTAAGTAAATGAACTCATCCAATCTTAAACAGGTACTCACTATTAAGCTAAGATCAACATGAACTTTTGTAACGAGGATAAACAAACAAACGAGACATAGTATCATGCTAGGTTGTAAATCAAACGAGACATCAAGACAACCAATAGGCGTTTCAATTGATGATAAATAGCAATCTTAGTTGGAAATGAATTGAGATAGTAAATTTTGAGGCGTTTAGAGAATTAGGCCAAACCAAAGAGCCCAGTTACAGCTGTTATGCTGCCGATTTTTTGGAAAATCTTGGAGTTTAGACTAAAACGATAAGTGTTCAATCTTCGTAAACGGTTAAGTATGTGACATGTCTTGAACGTTTAGATCACACCCTAGTCTAACCTTATAGGCCGGGTTGGGGCGTGACATACGACGTACGATTCGGGATGAAAAAACAGTGCAAAAGAAGTAAAGTATCCCAAAACTTATGAAAATGTTCAATTTTGGGTTCCAAAAATAGGCCCAACCGAGCATGCAAGGTGCCCCCATCATAGAGCTCTAAGAGTGCTTTCCAACGGTATGCTATGCGCCGTGTAACTACTTACAGATCAAAAGTTATAGGCACCGGAGCGACGAATACCTGGTCACAAGCCCCACGCCCTCGGTTTGAGGGCCCAGCCTCTACTCGAAGTGAAGTTGTCTTACCCAAGGAGCCATGGGATTCGGTAATAAAAATGTGATGGATTAGGTTGTCGTATTTTTTGCGGCCCACGACGTACAATCCGAGACGGAAAAACGGCGCAAAAGAAGAAAAGTGTCCCAAAATGATGAAAACGTTCGATTTTGGGCTCTGAAAATAGACAAATCCTAGTAGGCTTGCTGCTCCCGTCGTAGAGCTCTTGGATAGCTTTCCAACGGTATGCTGTACTCCACGTAACTCCTTACGAATCAAAAGTTATGTGCACCGGAGCGACGGAGACTTGGTCACAAGCCCCTCGCCTTTAGTTTGAGGGCCCAGCCTCTACGTGAAGTGAAGTTGTCTTGCCCATGGTGCCGTGGATTCGGTAATAAAAATATGATGGATTAGGTTGTCATCATTTTCACTGCTCATGACGTACAATCTGGGACGGAAAAACAGCGCAAAAGAAGAAAAGTGTTTCAAAATTGATGAAAACGTTCGATTTTTGGTTTCAAAAATAGGCGCAGCCGAGGACGCTTGCTGCCCTTGTCGTAGAGCTCTCGGAGAGCTTTCCTACAGTATGCTATGGGCCTCGTAACTCCTTACGAATCAAAAGTTATGGGCACCGGAGCGACGGTTACCTGGTTACCCCACGCCCTCGGTTTGAGGGCCCTGCCTCTACATGAAGTGAAGTTGTCTTGTCCAAGGTGCCGTGTGATTCAGTAATAGAAATGTGATGGATTAGGTAGTCGTCCTTTTTGCGGCTCACGACGTACGATCCGGGACCCAAAAACAGTGCAAAATAAGAAAAGTATCCTGAAACTAATGAAAACGTTCAAGTTTGGGCTCCGAAAACAGGCGCAACCGAGCAAGCTGGGTGCCCCCATCGTAGAGCTCTCGGAGAGCTTTCCAACGGTATGCTGTGCGCCGCGTAACTCCTTACGGATCAAAAGTCATGAGCACCGGAACAACGGATACCTGGTTACAAGCCCCACGCCCTCTGTTTGCGGGCTCTGCCTCTACGTGAAGTGAAGTTGTCTTGCCCAATGTGTCGTGTGATTCAGTAATAGAAATGTGTTGGATTAGGTTGTCGCCCTTTTCGCGGCTCACGACGTACGATCCGGGACGGAAAAACAGCGCAAAAGAAGAAAAGTGTCCTGAAACTAATGAAAACGTTCGATGTTGGGCTCCGAAAACAGGCACAGCCGAGCAAGCTTGGTGCCCTCGTCGTAGAGCTCTCGGAGAGCTTTCCAACGTTATGCTGCGCGCCGCGTAACTTGTGAGGCCCGACCTCGATTTGCGTTCGATACCTCGTTTCGTGTGCCCTAACCTAGATTTGTGTGCCTTGACCTAGGTTTAAGAATCATGTTTCGTTTTGTGTGCCTTGCATTGAATTACGTGCATACATTTAGGGTTGCGTGCATTTACTTGGGAAACGTGCATTCGTCTCGTAATTCATGCCTTACCTCATAGTGCGTGCCCTAAACCTAGGAAAGTGTACCCGCACGCTAATAAAAAAAGCATCTTACACGAAGCACTAGATCATTAATTAATCCTACAAATTCCACTAACGAATATTAAATTGCTAATTCAACTCACTAGAAGACGAAATTGCACCAAAAGCTAGACATTCTTATTCTTTATTCCTTATTCTTTTGCACTTCCCAAACACAATTAAATAATGCTCAAACAAGACAAAAAATTCAGATTTGAACACAAGCTTGCCCGACCACATGGAGCTTTTGTGCATGCATTTCAATTTCAAAATCTACACCTAGACATTCTATGACAATTTTATGACACAAGCATAAAAAAAATTGGCTCAAAACTCTACCCAAAGCTCCATATTCTCGACACACACTCAATTGCCCATGCTAAGGATTCAAATTATGCTCCTTGAAGGCACAATTCTGAATTTTGCAAGGCCCTAGGCCGACACAAGCATCATATTCCTCAGAGCTTTCATTTCTCTTTCATTCATTCTTTCTTTCTCACGTTTTCTCTCACTCTCTTATCTCTTCTCTCTCTCTCTCTCGGCCCTAGCTGAAATCCTACTCTCCTTAGCTTAAGTTCATCGGTCAATGGTTCATCAAGACCTCCAAGCTACCAAGGTACTCGACCAAGCAAGCTAGAGTACAAAAGTCGCACATGCAAGCTCATAGCACATTCACTTCGGCTTAGGTAAGTTTGTTAGCTTCCATTTCATTTTCTTTTTTTTCTAGCCATTTGCACATATTAATAACATGGTTACTAAGCTTATGAATTAGAGAAATCTCAAGTTGTCTCTCGGCTAAGCAAGGAGAAGAGTCAACCTTGTGCATCTTCTTTGTTGACTTGCTAAGGTGAGGGCTAAAACTTCTTGAAAAGCTTTCAAAAACCACATGCATGCCTTTAAATGTCTATTTTTACCTCTGTACTTGTGTTATATGTGTGTACATGAGCTTTGGTAAACATGCATGGCAAGATATTTGGCTAGAATGTGAAGATAGGTGAAATCGCGTATTTGGCAGCTTTCTGTTATGTTGGAACGAAGTGATTTTGACCAGATAAATTATGTTTAAAATATGTGAAACTTGGTAGGTGACTATTTTTTCCAGTTATGAGAATTTTTTGCAGAAATAGGACAAAGCTAATTTTGACTCTAAAGTCCTCAAAATGGAAAAATATCAAAATGTGTCCAAATTTGGAAAATCTGGAAAAATGAAGCAGGTTTTGGCAGATTCACTGTCCTTGTAGAATGAACCAGTTTTGACTTAGTAAATGATATCAAAAATACATGAAATTTGGTGTGCTTCTAGATTTCTCGGTTCTGGACATTTTTTTCAGAAATAGACTAAGGCAAATCTGACCCTAAGGTCCTAAAAAACGACAAGTATTGAAATGTGTGCAAATCTGGACAGTTTTGCGTAGTCTCACAGTTTTGGCAATAACTCTTCAACCCGAACTCCAAATGTCACGCCCCAACCCGGCCTATAAAGGTTAGACTAGGGTGTGATCTAAACATTCAAGTCACGTCTCGTACTTAAACGTTCATGAAGATTTAACACTTAACGTTTTGGCCTAAACTCTAAAATTTTTCGATAAACCGGCAGCATAACGGCTGTAATTGGGTTCTTTGGTTTGACCTAATTCTCTAAATGCCTCAATTATTCCAATCATTAATCCAATTCCATTAAGGACTCCTATTTGTCACCAACCGATTTGCCTACTAGTTTATCTTGAAAGTCTCGTTTGGTTAATAAGCCTAACATGATAACTATGTCCCGTTTATTTGTCAATTTCCTATCATGCAAGTACCTATTATCCTTTAGTTTGCAAATGAGCACCTAAGTGAAATTAGATAGAATTAACTTAGTTGATTGTTCATCTAGTGGTTTGAATGCCTACGATAACTACTAATTAAGAAAACGAAAGCAAACAACCAAATAAAAGTTCGTCCGGTTATAGATAGTACAATCCCAGAATTAGACCCAAATTACAACGGGGTCATTTACATCAATAAAATGAATAGTTTGCAATCAAACATAACATCCATATAGCAACCACTTTCAGGCAAAGCACAAAAGCACGTAGGGACAGGCTATCACTCCAAGGAATCATCGTTAAGCACATCGTCCTCGAGTACCTGTTCTTGATCTTCTTCACCTGAGATGATAAAAGAGGGTGAGTCCTTATGAACTCAGCGAGGGGGAACGAGAAATAGGTTTTGAAACTCATTTTTCGGTTCAACTTATGAAAACTCATTTTTTTGAAACATGTCACGTATTACAAATAATAAAGTACGCAATTATAAGAAACAAATCGAGTAACGGATACAAAGTAAGGGAACAGAAATACCAGTCTTTCCTCCCCGAGGTTCTCTAGGAACCAAGCGAGAGTACTTATACACATAGTAAAAACGATACGATGAACATTTGCTCTTAATATTAATTTTGATTCATTCGGTGCGGCCGACTTCAATAATCCACTTATCGCTCCCAAATGGGTGTACTCCGGATGTACCCTGAAACCTACGACCCAACTCTCCGAGGGTGGAATGCCAAACGAGAGAGGGAATTGGACCATGGTAGTCACGGGAGCACCGGCAAGCCCTATGCCTCCCGGCGTTCGTGAAACGCTACTATGCCACAATGAAAGGTTACAACCTTGTATACAATGCCCATTTATGTCATTTAACATTTCACATTAGGAGGTCAACAAAGTAGGTTGCCTCCGAGCAAGTATATGATCACATTTTGACATATTGGCATAAAAGGCATTGTAAGAACATATAATCATTTCATATATCCATTTGAAAGCAATTAAACTTTAACGGGCAGCCAAGTAATCATGTTCAAATAGACCATTGAATATCTTTTAACAATTCACATTAGGAGGACAACAAAGTAGGTTGCCTCCGAGCAATTTCAAGATCACATGTTAACAAGTAGTCGAACGAGGCACGATAAGACAAGTAATTTTACTTGAAAGGCATATAGAGCCATATGAACATTAAACGGGCAGCCAAACACATGCGAGTCAAGCCATATAACTCATTTCGAAGTCCACGTAATCAAGTGATAAGATTATTCAACATGCAATATCATTTACGTGGGTTCGGGTGCGAGAAAAGCTCATTTGTCAACATGCGATGATCAAATTCACATTTGAAGTTATAAGACATTTACGGGCAGCCCACTAAGCATATAATTTCCACACAACATCCAAATGATCAACACTTAGCAAAACTACCTAGTCATTAGGGTTTCCATTTCGTGTATATTCATGCAATTTGAGCCTCAACCCAATTCAAAGTCAATCTCAAAATCATTCTCAAGTCATGCATCATTCAATTCAAACATCCTCAAGTACTCAAAACAGTCCACACAACATCCCAACATCACATTTCCACACAATTAGTACCACAAGAGAGGTTACAACAATTTTCCAAGCATGTAACTAAGTGAAACCTTTACTGCAATAGGCTGTTTTCTCACAATCAATAGGATAACCAAACAATCTCCAAATCCAGTGAATAAGATGTCAAATTAAATCTTAAGAAGTTAACTAAAATCAGAAACAAACCTTGCATCAATTGGAGTTCGGGATCATTAGATATAACCGAAACAGTAGAATAACACAAAACTGTCCAGATTTGCACACATTTCGATAATTGACGTTTTTGAGATCCTTAGGGTCAGATTAAGCCTTAGTCCATTTCTAACAAAAATGTCCAGAACTGAAAAATATAGCAGCACACCAATTTTCATACATTTTGGACATCATTAACTAAGTTAAATCTGATTCGTTCTACAAGGTCAGTGCATCTGCCAAAACCTGCTTCATTTTTCCAGATTTCCAGATTTGGTCACATTTTAGAGATTTGCCATTTTGAGGACCTTAGAGTCAAAATTAGCTTCAGCCTATTTCTGGGAAAAAATGTTCAAAACTGTCCAAACTAGTCACCTACCAATTTTCATGCATTTTCAACATCATTTTCCTAGCTAAACTTACCTCGAACAGACTGGTCAGAGAGCTGTCAACAATTTCAACTTCACCTAGCATCATTTTCAAGCCAAGATCTTGCCATGCATGGTTGTTTAAGCTTATGAACGACCATATAGCTCAAGTACAGAAGCAAATACACACATTTATGAGCATGCATGTGAATTTTTGAAGAGTTTTCAAAAGGTTTTAACCCTCACCTTAGCAATCAACCACAAAGATGCTCAAAAACCTTGTTGAAGCTCAAATATTCTCTTTTCCTTTGCCTAGCCGAAATCCCAACTAGATTTTCTCTATTTTTCCTAGCTTAGTGATCAATCTCTTAGTACATGCATGTAGTTAGGACTTGAAGAAAAGAAATGGATGCCAAGAAGCTTACCTAGGCCGAATGGACTCTTCAATGCACATGCAAGTGTGATTTTCACTTCTTAGCTAGCTCGGTTGAAGTCTTTTGCTTGTGGCTTGCTTGGTTTAGCTATGGTGTGAAGAAGAGAAGCTATGGAGATGAAGAACTCAACCAAAACCGAAATGGAGAGAGAAAATGAGAGGGAGAGAGAGAAAATGTGAGAGGAAAGAAGAAATGACAAAAAAATGAAGGCTTTTGCATTATTCAAGCACTTGGTCGGCCTTGGGCCATTAAAATCTGATTTTTATGTCTTCAATGTGTGATTTTAAAATGTTTAGCATGGGAAAAGGTGGTTTGGTTGAGCAAGGTAGAGGATTTAGGTGGTTTTGAGCATTTTTTATGCATTTTGTGTCATAGTTTGTCATAGATTGTCTAGGACTAATTTTTTATGCATTTGTGTCATTAGAATTGTCATAGGAATGTTGGGAAATTAGGGAATCTTGGTAGAATAAAATAAAGGAATGTTTGGTTATGAGTTGAATTATGAATAGAATAATAGTTAGCGAAAAATGTAGGAATAGTTTAGTATTATTTTATTGTTAGTGGAGTTTGTAAAGAATTTGAATTAGGAATATAATATTGGTTAGTGGATTGTGTAGGATTATTTTATTGTCTATTGCTTTGTGTAGGATTCTTTCTTGATTAACGTGGTGGCACGGATTTCTAGATCTAGGGCACGAATTATGAGGTAGACACGAACTACGAGGTACAACACGTATTTCAAGAGTAAGGCACATACTTCAAGATAAGTGAACGGATTCTAATGCTAATACACGCAACCCTAGGTGAATGAACGTAGACCAAAATAAGGCACGTAATTCAATGCAATGCACGTAATTTAAGACACGACTCTTAAACCTAGGTTAAAGCACGCAGTTCAAGGTTAATGCACATGAAACGAAGAGATACACGCAAATCAAGGTCTCGCACGTAATTTAAGGTTATGGCACGTTTATCTAGGTATCGCACGTATATCGAGGATTAGGACACACAATTCTAGGTTAAGGCACGTATAACAAGTCATGCACGAAAACCAAAACAGGGCACGTAATCCAAGGTCGGTCATACAGTTCTGGGTCTAAGGCACGCAAATCAAGGTAAGGCACGTTATTCGGGGTCGGGCCTCACATCCTCCCCTCTTTAAAAGAATTTCGTCCCGAAATTCATTCCTGCCTATTGAGGTCATTTAGACGGATTCTGACCCTTGTTATTCTTCCTACTCCGGTTCGTCCCGTTTTTGGCGATCTCTTACCACAACTAATTCACTTCCTAAGTTTCTCCAATCATTTAGTTCGGTGTGACCTCTACATTTACAGTTCTCTCCTTGAACGACTCTATTCTCCATTTGATCTTAAGGTCAAGTTTATTAACTAAGATTAGAATCTCCATACATAGTCATCAAAGCTGCATCGGTATTCTAACAATATAACAATAACTCCCAAAATCATGACTCATGTTGTATCAATCTCGTATCTATACCTCAAAAGGAATATCACAATAATGCCGCGATCTTATGGTTACATACTAATTTCAAGACGATAGGTCTATATCAAATTTACATATTCTATCAACTAGCTTCAAAATTGTTAACACCTAGGACATACACATGTCATGGTTCATTTCCACAATACGACTCTATTTTCAGGAAGAACTCACCAATAAACTAATCCATCTCAAGTCGTCATCTATCGGTAGTATCATAGTTCTTATCTTGAAGGTACATTGGGTTAGTAAATCTTCTAATGACTAGTCTCCCGATTACAGGCTCCTATTCACTAATCTCCTTTCCTGGCTTTGTTAACCTTCACGCACGTAATCAACGAGAAAGACCATTGAGATTCGTTAAATTCAAACTCTAAGATTTATTAGGTACCACCAACAACTGCTATCGAAATTGCATGGGTAAACTGATCATGTCGCACTAGTTCAACTCTTACAAGTAAATTCATCAACTCGTAATCCACAATTTATTTCCTAATTCAAATCCTTATCTTCAAGTCACGAGGCTTTAGAATTTCTTTAATCTTAACCAAGACTCCTAAGGCGAATAGTTTCAACCTCAAATAAATTCCACTCACCTCAATCCAAGGTTATGTTATTCTTAAGAAGACAATGGTCCTACTCACTTAGCGACCTAGTCATTCATTCGAACACTTAATGCCCGCCAATATATATCTTCGACATTAATGTTACTAAGCTGGGTTCATCGCCATGTAAGTGATATCAATGCTCTACTAGGTTACCGGCCGTACAACAACAATCATAGGACTATAAATGGGTGCCGAAATGACCGAGCTCATAAAATACTTACACGAGATAACTTCAAGGTTGTATCAACATAAGAATTATGACCACGATGCATCCTTCAACATAACCTAATAGAACTTCAAAAGTAATCAACCACTTATTTAACTATTACTACAAGATTCACCCCTCTTATTTAACGACCACAATTCGAAGTCTACCGATCGCTAGTTTCTAGATGTGAAATGGTGCACATAGATACAGTGGTCTAACAATAGTTTCTTGGGTCATTATGACTCTAATTCATCTCTATCTTAACTCTATGAAATGTTACTCTTCTCATTTACATGTTTAACTAGCTAAGAGCATCAAGTGTCAATGACCTTAGGTCATAGGGTTCACCATGAATCATCATGCATACTCACTATTAGCTATTTAGGATTTGAAATCATACCCTAACGACCCCACTTTGCCACCGGATGCTTTAATCTCATTTCTATGGTTCATATACTAGGTCCATCAATCTTACTTAGGGATATATGCTATCTAACATCCTCTAGGGTATCCAAACAACGAGTGCATAGATTGACTTACTTGCATATTTACAACTAAGTTCGAGGGACACCAAACTAATACCGTGTTTCTTAATATCACAAATATCCAACTTAAGACCTTAGCAACGTTAGTCATCTAATGCATAATTCAATACCTTAAACTTCTATTCGACCTAACATTCAGGTGTAGTCTTCCGAACACAAGTTCTAGCTACATGAATTCCTCGATTCCAACATCCCCATATCTTGTTATACTAAAGATTCATCAACCTTGTTAAACTTAGTCTCCAGAGTTGCCTACATGGCTTGGGGTTATCCATTGTTAAGTTACTTAAACACACTATTCACGCCTTAATAATCTAACCCCTATCGTCAATATCCACGAGTTCATCTCTTAATTTCTAGGTCACAATCTTACCATTGAGTAAACTTGAAACTCGTTAATATACACCTTATTAGGTTCAACGATGCTTAATTCCAATCAAGTAAGGATTCGATCATATAAATAGTCTATTATACCATTTCAAGATATAAGAATTTGATTCAAAAGCAACTCCTAAGTCAAACTTCCATTATAAGCATATGAACATATATATACTACTCCACATGTCCAATAGTATATTCTTATATCTAAGGAAAGTTGTATGTCCTTAACATTTATTCTTGAACCATAATTAGATGAATGGTTTAACAGAATCAAGAACTTTATAGCTATGAAATTGATAACTTAATCACAGGCATGTGTATTCCAAAGATAAGGAGATAATTTTACCTCAACAATTATACCTGTGCTACGCATTTTATATACATACATATCCAATAATACATACGATCCATCGAGTACCTGTGAAGATGCGAGAAATCTTTAACCGAGCCTTTTCGTTCGTCCTGCACAAATTCACTTCCCTGAAAGTCCTAATCCTAACTGTCTATGTGTGTAAACAGTCATTCACGGTAATATAACATGCACATGTATCAAGGAAGGAGTATAAAAGCATGCATGCATTATTGAGGTCACTAACGTGTCGGTGTACATGACACATAATACATATGGTCCACAAAGGCACATAATACTCAATACTTAAAGCAATTAAGGCACATATTAACACATATAAACAAGACATCATAATTACCTTAGGGCTTCTACCCATGGTCCGAGAGTTAAACCCGACTAATGCCTAGTTACTAAACTAAGCTCTGATACCATTCTATTATAGGGTGTCACGCCCCAACTCGGCCTATAAAGGTTAGACTATGGTGTGATCTAAACATTCAAGTCACGTCTCATACTTAACCGTTCATGAAGATTTAAAACTTAACGTTTTGGCCTAAACTCCAAAATTTTTCAATAAACCGGCAGCATAACGACTGTAATTGGGCTCTTTGGTTTGACCTAATTCTCTAAACGCCTCAATTATTCCAATCATTAATCCAATTCCATTAAGGACTCCTATTTGTCACCAACCGATTTGCCTACTAGTTTATCTTGAAAGTCTCATTTGGTTAATAAGCCTAACATGATAACTATGTCCCGTTTATTTGTCAATTTCCTATCATGTGAGTACCTATTATCCTTTAGTTTGCAAAGGAGCACCTAAGTGAAATTAGATAGAATTAACTTAGATGATTGTTCATCTATTGGTTTGAATGCCTACGATAACTACTAATTAAGAAAACGAAAGCAAACAACCAAATAAAAGCTCATCCGGTTATAGATAGTACAATCCCAGAATTAGACCCAAATTACAACGGGGTCATTTACATCAATAAAATGAATAGTTTGCAATCAAACACAACATTCATATAGCAACTACTTTCAGGCAACGCACAAAAGCACGTAGGGACAGGCAATCACTCCAAGGAATCATCGTTAGGCACATCATCCTCGAGTACATGTTCTTGATCTTCTTCACCTAAGATAATAAAAGAGGGTGAGTCCTTATGAACTCAGCGAGGGGGAACGAGAAATAAGTTTTGAAACTTATTTTCTGGTTCAACTTATGAAAACTCATTTTTTTGAAACATGTCACGTATTACATATAATAAGGTACGCAACTATATGAAACAAATCAAGTAACAGATACAAAGTAAGGGAACAAAAATACCAGTCTTTCCTCCCCGAGGTTCTCTAGGAACCAAGCGAGAGTACTTATACACATAGTAAAAAGGATACGGTGAGCATTTGCTCTCAATATAAATTTTGATTCATTTGGTGTGGCCGACTTCAATAATCCACTTATCGCTCCCAATTGGGTGTACTCCGGATGTACCTTGAATCCTACGACCCAACCCTCCGATGGTAGAATGCCAAGCGAGAGAGGAAATTGGACCATGGTAGTCACGGGAGCACCGACAAGCCCTATGTCGCCCGGCGTTCGTGAAACACTACCATGCCACAATGAAAGGTTGCAACCTTGTATACAATGCCCATTTATGTCATTTAACATTTCACATTAGGAGGTCAACAAAGTAGGTTGCCTCCGAGCAAGTATATGATCACATTTTGACATATTGGCATATAAGGCATTGTAAGAACATATAATCATTTCATATATCCATTTGAAAGCAATTAAACTTTCACGGTTAGCCAAGTAATCATGTTCAAATAAACCATTGAATATCTTTTAACAATTCACATTAGGAGGACAACAAAGTAGATTGCCTCCGAGCAATTTGAAGATCACATGTTATCAAGTAATCAAACGAGGCACGATAAGACAAGTAATTTCACTTGAAAGGCATATAGAGCCATATGAACATTAAACGGGCAGCCATGTAACACATGCGAGTCAAGCCATATAACTCATTTCGAAGTCCACGTAATCAAGTGATAAGATTATTCAACATGCAATATCATTTACGTGGGTTCGGGTGCGAGAAAAGCTCATTTGTCAACATGCGATGATCAAATTCACATTTGAAGTTATAAGACATTTACGGGCAGCCCACTAAGCATATAATTTCCACAAAACATCCAAATGATCAACACTTAGCAAAGCTACCTAGTCATTAGGGTTTCCATTTCGTGTATATTCATGCAATTTGAGCCTCAACCCAATTCAAAGTCAATCTCAAAATCATTCTCAAGTCATGCATCATTCAATTCAAACATCCTCAAGTACTCAAAACAGTCCACACAACATCCCAACATCACATTTCCACACAATTAGTACCACAAGAGAGGTTACAACAATTTTCCAAGCATGTAGCTAAGTGAAACCTTTACTGCAATAGGCTGTTTTCTCACAATCAATAGGATAATAAAAAAATATCCAAATCCAGTGAATAAGATGTCAAATTAAATCTTAAGAATTTAACTAAAATCAGAAATAAACCTTGCATCAATTGGAGTTCGGGATCATTAGATATAACTGAAAAAGTGGAATAGCACAAAACTGTCCAGATTTGAACATATTTCGATAATTTACGTTTTTGAGGTCCTTAGGGTCAGATTCAGCCTTAGTCCATTTCTGACAAAAATGTCCAGAACTGAAAAATATATCAGCACACCAATTTTCATACATTTTGGACATCATTAACTAGGTCAAATCTGTTTCGTTCTATAAGGTCAGTGCATCTGCCAAAACCCGCTTCATTTTTCCAGATTTCCAGATTTGGTCACATTTTAGAGATTTGCCATTTTGAGGACCTTAGATTCAAAATTAGCTTCGGCCTATTTCTGGTAAAAATGTTCAAAACTGTCCAAAATAGTCACTTACCAATTTTTATGCATTTTCAACATCATTTTCCTAGCTAAACTTACCTCGAACAGACTGGTCAGAGAGCTGTCAACAATTTCGACTTCACCTAGCATCATTTTCAAGCCAAGATCTTGCCATGCATGGTTGTTTAAGCTTATGAACGACCATATAGCTCAAGTACAGAAGCAAATACACACATTTATAAGCATGAATGTGAATTTTTGAAGAGTTTTCAAAAGGTTTTAACCCTCACCTTAGCAATCAACCAAAAGATGCTCAAAAACCTTGTTGAAGCTCGAATCTTCTCTTTTCCTTTGCCTAGCCGAAATCCCAACTATCTTTTCTCTATTTTTCCTAGCTTAGTGATCAATCTCTTAGTACATGCATGTAGTTAGGACTTGAAGAAAAGAAATGGATGCCAAGAAGCTTACCTAGGCCGAATGGAGTCTTCAATGCACATGCAAGTGTGATTTTCACTTCTTAGCTAGCTCGGTTGAAGTCTTTTGCTTGTGGCTTGCTTGGTTTAGCTATGGTGTGAAGAAGAGAAGCTATGGAGATGAAAAAATTAGCAAAAACCAAAATGGAGAGAGAAAATGAGAGGGAGAGAGAGAAAATGTGAGAGGAAAGAAGAAATGACAAAACAATGAAGGCTTTTGCATTATTCAAGCACTTGGTCGGCCTTGGGCCATTAAAATCTGATTTTTATGTCTTCAATGTGTGATTTTAAAATGTTTAGCATGGGAAAAGGTGGTTTGGTTGAGCAAGGTAGAGGATTTAGGTGGTTTTGAGTATTTTTTATGCATTTTGTGTCATAGTTTGTCATAGATTGTCTAGGACTAATTTTTTATGCATTTGTGTCATTAGAATTGTCATAGGAATGTTGGGAAATTAGGGAATCTAGGTAGAATAAAATATAGGAATGTTTGTTGATGAGTTGAATTATGAATAGAATAATAGTTAGTGGAAAATGTAGGAATAGTTTAGTATTATTTTATTGTTAGTGGAGTTTGTAGAGAATTTGAATTAGGAATATAATATTGGTTAGTGGATTGTGTAGGATTATTTTATTGTCTAGTGCTTTGTGTAGGATTCTTTCTTGATTAACGTGGTGGCACGAATTCCTAGATCTAGGGCACGAATTACGAGGTAGATACGAACTACGAGGTACAACATGTATTTCAAGACTAAGGCACATACTTCAAGATAAGTGCACGAATTCTAATGCTAATACACGCAACCCTAGGTGAATGAACGTAGACCAAAATAAGGCACGTAATTCAATACAATGCACGTAATTTAAGACACGATTGTTAAACCTAGGTTAAAGCACGCAGTTCAAGGTTAATGCACACGAAATGAAGAGATACACGCAAATCAAGGTCTCGCACGTAATTTAAGGTCGTGGCACGTTTATCCAGGTATCGCACGTATATCGGGGATTAGGGCACACAATTCTAGGTTAAGGCACGTATGACGAGGTATGCACGAAAACCAAGACAGGACACGTAATCCAAGGTCGGTCATATAGTTTTGGGTCTAAGGCACGCAAATCAAGGTAAGGCACGTTATTCGGGGTCAGGCCTTACACCAAATGATGCAAGGTTTGCTTCTAAATTTATTTCACTCCTTAAGCTTTAATTTGACATCTTGTTCACTGGAATTGGAGATTGTTTGCTTGTCTAAATGATTGTTAGAAAATAGTCCACTGCAGTGAGGGTTTCATCTAGTGATATGCTATGAAAATTATTGTAACTTCTCTTGTTGTATTAATTGCTTGGGATTGTGGCACTTGGATGTTGTGTGGAATTTTTTGAATGTTTGAGGGTGTTTGAATTAATCAATGCATGGCTTGAGTTTAGTTACGTGACAACTTAGGGCTTAATCGCACGGGTGAGCGTGAATTGAAACCCTAATGACTAGGTAAACTCGCTAAGTGTTGATCTTATGAATATCGTGTTTAATCATGTGATTAGTAGGCTGCCCGTAGTTGCCCTTATAGCCCTAAATATGATTCCGATGATTACATGTTGACAAGTAGGTCTTTCTTGCACCCAGTCCCACGTAAACGTCGTTGCATGTTGTATGACTTTATTATTTGATTACGTGAACTTTGAAAGGAGTTATATGACTTGATTTACATGTGTTACATGGTTGCCCGTTTAATATTCATATAACTCCATGTGCTTTACAAGCGAAATTACTTGTTATATCATGCCTCGCATACTTGCTTGTCAATGTGCAATCTTATGACTGCTCGGAGGCAACCTACTTTGTTGTCCTCCAAATGTGATATATTAAATGTCATAAATGTGCATTGCAACCTTTCATTCTGGCGTGGTATCATTCACGTACACCGGGCGGCATCGGGCTTGCCGGTGCAACCGTGACTACCATTGTCCAATTCCCTCTCTCGTTTGGGGGCTAGACTTCCTCGGAGAGTTGGGTCGTAGGATTTTGGGGTACATTCGGAGTACACCCATTTGGCGTGATAAGGGGATGATTTGAAGTCGGCCGCAACAACTAATACTAGAAATGAACTGAGAGCAAAAGCTCACCATATCATTTTCACTATGTGTATAAGTACTCTCGCTTGGTTCCTAGAGGACCTCGGGGAGGAAAGGCGAGTAATTGTGTTCTTTTACTTTTATATTACATTATGAACTTATTTGTGATATATGTGATGCTTGCAAAGGGTTTTCATAAGTTGAAACAGAAAATGAGTTTCAAAACTTATTTCTCATTCCCCCTCGCTGAGTTCATAAGGACTCACCCTCTTTTATCATCTCAGGTGAAGAAGACCAGGAACAGGTATTTGAGGACAACGTGCCTAATGATGATTCCTTGGAATGATTGCTTGCCCTACATGCCTTATTTGACTATGGCCATTCTGTGAACGATATGTTGCTTGAAGACTATTTATTATTTTGCTTGTTGTTGTATTGTAAATGACCCCTGTTGTAATTTGGAGTCTAATTTTGGCTTGTACTGATCATAACTAGATAGACACTACTATGGTCGTTTTTGCTATCGCTATTGACTAGTATCTATCAGAGGATTATGAAGTATCAGGTAAGGATTAAGTAAAATAAATGTATCCAATCTTAAACAGGTACTTATTGTTGAGCTAAGATCAACAGGTACTTTTGTAATGAGGATCAACAAACAAACGAGACATAATATCATGCTAGGCTATTAATCAAACGAGACGTCGAGATAACTAGTAGGCGTTTCGATTGGTTATAAACAGTAATCTTAGTTGGAAATGAAATTGAGATTGAAAGTTTTGAGGTCTTTAGAAAATTAGGTCAAACTAAGGAGCCCAATTACAGCCGTTATGCTACCGGTTTTTCGGAGAATTTGTAGAATTTAGGCTAAAATGTTAAGTGTTAAACTTTCATGAACGATTAAGTACGTGATATGACTTGAATGTTTACATCACACCCTAGTCTAACCTTTATAGGTCGGGTTGGGGCGTGACATAACTCCTTACGGATCAAAAGTTTTGAGCATCGGAGCGACGGATACCTGGTCATAAGCCCCACACCCTCTGTTTGCGGGCCCAGCCTCTACGTGAAGTGAAGTTGTCTTGGCCAAGGTGTCGTGTGATTCGGTAATAGAAATGTGTTGGATCAGGCTGTCGTCCTTTTCGCGGCTCACGACGTACGATACGGGACGACAAAACAGCATAAAAGAAGAAAAGTGTCCCAAAACTTATGAAAATGTTTGATTTTGGGGTCCGAAAACAAGCGCAGCCGAGCAGGTTAGGTGCCCCCATTGTAGAGCTCTCAGAGAGCTTTCCAACGATATGTTGTGCGCCGTGTAACTCCTTACGGATCAAAAGTTATGGGCACCGGAGCGACGGATACCTGGTCACAAGCCCCACGCTCTCTGTTTGCGGGCCCTGCATTTACGTGAAGTGAAGTTGTCTTGCCCAAGGTGCCATATGCTTCGGTAATAGAAATGTGATGGATTAGGTTGTCGTCCCTTTCGCGGCTCACGACGTACGATCCGGGACGAAAAAATAGCGCAAAAGAAGTAAAGTGTCCCAAAAATGGTGAAAATATTCAATTTTGGGCTCCGAAAATAGGCGCAACCGAGCAAGCTACGTGCCCCCTTCGTAGAGCTCTCGGAGAGCTTTCCAACGGTATGCTGTACGCCGCGTAACTCCTTACGGATCAAAAGTTATGAGCACCGGAGCGACGGATACTTGGTCACAAGTCCTACGCCCTCTGTTTGCGGGCCCAGCCTTTACGTGAAGTGATGTTGTCTTGCCCAAGGTACCATGTGATTCGGTAATAGAAATGTGATGGATAAGGTTGTCGTCCCTTTCGCGGCTCATGACGTACGATCCGGGATCGAAAAACAGCACAAAAGAAGAAAAGTGTCCCAAAAATGGTGAAAATGCTCGATTTTGGGCACCAAAAAAGGCACAGCCAACCAAGCTAGGTGCCCCTTTCGTAGAGCTCTCGAAGTGCTTTCCAACGGTATGCTGTACACCGCGCAACTCCTTACGGATCAAAAGTTATGAGCACCGGAGCGACGGATACCTGGTCACAAGCCCCATGCCCTCGGTTTGAGGGCCCAGCCTTTACTCGAAGTGAAGTTGTCTTACCCAACGAGCCGTGGGATTCGGTAATAAAAATGTGATGGATTAGGTTGTTTTCTTTTTCGCGGCTCGCGACATACAATCCGGGACGAAAAAACAGCGCAAAAGAAGAAAAGTGTCCCAAACAGATGAAAATGTTCGATTTTGGGCTATGAAAATAGGCGCAACCAAGTAGGCTTGCTGCTCTCGTCGTAGAGCTCTTGAAGAGCTTTCCAACAGTATACTGTGCGCCGTGTAACTCCTTACGAATCAAAAATTATGAGCACCGGAGCGACGGATACCTGGTCATAAGTCCCACACCCCTAGTTTGAGGGCCCAACCTCTACGTGAAGTGAAGTTGTCTTACCCAAGGTGCTGTGGGATTCGGTAATAAAAATATGTGGGATTAGCTTGTCGTCCTTTTCGCTGCTCACGACGTACGATCCGCGATGGAAAAAGAGCGCAGAAGAAGAAAAGTGTCCCAAAACTTATGAAAACGTTCAATTTTGGGCTCCAAACACCGGTGCAACCGAGAAGGCTTGCTGCCCACGTCGTAGAGCTCTCGGAGTGCTTTCCAACGGTATGCTGTGCGCCACGTAACTCTTTATGGCTCAACAGTTATAGGCACCGGAGCGACGGATACCTGGTCAAAATCCCCACGCCCTGTGTTTGCGGGCCCAGCCTCTATGTGAAGTGAAGTTGTCTTGCCCAATGTGCCATGGGATTCGGTAATAGAAATGTGATGGAATAGGTTATTGTCCTTTTCACGGCTCACGACGTACGATTGGGGACGAAAAAATAGCGCAAAAGAAGAAAAGTATCCCGAAACTAATAAAAATGTTCGATTTTGTGCTCTGAAAACAGGCGCAGCCGAGCAAGCTTGGTGCCACCGTCCTAGAGCTCTTGGAGAGCTTTCCAACGGTATGTTGTTCGCCGCGTAATTCCTAACGAATCAAAAGTTATGAGCACCGGAGAGACGGATACCTGGTCAAAAGCCCCACGCCCTCTGTTTGCGGGCCCAGCCTCTACGTGAAGTGAAGTTTTCTTGTCCAAGGTGCCATGTGATTCGGTAATAGAAATGTGATGGATTAGGTTGTCATCCTTTTCACGACTAACGACGTACCATCCGGGACGAAAAAACTACGCAAAAGAAGAAAAATGTCCCAAAATGGATGAAAACGTTCGATTTTGGGCTCCAAAAATAGAAACAGCAGAGCAAGCTTGCTGCCCCCATCGTAGCGCTCTCGGAGAGCTTTCCAACGGTATGTTGTGCGTCGCGTAACTCCTTACGGATCAAAAGTTATGAGCACCGGAGCGACGTATACCTGTTCACAAGCCCCATGCCCTCTGTTTGCGGGCTCTGCCTCTAAGTGAAGTGAAGTTGTCTTGGCCAAGGTGCCTTGTGATTCGGCAATAGAAATGTGTTGGATTAGGTTGTCGTCCTTTTCGCGGCTCACGATGTACGATCCGGGACGAAAAAATAGTGCAAAAGAAGAAAAGTGTCCTAAAACTAATGACAACGATCGATTTTGTGCTCCAAAAAAGGCGCAGCCGAGCAACCTTGGTGCCCCCGTCGTAGAACTCTCGGAGAGCTTTCCAACGGTATGTTGTACGCCGCGTTACACCTTATGGATCAAAAGTTATGAGCACCGGAGCGACGGATACCTGGTCACAAGCCCTACGCCCTCTGCTTGCTGGCCCAGCCTCTTCGTGAAGTGAAGTTGTCTTGGCCAAGGTGCCGTGTGATTTGGTAATAGAAATGTGCTGGATTAGGTTGTCGTCCTTTTCGCGGCTCACGACGTACGATCCGGGACAGAAAAACATCGTAAAAGTAGAAAAGTGTCCCAAAACTTTTGAAAGTGTTTGATTTTGGGCATTGAAAATAGGCGCAGTTGAGCAGGCTAAGTGCCCCCATCGTAGAGCTCTCGGAGAGCTTTCCAATGGTATACTGTGCGCCGTGTAACTCCTTACAGATCAAAAGTTATGGGCACCGGAGCGACGGATTCCTGGTCACAATCCCCTTGCCCTCTGTTTGCGGGCCCAACCACTACGTGAAATGAAGTTGTCTTGCCCATGGTACCGTGAGATTCGGTAATAAAAATGTGATGGATTAGGTTATCGTCCCATTTGCTGCTCACGACGTACAATCCGGGATGGAAAAACACTGCAAAAGAAGAAAAATGTCTCAAAAATGTCGAAAATGTTTGATTTTGGGCTCCGAAAAAAGGGGCAGCCGAGCAAGCTTGGTGCCCCTGTCGTAGAGCTCTCGGATAGCTTTCCAACGGTATGCTGTACGCCGCGTAACTCCTTACAGATCAAAAGTTATGAGCATCGGAGCGACGGATACTTGGTCAAAAGCCCTACGCCCTCTATTTACGGGCCCAGCCTCTACTTGAAGTGAAGTTGTCTTGCCCAAGGTGCCATAGGATTCAGTAATAGAAACGTGATGGATTAGGTTGTCGTCCTTTTCGCGGCTCACGATGTACGATCAGGGACGAAAAAACATCGCAAAAGAAGAAAAGTATCCCAAAACTGATGAAAATCTTCGATTTTGGGCTTCCAAAATAGGCGCAACCGACCAGGCAAGGTGCCCCAATAATAGAGCTCTCAGAGTGCTTTCCAACGGTATGCTATGCGCCACGTAACTACTTACAGATCAAAAGTTATGGGCACCGGAGCGACGGATACCTAGTCACAAGTCCACGCCCTCGGTTTGAGGGCCCAACCTCTACTCGAAATGTAGTTGTCTTACCCAAGGAGCCACAGGATTCAGTAATAAAAATGTGATTGATTAGGTTGTCATCCTTTTCGCGGCTTGCGACGTACAATCCGGGATGAAAAAATAGCTCAAAAGAAGAAAAGTGTCCCAAACTGATGAAAACGTTAGATTTTGGGCGCTGAAAATAGGCATAGCCTAATAAGCTTGCTGCTCTCGTTGTAGAGCTCTTGGATAGCTTTCCAATGGTATGCTGTGCGCCGCATAACTCCTTACGGATCAAAAGTTATGGGTACCGGAGCGATGGATACCTGGTCACAAGCCCCATGCCCTCGGTTTGTGGGCACAGCCTCTATGTGAAGTGAAGTTGTCTTGCCCATGGTGCCGTGGGATTCAATAATAGAAATGTGTAGGATTAGGTTGTCGTCCTTTTTGCGGCTCACGACGTACGATCCTGGATGGAAAAATAGCGCAAAAGAAGAAAAAATGTCCCAAAACAGATGAAAAAGTTCGATTTTGGGCTCCAAAAACACGTGCAGCCGAACAAGCTTGCTGCCCATGCCGTAGAGCTCTCGGAGAGCTTTCCAACGGTATGCTGTGCGCTGCATTACTCTTTACGGATCAAAAGTTATGGGCACCGGAGCGACGGATACCTGGTCTCAAACCCTACGCCCTGTGTTTGCGGGCCCAGCCTCTATGTGAAGTAAAGTTGCCTTGCCCAAGGAGCCGTGGGATTCAGTAATAGAAATGTTATGGATTAGGTTGTCGTCCTTTTCGCGGCTCACGACGTACTATCCGGGACAGAAAAACAGCGCAAAAGAAGAAAAATATCTCAAAACTAATGAAAACGTTCGATTTTGGGCTCCAAAAATAGGCGCAACCGAGCAAGCTTGGTGCCCCCGTCGTAGAGCTCTCGAAGAGATTTCCAACGGTATGCTGTGCGCCGCGTAACTCCTAACGGATCAAAAGTTATGAGCAGCGGAGAGACAGATACCTGATCACATGCCCCATGCCCTCTGTTTGCGGGCCTTGCCTCTACGTGAGGTGAAGTTGTCTTGCCCAATGTGCCGTGTGATTCGGTAATAGAAATGTGATGGATTAGGTTGTCAACCTTTTCGCGGCTCACGGCGTATGATCCGGGATGGAAAAATAGCGCAAAAGAAGAAAAGTGTCCCAAAACTTAGGAAAATGTTAGATTTTGAGCTCTGAAAATAGGCACAGGCGAGCAGGCTCGGTGCCCCCATCGTAGAGCTCACAGAGAACTTTCAATGGTATGCTGTGTGCCTCGTAACTCCTTACGGATCAAAAGTTATGAGCACCGGAGCGACGGATACCTAGTCACAAGACCCACACCTTTTGTTTGCGGGCCTAGTGTCTATGTGAAGTGAACTTGTCTTGCCAAAGGTGACGTGTGATTCGCTAATAGAAATGTGAAGGATTAGGTTGTCGTCCTTTTCGCGGCTCACGAAGTACGATCCGGGATGAAAAAATAGCGCAAAAGAAGAAATGTGTCCCAAAACTTATAAAAATGTTTGATTTTGGACTTCGAAAACAGGCGCAACCAAGCAAGATAGGTGCCCAAATCGTAGAGCTCTCTGAGTGCTTTCCAACGGTATGCTGTGCGTCATGTCACTCCTTATGGATCAAAAGTTATGGGCACCGGAGCGACGGATACCTGGTCACAAGCCCCATGCCCTCTGTTTGTGGGCCCAGCCTCTACGTGAAGTGATGTTGTCTTGCCCAAGGTGTCGTGTGATTCGGTAATAGAAATGTGATGGATTAGGTTGTCGTCCTTTTCACGGCTCATGACGTACGATTTGGGACGGAAAAACAGCGTAAAAGAAGAAAAGTATCCCAAAACTTATGAAAATGTTCAATTTTGGGCTTCGAAAACTGGCGCAGCCGAGTAGGTTTGGTGCCCCCATCGTAGAGCACTCAGAGAGCTTTCCTACGGTATGCTGTGCGTCGCGTAACTCCTTACGGATTAAAAGTTATGGGTACCGGAGCGACGGATACCTGGGCACAAGCCCCATGCCCTCTATTTGCGAGCCCAGCCTCTACGTGAAGTGATGCTGTCTTGCCTAAGGTGCCATGTGATTCGGTACTAGAAAGGTGATGGATTAGGTTGTCGTCCTTTTCACGGCACACGACGTGTGATTCGGGATGGAAAAACAGCGTAAAAGAAGAAAAGTGTCCCAAAACTTATGAAAATGTTCAATTTTGGGCTCCAAAAATGGGCGCAGCCGAGCAGGCTAGGTGCCCCCCTCGTAGAGCACTCATAGAGCTTTCCTATGGTACGCTGTTCGCCGCGTAACTCCTTACGGATAAAAAGTTATGGGCACTGGAGCGACGGATACCTAGTCACAAGCCCCACGGCCTCTGTTTGCGGGCCCAGCCTCTATGTGAAGTGAAGTTGTCTTGCCCAAGGTGCCACGGGATTCGATAATACAAATGTGATGGATTAGGTTGTCGTCCTTTTTGCGGCTCACGACATATGATCCGGGACGGAAAAACAGCGCAAAAGAAGAAAATGGTCCTAAAACTGATGAAAACATTCGATTTTGGGCTCAAAAAACAGGCGCAGCCGAGTAAGCTTTGTGCCCCCATCGTAGAGCTCTCGGAGAGCTTTTCAACGCTTTGCTGTGCGCCGCGTAACTCCTTACGGATCAAAAGTTATGTGCACCTGAGCGACGGATACCTGGTCACAAGCCCCACGCCCTCTGTTTGTGGGCCCAGCCTCTACGTGAAGTGAAGTTGTCTTACCCAAGGTGCCGTGGGATTCGGTAATAGATGTGTGATGGATTAGGTTGTTGTCCGTTTCGCTGCTCACGACGTACGATCTAGGATGGAAAAACAGCGCAAAAGAAGAAAAGTGTTCCAAAACTGTTGAAAATGTTCGATTTTGGGCTCCAAAAAGACGGGGAGCCGAGCAAGCTTGCTGCCCACGTCGTAGAGCTCTCGGAGAGCTTTCCAATGGTATGATGTGCACCGCGTAACTCTTTACTGATCAAAAGTTATAGGCACCAGAGCGATGGATACCTGGTCACAAGCCCCATGCCCTGTGTTTGCGGGCCCAGCATCTATGTGAAGTGAAGTTGTCTTGCCCAAGGTGCCATGGGATTCAGTAATATAAATGGGATGGATTAGGTTGTCGTCCTTTTCGCGGCTCACGACGTACGATCCAGGACGGAAAAATAGCGTAAAAGAAGAAAAGTGTCCCAAACTGATGAAAACGTTCGATTTTGGGCTCCGAAAATGGGCATAGCCTAGTAGGCTTACTGCTCCCGTCGTAGAACTCTTGGATAGCTTTCCAACGGTATGTTGTACGCCACGTAACTCCTTACAAATCAAAAGTTATGTGCACCGGAGCGACGGATACCTGGTCACAAGCCCCACGCCCTCGGTTTGAGGGCCCAGCCTCTACGTGAAGTGAAGTTTTCTAGCCCAAGGTGCCGTGGGATTCGGTAATAAAAATATGATGGATTAGGTTGTCGTCCTTTTCGCGGCTCACGATGTACGATCTGGGATGGAAAAACAGCGCAAAAGAAGAAAAGTGTTTCAAAATTGATGAAAACGTTCGATTTTGGGCTCCAAAAGTAGGCACAGCCGACTAGGCTTGCTGCCCACGTCGTACAGCTCTCGGAGAGCTTTCCAACGATATGATGTGCGCCGCGTAACTCTTTATGGATCGAAAGTTATGGGCACCGGAGCGACGGATACCTGGTCACAAGCCCCACGCCCTCTGTTTGTGGGCCCAGCCTCTACGTGAAGTGAGGTTGTCTTCTCCAAGGTGCCATTTGATTCGGTAATAGAAATATGATGGATTAGGTTGTCGTCCTTTTCTCAGCTCACGACGTACGATCTGGGACAGAAAAATATTGTAAAAGAAGGAAAATATCCCAAAACTTATGAAAATATTCGATTTTGAGCCTCAAAGACAGATGCAGCCGAGCAGGCTAAGTGCCCCCATCGTAGAGCTCTTAGAGAGCTTTCCAACGGTATGCTGTGCACCGCATAACTCCCTACAGATCAAAAGTTATGGGCACCGGAGCGACGAATACCTTGTCACAAGCCCCACGCCTACTGTTTGTGGGCCCTGCCTCTACATGAAGTGAAGTTGTCTTGCCCAAGGTGCCGTGTGATTTTGTAATAGAAATGTAATGGATTAGGTAGTCGTCCTTTTCGAGGCTCACGACGTACGATCCGCGACGGAAAAACAGCGCAAAATAAGAAAAGTGTCACAAAACTAATGAAAATGTTCGAGTTTGGGCTCCGAAAACCGGCGCAACCGAGCAAGCTGGGTGCCTTTGTCATAGAGCTCTCAGAGAGCTTTCCAACGGTATGCTGTGCGCCGCGTAACTCCTTACGGATCAAAAATTATAAGCACCGGAGCGACGGATACCTGGTCACAAGCCCCATGCTTTCTGTTTGCGGGCCTAGCCTCTACGTGAAGTGAAGTTGCCTTGCCCAAGGTGCCGTGGGATTCGGTAATAAAAATATGATGGATTAGGTTGTCGTCCTTTTCACTGCTCACGACGTACGATCTGGGATGGAGAAACAGTGCAAAAGAAGAAAAGTGTTCTAAAACTGATGAAAACGTTTGATTTTGGGCTCCAAAAACAGGTGCAGCCGAGCAAGCTTGTCGCCCACGTCGTAGAGCTCTCAGAGAGCTTTCCAACAGTATGATGTGCGCCACGTAACTCTTTAAGGATCAAAAGTTATGGGCACCGGAGAGACGGATACCTGGTCACAAGCCCCACGCCCTGTGTTTGCGGGCCCAGTCTCTATGTGAAGTGAAGTTGTCTTGCCCAAGGTGCCATGGGATTCGGTAATAGAAATGGGAGGGATTAGGTTGTCGTCCTTTTCGCAGCTCATGTCGTACGATCCCGGATCGAAGAACAGGGCAAAAGAAGAAAAGTGTCCCAAACTAATGAAAACGTTCGATTTTGGGCTCCGAAAATAGGCATAGCCTAGTAGACTTGCTACTCCCGTCGTAGAGCTCTTGGATAGCTTTCCAACGGTATGTTGTGCGCCGCGTAACTCCTTACAAATCAAAAGTTATGTGCACCGGAGCGACGGATACCTGGTCACAAGCCCCACGCCCTCGGTTTGAGGGCCCAGCCTCTACGTGAAGTGAAGTTTTCTTGCCCAAGCTGCCGTGGGATTCGGTAGTAAAAATATGATGGATTAGGTTGTCGTCTTTTCGCGGCTCACGACGTACGATCTGGGATGGAAAAACAGCGCAAAAGTGTTTCAAAACTAATGCAAATGTTCGATTTTGGGCTCCAAAAAATGAGCAGCCGAGCAGGTTTGCTGCGCACGTCGTAGAGCTCTCGGTGAGCTTTCCAACGATATGATGTGCACTACGTAACTCTTTACGGATCAAAAGTTATGGGCACTAGAGCGACGGATACTTGGTCACAAGCCCCACGTCCTGTGTTTGCGGGCCCAGCCTCTATGTCAAGTAAAGTTGTCTTGCCCAAGGTGCCATGGGATTCGGTAATAGAAATGGGATAGATTAGGTTGTCGTCCTTTTCGCGGTTCACGATGTACGATCCGGGAAGGAAAAACACCGCAAAAAAAGAAAAGTGTCCCGAAACTGATGAAAACGTTCGATTTTGGACTCCAAAAACAAGCACAGCCAAGCAAGCTTGGTGCCCCCGTCGTACAGCTCTCAATGTGCTTTCCAACGATATGTTGTGCGCCGCGTAACTCCTTAGGGATCAAAAGTTATGTGCACCGGAGCGACGGATACCGGGTCACAAGCCCCACGCCCTCTGTTTACGGGCCTAGCCTCTACGTGAAGTGAGGTTGTCTTGCCCAAGGTGCCATGTGATTCGGTAATAGAAATGTGATGGATTAGGTCGTCGCCCTTTTTGCGGCTCACGACGTACGATCTGGGACGGAAAAACATTGTAAAAGAATGAAAGTGTCCCAAAACTTATGAAAATATTCGATTTTGGGCTCCGAAAACATGTGCAGTCGAGCAGTCTAGGTGCCCCATCGTAGAGCTCTCAGAAAGCTTTCCAACGGTATGCTGTGCGCCGTGTAACTCCTTACCGATCAAAAAATATGAGCACCAGAGCGACGGATACCTAGTCACAAGCCCCACGCCCTCTGTTTGCGGGCCTAGCCTCTACTGAGGTGAAGTTGTCTTGCCCAAGGTGCCGTGGGATTCGGTAATAAAAATATGATGGATTAGGTTGTCGTCCTTTTCACTGCTCACGACGTACGATCTGGGATGGAAAAACAGCGCAAAAGAAGAAAAGTGTTTCAAAACTGATGAAAACGTTTGATTTTGGGCTCCAAAAACAGGTGTAGCCGAGCAAACTTGTCGCCAACGTCGTAGAGCTCTTGGAGAGCTTTCCAACGGTATGATGTGCGCCACGTAACTCTTTACAGATCAAAAGTTATGGGCTCCGGAGCGACGGATACCTGGTCATAAGCCCCACGCCCTGTGTTTGCGGGCCCAGCCTCTATGTGAAGTGAAGTTGTCTTGCCCAAGGTGCCATGGGATTCGGTAATAGAAATGGGATGGATTAGGTTGTTGTCCTTTTCGCAGCTCATGACGTACGATCCGCGACGAAAAAAGAGCGCAAAAGAAGAAAAGTGTCCCAAACTGATGAAAACTATCGATTTTGGGCGCCGAAAATAGGCTTAGCCTAGTAGGCTTGCTGCTCCCGTCGTAGGGCTCTTCGAGAGCTTTCCAACGGTATGTTGTGCGCCATGTAACTACTTAAAAATCAAAAGTTATGTGCACTGGAGCGACAGATGCCTAGTCACAAGCCCCACGCCCTCTGTTTGTGGGCCCTGCCTCTACGTGCAGTGAAGTTGTCTTGCCCAAGGTGCCGTGGGATTCGGTAATAAAAATATGATGGATTAGGTTGTCGTCCTTTTCGCGGCTCACGACGTATGATCTGGGATGGAAAAACAGTGCAAAAGCATAAAAGTGTCTTAAAACTGATGAAAACGTTCGATTTTGGGCTCTGAAAATAGGTGCAGCCTAGCAGGCTTGCTGCTCACGTCGTAGAGCTCTCGGAGATCTTTCCAACGATATGATGTGCACCGCGTAACTCTTTACGGATCAAAAGTTATGGGCACCGGAGCGACGGATACTTGGTCACAAGCCCCACGCCCTGTGTTTGCGGGCCCAGCCTCTATGTGAAGTGAAGTTTTCTTGCCCAATGTGCCGTGGGATTCGGTAATAGAAATGGGATGGATTAGGTTGTCGTCCTTTTTGCGGCTCACGATGTACGATCCGGGAAGGAAAAACACCGCAAAAGAAGAAAAGTGTCCCGAAACTGATGAAAACGTTCGATTTTGGGCCTCGAAAACAAGCGCAGCCGAGCAAGCTTGGTGCCCCCATCGTACAGCTCTCAATGTGCTTTCCAATGGTATGTTGTGCGCCGTGTAACTCCTTAGGGATCAAAAGTTATGTGCACCGGAGCGACGGATACCTGGTCACAAGCCCCACGCCCTCGGTTTGCGGGCCCAGCCTCTACGTGAAGTGAGGTTGTCTTGCCCAACGTGCCGTGGGATTCAGTAATAGAAATGTGATGGATTAGGTTGTCGTCCTTTTCACGGCTCACGACGTACGATCTAGGATGGAAAAACATTGTAAAAGAAGGAAAGTGTCCCAAAACTTATAAAAATATTCGATTTTGGGCTCCGAAAACATGCGTAGCCGAGCAGTCTAGGTGCCTCCATCGTATAGCTCTCAGAGAGCTTTCTAACGGTATGCTGTGCGCCGCGTAACTCCTTACGGATCAAAAGTTATGGGCACCGGAGCGACGGATACCTAGTCACAAGCCCCACGCCCACTGTTTGCGGGCCCTGCCTCTACATGAAGTGAAGTTGTCTTGCCCAAGGTGCCGTGGGATTTGGTAATAAAAATGTGATGGATTAGGTTGTCGTCCTTTTCACTGCTCACGACGTACGATCTGGGATGGAAAAACAGCGCAAAAGAAGAAAAGTGTTTCAAAACTGATGAAAACGTTTGATTTTGGGCTCCAAAAACAGGTGTAGCCGAGCAAACTTGTCGCCAACGTCGTAGAGCTCTTGGAGAGCTTTCCAACGGTATGATGTGCGCCACGTAACTCTTTACAGATCAAAAGTTATGGGCTCCGGAGCGACGGATACCTGGTCATAAGCCCCACGCCCTGTGTTTGCGGGCCCAGCCTCTATGTGAAGTGAAGTTGTCTTGCCCAAGGTGCCATGGGATTCGGTAATATAAATGGGATGGATTAGGTTGTCGTCCTTTTCGCGGCTCACGATGTACGATCTGCGACGGAAAAGCAGCGCAAAAGAAGAAAAGTGTCCCAAACTGATGAAAACGTTCAATTTTGGGATCCGAAAATAGGCTTAGCCTTGTAGGCTTGCTTCTCCCGTCGTAGAGCTCTTGGATAGCTTTCCAACGGTATGTTGTGCGCTGCGTAACTCCTTACAAATCAAAAGTTATATGCACCGGAGCGACGGATACCTGGTCACAAGCCCCACGCCCTCAGTTTAAGGGCCCAGCCTCTACGTGAAGTGAAGTTTTCTTGCCCAAGGTGCCGTGGGATTCGGTAATAAAAATATGATGGGTTAGGTTGTCGTCCTTTTCGCGGCTCATGACGTACGATCTGGGATGGAAAAACAGCGCAAAAGAAGAAAAGTGTTTCAAAACTGATGAAAATGTTTGATTTTGGGCTTCAAAAACATGCGCAGCAGAGTAGGCTTGTTGCCCACGTCGTAGAGCTCTCGGAGAGCTTTCCAACGATATGATGTGCACCACGTAACTCTTTACGGATCAAAAGTTATGGGCACCGGAGCGACGGATACTTGGTCACAAGCCCCACGCCCTGTGTTTGCGGGCCCAGCCTCTATGTGAAGTAAAGTTGTCTTGCCCAAGGTGCCGTGGTATTCGGTAATAGAAATGTGATGGATTAGGTTGTCGTCCTTTTCGCGACTCACGATGTACGATCCGAGAAGGAAAAACACCGCAAAAGAAGAAAAGTGTCCCGAAACTGATGAAAACGTTCGATTTTGGGCTCTGAAAACAAGCGCAGCTGAGAAAAGTTGGTACCCCCATTGTACAGCTCTCAATGTTCTTTCCAACAGTATGCTGTCGCCGCATAACTCCTTAGGGATCAAAAGTTATGTGCACCGGAGCGACGGATACCTGGTCACAAGCCCCACGCCCTCTGTTTGTGGGCCCAGCCTCTACGTGAAGTGAGGTTGTCTTGCCCAAGGTATCACGTGATTCGGTAATAGAAATGTGATGGATTAGGTTGTTGTCCTTTTCGAGGCTCACGATGTATGATCTGGGACGGAAAAACATTGTAAAAGAAGGAAAATGTCCTAAAACTTATGAAAATATTCGATTTTGGGCTCCGAAAACATGCGCAGCCAAGCAATCTAGGTGCCCCTATCGTAGAGCTCTCAGAGAGCTTTCCAATGGTATGCTGTGCGCCGCGTAACTCCTTACGGATCAAAATTTATGAGCACCGGAGCGACGGATACCTGGTCACAAGCCCCACGCCCTCTGTTTGCGGGCCTAGCCTCTACGTAAAGTGAAGTTGTCTTGCCCATGGTGCCGTAGGATTCGATAATAAAAATATGATGGATTAGGTTGTCGTCCTTTTTACTACTCACGACGTACAATCTGGGATGGAAAAACAGCGCAAAAGAAGAAAAGTGTTTCAAAATTGATGAAAATGTTCGATTTTGGGCTCCAAAAACATGCGCAGCCGAACACGCTTGCTGCCCACGTAGTAGATCTCTCGGAGAGCTTTCCAACGATATAATGTGCACCACGTAACTCTTTACGGATCAAAAGTTATGGGCACCAAAGCGATGGATACTTGGTCACAAGCCCCACGCCCTGTGTTTGCGGGCCCAGCCTCTATGTGAAGTGAAGTTGTCTTGCCCAAGGTGCCGTGGGATTCAGTAATAGAAATGGGATGGATTAGGTTGTCGTCCTTTTCGTGGCTCATGATGTACGATGCGGGAAGGAAAAACACCGCAAAAGAAGAAAAGTATCCCAAAACTGATGAAAACGTTCGATTTTGGGCTACAAAAACAAGCGCAGCCAATCAAGCTTTGTGCCCGCGTCGTACAGCTCTTAATGTGCTTTCCAACGGTATGCTGTGCGCTGCGTAACTCCTTAGGGATCAAAAGTTATGTGCACCGGAGCGATGGATACCTGGTCATAAGCCCCATGCCCTCTGTTTGCTGGCCCAGCCTCTACATGAAGTGAGGTTGTCTTGCCCAAGGTACCATGTGATTCGGTAATAGAAATGTGGTGGATTAGGTTGTCGTCCTTTTCACGGCTCACTTCGTACGATCTGGGACGGAAAAACATTGTTAAAGAAGGAAAGTGTCCCAAAACTTATGAAAATATTCGATTTTGGGCTCCGAAAACATGTGCAGCCAAGCAGTCTAGGTGCCCCCATCGTAGAGCTCTCAGAGAGCCTTCCAACGGTATGCTGTGCGCCGCGTAACTCCTTACAGATCAAAAATTATGAGGACCGGAGCGACGGATAGTTGGTCATAAGCCCTACGCCCTCTGCTTGCGGGCCTAGCCTCTTCGAGAAGTGAAGTTGTCTTGCCCAAGGTGCCGTGGGATTCGGTAATAAAAATATGATGGATTAGGTTGTCGTCCTTTTCACTGCTCACGACGTACGATCTGGGATAGAAAAACAGCGCAAAAGAAGAAAAGTGTTCCAAAACTGATTAAAACGTTCAATTTTGGGCTCCAAAAATAGGTGCAGCTGAGCAAGCTTGTCGCCCACGTCGTAGAGCTCTCGGAGAGCTTTCCAACGGTATGATGTGCGCCACGTAACTCTTTACGGATCAAAAGTTATGGGCACCGGAGCGACAGATACCTGGCCATAAGCCCCACGCCCTGTGTTTGCAGGCCCAGCCTCTATGTGAAATGAAGTTGTCTTGCCCAAGGTCCCGTGGGATTCGGTAATAGAAATGGGATGGATTAGGTTGTCGTCCTTTTTGCGGCTCACGACGTACGATCCGGGACGGAAAAATAGCGCAAAAGAAGAAAAGTGTCCCAAACTGATGAAAACGTTCGATTTTGAGCTCCAAAAATAGGCATAGCCTAGTAGGCTTGCTGCTCCCATCGTAGAGCTCATGGATAGCTTTCCAACGGTATGTTGTGCGCCGTGTAACTCTTTACAAATCAAAAGTTATGTGCACCAAAGCGACGGATACCTGGTCACAAGCCCCACGGCCCCGGTTTGAGGGCCCAGCCTCTACGTGAAGTGAAGTTTTCTTGCCCACGGTGCCGTGGGATTCGGTAATAAAAATATGATGGATTAGGTTGTCGTCCTTTTCACGGCTCACGACGCACGATCTGGGATAAAAAAAAAACGCAAAAGAAGAAAAGTGTTTCAAAACTGATGAAAACGTTCAATTTTGGGCTCCGAAAACAGGCGCAGACGAGCCGGCTTGTTACCCCTGTCGTGGAGCTCTCGAAGAGCCTTCTAACGGTATGTTGTGCACTGTGTAACTCTTTACAGATCAAAAGTTATGGTCACCGGAGCGACGGAGACCTGGTCCCAAGCCCCACGCCCTTGGTTTGCGTGCCCAGCCTCTATGTGAAGTGAAGTTGTCTTGCCCAAGGTGTCGTGGGATTCAGTAATAGAAATGTGATCGATTAGGTTGTCGTCCTTTTCGCGGTTCACGATGTACGATCTGGGAAGGAAAAACATCACAAAAGAAGAAAAGTGTCCCGAAACTGATGAAAACGTTTGATTTTGGGCTCCAAAAACAAGCGCAGTCGAGCAAGCTTGGTGCCCCCATTGTACAGCTCTCAATGTGCTTTCCAACGGTATGCTGTGCGCCGCGTAACTCCTTAGGGATCAAAAGTTATGTGCACCGGAGTGACGGATACCTGGTCACAAGCCCCACGCCCTCTGTTTGTGGGCCCAGCCTCTACGTGAAGTGAGGTTCTCTTGCCCAAAGTGCCATGTGATTCGGTAATAGAAATGTGATGGATTAGGTTGTCATCCTTTTCGTAGCTCACGACGTACGATCTAGGACGGAAAAACATTTTAAAAGAAGGAAAGTGTCCCAAAACTTATGAAAATATTCGATTTTGGGCTCTGAAAACATGCGCAGCCGAGCAGTCTAGGTACCCCTATCGTAGAGCTCTCAGAGAGCTTTCCAACGATATGCTGTGCGCTGCGTAACTCCTTACGGATCAAAAGTTATGGGCACCGGAGCGACGGATACCTGGTCACAAGCCCCACACCCTATGTTTTCGAGCTCTGCCCGTACGTGAAGTGAGGTTGTCTTGGCCAAGGTGCCGTGTGATTCGGTAATAGAAATGTGGTGGATTAGGTCGTCATCCTTTTCGCGGCTCACGACGTACGATCCGGGACGGAAAAATAGTGCAAAAGAAGAAAAGTGTTCCGAAACTAATGAAAACGTTCGATGTCGGGCTCCGAAAACAGGCACAGCCGAGCTAGCTTGGTGCCCCCGTCGTAGAGCTCTCGGAGCGCTTTCCAACGGTAGGCTGCACGCCACGAAACTTGTGAGGCCCAACCTCGATTTGCGTGCGATACCTCGTTTCGTGTGCCCTAACCTAGATTTGCATGCCTTGACCTAGGTTTAAGAATCATGTTTCGTTTTGTGTGCCTTGCATTGAATTACGTGCATACATTTAGGATTGCATGCATTTACTTGGGAAACTGCATTCGTCTCGTAATTCATGACTTACCTCATAGTGCGTGCCCTAAACCTAGGAAAGTGTACCCGCACGCTAATCAAGAAAGTATCTTACATGAAGCACTAGATCATTAATTAATCCTACAAATTCACTAACTAATATTAAATTGCTAATTCAACTCACTAGAAGACGAATTGCACCAAAATGTGATGGATTAGGTTGTCTTACCCAATGAGCCGTGGGATTCGGTACTCAAAATACGATGGATTAGGTTGTCGTCCTTTTCGCGGCTCGCGACGTACAATCCGGGACAGAAAAACAGTGCAAAAGAAGAAAAATGTCCCAAACTGATGAAAACGTTCGATTTTGGGCTATGAAAATAGGCGCAACCTTGTAGGCTTGCTGCTCCGGTCGTAGAGCTCTTGGAGAGCTTTCCAACGGTATGTTGTGCGCCGCGTAACTCCTTACGAATCAAAAGTTATGGGCACCGGAGTGACGGATACCTGGTCACAAGCCCCACGCCCCCGGTTTGAAGGCCCAGCCTCTACGTGAAGTGAAGTTGTCTTTCCCAAAGTGCCGTGGGAGTCAGTAATAAAAATATGTTGGATTCACTTATCGTCCTTTTCACGGCTCACGACGTATAATCCGGGATGAAAAACAAAGCAAAAGAAGAAAACTATCCCGAAACTGATGAATATGTTTGATTTTGGACTCCAAAAATAGTCGCAGCTGAGCAGGCTTGATGCCCACATTGTAGAGCTCTCGGAGAGCTTTCCAACGGTATGTTGTGCACCGCGTAACTCCTTACGGATCAAAAGTTATGAGGACCGGAGCGACGGATACCTGGTCAACAACGCCACGCCCTATGTTTCTGGGCCCAGCCTCTATGTGAAGTAAAGTTGTCTTGCCCAAGGTGCCGTGGGATTCGGTAATAGAAATGTGATGGATTAGGTTGTCGTCCTTTTCGCGGCTCACGACGTACGATCCGGGACAAAAAATAGCGCAAAAGAAGAAAGTGTCCCGAAACTAATGAAAACGTTTGATTTTGTGCTCTAAAAACAGGTGCAGCCGAGCAAGCTTGGTGCCACCGTCGTAGAGCTCTCGGAGAGCTTTCCAACTGTAAGCTGTGCGCCGCATAACTCCTAACGAATCAAAAGTTATCAGCATCGAAAAGACGGATACTTGGTCACAAGCCCCACGCTCTCTGTTTGCGGGCCCAGCCTCTACGTGAAGTGAAGTTGTCTTGCCCAAGGTGCCGTGTAATTCGTTAATAGAAATGTGATGGATTAGGTTGTCATCCTTTTCGTTGCTCACAACGTACGATCCCGGAATAAAAAATAGCGGAAAAGAAGAAAAATGTACCAAAACTGATGAAAATGTTTGATTTTGGGCTCCCAAAATAGGAGCAGCTGAGCAAGCTTGGTGCCCCCATCGTAGAGCTCTCGGAGAGCTTTCCAACGGTATGCTGTGCGTCGCGTAACTCCTTTCGGATCAAAAGTTATGAGCACCGGAGCGACGGATACCTGGTCACAAGCCCCATGCCCTCTGTTTGCGGGCTCTGCCTCTAAGTGAAGTGAAGGTATCATGCCCCAACCCGACCTATGAAGGTTAGACTAGAGTGCCTTCTAAACATTCAAGTCATATCACATACTTAATCGTTCAAGAGGGTTTAACACTTAACGTTTTAGCCTAAACTCCACAAATTCTCCGGAAAATCGGCAGCATAATGGCTGTAGTTAGGACCTTTTAGTTTGAACTAATTTCTAAACGCCTCAATTATTCCAATCATTAATCCAATTCCATTAAGGACTCCTATTTTGTCTCATCAACCGATATGCCTAGTAGTCTATCTTGAAGGTCTCGTTTGGTTAATAAGCGTAGCATGATAACTATGTCCCATTTATTTATCAATTTCCTATCATGCAAGTACATATTATTCTTTAGTTTACAAATAAGCACCTAAATGGAATTAGCTAGAATTGACTTAGTTGATTTTTCACCTAGTGGTTTAATTGCCTATGATAGCTACTATTCAAGATAATGAAAGCAAATAACCAAATAAGAAGTTCGTCCGGTTATAGATAGTACAATCCCAAAATTAGACCCAAATTACAACAGGGTCATTTACATCAATAAAATGAATAGTTTGCAATCAAACACAACATCCCTATAGCAACTACTTTCAGGCAAAGCACAAAAGCACGTAGTCACTCCAAGGAATCGTCAACAAGCACGTTTACTTTGGGTATCTGTTCCAAATCTGCTATACCGGTGACAAAAAAGAGGGTGAGTCCTTATGAACTCAGCAAGGGGGAACGAGAGATAACGTTTTGAAATCCTTTTCTGGTTAAACTTATGAAAATCCTTTTGCAAGCATGAATATAACACAATTAAGTACATAACATATTATAAAGGTAAAGGAACACAATTACCCGTCTTTCTTCCCCGAGGTCCTCTAGGAACCAAGCGAGAGTACTTATACACATAGTGAAAAGGATACGGTTTGATACGTACAGGACTCTAGAGGTATCTCATACGGGCTCAAAAGTTAGCTCCCACCACATTTAGGTGTAGCACTTTCCCCCGCATAACACTTACTTCCTGCCGTTCAAGTTCATTTTCAGTAACAGTTGTTGCGGCCAACTTCAATCATCCACTATTCACGCCAAATGGGTGTACTCCGAATGTACCCCAAAATCCTACGACCCAACTCTCCGAGGAAGTCTAGTCCCCAAGCGAGAGAGGGAATTGGACAATGGTAGTCACGGTTGCACCGGCAAGCCCGATGCCGCCCGGTGTGCGTGAACGCTACCACGCCAGAATGAAAGGTTGCAACCTTATATGCAATGCACATTTATGACATTTTTAATATATCACATTAGGAGGACAACAAAGTAGGTTGCCTCCGGACAGTCATAAGATTGCACATTGACAAGTAAACAAGCGATGCATGATAAGACAAGTAATTTCACTTGAAAGGCATATGGAGTTATATGAACATTAAACGGGCAGCCATGTAACGCACGTAAATCAAGTCATATAACTCATTTCAAGGTCCACGTAACCAAATAATAAGATTATTCAACATGCAACAACATCTACGTGGGTTCGGATGTAAGAAAGGCCTATTTGTCAACATGCAATGATCAAAATCACATTTAGGGTTATAAGGGCAACTACGGGCAGCCTATTAAACATATAATTACACACAATATCCAAAGGATCAACACTTAGCAAGTTTACCTAGTCACTAGGGTTTCCATTTCGGGCTTACCCGTGCGATTAAGCCCCAAGTTAACTCAAAATCAATCTCAAGCCATGCATCAATTAATTCAAACACTCCCAAGTATTCAAAACAGTCCACACAACATTCCAATGCCACAATATCAAGCATTTAATACCACAAGAGAAGTTACAACAAATTTTCTAAGCATATAACTAAGTGAAACCCTCACTGCAATATGCTGTTTTCTCACAATCATTAGGAAAAGCAAAAAAATCTCCAATATCAGTGAATAACACTTCAAATTAAAGCTTAAGAAGTGAACTAAATTCAGAAACAAACCTCACAGCATTTGGAGTTCGGGTCCAATAGTTATAGCCAAAACAGTGGGATTGCACAAAACTGTCCAGATTTGCACACATTTCAATACTTGTTGTTTTTGAGGTCCTTAGGGTCAGATTTAGCCTTAGTCCATTTCTGACAAAAATGTCTAAAACTGAAAAACCTAGCAACACTCCAAATTTCATGCATTTTGGATGTCATTTACTAAGTCAAAACTGGTTTGTTCTACAAGGTCAGTGCATCTGCCAAAACCTGCTTCATTTTTTCCAGATTTCCAGATTTGGACACATTTCAATGATTTGCCATTTTGAGGACCTTAGAGTCAAAATTAGCTTTGGCCTATTTCGGCAAAAAATGTTCAAACTGGCAAAAATAGTTACCTACCAATTTTCATGCATTTTTAACATCATTTGCCTAGCCAAACGCACCTCGCAACAACAAGACAGAGAGTTGTCGCAAACCCGATTTCATCTATCATCACCTTCAAGCCAAAATCTTGCCATGCATGGTTGTAAAAGCTTATAAACACACATATATCTCAAGTACAGAAGCAAAGACAAACATTTAAGAGCATGCATGTGGATTTTTGAAAGATTTTCAAGAAGTTTTAGCCCTCACCTTAGCAAAACAACAAGAAGATGCACAAGACTTGGATGAAGCACAAAGTTGATCTTCTTCCTTGGTTAGCCGAGACACCAACTCGATTTTCTCTACTTTTCCTAGCTTAGTGACCAAGTTCTTAGTAGGTGCATGTGGTTAGAACAAAAGGAAATGAAATGGAAGCTATCTACATACCAAAGGTCCGAATGAGTGTTCTATGAGCTTGCATGCATGTCTCTTTGCTTCTAGCTTGCTTGGGCTGCCATGGCCGAGCTTGGGAGGATCTTAGAGTGTCCTTGAGAGTTGTTAGGAGTCTTGGGAGCTAAGAGGTCAGCCTTGGTCGAAAATGGAGAGAAAAGGAGAAAGAGAATGAGAGAATGAGAGCTTGAGAGGGAGAAATGATGTGCTTGAGCATATGGTCAGCCTTGAGCTTCTACAAGTCTGAATTTTTGTCATATTTGAGCATTTTTTAAATGTTTTAGCATGCCTTGGGTGTGTTGGTCGAGAAAGGGTGCTTGGGGTAGGGTGTATGGGTTTATTTTATGCCTAGTGTCTTGTGTGTGTGTCATAGTTTGTCTAGGACTAATTTTAAATTGCAAAGCTTGTCACATTCCTACACATGGTCGGCCAAGTGAGCTCAAATTCTGAATTTTGTCATGTGTTAAAGCCTTATTTTATTGTAGGTTGATATATTTTAATTGCCTAGTAGTTAGAATGTAAGAGAATGTTGGGAATCTAGGGAACCTAGGTAGAATAAATTATATGAAAGTTGAGATAGTTTATTATTATTTGTGTTAGTGGATTTTGTAGAGATTTGAATTAGGATTATAATAATAGTTAGTGGTGTTTGTAGGATTATTTTATAGTCTAGTGCTTTGTGTAGGATTCTTTATTTATTAGCGTGCGGGCACGCTTTTCTAAGTCTAGGGCACGCACTACGAGACACGCACAGAAATCAATACGAGGCACGAATCACGAGGTAGACACGTACTTCATGACTAAGAAACGTACTTCAAGACTAATGCACGCAATCCTAAATGAATGCACGTAAACTGATGCAAGGCACATAATTCAATGCAATGAACGTAAATCGAGGTACGACTCTTAAAACTAGATTAAGACATGCAATTCAAGGTCGGGGCACACGAAACGAAGTAAATTACGCAATTCGAAGTCAGGGCACGTAAGTTGAGGATTAGGGCACATAATTCTAGGTCAAGGCACGAATGACGAAGCATGCACGAAAACCAAGATAGGGCACGTAAATCGGGGTAACACACGTTATTCGGGGTCGGGCCTCATATCCTCCCCTCCTTAAAAGAATTTCGTCCCGAAATTTATTATTACTTGTTAAGGTCATTTAGACGGATTCCGACCATTGTTATTTTCCAACTCCGGGTCGTCCTTTGCTCCGTGATCTCTCTTACCACAACGAATTCACTTCCTAGCTTTCACCAATCATTTAATTCGGTGTGACCCCTACATTTACAGTTTGTTCCTTTGAACAACTCTCTTTTCTCCAATTGATCTTAAGGTCGAGTTCATTAATTAAGGTTAGAATCCCCAAACGTAGTCATCAAAGTTGCATTGGTGTTTTAACAATATAACTATAACTCCAAAATCATGACTCATGTTGTATCAATCTCGCATCCATACTTCAAAAGGATTATCACAATAATACCGCGATCTTATGGTCGCATACACTAATTTCAAGATGATAGGTCTATATCAGAATTACATATTCTATCAACTAGCTTCAAAATTGTTAACACCTAGGACATACACATGTTATGGGTCATTTCCACAATACGACTCTATTTTCAGGAAGAACTCACCAAACAACTAATCCATCTCAAATCGTCATCTATCGATGGTATCATAGCCTTTCTTATCTCGCAGGTACATTAGATTAGCAAATCTTCTAACGACTAGTCTCCCAATTACAGGCTCCTATTCACTAACCTCCTTTCCCAGCTTTGTTAACCTTCACGCTTGTAATCAACGAGAAAGACCGTTGAGATTCGTTAACTCAAACTCTAAGGTTTATTAGGTACCACCAACAAATTGTCATTGAAATTGCATGGGTAAACTAATCATGTTGCACTAGTTCAACTCTTACAAGTAAATTTCATCAGCTTATGATCCACAATCTATTTTCTTATTCAAATCTCTATTTTCACATCTCGAGGCTTCAGAATTTCTTACAATCTTAACCAAGACTCCTAAGGTGAAGAGTTTCAACCTCAAATAAATTCCACTCACCTCAATCCAAGGTTACGTCATACTTAAGAAGACAATGGTCCTATTCACTTAGCGACCTAGTCATTCCTTCGAACACTTAATGCCCGCCAATATATCTTCAACATTAATGTTACTAAGCTGGGTTCATCGCCATGCAAGTGATATCAATGCTCCAATAGGTTACCAACCGTTCAACAACAGTCTTAGGACTATAAATGGGTACCGAAATGATCGAGCTCATAAGATACTTACACAAGATAACTTCAAGGTTGTATCAACATAAGAATTATGACCACGAGGCATCTTTCAATATAACCTAATAGAACTTTAAAAGTAATCAACCACTTATTTAACTATCACTACAAGATTCACCCTCTATTCAACAACCATGATTCGAAGTCTACCAACCGCTAGTTTCTAGAAGTGAAACGGTGCACATAGATACGGTGGTCTAACAATAGTCTCTTGGGTCATCATGACTCTGATTCATCTCTATCTTACTCTCTTCGTTTACATGTTCAACTAGCTAAGAGCATCAAGACTCATCGACCTTAGGCCCTAGGGTTCCCCATGAATCATCATGCATACTCACTATTAGCTATTTGGGATTACTATTCATACCCTAACGACTCCACTTTGTAACCGGATGCTTTAATCTCATTTCCATGGTTTATATACTAGGTCCATCGGTCTTACTTCGGGATATATGCTTTCTAACATCCTCTAGGGTATCCAAACAATGAGTGCATAGAATGACTTACTTTGCATAATTACAACTAAATCCGAGGGGCACCAAATTAATACCATGATCCTAAATATCACCGATATCCAACTTAGGACCTTTAGCAACGTTAGTCATCGAATGCATAATTCAATACCTTACACTTCTATTCGACCTAACATTTAGGCGTAGTCTTCCGAACACGAGTTCTAATTACATGAATTCCTCGATTCCAGCATCCTTATATCTTGTTATACTAAAGAATCATCAACCTTGTTAAATTTGGTCTCCAGAGTTGCCTACATGTCTTGAGGCTATCCATTGTTAAGTCACTCAAATACACTATCCTTGTCTTAATAATCTAACACCTAAAAGTAAACTATTGTCAACTTCCACGAATTCACCTCTTAATTTCTAGGTCATGATCTCAACACTTAGTGAACTTGAAACTCACTAGTATACCATATCAGATTCATCAATGCTTAATTTCAATCAAGTAAGGATTCAATCGTACGAGTATATTGCTAACTTCTTAGATAGCCTATCAAGCCAATATTAAGATGTGAGAAATGGATTCAAAGAAACCTCCAAGTCAACTTCCACTATCCGCACATGAGAATATATACTACTATACATATTTAATAGTATACCCTTATATCTAAGGAAAGTAGTATGTATTTAACGTTTATACTTGAACCACAATGAGAAGAACGGTTTAACGGAATCAAAACTTCATAACCATAAAATTGATAACTTAATCTTAGGTATGGGTATTCCAAAGATAAGGGGATAACTTTACCTCAACATTTATACATGTGCTACGCATTCTATATATGTATATCCAATAATGCATACGATCCATCGAGTTCCTGTGAAGATGCGAGAAATCTCTAACCGAGCCTTTTCGTTCATCCTGCACAAATTCACTTCCCTAAAAGTCTTAATCCTAACTATCTATGTGTATAAACAGTCATTCACGGTTATATAACATGCACATGTATCAAGGAAGGAGTATAAAAGCATGCATGCATCATTGAGAACGTGTCAGTGTGCATGATACAGAGTACATATGGTCCACAAAGGCACATAATACTCGATACTTAAAGCAATTAAAGCACATTAGCACATATTAACACATATAAATAAGACATCATAATTACTTTAGGGCTTCTACCCATGGTCCGAGAGTTGAACCCGACTAATGCCTAGTTAGTAAACTAAGCTCTGATACCATTCTAATATAAGGTGTCACGCCCCAACCAGACCTATGAAGATTAGACTAGGGTGTGATCTAAACATTGAAGTCATATCACGTACTTAATCGTTCAAGAGGGTTTAACACTTAATGTTTTAGCCTAAACTCCACAAATTCTCTGGAAAACCGGCAGCATAACGGCTGTAGTTAAGACCTTTTAGTTTGACCTAATTTCTAAACGCCTCAATTATTCCAATCATTAATCCTATTCCATTAAGGACTCCTATTTTGTCTCATCAACCGATATGCCTAGTAGTCTATCTTGAAGGTCTCGTTTGGTTAATAAGCGTAGCGTGATAACTATGTCCCGTTTATTTATCAATTTTCTATCATGCAAGTACCTATTATTCTTTAGTTTACAAATAAGCACCTAAATGGAATTAGCTAGAATTGACATAGTTGATTTTTCACCTAGTGGTTTAATTGCCTATGATAGCTACTATTCCAGATAATGAAAGCAAATAACCAAATAAGAAGTTCGTCCGGTTATAGATAGTACAATCCCAAAATTAGACCCAAATTATAACGGGGTTATTTACATCAATAAAATGAATAGTTTGCAATCAAACACAACATCCATATAGCAACCACTTTCAGGCGCAGCACAAAAGCACATAGTCACTCCAAGGAATCGTCAACAAGCATGTTTACTTTGGGTATCTGTTCCAAATCTGCTGTACCTGTGACAAAAAAGAGGGTGAGTCCTTATGAACTCAGCGAGGGGAACGAGAGATAACGTTTTGAAATCCTTTTCCGGTTAAACTTTTGAAAATCCTTTTGCAAGTATGAATATAACACAATTAAGTACATAACATATTATAAAGGTAAAGGAACACAATTACCCGTCTTTCCTCTCCGAGGTCCTCTAGGAACCAAGCGAGAGTACTTATACACATAGTGAAAATGATACGGTTTGATACGTACAGGACTCTAGAGGTAGCTCATACGGGCTCAAAAGGTAGCTCCCACCACATTTAGGTGTAGCACTTTCTCCCGCATAGCACTTATTTCCTGCCGTTCAAGTTCATTTTCAGTAACAGTTGTTGCGGCCGACTTTAATCATTCACTGTTCACGCCAAATGGGTGTACTCCGAATGTACCCCAAAATCCTACGACCCAACTCTCCAAGGAAGTCTAGCCCCCAAGCGAGAGAGGGAATTGGACAATAGTAGTCACGGTTGCACCGGCAAGCCCGATGCCGCCCGGTGTGTGTGAACGCTACCACGCCGGAATGAAAGGTTGCAACCTTATTTGCAACGCACATTTATGACATTTTTAATATATCACATTAGGAGGACAACAAAGTAGGTTGCCTCCGGACAGTCATAAGATTGCACATTGACAAGTAAACAAGCGGTGCACGATAAGACAAGTAATTTCACTTGAAAGGCATATGGAGTTATATGAACATTAAACGGGCAGCCATGTAACGCACGTAAATCAAGTCATATAACTCATTTCAATGTCCACGTAACCAAATAATAAGATTATTCAACATGCAACAACATCTACGTGAGTTCGGATGTAAGAAAAGCCTATTTGTTAACATGCAATGATCAAAATCACATTTAGGGTTATAAGGGCAACTACGGGAAGCCTAATAAACATATAATTACACACAATATCCAAAGGATCAATACTTAGCAAGTTTACCTAGTCACTAGGGTTTCCATTTCGGGCTTACCCGTGCGATTAAGCCCCAAATTAACTCAAAATCAATCTCAAGCCATGCATCAATTAATTCAAACATCCCCAAGTATTCAAAACAGTCCACACAACATTCCAATGCCACAATCCCAAGCATTTAATACCACAAGAGAAGTTACAACAAATTTTCTAAGCATATAACTAAGTGAAACCCTCACTGCAATAGGCTGTTTTCTCACAATCATTAGGACAAGAAAAAAATCTCCAATTCTAGTGAATAAGATGTCAAATTAAATCTTAAGAAGTGAACTAAATTCAGAAACAAACCTCACAGCATTTGGAGTTCGGGTCCAATAGTTATAGCCAAAACAGTGTGATTGCACAAAACTGTCCAGATTTGCACACATTTCAATACTTGTCGTTTTTGAGGTCATTAGGGTCAGATTCAGCCTTAGACAAAAATATCCAGAACTGAAAAAAATAGCAACACACCAAATTTGATGCATTTTGGAAATCATTTACTAAGTCAAAACTGGTTCGTTCTACAAGGTCAGTGCATCTGCCAAAACCTGCTTCATTTTTCCAGACTTCCAGATTTGGACACATTTTAATTATTTTCCATTTTGTGGACCGTAGAATCAAAATTGGCTTTGGCCTATTTCTTCAAAAAATGTTCCAAACTGGAAAAACTAGTTGCCTACCAATTTTCACGCATTTTAAATATCATTTTCCTAGCCAAACTGACCTCGCAACAACAAGACAGAGAGCTGTCACAAACCCGATTTCATCTATCATCACCTTCAAGCCAAAATCTTGCCATGCATGGTTGTAAAAGCTTATAAACACACATATATCTCAAGTACAGAAGCAAAGACAAACATTTAAGAGCATGCATGTGGATTTTTGAAAGATTTTCAAGAAGTTTTAGCCCTCACCTTAGCAAAACAACAAGAAGATGCACAAGACTTGGATGAAGCACAAAGTTGATCTTCTTCCTTGCTTAGCCGAGACACCAACTCGATTTTCTCTATTTTTCCTAGCTTAGTGACCAAGTTCTTAGTAGGTGCATGTGGTTAGAACAAAAGGAAATGAAATGGAAGCTATCAACATACCAAAGGGCCGAATGAGTGTTCTATGAGCTTGCATGCATGTCTCTTTGCTTCTAGCTTGCTTGGGCTGCCGTGGCCGAGGTTGGGAGGGTCTTAGAGTTTCCTTGAGAGTTGTTAGGAGTCTTGGGAGCTCAAAGGTCAGCCTTGGTCGAAAATGGAGAGAAAAGGAGAGAGAGAATGAGAGAATGAGAGCTTGAGAGGGAGAAATGATGTGCTTGAGCATATGGTCGGCCTTGAGCTTTTACAAGTCTGAATTTTTGTCATCTTTGAGCATTTTTGAAATGTTTTAGCATGCCTTGGGTGTGTTGGTCGAGAAAGGGTGCTTGGGGTAGGGTGTATGGGTTTATTTTATGCCTAGTGTCTTGTGTGTGAGTCATAGTTTGTCTAGAACTAATTTTAAATTGCAACGCTTGTCACATTCCTACATATGGTCAGCCAAGTGAGCTCAAATTCTGAATTTTGATATGTGTCAAAGCCTTATTTTATTGTAGGTTGATATATTTTAATTGCCTAGTAGTTAGAATGTAAGAGAATGTTGGGAATCTATGGAACCTAGGTAGAATAAATTATATGAAAGTTGAGATAGTTTATTATTTTTTTAGTGTTAGTGGATTTTGTAGAGATTTGAATTAGAATTATAATAATAGTTAGTAGTGTTTGTAGGATTATTTTATAGTCTAGTGCTTTGTGTAGGATTCTTTATTAATTTGCGTGTGGGCATGCTTTCCTAGGTCTAGGGCATGCACTACGAGACACGCATAGAAATCGATATGAGGCACGAATCACGAGGTAGACATGTACTTCATAACTAAGGCACATACTTCAAGTCTAATGCACGCAATCTTACATGAATGCATGTAAATCAATGCAAGGCACATAATTCAATGCAATGCACGTAAATCAAGGTACGACTCTTAAACTTAGATTAAGACATACAATTCAAGGTCAGGGCACACGAAACGAGATAACGCACGCAATTCGAAGTCAGTGCACGTAAGTCAAAGATTAGGGCACATAATTCTAGGTCAAGGCACGAATGACGAAGCATGCACGAGAACCAAGATAGGGCACGTAAATCAGGGTAACACACGTAATTCGGGGTCCAGCCTCACAAAAGTTGTCTTGGCCAAGGTGCCATGGGATTCGGTAATAGAAATGTGTTGGATTAGATTGTCATCCTTTTCGAGGCTCACGACGTACGATCCGGGACGGAAAAATAGCGCAAAAGAAGAAAAGTGTCCCACACCTAATAAAAACGTTCAATTTTGGGCTCCAAAAATAGGTGCAGCTGAGCAACCTTGGTGCCCACGTCGTAGAGCTCTCGGAGTGCTTTCCAACGTTATGTTGTGCACCGCGTAACTCCTTACAGATCAAAAGTTATGAGTATCGGAGCGACGGATACCTGGTCACAAGCCCCACGCCCTCTGTTTGCAGGCCCAGCCTCTACGTGAAGTGAAGTTTTCTTGGCCAAGGTGCCATGTGATTCAGTAATAGAAATGTGTTGGATTAGGTTGTCGTCCTTTTCGCGGCTCACGAAGTACGATTCGGGACGAAAAAATAGCATAAAAGTAGAAAACTGTCCTAAAACTTATGAAAATGTTCGATTTTGGGTGCCGGAAACAGGCGCAGCTGAGCAGGCTAGGTGCCCTCATCGTAGAGCTCTCAGAGAGTTTTCCAACGGTATGCTGTGCGCCGCGTAACTCCTTACGGATCAAAAGTTATGGGCACCGGAGCAACGGATACCTGGTCACAAGACCACGCCCTCTGTTTGCGGGCCTTGCCTCTACATGAAGTGAAGTTGTCTTGCCCAAGATGCCGTATTATTCGGTAATAGAAATGTGATGGATTAGGTTGTCGTCCCATTCGCGGCTCACGACGTACGATCCGGGACGGAAAAATAGCGCAAAAGAAGAAATGTGTCCCGAAAATGGTAAAAATGTTCAATTTTGGGTTCCGAAAATAGGCGCAGCCCAGCAAACTTGGTGACCTCGTCATAGAGCTCTCGGATAGCTTTCCAACGGTATGCTTTACGCCGCGTAACTCCTTACGGATCAAAAGTTATGAGCATCGAAGCGACGGATACTTGGTCACAAGCCCTACGCCCTCTGTTTGCGGGCCCAGCCTCTACGTGAATAGAAGTTGTCTTGCCCAAGGTGCCATCGGATTCGGTAATAGAAATGTGATGGATTAGGTTGTTGTCCTTTTTGCGGCTCACGACGTACGATCAAGGACGAAAAAATAGCGCAAAAGAAGAAAAGTGTCCCAAAACTTATGAAAATGTTCGATTTTGGGCTCCAAAAATAGGTGCAACCGAGTAGGCAAAGTGCCCCCATCGTAGAGCTCTCAGAGTGCTTTCCAATGGTATGCTATGCGCTGCGTAACTACTTACAGATCAAAAGTTATGGGTGCCGGAGCGACAGATACCTGGTCACAAGCCCCACGCCCTCGGTTTGAGGGCCCAGCCTCTACTCGAAGTGAAGTTGTCTTACCTAAGGATTCATGGGATTCAGTAATAAAAATGTGATGGATTAGGTTGTCGTCCTGTTCGTGGCTCGCGACGTACAATCCGGGATGGAAAAACAGTGTAAAAGAAGAAAAATATCCCAAACTGATGAAAACGTTCGATTTTGGGCTTCGAAAATAGGCATTGCATAGTAAGCTTGCTGCTCCCGTCATAGAGCTCTTGGATAGCTTTACAACGGTATGCTGTGCGCCGCGTAACTCCTTACAAATCAAAAGTTATGTGCACCGGAGCGACAGATACCTGGCCACAAGCCCCACGCCCTCGGTTTGTGGGCCCAGCCTCTACGTGAAGTGAAGTTGTCTTGCCCAAGGTGACGTGTGATTCGGTAATGAAAATATGTTGGATTAGGTTGTCGTCCTTTTCGCGGCTCACGACGTACGATCTTGGAGCAAAAACAGTGCAAAAGAAGAAAAGTTTCCCAAAACTGATGAAAAAGTTTGATTTTGTGCTCCAAAAACACGTGCAACCGAGCAGGCTTGCTGCCCACGTCGTAGAGCTCTTGGAGAGCTTTCCAACGGTATGCTGTGCGCCGCGTAACTCTTTACGGACCAAAAGTTATGGGCACTGGGGCGACAGATACCTGGTCACAAACCCCACGCCCTGTGTTTGCGGGCCCAGCCTCTATGTTAAGTGAAGTTGTCTTGCCCAAGGTGCCATGGGATTCGGTAATAGAAATGTGATGGATTAGGTTGTCGTCCTTTTCGCGGCTCACGACGTACGATCCGGGATGAAAAAACAGCGCAAAAGAAGAAAAGTGTCCCGAAACTAATGAAAACGCTCGATTTTGGGCTCAAAAAATAGACGCAGCTGAGCAAGCTTGGTGCCCCCGTCGTAGAGCTCTCGGAGAGCTTTCCAACGGTATGCTGTGCGCCGCGTAACTCTTAACGGATTAATAGTTATGAGCACCGGAGAGACGGATACCTGGTCACAAGCCTCACGCCCTCTGTTTTCGGGCCCAGCCTCTACGTGAGGTGAAGTTGTCTTCCCCAAGGTGCCGTGTGATTTGGTAATAGAAATGTGATGGATTAGGTTGTCATTCTTTTCGCGGCTCACGACGTATGATCCGGGACGGAAAAACAGCGCAAAAGAAGAAAAGTGTCCTAAAACTTAGCAAAATGTTCGATTTTCGGCTCCAAAAATAGGCGCAACCGAGAAGGCTAGGTTCCCCCATCGTAGAGCTCTCAGAGTGCTTTCCAACAGTATGCTGTGCGTCGCGTAACTCCTTACGGATCAAAAGTTATGGGCACTGGAGCGACGAATACCTAGTCACAAGCCCCACGCCCTCTGTTTGCGGGCCCAGCCTCTGCGTGAAGTGAAGTTGTCTTGCCCAAGGTGCCATGTGATTCGGTAATAGAAATGTGATGGATTAGGTTGTCGTCCTTTTTGCGGCTCACGACGTACGATCCGGGATGGAAAAGTAGCGCAAAAGAAGAAAAGCATCCCGAAACTAATGAAAACGTTCGATTTTGGGCCGCAAAAATAGCCGCAACCGAGCAACCTTGGTGCCCCATCGTAGAGCTCTCGGAGAGCTTACCAACGGTATGTTGTGCGCCGTGTAACTCCTTACGGATCAAAAGTTATAAGCACCAGAGTGACGGATACCTAATCACAAGCCCCACGCCCTCTGTTTACGGGCCTAGCCTCTACGTGAAGTGAAGTTGTCTTGGCCAAGGTGTCGTGTGATTCGGTAATAGAAATGTGTTGGATTAGGTTGTCGTCCTTTTTGCGGCTCACGACGTACGATTCGGGACGGAAAAATTGTGTAAAAGTAGAAAAGTATCCCAAAACTTATGAAAATGTTCGATTTTGGGCACCGAAAACAGGCGCAGCTGAGCAGGCTAGGTGCCCCCATCGTAGAGCTCTTAGAGAGCTTTCCAACGGTATGCTGTGTGCCGCGTAACTCCTTACGGATCAAAAGTTATGGGCACCGGAGCGACGGATACCTGGTCACAAGCCCCACTCCCTCTGTTTGCGGGCCCTGCCTCTACGTGAAGTGAAGTTGTCTTGCCCAAGGTGCCGTGTGATTCGGTAATGTGTTAGATTAGGTTATTGTCCTTTTCGCGGCTCACGACGTATGATCCAGGACAGAAAAATAGCGCAAAAGAAGAAAAGTGACCCGAAACTAATGAAAACGTTCGATTTTGGGCTCCAAAAAAGGCACAACCGAGCAACCTTGGTGCCCCCGTCGTAGAGCTTTCCAACGGTATGTTGTGCACCGCGTAACTCCTTACGGATCAAAAGTTATGAGCATAGGAGCGACGGATACCTGGTCATAAGCCCCACGCCCTCCGTTTGCGGGCCCAACCTCTACGTGAAGTGAAGTTGTCTTGGCTAAAGTGTCGTGTGATTTGGTAATAGAAATGTGTTGGATTAGGTTGTAGTCCATTTCGCGTCTAACGACGTACGATCCGGGACGAAAATACAGCGAAAAAGTCAAAAAGTGTCCCAAAACTTATGTAAATATTCAATTTTGGGTGTCAAAAACAGGCACAGCTGAGCAGGCTAGGTGGCCCCATCGTAGAGCTATCAAAGCGCTTTCCACCGGTATGTTATGCGCCGCGTAACTCCTTACGGATCAAAAGTTATAGACACCAAAGCGACGGATACCTGGTCACAAGCCCCACGCCCTCTGTTTGAGGGCCCTGCCTCTACGTGAAGTGAAGTTTTCTTGCCCAAGGTGTCGTGTGATTCGGTAATAGAAATGTGATGTATTAGGATGTCGTCCTTTTTGCAGCTCACGACATACGATCCGTGACGGAAAAACTGGGCAAAAGAAGAAAAGTGTTCCAAAACTTATGAAAATATTTGATTTTGGGCTCCGAAAATAGGCGCAACCGAGTAGGCTAGGTGCCCCCAACGTAGAGCTCTCAGAGTGCTTTCCAACAGTATGTTGTGCGTCGCGTAACTACTTACGCATCAAAAGTTATGGGCACCGGAGCAACGGATGCCTGGTCACAAGACCCACGACCTCGGTTTGATGGCCCAGCCTCTACGTGAAGTGAAGTTGTCTTGCCTAAGGTGCCGTGGGATTCGATAATAAAAATGTGATAGATTAAGATATCATCCTTTTTGCGGCTCACGAGGTACGATCCAAGACTATGAAAAACATTGCAAAAGAAGAAAAGTGTCCCAAAACTGTTGAAAACGTTTGATTTTGGGTGGAGAAAACATGTGTAGCCGAGCAGACTTAGTGCCCACGTCGTAGAGCTCTCGGAGAGCTTTCCAACGGTATGCTGTGCACCGCATAACTCTTTACGGATCAAAAGTTATGGGCACTGGAGGGACGGATACCTGGTCACAAGCCCCACGCCCTCTGTTTGTGGGCCCAGCTTCTACGTAAGGTGAAGTTGTCTTGCCCAAGGTGTCGTGGGATTCGGTAATAGAAATGTGATAGATTAGGTTGTCGTCCTTTTCGCGGCTCATAACGTACGATCCGGGATGGAAAAATAGTGATAATAAGAAAACTTTTCCGAAATTGATGAAAACGTTTGATTTTGGGATCAGAAAATAGGCACAGCTGAGCAAGCTTGGTGCCCCCGTTGTAGAGCTCTCAGAGAGCTTTCCAACGGTATGTTGTGCGCAGCGTAACCCCTTACGGATCAAAAGTTATGAGCACCGGAGCGACAGATACCTGGTCACAAGCCCACCGCCCTTTGTTTGCTGGCCTAGCCTCTACCTGAAGTGAAGTTGTTTTGCCCAAGGTATAGTTTGATTTGGGAATAGAAATGTGATGGATTAGGTTGTCGTCTTTTTCGCGGCTCCCAACGTACGATCCAGGACGGAAAAATAGCGCAAAAAAAGAAAAGTGTCCCAAAACTTATGAAAATGTTCGATTTTGGGCTCCGAAAATAGGCGTAACCGAGCAGGCTAGGTGTGCCCATCGTAGAGCTTTCATAGTGCTTTCCAAAGGTATGCTGTGCGCCGCATAACTACTTACGGATCAAAAGTTATGGGCACTGGAGTAACGGATACCTGGTCACAAGACCCACGACCTCGGTTTGAGGGCCCGGCCTCTATGTGAAGTGAAGTTGTCTTGCCCAAGGTTTCATGGGATTCGGTAATAAAAATGTGATGGATTAGGTTGTCGCCCTTTTCGCAGCTCACGATGTGCGATCCGGGATGAAAAAACAGCGCAAAAGAAGGAAAGTGTCCCAAAACTGATAAAAACGTTTGATTTTGGGCTGCGAAAACAGGTGCAGCCGAGCAGACTTGGTGTCCACTCGTAGAGCTCTCGGAGAGCTTCTAACGGTATGTTGTGCACCGCGTAACTCTTTACGGATCAAAAGTTAGGGGCACCGGAGCGACGGATACCTGGTCACAAGTCACACGCCCTCTGTTTGTGGGCCCAGCCTCTACGTGAGGTGAAGTTATCTTGCCAAGGTGCCGTGGGATTTGATAATAGAAATGTGATGGATTAGGTTGTCTTTCTTTTCGCGGCTCACAACGTACGATCCGGGACAGAAAAACAGCGCAAAAGAAGCAAAGTTTCCCGAAACTGATGAAAATGTTCGATTTTGCTCTCTGAAAACAAGAACAGCCAAGCAAGCTTGGTGCCCCCGTCGTAGAGTTCTCGGAGAGCTTTCCAACGGTATGCTGTGCGCTGCGTAACTCCTTACGGATCAAAAGTTATGAGCACCGGAGCGACGGATACCTGGTCACAAGCCCCACGCCCTCTGTTTGCGGGACCGGCCTCCACGTGAAGTGAAGTTGTCTTGCCCAAGGTGCCGTGTGATTTGGGAATAGAAATGTGATGGATTAGGTTGTCGTCCTTTTCGTGGCTCACAACGTACGATCCGGGACGGAAAAACTGCGCAAAAGAAGAAAAGTGTCCCAAAACTCATGAAAATATCTGATTTTGGGCACCGAAATAGGCGTAACCAAGCAGGCTTGGTGCCCCCATCGTAGAGATCTCAGAATGCTTCCCAACAGTATGTTGTGCACCGCGTAACTACTTATGGATCAAAAGCTATGGGCACTGGAGCAACGGATACCTGGTCATAAGACCTACGACCTCGGTTTGAGGGCCCAGCCTCTATGTGAAGTGAAATTGTCTTGCCCAACATGCCGTGGGATTCGATAATAAAAATGTGATGGATTAGGTTGTCGTCCTTCTCGCAGCTCACGACATGCGATCCGTGACGAAAAAAGAGCGCAAAAGAAGAAAAATGTCCCAAAACTGATGAAAACGTTCGATTTTTGGATTCAAAAATAGGTACAGCCGAGTAGACTTGGTGCCCACATCGTAGAGCTCTCGAAGAGCTTTCCAACGGTATGCTTTGCGTCGCGTAACTCTTTACGGATCAAATGTTATGGGCACCGGAGCGACGAATACCTGGTCACAAGCTCCACGCCCTTTGTTTGCGGGCCCAGGGTCTACGTGAAGTAAACTTTTCTTGCCCAAGGTGTCGTGTGATTCGATAATAGAAATGTGATGGATTAGGTTGTCGTCCTTTTCGTGGCTCACGACGTACGATCCGGGATGAAAAAATAGCGCAAAAGAAGAAATGTATCCCAAAAACTTATGAAAATGTTCAATTTTGGGCTCTGAAAATAGGCGCAACCAAGCAGGCTAGGTGCCCCTATCGTAGAGCTCTTAGAGTGCTTTCCAATGGTATGTTGTGTGCCGCGTAACTCCTTATAGATCAAATGTTATGGGCACCGGAACGACGGATACCTGGTCACAAGCCCAACGCCCTTTGTTTGCGGGCCCAGGGTCTACGTGAAGTGAAGTTGTCTCGCCCTAGGTGCTGTGGGATTCGGTAATAGAAATGTGATGGATTTGATTGTCGTCCTTTTCGCGGCTCATGACATACGATCCAGGACGGCAAAATAGCACAAAAGAAGAAAAGTTTTCCAAAACTAATGAAAACGTTCGATTTTGGGCTCTAAAAATAGACACAGCCGAGCAAGCTTGGTGCCCCCGTCGTAGAGCTCTCGGAGAGCTTTCCAACGGTATGCTGTGCGCAATGTAACTCCTTACAGATCAAAAGTTATGAGCACCGGAGCGACGGATACCTGGTCACAAGCCCTATGCCCTCTGTTTACGGGCTCAGCCTCTACGTGAAGTGAATTTTTCTTGCCCGAGGTACAGTGTTATTTCGGAATAGAAATGTGATGGATTAGGTTTTCGTCCTTTTAGCGGCTCACAACGTACGATCCGGGACGGAAAAATAGTGCAAAAGAAGAAAAGTGTCACAAAACTTATGAAAATGTTCGATTTTGGGCTCCAAAAATAGGCTCAACCGAGCAGGCTAGGCGCCCCCATCGTAGAGCTCTCAGATTACTTTCCAACGGTATATTGTGCGCCGCGTAACTACTTACGGATCAAAAGTTATGGGCACCGGAGCAACGGATACCTGGTCACAAAACCCACGACCTCGGTTTGAGGGCCCAGGCTCTACGTGAAATGAAGTTGTCTTGCCCAAGGTACCATGGGATTCGGTAATAAAAATATGATGGATTAGGTTGTTGTCTTTTTCGCAGCTCACGACGTGCGATCCGGGACAGAAAAACAGCGCAAAAGAATAAAAGTGTACCAAAACTGATGAAAACATTCGATTTTGGGCTACGAAAATAGCTGCAGCCGAGTAGACTTGGTGCCCACGTCGTTGAGCTCTCGGAGAGCTTTCCAACGGTATGCTGTGCGACGCGTAACTCTTTACGGATCAAAAGTTATGGGCACCGGAGCGATGGATACCTGGTCATAAGCCCCACGCCCTCTGTTTTGTGGGCCCAGCCTCTACATGAGGTGAAGTTGTCATGCCCAAGGTGCCGTGAGATTCGGTAATAGAAATGTGATGGATTAGGTTCTCGTCATTTCACGGCTCACGACGTACTATCCGGGACCAAAAAATAATGCGAAAGAAGGAAAGTTTCCCAAAATTGATAAAAACGTCCAATTTTGGGCTCTGAAAACAGACACAGCCAAGCAATCTTGGTGCCCACGTCATAGAGCTCTCGGAGAGCTTTCCAACAGCATGCTGTTCGCTACGTAACTTCTTACGGATCAAAAGTTATGAGCACCGGAGCGACAGATACCTGGGCACAAGCCCCACGCCCTCTGTTTGCGGGCCCAACCTCCACGTGACGTGATCTTGTCTTGCCCAAGGTTCCGTGTGATTCGGTAATAGAAATGTGATGGATTAGGTTGTTGTCCATTTCGCGCCTCACGACGTACGATTCGAGACGAAAAAACACCGTAAAGGAAGAAAAGTATCCCAAAACTTATGAAAATGTTCAATTTTGGGCTCTGAAAATAGGCGCAGCCGAGCAGGCTAGGTGCCTCCATTGTAGAGCTCTCAGAGAGCTTTCCTACGATATGATGTGCGCCTCTTAACTACTTACGGATCAAAAGTTATGGGCACCGGAGCGACGGATACCTAGTCACCAGCCCCGCGCCCTCTGTTTGCGAGCCCAGCCTCTACGTGAAGTGATATTGTCCTGCCTAAGGTGCCGTGTGATTTGGTAATAGAAATGTAATGGATTAGGTTGTCTTCTTTCCGCGGCTCACGACGTACGATTCGGGACGGAAAAACAGTGCAAAAGAAGAAAAGTGTCCCAAAACTTATGAAAACGTTCGATTTTGGGCTGCGAAAACAGGTGTAGCCAAGCAGACTTGGTGCCCACGTCGTAGAGCTCTCGGAGAGCTTTCCAACGGTATGCTAACTCTTTACGGATCAAAAGTTATGGGCACCGGAGGGACGGATACCTGGTCACAAGCCCCACGCCCTCTGTTTGCGGGCTTAGCCTCTACGTGGAGTGAAGTTGTCTTGCACAAGGTGCCATGGGATTCGATAATACAAATGTGATAGATTAGGTTGTCGTCCTTTTCGAGGCTCACGACATACGATCCGGGACGGAAAAAAAGGGCAAAAGAATAAAAGTATCTCGAAACTGATGAAAACATTCAATTTTGGGCTCGGAAAACTGGCGTAGCCGAGAAAGATTTGTGCACCCATTGTAGAGCTCTCGGAGAGCTTTTCAATGCTTTGTTGTGCGCTGCGTAACTCCTTACGGATCAAAAGTTATGTGTACCGGAGCGACGGATACCTGGTCACAAGCCCTACGCCCTCTGTTTGCAGGCCCAGCCTCTACGTGAAGTGAAGTTGTCTTGCCCAAGGTGCCATGTGATTCGGTAATAGAAATGTGATAGATTAAGATGTCGTCCTTTTCGCGGCTCACGACATACAATCCGGGACGGAATAACTATGCAAAAGAAGAAAATTGTCCCAAAACTTATGAAAATGTTTGATTTTGGGCTCCGAAAATAGGCGAAACCGAGCAGGCTAGGTACCCCCATCGTAGAGCTCTCAGAGTGCTTTCCAACGGTATGTTGTGCGCCCCGTACCTACTTACGGATCAAAAGTTATGGGCACCGGAGCAACGGATACCTGGTCACAAGACCCACGACCTCGGTTTGAGGGCCCAGCCTTTACGTGAAGTGAAGTTGTCTTGCCCAAGGTGCCGTGGGATTCGATAATAAAAATGTGATGGATTAGGATGTCGTCCTTTTTGCGGCTCACGATGTACGATCCGGGATGAAAAAATAGTGCAAAAGAAGAAAAATGTCCTAAAACTGATGAAAACGTTCGATTTTGGGCTGCAAAAACACTTGTAGTTGAGCAGACTTGGTGCCCACGTCGTAGAGCTCTCGGAGAGCTTTCCAACGGTATGCTGTGTGCCGTGTAACTCTTTACGGATCAAAAGTTATGGGCACCAGAGCGACAGATACCTGGTCACAAGCCCCACGCCCTCTGTTTGTGGGCCCAGCCTTTACGTGAGGTGAAGTTGTCTTGCCCAAGGTTCCGTGGGATTCGGTAATAGAAATGTGATGGATTAGGTTGTCATCCTTTTTGCGACTCACAACGTACGATTCAGGAAGGAAAAATAGTGAAAAATAAGAAACGTTTCCCGAAATTGATGAAAATGTTCGATTTTGGGCTCTGAAAACAGGCACAGCCGAGCAAGCTTGGTGCCCCCGTCGTAGAGCTCTCGGAGAGCTTTTCAACGGTATGCTATGCACTGCGTAACCCCTTACGGATCAAAAGTTATGAGCACCGGAGCGACGGATACCTGGTCACAAGCCTCCCGCCCTTTGTTTGCTGGCCTAGCCTCTACCTGAAGTGAAGTTGTTTTGCCCAAGGTATAGTTTGATTTGGGAATTGAAATGTGATGGATTAGGTTGTCGTCTTTTTCGCGGCTCCCAACGTACGATCCGGGACGGAAAAATAGCGCAAAAGAAAAAAAGTGTCCCAAAACTTATGAAAATGTTCGATTTTGGGCTCCGAAAATAGGCGCAACCGAGCACGCTAGGTGTCCCATCGTAGAGCTCTCAGAGTTCTTTCCAACAGTATGCTGTGCGCCGCGTAACTACTTACGGATCAAAAGTTATGGGCACTGGAGCAACGGATACCTGGTCACAAGACCCACGACCTCGGTTTGAGGGCCAAGCCTCTACGTGAAGTGAAGTTGTCTTGCCCAAGGCTCTATGGGATTCGGTAATAAAAATGTGATGGATTAGGTTGTCGTCCTTTTCGTAACTCACGACGTGCGATCCGGGATGGAAAAACAGCGCAAAAGAAGGAAAGTGTCCCAAAACTGATGAAAACGTTTGATTTTGGGCTCTGAAAACAAGAACAACCAAGCAAGCTTGGTACCCCAGTCGTAGAGCTCTCGTAGAGCTTTCCAACGGTATGCTGTGCGCTGCGTAACTCTTTACGGATCAAAAGTTATGAGCACCGGAGCGACGGATACCTGGTCACAAGCCCCACGCCCTCTGTTTGTGGGACCAGCCTCTACGTGAAGTGAAGTTGTCTTGCCCAAGGTGCCATGTGATTTGGGAATACAAATGTGATGGATTATGTTGTCATCCTTTTCGCGGCTCACAACGTACGATCCGGGACGGAAAAACTGCGTAAAAGAAGAAAAGTGTTCCAAAACTTATGAAAATGTTCGATTTTGGGCACCGAAAATAGGCGTAACCAAGCAGGCTTGGTGCCCCCAACGTAGAGATCTCAGAGTTCTTTCCAACGGAATGTTGTGCACCGCGTAACTACTTACGGATCAAAAGTTATGGGCACCGGAGCAACGGATACCTGGTCACAAGACCCACGACCTCGGTTTGAGGGCCCAGCCTCTACGTGAAGTGAAGCTGTCTTGCCCAACGTGCTATGGGATTCGGTAATAAAAATGTGATGGATTAGGTTGTCGTCCTTTTCGCAGCTCACGACGTGCGATCCGGGACTGAAAAACAGCGCAAAAGAAGAAAAGTGTCCCAAAACTTATGAAAATGTTAGATTTTTTGCTGCAAAAACAGGTGCAGCCGAGCAGACTTGGTACCCACGTCGTAGAGCTTTGAGAGAGCTTTCAAACGGTATGCTGTGCGTCGCGTAACACTTTACAGATCAAAAGTTATGGGCACCGAAGCGATGGATACCTGGTCACAAGCCCCACGCCCTCTATTTGTGGGCCCAGCCTCTACGTGAGGTGAAGTTGTCTTGCCCAAGGTGCCGTGGGATTCGTTAATAGACATGTGATGGATTAGGTTGTCGTCCTTTTCGCGGGTCATGACATACGATCCGGGACGGAAAAACAGTGCAAAAGAAGAAAAGTTTCCCGAAACTAATGAAAACGTTTGATTTTGGGCTCTAAAAACAGGCACAGCCGAGCAAGCTTGGTGCCCCCGTCGTAGAGCTCTCAGAGAGCTTTCCAACAGTATGTTGTGCGCAGCGTAACTCTTTACGGATCAAAAGTTATGAGCACCAGAGCGACGGATACCTGGTCACAAGCCCTATGCCCTTTGTTTACGGGCCCAGCCTCTACGTGAAGTGGAGTTGTCTTGCCCAAGGTGCAGTGTGATTTGGGAATAGAAATGTGATGGATTAGGTTGTCGTCTTTTTAGCGGCTCACAACGTACGATCCGGGACGGAAAAATAGCGCAAAAGAAGAAAAGTGTCCCAAAACTTATGAAAATGTTCGATTTTGGGCTCCAAAAATATGCTCAACTGAGTAGGCTAGGTGCCCCCATCGTAGAGCTCTCAGATTGCTTTCCAACGGTATGCTGTGCGCTGCGTAACTACTTACGGATCAAAAGTTATGGGCACCGGAGCAACGAATTCCTAGTCACAAGACCCACGACGTTGGTTTGAGGGCCCAGGCTCTACGTGAAGTGAAGTTGTCTTGCCTAAGGTGTCGTGGGATTCAGTAATAAAAATGTGATGGATTAGGTTGTTTTCCTTTTCGCAGCTCACGACGTGCGATCCGGGATGAAAAAACAGCGCAAAAGAAGAAAAGTATCCCAAAACTGATGAAAACATTCGATTTTGGGCTGCGAAAACAAGTGCAGCCGAGTAGACTTGGTGCCCACGTCGTAGAGCTCTCGGAGAGCTTTTGAACGGTATGTTGTGCGCCGCATAACTCTTTACGGATCAAAAGTTATGGGCACCAGAGCGACGGATACCTGGTCATAAGCCCCACACCCTCTGTTTGTGGGCCCAGCCTCTACATGAGGTGAAGTTGTCTTGTGAGGCCCGACCCCGAATAACGTATGTTACCTCGATTTGCGTGCCATAGACCAAGAATGATATGATTGACCTTGGATTACGTGTCCTGTCTTGGTTTTCGTGCATGTCTCGTCATTCGTGCCTTGACCTGGAATTATGTGCCCTAATCCTCGATTTACGTGCACCGACTTCGAATTGCGTGTGTTGTCTCCTTTTGTGTGCCCTGACCTTGAATTGCGTGTCCTAACTTAGGTTTAAGAGTCGTACCTCGATTTACGTGTATTACATTGAATTACGTGCCTTGTATTGGTTTATGTGCATTTACCTAGGGTTGCGTGCATTTGCATTGAAATCCGTGCATTTATCTTGAAGTACGTGCATTAGTCTTGAAGTTCGTGTCTTACCTCGTAGTTTGTGTCTACCTCGTAATTCGTACCCTAGACCTAGGAATTCGTGCCACCACGTTAATCAAGAAAGAATCCTACACAAAGCACTAGACTATAAAATAATCCTACAAACATCACTAACTATTATTATAATCCTAATTCAAATCTCTACAAAATCCACTAACACCTAAATATTATATTTTAAACTCACTACAAGACAAAATCTCACAAACCTCTAAACATATCCTATATTCTATTCTACCTAAAATCCCTAAATACCCAACATTCTCTTACACACATGCTAAAACAATTCAAACGATGACACAAAATCAGATTTTTGCATGCCCAAGGCCAACATTTGCATCAACAATTGCAAAAGCTTCTATTTTCTCTCATTTCTCTCACTCTCCTCACATTTCTCTCTCTCCCTCTCATTCTTCTCTCTCAATCTCGGTTTTGGCTGAGTTCATACACCTCTTAGCTCATCTTTATCATCATATGGTTAATCAAGATAAGCCACAAGCAAAGGAACTCAACCAAGCTAGCTAGGTTGCAAGAAAACTCACATGCAAGCTCTTGAGTCTTCATTTTGGCCCTAGGTGAGTTACTAAGCTTCCATTTCTTTTCTTCTTGTTCTAACCACATGCATGTACTAAGAGCTTGGTCACTAAGCTAGGAAAAATAGAGAAAACCAAGTTGGAATCTCAGCCAGGCAAAGAAGAAGAAGAAAATTGTGCTTCAACAAGTTTTTGTGCATCTTCTTGTTGATTTGCTAAGGTGAGGGCTAAAACCTTTTGAAAATCCTTCAAAAATCCACATGCATGCTCATAAATGTATGTCTTTGCTTCTGTACTTGAGTTATATGTTCGTTCATAAGCTTTTACAACCATGCATGGCAAGATCTTGGCTTGACAGTGATGATAGGTGAAGTCGGATTATGTGACAGCTCTCTGACCAGTTGTTTAGAGGTAAGTTTAGCTAGGCAAATGATGTTTAAAATGTATAAAAATTGGTCAGTGACTATTTTTTCCAGTTTTGAACATTTTTTACAGAAATAGGACAAAGCTAATTTCGACTCTAAGGTCCTCAAAATGGCAAATCATTAAAATGTGTCCAAATCTGGAAATCTGGAAAAATGAAGCAGGTTTTGGCAGATGCACTGACCTTGTAGAACGAACTAGAATTTAATTAGTAAATGATGTCCAAAATATATGAAATTTGGTTTGCTGCTAGATTTTTCAGTTCTGGACATTTTTGTTAGAAATGGGATAAGGCTGAATCTGACCCTAACCACCTCAAAAACATCAATTATCGAAATGTGTGCAAATCTGGACAGTTTTGTGCTATCCCACTGTTTCGGCTATAACTAATGATCCCGAACTCCAAATGATGCAAGGTTTGTTTCTGATTTTAGTTCACTTCTTAAGCTTTAATTTGACATCTTATTCACTGGAATTGGAGATTTTTTGCTTATCTTAATGATTGTGAGAAAACAGCCTATTGCAGTAAGGGTTTCACTTAGTGTTATGCTTAGAAAAATTGTTGTAACTTCTCTTGTTGAAATAAATGCTTGGGATTGTAGCTTTGGGATGTTGTGTGGGCTGTTTTGAATGTTTGAGGATGTTGAATTAAATGATGCATGGCTTGAGATTGATTTTGAATTGGTTTGGGGCTTAAATTGCACGGATATGCACGAAATGGAAACCCTAATGACTAGGTAGTCTTGCTAAGTGTTGATCATTTGGATATTGTGTGAAATTATATGCTTAGTAGGCTGCCCGTAGATGCCCTTATAGTCCTAAATGTGATTTTGACCATTGCATGTTGACAAATAGGCTTTTCTTGCATCCGAGCCCACGTAGATGTTGTTGCATGTTATATAATCTTATTATTTGATTACGTGGACTTGAATTGAGTTATATGACTTGATTTATGCGCATTACACGGCTGTCCGTTTAATGTTCATATAACTCTATTAGCTTTTCAAGTGAAATTACTTGTCTATCCGTGCCTCGCTTGTTTACTTGTCAAAGTGCAATCTTATGACTGTCCGGAGGCAACCTACTTTGTTGTCCTCCTAATGTGATATATTAAATGTCATAAATGTGCACTGCATACAAGGTTGCAACCTTTCCTGTCGGCATGGTAGCGATCACGCACACTGGGCGGCATCAGGCTTGCCGTTGCACTTGTGACTACTATGGTCCCATTCCCTCTCTCGCTTGGGGGCTAGAGTTCCTCGGAGAGTTGGGTCATAGGATTTCGGGATACATCCAGAGTACACCCACCCGGCGTGTTAAGGGGATGATTTGAAGTCAGCTGCAACAACTGATTCTGGAACTGATCTGAGAGCAAAAGCTCACTGTATCCATTTTACTATGTGTATAAGTACTCTCCCTTGGTTCCTAGAGAACCTCGAAGAGGAAAGACTGGTACTTATGTTCCTTTACTTTATATTATTGTTATATTCATGCTTGCAAAAGGATTTTCATAAGTTGAATCCGGAAAATGAGTTTCAAAACCTATTTCTCGTTCTCCCTCGCTGAGTTCATAAGGACTCACCCTCTTTTATCAGCTCAGGTGAAGAAGATCAAGAACAGGTACCTGAGGACATTGTGCGCATCGATGATTCCTTGGAGTGATTGCCTGTCTTGTTTGCTTTGCGTGATTATGGCTACTTGTGAACTCTATGCTACTTGAAGACCATTTCTTTTATGTTGCTTGTTATTTGTAATGTAAAAGACCCCCATTGTAATTTGGGGTCTAATTTTGGTTTGTACTGATATTTCTAGACAGACATTAGATACTGCTATGGTCGTTTTGCTTTTATTATCGCTAGTAGCTATAATAGGATTATGAAGTATTAGGTAGGGGCGAAGTAAGATGAACCATCCAAACCTTAAACAGGTTCTCGCTATTAAGCTAAGATCAACATGTACTTTTGTAACAAGGATAAACAAACAAACGAGACATAGCATCATGCTAGGTTATAAATCAAACGAGACGTCGAAATAACCAATAGGCAATTCAATTGATGTTAAATGGTAATCCTAGTTGGAAACGAAATTGAGATTGGAAAATTTTAAGGCGTTTAGAGAATTAGGCCAAACTAAAGAGCCCAATTACAGTCGTTATACTGCCGATTTTTCGGAAAATTTTGGAGTTTAGGCCAAAACGTTAAGTGTTAAATCTTCATGAATGGTTAAGTATGAGACGTGACTTGAATGTTTAGATCACACCCTAGTCTAACCTTTATAGGCTGGGTTGGGGGCGTGACACCTTATATTAGAATGGTATCAGAGCTTAGTTTACTAACTAGGCGTTAGTCGGGTTCAACACTGTGAGGCCCGACCGCGAATAACGTGTCATACCTCGATTTACGTGCCATAGACCCCTAATTATATGACTAACCTTGGATTACGTGCCCTGTCTTGGTTTTTGTGCATGCCTCGTTTTGTGTGCCCTGACCTTGAATTGCATGTCCTAACCTAGGTTTAAGAGTCGTACCTCAATTTACGTGCATTGTATTGGAATCCGTGCATTTATCTTGAAGTACGTGCATTAGTCTTGAAGTTCGTGTTTTACCTCGTAGTTCGTGTCTACCTCGTAATTCATGCCCTAGATCTAGGAATCCGTGCCACCATGTTAATCAAGAAAGAATCCTACACAAAGCACTAGACACTAAAATAATCCTACACAATTCACTAACCAATATTATATTCCTAATTCAAATTCTCTACAAACTCCACTAACAATAAAATAATACTAAACTATTCCTACATTTTCCACTATCTATTATTCTATTCATAATTCAACTCATCAACAAACATTCCTATATTTTATTCTACCTAGATTCCCTAATTTTCCAACATTCCTATGACAATTCTAATGACACAAATGCATAAAGAATTAGTCCTAGACAAACTATGACACACACACAAGACACTAGGCATAAAATATCCCCAAAACCCTACCCAATGCACACCATTTTCGACCAAGTGCTCCTTGCCCATGCTAGGAATTTCAAAATGCCTCTTGAAGACATAAAAATCAGAATTGCTAAGCTCAAGGCTGAACCCATGCATCAAATTTTGCAAAAAGCCTCATTTTTCTTTCATTTCTCTCATTTCCCTCACATTTCTCTCTCTCCCTCTCATTCTTCTCTCTCCATCTCGGTATTGGGCTGAGTTTCTTCATCCCTTAGCTCATCTTCATCATCCTATGGTGCATCAAGACAAACAACAAGCAAAGAAACTCACCCAAGCAAGATAGGATGCAAGAATCACACATGCAAGCTTTTTGAGTCACCATTTTCGGCCTTGGTGAGTTTACTAGGTTCCATTTCTTTTCTTCTTGTTCTAACCACATGCATGTACTAAGAACTTGGCCACTAAGCTAGGATAAATAGAAAGAAATCGGGTGGAGTCTTGGCTAAGCAAGGAAGAAGAAGAAATTTGTGTTTCAACAAGTTTTTGTGCATCTTCTTGGTTGATTGCTAAGGTGAGGGCTAAAACCTTTTGAAAATCCTTCAAAAATTCACATGCATGCTCATAAATGTATGTCTTTGCTTCTGTACTTGAGTTATATGGTCGTTCATAAGCTTAAACAACCATGCATGGCAAGATTTTGGCCTGAAAGTGGTGATAGGTGAAGTCGGATTGTTGACAACTCTCCGACCAGCTTGTTTCGAGGTAAGTTTAGCTAGGAAAATGATGTTTAAAATGCATGAAAATTGGTAGATGACTAGTTTGGACATTTTTCACAGAAATAGACCAAAGCTAATTTTAATTATAAAGTCCTCAAAATGGTGAATCTTTAAAATGTGTCCAAATCTGGAAATCTGGAAATCTGGAAAAAATGAAGCAGGTTTTGGCAGATGCACTGACCTTGTAGAACGAACCAGATTTGACTTAGTAAATGATGTCCAAAATGCATGAAATTTTGTGTGCTGCTATATTTTTCAGTTCTAGACAATTTTTTCAGAAATAGACCAAGGCTAAATCTGACGCTAAGGACCTCAACAACGTCAATTATCGAAATGTGTGCAAATCTGGACAGTTTTGTGCTATCTCACTGTTTCGGCTATATCTAATGATCCCGAACTCCAATTGATGCAAGGTTTGTTTCTAATTTTAGTTAACTTCTTAAGATTTAATTTTACATCTTATTCACTGGATTTGGAGATTTTTTGATTATCCTATTGATTGTGAGAAAACAGCCTATTGCAGTAAAGGTTTCACTTAGTTATATGCTTGGAAAACTGTTGTAACCTCTCTTGTGGTACTAATTGCTTGGAATTGTGGTGTGGGATGTTGTGTGGACTGTTTTGAGTACTTGAGGATGTTTGAATTGAATGATGCATGACTTGAGAATGATCTTGAGTTGACTTAGGGTTTAATCACACGGTTAAGCATGAAACGGAAACCCTAATGACTAGGTAGTCTTGCTAAGTGTTGATCATTTGGATATTGTGTGGAAATTATATGCTTAGTGGGCTGCCCGTAAATGTCTTATAACTTCAAATGTGATTTTGACCATTGCATGTTGACAAATAAGCTTTTCTTGCACCCGAACCCATGTTGAATAATCTTATCACTTGATCACGTGGGCTTCGTAATGAGTTATATGGCCTGTTTTACATGTGTTACATGGCTGCCCGTTTAATTTTCATATAACTCTATATGCCTTTCAAGTGAAATTTCCTGTCTTATCGTGCCCTGCTTGTTTACCTGTCAATGTGCAATCTTATGACTATCCGGAGGCAACCTACTTTGTTGTCCTCCTACTGTGATATATTACCTGTCATAAATGTGCATTGCATACAAGGTTGCAACCTTTCCTGTCGGCATGGTAGCGATCACGCACACCGGGCGGCATCGGGCTTGCCGGTGCACCCGTGACTACCATGGTCCCATTCCCTCTCTCGCTTGGGGGCTAGACTTCCTCGGAGAGTTGGGTCGTAGGATTTCGGGGTACATCCGGAGTACACCCACCTGGCGTGTTTGGGGGATGATTTGAAGTCGACCGCAACAACTGATTCTGGAACTGATCTGAGAGCAAAAGCTCACTGTATCCTTTTTACTATTTGTATAAGTACTCTCACTTGGTTCCTAGAGAACCTCAGGGAGGAAAGACTGGTATTTATGTTCCTGTACTCATATTACTGTTGCATTCATGCTTGCAGAAGGATTTTCATAAGTTGAATCGGAAAATGAGTTTCAAAATCTATTTCTCATTCCCCCTCGCTGAGTTCATAAGGACTCACCCTCTTTTATCATCTCAGGTGAAGAAGATCAAGAACAAGTACCCGAGGACGATGTGCCTAACGATGATTCCTTGGAGTGATTGCCTGTCTTGTGTGCTTTGTGTGATTGTGGCTACTTGTGAACTCTGTGCTACTTGAAGACTATTTCTTTTATGTTGCTTGCTATTTCGAATGTAAAAGACCCCCGTTGTAATTTGGGGTCTAATTTTGATTTGTACTAGTATTAAGTAGACTGACGCTAGACACTACTATAATTATTTTTGCTATTATTACCGTTAGTATCTATCATAGGTTATGACGTATTAGTTAAGGACTAAGTAAATGAACTTATCCAATCTGAAACAGGTACTCGCTATTAAGCTAAGATCAACAGGTATTTTTGTAACGAGGATAAACAAACAAACGAGACATAGTATCATGCTAGGTTATAAATCAATCGAGATATCGAGATAACCAATAGGCATTTCAATTGATGATAAATAGCAATCTTAGTTGGAAATGAATTTGAGATAGTAAATTTTTGAGGCGTTTATAGAATTAGGTTAAACCAAAGAGCCCAATTACAGCCGTTACGCTGTCGATTTTTCAGAAAATTTTGGAGTTTAGGCCAAAAATATTAAGTGTATAATCTTCATAAACAGTTAAGTATGTGATATGTCCTGAAAGTTTAGATCACAACCTAGTCTAACCTTATAGGCCGGGTTGGGGCGTGACACCTTATAATAGAATGGTATCAGAGCTTAGTTTAGTAACTAGGCGTTAGTCGGGTTCAACTCTCGGACCATGGGTAGAAACCCTAAAGTAATTATGATGTCTTGTTTATATGTGTTAATATGTGCTTATGTGCTTTATTTGCTTTATTTGCTTTAAGTATCGAATATTATGTGCCTTTGTGGACCATACGTACTCTGTATCATGCACACTGACATGTTTTCAATGATGCATGCATACTTTTATACTCCTTCCTTGATATATGTGCATGTTATATAACCTTGAATGACTGTTTATACACATAGATAGTTAGGATTAGGACTTTCAGGGAAGTGAATTTGTGCAGGACGAACGAAAAGGCTCGGTTAGAGATTTCTCACATCTTAACAGGTACTCGATGGATCGTATGTATTATTGGATATACATATATAAAATGCATAGCACATGTATAAATGTTTAGGTAAAGTTATCCCCTTATCTTTGGAATACTCATACCTATGATTAAGTTATCAATTTTATGGCTATAAAGTTCTTGATTCTGTTAAACTGTTCTTCTCATTGTGGTTCAAGTATAAAGGTTAAAGACATGCTACTTCCTTAGATATAAGGGTATACTATTAAATATGTAGAATAATATATATTCTCATGTGCTGATAATGGAAGTTGACTTGGAGGTTTCTTTGAATCCATTTCTCACATCTTAAAATTGGCTTGATAGACTATCTAAGAAGTTAGCAATATACTCGTACAATTGAATCCTTACTTGATTGGAATTAAGCATTGATGAATCTGATATGGTGTATACTAGCGAGTTTCAAGTTCACTAAGTGTTGAGATCATGACCTAGAAATTAAAAGATAAATTCGTGGAAGTTGACGATAGTTACTTTTAGGGGTTAGATTGTTGAGACATGGATAGTGTATTTGAGTGACCTAACAATGGATAACCTCAAAACATGTAGGCAACTCTGGAGACCGAATTTAACAAGGTTGATGATTTTATAATATAACAAGATATGGGGATGTTGGAATCGATGAATTCGCGTAACTAGAACTCGTGTTCGGAAGACTACACCTAAATGTTAGGTCGAATGGAAGTGTAAGGTATTGAATTATGTATTAGATGACTAATGTTGCTAAGGTCCTAACTTGGATATTGGTGATATTTAGAATCATGGTAATAATTTGGTGCTTCTCAGATTTAGTTGTGATTATGCAAAGTAAGTCATTCTATGCACACGTTGTTTGGATACCCTAGAGGATGTTAGAAAGCATATATCCCTAAGTAAGACCGATGGACCTAGTATATAAAACATGGAAATGAGATTAAAGCATCTGGTTACAAAGTGGAGTCGTTAGGGTATGATTAGTAATCCTAAATAGCTAATAGTGAGTATGCATGATGATTCATGGTGAACCTTAGGACCTAAGGTCGATGAGTCTTGATGGTCTTAGCTAGTTGAACATGTAATTGAGAAGAGTAAGATTTCATAGAGTTAAGATAGAGATGAATTAGAGTCATAATGACCCAAGAGACTATTGTTATACCACCGTATCTATGTGCACCGTTTCACATCTAGAAACTAGCGATCGGTAGACTTCGAATTGTGGTCGTTGAATAAGAGGGGTAAATCTTGTAGTGATAGTTAAATAAGTGGTTGATTACTTTTGAAGTTCTATTAGGTTATGTTGAAGGGTGCCTCTTGGTCATAATTCTTATATTGATACAACCTTGAAGTTATCTCGTGTAAGTATCTTATGAGCTAGATCATTTTGGTACCCATTTATAGTCCTAGGATTGTTGTTGTACGACCGGTAACCTAGTATAGAATCGATATCACTTACATGGCTATGAACCCAGCTTAGTAACATTAATGTTGGAGATATATTGGCGGGCATTAAGTGTTCGAAGGAATGACTAGGTCGCTAAGTGAGTAGGACCATTGCCTTTTTAAGTATGACGTAACCTTGGATTGAGATTAATGGAATTTATTTGAGGTTGAAACTATTCGTCTTAGGAGTTTTGGATAAGATTAAAAGAAAATTTTGAAGCCTTGTGACTTGAAAATAGAGATTTGAATAAGGAAACAAATTGTGGATCACAAGCTGATGAAATTTACTTGTAAGAGTTGAACTAGTGTACCATGATTAGTTTACCTATGCAATTTCGATGGCAAATTGTTGGTGGTACTTAATAAACCTTAGAATTCGAGTTTAATGAATCTCAACGGTCTTTCTTCTTGATTACGAGCTTGAAGGTTAACGAAGCTGGAAAAGGATGTTAGTGAATAGGAGCTTATAACCGGAAGACTAGTCATTAGAAGATTTACTAATCCAATGTACCTTCAAGATAAGAACTATGATACTACCGATAGATGACGACTTGAGGTGGATTAGTTTGTTTGGTGAGTTCAACCTGAAAATAGGGTCGTATCGTGGAAATGATCCGTAACTTGTGTATGGCCTATGTGATAACAGTTTTGAAGCGTATTTGTAAACCGGATATAGATCTATCATCTTGAAATTAGCGTATGTCACCCTAGGATCATGGAATTATTGTGATATTCCTTTTGAGGTATGAATGCAAGATTGATACAACATGAGTCATGATTTTGGAGTTATAGTTATATTGTTAGAATACCGATGCAGCTTTGATGACTATGTTTGGAGATTCTAACCTTAGTTAATGAACTCGACCTTAAGATCAATTGGAGAAAATAGAGTTGTTCAAAGGAACGAACTGTAAATGTAGGAGTCACACCGAATTAAATGATTGGAGAAACATAGGAAGTGAATTGGTTGTGGTAAGAGATCACCAAACACGGGACGAACCGGAGTAGGAAGAATAACAAAGGTCAGAATCCGTCTAAATGACCTCAATAGGCAAGAATGAATTTCGGGACGAAATTCTTTTAAGGAGGAGAGGATGTGAGGCCCGACCCCGAATAACGTGTCATACCTCGATTTGCGTGCCATAGACCCCTAATTATATGATCGACCTTAGATTACGTGCCCTGTCTTGGTTTTCGTGCATGCCTCGTTTTGTATGCCCTGACCTTGAATTGCGTGTCCTAACCTAGGTTTAAGAGTCGTACCTCAATTTACGTGCATTGTATTGGAATCCGTGCATTTATCTTGAAGTACGTGCATTAGTCTTGAAGTTCGTATTTTACCTCGTAGTTCGTGTCTACCTCATAATTCGTGCCCTAGATCTAGAAATCTGTACCACCACGTTAATCAGGAAAGAATCCTACACAAAGCACTAGACACTAAAATAATCTTACACAATCCACTAACCAATATTATATTCCTAATTCAAATTCTCTACAAACTCCACTAACATTAAAATAATACTAAACTATTCCTACATTTCCCACTATCTATTATTCTATTCATAATTCAACTCATTAACAAACATTCTTATATTTTATTCTACCTAGATTCCCTAATTTCCCAACATTCCTATGACAATTCTAATGACACAAATGCATAAAGAATTAGTCCTAGACAAACTATGACACACACACAAGACACTAGGCATAAAATAGCCCCAAAACCCTACCCAATGCACACCATTTTCGACCAAGTGCTCCTTGCCCATGCTAGGAATTTCAAAATGCCTCTTGAAGACATAAAAATCAGAATTGCTAAGCTCAAGGCTGAACCCATGCATCAACTTTTGCAAAAAGCCTCATTTTTCTTTCATTTCTCTCATTTCCCTCACATTTCTCTCTCTCCCTCTCATTCTTCTCTCTCCATCTCGGTTTTGGGCTGAGTTTCTTCATCCCTTAGCTCATCTTCATCATCCTATGGTGCATCAAGACAAACAACAAGCAAAGAAACTCACCCAAGCAAGCTAGGATGCAAGAATCACACATGCAAGCTTTTTGAGTCACCATTTTCGGCCTTGGTGAGTTTACTAGGTTCCATTTATTTTCTTCTTGTTCTAACCACATGCATGTACTAAGAACTTGGCCACTAAGCTAGGATAAATAGAAAGAAATCGGGTGGAGTCTTGGCTAAGCAAGGAAGAAGAAGAAATTTGTGCTTCAACAAGTTTTTGTGCATCTTCTTGGTTGATTGCTAAGGTGAGGGCTAAAACCTTTTGAAAATCCTTCAAAAATTCACATGCATGCTCATAAATGTATGTCTTTGCTTCTGTACTTGAGTTATATGGCCGTTCATAAGCTTAAACAACCATGCATGGCAAGATTTTGGCTTGAAAGTGGTGATAGGTGAAGTCGGATTGTTGACAACTCTCTGACCAGCTTGTTTCGAGGTAAGTTTAGCTAGGAAAATGATGTTGAAAATGCATGAAAATTGGTAGGTGACTATTTTGGACAGTTTTGGACATTTTTAGAAGAAATAGGACAAAGCTAATTTTGACTCTAAGGTCCTCAAAATGGCGAATCTTTAAAATGTGTCCAAATCTGGAAATCTGGAAAAAATGAAGCAGGTTTTGGCAGATGCACTGACCTTGTAGAACGAACCAGATTTGACTTAGTAAATGATGTCCAAAATGTATAAAATTTGGTTTTCCGCTAGATTTTTCAGTTCTAGACAATTTTGTCAGAAATGGACCAAGGCTAAATCTGATCCTAAGGACCTCAAAAACGTCAATTATCGAAATGTGTGCAAATCTGGACAGTTTTGTGCTATCTCACTGTTTCGGCTATATCTAATGATCCCGAACTCCAATTGATGCAAGGTTTGTTTCTGATTTTAGTTAACTTCTTAAGATTTAATTTGACATCTTATTCACTTGATTTGGAGATTTTTTGATTATCCTATTGATTGTGAGAAAACAGCCTATTGCAGTAAAGGTTTCACTTAGTTATATGCTTGGAAAACTGTTGTAACCTCTCTTGTGGTACTAATTGCTTGGAATTGTGGTGTGGGATGTTGTGTGGACTGTTTTGAGTAATTGAGGATGTTTGAATTGAATGATGCATGACTTGAGAATGATCTTGAGTTGACTTAGGGTTTAATCACACGGTTAAGCATGAAACGAAAACCTTAATGACTAGGTAGTCTTGCTAAGTGTTGATCATTTGGATATTGTGTGGAAATTATATGCTTAGTGGGCTGCCCGTAAATGTCTTATAACTTCAAATGTGATTTTGACCATTGCATGTTGACAAATAAGCTTTTCTTGCACCCGAACCCATGTTGAATAATCTTATCACTTGATCACGTGGGCTTCGTAATGAGTTATATGACCTGTTTTACATGTGTTACATGGCTGCCCGTTTAATTTTCATATAACTCTATATGCCTTTCAAGTGAAATTTCATGTCTTATCGTGCCCTGCTTGTTTACCTGTCAATGTGCAATCTTATGACTATCCGGAGGCAACCTACTTTGTTGTCCTCCTACTGTGATATATTACCTGTCATAAATGTGCATTGCATACAAGGTTGCAACCTTTCCTGTCGGCATGGTAGCGATCACGCACACCGGGCGGCATCGGGCTTGCCGGTGCACCCGTGACTACCATGGTCCCATTCCCTCTCTCGCTTGGGGGCTAGACTTCCTCGGAGAGTTGGGTCGTAGGATTTCGGGGTACATCCGGAGTACACCCACCTGGCGTGTTTGGGGGATGATTTGAAGTCGGCCGCAACAACTGAATCTGGAACTGACCTGAGAGCAAAAGCTCACTGTATCCTTTTTACTATGTGTATAAGTACTCTCACTTGGTTCCTAGAGAACCTCGGGGAGGAAAGACTGGTATTTCTGTTCCTGTACTTATATTACTGTTATATTCATGCTTGCAAAAGGATTTTCATAAGTTGAATCGGAAAATGAGTTTCAAAACCTATTTCTCGTTCCCCCTCGCTGAGTTCATAAGGACTCACCCTCTTTTATCATCTCAGGTGAAGAAGATCCAGAACAGGTACCTGAGGACGATGTGCCTAACGATGAATCCTTGGAGTGATTGCCTGTCTTGTTTGCTTTGCGTGATTGTGGCTACTTGTGAACTCTGTGCTACTTGAAGACTATTTCTTTTATGTTGCTTGCTATTTCGAATGTAAAAGACCCCCGTTGTAATTTGGGGTCTAATTTTGATTTGTACTAGTATTAAGTAGACTGATGCTAGACACTACTATAATTATTTTTGCTATTATTGCCGTTAGTATCTATCATAGGTTATGACGTATTAGTTAAGGACTAAGTAAATGAACTTATCCAATCTGAAACAGGTACTCGCTATTAAGCTAAGATCAACATGTATTTTTGTAACGAGGATAAACAAACAAACGAGACATAGTATCATGCTAGGTTATAAATCAAACGAGACATCGAGATAACCAATAGGCATTTCAATTGATGATAAATAGCAATCTTAGTTGGAAATGAATTTGAGATAGTAAATTTTTGAGGCGTTTAGAGAATTAGGTTAAACCAAATAGCCCAATTACAGCCATTACGCTGCTGGTTTTCTGAAAAATTTTGGAGTTTAGGCCAAAAACATTAAGTGTGTAATCTTCATAAACGGTTAAGTATGTGATATGTCCTGAACGTTTAGATCACACCCTAGTCTAACCTTATAGGCCGGGTTAGGGCGTGACAAACTCTCGGACCATGGGTAGAAGCCCTAAGGTAATTATGATGTCTTGTTTATATGTGTGAATGTGTGCTAATGTATTTTAATTGCTTTGAATATTTTGTGCCTTTGTGGACCATATGTATTATGTGTCATGCACACCGACACGTTAGTGACCTCGATAATGCATGCATGCTTTTATACTTCTTTCTTGATACATGTGAATGTTATATAATCGTGAATGACTGTTTATACACATAGATAGTTAGGATTAGGACTTTCAGGGAAATGAATTTGTGGAGGACGAACGAAAAGGCTCGGTTAGAGATTTCTCGCATCTTCACAGGTACTCAATGGATCATATGTATTATTGGATATGCATATATAAAATGCGTAGCACATGTATAAATGTTGAGGTAAAGTTATCCCCTTATCTTTGGAACACTCATACCTATGATTAAGTTATCAATTTTATGGCTTTGAAGTTTTGATTCCGTTAAACCATTCTTCTCATTGTGGTTCAAGAATAAATGTTAAGGACATATAACTTTCCTTAGATATAAGAATATACTATTGGACATGTGGAGTAGTATATATATGTTCATATGCTTATAATGGAAGTTTGACTTAAGAGTTGCTTTTGAATCAAATTCTTATATCTTGAAATGGTATAATAGACTATTTATATGATTGAATCCTTACTTAATTGGAATTAAGCATCGTTGAACCTAATAAAGTGTATATTAACGAGTTTCAAGTTCACTCAATGGTAAGATTGTGACCTATAAATTAAGAGATGAACTCGTGAAAATTGACGATAGGAGTTAGATTATTAAGGCGTGAATAGTGTGTTTAAGTAACTTAACAATGGATAACCTCAAGACATCTAGGCAACTCTAGAGACTAAGTTTAACAAGGTTGATGATTCTTTAGTATAACAAGGTATAGGAATGTTGGAATCAAGGAATTCATGTAGCTAGAACTCGTGTTTGGAAAACTGCACCTAAAATGTTAGGTCGAATAGAAGAGTAAGGTATTTAATTTTGTATTAGATGACTAATGTTGTTGAAGGCCCTAAGTTGGATATTGGTGATATTAAGAATCATGGTATCAAATTGTTGCCCCTCGGATTTAGTTGTGATTATGCAAAGTAAGTCATTCTATACAGTCGTTATTTGGATACCCTAAAGGATATTAGGGAGCATATATCCCTAAGTATTACCGATGGACTTAATATATAAACCATGGAAATGAGATTAAAGCATTCGGTTACAAAGTAGAGTCGTTAGGGTATGATTAGTAATCCTAAATAGCTAATAGTGAGTATGCATGATGATTCATGGTGAAACCTAGGACCTAAGGTCGATGAGTCTTGATGCTCTTAGCTAGTTGAACATGTAAATGAGAAGAGTAAGATTTCATGTAGTTAAGATAGATATGAATTAGAGTCATAATGACCCAAGAGACTATTGTTAGACCACTGTATCTATGTGCACCGTTTCACATCTAGAAACTAGCGATTGGTAGACTTCGAATTGTGGTCGTTGAATAAGAGGGGTGAATCTTGTAGTGATAGCTAAATAAGTGGTTGGTTACTTTTGAAGTTCTATTAGGTTATGTTCAAGGATGCCTCGCGGTCATAATTCTTATATTGATACAACCTTGAAGTTATCTCGCGTAAGTATTTTATGAGCTCGGTCATTTTGGTACCCATTTATAGTCCTAGGATTGTTGTTGTTTGGCCGATAACCTAGTGGAGTATTGATATCACTTACATGGCTATGGCCCTAGCTTAGTAACATTAATGTTGAAGATATATTGGCGGGCATTAAGTGTTCGAAGGAATGACTAGGTCGCTAAGTGAGTAGAACCATTATCTTCTTAAGTATGACGTAACCTTGGATTAAGGTAAGTGAAATTTATTTGAGATTGAAACTATTCACCTTAGGAGTCTTGGTTAAGATTAAATAAATTCTAAAGCCTCATGACTTGAAGATAGGGATTTGAATAAGGAAATAAATTGTGGATTACGAGTTGATAAATTTACTTGTAAGAGTTGAACTAGTGCGATATGATCAGTTTACCCATGCAATTTCAATGGCATTTGTTGGTGATACTTAATAAACCTTAGAATTCGCGTTTAATGAATCTCAACGGTCTTTCTCCTTGATTACGAGCGTGAAGGTTAATGAAGCTGGGAAAGGATGTTAGTGAATATGAGCTTATAACCGGAAGACTAGTCATTAGAAGATTTACTAATCCAATGTACCTTCAAGATAAGAACTATGATACTACCCATAGATGACGACTTGAGATGAATTAGTTTGTTTGGTGAGTTCAACCTGAAAATAGGGTCGTATCATGGGAATAATCCATAACATGTGTATGTCCTACGTGCTAACAATTTTGAAGCTAGTAGATAGGATATGTAAATCGGATATAGACCTATCATCTTGAAATTAGCATATGTCACCCTAGGATCATGGAATTATTGTGATATTCCTTTTGAGGTATGAATGCAAGATTGATACAACATGAGTCATGATTTTAGAGTTATAGTTATATTGTTGCAGCTTTGATGACTATGTTTGGAGATTCTAACCTTAGTTAATGAACTCAACCTTAAGATCAATTGGAGAAAATAGAGTTATTCAAAGGAACGAACTGTAAATGTAGGGGTCACACCGAATTAAATGATTGGAGAAATCTAGGAAGTGAATTCATTGTGGTAAGAGAGATCACAGAGCAAAGGACGACCCGGAGTTGGAAAATAACAATGGTCGGAATCCGTTTAAATGACCTCAATAGGCAAGAATGAATTTCGGGATGAAATTCTTTTAAGGAGGGAAGGATGTGAGGCCCGACCCCGAATAACGTATGTTACCTCGATTTGTGTGCCATAGACCAAGAATGATATGACTGACCTTGGATTACGTGCCCTGTCTTGATTTTTGTGCATTCCTCGTCATTCGTGCCTTGACCTAGAATTATGTGTCCTAATTCTCGACTTACGTGCCCTGACTTCGAATTGCGTGCATTGTCTCGTTTTGTGTGCCCTGACCTTGAATTGCATGTCCTAACCTAGGTTTAAGAGTCGTACCTCAATTTACATGCATTGTATTGAATTACGTGCCTTGTATTGGTTTACGTACATTTACCTAGGGTTGCGTGCATTTGCATTGAAATCCGTGCATTTATCTTGAAGTACGTGCATTAGTCTTGAAGTTCGTGTCTTACCTCATAGTTCGTGTCTACCTCGTAATTCGTGCCTTAGACCTAGGAATCCGTGCCACCACGTTAATCAAGAAAGAATCCTACACAAAGCACTAGACTATAAAATAATCCTACAAACACCACTAACTATTATTATAATCCTAATTCAAATTTCTACAAAATCCACTAACACCTAAATATTATATTTTAAACTCACTATAAAACAAAATCTCACAAACCTCTAAACATATCCTATATTCTATTCTACCTAAAATCCCTAAATACCCAACATTCTCTTACACACATGCTAAAACAATTCAAAAGATGACACAAAATCAGATTTTTGCATGCCCAAGGCCAACATTTGCACCAACAATTGCAAAAGCTTCTATTTTCTCTCATTTCTCTCACTCTCCTCACATTTCTGTCTCTCCCTCTCATTCTTCTCTCTCAATCTCGGTTTTGGCTGAGTTCATACACCACTTAGCTCATCTTCATCATCATATGGTTAATCAAGACAAGCCACAAGCAAAGGAACTCAACCAAGCTAGCTAGGTTGCAAGAAAACTCACATGCAAGCTCTTGAGTCTTCATTTCGGCCCTAGGTGAGTTACTAAGCTTCCATTTCTTTTCTTCTTGTTCTAACCACATGCATGTACTAAGATCTTGGTCACTAAGTTAGGAAAAATAGAGAAAACCAAGTTGGAATCTTGGCTAGGCAAAGAAGAAGAAGAAAATTGTGCTTCAACAAGTTTTTGTGCATCTTCTTGTTGATTTGCTAAGGTGAGGGCTCAAACCTTTTGAAAATCCTTCAAAAATCCACATTCATGCTCATAAATGTATGTCTTTGCTTCTGTACTTGAGTTCTATGTTCGTTCATAAGCTTTTACAACCATGCATGGCAAGATCTTGGCTTGAAAGTGATGATAGGTGAAGTCGGATTATGTGACAGCTCTCTGACTAGTTGTTTCGATGTAAGTTTGGCTAGGCAAATGATATTGAAAATTGGTAGGTGACTATTTTTTCCAGTTTTGAACATTTGTCAGAGAAATAGGCCAAAGCTAATTTCGATTCTAAGGTCCTCAAAATGGCAAATCATTAAACTGTGTCCAAATCTGGAAATCTGGAAAAATGAAGCAGGTTTTGCCAGATGCACTGACCTTGTAGAACAAACCAGACTTGACTTAGTAAATGATGTCCAAAATGCATGAAATTTTGTGTACTACTAGATGTTTCAGTTCTGGACATTTTTGTCAGAAATGGGATAAGGCTGAATCTGACCCTAAGGACCTCAAAAACGTCAATTAGCGAAATGTGTGCAAATCTGGACAGTTTTGTGCTATCCCACTATTTCGGCTATAACTAATGATCCCGAACTCCAAATGATGCAAGGTTGTTTCTGATTTTAGTTCACTTCTTAAGCTTTAATTTGAAATTTTATTCACTGGAATTGGAGATTGTTTGCTTATCTTAATGATTGTGAGAAAACAGCCTATTGCAGTAAGGGTTTCACTTAGTGTTATGCTTAGAAAAACTATTGTAACTTCTCTTGTTGAAATAAATGCTTGGGATTGTAGCTTTGGGATGTTTTGTGGGCTGTTTTGAATGTTTGAGGATGTTGAATTAAATGATGCATGGCTTGAGATTGATTTTGAATTGGTTTGGAGCTTAAATTGCACGGATATGCACGAAATGGAAACCCTAATGACTAGGTAGTCTTGCTAAGTGTTGATCATTTGGATATTGTGTGGAATTATATGCTTAGTAGGCTGCCCGTAGATGCCCTTATAGTCCTAAATGTGATTTTGACCATTGCATGTTGACAAATAGGCTTTTCTTGCATCCGAGCCCACGTAGATGTTGTTCTATGTTATATAATCTTATTATTTGATTACGTGGACTTGAATTGAGTTATATGACTTGATTTATGTGCGTTAGACGGCTGTCTGTTTAATGTTCATATAACTCCATGAGCTTTTCAAGTGAAATTACTTGTCTATCCGTGCCTCGCTTGTTTACTTGTCAAAGTGCAATCTTATGACTGTCCGGAGGCAACTTACTTTGTTGTCATCCAAATGTGATATATTAAATGTCATAAATGTGCACTGCATACAAGGTTGCAACCTTTCCTGTTGGCATGGTAGCGATCATGCACACTGGGCAGCATCGGGCTTGCCGGTGCACCCATGACTACCATGGTCCCATTCCCTCTCTCGCTTGGGGGCTAGACTTCCTCGGAGAGTTGGGTCGTAGGATTTTGGGGTACATCCGGAGTATACCCACCTGGCGTGTTAAGGGGATGATTTGAAGTCGGCTGCAACAACTGATTCTGGAACTGATCTAAGAGCAAAAGCTCACTGTATCCTTTTTACTATGTGTATAAGTACTCTCGCTTGGATCCTAGAGAACCTCGGGGAGGAAAGACTGTTATTTATGTTCCTTTACTTTATATTATTGTTATATTCATGCTTGCAAAAGGATTTTCATAAGTTGAATCCGAAAATGAGTTTCAAAACCTATTTCTCGTTCCCCCTCGCTGAGTTCATAAGGACTCACCCTCTTTTATCATCTCAGGTGAAGAAGATCAAGAACAGGTACCTGAGGACGATATGCCCATTGATGATTCCTTGGAGTGATTGCCTGTCTTGTGTGTTTTGCGTGATTATGGCTACTTGTGAACTCTATGCTACTTGAAGACCATTTCTTTTATGTTGCTTGTTATTTGTAATGTAAAAGATCCCCGTTGTAATTTGGGGTCTAATTTTGGTGTGTACTGATATTTCTAGATAGACATTAGATACTGCTATGGTCATTTTTCTTTTATTATCGTTAGTAGCTATAATAGGATTATGAAGTATTAGGTAGGGGCGAAGTAATATGAACCATTCAAACCTTAAACAGGTTCTCGCTATTAAGCTAAGATCAACAGGTACTTTTGTAACGAGGATAAACAAACAAACAAGACATAACACCATGCTAGGTTATAAATCAAACGAGACATCGAAATAACCAATAGACAATTCAATTTGAGGCGTTTAGAGAATTTGGCCAAACCAAAGAGCCCAATTATAGCCGTTATGCTGCCGGTTTTCCAGAAAATTTTGGAGTTTAGGCCAAAACGTTAAGTGTTAAATCTTCATGAACGGTTAAGTACGAGACGTGACTTGAATGTTTAGATCACACCCTAGTCTAACCTTTATAGGCCTGGTTGGGGCGTGACATGTCTTGCCCAAGGTGCCGTGGGATTTAGTAATAGAAATGTGATGGATTAGGTTGTCGTCCTTTCGTGGCTCACGACGTACGATCCGAGACGGAAAAACAGGGCAAAAGAAGGAAAGTTTCCCGAAATTGATAAAAACGTCCGATTTTGGGCTCTAAAAACAGGCACAGCCAAGCAATCTGGGTGCACACGTCATAGAGCTCCCAAAGAGCTTTCCAACACTATGCTGTTCGCTGCGTAACTCCTTACGGATCAAAAGTTATGAGCACCGGAGCGACGGATACTTGGGCACAAGCCCCACGCCCTCTGTTTGTGGGCCCAGCCTCTACGTGAATGATGTTGTCTTGCCCAAGGTGCCGTGTGATTTGGTAATAGAAATATGATGGATTAGGTTGTTGTCCTTTTCGCGCCTCACGATGTACGATCCAGGACAAAAAAACAGCGTAAAAGAAGAAAAATATCCCAAAACTTATGAAAATGTTCAATTTTGGGTTCTGAAAATAGGCGCAGCCGAGCAAGCTAGGTGCCTCCATCGTAGAGCTTTCCTACGGTATGCTGTGTGCTGCGTAACTCCTTACGGATAAAAAGTTATGGGCACCGGAGCGACGTATACCTTGTCACAAGCCCCACGCCCTCTGTTTGCGAGCCCAGCCTCTACGTGAAGTGATGTTGTCTTGCCTAAGGTGCCGTGTGATTCGGTAATAGAAATATAATGGATTAGGTTGTCTCCTTTTCGCGGCTCACGACGTAAGATTCGGGACGGAAAAACTATGAAAAGAAGAAAAGTGTCCCAAAACTGATGAAAACATTCGATTTTGGGCTGCCAAAATAGGTGTAGCCGAGCAGACTTGGTGCCCATCGTAGAGCTCTCAGAGAGCTTTCCAATGATATACTGTGTACCGCGTAACTCTTTACAGATCAAAAGTTATGGGTATCGGAGCGACGGATGCCCTCGATTTGTGGGCCCAGCCTCTACGTGAAGTGAAGTTGTCTTGCCCAAGGTGCCGTGGGATTCGTTAATAGAAATGTGATGGATTAGGTTGTCGTCCTTTTCGCGGCTCACGACGTACGATCCGGGACGAAAAAATAGAGCAAAATAAGAAAAGTTTCCCGAAATTGATAAAAACGTCTAATTTTGGGCTCTAAAAACAGGCACAGCCAAGCAATCTAGGTGCCCACGTCATAGAGCTCCCGAAGAGCTTTCAAACGGTATGATGTTCGCTGCGTAACTCCTTACGGATCAAAAGTTATGAGCACCGGAGCGATGGATACTTGGGCACAAGCCCCACGCCCTCTGTTTGCGGGCCCAGCCTCTACGTGAGTGATGTTGTCTTGCCCAAGGTGCCGTGTGATTCGGTAATAGAAATATGATGGAATAGGTTGTTGTCCTTTTCGCGCCTCACGATGTACGATCCAGGACAAAAAAACAGCGTAAAAGAAGAAAAATATCCCAAAACTTATGAAAATGTTCAATTTTGGGTTCTGAAAATAGGCGCAGCCGAGCAAGCTAGGTGCCTCCATCGTAGAGCTTTCCTACGGTATGCTGTGTGCTGCGTAACTCCTTACGGATAAAAAGTTATGGGCACCGGAGCGACGTATACCTTGTCACAAGCCCCACGCCCTCTGTTTGCGAGCCCAGCCTCTACGTGAAGTGATGTTGTCTTGCCTAAGGTGCCGTGTGATTCGGTAATAGAAATATAATGGATTAGGTTGTCTCCTTTTCGCGGCTCACGACGTAAGATTCGGGACGAAAAAATAGTGTAAAAGAAGAAAAGTGTCTCGAAACTGATGAAAACGTTCGATTTTGGGCTGCCAAAACAGGTGTAGCCGAGCAGACTTGGTGCCCACATCGTAGAGCTCTCGGAGAGCTTTCCAACGGTATGTTGTGCGTCGCATAACTCTTTACGGATCAAAAGTTATGGGCATTGGAGCGACGGATACCTGGTCACGAGCCCCACGCCCTCTGTTTGCTGGCCCAGCCTCTACGTGAAGTGAAGTTGTCTTGCCCAAGGTGCCATGGGATTCGATAATGCAAATGTGATGGATTAGGTTGTTGTTCTTTTCGCGGCTCACGACATATGATCTGGGACGGAAAAACAGCGCAAAAGAAGGAAAGTTTCCCGAAATTGATAAAAACATCCGATTTTGGGCTCTAAAAACAGGCACAGCCAAGCAATCTGGGTGCCCACGTCATAGAGCTCCAGGAGAGCTTTCCAACGGTATGCTGTTCGCTGCGTAACTCCTTCCTGATCAAAAAGTTATGAGCGACGGATACCTGGTCACAAGCCCTACGCCCTCTGTTTGCGGGCCCAGCCTCTACGTGAAGTGAAGTTGTCTTGCCCAAGGTGCCGTGTGATTCAGTAATAGAAATGTGATGGATTAAGATGTCGTCCTTTTCGCGGCTCACGACATACGATCCGGGACGGAATAACTACGCAAAAGAAGAAAAGTGTCCCAAAACTTATGAAAATGTTTGATTTTGGGCTCCGAAAATAGGCAAAACCGAGCAGGCTAGGTACCCCATCGTAGAGCTCTCAGAGTGCTTTCCAACGGTATGCTGTGCGCTACGTAACTACTTACGGATCAAAAGTTATAGGCACCGGAGCAGCAGATACCTGGTCACAAGACCCACGACCTCGGTTTGAAGGCCCAGCCTCTACGTGAAGTGAAGTTGTCTTGCCCAAGGTGCCGTGGGATTCGGTAATAAAAATGTGATAGATTAGGATGTCGTCCTTTTTGCAGCTCACGATGTACGATCCGAGACGAAAAAACAGTGAAAAAGAAGAAAAGTGTCCCAAAACTGATGAAAATGTTCGATTTTGGGCTGCGAAAACATGTGTAGTGTCACGCCCTAACCCGGCCTATAAAGGTTAGACTAGGGTGTGATCTAATTATTCAAGTCACGTCTCGTACTTAACCATTCATGAAGATTTAACTCTTAACGTTTCGGCCTAAACTCTAAAATTTTTCGAAAAACTGGCAGCATAACGGCTGTAATTGGGCTCTTTGGTTTGACCTAATTCTCTAAACGCCTCAAAATTTACCATTCTAGATTCATTTCCCACTAAGATTACTATTTATCATCAGTTGATATGCCTATTGGTTGTCTTGATGACTCGCTTGATTAATAACCTAGCATGATACTATGTCTCGTTCGTTTGTTAATCCTCGTTACAAAAGTACCTGTTGATCTTAGCTTAATAACGTGTACCTGCTTAAGATTTGGTTGGTTCCTTTTACTTAGCCTTTACCTAATGCTTCATATTCCTATTACAGATACTAGCAGTAATAATAGCAAAATGACCATAGTAGTGTCTAGTGTCTGTCTAGAAATATTAGTACAAACCAAAATTAGACCCCAAATTACAACGGGGGTCTTTTACATTACAAATAACAAGCAACATAAAGGAAATAGTCTTCAAGTAGCATAGAGTTCACAAGTAGCCACAATCACGCAAAGCACACAAGACAGGCAATCACTCCAAGGATTCATCGTTAGGCACACCGTCCTCGGGTACCTGTTCTGGATCTTCTTCACCTGAGATGATAAAAGAGGGTGAGTCCTTATGAACTCAGCGAGGGGGAACGAGAAATAGGTTTTGAAACTCATTTTTCGGTTCAATCTTATGAAAACCCTTTTGCAAGCATGATGTGTATCACAAACAAGTACATATCGTAATATAATAGTAAAGAACGCAATTACCAGTCTTTCCTCCCCGAGGTCCTCTAGGGACCAAGCAAGAGTACTTATACACATGGTAAAAAGGATATGGTGAGCTTTTGCTCTCAGATCAATTCCAGTATCAGTTGTTGCGGCCGACTTCAAATCATCCCCCAAACACGCCAGGTAGGTGTACTCCGGATATACCCCGAAATCCTACGACCCAACTCTCTGAGGAAGTCTAGCCCCCAAGTGGGAGAGGGAATGGGACCATGGAAGTCACGGGTGCACCGACAAGCCCGATGTCGCCCGGTGTGCGTGATCGCTACCATGCCGACAGGAAAGGTTGCAACCTTGTATGCAATGCACATTTATGACATTTAATATATCACATTAGGAGGACAACAAAGTAGGTTGCCTCCGAACAGTCATAAGATTGTACATTGACAAGTAAACAAGAAGGGCACGATAAAACAAGTAATTTCACTTGAAAGGCATATAGAGTTATATGAACATTAAACGGGCAGCCATGTAACACATGTAAATCAATGCATATAACTCATTTCGAAGTCCACGTAATCAAGTGATAAGATTATTCAACATGCAACAACATCTATGTGGGTTTGGATGCAAGAAAAGCCTATTGGTCAACATGCAATGATCAAAACCACATTTATCCAAATGATCAACACTTAGCAAGCCTACCTAGTCAATCGGGTTTCCATTTCGTGCTTACCCGTGTGATTAAACCCTAAGTCAACTCAAAATCAATCTCAAGTCATGCATCATTTAATTCAAACATCCTCAAGTACTCAAAACAGTCCATACAACATCCCAACACCACAATTCCAAGCAATTAATACCACAAGAGAGGTTACAACAATTTTTCCAAGCATATAACTAAGTGAAACCCTCACTGCAATAGGCTGTTTTCTCACAAACATTAAGATAAGAAAACAATCTCCAATTCCAGTGAATAAGATGTCACATTAAAGCTTAAGAAGTGAACTAAAATCATAAACAAAACTTGCATCATTTGGAGTTCGGGATCATTAGTTATAGCCGAAACAGTGGGATAGCACAAAACTGTCCAGATTTGCACACATTTAGATAATTGGCGTTTTTGAGGTCCTTCGGTTCAGATTTAGCCTTGGTCCATTTCTGAAAAAAATGTCCAGAACTGAAAAATATAGCAACACACCAAATTTCATGCATTTTTAATATCATTTACTAATTCAAATATGGTTCGTTCTACAAGGTCAGTGCATCTGCCAAAACCTGCTTCATTTTTCCAGATTTCCGGATTTGGACACATTTCAAAGATTTACCATTTTGAGGACCTTAGAGTCAAAATTAGCTTTGGCCTATTTGCAAAAAATGTTCAAAACTGGAAAAACTAGTCACCTACCAATTTTCATGCATTTTCAACAACATTTTCCCAGCCAAACTTACCTCGAAACAACTGGTCAGAGAGTTGTCACATAATCCGACTTCACCTATCATCACTTTCAAGCCAAGATCTTGCCATGCATGGTTGTAAAAGCTTATGAACGAACATATAACTCAAGTACAGAAGCAAAGACATACATTTATGAGCATGTATGTGGATTTTTGAAGGATTTTCAAAAGGTTTTAGCCCTCACCTTACAAATCAACCAAGAAGATGCACAAAACTTGTTGAAGCACAACTTTCTTCTTCTCCTTTGCCTAGCCGAGGTTCCAACTAGATTTTCCCTATTTTTCCTAGCTTAGTGACCAAGCTTTTAGTACAAGCATGTGGTTAGAACAAGAAGAAAAGAAATGGAAGCTTAGTAACTCACCTAGGGCCGAAATGAAGACTCAAGAGCTTGCATGTGAGTTTTCTTGCAACCTAGCTAGCTTGGTTGAGTTCCTTTGCTTGTGGCTTGTCTTGATTAACCATATGATGATGAAGATGAGCAAAGGCAAGATAAAACTCAGCCAAAACCGAGATTGAGAGAGAAGAATGAGAGGGAGAGAGAAAAATGTGAGGAGAATGAGAGAAATGAGAGAAAATAGAAGCTTTTGCAATTGTTGATGCAAATGTTGGCCTTGGGCATGAAAAAATCAAATTTTGTGTCATCTTTTGAATTGTTTTAGCATGTGTGTAAGAGAATGTTGGGTATTTAGGAATTTTAGGTAGAAAAGAATATAGGATATGTTTAGAGGTTTGTGAGATTTTGTCTTGTAGTGAGTTTAAAATATAATATTTAGGTGTTAGTGGATTTTGTAGATATTTGAATTAGGATTATAATAATAGTTAGTGGTGTTTGTAGGATTATTTTATAGTCTAGTGCTTTGTGTAGGATTCTTTCTTGATTAACGTGGTGGCACGGATTCCTATGTCTAGGGCACGAATTACGAGATAGACACGAACTACGAGGTAAGACATGAACTTCAAGACTAATGCACGTACTTCAAGATAAATGCACAAATTCCAATGCAAATGCACGCAACCCTAGGTAAATGTACGTAAACCAATACAAAGCACGTAATTCAATGCAATGCATATAAATTAAGGTACGACTCTTAAACCTAGGTTAGGACACGCAATTCAAGGTCAGGGCACACAAAATGAGACAACGCACACAATTCGAAGTCGGGGCATGTAAGTCGAGGATTAGGGCACATAATTCTAAGTCAAGGCATGAATGACGAAGCATGCACGAAAACCAAGACAAGGCACATAATCCAAGGTCAATCATATCATTCTTGGTCTATGGCACGTAAATCAAGGTAACATACATTATTCGGGGTCGGGCCTCACATGTAGCCCAGCAGACTTGGTGCCCACATCGTAGAGCTCTCGGAGAGCTTTCCAACGGTATGCTTTGCGCCGCGTAACTCTTTACGGATCAAAAGTTATTGTCACCGAAGCGACGGATACCTAGTCACAAGCCCCACGCCCTTTGTTTGTGGGCCCAGCCTCTACGTGAGGTGAAGTTGTCTTGCCCAAGGTGTCGCGGGATTCGGTAATAGAAATGTGATGGATTAGGTTGTCGTCCTTTTCGTGACTCACAACGTACGATCCGGGACAGAAAAACAGTGAAAAATAAGAAAAGTTTCCAGAAATTGATGAAAACATTCGATTTTAGGAGTTGAAAACAGGCACAACCGAGAAAGCTTAGTGCCCCCGTCATAGAGCTCTCGGAGAGCTTTCCAACGGTATGCTGTGCGCTGCGTAACCCCTTACGGATCAAAAGTTATGAGCACCGGAGCGACAGATACCTGGTCACAAGCCCCCCGCCCTCTATTTGCTGGCCCAGCCTCTACCTGAAGTGAAGTTGTCTTGCCCAAGGTGCCGTGTGATTTAGGAATAGAAATGTGATGGATTAGGTTGTCGTCTTTTTCGTGGCTTCCAACGTACGATCCGGGACAGAAAAACAGTGCAAAAGAAGAAAAGTGTCCCAAAACTTATGAAAATGTTCGATTTTGGGCTCCGAAAATAGGCACAACTGAGCAGGCTAGGTGTCCCCATCGTAGAGCTCTCAGAGTGCTTTCCAACGGTATGTTGTGTGCTGCGTAACTACTTACGGATCAAAAGTTATGGGCACTGGAGCAATGGATACCTGGTCACAAGACCCACGACCTCGGTTTGAGGGCCCAGTCTCTACGTGAATTGAAGTTGTCTTGCCCAAAGTTCCGTGGGATTCGGTAATTAAAATGTGATGGATTAGGTTGTCATCCTTTTCGCGGCTCCCAACGTACGATTCAGGACGGTAAAACAGTGCAAAAGAAGAAAAGTGTCCTAAAACTTATGAAAATATTCAATTTTGGGTTCCAAAAATAGGCTCAACCGAGCAGGCTAGGTGTCCCTATCGTAGAGCTCTCAGAGTGCTTTCCAACGGTATGCTGTGTGTCGCGTAACTACTTACGGATCAAAAGTTATGGGCACTGGAGCAACGGATACCTGGTCACAAGACCCATGACCTCGGTTTGAGGGCCCATCCTCTACGTGAAGTGAAGTTGTCTTGCCCAAGGTTGCATGGGATTCGGTAATAGAAATGTGATGGATTAGGTTGTCGTCCTTTTCGTGGCTCACGATGTACGATCTGGGATGAAAAAACAGCGCAAAAGAAGAAAAGTGTCCCAAAACTTATGAAAATGTTCGATTTTGGGCACCAAAAATATGCGCGACCGAGCAGGCAAGGTGCCCCCATCGTAGAGCTCTCAGAGTGCTTTCCAACGGTATGCTATGCGCCGCGTAACTACTTACAAATCCAAAGTTATGGGCACCGAAGCGACGGATACCTGGTCACAAGCTCCACGCCCTCGGTTTGAGGGCCCCGCCTCTACTCGAAGTGAAGTTGTCTTAACCAAGGAGCCGTGGGATTTGGTAATAAAAATGTGATGGATTAGGTTGTCGTCCTTTCCGCGGCTCGCGATGTACAATCTGGGACGGAAAAACGGCGCAAAAGAAGAAAAGTGTCCCAAACTGATGAAAACGTTCGATTTTGGGCTCCGAAAATAGGCATTGCCTAGTAGGATTGCTGCTCCCGTCGTAGAGCTCTTGGATAGCTTTCCAACGGTATGTTGTGCGCCGCGTAACTCCTTAAGAATCAAAAATTATGTGCACCGGAGCGACGGATACCTGGTCACAAGCCCCACGCCCTCGGTTTGAGGGCCCAACCTCTACGTGAAGTGAAGTTGTCTTGCCCAAGGTGCCGTGTGATTCGGTAATAACAATATGTTGGATTAGGTTGTCGTCCTTTTCGCTGCTTACGACGCACGATCCTTGAAGGAAAAATAGCGCAAAAGAAGAAAAGTGTCCCAAAATTGATGAAAATGTTCGATTTTGTGCTCCAAAAAAAGGCGCACCTGAGCAGGCTTGCTTCCCACGTCGTAGAGCTCTCGGAGAGCTTTCCAACGGTATGTTGTGCGCCACGTAACTCTTTACGGATCAAAAGTTTTGGGCACCGGAGTGACGGATACCTAGTCACAAGCCCCATGCCCTGTGTTTGCGGGCCCAGCCTCTATGTGAAGTGAAGTTGTCTTGCCCAAGGTGCCTTGGGATTCGGTAATAGAAATGTGATGGATTAGGTTGTCTTCCTTTTCGCGGCTCACGACGCACGATCCGGGACGAAAAAACAGCGCAAAAGAATAAAAGTGTCCCGAAACTAATGAAAACGTTCGATTTTGGGCTCCGAAAATAGGTGCAGCCAAGCAAGCTTGGTGCCCCCGTCGTAGAGCACTCGGAGAGCTTTCGTACGATATACTGTGCGCCGCGTAACTCCTAACGGATCAAAAGTTATGAGCACCGGAGAGACGGATACCTGGTCACAAGCCCCACGCCCTCTGTTTGCAGGCCCAGCCTCTACATGAGGTGAAGTTGTCTTGCCCAAGGTGTCGTGTGATTCGGTTATAGAAATGTGATGGATTAGGTTGTTGTCCTTTTCGCGGCTCACGACGTACGATCCGGGACGGAAAAATAGCATAAAAGAAGAAAAGTGTCCCGAAACTTATGAAAATGTTGGATTTTGAGCTCCAAAAATAGGCGCAGCCGAGGAAGCTCAGTGCCCCTATCGTATAGCTCACGGAGAGCTTTCCAACGGTATGCTGTGCGTCGCGTAACTCCTTACGGTTCAAAAGTTATAAGCACTGGAGCGACGGATACCTGGTCACAAGACCCACACCCTCTGCTTGTGGGCCCAGCATCTACGTGAATTGAACTTGTCTTGCCCAAGGTGTCGTGTGATTCGGTAATAGAAATGTGATGGAATAGGTTGTCGACCTTTTCGTGGCTCACGAAGTACGATCCGGGATGAAAAAACAGCGCAAAAGAAGAAATGTGGCCCAAAACTTATAAAAATGTTCGATTTTGGGCTCCGAAAACAGGCACAACCAAGCAGGCTAGGTGCCCCTATCGTAGAGCTCTCAGAGTGCTTTCCAACGGTATGCTGTGCGCCGCGTAACTCCTTATGGATCAAAAGTTATGGGCACTGAAGCGACGGATACTTGGTCACAAGCCCCACGCCCTCTGTTTGCGGGCCCAGTCTCTATGTGAAGTGAAGTTGTCTTACCCAAGGTGCCGTGGGATTCGGTAATAGAAATGTGATGGATTAGGTTGTCTTCCTTTTCGCGGCTCACGACGTACAATTCGGGACGGAAAAACAATGCAAAAGAATAAAAGTGTCCCAAAACTAATGAAAACGTTCAATTTTGGGCTCCGAAAATAGGTGCAACCGAGCAGGCTAGGTTCCTCCCATCGTAGAGCTCTCAGAGTGCTTTCCAACGGTATGTTGTGCGCCGCGTAACTCTTTACGGATCAAAAGTTATGGGCACCAGAGCGACAGATACCTGGTCACAAGCCCCACACCCTCTGTTTGCGGGCCCAGCCTCTACGTGAAGTAAAGTTGTCTTGCCCAAGGTGCCGTATGATCCGAGAATAGAAATGTGATGGATTAGGTTGTCGTCTTTTTCGCGGCTCACGATGTACGATCTGGGACGGAAAAATAGCATAAAAGAAGAAAAGTGTCCCGAAACTTATGAAAATGTTCGATTTTGAGCTCTGAAAATAGGCGCAGTCGAGCAAGCTTGGTGCCCCCATCGTATAGCTCACGGAGAGCTTTCCAACGGTATGTTGTGCGTCGTGTAACTCCTTACGGATAAAAAGTTATGAGCACCGGAGCGACGGATACCTGGTCACAAGACCCACACCCTATGTTTGCGGGCCCAGGGTCTACGTGAAGTGAACTTGTCTTGCCTAAGATGTCGTGTGATTCGGTAATAGAAATGTGATGGATTAGGTTGTCGTCCTTTTCGCGGCTCACGACGTACGATCCTGGATGAAAAAATAGCGCAAAAGAAGAAATGTGTCCCAAAACTTATGAAAATGTTCAATTTTTGGCTCTGAAAACAAGCGCAACCAAGTAGGCTAGGTGCCCCCATCATAGAGCTCTCAGAGTGCTTTTCAACGGTATGCTGTGCGCCGCGTAACTCTTTATGGATCAAAAGTTATAGGCACCGGAGCGACGGATACCTGGTCACAAGCCCCACGCCCTCTGTTTGCGGTCCCAGCCTCTACGTGAAGTGATGTTGTCTTTCCCAAGGTGCCGTGTGATTCGGTAATAGAAATGTAATGGATTATGTTGTTGTCCTTTTCGCGGCTCATGACGTACGATCCGGGATGAAAAAACAGCGTAAAAGAAGAAAAGTATTTCAAAACTTATGAAAATGTTCAATTTTGGGCTACGAAAACAGGCACAGCCGAGCAGGCTAGGTGCCCCCATCGTAGAGCTCTCAGAGAGCTTTCCTACGGTATGTTGTGCGCCGCGTAACTCCTTGCGAATAAAACATTATGGGCAACAGAGCGACAGATACCTGGTCACAAGCCCCACGCCCTCTATTTGCGAGCCCAGCCTCTACGTGAAGTGATGTTGTCTTGCCTAAGGTGCCATGTGATTCGGTAATAGAAATGTGATGGATTAGGTTGTCTCATTTCCGCGGCTCACGACGTACGATTCGGGACGGAAAAACAGTGCAAAAGAAGAAAAGTGTCCAAAGCTGATGAAAACGTTCGATTTTGGGCAGCGAAAACAGGTGTAGCTGAGCAGACTTGGTGCCCACGTCGTAGAGCTCTTGGAGAGCTTTCCAACGGTATGCTGTGCGTCGCGTAACTCTTTACGGATCAAAAGTTATGGGCACCGGAGCGACGGATACATGGTCACAAGCCCCACGCCCTCTGTTTGCGGGCCCAGTCTCTACGTGAAGTGAAGTTGTCTTGCCCAAGGTGCCATGGGATTCGATAATACAAATGTGATGGATTAAGTTGTCGTCCTTTTCACGGCTCACGACATACGATTCGGGACGAAAAAATAGCGGAAAAGAATAAAAGTATCCCGAAACTAATGAAAATATTCGATTTTGGGCTCGAAAAACAGGCGCAACCGAGCAATCTTTGTGCCCCCATCGTAGAGCTCTCGGAGAGCTTTTCAACGCTTTGTTGTGCACCGTGTAACTCCTTACTGATCAAAAGTTCTGTGCACCAGAGTGACGGATACCTGGTCACAAGCCCCACGCCTTCTGTTTGCGGGCCCAGCCTCTACGTGAAGCGAAGTTGTCTTGCCCAAGGTGTTGTGTGATTCGGTAATAGAAATGTGATGGATTAGGATGTCGTCCTTTTTGCGGCTTACGACATACGATCTGGGACGAAAAAACTATGCAGAAGAAGAAAAGTGTCCCAAAACTTATGAAAATGTTTGATTTTGGGCTCCGAAAATAGGCACAACCGAGCAGGCTAGGTACCCCCATCGTAGAGCTCTCAAAGTACTTTTCAACGGTATGCTGTACGCCGCGTAACTACTTACAAATCAAAAGTTATGGGCACCGGAGCAACAGATACTTGGTCACAAGACCCACGACCTCGGTTTGAGGGCCCAGCCTCTACGTGAAGTGAAGTTGTCTTGCCTAAGGTGCCGTGGGATTCGGTAATAGAAATGTGATGGATTAGGATGTCGTCCTTTTCGCGGCTCATAAGGTACGATACAGGATGGAAAAATAGTGTAAAAATAGAAAAGTGTCCCAAAATTGATGAAAATGTTCGATTTTGGGCAGCAAAAACATGTGTAGCCGAGCATACTTGGTGCCCACGTCGTAGAGCTCTCGGAGAGCTTCCAACGGTACGCTGTGCGCCGCGTAACTCTTTACGGATCAAAAGTTATGGGCACCAGAGCGACGGATACCTGGTCACAAGCCCCACGCCCTCTGTTTGTGGGCCCAACCTCTATGTGAGGTGAAGTTGTCTTGCCCAAGGTGCCGTGGGATTCGGTAATACAAATGGGATGGATTAGATTGTCGTCCTTTTCGCGGCTCACAACGTATGATCTGGGATGGAAAAATAGTGAAAAATAAGAAAAGTTTCCCAAAATTGATGAAAACGTTCGAATTTGCAATGTGAAAACATTCACAACCGAGGAAGTTTGGTGCCCCCGTCGTAGAGCTCTCAGAGAGCTTTCCAACGGTATGTTGTGCGCAGCGTAACCCCTTAGGGATCAAAAGTTATGAGCACCGAAGCGACGGATACCTGGTCACAAGCCCCCCGCCCTCTGTTTGCTGGCCCAGCCTCTACCTGAAGTGAAGTTGTCTTGCCCAAGGTATCATGTGATTTGGGAGAAAAAATGTGATGGATTAGGTTGTCGTCGTTTTTGCGGTTCCCAACGTGTGATCCGGGACAGAAAAATAGCGCAAAAGGAGAAAAGTGTCCCAAAACTTATGAAAATGTTTAATTTTGGGCTCCAAAAATAGGCACAACCGAGCAGGCTAGGTGTCCCCATCGTAGAGCTCTCAGAGTGCTTTCCGACGTTATGCTATGCGCCGCGTAACTACTTACGGATCAAAAGTTATGGGCATTCGAGCAACGGATACCTGGTCACAAGACCCACGACCTCGGTTTGAGGGCCCAGCCTCTACGTGAAGTGAAGTTTTCTTGCCCAAGGTTCCGTGGGATTCGGTAATAAAAATGTGATGGATTAGGTTGTCGTCCTTTTTGCAGCTCACGACGTGCGATGCGGGACGGAAAAACAGCGTAAAAGAAGGAAAGTTTCCCAAAACTGATGAAAACATTTGATTTTGGGCTGCGAAAATAGGTGCAGCCGAGCAGACTTGGTGCCCATGTCGTAGATCTCTCGGAGAGCTTTTCAACGGTATGCTGTGCGCCGCGTAACTCTTTACGGATCAAAAGTTAAGGGCACCGGAGCGACGAATACCTGGTCACAAGTCCCACACCCTCTGTTTGTGGGCCCAGCCTCTACGTGAGGTGAAGTTGCCTTGCCCAAGGTGCCATGGGATTCTGTAATAGAAATGTGATGGATTAGGTTGTCTTCCTTTTCGCGGCTCACAACATACGATCCGGGACGAAAAAACAGCGCAAAAGAAGAAAATTTTCTCAAAACTGATGAAAACGTTCGATTTTGGGCTCTAAAAATAAGAACAGCCAAGCAAGCTTGGTTCCCCCGTCGTAGAGCTCTCGAAGAGCTTTCCAACTGTATGCTATGCGCCGCGTAACTCTTTACGGATCACAAGTTATAGGCACCGGAGCGACGGATACCTGGTCACATGCCCCATGCCCTTTGTTTGCTGGCCCAGCCTCTACGTGAAGTGAAGTTGTCTTGCCCAAGGTGCCGTGTGATTTGGGAATAGAAATTTAATGGATTAGGTTGTCGTCCTTTTCGCGGCTCACAACGTACGATCATGGACGAAAAAATTGAGCAAAAGAAGAAAAGTGTCCCAAAACTTATGAAAATGTTCGATTTTGGGCACCGAAAATAGGCGTAACCAAGCAGGCTTGGTACCCCCATCGTAGAGATCTTAAAGTGCTTTCCAACGGTATGTTGTGCACCGCGTAACTACTTACGGATCAAAAGTTATGGGCACCGGAGTAACGGATACCTGGTCACAAGACCGACGACCGCGATTTGAGGGCCCAGCCTCTACGTGAAGTGAAGTTGTCTTGCCCAATGTACCGGGCGATTCGGTAATAAAAATGTGATGAATTAGGTTGTCGTCCTTTTCGCAACTCACGGCGTGTGATCCGGGATTGAAAAACAGCACAAAAGAAGGAAAGTGTCCCAAAACTAATGAAAATGTTCAATTTTGGGCAGCGAAAACAGGTGCACCCGAGCAGACGTGGTGCCCACGTCGTAGAACTCTTGGAGAGCTTTCCAATGGTATGTTGTGCGTCACGTAACTCTTTACGGATCAAAAGTTATGTTCACCGGTACGACGGATACCTAGTCACAAGCCCCACGCCCTCTGTTTGTGGGCCCAGCCTCTACGTGGTGAAGCTGTCTTGCCTAAGGTACCGTGGGATTCGGTAATAAAAATGTGATGAATTAGGTTGTCGTCATTTTCGCTGCTCATGACATACGATCCGAGAAGAAAAAACAGCGCAAAAGAAGAAAAGTTTCCCGAAACTAATTAAAACGTTCGATTTTGGGCTCTAAAAATAGGCATAGCCGAGCAAGCTTGTTGCCCCCGTCGTAGAGCTCTCGGAGAGCTTTCCAACGGTATACTGTGCGCAGCGCAACTTCTTACGGATCAAAAGTTATGAGCAACGGAGCGAGGGATACCTGGTCACAAACCCCACGCCCTCTGTGTGCGGGCCCAGCCTATACGTGAAGTGAAGTTGTCTTGCCCAAGGTACCGTGTGATTTTTGAATAGAAATGTGATGGATTGGGTTGTCGTCCTTTTTGCGGCTCCCAACGTACGATCCGGGAAGGAAAAACAACGTAAAAGAAGAAAAATATTCCAAAACTTATGAAAATATTCGATTTTGGGCTCCAAAAATAGGCTCAACCAAGCAGGCTAGGTACCCCCATCGTAGAGCTCTTAGATTGCTTTCCAACGCTATGCTGTGCGCCGCGTAACTACTTACGGATCAAAAGTTATGGCCACCGGAGTAACGGATACCTGGTCACATGACCCACGACCTCGGTTTGAGAGCCCAGGCTCTACGTGAAGTGAAGATGTCTTGCCCAAGTTGCCATGAGATTCGGTAATAAAAATGTGATAGATTAGGTTGTCGTCCCTTTCTCAGCTCACGACGTGCGATACGAGACTGAAAAACGGTGCAAAAGAAGAAAAGTATCCCAAAATTGATGAAAATGTTCAATTTTGGACTGCGAAAACAGGTGCAGCCGAGCAGACTTGGTGCCCACGTCGTAGAGCTCTCGGAGAGCTTTCCGACGGTATGCTGTGCGCCACGTAACTCTTTACGGATCAAAAGTTATGGGCACCGGAGCGACGGATACCTGGTCAAAAGCCCTACACCCTCTGTTTGTAGGCCCAGCTTCTACGTGAGGTGAAGTTGTCTTGCCCAAGGTGCCATGGGATTCGGTAATAGAAATGTGATGGATTAGGTTGTCGTCCTTTTCGCAGCCCACGACGTACGATACGGGATGGAAAAACAGTGCAAAAGAAGGAAAATTTCTGAAAACTGATAAAAATGTCCAATTTTGGGCTCTAAAAGAAGGCACAGCCGAGCAATCTTGGTGCCCACGTCCTAGAGCTCTCGGAGAGCTTTCCTACGGTATGCTGTTCGCTGCGTAACTTCTTACGGATCAAAAGTTATGAGCACCGGAGCGACAGATACCTAGGCACAAGCCCCACGCCCTCTGTTTGCGGGCCCAGCCTCCACATGAAGTGAAGTTGTCTTGCCCAAGGTGCCGCGTGATTTGGGAATAGAAATGTGATGGATTAGGTTGTCGTCCTTTTCGCAGCTCACAACGTACGATTCGGGACGAAAAAATAGTGCAAAAGAAGAAAAATGTCTAGGTGCAACCGAGTAGGCTAGGTGCCCCCATCGTAGAGCTCTTAGAGTGCTTTCCAACGGTATGTTGTGCGCCACGTAACTACTTACGGATCAAAAGTTATGGGCACCGGAGCAACGGATACCTGGTCACAAGACCCACAACCTCGGTTTGAAGGCCCAGCCTCAATGTGAAGTGAAGTTGTCTTGCCCAAGGTGCCATGGGATTCGGTAATAAAAATGTGATGGATTATGTTGTCGTCCTTTTTGCGTTTCACGACGTACAATCCGGGACGGAAAAAACAGCGCAAAAGAAGAAAAGTGTCCCAAAACTGAAGAAAATGTTCGATTTTGGACTTTGAAAATAGGTGCAGCCGAGCAGACTTGGTGCCCACATCGTAGAGCTCTCGGAGAGCTTTCCAACGGCATGCTGTACGCCGCGTAACTCTTTATGGATCAAAAGTTATGTGCACCAGAGCAACGAATACCTGGTCATAAGCCCCACGCCCTCTGTTTGTGGGCCCAGCATCTACGTGAGGTGAAGTTGTCTTGCCCAAGGTACCGTGGGATTCGGTAATAGAAATGTGATGGATTAAGTTGTCATCCTTTTCGCCGCTCACGACGTACCATCCGGGACAGAAAAACAGCGCAAAAGAAGAAAAGTTTCCTGATACTGATGAAAATGTTCAATTTTGGGCTCTGAAAACAGGCACAGCAGAGCAAGCTTGGTGCCCCCGTCGTAGAGCTCTCGGAGAGCTTTCCAACGGTATGCTGTGCGCTGCTTAACTCCTTACGGATCAAAAGTTATGAGCACCGGATCGACGGATACCTGGTCACAATCCCCCACGCCCTCTGTTTGCTGGCCCAGCATCTACGAGAAGTGAAGTTGTCTTGCCCAGGGTGCCGTGTGATTTGGGAATAGAAATGTGATGGATTAGGTTGTCGTCCTTTTCGCCGCTCACAACGTACGATCCGGGACAGAAAAACAACGCAAAAGAAGAAAAGTGTCCCAAAACTTAAGAAAATGTTCGATTTTGGGCCGCGAAAACAAGCGCAACCGAGCTGGCTAGGTGCCCCCAACGTAGAGCTCTCAAAGTGCTTTCCAACGGTATACTGTGCGCCGTGTAACTACTTACAGATCGAAAGTTATGGGCACCAGAGCAACGGATACCTGGTCACAAGTCCCGCGACCTCGGTTTGAGGGCCCAACCTCTACGTGAAGTGAAGTTTTCTTGCCCAAGGTACTGTGAGATTCGGTAATAAAAATGTGATGGATTAGGTTGTCGTCTTTTTTGCGGCTCACGACGTACGATCCGGGATAAAAAAATAGCGCAAAAGATGAAAATTATCACAAAACTTATGAAAATGTTTGATTTTGGGCTTTGAAAACTAGTGCAACCAAGCAGGCTAGGTAACCCCACCGTAGAGCTCTGAGAGTGCTTTCCAACGGTATGCTGTGCACACCGTAACTCCTTACGGATCAAAAATTATGGGCACCGGAGCGATGGATACTTGGTCACAAGCCCCACGCCCTCTGTTTGCGGGCACAGCCTCTATGTGAAGTGAAGTTGTCTTGCCCAAGGTGCTATGTGATTCTGTAATAGAAATGTGATGGATTAGGTTGTCCTTTTCGCCGCTCACGACGTACGATCTGGGATGGAAAAATAGTGTAAAAGAAGAAAAGTGTCCCAAAACTGATGAAAACGTTCAATTTTGGTCTCCACAAATAGGTGCAACTGAGCAGGCTTGTTGCCCATGTCGTAGAGCACTTAGAGAGCTTTCCAACGGTATGTTGTGCGCCGCATAACTCTTTACAGATCAAAAGTTATGGGCACCGTAGCGACGGATACCTGGTCACAAACCCCACGCCCTCTGTTTGCGGGCCCAACCTCCACGTGAGGTAAAGTTGCCTTGCCCAAGGTGCCGTGGAATTCGGTAAAAGTAAGGTGATGGATTAGGTTGTCGTCCTTTTCGCGGCTCACGACGTACGATCCTGGACGAAAAAACAGCGCAAAAGAAGAAAAGTGTCCTAAAACTAATGAAAACGTTCGATTTTGGGCTCTGAAAATATGTTCAGTCGAGCAAGCTGGGTGCCCCATTGCACAGCACTTGGAGAGCTTTCCAACGGTATGTTGTGCACCGCATAACTCTTTACGGATCAAAAGTTATAGGCACCGTAGCGACGGATACTTGGTCACAAGCCCTACGCCCTCTATTTGCGGGGCCCAGCCTCTACGTGATGTGAAGTTGTCTTACCCAAGGTGCCATGTGATTTGGTAAAAGAAATGTGATGGATTAGGTTGTCGTCCTTTTCGCGGCTCATGATGTACGATCCGGGACAGAAAACCAGCGCAAAAGAAGAAAAGTGTCCCAAAACTTATAAAAATGATCGATTTTGGGCTCCGAAAACAGGCGCAACCAAGTAGGCTAGGTTCCCCCATCGTAGAGCTCTCAGAGTGCTTTCCAACTTTATGCTGTGCGCCACGTAATTCCTTATGGATCAAAAGTTATGGGCACCGGAGTGACGGATACCTGGTCACAAGACCCACACCCTCTGTTTGCGGGCCCAGCGTCTACGTGAAGTGAACTTGTCTTGCCCAAGGTGCCATGTGATTCGGTAATAGAAATGTGATGGATTAGGTTGTCGTCCTTTTCGCGGCTCACGATGTACGATCCGGGATGAAAAACAGCGCAAAAGAAGAAAAGTGTTCCAAAACTTATAAAGATGTTCGATTTTGGGCTCCAAAAATAGGCGCAACCAAGCAGGCTAGGTGCCCCTATCGTAGAGCTCTCAGAGTGCTTTCCAACGGTATGCTGTGCACCACGTAACACCTTACGGATCAAAAGTTATGGTCACTAGAGCGACGGATACCTGGTCACAAGCCCCACGTACTCTGTTTGCGGGCCCAGCCTCTACGTGAAGTGATGTTGTCTTGCCCAATGTGCCTTGTGATTCGGTAATAGAAATGTGATGGATTATTTTGTCGTCCTTTTCGCGGGTCACGACATACGATCCGAGACGAAAAAATAGTGTAAAAGAATAAATGTATACCAAAACTGATGAAAATGTTCCATTTTGGGTAGCGAAAACAAGCGCAACCGAGCAGGCTAGGTGCCCCCATCGTAGAGCTCTCAGTATGCTTTCCAACGGTGTGCTGTGTGCCGTGTAACTACTTACAGATCGAAAGTTATGCGTAACGGAGCAACTGATACCTGGTCACAAGACCCGCGACCTCGGTTTGAGCGCCCAACCTCTACGTGAAGTGAAGTTGTCTTGCCCAAGGTGCCGTGGGATTCGATAATACAAATGTGATGGATTAGGTTGTTGTCCTTTTCGCGGCTCACGACATACGATCCGGGACGGAAAAATAGCGCAAAAGGAGAAAAGTGTCCCGAAACTGATGAAAACATTCGATTTTGGGCTCGAAAAACAGGCGTAGCCGGGCAAGCTTTATGCCCCCATCGTAGAGGTCTCAGAGAGCTTTTCAACGCTATGTTGTGCACCGCGTAAATCTGTACGGATCAAAAGTTATGCGCATCGGAGCGACAGATAATTGGTCACAAGCCCCACGCCCTCTGTTTGCGGGCCCTGCCTCTACGTGAAGTGAAGTTGTGTTGCCCAAGGTGCCGTGTGATTTGGGAATAGAAATGTGATGGATTAGGTTGTCGTCCTTTACGCGGCTCACAACGTACGATCAGGGATGGAAAAACATCGCAAAAGAAGAAAAGTGTCCCAAAACTTAATAAAATGTTCAATTTTGGGCTCTGAAAATAGGTGCAACCGAGCAGGCTAGGTGACCCCATCGTAGAGCTCTCGGAGTGCTTTCCAACGGTATGCTGTGTGCCGCATAACTACTTACGGATCAAAAGTTATGGGCACCGGAGCAACGGATACCGGGCCACAAGACCCACGACCTCGGTTTGAGGGCCCAGCCTCTACGTGAAGTGAAGTTGTCTTGCCCAAGGTACCATAGGATTCGGTAATAAAAATGTGTTGGATTAGGCTGTCATCCTTTTCGCGGTTCAAGACGTACGATCTGAGACAGAAAAATAGCGCAAAAGAAGAAAAGTGTCCCAAAACTGAACAAAATGTTCTAATTTGGGCTGTGAAAATAGGGGCAGTCGAGCACACTTGGTGGCCACGTCGTAGAGCTCTCGGAGAGCTTTCCAACGGTATGCTGTGCGCCGCGTAACTCTTTACGGATCAAAAGTTATGGGCGCTGGAGCGACAGATACCTGGTCACAAGCCCCATGCCCTCTGTTTGTGGGCCCAGCCTCTACGTGACGTGAAGTTGTCTTGCCCAAGGTACCGTGGGATTCGGTAATAGAAATGTGATGGATTATGTTGTCGTCCTTTTCGCGGCTCACGACGTACGATCCGAGACGGAAAAAGATCGCAAAAGAAGAAAAGTGTCCAGAAAATGATGAAATCGTTCGATTTTGGGCTCTGAAAACAAGCACAGCCGAGCAAGCTTGGTGCCCCCTCGTAGAGCTCTCGGAGACCTTTCCAACGGTATGCTGTGCGCTACTTAACTCCTTATGGATCAAAAGTTATGAGCACCGGAGCGACGGATACCTAGTCACAGGCCCACGCCCTCTGTTTGTAGGCCCAGCCTCTACGTGAAGTGAAGTTGTCTTGCCCAAGGTGCCGTGTGATTTGGGAATAGAAATGTGATGGATTAGGTTGTCGTCCTTTTCGCGGCTCACAACGTACGATCCGGGACGGAAAAACAGCGCAAAAGAAGAAAAGTATCCCAAAACTTATGAAAATGTTCGATTTTGGGCTGCGAAAAATGGCGCAACCGAGCAGGATAGGTGCCCCCATCGTAGAGCTCTCAGAGTGCTTTCCAATGGTATACTATGCGCCTCGTAACTACTTACAGATCGAAAGTTATGGGCACGGGAGCAACGGATACCTGGTCACAAGACCCACGACCTCGGTTTGGGTGCTCAGCCTCTATGTGAAGTGAAGTTGTCTTGCCCAAGGTAACTTGGGATTCGGTAATAAAAATGTTATGGATTAGGTTGTCGTGCTTTTCGCGGCTCACGATGTACGATCCGGGATGAAAAAACAGCGCAAAAGAAGAAAATTATTACATAACTTATGAAAATGTTCAATTTTGGGCTCCGAAAACTAGCGCAACCGAGCAGGCTAGGAACCCCCATCGTAGAGCTCTCAGAGTGCTTTCCAACAGTATGATGTGCACTGCATAACTCCTTACGGATCAAAAGTTATGGGCACCGGAGCGATGGATACTAGGTCACAAGCCTCACGCCCTCTGTTTGCGGGCCCAGCCTCTACGTGAAATGAAGTTGTCTTGCCGAAGGTGGCATGTGATTTTGTAACATAAATGTGATGGATTAGGTTGTCCTTTTCGCGGCTCACGACGTACGATCCGGGATGGAAAAATAGTATAAAAGAAGAAAAGTGTCTCAAAACTGATGAAAATGTTCAATTTTGGGCTATGAAAATAGGTGCAGCCGACCAGGCTTGAAGCCCACGTCGTAGAGCACTCGGAGAGCTTTCCAACAGTATGATGTGCGCTGCGTAACTCTTTACTGATCAAAAGTTATTGTCACCGGAGCGACAGATGCCTGGTCACAAGCCCCACGCCCTCTGTTTGCGGGCCCAGCTTCTACGTGAAGTAAAGTTGTCTTGCCCAAGGTGCTGTAGGATTCAGTAAAAGAAATGTGATGGATTAGGTTGTCGTCCTTTTTGCGGCTCACGACGTACGATCCGAGATGGAAAACAACCGTAACAGAAGAAAAGTGTCCCAAAACTTATGAAAATGTTCATTTTTGGGCTCTGAAAGTAGGCACAACCGAGCAGGCTAGGTGCCCCCATCGTAGAGCTCTCAGAGTGCTTTCCAATGGTATGCTATGCGCAGCGTAACTCCTTACAGATCAAAAGTTATGGGCACTAGAGCGACATATACCTAGTCACAAGCCCCACGCCCTTTGTTTACGGGTCCAGCCTCTGCGTGAAGTGAAGTTGTCTTGCCCAAGGTGCCGTGTGATTCGGTAAAAGAAATGTGATGGATTAGGTTGTCGTCCTTTTCGCGGCTCACGACGTACGATCAGGGATGGAAAAACAGCGCAAAGAAAGAAATGTGTCCCAAAACTTATGAAATTTTTTGATTTTGGGCTCCGAAAACAGGCGCAACCGAGTAGGCTAGGTGCCCCAATCGTAGAGCTCTCAGAGAGATTTCCAACGGTATGCTGTGCACCGTGTAACTCCTTACAGATCAAAAGTTATGGGCACCGGAGTGACGGATACCTGGTCACAAGCCCCCGCCCTCTATTTGCGGGCCCAGCCTCTACGTGAAGTGAAGTTGTCTTGCCCAAGGTGCCGGGTTATTCGGTAATAGAAATGTGATTGATTAGGTTGTCATCCTTTTCGCGTCTCACGACGTACGATCCGGGATGGAAAAACAGCGCAAAAGAAGAAAAGTGTCCCAAAACTTATGAAGTTTTTTGATTTTTGGCTCTGAAAATAGGCGCAATCGAGCAAGCTTGGAGCCCCTATCGTAGAGCTCTCAGAGTGCTTTCCAAAGGTATGCTGTGTGCCACGTAACTCCTTACGGATCAAAAGTTATTGGCAACGTAGCTACGAATACCTGGTCACAAGGCCCACGCCCTCTGTTTGCGGGCCCAGCCTCTTCGTGAAGTGAAGTTGTCTTGCCCAAGGTGCCGTGTGATTCGGTTATAGAAATGTGATGGACTAGGTTGTCGTCCTTTTCGCTGCTCACGACGTACGATCATCGACAAAAAAATAGCGTAAAAGAAGAAAAGTGTCCCAAAACTTATGAAAATGTTTGATTTTGGGCTCCAAAAAACAGGCGCAGCCTAGCAGGCTTGGTGCCCCCATCGTAGAGCTCTTAGAGTGCTTTCCAACGGTATGCTGTGCGCTGCGTAACTCCTTACGGATCAAAAGTTATAGGCACCGTAGCGACAGATACCTGGTCACAAGCCCTACTCCCTCTGTTTACGGGCCCAGCCTCTACGTGAAGTGAAGTTGTCTTTCCCAAGGTACTGTGGGATTCGGTAATAGAAATGTGATGGATTAGGTTGTCGTCCTTTTCACGGCTCACGACATACGATCCGGGAACAAAAACAGCGCAAAAGAAAAAAAGTATCCAAAAACTGATGAAAACATTCGATTTTGGGCACCGAAAATAGGAGCAGCCGAGGACGCTCCGTGCCCCAGTCGTAGAGCTCTCAGAGAGCTTTCCAACGGTATGTTCTGCGCCACGTAACTTCTTACGGATCAAAAGTTATGGGCACCGGAGCGACGGATACCTGGTCACAAGCCCCACCCTCTCTTTTTGCCGGCCCAGCCTCTACAAGAAGTAAAGTTGTTTTGCCCAAGGTGTCAAGGGATTCGGTAATAGAAATGTGATAGAATAGGTTGTCGTCCTTTTCACGGCTCACGACGTATGATCCAGGACAGAAAAATAGCGCAAAAGAAGAAAAGTGTCCCAAAACTGATGAAAAGTTTTGATTTTGGGCTCCGAAAATAGGTGCAACCAAGCAGGATTGGTGCCCTCGTCGTAGAGCTCTCGGAAAGCTTTCCAACGGTATACTGTGCCCCGCGTAACTCCTTATGGATCAAAAGTTATGGGCACTAGAGCGACGGATACATGGTCACAAGCCCCACGCCCTCTTTTTGCGGGCCCTGCCTCTACGTGAAGTGAAGTTGTCTTGCCCATGGTGCTATGTAATTCGGTAATAAAAATATGATGGATTAGGTTGTAGTCATTTTCGCGGCTCATGACGTACGATCCAAGATGAAAAAATGGCGCAAAAGAAAAAAAGAGTCTCGAAACTGATGATAATATTCCATTTTGGGCTCCGAAAATAGGCGCAACCAAGCAAGCTTTGTGCCCGCGTCGTATAGCTCTCAAAGAGCTTTCCGACGGTATGTTATGCGCCGTGTAACTCCTTACGGATCAAAAGTTATGGGCACTGGAGCGACGGATACCTAGTCATAAGCCTCACGCCCTCTGTTTGCGGGCCCAGCTTCTACGTGAAGTGAAGTTGTCTTGCCCAAGGTGTCGAGGGATTCGGTAATAGAAATGTGATGGTTTAGGTTGTTGTTCTTTTCGCGGCTCACGATGTACGATCCTGGATAAAAAATCACCGCAAAAGAAGAAAAGTGTTCCGAAACTGATGAAAACGTTCAATTTTGGGCTGCAAAAACAGGCGCAGTTGAGCAAGCTTGGTGCCCCTGTTGTAGAGTTCTCGGAGAGCTTTCCAACGGTATGTTGTGCGCCGCGGAACTCCTTACGGATCAAAAGTTATGGGCACCAGAGCGACGGATACTTGGTCACAAGCCCCACGCCCTCTGTTTACGGGCCCAGCCTCTTCGTGAAGTGAAGTGGGCTTGCCGAAGGTGCCATGTGATTTAGTAATAGAAATCTAAGAGATTAGGTTGTCGTCCTCTTCGCGGCTCACAACGTACGATTCGGGACAGAAAAATAGTGCAAAAGATTAAAAGTGTCCCAAAACTGATGAAAATGTTCGATTTTGGGCTCCAAAAATAGGCGCAACCGAGCAAGCGAGGTGCCCCATCGTAGAGCTCTCAGAGTGCTTTCCAATGGTATGCTGTGCGCCGCGTAACTCCTTATGGATCTAAAGTTATCGGCACCGGAGCAACGGATACCTGGTCACAAGCCCCACGCCCTCTGTTTGTGGGCCAAGCCTCTACGGGAAGTGAAGTTGTCTTTCCCAAGGTGCCTTGTGATTCGGTAATAGAAATGTGACGGATTAGATTGTCGTCCTTTTTGCGACTCACGACGTACGATCCGAGACGGAAAAATAGCGTAAAAGAATAAAAGTGTCCCGAAATTGAGGAACACGTTCGATTTTGGGCTCCGAAAATAGGCGTAGCCTTGTAGGATTGGTGGCGCAGCCGTAGAGCTCTCGGAGAGCTTTGCAACAGTATGTTGTGCGGCGCGTAACTATTAACGGATCAAAAGTTATGGGCAGGGGAGCGACGGTTACCTAGTTACAAGCCGCATGCCCTCTGTTTGGGGTCCCAGCCTCTACATGAAGGGAAGTTGTCTTGTCCAAGGTGCCATGGGATTCAGTAATAGATATGTGATGGATTAGGTTGTCATCCTTTTTGCGACTCACAACGTACGATCCGAGACGGAGAAACAGTGCAAAAGAAAAAAAGTGTCCCGAAACAAATGAAAATGTTCGATTTTGGGCTGCAAAAATAGGCGCAACTGAGCAGGATTAGGTGCCCCTATCGTAGAACTCTCAGAGTGCTTTCCAACGGTATGCTGTAAGCCGCATAACTCCTTACGGATCAAAAGTTATGGGCACTAGAGCGACAGATGCCTAGTCACAAGCCCCACGCCCTCTATTTGCGGGCCCAGCCTCTACGTGAAGTGAAGTTGTCTTGCCCAAGGTGTCGTGGGATTCAGTAAAAGAAATGTGATGGCTTAGGGTGTCGTCCTTTTCGCGGCTCACGACGTACGATCAGGGATGGAAAAACAGCGCAAAGGAAGAAATTTGTCCCAAAACTTATGAAATTTTTTGATTTTGGGCTCCGAAAACAGGCGCAACCGAGCAGGCTAGGTGCCCCAATCGTAGAGCTCTCAGAGAGATTTCCAACGGTATGCTGTGCACTGTGTAACTCCTTACAGATCAAAAGTTATGGGCACCGGAGTGACGGATACCTGGTCACAAGCCCCCGCCCTCTGTTTGCGGGCCCAGCCTCTACGTGAAGTGAAGTTGTCTTGCCCAAGGTTCCGTGTTATTCGGTAATAGAAATGTGATGGATTATGTTGTCGTCCTTTTCGTGGCTCACGACGTACGATCCGGGATGGAAAAACAGCGCAAAAGAAGAAAAGTGTTCCAAAACTTATGAAAATTTTTGATTTTGGGCTCAGAAAACAGGTGCAACCAAGCAGGCTTGGTGCCCATATCGTAGAGCTCTCAGAGTGCTTTCCAACGGTATGCTGTGCGCCGTGTAACTCCTTACGGATCAAAAGTTATTGGCAACAAAGCGACGGATACCTGGTCACAAGCCCCACGCCCTCTGTTTGCGGGCCCAGCCTCTTCGTGAAGTGAAGTTGTCTTGCCCAAGGTGCCGTGTGATTCGGTTATAGAAATGTGATGGACTAGGTTGTCGTCCTTTTCGCTGCTCACGACGTACGATCATCGACAAAAAAATAGGGTAAAAGAAGAAAAGTGTCCCAAAACTTATGAAAATGTTTGATTTTGGGCTCCAAAAAAGAGGCGCAGCCTAGCAGGCTTGGTGCCCCCATCCTAGAGGTCTTTGATAGCTTTCCAACGTTATGCTGTGCGCTGCGTAACTCCTTACGGATCAAAAGTTATAGGCACCGTAGCGACAGATACCTGGTCACAAGCCCTACTCCCTCTGTTTACGGGCCCAGCCTCTACGTGAAATGAAGTTGTCTTGCCCAAGGTACCGTGGGATTCGGTAATATAAATGTAATGGATTAGGTTGTCGTCCTTTTCGCGGCTCACGACGTACGATCCGGGAACGAAAACAGCGCAAAAGAAAAAAAAGTATCCCAAAACTGATAAAAACATTCAATTTTGGGCACCGAAAATAGGCGCAACTGAGGAGGCTATGTGCCCCAGTCGTAGAGCTCTCAAAGAGCTTTCCAATGGTATGCTGTGCGCCACGTAACTTCTTACGGATCAAAAGTTATGGGCACCGGAGCGACGGATACCTGGTCACAAGCCCCACCCTCTCTTTTTGCCGGCCCAGCCTCTACAAGAAGTAAAGTTGTTTTGCCCAAGGTGTCAAGGGATTCGGTAATAGAAATGTGATAGAATAGGTTGTCGTCCTTTTCACGGCTCACGACGTATGATCCAGGACAGAAAAATAGCGCAAAAGAAGAAAAGTGTCCCAAAACTGATGAAAAGTTTTGATTTTGGGCTCCGAAAATAGGTGCAACCAAGCAGGATTGGTGCCCCCGTCGTAGAGCTCTCGGAGAGCTTTCCAACGGTATACTGTGCCCCGCGTAACTCCTTATGGATCAAAAGTTATGGGCACTGGAGCGACGGATACCTGGTCACAAGCCCCACGCCCTCTTTTTGCGGGCCCTGCCTCTACGTGAAGTGAAGTTGTCTTGCCCACGGTGCTATGTGATTCGGTAATAGAAATGTGATGGATTAGGTTGTCGTCCTTTTCGCGGCTCACAACATACGATTCAGGATGAAAAAATGGCGCAAAAGAAGAAAAGTGTCTCGAAACTGATTATAACGTTCAATTTTGGGCTCCAAAACAAGGCGCAACCAAGCAAGCTTGGTGCCCGCATCGTATAGCTCTCAGAGAGCTTTCCAACGGTATGCTGTGCGCCGCGTAACTCCTTACGAATCAAAAGTTATGAGCATCAGAGCCACGGATACCTGGTCACAAGCCCCACGCCCTTTGTTTGCGGGCCCAGCATCAACCTGAAGTGAAGTTGTCTTGCCCAAGGTGCCGTGGGATTCGATAATAGAAATGTGATGGATTAGGTTGTCGTCCTTTTTGCGGCTCACGGCGTACGATCCGGGATGAAAAAACACCGCAAAAGAAGAAAATTGTTCCAAAACTGATGGAAACGTTCAATTTTGGGCTGCTAAAATAGGCGCAGCTGAGAAAGCTTGGTGCCCCTGTTGTAGAGTTCTCGGAGAGCTTTCCAACGGTATGCTGTGCGCCGCGTAACTCCTTACAGATCAAAAGTTATGAGCACCGGAGCAGTAGATACTTTGTCACAAGCCCCACGCCCTCTGTTTCCGGGCGCAGCCTCTACGTGAAGTGAAGTTGTCTAGCCCAAGGTGCCGTGTGATTCGGTAATAGAAATGTGAGGGATTAGGTTGTAGTCATTTTTGCGGCTCACGACATACGATCCAAGACGAAAAAATGGCGCAAAAGAAAAAAAGTGTCTCGAAACTGATGATAATGTTCAATTTTGGGCTCCGAAAATAGGCGCAACCAAGCAGGCTTGGTGCCCGCGTCGTATAGCTCTCAGAGAGCTTTCCAACGGTATGCTGTGCGTCATGTAACTCCTTATGGATCAAAAGTTATGGGCATCGGAGCGACGGATACCTAGTCACAAGCCCCACGCCCTCTGTTTGCGGGCCCAGCTACTACGTGAAGTGAAGTTGTCTTGCCCAAGGTGCCATGAGATTCAGTAATAGAAATGTGATGGATTAGGTTGTCGTCGTTTTCACAGCTCACGACGTACGATCCGGGATGAAAAATCACCGCAAAAGAAGAAAAGTGTTCCGAAACTAATGGAAACGTTCAATTTTGGGCTGCGAAAACAGGCGCAGTTGAGAAAGCTTGGTGCCCTTGTTGTAGAGTTCTAAGAGAGCTTTCCAACGGTATGTTGTGCGCTGCATAACTCCTTACAGATCAAAAGTTATGAGCACCGGAGCAGTAGATACTTTGTCACAAGCCCCACGCCCTCTGTTTCCGGGCGCAGCCTCTACGTGAAGTGAAGTTGTCTAGCCCAAGGTGCCGTGTGATTCGGTAATAGAAATGTGATGGAGTAGGTTGTCGTCCTTTTTGCGGGTCACGACGTTCGATCTGGGACAGAAAAATAGCGCAGAAGAAGAAATGTGTCCCAAAACTTATGAAAATGTTCGATTTTGGGCTCCAAAAACAGGCGCAACCGAGCAGGCGAGGTGCCCTAGCGTAAAAGAATAAAAGTGTCCCGAAATTGAGGAACACGTTCGATTTTGGGCTCCGAAAATAGGCGCAGCCTAGTAGGATTGGTGGTGCAGGCGTAGAGCTCTCGGAGAGCTTTCCAACAGTATGTTGTGCGCCGCGTAACTCTTTACGGATCAAAAGTTATGGGCACCGGAGCGACGGTTACCTAGTCACAAGCCCCATGCCCTCTGTTTGCGGTCCCAACCTCTACATGAAGGGAAGTTGTCTTGTCCAAGGTGCCATGGGATTTGGTAATAGATATGTGATGGATTAGGTTGTCATCCTTTTTGCGACTCACAACGTACGATCCGGGACGAAAAAACAGTGCAAAAGAAGAAAAGTGTCCCGAAATAGATGAAAATGTTCGATTTTGGGCTGCAAAAATAGGCGCAACTGAGCAGGATAGGTGCCCCCATCGTAGAACTCTCAGAGTGCTTTCCAACGGTATGCTGTACGCCGCGTAACTCCTTACGGATCAAAAGTTATGGGCACCGGAGCGACATATACCTCATCATAAGCCCCACGCCCTCTATTTACGGGCCCAGCCTCTACGTGAAGTGATTTTATCTTGGCCAAGGTGCCTTGTGATTTGGTAATATAAATGTGATGGATTAGGTTTTCATCCTTTTCGCGGCTCACGACGTACGATCCGAGATGGAAAAATAGCGCAAAAGTAGAAAAGTGTCCTAAAACTTATGAAATTTTTTGAATTTGGGCTCTGAAAATAGGTGCAACTGAGCAGGCTAGGTGCCCCTATCGTAGAGCTCTCAAAGGGCTTTCCAACGGTATGCTGTGCGCCGTGTAACTCCTTACGAATGAAAAGTTATGGGCACCGGAGCGACGGATACTTAGTCACAAGCCCCACGCCCTCTGTTTGAGGGGCTAGCCTCTAAGTGAAGTGAAGTTGTCTTGCCCAAGGTGCTGTGTGATTCGGTAATAGAAATGTGATAGATTAGGTTGTCGTCATTTTCACGGCTCACGACGTATGATCCGGGATAAAAAAAATAGCGTAAAAGAAGAAAAGTGTCTCAAAACTTACAAAAATGTTTGATTTTGGGCTCCGAAAATAGGTGCATCCTAGCAGGCTAGGTGCCCCCATCGTAGAGCTCTTACAGAGCTTTCCAACGGCATGCTGTGCGCCGCTTAACTCCTTACGGATCAAAAGTTATGGGTACCGTAGCGACGGATACCTTCTCACAAGGCCCTCGCCCTCTGTTTGCGGGCCCAGCCACTACGTGAAGTACAGTTGTCTTGCCCAAGGTGCCGTGGGATTCGTTAATTGAAATATGATGGATTAGATTGTCGTGCTTTTCCCACTCACGACGTACGATCAGAGACTGAAAAACAGCGCAAAAGTAGAAAATTGTCCCCAAACTTACGAAAACGTTCAATTTTGGGATCCAAAAATAGACGCAATCGAGCAGGCTTGTTGCCCCAGTCGTAGAGTTCTCAAAGTGCTTTCCAACGGTATGCTGTGCGCCACGTAACTCTTTACAGATCAAAAGTTATGCGCGCCGGGGCTACGGATACCTGGTCACAAGCCCTACGCCCTCTATTTGCAGGCCCAGCCTTTACATGAAGTGAAGTTGTCTTGCCTAAGGTGCCATATGATTCGGTAATAGAAATGTGATGGATTAGGTTGTCGTCCATCTCGCGGCTCACGACGTACGATCCAAGACGAAAAAATAGCACAAAAGAAGAAAAGTGTCCCAAAACTTTTGAAAATATTCGATTTTGGACTACGAAAATAGATGAAACCGAGCAGGCTAAGTGACCCCATCATAGAGCTCTTACAGTGCTTTCTAACGGTATGATGTGCTCCGCGTAACTTGTTACAAATCAAAAGTTAAGGGCGCCGGAGCGATGGATACCTGGTCACAAGCCCCACGCCCTCTGTTTACGGGCCCAACCTCTACGTGAAGTGAAGTTCTCTTGCCCAAGGTGCCATTTGATTCGGTAATAGAAATGTGATGAATTAGGTTGTCGTCCTTTTCGCGGCTCATGACGCACGATCCGGAACGGAAAAATAGCGTAAAGGAAGAAAAGTGTCCCGAAACTGATGAAAACGTTCAATTTTGGGCTCCGAAATTAGGCGCAGCTGAGCAGGCTTGGTGCTTTCATCGTAGAGCTTTCGGAGAGCTTTCCAACGGTATGTTGTGCGCCGCATAACTCCTTAAAGATCAAAAGTTATGAGCACCGGAGCAGTAGATACTTTGTCACAAGCCCTACGCCCTCTGTTTCCGGGCCCAGCCTCTACGTGAAGTGAAGTTGTCTAGGCCAAGGTGCCGTGTGATTTGGGAATAGAAATGTGATGGATTAGGTTGTCGTCCTTTTCGCGGCTCACGACGTACGATCCGGGACAAAAAAATAGCGTAGAAGAAGAAAAGTGTCCCAAAACTTATGAACATTTTTGATTTTGGGCTCCAAAAACAAGCGCAACTGAGCAGGCGAGGTTCCCCATCGTATAGCTCTCAGAGTGCTTTCCAATGGTATACTGTGCGCCGCGTAACTCCTTACGGATCTAATGTTATCGGCACCGGAGCAACGGATACCTGGTCACAAGCCCCACGCCCTCTGTTTGTGGGCCAAGCCTCTACGGGAAGTGAAGTTGTCTTTCCCAAGGTGCCTTGTGATTCGGTAATAGAAATGTGACGGATTAGGCTGTGGTCCATTTTGCAGCTCACGACGTACGATCTGGGACGGAAAAAAAGCGTAAAAGAATAAAAGTGTCCCAAAACTGAGGAACACGTTCGATTTTGGGCTCGAAAAATAGGCGCAGCCTTGTAGGATTGGTGGCGCAGTCGTAGAGCTCTCGGAGAGCTTTCCAACAGTATGTTGTGCGCCGCGTAACTATTAACGGATCAAAAGTTATGGGCACCGGAGCGACGGTTACCTAGTTACAAGCCCCATGCCCTCTGTTTGCGGTCCCAGCCTCTACATGAAGGGAAGTTGTCTTGTCCAAGGTGCCATGGGATTCAGTAATAGATATGTGATGGATTAGGTTGTCATCCTTTTCGCGGCTCACAACGTACGATCCGAGACGGAAAAACAGTGCAAAAGAAGAAAAGTGTCCCGAAATAGATGAAAATGTTCGATTTTGGGCTGCAAAAATAGGCGCAACCGAGCAAGATAGGTGCCCCCATCGTAGAACTCTCAGAGTGCTTTCCAACGGTATGCTGTGCGCCGCGTAACTCCTTACAAATCAAAAGTTATGGGCACCGGAGCGACAAATACCTCGTCAGAAGCCCCACGCCCTCTATTTGCGGGCCCAGCCTCTACGTGAAATGATTTTGTCTTGCCCAAGGTGCCGTGGGATTCGATAATAGAAATGTGGTGGATTAGGTTTCATCCTTTTCACGGCTCACGACGTACGATCCGGGATGGAAAAATTGCGCAAAAGTAGAAAAGTGTCCTAAAACTTATGAAATTTTTTGAATTTGGGCTCTGAAAATAGGTGCAACTGAGCAGGCTAGGTGCCCCCATCATAGAGCTCTCAGAGGGCTTTGCAACGCTATGCTGTGCGCCATGTAACTCCTTACGAATGAAAAGTTATGGGCACCGGAGCGACGGATACCAAGTCACAAGACCCACGCCCTCTGTTTGCGGGCCCAGCCTCTACGTGAAGTGTAGTTGTCTTGCCCAAGGTGCTGTGTGATTCGGTAATAGAAATGTGATGGATTAGGTTGTCGTCCTTTTCGCGGCTCATGACGTACGATCCGGGACAGAAAAATAGCGCAAAAGAAGAAAAGTGTCCCGAAACTTATGAAAATATTTGATTTTGGGCTCCGAAAATAGGCGCATCCTAGCAGGCTAGGTGCCCTTATCGTAGAGCTCTTACAGAGCTTTCCAACGACATGCTGTGCGCCGCTTAACTTTTTACATATCAAAAGTTATGGGTACCGTAGCGACGGATACCTGGTCACAAGCCTCTCGCCCTCTGTTTGCGGGCCCAGCCACTACGTGAAGTACAATTGTCTTGCCCAAGGTGCCGTGGGATTTGTTAATTGAAATCTGATGGATTAGATTGTCGTGCTTTTCGCACTCACGACGTACGATCCGAGACTAAAAACAGCACAAAAGTAGAAAATTGTCCCCAAACTTATGAAAACGTTCGATTTTGGGATCTGAAAATAGACTCAATCGAGCAGGCTTGTTGCCCCAGTCGTAGAGTTCTCAAAGTGCTTTCCAACGGTATGCTGTGCGCCACGTAACTCTTTACAGATCAAAAGTTATGCGCGCCGGGGCTACGGATACCTGGTCACAAGCCCTACGCCCTCTATTTGCAGGCCCAGCCTTTAGATGAAGTGAACTTGTCTTGCCTAAGGTGCCATATGATTCGGTAATAGAAATGTGATGGATTAGGTTGTCGTCCATCTCGCGGCTCACGACGTACGATCCAAGACGGAAAATAGCATAAAAAAGAAAAGTGTCCCAAAACTTATGAAAATATTCGATTTTGGACTACGAAAATAGATGAAACCGAGCAGGCTAAGTGACCCCATCATAGAGCTCTTACAGTGCTTTCTAACGGTATGATGTGCTCCGCGTAACTTGTTACAAATCAAAAGTTAAGGGCGCCGGAGCGACGGATACCTGGTCACAAGCCCCACGCCCTCTGTTAGCGTGCCCAGCCTCTACGTGAAGTGAAGTTGTCTTGCCCAAGGTGCCATTTGATTCGGTAATAGAAATGTGATGGATTAGGTTGTCGACCTTTTCGCGGCTCACGACGCACGATCCGGTACGGAAAAATAGCGTAAAGGAAGAAAAGTGTCCCGAAACTGATGAAAATGTTCAATTTTGGGCTCCGAAATTAGGCGCAGTTGAGCAGGCTTGGTGCTTTCGTCGTAGAGCTTTCGGAGAGCTTTCTAACGGTATGTTGTGCGCTGTGTAACTCCTTACGGATCAAAAGTTATGGGCACCGGAGCGACGGATACCAGGTCACAAGCCTCACGCCCTCTGTTTGCGGGCCCAGTCTCTACGTGAAGTGAATTTGTCTAGCCCAAGGTGCCATGTGATTCTGTAATAGAAATGTGATGGATTAGGATGTCGTCCTTTTCGTGGCTCACGACGTACGATCCGGGACAGAAAAATAGCGCAAAATAAGAAAGGTGTCCTGAAACTAATGAAAAGGTTAGATTTTGGGCTCCAAAAATAGGCTCAACCGAGCAGGCGAGGTACCCCATCGTAGAGCTCACAGAGTGCTTTCCAATGGTATGCTTTGCACCGCGTAACTCCTTACGGATCTAATGTTATCGGCACCGGAGCAACGGATACCTGGTCACAAGCCCCACGCCCTCTGTTTGTGGGCCAAGCCTCTACGGGAAGTGAAGTTGTCTTTCCCAAGGTGCCTTGTGATTCGGTAATAGAAATGTGACGGATTAGATTGTCGTCCTTTTTGCGACTCACGACGTACGATCCGAGACGGAAAAATAGCGTAAAAGAATAAAAGTGTCCCAAAACTGAGGAACACGTTCGATTTTGGGCTCGAAAAATAGGCGCAGCCTTGTAGGATTGGTGGCGCAGTCGTAGAGCTCTCGGAGAGCTTTCCAACAGTATGTTGTGCGCCGCGTAACTCTTTACGCATCAAAAGTTATGGGCACCGGAGCGACGGTTACCTAGTTACAAGCCCCATGCCCTCTGTTTGCGGTCCCAGCCTCTACATGAAGGGAAGTTGTCTTGTCCAAGGTGCCATGGGATTTGGTAATAGAAATGTAATGGATTAGGTTGTCGTCTTTTTCGCGGCTCACAACATACGATCCGGGACGGAAAAACAGCACAAAAGAAGAAAAGTGTCCCAAAATAGATGAAAATGTTCGATTTTAGGCTCAAAAAATAGGCACAACCAAGCAGGGTAGGTGCCCCCATCGTAGAACTCTCAGAGTGCTTTCCAATAGTATGCTGTACGTCGCGTAACTCCTTGCAGATCAAAAGTTATGGCCAATGGAGCGACAGATAAGTGGTCAGAAGCCCCACGCCCTCTATTTGCGGGCCCAGCCTCTACGTGAAGTGATTTTGTCTTGGCCAAGGTGTCGTGTGATTTGTAATAGAAATGTGATGGATTAGGTTTCATCCTTTTCACGGCTCACGACGTACGATCCGGGATGGAAAAATTGCGCAAAAGTAGAAAAGTGTCCTAAAACTTATGAAATTTTTTGAATTTGGGCTCTGAAAATAGGTGCAATTGAGCAGGCTAGGTACCCCCATCGTAGAGCTTTCAGAGGGCTTTCCAACGGTATGCTGTGCGCCGTGTAACTCCTTACGAATGAAAAGTTATGGGCACCGGAGCGAGGGATACCTAGTCACAAGCCCTACGCCCTCTGTTTGCGGGCCCAGTCTCTAAGTGAAGTGAAGTAGTCTTGCCTAAGGTGCTGTGTGATTCGGTAATAGAAATGTGATGGATTAGGTTGTCGTCCTTTTCACGGCACATGACGTACTATCCGGGACAGAAAAATAGCGTAAAAGAAGCAAAGTGTCCCAAAACTTATGAAAATATTTGATTTTGGGCTCCGAAAATAGGTGCATCCTAGCAGGCTAGGTGGCCCCATCGTAGAGCTCTTATAGAGCTTTCTAACAGCACGCTGTACGCCGCTTAACTCTTTACTGATCAAAAGTTATGGGTACCGTAGCGACGGATACCTTCTCACAAGGCCCTCGCCCTCTGTTTGCGGGCCCAGCCACTACGTGAAGTATAGATTGTTGTGCTTTTCGCTCTCACGACGTACGATCCGAGACTGAAAAATAGCGCAAAAGTAAAAAATTATCCCCAAACTTACGAAAATGTTTGATTTTGGGATCCGAAAATAGACGCAATCGAGCAGGCTTGTTGCCCTCGTCATAGAGCTCTCAGAGTGCTTTCCAACGGTATGCTGTGTGCCACGTAACTCCTTACAGATCAAAAGTTATGGGCGCCGGGGCTACGGATACCTGGTCACAAGCCCCACGCCCTTTGTTTGCAGGCCCAGCCTCTACGTGAAGTGAAGTTGTCTTGCCCAAGGTGTCATCTGATTCGGTAATAGAAATGTGATGGATTAGTTTGTCGTCCTTTTCGCGACTCACGACGTATGATCCAGGACGGAAAAACAGCACAAAAAAAGAAAAGTGTCCCAAAACTTATGAAAATGTTCGATTTTGGGCTACGAAAATAGATGAAACCAAGCAGGCTAAGTGACCCCATCATAGAGCTCTTAGAGTGCTTTCTAACGGTATGATGGGCGCCGCGTAACTTGTTACAAATCAAAAGTTAAGGGCGCCGGAGCGATGGATACCTGGTCACAAGCCCCACGCCCTCTGTTTACGGGCCCAACCTCTACGTGAAGTGAAGTTCTCTTGCCCAAGGTGCCATTTGATTCGGTAATAGAAATGTGATGAATTAGGTTGTCGTCTTTTTTACGGCTCATGACGCACGATCCGGAACGGAAAAATAGCGTAAAGGAAGAAAAGTGTCCCGAAACTGATGAAAACGTTCAATTTTGGGCTCCGAAATTAGGCGCAGCTGAGCAGGCTTGGTGCTTTCATCGTAGAGCTTTCGGAGAGCTTTCCAACGGTATGTTGTGCGCCGCGTAACTCCTTAAAGATCAAAAGTTATGAGCACCGGAGCAGTAGATACTTTGTCACAAGCCCCACGCCCTCTGTTTCCGGGCCTAGCCTCTACATGAAGTGAAATTGTCTAGCCCAAGGTGCCGTGTGATTCGGTAATAAAAATGTGATGGATTAGGTTGTCGTCCTTTTCGCGGCTCATGACGTACGATCCGGGATAGAAAAATAGCGCAGAAGAAGAAATGTGTCCCAAAACTTATGAAAATGTTTGATTTTGGGCTCCAAATATAGGCTCAACCGAGCAGGCGAGGTGCCCCATCGTAGAGCTCACAGAGTGCTTTCCAATGGTATGCTTTGCGCCGCGTAACTCCTTACGGATCTAAAGTTATCGGCACCGGAGCGACGGATACCTGGTCACATGCCCCACGCCCTCTGTTTGTGGGCCAAGCCTCTACGGGAAGTGAAGTTGTCTTTCCCAAGGTGCCTTGTGATTCAGTAATAGAAATGTGATGGATTAGGTTGTCGTCCTTTTTACAGCTCACGACGTACGATCCGGGACGGAAAAACAGCGTAAAAGAATAAAAGTGTCCTGAAACTGAGGAACACGTTCGATTTTGGGCTCTGAAAATAGGCGCATCCTTGTAGGATTGGTGGCGCAAGCGTAGAGCTCTCGGAGAGCTTTCCAACAGTATGTTGTGCGCCGCGTAACTCTTTACGGATCAAAAGTTATGGGCACCGGAGCGATGGTTACCTAGTTACAAGCCCCATGCCCTCTGTTTGCGGTCCCAGCCTCTACATGAAGGGAAGTTGTCTTGTCCAAGGTGCCATGGGATTCAGTAATAGATATGTGATGGATTAGGTTGTCATCCTTTTCGCGGCTCACAACGTACGATCCGAGACGGAAAAACAGTGCAAAAGAAAAAAAGTGTCCCGAAACAAATGAAAATGTTCGATTTTGGGCTGCAAAAATAGGCGCAACTGAGCAGGATTAGGTGCCCCTATCGTAGAACTCTCAGAGTGCTTTCCAACGGTATGCTGTAAGCCGCATAACTCCTTACGGATCAAAAGTTATGGGTACCGGAGTGACAGATACCTCGTCATAAGCCCCACGCCCTCTGTTTGCGGGCCCAGCCTCTACGTGAAGTGATTTTGTCTTGGCCAAGGTGTCGTGTGATTTGTAATAGAAATGTGATGGATTAGGTTTTCATCCTTTTCGCGGCTCACGACGTACGATCCGGGATAGAAAAATAGCGCAAAAGTAGAAAAGTGTCCTAAAACTTATGAATTTTTTTGAATTTGGGCTCCGAAAATAGGTGCAACTGAGCAGGCTAGGTGCCCCCATCGTAGAGCTCTTAGAGGGCTTTCCAACGGTATGCTGTGCGCCACGTAACTCTTTACGGATCAAAAGTTATGGTCACCGGAGCGACGGATACCTGGTCACAAGCCCCACGCCCTCTGTTTGCGGGCCCAGCCTCTACGTGAAGTGTAGTTGTCTTGACCAAGGTGTCGTGTGATTCTGTAATAGTAATGTGATGGATTAGGTTGTCATCCTTTTGCGGCTCGCGACGTACCATCCGGGACAGAAAAATAGCTTAAAAGAAGAAAAGTGTCCCAAAACTTACGAAAATGTTTGATTTTGGGCTCCGAAAATAGGTGCATCCTAGCAGGCTAGGTGCCCCCATCGTAGAGCTCTTACAGAGCTTTCCAACGGCATGCTGTGCGCCGCTTAACTCCTTACGGATCAAAAGTTATGGGTACCGTAGCGACGGATACCTTGTCACAAGCCCATCGCCCTATGTTTGCAGGCCCAGCCACTACGTGGAATACAGTTGTCTTGCCCAAGGTGCCGTGGGATTCGTTAATTGAAATATGATGGATTAGATTGTCGTGCTTTTCGCGCTCACGACGTACGATCCGAGACCAAAAAACTGCGCAAAAGTAGAAAAGTGTCCCCAAACTTACGAAAACGTTTGATTTTGGGATTCGAAAATAGGCGCAACCGAGCAGGCTTGTTGCCCTCATCGTAGAGCTCTCAGAGTACTTTCCAACGGTATGCTGTGCGCCACGTAACTCCTTACAGATCAAAAGTTATGGGCGCCGGGGCTACGGATACCTGGTCACAAGCCCCACGCCCTTTGTTTGCAGGCCCAGCCTCTACGTGAAGTGAAGTTGTCTTGCCCAAGGTGTCATCTGATTCGGTAATAGAAATGTGATGGATTAGTTTGTCGTCCTTTTCGCGACTCACGACGTATGATCCAGGACGGAAAAACAGCACAAAAAAAGAAAAGTGTCCCAAAACTTATGAAAATGTTCGATTTTGGGCTACGAAAATAGATGAAATCGAGCAGGCTAAGTGACCCCATCATAGAGCTCTTAGAGTGCTTTCTAACGGTATGATGTGCGCCGCGTAACTTGTTACAAATCAAAAGTTAAGGGCACCGGAGCGATGAATACCTGGTCACAAGCCCCATGCCCTCTGTTTGCTGGCCCAGCCTCTATGTGAAGTGAAGTTGTCTTGCCCAAGGTGCCATTTGATTCGGTAATAGAAATGTGATGGATTAGGTTGTCGACCTTTTCGCGGCTCACGACGCACGATCCGGTACGAAAAAATAGCGTAAAGGAAGAAAAGTGTCTCGAAACTGATGAAAACGTTCAATTTTGGGCTCCGAAATTAGGCGTAGCTGAGCAGGCTTGGTGCTTTCGTCACAGAGCTTTCAGAGAGCTTTCTAACGGTTTGTTGTGCGCCGCGTAACTCCTTACGGATCAAAAGTTATGGATACCGGAGCAACGAATACCTGGTCACAAGCCCCACGCCCTCTGTTTACGAGCTCAGCCTCTACGTGAAGTGAAGTTGTCTTGCCCAAGGTGCGGTGGGATTCGGTAATAGAAATGTGATAGATTAGGTTGTCGTCCTTTTCACGGCTTATAACGTACGATACGGGACGAAAAAATAGCGCAAAAGAAGAAAAGTATCCCAAAATTGATGAAAATGTTTGATTCTGGGCTCCAAAAATAGGCACAGCTGAGCAGGCTAGGTGCCCACGTTGTAGAACTCTCGGACAGCTTTCCAACGGCATGCTGTGCGCCGCGTAACTCCTTACGGATCAAAAGTTATGGGCACCGGAGCGATGGATACCTGGTCACAAGCCCCACACCCTCTGTTTGCGGGCCCAGCCTCTACTTGAAGTGAAGTTGTCTTGCCCAAGGTGCCGTGTGATTCGGTAATAGAAATGTAATGGATTAGGTTGTCGTCCTTTTCGCGGCTCACGACGAACGATCCGGGACAAAAAAATAGCGTAAAAGAAGAAAAGTATCCCAAAACTTATGAAAATGTTTGATTTTGGCCCCCAAAAATAGGCGCATCCTAGCAGGATAGGTGCCCCCATCGTAGAGCTCTTAGAGAGCTTTCCAACTGTATGTTGTGCGCCGCGTAACTCCTTACAGATCAAAAGTTATGGGCATCGTAGCAACGGATACCTGATCACAAGCCCCTCGCCCTGTGTTTGCGGGCCCAGCCTCTACGTGAAGTGAAGTTGTCTTGCCCAAGGTGCCGTGGGATTCGGCAATAGAAATGTGATGGATTAGGTTGTCGTCCTTTTCGCGGCTCTTGACGTACGATCCGGGACCCAAAAACAGCACAAAAGAAGAAAAGTTTCCCAAAACTTATGAAAACGTTCGATTTTGGGCTCCGAAAATAGGCGCAGCCGAGCAGGTCTATTACCCCCATCGTAGAGCTCTCAGAGTGCTTTCCAACAGTATGCTGTGCTCCACGTAACTCCTTACGGATCAAAAGTTATGGGCACTAGGGTGACGGATACCTGGTCACAAGCCCTACGCCCTCTGTTTGCGGGCCCAGCCTCTACATGAAGTAAAGTTGTTTAGCCAATGGTGCCGTGGGATTCGGTAATAGAAATGTGATTGATTAGGTTGTCGTCCTTTTCACGGCTCAAGACGTACGATCCGGGAAGGAAAAACAGCGTAGAAGAAGAAAAGTGTCCTAAAATTGATGAAAATGTTCGATTTTGGGCTCCAAAAATAGGTGCAATCAAGCAAGCTTGGTACCCCCATCGTAGAGACCTCGGTGAGTTTTCCAACGGTATACTGTGCACCGCGTAACTCCTTAAGGATCAAAGGTTATGGGTACCGGAACGACGGATACCTGGTCACAAACCCCATGCCCTCGGTTTGAGGGCCCAACCTCTACGTGAAGTGAAGTTGTCTTGACCAAGGTGCTGTGGGATTCGGTAATAAAAATGTGATGGATTAGGTTATCGACCTTTTCGTGGCTCACGACGTACGATCCGGGACGGAAAAACAGTGCAAAAGAAGAAAAGTGTCCTGAAACTGATGAAAATGTTCGATTTTGGGCTCCAAAAATAGGTGCAACCAAGCAAGCTTGGTGCCCCCGTAGTAGAGCTCTCGGAGAGCTTTCCAACGGTAGGCTGTGCACCGCGTAACTCCTTACGGATCAAAAGTTATAGGCACCGGAGCGACGGATACCTCGTCACAAGCCCTACGACCATGGTTTGCGGGCCCAGCCTCTACGTGAAATGAAATTTGTATTGCTTAAGATGCTGTGTGATTTGGTAATAAAAATGTGATGGAATAGGTAGTTGTCCTTTTCACGGCTCACGACGTATGATCCGGGACGGAAAAACAGCGTAAAAGAAGAAAAGTGTCCCAAAACATATGAAAATGTTCAATTTTGGGCTCCGAAATAGGCGCAGCCAAGCAGGCTAAGTGCCCACATCGTAGAGCTCTCAGAGACCTTTCCAACGGTATGCTGTGCGCCGCGTAACTCTTTACGGATCAAAAGTTATACGCACCGGAGAGACAAATAACTGGCCATGAGCCCTACGCCCACGGTTTGTGGGCCCAGCCTCTACGTGAAATGAAAGTTGTCTTGCACCAGATGCCGTGTGATTAGGTAATAGAAATGTGATGGATTATGTAGTCATCATTTTCGCGGCTCACGACGTACGATCCGGGACGGAAAAACAGTGTAAAAGAAGAAAAGTGTCCCAAAACATATGAAAATGTTCAATTTTGGGCTCCGAAAACAGAAGTAGCCAAGCACGCTAGGTGTCCCCATCGTAGAGCTCTCAGAGAGCTTTCCAACGGTATACTGTGTGCCGTGTTACTCCTTACAGATCAAAAGTTATGGGCACCGGAGCGACGGATACTTGATCACAAGCCCCACGTCGTCTGTTTGCGGCCCCATCCTCTATGTGAAGTGAAGTTGTCTTGCCCAAGGTGCCGTGTGATTCGGTAATTGAAATGTGATGGATTAGGTTGTCGTCCTTTTCACGGCTCACGACGTATGATCCGGGACAGAAAAATAGTGCAAAAGAAGAAAAGTATCCCAAAACTGATGAAAACATTCGATTTTGGGCTACGAAAATAGGCCTAGCCGAGCAGGATTGGTTTCCCCATCATAGAGCTCTCAGAGAGCTTTCCAACGGTATGCTGTGCGCCGCGTAACTCCTTACGGATCAAAAATTATGGGCATCGGAGCGACGGATACCTGGTCAAAAGCCCCACGCCCTCTGTTTGCGGGCCCAACCTCTACGAGAAGTGAAGTTGTCTTGCCCAAGGTGTAGTGTGATTCGATAATAGAAATGTGATGGATTAGGTTGTCATCCTTTTCGTGGGTCACGACGTACGATCCAAGATAGAAAAACAGAGCAAAAGAAGAAAAGTGTCCTGGAACTGATGAAAACGTTCAATTTTGGGCTACGAAAATAGGCGCAGCCGAGCAGGCTTGTTGCCCCCGTCGTAGAGCTCTCAGAGATCTTTCCAACGGTATACTATGCGCCACGTAACTATTTACGGATCAAAAGTCATGGGCATCGGAGCGACGAATACCTGGTCAAAAGCCCCACGCCCTCTGTTTACGGGCCCAGCCTCTATGTGAAGTCAAGTTGTCTTGCCCAAAGTGCTCGGGGATTCAGTAATAGAAATGTGATGGATTAGGTTATCGTCCTTTTCGTGGCTCACGACGTACGATCCGGGATGGAAAAACGACGCAAAAGAAGAAAAGTGTTCAGAAACTGATGAAAATGTTCAATTTTGGGCTCCGAAAATAGGCGCAGCCAAGTAGGCTAGTTGCACCCATCGTAGAGCTCTCGGAGAGCTTTCCAACGGCATGCTGTGCACCGCGTTACTCCATTCGGATCAAAAGTTATGGGCACTAGAGCGATGGATACCTGGTCACAAGCCCTACGCACTCTGTTTGCTGGCACAGCCTCTATGTGAAGTGATCTTGTCTTGCCCAAGGTGCCGTGTGATTCGGTAATAGAAATGTGATGGATTAGGTTGTCGTCGCGGCTCACGACGTACGATCCGGGCTGAAAAAACAGCGCAAAAGAAGAAACGTGTCCCGAAACTCATGAAAACGTTCGATTTTGGGCTCGAAAACAGGCGCAACCCAGGAAGCTTTGTGCCCCTGTCGTAGAGCTCCGAAAGCGCTTTGCAGCGGCATGCTTTTCCCCACATAACTCCTTACAGATCAAAAGTTATGGGCACCGGAGTGACGGATACCTGGTCACAAGCCCCACGCCCTCTGTTTGCTGGCCCAGCCTTTACGTGAAGTGAAGTTGTCTTGCCCAAGGTGACGTGTGATTCAGTAATAGAAATGTGATGGATTAGGTTGTCGTCCTTTTTGCGGCTCACGACGTACGATCAGGGATAGAAAAACAACGTAAAAGAAGAAAAGTGTTCGAAAACTTATGAAAATATTCTGTTTTGGGCTCCGAAAATAGGCACAGCCTAGCAGGTTTGGTGCCTGCATCGTAGAGCTTTGAGAGAGCTTTCCAACAGTATGCTGTGCACCGCGTAACTCCTTGCGGATCAAAAGTTATGGGCACCGGAGTGACGGATACCTGGTCACAAGCCCTACGCACTCTGTTTGCTGGCCCAGCCTCTACGTGAAGTGATGTTGTCCTACCCAAGGTTCGTGGAATTCAGTAATAGAGATATGATGGATTAGGTTGTCGTCCATTTCGCGGCTCACGACGTACGATTCGGAATGAAAAAACAGCGCAAAAGAAGAAAAGTATCCCGAAACTGATGAAAACATTCGATTTTGGGATCCAAAAATAGGCACAGACGAGCAACCTTGGTGCCCCCGTCGTAGAGCTCTCATAGAGCTTTCCAACGTTATGTTGTGCGTCGCGTAACTCCTTACAGATCAAAAGTTATAGGCACCGGAGCGACGGATACTTGGTCACAAGCACCACGCCCACGGTTTGCAGGCCCAGCCTCTACGTGAAATGAAAGTTGTCTTGCCCAAGATGTTGTATGATTCGGTAATAGAAATGTGATGGATTAGGTTGTCATCCTTTTCGCAGCTCACGACGTACGATCCGAGACCAAAAAATAGCGTAAAAGAAGAAAAGTGCACCAAAACATATGAAAATGTTCAATTTTGGGCTTCGAAAATAGGCACAGCCAAGCAGGCTAGGTGCCCCCATCGTAGAGCTCTTAGAGAGCTTTCCAATTGTATGTTGTGCGCCGCGTAACTCCTTACGGATCAAAAGTTATGGGCACCGGAGCGACGGATACCGGGTCACAAACCGCACGCCCTCAGTTTGCGGGCCCATCCTCTACGTGAAGTGAAGTTGTCTTGCCCAAGGTCCCGTGTGATTTGGTAATAGAAATGTGATGGATTAGGTTGTCGTCCTTTTCGCAGCTCACAACGTGCGATCCGAGACATAAAAATAGTGCAAAATATGAAAAGTGTCCCGAAACTAATGAAAACGTTCGATTTTGGGCTACGAAAATAGGCGCAGCCCAGCAGGATTGGTGCTCTCATTGTAGAGCTCTCGGAGGGCTTTCCAACGGTATGCTATGCGACGCGTAACTCCTTACGAATCAAAAGTTATGGGCACCGCAGCGACGGATACCTTGTCACAAGCCCCACGCCCTTTGTTTGCTGGCCCAGCCTCTACGTGAAGTGAAGTTGTCTTGCCCAAGGTGACGTGTGATTCAGTAATAGAAATGTGATGGATTAGGTTGTCATCCTTTTCGCAGCTCACGACGTGCGATCCGGGACAGAAAAACAGCGCAAAAGAAGAAAAGTGTCACGAAACTAATGAAAACGTTCAATTTTGGGCTTAAAAAACAGGCGCAGTTGAGCATGCTTGTTACCCCCGTCGTAGAGCTCTCGGAGAGCTTTCCAATTGTATGATGTGCACCGTGTAACTCTTTACGGATCAAAAGTTATGAGCACTGGAGTGACGGATACCTGGTCACAAGCGCCACGCCCTCTGTTGCGGGCCAAGCCTTTACGTGAAGTGAAATTGTCTTGGCCAAGGTGCCATGGAATTCAGTAATAGAAATGTGATGCATTAGGTTGTCGTCCTTTTTGCGGCTCACGACGTACGATCTGGGATGGAAAAACAGCGCAAAAGAAGAAAAGTGTCCCGAAACTGATGAAAACATTTGATTTTGGTCTTCGAAAATAGGCACAGCTGAGCAGACTTGGTGCCCCCGCCGTAGAGTTCTATAAGAGCTTTCCAACGGTATGCTGTTCACCGCGTAACTCCTTACGGATCAAAAGTTATAGGCACCGGAGCGACGGATACCTGGTCATAAGCCCCACGCCCACGGTTAGCGGGTCCAGCCTCTACGTGAATTGAAGTTGTCTTGCCCAACGTGCCATGTGATTTGGTAATAGAAATGTGATGGATTAGGTTGTCGTCCTTTTCGCAGCTCACGACGTACGATCCGGGACGGAAAAATAGCGTAAAAGAAGAAAAATGTCCCAAAACTTATGAAAATGATCAATTTTGGGCTCCAAAAACTGGCGCAGCTGAGCAGGCTAGGTGCCCCCATCATAGAGCTCTCAGATAGCTTTCCAACGGTATGATGTGCGCCACGTAACTCCTTACGGATCAAAGTTATGGGCACTAGAGTGACAGATATCTAGTCACTAGCCCCACGCCCTCTGTTTGCGGGCCCAGCATCTACGCGATGTGAAGTTGTCTTGTCCAAAGTGCCATGTGATTCGGTAATAGAAATGTGATGGATTAGGTTATCATCCTTTTCGCGGCTCACGACGTACGATCTAGGATAGAGAAATAGTGCAAAAGAAGAAAAGTGTCCCAAAACTGATGAAAACGTTCAATTTTGGGATTCGAAAATAGGCGCAGCCGAGCAGGCTTGGTGGCCCCGTCGTAGAGCTCTCGGAGAGCTTTCCAACGGTATGTTGTGCGCCGCGTACCTCCTAACACATCAAAAGTTATGGGCACCGGAGCGACCGATACCTGGTCACAAGCCCCACGCCCTCTGTTTGCGGGCCCAGCCACTTCGTGAAGTGAAGTTGTCTTGCCCAAGGTGCCATGGGATTCGGTAATAGGAATGTGATGGATTAGGTTGTCGTCCTTTTCGCGGCTCACGACGTACGATCCGGGAAGGAAAAACAGCACAAAAGAAGAAAAGTGTCCCAAAACTGATGAAAACATTCAATTTTGGGCTCTGAAAATAGGTGCAGATGAGCAAGCTTGCTGCCCACGTCATAGAGCTCTCGGAGAGCTTTCCAACGGTATGCTGTGTGACGCGTAACTCCATACGGATCAAAAGTTATGGGCACCGGAGCGATGGATACCTGCTCACGAGCCCCACTCCCTCCGTTTGCGGGCCCAGGCTCTACGTGAATTGAAATTGTCTTGCCCAAGGTGCCGTGGGATTCGGTAATAGGAATGTGATGAATTAGGTTGTCGTCCTTTTCGCGGCTCACGACGTACGATCCGGGACAAAAAAAATAGCATAAAAGAAGAAAAGTTTCTCAAAACTTATGAAAATGTTCGATTTGGGGCTCTGAAAACAGGCACAGCCGAGCAGGCTAGGTGCCCCATCGTAGAGCTCTCAAAGAACTTTCCAACGGTATGTTGTGCACCGAGTAACTCCATACGGATCAAAAGTTATGGGCACCAGAGTGACGGATACCTGGTCACAAGCCCCACGCCCTCTGTTTGCGGGCCCAGCCTCTACGTGAGGTGAAGTTGTCTTGCCCAAGGTGCCGTGTGTTTCGGTGATAGAAATGTGATGGATTAGGTTGTCATCCTTTTCACGGCTCACGACGTACGATCCGGGATGGAAAAATAACGCAAAAGAAGAAAAGTGTCCCGAAACTGATGAAAACGTTAGATTTTGGGCTCCTAAAATATTCGCAGTCGAGCAAGCTTTGTGGCCCCTTCATAGAGCTCTCGGAGAGCTTTACAACGGTACGCTGTGCGCCGTGTAACTCTTTACGGATCAAAAGTTATGGGCACCGGAGCGACGGATACCTGGTCACAAGCCCCACGCCCTCTTTTTGCGGGCCAAGCCTCTACGTGAAGTAAAATTGTCTTGGCCAAGGTGCCATGGGATTCGGTAATAAGAATGTGATGGATTAGGTTGTCATTCTTTTTGCGGCTCACGACTTACGATCCGGGACCAAAAAACAACGCAAAAGAAGAAAGTTGTTCCAAAACTAGTGAAAATGTTCAATTTTGGGCTCCGAAAATAGGCGTAGCAGAGCAGGCTTGCTGCCCCCGTCGTAGAGCTCTCGGAGAGCTTTACAACTTATGTTGTGCACAGCGTAACTCATTACGGATCAAAATTATGGGTACTGGAGCGATGGATACCTGGTCACATGCCCCACGCCCTCTTTTTGCGGGCCAAGCCTTTACGTGAAGTAAAATTGTCTTCACCATGGTGCCGTAGAATTCAGTAATAGAAATGTGATGGATTAGGTTGCCATCCTTTTCGCGGCTCACGACGTACGATCCGGGACGGAAAAACAGCAAAAAATAATAAAAGAGTCCCAAAACCTATGAAAATGTTCGATTTTGGGCTATGAAATTAGGCACAACCTAGCAGGCTAGGTTCTCCCATCGTAGAGCTCTGAGATAGCTTTCCAACGGTATGCTGTGCGTCGTGTAACTCCTTACGGATCAAAAGTTATGGGCACCGAAGCGACGGATACCCGATCACAAGCCCCACGCCCTTTGTTTGCGGGCCCAGCCTCTACGAGAAATGAATTTCCCTTGCCCAAGGTGCCGTGGGATTCGGTAATAAAAATGTCATGGATTAGGTTGTCGTCCTTTTCGCGGCTCACGACATATGGTCCGGGACGAAAAACAGCGCAACAGAAGAAAAGAACCCCAAAACTGAGGAAAACACTCGATTTTGGGCTCCAAAAATACCCACTGCTAAGCAGGATTGGTGCCCCCGTCGTAAAGCTCTCAGAGAGCTTTCCAACGGTATGCTGTGCGCCACGTAACTCCTTACGGAGCAAAAGTTATGGGCACCAGACCGACAGATACCTGGTCACAAGCCCCTCACCCTATGTTTGCGGGCCCAGCCTCTACGTGAATTGAAGTTGTCTTGCCCAAGGTACCGTGGGGTTCGGTAATAGGAATATGATGGATTAGGTTGTCGTCCTTTTCGCGGCTCACGACGTACGATCCGGGAAGGAGAAACAGTGCAAAAGAAGAAAAGTGTCCCAAAACTTATGAAAACATTCGATTTTAGGCTTTGAAAATAGGCGCAGCTGAGCAGACTTGCTGCCCCCATCGTAGAGCTCTCGGAGAGCTTTCCAACGGTATACTGTGCACCGCGTAACTCCTTACAGATCAAAAGTTATAGGCACCGGAGCGACGGATACCTGCTCACGAGCCCCACTCCCTCCGTTTGCGGGCCCAGGCTCTACGTGAATTGAAATTGTCTTGCCCAAGGTGCCGTGGGATTCGGTAATAGGAATGTGATGAATTAGGTTGTCGTCCTTTTCATGGCTCACGATGTACGATCCGGGACCGAAAAACAGTGCAAAAGAAGAAAAGTGTCCTGAAATTGTTGAAAACATTCGATTTTGGAGTCCAAAAATAGGCGCAGCCGAGCAAGCTTGCTTCCCTTGTCGTAGAGCTCTCGGAGAGCTTTCCAACAATATGCTGTGCGCCGTGTAACTCCTTACAGTTCAAAAGTTATGGGCACCGGAGCAATGGATACTTGGTCACAAGCCCCACGCCCTCTATTTGCGGGCCCAGCCTCTACGTGAAGTGAAGTTGTCTTGCCCAATATGCCGTGGGATTCGGTATTAGAAATGTGATGGATTAGGTTGTCATCCTTTTAAAGGCTCACGACGTACGATCCGGGATGGAAAAACATCACAAAAAAAGAAAAGTGTCCCAAACCTAATGAAAATGTTCGATTTTGGGCTCCAAAAATAGGTGCAGTTGAGCAAGCTTGCTACCCCCGTCGTAAAGCTCTCGGAGAGCTTTCCAACAGTATGTTGTGCGCCGTGTAACTCCTTACGGATCAAAAGTTATGGGCACCGGAGCGACGGATAGTTAGTCACAAGCCCCATGCCCTCTGTTTGCGGGCCAAGCCTCTACGTGAAGTGAAATTGTCTTGACCACGGTGCCGTAGAATTCAGTAATAGAAATGTGATGGATTAGGTTGCCGTCCTTTTTGCGGCTCATGACGTACGATCCGGGATGGAAAAATAGCGCAAAAGAAGAAAAGTGTCCTGAAATTGATGAAAACATTCATTTTTGGGCTCTGAAAACTGGCACAGCTGAGCTGGCTTGGTGCCTCCGTCGTAGAGCTCTCAGAGAGCTTTCCAACAGTATGTTGTGCGCCGCGTAACTCCTTACGAATCAAAACTTATAGGCACTAGAGCGACGGATACCAAGTCACATGCCCCACGCCCACGATTTACGAGCCCAGCCTCTACGTGAAGTGAAGTTGTCTTGCCCAAGGTGCTGTGTGATTCAGTAATAGAAATGTGATGGATTAGGTTGTCATCCTTTTCGCAGCTCACAACGTACGATCTGGGACGAAAAAATAGCGTAAAATAAGAAAAGTGTCCCAAAACTTATGAAAATGTTCAATGTTGGGCTTCGAAAATAGGCGCAACCGAACAGGCTAGGTGCCCCTATCGTAGAGCTCTCATAGAGCTTTCCAGCGGTATGTTGTGCGCCACGTAACTCCTTACGAATCAAAAGTTATAGGCACCAGAGCGACGGATACCTGGTCACAAGCCCCACGCCCTCAATTTGCGGGCCCAGCCTAAAATAGACCCGTGTTTGATTAAAATGGATTTGGAAACGGTTTTGGAATTTTAAAGATTTTTACACTTTCTTTTGCAAGAAAACGAGTTTTAAGCCGATTCGAGTGAAACTATTTTAATGTAAAATTCTTTGTCACCTAAAATATATTGACTAGAATTAATTTAAGTGTTAATTTGTTAGTTGAGAAGAAATACTCAAGAAATGAATTAAAGGACTAGAAAAACAATTAAAGGACTAAATAACTACTTTGACTTTGCATTTTTTTTAATTGACCAAGCCTTATATACTTAATATTGCATCAACACACACTAAACACAACACAAAACATACTCATAATCCACACACATGGCCGAGAGCCATAAGAGTGAAAACCAAAGCTTTTCTTCAAGTTTTCGAAGCAAATTTTCATAGAAAAACCTAGTTTTGTCAGTAGAACTTCGTGCCGAGTTGGATTCCGCTTGTTGGTCACGCATTACACACATATCTAGGATTTTATCGCATCAAAGGTGAGAGAAAAATTCTAGATCTCAAAACTCATTTTTATGTTGTTGCTCATAATTGCATTTTGAACCGTTAGAATGTTAATTTGAAGTTATATTATTGATCAGTGCATGCTAGGGATCATTTATGTGTATTACTATGAGATTTGAGCCATTGTAGCAAAATTAATTATTTTCGGGTATTTAAAGTTGATAGAATGAGTTTTTGAGGATTATCTTGAGTTGTTGTGGTTGGAATCGATTGCCGTCGATTTCTAAAAGTTTGTTAATTACGTGGTAACGCCGTTATAATGCCGAATTTTTGATTGCAATGTTTGGGTGAAAATCCAAAAATTTCAGCCTAGGTGCATTGAGGTTTTAGGGTTGTTGGGCTTGATTTTGATGTGTCTTGGTTGGTTTCCGAGAGGGCTAATGTAGTTGATTGAATGGGTGAGTGTTTGAAACTGATTTGGAGTTGTTTGGATTAGTAGATTGTAAGATATGATTATTTGAAGTTTAGGTTGTCTTTCTTTAAATTGTTGAATTGAGCCTTTAGATGATTGGGTGGTGTTTGAGTGATTGAATTGTGAGTTGTTGATGGTTAGACTAGGGTTAGATTATGTGTTTAATGCATGTTAAGTTGGATGGCCTACTTTGTCATCTAACGTAGTTGTTTTGTTGTTTAATTAAATATTGATGTTATATTGATGTTATGTTGATGTTATATTGATGATTATTGATGTTACATTGATGGAAATGGATGATTATTGATTGATGATTGATTAACCGGGAGATAGGCAGTTCTGCTAGACTGTCCTCCTGTGAATGATGTTTATTATTATTGTTGAGTCTTGGTATGTGTGTGCCATCTCTCGGGCAGCATCGGGCTGTCAGGTTGATAACGGCATAACTACTAGAGACTACCTCCAGCTCGCATGACGGAGGTGTCATGGAGGGAGAGGCTAGTGAGGTACCTCGGGTGCGTGAGTAATGAGGAGTTATAAGAAGAATGGTTGAGATCGTGATGGCGTATAGAGCTACACCAAATTGAGTATCCTTTATTGATTGGTCATTATAGTTATGTGTTTATATTGTATTGATGTTTATTTGTGTGTTTACTTGCTCAAATGATCATTTCCAAGGAGTATAGTGAATACTGTTAGAGATCTATCGGATCCTCACTGAGCTTGTTTATATAAGCTCAATCTCTATTATTGCATGCATACAGGTGTCCTTTCGCAAGATTACGGGTACGTGCCTCCAGAAGGGGATAATGTGCCGTGTGTGGACGAGTCCTATGTGCCAGAGTCTTGCCCTTGATGCTTGAGATATTATATAAACTAGTTGTCTTTTATTTTCCTTGTAATTTATGATGTATAAGTTGTAGTAAAGATAATGAATTAAATAATGCTAACTTAGTAGTCTTTCTGTTGTTATCATCTAGGTTGCTAAGTTGGTTTATAGTCTATTTTGATATGTATGTTAAAGTTAAGGTATTATGTTGGAACGGAGGCGTATAACTATAAATGGTTCGTCTAAGAATGATTGTTGTATAATATGGTTATGTTGTATATTGTTAATGGTATTGAGGAATTGATTGTTGTTTGGTTGAGGAGTTTGATTGTATGATGTTCTGAGAGGTTGGTTTAGAGCCTCGGGGTTTTTATTACTGTCTTTATACTGTCGTAATTCTGTTGCGTTCTGACTGATTGTAGGTGGGGTCGAGTTGGGGCGTGACATTTAAGTGGTATCAGAGCACATGTTAGTTGTCAGCCGGGGTATTCTCGGAATGTGGGTAATGGTCTTAGCATGAAAGTATGTATGAAGTGAAAGAAAAGTGAACTATGTGTTAATATGGTTAAGTGATTAAGTGATTATGTGATTTAGTGCTTATGTGATTATATGATCAATTTGTTTATGTGATTGATACTTAAGTAATTTATGTGTTTACGTGAATTGTTGCTTATTTGCTAATAACTGTCTATAGCCTGTTTACGTGCTATAACATGTGCTAACTCTTTGATTAGTAGAATGACGGGTAGACCGAGGACCTGAGGTAGGCCTGAGATGACTGATGAGGTTCTGAGAAATGTGGCACCAGGCCAAGTTAGGGAGGATGATCGTATAGGTGCAGCTTTTGATAGGATGAACGAGATCATGGCCAATCAGGCACAATTACTGGCAGGGCAGGCTGCCCAGAATCAGGCATTGCAGAATCAGTTGTTGAATGCACAAGGTGGGTACCACGGTCGTGGTACACTGAAAGAGTTTTTAGGGTATTATCCACTGCGGTTTCAGGGGGAGCCGGACGATCGGAAAGCTGAGGCGTGGGTTAGTAAGGTGGAGAAGATCTTTGACCCTATGGATTATACCGATGAGCGGAATGTCACTTTTGCCACGTACTTGCTAGATGATGAAGCAGAAGAATAGTGGTGCATGGTGAAAACTAGCTGGGAGACTCAGGGTATTCCGTATGTTTGGGATACCTTTCTGTTAGCTTTCCGGGCAAAGTATGTCTCGAGGATCGCGAGGGAGCGGAGAGAGGCAGAGTTTCTAGCCTTAGTGCAGGGAGATGCTTCTGTGGCTCAGTACGAGGCCACTTTCACTAGGTTGTCCCGATATGCACCAGAGTATGTGGCTGACGAGGAACGTAAGACTCGTAGATTCATGTTGGGGTTGAGGCCCGAGATTCAGGATGCGATGGCCCTGAATCGGTATGATATACTTACGGAGGCCTTTGATGTAGCTTCTAGACTGGAGAAGAGAAAGGGGGAACATATTGTATCTAGCCAGCCTAGCAAGAGGCCCTTTCAGCCGCAGGGTCAGCAGGGAGTGTATAGGCCTTCGGTACAGCAGGGTGTGTATAGGCCGCCAGCTCAGCCGGGTTCTTTCAGGCCACAGGGTCAGCAGAGTTATTATCGACCTCAGTTTCAGCAGGGGTCCTATCAGGTTAAGTCCCAGTTCAGGCCAGCCCAGTCTCAGGGTCAATATAGGCCTAGTTTTGTTAGACGTCAGCAGCAGGCTGGTATAGCTGCTTCTTCAGCTTCTGGTTCTTCCAGGGGCAGTGTCAGTGCATCATCACCGCAGTGTACTTACTGTAAGTGCCAGGGCCATGTGGAGGCCGACTGCAGGGTGAAGTCAGGGGCTTGTTTGGGTTGCGGTAGCAATCAGCATAGGGCGAGGGATTGCCCTAGATATCAGAGGACTGAGGGTCAGGCAGCGACTCAGAGTTATCAGGATCGATCTGCGGGCAGTGCACCTCAGCAGCAGCGGGTTCAGGCTCGGGCCTACGCAGTTGACTTGGAGGAGATGCCTAAGGAAACTGCAGTTGTGGAAGGTAACTTCCTTATACTTGATCAACTTGTTAAAGTGTTGATTGATTCTGGTGCTACGCATTCTTTCATTACTCCTGCTTGTGTGAAACGTGTTAATGTGCAACCTGAAAGACTGCCTTATGTGGTTGAGATTAGTACCTCTTTGACTGATAAGTATATTACTGGCTTAGTATGTAAGGATTGTATAATTCATGTTAAGGGGTATAATTTTCCTTCGGACCTTATCTTATTTCCTATCCGGGGGTATGATGTTATCTTGGGTATGGATTGGCTTTCTAAGTATGATGCCCAGTTGAACTGTAGAACAAAGGTAGTACAGTTTTGTTTGCCAGATCAGCCAGTAGTTGAGGTAGTAGGGAATCGGGGTGCTAAGATGAGTTTTGTTATCTCAGCAACTAAAGCCGTTAAGTTGGTGAGTAAGGGGTGTTCGGGTTATCTAGCTTATTTGATCAACAAGCCATCTGATAAGCTACAGCTGGAGGAAGTTCCTATTATTCGGGAATATCCTAATGTATTTCCCGAGGAGTTGTCAGGGTTACCGCCAGAGAGAGATGTGGAGTTTGTGATTAATCTTGTTCCCGGTACTCAACCTATTTCTAAATCAGCGTACCGGATGGCACCAGCTGAGTTGAAGGAGTTAAAAACTCAGTTGCAGGAGTTAATAGAGAAGGGTTTCATTCAGCAGAGTTCTTCACCTTGGGGAGCTCCTGTTTTATTTGTGAAGAAGAAGAATGGTACCTTGAGGTTATGCATTGATTATCGTGGTTTGAATCAGGTGACCATCAAGAACAAGTATTCTTTGCCGCTGATTGACGAGTTGTTTGATCAACTTCAGGGAGCCAAAGTTTACTCTAAGTTTGACTTGAGGCAGGGGTATTATCAGCTTCGAATTCGCGCGGAGGATGTTCTGAAGTCTGCATTTAGGACTCGGTACGGGCATTATGAGTTTATAGTTATGCCCTTTGGATTAACCAATGCACCGGCAGCATTCATGGACCTTATGCATCGGATTTTTCAGCTGTACTTGGACCAGTTTGTGGTTATCTTTATTGATGATATCTTGGTCTATTCTAAATCTAAATTGGAGCGCGAGCAACATCTACGGCTTGTCTTACAAAAGCTGTAGGAACATTAGTTGTTTGCGAAATTCAACAAATGTGAATTTTGGCTGCAACGCATATCTTTTCTTGGTCATGTTATCACACAGAGCAGTATTTCTATAGATCCCACTAAGATTGAATCGGTGATGTCTTGGAAACATCCGGAGAATGTTTCGAAGGTTCATAGCTTTCTTGGCTTGGCAGGTTATTATCGTAGGTTTGTCAAGGACTTTTCTAAGATTGCAGGGCCACTTTCTAAGTTAACTCAGAAACAGACTAGCTTTGTTTGGGATGAGAAATGTGAGAGTGGGTTTCAGGAGTTGAAAAAGAGGTTGACTACTGCTCCAGTACTTGCTCTACCAGAGGGGACCGATAATATGGTCCTTTACAGTGATGCATCCAGGGAGGGCTTGGGATGTGTTCTTATGCAGGATGGTCAGGTTATTGCCTATGCTTCTAGAAAGTTGAAACCTTATGAGGTGGACTATCCCACTCATGATCTTGAGTTGGCAGTTGTTGTTTTCGCACTGAAAAAGTGGCGTCATTATCTGTGGGGCAGTAAGTTCGAGATTTTCACTGATCATAAGAGTCTTAAGTATTTATTCTCACAGAAGGAGTTGAATATGCGTCAGCGGAGGTGGATGGAACTTCTTGGAGATTATAATTGCTCTATCAGCTATCTACCTGGAAATGCAAATGTTGTGGCAGACGCTCTTAGCCGTAAGGCGAGTGTTTCTTGTTTGGCTGTCAAGAAGTGGGAGGTTCTTGTGGAATTTACTTATTGGAGATCGGAGTTAACTCAGGTTGGGGTGATGTGTTCACATCTCCGTATTCAGCCTTTATTGTTGTCTCATATCAGAGAAGCTCAGCAACTTGATGTTAAACTTCAGAAGATCAAGGACTAGATCACGGATGATCAGTCTTACTTCAAAGTGCACGAGGATGGTATTCTTCGATTTCGGAATAGGGTTTGTGTTCCCAATGAACCGAGTTTGAGGCGAGGTATTCTGAAGGAGGCTCATAATTCTAAGTACACAATTCATCCTGGTGGAACCAAGATGTATCGGGACTTGAAGCAACAATACTGGTGGAATAATATGAAGAGAGAAGTTGCTCAGTTCGTGTCTAGATGTTTGACTTGTCAACGAGTGAAAGCCGAGCATCAACGACCAGCAGGTTTGCTTCAGCCGTTGGCTATACCACAATGGAAATAGGAGCATATTACGATGGACTTCGTCACTGGTTTGCCTAGAACTCCCAGAGGTAATGATGCAGTTTGGGTTGTCGTGGATCGTTTGACGAAGACAGCTCACTTTATTTCGATGCAGATGGGAGATGAAGTTGCAAAGTTGACGGAACTTTATTTGGATCAGATTGTTAGAATTCACGTGATTCCATCTAGTATTGTCTCAGATCGAAATCCTCGATTTACTTCTCGTTTGTGGGAGAAACTTCAGGAGACGTTGGGTACTCAGCTTAATTTCAGTACAGCGTATCATCCACAGACCGACGGTCAGTCTGAGAGGACTATTTAGATTCTGGAAGATATGTTTAGGGCTTGTGTTCTGGACTTCGGGAAGAACTAGGAGAAACATCTACCACTTGCCAAGTTTGCTTATAACAATAGTTATCAAGCTACTATTGGGATGGCACCTTTTGCAGCTCTTTACGATCGTAAGTGCCGTTCACCTTTGTATTGGGATGAGGTAGGGGAGATGAAGACTATTGATCCGACTATTATGCCAGAGCTTCTAGAGAAGATCGTGAATGTTCAGTTGATCAGGCAGAGAATGCTTACGGTGCAGAGTAGATTCAAGAGTTATGCTGATAAGCGTCGTCGGGACTTGGAGTTTGCAGTCGGAGATCGGGTTTTCTTGAGATTGTCTCCTCGTAAGGGGTTTTCTCGTTATGGTAAAAGTGGTAAGCTGAGTCCGAGGTTTGTAGGGCCGTTTGAGATTACTGGTAGAGTTGGTAACTTAGCTTATCAGTTGGCTTTACCGGAGAATTTCTCTAATGTCCACGATATATTTCACGTGTCTAATTTGCGGAAATATAATCTGGATCCTTCTCATATTCTTGAGCCAGAGCCGTTACAGCTTTGTGAGAATCTGACTTATGATGAGCGGCCGATTTGTATTCTTGATCAGATGGAACGAGAGTTGAGGTCGAAGAAGATTTCGATGGTCAAGGTGTTGTGGAAGCATCACGGTATTGAGGAAGCTACTTGGGAGAGGCAAGATCAGATGCAACAGCAGTATCCAGATCTTTTCCATTTAGCAAGTAAGAATTTTGGGGACGAAATTTCTTTAAGGAGGGGAGAATGTGAGACCCCATATTTTGCTTTATCTCGATTTACGTGCTTTACCTCGTTTTGCGTGAATTAGCATGTTTATGTGCTATATGACTTAGAATGTGATAATTCTGTGATTAATAAGTGTGCATTCATAAAATTTTCATCAAAAACAGAATCACAAATTTTATCTTCGGTTTTGGTGAATAGTGTTTTTGAACACCTGTCCGCTAAAATTTTTACAGGGATGTTTTAAACGTTTTAAAACCTAGTCCTCGAGTATTAATAAACCCGTGTTTGATTAAAACGGATTTGGAATCGATTTTGGAATTTTAAAGATTTTAACACTTTCTTTTGCAAGAAAATGAGTTTTGAGCCGATTCGGGTGAAACTATTTTAATGTAAAATTCTTTGTCACCTAAAATATAGTGACTAGAATTAATTTAAGTGTTAATTTGTTAGTTGAGCAAGAAATACTCAAGAAATGAATTAAAGGACTAGAAAAACAATTAAAGGACTAAATAACTACTTTGACTTTGCATTTTTTTTTAATTGACCAAGCCTTATATACTTAATATTGCATCAACGCACACTAAACACAACACAAAATACACTCAAAATGCACACACATGGCCAAGAGCCATAAGAGAGAAAACCAAAGCTTTGCTTCAAGTTTTCAAAGCAAATTTTCATAGAAAAACCTAGTTTTGTCCGTGGAACTTCATGCCGAGTTGGATTCCGCTTGTTGGGCACGCATTGCATGCATATCTAGGCTTTTATCGCATCAAAGGTGAGAGAAAAATTCTAGATCTCAAAACTCATTTTTATGTTTTTGCTCATAATTGCATTTTGAACCGTTAGTATGTTAGTTTGAAGTTATATTATTGATCGGTGCATGCTAGGGATCGTTTATGTGTATTACTACGAAATTTGAGCCATTGTAGCAAAATTATTTATTTTCGGGTATTTAAAGTTGATAGAATGGCTTTTTGAGGATTATCTTGAGTTGTTATGGTTGGAATCGATTGCCGTCGATTTCTAAAAGTTTGTTAATTACGTGGTAATGTCGCTATAATCCCGAATTTTCGATTGCGATGTTTGGGTGAAAATCCAGAAATTTCAGCCTAGGTGCATTGAGGTTTTAGGGTTGTTGGGCTTGATTTTGATGTGTCTTAGTTGGTTTCCGAGAGGGCTAATGTAGTTGATTGAATGGGTTAGTATTTGAAACTAATTTGGAGTTGTTTGGATTAGTAGAATGTAAGATATGATTATTTAAAGTTTAGGTTGTAAGATATGATTATTTAAAGTTTAGGTTGTATTCCTTTAAATTGTTGAATTGAGCCTTTAGATGATTGGGTGGTGTTTGAGTGATTGAATTATGAGTTGTTGATGGTTAGACTAGGGTTAGATTACGTGTTTCATGCATGTTAAGTTGGATGGCCTACTTTGTCATCTAACTTAGTTGTTTTGTTGTTTAATTAAATATTGATGTTATATTGATGTTATGTTGATGTTATATTGATGATTATTGATGTTACATTGATGGAAATGGATGATTATTGATGATTATTGATTGATGATTGATTAACCGGGAGATAGGCAGTTCTGCTAGACTGTCCTCCTGTGAATGATGTTTATTATTATTGTTGAGTCTTGGTATGTGTGTGCCACCTCTAGGGCAGTGTCGGGCTGTCGGGTTGATAACGGCATGACTACCAGAGACTACATCCAGCTCGTATGATGGAGGTGTCATGGAGGGAGAGGCTAGTGAGGTACCTCGGGTGCGTGAGTAATGGGGAGTTATAAGAAGAATGGTTGAGATCGTGATGGCGTATAGAGCTACACCAAATTGAGTATCCTTTATTGATTGGTCATTATAGTTATGTGTTTATATTGTATTGATGTTTATTTGTGTGTTTACTTGCTCAAAGGATCATTTCCAAGGAGTATAGTGAATACTGTTAGAGATCTATCGGATCCTCACTGAGCTTGTTTATATAAGCTCACTCTCTATTATTGCATGCATACAAGTGTCCTTTCGCAAGATTACGGGTACGTGCCTCCAGAAGGGGATAATATGTCGTATGTGGACGAATCCTATGTGCCAGAGTCTTGTCCTTGATGCTTGAGACATTGTATACTCTATTATCTTGTATATTAAACTTGTTGTCTTTTATTTTCCTTGTAATTTATGATGTATAAGTTGTAGTAAAGATAATGAATTAAATGATGCTAACTTAGTAGTCTTTCTTTTGTTATGATCTAGGTTGTTAAGTTGGTTTTTAATCTATTTTGATATGTATGTTAAAGTTAAGGTATTATGTTGGAACGGAGGCGTATAACTATGAATGGATCGTCTAAGAATGATTGTTGTATAATATGGTTATGTTGTATGTTGTTAATGGTATTGAGGAATTGATTGTTGTTTGGTTGAGGAGTTTGATTGTATGATGTTCTGAGAGGTTGGTTTAGAGCCTCGGGGTCTTTATTACTGTCGTTATACTATCGAAATTCCGTAGCGTCCTGACTGATTGTAGGTGAGGTCGAGTTGAGGCGTGACAGTCGTGAGCCACGAAAAAGACAACAACTTAATCCATCACATTTCTATTACTGAATAACACGGCACCTTGGGCAAGACAACTTCGCCTCACGTAGCGGCTGGGCCCGCAAAACAAGGGTGTGGGGCTTGGGACCAGTTCTCCGTCGCTCCGGTGCCCATAACTTTTGATCCGTAAGGAGTTATGCGGTGCACAGCATACCTTTGGAAAGCACTCTGAGAGCTCTACGACGGGGGCAGCAAGTCTGCTCATTTGTGCCCATTTTCATAGCCCAAAATTGAACGTTTTCATCAGTTTTGGGACACTTTTCTTCTTTTGCAAGGTTTTTCCATCCCGGATCGTACGACGTGAGCCGCAAAAAGGACGACAACCTAATCTATCACATTTCTATTACCGAACAACACGACACCTTGAGCAAGACAACTTCGCATCACGTAGAGGCTGGGCTCGTAAACCGAGGGCGTGGGGCTTGGGACCAGTTCTCCGTCGCTCCGGTGCCCATAACTTTTGATCTGTAAGAAGTTACGAGGCGCACAACATACTGTTGGAAAGCTCTCTGAGAGCTCTACGACGGGGGCAGCAAGGTTGCTTGGCTGCACCCATTTTTCAAGCCTAAAATCGAATGTTTTCATCAGTTTTAGGATACTTTTCTTCTTTTGCGCTGTTTTTCCGTCCCGGATCGTACGTCGTGAGCCACGAAAAGGACGACAACCTAATCCATCACATTTCTATTACCGAATAACATGACACCTTGGGCAAGACAATTTCGCATCACGTAGAGGCTGGGCCCGCAAACCGAGGGCGTGGGCCTTGGGACCAAGTCTCCGTCGCTCCGGTGCCCATAACTTTTGATCCGTAAGGAGTTATACGGCGCACAACATACCGTTGGAAAGCTCTCCGAGAGCTTTATGACGGTGGCAGCAAGCCTGCTATGCAGCGAAACTTTTCGTTGCCCAAAATCGAACGTTTTCATCAGTTTCGGGACACTTTTATTCTTTTGCGCTGTTTTTCCGTCCCGGATCGTATGTCGTGAGCCGCGAAAAGGACGACAACCTAATCCACCATATTTCTATTACCGAATCCAATGGCACCTGGGGCAAGACAACTTTGCCTCACGTAGAGGCTGAGCCCACAAACTGAGGGCGTGGGGCTTGGGACCAGGTCTCCGTCGCTCCGGTGCCCACAACTTTTGATCCATAAGAAGTTACGCGGCGCACAGCATACCGTTGAAAATCTCTCCTAGAGCTCTACAACGAGGGCAGCAAGCCTGCTCAGCTGTGCCCATTTTCGGAGCCCAAAATTGAACATTTTCTTCAGTTTTGGGACACTTTTATTCTTTTGCGCTGTTTTCCCGTCCCGGATCGTACGTCGTGAGCAGTGAAAAGGACGACAACCTAATCCATCACATTTCTATTACCGAATAACATGTACCTTGGGCAAGACAACTTTGCCTTACATAGAGGCTGGGCTCGCAAACCGAGGGCGTGGGGGCATGGGACCAGGTCTCCGTCGCTCTGGTGCCCATAAGTTTTGATCCGTAAGGAGTTACGCGGCGCACAACATACTGTTGGAAAGCTCTCCGAGAGCTCTACGACGGGGGCAGCAAGCCTACTCGGCTGCTCCCATTTTCGAAGCCCAAATACTAATGTTTTCATCAGTTTTGGGATACTTTTCTTCTTTTGGGTTGTTTTTCTGTCTCGGATCGTACGTCGTGAGCCGCGAAAAGGACGACAACCTAATCCATCACATTTCTATTACCGAATAACACGGCACCTTGGGCAAGACAACTTCGCCTCACGTAGAGGCTGGGCCCACAAACCGAGGGCGTGGGGCATGAGACCAGTTCTCCGTCGCTTCGGTGCCCATAACTTTTGATCCGTAAGGAGTTACGCGGTGCACAGCATACCGTTGGAAAGCTCTCCAAGAGCTCTACGACGTGGGCATCAAGCCTGCTCAGCTGTGTCCCTTTTTGGAGACCAAAATTGAATGTTTTCATCAGTTTTGGGACACTTTTCTTCTTTTGCACTGTTTTTTCGTCCCAGATCGTACGTCATGAGCCGCAAAAAGGATGACAACCTAATCCACCACATTTCTATTACTGAATCCCGCGGCACCTTGGGCAAGACAACTTCGCCTCACGTAGAGGCTGGGCCCGTAAACCGAGGGCATGGGGCTTGGGACCATGTCTCCGTCGCTCCGGTGCCCATAACTTTTGATCCGTAAGGAGTTATGCGGCGCACAACATACCGTTGGAAAGCTCTTCGAGAGCTTTATGATGGGGGCAACAAGCCTGCTCAGCTGCTAAAATTTTTGGAGCCCAAAATCAAACGTTTTCATCAGTTTTGGGACACTTTTCTTCTTTTGCACTATTTTTCTGTCTCGGATTGTACGTCGTGAGCTGCCAAAAGGACGACAACCTAATCCACCACATTTCTATTACCGAATCCCATGGCACCTTGGGCAAGACTGTGAGGCCCGACCTCGATTTGCGTGCGATACCTCGTTTCGTATGCCCTAGCCTAGATTTACGTGCCTTGACCTAGGTTTAAGAATTGTGTTCGTTTTGTGTGCCATGCATTGAATTACGTGCATTCATTTAGGGTTGCGTGTATTTACTTAGAAAATGTGCATTCGTCTCGTAGTTCGTGCCCTACCTCGTAGTGCGTGCCCTAGACCTAGGAAAGCGTGCCCTCACGCTAATCAAGAAAGCATCTTACACGAAGCACTAGGTCATTAATTAATCCTACAAATTCCACTAACTATTATTAAATTACTAATTCAACCCACTAGAAGACAAAATCTCACAAAAAGCTAGACATTCCTTATTCTTTATTCCTTATTCTTTTTGCACTTTCAACACACAATTAAATAATGCTCAAAAGATGACAAAAATTCAGATTTCTTAAGCCTTGGCCGACCACCTTGTGGCATTCATGCTTGCTTGCTCAATTCAAAATTAATTCTAGACAACTTATGACAATTCTATGACACAAATGCATAAAAAATTGCTCAAAGACCTCCTCAAAACTCCACCAATCTCGACATATGCCCTTGCCCATGCTAGGTGATTCAAAATTCAAGCTTCTTGAAGACACAAATCTGATTTTTTGGTATGCCCAAGGCCGAACATACTTCATCAATTGCAAGGCCTTCACTCTTTGTCATTTTCTCTCATTCTCCTCACATTTCTCTCTCTCCCTCTCATTCTTCTCTCTCTCTCTCGGCCTTGGCTGAGTTTCATCTTACCATTGCTCATCTTCATCATTCCATGGTGCATCAATACAAGCAACAAGCAAAGAAACTTGACCAAGCTAGCTAAGTTGCAAGAATCACACATGCAAGTTCTTTGAGTCACCATTTCGGCCTTGGTGAGTTACCTAGCTTCCATTTCTTTTCTTCTTGTTCTAACCACATGCATCTACTAAGAACTTGGCCACTAAGCTTGGAAAAATAGAGAAAATCGAGTTGGAGTCTCGGCTAAGCAAGGAAGAAGAAGAAATTTGTGCTTCATCAAAGTTTTGTGCATCTTCTTGTTGATTTGCTAAGGTGAGGGCTAAAACTTCTTGAAAATCTTTCAAAAATCCACATGCATGCTCTTAAATGTATGTCCTTGCTTCTGTACTTGAGTTATATGTGTGTTCATAAGCTTTTACAACCATGCATGGCAAGATTTTGGCTTGAAGGTGATGATAGATGAAATCGGGTTTGGTGACAGCTTTCTGTCTTGTGGTTACGAGGTGAGTTTGGGTAGGCACATGATGTTGAAAATGCATGAACATTGGTAGGTAACTAGTTTTGCCAGTTTTGAACATTTTTTACAGAAATAGGCCAAAGCTAATTTTGACTCTAAGGTCCTCAAAATGGCAAATCATTAAAATGTGTCCAAATCTGGAAGTCTGGAAAAAATGAAGCAGGTTTTGGCAGATGCACTGACCTTGTAGAACGAACCAGTTTTGGCTTAGTAAATGATGTCCAAAATGCATGAAATTTGGTGTGCTACTATATTTTTCAGTTCTGGACATTTTTGTCAGAAATGGACTAAGGCTAAATCTGACCCTAAGGACCTCAAAAATGACAAGTATTGAAATGTGTGCAAATCTGGACAGTTTTGTGCAATCCCACTGTTTTGGCTATAACTATTGGACCCGAACTCCAAATGATGCAAGGTTTGTTTCTGATTTTAGTTCATTTCTTAAGATTTAATTTGACATCTTATTCACTGGAATTGGAGATTGTTTACTTTTCTTAATGATTGTGAGAAAACAGCCTATTGCAGTGAGGGTTTCACTTAGTTATATGCTTAGAAAATTTGTTGTAACTTCTCTTGTGGTATTAAATGCTTGGGATTGTGGCATTGGGATGTTGTGTGGACTGTTTTGAGTACTTGGGAATGTTTGAATTAATTGATGCATGGCTTGAGATTGATTTTGAGTTTACTTGGGGCTTAATTGCACGGGTAAACTTGCTAAGTGTTGATCCTTTGGATATTGTGTGTAATTATATGTTGAGTAGACTGCCCGTAGTTGCCCTTATAGCCCTAAATGTGATTTTGATCATTGCATGTTGACAAATAGGCCTTTCTTGCATCCAAACCCACGTAAATGTTGTTGCATGTTGAATAGTCTTATTATTTGATTACGTGGACTTTGAATTGAGTTATATGACTTAATTTACGTGCGTACATGGCTGCCCGTTTAATGTTCATATAACTCCATGTTCCTTTCAAGTGAAATTACTTGTCTATTCGTGCCTCGCTTGTTTACTTGTCAATATGCAATCTTATGACTGTCCGGAGGCAACCTACTTTGTTGTCCTCCTAATGTGATATATTAAATGTCATAAAAGTGCATTGCATATGAGATTGCAACCTTTCTTTCTGGCGTGGTAGCGTTCAAGCACACCGGGCGGCATCGGGCTTGCCGGTGCAACCGTGACTACCATTGTCCAATTCCCTCTCTCGCTTGAGGGATAGACTTCTTCGGAGAGTTGGGTCGTAGGATTTCGGGGTACATCCGGAGTACACCCACTTGGCGTTATAAGGGGATGATTTGAAGTCAGGCGCAACAACTGAGAGCAAGAGCTCACCGTATCCTTTTACTATATGTATAAGTACTCTCGCTTGGTTCCTAGAGGACCTCGGGGAGGAAAGACTGGTAATTGTGTTCCTTTACTTTATATTATTGTTATGTACTTAATTGTGTACATTCATGCTTACAAAAGGATTTTCATAAGTTGAACCGAAAAATGAGTTTCAAAACCTATTTCTCGTTCCCCCTCGCTGAGTTCATAAGGACTCACCCTCTTTTATCATCTCAGGTGAAGAAGATCAAGAACAGGTACCTGAGGACGATGTGCCTAACGATGATTCCTTGGAGTGATTACCTGTCCTATGTGCTTTGCGTGATTATGGCTATTTGTAAACTATGCTACTTGAAGACTATTTCTTTTTATGTTGCTCAATGTTTGTAATGTAAAAGACCCCCGTTGTAATTTGGGGTCTAATTTTGGTTTGTACTGATATTTACTAGACAGACACTAGACACTACTATGGTCATTTTGCTATTATTGCTGCTAGTATCTATGATAGGATTATGAAGTATTAGGTAAGGGCTAAGTAAAATGAACCAACCAAATCTTAAGCAGGTACTCGTTGTTAAGCTAAGATCAACAGGTACGTTTGTAACGAGGATAAACAAACAAACGAGACATAGTATCATGCTAGGTTATTAATCAAACGAGACATCGAGATAACCAGTAGGCATTTCAATTGATGGTAAATAGTAATCTTAGTTAGAAATGAGATTGAGAATTGGAAAATTTGAGGCGTTTAGAGAATTAGGTCAAACCAAACAGCCCAATTACAGCCGTTATGCTGCCGATTTTTCAGGAAATTTTGGAGTTTAGGCTAAAACATTAAGTGTTAAATCTTCATAAACGGTTAAGTATGTGATATGACTTGAATATTTAGATCACACCCTAGTCTAACCTTATAGGCCGGGTTAGGGCGTGACAAAGACAACTTGGCCTCACGTAGAGGCTGGGCCCGCAAACCGAGGGCGTGGGGCTTGGGACCAACTCTCCGTCGCTCCGGTGCCCATAACTTTTGATCCGTAAGGAGTTACGCAGCGCACAGCATACCGTTGGAAAGCTCTCCGAGAGCTCTCCGACGGCGGCAAAAAACCTGCTCGGTTGCGCCCATTTTCGGAGCCCAAAATCAAACGTTTTCATCAGTTTCGGGACACTTTTCTTCTTTTGTGATATTTTTCTGTCCCGGATCGAACGTCGTCAGGCGCGAAAAGGACGACAACCTAATCTATCACATTTCTATTACCGAATAACACAATACCTTGGGCAAGACAACTTCGCCTCACGTAGAGGCTGGGCCCGTAAACTGAGGGCGTGGGGCTTGGGACCAGGTCTCCGTCGCTCCAGTGCCCATAACTTTTGATCCGTAAGGAGTTACGCGGTGCACAGCATACCTTTGGAAAGCTCTCCGAGAGCTCTAAGATGGGGGCCGCAAGACTACACGATTGCGCCCATTTTTGGAGCCCAAAATTGAACGTTTTCATCAGTTTCGGGACACTTTTCTTCTTTTACGCTGTTTTTTCGTCTCGGATCGTACGTTGTGAGCCGCGAAAAGGACGACAACCTAATCTACCACATTTCTATTACCGAATCCTGCGGCACCTTGGGCAAGACAACTTCACCTCACGTAGAGGCTGGGCCTGCAAACCGATGGCGTAGGGCTTGAGACCAAGTCTCTGTCGCTCCGGTGCCCATAACTTTTGATCCGTAAAGAGTTACGCGGCACACAGCATACCGTTGGAAAGCTTTCTGAGAGTTCTACGACGGGGGCAGTAAGCCTGCTCGGCTGCTATCACGCCTGCTCGGCTGCTATCACGCCCCAACCCGACCTATAGAGGTTAGACTAGGGTGTGATCTAAACATTCATATCACTTCACGTACTTAATCGTTCATTAAGGTTTAACGCTTAATGTTAGCCTAGAACTCCAAAATTTTCCAGAAAACCGGCAGCATAACGGCTGTAATTGGGCTCTTTAGTTTGACCTAATTCTCTAAACACCTCAAAATTTTCAATCTCAATTTCATTTCTAACTAAGATTACTATTTATCACCAATTGAAACGCCTACTAGTTATCTCGAAGTCTCGTTTGATTAACAGCCTAGCATGATAGCTATGTCTCGTTTGTTTGTTAATCTAGTTACCAAAGTACCTGTTGATCTTAGCTTAACAATAAGTACCTGCTTAAGATTGGATAGATTTATTTTACTTAATCCTTTCCTGATACTTCATAATCCTATGATAGATACTAGCCAGTAGCGATAGCAAAAACAACCATAAGAGTATTTATCTAGTTATGATTAGTACAAGCCAAAATTAGACCCCAAATTACAACGGGGGTCATTTACAATACCATAACAAGCAACATAAGAAATGAAATAGTCTTCAAGCAACATATCATTCATAAAATGTCCATAGTCACGTAAGGCACGTAAGGCAAGCAATCATTCCAAGGAATCATCAATAGGCACGTTGTCCTCGGGTACCTATTCTTGGTCTTCTTCACCTGAGATGATAAAAGAGGGTGAGTCCTTATGAACTCAGCGAGGGGGAACGAGAAATAAGTTTTGAAACTCATTTTTCGGTTCAACTTATGAAAGCCCTTTTTCAAGCATCACAAGTAAGTTCATAATGTAATATAAAAGTAAAAGAACACAATTACCCATCTTTCCTCCCCGAGGTCCTCTAGGAACCAAGCGAGAGTACTTATACACATAGTGAAAAGGAAACGGTAAGCTTTTGCTCTCAATTCATTTCCAATATCAGTTGTTGCGGCCGACTTCAAATCATCCCCTTATCACGCCAATGGGTATACTCCGGATGTACCCCGAAATCCTACGACCCAACTCTCCGAGGAAGTCTAGCCCCCAAGCGAGAGAGGGAATTGGACAATGGTAGTCACGGTTGCACCGGCAAGCCCGATGCCGCCCGGTGTGCGTGAACGCTACCACGCCAGAATGAAAGGTTGCAACCTTGTATGCAATGCACATTTATGACATTTAATATATCACATTAGGAGGACAACAAAGTAGGTTGCCTCCGAGCAGTCATAAGATTGCACATTGACAAGCAAACATGCGAGGCATGATATAATAGGTAATTTCACTTGTAAAGCACATGGAGTTATATGAATATTAAACGGGCAGCCATGTAGCACATGTAAATCAAGTCATATAACTCATTTCGAAGTTCACGTAATCAAATAATAAGATTATTCAACATGTAACGACATCTACGTGGGACCGGGTGCAAGAAAGGCCTACTTGTCAACTTGTAATCATTGAAATCATGTTTAGGGCTATGAGGGAAACTACGGGCAGCCTACTAATTACATAATTAAACACGATATCCATAGGATCAACACTTAGCGAATTTTCCTAGTCATTAGGGTTTCAATTCGTGCTTACCCGTGCGATTAAGCCCCAAGTCATCTCGTAATTAAACTCAAACCATGCATTGATTAATTCAAACACCCTCAAGCATTCAAAACAGTCTACACAACATTCAAATGCCACAATCCCAAGCGTTTAATACAACAAGAGAAGCTACAATAATTTTTCTAAGCATATCACTAGATGAACACTTCACTGCAATGGTCTGTTTTCTCACAATCATTGAGACAAGCAAAAAATCTCCAACTCCAGTGAAAAAAATGTAAAATTAAAGCTTAAGGAGTGAACTAAATTCAGAAACAAACCTCGCATCATTTGGAGTTCGGGTTTAAGAGTTATAGCCAAAACCGTGAGACTACGCAAAACTGTCCAGATTTGCACACATTTCAATACTTGTCGTTTTTTAGGACCTTAGGGTCAGATTTAGCCTTAGTCTATTTCTTAAAAAAAAATGTCTAGGACTGAAACTCAAGCAGCACACCAAATTTCATGCATTTTGTATATCATTTACTAAGTCAAAACCGGTTCGTTATACAAGGACAGTGAATCTGCCAAAACCTGCTTCATTTTCCCAGATTTTTTTCCAGATTTGGACACATTTTGATATTTTTCCATTTTGAGGACCTTAGAGTCAAACTTAGCTTTGGCCTATTTCCGCGAAAAATGCTCAGAACTGGCAAAAACTAGTCACCTACCAATTTTCAGGAATTTTCAACTTCATTTACCTTGTCAAAATCACCCCGCACCAACAAGACAGAAGACTGTCCCATACGCGATTTCATCTATCATCACATTCTAGCCAAATATCTTGCCATGTATGTTTACAAAAGCTCATGAACACACATATATCACAAGTACAGAGGTAGAAATAGACATTCAAAGGCATGCATGTAGTTTTTAAAAGCTTTTCAAGAAGTTTTAGCCCTCACCTTAGCAAGACAACAAAGAAGATGCACAAACTCTTGATGAAGCACAATGTCGACTCTTCTCCTTGCTTAGCCGAGAGATCACTTGATTTTCTCTAATTTCCTAGCTTAGTAACCAAGTTCTTAGTAGGTGCATGTGGTTAGAACAAGAAGAAAATGAAATGGAAGCTAACAAACTCACCTAAGTCGAAATGGATGTGCTAAAGGCTTGCATGTGCGTTTCTTTGCTCCTAGCTTTGCTTGGTCGAACTCCTAAGGGTCTTGCATGTCTTGATGAACCATTGAGTGATGAACTTAAGCTAAGGAGAGTATAGTTTCAGCTAGGGCTGAGAGAGAGAGAGAAGAAATGAGAGAGAGTGAGAGAAAATGTGAGAAAGAAAGAAAGAATGAAGGAAAAAAATGAAAAGCTTGCTAGGTTGATGCTTGTGTCGGCCTTGGGCCTTGAGAATTCTGAATTTGTGTCTTCAAGAAGCATAATTTGAATCATCCTAGCATGGGCAAGAGAATGGGTCGAGATTTGGTGCATTGGGGAGGGTTTTTGAGCCATTTTTTTATTGCTTTGTGTCATTAGTTGTCATATAATTGCTAGGAATGAATTTGAATTAAGCAAGCAAGCACAAATGCACAAAAAGTGGTCGGCCAAGGCATTGCAAGAATCTGAATAAGAGTCTTGGTTGAGCAATAATTAATTGTGTGTTTGGGATATGCAAAAGAATAAGGAATAAAGAATAAGAATGTCTAGCTTTTGGTGCAATTTCATCTTCTAGTGAGTTGAATTAGCAATTGAATATTAGTTAGTGGAGTTTGTAGGATTAATTAATGATCTAGTGCTTCGTGTAAGATGCTTTCTTGATTAGTGTGAGGGCACACTTTCATAAGTTTAGGGCACGCACTACGAGGTAAGGCACGAACTACGAGGCAAATGCACGTTTTTCAAGTAAATGCACGCAACCCTAAATGTATGCATGTAATTCAATGCAAGGCACACAAAACGAAACACGATTCTTAACCCTAGGTCAAGGCACACGAAACGAGGTAACACACGTCAGTCGGGGATTAGGGCACACCATTCTAGGTCAAGGCACGAAAACCAAGACAGGGCACGTAATCCAAGGTCAGTCGTATAATTCTTGGTCTATGGCACGTAAATCGAGGTAACACACGTTATTCAGGGTCGGGCCTCACAGCTGCGCCCATTTTCAGAGCCCAAAATCAAACATTTTCATCAATTTCGGGACAATTTTCTTCTTTTGCGCTGCTTTTCCGACCCGGATCATACGTCGTGAGCCGCAAAAAGGACGACAACCTAATCCATCACATTTCTATTACCGAATAACACTGTATCTTGGGCAAGACAACTTCGCCTCACGTAGAGGCAGGGCCCGTAAACCGAGGGCGTGGGGCTTGGGACCAAGTCTCCGTCACTCCGGTGCCCATAACTTTTGATCTGTAAGGAGTTACTCGGCGCACAGCATACCGTTGGAAAGCTCTCCGAGAGCTCTACGACGGGGGTAGCAAGCCTACTGCTGCACCCATTTTCATAGCCCAAAATCAAACATTTTCATCAGTTTCGGAACAATTTTCTTCTTTTGCGCTGTTTTTCTGTCCCGGATCATACGTCCTGTGCCGCGAAAAGGACGACAACCTAATCCATCACATTTCTATTACCGAATAACACGGCACCTTGGGAAAGACAACTTCGCCTCACGTAGAAGCTGGGCCCGCAAACCGAGGGCGTAGGGCTTGGGACCAAGTCTCCGTCGCTCCGATGACCATAAATTTTGATCCGTAAGGAGTTACTCGACACACAGCATACCGTTGGAAAGCTCTCCGAGAGCTCTACGACGGGGCCAGCAAGCTTGCTCTGCTGCGCCCATTTTCGAAGTCCAAAATCAAACATTTTCTTCAGTTTCGGGACACTTTTCTTCTTTTGCGCTATTTTTTCGTCCCGGATCGTACGTCGTGAGCTGCGAAAAGGACGACAACCTAATACATCACATTTCTATTACCGAATAACACGGCACCTTGGGCAAGACAACATCGCCTCACGTAGAGGCTGGGCCAGCAAACCGAGGGCGTGGGGCTTAGGACCAGGTCTCCGTCGCACCAGTGCCTATAAATTTTGATCTGAAAGGAGTTACGAGGCTCACAGCATACTGTTGGAAAGCTCTCCGAGAGCTCTACGACGGGGGCAACAAGCCTGCTCAGCTGCGCCAATTTTCGAAGCCCAAAATCGAACATTTTGATCAGTTTGGGGATTTTTTTTTTCTTTAGCGCTGTTTTTTCGTCCCGGATCGTACGTCGTGAACCGCGAAAAGAACGACAACCTAATCCATCACATTTCTATTACTGAATAACACGGCACCTTGGGCAAGACAACTTCGCCTTACGTAAAAGCTGGGCCAGCAAACCGAGGGCGTAGGGCTTGGGACCAGGTCTCTGTCGCTACGGTGCCTATAACTTTTGATATGCAAGGAGTTACACGGCGCACAGTATACCGTTAGAAAGCTCTCCGAGAGCTCTACGACGAGGGAAACAAGCCTGCTCAGCTGCGCCAATTTTTGGAGCCCAAAATTGAACGTTTTCATCAGTTTGGAAATATTGTTCTTCTTTTGCGTTGTTTTTTCGTCCCGGATCGTACGTCGTGAGCCACGAAAAGAACGACAACCTAATCCATGACATTTTTATTACCGAATATTACGGCACCTTGGGCAAGACAACATCGCCTCACGTAGAGGCTGGACCCGCAAACCGAGAGCGTGGGTCTCCGTCGCACCAGTGCCTATAACTTTTGATCTGTAAGGAGTTACGCGTTGCACAGCATACGGTTGGAAAGCTCTCCGAGATCTCTACGACGGGGGCAGCAAGCCGGCTTAGCTGCGCCCATTTTCGGAGCCCAAAATCGAACATTTTCATCAATTTTGGGACACTTTTCTTCTTTTGTGCTTTTTTTCCGTCCCGGATCGTACGTCGTGAGCCGCGAAAAGGACGACAACCTAATCCAACACATTTCTATTACCGAATAACACGGCACCTTGGGCAAGACAACATCGCCTCACGTAGAGGCTGGGCCAGCAAACCGAGGGCGTGGGGCTTAGGACCAGGTCTCCGTCGCTTCGGTGCCCATAACTTTTGATCCGTAAGGAGTTACGCAGTGCACAGCATGCCGTTGGAAAGTTCTTCGAGAGCTCTATGACGGGGGCAGAAAGCCTGCTTGGCTGCGCCCATTTTTGGAGCCCAAAATCGAACGTTTTCATTAGTTTCGGGATACTTTTCTTCTTTTGCGCTGTTTTTCCGTCCCAGAACGTAAGTCGTGAGCTGCGAAAAGGACGACAACCTAATCCATCACATTTCTATTATCGAATAACACGGCACCTTGGGGAAGATAACTTTGCCTCACGTAGAGGCTGGACCCGCAAACCGAGGGCGTAGGGCGTGGGACCAAGTCTCCGTCGCTCTGGTGCCCATAACTTTTGATCTGTAAGGAGTTACGCCGCGCACAACATACAATTGGGAAGCTCTCTGAGAGCTCTACGATGGGGGCAGCAAGGCTACTCAGCTGTGCCCATTTTCAAAGCCTAAAATCGAATGTTTTCATCAATTTTGGGATACTTTTCTTCTTTTGCGCTGTTTTTTCAATCCCGGATCGTATGTCGTGAGCCGCGAAAATGACGACAACCTAATCCATCACATTTCTATTACCGAATAACAAGGCACCTTGGGCAAGACAACTTCGCCTCACGAAGAGGCTGGGCCCGCAAACCGAGGGCATGGGGCTTGTGACCAGGTCTCCGTCGCATCGGTGCCCATAACGTTTGATCCGTAAGGAGTTATGCGACGCACAATATACCGTTGGAAAACTCTTCAAGAGCTCTACAACGGGGGCAGCAAGCCTACTCAACCGTGTCCATTTTTGGTGCCCAAAATCAAATATTTTCATCAATTTTGGGACACTTTTCTTCTTTTGCACTGTTTTTTCCGTCCTGGATCGTACGTCGTGAGTCGCAAAAAGGACGACAACCTAATCCATCAAATTTATATTACCGAATCACACGGCAACTTGGGCAAGACGACTTCGCCTCACGTAGAGGCTGGGCCCGCAAACCAAGTGCGTGAGGCTTGGGACCAAGTCTATCTCGCTCCGGTGCCTATAACTTTTGATCCATGAGGAGTTACGCGGAGCACAGCATGCCGTTGGAAAGCTCTCCGAGAGCTCAACGACGGGGGCAGCAAGCTTGCTAGGCTGAGCCCATTTTCGGAGCCCAAAATCAAACATTTTCATCAGTTTCAGGACACTTTTCTTCTTTTGCGATATTTTTTCGTTCGGGATCGTACGTCTTGAGCCTCGAAAAGGACGACAACCTAATCCATCACATTTCTATTACCGAATAACACGGCACCTTGGGCAAGACAACTTCGCCTCATGTAGAGGCTGGGCCCGCAAACCGAGGGCGTGGGGCATGGGACCAGGTCTCCGTCGCTCCGGTGCCCATAACTTTTGATCCGTAAGGAGTAACCCGACGCACAGCATACCGTTGGAAAGCTCTTCGAGAGCTCTACGATGAGGCAACAAGCCTGCTCGGCTGCGCCCAATTTCTGAGACCAAAATCGAACGTTTTCATCAGTTTGGGGATACTTTTATTCTTTTGCGCTATTTTTCAATCCCGGATCGTACGTCATGAGCCGCGAAAAGGACGACAACCTAATCCATAACATTTATATTACCAAATAACATGGCACCTTAGGCAAGATAACTTCGCCTCACATAGAGGCTGGACCCGCAAACCGAGGGCGTGTGGCTTGAGACCAAGTCTCCGTCTCTCCGGTGCCCATAACTTTTGATTTGTATGGAGTTACGCGGCGCACAGCATACCGTTGGAAAGCACTCCGAGAGCTCTACGAGGGGGGCAACATGCCTGCTCAGCTCCACCCATTTTCGGAGCCCAAAATCGAAAGTTTTCATCCATTTTAGGATACTTTTGTTCTTTTGCGCTGTTTTTCCGTCTTGGATCGTACGTCGTGAGCCACGAAAAGGACGACAACCTAATCCAACACATTTCTATTACCGAATAACACGGCACCTTGGGCAAGACAACATCGCCTCATGTAGAGGCTGGGCCTGCAAACCGAGGGCGTGGGGCTTGGGACCAGGTCTCCGTCGCTTCGTTGCCCATAACTTTTGATCCGTAAGGAGTTACGCGGCGCACATCATACCGTTGGAAAGCTCTCTGAGAGCTCTATGATGGGGTCAGCAAGGCTACTCAGCTGTGCCCATTTTCAGAGCTTAAAATCGAATGTTTTCATCAGTTTCGGAACTCTTTTCTTCTTTTGCACAGTTTTTTCGTCCCGGATCGTACGTCGTGAGCCGCAAAAAGGACGACAACCTAATCCATCACATTTCTGTTACCGAATAACAAGGCACCTTGGGCAAGACAACTTCGCCTCATGTAGAGGCTGGGCCCACAAACCGAGGACGTGGGGCTTGGGACCAGGTCTCTGTCGCACCGGTGCCCATAACTTTTGATCCGCAAGGAGTTATGCGGCGCACAACATACCGTTAGAAAGCTCTCCGAGAGCTCTACGACGGGGGTAGCGAGCTTGCTCGGCTGCGACTATTTTTGGAGCCCAAAATTGAATGTTTTCATATGTTTTGGGATACTTTTCTTCTATTGAGCCGTTTTCCCATCCCGGATCGTACGTCGTGAGTCGCGAAAAGGACGACAACATAATCCAACACATTTCTATTACCGAATAACACGACACCTTGGGCAAGACAACATCACCTCACGTAGAGGCTAAGCCAGCAAACCAAGGGCGTGGGGCTTCGGACCAGGTCTCCGTCGCTTCGGTGCCCATAACTTTTGATCCGTAAGGAGTTACGCGGCACACAGCATGCCGTTGGAAAGCTTTTCGAGAGCTCTATGATGGTGGCAGAAAGCCTGCTCGACTGCGCCCATTTTTGGAGCCCAAAATCGAATGTTTTCGTTAGTTTTGGGATACTTTTTTTCTTTTGCGCTATTTTTCTGTCCAAGAAGATACGTCGTGAGCCGCGAAAAGGACGACAACCTAATCCATCACATTTCTATTACCGAATAACACAGCACCTTGGGCAAGACAACTTCGCCTCACGTAGAGGCTGGACCTGCAAACCGAGGGTGTAGGGCGTGGGACCAAGTCTCCGTCGCTCCGGTGCCAATAACTTTTGATCTGTAAAGAGTTACGCGGCGCACAGCATACAGTTAGAAAGTTCTCAGAGAACTCTACGACGGCGGCAGCAAGCCTACTCAACTGTGCCCATTTTTAGAGCCCAAAATCGAACGTTTTCATCAGTTTCGAATACTTTTCTACTTTTGCACTGTTTTTCAGTCCCGGATCGTACGTCGTGAGCCGTGAAAAGGACGACAACCTAATCCACCACATTTCTATTGCCGAATAACACGGCACCTTGTTCAAGACGACTTCGCCTAACGTAGAGGCTGGGCCCGCAAACCGAGGGCATGAGTCTTGGGACCAAGTCACTCTCGCTCCGGTGCCTCTAACTTTTGATCCATAAGGAGTTATGCGGCACACAGCATACCGTTGGAATACTCTCCGAGAGTTCAACGACGAGGGTAGCAATCCTACTCCGCTGAGCCTATTTTTGGAGCCCAAAATCAGACGTTTTCATCAGTTTCGGGACACTTTTCTTCTTTTGCGCTACTTTTTCGTCCCGGATCGTACGTCGTGAGCCGCCAAAAGGACGACAACCTAATCTATCACATTTCTATTACCGAATAACACGGCAACTTAGGCAAGACAACTTTGCCTCACATAGAGGTTGGGCCCACAAACCGAGGGCGTGGGGCGTGGGGCGTGGGGCATGGGACTAGGTCTCCGTCGCTCCGGTGCCCATAACTTTTGATCTGTAAGGAGTTACGCCGCGCACAGCATACCGTTGGAAAGCTCTACGACGGGTGCAGCAAGCCTGCTCAGCTACGCCTATTTTCGGAGCCCAAAATCAAATGTTTTCATCAGTTTTGGGATACTTTTCTTCTTTTGCGCTGTTTTTCCATCCCGGATCGTACGTCGTGAGCCGCGAAAAGGACGACAACCTAATCTATCATATTTCTATTACCGAATAACACGGCAACTTGGGCAAGACACCTTCGCCTCACGTAGAGGCTGGGCCCACAAACCAAGGGCGTAGGGCTTGGGACTAGTTCTCTGTCGCTCCGGTGCCCACAACTTTTGATCCGTAAGGAGTTACGCGGCGCACAGCATACCGTTGGAAAGCTCTCCGAGAGCTCTACGATGGGAGCATCAAGCCTGCTCGGCTTCGACCATTTTTTGGAGCTTAAAATCGAACATTTTCATCAGTTTCGGGACACTTTTCTTCCTCTGCGCTGCTTTTTCGTCCCGGATCGTACGTCGTGAGCCGCTAAGAGGACGACAACCTAATCCTCCAAATTTCTATTACTGAATCCTACGGCACCTTGAGCAAGACAACTTTGCCTCACGTAGAGGCTGCGCCCACAAACCGAGGGCGTGGGGCTTGGGACCTGGACTCCGTCGCTCCGGTGCCCATAACTTTTGATCCGTAAGGAGTTATACGGCGCACAACATTTGTTGCAAAGCTCTCCGAGAGCTTTATGCCGGGGACAGCAAGCCTACTTGGCTGCGAAAATTTTTGGAGTTACGCGGCGCTGTTTTTCTGTCCCGGATCGTATGTCGTGAGCCTCGAAAAGGACGACAACCTAGTCCATAACATTACTATTACCGAATAAAATGGCACCTTGGGCAAGACAACTTTGCCTCACGTAGAGGCTGTGCCCGCAAAGTGAGGGCGTGGGGCTTGGGGCCAGGTCTCCGTCGCTCCGGTGCCCATAACTTTTGATCCGTAAAGAGTTACGCGGCGCACAACATACCGTTGGAGAGTACTCCGAGAGCTCCACCACGGGGGCAGCAAGGCAGCTCAGCTGCGCCCAATTTCGGAGCCCAAAACCGAATGTTTTCTTCAGTTTCAAGATACTTTTCTTCTTTTGTTGTGTTTTTTCGTCCCTGATCGTACGTCGTGAGCCGCAAAAAGGATGACAGCCTAATCCATCACATTTCTATTACCGAATAACACGGCACCTTGGGCAAGACAACTTCGCCTCACGTAGAGGCTAGGCCCGAAAACCGATGGCGTGAGGCTTGGAAGCAGGTCTCCGTCGCTCCGATGCCCATAACTTTTTATCTGTAAGGAGTTACGAGGCGCACAGCATACCGTTGGAAAGCTCTCCAAGTGCTCTACGATGGGGGTAGCAAGATTCCTTGGCTCCGAAAATCTTCGGAGTCCAAAATTTAACGTTTTCATCAGTTTCTGGAAACTTTTCTTATTTTGTGCTATTTTTTCGTCCTGGATCGTACGTCGTGAGCCACGAAAAGGACGACAACCTATTCCATCACATTTCAATTACCGATCAAAATGGCACCTTGGGAAAGAAATCTTCGCCTCGTGTAGAGGTTGGGCCCACAAACTGAGGCCGTGGGGCTTGGGGCCAGGTCTCCGTCGCTCCGGTGCCCATAACTTTGGATCAGTAAGGAGTTACGCGGCACACAACATACCGTTGGAAGCTCTCCGAGCGCTCTACGATGGGGGCAGCAAGCCAGCTGAGCTGCGCCTATTTTCGGAGCCCAAAATCGAACGTTTTCATCAATTTCAGGTCAATTTTCTACTTTTGCGCAGTTTTTCCATCCCTGATCATACGTCGGGAGCCGCGTAAAGGACGACAACCTAATCTATCACATTTCTATTACCGAATAACATGGCACCTTGGGCAAGACAACTTCGCCTCACGTAGAGGCTGGGCCCACAAACTGAGGGCGTAGGGCTTGGGGTCAGGTCTCCGTCGCTCCGGTGCCAACAACTTTTGATCCGTAAGGAGTTACGTGGTACACAGCATACCGTTGGAAAGCTCTCCGAGAGCTTTACGACGGGGGCATCAAGTTGCTCGGCTGCGTGCATTTTCAGAGCCCAAATTTGAACATTCTCATCAGTTTCGGGACTCTTTTCTTCTTTTGTACTATTTTTCCATCCTGGATCGTACGTCGTGAGCCGCAAAAAGAACGACAACCTAATCCATCACCTTTCTATTACCGAATAAAACGGCACCTTGGGCAAGACATCTTCGCCTCACGTAGAGGCTGGGCTCGCAAACCCAGGCCGTGGTGCTTGGAACCAGGTCTCCGTCGCTCCGGTGCCCATAACTTTTGATCCATAAGGAGTTACGCGGCGCACAGCATACCGTTGGAAAGCTCTCCAAGAGCTCTACGACAGGGGCAACAATCTTGCTCGGCTGCGCCCATTTTTGGATCCCAGAATCGAACGTTTTCAGTAGTTTTGAAACAATTTTCTTCTTTTGCGTTGTTTTTCCGCCCCGGATCGTATGTCGTGAGCCTCGAAAACGACGACAGCCTAATCCATAACATTTGTATTACCGAATAACACGATACCTTGGGCAAGACAACTTCACCTCACGTAGAGGCTGGGCCGGCAAACCCAGGGCGTGGGGCTTGGGGCCAGGTCTCCATCGCTCCGGTGCCCATAACTTTTGATCCGTAAGGAGTTACACAGCGCACAGCATACCGTTGGAAAGTTCTTCGAGAGTTGTACGACGGGGGCATCAAACCTGCTCAGCTGCACCCATTTTCGGAACCCAAAATCGAATGTTTTCATCAGTTTCGGGATACTTTTCTTCTTTTACACTATTTTTCCGTCCTGGATCGTACGTCGTGAGCCGCGAAAAGGAAGACAACCTAATCCATCACATTTCTATTACCGAATAACATGTCACCTTGGGCAAGACAACTTCGCCTCACGTAGAGGCTGGGCCCGCAAACCGAGGGCGTGGTGCTTGGGACAAGGTCTCCGTTGCTCCGGTCCCCACAACTTTTAATCCGTAAAGAGTTACGCGGTGCACAACATACTGTTGGAAAGCTGTTCGAGAGCTCTACGACGGGGACAGCAAGCCTGCACAGCTACGCCTATTTTCTTAGCCCAAAATCAAACGTTTTCTTCTGTTTTGGGTCACTTTTCTTCATTTGCTCTATTTTTCAGTCCCGGATCGTACGTCGTGAGTCGCGAAAAATACGATAACCTAATCCATCACATTTCTATTACCGAATAAAATGGCACCTTGGGCAAGACAACTTCACTTCACGTAGAGGCTGGGCTCGCAAACCGAGGGCGTGGGGCTTAGGACCAGGTCTCCGTCGATCCGGTGCCCATAATTTTTGATCCGTAAGAAGTTATGCGGAGCACAGCATACCGTTGGAAAGCTCTCCAAGAGCTCTATGACAGGGGCAATAAGGCTGCTCGGCTGCGACCATTTTGGAGGCCAAAATCGAACATTTTCATCATTTTCAGGATATTTTTCTTCTTTTGCGCTGTTTCTCCGTCCCGGATTGTACGTCGTGAGCCGCGAAAAGGATGACAACCTAATCCATCACATTTCAATTACCGAATAACACGTCACCTTGGGCAAGACAACTTCGCTTCACGTAGAGGCTAGACCCGCAAACCGAGGGCGTGGGGCTTGGGACCAAGTCTCCATCGCTCCGATGCCCATAACTTTTGATCTGTAAGGAGTTACGCGGCGCACAGTATACCTTTGGATAGCTCTTCGAGAGCTCTACGACGGGGGCCGCAGCCTGCTCGGTTGTGCCCATTTTTAGAGCCTAAAATCGAACGTTTTCATCTGTTTCGGGACACTTTTCTTCTTTTGCGATGTTTTTTCGTCCAGGATCGTACGTTGTGAGCTGCGAAAAGGATGGCAACCTAATCCATCACATTTCTATTACCGAATAACATGGCACCTTGGGTAAGACAACTTCGCCTCATGTAGAGGCTGAGCCCAGAAATTGAGGGCGAGGGGATTGGGATGAGGTCTCCGTCGCTCCGGTGCCCATAACTTTTGATTTGTAAGGAGTTATGCGGTGCACATCATACCGTTGGAAAGCTCTTCGAGAGCTGTACGACAGGGGCAACAATCTTGCTCGGCTGCGCCCATTTTTGGAGCCCAAAATCGAACGTTTTCAGCAATTTTGGAATAATTTTTTCTTTTGCGCTGTTTTTCTGTCCCGGATCGTATGTCGTGAGCCTCGAAAAGGACGACAACCTAGTCCATAACATTACTATTACCGAATAAAATGGCACCTTGGGCAAGACAACTTTGCCTCACGTAGAGGCTGTGCCCGCAAAGTGAGGGCGTGGGGCTTGGGGCCAGGTCTCCGTCGCTCCGGTGCCCATAACTTTTGATCCGTAAAGAGTTACGCGGCGCACAACATACCGTTGGAGAGTACTCCGAGAGCTCCACCACGGGGGCAGCAAGGCAGCTCAGCTGCGCCCAATTTTGGAGCCCAAAACCGAACGTTTTCTTCAGTTTCAGGATACTTTTCTTCTTTTGTTGTGTTTTTCCGTCCTTGATCGTACGTTGCGAGCGGCGAAAAGGACGACAACCTAATCCATCACATTTCTATTACAGAATACCATGGAAACTTGGGCATGACAATTTTTCCTCACGTAGCAGCTGGGCTTGCAAACCGAGGGCGTGGGGCTTGGGACCATGTCTCCGTCGCTCCGGTGCCCATAACTTTTGATCCGTAAGGAGTTACGCGGCGCACAGCATACCGTTGGAAAGCTCTCCGAGAGCTCTACGACGAGGGCATCAAGCCTACTAGGCTGCGCCCATTTTTGGAACCCAAAATTGAACATTTTCATCAGTTTCGGGACACTTTTCATCTTTTGCGCTGTTTTTCCTTCCTGGATCGTACGTCGTGAGTCGCGAAAAGGACGAAAACCTAATCTATCACATTTCTATTACCAAATAACACGGCACCTTTGGCAAGACAACTTCACCTCACGTAGAGGCTGGGCTCGCAAACCAAGAGTGTGGGGCTTGGGACCAGGTCTCCGTTGCTCCGATGCCTATAACTTTTGATCCGTAAGAAGTTACGCGGCGCATAGCATACCGTTGTAAAGCACTCCGAGAGCTCTACGACAGGGGCAGCAAGCCTGCTCAGCTGCGCTCATTTTCGGGGCCAAATTCGAATGTTTTCATCAGTTTCGTTATACTTTTCTTCTTTTGCGTTGTTTTTCCATCCCGGATCGTACGTCGTGAGCTGCGAAAAGGATGACAACCTAATCCATCACATTTTTATTACCAAATAACACGACACCTTGGGCAAGACAACTTTGCCTCACGTAGAGGTCGGGCCCGTAAACCGGGGGTGTGGGGCTTGGGACCAAGTCTCCATCGCTCCGGTGCCCATAACTTTTGATCCGTAAGGAGTTACGCGGCGCACAGCATACCATTGGAAAGCTCTCCAAGAGCTCTACGACGGGGGCATCAAGCCTACTCAGCTGCGCCCATTTTTGGAGCCCAAAATTGAACATTTTGATCAGTTTCAAGACACTTTTCATCTTTTGCGCTGTTTTTCCGTCCCGAATCGTACATCGTGAACAGCGAAAAGGATGACAACCTAATCCACCACATTTCTTTTACCGAATCCGCATAGTCTTTGATCACTGGCATCTCCTCCAACTTAGCTTTATCAGACGGCTTGTTGATGAGGTAAGCTAAGTATCCGCTACACCATTTTCTCAAGGACTTCACTACTTTTGTAGATGAAATGATGGAACTCCCGGTGAAAACTCTTCGACCCATTACCTCCAGTATTTGTTGATCAGGTACCCGGAACGTTATAATCTTTGTCTGGTAATCTAGTTGGACATGATGTTTTGCCAACCAGTCCATTCCTAAAATGACTTCATAGTCTCGAAAAGGTAATACAATAAGATTGGCTGAGAATTTCATATCCTTAATTTGGATTTTACATGCTTTATAAGCTGAGCTAGTAACAAGCTTAGAACTCATCGGAGTACCAACTTCTACTTCGTATGGCAAACATACAACTTTCAGTTTTACACGTTGCACACATAAGGGAGTAATAAATGAATGAGTAGCATCCGGATCAATTAGCACCCTAACAGGTTGATTCAGTATGAAGAATATACCTTCAACAACAGCGGTCTCATCTGGAATCTCCTCGTACTCAATAGCATAGGCTCGAGCCTGAACTCTGGGAACTGGAGTCTTGTCTCTACCAGCTGGTTTAACCTGATTCTGTCCTGCCTGTCGTTTAGGGCAATCCTTGATCTGATGCTGATCACTGCAACATCTCATACATCGTCCTGACTTCTTCCAGCACTGGGCCTCTATATGACCCTTCTTGTCACAGTAAGAACAGTTGACAAACTGAGTAGCAGGTGAACTACTTGTGGATCCGCGGGTGGAAGAGGCTGATGGTGCTTTAGTCGGGCCACGGTTATTCACTGGTCTGTTCTGGCTCTGGCCCTAACTACGACTCTGGTCCTGGAATTTCTTCTGCTGACTTGGAGGCTAGTATGGTTTCTTGTTCAGCTGACTCGAACCGGCTCTATCAAGTTTCCTCTTCTCAACTCGGGAAGCAGCAGCAAAATGAGCAGAATAGGTATCGAAGTCATGAGAAGCCAACTGGTCATGTATCTCTGGCCTCAATCCAGTCGTAAATTTCTACATCTTCGCCTCCGGAGTACTGATCATATATTGAGCATAACGGGACAGTCGGTCAAAACGAGCCTCGTACTGGGCCACCGTTATGTTACCCTGGATGAAGTGCATGAACTCCTCAATTCGCCTCTGCCTGGAAACTGCGGGTACATATTTCTCCTTGAATGCCTTAACGAAATTACCCCACAAGCGAGGTGTCTGATCAGTTTCCCACAGTGCCTCCACAGTGTGCCACCAATGTTCGGCATCCCCGTGTAACAGAAACACAGCAAACTCCACCTTCTCTTCATCATTATAGTCAAGTGGCCTGAAAATCTTCTCGACCTCGGACAGCCAAGCCTCTGCTTTCTCATCATCAGCTTCCCCGTGGAATTTGGACGGGCGAAAGTCAAGAAACTCCCTCATTCTGCTATGTCTCCCATGGTTACCATCATTCCTGTTGTTGTTGTTGTTGTTGGCCTCACGTGCATCTTGGCGCTCCATCACCCGTGATACGCGATCCATGGCATTCGCCATCATGTTAAACATAGCCATGCCAGGATTAGTTTGATAGGCATCTCCGGTCTCTTGGGGTTCACCGCTCCTATTAGTAGTGCAGGTACTAGGGCCAGCCATCTATAGGCACAGATTACGATGCACAATTTATTGAAGTATGACAAATAAGAATTTAATGCATAAAATATGCAACATAACATAGATACATAACTCTAGAAATAATGAAGACATGTTAAACACTTAAGCACATAGAACATAGAAGGTACATTTAACATTATCACACAACAACATATAGACAAGTCATCCTAATCATCCTAGGGCTCTACCCATGGTCCGAGAGTTAAACCCGGCTTAAGCAATCTAAGCTCTGATACCATTCTTATTCTTATAAGGTGTCACGCCCCAACCCGGCCTATAAAGGTTAGACTAGGGTGTGATCTAAACATTCAAGTCACGTCTCGTACTTAACCGTTCATGAAGATTTAAAACTTAACGTTTTGGCCTAAACTCCAAAATTTTTTGAAAAACCAGTAGCATAACGGCTGTATTTGGGCTCTTTGGTTTGACCTAATTCTTTAAACGCCTCAAAATTTACCATCTCAAATTCATTTCCAACTAAGATTACTATTTATCATCAATTGAAATGCCTACTGGTTGTCTTGATGTCTCGTTTGGTTAATAACCTAGCATGATACTATGTCTCATTTGTTTGTTAATCCGCGTTACAAAAGTACCTATTGATCTTAGCTTAATAACGTGTACCTGCATAAGATTTGATTGGTTCATTTTACTTAGCCTTTACCTAATACTTCATAATCCTATTATAGATACTAGCAGTAATAATAGCAAAACGATTATAGTAGTGTCTAGTGTCTGTCTAGTTAATATCAGTACAACCCAAAATTAGACCCCAAATTACAACGGGGGTCTTTTATATTACAACATTGAGCAACATAAAAGAAATAGTCTTCAAGTAGCATAGTTCACAAATAGCCATAATCACGCAAAGCACATAGGACAGGCAATCACTCCAAGGAATCATCGTTAGGCACATCGTCCTCAGGTACCTGTTCTTCATCTTCTTCACCTGAGATGATAAAAGAGGGTGAGTCCTTATGAACTCAGTGAGGGGGAACGAGAAATAGGTTTTGAAACTCATTTTCCGGTTCAACTTATGAAAATCCTTTTGCAAGCATGAATATAACACAATTAAGTACATAACAATAATATAAAGTAAAGGAACACAATTACTAGTCTTTCCTCCCCGAGGTCCTCTAGGAACCAAACGAGAGTACTTATACATATAGAAAAAAGGATACGGTGAGCTTTTGCTCTCAGTTGTTGTGGCCGACTTCAAATCATCCCCTTAACACGCCAAGTGGGTGTACTCCGGATGTACCCCGAAATCCTACGACCCAACTCTCCGAGGAAGTCTAGCCCCCAAGCGAGAGAGGGAATTGGACAATAGTAGTCACGGTTGCACCGGCAAGGCCGATGTCGCCCGGTGTACGTGAATGCTACGACTCCAGAATGAAAGGTTGCAACCTTGTATGCCATACACATTTATGACATTTAATATATCACATTAGGAGGACAACAAAGTAGGTTGCCTCCGGACAGTCATAAGATCGCACATTGACAAGTAAACAAGCGAGGCACGACTAGACAAGTAATTTCACTTGAAAAGCATATGGAGTTATATGAACATTAAACGGGCAGCCATGTAATGCACGTAAATCAGGTCATATAACTCATTTCAACGTCCACGGAATCAAATAATAAGGTTATTCAACATGCAACAACAATCTACGTGGTTCGGATGCAAGAAAGGCCTATTTGTCAACATGCAACGAATCAAAATCACATTTAGGGCTATAAGTCAACTACGAGCAGCCTACTAAACATATAATTACACTCAATATTCAAAGGATCAACACTTAGCAAGTTCGCCTAGTCACTAGAGTTTCCATTTCGTGCTTACCCGTGCGATTAAGCCCCAAGTCAACTCAAAGTCAATCTCAAGCCATACATCAATTAATTCAAACATCCCCAAGTATTCAAAATAGTCCACACAACATCCCAAAGCCACAATCCCAAGCATTTAATTCAACAAGAGAAGTTACAACAATTTTTCTAAGCATAACACTAAGTGAAACCCTTACTGCAATAGGCTGTTTTCTCACAATCATTAAGACAAGCAAACAATCTCCAATTCCAGTGAATAAGATTTCAAATTAAAGCTTAAGAAGTGAACTAAAATCAAAAACAAACCTTGCATCATTTGAAGTTCGAGATCAATAGTTATAGCCAAAACAGTGGGATTGTACAAAACTGTCCAGATTTGCACACATTTCGATAATTGTCGTTTTTGAGGTCCTTAGGGTCAGATTTAGCCTTAGTCCATTTCTGACAAAAATGTCTAGAACTGAAAAATCTAGTAGCACACCAAATTTCATGCATTTTTGACATCATGTACTAAGTAAAAACTGGTTCGTTCCACAAGGTCAGTGCATCTGCCAAAACCTGCTTCATTTTTCCCAGACTTCCAGATTTGGACACATTTTAATGATTTTCCATTTTGAGGACCTTAGAGTCAAAATTAGCTTTGTCCTATTTCTGCGAAAAATGTTCAAAACTGGAAAAAATAGTTATCTACCAATTTTCATGCATTTTCAACATCATGTGCCTAGCGAAACTCACCTCGCAACAACAAGACAGTGAGCTGTCATCAAACCCGATTTCATCTATCATCATCTTCAAGCCAAAATCTTGCCATGCATGGTTGTAAAAGCTTATGAACACACATATTACTCAAGTACAGAAGCAAAGACATACATTTAAGATCACACATGTGGATTTTTGAAGGATTTTCAAAAGGTTTTAGCCCTCACCTTAGCAATTCAACAAGAAGATGCACAAAATTTGATGAAGCACAAAATTCTTCTTCTTCCTTGCTTAGCCAAGACACCACCCGATTTCTCTCTATTTTTCCTAGCTTAGTGGCCAAGTTCTTAGTACATGCATGTGTTTAGAACAAGAAGAAAAGAAATGGAAGCTAGTAAACTCACCAAGGCCGAAATGGTGACTCAAGGAGCATGCATGTGTGATTCTTGCATCCTAGCTAGCTTGATCGAGTCTTCTTGCTTGTTGCTTGTCTTGATTAACTATGGTGTGATGAAGATGAGCTATGAAGGGAAGAAACTTAGCCAAGGCCGAGAGAGAGAGAGAGAGAAGAATGAGAGGGAGAGAGAAGAATGAAAAGAAATGAGAAAAATGAAGAAAAATAAGAGCTTTGATGGGCAAAGGAGCATTGTCGTCCTAGGGGCTTGCAATTTTCAGATTTGTGTCTTCAAGATGCATGGTTTTTGAATTACTTAGCATGGGCAAGGGAGGATTGTCGAGAATGGTGGAGTTTGAGGAGGTTTTGAGCAATTTTTTTATGCATTTGTGTCATAGAATTGTCATAAGTTGTCTAGAATTAATTTTGAATTGAGCAAGCAAGCATAAAACTCATGTGGTGGTCGGCCAAGGCTATAAAAAATCTGATTTTGTGTCATCTTTGGAGCATTATTTAATTGTGTGTTGTGAGATTTTGTCTTCTAGTGGGTTGAATTAGTAATTTAATAATAGTTAGTGAATTTTGTAGGATTAATTAATGACCTAGTACTTCATGCAAGATGCTTTCTTGATTAGCGTGAAGGCACGCTTTCCTAGGTCTAGGGCATGCACTACGAGGTATGACACGAACTACGAGACGAATGCACATTTTTTAATAAATGCACGCAACCCTAAACAAATGCACGTAATTCAATGCATGGCACACAAAATGAACACAATTCTTAAACCTAGGTCAAAGCGCGCAAATCTAGATTAGGGCACACGAAACGAGGTATCACACGCAAATTGAGGTCAGGCCTCATAGTCTCCGTCACTCCGGTGCCCATAACTTTTGATCCGTAAGGAGTTATGCGGTGCACAACATACCGTTGGAAAGCTCTCCGTGTCACGCCCCAACCCGGCCTATAAGGTTAGACTAGGGTGTGATCTAAACATTCAAGTCACGTCCTGTACATAATCGTTCATGAAAGTTTAACACTTAACGTTTTAGCCTAAACTCCAAAATTTTCCAGAAAACCGGCAACATAACGGCTGTAATTGGGCTCTTTGGTTTGACCTAATTCTCTAAACGCCTCAAATTTTTCAATCTCAATTTCATTTCCAACTAAGATTACTATTTACCATCAATTGAAATGCCTATTGGTAATCTCGAAGTCTCGTTGATTAATAACCTAATATGATACTATGTCTCGTCTGTTTGTTAATCCTCGTTACAAAAGTATCTGTTGATCTTAACTTGATAGAGAGTACCTGCTTAGATTGGATAGGTTAATTTTAATTAATCCTATTGTGGATAATAGCCAATAACGATAGCAAAACGACCATAGTAGTGTCACCTAGTTATTATCAGTACAAGCCAAGATTAGACCCCAAATTACAACGGGGGTCTTTTACATCACAAACATTAAGCAACATGAAAGGAAATAGTCTTCAAGTAGCATAGTATTCACAAATAGCCATAATCACGCAAAGCACATAGGACAGGAAATCACTCCAAGGAATCATCGTTAGGCACGTCGTCCTTGGGTACCTGTTCTTGATCTTCTTCACCTGAGATGATAAAAGAGGGTGAGTCCTTATGAACTTAGCGAGGGGGAACGAGAAATAGGTTTTGAAACTTATTTTTCGGTTTAACTTATGAAAACCTTTTTTGCAAGTATAAATGTATCACAATTAGGTACAGAACAATAATATGTAGGTAAAGCAACACAATTACCTGTCTTTGCTGCCCGACATCCTCTAGGAACCAACCAAGAGTACTTATACATATAGTAAAAAGGATACGGTGAGCTTTTGCTCTCAGTTCAATTCCAGTATCAGTTGTTGCGATCGACTTCAAATCATCCCCTTATCACGCCAAATGGGTGTACTCTGGATGTACCCCGAAATCCTACGACCCAACTCTCCGAGGAAGTCTAGCCCCCAAGCGAGAGAGGGAATTGGACAATGGTAGTCACGGTTGCACCGGCAAGCCCGATGCCGCCCGGTGTGCGTGAACGCTACCACGCCAGAATGAAAGGTTGCAACCTTATATGCAATGCACATTTATGACATTTAATATATCACATTAGGAGGACAACAAAGTAGGTTGCCTCCGGACAGTCATAAGATTGCACATTGACAAGTAAACAAGCGAGGCACGATAAGACAAGTAATTTCACTTGAAAGGCATATAGAGTTATATGAACATTAAACGGGCAGCCATGTAACGCACGTAAATCAAGTTATATAACTCATTTCAACGTTCACGTAATCAAATAATAAGATTATTCAACATGCAACAACAATCCACGTGGGTTCAGGTGCAAGAAAGGCCTATTTGTCAACATGCAATGATCAAAATCACATTTAGAGCTATAAGGGCAACTACGGGCAGCCTACTAAACATATAGTTACGCACAATATTCAAAGGATCGACACTTAGCAAGTTTACCTAGTCACTAGGGTTTCCATTTCGTGCTTACCCGTGCGATTAAGCCCCAAGTCAACTCAAAATCAATCTCAAGCCATGCATTAGTTAATTCAAACATCCCCAAGTATTCAAAACAGTCCACACAACATCCCAATGCCATAATCCCAAGCATTTAATACCACAAGAGAAGTTACAACAAATTTTCTAAGCATATAACTAAGTGAAACCCTCACTGCAATAGGCTGTTTTCTCACAATCATTAAGACAAACATACAATCTCCAATTCTGGTGAATAAGATGTCAAATTAAAGCTTAAGAAGTGAACTAAATTCAGAAACAAACCTCATATCATTTGGAGTTCGGGTCCACTAGTTATAGCCAAAACAGTGGGATTGCACAAAACTGTCCAGATTTGCACACATTTCAATACGTGTCGTTTTTGAGGTCCTTAGGGTCAGATTTAGCCTTAGTACATTTCTGACAAAAATGTCCAGAACTGAAAAACCTAGCATCACATCAAATTTCATACATTTTGGATATCATTTAATAAGTCAAAACCGGTTTGTTCTACAAGGTCAGTGCATCTGCCAAAACCTGCTTCATTTTTTCCAGACTTCCAGATTTGGACACATTTTAATGATTTGCCATTTTGAGGACCTTATAGTCAAAATTAGCTTTGGCATATTTCTGCGAAAAATGTTCAAAACTGGAAAAAATAGTTATCTACCAATTTTTATGAATTTTAAACATCATTTGCCTAGCCAAACTTACCTCGCAACAACAAGACAGAGAGTTGTCACAAAACCCTATTTCATCTATCATCACCTTCAAGCCAAAATGTTGCCATGCATGGTTGTAAAAGCTTATAAACACACATATATCTCAAGTACAGAAGCAAAGAAAAATTTAAGAGCATGCATGTGGATTTTTGAAGGATTTTCAAGAGGTTTTAGCCCTCACCTTAGCAAAACAACAAGAAGATGCACAAAACTTTGATGAAGCACAAATTTGGTCTTCTTCCTTGCTTAGCCAAGACACCACCCGATTTCTTTCTATTTTTCCTAGCTTAGTGACCAAGTTCTTAGTAGGTGCATGTGGTTAGAACAAGAAGAAAAGAAATGGAAGCTAGCAAACTCACCTAGGCCGAAATGGAGACTCAAAGAGCTTGCATGTGTGATTTTTGCAACTTAGCTAGCTTGGTCGAGTTTCTTGGCTTGTTGCTTGTCTTGATGCACCAAATAATGATGAAGATGAGCTATGGAATGATGAAACTCAGCCAAGGCCGAGAGAGAGAGGGAAGAATGAGAGGGAGAGAGAGAAAAGTGAGGAGAATGAGAGAAATGAAAGAAAATGATAGCTTTTGCAAATGTTGATGCATATGTTCGGCCTTGGGCATTGCAATTCAGGTTTTTATGTCTTCAAGAAGCATTTTGAAATTCCTAGCATAGGCAAGGAGCATTTGGTCGAGATTTGAAGGCTTTGGGTGGAGTTTTTGAGCTAAATTTTTTATGCAATGTGTCATAGAATTGTCATAGATTGTCTAGGATTTAAATTGAATTAAGCAAGCAAGCACAAAAGCCCATATGGTGGTCAGCCAAGGCATATAAAATCTGATTTTTTTTGTCATCTATTGGAGTATTATTTAATTATGTGTTGAAAGTGCAAAAGAATAAGGAATAAAGAATAAGGAATGTCTAGCTTTTTGTGAGATTTTTTCTTCTAGTGGGTTGAATTAGTAATTTAATATTAGTTAGTGGAATTTGTAGGATTAATTAATGATCTAGTGCTTCGTGTAAGATGCTTTCTTGATTAGCGTGAGGGCACGCTTTCCTAGGTCTAGGGCACGCACTACGAGGTAGGGCACGAACTACAAGACGAACGCACGTTTTCCAAGTAAATGCACGCAACCCTAAATGAATGCACGTAATTCAATGCAAGGCACACAAAACGAAACACAATTCTTAAATCTAGGTCAAGGCACGCAAATCTAGATTAGGGCACATGAAACGAGGTATTGCACACAAATCGAGGTCGGGCCTCACACTCCGAGAGCTTTATGACGGGGGCAACAAGCCTGCTTGGCTGAGAAAATTTTTTAAGCCCAAAATCGAACGTTTTCATCAGTTTCGGGGAACTTTTCTTTTTTTTACGCTGTTTTTCTGTCCCGGATCGTACATCGTGAGGTGCGAAAAGGACGATAACCTAATCTACCACATTTCTATTACCGAATCCCGCGGCACCTAGGGCAAGACAACTTCGCCTCACGTAGAGGTTGGGCCCGCAAACCGAAGGCATGGGGCTTGGGACCAGGTCTCCGTCGCTACGGTGCCCATAACTTTTGATCCGTAATGAGTTACGCGGCGTACAATATACTGTTGGAAAGCTCTCCGAGAGCTCTACGGCAGAGGTAGCAATCCTGCTCAGCTGCGCCCATTTTTGGATCCCAGAATCGAACGTTTTCAGCAGTTTCGAAACAATTTTCTTCTTTTACGGTATTTTTTCGTCCCGGATCGTACGTCGTGAGCCTCGAAAAGGACGGCAACCTAATTCATAACATTTCTATTACCGAATAACATGGCACCTTGGGCAAGACAACTTTGCCTCACGTAGAGGCTGGGCCTGCAAATCGAGTGCGTGGGGCTTGGTACCAGGTCTCCGTCGCCCCGGTACCCATAACTTTTGATCCGTAAGGAGTTACGCGGCGCCCAACATACCGTTGGAAAGCTCGCTGAGAGCTCTACGACGGGGGCAGAAACCTGCTCAGCTACATCCATTTTCGAAGCCCAAAATTGAACGTTTTCATTAGTTTCGGGACACTTTTTTTCTTTTGCGATGTTTTTCTGTTCCGGATTGAACGTTGTGAGCTGCGAAAAGGACGACAACCTAATCTATCACATTTCTATTACCGAATAACATGGCACCTAGGGAAAGACAACTTTGCCTCATGTAGAGACTGGGCCCGCAAACCGAGGGCGTTGGGCTTGGGACCAAGTCTTCGTCGCTCTGGTGCCCAAAAATTTTGATCCGTAAGGAGTTATGCGGCGCACACCATACCGTTGAAAAGCTCTCCGAGAGCTCTACGATATGGGTAGCAAGACTACTCGGCTGCTGCCATTTTTGGAGTCCAAAATCGAACATTTTCATCAGTTTCGGGGCACTTTTCTTCTTTTACGATGTTTTTCCGTCTCGGATCATACGTCGTGAGCCATGAAAAGGACGACAACCTAATCCATCACATTTCTATTACCGAATAACACGGCACCTTAGGCAAGACAACTTTGCCTCACGTAGAGGCTGGGCCCGCAAACCGAGGGCGTGGGGCTTGAGACCAAGTCTCCGTCGCTCCGGTGCCCATAACTTTTGATCCGTAAGGAGTTACACGGTGAACAGCATACTGTTGGAAAGCTCTCCGAGAGCTCTACGGCGGGGGCAACAAGACAGCTATGCTGTGCCCATTTTCGGAGCCCAAAATCGAATGTTTTCATCAGTTTTAGGATACTTTTCTTCTTTTGCGCTATTTTTCCGTCTCGGATCGTACGTCGTGAGCCGCGAAAAGGACGACAACCTAATCCATCACATTTTTATTACTGAATAACACGGCACCTTGGGCAAGACAACTTCGCCTCACGTAGAGGCTGGACCCGCAAATCGGGGGCGTAGGGCTTGGGACCAAGTCTCCGTCGCTCCGGTGCCAATAACTTTAGATTTGTAAGGAGTTACGCGGCGCACAGCATACCGTTGGAAAGCTCTCCGAGAGCTGTATGACGGGGGTAACAAGCCTGCTTAGCTGCACCCATTTTCGGAGCCCAAAATGGAACATTTTCATCAGTTTCAGGACACTTTTCTTCTTTTGCGCTGCTTTTTCGTCCCGAATCGTACGTCGTGAGTCACGAAAAAGACAACAACCTAATCCATCACATTTTTATTACCGAATAACACGGCACCTTGGGCAAGACAACTTCGCCTCACGTAGAGGCTGGGCTCCCAAACCGAGGGCGTGGGGCTTGAGGCCAGGTCTCCGTCGCTCCAGTGCCCAAAACTTTTGATCCGTAAGGAGTTACGCGGCGCACAATATACCGTTGGAAAGATCTTCGAGACCTCTACGACGGGGGCAGCAAGCCTGCTGGACTCTGCCCATTTTTGGAGCCTAAAATCGAATGTTTTCATCAGTTTGGGGAAACTTTTCTTCTTTTGCGCTATTTTTTTGTCCCGGATCGTACGTCGTGAGCCGCGAAAAGGATGACAACCTAATCCATCACATTTCTATTACCGAATAACACGGCACCTTGGGCAAGACAACTTCGCCTCACTTAGAGGCTGGGATCGCAAACCGAGGGCGTGGGGCTTGGGGCCAGGTCTCCGTCGCTCCGGTGCCCAAAACTTTTGATCCGTAAGGAGTTACGCGGCGCACAATATACCGTTGGAAAGATCTTCGAGAGCTCTATGACGGGGGTAGCAAGCCTGCTCGACTCTGCCCACTTTTGGAGCCTAAAATCGAACGTTTTCATCGATTTGGGGATACTTTTCTTCTTTTGCGCTGTTTTTCCGTCCTGGATCGTACGTCGTGAGCCGTAAAAAGGACGACAATCTAATCCATCATATTTCTACTACCGAATAACACGGAACCTTGGGCAAGACAACTTCGCCTCACGTAGAGGATAGGCTCGCAAACTGAGGGCGTAGGGCTTGGGACTAGGTCTCCGTCGCTTCGGTGCCCATAACTTTTGATCTATAAGGAGTTATGCGATGCACAATATACCGTTGGAAAGCTCTCCGAGAGCTTTACGACGGGGGAAGCAAGCCTGCTCGGCTGCGCCCATTTTTGGAGCCCAAATAAGAATGTTTTCTTCAGTTTCGGGATACTTTTCTTCTTTTGCGATGTTTTTCTGTCCCGAATCGTACGTCGTGAGTCGCGAAAAGGACGACAACCTAATCCATCACATTTCTATTACCGAATAACACAACACCTTGGGCAAGACAACTTCGCCTCACATAGAGGTTGTGCCCGCAAACTGAGGGCATGTGGCTTGAGATTAGTTCTCCGTCGCTCCGGTGCCCATAACTTTTGATACGTAAGGAGTTACGCGGCGCACAGTATACCGTTGGAAAGCTCTCCAAGGGCTCTTCGACGAGGGCAGAAAATCTACTCGGCTGCACCCATTTTCTTAGCCCAAAATCGAACGTTTTCATCAGTTTTGGGAAACTTTTTTTCTTTTACGATATTTTTCTGTCTCGGATCAAACGTCGTGAGCAGCAAAAAGGATGACAACCTAATCTATCACATTTCTATTACTGAATAACACGGCACCTTGGGCAATACAACTTTACCTCACGTAGACGTTGGGCCCGCAAACCGAGGGTGTGGGGTTTGGGACCAAGTCTCCGTCGCTCCTATGCCCATAACTTTTGATCCGTAAAGACTTACGCGGTGCACAACATACTTTTGGAAAGCTCTCCAAGAGCTCTACGACAGGGGCAGCAAGCCTAATCGGCTGCGCCTATTTTTGCAGCCCAAAATCAAACGTTTTCATCAGTTTCGGGACACTTTTCTTCATTTGCGCTGTTTTTCTGTCTCGGATCGTACGTCGTGAGCCGGGAAAGGGATGACAACCTAATCCATCACATTTCTATTGCCGAATAACATGGCACCTTGGGTAAGACAACTTCACCTCACGTAGAGGCTGGGCCCGTAAACTGAGGGCGTGGGGCTTGGGAGCAGGTCTCCGTCGCTCCGGTGCCTATAACTTTTGATCTCTAAGGAGTTACGTGGCGCACATCATACCGTTAGAAAGCTCTCCGAAAGCTCTACGATTGGGGCATCAAGACTATTTGGCTGCGCCCCTTTTTGCAGGCCAAAATCAAACGTTTTCATCAATTTCGGGACACTTTTCTTCTTTTGTGCTGTTTTTCATCTCGGATACGTCGTGAGTCGCGAAAAGGACGACAACCTAATCCACCAAATTTCTATTACCGAATCCCACAACACCTTGGGCTAGATAACTTCGCCTCACGTAGAGGCTGGGCCCTCAAACCGAGGGCGTGAGGCTTGGGACCAGGTCTCCGTCACTTTGGTGCCCATAACTTTTGATCCGTAAGGAGTTATGTGGCGTACAGCATTCCGTTGGAAAGCTCCCCGAGAGCTTTATGACGGGGGCAACAAGCCTGCTTAGCAGAGAAAATTTTCGGACCCCAAAATCGAATATTTTCATCAGTTTCGGGACACTTTTCTTCTTTTGCGCTATTTTTCCGTCCCGGATCGTACGTCGTGAGCCGCGAAAAGGACGATAACCTAATCCACCACATTTCTATTACCGAATCCCGCGGCACATTGGGCAAGACAAATTCGCCTCACGTAGAGGCTGGGCCCGCAAATCGAGGGCATTGGGCTTGGGACTAGGTCTCCGTCGCTCCGGTGCTAATAAATTTTGATCCGTGAGGAGTTACGCGGCGCACAACATACCGTTGGAAAGCTCTCTGAGAGCTCTACGATGGGGGCAGCAATCCTGCTCGGCTACGCCCATTTTTGGATCCTAGAATCGAATGTTTTCAGCAATATCAAAACAATTTTCTTCTTTTTCGCTATTTTTCCGTCCCGGATCGTACGTCGTAAGCCTCGAAAAGGACGACAACCTAATCCATAACATTTCTATTACCGAATAACATGGCACCTTGGGCAAGACAACTTCGCCTCACGTAGAGGTTGAGCCTGCAAACCGAGGGCATGGGGCTTGGGACAAGGTCTCCGTCGCTCCGGTGCCCATAACTTTTGATCCGTAAGGAGTTACGCGGCACCCAACATACCGTTGGAAAGCTCTCCGAGAGCTCTACGACGGGGGCAGAAAACCTGCTTAGCTACGCCAATTTTCGTAGCCCAAAATCGAACGTTTTCATCTATTTTGGTACACTTTTTTTCTTTTGCGATATTTTTCTGTCCCGGATCGAAGGTCGTGAATCGCGAAAAGGACGACAACCTAATCTATCACATTTCTATTACCGATTAACATGGCACCTTGGGCAAGACAATTTTGCCTGACGTAGAGGCTGGGCCTGCAAACCGAGGGCGTGGGGCTTGGGACTAGGTCTCCGTCGCTCCGGTGCCCATAACTTTTGATCCGTGAGGAGTTACGCGGCGCACAACATACCGTTGGAAAGCTCTCTGAGAGCTCTACGATGGGGGCAGCAATCCTGCTCGGCTACGCCCATTTTTGGATCCTAGAATCGAATGTTTTCAGCAATATCAAAACAATTTTCTTCTTTTTCGCTATTTTTCCGTCCCGGATCGTACGTCGTAAGCCTCGAAAAGGACGACAACCTAATCCATAACATTTCTATTACCGAATAACATGGCACCTTGGGCAAGACAACTTCGCCTCACGTAGAGGCTGGGCCTGCAAACCGAGGGCGTGGGGCTTGGGACAAGGTCTCCGTCGCTCCGGTGCCCATAACTTTTGATCCGTAAGGAGTTACGCGGCACCCAACATACCGTTGGAAAGCTCTCCGAGAGCTCTACGACGGGGGCAGAAAACCTGCTTAGCTACGCCAATTTTCGTAGCCCAAAATTGAACGTTTTCATCTATTTTGGTACACTTTTTTTCTTTTGCCATATTTTTTTGTCCCGGATCGAACGTCGTGAGCCGCGAAAAGGACGACAACCTAATCTATCACATTTCTATTACTGATTAACATGGCACCTTGGGCAAGACAATTTTGCCTGACGTAGAGGCTGGGCCTGCAAACCGAGGGCGTGGGGCTTGGGACTAGGTCTCCGTCGCTCCGGTGCCCATAACTTTTGATCCGTAAGGAGTTATGCGGAGCACAGTATACCTTTAGAAAGCTCTCCAAGAGCTCTATGACGGGGGTTAGCAATCCTGCTCGGCAGCTCCCATTTTTGGATCCTAGAATCGAATGTTTTCAGTAGTTTTGAAACAATTTTCTTATTTCGCACTGTTTTTTCGTCCCGGATCGTACGTCTTGTGCCTCAAAAAGTACGACAACCTAATCCATAACATTTCTATTACCGAATAACATGGTACCTTGGGCAAGACAACTTCGCCTCACATAGAGGCTGGGACTGCAAACCGAGGGCGTGGGTCTTGGCACCAGGTCTCCGTCGCTCCGGTGCCTATAACTTTGGATCCGTAAGGAGTTACGCGGATCACAGCATACCGGTTGAAAGCACTCTGAGAGCTCTACGATGGGGGCAGAAAACCTGCTAAGCTGCGCCCATTTTCAGAGCCCAAAATCGAACGTTTTCATCAGTTTCGGGACACTTTTTTTCTTTTGCGATATTTTTTTGTCCCGAATCAAACGACGTGAGCCGCGAAAAGGATAACAACCTATTCTATCACATTTCTATTACCGAATAACATAGAACCTTGGGCAAGACAACTTTTCCTCACGTAGAGGCTGGGCCCGCAAACCGAGGGTGTGGGGCTTGGGACCAAGTCTCTGTCGCTCCAATGCCCATAACTTTTGATCCGTAAGGAGTTACGTGGCGCACAGCATACCGTTGGAGCCCAAAATCGAATGTTTTCATCAGTTTCGAGATACTTTTCTTCTTTTGTGTTGTTTTTCCGTCTCGAATCATACGTCGTGAGCAGTGAAAAAGACGACAACCTAATCCATTACATCTTTATTACCGAATAACACGGCACCTTGGGCAAGACATCTTCGCCTCACGTAGAGGCTGGGCCTGCAAACCGAGTGCCTGGGGCTTGAGACTAGGTCTCTATCGCTCCGGTGCCCATAACTTTTGATCCGTAAGGAGTTACGCGGCGCATAGCATACCGTTGGAAAGCTCTCCTGAGCTCTACGATGGGGGAAACAAGACTGCTCGGCTGCACCCATTTTCAGAGTTCAAAATCGAACGTTTTCATAAGGTTTGGGATACTTTTCTTCTTTTGCGCGATTTTTCCGTCCAGGATCGTAGGTCGTGAGCCGCGAAAAAGACGACAACCTAATCTATCACATTTCTATTACCGAATAACACGGCACCATGGGCAAGACAACTTCGCCTCACGTAGAGGCTGGACCCGCAAACTGGGGGCATGGGGCTTGGGACCAGGTCTCCGTCGCTCCGGTGCCAATAACTTTTGATCCACAAGGAGTTACGCGGTGTACAGCATACCGTTGGAAAGCTCTCCGAGAGCTTTACGATAGGGGAAGTAAGCCTGCTCAGCGGCGCCCATTTTCGGAGCCGAAATTCGAATGTTTTCATCACTTTCGTGATACTTTTCTACTTTTGCGATATTTTTCTGTCCTGGATCGTACGTCGTGAGCCGCGAAAAGGATGACAACCTAATCCATCACCTTTCTATTACCGAATACCATGGCACCTTAGGGAAGACAACTTCGCCTCACGTAGAGGCTGGGCCCACAAACCGAGGGCATGGGGCTTAAGACCAGTTTTTCATCGCTACGGTGCCCATAACTTTTGATCCGTAAGGAGTTACGCGGTGCACACTATACCGTTGGAAAGCTCTCCGAGAGTTCTATGATGGGGGCAGAAAACTTGCTCAGTTTCGCCCAATTTCAGAGACCTAAATCGAACGTTTTCATCAGTTTCGGGACACTTTTTTTCTTTTGCGATGTTTTTCTATCCCGGATCAAACGTCGTGAGCTGCAAAAATAACGACAAACTAATCTATCACATTTCTATTACCGAATAACACGGCACCTTGGGCAAGACAACTTTACTTCACGTAGAGGCCTGGCCCGCAAACCGAGGGCGTGGGGCTTGGGACCAAGTCTCTGTCGCTCCAGTGCCCATAACTTTTGATCCGTAAGCACTTACGCGGTGCACAACATACCGTTGGAAAGCTCTCCAAGAGTTCTACGACAGGGGCAGCAAGCCTACTCGGCTGCGCACATTTTTGCAGCCCAAAATCAAACATTTTCATCAGCTTCGGGACACTTTTTCTTCTTTTGCGCTGTTTTTTCGTCTCGGATCGTACGTCGTGAGCCGCGAAAAGGACGACAACCTAATCCATCATATTTCTATTACCGAATAACATAGCACCTTGGGCAAGACAACTTCACCTCACGTAGAGGCTGGGCCCGCAAACCGAGGGCGTAGGGCTTGGGACTAGGTCTCCGTCGCTCCGGTGCCCATAACTTTTGATCCATAAGGAGTTACGCGGCGCCCAACATACCGTTGGAAAGCTCACCGAGAGCTCTACGACGGGGGCAGAAAACCTGCTCAGCTGCGCCCATTTTTGTAGCCCAAAATCAAACGTTTTCATCAGTTTTGGGACACTTTTTTTGTTTTGTGATATTTTTCTATCCCGGATCGAACGTCGTGAGCCGAGAAAAGGACGACAACCGAATCTATCACATTTCTATTATCGATTAACATGGCACCTTGGGCAAGACAACTTTGCCTCACGTAGAGGGTGGGCCCGCAAACTGAGGGCGTGGGGCTTGGGACCAGGTCTCCGTCGCTCTGGTGCCCATAACTTTTGATCCGTAAGGAGTTACGCAGCGTACGGCATACCATTGGAAAGCTCTCCAAGAGCTCTACGACAGGGGTCAGTAATCCTGCTCGGCAGCGCCCATTTTTGGATCCTAGATTCGAATGTTTTCTGCAGTTTTGAAATAATTTTCTTCTTTTGCGCTGTTTTTTCATCTCGGATCGTACGTCATGTGCCTCGAAAAGTACGACAACGTAATCCATAACATTTCTATTACCGAATAACATGGCACCTTGGGCAAGACAACTTCGCCTCACATAGAGGCTGGGACTGCAAACCGAGGGCGTGGGTCTTGGCACCAGGTCTCCGTCGCTCCGGTGCCTATAACTTTGGATCCGTAAGGAGTTACGCGGCGCACAGCATACCGGTTGAAAGCTCTCCGAGAGCTCTACGACGGGGGCAGAAAACCTGCCAAGCTGCGCCCATTTTTAGAGCCCAAAATCGAACGTTTTCATCATTTTCGGGACACTTTTTTTCTTCTGAGATGTTTTTCTGTCCCGGATCAAACGTCGTAAGTCGCGAAAAGGATGACAACCTAATCTATCACATTTCTATTACCAAATAACATAGCACCTTGGGCAAGACAACTTTGCCTCACGTAGAGGCTGGGCCCGCAAACCGAGGGTGTGGGACTTGGGACCAAGTCTCCGTCGCTCCGGAGCCCATAACTTTTGATCCGTAAGGAGTTACGCGGCGCACAGCATACCGTTGGAAAGCTCTCCGAGAGCTCTAAGACAGGGCAGCAAGACTACTCGGCTGCGCCCATTTTTGGAGCCCAAAATCGAACGTTTTCATTAGTTTCGGGACAATTTTCTTCTTTTATGTTGTTTTTTCGTCTCGGTTCGTACATCGTGAGCCGTGAAAAAGACGACAACCTAATCCATTAGATTTCTATTACCGAATAACATGGCACCTTGGGCAAGACAACTTCACCTCACGTAGGGGCTGGGCCCGCAAACCGAGTACGTGGGGCTTGAGACTAGGTCTCTATCGCTCCGGTGCCCATAACTTTTGATCCGTAAGGAGTTACGCGGCGCATAGCATACCGTTGGAAAGCTCTCCTGAGCTCTACGACGGGGGCAACAAGACTGCTCGGCTGCGCCCATTTTGGGAGTTCAAAATCGAACATTTTCATCAGGTTTGGGATACTTTTCTTCTTTTGAGCGGTTTTTTCGTCCTGTATCGTAAGTCGTGAGCCGCGAAAAGGACGACAACCGAATCTATCATATTTCTATTACCGAATAACACGGCATCTTGGGCAAGACAACTTCGCCTCACGTAGAGGCTGGACCCGCAAACCGGGGGCGTGGGGCTTGGGACCAGGTCTCCGTCGCTCTGGTGCCAATAACTTTAGATTTGTAAGGAGTTACGCGGCGCACAGCATACCGTTGGAAAGCTCTTCGAGAGCTCTACAACGGGGGCAGCAAGCTTGCTTAGCTGCGCCCATTTTCGGTGACCAAAATTGAACATTTTCATCCGTTTCGAGACACTTTTCTTCTTTTGCGCTGTTTTTCCATCCCGGATAGTACGTCGCGAGCCGCGAAAAGGACAAAAACCTAATCCATCACATTTCTATTACCGAATAACACGGCAACTTGGGCAGGACAACTTCGCCTCACGAAGAGGCTGTGCCCGCAAACATAGGGCGTAGGGCTTGGGACCAGGTCTCCGTCAATTCGGTGCACAAAACTTTTGATCCGTAAGGAGTTACACGGCGCACATTATACCGTTGGAAAGCTCTTCGAGAGCTCTAAGACGGGGGCAGCAAGCCTGCTTGACTGTGCCCATTTTCAGAGCCCAAAATCGAATGTTTTCATCGATTTGGGGATACTTTTCTTCTTTTGCGCTGTTTTTCCGTCCCGGATCGTACGTCGTGAGTTGCGAAAATGACGACAACCTAATCTATCACAATTCTATTACCGAATAACACGGCACTGTGGGCAAGACAACTTCGCCTCACATGGAGGCTGGGCTCGTAAACCGAGGGCTTGGGGCTTGAGACCAGGTCTCCGTCGCTCCGGTGCCCATAACTTTTGATCCATCACCTTTCTATTATCGAATAACATGGCACCTTGGGCAAGACAACTTTGCCTCACGTAGAGGCTGGGCCTGCAAACCGAGGGCATGGGGCTTGAGACCAGTTCTCCGTCGCTCCGGTGCCCATAACTTTTGATCTCTAAGCAGTTATGCGGCGCACAGCATACCGTTGGAAAGCTCTCCGAGAGCTCTACGACGGGGGCAGCAAACCTGCTCGGCTGCGCCCATTTTCGGAGACCAAAATTGAATGTTTTCAGCAGTTTCGGGACACTTTTTTTCTTTTGCGATGTCTTTCTGTCCCGGATCAAATACCGTGAGCCGCAAAAATGATGACAACCTAATCTGTCACATTTCTATAACCGAATAACACGGCATCTTGGGCGAGACAACTTTGCTCCTCGTAGAGGCCGGGCCGGCAAACAGAGGGCGTAGGGCTTGTGACCAAGTCTCTGTCGCTCCGGTGCCCATAACCTTTGATCCGTAAGCACTTACGCGGTGCACAGTACACCGTTGGAAAGCTCTCCAAGAGCTCTACGACAGGGGCAGCAAGCCTACTCGACTGCGCCCATTTTTGTAGCCCAAAATCAAACATCTTCATCAGTTTCGGGTTACTTTTCTTCTTTTGCGCTGTTTTTTCATCTCGGATCGTACGTCGTGGGCCTTGAAAAGGACGACAATCTAATCCATCATATTTCTATTAGCGAATAACATGGCACCTTGGGCAAGGCAACTTTGCCTCACGTAGAGGCTAGGCCCGCAAACCGAGGGCGTAGGGCTTGTGACCAAGTCTCTGTCGCTCCGGTGCCCATAACTTTTGATCCGTAAGGCGTTACGCAGCGCACAGCATACTGTTGGAAAGCTCTGCGAGAGCTCTACGACGGGGGCATCAAGCCTACTCGGATGCGCCGGTTTTTGGAGCCCAAAATCGAACGTTTTCATCAGTTTCGGGACACTTTTCTTGTTTTGCGCTGTTTTTCCGTCCCGGATCGTACGTCGTGAGCCACGAAAAGGACGATGACCTAATCCACCACATTTCTATTACCGAATCCCGCCGCACCGTGGGCAAGACAACTTCGCCTCACGTAGAGGCTGGGCCCGCAAACCGAGGGCGTGGGGCTTGGGACCAGGTCGCCGTCGCTCCGGTGCCCATAACTTTTGATCCATAAGGAGTTATACGGCACACAACATATTGTTGGAAAGCTCTCCGAGAGCTCTAAGACAGGGGTCAGTCATCCTGCTGGGTAGCGCCCATTTTTGGATCCTAGAATTGAATGTTTTCAGCAGTTTCGAAACAAATTTCTTCTTTTGCGCTATTTTTTCGTCCTGGATCGTACATCGTGAGCCTCGAAAAGAACAATAGCCTAATCCATAACATTTCTATTACCGAATAACATGGCACCTTGGGCAAGACAACTTCGCCTTACATAGAGGCTGGGACTGCAAACCGAGACGTGGGGCTTGGCACTAGGTCTCCGTCGCTCCGGTGCCTATAACTTTTGATCCGTAAGGAGTTACGCGGCGCCCAACATACCGTTGGAAAGCTCTCTGAGAGCACTACGACGGGGGCAGAAAACCTGCTACGCTGCGCCCTTTTTCAGAGCACAAAATCGAACGTTTTCATCAGTTTTGAGACACTTTTTTCTTTTGCGATGTTTTTCTATCCCGGATCGAACGTCGTGAGCCCCGAAAAGGACGACATCCTAATCTATCACATTTCAATTACCGAATAACATGGCACCTTGGGCAAGAAAACTTTGCCTCACGTAGAGGCTGGTCCCGCAAACTGAGTGTGTGGGGCTTAGGACCAAGTCTCCGTCGCTCCAGTGCCCATAACTTTTGATTCGTAAGGAGTTACACGGCGCACAACATACCGTTGGAAAGCTCTCCAAGAGCTCTACGATAGAGGCAGGAAGACTACTTGACTGCGGCCATTTTTGGAGCACAAAATCGAACGTTTTCATCAGTTTCGGGACACTTTTCTTCTTTTGCTATGTTTTTCCGTCTCGGATCGTACTTCGTGAGCGGCGAAAAGGTTGACAACATAATCCATCACATTTCTATTACCGAATAACACGACACCTTGGGCAAGACAACTTCGCCTCACGTAGAGGTTGGGCTCGCAAACCGAGGACGTGGGGCTTGGGACCAGGTCTCCATCGCTCCGGTGCCCATAACTTTTGATCCGTAAGGAGTTACACGGCGCACAACATACCGTTGGAAAGCCCTCCGAGAGCTTTACGACGGGGGAAGCAAGCCTGCTCGATTGCGCCCATTTTCGGAGCCCAAATTCTAATGTTTTCATTAGTTTCGGGATACTTTTCTTTTTTTTGCGATATTTTTCTGTCCCGGATCGAACGTCGTGAGCCTCAAAAAGGACGACAACCTAATCCATCACCTTTCTATTACCGAATAACACGACACCTTGGCCAAGACAACTTCGCCTCACGTAGAGGCTGGGCTAGCAAACCGAGGGCGTAGGGCTTGAGACCAGTTCTCCGTTGCTCCGGTGCCCATAACTTTTGATCCGTAAGGAGTTACGCGGCGCACAGCATACCATTGGAAAGCTCTCCGAGAGTTCTACGACGGGGGAGAAAACCTGCTCGGCTGCGCCTATTTTCTGAGGCCAAAATAAAATATTTTCATAAGTTTCGGGATACTTTTTTTCTTTTGCGATGCTTTTTTGTCCCGGATCAAACGTCGCGAGCCGCGAAAATGACGGCAACCTAATCTATCACATTTCTATTACCTAATAACACGACACCTTGTGCAAGACAACTTTGCTTCACATAGAGGCCGAGCCCGCAAACTGAGGGGGTGGGGCTTGGGACCAAGTCTCTGTCGCTCCGGTGCCCATAACTTTTGATCCGTAAGCACTTACGCGGTGCACAGCATACCATTGGAAAGCTCTCCAAGTGTTCTACGACAGGGGCAGCAAGCCTACTCGGCTGCGCCCATTTTTGCAGCCCAAAATCAAACATTTTCATCAGTTTCGGAACACTTTTCTTCTTTTGCGCTGTTTTTCCGTCTCGGATCGTACGTCGTGAGCCACAAAAAGGACGACAACCTAATCCATCATATTTCTATTAGCAAATAACACGGCACCTTGGGCAAGACAACTTCGCCTCACGTAGAAGCTGGGCCCGCAAACCGAGGGCGTGGGGCTTGGGACCAGGTCTTCGTCGCTCCGGTGCCCATAACTTTTGATCCGTAAGGAGTTACGTGGCGCACAACATACCGTTGGAAAGCTCTCCGAGAGCTCTACGACAGGGGCATCAAGCCTACTCGGCTGCACCGGTTTTTGGAGCCCAAAATCGAACGTTTTCATCAATTTCGGGATACTTTTCTTCTTTTGCGCTGTTTTTTCGTACCGGATCATACATCGTGAGCCACGAAAAGGACGACAACCTAATCTACCACATTTCTATTACCGAATCCCGCCGCACCTTGGGCAAGACAACTTCGCCTCACGTAGAGGTTGGGCCCACAAACCGAGAGCGTGGGGCTTGAGACCAGGTCGCCGTCGCTCCAGTACCCATGACTTTTGATCCATAAGGAGTTACGCGGCGCACAACATACTGTTGGAAAGCTCTCCGGGAGCTCTATGACAGAGGTTAGCAATCCTGCTCGGCAGCGCCCATTTTTGGATCCTAGAATTGAATGTTTTTAGCAGTTTCGAAACAAATTTCTTCTTTTGCGCTGTTTTTCCGTCCCGTATCGTACGTTGTGAGCCTCGAAAAGAACAATAGCCTAATCCATAACATTTCTATTACCGAATAACACAGCACCTAGGGCAAGACAACTTCGCCTTACATAGAGGCTGGGACTACAAATCGAGACGTGGGGCTTGGCATCAGGTCTCTGTCGCTCTGGTGCCAATAACTTTTGACCCGTAAGGAGTTACATGGCGCCGAACATACCGTTGGAAAGCTCTCCGAGAGCACTACGACAGGGGCAGAAAGCCTGCTAAGCTGCGCCCTTTTTCAGTGCCCAAAATCGAACGTTTTCATCAGTTTTGGGACACTTTTTTTCTTTTGCAATGTTTTTCTGTCACGGATCGAACGTCGTGAGCCGCGAAAAGGACGACAACCTAATCTATCACATTTCTATTACTGAATAACATGGCAACTTGGGCAAGAAAACTTTGCCTCACGTAGAGGCTGGTCTAGCAAACCGAGGGTGTGGGGCTTAGGACCAAGTCTCCGTCGCTCCGGTGCCCATAACTTTTGATTCGTAAGGAGTTACACGGCGCACAACATACCGTTGGAAAGCTCTCCAAGAGCTCTATGACAATGGCAACAAGACTACATGACTGCGGCCATTTTCGGAGCCCAAAATCGAACGTTTTCATCACTTTCGGGACACTTTTATTCTTTTGCGTTGTTTTTCCGTCCCGGATCGTACGTCCTGAGCCGCGAAAAGGTTGACAACATAATCCATCACATTTCTATTATCGAATAACACGGCACCTTGGGCAAGACAACTTCGCCTCACGAAGAGGCTGGGCTTGCAAACCAAGGGCGTGGGGCTTGGGACCAGGTCTCCATCGCTCCGGTGCCCATAACTTTTGATCTGTAAGGATTTACGCGGCGCGCAACATACCGTTGGAAAGCCCTCCAAGAGCTTTACAACGGGGGAAGCAAGCCTTCTCGACTGCGCCCTTTTTCGGAGCCCAAATTCGAATGTTTTCATCAGCTTTGGGATACTTTTGTTCTTTTGCGATATTTTTCTGTCCCGGATCGAACGTCGTGAGCTGCGAAAAGGATGACAACCTAATCCATCACATTTCTATTACCGAATAACATGGCACCTTGGGCAAGAAGACTTCGCCTCACGTAGAGGTTGGGCCCGCAAACCGAGGGTGTGGGGCTTGGGACTAGTTCTCCGTCGCTCCGGTGCCCATAACTTTTGATCCCTAAAGAGTTACGCGGCACACAGCATACCGTTGGAAAGCTCTCTGAGAGCTCTACGACGGGGGCAGAAAACTTGCTCTGCTGCGCCCATTTTTGGAGTCCAAAATTGAACAATTTTATCATTTTTGGGACACTTTTTTTCTTTTGCGATATTTTTCTGTATCGGATCAAATGTCGTGAGCAGCGAAAAGGACGACAACCTAATCTACCACATTTCTATTACCGAATAACACAACACCTTGTGCAAGACAACTTCGCCTCATGTAGAGGCTGGGCCCGTAAACCGAGGACGTGGGGCTTGAGACCAGGTCTCCGTCACTCCGGTGCCCATAACTTTAGATTTGTAAGGAGTTACGCGGCGCACAGTATACCGTTGGAAAGCTCTCTGAGAGCTCTACGACGGGGGCAGCAAGCTAGCTTAGTTGCACCATTATCGGAGCCCAAGATCGAAAGTTTTCATCAGTTTCGGGACACTTTTCTTCTTTTGCGCTGTTTTTCTGTCTCGGATCGTACGTCGTGAGCCACAAAAATGATGACAACCTAATCCATCACATTTCTATTACCGAATAACACGGCACCTTGGGCAAGACAACTTCGGCTCACGTAAAGGCTGGGCCCGAAAACCAAGGACGTGGGGCTTGAGACCAGGTCTCCGTCGCTCCGGTGCCCATAACTTTTGATCCGTAAGGAGTTACGCGGCGCACAGCATACCGTTGGAAAGCTCTCCAAGAGCTCTACGATGGGGGCAACAAGACTGCTTGGTTGTACCCATTTTCGGAGCCCAAAATCAAACATTTTAATCAATTTTGAGATAATTTCTTCTTTTGCGCTATTTTTCCGTCCCGGATCGTACGTCGTGAGCCGCAAAAAGGACGACAACCTAATTCATCACATTTCTATTACTGAATAACACGGCACCCTGGGCATGACAACTTCGCCTCACGTAGAGGCTGGACCCGCAAACCGAGGGCGTGGGGCTTGGGACCAGGTCTCCGTCACTCCGGTGCCCATAACTTTAGATTTGTAAGGAGTTATGCGGCGCACAGCATACCATTGGAAAGCTCTCCGAGTGCTCTACGACAGGGGCAGCACGCTTGCTTAGCTGTGCCTATTTTCGGAGCTAGAAATTGAACATTTTCATCAGTTTTGGGACACTTTTCTTCTTATGTGCTGTTTTTCCTTGTCGGATCGTACGTCGTGAGTCGCGGAAAGGACGACACCCAATCCATCACATTTCTATTACCAAATAACACGGCACCTTGGGCAAGACAACTTCGCCTCACGTGGAGGCTATGCCCGCAAACAGATGGCGTAGGGCTTGGGACCAGGTCTCCGTCGCTCCGGTGCCCAAAACTTTTGATCCGTAAGAAGTTACGCGGCGCACAACATACCGTTGAAAAGCTCTCCGAGAGCTGTACGACGGAGGCAGAAAACCTACTCGGGTGCGCCCATTTTCAGAGTCCAAAATCAAACGTTTTCATCAGTTTCTGGACACTTTTTTTCTTTTACGATGTTTTTCTGTCCCGGATCAAACGTCGTGAGCTGCGAAAAGGACGACAACCTAATCTATCACATTTCAATTACCAAATAACATGGCAACTTGGGCAAGACAACTTTGCCTCATGTAGAGGCTGGGCCCGCAAACTGAGGGCGTGGGGCTTTGGACCAAGTCTCCGTCGCTCCGGTACCTATAACTTTTGATCCGTAAGGACTTACGCGGCGAACAGCATACCGTTGGAAAGCTCTCCAAGAGCTCTACGACAGGGTTAGAAAGTCTTCTGGGCTACGCCCATTTTTGCAGCCCAAAATCAAATATTTTCATCAATTTCGGGACACTTTTCTTCTTTTGCGCTGTTTTTCCTTCTCGGATCGTATGTTGTGAGCCGCGAAAAGGATGACAACCCAATCCATCACATTTCTATTACCGAATAACACAGCACCTTGGGCAAGACAACTTCACCTCACGTAGAGACTAGGCCCGCAAACAGAGGGCTTGGGGCTTGGGACCAGGTTTCCGTCACTCCGGTGCCCATAACTTTTGATCCGTAAGGAGTTACGCGGCACACAACATACCGTTGGAAAGCTCTCCGAGAGCTCTACGATGGGGACAACAAGACTGCTCGGCTGCGCCCATTTTTGGAACCCAAAATCGAACCTTTTCATCAGTTTCGGGATACTTTTCTTCTTTTGCACAGTTTTTCCGTCCCGGATCGTAAGTCGTGAGCTGCCAAAAGGACGACAACCTAATCCATCACATTTCTATTACCGAATAACACAGCACCTTGGACAAGACAACTTCGCCTCACATAGTGGTTGGGCCCGCAAACCGAGGGCGTGGGGCTTCGGACCAGGTCTCCGTCGCTCCGGTGCCCATAACTTTTGATCCATAAGGAGTTACGCGGCGTACAGCATACCGTTGGAAAGCTCTCCGAGAGGTCTATGACGAAGGCAGCAATCTTGCTTGGCTGCAAAAATTTTTAGAGGCCAAAATTGAACATTTTCATCAGTTTTGGGACACATTCGCCCGGATCGTACGTCGTGAGCCTCGAAAAGGACGACAACCTAATCCATCACATTTCTATTACCGAATAAAATGGCACCTTGGGCATGACATCTTCGCCTCACGTAGAGGCCAGTGCCATACGATAGGGAGCTTTAGATACCGGCTAGGTGCCAGGCAGTAGCTCTATAACGAACTCGATCTCCCGATTTGGGGGTAAATCGGGCAATTCTTCTGGAAACACATCCGCATAGTCTTTGATCACAGGCATCTCCTCCAACTTAGCTTTGTCCGACGGCTTGTTGATGAGGTAAGCTAAGTATCCGCTGCACCTTTTTCTCAAGGACTTCACTACTTTCGTAGATAAAATGATGGAACTCCCGATGCACCAATCTTTCACGAATCTCCGATAATAGCCGGCTAGACCAAGAAAACTCCGAATCTTCGTAACATTCTCCGGCTTCTTCCAAGACATCACTGCTTCTATCTTTGCTGGATCCACCGCTATTCCCTCTTGGGATATAATATGCCCCAAAAATGCAATCTGCTGCAACCAAAATTCACACTTGCTAAACTTTGCATACAATTGATGCTCTCGAAATTTATGCAGTACTAACCGCAGATGTTGTTCATACTCCGCCTCGAATTTCGAGTATACCAAAATATCATCGATGAAGATCACCACAAATTGGTCTAAGTAGGGCTGAAACACCCTATGCATCAAATCCATAAAACCTACAGGGGCATTGGTTAGTCCAAAAGGCATCACCACATATTCATAATGCCCATATCTCGTCCTGAAAGCCGTTTTAGGCACATCTTCCTTTTTGATCCGCAACTGATAATACCCTTGCCTCAAGTCGAGTTTCGAATACACTTTGGCTCCTTGCAGTTGATCAAATAACTCGTCGATCAGTGGAAGCGGGTATTTATTCTTGACAGTCACTCGGTTCAATCCTCGGTAATCAATGCATAGCCTCAACGTTCCGTCTTTCTTCTTCACAAATAGAACTGGTGCACCCCACGGTGAAGAACTTGGTTGAACAAACCCCTTCTTCAGCAATCCTTGCAATTGGTCCTTCAATTCTTGTAGCTCGGCCGGGCAATTCTTCTGGAAACACATCCGCATAGTCTTTGATTGCAGGCATCTCCTCCAACTTAGCTTTGTCCGACGGCTTGTTGATGAGGTAAGCTAAGTATTCGCTGCACCCTTTTCTCAAGGACTTCACTACTTTCGTTGATGAAATGATGGAACTCCCGGTGAAATCTCTTCGACCCATTACCTCCAGTATTGGTTGACCAGGTACCCAGAACGCTATAATCTTCGCCTAGCAATCTAGTTGGACATGATGTTTTGCCAGCCAGTCCATCCCTAAAATGACCTCATAATCTCGAAGAGGTAATACAATAAGATTGGCTGAGAATTCCCTATCCTTAATTTGGATTTTACATGCTTTACAAGCTGAGCTAGTAACAAGTTTAGAACCCATTAGAGTACCAACTTCTACTTCATATGGCAAACATACAACTTTCAGTTTCACACGTTCCATACATAAGGGAGTAATAAATGAATGAGTAGCACCCGGATCAATTAACACACTAACAGGTTGATTCAGTATGAAGAATGTACCTTCAACAACAGCGGTCTCATCTGGAATCTCTTCGCACTCAATAGTATAAGCTTGAGCCTGAACTCTAGGAACTAGAGTCTTGCCTCTAGCAGCTAGTTTACCCTGATTCTGCCCTGCCTGCCGTTTAGGGCAATCCTTGATCTGATGCTGATCACTGCCACATCTTATACATCGTCCTGACTTCCTCCAACACTGGGCCTCGGTATGCCCCTTCCTATCACAATAAGAACAACTGACAGACTAAGTAGCAGGTGAACTAGCTGTGGATCCGCGGGTGGAAGAGACTGATGGCGCTTTCGTTGGGCCACGGTTATTCACTGGTATGTTCTGGCTCTGGCCCTGAATACGACTCTGACTCTAAAATTTCCTCTGCTGACCTGGAGGCTAGTATGGTTTCTTGTTCGGCTGACTCGAACCTGCTCCATCTAGTTTCCTCTTCTCAACTCGAGAGGCAGCAGCGAAGAAAGCAGAATAGGTATCGAAGTCATGAGAAGCCAACTGGTCCTGAATCTCTGGCCTCAATCCAGTAGTAAATTTCCACATCTTCGCCTCCGGAGTACTGACCATATATTGAGAATACCGAGACAGTCGGTCAAAACGAGCCTCATACTGGGCCACCGTCATGTTACCCTGGGTCAAATGCATGAACTCCTCAGCCCGCCTCTGCTTAGAGACCGCAGGTACATATTTCTCTTTAAATGCCTTAACGAAATTACCCCACAAGCGAGGTGTCTGATCAGTTTCCCACAGTGCTTCCACAGTGTGCCACCAATGCTCAGCATCCCCGTGCAACAGAAACACCGCAAACTCCACCTTTTCTTCATCAGTATAATCAAGTGGCCTGAAAATCTTCTCGATCTCGGACAGCCAAGCCTCTGCTTTCTCATCATTAGCTTCCCCGTGGAATTTGGACGGGCGAAAGTCAAGGAACTCCCTAATTCTGCTATGTCTCCCGTGGTTACCCTCATTCCTGTTGTTGTTGTTGTTGTTGGCCTCACGTGCATCTTGACGCTCCATCACCCATGATACACGATCCATGGCATTCGCCCTCATATTAAACATAGCTATACCGGGATTAGTTTGATAAGCATCTCCGGTCTCTTGAGGTTCACCGCTCCTATTAGTAGTACGGGTACTAGGGCCAGCCATCTATAGTCCCAGATTACGATGCACAATTTATTGAAATATGACAATTAAGAATTTAATGCATAAGATATGCAATATAATATAGACACAATTCTAGAAACAACTAAGGCATGTTAATCACTTAAACACATAAAACATAGAAGGCACATTTAACATTATCACACAATAACACATAAACAAGTAATCCTAATTATCTTAGGGCTCTACCCATGGTCCGAGAGTTAAACCCGGCTTAAGCAATCTAAGCACTGATACCATTCTAGTTCTAAGGTGTCACGCCCCAACCCAGCCTATAAGGTTAGACTAGGGTGTGATCTAAACATTCAGGTCATATCACATACTTAATCGTTTATAAGATTTAACACTTAATGTTTTGGCCTAAACCCCAAGGTTTTTCCGAAAAACCGGCAGCATAACGGCTGTAAATGGGCTCTTTGGTTTGACCTAATTCTCTAAATGCCTCAAATTTTTCTAATCTCAAGTTTCATTTCCAACTAGGATTACTATTTAACATCAATTGAAATGCCTATTGGTTATCTCGATGTCTCGTTTGATTTATAACCTAGCATGATACTACGTCTCGTTTGTTTGTTTATCCTCGTTACAAAAGTACCTGTTTAAGATCAGATAGGTTCATTTACTTAGTCCTTAACTAATACGTCATAACCTATGATAGATACTAGCGGTAATAATAGCAAACGATCATAGTGGTGTCTAGTGTCTGTCTAGTTAATATCAGTACAAACCAAAATTAGACCCCAAATTACAACGGGGGTCTTTTACATTACAACATCGAGCAACATAAAAGGAAATAGTCTTCAAGTAGCATAAAGTTCACAAGTAGCCATAATCACGCAAAGCACACAAACAGGCAATCACTCCAAGGATTCATCGTTAGGCACACCATCCTCGGGTACCTGTTTTGGATCTTCTTCACCGGAGATGATAAAACAGGGTGAGTCCTTATGAACTCAGCGAGGGGGAACGAGAAATAGGTTTTGAAACTCATTTTTCCGGTTCAACTTATGAAAATCCTTTTGCAAGCATGAATATAACAATAATATAAAGTAAAGGAACAGAAATACCAATCTTTCCTCCCCGAGGTTCTCTAGGAACCAAGCAAGAGTACTTATACACATAGTAAAAAGGATACAATGAGCTTTTGCTCTCAGATCAGTTCCAGAATCAGTTGTTGCGCCCGACTTCAAATCATCCCCTTAACACGCCAGGCGGGTGTACTCCGGATGTACCTTGAAATCCTACGACCCAACTCTCCGAGGAAGTCTAGCCCCCAAGCGAGAGAGGGAATGGGACCATGGTAGTCACGGGTGTACCGGCAAGCCCGATGCCGCCCAGTGTGTGTGATCGCTACCATGCCAACAGGAAAGGTTGCAACCTTGTATGCAGTGCACATTTATGACATTTAATATATCACATTATGAGGACAACAAAGTAGGTTTCCTTCGGAAAGTCATAAGATTGCACTTTGACAAGTAAACAAGCGAGGCACGGATAGACAAGTAATTTCACTTGAAAAGCTCATGGAGTTATATGAACATTAAACGGACAGCCGTGTAACGCACATAAATCAAGTCAAATAACTCAATTCAAGTCCACGTAATCAAATATCAAGATTATATAGCAAGCAGCAACATCTACGTGGGCTCGGATGCAAGAAAAGCCTATTTGTCAACATGCACTGATCAAAATCACATTTAGGACTATAAGGGCATCTACGGGCAGCCTACTAAGCATATAATTCCACACAATATCCAAATGATCAACACTTAGCAAGACTACCTAGTCATTAGGGTTTCCATTTCGTGCATATCCGTGCAATTTAAGCCCCAAACCAATTCAAAATCAATCTCAAGCCATGCATCATTTAATTCAACATCCTCAAACATTCAAAACAGCCCACACAACATCCCAAAGCTACAATCCCAAGCATTTATTTCAACAAGAGAAGTTACAACAATTTTTCTAAGCATAACACTAAGTAAAACCCTTACTGCAATAGGCTGTTTTCTCACAATCATTAAGATAAGCAAATATCTCCTATTCTAGTGAATAAGATGTCAAATTAAAGCTTAAGAAGTGAACTATAATCAGAAACAAACCTTGCATCATTTGGAGTTCAGGATCATTAGTTATAGCCGAAACAGTGGGATAGCACAAAACTGTCCAGATTTGCACACATTTCGATAATTGACGTTTTTAAGATCCTTAGGGTCAGATTCAGCCTTAGCCCATTTCTGACAAAAATTTCCAGAACTGAAAAATATAGTAGCACACCAAATTTCATGCATTTTTTACATCATTTACTAAGTCAAGTCTGGTTCGTTCTACAAGGTCAGTGCATCTGCCAAAACCTGCTTCATTTTTTCCAGATTTCCAAATTTGGATACATTTTAATGCTTTGCCATTTTGAGGACCTTAAAGTCGAAATTAGCTTTGACCTATGTCTATGAAAAATGTTCAAAACTGGCCAAACTAGTCACCTACTAATTTTCATGCATTTTCAACAACATTTTCCAAGCCAAACTTACCTCGAAAAAACTGGTCAGAGAGCTGTCACATAATCCGACTTTCACCTATCATCACTTTCAAGCCAAAATCTTGCCATGCATGGTTGTAAAAGCTTATGAATGTACATATAACTCAATTAAAAAAGAAAAGACATACATTTATGAGCATGCATGTGGATTTTTGAAGGATTTTCAAAAGGTTTTAACCCTCACCTTAGCAATCAACCAAGAAGATGCACAAAAACTTGTTGAAGTACAAACTTCTTCTTCTTCTTCTTAGCCGAGATTCCAACTTGGTTTTCTCTATTTTTCCTAGCTTAGTGACCAAGCTCTTAGTACATGCATGAGGTTAGAACAAGAAGAAAAGAAATGGAAGCTTAGTAACTCACCTAGGGCCGAAATGAAGACTCAAGGAGCATGCATGTGTGATTTTCGCATCCTAGCTAGTTTGGTCGAGCCTCTTGCTTGTTGCTTGCCTTGATCAACTATGGTGTGATGAAGATGAGCTATGGAGGCAACAATGTTCAGCTAGGGCCGAGAGAGAGAGAGAAGAATGAGAGGGAGAGAAAGAAGATTGAGGAAGAAAGAGGAAATGACAAAAAAAAAATGAAGGCCTTTGCAACTTTGATGAGCATGTCGGCCTTGAGCTTGATGATTCAGATTTTTGTGTCTTCAAGGTGTGATTTTAAAATGCTAGCATGGGCAAAGGTTGTTTGGTCAAGCAAGGTGAAGAAATTGAGGTGGTATTGAGCAATTTTTTAAGCATTGATAAGTGTTTTTGTGTCATGACTTGTCTAGAATCAATTTGAATTTAGCATGCATGCAAAGACACCTCCTAGTGGTCGGCCAAGGCTATACAAATTCTGAATTTTTGTCAACTATTGGAGTATTATTTAATTGTGTGTTGGAAGTGCAAAAAGAATAAGGAATAAAGAATGAAGAATGTTTAGTGTTTAGTGAATTTTTGTCTTCTAGTGAGTTGAATTAGGATTATAATATTGATAGTGGAGTTTGTAGGATTATTTAATAGTCTAGTGCTTTGTGTAAGATGCTTTCTTGATTAGCGTGAGGGCACGTTTTCCTAGGTCTAGGGCACGCACTACGAGGTAGTACATGAACTACGAGAGGAACACACATTTTTCAAGTAAATGCACTCAACCCTAAATGAATGCACATAATTCAATGCATGGCACATAAAACGAACACAATTCTCAAACCTAGGTCAAGGTACGCAAATCTAGGTTAGGGCACACGAAATGAGGTATCGCACGAAAATCAAGGTCGGGCCTCACATCCTCCCATCCTTAAAAGAATTTCGTCCCGAAATTCAATATTACCTTGAAATAAAGCTGGATATTGCTGCTCCATCTGGTCTCGCCTTTCCCATGTTGCTTGTTCAACTCCATGATGATCCCACAGCACTTTCACCATTGGTATAGTTTTGTTGCGCAACTCCCGATCCTGCTGGTCTAAGATCTGAATGGGCTTCTCTTCGTAAGACAAGTTCTCCCGAAGCTGCAATGGCTCTGGCTCCAAGATATGCGATGGTTCAGGATGATACTTCCTCAGCATTGAAACATGAAAGACGTCATGAATATTGGAGAGGTTCTGGGGTAGTACTAGGCGATACGCCAATTTTCCAACCTTCTCAATTATCTCAAATGGTCCTACAAACCTCGGGCTCAATTTTCCACCCTTGTCATGTTTAATCAGTCCCCTCCAGGGTGATATCTTCAAGAACACCTTGTCGCCAACCTCAAACTCTAGACTCCGTCTCCGTCGGTCTGCATAACTCTTCTGCCTGCTTTGGGCGGTAAGCATCCGTTTCTGGATGAGGTGGATATTATCAACAGTCTTCATTAGTTCAGGTAAAAGGGTCAGGTCAAAAGTCCTCATCTCACCTACATCATCCCAGTAAATTGGGGATCGACACTTACGTCCATACAACGCCTCAAATGGGGCCATCCCGATAGTGGCCTGATAACTATTATTATAAGCGGACTCCGCTAGAGATAGATATTTCTTCCAACCTTTTCCGAAATCCAAAACACACGCCCTCAGCATATCCTCCAAAATCTGAATAGTTCACTCCGATTGTCCATCAGTCTGAGGGTGATAAGCCGTGCTGAAACTCAACTTCGTTCCCAAAGTTTCTTGCAATCTCTTCCAAAATTGGGAAGTAAAACGAGGATTCCTATTGATACAATACTCACAGGCATCCCGTGCAATTTTACGATCTCCGCCACATACATATCTCCCAATTTCTCAGGACTATCCTCCTTGTTCATCGGTAAGAAGTGCGCCGACTTAGTCAATCTATCTACTATGACCCAAACGGCGTCATGACCCTTTTGTGATCTGGGCAGGTCCATAACAAAATCTATAGTTATATGTACCCATTTCCATTCAGGAATCTCCAACAGCTGAAGTAAACTTGCGGGTCGTTGATGTTCCGCTTTGACTCTCTGGCAAGTCAAACACCGTGCCACAAACTCCGCAATTTCTTTTTTCATATTATTCCACCAATAGTGTTGCTTCAAATCCCGATACATCTTTGTTCCGCCGGAGTGAATAGTATATCTTGAATTATGGGCTTCCTCAAGAATCTTCTTTTTTCAGCTCTGGCTCATTGGGAACACAAATCCGATCCGTAAACCTCCAAACACCATCATCATGAAACTTGAAATCCGCGTTGCTTTCTTTAATCTTTTGAAACTGTTGGTCCTTCTGTTGAGCCTCTCGTAATTTAGACAACAAGGTCGATTGAACTTGTGTAGTGGCAAAAAGTAACCCTTTCCGAGTCAATTGTGGTTTCCACAAAAATGCTTTCTCCAACAACTCCCGTACCTTGACTTCCAGTTTCGCCATGCTTGCTTTTCTACTTAAGGCATCTGCAACGACATTCGCTTTATTGGGCACATAATTGATTGTGCAGTTATAGTCGTCCAAAAGCTCCATCCACCGCCTTTGCCTCATGTTCAACTCTTTTTGAGAGAACAAGTATTTCAAGCTCTTATGATCAGTAAATACCTCAAACTTGTTACCCCACAAATAATGCCTCCATTTCTTGAGTGCAAACACAATAGCCGCTAACTCCAAATCATGCGTCGGGTAATTCAATTCATATGGCTTTGGTTTCCTAGAAGCATACGCAATCACTCTTCCATTTTGCATCAGCACACAACCCAATCCTTCTTTTGAAGCATCCCTATAGATTACAAAACCTTGACTTCCTTCAGGCAATGCAAGAACAGTTGCGGTGGTCAATCTTTTCTTCAATTCTTGGAAGCTGTTCTCACACTTATCATCCCACACGAACTTTGTTTTCTTTTGAGTGAGCTTTGTAAGCGGTCCTGCAATCTTAGAGAAATCTTTCACGAATCTCCGATAATAGCCGGCTAGACCAAGAAAACTCCGAATCTTCGTAACATTCTCCAACTTCTTCCAAGACATCACTGCTTCTGTCTTTGCTGGATCCACCGCTATCCCCTCTTGGGATATAATATGCCCCAAAAATGCAATCTGCTGCAACCAAAATTCATACTTGCTAAACTTTGCATACAATTGATGCTCTCGAAGTTTCTGCAGTACTAACCGCAGAAGTTGTTCATGCTCTGCCTCGGATTTCGAGTATACCAAAATATCATCGATGAAGATCACCACAAATTGGTCCAAGTAGGGTTGAAACACCCTGTGCATCAAATCCATAAAAGCTGCAGGGGCATTGGTTAGTCCAAAAGGCATTACCACATATTCATAATGCCCATATCTCGTCCTGAAAGCCGTTTTAGGAACATCTTCCTTTTTGATTCGCAACTGATAATACCCTTGCCTCAAGTCGAGTTTCGAATACACTTTGGCTCCTTGCAGTTGATCAAATAACTCGTCGATCAGTGGAAGTGGGTATTTATTCTTGACAGTCACTTGGTTCAATCCTCGGTAATCAATGTATAGCCTCAACGTTCCGTCTTTCTTCTTTACAAATAGAACTGGCGCACCCCACGGTGAAAAACTTGGTTGAACAAACCCCTTCTTCAACAATCCTTGCAATTGGTCCTTCAATTCTTGTAGCTCGGCCGGTGCCATACGATAGGGAGCTTTAGATATCGGCTGGGTGCCAGGTAGTAGCTCTATAACAAACTCGATCTCCCGATTTGGGGGTAAACCGGGTAATTCTTCTGGAAACACATCCGCATAGTCTTTGATCACAAGCATTTCCTCCAACTTAGCTTTGTCCGACGACTTGTTGATGAGGTAAGCTAAGTATCTACTGCAACCTTTCCTCAAGGACTTCACTACTTTCGTAGATGAAATGATGGAACTCCCGGTGAAATCTCTTTGACCCATTACCTCCAGTATTGGTTGACCAGGTACCCGGAACGCTATAATCTTTGCCCAAAAATCTAGTTGGACATGATGTTTTGCCAGCCAGTCTATCCCTAAAATGACCTCATAATCTTGAAAAGGTAATACAATAAGATTGGCTGAGAATTCCCTATCCTTAATTTGCATTTTACATGCTTTACAAGCTGAGCTAGGAACAAGATTAGAACCCATTGGACTACCTACTTCTACTTCGTATGGCAAACATACAACTTTCAGTTTCACACGTTCCACACATAAGGGAGTAATAAATGAATGAGTAGCACTCGGATCAATTAACACCCTAACAGGTTGATTCAGTATGAAGAATGTACCTTCAACAACAGCGGTCTCATCTGGAATCTCCTCGCACTCAATAGCATAAGCTCGAGCCTGAACTCTAGGAACTGGAGTCTTGCCTCTAGCAGCTGGTTTACCCTGATTCTGCCATGCCTGCCATTTAGGGCAATCCTTGATCTGATGCTGATCACTGCCACATCTCATACATCGTCCCGACTTCCTCCAACATTGGGCCTCGGTATGCCCCTTCCTGTCACAATAAGAACAGCTGACAGACTGAGTAGCAGGTGAACTACCTGTGGGTCCGCGGGTGGAAGAGGCTGATGGCGCTTTCGTCGGGCCACGGTTATTCACTGGTCTGTTCTGGCTCTGGCCCTGACTACGACTCTGACTCTGAAATTTCCTCTGCTGACCTGGAGGCTGGTATGGTTTCTTGTTCGGCTGACTCGAACCGGCTCCATCTAGTTTCCTCTTCTCAACTCGAGAGGCAGCAGCGAAGAGAGCAGAATAGGTATCGAAGTCATGAGAAGCCAACTGGTCCTGAATCTCTGGCCTCAATCTAGTAGTAAATTTCCACATCTTCGCCTCCAGAGTACTGACCATATATTGAGCATACCCGGACAGTCGGTCAAAACGAGCCTCGTACTGGGCCACCGTCATGTTACCCTGGGTCAAGTGCATGAACTCCTCAGCCCGCCTCTGGCTGGAGACTGTAGGTACATATTTATCCTTAAATGCCTTAACGAAATTACCCTACAAGCGAGGTGTCTGATCAGTTTCCCACAGTGCCTCCACAGTGTGCCACGAATGTTCAACATCCCCGTGCAACAGGAACACGGCAAACTCCACCTTTTCTTCATTAATATAATCAACTGGCCTGAAAAGCTTCTCGATCTCGGACAGCCAAGCCTCTGCTTTCTCATCATTAGCTTCCCCGTGGAATTTGGACGGGCGAAAGTCAAGGAACTCCCTAATTCTGCTATGTCTCCCGTGGTTACCCTCATTCCTGTTGTTGTTGTTGTTGTTGGCCTCACGTGCATCTTGACGCTCCATCACCCATGATACACGATCCATGGCATTCGCCCTCATATTAAACATAGCTATACCGGGATTAGTTTGATAAGCATCTCCGGTCTCTTGAGGTTCACCGCTCCTATTAGTAGTACGGGTACTAGGGCCAGCCATCTATAGGCACAGATTACGATGCACAATTTATTGAAATATGACAATTAAGAATTTAATGCATAGGATATGCAACATAATATAGACACAATTCTAGAAACAACTAAGGCATATTAATCACTTAAGCACATAAAACATAGAAGGAACATTTAACATTATCACACAATAACACATAAACAAGTCATCCTAATTATCTTAGGGCTCTACCCATGGTTCGAGAGTTAAACCCGGCTTAAGCATTCTAAGCTCTGATACCATTCTAGTTCTAAGGTGTCACGCCCCAACCCAGCCTATAAGGTTAGACTAGGGTGTGATCTAAACATTCAGGTCATATCACATACTTAATCGTTTATAAGATTTAACACTTAATGTTTTGGCCTAAACCCCAAGGTTTTTTCAAAAAACCGGCAGCATAATGGCTGTAAATGGGCTCTTTGGTTTGACCTAATTCTCTAAATGCCTCAAAATTTTCTAATCTCAAGTTTCATTTCCAACTAGGATTACTATTTAACATCAATTGAAATGCCTATTGATTATCTCGATGTCTCGTTTGATTTATAACCTAGTATGAATGATACTATGTCTTGTTTCTTTGTTTATCGTCGTTACAAAAGTACCTGTTTAAGATCGGATAGGTTCATTTACTTAGTCCTTAACTAATTCGTCATAACCTATAATAGATACTAGCGTTAATAATAGAAAACGATCATAGTTGTGTCTAGTGTCTGTCTAGTTAATATCAGTACAAACCAAAATTAGACCCCAAATTACAACGGGGGTCTTTTACATTACAACATCGAGCAACATAAAAGGAAATAGTCTTCAAGTAGCATAAAGTTCACAAGTAGCCATAATCACGCAAAGCACACAAACAGGCAATCACTCCAAGGATTCATCGTTAGGCACACTGTCCTCGGGTACCTGTTCTAGATCTTCTTCACCTGAGATGATAAAAGAGGGTGAGTCCTTATGAACTCAGCGAGGGGGAACGAGAAATAGGTTTTGAAACTTATTTTCCGGTTCAACTTATGAAAATCATTTTGCAAGCATGAATATAACAATAATATAAAGTAAAGAAACAGAAATACCAGTCTTTCCTCCCCGAGGTTCTCTAGGAACCAAGCGAGAGTACTTATACACATAGTAAAATGGATACAGTGAGCTTTTGCTCTCAGATCAGTTCCAGAATCAATTGTTGCGGCCGATTTCAAATCATCCCCTTAACACGCCAGGTGGGTGTACTTCGGATGTACCCTGAAATCCTACGACCCAACTCTCCGAGGAAGTCTAGCCCCCAAGCGAGAGAGGGAATAGGACCATGGTAGTCACGGGTAAACCGTCAAGCCCGATGCCGCCCGGTGTGCGTGATCACTACCATGCCGACAGGAAAGGTTGCAACCTTGTATGCAGTGCAAATTTATGACATTTAATATATCACATTAGGAGGACAACAAAGTAGGTTGCCTCCGGACAGTCATAAGATTGCAGTTTGACAAGTAAACAAGTGAGGCACGGATAGACAAATAATTTCACTTGAAAAGCTCATGGAGTTATATGAACATTAAACGGACAGCCGTGTAACGCACATAAATCAAGTCATATAATTCAATTCAAGTCCACGTAATCAAATATCAAGATTATATAGCATGCAGCAACATCTACGTGGGCTCGGATGCAAGAAAAGCCTATTTGTCAACATGCAATGATCAAAATCACATTTAGGACTATAAGGGCATCTACGAGCAGCCTACTAAGCATATAATTCCACACAATATCCAAATGATCAACACTTAGCAAGACTACCTAGTCATTAGGGTTTCCATTTCGTGCATATCCGTGCAATTTAAGCCCCAAACCAATTCAAAATCAATCTCAAGCCATGCAACATTTAATTCAACATCCTCAAACATTAAAAACAGCCCACACAACATCCCAAAGCTACAATCCCAAGCATTTATTTCAACAAGAGAAGTTACAACAATTTTTCTAAGCATAACACTAAGTAAAACCCTTACTGCAATAGGCTGTTTTCTCACAATCATTAAGATAAGCAAAAAATCTCCAATTCTAGTGAATAAGATGTCAAATTAAATCTTAAGAAGTGAACTAAAATTAGAAACAAACCTTGCATCATTTGGAGTTCGGGATCATTAGTTATAGCCGAAACAGTGGGATAGCACAAAACTGTCCAGCTTTGCACACATTTCGATAATTGACGTTTTTGAGCTCTTTAGGTTCATATTCAGCCTTAGCCCATTTCTGAAAAAAATGTCCAGAACTGAAAAATCTAGCAGCACACTAAATTTCATGCATTTTGGACATCATTTACTAAGTGAAGTCTGGTTCGTTCTGCAAGGTCAGTGCATCTGCCAAAACCTGCTTCATTTTTTCCAGATTTCCAGATTTGAACACATTTTAATAATTTTCCATTTTGAGGACATTAGAGTCAAAATTCGCTTTGACCTATTTCTGTGAAAAATGTTCAAAACTGGCAAAACTAGTCACCTACAAATTTTCATGCATTTTCAACAAAATTTTCCTAGCCAAACTTACCTCGAAACAACTAGTCAGAGAGCTGTCACATAATCCGACTTCCACTATCATCACTTTCAAGCCAAGATCTTGCCATGCGTGGTTGTAAAAGCTTATGAACGAACATATAACTCAAGTACAGAAGCAAAGACATAAATTTATGAGCATGCATGTGGATTTTCGAAGGATTTTCAAAAGGTTTTAGCCCTCACCTTAGCAATCAACCAAGAAGATGAACAAAAACTTGTTGAAGTGCAAACTTCTTCTTCTTCTTCTTAACCGAGATTCCAACTTGGTTTTCTCTATTTTTCCTAGCTTAGTGACCAAGCTCTTAGTACATGCATGAGGTTAGAACAAGAAGAAAAGAAATGGAAGCTTGGTAACTCACCTAGAGCCGAAATGAAGACTCAAGGAGCATGCATGTGTGATTTTCGCATCCTAGCTAGTTTGGTCGAGCCTCTTGCTTGTTGCTTGCCTTGATCAACTATGGTGTGATGAAGATGAGCTATGGAGGCAACAATGTTCAGCTAGGGCCGAGAGAGAGAGAGAAGAATGAGAGGGAGAGAAAGAAGATTGAGGAAGAAAGAGGAAATGACAAAAAAAATGAAGGCCTTTGCAACTTTGATGAGCATGTCGGCCTTGAGCTTGATGATTCAGATTTTTGTGTCTTCAAGGTGTGATTTTAAAATGCTAGCATGGGCAAAGGTTGTTTGGTCGAGCAAGGTGAAGAAATTGAGGTGGTATTGAGCAATTTTTTAAGCATTGATAAGTGTTTTTGTGTCATGACTTGTCTAGAATCAATTTGAATTTAGCATGCATGCAAAGACACCTCCTAGTGGTCGGCCAAGGCTATACAAATTCTGAATTTTTGTCAACTATTGGAGTATTATTTAATTGTGTGTTGGAAGTGCAAAAAGAATAAGGAATAAAGAATGAAGAATGTTTAGTGTTTAGTGAATTTTTGTCTTCTAGTGAGTTGAATTAGGATTATAATATTGATAGTGGAGTTTGTAGGATTATTTAATAGTCTAGTGCTTTGTGTAAGATGCTTTCTTGATTAGCGTGAGGGCACGCTTTCCTAGGTCTAGGGCACGTACTACGAGGTAGTACACGAACTACGAGACGAACACACGTTTTTCAAGTAAATGCACGCAACCCTAAATGAATGCACATAATTCAATGCATGGCACATAAAACGAACACAATTCTCAAACCTAGGTCAAGGTACGCAAATCTAGGTTAGGGCACACAAAACGAGGCATCACACGCAAATCGAGGTCGGGCCTCACAGCTGCGAAAATTTTCAGAGGCCAAAATTGAACATTTTCATCAGTTTCGTGACACTTTTCTTGTTTTGCGCTGTTTTTCCGTCCCGGATCGTACGTCGTGAGCTGCAAAAAGGACGACAACCTAATCCATCATATTTCTATTACCGAATAAAATGGCACCTTGGGCAAGACATCTTCGCCTCACGTAGAGGCTGGGCCCGCAAACCGAGGACGTGGGCCATGGGACCAGGTCTCCGTTGCTCCGGTGCCCATAACTTTGGATCTGTAAGGAGTTACACGGCGCACAACATACTATTGGAAAGCTCTCCGAGAGCTCTACGACGGGGGAAGCAAGCCTGCTCAACTGTGCCCATTTTCGGATCCCAAAATCAAACGTTTTCATCAGTTCGAGACAATTTTCTACTTTTGCGCAGTTTTTCTGTCCCGGATCGTACGTCGGGAGCCGCAAAAGGACGATAACCTAATCCATCACATTTCTATTACCGAATAACATGGCACCTTGGGCAAGACAACTTCGCCTCACGTAGAGGATGGGCCAGCAAACCGAGGGCGTGGGACTTGGGGCTAGGTCTGCGTCGCTCCGGTGCCCATAACTTTTGATCCGCAAGGAGTTGTGCGGTGCACAGCATATCGTTGGAAAGCTCTCCGAGACCTCCACGACGGGAGCAGCATTCTTGGCCAACTGTGCCCATTTTTGGAGCCCAGAATCGAACATTTTCAGCAGTTTTGGAACAATTTTCTTCCTTTGCGCTGTTTTTCTATCCCGGATCGTACGTCGTGAGCCTCGAAAAGGACGACAACCTAATCCATAACATTTCTATTATCGAATAACATGGCACCTTGGGCAAAACAACTTCGCCTCACGTAGAGGCTGGGCCCGCAAACCGAAGGCGTGGGGCTTGGGACCAGGTCTCCGTAGCTCCAGTGCCTATAACTTTTGATCCGTAAGGAGTTACGCAGCGCACAGCATACCGTTGGAAAGTTCTCCGAGAGCTCTATGATGGGGGCAGTAGGACTGCTCGGCTGCCCCCATTTTCCGAGTCCAAAATCGAACGTTTTCATCAGTTTTGGGACACTTATTTTCTTTTGCCATGTTTTTCTTTCCCGGATCAAACATCGTGAGCCGTGAAAAGGACGACAATCAAATCTATCACATTTCAATTACCGAATAACACGGCACCTTGGGCAAGACAACTTCGCCTCACGTAGAGGCTGGGCCCGCAAACCGAGGGTGTGGCGCTTGGGACAAAGTCTCCGTCGCTCTGGTACCCTTAACTTTTGATCCGTAAGGAGTTACACGGCACACAATATACCATTGGAAAGCTCTCCGAGAGCTCTACAACGGGGGAAGCAAGCCTGCTCAGCTGTGCCCATTTTTAGAGCCGAAAATCAAACGTTTTCATCAGTTCGGGATAATTTTTTACTTTTGCGCAATTTTTCTGTCCCGAATCGTACGTCGGGAGCCGCGAAAAGGACGACAACCTAATCCATCACATTTTTATTACCGAATAACGTGGCACCTTGGGCAAGACAACTTTGCCTCACGTAGAGGTTGGGCCCGTAAACCAAGGGCGTGGGACTTGGGGCCAGGTCTCCGTCGCTCCGGTGCCCATAACTTTTGATTTGTAAGGAGTTGCGCGGTGCACAGCATACCGTTGGAAAGCTCTCTGAGAGCTCTACGGCGAAGGTAGCAAGCCTGCTCGATTGCGCCCATTTTCGGAGCCTAAAATCGAACATTTTCATCTGTTTCGGGACTCTTTTCTTCTTTTGCAATGTTTTTCCGTCCTGGATTGTACGTCGTGAGTGGCGAAAAGGACGACAACCTTATCCATCACATTTCTATTACCGAATAAAAAAGCACCTTGGGCAAGACATCTTCACCTCACGTAGTGGCTGGGCCCGCAAGCCGAGGCCGTGGGGCTTGGGGCCAGGTCTCCGTCGCTCGGGTGCGCATAACTTTTGATCTGTAAGGAGTAACGCGCGTACAGCATACCGTTGGAAAGCTCTCCGAGAGCTCTACAACGGGGACAGCATTCCTGGTCGACTGTGCCCATTTTTAGAGCCCAAAATCGAACATTTTCAGCAGTTTCGGAACAATATTTTCTTTTGCGCTGTTTTTCTGTCCCAGATCGTACGTCGTGAGCCTCGAAAAGGATGACAACCTAATCCATACATTTCTATTACCGAATAACATGGCACCATGGGCAAGACAACTTCGCCTCATGTAGAGGCTGGGCCCACATACCAAGGGCGTGGGGCTTGGGACTAGGTCTCCGTCGCTCCGGTGCCCATAACTTTTGATTTGTAAGGAGTTACGCAGCGCACAGCATACCGTTGAAAAGTTCTCCGAGAGCTCTACGATAGGGGCAGCAGGACTGGTCGGCTGCACCCATTTTTGGAGTAAAAAATCGAACGTTTTTATCAGTTTCGGGACACTTTTTTTCATTTGCGATGTTTTTCTGTCCCGGATCAAACGTCGTGAGTCGCGAAAAGGATGACAACCTAATCTATCACATTTCAATTACCGAAGAACGTGGCATTTTGGGCAAGACAACTTTGCCTCACGTAGAGGTTGGGCCAGCAAACCGAGGGTGTGGGGCTTGGGGCCAACTCTCCGTCACTCCAGTGCACATAACTTTTGATCCGAAAAGAGTTATGCAGCACACAGCATACCGTTGGAAAGCTCTCCGAGAGCTCTACGACGGGGGCAGCATTCCTGGTCAGCTTCACCCATTTTTGGAGCCCAGAATCGAACATTTTCAGCAGTTTTGGTACAATTTTTTTCTTTTGCGCTGTTTTTTCGTCCCGAATCGTACGTCGTGAGCCTCGAAAAGGACGACAGCCTAATCCATAACATTTCTATTACCGAATAACACGGCACCTTGGGCAAGACAACATCGCCTCAAGTAGAGGCTGGGCCCGTAAACCGAGGGCGTGGGGCTTGGGACCAGGTCTCCGTAGCTCCGGTGTCCATAACTTTTGATCCGTAAGGAGTTACGTGGCGCACATCATACCGTTGGAAAGCTCTCAGAGAGCTCTACGATGGGGGCAGTAGGACTGCTCGGCTGTGCCCATTTTCGGAGTCCAAAATCGAACGTTTTCATCAATTTCGGGACACTTTTATTCTTTTGTGATGTTTTTCTGTCCCGGATCAAACATCGTGAGCCGCGAAAAGGACGACAACCAAATCTATCACATTTCAATTACCGAATAACACGGTACCTTGGGCAAGACAACTTCACCTCACGTAGAGGCTGGGCCAGCAAACCGAGGGCGTGGGGCTTGGGACCAAGTCTTCGTCGCTCCGATACCCAAAACTTGTGATCCGTAAGGACTTACGCGGTGCACAACATACCTTTGGAAAGCTCTTCGAGAGGTCTATGACGAGGGCAGCAAGTTCCCTTGGCTGTAAAAATTTTCAGAGGCCAAAATTGAACATTTTCATTAGTTTCGGGTGACTTTTCTTGTTTTGCGTTATTTTTCTGTCCCGGATCGTACGTCGTGAGCCGCGAAAAGGATGACAACCTAATCCATCACATTTCTATTACTGAATAAAATGGCACCTTGGGCAAGACATCTTCGCCTCACGTAGAGGCTGGGCTCGCAAATCGAGGACGTGGACCATAGGACCAGGTCTCCGTCGCTCCGGTGCCCATAACTTTGGATCCGTAAGGAGTTACGCGACGCACAGCCTACCATTGGAAAGCTCTCCGAGAGCTCTACAACGGGGGAAGCAAGCCTACTCAGCTGTGCCCATTTTCAGAGCCCAAAATAAACATTTTCATCAGTTCGGGACAATTTTTTACTTTTGCGCAGTTTTTCTGTCTCGGATCGTACGTCGGGAGCAGCGAAAAGGACGACAACCTAATCCATCACATTTCAATTTCCGAATAACATGGCATTTTGGGCAAGACAACTTTGCCTCACGTAGAGGCTGGCCAGCAAACCGAGGGTGTGGGGCTTGGGGCCAGGTCTCCGTCACTCCGGTGCACATAACTTTTGATCCGAAAAGAGTTACGCGGCGCACAGCATACCGTTGGAAAGCTTTCCAAGAGCTCTACAACGGGGGTAGCATTCCTGGTCGGCTTCACCCATTTTTGGAGACCAAAATCGAACATTTTCAGTAGTTTTGGTACAATTTTTTTCTTTTGCGCTGTTTTTTTGTCCCAAATCGTACGTCGTGAGCCTCGAAAAGGACGACAACCTAATCCATAACATTTCTATTACCGAATAACACGGCACCTTGGGCAAGACAACATCGCTTCACGTAGAGGCTGGGCTCACAAACCGAGGGCGTGGGGCTTGGGACCAGGTCTCCGTCGCTCCGGTGCCCATAACTTTTGATCCGTAAGGAGTTACGTGGCGCACATCATACCGTTGGAAAGCTCTCAGAGAGCTCTACGATGGGGGCAGCAGGACTGCTCGTCGGCGCCCATTTTCGGAGTCCAAAATTGAACGTTTTCATCAGTTTCGGGACACTTTTTTTCTTTTGCGATATTTGTCTGTCCTGGATCAAACATCGTGAGCCGCGAAAGGGACGACAACCAAATCTATCACCTTTCAATTACCGAATAACACGGCACCTTGGGCAAGACAACTTCGCCTCACGTAGAGGCTGGGCCCGCAAACCGAGGGCGTGGGGCTTGGGGCCAAGTCTCCGTCGCTCCGATACCCATAACTTTTGATCCGTAAGGACTTACGCGGTGCACAATATACCATTGGAAAGCTCTCCGAGAGGTCTATGACGGGGGCAGCAAGTTCGCTTGGCTGCGAAAATTTTCAGAGGCCAAAATTGAAAATTTTCATTAGTTTCGGGTGACTTTTCTTGTTTTGCGTTATTTTTCTGTCCCGGATCGTACGTCGTGAGCCGCGAAAAGGACGACAACCTAATCCATCACATTTCTATTACTGAATAAAATGGCACCTTGGGCAAGACAACATGATTTCACGTAGAGGCTGGGCTCACAAATCGAGGACGTGGAACATAGGACCAGGTCTCTGTCGCTCCAGTGCCCATAACTTTGGATCCGTAAGGAGTTACATTGCGCACAGCCTACCATTGGAAAGCTCTCCGAGTGCTCTACGACGGGGGAAGCAAGCTTGCTCAGCTGTGCCCATTTTCGGAGCCGAAAATCAAACATTTTTAACAGTTCAGGACAATTTTTTACTTTTGCCCAGTTTTTTTGTCCCGGATGGTACGTCGGGAGCAGCGAAAAGGACGACAACCTAATCCATCACATTTCAATTACCGAATAACAAGGCATTTTGGGCAAGACAACATTGCCTCACGTAGAGGCTGGGCCAGCAAACCGAGGGTGTGGGGCTTGGGGCCAGGTCTCCGTCACTCCGGTACACATAACTTTTGATCCGTAAGGAGTTACGTGGCACACATCATACCGTTGTAAAGCTCTCAAAGAGCTCTACGATGGGGGCAGCAGGACTGCTCGACTGCGCCCATTTTTGGAGTCCAAAATCGAACGTTTTCGTCAGTTTCGGGACATTTTTTTTCTTTTGCAATGTTTTTCTGTCCCGGATCAAACATCGTGAGACGTGAAAAGGACGACAACCAAATCTATCACATTTCAATTACCGAATAACACGACACCTTGAGCAAGACAACTTCGCCTCACGTAGAGGCTGGGCCCACAAACCGAGGGTGTGGGGCTTGGTACCAAGACTCTGTCGCTCCGATACCCATAACTTTTGATCCGTAAGGACTTACGCGGCACACAACATACCGTTGGAAAGCTCTCCGAGAGGTCTATGACGGGGGCAGCAAGTTCGCTTGGCTGCGAAAATTTTCAGAGGCCAAAATTGAACATTTTCATCAGTTTCGGGACACTTTTCTTGTTTTGCGCTGTTTTTCTGTCCCGGATCGTACGTCGTGAGCCGCGAAAAGGACGACAACCTAATCCATCACATTTCTATTACCGAATAAAATGGCATCTTGGGAAAGACATCTTCGCCTCACGTAGAGGCTGGGCTCGCAAACCGTGGACGTGGACCATAGGACCAGGTCTCCGTCGCTCCGGTGCCCATAACTTTGGATCCGTAAGGAGTTACGCGACGCACAGCATACCATTGGAAAGCTCTCCGAGAGCTCTACGATGGGGGAAGCAAGCCTGCTCAGTTGTGCCCATTTTTGGAGTCAAAAATCAAACGTTTTCATCAGTTCGGGACAATTTTTTACTTTTTCGTAGTTTTTTTGTCCCGGATCGTACGTCGTGAGCAGCGAAAAGGACGACAACCTAATCCATCACATTTCTATTACCGAATAACATGGCACCTTGGACAAGACAACTTTGCCTCAAGTAGAGGATGGGCTCGCAAACCGAGAGCGTGGGACTTGGGGCCAGTTCTCCGTCGCTCCGGTGCCCATAACTTTTGATCCGTAAGGAGTTGCGCGGTGCACAGCATACCGTTGGAAAGATCTCTTAGAGCTCTACGACGAAGGCACCAAGCCTGCTCGGCTGCGCCCATTTTCAGAGCCCAAAATCGATCAATTTCATCAGTTTCGGGTCTCTTTTCTTATTTTGTAATGTTTTTCCGTCCTGGATTGTACGTCGTGAGTCGCGAAAAGGACGACAACCTTATCCGTCACATTTCTATTACCAAATAAAACATCACCTTGGTCAAGACATCTTCGCCTCACGTAGTGGCTGGGCCCACAAGCCGAGGCCGTGGGGCTTGGGGTCAGGTCTCCGTCGCTCCGGTGCACATAACTTTTGATCCGTAAGGAGTAACAGCACAGCATGCCGTTGGAAAGCTCTCCGAGAGTTGTACAACGGGGACAGCATTCCTGGTCGACTGCGCCAATTTTGGAGCCCATAATCTAACATTTTCAACAGTTTCAGAACAATTTTCTTCTTTTGCGGTGTTTTTCCGTCCCGGATCGTACGTCGTGAGCCACGAAAAGGACGACAATCGAATCCATAACATTTCTATTACCGAATAACATGTCACATTGGGCAAGACAACTTCGCCTCAGGTAGAGGCTGGGCCTGCAAACCGAGGGCGTCGGGCTTGGGACTAGGTCTTTGTCGCTCCGGTGCCCATAACTTTTGATCCGTAAGGAGTTACGCGGCGCACAGCATACCGTTGGAAAGCTCTCCGAGAGCTATAGGACGGAGGCAGCAGGACTGCTCCGTTGCCCCCATTTTTGGAGTCCAAAATCGAACGTTTTCTTCTGTTTCGGGACACATTTTTTCTTTTGTGATATTTTTCTGTCCCGGATCAAATGTCGTGAGCCGCAAAAAGGACGACAACCAATCTATCACATTTCAATAACAGAATAACATGGCACCTTGGGCAAGACAACTAAGCCTCACGTAGAGGCTGGGCCCGCAAACCGAGGGCGTGGGGCTTAGGACCAAGTCTCCGTCGCTCCAGTAACCATAACTTTTGATCTGTATGGACTTACGCGGCGCACAACATGCCGTTGGAAAGCTCTCCGAGAGGTCTATGACTGGGGCAGCAAGTTTGCTTGGTTGTGAAAATTTTCAAAGGCCAAAATTGAACATTTTCATCAGTTTCAGGACACTTTTCTTGTTTTGGGCTATTTTCTCGTCCCGAATCGTACGTCGTGAGCTGCGAAAAGGACGACAACCTAATCCATCACATTTCTATTACCGAATAAAATGGCACCTTGGGCAAGACATCTTCGCTTCACGTTGAGGCTGGGCTCGCAAACCGAGGACGTGGACGTTGGGACCAGGTCTCCGTCGCTCCGATGCCCATAACTTTGGATCCGTAAGGAGTTACGCGGCGCACAGCATACCATTGGAAAGCTCTCCGAGAGCTCTAGAACGGGGGAAGCAAGCCTGCTCAGTTGTGCCCATTTTCGGAGCCGTAAATCAAACGTTTTCATAAGTTCGGGACAATTTTTTACTTTTGCGCAGTTTTTCTGTCCCGGATCGTACGTCGGGAGCCGCGAAAAGGACGACAACCTAATCCATCACATTTCTATTACCGAATAACATGGCACCTTGGGAAAGACAACTTTGCATCACGTAGAGGCTGGCACCGCAAACCGAGGGCGTGGGACTTGGGGCCAAGTCTCCGTCGTTTCGGTGCCTATAACTTTTGATCCGTAAGGAGTTGCGCGCTGCACAGCATACCGTTGGAAAGCTCTCCGAGAGCTCTACGACGAAGGAAGCAAGCCTTCTCGACTGCGCCCATTTTCGGAACCCAAAATCAAACATTTTCATCAGTTTCTGGACTCGTTTCTTCTTTTGCAATATTTTTCCGTCCTGGATCGTACGTCGTGAGCCGCGAAAAGGACGACAACCTTATCCATCACATTTCTATTACCTAATAAAACAGCACCTTGGGCAAGACATCTTCGCCTCACGTAGTGGCTGGGCCCGCAAGCCGAGGCCGTGGGGCTTGGGACTAGGTCTCCGTCGCTCCGGTGCACGTAACTTTTGATCCGTAAGGATTAAGGCGCGCACAGCATACGGTTGAAAAGCTCTCCGAGAGCTCTACGACGGGGATAGCATTCCTGGTCGACTGAGCCCATTTTTGGAGCCCAGAATCGAACATTTTTAGCAGTTTCGGAACAATTTTCTTCTTTTGCGCTGTTTTTTCGTCTCGGATCGTACGTCGTGAGCCTCGAAAAGGATGACAACCTAATCCATAACATTTCTATTACCGAATAACATGGCACCTTGGGCAAGACAACTTCACCTCACATAGAGTCTGGGCCCGCAAACCGAGGGCGTGGGGCTTGGGACCTGGTCTCCGTCGCTCCGGTGCCCATAACTTTTGATCCGTAAGGAGTTACGCGGTGCACAGCATACCGTTGGAAAGCTCTTTTAGAGCTCTATGACGGGGCAACAGGACTGCTCTGTTGCCCCCATTTTCGGAGTCCAAAATCGAATGTTTTCATTAGTTTCGGGATACTTTTTTTCTTTTGTGATGTTTTTCTTTCCCGGATCAAACGTCGTGAGTCGCAAAAAAGACAACAACCTAATCTATCACATTTCAATTACCGAATAACATGGCACCTTGGGCAAGACAACTTTGCCTCACGTAGAGGCTGGGCCTGCAAACCGAGGGCGTAGGGCTTGAGACCGGTTCTTTTGCGCTGTTTTTCTGTCCTTGATCGTATGTCGTGAGCCTCAAAAAGGATGACAACCTAATCCATAACATTTCTATTACCGAATAACATGGTACCTTGGGCAAGACAACTTCGCCTCACGTAGAGGCTGGGCTCGCATACCGAGGTCGTGGGGCTTGGGACCAGGTCTCCGTCGCTCCGGTGCCCATAACATTTGATCTGTGAGGAGTTATACAGCGCACAACATACCGTTGAAAAGCTCTCCGAGAGCTCTACGATGGGGGCAGCAGGACTGGTTGGCTGCCCCCATTTTTGGAGTCAAAAATTGAACGTTTTCATCAGTTTTGGGACACTTTTTTTCTTTTGCGATGTTTTTCTGTCCCGGATCAAACGTCGTGAGTCGCGAAAAGGATGACAACCTAATCTATCACATTTCAATTACCAAATAACACGGCATTTTGGGCAAGGAAACTTTGCCTCACGTAGAGGCTGGGCCAGCAAATCGAGGGTGTGGGGCTTGGGGCCAGGTCTCCGTCACTCCTGTGCACATAACTTTTGATCCGAAAAGAGTTACGCAGCGCACAGCATACCGTTAGAAATCTCTCAGAGAGCTCTACGACGGGGGTAGCATTCCTGGTCGGCTTCACCCATTTTGGAGACAAGAATCGAACATTTTCAGCAGTTTCGGAACAATTTTTTTCTTTTGCGTTATTTTTCCGTTCCGAATCGTGTGTTGTGAGCCTCGAAAAGGACGACATCCTAATCCATAACATTTCTATTACCGAATAACACGGCACCTTGGGCAAGACAACATCGCCTCACGTAGAGGCTGGGCCCGCAAACCAAGGGCGTGGGGCTTGAGACCAGGTCTCCGTCGCTCAGGTGCCCATAACTTTTGATCCGTAAGGAGTTACGTGGTGCACATCATACCGTTGGAAAGCTCTCCGAGAGCTCTACGATAGGGGCAGCAGGACTGCTCAGCTGCACCCATTTTCGGAGTCCAAAATAGAACATTTTCATCAGTTTCAAAACACTTGTTTTCTTTTGCGAAGTTTTTCTGTCCCGGATCAAACGTCGTGAGCCGTGAAAAGGACGACAACCAAATCTATCACATTTCAATTACCGAATAACACGGCACCTTGGGCAAGACAACTTCGCCTCACGTAGAGGCTGCGCCCGCAAACCGAGGGCGTGGGGCTTGGGACCAAGTCTCCGTCGCTCCGGTACCCATAAATTTTGATTCGTAAGGACTTACGGCGCACAACATAACGTTGGAAAGCTCTCCGAGAATTCTATGATTGGGGCAGCAAGTTCGCTTGGCTGTGAAAATTTTCATAGGCCAAAATTGAACATTTTCATCTATTTTGGGACACTTTTCTTGTTTTGCGCTGTTTTTCCGTCCCAGATCGTACGTCGTGAGCCGCGAAAAGGACGACAACCTAATCCATCACATTTCTATTACTGAATAAAATGGCACCTTGGGCAAGACATCTTCGCCTCACGTAGAGGCTGGGCCCGCAAACCGAGGACGTGGACCTTGGGACCAGGTCTCCGTCGCTCCGGTGCCCATAACTTTGGATCCGTAAGGAGTTACGCGGCACACAGCATACCATTGGAAAGCTCTCCGAGAGCTCTATGACGTGGGAAGCAAGCCTGCTCAGCTGTACCCATTTTCGGAGCCAAAAATCAAACGTTTTCATCAGTTCGAGATAATTTTTTACTTTTGCGCAGTTTTTCTGTCCCGGATCGTACGTCGGTAGCAGCAAAAAGGACGACAACCTAATCCATCACATATCAATTACCGAATAACACGGCATTTTGGGCAAGACAACTTTGCTTCACGTAGAGGCTGGGCCAGCAAACCGAGGGTGTGGGGCTTGGGGCCAAGTTTCCGTCGCTCCGGTACCCATAGCTTTTGATCCGTAAAGAGTTACACAACGCACAGCATACCGTTGGAAAGCTCTCCGAAAGCTCTACGACGTGGGTAGTATTCCTAGTCGGCTTCGCCTATTTTTGGAGCCCATAATCGAACATTTTCAGTCATTTTGGCACAATTTGTTTCTTTTGCGCAGTTTTTCCGTCCCGTATCGTACGTCGTGAGCCTCGAAAAGGACGACAACCTAATCCATAACATTTCTATTACCGAATAACATGGCACCTTGGGCAAGACAACATTGCCTCACGTAGAGGCTGGGCCCGCGGCGTGGGGCTTGAGACCAGGTCTCCGTCGCTCAGGTGCCCATAACTTTTGATCCGTAAGGAGTTACGTGGTGCACATCATACCGTTGGAAAGCTCTCCGAGAGCTCTACGATAGGGGCAGCAGGACTGCTCGACTGCGCCCATTTTTGGAGTCCAAAATCGAACATTTTCGTCAGTTTCGAAACACTTTTTTTCTTTTGCGATATTTTTCTGTCCGGGATCAAACATCGTGAGACGCGAAAAGGACGACAACCAAATCTATCACATTTCAATTATTGAATAACACGACACCTTGCACAAGAAAACTTCACCTCACGTAGAGGCTGGGCCCGCAAACCGAGGGCGTGGGGCTTGGAACCAAATCTCCGTCGCTCCAGTAACCATAACTTTTGATCTGTATGGACTTACGCGGCGCACAACATGCCGTTGGAAAGCTCTCCGAGAGGTCTATGACTGGGGCAGCAAGTTTGCTTGGTTGTGAAAATTTTCAAAGGCCAAAATTGAACATTTTCATCAGTTTCAGGACACTTTTCTTGTTTTGTGCTATTTTTCTGTCTCGGATCGTACGTCGTGAGCCACAAAAAGGACGACAGCCTAATCCATCACATTTCTATTACAGAATAAAATGGGACCTTGGGCAAGACATCTTCGCCTCACGTAGAGGCTGGGCTCGCAAACCGAGGACGTGGACCATAGGACCAGGTCTCCGTCGCTCCAGTGCCCATAACTTTGGATACGTAAGGAGTTACGCAGCGCACAACATACCATTGGAAAGCTCTCCGAGAGCTCTACGATGGGGGAAGCAAGCCTGCTCAGCTGTGCCCATTTTTGGAGCCAAAAATCAAACGTTTTCATCAGTTCGGGACAATTTTTTACTTTTGTGCAGTTTTTTTATCCCGGATCGTACGTCGGGAGCAGCGAAAAGGACGACAACCTAATCCATCACATTTCTATTACCGAATATCATGGTTCCTTGGGCAAGACAACTTTGCCTCACGTAGAGGCTGGGCTCGCAAACCGAGGGCATGGGACTTGGGGCCAGTTCTCCGTCGCTCCGGTGCCCATAACTTTTGATCCGTAAGGAGATGCGCGTTGCACAGCATACCATTGGAAAGCTCTCCGAGAGCTCTACGACGAAGGCACCAAGCCTGCTCGGCTGCGCCCATTTTCAGAGCCCAAAATCGATCAATTTCATCAGTTTCGGGTCTCTTTTCTTATTTTGTAATGTTTTTCCGTCCTGGATTGTACGTCGGGAGTCGCGAAAAGGACGACGACCTTATCCATCACATATCTATTACCAAATAAAACATCACCTTGGTCAAGACATCTTCGCCTCACGTAGTGGCTGGGCCCGCAAGTCGAGGCCTTAGGGCTTGGGGTCAGGTCTCCGTCGCTTCGGTGAACATAACTTTTGATCCGTAAGGAGTAACGCGCGCACAGCATACCGTTGGAAAGCTCTCCGGGAGCTCTACAACGGGGACAGTATTCCTGGTCAACTGCGCCAATTTTGGAGCCCAGAATCGAACATTTTTAATAGTTTCAGATTAATTTTCTTCTTTTGCGCTGTTTTTCCGTCCCGGATCATACGTCGTGAGCCTCAAAAAGGACGACAACCGAGTCCATAACATTTCTATTACCGAATAACATGGCACCTTGGGCAACACAACTTCGCCTCACATAGAGGCTGGGGCTACAAACCGAGGGCGTGGGGCTTGGGACCAGGTCTCTGTCACTCCGGTGCCTATAACTTTTGATCCGTAAGGAGTTACGCGGCGCATAGCATACCGTTGGAAAGCTCTCCAAGAGCTCTACGACGGAGGTAGCAGGACTGCTCCATTGCCCCCATTTTTGGAGTCCAAAATCGTACGTTTTCATCTCTTTCGGGACACTTTTTTTCTTTTGCGATATTTTTCTGTCCCGGATCAAATATCGTGAGCCGTGAAAAGAACGACAACCAATCTATCATATTTCAATTACAGAATAACACGGCACCTTGGGAAAGACAATTTCGCCTCATGTAGTGGCTGGGCCCGCAAACTGAGGGCGTGGGGCTTAGGACCAAGTCTCCATCGCTCCGGTACCCATAACTTTTGATCCGTAAGGACTTAGGCGGCACACAACATGCCGTTGAAAAGCTCTCCGAGAGGTCTATGACTGGGGCAGCAAGCTCGCTTGGCTGTGAAAATTTTCAGAGGCCAAAATTGAACATTTTCATCAATTTCGGGACACTTTTCTTGTTTTGCGCTGTTTTTTCGTCCCGGATTGTACGTCGTGAGCCGCGAAAAGGAAGACAACCTAATCTATCACATTTCTATTACCGAATAAAATGGCACCTTGGGCAAGACATCTTCGCCTCACGTAGAGGCTGGGCCCGCAAACCGAGGACGTGGACCTTGGGACTAGGTCTCCTTCGCTCCGGTGCCCATAACTTTGGAACCGTAAGGAGTTACGCGGCGCACAACATACCATTGGAAAGCTCTACGAGAGCTCTACGACGGGGGAAGCAAGCCTGCTCAGTTGTGCCCATTTTCGAAGCTGAAAATCAAATGTTTTCATCAGTTCGGGACAATTTTTTACTTTTGCGCAGTTTTTCTATCCCGGATCGCACGTCGGGAGCCGCAAAAAGGACGACAACCTAATCCATCACATTTCTGTTACCGAATAACATGGCACCTTGGGAAAGACAACTTTGCCTCACGTAGAGGCTGGGCCAGCAAATCGAGGCCGTGGGAGTTGGGGCCAAGTCTCCGTCGCTCCGGTGCCCATAACTTTTGATCCGTAAGGAGTTGCGTGGTACACAGCATACCGTTAGAAAGCTCTCCGAGAGCTCTACAACGAAGGCAGTAAGCCTGTTGGACTGCGCCTCTTTTCTTAACCCAAAATCGAACATTTTCATCAGTTTCTGGACTAGTTTCTTCTTTTTCTTTGTTTTTTCGTCCTGGATCGTACGTCGTGAGCTGCGAAAAGGACGACAACCTTATCCATCACATTTCTATTACCGAATAAAACAGCACCTTGGGCAAGACATCTTCGCCTCACGTAGTGGCTGGCCCCGCAAGCCGAGGCCGTGGGGCTTGGGGCCAGGTCTCCGTCGCTCCGGTGCACATAACTTTTGATCCGTAAGGAGTAACGCGCGCACAGCATACCGTTGAAAAGTTCTCCGAGAGCTCTACGATGGGGATAGCATTCCTGGTCGACTGCGCCCATTTTTGGAGCTCAGAATCGAACATTTTCAGCAGTTTTAGAACTATTTTCTTTTTTTGCACTGTTTTTCCGTCTCGGATCGTACGTCGTGAGCCTCGAAAAGGATGACAACCTAATCCATAACATTTCTATTGCCGAATAACATGGCACCTTGGGCAAGACAACTTCGCCTCACGTAGAGGCTGGGCCTGCAAACCGAGGGCGTGGGGCTTGGGACCAGTTCTCCGTCGCTCCGGTGCCCATAACTTTTGATCCGTAAGGAGTTACGCGGAGCACAGCATACCGTTGGGAAGCACTCTTAGATCTCTACGACGGGGGCAGTAGGACTACTCTACTGCCCCCATTTTTGGAGTCCAAAATCGAATGTTTTCATCAGTTTCGGGACACTTTTTTTCTTTTGTTATGTTTTTCTTTCCTGGATCAAACGTCGTGAGTCACGAAAAGGACGACAACCTAATCTATCACATTTCAATTAATGAATAACATGGCAACTTGGGCAAGACAACTTTGCCTCACGTAGAGGTTGGGCCAGCAAACCGAGGGTGTGGGGCTTGGGACCAGGTCTCCGTCAATCCGCTGCACATAGCTTTTGATCCGTAAGGAGTTACGCGGCGCACAACATACCGTTGGAAAGCTCTCCGAGAGCTCTACGACGGGGGTAGCATTCCTGGTCGGCTGCACCCATTTTTGGAGCCCAGAATCAAACATTTTCACCAGTTTCGGAACAATTTTCTTCTTTTGCGCTGTTTTTCCGTCCCGGATCGTACGTCGTGAGCCTCAAAAAGGACGACAACCTAATCTATAACATTTCTATCACTGAATAACACGGCACCTTGGGCAAGACAACCGAGGGCGTGGGGCTTGGGACCAAGTCTCCGTCGCTCCGATGCCCACAACTTTTGATCCGTAAAGATTTACGTGGCCTATATCATACCGTTGGAAAGCTCTCCGAGAGCTCTACGACGGGGGTAGCAGGACTGCTAGGCTGCGCCCATTTTTTGAGTAAAAAATCGAACGTTTTCATCAGTTTCAGGACACTTTTTTTTTCTTTTGCGATGTTTTTATGTTCCGGATCAAACATCGTGAGCCGCGAAAAGGACGACAACCAAATCTTTCACATTTCAATTACTGAATAACATGGCACCTTGGGCAAGACAACTTCACCTCACGTAGAGGTTGGGCCCGCAAACCGAGGGTGTGGGGCTTGGGACCAAGTCTCCGTCGCTCCGGTACCCATAAATTTTGATTCGTAAGGACTTACGCGGCGTACAACATACCGTTGGAAAGCTCTCCGAGAAGTCTATGATTGGGGCAGCAAGTTCGCTTGGCTGTAAAAATTTTCAGAGGCCAAAATTGAACATTTTCATCTGTTTTGGGACACTTTTCTTGTTTTGCGCTGTTTTTTCGTCCCGAATTGTACGTCGTGGCCGCGAAAAGGACGACAACCTAATCCATCACATTTTTATTACCGAATAAAATGGCACCTTGGGCAAGACATCTTCGTCTCACGTAGAGGCTGGGCCCGCAAACCGAGGACATGGACCTTGGGACCAGGTCTCCGTCGCTCCGGTGCCCATAACTTTGGATCCGTAAGGAGTTACGCGACGCACAGCATACCATTGGAAAGCTCTCCGAGAGCTCTACGACGTGGGAAGCAAGCCTGCTCAGCTGTGCCCATTTTTAGAGCCGAAAATCAAATGTTTTCATCAGTTCGGGATAATTTTTTACTTTTGCGCAGTTTTTCTATCCCGAATCGTACGTCGGGACTAGCGAAAAGGACGACAACCTAATCCATAATATTTCAATTATCGAATAACAAGGCATTTTGGGCAAGACAACTTTGCCTCACGTAGAGGCTGGGCCAGCAAACCGAGGGTCTGGGGCTTGGGGCCAGGTCTCCGTCGCTCCAGTTCCCATAGCTTTTGATCCGTAAAGAGTTACGCAGCGCACAACATACCGTTGGAAAGCTCTCCGAGAGCTGTACGACGGGGACAGCATTCCTGGTCGTCTTCGCCCATTTTTGGAGCCCAAAATTGAATGTTTTCATTAGTTTCGGGACACTTTTCTTCATTTGCACTTTTTTTCGTCCCGAATCAAACGTCGTGAGCCGCGAAAGGGACGACAACCTAATCCACCATATTTCTGTTACCGAATCCTGCGGTACCTTGGGCAAGACAACTTTGCCTCACATAGAGGTTGGGCCCGCAAACCGAGGGCATGGGGCTTGGGACCAGGACTCCGTCACTCCGGTGCCCATAACTTTTGATCCGTAAGGAGTTACGAGGCACACAACATAATGTTGGAAAGCTCTCCGAGGGCTTTATGACGGGGGCAACAAGCCTGCTTGGCTGCAAAAATTTTCGGAGCCCAAAATCGAACGTTTTCATCAGTTTCGGGATACTTTTCTTCTTTTACGCTATTTTTCTGTCCCGGATCGTAAGTCGTGAGCCTCGAAAAGGACAACAACCTAATCCATCAAATTTCTATTATCGAATAACACGGCACCTTGAGCAAGACAACTTCGCCTCACGTAGAGGCTGGGCCCGCAAATCGAAGGCGTAGGGCTTGGAACCAGTTCTCCGTCGCTCCAGTGCCCATAACGTTTGATCCGTAGGGAGTTACGCGGTGTACAACATACTGTTGGAAAGCTTTCCGAGAGCTCTACGACGGGGGCAGCAAGCCTGCTCAGCTGCGCCCATTTTCGGAGTCCAAAATTGAACATTTTTATCAGTTTTGGTACAATTTTATTCTTTTGCGCTGTTTTTCTGTCCCGGATCGTTCTTCGTGAGCCGCGAAAAGGATGACAACCTAATCCATCACATTTCTATTACCGAATAACATGGTACCTTGGGCAAGACAACTTAGCCACACGTAGAGGTTGGGCCCACAAAACGAGGGCGTGGGGCTTAGGACCAGGTCTCCGTCACTCTGGTGCCTATAACTTTTGATCCGTAAGGAGTTACGCGGCGCACAGAATATCGTTGGAAAGCTCTCCGAGAGCTCTACGACGGGGGTAGCAAGCTTACTTAGCTGCGCCCATTTTTGGAACCCAAAATTGAATGTTTTCATCAGTTTAGGGATACTTTTCTTCTTTTGTGCTATTTTTTCGTCCCAGATCGTATGTCGTGAGCCGCGAAAAGGACGAATACCTAATCCATCATATTTCTATTACCGAATAACACGACACCTTGGGCAATACAACTTTGCCTCACGTAGAGGCTGGACCCGCAAACCGAGGAAGTGGGGCTTAGGACCAGGTCTCTGTCGCTCCGGTGCCCATAACTTTTAATCTGTAAGGAGTCACGCGGCACACAGAATACCGTTGGAAAGCTCTCCTAGAGCTCTACGACGGGGGCAGTAAGCCTGCCCAGCTGCATCCATTTTTGGAGCTCAAAATTGAACGTTTTCATCGATTTTGGGATACTTTTCTTCTTTTGCGCTATTTTTCCGTCCCAGATCGTACGTTGTGAGCCGCGAAAAGGACGACTACCTAATCCATCACATTTCTATTACCAAATAACACGGCACCTTGGGCAAGACAACTTCGCCTCACGTAGAGGCTGGGCCCGCAAACCGAGGGCGTGGGGCTTGGGACCAGGTCTCCGTCGCTCCGGTGCCCATAACTTTTGATTCGTAAGGAGTTACGCAGCGCACAACATACCGTTGGAAAGCTCTTCGAGAGCTCTACGATGGGGGCAGCAAGACTGCTCGACTACGCCAATTTTCGGAGCCCAAAATTGAACATTTTCATCACTTTTGGGATACTTTTCTTCTTTTGCGCTATTTTTTCATCCCGGATCGTGCGTCGTGAGCCGCAAAAAGGATGACAACCTAATCCATCACATTTCTATTACCGAATAACATGGCACCTTGGGCAAGACAACTTCACCTCATGTAGAGGCTAGGCCCGTAAACCGCGGGCGTGGGGCTTGGGACCAGGTCTCCGTCGCTCCGGTGCCCACAACTTTTCATCCGTAAGGAGTTACACGGCGCACAGTATACCGTTGGAAAGCTCTTCGAGAGCTCTATGACGGGGGCAGTAAGCCTGCTCAGTTGCACCCATTTTCGGAGCTCAAAATTGAACGTTTTCATCAATTTTTGTACACTTTTCTTCTTTTGCGCTGTTTTTTCGTCCCAGATCGTACATCGTGAGCCGCAAAAAGGACAACAACCTAATCCATCACATTTCTATTACCGAATAACACGACACCTTGGGCAAGACAACTTCCCCTCAAGTAGTGGCTTGGCCCGCAAACCGAGGTTACGGGGCTTGGTTCCAGTTCTCCGTCGCTCCGGTGCCCATAACTTTTGATCCGTAAGGATTTACACGGTGAATAGCATACCGTTGGAAAGCACTCCGAGAGCTCTACGACATGGGCATCAAGCCTTCTCGGTTGCACGCATTTTTGGAGCCCAAAATCAAACTTTTTCATTAATTTCGGAACAATTTTCTTCTTTTGCGCTGTTTTTCTGTCCCGAATCATACGTCGTGAGCCGCGAAAAGGACAACAACCTAATCCATCACATTTCTATTACCGAATAACATGGCACCTTGGGAAACACTACTTCGCCTCACGAAGAGGATGGGCCCGCAAACCGAGGGCGTGGGGCTTGGGACCAGGTCTCCATCGCTCCGGTGACTATAACTTTTGATTCGTAAAGAGTTACGCGGCACATAGCATACCGTTGGAAAGCCCTTCGAGAGTTCTACAACGGGGGCAGCATGCCTGCTCAGATGCACCCATTTTCGGAGCCCAAAATCGAACATTTTCATCAGTTTTGGAACACTTTTCTTGTTTTGCGCTGTTTTTTCGTCCATGATCGTATGTCGTGAGCCGCGAAAAGGACGACAACCTAATTCATCACATTTTTATTACCGAATCCCATGGCACCTTGTGCAAGAAAAATTCGCATTACGTAGAGGTCGGGCTCACAAACCGAGGTCGTGGGGCTTGGGACCAGGTGTCCGTCCCTCCGGTGCCCATAACTTTTGATCTGCAAAGACTTACGTGGCGCACAACATACCGTTGGAAAGCTCTCCGAGAGCTCTACGCTGGGGGAAGCAAGCCTGCTCAGCTGCGCCTATTTTCGGAGCCCAAAATTGAACGTTTTCATCAGTTTTGAGATACTTTTCTTCTTTTACGTAATTTTTCCGTCCCAGAACGTAAGTCGTGAGCCTCAAAAAGGACAACCTAATACATCACATTTCTATTACCGAATAACATGACAAATTGGGCAAGACAACTTCGCCTCACATAGAGGCTGGGCCTGCAAAACGAGGTTGTGGGGCTTGGGACCAATTCTATGTCGCTCCAGTGCTCATAACTTTTGATCCGTAAGGATTTACGCGGCGCATAGCATATCGTTGGAAAGCTCTCCGAGAGCTCTACGACGTGGGCATCAAAGACTGCTCGCCTGCACTCATTTTCAGATCCCAAAATTGAATGTTTTCATCAGTTTCGGGATACTTTTCTTATTTTGCGCTGTATTTTCGTCCTGGATCGTACGTCGTGAGCCGCAAAAAGGACAACAACCTAATCCATCACATTTCTATTACCGAATAACACGACACCTTGGGCAAGACAACTTCCCCTCAAGTAGTGGCTTGGCCCGCAAACCGAGAACGTAGGGCTTGAGACCAGGTCTCTGTCGCTCCGGTGCCCATAACGTTTGATCCGTAAGGAGTTACGTGGTGCACAACATACAGTTGGAAAGCTCTCCAAGAGCTCTACGACGGGGGCAGCAAGTCTGCTCAGCTGCGCCTATTTTCGAAGCCCAAAATAGAACATTTTCATCAGTTTTGAGACAATTTTCTTCTGTTGCGCTATTTTTCCGTCCTGGATCGTTCGTCGTGAACCGCGAAAAGGACGACAACCTAATCCATCACATTTCTATTACCGAATAACATGGCACCTTGGGTAAGCCAACTTCGCCACACGTAGAGGCTAGGCCCCCAAACCGAGGGCGTAGGGCTTGGGACCAGGTCTCCGTCGCTCCGGTGCCCATAACTTTTGACCCAAAAGGAGTTACGCGGCGCTCAACATAACGTTGGAAAGCTCTCTAAGAGCTTTATGACAGGTGCAGCAAGCTTACCTGACTGCGAAGATTTTCGAAACTGAAAATCGAACGTTTTAAGTAGTTTCGGAATATTTTTCTTTTTTTGCCGTATTTTTCTGTCTCGGATTGTACGTCGTGAGCCGTGAAAAGGACGAAAACTAAATCCATCACATTTCTATTACCGAATAACACGGCACCTTGGGCAAGACATCTTCGCCTCACGTAGAAGCTAGGCCCGCAAACCGAGGGAGTAGGCCTTGGGACCCGGTCTCCGTCGCTCCGGTGCCCATAACTTTTGATTTGTACGGAGTTACATGACGCAAAGCATACTGTTGGAAAGCTCTCCGAGAGCTCTACGATAGGGGCAGCGAACTTACTCAGTTGCGTCCATTTTCGGAGCCCAAAATCGAACGTTTTCATAAGTTTCGGGATAATTTTCTTCAGTTGCGCTGTTTTTTTTATCCCGGATCGTTCGTCGTGAGCCGCGAAAAGGACGACAACCTAATCCACCACATTTCTGTTACCGAATCCCGTAGCACCTTGGGCAAGACAACTTCGCCTCACGTAGAGGCTGGGCTTGTAAACCGAGGGCATGGGGCTTGGGATCAGGTCTTCGTCGCTCCGGTGCCCATAACTTTTGATCCGTAAGGTGTTACGTGGCGCACAGAATAACGTTGGAAAGCACTCCGAGAGCTTTATGACTGGGGCAGCAAGCCTGCTTGGCTGCGAAAACTTTCGGGGCCCAAAATTGAATGTTTTCATCAATTTCGGGACACATTTCTTCTTTTGCGTTGTTTTTTTGTCCGGGATCGTACGTCGTGAGCCTCGAAAAGGACGACAACCTCATCCATCACATTTCTATTACCGAATAACACAGCACCTTGGGCAAGATAATTTTGCCTCGTGTAGAGGCTGGGCCCGCAAACCGAGGGCGTAGGGCTTGGGACCAGGTCTCCGTCGCTCCGGTGCCCATAACTTTCGATCTGTAAGGAATTACGCAGTGCACAGCATATTTTTGGAAAGCTGTCCGAGAGCTCTAAGACGGGGGCAGCAAGCCTACTCGGCTGTGGCCATTTTCGGTGCCCAAAATCGAACGTTTTCATCATTTTCGGGACAATTTTCTAGTTTTGCGCTGTTTTTTCATCCCGGATCGTTCGTTGTGAGCCGCGAAAAGGACGACAACCTAATCCATCACATTTCTATTACCGAATAACATGGCACATTGGGCAAGACAACTTCGCCACATGTAGAGGCTGGGCCCGTAAACCGAGGGCGTGGGGCTTGGGACTAGGTCTTCGTCGCTCCGGTGCCCATAACTTTTGATCCGTAAGGGGTTACGCGGTGCACAGCATACCGTCGTATAGCTCTCCATGAGCTTCACAACAGGGGCAACAAGCCTACCTAGCTGTGTCCATTTTTTGAGCCCAAAATCGAACGTTTTCATTAGTTTTGGCAGAATTTTCTACTTTTGCTCTGTTTTATCGTCTCGATTCATACGTCGTGAGCCGCGAAAAGGGCGACAACCTAATCCATCACATTTTCATTATCGAATAACACGGCACAATGGACAACACAACTTCGCCTCAAGTAAAGGCTGGGCCTGCAAACCGAGGGCACGGGGTTTGGGACCAGGTCTCCGTCGCTCCGGTGCCCATAACTTTTGATCCATAAGGAGTTACGGGGCACACAGCATACCGTTAGAAGGCTCTCCGAGAGCTCTACGATAGGGGCAGGAAGCATGCTAGGTTGCACAAACTTTCAGAGCCCAAAATCGAACATTTTCATCAGTTTCGGGACATTTTTTTTCTTTTGCGCTGTTTTTCTGTCCCGGATCGTATGTCATGAGCCGCGAAAAGGATGACAACCTAATCCACCACATTTCTATTACCGAATACCGTTACACCTTGGGTAAAATAACTTCACCTCACGTAGTGGCTGGGCCCAAAAACCGAGGGCATTAGGCTTGGGACCAGGTTTTCGTCGCTCCGGTGCGCATAACTTTTGCTCCGTAAGGATTTACGCGGCGCATAACATACCTTTGGAAAGCTCTCCGAGAGCTCTCTACGACGGGGGCAGCAAGCTGGCTTTGCTGCAAAAATTTATTAAGCCCAAAATTGAAAGTTTTCATCAGTTTTGGGACAATTTTCTTCTTTCGCTCTGTTTTTCCGTCCCGAATCATACGTCGTGAGCCGCGAAAAGGACGACAACCAAATCCATCACATTTCTATTACCGAATAACATGGCACCTTGGTCAAGACGACTTTGCCTCACGTAGAGGCTAGGGCCGTAAACCGAGGGCGTGGGGCTTGACACCAGGTCTCCGTCGCTCCGATGCCCATAACTTTTGATCCGTAAGGAGTTACGCGGTGCGCAGCATACCGTTGGAAAGCTCTCCGAGGGCTCCACGATGGGGGCATCAAGCTTCCTCGACTGTACCTGTTTTCGGAGCCCAAAATCGAATGTTTTCATTAGTTTCGGGATACTTTTCTTCTTTTGCACTATTTTTTCGTCTCGGATCGTACGTCGTGAGCCGCAAAAAGGGCGACAACCTAATCCATCACATTTCTATTACTGTATAACACGGCACATTGGGCAAGAAAACTTCACCTCACGTAAAGGCTGGGCTCGCAAACCGAGGGCGTGGGGCTTGGGACCAAGTCTCCGTCGCTCCGGTGCCCATAACTTTTGACCCGTAAGGAGTTACGCGGAGCACAACATACCATTGGAAGGTCCTCCGAGAGCTCTACGATTGGGGCAGCAAGCATGCTAGGCTGCACAAATTTTCGGAGCCCAAAATCGATCGTTTTCATTAGTTTCGGTATACTTTTCTTCTTTTGCGTTGTTTTTCTGTCCCGGATCGTATGTCGTGAGCCGCGAAAAAGACGACAACCTAATCCATCACATTTCTATTACCGAATACCATAGCACCTTGGGAAAAATAACTTCGCCTCACGTAGAGGTTGGGCCTTCAAACCAGGGCGTGGGGCTTGGTACCAGGTTTCCATCGTTCCGGTGCGCATAACTTTTGATCCGTAAGGAGTTACGCGGTGCACAGCATACCTTGGAGAGCACTCCGAGAGCTCTCTACGACGGGGGTAGCATGCTGTCTTTGCTACAAAAATTTTTGGAGCCCAAAATCGAACGTATTCATAAGTTTCGGGACATTTTTCTTATTTCCCGTTGTTTTTCCCCCCGGATCGTACGTCGTGAGTCGCGAAAAGGACGACAACCAAATCCAACACATTTCTATTACCGAATAACACGGCACCTTGGGCAAGACAACTTCGCCTCACGTAGAGGCTGGCCCACAAACCGAAGGCGTGGGGCTTGACACCAGGTCTCCGTCGTTCCGATGCCCATAACTTTTGATCCGTAAAGAGTTACGCGACGTACAACATACCGATGGAAAGCTCTCCGACAGCTCCACGACGGGGGCTTCAAGCCTGCTTGGTTGCGCCCATTTTTTGAGCCCAAAATCGAATGTTTTCATTAGTTTTAGGATACTTTTCATCTTTTGCGCTATTTTTTCGTCCCGAATCGTCCGTCGTGAGCCGCGAAAAGGATGACAACCTAATTCCCCACATTTCTGTTACCGAATCCCGCAGCACCCTGGGCAAGACAACTCCGCCTCACGTAGAGGCTGGGCCCGTAAACCGAGGGCATGGGGCATAGGACTAGGTCTCCGTCGCACCAGTGCCGGTAACTTTTGATCCGTAAGGAGTTACGTGGCGCACAGCATAACGTTGGCAAGCACTCTGAGAGCTTTATGACTGGGGCAACAAGCCTGCTTGGTTGCGAAAATTTTCGGGGCCCAAAATTGAACGTTTTCATCAGTTTTGGGACACATTTCTTCTTTTGCGCTATTTTTTCGTCCGGGATCCTACGTCTTGAGCCTCGAAAAGGACGACAACCTAATCCATCACATTTCTATTACCGAATAACATGGCACCTTGGGCAAGACAACTTCACATCACGTAGAGGCTGGGCCCGCAAACCGAGGGCGTAGGGCATGGGACCAGGCCTCCGTCGCCCTGGTGCCCATAACTTTCGATCGGTAAGGAATTACGCGGCGCACAACATATTGTTGGAAAGTTGTCCAAGAGCTCTACAATGGGGGTAGCAAGCCTGCTCGGCTGCGGCCATATTCGGTGCCCAAAATCGAACGTTTTCATCAGTTTCGGGACAATTTTCTTCTTTTGCGCTGTTTTTCCGTCCCGGATCGTTCGTCGTGAGCCACGAAAAGGACGACAACCTAATCCATCACATTTCTATTATCGAATAACATGGCACCTTGGGCAAGACAACTTTGCCACACCTAGAGGATGGGCCCGCAAACTGAGGGCGTGGGGCTAGAGACCAGGTCTCCGTCGCTCCGGTGCCCATAACTTTTGATCCGTAAGGAGTTACGCGGTGCACATCATACCGTTGGAAAGCTCTCCGTGAGCTCCACGACAGGGGCACCAAGCCTGCTAGGCTGCTTCCATTTTCGGAGAACAAAATCGAACGTTTTCATCAGTTTCAGGATAATTTTCTTCTTTTACGCTGTTTTTCCGTCCCGGATCATACGTCGTGAGCCGCGAAAAGGACGACAACCTAATCCATCATATTTCTATTATCGAATAGCACGGCACATTGCGCAAGACAACTTCACCTCATGTAAAGGATGGGCCCGCAAATCGAGGGCGTGGGGCTTGGGACCAGGTCTCCGTCGCTCCGGTGCCCATAACTTTTAATCCGTAAGGAGTTACGCGGCGCACAGCATACCGTTGGAAGGCTCTCCGTGAGCTTTACGACGGGGGTAGCAAGCATGCTAGGCTGCGCCCATTTTTGGAGCCCAAAATCGAACGTTTTCATTAGTTTCAAGACACTTTTATTCTTTTGCACAGTTTTTTCATCCCGGATCGTATGTCGTGAGTCGCGAAAAGGACGACAACCTAATCCACCACATTTCTATTATCGAATACCATGGAACCTTGGGCAAAATAACTTCGCCTCACGTAGGGGCCCGCAAATCGAGGGCGTGGGGCTTTGAACCAGGTTTTCGTTGCTCCGGTGCTCATTACTTTTAATTCGTAAGGAGTTACGTGGCGCACAACATACCTTTGGAAAGCTCTCCGAGAGCTCTCTACGACTGGCACAGCAAGCCGGCTTCGCTGCAAAAAATTTTGGAGCCCAAAATCGAGCGTTTTCATTAGTTTCGGGACACTTTTCTTTTTTTGCGCTGTTTTTCCATCCCGGATCGTACGTCGTGAGCCGCGAAAAGGACGACAACCAAATCCTTCACATTTCTATTACCGAATAACACGTCACCTTGGACATGACAACTTTGCCTCACGTAGAGGCTAGGCTCGCAAACCGAGGACGCAGGGCTTGGGACCAGGTCTCTGTCGCTCCGATGCCCATAACTTTTGATCCATAAGGAGTTACGCGGCGCATAGCATACCGTTGGAAAGCTCTCCGAGAGCTCTATGACGGGGGCAGCAACCATGCTCGGTTGCGCACATTTTTGGAGCACAAAATCGAACATTTTCATCAGTTTCGTAAGAATTTTCTACTTTTGCGCTATTTTTCCGTCCCGGATCGTACGTCGTGGTCTTCGATATGGACGACAACCTAATTCATCACTTTTCTATTACCGAATAACATAGCACCTTGGGCAAGACAAGTTCGCCTCACGTTGAGGCTGGGCCCGCAAACCGAGGGCGTGGGGCTTGGGACCAGGTCTCCTTGGCTCTGAAGCAAATAACTTTTGATCCGTAAGGAGTTACGCGGCGCACAGCATACCGTTGGAAAGCTCTTCGAGAGCTCTACGACGGGGGCAGCTAGCCTGCTCAGTTGCGGCCATTTTTGAAGCCTAAAATCGAACGTTTTCATAAGTTTTGAGATAATTTTCTTCTTGTGCGCAATTTTTCCGTCTCGGATCGTACGTCGTGAGCCGTGAAAAGGACGACAACCTAATCCACCACATTTCTGTTATCGAATCCCGCACCACCTTGGGCAAGACAGCTTCATCTCACGTTGAGGCTGGGCCCTCAAACCGAAGGCGTCGGGCTTGGGACCAAGTCTCCGTCGCTCCGGTGACCATAACTTTTAATCCGTAAGGAGTTACGTGGCGTACAATATACCGTTAGAAAGCTCTCCGAGAGCTCTACGATAAGGGTAGTATGCCTGCTTGGCTACGAAAATTTTTGGAGCCCAAAATCGAACATTTTCATCAGTTTTGGGACACTTTTCTTCTTTTGCGCTGTTTTTCCGTCCCGGATCGTACGTCGCTAGGAGTGAAAAAGACGATAACCTAATCCATCACATTTCTATTACCGAATAACATGGCACCTTGGGCAAGACAACTTTGCCTCACGTAGAGACTGGGTCAGCAAACCCAGGGCGTGGGGCTTGGGACTAGGTCTCTATTGCTCTGGTGCCCATAACTTTTGATCCGTAAGGAGTTACACGGCTCACCGCATACCGTTGGAAAGTTCTCTGAGAGCTCTACAACAGAGGTAGCAAGCCTGCTCGGCTGCACCCATTTTCAGAGCCCAAATTCGAATGTTTTCATCTGTTTGGGGATACTTTTCTTCTTTTGCGCTGTTTTTTCGTCCCGAATCGTACGTCGTGAGCAGCAAAAAGTACGAGAAACTAATCCATCACATTTCTATTACCGAATAATACGGCACCTTGGGCAAGACAATTTCGCCTCACGTAGAGGCTGGACCCGCAAACCGAGGGCGTGGGGCATGGGACCAGGTCTCCGTCGCTCGGGTGCCCATAACTTTTGATCTGTAGGGAGTTACGGGACGCACAGCATACTGTTGGAATGCTCTCTTAGAGTTCTACAACGGGGGCAACAAGCCTGCTCAGCTGCATCCATTTTCAGAGCCTAAAATTGAACATTTTCATCAGTTTCGAGGCACTTTTCTTCTTTTGCGCTGTTTTTTCATCCTGGATCGTACATCATCAGCTGCGAAAAGGACGACAACCTAATCCATCACATTTCTATTACCAAATAACATGGCACCTTGGGCAAGACAACTTTGCCTCACGTAGAGGCTGGACTCGAAAACTGAGGGCGTGGGGCTTGGGATCAGGTCTCCGTGGCTCCGGAGCAAATAACTTTTGATTCGTAAGGAGTTACGCGGCGCACAGCATACCGTTGGAAAGTTCTCCGAGAGTTCTACGACGGGGGCAGCAAGCCTGCTCAACTGTGGCCATTTTCGATGCCCAAAATTGAATGTTTTCATTAGTTTCGGGATAATTTTCTTCTTGTGTGCTGTTTTTCCGTCCCGGATCGTACGTCGTGAGCCGTGAAAAGGACGACAACTTAATCCACCACATTTCTATTACCGAATCCCGCGCCACCTTGGGCAAGACAACTTCACCACACGTATAGGCTGGGCCCGCAAGCCGAAGGCGTCGGGCCTGGGACCAAGTCTCCGTCGCTCCGGTGCCCATAACTTTTGATCTGTAAGGAGTTATGTGGCGCACAATATACCGTTGGAAAGCTCTCCGAGAGCTCTACGACAGGGGCAGTAAGCTTGCTTGGCTACGAAAATTTTTGGAGCACAAAATCGAACGTTTTTATCATTTTTGGGACACTTTTCTTCTTTTGCATTATTTTTCCATCCCGGATCGTACGTCCTGAGCCGCGAAAAGGACGACAACCTAATCCATCACATTTCTATTACCGAATAACATGGCACCTTGGGCAAGACAACTTTGCCTCACGTAGAGACTGTGTAATGCCCCGATCCTTCACGAGACCGGAAGCTCTAATAACCATGCTATTCTCAACCCAATACCAAACCTAGTCTCAAAATTTTAAGGAAAAACGGACAGAGTTTCCCCTGTATTGTGGACATTCTGAACAACCTGTAAACACTCAATAAAGCCACAACAAGATAAGACAAACTTTTCATAACTAAAGATCAAAGGATTAAGGCCATCCGAGCCTTGAAGCATACTATAGTTCCAAAAACACACAAGCATGCTAGTGGCTAGAGTTAGAACATTCACTACCAAGCATGCAAGGTAATTGAGAGCAGAAACATAAGTTATTACAAGATATAGGTTCCCAAATCTACACAACAACCAACTATCTTTTCACTTTGTAACAACAAGCATATACATAGCCCTTAGGCCACAAAATGGAACATAAGATAAACAATTGAGTCATCCACATAGGAGCAAGAATATAAGCCACCTCAAACCAACACACAGCAACTAGGGTAAAGGCTCTATCTGCACCTCTTCCTCTTCCACTACTACCTCAACAAGCTGGGGATCACCCTCAGCGTCTCCTGAAACATATATCGAGGTATGAGCAACCACTGTTGCCCAGTGAGGGATATAGTCCCGGGGCGTGCAATGCAACAGGTAATATAGTAAACAACAATAACAATTAGACAATTAAAGAAACAATGATAACTTAAAAAAATCACACATTTAAAAGGATACGGTTCACACAATCCCCTATACACCAATCTTCACAGGTCTTCAATCACGATCCACGAACCACGAGCACGATCACGATAAGCCGGCATAATCCCCAAACACTCCAGTGGGTGTACTCCGGATGTACCCCGAATCCTACGACCCAACATCCCCTGGCAATCTCCGGACCAGGCGAATGAGGGAATAGGGCACGGAGTTTGAATATCCACCGGCAAGCCCTCTGCCGCCCAGCCGATATTCAACACATCCGCCCCTGACACTATGGTTGCGCAACCACTATGCAATGCACTTAACGATGGCAAGTTAATAGCAATAATATAAGCGTTAACACATATGAGGATCAACAAAGGAGGTTAACCTCGAGCCAATTAGCATAGAAGCAATTCTATAAGCTACTAAGCAGTTCTTCACAGGGACATTTACAAAATAACCATAGAATTATGCCAAAAGCTCCAAATCAACTTAATATCACATATAAACACTCAAGAAGTCATGCCGTGGGTTTAGAAATGTGAGACAACCGAAATTGCACTTAAACCCCTTTATTTTACAAACTATTTCTCTTCCAAACCAAAGTTAATGATTTCAATTTCAAAGGAAAACTATACCAACCTTCTAACTAACCCTCAAGGAACCCTTTCAACCCTCAAACACATTCAAAAGCCCGCAATTACCCCGAAAGCCCCAAATTCCCTCTTCTAGCTTTAAACTACACATGTCTCATCCGGACTTCAAATAGGGGATAGCAATGCTTCTATAGCACCTAGGTAGCCTAAGAATACTAAAAGTGAAGCCCGAATCCACCCGGATTCGTATTAACCCCGAAACCCCTTTGTTAAAGTCGGCAATTTCACGTTTTATGCAAGTTTAGAGCAATTCGAGTGTACGGGGCTATTAGACTACCTTCATTAACCCCTACGGCATCTATTAGTAGCATTGAATCAAGTTAAAACGCGCAATTACACCAAACCCTAGAAATCCCGTCACTATTTACCCCTACGAATCAACTATCGATTTCTACCGTTTAATACATGAAACAATAGCATAAATGTGGTCTCTACTACATGTATACAACATATATAAGCTTATTTGAGCATTGCAATAGCATTAGACAATATTTTCAATAAATCAAGAAAATAGCAACATTTGTAGAATGCACAAATAAGCATGAAAACCCTCACCTAAAGCGCGTAGGAGCACCTAGAAGGCTTGCACACACCCTAAACTACTTGTCCAAGGCTTGGAGAGGCTTGGATTGGAGATTTGATGAGCAAAAGATCTCCTTCTTGGCTGCTAAGGGCTGTTCGGATTTTGAACAGTAATTCCTGCACTTTTTTTTTTTGTTTTTGCTAAGTTATGAGCTTATATTGTGTTTGGTTGGATATATATTAAGTTGGGGCATATATGGTCTTCTAAAATGAGTCTAATAAGCTTTAAAACGAGTCTAAGGTGCAAGATGAGTGCTAGCTAATTAAAACACTAAGTTAAGTTACGTAATACTATTCATTAGATTGACAAAATATTTTCTAAACGAGTGCTCCTATCGTTCTTAGCTAAAAAGCATATTTTTTTCATTCCTAAAACAATTAATATGATTTAAGAAAAATGCTAATTCAAAATAATTAAATAGTTGAAAAATAGAATGAATAGTAGCCACTTAAAGTAACAACTAAAGCACAGAAGATATGCGCAAATAGTATATGCAACAGTAAATAAATGTACATTGAAGTTCTCGGGCGTCACAGACTGGGCCGCAAACCCAAGGCGTGGGGCTTGCGACTAGGTCTCCATCGCTCCGGTGCCTATAACTTTTGATTTGTAAGGAGTTACGCGGCGCACCGTATACAGTTGGAAAGTTCTCCGAGAGCTCTACAACGGAGGTAGCAAGCCTGCTTAGCTGCACCCATTTTCAGAGCCCAAATTCGAATGTTTTCATCTGTTTGGGGATACTTTTATTCTTTTGCGCTGTTTTTTCGTCCCGAATCGTACGTCGTGAGCAGCGAAAAGTACGAGAAACTAATCCATCACATTTCTATTACCGAATAATACGGCACCTTGGGAAAGTCAATTTCGCCTCACGTAGAGGCTATACCTGCAAACCGAGGGCGTAGGGCATGGGACCAGGTCTCTGTCGCTCGGGTGCCCATAACTTTTGATTTGTAAGGAGTTACGCGGCGTACAGCATACCGTTGGAATGCTCTCCGAGAGCTCTACGATGGGGGCGGCAAGCCTGCTCAGTTGCGTCCATTTTGGGAGCCTAAAATTGAACATTTTCATCAGTTTCAGTGTACTTTTCTTCTTTTGCGCTGTTTTTTCATCCCGGATCGTACGTCATGAGCCGCGAAAAGGACGACAACCTAATCCATCATATTTCTATTACCAAATAACACGACACCTTGGGCAAGACAACTTCGCCTCACTTAGAGGCTGGACCCGCAAACCAATGGCGTGGGGCTTGGGACCAGGTCTCCGTCGCTCCGGTGCCTATAACTTTTGATCTGCAATGAGTTAAACGGCGCACAGAATAGCGTTGGAAAGCTCTCCGAGAGCTCTACGACGGGGGTGGGAAGCCTGCTCAGCTGCGTCCATTTTCGGAGCCCAAAATTGAACATTTTCATCAGTTTCAAAATACTTTCCTTCTTTTGCGCTGTTTTTCCTTCCCGGAGCGTACGTCGTGAGCCCCGAAAAGGACGACAACCTAATCCATCACATTTCTATTACCGAATAACACAGCACCTTGGGCAAGACAACTTCGCCTCACATAGAGGCTGGGCCCGCAAATCGAGGGCGTGGGGCTTGGGACCAGGTCTCCGACGCTCCGGTGCCCATAACTTTTGATCCGTAAGGAGTTACGCGTCGCACAGTATACCGTTGGAAAGCTCTTCGAGAGCTCTACGACGGGTGCAGCAAGCCTGCTCGACTGCCCAAATTTTTGGATCCCAAAATTGATTGTTTTCATCAGTTTCGGGATACTTTTCTTCTTTTGCGCTGTTTTTTCGTCCCGGATCATACGTCGTGAGCCACAAAAAGGACGACAACTTAATCCATCACATTTCTATTACCGAATAACACGGCACCATGGGCAAGATAACTTCGCCTCAAGTAGAGGCTGGGCCCACAAACCGAGGGCGGGGGGCTTGGGACCAGGTCTCCGTCGCTCCGGTGCCCACAACTTTTGATCCGTAAGGAGTTACGTGGCGCACAGCATACCGTTGGAAAGCTCTCCGAGAGCTCTACAACCGGGGTAGCAAACCTGCATAGCTGCACCCATTTTTGGAGCCCAAAATTGAATGTTTTCATCATTTTTGGGACACTTTTCTTCTTTTGCGCTATTTTTCCGTCCTTGATCGTACGTCGTGAGCCGCGAAAAGGACGACAACCTAATCCATCACATTTCTTTTACCGAATAACACGGCACCTTGGGCAAGACAACTTCGCCTCACGTAGAGGTCGGGCTCGCAAACCGAGGGCGAAGGCTTTAGACTGGGTCTCCGTCACTCCGGTGCCCATAACTTTTGATCCGTAAGGAGTTACACGGCGCACAGCATACTGTTGGAAAGCTCTCCGAGAGCTCTACGACGTGGGAAGCAAGCCTGCTCGGCTGCGCCCATTTTCGAAGCCCAAAATCGAATGTTTTCATTAGTTTTAGGACACTTTCTTCTTTTATGCTGCTTTTTCGTCCCGGATCGTACATCGTCTGTTACGCCCCAACCCGGCCTATAAAGATTAGACTAGGGTGTGATCTAACATTCAAGTCATGTCTCGTACTTAACCATTTTTTAAACTTAATGTTTTAGCCTAAACTCCAAAAATTTTTGAAAATCGGCAGCATAACGACTGTAATTGGGCTATTTGGTTTGACCTAATTTTCTAAACGCCTCGAATTTCTCAATCTCAATTTCATTTCCAACTAAGATTACTATTTACCATCAATTGAAATGCCTATTGGTTATCTCAAAGTGTCGTTTGATTAATAACCTAGTATGATACTATGTCTCGTCTGTTTATTAATCCTCGTTACAAAAGTACATGTTGATCTTAGCTTGATAATAAGTACCTGCTTAGATTGGATAGGTTCATTTACTTAGTCCTTATCTGATACTTCATGACCCTACGATAGATACTAGTCAATGACAATAGCAAAAGACCATAGTAGTGTCTGTCTAGTTGATATCAGTACAAACCAAAATTAGACCCCAAATTACAACGGGGGTCTTTTACATTACACATCAAGCAACATAAAAAAAAAAAAAAATTAGTCTTCAAGTAGTATAGTTCACAAATAGCCATAATCACGCAAGGCACATAGGACAGGCAATCACTCCAAGGAATCATCATTAGGCACATCGTCCTCAAGTACCTGTTCTTGATCTTCTTCACCTGAGATGATAAAAGAGGGTGAGTCTTTATGAACTCAGCGAGGGGGAACGAGAAATAGGTTTTGAAACTCATTTTTCGGTTCAACTTATGAAAATCCCTTTTGCAAGCATGAATATACCACAATTAAGTACATAACAATAATATAAAGTAAAGGAACACAATTACCAGTCTTTCCTCCACGAGGTTCTCCAGGAACCAAGCGAGACTACTTATACATATAGAAAAAGGATACAGTGAGATTTTGCTCTCAGTTCATTTCCAGAATCAGTTATTACGGCCGACTTCAAATCATCCCCATAACACACCAAGTGGGTGTACTCCGGATGTACCCCAAAATCCTACGACCCAACTCTCCGATGAAGTCTAGCCCCCAAGCGAGAGAGGGAATGAGACCATGGTAGTCACGGGTGCACCGGCAAGCCCGATGCCGCCCGGTATGTGTGATCGCTACCATGCCGAAATGAAAGGTTGCAACCTTGTATGCAATGCACATTTATGATATTTAATATATCACATTAGGAGGACAACAAAGTAGGTTGCCTCCGAACAGTCATAAGATTGTACATTGACAAGTAAACAAGCGAGGCACGGATAGACAAGTAATTTCACTTGAAAAGCTCATGAAGTTATATGAACATTAAACAGACAGCCATGTAACGCACATAAATCAAGGTCATATAACTCAATTCAAAGTCCACGTAATCAAATAATAAGATTATATAACATGCAACAACATCTACGTGGGCTCGGATGCAAGAAAAGCCTATTTGTCAACATGCAATGATCAAAATCACATTTAGGACTATAAGGGCATCTACGGGCAGCCTACTAAGCATATAATTCCACACAATATCCAAATGATCAACACTTAGCAAGACTACCTAGTCATTAGGGTTTCCATTTCGTGCTGACCCGTGTGATTAAACCCTAAGTCAACTCAAAATCAATCTCAAGCCATGCATCAATTAATTCAAACATCCCCAAGTACTCAAAACAGTCCACACAACATCCAATTGTCACAATCCCAAGAAATTAATAGCACACGAGAAGTTACAACAATTTTTCTAAGCATATAACCAAGTGAACCCTCACTGCAATAGGCTGTTTTCCCACGATCATTAAGATAAGCAAACAATCTCCAATTCCAGTGAATAAGATGTAAAATTAAATCTTAAGAAGTGAACTAAAATCAGAAACAAACCTTGCATCATTTGGAGTTCGGGATCATTTGTTATAGCCGAAACAGTGAGATAGCACAAAACTGTCCAGATTTGCACACATTTCAATAATTGACGTTTTTGAGGTCCTTAGGGTGAGTTTTAGCCTTAGTCCATTTCTGACAAAACTGTCCAGAACCGAAAAATATAGCAGTACACCAAATTTTATGCATTTTGGACATCATTTACTAAGTAAACTCTGGTTCGTTCTACAAGGTCAGTGCATCTGCCAAAACCTACTTCATTTTTCCAGATTTCCAGATTTGGACACATTTCAAAGATTTTCCATTTTGAGTACCTTAGAGTCAAAATTAGCTTTGGCCCATTTCTTCTAAAAATGTTCAAAACTGGTAAAAATAGTTACCTACCAATTTTCATGCATTTTCAACAACATTTTCCTAGCCAAACTTACCTCGAAACAACTGGTCAGAGAGTTGTCACATAATCCGACTTCACCTATCATCACTTTCAAGCCAAGATCTTGCCATGCATGGTTGTAAAAGCTTATGAACGAACATATAACTCAAGTACAGAAGCAAATACATACATTTATGGGCATGCATGTGGATTTTTGAAGGATTTTCAAAAGGTTTTAGCCCTCACTTTAGCAATCAACCAAGTAGATGCACAAAAACTTGTTGAAGCACAATCTTCTTCTTCTCCTTTGCCTAGCCGAGGTTCCAACTAGATTTTCCCTATTTTTCCTAGCTTAGTGACCAAGCTCTTAGTACATGCATGTGGTTAGAACAAGAAGAAAAGAAATGGAAGCTTAGTAACTCACCTAGGGCCGAAATGAAGACTCAATAGCTTGCATGTGTGTTTTCTTGCAATCTAGCTAGCTTGGTTGAGTTCCTTTGCTTGTGGCTTGTCTTGATTAACCATATGATGATGAAGATGAGCTAAGAGGTGTATGAACTCAGCCAAAACCGAGATTGAGAGAGAAGAATGAGAGGGAGAGAGAGAAATGTGAGGAGAGTGAGAGAAATGAGAGAAAATAGAAGCTTTTGCAATTGTTGATGCAAATGTTGGCCTTGGGCATGCAAAAATCAGATTTTGTGTCATCTTTTGAGCATCTTTTGAATTGTTTTAGCATGTGTGTAAGAGAATGTTGGGTATTTAGGGATTTTAGGTAGAATAGAATATAGGATGTGTTTAGAGGTTTGTGAGATTTTGTCTTGTAGTGAGTTTAAAATATAATATTTAGGTGTTAGTGGATTTTGTAGAGATTTGAATTAGGATTATAATAATAGTTAGTGGTGTTTGTAGGATTATTTTATAGTCTAGTGCTTTGTGTAGGATTCTTTCTTGATTAACGTGGTGGCACGGATTCCTAGGTCTAGGGCACGAATTACAAGGTAGACACAAACTACGAGGTAAGACACGAACTTCAAGACTAATGCACGTACTTCAAGATAAATGCACGGATTCCAATGCAAATGCACGTAATCCTAGGTAAATGTACGTAAACCAATACAAGGCACGTAATTCAATGCAATGCACGTAAATCGAGGTACGACTCTTAAACCTAGGTTAGGACACGTAATTCAAGGTCAGGGCACACAAAACGAGACAACACATGCAATTCGAAGTCGGGGCACGTAAGTCGAGGATTAGGGCACATAATTCTAGGTCAAGGCACGAATGACGAGGCATGCACGAAAACCAAGATAGGGCATGTAATCCAAGGTCAGTCATATCATTCTTGGTTATGGCACGTAAATCAAGGTAACATACGTTATTCGGGGTCGGGCCTCACATCGTCAGCCGCGAAAAGAACGACAACCTAATCCACCACATTTCTGTTACCGAATCCCGCGGCACCTTGGGCACGACAACTTCGCCTCACGTAGAGGCTGGGCCCGCAAACCGAGGGCCTGGGGCTTGGGACCAGGTCTCCGTCACTCCGGTGCCCATAACTTTTAATCCGTAAGTAGTTACGCGGCGCACAACATACTGTTGGAAAGCTCTCCGAGAGCTCTACGACGGGGGTAGCAAGCCTGCTCGGCTGCGCCCATTTTCGGAGTCCAAAATTGAATGTTTTCATCAGTTTCGTGATACTTTTCTTATTTTGCGCTGTTTTTTCGTCCCAGATCGTACGTCGTGAGCCGCGAAAAGGACGACAACCTAATCCATCACATTTCTATTACCGAATAGCACGGCACCTTGGACAAGACAACTTCGCCTCACGTAGAGGCTGGGCCCGCAAACCGAGGGCGTAGGGCTTGGGACCAGGTCTCCGTCGCTCCGGTGCCCTTAACGTTTGATCCGTAAGGAGTTACGTGGCGCACAACATACTGTTGGAAAGCTCTCCTTGAGCTCTACAACGAGGGTAGTAAGCCTCCTCAGCTACGCCCATTTTCGGTGTCAAAAATCAAACATTTTCATTAGTTTCGATACAATTTTCTTTTTTTGCACTATTTTTTCGTCCCGAATTGTTCGTTGTGAGCCGCGAAAAGGATGACAACCTAATCCATGACATTTCTATTACCGAATAACATGGCACTTTGGGCACCACAATTTCGCCACACGTAGAGGCTAAGCCCGCAACCCAAGGGCGTGGGCCTTGGGACGAGGTCTCCGTCGCTCCGGTGCCCATAACTTTTGATTCGTAAGAAGTTACGCGGTGCAAAGCATACCGTTGGAAAGCTCTCCGTGAGCTCCAAGACGGGGGCAACAAGCCTGCTCGGCTGCGTCCATTTTCGGAGCCCAAAATCGAACGTTTTCATCAGTTTCAGGACAATTTTATTCTTTTAAGCTGTTTTTCCGTACCGGATCATACATCGCGAGCCACGAAAAGGATGACAACCTAATCCATCATATTTCTATTACCGAATAACACGGCACATTGGGCAAGACAACTTCGCCTCTCGTAAAGGCTTGGCTCGCAAACCGATGGCGTGGGGCTTGGGACCAGGTCTCCGTCGCTCCGGTGCCCATAACTTTTGATCCGTAAGGAGTTACGTAGCGTACAAAATACCGTTGGAAGGCTCTCTGAGACCTCTACAACGGGGGCAGCAAGCATAATTTTTTGCGACACTTTTCTTCTTTTGCGCAGCTTTTTCATCCCGGATCGTACTTCGCGAGCCGCAAAAAGGACAACAACCTAATCCACCACATTTCTATTACCGAATACCATTGCACCTTGGGCAAAATAATTTTGCCTCACGTAGAGGCTGGGCTCGCAAATCAAGGGCGTGGGGCTTGGGACAGGTTTTTGTCGCTCCTGTGCGCATAACTTTTGATTCGTAAGAAGTTTCGCGGCGCACAACATACCTTTGGAAAGCTCTCCGAGAGCTCTCTACAACGGCGGCAGCAAGCTGGCTTTGCTGCAAAAATTTTTAGAGTCCAAAATCGAACGTTTTCATCCGTTTTGGGATACTTTTATTCTTTCGCGCTGTTTTTTCATCCCGTATCGTACGTCATGAGCCCCGAAAAGGATGACAACCAAATCCGTCACATTTCTATTACCGAATAACACGGCACCTTGGGCAAGACAACTTCGCAGCACGTAGAGGCTGGGCCCGCAAACCGAGGGCGTGGGGCTTGACACCAGGTCTCCGTTGCTCCGATGCCCATAACATTTGATCCGTAAGGAGTTACGCGGTGCACAGCATACCGTTAGAAAGCTTTCCGAGAGCTCTACGACGGGGGCACCAAGCATGCTCGGCTGCTCCTATTTTCGGAGCCCAAAATTGAATATTTTCATTAGCTTCGTGACATTTTTCTTCTTTTGCACTGTTTTTTCATCCTGGATCGTACGTCGAGAGCCGCGAAAAGGACGGTAACCTAATCCACCACATTTCTGTTACCGAATCCCGTGGCACCTTGGCCAACCAACACAACTATGCCTCACGTAGAGGCTGGGCCTGCAAACCGAGAGCATGGGGCTTGGGACCAGGTCTCCGTCGCTTCGGTGCCCATAACTTTTGATCTGTAAAGAGTTACGCGGTGCACATCATAACGTTGGAAAGCTCTCCGACAACTTTATGACAGGGGAAACAAGCCTACTAGGCTGCGAAAAGTTTCAAATCCCAAAATCGAATGTTTTTATCAGTTTCGGGACACTTTTCTTCTTTTACGCTATTTTTTCGTCCGGGATCGTACGTCGTGAGCTGTGAAAAGGACGAAAACCTAATCCATCACATTTCTATTACCGAATGACACAGCACCTTGGGAAAGACAACTTCACCTCACCTAGAGGCTGGGCCCGCAAACCGAGGGCGCAGGGCTAAGGACCAGGTCTCCGTCGCTCCGGTGCCCATAACTATTGATCCGTAAGGAGTTATGCGGCGCACAACATACTGTTGGAAAGCTCTCCAAGAGCTCTATGACGGGGGCAGCAAGCCAGCATAGCTGCACCCATTTTCAGAGCCCAAAATCGAACGTTTTCATCAGTTTCGGGACAATTTTCTTCTTTTGCGATGTTTTTTTGTCCCGGATCGTATGTCGTGAGCGGCGAAAAAGACGACAACCTAATCCACCACATTTCTATTACCGAATACCATTGCACCTTGGGCAAAATAACTTCGCCTCACGTAGAGGCTGGGCCCGCAAACCGAGGGCGTAGGGCTTGGGACCAGGTTTTCGTTGCTCCGGTGCTCATAAATTTTGATCCGTTAGGAGTTACGCGGCACACAGCATACCTTTGGAGAGATTTTTGAGAGCTCTCTACGACTGGGGCAGCAAATCGGCTTGGCTGCAAAAATTTTCAGAGCCCAAAATCGAACATTTTCATCAGTTTCGGGACATTTTTCTTCTTTCGCACTGTTTTTCCGTCCTGGATCGTACGTCGTGAGCAGCGAAAAGGACGACAACCAAATCTATCACATTTATATTACAGAATAACACGGCACCTTAGGCAAGACAACTTTGCCTCACGTAGAGGCTGGACACGCAAACCGAGGGCGTGGGGCTTGGGACTAGTTCTCCGTCGCTCCGGTGCCCATAAATTTTGATCCGCAAGGAGTTACGCGGCGCACAGCATACCGTTGGAAAGCTCTCCAAGAGCTCTACGACGGGGGCATCAAGCCTGCTTAGCTGCGCCCATTTTCGGTGCCCAAAATCGAATGTTTTTATCAGCTTCGATACAATTTTCTTCTTTTGCGCTGTTTTTTCGTCCCGGATAGTACATCGTGAGCCGCGAAAAGGACGACAACCAAATCTATCACTTTTCTATTACCGAATAACACGACATCTTGGGCAAGAAAACTTCACCTCACATAGAGGCTGGACCCGCAAACCGAGGGCGTGGTGCTTAGGACCAGGTCTCCGTCGCTCTGGTGCGCATAACTTTTGATCCGTAAGGTGTTACGCGACGCACAGCATACTATTGGAAAGCTCTCCTAGAGCTCTATGACGTGGGCAGCAAGTCTGCTCAGCTGCGCCCATTTTAGGTGCCCAAAATCGAATGTTTTCATCAATTTTGATACAATTTTCTTCTTTTGCGCTGTTTTTTCGTCCCGGATCGTTCGTCGTGAGCCGCGAAAAGGACGACAACCTAATCCATGACATTTCTATTACCGAATAACATGGCACCTTGGGCAAGACAACTTCGCCACACGTAGAGGCTGGGCCCGTAAACCAAGGGTGTGGGCCTTGGGACGAGGCCTCCGTCGCTCTGGTGCCCATAACTTTTGATCCGTAAGGAGTTACGCGGTGCAAAGCATACTGTTGGAAAGCTCTCCGTGAGCTAAAAGGTGGGGGTAACAAGCCTGCTCGACTACGTCCATTTTCGGAGCCCAAAATCGAACGTTTTCATCAATTTCGGGATAATTTTCTTTTTTTAAGCTGTTTTTCCTTCCTGGATCATACGTCGTGAGCCATGAAAAGTACGACAACCTAATCCATCATATTTCTATTACCGAATAACACGACACATTGGGCAAGACAACTTCGCCTCACGTAAAGGCTGGGCTCGTAAACCGAGGGCATGGGGCTTGGGACCAAGTCTCCGTCGCTTCGGTGCCCATAACTTTTGATCCGTAAGAAGTTACGCATCGCACAGAATACCATTGGAAGGCTCTCCGAGAGCTCTACGACGGAGGCATCAAGCATGCTAGGCTGCGCAAATTTTCAGACCCAAAATCGAACGTTTTAATCAGTTTTGAGACACTTTTCTTCTTTTGCGCTGTTTTTCCGTCCTAGATCGTATATCATGTGCTGCGAAAAGGACGACAACCTAATCCACCACATTTCTATTACCGAATACCATTGCACCTTGGGCAAAATAACTTCACCTCACGTAGAGGCTGGGCCCACAAATCAAGGGCGTGGGGCTTGGGACAGGTTTTTGTCGCTCCTGTGCGCATAACTTTTGATTCGTAAGAAGTTTCGCGGCGCACAACATACCTTTGGAAAGCTCTCCGAGAGCTCTCTACGATGGGTAGCAAGCTGGCTTTGCTGCAAAAATTTTTAGAGTCCAAAATCGAACGTTTTCATCCGTTTTGGGATACTTTTATTCTTTCGCGCTGTTTTTCTTTCCCGGATCGTACGTCGTGAGCCGCGAAAAGGACGACAACCAAATCCATCACATTTCTATTACCGAATAACACGGCACCTTGGGAAAGACAACTTTGTCTCACGTAGAGCCTGGACCCGCAAACCAAGGGCGTGGGGCTTGGAACCAATTCTCCGTCGCTCCGGTGCCCATAACTTTTGATCCGTAAGGAGTTACACGGCGCACTGCATAACGTTGGAAAGCTCTCCGAGAGCTTTATGACGAGGGCAGCAAGCCTGCTTGGCTGCAAAAATTTTCAGAGCCCAAAATCGAACGTTTTCATTAGTTTCGGGACACTTTTTCTTCTTTTGCGTTGTTTTTCCGTCCCAGATCGTACGTCGTGAGCCGCGAAAAGGAAGACAACCTAATCCATCACAATTCTTTTACCGAATAACATGGCACCTTGGGCAAGACAACTTCGCCTCACGTAGAGGCTGGACCGACAAACCAAGGGCGTAAGGCTTGGAACCAAGTCTCTATCGCTCCGGTGCCCATAACTTTTGATTTGTAAGGAGTTACGCGGCGCACTGGATACCGTTGGAAGGCTCTCCGAGAGCTCTACGACTGGGGCAGCAAGCACGCTAGATTGTGCCCATTTTCGGAGCCCAAAATCAAATGTTTTCATCAGTTTCGGGATACTTTACTTCTTTTGCGCTGTTTTTCCGTCCCGGATCATATGTCGTGAGCCGCGAAAAGGACGACAACCTAATCCACCACATTTCTATTACCGAATACCATGGCACCTTGGGCAAAATAACTTCGCCTCATGTAGAGGCTGGGCCCTCAAACTGAGGGAGTGGAGCTTGGGACCAGGTTTTCGTCGCTACGGTGCCCTTAACTTTTGATCTGTAAGGAGTTACGCGGCGCACAACATACCTTTGGAAAGCTTTCTGAGAGCTCTCTACGACGGGGGCAGCAAGCCGGCTTTGCTACAAAATTTTCAGTGCCCAAAATCGAACATTTTCATTAGTTTCGGGATACTTTGCTTCTTTCGCGCTGTTTTTCCGTCCCGGATCGAACGTCGTGAGTCGCGAAAAGGACGACAACCAAATCCATCACAATTCTATTAGCGAATAACACAGCACCTTGGGCAAGACAACTTCGCCTCACATAGAGGCTGGACCAGCAAACCGAGGGCGTGGGGCTTATGACCAGTTCTCCGTCGCTCCGATGCCCATAACTTTTGATCCGTAAGGAGTTACGCGGTGCACAACATACCGTTGGAAAGATCTCCGAGAGCTCTACAACGGGGGTATCAATCCTGCTCAGCTGCACCTGTTTTCGGAGCCCAAAATTGAATGTTTTCATTAGTTTCGCGACACTTTTTTTCTTTTTCGCCGTTTTTTCATCCCAGATCGTACGTCGTGAGCCGCGAAAAGGACGACAACCTAATCCACCACATTTCTGTTACCGAATCCCCTGGCACCTTGCGCAAGACAACTTCGCCTAACGTAGAGGCTGGGCCCGCAAACCGAGGGCATGGGTCTTGGGACCAGGTCTCCGTCATGCCGGTGCCCATAACTTTTGATCCGTAAGAAGTGACGCGGCGCACAACATAACGTTCGAAAGCTCTCTGAAATTTTTATGACGGGGCAACAAGCCTGCTTGGCTAGGAAAATTTTTGGAGCCCAAAATTGAACGTTTTCATCAGTTTCGGGACACTTTTCTTCTTTTGCGCTGTTTTTATGTCCCGGATCGTATGTCGTGAGCCGTGAAAAGGACGACAACCTAATCCATCACAATTATTTTACCGAATACCATGGCACCTTGTGCAAGACAACTTCGCCTAAAATAGAGGTTGGGCCCGCAAACCGAGGGCATGGGGCTTGGGACCAAGTCTCCGTCGCTCCGGTGCCCATAACTTTTGATCTGTAAGGAGTTTCGCGGCGCACAGCATAATGTTGGAAAGCTCTCCGAGAGCTTTATGACGGGGCAGCAAGCTTGCTTGGCTACAAAAATTTTCGGAGCCCAAAATCGAATGTTTTCATCAGTTTCGGGACACTTTTCTTCTTTTGCGCTGTTTTTTCGTCCCGGATCGTACGTCGTGAGCCGTGAAAAGGATGACAATTTAATGCATCACAATTCTTTTATCGAATAATATGGCACCTTGGGCAAGACAACTTCGCCTCACGTAGAGGCTGGGCCCGTAAACCGAGGGCGTAGGGCTTGGAACAGGTCTCTATCGCTCCGGTGCCTATAACTTTTGATCCATAAGGAGTTACGCGGTGCACAGCATACCGTTTGAAAGCTCTCCGTGAGCTCCACGATGGAGGAAACAAGCCTGCTCGGCTGCGTCCATTTTCGGAGCCCAAAATCAAACGTTTTCATTAGTTTCGGGATAATTTACTTCTTTTGCGCTGTTTTTCTGTCCTGGATCATACGTCATGAGCCACGAAAAGGAAGACAACCTAATCCATCACATTTCTATTACCGAATAACACGGTACATTGGGCAAGACAACTTCACCTCACGTAAAGGCTGGGCCCGCAAACCGAGGGCATGGGGCTTAAGACCAGGTCTCTGTCACTCCGGTGCCTATAACTTTTGATCCGTAAGGAGTTACGCAGAGCACAGCATACCGTTGGAAGGCCCTCCGAGAGCTCTACGACTGGCGCAGCAAGTATGCTAGGCTGCGCAAATTTTCGGAGCCCAAAATTGAACGTTTTCTTCAGTTTCGGGACACTTTTCTTCTGTTGTGCTGTTTTTTCTTATCGGATCGTATGTCGTGAGCCGCAAAAAGGACGACAACCTAGTCCACCACATTTCTATTACCGAATACCATGGCACCTTAGGCAAAATAACTTCGCCTCACGTATATGCTGGGCCCACAAACCGAGGGCGTGGGGCTTAGGACCAGGTTTCCGTCGCTCCGGTGCACATAACTTTTGATCCGTAAGGAGTTATGCGGCGCACAACATACCTTTGGAAAGCATTCCGAGAGCTCTCTACGTTGGGGGCAGCATGCTGGCTTTGCTACAAAAATTTTCGGAGCCCAAAATCGAACGTTTTCATCAGTTTTGGGACACTTTTCTTCTTTCGCGTTGTTTTTCTGTCCTCGATCGTACGCCGTGAAAAGGACAACAACCAAATTCATCACATTTCTATTACCGAATAACATGGTACCTTGGGCAAGACTGTGAGGCCCAACTTCGATTTGCGTGTGATACATCATTTCGTTTGCCCTAACCAAGATTTGCGTGCCTTGACCTAGATTTAAGAATTGTGTTTTGTTTTGTGTGCCTTGCATTGAATTACGTGCATTCATTTAGGGTTGTGTGCATTTACTTGGGAAATGTGCATTCGTCTCGTAGTTTATGCCTTGCCTCGTAGTGCGTGCCCAAAACCTAAGAAAGCGTGCCCTCACGCTAATCAAGAAAGCATCTTACACGAAGCACTAGATCATCAATTAATCCTACAAACTCCACTAACTAATATTAAATTGCTAAGTCAATGCACTAGAAGACGAAATTGCACCAAAAGCTAGATATTCTTTATTCTTTATTCTTTATTCTTTGCATGTCCCAAACACACAATAAAATAAGCCTTGAACAAGACAAAAAATTCAGATTTGAGCACATCTTTGGCCGACCACTAGGAGCTTTGTGCATGCAATTTAAGTTCAAATTCTACTCCTGAACATTCTATAACAATTCTATGACACAAAGCAATAAAAAAAATTAGCTTAAAACCCTCCTCAAAGCTCCATATTCTCGACACAAGCTCCATGCCCATACTAGATAATTCAACATCCTTCTTGATGACACAAAAGTCTGAAATTTACATGCTCAAGGCCGACACAAGCATCTATGCCCATCAAGCTTTCATTTTCTTTCATTTTCCTTCATTTCCTCTCACTCCTCTCTCATTTCTTCTCTCTCTCTCGGCCTTGGCTGAGTTTCTACACTCCATAGCTTATCTTCATCACTCCATGGTTCATCAAGGCATGCAAGAAGCTAGGGAGCTCGACTAAGCAAGCTAGGTTGTAGGAAACACATATGCAAGCTCTTTGAACCTCCATTTCGGCTTAGGTAAGTTTGCTAGCTTCCATTTCTTTCTTCTTGTTCTAACCACATGCACCTACTAATAACTTGGTTACTAAGCTAGGAAATTAGAGAAAATCAAGTGGTGTCTCGGCTAAGCAAGAAAAAGAGTCAACCTTGTGCAACCATCAAGAGTCTTGTGCATCTTCTTGTTGTTTTGCTAAGGTAAGGGCTAAAACTTCTTGAAAATCTTTCAAAAAACCACATGCATGCCTTTAAATGTCTATCTTTACTCCTGTACTTGTGATATATGTGTGTTCATGATTTTTGTAAATATGCATGGCAAGATTTTTGGCTAGAATGTGATGATAGATGAAATCGGGTATATAACAGCCTTCTGCCTTGTTGGTGCGAGGTGATTTTAACCATGTGAATGATGTTGAAAATCCGTGAAAATTGGCAGGTAACTATTTTTTCCCGTTTTGATAATTTTTTGCAGAAATAGGACAAAGCTAATTTTGACTCTAAAGTCCTTAAAATGACTAATTATCAAAATGTGTCCAAATCTGGAAAGTCTAGAAAAATGAAGCAGGTTTTGGCAGATTCACAGACCTTGTAGAATGAACCAGTTTTAACTTAGTAAATGACATCCAAAATGCATGAAATTTGGTGTGCTTCTAGATGTTTCAGTTCTGGACATTTTTGTTAGAAATGGACCAAGGCTAAATCTAACCCTAAGGCCCTAAAAAACGACAAGCATTGAAATGTGTGCAAATCTGGACAGTTTTGTGTAGTCTCACTGTTTTGGCTATAACTCTTGAACCCGAACTCCAAATGATGCGAGGTTTGTTTCTGAATTTATTTCACTCCTTAAGATTTAATTTGATATATTTTTCACTGGAATTTGAGTTTGTTTGCTTGTCTTAATGATTGTGAGAATACAGTCCTTTGCAGTGAGGGTTTCACCTATTGATTTGCTTAGAAAAATTAATGTAGCTTCCCTTGTTGTATTAAATGCTTGGGATTGTGGCATTTGGATGTTGTGTGGACTGTTTTGAATGCTTGAGGGTGTTGGAATTAATCAATGCATGGCTTGAGCTTAATTATGAGATGACTTGGGGTTTAATCGCACGGGTAAGCACGAATTGAAACCCTAGTAACTAGGTAAACTTGCTAAGTGTTGGTCCTTTGGATATTGTGTTTGATTATGTGTTTATTAGGCTGCCCGTAGTTTCCCTCATAGCCCTAAACATGATTTCGATGATTACATGTTGATAAGTAGGCTTTTCTCGCACCCGATCCCACGTAGATGTCGTTGCATGATGAATAATCTTATTGTTTGATTACGTGAACTTTGAAATGAGTTATATGACTTGATTTACGTGTGTTATATGGCTGCCCGTTTAATGTTCATATAACTCCATGTGCTTTTCAAGTGAATTTACTTGTCATATCATGCCTCGCGTGTTTAACTGTCAATGTGCAATCTTATGACTGCTCAGAGGCAACCTACTTTGTTGTCCTCCAAATGTGATATATTAAATGTCATAAATGTGCATTGCATACAAGGTTGCAACCTTTCATTCTGGCGTGGTAGCGTTCACACACACCGGGCGGCATCGGACTTGCCGGTGCAACCGTGACTACCATTGTCCAATTCCCTCTCTCGCTTAGGGGCTAGACTTCCTCGGAGAGTTGGGTTGTAGGATTTCGGGCTATATCCGGAGTACACCCATTTGGCGTGATAAGGAGATGATTTGAAGTCGGCTACAACAACTGATACTGGAAACGAACCGAGAGCAAAAGCTCACCGTATCCTTTTCACTATGTGTATAAGTACTCTCGCTTGGTTCCTAGAGGACCTCGGGGAGGAAAGACGGGTAATTATGTTCTTTTACTTTTACATTACATTATGTACTTACTTGTGATATATTCATGCTTGCAAAAAGGATTTTTCATAAGTTGAACCGGAAAATGAGTTTCAAAACTTATTTCTCGTTCCTTCTCGTTGAGTTCCTAAGGACTCACCCTCTTTTATCATCTCAGGTGAAGAAGACCAAGAACAGGTACCCGAGGACGACGTACCTAACGATGATTCCTTAGAATAATTGCTTGCCCTACGTGCCTTATGTGACTATGGCTATTTTGTGAACAATATGTTGCTCGAAGACTATTTCATTTCTTATGATGCTTGCTATTGTAATGTAAAAGACCCCCGTTGTAATTTGGTGTCTAATTTTGGCTTGTACTAATGATAACTAGATAGACACTACTATGGTCATTTTTTCTATCGTTATTGGCTAGTATCTATCATAGGATTATGAAGTGACAGGTAAGGATTAAGTAAAATGAACTTATCCAATCTTAAGTAGGTACTCATTGTTAAACTAAGATCAACAGGTACTTTTGTAACGATGATTAACAAACAAACGAGACATAGTATTATGCTAGGTTATTAATCAAACGAGACTTCGAGATAACTAGTAGGCATTTCGATTGATGGTAAATAGTAATCTTAGTTGCAATGAAATTCGAGGCGTTTAGAGAACTAGGTCAAACTAAAGAGCCAAATTACAATCGTTATGCTGCCGATTTTCTGAAAAATTTGTGGAGTCTAGGCTAAACGTTAAGTGCTAAACTTTCATGAACGATTGAGTATGAGACATGACTTGAATGTTTAGATCACACCCTAGTCTAACCTTTATAGACCGGGTTGGGGCATGACAAGACAACTTCGCCTCACGTAGAGGCTGGGCCCACAAACCGAGGGCGTGGGGCTTGACACCAGGTCTATGTCGCTCCGATGCCCAAAACTTTTGATCCGTAAGGATTTACGCGGCGCACAGCATACCGTTGGAAAGCTCTCCGACAACTCCATGACGGGGGCATCAAGCCTGCTAGGCTGCGCCCGTTTTCGGATCCTAAAATCGAATGTTTTCATTAGTTTCGGGACACTTTTCTTCTTTTGCGCTGTTTTTCGTCTCGGATCGTACGTCGTGTGCCGCGAAAAGGACGACAACCTAATCCACCACATTTTTGCTACCGAATCCCGCGGCACCTTGGGCAAGACAACTTCGCCTCACGTAGAGGCTGGGCCCGCAAACCGAGGGCATGGGGCTTAGGACCAGGTCTCCGTTGCTTCGGTGCCCATAACTTTTGATCCGTAAGGAGTTACGCGGCGCACAGCATACCTTTGGAAAGCTCTCCGAGAGCTCTCTACGACGGGGGCAGCAAGCCGGTTTTGCTGCAAAAAATTTTGGAGCCCAAAATCGAACGTTTTCATCAGTTTAGGGACACTTTTCTTCTTTCGTGCTGTTTTTCCGTCCCTGATCGTACGTTGTGAGCCGCAAAAAGGACGACAATCAAATCCATCACATTTCTATTACCGAATAACACAACACCTTGGGCAAGTCAACTTCGCTTCACGTAGAGGCTGGGCCCTCAAACTGAGGGCGTGGGGCTTGACACCAGGTCTCCTTCGCTCCGATGCCCATAAGTTTTGATTCGTAACGAGTTACGCAGCGCACAACATACCGTTCGAAAGCTCTCTGAGAGCTCTACGATGGGGGCAGCAGGCTTGTTCAGCTGAGCCCATTTTTTAAGACCAAAATCGAATGTTTTCATCATTTTTGGGACTCTTTTCTTCTTCTACATTATTTTTCCGTCCCGGATCATACGTCGTGAGCCGCGAAAAGGACGACAACCTAATCCATCACAATTCTATTACCGAATAACACGGCACCTTGGGCAAGACAACTTCGCCTCACGTAGAGGCTGGGCCCGCAAACCGAGGGCGTAGGGCTTAGGACCAGGTCTATGTCGCTTCGGTGCCCATAACTTTTGATCCATAAGGAGTTACGCGGCGCATAACATACCGTTGGAAAGCTCTCCAAGAGCTCTATGAATGGGGCAGCAACCATGCTCGGTTGCGCCTATTTTCGGAGCACAAAATTGAATATTTTCATCAGTTTCGAAACAATTTTCTTCTTTTGCGCTATTTTTCCGTCCCGGATCGTACGTCGTGGGCCTCGAAATAGACGACAGTTTAATCCATCACATTTCTATTACCGAATAACATAGCACCTTGGGCAAGACAACTTCGCCTCACGTTGAGGCTGGGCCCGCAAACCGAGGGCGTGGGGCTTGGGACCAGGTCTCCATGGCTCTGGAGCCCATAACTTTTGATACGTAAGGAGTTCCGCGGCGCACAGCATACCGTTGGAAAGCTCTCCGAGAGCTTTACGACGGGAGCAGCAAGCCTGCTCAGCTGCGGCCATTTTCGAAGCCCAAAATCAAACGTTTTAATCAGTTTCGGGATAATTTTCTTCTTGTGCGCTGTTTTTCTGTCCCGGATCGTATGCCGTGAGCCGTGAAAAGGACGACAATCTAATCCACCAGATTTCTATTTCCGAATCCTATGGCACCTTGGGCAAGATAACTTCACCTCACGTAGAGGCTGGGCCAACAAACCGAAGGCGTCGGGCTTAGGACCAAGTCTCTGTCGCTCCGGTGCCCATAATTTTTGATCCGTAAGGAGTGACGAGACGCACAATATACCGTTGGAAAGCTCTCCGAGAGCTCTATGACAGTGGTAGTAAGCCTGCTTGGCTACGAAAATTTTTAGAGCCCAAAATCGAACGTTTTCACCAGTTTAGGGACATTTTTCTTCTTTTGCGCTGTTTTTCCATCTCGGATCGTACGTCGTGAGCCGCGAAAAGGACGACAACCTAATCCATCACATTTCTATTACCGAATAACATGACACCTTGGGCAAGACAACTTTGCCTCACGTAGAGACTGGGCCTGCAAACCGAGGGCGTGGGGCTTGGCACCAGGTCTCCGTCGCTCCGGTGCCCATAACTTTTGATCCGTAAGGAGTTACGCAGTACACAGCATACCGTTGGAAAGCTCTCTGAGAGCTCTACAACGGGGGCAACAAGCCTGTTTAGCTACAGCCATTTTTGAAGCCCCAAATCGAACGTTTTCATTAGTTTCAAGATAATTTTCTTCTTTTGCGCTGTTTTTTCGTCCCGGATCGTACGTCGTGAGCCGCGAAAAGGACGACAACCTAATCCATCACATTTCTATTACCGAATAACATGGCACCTTGGGCAAGACAACTTCGCCTCACGTAGAGGCTGGGCCCGCAAACCGAGGGCTTGGGGCTTGGGACCAAGTCTCCGTCGCTCCGGTGCCCATAACTTTTGATCCGTAAGGAGTTACGCGGCGCACAGCATACCGTTGGAAAGCTCTCCGAGAGCTCTACGACGGAGGCAGCAAGCCTGCTCAGCTGCACCAATTTTTGGAGCCCAAAATTGAACGTTTTCATCAGTTTCAGAACAATTTTCTTCCTTTGCGCTGTTTTTCCGTCCCGGATCGTATGTCGTGAGCCGCGAAAAGGATGACAACCTAATCCATCACGTTTCTATTACCGAATAACATGGCACCTTGGGCAAGACAACTTCACCTAACATAGAGGTTGGGCCCACAAACCGAGGGCGTGGGGCTTGGGACCAGGTCTCCGTCGCTCTGGTGCCCATAACTTTTGATCCGTAAGGAGTTACGCGGTGCACAGCATACCGTTGGAAAGCTCTCCGTGAGCTCTACGTCGTGGGCAGCAAGCCTGCTCGGCTGCATCCATTTTCGGAGCCCAAAATTGAACGTTTTCATCAGTTTTGGGATAATTTTCTTCTTTTGTGTTATTTTTTCGTCCCTGATCATACGTCGTGAGCCGCGAAAAGGACGACAACCTAATCCATCACATTTCTATTACCGAATAACTTGGCACTTTTGGCAAGACAACTTCGCCTCACGTAGAGGCTGGGCCCGCAAACCGAGAGCGTGGGGCTTGGGACCAGGTCTCCGTCGCTCCAGTGCCCATAACTATTGATCCATAAGGAGTTACGCGATGCACAACATACCGTTAGAAAGCTATCCGTGAGCTCTACGACGGGGGCAGCAAGCCTGGTCGGCAATGTCTATTTTTGGAGCCCAAAATTGAACGTTTTTATCAGTTTTGGGACAATTTTCTTCTTTTGGGCTATTTTTCCGTCCCGGATCATACGCCGTGAGACGCAAAAAGGATGACAACCTAATCCATCACATTTCTATTACCGAATAATACGGCACCTTGGGCAAGACAACTTCACTTCACGTAAAGGTTGGGCTCGCAAACCGAGTGCGTGGGGCTTAGGACTAGGTCTCCGTCGCTTTAGTGCCCATAACTTTTGATCCGTAAGGAGTTACGCGGCGAACAGCATACCGTTGGAAAGCTCTCCGAGAGCTCTACGACAGGGGCGGCAAGCCTGCTTTGCGGCGAAATTTTTTGGAGCCCAAAATCGAAAATTTTCATCAATTTTGGGACACTTTTCTTCTTTTGTGTTGTTTTTCCATCCCGGATCGTACGTCGTGCGCCGCGAAAAGGACAACAACCTAATCTATCACATTTCTATTACCGAATAACATGGCACCTTGGGCAAGACAACTTCGCCTCACGTAGAGGCTGGGCCCGCAAACGAAGGGCGTGGGGCTTGGGACCAGGTCTCTGTCGCATCGGTGCCCATAACTTTTTATCCGTAAGGCGTTACGCGGTGCATAACATACCGTTGGAAAGCTCTCCGTGAGCTCTACGACGTGGGTAGCAAACCTGTTCTGCTTCATCCATCTTCAGAGCCAAAAATCAAATATTTTCATCAGTTTCGGGACAATTTTCTTCTTTTGCTCTGTTTTTTCGTCCCTGATCATACGTCGTGAGCCGCGAAAAGGACGACAACCAAATCCATCACATTTCTATTACCGAATAACACGGCACCAAGGGAAAGACAACTTCGCCTCACGTAAAGGTTGAGCCCGCAAACTGAGGGCGTGGGGTTAGGGACTAGCTCTCCATCGCTCCGGTGCCTATAACTTTTGATCCGTAAGGAGTTACGCGGCGCACAGCATACAGTTGGAAAGCTCTCCGAGAGCTCTACGACGGGGGCAGCTAACCTGCTTGGCTGCGCCCATTTTCAGAGTTCAAAATTGAACATTTTCATCAGTTTCGGGACACTTTTTTTCTTTTGCGATGTTTTTTCGACCCTGATCGTACGTCGTGAGCCGCGAAAAGGACGACAACCTAATCCATCACATTTCTATTAACGAATAACATGGCACCTTGGTCAAGACAACATCGCCTCACGTAGAGGCTAGGCCCGCAAACTGAGGGCGTGGGGCTTGGGACCAGGTCTCTGTCGCTCCCATGCCCATAACTTTTGATCCGTAAGGAGTTAAACGACGCACAGCATACCGTTGGAAAGCTCTCCTAGAGCTCTAGGATGGGGGCAGCAACCATGCTTGGCTGCGCCCATTTTTTGAGACCAAAATTGAATATTTTCATCAGTTTCGGGATACTTTTCTTCTTTTGCGCTATTTTTTCGTCCTGGATCGTACGTCGTGAGCCACAAAAAGCACAACAACCTAATCCACCACATTTCTATTACCGAATCCCGTGGCACCATGGGCAAGACAACTTCACCTCACGTAGAGGCTGGGCCCGTAAACCAAGAGCGTAGGGCTTGGGACCAGGTCTCCATCGCTCTGGTGCCCATAACTTTTGATCCGTAAGGTGTTATGTGGCGCACAGTGTGAGGCCCGACCCCAAATAACGTGTGTTACCTTGATTTATGTGCCATAGACCAAGAATTATATGATTGACCTTGGATTACGTGCCTTGTCCTGGTTTTCGTGCATGTTTTATCATTCGTGCCTTGACCTAGAATGGTGTGCCCTAATCCCCGACTGACGTGCGATACCTAGATATACGTACCCTGACCTTGATGTACGTGCGTTACCTCGTTTTGTGTGCCCTAATCTTGAACTGTGTACCTTAACCTAGATATAGAGTCGTGCCTTGATTTGCGTACATTGCATTGAATTACGTGACTTGCATTGGTTTACGTGCATTCACATAGGATTGCGTGCATTAATCTTGAAGTTCGTGTCTTACCTCGTGATTCGTGCCCCGTATTGATTTTTGTGCATGTCTCGTAGTGCGTGCCATAGACATAGGAAAGCGTGCTCGCACGCTAATCGATAAAGAATCCTACACAAAGTACTAAACTATAAAATAATCCTACACAATCCACTAACTAATATTATATTCCTAATTTAAATTCTCTAGAAAACCCACTAACTACTAAAATATTCTATTCTTCCTAACACACTCAACTAACCAAAAAACTATTATAAACCTACACTTATTATAATCCAAAATAGAATAACAAGAATCTGAATTTTCAGATTCTTCATTGCATTACACGACCAAACACTAAAAAATTGAAGATATTTCAAGACAATGCATTCATTAAAATATTCATTACATTATTCTATGCTTTCCACTTTCTCCAAACACAAGACTTACTCTTTTATCTTATCAAAGCATGCCTCACAATTCAAAATGCTCAAAAGATGACACAAAATCAGATTTTTGTAAGCCCAAGGCTGACACACACAAGCACCTACTCAAACAAACACTCAACTTCATCCATTTCCTCACAAACTCTCTCATTCTCTCTCCTTCTCTCTCATTTTCGACAATGGCTGCCTCTTGACCTTCCAAGACCTCAAGCATGCTCTCAAGATATCTCCCAAGCTCGGCCATAGTAGCCCAAGCAAGCAAGAAGCAAGGAAGAAGCTCCCTTTATGCATTTTGAAGAGCATTTGTGCTCATTTGCTAAATCTTCAAGAGGTGAGGGTTAATCCTTTTTAAAAAGCTTTCAAAAACCACATGCAAGCCTTCATATGTCTATATTTACCTCTGTACTTGTGATATATGTTTGCACTTGAGCTTTTGTAACCATGCATGGCAAGATATTTGGCTAGAACTTGAAGATAGGACGAATCGCGAAATCTGAGCAGTTTTCTGACTTGTTGGAGCGAAGGCAATTTGGCAAGGTAAATGATGTTGAAAATTTGTGAAAATTGGTAGGTAACTAGTTTTGCCAGTTCTGAGAATTTTTCATAGAAATAGAACAAGACCAATTCTGAATCTAAGAGCCATAAAATGGCAAAATATCAAAATGTGTCGAAATCTGGAAAATCTGGGAAAATAGAGCAGGTTTTTGGCAGTTCACTGACCTCGTAGAGCAAAAGCATTTTGGCCTAGTAAAAGATATTTAAAATGTATGAAATTTGGTAGGTTTCTATAATTTTCAGTTATGGACATTTTTGTCAGAAATAGACTGAGGCTAAATGTGACCCTAAGACCCTAAAAAATTACAAGTAATAAAATGTACACAAATCTGGACAGTTTTGCGTAGTCTCACGGTTTTGGCTATAACTCTTGAATCCGAACTCAAAATGATGTGAGGTTTGTTTCTGGATTTAGTTCACTTAATAAGCTTTAATTTGAAATTTTGTTAATTGGAATTAGAGATTGTTTATTTGTCTAAATGATTGTGGGAAAACAGGCCATTGCAGTGAGGTTTGTATCTAGTGATATGCTTTGAAAATTATTGTAACTTCTCTTGTGGTATTAAATGCTTGGGATTGTGGCACTTGGATGTTGTGTGGACTGTTTTGGATGTTTGAGGATGTTTTAATTGATCAATTCATGGCTTGGGTTTAATTATTTGTCAACTTGTGGCTTAATCGCACGTGTAAGCATGAAATGAAACCCTATCGGCTATGAAAACTCGCTAAGCGAGGATCCTATGGTTATTGTGTTTAATTGTGTGATTAGTGGGCTGCCTAATAAATGTGAAGTATGCTTGAAATGGTTTAAGAGTTGGTTGTGGTGTTTAGCGAATGAAACCGACCCCGAGCATGGCCTAGCAAACCCTAGTTGCCCCGTAGCTTCCCGAGCCATAAACCGTTCTTTTGTGAATTATGAAGGATATTGAGGAAGATTAATAGGCTGCCCGTATATGTCCTTATAGCCCTAAATGTGATTCCCAATGATTACATGTTGATAAGTAGACTTTGCTTGCACCCAGTCTAAAGTAAACGTCGTTACATGCTTGTACAATCTTATTACTTGATACGTGAACCCTGAAACGAGTTATATGACTTGATTTACATGTGTCACATGACTGCCCGTTTAATATTCATATAACTCCATGTGTTTTACAAGTAAAATTACATGTCAAAGCAAGCCTCGTGTGTTTACTTGTCAATATGTGACCTTATACTTGCTCGGAGGCAACCTACTTTGTTGTCCTCCTAATGTGAATTGTTAAAGGACATTTTATGACTTATTTGAACATGATTACTTGGCTGCCCGTGGAAGTTTAATTGCTTTCAAATTGATATATGAAATGATTACATGTTCTTACAATGCCTTATATGCCAATATGTCAAAATGTGATCATATACTTGCTCGGAGGCAACCTACTTTGTTGACCTCCCAATGTGAAATGTTAAATGGCATACATGTGCATTGCATGCAAGGTTGCAACCTTTCATTCTGGCGTGGTAGCGTTTCACGCACACCGGGCGGCATCGGGCTTGCCGGTGCAACCGTGACTACCATTGTCCAATTCCCTCTCTCGCTTGGGGGCTAGACTTCCTCGGAGAGTTGGGTCGTAGGATTTCGGGGTACATCCGGAGTACACCCATTTGGCGTGATAAGTGGATGATTGAAGCCGGCCGCAACAACTGTTATCAGAAATGATCTTGAGAGCGAAAGCTCACCGTATCCTTTTCACTATGTGTTTAAGTACTCTCGCTTGGTTCCTAGAGGACCTCGGGGAGGAAAGACGGGTAAATGTGTTCTTTACTTTACATTACGTTATAAAACTTACTTGTGTTATATGTCATGCTTTCAAAAAGGGTTTTTCATAAGTTTAACCAGAAAAGGATTTCAAAACGTTATCTCTCGTTCCCCCTCGCTGAGTTCATAAGGACTCACCCTCTTTTTTGTCACAGGTGCAGCAGATTTGGAACAGATACCCGAAGTAAATGTGCTTGTTGATGAATCCTTGGAGTGATTATGTGCTTTATGTGCCTTGCTTGATAGTGGCTATTTTGTGAACGTTGTGTTTGCTTTGAAGAATATTTATTTTGTTGATGTAAATGACCCCGTTGTAATTTGGGTCTAATTTTGGATTGTACTATCTATAACCGGACGAACTCCTTATTTGGTTATTGATTTATTGTCTTGATTAGTAGTGATTATAGGGGTTTAAACCACTAGGTGAATAATCAACAAAGTTAACTCTATCCAACTCCACTTAGGTACAAATTCGTAAGCTAAAGGATAATAGTTACGTGCATGATATGGGTAAATTGAAAAATAAACGGGACATAGTTATCATGCTAGGTTATTAGTCAAACGAGGCTTTGAGATAATTAGTAGGTGTGAGGCCTGACCTCGATTTGCGTGCGATACCTCATTTCATGTGCCCTAACATAGATTTGCATGCCTTGACTTAAGTTTAAGAATCGTGTTTCGTTTTGTGTGCCTTGCATTGAATTACGTGCAATTAGTTGGAAAACATGCATTCGTCTCGTAGTGCGTGTCCTAAACCTAGAAAAGCGTGCCATCACGTTAATCAAGAAAGTCTCTTACACGAAGCTCTAGATCATTAATTAATCCTACAATTCCACTAACTAATATTAAATTACTAATTCAACCCACTAGAAGACAAAATCTCACAAAAAGCTAGACATTCCTTATTCTTTATTCCTTATTATTTTGCACTTTCAAACATACAATTAATTAATGCTCAAAAGATGACAAAGATTCAGCATTTTCATGCCTTGGCCGACCACCTTGTGTGCCTTGTGATTGCTTTGCATAATTCAAATCTTATTCCCAAACATTCTATGACATTCTATGACACAAAGCAATAAAAAATTAGCTCAAACCCTCCTCAAAGCTCTCATTCTCGACACAAAGCTCCTTGCCCATGCTAAGTAATTCAAAAACCATGCTTCTTGAAGACACAAATCTGAAATTTGTATGCCCAAGGCCGACACATGCTTCATCATTTGCAAGGCTTTCATTTTTCATTCATTTCACTCATTTTCCTCTCATTCTTCTCTCTCCCTTTCATTCTTCTCTCTCCCTCTTATTCTTCTCTCTCTCTCTCGGCCCTAGCTGAGTTTCTAGACTCCATAGCTCATCTTCATCACTCCATGGTTCATCAAGGCAAGCAAGAAACTAGGGAGCTCGACTAAGCAAGCTAGGTTGCAAGAAACACACATGCAAGCTCTTTGAACCTCCATTTCGGCTTAGGTGAGTTTGCTAGCTTCCATTTCTTTTCTTCTTGTTCTAACCGAATGCACCTACTAAGAACTTGGTTACTAAGCTGGGAAATTTGAGAAAAAAGCGAGCGGTGTCTCGGCTAAGCAAGGAAAAGATCAACTTTGTGCTTCATCAAGAGTCTTGTGCATCTTCTTGTTGTTTTGCTAAGGTGAGGGCTAAAACTTCTTGAAAATCGTTCAAAAACCCACATGCATTCTCTTAAATGTTTATCTTTGCTTCTGCACTTGAGATATATGTGTGTTCATAAGCTTTTACAACCATGCATGGCAAGATTTTGGGCTAGAATGTGATGATAGATGAAATCGTGCATGTGACAGCTTTCTGTCTTGTTGGTGCGAGGTGATTTTGGCTAGGTAAATGATGTTGAAAATGCATGAAAATTGGTAGGTAACTAGTTTTTCCAGTTCTGAACATTTTTCACAGAAATAGGCCAAAGATAATTTTGATTCTAAGGTCCTCAAAATGGCAAATCATTAAAATGTGTCCAAATCTGGAAAGTCTGGAAAAATGAAGCAGGTTTTGGCAGATTCACTGACCTTGTGGAACGAACCCGTTTTGACTTAGTAAATGACATCCAAAATGCATGAAATTTGGTGTGCTGCTAGATTTTCAGTTCTGGACATTTTTGTCAGAAATGGACTAAGGCTAAATCTGACCCTAAGGCCCTCAAAAATGACAAGTATCAAAATGTGTGCAAATCTGGACAGTTTTGTGTAGTCTCACTGTTTTGGCTATCACTATTGGACCCGAACTCCAAACGATACGAGGTTTGTTTCTGAATTTAGTTCACTTCTTAAGCTTTAATTTGAAATCTTATTCACTAGAATTGGATATTGTTTGCTTGTCTTAATGATTGTGAGAATACAGTCCATTGCAGTGAGGGTTTCACTTAGTGAAATGCTTAGAAAAATTATTGTAGCTTCTCTTGTTGTATTAAATGCTTGAGATTGTGGCATTTTGATGTTGTGTGGACTGTTTTGAATGCTTGAGGGTGTATGAACTAATCAATGCGTGGCTTGAGTTTAATTACGAGATGACTTGGGGCTTAATCACACGGGTAAGCACGAATTGGAACCCTAGAAACTAGGTAAACTTGCTAAGTGTTGATCCTATGAATATTGTGTTTAATTATATGTTTAGTAGGCTGCCCGTAGTTTCCCTTGTAGCCCTAAATATGATTTTGATGATTTCATGTTGATAAGTAGGCTTTTCTTGGACCCGGTCCCACGTAGATGCCGTTGCATGATGAATAATCTTATTAATTGATTACGTGAACTTTGCAATGTGTTATATGACTTGATTTACGTGCGTTACATGGCTGCCCGTTTAATGTTCATATAACTTCATGTGCCTTTCAAGTGAAATTACTTGTCTTATCGTGCCTCGTTTGTTTACTTGTCAATGTGCAATCTTATGACTACTCGGAGGCAAGTTACTTTTTTGTCCTCCTAATGTGATATATTAAATGTCATAAATGTGCATTGCATACAAGGTTGCAACCTTTCATTCTGGCGTGGTAGCGTTCAAGCACACCGGGCAGCATCGAGCTTGCCGGTGCAACTGTGACTACCATTGTCCAATTCCCTCTCTCGCTTGGGGGCTAGACATCCTCGGAGAGTTGGGTCGTAGGATTTTGGGTAACATCCAGAGTACACCCATTTGGCGTGATAAAGGGATGATTTGAAGTCGGCCGCAACAACTGATACTGACATGAACTGAGAGCAAAAGCTCACCGTATCCTTTTCACTATGTGTATAAGTACTCTCGCTTGGTTCCTAGAGAACCTCGGGGAGGAAAGACGGGTAATTGTGTTCCTTTACTTTTATATTATATTATGTACTTACTTGTGATATATTCATGCTTGCAAAAAGGGTTTTCATAAGTTGAACCGGAAAATGAGTTTCAATCTTATTTCTCATTCCCCCTCGCTGAGTTCATAAGGACTCACCCTCTTTTATCATCTCAAGTGAAGAAGATCAAGAACAGGTACCCGAGGATGACGTGCCTAACGATGATTCCTTGGAATGATTGCCTGTCCTATGTGCTTTGCTTGATTATGGCCATTGTGAACACTATGCTGATTGAAGACTATTTCTTTTCATGTTGCTTGATGTTTGTAATGTAAAAGACCCCCGTTGTAATTTGGGGTCTAATTTTGACTTGTACTGATAATAACTAGATAGACACTACTATGATCATTTTGCTATCGTTATTGGCTAGTATCTATCATTGGATTACGAAGTATCAGGTAAGGATTAAGTAATAAACCTAACCAATTTAAAGCAGGTACTCATTGTTAAGCTAAGATCAACAGGTACTTTGTAACGAGGATTAACAAACAAACGAGACATAGTATCATGCTAGGTTATTAATCAAATGAGACTTCGAGATAACTAGTAGGCATTTCAATTGATGGTGAATAGTAACCTTAGTTGGAAATGAAATTGAGATTGAAAATTTTGAGGCGTTTAGAGAATTAGGTCAAACCAAAGAGCTCAATTACAACCGTTATGCTGCCGGTTTTTTAGAAAATTGTGGAGTTTAGGCTAAAATGTTAAGTGTTAAACTTTCATGAACGGTGAAGTACGAGATATGACTTGAATGTTTAGATCACACCCTAGTCTAACCTTTATAGGCCGGGTTGGGGCGTGACAGTAGGCATATCCATTGATAACAAAATAGGAAATTTTAGTTGGAATTGAATCAATGATTAAAGATTTTGAGGCGTTTTAGAAAATAGGTCAAACCAAAGGTCTTAAATATAGCCGTCATACTGCCGAATTTTTGAAAAATCTTTTGGAATTCTAAATCAATGTTAAGTATTAATCGTAAGAAATGACCAAGTCATACAAATAGCATAGAAGATTTAGGTCATTCCCTAGTCTAGCCTCCATAGGTCGGGTTGGGGCGTGACACCTTATATTAGAATAGTATCAGAGCTTAGTTTGCTAACTAGGCATTAGTCGGGTTCAACTCTCGGACCGTAGGTAGAAGCCCTAAAGTAAATATGATGTCTTGTTTATATGTGTGCTAATGTGCTTAATTGCTTTGTGCATTGAATATTATGTGCCTTTGTGGACTATATGTATTTTGAATCATGCACACCGTCACGTCCTCAATAATGCATGCATGCTTTTATACTCCTTCCTTAATACATGTGCATGTTATATAACTATAAATGATTGTTTATACACATAGATAGTTAGGATTAGGACCTTCAGGGAAGTGAATTTGTGTAGGACGAACGAAAAGTCTTGGTTAGAGATTTCTCGCATCTTCACAGGTACTCGATGGATCGTATGTATTATTGGATATGCATATATAAAATGCGTAGCACATGTATAATTGTTGAGGTAAAGTTATCCCCTTATCTTTGGAATACTCATACATGTGATTAAGTTATCAATTTTATATCTATGAAGTTCTTGATTCCGTTAAATCGTTCTTCTAATTATTGTTCAAGTATGAAGGTTAATGACATACAACTTCGCTTAAGATATAAGAGTATACTATTAAATATGTAGAGTAGTGTATATTCCCATGTGCTGATAGTAGAAGTTGACTTGGAAGTTTCTTTGAATCCATTTCTCACATCTTAAAATTGACTTGATAGACTATCTAAGAAGTTAGCAATATACTCGTACAATTGAATCCTTACTTGATTGGAATTAAGCATTGATGAATCTAATATGGTATGTACTAGCAAGTTTCAAGTTTACTAAATGTTGAGATCATGACCTAGAAATTAAAAGATGAATTCGTGGAAGTTGACGATAGTTACTTTTAGGGGTTAGATTATTAAGTCATTGATAGCGTATTTAAGTGAGTTAACAATGGATAACATGACATGTAGGCAACTATGGAGACTGAGTTTAACAAGGTTGATGAATCTTTAGTATAACAAGATATGGGGATGTTGGAATCGAGAAATTCACGTAACTAGAACTCGTGTTCGGAAGACAACACCTAAATGTTAGGTCGAATAGAAGTGTAAGGTATTGAATTATGCATTGGATGACTAATGTTGCTAAGGTCCTAAGTTGGATATTGGTGATATTAAGAATCATGGTATTAAATTGTTTGCCCCTCAAATTTAGTTATGATTATGTGAAGTAAGTCATTCTATGCACTCGTTGTTTGGATACCCTAGAGGATGTTAGAAAGCATATATCTCTAAGTAAGACCGATGGACCTAGTATATAAACCATGGAAATGAGATTAAAGCATCCAGTTGCAAAGTGGAGTCGTTAGGGTATGAATAGTAATCCTAAATAGCTAATAGTGAGTACGCATGATGATTCATGGTAAACCCTAGGACCTAAGGTCGATCAGACTTAATGCTCTTAGCTAGTTGAACATGTAAACGAAGAGAGTAAGATAGAGATGAATCAGAGTCATGATGACCCAAGAGACTATTGTTAGACCACCGTATCTATGTGCACCGTTTCACGTCTAAAAACTAGCGATTGGTGGACTTCGAATTGTGGTCGTTGAATAAAGAGGTGAATCTTGTAGTGATAGTTAAATGAGTGGTTGATTACTTTTGAAGTTCTATTAGGTTATGTTGAAGGATGCCCCGTGGTCATAATTCTTATATTGATACAACCTTGAAGTTATCTCGTGTAAGTATTTTATGAGCTCGATCATTTCGGTACCCATTTATAGTCCTAGGATTGTTGTTGTATGGCCAATAACCTAGTAGAGCATTGATATCACTTACATGGCGATGAACCCAGCTTAGTAACATTAATGTTGAAGATATATTGGCGGGCATTAAGTGTTCGAAGGAATGACTAGGTCGCTAAGTGAGTAGGACCATTGTCTTCTTAAGTATGACGTAACCTTGGATTGAGGTGAGTGAAATTTATTTGAGGTTGAAACTATTCATCTTAGGAGTCTTGGTTAAAATTAAAAGAAATTCCGAAGTTTCGTGACTTGAAGATAGATATTTGAATAAGGAAATAAATTGTGGATTATGAGTTGATGAATTTACTTGTAAGAGTTGAACTAGTGCAACATGATTAGTTTACCCATGCAATTTCGATGGCAATTTGTTGGTGATACTTAATAAACCTTAGAATTCAAGTTTAATGAATCTCAACAGTCTTTCTCCTTGAGTACGAGCATGAAGGTTAAAGAAGCTGGGAAAGGATGTTAGTGAATAGGAGCCTATAACCGGAAGACTAGTCATTAGAAGATTTACTAACCCTATGTACCTTCAAGATAAGAACTATGATACTACCGATAGATGATGACTTGAGATGGATTAGTTTGTTTGGTGAGTTCAACCTGAAAATAGGGTCGTATCGTGGAAATAATCCATAACATGTGTATGTCCTACGTGCTAACAATTTTGAAGCTAGTAGATAGGATATGTAAATCGGATATAGGCCTATCATCTTGAAATTAGCGTATGTCACCCTAGGATCATGGAATTATTGTGATATTCCTTTTGAGGTATGAATGCGAGATTGATACAACATGAGTCATGATTTTGGAGTTATAGTTATATAGTTAGAATACCGATGCAGCTTTGATGACTATGTATGGAGATTCTAACCTTAATTAATAAACTTGACCTTAAGATCAAATGGAGAATAGAGTCATTCAAAGGAAAGAACTGTAAATGTAAAGGTCACACCGAACTAAATGATTAGAGAAACATAAGAAGTGAATTGGTTGCAGTAAAAGATCACCAAACACGGGACGAACCGGAGTAGGAAGAATAACAAGGGTCAGAATCCGTCTAAATGACCTCAATAGGCAAGAATGAATTTCGGGATGAAATTCTTTTGAGGGGAGGATGTGAGGCCCGACCCCAAATAATGTGTGTTATCTTGATTTACGTGCCATAGACCAAGAATTATATGATTGACCTTGGATTACGTGCCCTGTCTTGGTTTTCGTGCATGCTTCGTCATTCGTGCCTTGACCTAGAATGGTGTGCCCTAATCCCTAACTAACGTACGATACCTAGATATACATACCCTGACCTCGATGTATGTGCGTTACCTCATTTCGTGTGCCCTAACCTTGAACTGCGTACCTTAACCTAGATATAAAGTCGTGCCTTGATTTACATGCATTGCATTGAATTACGTGCCTTGCATTGGTTTACGTGCATCCACCTAGGATTGCGTGCATTAGTCTTGAAGTACGTGCCTTAGTCTTGAAGTTTGTCTCGTACCTCGTAGTTCGTGTCTACCTCGTGATTCGTGTCCCGTATTGATTTTTGTGCATGTCTCGTAGTGCATGCCATAGACATAAGAAAGCGTGCCCACACGCTAATCGATAAAGAATCCTACACAAAGCACTAATGTAACGCCCTATTCCCTCACTCGCTTGGTCCGGAGATTGCCAGGGGGTGTTGGGTCGTAGGATTATCGGGGTACATCCGGAGTACACCCACTGGAGTGTTTGGGGTTATGCCGGCTTATCGTAATCGTGATCGTGGTTCGTGGATCGTGAACGAAGACCCAGTGAAGATTGGTGTATAGGGGTTATGTGAAATGTATCCTTTCAAATGTGTGGTTATTTAAGCTATCATTGGCTCTTTAATTGTCTAATTGTTATTGTTGTTTAATTGTATTACCTGTTGCATTGCACGCCCCGGGACTTTATCCCTCACTGGACAACAGTGGTTGCTCATACCTCGCTAACGTGTTTCAGGTGGCGCAGTTGGAGGAGTTGCCTTAGTTGCTGTGTGATTGTTGTCTGAGGTGGATGTGCTTTCTGGTTGCTATGTGAAGAATTTGTTGTTCTATGTTATAATCTATTTTGGGGCCTTAAGGCTCATGTATGTATTTGAGTAATATGTAAGCTGGAAGTCAGATGACTGTAGTAGCAGTGGTAATTCTATGGCTTGTAATAACTTATGTTTCTATTTCTAGTTGTTTTGCATGCTTGGGTGTGATTGTTTTGATACATGTTGGTTCAACTTCCAAGTATGTTTCAAAGTTATCATACAATGGCATGATAAGCGGTTTTATGAAGAAATCAAGTTGGTTGCATGCTTGTGTGAAACTAAATTATTGTATGCTTCAAGGCTCGGATGGCCTTGAACCCTTGAACTTTAGTTATAAAAGCTTGCCTTATTGTGTTGTGGCTTTCGTGAGTGTTTACAGGTTTTCAGAATGTCCACAGTACAGGGAAAACTCTGTCCGTTTTTCCTAAAATCTGTGCCCGGGTTGGGATGCGGTTGAGAATAGCATGGTTACTAGAGCCGCTGGTCTCGTGAGGGATCGGGGCGTTACAACTAAACTATAAAATAATCCTACACAATCCACTAACTAATATTATATTCCTAATTTAAATTCTCTAGAAAACCCACTAACTACTAAAATATTCTATTCTTCCTAACACACTCAACTAACCAATAAACTATTATAAACCTACACTTATTATAATCCAAAATAGACTAACATGAATCTGAATTTTCAGATTCTTCATTGCATTACACGACCAAACACTAAAAAATTGAAGATATTTCAAGACAATGCATGCATTAAAATATTCATTACATTATTCTATGCTTTCCACTTTCTCCAAACACAAGACTTACTCTTTTATCTTATCAAAGCATGCCTCACAATTCAAAATGCTCAAAAGATGACACAAAATCAGATTTTGCAAGCCCAAGGCTGACACACACAAGCACCTACTCAAACAAACACTCAACTTCATCCATTTTCTCACAAACTCTCTCATTCTCTCTCCTTCTCTCTCATTTTTGTCCACGGCTGGCTCTTGACCTTCCAAGAACTCAAGCATGCTCTCAATATCTCTCCCAAGCTTGGCCATAGCAGCCCAAGCAAGCAAGAAGCAAGGAAGAAGCTCCCTTTATGCATTTTGAAGAGCATTTGTGCTCATTTGCTAAATCTTCAAGAGGTGAGGGTTAATCCTTTTTAAAAAGCTTTCAAAAACCACATGCAAGCCTTCATATGTCTATATTTACCTCTGTACTTGTGATATATGTTTGCACTTGAGCTTTTGTAACCATGCATGGCAAGATATTTGGCTAGAACTTGAAGATAGGACGAATCGCGAAATCAGAGCAGTTTTCTGACTTGTTGGAGCGAAGCAAATTTGGTTAGGTAAATGATGTTGCAAATTCGTGAACATTGGTAGGTGAATATTTTTGCCAGTTCTGAGCATTTTTCATAGAAATAGGCCAAGGCTAATTCTGACTCTAAGACCCCTAAAATGGCAAAATATCAAAATGTGTCGAAATCTGGAAAATCTGGGAAAATAGAGTAGGTTTTTGGCAGTCCACTGACCTCGTAGAGAGAAACCATTTTGGCCTAGTAAAATATATTTAAAATGTATGAAATTTGGTAGGTTGCTATAATTTTTAGTTCTGGACATTTTTGTCAGAAATATACTAAGGCTAAATCTGACCCTAAGGCCCTAAAACATGACAAGTATTAAAATGTGTACAAATCTGGATAGTTTTGCGCAGTCTCACGGTTTTGGCTATAACTCTTGAATCCGAACTCAAAATGATGTGAGGTTTGTTTCTGGATTTAGTTCACTTAATAAGATTTAATTTGACATTTTTTTCACTGGAATTGGAGATTGGTTGTTTGTCTAAATGATTGTGGGAAAACAGGCCATTGCAGTGAGGTTTGTATCTAGTGATATGCTTTGAAAATTATTGTAACTTCTCTTGTGGTATTAAATGCTTGGGATTGTGGCACTTGGATGTTGTGTGGACTGTTTTGGATGTTTGAGAATGTTTTAATTGATCAATTCATGGCTTGGGTTTAATTATTTGTCAACTTGTGGCTTAATCGCACGTGTAAGCATGAAATGAAACCCTATCGACTATGAAAACTCACTAAGCGATGATCCTATGGTTATTGTATTTAATTGTGTGATTAGTGGGATGTCTAATAAATGTTAAGTATGCTTGAAATGGTTTAAGAGTTGCTTGTGGTGTTTAGCGAACGAAACCGACCCTGAGCACGGCCTAGCAAACCCTAGTGGCCCTGTAGCTCCCCGAGTCATAAACCGTTCTTTTGTGAATTATGAAGGATATTGAGAAAGATTAATAGGCTGCCCGTGTATGTCCTTATAGCCCTAAATGTGATTCCAGATGATTATATGTTGATAAGTAGACTTTGCTTGCACCCGGTCTAAAGTAAGCGTCGTTACATGCTTGTACAATCTTATTACTTGATACTTGAACCCCGAAATGAGTTATATGACTTAATTTACATGTGTCACATGGTTGCCCGTTTAATATTCATATAACTCCATGTGTTTTACAAGTGAAATTACATGTCAAAGCATGCCTCGTGTGTTTACTTGTCAATATGTGACCTTATACTTGCTCGGAGGTAACCTACTTTGTTGTCCTTCTAATGTAAATTGTTAAAAGACTTGGCTGCCCGTGGAAGTTTAATTGCTTTCAAATTGATATATGAAATGATTACATGTTCTTATGATGCCTTATATGCCAATATGTCAAAATGTGATCATATACTTGCTCGGAGGCAACCTACTTTGTTGACCTTCCAATGTGAAATGTTAAATGGCATACATGTCCATTGCATGCAAGGTTGCAACCTTTCATTCTGGCATGGTAGCGTTTCACGCACACCGGGCGGCGTCGGGCTTGCCGGTGCAACCGTGACTACCATTGTCCAATTCCCTCTCTCGCTTGGTGGCTAGACTTCCTCGGAGATTTGGGTCGTAGGATTTCGGGGTACATCCGGAGTACACCCATTTGGCGTGATAAGTGGATGATTGAAGCCGGCCGCAACAACTATTATCAGAAATGATCTTGAGAGTGAAAGCTCACTGTATCCTTTTCATTATGTGTTTAAGTACTCTCGCTTGGTTCCTAGAGGACCTCAGGGAGGAAAGACGGGTAAATGTGTTATTTACTTTACATTACGTTATAAAACTTACTTGTGTTATATGTCATGCTTTCAAAAAGGGTTTTTCATAAATTTAACCGGAAAAGGATTTTAAAATGTTATCTCTCGTTCGCCCTCGCTGAGTTCATAAGGACTCACCCTTTTTTTTTTGTCACAGGTGCAGCAGATTTGGAACAGATACCCGAAGTAAATGTGCTTGTTGATGAATCCTTGGAGTGATTACGTGCTTTATGTGCCTTGCTTGACAGTGGCTGTTTTGTGAACGTTGTGTTTGCTTTGAAGAATATTTATTTTGTTGATGTAAATGACCCCATTGTAATTTGGGTCTAATTTTGGATTGTACTATCTATAACCGGACGAACTCCTTATTTGGTTATTGTTTTATTGTCTTGATTAGCAGTTATTATAGGGGTTTAAACCACTAGGTGAATAATCAACAAAGTTAACTCTATCCAACTCCACTTAGGTACTAATTCGTAAGCTAAAGGATAATAGTTACGTGCATGATAGGGGTAAATTGAAAAATAAACGGGACATAGTTATCATGCTAGGTTATTAGTCAAACGAGGCTTCGAGATAATTAGTAGGCATATCTATTGATAACAAAATAGGAAATTTTAGTTGGAATTGAATAAATAATTAAAGGTTTTGAGGCGTTTTAGAAAATAGGTCAAACCAAAGATCTTAAATATATTTGTCATACTGCCGTATTTTCGAAAATTCTTTTGAAATTCTAAATCAACGTTAAGTATTAATCGTAAGAAATGACCAAGTCGTACAAATAGCATAGAAGATTTAGGTCATTCCCTAGTCTAGCCTCCATAGGTCGGGTTGAGGCGTGACACACAACATACCGTTGGAAAGCTCTCTGAGCGCTCTATGACGGGGGCAGCAAGTCTGCTCGGCTGCGAAAATTTTCGGAGCCCAAAATCGAAAGTTTTCATCAGTTTCGGGACACTTTTATTTGTTTGCACTGTTTTTCTATCCCGGATCGGATGTCGTGAGCCGTGAAAATGACGACAACCTAATCCATCACATTTATATTACCGAATAACACGACACCTTGGGCCAGACAACTTCGCCTCACGTAGAGGCTGGGCCCGCAAACCGTGGGCGTGGGGCTTGGGACCAAGTCTCCGTCGCTCCGGTGCTCATAACTTTTGATCCGTAAGAAGTTAAGCAGGGCACAGCATACCGTTGGAAACCGCTCCGAGAGCTCTACGACGGGGGTAGCAAACTTGCTCAGCTGTGACGGTTTTTGAAGCCCAAAATCAAACGTTTTCATCAGTTTCGGGACACTTTTATTCTTTTGCGCTGTTTTTCCATCCCGGATCGTACGTCGTGAGCCGTGAAAAGGACGACAACCTAATCCACCATATTTCTATTAATGAATCCCGTGCCACCGGGCAAGACAACATCACCTCATGTAGAGGTTGGGCCCGCAAACCGAGGGCGTGAGGCTTGCGACCAACTCTCCGTCGCTCCGGTGCCCATAACTTTTGATCCGTAAGGAGTTACGCGGCTCACAATATACCGTTGGAAAGTTCTCCGAGAGCTCTACGACACGGAAGCAAGCCTGCTTGGCTGGAAAAATTTTTGAAGCCCAAAATTGAACATTTTCATCAGTTTCGGGACACTTTTCTTTTTTGTGTTGTTTTCTCGTCTCGGATCGTACGTCGTGAGATGCGAAAAGGACGACAACCTAATCCATCACATTTCTATTACCGAATAATATAGCACCTTGGGCAAGACAACTTCGCCTCACATAGAGGCTGGGCCCGCAAACCCAGGGTGTGGGGCTTGGGACCAAGTCTCCGTCGCTCCGGTGCCCATAACTTTTGATTCGTAAGGAGTTACGCGGCGCATAGCATACCATTGGAAAGCTCTCTGAGAGCTCTATGACGGGGCAACAAGCCTGCTCGGCTGTGCCCATTTTTGTAGCCCAAAATCTAATATTTTAATCAGTTTCGGGACACTTTTCTTCTTTTGCGTTGTTTTTCCGTCTCGGATCGTACGTTGTGGGCCAGGAAGAGGACGACAACCTAATCCATCACATTTCTATTACCGAATAACACGGTACCTTGGCCAAGACAACTTCGCCTCACGTAGAGGCTGGGTCTGCAAACCGAGGGCATGGGGCTTGGGACCAGGTCTCCGTTGCTCCGATGCCCATCACTTTTGATCCGTAAGGAGTTACGCGGCGCACAGTATACCGTTGGAAAGCTCTCCGAGAGCTCTACGACGAAGGTTGCAAGCCTGCTCAGCTGCAGCCATTTTTGGAGCCAAAAATCGAACATTTTCATCAGTTTCGGAACAATTTTCTTCTTTTGCGCTGTTTTTCCTTCCCGGATCGTACGTCGTGAGCTGCGAAAAGGACAACAACCTAATCCATCACATTTCTATTACCGAATAACATGGCCCCTTGGGCAAGACAACTTCGCCTCACGTAGAGGCTAGGCCCGTAAACCGAGGGCGTGGGGCTTGGGACCAGGTCTCCGTCGCTCCGGTGCCCATAACTTTTGATCCGTTAGGAGTTACGCGGTGCACAGCATACCGTTGGAAAGCTCTCCGTGTGTTCTACGACGGTGGTAGCAAGCCTGCTCCGCTACGTCCATTTTTGGAGACCAAAATCGAACGTTTCATCAGTTTCGGGACAATTTTTTTCTTTTGGGCTTTTTTTCCGTCCCGGATCATACGTCGTGAGTAGCGAAAAGGACGACAACCTAATCCATCACATTTCTATTACCGAATAACACGGCACCTTGAGCAAGACAACTTCACCTCACGTAAAGGTTGGGACTGCAAACCGAGGGCATGGGGCTTGGGACTAGGTCTCCGTCGCTCTGGTGCCCATAACTTTTGATCCGTAAGGTCTTACGCGGCGAACAGCATACCGTTGGAAAGCTCTCCGAGAGCTTTACGACAAGGGCAACAAGCCTACTTTGCTGCAAAAAATTTCGGAGCCCAAAATCGAAAGTTTTCATCAATTTCGGGATACTTTTCTTCTTTTGCGCTATTTTTTCGTCCCGGATCGTACGTCGTGAGCCTCGAAAAGGACGACAACCTAATCCATCACATTTCTATTACCGAATAACACGGCACCTTGGGCAAGACAACTTCACTTCATGTAAAGGTTGGGCCCGCAAACCGAGGGTGTGGGGCTTGAGATTAGGTCTCCGTCGCTCTAGTGCCCATAACTTTTGATCCGTAAGGAGTTATGCGGTGAACAGCATACTGTTGGAAAGCTCTCCGAGAGCTCTACGACAGGGGCAGCAAGCTTGCTTTGTTGCAAAATTTACGGAGCCCAAAATTGAAAGTTTTCATCAATTTTGGGACACTTTTCTTCTTTTGCACTGTTTTCCCATCCCGGATCGTATGACGTGAGCCGTGAAAAGGAAGACAACCTAATCCATTACATTTCTATTACCGAATAACACGACACCTTGGGCAAGAAAACTTCGTCTCATGTAGAGGCTGGGCTCACAAACCGAGGGCCTGGGGTTTGGGACCAGGTCTCCGTTGCTCCGGTGCCCATAACTTTTGATCCGTAAGGAGTTACGCGGCGCACAACATACCGTTGCAAAGCTCTCCGAGAGCTCTACGACGGGGGCAGCAAACCTGCCCAGCTATGCCAGTTTTTGGAGCCCAAAATCAAGCGTTTTCATCAGTTTCGGGACACTTTTATTCTTTTGCGCTGTTTTTTCGTCCCGGATCGTACGTCATGAGCCGTGAAAATGACGACAACCTAATCCACCACATTTCTATTACCGAATCCCATGCCACATTGGGCAAGACAACTTCACCTCACGTAGAGGATGGGCTCGCAAACCGAGGGCATGGGCTTGGGACTATGTCTCCGTCGTTCCGGTGCCCATAACTTTTGATCCGTAAGGAGTTACGCGACGCACAATATACCGTTGGAAAGTTTTCCGAGAGCTCTACGACACAGCAACAAGCCTGCTTGGTTGGAAAATTTTTTGAAGCCCAAAATTAAACATTTTCATCAGTTTCGGGACACTTTTCTACTTTTGCGCTGTTTTTCCGTTCCGGATTGTACGTCATGAGCCGTGAAAAGGACGACAACCTAATCCATCACATTTCTATTACCGAATAACATGGCACCTTGGGCAAGACAACTTCGCCTCACGTAGAGGCTGGGCTGCAAACCGAGGGCGTGGGGCTTGGGACCAGGTCTCCGTCGCTCCCATGCCCATAACTTTTCGGAAATCCGGCATCATAACCTGTGATAGATACTAGCGGTAGTGAAAGCAAAACGATCATAGTAGTGTCATGTCTGGTATCAGTCTACTTAAAATAAGTACAACCCAAAATTAGACGCCAAATTACAGCGGGGGTCTTTTACATCACAAGCAACAACAACATAAGGGAAATAGTCTTTAAGTAACAAAAGTTCACAAGAAGTCACGTTCAAGCAAAATAACGATAACAAGCAATCATTCCAGAGGTTCATCATTAGGTACATTGAGCTCGGGTTCCTGTGCCTGTTCTTCTTCACCTGAAATGATGAAAGAGGGTAAGTCCTTATGAACTCAACGAGGGGGAACGAGAAATAAGTTTGAAACTCATTTTCCGGTTAAACTTATGAAAATCCCTTTTTCAAACATGAATACAACAGAAGTACAAGTACAGAAATACAAATACAGAAACAGGAATACCAGTCTTTCCTCCCCGAGGTTCTCTAGGATCCAAGCGGGAGTACTTATACACATAATAAAAAGGATACAGTGAGCTTTTTCTCTCAGATCATATCCAGGATCAATTGTTGCGGCCGACTTCAAATCATCCCCCAAACACACCAAGTGGGTGTCCTCCGGATGTACCCCACAATCCTACGACCCAACTCTCCGAGGAAGTCTAGCCCCCAAGCGAGAGAGGGAATGGGACCATGGTGGTCACGGTATCACCGGCAAGCCCGATGCCGCCCGGCGTACGTGATCGCTACCATGCCGACAGGAAAGGTTGCAACCTTGTATGCAATGCACATTTATGACAGGTAATATATATCACAGAAGGAGGACAACAAAGTAGGTTGCCTCCGGAGAGTCATAAAATTACATATTGACAGATAAACAAGCAGGACACGATAAGACAGGAATTTTCACTTGAAAGGCATATAGAGTTATATGGAAATTAAACGGGCAGCCATGTAACACATGTAAAACAGGCCATATAACTCATTAAATAGTCCACGCAATCAAGTGATAAGATTACTCAACATGCAATGATATCAACATGGGTTCAAATGCAAGAAAAGCTTATTTGTCAACATGCAGTGATCAAGATCACTTTTAAAGTTATAAAACAGTTACGGGCAGCCCACGCAACCTACAGTTTCCTCACAATATCCAATGGTTAACACTTAGCAAGAATACTTAGTCATTAGGGTTTCTATTTCATGCATAATCGTGCGATCAAAACCCTAAGTCAACTTAACATCATTCCCAAGTCTTGCATCAATCAATTCATACAACCTCAAGTGTTCAAAACAGTCCACATAATGTTCCAACACCACATTTCCAAGCAATTAGTGCCACAAAAGAGGTTACAATAGTTTTCCAAGCACATAGCTAAGTGGAACTCTCACTGCAATAGGCTGTTTTCTCACAATCAATCGAATAATCAAACAATCTCCAAATTCAGTAAATAAGATGTCAAATTAAAGCTTAAGAAGTTAACTAAAATCAGAAACAAGCCTTGCATCAATTGGAGTTCAGAATCATTAGTTATAACCGAAACAGTGAGGTAACACAAAACTGTCCAGATTTGGACACTTTTCAGAAAATGACGTTTTTGAGGTCCTTAGAGTCATTTTTAGCTTTGGTCTATATCTGACAAAGTTGTCCAGAACTGAAAAATCTAGCACCACATCAATTTTCATGCATTTTGGAAAATATTTACTAAGTCAAATATGGTTCGTTTCACGAGCTCAGTCCTTCTGTCAAAATCTGATTCATTTTTCCAGATTTCGAGATTTGGTCACATTTTAATGATTTGCCATTTTGAGGACATTAGAGTCAAAATTTGCTTCGACCTATTTCTGGGAAAAATGTTCAAAACTGTCCAAACTGGTTACCCACCAATTTTCAAGCATTTTCAACACCATTTGCTTAGCTAAACTTACCTCAAACAGACTGGTCAGAGAGCTGTCACATAAATTCGACTTCACCTAGCATCATTTTCAAGCCAAGTTCTTGCCATGCATGGTTGTTTAAGCTCATGGACGACCACATAACTCAAGTACAGAAGCAAATATACTCATTTGTGAACATGCATGTGAAATTTCAAAGAGTTTTCAAAAGCTTTTAACCCTCACCTTTGCAATCAACCAAACTATGTTCAAAAACCCGGTTGAAGCTCAAATCTGTTCTTCTCCTTGCTTGGCTGAGATTTCAACTTGGTTTTCTCTATTTTTCCTAGCCTAGTGATCAACCTCTTAGTGCATGCATGTAGTCAAAACATGAAGAAAAGAAATGAATGTCAAGAAGCTTACCTAAAGCCGAAATGAAGCTTCAAATGCGCATGCAAGAAAAATTTTCGAACTCTAGCTTGATTGCTTGGTTTTCTTGGTGGTTTGCTTGCCTTGCTCGACCAAGGTGTGATGAGGATGAAAAAGGATGATGAGAGTTCAGCCAAGGACCGAAATGGAGAGAGAAGAATGAGAGGAGAGAGAGTTTGTGAGAGGAAATGAGAGAAATGACAAAGAAATGATGGTCTTGGCAATTTTTGAGGTGTATGTCGGCATTGGGCTTCAAAATTCTGCAATTTGTGTCTCCAATGTGATATTTTGAAATTGTCAGGATGGGCAAGGATGAAGTGGCCGAAAATTTGTGCAAGTGGAAGGATTTTTGAGCAATTTTTTAATGGCTTTGTGTCATAAGTTGTCTTGGCATGCATTAGAATAAAGAATTTTTTGCTCAAACCTTGTGCAAGACCATGGTATGGTCGGCCAAGGCTAATAAAATGGCTGAATTTGTGCCATCTTTTGGGTGTTGATTGTTGTGTGTTGAATTTGCAAAAAAAACAAAGAATAAAGAATAAGGAATGTCTAGTGTTTCGTGAAAGATGCTTTCTTGATTAGTGTGTAGGCACGCTTTTCTAGGTTTAGGGCACGCACTTCGAGGTAGGACACGAACTACGAGACGAACGCACATTTTTTAAGTAAACGCACGTAACTCTATATGAATGCACGAAATTCAATGCAAGGCACACAAAACTAAATACAATTCTCAAACCTAGGTCATGGCACGCAAATCTAGGTTAGGGCACACGAAGTTAGGTTTCGCACGCAAATCGAGGTCGGGCCTCACAATTGGACTCTTTGGTTGACCTAATTCTCCAAACGCCTCAAATTTTCCAATCTCAATTTCATTTCCGACTAAGATTACTAAATACCCTCAATTGAAATGCCTATTGGTTACTCTGAAGCTTCGTTTGATTAATAACCTAGTAATAATACTATGTCTCGTCTGTTGGTTAATCCTCATCACAAAAGTACCTGTTGATCTTAGCTTAATAGTGAGTACCTGCTTAAGATTGGATAGGTTCATTTTACTTAGTCCTTACTTGATACTTCATAATCCTATGATAGATACTAGCCAATGACAATAGCAAAACGATCATAGTAGTGTATGTCTAGTTATTATCGGTACAAACCAAAATTAGACCCCAAATTACAACGAGGGTCTTTTACATTACAAACATCAAGCAACATGAAAAGAAATAGTCTTCAAGTAGCATACTGTTCACAAATGGCCATAATCAAGCAAAGCACAAGGGACATGCAATCATTCCAAGGAATCATCGTTAGGCACGTCGTCCTCGAGTACCTGTTCTTGATCTTCTTCACCTGAGATGATGAAAGAGGGTGAGTCCTTATGAACTCAGCAAGGGGGAACGAGAAATAGGTTTTGAAACTCATTTTCCGATTCAATTTATGAAAACCCTTTTTGCAAGCATGAATATATCACAAATAAGTTCATAACAATAATATAAAAGTAAAAGAACACAATTACCCGTCTTTCCTCCCTGAGGTCCTCTAGGAACTAAGCGAGAGTACTTATACACATAGTGAAAAGGATACGGTGAGCTTTTGCTCTCAGTTCATTTCCAGTATCAGTTGTTGCGGCCGACTTCAAATCATCCCTTTATCACGCCAAATGGGTGTACTCCGGATGTACCCCGAAATCCTACGACCCAACTCTCCGAGGAAGTCTAGCCCCCAAGCGAGAGAGGGAATTAGACAATGGTAGTCACGGTTGCACCGGCAAGCCCGATGCCGCCCGGTGTGCGTGAACGCTACCACGCCAGAATGAAAGGTTGCAACCTTATATGCAATGCACATTTATGACATTTAATATATCACATTAGGAGGACAACAAAGTAGGTTGCCTCCGGACAGTCATAAGATTGCACATTGACAAGTAAACAAGTGAGGCACGATAAGACAAGTAATTTCAGTTGAAAGGCATATAGAGTTATATGAACATTAAACGAGCAGCCATGTAATGCACGTAAATCAAGTCATATAACTCATTTCAATGTTCACGTAATCAAATAATAATATTATTCAACATGCAACGACAATCCACGTCGGTTCGGGTGCAAGAAATGCCTATTTGTCAACATGCAATAATCAAAATCACATTTAGGGCTATAAGGGCAACTACGGGTAGCCTACTAAACATATAATTACGCACAATATTCAAAGGATCGACACTTATCAAGTTTACCTAGTCACTAGGGTTTCCATTTCGTGCTTACCTGTGCAATTAAGCCCCAAGTCAACTCAAAATCAATCTCAAGCCATGCATTAGTTAATTCAAACATCCCCAAGTATTCAAAACAGTCCACACAACATCCCGATGCCACAATCCCAAGCATTTAATACCACAAGAGAAGTTACAACAAATTTTCTAAGCATATAACTAAGTGAAACCCTCACTGCAATAGGCTATTTTCTCACAATCATTAAGACAAGCATACAATCTCCAATTTCAGTGAATATGATGACAAATTAAAGCTTAAGAAGTAAACTAAATTCAGAAACAAACCTCATATCATTTGGAGTTCGGGTCCACTAGTTATAGCCAAAACAGTGGGATTGCACAAAACTGTCCAGATTTGCACACATTTCAATACTTGTCGTTTTTGAGGTTTTAGGGTTAGATTTAGCCTTAGTCCATTTCTGACAAAAATGTCCAGAACTGAAAAACCTAGCAGAACACCCAATTTCATGCATTTTGGACATCATTTACTAAGTCAAAACTGGTTCATTCTACAAGGTCAGTGAATCTGCCAAAACCTGCTTCATTTTTCCAGACTTCCAGATTTGGACACATTTTAATGATTTGCCATTTTGAGGACCATAGAGTCAAAATTAGCTTTGGCCTATTTCTGCGACAAATGTTCAAAACTGGAAAAAATAGTTACCTACCAATTTTCATGAATTTTCAACATCATTTTCCTAGCCAAACGCACCTTGCAACAACAAGACAGAGAGCTGTCACAAAACCCAATTTCATCTATCATCACCTTCAAGCCAAAATCTTGCCATGCATCGTTGTAAAAGCTTATAAACACACATATATCTCAAGTATAGAAGCAAAGACAAACATTTAAGAGCATGCATGTGGATTTTTGAAGGATTTTCAAGAGGTTTTAGCCCTCACCTTAGCAAAACAACAAGAAGATGCACAAAACTTTGATGAAGCACAAATTTGGTCTTCTTCCTTGCTTAGCCGAGACACCACCTGATTTCTCTCTATTTTTCCTAGCTTAGTGACCAAGTTCTTAGTAGATTCATATGGTTAGAACAAGAAGAAATGAAATGGAAGCTAGCAAACTCACCTAGGCCGAAATGGAGACTCAAAGAGCTTGCATGTGTGATTCTTGCAACTTAGCTAGCTTGGTCGAGTTTCTTAGCTTGTTGCTTCTCTTGATGCACCATAGAATGATAAAGATGAGCTATGGAATGATGAAACTCAGCCAAGGCCGAGAGAGAGAGAGAAGAATGAGAGGGAGAGAGAGAAATGTGAGGAGAATGAGAGAAATAAAAGAAAATGATAGCTTTTGCAAATGTTGATGCATATGTTCGGCCTTGGGCATTGCAATTCAGGTTTTTATGTCTTCAAGAAGCATTTTGAAATTCCTAGCATGGGCAAAGAACATTTGGTCGGGATTTGAAGGCTTTGGGTGGACTTTTTGAGCTAATTTTTTTTATGCAATGTGTCATAGAATTGTCATAGATTGTCTAGAATTTAAATTGAATTAAGCAAGCAAGCACAAAAGCCCATATGGTGGTCGGCCAAGGCATATAAAATCTGATTTTTTGTCATCTATTGGAGTATTATTTAATTGTGTGTTGAAAGTGCAAAAGAATAAGGAATAAAGAATAAGGAATGTTTAGCTTTTTGTGAGATTTTGTCTTCTAGTGGGTTGAATTAGTAATTTAATATTAGTTAGTGGGATTTGTAGGATTAATTATTGATCTAGTGCTTCGTGTAAGATGCTTTCTTGATTAGCGTGAGGGCACGCTTTTCTAGGTTTTGGGCACGCACTACGAGGTAGGGCACGAACTACGAGACAAATGCATATTTTCCAAGTAAATGCATGCAACCCTAAATGAATGCACGTAATTCAATGCAAGGCACACAAAATGAAACACGATTCTTAAACTTAAGTCAAGGCAAGCAAATCTAGGTTAGGGCACACGAAACGAGGTATCGCACGCAAATTGAGGTCGGGCCTCACAACCTTGGGATGGAAAGACGGGTAATTGTGTTATTTTACTTTTATATTACATTATGAACTTACTTGTGATATATGTCATGCTTGCAAAGAGTATTCATAAGTTGAACCGGAAAATGAGTTTCAAAATTTATTTCTCGTTCCCCCTCGCTGAGTTCATAAGGACTCACTCTCTTTTATCATCTCAGGTGAAGAAGACCAGGAACAGGTACCCGAGGACAACGTGCCTAATGATGATTCCTTGGAATGATTGCTTGCCCTACGTGCCTTACTTGACTATGGCCATTTTGTGAACGATATGTTGCTTGAAAACTATTTCTTATGTTGCTTGTTATTGTATTGTAAATGACCCCCGTTGTAATTTGGGGTCTAATTTTGTCTTGTACTGATCATAACTAGATAGACACTACTATAGTCATTTTTGCTATCGTTATTGGCTAGTATCTATCATAGGATTATGAAGTATCAGGTAAGGATTGAGTAAAATGAATATATATAATCTTAAGCAGGTACTCATTGTTAAGCTAAGATCAATAGGTACTTTTGTAACGAGGATTAACAAACAAACGAGACATAGTATCATGCTAGGTTATTAATCAAACGAGACTTCGAGATAACTAGTAGGCGTTTCAATTGATGATAAATAGTAATCTTAGTTGGAAATGAATTTGAGATTGAAAGTTTTGAGGCCTTTAGTAAATTAGGTCAAACTAAGGAGTCCAATTACAACCGTTATGCTGCCGATTTTCCGGAGAATTTGCAGAGTTTAAGCTAAAACGTTAAGTGTTAAACTTTCTTGAACGATTAAGTACGTGATATGACTTGAATGTTTAGATCACACCCTAGTCTAACCTTTTGTAGGTCGGGTTGGGTCGTGACAGCTGTGAAAATTTTCGGAGCCCAAAATTGAAAGTTTTCATCAGTTTCGGGGCACTTTTATTCTTTTGCGCTGTTTTTTCGTCGCGGATCTTACGTCGTGAGCCGCGTAAAGGACAACAACCTAATCCATCACATTTCTATTACCGAATAACACGGTACCTTGGGCAAGACATCTTCACCTCACACAGAGGCTGGGCCCACAAACCGAGGGCGTGGGACTTAGGGCCAGGTCTCCGTCGCTCCGGTGCCCATAACTTTTTATCCGTAAAGAGTTACGCGGCGTACAACATACCATTGGAAAGCTCTACGAGAGATCTACGACTGGGGCAACAAGCCTAACTAGCTACGCCTATTTTCGGAGCCCAAAATCGAACATTTTCAATAGTTTTGGGACAATTTTCTTCTTTTACGCTGTTTTTTTGTCCCGGATCGTACGTCGTGAACCGCGAAAAGGACAACAACCTAATCCATCACATTTTTATTACCGAATAACATGGCACCTTGGGCAAGACAACTACTCCTCACGTAGAAGCTGGGCCCGCAAACCGAGGGTGTGGGGCTTGGGACCAGGTCTCCGTCGCTCTGGTGCCCATAACTTTTGATCCGTAAGGAGTTATGCGGTGCACAACATACCGTTGGAAAGCTCTCCGTCAGCTCTACAACGGGGATAGCAAGCCTGCTCGGTTGTGTCCATTTTCGAAGCCCACAATCGAACGTTTTCATCAGTTTCGGGACACTTTTCTTATTTTGTGCTGTTTTTTCATCCCGGATCGTAGGTCGTGAGCCGCGAAAAGGACAACAACCTAATCCATCACATTTCTATTACTGAATCCCACGGTACCTTGGGCAAGACAACTTCGCCTCACGTAAAGGCTGGGCTCGAAAACATAGGACGTAGGGCTTGGGACCAAGTCTCCATCGCTCCGGTGCCCATAACTTTTGATCCGTAAGGAGTTATGCGGCGCACAGCATACCGTTGGAAAGCTCTCCGAGAGCTCTATGATGGGGGCAGCAAGCCTGCTCGACTGCGCCTATTTTCGAAGCCCAAAATCAAACGTTTTCATCAGTTTTAGGACACTTTTCATCTTTTGTGCTATTTTTCCGTCCCTGATCGTACGTCGTGAGCCGTGAAAATTACGACAACCTAATCCATCACATTTCTATTACCAAAATACTCAGTACCTTAGGTAAGACAACTTCACTTCACGTAGATGCTGGGCCCGTAAACCGATGGCGTAGGGCTTGGGACCAGGTCTTTGTCGCTCTGGTGCCCATAACTTTTGATCCGTAAAGAGGTTCGCGGCGCACAGCATACCGTTGGAAAGCCCTCCGAGAGTTCTACGATAAGGGCAGCAAGCCTGCTTGGCTGCACCTATTTTCGAGGCCCAAAATTGAACATTTTCATCAATTTTGGGCCACTTTTGTTCTTTTTGCCCTGTTTTTCTGTCCCGGATAGTACGTCAGGAGCCGCGAAAAGGACAACAACCTAATCCATCCCATTTCTTTTATCGAATAACATGGCATCTTGGGCAAGACAACTTCGCCTCACGTAGAGGCTGGGCCCGCAAACTGAGGGCGTGGGGCTTGGGACTTGGTATCCGTCGCTCCGGTTCTAATAACTTTTGATCCGTAAGGAGTTACACGGCGCACAACATACCGTTGGAAAGCTCTCTGAGAGCTCTACGATGGGGGCAGCAAGGTTGCTCGTCTGTGACCATTTTCAGAGCCCAAAATTGAATGTTTTCATCAGTTTCGGGACTCTTTTATTCTTTTGCAATGTTTTTCCGTCCCGGATCGTATGTCGTGAGCCGCGAAAAGGACGACAACCTAATCCATTACATTTCTATTACTGAATAACACCGCACCTTGGGCAACACAACCTCGCCTCACATAGAGGCTGGGCCCACAAACAGAGGGCGTGGGGCTTAGGACCAGGTCTTTGTTGCTCCGGTGCCCATAAATTTTGATCCATAAGGAGTTACGCTGTGCACAGCATACCGTTGGAAAGCTCTCTGAGAGCTCTACAACGGGGGCTGCAACCCTGCTCGACTGCGCCCATTTTTGGAGCCCAAAATCGAATGTTTTCATCTATTTTGAAACAATTTTCTTCTTTTGCACTGCTTTTTCGTCCCGGATCGTACGTCATGAGCCTCGAAAAGGACGATACCCTAACCCATCACATTTTTATTACCGAATAACATGGCACCTTAGGCAAGACAACTTCGCCTCACGTTGAGGCTGGGCCTGCAAACCGAGGGCGTGGGGCTTGGGACCAGGTCTCCGTCGCTCCGTTGCCCATAACTTTTGATCCGTAAGGAGTTACGCGGCGCACAACATACCGTTGGAAAGCTCTTAGAGAGCTCTACGACGGTGTCAGCAAGCCTGCTCGACTGTACAAAATTTTTGGAGCCCAAAATCGAACGTTTTCATCATTTTTGAGACACTATTATTCTTTTGCGCTATTTTTTCGTCCAGGATCGTACGTCGGGAGTCACGAAAAGGACGATAACCTAATCCACCACATTTCTATTACCGAATTTTGTGCCACCTTCGGCAAGACAACTTCGCCTCACGTAGAGGTTGGGCCCGCAAACCGAGGGAGTGGGGCTTGGGACCAAGTGTCCGTCGCTCCGATGCCTATAACTTTTGATCCGTAAGGAGTTACGCGGCGCACAATATACCGTTGGAAAGCTCTCTGAGAGCTCTACGATGGGAGCAGCAAGCCTACTTAGTTGCGAAAATTTTCGGGCCCCAAAATCGAATGTTTTCATCAATTTCTGGACACTTTTCTTCTTTTGCGTTGTTTTTCCATCCCGGATCGTACGTCGTGAGCCATGAAAAGGACGACAACCTAATCCATCACATTTCTTTTACCGAATAACATGGAATCTTGTGCAAGACAACTTTGCCTCATGTTGAGGCTGGGCCTGCAAACCGATGGCGTGGGGCTTGGGACCAGGTCTCCGTCGCTCTAGTGCCTATAACTTTTAATCCGTAAGGAGTTACGCGGCGCACAGCATACCGTTGGAAAGGTCTGCGAGAGCACTACGACGGTGGCGGCTAGTCTGCTCGGCTGCACCCATTTTTTGGGCCCAAAATCAAACGTTTTCATCAGTTTCTTGACACTTTTATTCTTTTGCATTGTTTCTCCGTCCTGGATCGTACGTCATGAACCGCGAAAAGGACCACAACCTAATCTACCACATTTCTATTACCGAATCCCGCCCCACCTTGGGCAAGCCAGCTTCGCCTCAAGTAAAGGCCGGGCCCGCAAACCGAGGGCGTGGGGCTTGGGACCAAGTCTTCGTCGCTCTAGTGCCCATAACTTTTGATCCGTAAGGAGTTACGCGGCACACAATATACCGTTGGAAAGCTTTCCGAGAGCTTTACGACAGGGGCAGCAAGCTTGCTCAGCTGTGAAATTTTTTGGAGCCCAAAATCGAACGTTTTCATCAGTTTATGGACATTATTCTTCTTTTGCGCTATTTCTCCGTCCCGGATCGTACGTCGTGAGCCGTGAATAACACGGTACCTTGGGCAAGTACGACAACCTAATCCATCACAATTCTATTACTGAATAACACGGTACCTTGGGCAAGACAAATTTACCTCACGTAGAGGCTGGGCCCGCAAACCGAGGGCGTGGGGCTTGGGACCAGGTCTCCATCGCTCTTGTGCCCATAACTTTTGATCCGTAAGAAGTTACGCGGCGCACAACATACCGTTGGAAAGCTTTCCGAGAGCTCTACGACGGGGGTAGCAAGCCTGCTCGGCTATGCCCATTTTTTGAGCCCAAAATCGAACGTTTTCACCAGTTTCTTGACACTTTTATTCTTTTGCATTGTTTTTCCGTCATGGATCGTACGTCGTGAGCCGCGAAAAGGATGACAACCTAATCTACCACATTTCTATTACCGAATCCCGCGCCACCTTGGGCAAGACAACTTCACCCTACGTAGAGGCTGAGCCCGCAAACCGAGGGTGTGGGGCTTGGGACCAAGTCTCCGTCGCTACGGTGCCCATAACTTTTGATCCCTAAGGAGTTACGCGGCGCACAATATAGCGTTGGAAAGCTCTCCGAGAGCTGTACGACGGGGGAAACAAACCTTCTTGGCTGCAAAAATTTTTGGACCCAAAAATCGAACGTTTTTAGCAGTTTTTGGACACTTTCCTTCTTTTGCGCAGTTTTTCCGTCCCGGATTGTACGTCGTGAGCCGCGAAAAGGACGACAACCTAATCCATCATATTTCTATGACCATATAACACGGCACCTTGGGCAAGACAACTTAGCCTCAGGTAGAGGCTGGGCCTGCAAACCGAGGGCTTGGGGCTTGGGACCAGATTTCTATCGCTTCGGTGCCCATAACTTTTAATCTGTAAGGAGTTACGCGATGCATAGCATACCGTTGGAAAGCTCTTCGAGGGCTCTACAATGGTGGCAGCAAGCCTGCTGGTCTGTGCCCATTTTCAGAGCCCAAAATCGAATGTTTTCATCAGTTTCGGAAAAATTTTCTTCTTTTGCACTTTTTTTCCGTCCAAGTTCGTACGTCGTGAGCCTCGAAAAGGACGGCAACCTAATCCATCATATTTCTAATACCGAATAACATGGCACCTTGGGCAACACAACTTGGCCTCACATAGAGGCTGGGCCAGCAAACCGAGGGCTTGAGGCTTGGGACCAGGTCTCCGTCGCTCTGGTGCCCATGACTTTTGATCCGTAAGGAGTTATGCGGCACACAGCATACCGTTAGAAAGCTCTCCAACAGCTCTACGACGGGGGCAACAGGTCTACTTGGCTGCGAAAATTTTCATAGCCCAAAATCAAAAGTTTTCATCGGTTTCGGGAAACTTTTATTCTTTTGCACTGTTTTTCCATCCCGGATCGTATGTCGTGATCTGCGAAAAGGACGACAACCTAATCCATCACATTTCTATTACCGAATAACACGACACATTGGGCAAGACAACTTCGCCTCACGTAGAGGCTGGAACCGTAAACTGAGGGCGTAGGGCTTTGGACCAGGTCTCCGTCGCTCTGGTGCCCATAACTTTTTATCCGTAAGGAGTTACGCGGCTCACAGCATACCGTTGCAAAGCTCTCCAAGAGCTCTACGACTTGGGCAACAAGCTTGCTTGGCTGCGAAAATTTTCAGAGCCCAAAATCTAAAGTTTTAATCAGTTTAGGGAAACTTTTATTTTTTTGCACTGTTTTTCCGTCCCGGATCGTACGTCGTGAGCCGCAAAACGGACAACAACTTAATTCATCACATTTCTATTACCGAATAACACGACACATTGGTCAAGATAACTTCGCCTCATGTAGAGGCTGGGCCAGCAAATCGAGGGCGTGGGGCATGGGATCAGGTATCCGTCGCCCTAGTGCTCATAACTTTTGATCCGTAAGGAGTTACGCGGCGCACAACATACTGTTGGAAACTTCTCCGAGAGATCTATGACGGGGGCAGCAAGCTTGCTTAGCTGCGCCTATTTTGAAAGCCCAAAATCTAACGTTTTCATAAGTTTCGGGAAAATGTTCTTCTTTTGCGCTGTTTTTTCGTCCCGGATCGTATGTCATGAGAAGCGAAAAGGACGACAACCTAATCCATCACATTTCTATTACCGAATAACATGGCACCTTGGGCAAGACAACTTCGCCTCACGTAGAGGCTGGTCCCGCGTACCGAGGGCGTAGGGCTTGGGGCCAAGTCTCCGTCGCTCCGGTGCCCATAACTTTTGATCCGTATGGAGTTTCGCGGCGCACAGCATACCGTTGGAAAGCTCTCCGTGAGCTCTACAATGGGAGCACCCAGCATGCTCGGCTGCGTCCATTATTGGAGCCCACAATCGAACGTTTTCATCAATTTTGGGACAATTTTCTTCTTTTGCGTTGTTTTTCTGTCCCGTATCATACGTCATGAGCTGCAAAAAAGTCGACAACCTAATCCATCACATTTCTATTTCTGAATAACACGGCACCTTGGGCAAGACAACTTCGCCTCATGTAAAGGTTGGGCTCGCAAACCAAGGGCTTGGGGCTTGGGACCAAGTCTCCGTCACTCCGGTGCCCATAACTTTTGATCCATAAAGAGTTACGTGGTGAACAACATACCGTTGGAAAGCTCTCCGAAAGCTCTACGACGTGGGCAGCAAGCCTGCTTAGCTACGCCAATTTTTGGAGCCCAAAATCGAACGTTTTCATCAGTTTTGGGATAATTTTCTTCTTTTGCGCTGTTTTTTCATCCCGGGTCGTACATCGTGAGCCGCGAAAAAGAGGACAACCTAATCAATCACATTTCCATTACCGAATAACACAACACCAGGGCAAGACAATTTCGTCTCACGTAGAGGCTGGGCCCACAAACTGAGGGCGTGGGGCTTGGGACCAGGTCTCCGTCGCTTTGGTGCCCATAACATTTGATCTGTAAGGAGTTACGCGGTGCACAACAAACCGTTGGAAAGCTCTCTGAGAGCTCTACGACGGAGGTAGCATTCCTGCTCCGTTGGGCCCATTTTTGGAGCCCCAAATCGAATGTTATCATCAGTTTTGAGACAATTTTCTTCTTTTGCGCTATTTTTCTGTACCGGATCGTACTTCATGAGCCGCGAAAAGGACGACAACCTAATCCATCACATTTCTATTACCGAATAACATGGCACCTTGGGCAAGACAACTTCGACACACGTAGATGCTGGGCCCGCAAACCAAGGGCGTGGGGCTAGGGACCAAGTCTCCGTCGCTACGGTGCCCATAACTTTTGATCCGTAAGGAGTTATGCGGTGCATAGCATACCATTAAAAAGCGCTCCGAGAGCTCTACGACTAGGGCAGCAAGCTTGCTTGGCTGCAAAAATATTCGGAGCCCAAAATTGAATGTTTTCATCAGTTTCAGGACACTTTTATTCTTTTGCGCTGTTTTTCCATCCCGAATCGTACGTCTTGAGATGCGAAAAGGACGACAACCTAATCCATCACATTTCTATTACAGAATAACACGGCACCTTGGGAAGACTACTTCGCCTCACGTAGAGGCTGGGCCCGCAAACCGAGGGCGTGGGGCTTGGGACCAGGTCTCTGTCGCTCCGGTGCCCATAACTTTTGATCCGTCAGGAGTTACGCGGCGCATAGCATACCGTTGGAAAGCTCTCCGAGAGATCTACGACGGGGGCAGCAAGCTTACTCAGCTGTGCCCATTTTCGGAGCCTAAAATTGAACTTTTTCTTCAGTTTCGGGACAATTTTCTTCTTTTGCGCTATTTTTTCGTCCCGGATCGTACGTCGTGAGCCGCGAAAAGGACGACCACCTAATCCATCACATTTCTATTACCAAATAACATGGCACCTTGGGCAAGAAAACTTTGCCTCACGTAGCGGCTGGGCTAGCAAACTGAGGGCGTGGGGCTAGGGACCAGGTCTCCGTTGCTCCATTGCCCATAACTTTTGATCCGTAAGGAGTTATGCGTCGCACAGCATACCGTTGGAAAGCCCTCCAAGAATTCTATGATGGGGGTAGCAAGCCTGCTCAGCTGCGCCCATTTTCAAAGACCAAAATCGAACATTTTCAAAAGTTTCGGGGTAATTTTCTTCTTTTGCGCTATTTTTCCGTCACGGATCGTACGTCGTGAGCCGCGAAAAGGACGACAACCTAATCCATCACATTTCTATTACCGAATAACACGGCACCTTGGGCAAGATAACTTTGCCTCACGTAGAGGCTGGGCACGGAAACCGAGGGCGTGGGGCTTGGGACCAGGTCTCCGTCGCTCCGGTGCCCATAACTTTTGATCCGTGAGGAGTTAGGCAGCGCACAACACACCATTGGAAAGCTCTCCCAGAACTCTACGACGGGGGCAGCCAGCCTACTCAGCTGCGCCCATTTTCTGAGCCCAAAATCAAAGTTTTCTTCAATTTCTGGACACTTATATTCTTTTGCACTGTTTTTCCATCCCGGATCGTATGTCCTGAGCCGCAAAAAGGATGACAACCTAATCGATTACATTTCTATTACCGAATAACATGGTACCTTGGGCAAGACAACTTCGCCTCACGTAGAGGCTGGACCCGCAAACCGAGGGCGTGGGGCTTGGGACCAGGTCTTTGTCGCTCCGATGCCCATAACTTTTGATCCATATAGAGTTACGCGGCGCACAGCATACCGTTGGAAAGCTCTCCGAGAACTCTACGACAGGGGTAGCCAGCCTGCTTAGCTGCGCCCATTTTCAGGGCCCAAAATCGAATGTTTTCATCAGTTTCGGATAATTTTCTTCTTTTACACTGTTTTTCCGTACCGGATCGTACATCATGAGCCGCGAAAAGGACGACAACCTAATCCATCACTTTTCTATTACCGAATAACACAGCACCTTGGGCAAGACAACTTCGCCTCACGTAGAGGCTGGGCCCGTAAACCGAGGGCGTGGGGCTTGGGACCAGGTCTTTGTCGCTCCGGTGCCCATAACTTTTGATTCGTAAGGAGTGATATGGCTCACAACATACCGTTGGAAAGATCTCCGAGAACTCTACGACGGGGGCAGCAAGCCTGCTCGGCTGCGCCTTTTTTCGGAGCCCAAAATCGAACGTTTTCATCAGTTTCGAGATAATTTTCTTCTTTTGCGCTGTTTTTCCGTCCCGGATCGTACGTCGTGAGCCGCGTAAAGCACGACTACCTAATCCATCGCATTTCTATTACCGAATAACACGGCTCCTTGGGCAAGACAACTTCTCCTCACGTAGAGGCTGGGCACGCAAACCGTGGGCGTGGGGCTTGGGACTAGGTCTCCGTCTCTCCGATTCCCATAACTTTTGATCCGTAAGGAGTTACGTGGCGCACAGCATATTGTTGGAAATATCTCTGATGGCTCTACGACGGGGGCAGGAAGCCTGCTTAGCTGCAAAAATTTTTGGATCCCAAAATCAATCGTTTTCTTCAATTTCGAGACTCTTTTCTTCTTTTGCACTGTTTTTCTGTCCCGGATCATATGTCGTGAGCCGCGAAAAGGACGACAACCTAATCCATCACATTTCCATTATCGAATAACACGGCACCTTAGGCAAGACAACTTCGCCTTACATAGAGGCTGGGCCAGCAAACCGAGGGCGAAGGGCTTGGGACCAGGTCTCTGTTGCTCCGGTGCCCATAAGTTTTGATCCATAAGGAGCTACGCAGTGCACAGCATACCGTTGGAAAGCTCTCCGAGAGCTCTACGACGAGGGTTGCAACCCTGCTCGGCTGCGCCCATTTTTGGAGAACAAAATTGAACGTTTTCATCAGTTTCGGAACAATTTTCTTCTTTTGCACTATTTTTCGATCCCGGATCGTACGTCGTGAGACTCGAAAAGGACGACAACCTAATCCATCACATTTCTAATACCAAATAACATGGCACCTTGGGCAAGACAACTTCGCCTCACGTTGAGGATGGTCCCGCAAACCGAGGGCGTGGGACCAGGTCTCCGTCGCTTCGGTGCCCATAACTTTTGATCCGTAAGGTGTTAAGTGGCACACAGCATACCGTTGGAAAGCTCTCTGAGAGCTCTACGATGGTGGTAGCAAGCCAGCTTAGCTACGCCCATTTTCAGAGCACAAAATCGAACATTTTTATCAGTTTTGGGACACTTTTATTTTTTTGCGCTGTTTTTTCGTCCCGGATCGTACGTCGTGAGCCGCAAAAAGGACGACAACCTAATCTACCACATTTTTATTACCGAATCCTGTGCCACCTTATGCAAGACAACTTCGCCTCACGTAGAGGCTGGGCCCGCAAACAGAGGGTGTAGGGCTCGGGACCAAGTCTCCGTCGATCCAGTACCCATAACTTTTGATTCATAAGGAGTTACGTGGTGCACAATATACCGTTGGAAAGCTCTCCGAGAGCTCTACGACGGGGGCAATAAGCCTGCTTAGCTGCGAAAATTTTTGGAACCCAAAATTGAATGTTTTCATCAGTTTTTGGACACTTTTCGTCTTCTGCGCTGTTTTTCCATCCCGGATCGTACGTCGTGAGCCGCGAAAAGGATGACAACCTAATCCATCACATTTCTATTACCAAATAACATGGCACCGTGGGCTAGACAACTTCACCTCACATAGAGGGTGGGCCCAAAAATCGAGGGCGTGGGGCTTGGGACCAGGTCTCTGTTGCTCCGGTGCCCATAACTTTTGATCTGCAAGGAGTTACGCGGCGCACAGCATACCGTTGGAAAGCTCTCCGAGAGATCTACGACAGTGGTAGCAAGCTAGCTTGGCTACACCCATTTTCAGAGCGAAAAATCGAATGTTTTCAACAGTTTCGGGACACTTTTATTCTTTTGCGCTGTTTTTCCGTCCCAGATCGTACGTCGTGAGCCTCAAAAAGGACGATAACCTAATCCACCACATTTTCATTACAGAATCCTGTGCCACCTTGGGCAAGACAACTTCGCCTCACGTAGAAGCTGGGCCCTCAAACCGAGGGCGTGGGGCTTGGGACCAAGTCTCCGTCGCTCTGGTGCCCATAACTTTTGATTTGTAAGCAGTTACGTGGCACACAATATACTGTTGGAAAGCTCTCCAAGAGCTCTACGATGGGGGCAATAAGCCTGCTTAGCTGCAAAAATTTTTGGAGCCCAAAATCGAACGTTTTCATCAGTTTCTGGACACTTTTCTTCTTTTGCGCTGTTTTTCCATCTCGGATCGTACGTCATTAGCCACGAAAAGGACGACAACCTAATCCATCACATTTCTATTACCGAATAACATGGCACCGTGGGCTAGACAACTTCACCTCATGTAGAGGGTGGGCTCGAAAACCGAGGGCGTGGGGCTTAGGACCAAGTCTCTATTGCTCCGGTGCCCATAACTTTTGATCCGCAAGGAGTTACGCGGCGAACAGCATACCGTTGGAAAACTCTGCAAGAGCTCTACAACGGGAGCTGCAACCCTGCTCGGCTGTGCCTATTTTTGGAGCCTAAAATCAAACGTTTTCATCAGTTTATGGACAATTTTCTTCTTTTGCGCTATTTTTTTGTCCCGGATCGTACGTCGTGAACTGCGAAAAGGACGACAACCTAATCCACCACATTTCTATTACCGAATCCCGCGCCACCTTCTGCAAGACAACTTCACCTCACGTAGAGGCTGGGCCCGCAAACCAAGGGCGTGGGGCTTGAGACCAAGTCTCCATCGCTCTGATGCCCATAACTTTTGATCCGTAAGGAGTTATGCGGCGCACAATATACCGTTGGAAAGGTTTCTGAGAGCTCTACGATGGGGGCAACAAGCTTGCTTAGATACGAAAATTTTTGGAGCTCAAAATCAAACGTTTTCATCATTTTCTGGACACTTTTCTTTTTTTGCGCTATTTTTCCGTCCCGGATCGTACGTCGTGAGTCGCGAAGAGGACGACAACCTAATCCATCACATTTCTATTACAGAATAACACGGCACCTTGGGCACGACAACTTCGCCTCATGTAGAGGCTGGGCCCGCAAACCGAGGATGTAAGGCTTGGGACCTGGTCTCCGTCGCTCTGGTGCCCATAACTTTTTATCCGTAAGGAGTTACGCGGCGCACATCATACCGTTGGAAAGCTATCCGAGAGCCCTACGATAGGGGCTGCAAGTCTGCTTGGCTACAAAAATTTTTGAAGCCCAAAATCAAAAGTTTTCATCAGTTTCGGGATACTTTTCTTCTTTTGCACTGTTTTTCCATCCCGGATCGTACGTCGTGAGTCGCGAAAAGGACAACAACCTAATCCATTACATTTCTATTACCAAATATCATGGCACCTTGGGCAAGACAACTTCGCCTTGCGTAGAGGCTGGGCCCGCAAACCGAGGGCGTAGATCTTGGACCAGGTCTCCGTCGCTCCGGTGCCCATATCGCTCCGGTGCCCATAACTTTTGATCCGTAAGGAGTTACGCGTTGCACAACATACCGTTGGAAAGCTCTTCGTGAGCTCTACGACGGGGGCAGCAAGCCTGCTCAGTTGCGCCCATTTTTGGAGACAAAGTCGAACGTTTTCATCAGTTTTAGGAAAATTTTCTTCTTTTGCGCTGTGTTTCCATCCCGAATCGTACGTCGTGAGCCACGAAAAGGACGACAACCTAATCCATTACATTTCTATTACCGAATAACATGGCACCTTGGGCAAGACAACTTCGCATCATGTAAAGGTTGGGCCCACAAACCGAGGGCGTGGGGCTTGGGACCAGGTCTCTGTCGCTCCGGTGCCCATAACTTTTGATCCGTAAGTAGTTACGTGACGCACAGTATACCGTTGGAAAGCTCTTCGAGAGCACTACGATGATGGCAGTATGCCTGCTTGGTTGCGCCCATTTTTGGAACCCAAAATTGAACGTTTTCATCAGTTTCAGGACACTTTTATTCTTTTGCGCTATTTTTCCGTCCCGAATCGTACGTCGTGAGTCTCAAAAAGGATGACAACCTAATCCACCACATTTCTATTACCGAATCCAGTGCTACCTTGGGCAAGACAACTTCGCCTCACGTAGAGGCTGGGCCCGTAAACCGAGGGCGTGGGGCTTAGGACCAAGTTTGTCAGGCCCTCAGCATATCCTCCAGAATCTGATTAGTTCTCTCCGATTGTTCGTCAGTCTGAGGGTGATAAGCCGTGCTGAAACTCAACTTCGTTCCCAAAGCTTCTTGCAATCTCTTCCAAAATCGGGAAGTAAAACGAGGATCCCTATCCGATACAATACTCACAGGCATCCCGTGCAATCTTACAATCTCCGCCACATACATATCTCCCAATCTCTCAGGACTATCCTCTTTGTTCATCGGTAAAAAGTGCACCGACTTAGTCAATCTATCCACTATGACCCAAACAGCGTCATGACCCTTTTGTGACCTGGGCAGGTCCATAACAAAGTCCATAGTTATATGTTCCCATTTTCATTGAGGGATCTCCAACAACTGAAGTAAACCTACGGGTCGTTGATGTTCCGCTTTGACTCTTTGGCAAGTCAAACACCGTGCCATAAACTCCGCAATCTCTCTCTTCATGTTATTCCACCAATAGTATTGTTTCAAATCCCGGTACATCTTTGTTCCGCCGGGGTAAATAGTGTATCTTGAATTATGGGCTTCTTCAAGGATCTTCTTTTTCAGCTCTGGTTCATTAGGAACACAAATCCGATTCCTAAACCTCCAAACACCATCATCATGAAACTTGAAATCTGCGTTGCTTTCCTTAATCTTCTGAAATTGTTGGTCCTTCTGTTGAGCCTCTCGTAACTCAGACAACAAGGTCGATTGAACCTGTGTAGTGGCAAAAAGTAACCCTTTTCGAGTCAATTGTGGTTTCCACAGAAATGCTTCCTCCAACAACTCCTGCACCTTGACTTCCAATTTTGCCATGTTCGCTTTCCTACTTAAGGCATCTGCAACTACATTCGCTTTACCGGGCACATAATTGATTGTGCAGTTATAATAATCCAAAAGCTCCATCCACCGCCTTTGCCTCATATTCAACTCTTTTTGAGAGAACAAGTATTTCAAGCTCTTGTGATCAGTAAATACTTGAAACTTGTTACCCCACAGATAATGCCTCCATTTCTTGAGTACAAACACAATAGCCGCTAACTCCAAATAATGCGTCGGGTAGTTCAATTCATACGGCTTCGGTTTCCTTGAAGCATATGCAATCACTCTTCCATTTTGCATCAGAACACAACCCAATCCTTCTTTCGAAGCATCGCTATAGATTACAAAACCTTGACTCCCTTCAGGCAATGCAAGAACAGGTGCGGTAGTCAATCTTTTCTTTAACTCTTGGAAGCTGTTCTCACACTTAACATCCCACACGAACTTTGTTTTCTTTTGAGTGAGCTTTGTAAGCGGTCCTGCAATCTTAGAGAAATCCTTAACGAATCTCCGATAATAGCCGGCTAGACCAAGAAAACTCCGAACCTCCGTAGCATTTTCCGGCTTCTTCCAAGACATCACTGCTTCTATCTTAGCTGGATCCATCGCTATTCCCTCTTGGGATATGATATGCCCTAAAAATGCAATATGTTGCAACCAAAATTCACACTTGCTAAACTTTGCATACAACTGATGCTCTCGAAGTTTCTGTAGTACTAATCGCATATGTTGTTCATGCTCCGCCTCGGATTTCGAGTATACCAAAATATCATCAATGAAGATCAACACAAATTGGTCCAAGTAGGGTTGAAACACCCTGTGCATCAAGTCCATAAAAGCTGCAGGGGCATTAGTTAGTCCAAATGGCATAACCACATATTCATAATGCCCATATCTTATCCTAAAAGCCGTTTTAGGCACATCTTCCTTTTTGATCCACAACTGATAGTACCCTTGCCTCAAGTCGAGTTTCGAATACACTTTGGCTCTTTGAAGTTGATCAAACAACTCATCGATCAGTGGAAGTGGGTATTTATTCTTGACAGTCACTTGGTTCAATCCTCGATAATCGATGCATAGCCTCAACGTTCCGTCTTTCTTCTTCACAAATAGAACTGGTGTGCCCCAAGGTGAAGAACTTGGTTGAACAAACCCCTTCTTCAACAATCCTTGCAATTGGTCCTTCAATTCTTGTAGCTCGGCCGGTGTCATACGATAGGGGGCTTTAGATATCGGCTGGGTGCCAGGCAGTAAGTCTATAATGAACTCGATTTCCCGATTTGGGGGTAAACCGGGCAATTCTTCTAGAAACACATCCGCATAGTCTTTGATCACTGGCATCTCCTCCAACTTAGCTTTATCCGACAGCTTGTTGATGAGGTAAGCTAAGTATCCACTACACCCTTTTCTCAAGGACTTCACTGCTTTCGTAGATGAAATGATGGAACTCCTGGTGAAATCTCTTCGACCCATTACCTCCAGTATTGGTTGACCAGGTACCCGAAATGTTATAATCTTCGTCCGGCAATCTAGTTGGACATGGTGTTTTGCCAGCGAGTCCATCCCTAAAATGAGTTCATAGTCTCGAAAAGGTAATACAATAAGATTGGCTGAGAATTGCCTATCCTTAATTTGGATTTTACATGCTCTACAAGCTGAGCTAGTAACAAGCTTAGAACCCATCGGAGTACCAACTTCTACTTCGTATGGAAAACATACAACTTTCAGTTTCACACGTTCCACACATAAGGGAGTAATAAATGAATGAGTAGCACCCGAATCAATTAGCACCCTAACAGGTTGATTCAGTATGAAGAATATACCTTCAACAACAGCGGTCTCCTCTGGAAGCTCCTCACACTCGGTAGCATAAGCTCGAGCCTGGACTCTGGGAACTGGAGTCTTGCCTCTACCAGCGCAAAAGGACGACAACCTAATATATCACATTTCTATTACCAAAAAACATGGTACCTTGGGCAAGACAACTTCGCCTCACGTAGAGGGTGGGCCCGCAAACCGAGGGCGTGGGGCTTGAGACCAGGTCTCTATTGCTCTGGTGCCCATAACTTTTGATCCGTAAGGAGTTACGCGGTACACAACATATAGTTGGAAAGCTCTCCGAGAGCTCTACGACGGAGGCTGCAACCCTACTCGGTCGCGCCCATTTTTGGAGACCAAAATTGAACTTTTTCATCACTTTCAGAACAATTTCTTCTTTTGCACTATTTTTCCGTCCCGGATCGTATGTCGTGAGCCTCGAAAAGGACGACAACCTAATCCATCACATTTTTATTACCGAATAACATGACACCTTTGTCATTCCATAACCCGACCTATAGAGGTTAGACTAGAGTGTGATCTAAACATTCATGTCATTTCACGTACTTAATCGTTCAAGAAGGTTTAACACTTAACGTTTTAGCCTAAACTCCATAAATTCTCTAGAAAATCGACAACATAATGGCTATAATTGGGCTCTTTAGTTTGACCTAATTTTCTAAAGGCCTCAAAACTTTCAATCTCAAATTCATTTCCAACTAAGGTTACTATTTATCACCAGTTGAAACACCTACTAGTTATCTCGGAGTCTCGTTTGATTAACAACCTAGCATGATAACTCTGTCTCGTTTGTTTGTTAATCCTTGTTACAAAAGTACCTGTTGATCTTAGCCTACCAATGAGTACCTGCTTAAGATTGGATAGATTCATTTTACTTAATCCTTTACCTGATACTTCATAAGCCTGTGATAGATACTAACCAATAGCGATAGCAAAAACGACCATAAGAGTGTCTATCTAGTTATGATCAGTACAAGCCAAAATTAGACCCCAAATTACAACGGGGGTCATTTACAATACAACAACAAGCAACATAAGAAATAGTCTTCAAGCAACATATCGTTCACAAAATGGCCATAGTCAAGTAAGGCACGTAGGGCAAGCAATCATTCCAAGGAATCATCAAAAGACACGTTGTCCTCGGGTACCTATTCCTGGTCTTCTTCACTTGAGATGATAAAAGAGGGTGAATCCTTATGAATTCAGCGAGGGGGAATGAGAAATAAGTTTTGAAACTCTTTTTCCAGTTCAACTTATGAAAATCCTTTTGTAAACATGACATATATCACAAGTAAGTTCATAATGTAATATAAGAGTAAAAGAACACAATTACCCGTCTTTCCTCCCCGAGGTCCTCTAGGAACCAAGCGAGAGTACTTATACACATAGTGAAAACGATACGGTGAGCTTTTGCTCTTAGTTCATTTCCAGTATCAATTGTTGTGGCCGACTTCAAATCATCCACTTATAACGCCAAATGGGTATACTCCAGATGTACCCTGAAATCCTAAGACCCAACTCTCCGAGGAAGTCTAGCCCCCAAGCGAGAGAGGGAATTGGACAATGGTAGTCACGGTTGCACCAGCAAGCCCGATGCCGCCCGATGTGCGTGAACGCTACCACACAAGAATGAAAGGTTGCAACCTTGTATGCAATGCACATTTATGACATTTAATATATCACATTAGGAGGACAACAAAGTAGGTTGCCTCCGAACAGTCATAAGATTGCACATTGACAAGTAAACAAGCGAGGCATGCTATGACAGGTAATTTCACTTGTAAGGCACATGGAGTTACATGAATATTAAACGGGCAGCCATGTAACGCATGTAAATCAAGTCATATAACTCATTTCGAAGTTCACGAAATCAAATAATAAGGTCATACAACATGCAACGACGTTTACGTGGGACCGGGTGCAAGAAAGGTCTACTTGTCAATATGTAATAATCAGAATTACATTTAGGGCTATAAGAGAAACTACGGATAGTCTACTAATCACATAATTAAGCACGATATCCAAAGGAACAACACTTAGCTAGTTTTCCTAGTCATTAGGGTTTCAATTCATGCTCACCCGTGCGATTAAGCCCCAAGTTGTCACGTAATTAAACTCAAGTCAAGCATCGATTAATTAAAACACCCTCAAGCATTCAAAACAGTCCACACAACAACCAAGTGCCACAATCTCAAGCATTTAATACAACAAGAATAATTTTCAAAGCATATCACTAGATGAAAACCTCACTGCAATGGTCTGTTTTCTCACAATCATTGAGACAAGCAAACAATTTCCAATTCCAGTGAATAAAATTCCCAATTAAAGCTTAAGGAGTGAACTAAATCCAGAAACAAACCTCGCATCATTTGGAGTTCGGGTTCAAGAGTTATAGCCAAAACCGTGCGACTACGCAAAATTGTCCAGATTTGTACACATTTCGATACTTGTCATTTTTTAGGGCCCTAGAGTCAGATTTAGCCTTAGTCTATTTCTGACACAAATGTCCAGGACTAAAAAATATAACATCATACCAAATTTCATGTATTTTGGATATCAATTACTAAGTCAAAACCGGTTCGTTCTACAAGGACAGTGAACTGCCAGAACCTGCTTTATTTTTTCCAGATTTTCCAGATTTGGACACCTTTTGATGTTTTGCCATTTTGGAGACATTAGAGTCAGAATTGGCCTTGTCCTATTTCTACAAAAAATTCTCAGAACTGGAAAAACTAGTCACCTACCAATTTTCATGCATTTTGAACATCATTTAACTGGTCAAAATCACTTTGCTCCAACAAGTCAGAAGACTGTCCTTTACACGATTTCATCTATCTTCACATTCTAGCCAAATATCTTGCCATGCATGTTTACAAAAGCTCATGTACACATATGTATCACAAGTACAGAGGTAAAAATAGACATTAAAAGGCATGCATGTGGTTTTTGAAAGCTTTGCAAAATAGTTTTTGCCCTCACCTTAGCGAGACAATAATGAAGATGCACAAAGCTCTTGATGAAACACAAGATCGACTTTTCTCCTTTTTTAGCCGAGAGACAACTTGAGATTCTCTAATTCCTAGCTTAGTAACCATGTTCTTAGTATGTGGAAGTGGCTAGAACAAAACAAAACGAAAGAGAAGCTATCAACATACCTAAGGGCCGAAATGAATGTGCTATAAGCTTGCATGCATGTTTCTTGGCTTCTAGCTTGCTTGGTCGAGTTCCTTAGTGGCTTGAATGCATTGATGAATCTTAGGATGATGAGCTTAAGCTATGGAGTGTAGAATTACAGCTAAGGCCGAGAGAAAGAGAGAGGAAATGAGAAAAAGAGAGAATGTGAGAAAGAATGAAAAGCTTGAGGAATTTTGATGCATGTGTCGGCCTTCTGCTTGCAAATTTCAGAATTTGTGTCTTCAAGAGCATAATTTGAATTGTCTAGCATGGGCAATTGAGTGTGTCGAGATTGGTGGAGCTTTGGGTAGAGTTTTGAGTCATTTTTTTATGCTTTGTGTCATGAGCTTGTCATAGAATGTCTAGGTATAAATTTTGAAATTGCAATGCTTGTTCAAATGCTCCATGTGGTCAGTCAAGCTTGTGTAAGATTCTGAATTTTTTTGTTTGTTTTGAGCATTATTTAATTGTATGCTTGGAATATGCAAAAGAATAAAGAATAAAGAATAAGAATGTCTAGCTTTTTGTGAGATTTCGTCTTCTAGTGAGTTGAATTAGCATTTTAATATTAGTTAGTGGAGTTTGTAGGATTAATTAATGATCTAGTGCTTCGTGTAAGATGCTTTCTTGATTAGCGTGCAGGCACGCTTTCTTAGGTTACGGCACGCACTACGAGATAAGGTACGAACTACGAGACGAATGCATGTTTCTCAAGTAAATGCACGCAACCCTAAATGAATGCACGTAATTCGATGCAAGACACATAAAATAAGGCAGGACTCTTAAACCTAGGTCAATGCACGCAAATCTAGGTTAAGGCACACGAAACGAGGTATCGCACGTAAATCGAGGTCGGGCCTCGTATCTTCCCCTCCTTAGAAGAATTTCCTCCCGAAATTCAATTTTTAACTTTGAAATAATGCTGGATACTGCTGCTCCATCTGGTCTCGCCTTTCCCACGTTGCTTCTTCAACTCCATGGTGATCCCATAACACTTTCACCATTGGTATAGATTTGTTGTGCAACTCTCGTTCTTGCTAGTCTAGGATCCAAATGGGCTTCTCCTCATAAGACAAGTTCTCCCGAAGCTGCAACGGCTCTGGCTCCAAGATATGCGATGGATCAGGGTGATACTTCCGTAGCATTGAAACATGAAAGACGTCATGAATATTGGAGAGGTTTTAGGGTAGTTCCAGGCGATACACCAATTTGCCAACCTTCACAATTATCTCAAATGGTCCTACAAACCTCGGGCTCAACTTTCTACCCTTGCCGTGTCTAATCAGTCCCCTCCGAGGTGATATCTTCAAGAACACCTTATCGCCGACCTCAAACTCTAGACTACGTCTACGTCGATCTGCATAACTTTTCTGCCTGCTTTGGGCGGTAAGCATCCGTTTCCGGATGAGGTGGACATTATCAACAGTTTTCATAAGTTCTGGTAGTAGGGTCGGGTCAAAAGTCTTCGTCTCACCTACTTCATCCCAGTAAATTGGGGATCGACACTTACGTCCATACAATGCCTCAAATGGGGCCATCCCGATAGTGGCCTGATAACTATTATTATAAGCGAACTCCGCTAAAGGTAGATATTTCTCCCAAAGCTTCTTGCAATCTCTTCCAAAATCAAGAAGTAAAACGAGGATCCCTATCTGATACAATACTCACAAGCATCCCGTGCAACCTTATAATATCCGCCATGTACATATCTCCCAATTTCTCAGGACTATCTTCCTTGTTCATCGGTAAGAAGTGCGCTGACTTGGTCAATCTATCCACTATGACCCAAACGACGTCATGACCCTTTTGTGACCTGGGCAGGTCCATGACAAAGTCCATAGTTATATGTTCCCATTTCCATTGAGGAATTTCCAACGGCTGAAGTAAACCTGCTGGTCGTTGATGTTCTGCTTTGACTCTCTGGCAAGTCAAACACCATGCCACAAACTCAGCAATCTCTCTTTTCATGTTATTCCACCAATAGTGTTGCTTCAAATCTCGGTACATCTTTGTTCCGTCGGGGTGGATAATGTATCTTGAATTATGGGCTTCTTCAAGAATCTTCTTTTTCAACTCTGGATCATTAGGAACACAAATTCGATTCCTAAACCTCCAAATACCATCGTCATGAAACTTGAAATCTGTGTTGCTTTCTTTAATCTTCTGAAACTGTTGGTCCTTCTGTTGAGCCTCTCGCAATTCAGACAACAAGGTTGATTGAACTTGTGTAGTGGCAAATAGTAATCCTTTTTGAGTCAATTGTGGTTTCCACAAGAATGCTTCCTCTAACAACTCCTGTACCTTAACTTCCAGTTTTGTCATGCTCGCTTTCCGACTTAAGGCATCTGCAACTACATTTTCTTTACCGGGCACATAATTGATTGTGCAGTTATAATCATCCAAAAGCTCCATCCACCGTCTTTGCCTCATGTTCAACTCTTTTTGTGAGAACAAGTATTTCAAGCTCTTGTGATCAGTAAACACCTCGAACTTGCTACCCCACAGATAGTGCCTCCATTTCTTGAGTGCAAACACAATAGCCGCTAACTCCAAATCATGCGTCGGGTAGTTCAATTCATATGACTTCGATTTCCTAGAGGCATACGCAATCACTCTACCATTTTGCATCAACACACAACCCAGTCTTTCCTTTGAAGCATCTCTATAAATTACAAAGCCTTGACTCCCTTCAGGCAATGCAAGAACAGGTGCGGTAGTCAATCTTTTCTTCAATTCTTGGAAGCTGTTCTCACACTTGTCATCCCACACGAACTTTGTTTTCTTTTGAGCGAGCTTTATAAGCGGTCCTGCGATCTTTGAGAAATCCTTCACAAACCTCCGATAATAGCCGGCTAGACCAAGAAAACTCTGAACCTCCGTAACATTTTCTGGCTTCTTCCAAGACATCACCGCTTCTATCTTTGCTGGATCTACTGCTATTCCCTCTTGGGATATAATGTGCCCCAAAAATGCAATCTGCTGCAACCAAAATTCGCATTTGCTAAACTTTGCATACAATTGATGCTCTCGAAGTTTCTGCAATGCCAATCGCAGATGTTGTTCATGATTAGCCTCGGATTTCGAGTATACCAAAATATCATCGATAAAGATCACCACAAATTGGTCTAAGTATGGTTGAAACACCCTGTGCATCAAGTCCATAAAAGTTGCAGGGGCATTAGTTAGCCCAAATGGCATCACCACATATTCATAATGCCCATATCTCGTCCTGAAAGCCGTTTTATGCACATCCTCCTTTTTTATCTGCAACTGATAGTACCCTTGCCTCAAGTCGAGTTTCGAATACACTTTGGCTCCCTGAAGTTGATCAACCAACTCGTCGATTAGTGGAAGTGGGTACTTATTCTTGATGGTCACTTGGTTCAATCCTCGGTAATCGATGCATAGCCTCAACGTTCCGTCTTTCTTCTTTACAAATAGGACTGGCTCACCCGACGGAGAAAAGCTTGGTTGAACAAACCCCTTCTTCAACAATCCTTGCAATTGGTCCTTCAATTCTTGTAGCTCGGCTGGTGCCATACGATAGGGAGCTTTAGATATCAGCTGGGTGCCAGGCAGTAATTCTATAATGAACTCGATCTCCCGATTCGGGGGTAAACTAGGCAATTCTTCTGGAAACACATCCACATAATCTTTAATCACTGGCATCTCCTCCAACTTAGCTTTTTCCGACGGCTTGTTGATGAGGTAAGCTAAGTATCCACTACATCCTTTTCTCAAGGACTTTACTACTTTCGTAGATGAAATGATCTCTTCGACCCATTACCTCCAATATTGGTTGACCAGGTATCTGGAATGTTACAATCTTCGTCCAGCACTCTAGTTGGGCATGTTGATTTGCCAACCAATCCATCCCTAAAATGACTTCATAGTCTCTTAAGGGTAATACAATAAGATTTGCTGAGAATTCCCTATCTTTAATTTGAATTTTACACGCTTTACAAGCTGAGTGAGTAACAAGTTTAGAACCCATTGGAGTACCAACTTTTATTTCGTAAGGCAAACATACAACTCATAGTTTTACACGTTGCACACATAAGGGAGTAATAAATGAATGAGTAGCACCTGGATCAATTAGCACCCTAACAGGTTGATTTAGTATCAAGAATGTACTTTCAACAACAGCAGTCTCCTCAGGAAGCTCCTCGCACTCAATAGCATAAGCTCGGGCCTGAACTCTAGGAACTGGAGTCTTGCCTCTACCAGTTGGTTTAACTTGATTTTGTCCTCCTTGCCATTTAGGGCAATCCTTGATCTGATGCTGATCACTACCACACCGCACATATCGTCCTGACTTCTTCCAGCATTGGGCCTCGGTATGACCCTTCTTGTCACAATAAGAACAGTTGATAAATTGAGTAGCAGGTGAACAACCTGTGGATCCGTGGGTGGAAGAGGCTGATGGTGCTTTAGTCGGGCCACGGTTATTAACTGGTCTGTTCTGGCTCTGGCCCTGACTGTGACTCTGACTCTATAATTTCCTCTGTTGACCTGGAGGCTGATATGGTTTCTTGTTTGGCTAGCTCGAACCGGCTCTATCAAGTTTTCTCTTCTCAACTCGGGAGGCAGCCGCAAGGAGAGCAGAATAGGTAGTGAAGTCATGCGAAGCCAACTGGTCCTGGATTTATGGCCTCAATCTATTCGTAAATTTCCACATCTTCGCCTCATGGGTACTAACCATGTATTGAGCATAACGGGATAGTCGGTCAAAATGAGCCTTGTACTGGGCCACCGTCATGTTACCCTGATTCAAGTGCATGAATTCCTCAATCTGCCTTTGCCTGGAAACTGCAGGTACGTATTTCTCCTTGAATTCCTTAACGAAATTACCCCACAAGCGAAGTGTATGATCAGTTTCCCAAAGTGCTTCCACAGTGTGCCACTAATGCTCAGCATCCCCGTGCAACAGAAACACAGCGAACTCCATCTTTTCCTCGTCAGTGTAGTTAAGTGGCCTGAAAATCCTTTCAATCTTAGACAGCCAAGCCTCTGCCTTTTCATCATCAGCTTCCCCGAAGAATTTGGACGGGTGAAAGTCAAAGAACTCTCGCATTCTGTTATTTCTCTCATGGTTACCATAATTCATGTTGTTGTTGTTTGCTTCACGTACATCTTGACGTTCCATCACTCGCGACATGCGATCCATGGCATTCGCCATCATGTTAAACATAGCTATGCTGGGATTAGTTTGATGAGCATCTCTGTTCTCTTGGGGCTCACCGCTCCTGTTAGTATTGCGGGTACTAGGGCTAGCCATCTATAAGCACATATTATTATGCACAATTTATTGGAATACGACAAACAAGAATTTAATGCATAAGATATGCAACATATAATTTTATATAGATACACAATTCTAGAAACAGTTAAGACATGTTAATCACATAAGCACATAGAGACAGAGAAGGCACACTTGATATTGTCACACAATAACACATATAAACAAGTCATCTCAATTACCTTAGCGCTTCTACCCATGGTCCGAAAGTTAGACCCGGCTTAAGCAATCTAAGCTCTGATACCATTTCTCTAAGGTGTCATGCCCCAACCCGACCAATAGAGGTTAGACTAGGGTGTGATCTAAACATTCAAGTCATTTCACGTACTTAATCGTTCAAGAAGGTTTAACACTTAACGTTTTAGCCTAAACTCCCCAAATTCTCTAGAAAATCGGCAGTATCACAGCTGTAATTGGGCTCTTTAGTTTGACCTAATTTTCTAAAGGCCTCAAAACTTTCAATCTCAAATTCATTTCCAACTAAGGTTACTATTTATCACCAGTTGAAACACCTACTAGTTATCTCGGAGTCTCGTTTGATTAACAACCTAGCATGGTAACTCTGTCTCGTTTGTTTGTTAATCCTTGTTACAAAAGTACCTGTTGATCTTAGCCTACCAATGAGTACCTGCTTAAGATTGGATAGATTCATTTTACTTAATCCTTTACCTGATACTTCATAAGCTTGTGATAGGTACTAACCAGTAGCGATAGCAAAAACGACCATAAAAGTGTCTATATAGTTATAATCAGTACAAGCCAAAATTAGACCCCAAATTACAACGGGGGTCATTTACAATACAACAACAAGCAACATAAGAAATAGTCTTCAAGCAACATATCGTTCACAAAATGGCCATAGTCAAGTAAGGCACATAGGGCAAGCAATCATTCCAAGGAATCATCAAAAGGCACGTTGTCCTCGGGTACCTGTTCCTGGTCTTCTTCACCTGAGATGATAAAAGAGGGTAAGTCCTTATGAACTCAGCAAGGAAGAACGAGAAATAAATTTTGAAACTCTTTTTTCGGTTCAACTCATGAAAACCCTTTTGTAAGCATGACATATATCATAAGTAAGTTCATAATGTAATATAAGAGTAAAAGAACACAATTATCCGTCTTTCCTCCCCGAGGTCCTCTAGGAACCAAGCGAGAGTACTTATACACATAGTGAAAAGGATACGGTGAGCTTTTGCTCTCAGTTCATTTCCATTATCAGTTGTTGCGGCCGACTTCAAATCATCCACTTATCACGCCAAATGGGTGTACTCCGGATGTACCCCGAAATCCTACGACCCAACTCTCTGAGGAAGTCTAGCCCCCAAGCGAGAGAGGGAATTGGACAATGGTAGTCACGGTTGCACTGGCAAGCCCGATGCCGCCCGGTGTGCGTGAACGCTACCACGCTAGAATGAAAGGTTGCAACCTTGTATGCAATGCACATTTATGACATTTAATATATCACATTAGGAGGACAACAAAGTAGGTTGCCTCCGAACAGTCATAAGATTGCACATTGACAAGTAAACAAGTGAGGCATGCTATGACAGGTAATTTCACTTGTACGGCACATGGATTTACATGAATATTAAACGGGCAGCCATGTAACGCATGTAAATCAAGTCATATAACTCATTTCGAAGTTCACGAAATCAAATAATAAGGTCATATAACAAGCAACGACGTTTACGTGGGACCGGGTGCAAGAAAGGTCTACTTGTCAATATGTAATAATCAGAATTACATTTAGGGCTATAAGGGAAACTACGGGCAGCCTACTAATCACATAATTAAGCACGATATCCAAAGGATCAACACTTAGCGAGTTTTCCTAGTCATTAGGGTTTCAATTCATGCTCACCCGTGCGATTAAGCCCCAAGTTGTCACGTAATTAAACTCAAGTCAAGCATCGATTAATTAAAACACCCTCAAGCATTCAAAACAGTCCACACAACAACCAAGTGCCACAATCTCAAGCATTTAATACAACAAGAATAATTTTCAAAGCATATCACTAGATGAAAACGTCACTGCAATGGTCTGTTTTCTCACAATCATTGAGACAAGCAAACAATTTCCAATTCCAGTGAATAAAATTCCCAATTAAAGCTTAAGCAGTGAACTAAATCCAGAAACAAACCTCGCATCATTTGGAGTTCGGGTTCAAGAGTTATAGCCAAAACCGTGCGACTACGCAAAATTGTCCAGATTTGTACACATTTCGATACTTGTCATTTTTTAGGGCCCTAGAGTCAGATTTAGCCTTAGTCTATTTCTGACAAAAATGTCCAGGACCAAAAACTCTAGCAGCATACCAAATTTAATGTATTTGGAATATCATTTACTAATTCAAAACTGGTTCGTTCTACAAGGACAGTGAACTGCCAAAACCTGCTTCATTTTTTTCCAGATCTTCCAGATTTGGACACCTTTTGATGTTTTGCCATTTTGGAGATCTTAGATTCAAAATTGGACTTGGCCTATTTCTACAAAAAATTCTCAGAACTGGAAAAACTAGTCACCTACCAATTTTCATGCATTTTGAACATCATTTAACTGGTCAAAATCACTTTGCTCCAACAAGTCAGAAGACTGTCCTTTACACGATTTCATCTATCTTCACATTCTAGCCAAATATCTTGCCATGCATGTTTACAAAAGCTCATGTACACATATGTATCACAAGTACAGAGGTAAAAATAGACATTAAAAGGCATGCATGTGATTTTTGAAAGCTTTGCAAAAGAGTTTTAGCCCTCACCTTAGCAAGACAACAATGAAGATGCACAAAGCTCTTGATGAAACACAAGATCGACTTTTCTCCTTGCTTAGCCGAGAGACAACTTGAGATTCTCTAATTCCTAGCTTAGTAACCATGTTCTTAGTATGTGCAAGTGGCTAGAACAAAAAGAAAACGAAAGAGAAGCTATCAACATACCTCAGGGCCGAAATGAATGTGCTATGAGCTTGCGTGCATGTTTCTTGGCTTCTAGCTTGCTTGGTCGAGTTCCTTAGTGGCTTGAATGCCTTGATGAATCTTAGGATGATGAGCTTAATCTATGGAGTGTAGAATTGCAGCTAAGTCCGAGAGAAAGAGAGAGGAAATGAGAGAAAGAGAGAATGTGAGAAAGAATGAAAAGCTTGAGGAATTTTGATGCATGTGTCGGCCTTGTGCTTGCAAATTTCAGAATTTGTGTCTTCAAGAGCATAATTTGAATTGTCTTGCATGGGCAATTGAGTGTGTCGAGATTGGTGGAGCTTTGGGTAGAGTTTTGAGTCATTTTTTATGCTTTGTGTCATGAGCTTGTCATAGAATGTCTAGGTATAAATTTTGAAATTGCAATGCTTGTTCAAATGCTCCATGTGGTCGGCCAAGCTTGTGCAAGATTCTGAATTTTTTTGTTTGTTTTGAGCATTATTTAATTGTATGCTTGGAATATGCAAAAGAATCAAGATTAAAGAATAAGAATGTCTAGCTTTTTGTGAGATTTCGTCTTCTAGTGAGTTGAATTAGCATTTTAATATTAGTTAGTAGAGTTTGTAGGATTAATAAATGATCTAATGCTTCGTGTAAGATGCTTTCCTAGGTTTAGGGCATGCACTACGAGGTAAGACATGAACTATGAGATAAATGCACGTTTTCCAAGCAAATGCACGTAACCCTAAATGAATGCACGTAATTCGATGCAAGGCACATAAAATGAGACACGACTCTTAAACCTAGGTCAAGGCATGCAAATCTTGGTTAGGGCACGTGAAACGAGGTATCGCATGCAAATCGAGGTCAGGCCTCACAACCTTGGGCAAGACAACTTCGCCTCACGTTGACGCTGGGCTTGCAAACCGAGGGCGTGGGGCTTGGGACCAGGTCTCCGTCACTCCGGTGCCCATAACTTTTGATCCGTAAGGAGTTACGCGGCGCACAGCATACCGTTGGAAAGCTCTTCGAGAGCTCTACGACGCTAGCAGCAAGCATGCTGGGCTGCGCCCATTTTCGGAGCCCAAAATCGAACGTTTTCATTAGTTTTGTTACACTTTTATTCGTTTGCACTGTTTTTCCATCCCGGATCGTACATCGTGAGCCGCGGAAAGGACCACAACCTAATCTACTACATTTCTATTACCGAATCCCGCACCACCTTGGGCAAGACAACTTTGCCTCACGTACAGGCTGGGCCCGCAAACCGAGGGCGTGGGGCTTGGGACCAAGTCTCCGTCGCTCTGGTGCCCATAACTTTTGATCTGTAAGGAGTTACGCGGCACACAATATACTGTTGGAAAGCTCTCCGAGAGCTCTACGACGGGGGCAGCAAGCCCGCATAGTTGCAAAAATTTTTGGAGCCCAAAATCGAACGTTTTCATCAGTTTCTGGACACTTTTCTTATTTTGCACTATTGTTTCGTCCTGGATCGTGCATCGTGAGCCGCAAAAAGGACGACAACCTAATCCATCACATTTCTATTACCGAATAACATGGCACCTTGGGCAAGACAACTTCGCCTCACGTAGAGGCTGGGCCCACAAACCGAGGGCGTGGGGCTTGGGACCTGGTAGAGATGAATTAGAGTTATAATGACCCAAGAGACTATTGTTAGACCACCGTATCTATGTGCACCGTTTCACATCTAGAAACTAGCGATTGATAGACTTCGAATTGTGGTCGTTGAATAAGAGGGGTGAATCTTGTAGTGATAGTTAAATAAGTGGTTGGTTACTTTTAAAGTTCTATTAGGTTATGTTGAAGGATGCCTCGTGGTCATAATTCTTATATTGATACAACCTTGAAGTTATCTCGCGTAAGTATTTCATAAGCTCGGTCATTTCGGTACCCATTTATAGTCTTAGGATTATTGTTGTTTGGCCGATAACCTAGTGGAGTATTGATATCACTTACATGGCTATGGCCCTAGCTTAGTAACATTAATGTTGAAGATATATTGGCGGAGATTAAGTGTTGGAAGGAATGAGTAGGTAGGTAAGTGAGTAGGAGGATTATCTTGTTAAGTATGATGTAACCTTGGATTGAGGTGAGTGAAATTTATTTGAGATTGAAACTATTTGCCTTAGGAGTCTTGGTTAATATTAAAGAAATTCTGAAGCCTCGTGACTTGAAGATAGGGATTTGAATAAGGAAATAAATTGTGGATTACGAGTTGATAAATTTACTTGTAAGAGTTGAACTAGTGCGACATGATCAGTTTACCTATGCAATTTCAATGGCATTTGTTGGTGATACTTAATAAACCTTAGAATTCGCGTTTAATGAATCTCAACGGTCTTTCTCTTTGATTACGAGAGTGAAGGTTAATGAAGCTGGGAAAGGATGTTAGTGAATAGGAGCTTATAACCGGAAGACTAGTCATTAGAAGATTTACTAATCCAATGTACCTTCAAGATATGAACTATGATACTACCGATAGATGATGACTTGAGATGAATTAGTTTGTTTGGTGAGTTCAACCTGAAAATAGGGTCGTATCGTGGGAATAATCCATAACATGTGTATGTCCTACGTGCTAACAATTTTGAAGCTAGTAGATAGGATATGTAAATCGGATATAGACCTATCATCTTGAAATTAGCGTATGTCACCCTAGGATCATGGAATTATTGTGATATTCCTTTTGAGGTATGAATGCAAGATTGATACAACATGAGTCATGATTTTGGAGTTATAGTTATATTGTTAAAATACCGATGCATCTTTGATGACTATGTTTGGAGATTCTAACCTTAGTTAATGAACTCGACGTTAAGATCAATTGGAGAAAATAGAGTTGTTCAAAGGAACGAATTGTAAATGTAGGGATCACACCGAATTAAATGATTGGAGAAAGCTAGGAAGTGAATTCGTTGTGGTAAGAGAGATCACAGAGCAAAGGACGACCCGGAGTTGGAAAATAACAATGGTCGGAATCCGTCTAAATGACCTCAATAGGCAAGAATGAATTTCAGGACGAAATTCTTTTAAGGAGGGGAGGATGTGAGGCCCGACCCCGAATAACGTATGTTACCTTGATTTGCGTGCCATAGACCAAGAATGATATGACTGACCTTGGATTACGTGCCCTATCTTGGTTTTCGTGCATGCCTCGTCATTCGTGCCTTGACCTAGAATTATGTGCCCTAATCCTCGACTTACGTGCCCCAACTTCGAATTGCATGCGTTGTCTTGTTTTGTGTGCCCTGAACTTGAATTACGTGTCCTAACCTAGGTTTAAGAGTCGTACTTTGATTTACATGCATTGCATTGAATTACGTGCCTTGTATTGGTTTACGTACATTTACCTAGGGTTGCGTGCATTTGCATTGGAATCCGTGCATTTATCTTGAAGTACGTGCATTAGTCTTGAAGTTTGTGTCTTACCTCGTAGTTCGTGTCTATCTCGTAATTCGTGCCCTAGACCTAGGAATCCGTGCCACCACGTTAATCAAGAAAGAATCCTACACAAAGCACTAGACTATAAAATAATCCTACAAACACCACTAACTATTATTATAATCCTAATTCAAATCTCTACAAAATCCACTAACACCTAAATATTATATTTTAAACTCACTACAAGACAAAATCTCACAAACCTCTAAACATATCCTATATTCTATTCTACCTAAAATCCCTAAATACCCTACATTCTCTTACACACATGCTAAAACAATTCAAAAGATGCTCAAAAGATGACACAAAATCTGATTTTTGCATGCCCAAGGCCAACATTTGCATCAACAATTGCAAAAGCTTCTATTTTCTCTCATTTCTCTCACTCTCCTCACATTTCTCTCTCTCCCTCTCATTCTTCTCTCTCAATCTCGGTTTTGGCTGAGTTCATACACCTCTTAGCTCATCTTCATCATCATATGGTTAATCAAGACAAGCCACAAGCAAAGGAACTCAACCAAGCTAGCTAGGTTGCAAGAAAACTCACATGCAAGCTCTTGAGTCTTCATTTCGGCCCTAGGTGAGTTACTAAACTTCCATTTCTTTTCTTCTTGTTCTAACCACATGCATTACTAAGAGCTTGGTCACTAAGCTAGGAAAAATAGAGAAGACCAAGTTGGAATCTCGGCTAGGCAAAGAAGAAGAAGATTGTGCTTCAACAAGTTTTTGTGCATCTTCTTGTTGATTTGCTAAGGTGAGGGCTAAAACCTTTTGAAAATCCTTCAAAAATCCACATGCATGCTCATAAATGTATGTATTTGCTTCTGTACTTGAGTTATATGTTCGTTCATAAGCTTTTACAACCATGCATGGCAAGATTTTGGCTTGAAAGTGATGATAGGTGAAGTCGGATTATGTGACAGCTCTCTGACCAGTTATTTCGAGGTAAGTTTGGCTAGGAAAATGTTGTTTAAAATGCATTAAAATTGGTAGGTGACTATTTTTTCCAGTTTTGAACATTTTTCGCAGAAATAGGCCAAAGATAATTTTGACTCTAAGGTCCTCAAAATGGCAGATCTTTAAAATGTGTCCAAATCTGGAAATCTGGAAAAAATGAAGCAGGTTTTGGCAGATGCACTGACTTTGTAGAACGAACCAGATTTGACTTAGTAAATGATGTCCAAAATGCATGAAATTTGGTTTTCTGCTATATTTTTCAGTTATGGACAATTTTGTAAGAAATGGACTAAGGCTAAATCTGACCCTAAGGACCTCAAAAACCTCAATTATCGAAATGTGTGCAAATCTGGACAGTTTTGTGCTATTCCACTGTTTCGACCATAACTAATGATTCCGAACTCCAAATGATGCAAGGTTTGTTTCTGATTTTAGTTCACTTGTTAAGCTTTAATTTGAAATCTTATTCACGGGAATTGGAGATTGTTTGATTATCTTAAATATTGTGAGAAAACAGCCTATTGCAGTAAGGGTTTCACTTAGTGTTATGCTTAGAAAATTGTTGTAACTTCTCTTGTTGAATTAAATGCTTGGGATTGTAGCTTTGGGATGTTGTGTGGACTGTTTTGAATGTTTGAGGATGTTGAATTAAATGATGCATGACTTGAGATTGATTTTGAGTTGACTTAAGGTTTAATCACACGGGTAAGCACGAAATGGAAACCTAATGACTAGGTTGTCTTGCTAAGTGTTGATCATTTGGATATTGTGTGGAATTATATGCTTAGTAGGCTGCCCGTAGATGTCTTATAACCTTAAATGTGATTTTGATCATTGCATGTTGACAAATAGGCTTTTCTTGCATCCGAACCCACGTAGATGTTGTTTCATGTTGAATAATCTTATCACTTGATCACGTGGACTTTGAAATGAGTTATATGGCTTGATTTACATGTGTTACATGGCTGGCCGTTTAATGTTCATATAACTCTATATGCCTTTCAAGTGAAATTACTTGTCTTATCGTGCCTTGCTTGTTTACTTGTCAATGTATAATCTTATGACTGTCCGGAGGCAACCTACTTTGTTGTCCTCCTAATGTGATATATTAAATGTCATAAATGTGCATTGCATACAAGGTTGCAACCTTTCAATTCGGCATGGTAGCGATCACGCACACCGGGCGGCATCGGGCTTGCCGGTGCACCCGTGACTATCATGGTCCCATTCCCTCTCTCGCTTGGGGGCTAGACTTCCTTGGAGAGTTGGGTCATAGGATTTCGGGGTACATCCGGAGTACACCCACTTGGCGTGTTATGGGTATGATTTGAAGTCGGCCACAACAACTGATACTGGAATTGATCTGAGAGCAAAAGCTCACCGTATCATTGTACTATGTGTATAAGTACTCTCGCTTGATCCCTAGAGGACCTCGGGAATGAAAGTCTGGTAATTGCGTTATTTACTATTATATTACGTTATGTACTTGCTTGTGATACATATCATGCTTGCAAAAAGGGTTTTCATAAGATTGAACCGGAAAATGAGTTTCAAAACCTATTTCTCATTCCCCCCTCGCTGAGTTCATAAGGACTCACCCTCTTTTATCATCTCAGGTGAAGAAGATCAAGAACAGGTACCCGAGGTCGATGTGCCTAACGACGATTCCTTGGAGTGATTGCCTGTCCTGTGTGCTTTGCTTGATTTATGGCCAATTGTGAAAACTATGCTACTTGAAGATTGTTTCTTTCATGTTGCTAATGTTGTAATGTAAAAGACCCCCGTTGTAATTTAGGGTCTAATTTTGGTTTGTACTGATATTTCTAGACAGACACTAGATACTGCTATGGTCGTTTTGCTTTTATTATCGCTAGAAACTGCTATGTTTCTTTCATCATTCTAGGTTATTAATCAAACGAGACGTCGAAATAACCAATAGGCAATTCAATTGATGTTAAATGGTAATCCTAGTTGGAAATGAAATTGAGATTGGAAAATTTTGAGACGTTTAGAGAATTAGGCCAAACCAAAGAGCCCAATTACAGTCGTTATGCTGCCGGTTTTCCGAAAAATTTTGGAGTTGAGGCCAAAACGTTAAGTGTTAAATTTTCATGAACGGTTAAGTACGAGACGTGACTTAAATATTTAGATCACACCCTAGTCTAACCTTTATAGGCCGGGTTGGGGCGTGACAACCTTGGGCAAGACAACTTCGCCTCATGTAGAGGCTGGCCCCGCAAACCGAGGGCGTGGGGCTTGGGACCAAGTCTCCGTCGCTCCGGTGCCCATAACTTTTGATCCGTAAAGAGTTGCGCGGCACACAATATACCGTTGGAAAGCTCTCCGAGAGCTCTACGACGGAGACAGGAAGCCCGCTTAGCTGCGAAAATTTTTGGAGCCCAAAATCATACGTTTTCATTTTCTGGACAATTTTATTGTTTTGCGGTGTTTTTCTGTCCCGAATCGTACTACGTGAGCCGCAAAAAGGACGACAAACTAATCCATCAAATTTCTATTACCAAATATCACGGCACCTTGGGCAAGACAACTTCGCCTCACGTAGAGGCTGGGCCCGTAAACCGAGGGCGTGGGGCTTGGGACTAGGTCTCTAGTGCTCCGGTGCCCATAACTTTTGATCCGTAAGGCTTCATGCGGCGCACAGTATACCGTTGGAAAGCTCTCCGAGAGTTCTACGACGGGGGCTGCAACCTTGCTCGGCTGCGCCCATGTTTGGAGCCCAAAATCGAACGTTTTCATTAGTTTCGGAACAATTTTCTTCTTTTGCACTATTTTTCGGTTCCGAATCGTACATCGTGAGCCTCGAAAATGAAGACAACCTAATCCATCACAATTCTTTTATCGAATACCATGGCACCTTGTGCAAGACAACTTCGCCTAAAATAGAGATTGGGCCCGCAAACCGAGGGCATGGGGCTTGGGACCAGGTCTCTGTCGCTCCGGTGCCCATAACTTTTGATCCGTAAGGAGTTACGCGGCGCACAGCATACTGTTGGAAAGCTCTCCGAGAGCTCTACGACAGTTGCAAAAAGCATGCTCGGTTGCGCCCCTTTTCGGAGCCCAAAATCGAACGTTTTTATAGTTTCGGGACACTTTTATTCTTTTGAGCTATTTTTTCGTCCCGGATCGTATGTCAGGACGACAACCTAATCCACCACATTTCTATTACCGAATCCCGCGCCACTTTGGGCAAGACAACTTCACGTCACGTAGAAGCTGGGCCCGCAAACCGATGGTGTGGGGTTTGGGACCAAGTCTCCGTCGCTCCAATGCCCATAACTTTTGATCAGTATGGAGTTACGCGGCGCACAATATACCTTTGGAAAGCACTCTGAGAGCTCTACGACGGGGATAGAAAGCTCACTTAGCTGCGAAAATTTTCGGAGCCCAAAATCAAACATTTTTATCAGTTTCTGGACACTTTTCTTCTTTTGCCCTGTTTTTTTGTCCCGAATCGTACGTCGGGAGCCGCGAAAAGGACGACAACTTAATCCAACACATTTCTATTACCGAATAACATGACACCTTGGGGAAGACAACTTCGCCTCACGTAGAGGGTGGGCCCGCAAACCGAGGGCGTGGGGCTTGGGACCAGGTCTCTGTTGCTCCGGTACCCATAACTTTTGATCCGTAAGGAGTTACGTGGCGCACAACATACCGTTGGAAAGCTCTTCGAGATTTCTACGATGGGGGCTGTAACCCTGCTCAGCTACGCCATTTTTGGAGAAAAAAATCGAACATTTTCCACAATTTCAGAATAATTTTCTTCTTTTGCACTGTTTTTCCGTCCCGGATCGTACGTTGTGAGCCTCGAAAAGGACGACAACCTAATCCATCACATTTCTATTACCGAATAACATGGTACCTTGGGCAAGACAACTTCACCTCACGTTGAGGCTGGGCCCGCAAACTGAGGGCGTGGGGCTTGGGACCAGGTTTCCGTCGCTCCGGTGCCTATAACTTTTGATCCGTAAGAAGTTACGGGGCGCACAACATACCGTTGGAAAGCTCTCCGAGAGCTCTACAATGATGGCAGTAAGCCTGCTCGGCTGTGCCCATTTTCGGAGAACAAAATCAAACGTTTTCATCAGTTTTGGGATACTTTTATTCTTTTGCGTTGTTTTTCCGTCACGGATCGTACGTCGTGAGCCGCAAAAAAACGACAACCTAATCCACCACAGTTCTATTACCAAATTCCGTGCCACCTTGGGCAAGACAACTTCGCCTAACGTAGAGGCTGGGCCCGCAAACCGAGGGCGTGGGGTTTAGGACCAAGTCTCCGTCGCTCCGGTGCCCATAACTTTTGATCCGTAAGGAGTTACGAGGCGCACAATATACAGTTGGAAAGCTCGCCCAAAGCCCTATGAGGGAGGCAAAAGCCCGCTCAACCGCGAAAATTTTTGGAGCCCAAAATTGAACATTTTCATCAGTTTCTGGACACTTTTCTTCTTTTGCGCTATTTTTCCGTCCCAGATTGTACGACGTGCGCCGCGAAAAGGACGACAACCTAATTCAACACATTTCTATTACCAAAAAACACAACACCTTGGGCAAGACAACTTCACCACACATAGAGGGTGGGCCCGTAAACCGAGGGCGTGGGGCTTGGGACCAGGTCTCTGTTGCTCCGGTGCCCATAACTTTTGATCCGTAAGGAGTTATGCGATGCACAGCATACCGTTGGGAAGTTCTCCGAGAGCTCTACGATGGGGCCTGTAACCCTGCTCGGCTGCGCCCATTTTTGCAGCCCAGATTCGAACGTTTTCAACAGTTTCAGAATAATTTTCTTCTTTTGCACTGTTTTTCCGTCCCGGATCGTACGTCGTGAGCCTCGGAAAGGACGACAACCTAATCCATTAAATTTATATTACCGAATAACATGGCACCTTGGGCAAGAAAACTTTGCCTCACTTTGAGGCTGGGCCCGCAAACCGAGGGCGTAGGACTTGGGACCAGGTCTCTGTTACTCCGGTGCCCATAACTTTTGATCCGTAAGGAGTTACGCGGCGCATAGCGAACCGTTGGAAAGCACTCCGAGAGCTCTACGACGGTGGCTGCAAGCCTGCTCGGCTGCACCCATTTTCAGATCCCAAAATCGATAGTTTTCATTAGTTTTGGGATACTTTTATTCTTTTGCGCTATTTTTTCGTCCCGGATCGTACGTCGTGAGCCTTGAAAAGGATGACAACCTAATCCACCACATTTCTATTACCGAATCCCGCGCCACCTTGGGCAAGACAACTTCGCTTCACGTAGAGGCTGGGCTCGCAAATCGCGGGCGTAGGGCTTGGGACCAAGTCTCTGTTGCTCCGGTGCCCATAACATTTGATCCGTAAGGAGTTACGTGGCGCACAGCAAATCGTTGGAAAGCTCTCCGAGAGCTCTACGACAGGGGCAAGAAGCCCACTTAGCTGCGAAAATTTCAGGAGCCCAAAATTGAATATTTTCATCAGTTTCAGGATACTTTTATTCTTTTGCGCTGTTTTTCGGTCCTGGATTGTACGTCGTGAGCCGCGAAAAGAACGACAACCTAATCCATCACATTTCTATTACCGAATAACACTGCACCTTGGGCAAGACAACTTCGCCTCACGTAGAGGTTGGGCCCGCAAACCGAGGGCGTGGGGTTGGGTCCAGGTCTCCGTCGCTCCCGTGCCCATAAGTTTTGATCCGTAAGGAGTTACGCGGCGCACAGCATACCGTTGGAAAGCTCTCCGAGAGCTCTATGATGGGGGTAGCGATCCTGCTCGGCTGCGTCCATTTTTTTAGACCAAAATAGGATGTTTTCATCTGTTTCGGAACAATTTTCTTCTTTTGCACTATTTTGCCGTCCCAGATCGTACGGCGTGAGTCTCGAAAAGGACGACAACCTAATCCATCACATTTCTATTACTGAATAACATGGAACCTTGGGCAAGACAACTTCGCCTCACGTTGAGGCTGGGCCTCCAAACCGAGGGCGTGGGGCTTGGGACTAGGTCTCCGTCGCTCCGGTGCCCATAACTTTTGTTCTGTAAGGAGTTACGCGGCACACAGCATACCGTTGGAAAGCTCTCCGAGAGCTCTACGATGCTGGCAGCAAGCCTGCTCGGCTGCACCCATTTTCGGAGCCCAAAATTGTACGTTTTCATCAGTTTCGTGACACTTTTATTCTTTTGCGTTGTTTTTCATCCCGGATCGTACGTCGTGAGCTGCGAAAAGGTCGACAACCTAATCCATCACATTTCTATTACCAAATAACACGGCACCTTGGTCAAGATAACTTCGCCTCACGTAGAGGCTAGGCCTGCAAACCGAGGGCGTGGGGCTTGGGACCAGGTCTCTGTTGCTCTGGTGCCCATAACTTTTGATCCGTAAGGAGTTACGCAGCGCACAGCAAACCGTTGGAAAGCTCTCCGAGAGCTCTACGACGGTGGCAGCAAGCCTGCTCGACTGCGCCCATTTTCGAATCCCAAAATCGAAAGTTTTCTTCAGTTTCGGGATACTTTTATTCTTTTGCGTTGTTTTTTCATCCCGGATCGTACATCGTGAGCTGCGAAAAGGATGACAACCTAATCTACCACATTTCTATTATCGAATCACGCGCCACCTTGGGTAAGACAACTTCGCTTCACGTAGAGGCTGGGCCCCCAAACCGAGGGCGTGGGGCTTGGGACCAAGTCTCTGTTGCTCCGGTGCCCATAACTTTTGATCCGTAAGGAGTTACGCGGCGCACAGCAAACCGTTGGAAAGCTCTCCGAGAGCTCTACGACGGGGGCAGGATGCCCGCTTAGCTGCGAAATTTTCAAGAGCCCAAAATTGAACGTTTTCATCAGTTTCGGGATACTTTTATTCTTTTGCGCTGTTTTTCGATCCCGGATCGTATGTCGTGAGCCGCAAAAAGGACGACAACCTAATCCATCACATTTCTATTACCGAATAACACTGCACCTTGGGCAAGACAACTTCGCCTCATGTAGAGGCTGGGCCCGCAAACCGAGGGCGTGGGCCTTGGGACCAGGTCTCTGTTGCTCCGGTGCCCATAACTTTTGATCCGTAAAGAGTTATGCAGTGCACAGTATACCCTTGGAAAGCTCTCCGAAAGCTCTACGACGGGGGCAGCAACCCTACTAGGCTGCGCCCATTTTTTGAGACCAAAATTAAACATTTTCATCAGTTTTGAAATAATTTTCTTCTTTTGCACTATTTTTCCGTCGCGGATCGTACGTCGTGAGTCTTGAAAAGGATGACAACCTAATCCATCACATTTATATTACTGAATAACATGGCACCTTGGGCAATACAACTTCACCTCACATTGAGGCTGGGCCTCCAAATCGAGGGTGTGGGGCTTGGGACCGGGTCTCCGTCGCTCCGGTGCCCATAACTTTTGTTCTGTAAGGAGTTACGCGACACACAACATACCGTTGACAAGCTCTCTGAGAGCTCTACGATGCTGGCAGCAAGCCTGCTTATCTGCACCTATTTTTGGAGCCCAAAATTGAACGGTTTAATCAGTTTTGTGACACTTTTATTCTTTTGCGCTGTTTTTTATCCCGGATCGTACGTCGTGAGCCGCAAAAAGGACGACAACCTAATCCACCACATTTTATTACCGAATCCTGCGCCACCTTGGGCAAGACAACTTCGCCTCACGTAAAGGTTAGGCCCGCAAACTGAGGGCGTGGGGCTTGGGACCATGTCTCCGTCGCTCCGATGCCCATAACTTTTGATCCGTAAGGAGTTACGCAGCGCACAATATACCGTTGGAAAGCTCTCTGAGAGATCTACGACTAGGGCAAGAAGCCCGCTTAGCTGCGAAAATTTTTGGAGCCCAAAATAGAACGTTTTCATTAATTTCTGGATACTTTTCTTCTTTTGCGCTATTTTTTCGTCCCGGATCGTACGTCGTGAGCCTCGAAAAGGATGACAAACTAATCCATCACATTTCTATTACCGAATAACATGGCACCTTGGGCAAGACAACTTCGCCTCACGTTGAGGGTGGACCTGCAAACCGAGGGCGTGGGGCTTGGGACTAGGTCTCCGTCGCCCCAGTACCCATAACTTTTGATCCGTAAGGAGTTACGCGGCGCACAGCATACCGTTGGAAAGCTCTCCGAGAGCTCTACGACGCTGGCCAAAGCTTGCTCGGCTATACCCATTTTCGGAGCCCAAAATTGAACGTTTTCATTAGTTTCATGACACATTTATTCTTTTGTGTTGTCTTTCCATCCCGGATCGTACGTCGTGAACCGCAAAAATGACGACAACCTAATCCACCACATTTCTATTATCGAATCCCGCACCACATTTGTCACGTCCCAAGCCGGCCTATAAGGTTAGAATAGGGTGTGATCTAAACATTCAAGTCGTGTCCTATACATAATCGTTCATGAAAGTTTAACACTTAACGTTTTAGTCTAAACTCTAGAATTTTTCAGAAAATCGGCAGCATAACGGTTGTAATTGGGCTCTTTGGTTTGACCTAATTCTCTAAACGCCTCAAATTTTCCAATCTCAATTTCATTTCCAACTAAGATTACTATTTACCATCAATTGAAATGCCTATTGGTTATCTCGAAGTCTCGTTGATTAATAAGCTAGTATGATACTATGTCTCGTCTGTTTGTTAATCCTCGTTGCAAAAGTACCTGTTGATCTTAGCTTGATAGAGAGTACCAGCTTAGATTGGATAGGTTCATTTTACTTAATCCTATGATGGATAATAGCCAATAACGATAGCAAAATGACCATAGTAGTGTTACCTAGTTATTATCAGTACAAGCCAAGATTAGACCCCAAATTACAACAGGGGTCTTTTACATCACAAATATTAAGCAACATGAAAAGAAAATCTTCAAGTAGCATAGTGTTCACAAATAGCCATAATCACGCAAAGCACATAGGACAAATAATCACTCCAAGGAATCATCGTTAGGCACGTCGTCCTCGGGTACCTGTTCTTGATCTTCTTCACCTGAGATGATAAAAGAGGGTGAGTCCTTATAAACTCAGCGAGGGGGAACAAGTAATAGGTTTTGAAACTCATTTTCCGGTTCAACTTATGAAAATCCTTTTGCAAGCATGAATATGACACAATTAAGTACATAACAATAATATAAAAGTAAAGGAACACAATTACCCGTCTTTCCTCCCCGAGGTCCTCTAGGAACCAAGTGAGAGTACTTATACACATAGTAAAAAGGATACGGTGAGCTTTTGCTATCAGTTAATTTCTAGTATCAGTTGTTGCGGCCGACTTCGAATCATCCCCTTACCATGCCAAATGGGTGTACTCTAGATGTACCTCGAAATCCTACGATCCAACTCTCCAAGGAAGTCTTTCCCCCAAGCGAGAGATGGAAATGGACAATGGTAGTCACGGTTGCACCAGCAAGCCCGATGCCGCCCGGTGTGCGTGAACGCTACCACGCCAGAATGAAAGGTTGCAACCTTATATGCAATGCACATTTATGACATTTAATATATCACATTAGGAGGACAACAAAGTAGGTTGCGTCCGGACAGTCATAAGATTGCACATTGACAAGTAAACAAGCAAGGCACGAATGGACAAGTAATTTCACTTGAAAGGCATATGGAGTTATATGAACATTAAACGGGCAGCCATGTAATGCACGTAAATCAAGTCATATAACTCAATTCAAAGTCCGCGTAATCAAATAATAAGATTATTCAACGTGCAACAACATCTACGTGGGTTTGCATGAAAGAAAGCCCTCTTTGTCACCATGCAATGATCAAAATCACATTTAGGGCAATAAGGGAAACTACGGGCAGCCTACTAGACATATAATTACGCACAATATCCAAAGGATCAACATTTAGCAAGTTTACCTAGTCACTAGGGTTTTCATTTCGTGCTTACTCGTGCGATTAAGCCCCAAGTCAACTCAAAATCAATCTCAAGCCATGCATTAGTTAATTCAAACATCTCCAAGTATTCAAAACAGTCCACACAACATCCCAAGGCCACAATCCCAAGCATTTAATGCCATAAGAGAAGTTACAACAAATTTTCTAAGCATATAACTAAGTGAAACCCTCATTGCAATATGCTGTTTTCTCAAAATCATTAAGACAAGCACACAATCTCCAATTCCAGTGAATAAGATGTCAAACTAATGCTTAATAAGTGAACTAAATTCAGAAACAAACCTTACATCATTTGGAGTTCGGGTCCAATAGTTATAGCCAAAACAGTGGGGTTGCACAAAACTGTCCAGATTTGCACACATTTCAATACTTATCGTTTTTGAGATCCTTAGGGTCCGATTTAGCCTTAGTCCATGTCTGACAAAAATGTCCAGAACTGAAAAATATAGATGCACACCAAAGTTCATGCATTTTGGATATCATTTATTAAGTCAAAACTGGTTCGTTCTACAAGGTCATTGAATCTGTCAAAACCTGCTTCATTTTTTCCAAACTTCCAGATTTGGACACATTTTAATGATTTGCCATTTTGAGGACCTTAGAGTCAAAATTAGCTTTGGCCTATTTCTGCAAAAAACGTTCAAAACTGGAAAAAATAGTTACCTACCAATTTTCATGCATTTTAAACATCATTTGCCTAGCCAAACTCACCTCGCAACAACAAGATAGAGAGCTATCACAAAACCCAATTTCATCTATCATCACCTTCAAGCCAAAATCTTGCCATCCATGGTTGTAAAAGCTTATAAACACACATATATCTCAAATATAGAAGCAAAGACAAACATTTAAGAGCATGCATGTGGAATTTTGAAAGATTTTCAAGAAGTTTTAGCCCTCACCTTAGCAAAACAACAAGAAGATGCACAAAACTTTGATGAAGCACAAATTTGGTCTTCTTCCTTGCTTAGCCGAGACACCACCCGTTTTCTCTCTATTTTTCCTAGCTTAGTGACCAAGTTCTTAGTAGGTGCATGTGGTTAGAACAAGAAGAAAAGAAATGGAAGCTAGAAAACTCACCTAGGCCGAAATGGAGACTCAAAGAGCTTGCATGTGTCATTCTTGCAACTTAGCTAGCTTGGTCGAGTTTCTTAGCTTGTTGCTTGTCTTGATGCACCATAGAATGATGAAGATGAGTTATGGAATGAAGAAACTCAGCCAAGGCCGAGAGAGAGAGAGAAGAATGAGAGGGAGAGAGAGAGAATGAAAGAAAAATGAGAGAAAATGACAAAGAAAGCCTTGCAATTGATGAAGCATGGGTCGGCCTTGGGCATACAAAAATTCAGATTTGTGTCTTCAAGAAGCTTGATTTTTGAATCACCTAGCATGGGCAAGGAGCTTGTCGAGATTTGGAGGCCTTGGGTTGAGTTTTTGAGCTAAATTTTTTTATGCAATGTGTCATAGATTGTCATAGGATTGTTTGGAGAATAATTAAATTAAGCAAGCAAGCACAAAAGCCCATATGGTGGTCGGCCAAGGCATGTAAAATCTGATTTTTTTTGTCATCTATTGGAGTATTATTTAATTGTGTGTTGAAAGTGCAAAAGAATAAGGAATAAAGAATAAGGAATGTCTAGCTTTTTGTGAGATTTTGTCTTCTAGTGGGTTGAATTAGTAATTTAATATTAGTTAGTGGAATTTGTAGGATTAATTAACGATCTAGTGCTTCGTGTAAGATGCTTTCTTGATTAGTGTGAGGGCACGCTTTCCTAGGTCTAGGGCACGTACTACGAGGTAGGGCACGAACTACGAGACGAACGCACGTTTTCCAAGTATATGCAAGCAATCCTAAATGAATGCACGTAATTCAATGTAAGGCACACAAAATAAAACACAATTCTTAAATCTAGGTCAAGGCACGCAAATCTAGGTTAGGCACACGAAACAAGGTATCGCACGCAAATCGAGGTCGAGCCTCACATCCTCCCCTCCTTAAAAGAATTTCGTCCCGAAATTCAATATTACCTTTGAAATAAAGCTGGATAATGTTGCTCCATCTGGTCTCGCCTTTCCCACGTTGCCTCTTCGACTCCATGATGATCCCACAACACTTTTACCATCGGTATAGTTTTGTTGCGCAACTCCCGATCTTGCTGGTCTAGGATCTGAATGGGCTTCTCCTCATAAGACAAGTTCTCCCGAAGCTGCAACGGCTTTGGCTCTAAGATATGCGACGGATCAGGGTGATATTTCCGCAGCATTGAAACATGAAAGACGTCGTGAATATTGGAGAGGTTTTAGGGTAGTGCCAGGCGATACGCCAATTTTCCAACCTCTCAATTATCTCAAATGGTCCTACAAACCTCGGGCTCAATTTTTCACCCTTGCCGTGTTTAATCAGTCCCCTCCGAGGTGATATCTTCAAGAACACCTTGTCGCGGACCTCAAACTCTAGGCTCCATCTCCGTCGGTCTGCATAAATCTTCTGCCTACTTTGGGCGGTAAGCATCCGTTTCCGGATGAGGTGGATATTATCAACAGTCTTCATAAGTTCAGGTAGAAGGGTCGGGTCAAAAGTCTTCGTTTCACCTACTTCATCCCAGTAAATTGGGGATCGACACTTACGTCCATACAACGCCTCAAATGGGGCCATCCCGATAGTGGCTTGATAACTATTATTATAAGCGAACTCCGCTAGAGACATATATTTCTCCCAACCTTTCCTGAAGTCTAAAACACACACCCTCAGCATATCCTCCAGAATCTGAATAGTTCTCTCAGATTGTCCATCAATCTGAGAGTGATAAGCCGTGCTGAAACTCAATTTCGTTTCTAAAGCTTCATGCAATCTCTTCCAAAATCGGGAAGTAAAACGAGGATCCCTATCCGATACAATACTTACAGGCATCCTGTGCAATCTTACAATCTCCACCACATACATATCTCCCAATTTCTCAGGACTATCCTCCTTGTTCATCGGTAAGAAGTGCATCTATCCACTATGACCCAAATGGCATCATGACCCTTTTGTGATCTGGGTAGGTCCATAACAAAGTCCATAGTTATATGTTCCCATTTCCATTGAGGAATCTCCAACGGCTGAAGTAAACTTGCTGGTCGTTGATGTTCTGCTTTGACTCTCTGGCAAGTCAAACACCGTGCCACGAACTCCGCAATCTCTCTCTTCATGTTATTCCACCAATAGTGTTGCTTCAAATCCCGGTACATCTTCGTTCCGCCGTGGTGAATAGTGTATCTTGAATTATAGGCTTCTTCAAGAATCTTCTTTTTCAGCTCTGGTTCATTTGGAACACAAATCCGATTCCTAAACCTCCAAATACTATCATCATGAAACTTGAAATCTGCGTTACTTTCTTTAATCTTCTAAAATTGTTGGTCCTTTTGTTGAGCCTCTCGTAATTCAAACAACAAGGTCGATTGAACCTGCGTAATGGCAAAAAGTAACCCTTTCTGAGTCAATTGTGGTTTCCACAAAAATACTTCTTCCAACAACTCCTACACTTTGATTTCCAATTTTGCCATGCTCGCTTTCCTACTTAAAGCATCTGCAACTACATTTGCTTTACCAGGCACATAATTGATTGTGCAGTTATAATCGTCCAAAAGCTCCATCCACCGCCTTTGCCTCATATTCAACTCCTTTTGAGTGAACAAGTATTTCAAGCTCTTGTGATCAGTAAATACCTCAAACTTGTTACCCCACAGATAATGCCTCCATTTCTTGAGTGCAAACATAATAGCCGCTAACTCCAAATCATGCGTCGGGTAGTTCAATTCATACGGCTTCGGTTTCCTAGAGGCATACGCAATCACTCTACCATTTTGCATCAACACACAACCCAATCCTTCCTTCGAAGCATCGCTATAGATTACAAAACCTTGACTCCCTTCAGGCAATGCAAGAATAGGTGCGGTAGTCAATCTTTTCTTCAACTCTTGGAAGCCGTTCTCACACTTATCATCCCACATGAACTTTATTTTCTTTTGAGTAAGCTTTGTAAGCGGTCCTGCAATCTTAGAGAAATCTTTCACGAATCTCCGATAATAGCCGGCTAGACCAAGAAAACTCCGAACCTCCATAACGTTTTCCGACTTCTTTCAAGACATCACTGCTTCTATCTTTGCTGGATGCACTGCTATTCCCTCTTGGGATATGATATGCCCCAAAAATGCAATTTGTTGCAACCAAAATTCACACTTGCTAAACTTTGCATACAATTGATGCTCTCAAAGTTTCTACAGTACCAACTGCAGGTGTTGTTCATGCTCCGCCTCGGATTTCGAGTATACCAAAATATCATCAATGAAGATCACCACAAATTGGTCCAAGTAGGGTTGAAACACCCTGTGCATCAAGTCCATAAAAGTTGCAGGGGCATTAGTTAGTCCAAAAGGTATCACCACATATTCATAATGCCCATATCTTGTCCTGAAAGCCGTTTTAGGCACATCTTCCTTTTTGATCCGTAACTGATAGTACCCTTGCCTTAAGTTGAGCTTCGAATACACTTTGGCTCATTGAAGTTGATCAAACAACTCGTCGATCAGTGGAAGTGGGTATTTATTCTTGACAGTCACTTGGTTCAATCCTCGGTAATCAATGCATAGTCTCAACGTTCCGTCTTTCTTCTTTACAAATAGAACTGGTGCACCCCACAGAGAAGAACTTGGTTGAAAAGACCCCTTCTTCAACAATCCTTGCAATTGGTCTTTCAATTATTGTAGCTCGGCCGGTGCCATACGATAAGGGGCTTTAGATATCGGCTGGGTGCCAGGTAGTAACTCTATAATGAACTCGACCTCCCGATTTGGGGGTAAACCGAGCAATTCTTCTGGAAACACATCCGCATAGTCTTTGATCACTGGCATCTCCTCCAACTTAGCTTTGTCCGACAGCTTGTTGATGAGGTAAGCTAAGTATCCACTACACCCTTTTCTCAAGGACTTCACTGCTTTCGTAGAAGAAATGATGGAACTCCCGGTGAAATCTCTTTGACCCATTACCTCCAGTATTGGTTGACTAGGTACCTGGAACGTTACAATCTTCGTCCGGCAATCTAGTTGGGCATGATGCTTTGCCAACCAGTCCATCCTTAAGATGACCTCATAGTCTCGAAAGGGTAATACAATAAGATTGGCTGAGAATTCCCTATCCTTAATTTGGATTTTACATGCTTTACAAGTTGAGCTAGTAACAAGTTTAGAACCCATCGGAGTACCAACTTCTACTTCGTAAGGCAAACATACAACTTTCAGTTTCACACGTTGCACACACAAGGGAGTAATAAATGAATGAGTAGCACCCGGATCAATTAGCACCCTAACAGGTTGATTCAGTATGAAGAATGTACCTTCAACAACAGCGGTCTCATCTGGAAGCACCTCGCACTCAATAGCATAGGCTCGAGCCTAAACTCTAGGAACTGGAGTCTTGCCTCTACCAGCTGGTTTACCCTAATTCTGTCCTGCTTTCCATTTAGGGCAATCCTTGATCTGATGCTGATCACAGCCACATCTCACACATCGTCCTGACTTCTTCCAGCACTGGGCCTCGGTATGCCCTTTCTTGTCACAGTAAGAACAGTTGACAGACTGAGTAGCAGGTGAACTACTTGTGGATCCGCGGGTGGAAGAGGCTGATGGCGCTTTCGTCGGGCCACGGTTATTCGCTGGTCTGTTTTGGTTCTGGCCCTGACTACGACTCTGGCCCTGAAATTTGCTCTGCTGACCTGGAGGTTGGTATGGTTTCTTGTTCGGTTGACTCGAACCGGCTCTATCAAGTTTTCTCTTCTCAACTCGGGAAGCAGCAGCAAAGAGAGCAGAATAGGTATCGAAGTCATGAGAAGCCAACTGGTCCTGAATCTCTGGCCTCAATCCAGTAGTAAATTTCTACATCTTTGCCTCCGAAGTACTGACCATGTATTGAGCATAGCGGGACAGTCGATCAAAACGAGCCTTGATTGGGCCACCGTCATGTTACCTTGGGTCAAGTGCATAAACTCCTCAATCCGCCTTTGCCTGGAAACTGTAGGTACATATTTATCCTTGAATGCCTTAACGAAATTACCCCACAAGCGAGGTGTCTGATCAGTTTCCCACAGTGCCTCCACAGTGTGCCACCAATGCTCAGCATCCCCGTGTAATAGAAACACGGCAAACTCCACATTTTCTTCATCAGTATAATCAAGTGGCCTGAAAATCTTCTCGATCTCTGACAGCCAAGCCTCTGCTTTCTCATCATCAGCTTCCCCGTGGAATTTGGACGGGCGAAAGTCAAGAAACTCCCTCATTCTGCTATGTCTCCCATGGTTACCATCATTCCTATTGTTGTTGTTGTTGGCTTCACGTGCATTTTGACGCTCCATCACTCGTGATACGCGATCCATGGCATTCGCCATCATGTTAAACATAGCTATCCCGGGATTAGTTTGATAGGCATCTCCGGTCTCTTGGGGTTCACCGCTCCTATTAGTAGTGCGGGTACTAGGGCCAGCCATCTATAGGCATAGATTACGATACACAATTTATTGGAATACTAAAAACAAGAATTTTAATGCATAAGATATGCAACATAATATAGATACAATTCTAGAAACAATTTAGACATGTTAATCACTTAAGCACATAGAACATAGAAGGCACAATTAACATTATCACACAACAACATATAGACAAGTCATCCTAATTATCTTAGGGCTCTACCCATGGTCCGAGAGTTAAACCCGGCTTAAGCAATCTAAGCTCTGATACCATTCTTTTTCTATAAGATGTCATGCCCCAACTTGGCCTATAAGGTTAGACTAGGGTGTGATCTAAACATTCAAGTCGTGTCCTGAACATAATCGTTCATGAAAGTTTAACACTTAACGTTTTAGCCTAAACTCCAAAATTTTTAGGAAAATCGGCAGTATAACGACTGTAATTGGGCTCTTTGGTTTGACCTAATTCTCTAAACGCCTTAAATTTTCCAATCTCAATTTCATTTCCAACTAAGATTACTATTTACCATCAATTGAAATGCCTATTGGTTATCTCAAAGTCTCGTTGATTAATAACCTAGTATGATACTATGTCTCGTCTGTTTGTTAATCCTCGTTGCAAAAGTACCTATTGATCTTATCTTGATAGAGAGCACCTGCTTAGATTGGATAGGTTCATTTTACTTAATCCTATGATGGATAATGACCAATAACGATAGCAAAATGACCATAGTAGTGTTACCTAGTTATTATCAGTACAAGCCAAGATTAGACCCCAAATTACAACGGGGGTCTTTTACATCACAAATATTAAGCAACATGAAAAGAAATAGTCTTCAAGTAGTGTAGTGTTCACAAATAGCCATAATCACGCAAAGCACATAGGACATGCAATCACTCCAAGGAATCATCGTTAGGCACATCATTCTCGGGTACCTGTTCTTGATCTTCTTCACCTGAGATGATAAAAGAGGGTGAGTCTTTATGAACTCAGCGAGGGGGAATGAGAATTAAGTTTTGAAACTCATTTTCCGGTTCAACTTATGAAAATCCTTTTGCAAACATGAATATGACACAATTAAGTACATAACAATAATATAAAAGTAAAGGAACACAATTACCCATCTTTCCTCCCCGAGGTCCTTTAGGAACCAAGCGAGAGTACTTATACACATAGTAAAAAGGATACGGTGAGCTTTTGCTCTCAGTTCATTTCCAGTATCAGTTGTTGCGGCCGACTTCGAATCATCCCCTTATCACGCCAAATGGGTGTACTCCGGATGTACCCCGAAATCCTACGACCCAACTCTCCGAGGAAGTCTAGCCCCCAAGCGAGAGAGGGAATTGGACAATGGTAGTCACGGTTGCACCGGCAAGCCCGATGCCGCCCAGTGTGCGTGAACGCTACCACGCCAGAATGAAAGGTTGCAACCTTATATGCAATGCACATTTATGACATTTAATATATCACATTAGGAGGACAACAAAGTAGGTTGCCTCCGGACAGTCATAAGATTGCACATTGACAAGTAAACAAGCGAGGCACGAATGGACAAGTAATTTCACTTGAAAGGCATGTGGAGTTACATGAACATTAAACGGGCAGCCATGTAATGCACGTAAATCAAGTCATATAACTCAATTCAAAGTCCACGTAATCAAATAATAAGATTATTCAACGTGCAACAACATCTACGTGGGTTTGGATGCAAGAAAGGCCTATTTGTCAACATGCAATAATCAAAATCACATTTAGGGCTATAAGGGCAACTACGGGCTGCCTACTAAACATATAGTTATGCACAATATCCAAAGGATCAACACTTAGGGTTTCCATTTCATGCTTACCCGTGCGATTAAGCCCCAAGTCAACTCAAAATCAATCTCAAGCCATGCATTAGTTAATTCAAACATCCCCAAGTATTCAAAACAGTCCACACAACATCCCAAGGCCACAATCCCAAGCATTTAATGCCACAAGAGAAGTTACAACAAATTTTCTAAGTATATAACTAAGTGAAACCCTCACTGCAATAGGCTGTTTTCTCACAATCATTAAGACAAGAAAACAATCTCTAATTCCAGTGAATAAGATGTCAAACTAAATCTTAAGAAGTGAACTAAATTCAGAAACAAACCTCACATCATTTGGAGTTCGGGTCCAATAGTTATAGCCAAAACAGTGGGATTGCACAAAACTGTCCAGATTTGCACACATTTCAATACTTGTCATTTTTGAGATCCTTAGGGTCAGATTTAGCCTTAGTCCATTTCTGTGTAAAAAGTTCAAAATTGGCAAAAATAATTACCTACCAATTTTCATACATTTTCAACATCATTTGCCTAGCCAAACGCACCTCGAAACAAAAAGACAGAGAGCTATCACAAAACTAATTACCTTCAAGCCAAAATCTTGCCATGCTTGGTTGTAAAAGCTTATAAACACACATATATCTCAAGTACAGAAGCAAAGACAAACATTTAAGAGCATGCATGTGGATTTTTGATAGATTTTCAAGATGTTTTAGCCCTCACCTTAGCAAAACAACAAGAATATGCACAAAACTTTGATGAAGCACAAATTTGGTCTTCTTCCTTGCTTAGCCGAGACACCACCCGTTTTCTCTCTATTTTTCCTAGCTTAGTGACCAAGTTCTTAGTAGGTGCTTGTGGTTAGAACAAGAAGAAAAGAAATGGAAGCTAGCAAACTCACCTAGGCCGAAATGGAGACTCAAAGAGCTTGCATGTTTGATTCTTGCAACTTAGCTAGCTTGGTCGAGTTTCTTAGCTTGTTGCTTGTCTTGATGCACCATAGAATGATGAAGATGAGTTATGGAATGAAGAAACTCAGCCAAGGCCGAGAGAGAGAGTAAAGAATGAGAGGGGGAGAGAGAGAATGAAAGAAAAATGAGAGAAAATGACAAAGAATGAAAGGCTTGCAATTGATGAAGCATGGGTCGGCCTTGGGCATACAAAAATTTAGATTTGTGTCTTCAAGAAGCTTGATTTTTGAATCACCTAGCTTGGGCAAGGAGCTTGTCGAGATTTGGAGGCCTTGGGTTGAGTTTTTGAGCTAAATTTTTTTATGCAATGTGTCATAGATTGTCATAGGATTGTTTGGAGAATAATTAAATTAAGCAAGCAAGCACAAAAGCCCATATGGTGGTCGGCCAAGGCATGTAAAATCTGATTTTTTTGTCATCTATTGGAGTATTATTTAATTGTGTGTTGAAAGTGCAAAAGAATAAGGAATAAAGAATAAGAAATGTCTAGCTTTTTGTGAGATTTTTCCTTCTAGTAGGTTGAATTAATAATTTAATATTAGTTAGTGGAATTTGTAGGATTAATTAATGATCTAGTTCTTCGTGTAAGATACTTTCTTGATTGGTGTGAGGGCACGCTTTCCTAGGTCTAAGGCATGCACTACCAGGTAGGGCACGAACTACGAGACGAACTCACGTTTTCCAAGTAAATGCACGCAACCCTAAATGAATGCACGTAATTCAATGCAAGGCACACAAAACAAAACACAATTCTTAAATCTAGGTCAAGGCACGCAAATCTAGGTTAGGCACACAAAACGAGGTATCACACGCAAATCGAGGTCGAACCTCACATCATCCCCTCCTTAAAAGAATTTCATCTCGAAATTCAACATTACCTTTGAAATAAAGCTGGATATTGTTGCTCCATCTAGTATCGCCTTTCCCACGTTGCTTCTTCAACTCCATGATGATCCCACAACACTTTCACCATCCGTATAGTTTTGTTGCGCAACTCTCGATCTTGCTGGTCTAGGATCCGAATGGGCTTCTCCTCATAAGACAAGTTCTCCCGAAGCTGCAACAGCTCTGGCTCCAAGATATGCGATGGATCAGGGTGATACTTCCGCAGCATTGAAACATGAAAGACGTCGTGAATATTGGAGAGGTTCTGGGGTAGTGCCAGGCGATACGCCAATTTTCCAACCTTCTCAATTATCTCAAATGGTCCTACAAACCTCGGGCTCAATTTTCCACCCTTGCCGTGATTAATCAGTATAACGCCTATGTAAGCGGATAGCAATATTTTGTTTAACCCCTGGCGTTAAAACTTCTAATCCATTTATGCCCGTTAATATCCTTTACTTAATTTAAACCCATGTGTTAGCAACTTCAAAGTATATTCCTATAGTAAACAATTAATTAATTAACCTTGACCACCAAATTAATGGTCGGCTATGTTAATCCCTAGCTAACACCTTCCTCAACGTTTATATTTCTATTGCTTTACTCAACAAAACTGGTTATGATAGCTGCGTAAGTAAAATAAAGAAGACTAATAAATTAAGCTAAGTCCATCTTATCCCACATTTACTGATCGGATCCCCTACTTATTCAAGTGGGTGTTATATCATCACCCTAGTAGAAGTTGATTCCCCTATTTAGCCAGCACTAATCAATTCTAATTCCCAAATTTTTACATTACTTGGTAGTAGGTCCATTTATAACTATACCGTTTTCTTGTAACAATTTAATTCTATAACCGAAGCTACCCAAGATGATACTCACCCATCTTTACTCTAATACCCATTCTAATGTCTGCAAACATTCTTCAAGATAACTAGTATGTTATATCATCTTATAGAACACAACTGAATTCCTAATGACATATTTTAAAAAAAAACTTTATCTTAATAAGTTTAACTAACATTCTAATTCTTTTTTGCTAAACTAAGTTAATCCCTCAATGAAACTATTCAACGAAGTTACAGTAATGCTTTATTTAATTTATATCAAACTACCATACTCCAAGGTCTATCTAAATTACTTTGAATGATAAAACTATGTATCATTCTCAAATTAGAATAGTTCAGCTAACGCCTTACCTTCTTTTTCTCAGATAATATTTTAGTTTATTATCCTGACACTCCAAATAATTAAAGGTCGATTAATAGAATCCCATAAGTTTAGTATTTCCAATTACTTCCAAGCACAAATTATCTTAATTTACTTGATAATTGAAAGGAATGCTTAGCTTGATATGTTAGTTACAACATTTCCTCTTAATTTAAAATATCTCGAAGCATAAAACACTTATCTCTAAACACGAAAACACCAAGCACATAAGTGAAGTAAGCCAAACACATAAGGAACACTTATTTCATATATTATTATTCGGGATCCGAGTACGGGTCCTTACATCCTCCCCTCCTTACAAAAATTGCGTCCTCGCAATTTACTTACCTATTTGCTAAGATACTCCTTGTTGGGTACCACCAAATGAAACGATGAGACTCTTCAAACAAAAGCTCAGCATATAGGTGTCCTCCTAATAACAAGCTTCCTCTACTTATCAAAACCTAGTAAGTAGTCTAGGATTGCTATTGCCTCAGGATCGATTTTATCTCTGGTACTCTCTGATGGTTCAAGCTTGTAATTCTATTTTCACTTTTGTAGTCCACACTTAAGTACCACCTCCATATCCATTATTTGAATATTTCCATCTATACTCTAGTTAAGCCATCGAAGTGCTCATTACTTCATGTGAATAATCTTTTAAGAAATCAAGGAAGCTAACCTTTGTACGGCCGTGCCATGTTATCAAGCTCTTATTTATTTGGTACCTCAAGTTAACATATTATGATGAAAGTTGAAGTTCTTCACTAGGCTAATACCACAATCAACACACATTAGCTTCACAAGGAATATTAGATGGGTTTACACTTAAAAGATAAGCATATTAGGCATGTTTCATCATGCTAAACACATATTCATAAAAGATAACTACCTACCGTCCGAAGATCCTATCCCGGCTTATGAGCTATCTAGGCTCTGATACCAACTGTAACGACCCCAACCCGGCCCTTCTCAAGACTAGGTCAAAGTCTGCATTTATCGTCATTACGAGTTCATAACTTTCTATTCAAACGAACAGTAAATAAAGAATTACTTAATAATAGGCCTTTATATAATAATTTAAGTACAAAAAGGTGTTACAACATCTGAGATCTGATAACTACCCGGCTATCATACAAACTGAGGTTTCAACACAGCTACCCTTTTCCCGAAATTAATACAACAAACTCTAACTTTTACAACTTGGATCCAACTATGACAGCAAGAGGCTTCGAGCATGTAAACATTCAAAGTCTATTTCCATTTCAAGCTAAGCTGTACCTGCGCTGGGGGGAGAAAAAACGGTGAGCTCTGGGAAAGCTCAGTGAGGATAGAATAGAAGAGTTTTGAAAACATTTCTGGTCGGTCTCTTTTGTAAATCATGATGCAAATCACGTACGGTGGTATAACAAATTGTCCATATAAGATATAATAGCATATGATAACTAGTAGTAAATTATTATCACATTTGAGTCATATATAATAACAGAAATGACATTTAGGTAAACGATAGTGGCATATATCCACAACAGATATCAGCCTACTCTCCGAGGGTGGAATGCCAAGCGAGAGTAGGACACTACTCTCCGAGGGTGGTACCAAGTGAGAGTAGGAACAAGTCAAGTATTCCATGAGGTGGCCAGCCTTTGATCAGAATTTCAACTTCTTATCTCTCCCAATAGGATACTCCGGATTGTACCCGAAATCTACGACCCAACTCTCCAAGGGTGGTACCAAGCGAGAGAGGGAATAGGTCCACGATAGACACGGGAGCACCGGCAAGCCCTACGCCGCCCAGCGTTCGTGCAAGCTATCGGGCCTGAGGTTGCAACCCCCAAGTACACACAAGCATGCACAAGTAGTCATAGAACACACAACAAATGATATGGGGATCAACTAAAGTGGTTGTCCCGGGCAAGTAATAAACATTTTCTTGGTAGTAGAATAATGGCTATTATAAAGCAATTTTCAAGTATAAATAGGGCATTATGACGGCATGCAAATAACATGTATAACATTTATGTAAATATTTGGGCAACATCTCTGCTTATCTTATGCTAAAACAATTAAATAAATCGAGCAGTGAATGTTATCTAAGTCAACTCTAATTCAAATAAACAAAGAATATTAATAAGCATGATATTTATCTCAAGCTAGAATATTAAAATCATATAATAATCATATAAACATAAAAGATGCTGTTTTTAGTAAAATGTCCTCACCTTAACATGCCAACAGTTGGAAAAGATTTAGACCCGTTTTGAAACTTTTGGAACGTTAACTAACTGAATCGATATAATTTAGTGAAATCGGGCCAGAGAAAAGTGTTTGCTTGTTTGATTTCAGGGGGTCAAGTGACCCCTTTATATAGGTTTTCCAAACCAATGCATGCGGAACACGTGTCCCCCTACGTGTCACGCATGCGTGGCATTACGTGTCCTTCCACGTGTCTCACATGCGTGGCAAGTCCACGCATGTGTGACACGTGCCCGAGAGTGACACTAACGTTTCATTATTTACCCGTTTCGTGCGTAGGTGACCCGATTTTTGTATTTTCGGGTCGGGATGCAATTTTGCCAAACTTCACCATTAAGTAGTACAAGTTAAAAGAAACCTAATGGCGTAAGCATGTTTTTCGCAGCGGAATCCTGATTTTCCTGTAATTGGCCCCGAAGTAAAACCCATTTTTTTGGACCAAAAACCCCTAAATTCAGAAAAACAGCCGAAATGGCCCAAAAAGTTAAAGAAAATCAACGATACTCTTGTAAACAATTGAAAAGTTTTACTTGGTCATGATATGGGGCTTTATATCCCTGTAATGACCCTAAGCTTAATGTTAATTCATGTTATAAGAACACCTATTAATTCGTGGTAAGTATAAACTATAGTTAGATTAACAGTTTCTAAGAAATCTTATGTTTATCAAAAGTCAAAGCTTTTAAATGATAATAGGCAATGGAAATACTCAATTATCGTAGCCTCTCCTTGTCTTAATTTCATATGCTTTGTTAAATCCGTAATTGTCACAAATAAAGGCACTCAACACTCCAGTATTATTTAATCTTTTATTCCTTAATTTCAGTCAAATCAATTAACTTTACAGATTACCATCCTCAAGCTAATACTTTTACTAGTAACCTGTTAAGTGTACTAATACTACTTCTCTCCAAGCCCTAACTCAGTATAACGCCTATGTAAGCGGATAGCAATATTTTGTTTAACCCCTGGCGTTAAAACTTCTAATCCATTTATGCCCATTAATATCCTTTACTTAATTTAAACCTATGTGTTAGCAACTTCAAAGTATATTCCTATAGTAAACAATTAATTAATTAACCCTGACCACCAAATTAACGGTCGGCTATGTTAATCCCTGGCTAACACCTTGCTCAACGTTTATATTTCTATTGCTTTACTCAACAAAACTAGTTATGATAGCTGCGTAAGTAAAATAAAGAAGACTAATAAATTAAGCTAAGTCCATCTTATCCCACATTTACTGATCGGATCTCCTACTTATTCAAGTGGGTATTATATCATCACCCTAGTAGAAGTTGATTCCCCTATTTAGCCAGCACTAATCAATTCTAATTCCCAAATTGTTACATTACTTGGTAGTAGGTCCATTTATAACTATACCGTTTTCTTGTAACAATTTAATTCTATAACCGAAGCTACCCAAGATGATACTCACCCATCTTTACTCTAATACCCATTCTAATGTCTGCAAACATTCCTCAAGATAACTAGTATATTATATCATCTTATAGAAGACAACTGAATTCCTAATGACATATTTTAAATGAAAACTTTATCTTAATAAGTTTAACTAACATTCTAATTCCTTTTTGCTAAACTAAGTTAACCCCTCAATGAAACTATTCAACGAAGTTACAGTAATACTTTATTTAATTTATATCAAACTACCATACTCCAAGGTCTATCTAAATTACTTTGAATGGTAAAACTAGGTATCATTCTCAAATTAGAATAGTTCAGCTAACGCCTTACCTTCTTTTTCTCAGATAATATTTTAGTTTATTATCCTGACACTCCAAATAATTAAAGGTCGATTAATAGAATCCCATAAGTTTAGTATTTCCAATTACTTCCAAGCACAAATTATCTTAATTTACTTGATAATTGAAAGGAATGCTTAGCTTGATATGCTAGTTACAACATTTCCTCTTAATTTAAAATATCTCGAACCATAAAACACTTATCTCTAAACACGAAAACACCAAGCACATAAGTGAAGTAAGTCAAACACATAAGGAACACTTATTTCATATATTAATATTCGGGATCCAAGTACGGGTCCTTACAGCCCGCAAACCGAGGGCGTGGGGCTTGGGACCAGGTCTTTGTTGCTCCGGTGCCCATAACATTTGATCCGTAAGGAGTTACGCGACGCACAGCATACCGTTGGAAAGCTCTCAAAGAGCTCTACGATGAGGGCTGCAACCTTGCTCAACTGCACCGATTTTTGGAGCCCAAAATCAAACGTTTTCATCTATTTCAGAATAATTTTCTTCTTTTGTACTATTTTCCCGTCCCGGATCGTACGTTGTGAGTCTTGAAAAGGACGACAACCTAATCCATCACATTTCTATTACCGAATAACATGGCACCCTGGCAAGACAACTTCGCCTCACATTGAGGCTGGGCCTGCAAACCGAGGGCGTGGGGCTTGGGATCAGGTCTCCGTCGCTCCGGTACCCATAACTTTTGATCCGTAAAGAGTTACGCGGCGCACAGCATACCGTTGGAAAGCTCTCCGAGAGCTCTACGACGCTGGCAGCATGCCTGCTCGGCTGTGCCCATTTCCGGTATCCCAAAATCGAACGTTTTCATTAGTTTCGTGACACTTTATTCTTTTGCGCTGTTTTTCCGTCCCGGATCGTACGTCGTGAGCCGCGAAAAGGACGACAACCTAATCCACCAAATTTCTATTACTGAATTCCACGCAACCTTGGGCAAGAAAACTTCGCCTCACGTAGAGGTTGGGCCCACAAACCGAGGGCGTGGGGCTTGGGACGAAGTCTTCGTAGCTTCGGTGCCCATAACTTTTGATCCGTAAGGAGTTACGCGGCGCAGTATATACAGTTGGAAAGCTCTCTGAGAGCTCTACATCAGGGGCACGAAGCCCACTTAGCTGCGAAAATTTTCGAAGCCCAAAATTGAACGTTTTCATCAGTTTCTGGACACTTTTCTTCATTTGCACTGTTTTTCCGTCCAGGACCGTACGTCGTGAACCGCGAAAAGGACGACAACCTAATCCATCACATTTCTATTACTGAATAACACGGCACCTTGGGCAAGACAACTTTGCCTCACGTAGAGGGTGGGCCCGCAAACCGAGGGCGTGGGGCTTGGGACCAGGTCTCCGTCACTCCGGTGCCCAAAACTTTTGATCCGTATGGAGTTACACGGTGCACAGCATACCGTTGGAAAGTTCTCCGAGAGCTCTACGACGATCGTAGCAAGCTTGCTCGGCAGCGCCCATTTTTGGAGCCCAAAATCGAACGTTTTCATTAGTTTCGGGACACTTTTATTCTTTTGCGCTGTTTTTCTGTCCCGGATCGTGCGTCGTGAGCCGCGAAATGGACGACAACCTAATCTACCACATTTCTATTACCGAATCCCGCACCAACTTGGGCAAGACAACTTCGCCTCACGTAAAGGTTGGGCCCGCAAACCGAGGGCGTGGGGCTTGGGACCAAGTCTCCGTCGCTCCGGTGCCCATAGCTTTTGATTTGTAAGGTGTTACGCGGCGCACAATATACTATTGGAAAGCTCTCTGAGAGCTCTACGACCGGGGTAGGAAGCCTGCATGGCTGCAAAAATTTTTGGAGCCCAAAATCGAACGTTTTCATAGGTTTCTGGACACTTTTCTTCTTTTGCACTATTTTTCCGTCCCGGATCGTACGTCGTGAGCCGCGAAAAGGACGACAACCTAATCCATCACATTTCTATTACCGAATAACACGGCACCTTGGGCAAGACAACTTCGCCTCACGTAGAGGCTGGGCCCGCAAACCGAGGGCGTGGGGCTTGGGACCAGGTCTCTATTGCTCCGGTGCCCATAACTTTTGATCCGTAAGGAGTTACGCGGCGCACAGCATACCGTTGTAAAGCTCTCCGAGAGCTCTACGACTGGGGTTGCAACACTGCTCGGCTGCGCCCATTTTTGGATCACAAAATCGAACGTTTTCATTAGTTTTGGAACAATTTTCTTCTTTTGCACTATTTTTCCTTCCCGGATCGTACGTCGTGAGCCTTGAAAAGGACGACAACCTAATCCATCACATTTCTATTACCGAATAACATGGCACCCTGGCAAGACAACTTCGCCTCACATTGAGGTTGGGCCTGCAAACCGAGGGCGTGGGGCTTGGGACTAGATCTCCGTCGCTCTGGTGTCCATTACCGAATAACACTGCACCTTGGGCAAGACAACTTCGCCTGACGTAGAGGCTAGACCTACAAACCGACGGCGTGGGGCTTGGGACTAGGTCATCGTCACTCCGGTGCCTATATCTTTTGATCCGTAAGGAGTTACGCGGCGCACAACATGCTGTTGAAAAGCTCTCCGAGAGCTCTACGATAGGGGCAGCAAGCCTGCTCGGCTGCGCCCATTTTCGGAGCACAAAATCGAATATTTTCTTCAGTTTTAGAACAAATTTCTTCTTTTGCGCTGTTTTTTCGTCCCAGATCGTACGTCATGAGCCTCGAAATGGACGACAATCTAATCCATCACATTTCTATTACCGAATAACATAGCACCCTGGGCAAGACAACTTCGCCTCACGTTGAGGTTGGGCCTGCAAACCGAGGGCGTGGGGCTTAGGACCAGGTCTCCGTCGCTCCGGTGCCTATTACCGAATAACACTGCACCTTGGGCAAGACAACTTCGCCTCACGTAGAGGCTGGACCTGCAAACCTACGGCGTGGGGCTTAGGACCAGGTCTTCGTCATTCCGGTGCCCATATCTTTTGATCCGTAAGGATTTACGCGGCGCACAACATACTATTGAAAAGCTCTCTGAGAGCTCTACGACAGGGGCAGCAAGCCTGCTCGGCTGCGCCCATTTTCGGAGAACAAAATATAATGTTTTCTTTAGTTTTGGAACAAATTTCTTCTTTTGCGCAGTTTTTCCGTCCCAGATCGTACGTCGTGAGCCTCAAAAAGGACGACAACCTAATCCATCACATTTCTATTACCGAATAACATGGCACCTTGGGAAAGACAACTTTGCTGCACGTAGAGGCTGGGCCGGTATACCGAGGGCGTGGGGCTAGGGATCAGGTCTCCGTCGCTCTGGTGCCCATAACTTTTGATCCGTAAGGAGTTAGGCGGCGCACAACATACCGTTGCAAAGCTCTCCGAGAGCTCTACGACGGACGTAGCAAGCCTGCTCGGCTGCGCCAATTTTCGAAGCCCCCCAAAATTGAACGTTTTCATCAGTTTCGGGACAATTTTATTCTTCTGCGCTGTTTTTCCATCCTGGATCGTACGTCGTGAGCCGCGAAAAGGACGACAACCTAATCCACCACATATCTATTACCTAATCCCATGGCACCTTGGGCAAGAAAACTTTGCCTCACGTAGAGGGTGGGCCCGCAAACCGAGGGCGTGGGACTCTGGACTAGGTCTCCGCCGCTCCGGTTCCCATAACTTTTGATCCGTAAGGAGTTACGTGGCACACAGCATACCGTTAGAAAGCTCTCCGAGAGCTCTATGACGGGGGCAGCAAGCTTGCTTGGCACCGAAAACTTTCAGAGCCCAAAATCGAACGATTTCATCAATTTCGGGACACTTTTCTTCTTTTGCACTGTTTTTCCCTCCCGTATTGTACGTCGTGAGCAGCGAAAAGGACGACAACCTGGTCCATCACATTTCTATTACCGAATAAAATGGCACCTTGGGCAAGACAACTTCGCCTCACGTAGAGGCTGGGTCCGCAAACCAAGGCCGTGGGTCTTGGTGTGAAGTCTCCGTCGCTCCGGTGCCCATAACTTTTGATCCGTAAGGAGTTACGCGGCGCACAACATACTGTTAGAAAGCTCTCCGAGAGCTCTACGATGGGGGCACCAAGCCTGCTCATCTATGCCCCTTTTCGGAGCCCAAAATCGAATGTTTTCATTAGTTTCGGGACAATTTTCTTGTTTTGCACCGTTTTTCCATCCCGGATCGTATGTCGTGAGCTGCGAAAATGATGACAACCTAATCTATCACATTTATATTACCGAATAACATGACACCTTGAGCAAGAAAACTTCGCCTCACGTAGAGGTTGGACCCGCAAACCGAGGGCGTGGGGCTTGGGACCAAGTCTCCGTCGCTCTAGTGCCCATAACTTTTGATCAGTAAGGAGTTACGCGGCGTACTGCATACCGTTGGAAAGCTCTCTGAGAGCTCTATGACGGAAGAAGCAGGCCTGCTCTAAAGTACCCATTTTCATAGCCCAAAATTGAAGGTTTTCATCAGTTTTGGGATACTTTTATTCTTTTGCGCTGTTTTTCCGTCCCAGATCGTACGTCGTGAGCCTCGAAAAGGACGACAACGTAATCCGCCACATTTCTATTACCGAATCCAGCGCAACCTTGGGGAAGAAAACTTCGCCTCACGTAGAGACTGGGCCCACAAACTGGGGGCGTGGGGCTTGGGACCAAGTCTCCGTCACTCCGGTGCCCATAACTTTTGATCCGTAAGGAGTTAGGCAGCGCACAACATACCATTGGAAAGGTCTCCGAGAGCTCTATGACGGGGGCAGCAAGCCTGCTTGGCAACAAAAATTTTCAGAGCCCAAAATTGACCGTTTTCATCAATTTGGGGACACTTTTCTTCTTTTGAGTTGTTTTTCCGTCCCGGATTGTACGTCGTGAGCCGTGAAAAGGATGACAACCTTGTCCATCACATTTCTATTACCGAATAAAACGACACCTTGGGCAACAAAACGTCACCTCACGTAGAGGCTGGGCTTGAAAACCGAATCCGTGGGTCTTGGGACGAGGTCTCCGTCACTCCGGTGCCCATAACTTTTGATCCGTAAGGAGTTACGCGGCGCAAAACATACTGTTAGAAAGCTCTCCGAGAGCTCTACGATGGGGGCACCAAGCCTGCTCATCTACGCCCCTTTTCGAAGCCCAAAATCGAACATTTTCATCAATTTTGGGACAATTTTCATCTTTTGCTCCGTTTTTCCATCCCGGATTGTATGTCGTGAGCTGCGAAAAGGATGACAACCTAATCCATCACATTTCTATTACCGAATAACATGGCACCTTGGGCAAGACAACTTTGCCTCACGTAGAGGCTGGACCCACAAACCGAGGGCGTGGGGCTTGGGACCAGGTCTCCGTCGCTCTAGTGCCCATAACTTTTGATCAGTAAGGAGTTACGCGGCGTACTGCATACCGTTGGAAAGCTCTCTGAGAGCTCTATGACGGAAGAAGCAGGCCTGCTCTAAAGTACCCATTTTCATAGCCCAAAATTGAAGGTTTTCATCAGTTTTGGGATACTTTTATTCTTTTGCGCTATTTTTCGGTCCCGGATCGTACGTCGTGAGCGGCGAAAAGGACGACAACCTAATCTGCCACATTTCTATTACCAAATCCAGCGCCACCTTGGGCAAGACAACTTCACCTCACGTAGAAGCTGGGCCTGCAAACTGAGGGCATAGGGCTTGGGACCATGTCTCCGTCGCTCCGGTGCCCATAACTTTTGAACCGTAAGGAGTTACGCGGTGCACAACATACAGTTGGAAAGCTCTCCTAGACCTCTATGACGGGGTAGCAAGCCTGCTTGGCAACAAAAATTTTCAGAGCCCAAAATTGAACGTTTTCATCAATTTCGGGACACTTTTCTTCTTTTGAGTTGTTTTTCCGTCCCGGATTGTACGTCGTGAGCCGTGAAAAGGATGACAACCTTGTCCATCACATTTCTATTACCGAATAAAACGACACCTTGGGCAACAAAACGTCACCTCACGTAGAGGCTGGGCTTGAAAACCGAATCCGTGGGTCTTGGGACGAGGTCTCCGTCGCTCCGATACCCATAACTTTTCATCCGTAAGGAGTTACACGGTGCACAGCATACTGTTGAAACGCTCTCCGAGAGTTCTACGATGGGGGTACCAAGCCTGCTCAATAACGCCCCTTTTCGGAGCCCAAAATCGAACGTTTTCATCAGTTTTGGGACAATTTTGTTCTTTTGCGCTGTATTTCTATCCCGGATCGTATGTCGTGAGTTGCGAAAAGGACGACAACCTAATCCATCACATTTCTATTACCGAATAACATGGCACCTTGGGCAAGACAACTTCGCCTCACGTAGAGGCTAGTCCCGCAAACTGAGGGCGTGGGGCTTGGGACCAGGTCTCCGTCGCTCCGGTGCCCATAACTTTTGATCAGTAAGGAGTTACGCGGCACACTGCATACCGTTGGAAAGCTCTCCGAGAGCTCTACGACTGGGAAAGCAGGCCTGCTCTAAAGCGCCTGTTTTCGTAGCCCAAAATCGAACGTTTTCATCAGTTTCGGGACACTTTTATTCTTTTGCGCTGTTTCTTCGTCCCGGATCGTACGTCGTGAGCAGCGAAAAGGATGACAACCTAATCCGCCACATTTCTATTACCGAATCTAGCGCCACCTTGGGCAAGACAACTTCACCTCATGTAGAAACTGGGCCCGCAAACCGAGGGCATGGGGCTTGGGACCAGGTCTCCGTCGCTGCGGTGCCCATAACTTTTGATCCGTAAGGAGTTACGCAGCGTACAACACACCGTTGGAAAGCTCTCTGAGAGCTCTACGATGAGGGAAGCAAGCCTCCTAGGCTGCAACAATTTTTGGAGCCCAAAATCGAACATTTTCATCAGTTTCAGGACACTTTTCTTCTTTTGCGCTGTTTTTTCGTCCTGAATCGTACGTCGTGAGCCGCGAAAAGGACGACAACCTGATCCATCACATTTCTGTTACCGAATAGCATGGCACCTTGGGCAGGAAAACTTCGCCTCACATAGAGGCTGGGCCCGCAAACCGAGGGCGTGGGGCTCGGGACCAGGTCTCCGTCGCTCTGGTGCCCATAACTTTTGATCCGTAAGTAGTTACGTGGCGCGCAGCCTACTGTTGAAAAGATCTCCGAGAGCTCCCCGACGAGGGCAGCAAGCATGCTCGGCTGTGCCCATTTTTCAAGCCCAAAATCGAACGTTTTCATCAATCTCGGAACAATTTTTTTCTTTTTCGCTGTTTTTCCGTTCCAGATCGTATGTCGTGAGCCTCAAAAAAGACGACAGCGTAATCCATCACATTTCTATTACCGAATAACATGGCACCTTGGGCAAAACAACTTCGCCTCAAGAAGAGGCTGGGCCCGCAAACCGAGGGCGTGGGGCTTGGGACCAGGTCTCCGTCGCTCCGGTGCCCATAACTTTTGATCAGTAAGGAGTTACGCGGCGCACAGTATACCGTTGGAAAGCTCTCCGAGAGCTCTATGACGGGTGCACAAGCCTGCTTGCTGCACCCATTTTCAGAACCCAAAATTGAACGTTTCATCAGTTTCGGGATAATTTTCTTCTTTTGCGCTGTTTTTCCGTCCCGAATCGTACGTCGTGAGCTGCGAAAAGGACGACAACCTAATCTGTCACGTCCCAACCCGGTCTATAAAGGTTAGACTAGGGTGTGAACTAAACATTTAAGCCATGTTTCGTACTTAGTCATTCATAGAAGTTTAACACTTAACGTTTAACCTAAACTCCATAATTTTTTGGAAAACCGGCAACATAACGGCTGTAATTGGGCTCTTTAGTTTGGCCTAGTTCTCTAAACGCCTCAAATTTCATTTCCAACTAAGATTACTATTTACCGTTAATTGAAACGCCTACTAGTTATCTCGATGTCTCGATTGATTAATAACCTAGCATGATACCATGTCTCGTTTGTTTGTTAACCCTCGTTACAAAAGTACCTGTTGACCTTAGCTTAACAATGGGTACCTGCTTAAGATTGGATAGGTTCATTTTACTTAGTCCTTACCGGATACTTCATGATCTATGATAGATACTAGCCAGTAACGATAGCAAAACGACCATAGTAGTGTCTGTCTAGTTATTATCAGTACAATCCAAAATTAGACCCCAAATTACAACTGGCGTCTTTTATATTACAAATATCAAGCAACATGAAAAGAAACAGTCTTCAAGCAGTATAGTGTTCACAATGGCCATAATCAACCAAAGCATATAGGACATGCAATCATTCGAAGGAATCATTGTTAGGCACGTCGTCCTCGGGTGCCTGATCTTGATCTTCTTCACCTGAGATGATAAAAGAGGGTGAGTCCTTATGAACTCAGTGAGGGGGAACGAGAAATAGGTTTTGAAACTCATTTTCCGGTTCAACTTATGAAAACCCTTTTTGCAAGCATGAATATATCACAAATAAGTACACAACAATAATATAAAAGTAAAAAAACACAATTACCCATCTTTCTTCCCCGAGATCCTCTAGGAACCAAGCGAGAGTACTTATACACATAGTGAAAAGGTTACGGTGAGCTTTTGCTCTCAGTTCATTTCCAGTATCAGTTGTTGCGGCCGACTTCAAATCATCCCTTTATCACGCCAAATGGGTGTACACCGGATGTACCCCAAAATCCTACGACCCAACTCTCTGATGAAGTCTAGCCCCCAAGCGAGAGAGGGAATTGGACAATGGTAGTCACGGTTGCACCGGCAAGCCCAATGCCGCCCGGTGTGCGTGAACGCTACCACGCCAGAATGAAAGGTTGCAACCTATTATGCAATGCACATTTATGACATTTAATATATCACATTAGGAGGACAACAAAGTAGGTTGCCTCCGAGCAGTCATAAGATTGCACATTGACAAGTAAACAAGCGAGGCACGATAAGACAAGTAATTTCACTTGAAAGGCACATGGAGTTATATGAACATTAAATGGGAAGCCATGTAAATCAAGTCATATAACTCATTTCAAAGTTCACGTAATCAAATAACAAGATTATTCAACATGCAACGACATCTACGTGGGACCGGGTGCAAGAAAAGCCTACTTATCAACATGAAATCATCGAAATCATATTTAGGGCTACAAGGGTAACTACGGGCAGCCTACTAAACACATAATCCAACACAACATCCAAAGGATCAACACTTAGCAAATTCACCTAGTTACTAGGGTTCCAATTCGTGCTTACCTGTGCGATTAAGCCCCAAGTCATCTCAAAATCAACTCAAGCCATGCATCGATTAATTAAAACACCCTCAAGTATTCAAAACAGTCCACACAACATCCCAGTGCCACAATCCCAAGAATTTAATATAACAAGAGAAGCTACAATAATTTTTCTAAGCATATCACTAAGTGAAACCCTCACTGCAATGGGCTGTTTTTTCACAGTCATTAATACAAGCAAACAATCTCCAATTCCAGTGAATAAGATGTCAAATTAAATCTTAAGAAGTGAACTAAATTCAGAAATAAACCTCACATCATTTGGAGTTCGGGTTCAATAGTTATAGCCTAAACAGTGAAACTGCACAAAACTGTCCAGATTTGCACACATTTCAACACTTGTCGTTTTTGAGGATCTTAGGGTCAGATTTAGCCTTAGTCCATTTCTTACAAAAATGTCCAGAACTGAACAAATCTAGTAGCACACCAAATATGATGCATTTTGGATGTCATTTACTAAGTCAAAACGGGTTTGTTCCACAAGGTCAATGAATCTGCCAAAACCTGCTTCATTTTTCCAGACTTTCCAGATTTGGACACATTTAAATAATTTTCCATTTTGAGGACATTAGAGTCAAAATTAGCTTTGTCCTATTTCTGAAAAAAATGTTCAGAACTGGCAAAAATAGTTACCTACCAATGTTCACGCATTTTCAACATCATGTACCTAGCCAAAATCACCTCGCACCGACAAGACAGAAAGCTGTCACATGCACGATTTCATCTATCATCACATTCTAGCCCAAAATCTTGCCATGCATGGTTGTAAAAGCTTATGAACACACATATATCTCAAGTACAGAAGCAAAGATAAACATTTAAGAGCATGCATGTGGTTTTTTGAAAGATTTTCAAGAAGTTTAAGCCCTCACCTTAACAAAACAACAAGAAGATGCACAAGACTCTTGGTGAAGCACAAAGTTGATCTTCTTCCTTGCTTAGCCGAGACACCACTCGATTTTCTCTATTTTTCCTAGCTTAGTGACCAAGTTCTTAGTAGATGCATGTGGTTAGAACAAGAAGAAAAGAAATGGAAGCTAGCAAACTCACCTAAGCCGAAATGGAGATTCAAAGAGCTTGCATGTGTGTTTCTTGCAACCTAGCTTGCTTAGTCGAGCTCCCTAGCTTCTTGCTTGCCTTGATGAATCATGGAGTGATGAAGATAAGCTATGGAGTATAGGAACTCAGCCAAAGCCGAGAGAAAGAGAGAAGAATGAAAGGGAGAGAGAGAAATGTGAGGAAGTGAGAGAAATGAAAGAAAAAATGAAAGCCTTGCAAATGATGAAGCATGTGTCGGCCTTGGGCATAGAAATTTCAGATTTGTGTCTTCACACGAAACGAGGTATCGTACGCAAATCGAGGTCGGGCCTCACATCCTCCCCTCCTTAAAAGAATTTCGTCCCGAAATTCAATATTACCTTTGAAATAAAGCTGGATATTGTTGCTCTATCTGGTCTCGCCTTTCCCACGTTGCTTCTTCAACTCCATGATGATCCCACAACACTTCCACCATCAGTATAGATTTGTTGCGCAACTCCCGATCTTGCTAGTCTAGGATCCGAACGGGCTTCTCTTCATAAGACAAGTTCTTCCGAAGCTGCAACGGCTCTGGCTCCAAGATATGCGATGGATCAGGGTGATACTTCCGCAGCATCGAAACATGAAAGACGTTGTGAATATTGGAGAGGTTTTGGGGTAGTGCCAGGCGATACGCCAATTTGCCAACCTTCTCAATTATCTCAAATGGTCCTACAAACCTCAGGCTTAACTTTCTACCCTTGCCGTGTTTAATCAGTCCCCTTCGGGGTGATATCTTCAGGAGCACCTTGTCGCCAACCTCAAACTCTAGGTTACGTCCCCGTCGGTCTACATAACTCTTCTGCCTGCTCTGGGCGGTAAGCATCCGCTTCCGGATGAGATGGATATTATCAACAGTCTTCATAAGTTCAGGTAGAAGGGTCGGGTCAAAAGTCTTCGTTTCACCTGCTTCATCCCAGTAAATTGGGGATCGACACATACATCCATACAACGCCTCAAATGGGGCCATCCCGATAGTGGCCTGATAACTGTTATTATAAGCGAACTCCGCTAGAGACAGATATTTCTCCCAACCTTTCCCGAAATCTAAAACACATGCCCTCAGCATATCCTCCAGAATCTGAATAGTTCTCTCCGATTGTCCATCAGTCTGAGGGTGATAAGCCGTGCTGAAACTCAACTTTGTTCCCAAAGCTTCTTGCAATCTCTTCCAAAATCGGGAAGTAAAACGAGGATCCCTATCCGATACAATACTCACAGGCATCCCGTGCAATCTTACAATCTCCACCACATACATATCTCCCAATTTCTCAAGACTGTCCTCCTTGTTCATCGGCAAGAAATGCGCTGACTTAGTCAATCTATCCACTATGACCCAAACGGCGTAATGACCCTTTTGTGACCTGGGCAGGTCCATAACAAAGTCCATAGTTATATGTTCCCATTTCCATTGAGGAATCTCCAACCGTTGAAGTAAACCTGTCGGTCATTGATGTTTCGCTTTGACTCTCTGGCAAGTCAAACACCGTGCCACAAACTCTGCAATCTCTCTTTTCATGTTATTCCACCAATAGTGTTGCTTCAAATCCCGGTACATCTTCGTTCCGCCAAGATGAATAGTATATCTTGAATTATGGGCTTCTTCAAGAATCTTCTTTTTCAGCTCTGGTTCATTAGGAACACAAATCCGATTCCTAAACCTCTAAATACCATCATCATGAAACTTGAAATCTGTGTTGCTTTCTTTAATCTTCTGGAATTGTTGGTCCTTCTGTTGAGCCTCTCGTAATTCAAACAACAAGGTCGATTGAACCTGAGTTGTGGCAAAAAGTAACCCTTTCCGAGTCAATTGTGGTTTCCACAAAAATGCTTCCTCCAACAACTCATGCACCTTGACTTCCAATTTTGCCATGCTCGCTTTCCTATTTAAGGCATCTGTAACTACATTTGCTTTACCAAACACATAATTGATTGTGCAGTTATAATCATCCAAAAGCTCCATCCACCGTCTTTGCCTCATATTCAACTCTTTTTGTGAGAACAAGTATTTCAAGCTCTTGTGATCCGTAAACACCTTGAACTTGTTACCCCATAGATAGTGCCTCCATTTCTTGAGTGCAAACACAATAGCCGCTAACTCCAAGTCATGCGTCGGGTAGTTCAATTCATACGGCTTTGGTTTCCTAGAAGCATACGCAATCATTCTACTATTTTGCATCAACACACAACCTAGTCCTTCCTTCGAAGCATCGCTATAAATTACAAAACCTTGACTCCCTTAAGGCAATGCTAGAATAGGTGCAGTAGTCAATCTTTTATTCAACTCTTGGAAGCTGTTCTCACACTTATCATCCCACACAAACTTTGTTTTCTTTTGAGTGAGCTTTGTAAGTGGTCCTGCAATCTTAGAGAAATCCTTAACGAATCTCCGATAATAGCCAGCTAGACCAAGAAAACTCCGAACCTCCATAACGTTTTCCGGCTTCTTCCAAGACATCACCTCTTCTATCTTTGCTGGATCCACTGCTATTCCCTCTTGGGATATGATGTGCCCCAAAAATGCAATCTGCTGCAACCAAAATTCGCACTTGCTAAACTTTGCATACAATTGATACTCTCGAAGTTTCTGCAATACTAATCGCAGATGTTGCTCATACTCAGCCTCGGATTTTGAGTATACCAAAATATCATCAATGAAGATCACCACAAATTGGTCAAGGTAGGGTTGAAACACCCTGTGCATCAAGTCCATAAAAGCTGCAGGGGCATTGGTTAGTCCAAATGGCATTACCACATATTCATAATGCCCATATCTTGTCCTAAAAGCCGTTTTAGGCACATCCTCCTTTTTGATCCGCAACTGATAGTACCCTTGCCTCAAGTCGAGTTTCGAATACACTTTGGCTCCTTGAAGTTGATCAAAAAACTCGTCGATCAGTGGTAGTGGGTATTTATTCTTGACAGTCACTTGGTTCAATCCTCGGTAATCGATGCATAGCCTCAACGTTCTGTCTTTCTTCTTCACAAAGAAGATTAGTGCACCCCATGGAGAAGAACTTGGTTGAACAAACCCTTTCTTCAACAATCGTTGCAATTGGTTGTTCAATTCTTGTAGCTCGGCCGGTGCCAAACGATAGGGGGCTTTAGATATCAGTTGGGTGCCAGGCAATAACTCTATAATGAACTCGATTCCCGATTTGGGGATAAACTGGGCAATTCTTCTGGAAACACATCTGCATAGTCTTTGATCACTAGCATCTCCTCCAACTTAGCTTTGTCCGACGGTTTGTTGATGAGGTAAGCTAAGTATCCACTACATCCTTTTCTCAAGGACTTCACTGCTTTCGTAGATGAAATGATGGAACTCCCGGTGAAATCTCTTCAACCCATTACCTCCAGTATTGGTTGACCAGGTACCCGGAACGTTACAATCTTTGTCCGGCAATCTAGTTGGACATGATGCTTTGCCAGCCAGTCTATCCCTAAAATGACCTCATAGTCTCGAAAAGGTAATACAATAAGATTGGCTGAGAATTCCCTATCTTTAATTTGGATTTTACATGCTTTACAAGCCGAGCTAGTAACAAGTTTAGAACCCATCGGAGTACCAACTTCTACCTCGTAAGGCAAACATATAACTCGTAGTTTCACACGTTGCACACATAAGGGAGTAATAAATGAATGAGTAGCACCCGGATCAATTAGCACCCTAACAGGTTGATTCAGTATGAAGAATGTACCTTCAACAATAGCGGTCTCCTCTGGAAGCTCCTCGCACTCAATAGCATAAGCTCGAGGCTGAACTCTAGGAACTGGATTCTTGCCTCTACCAGCTGGTTTAACCTGATTCTGTCCTACTTGCCATTTAGGGCAATCCTTGATCTGATGCTGATCACTGTCACACCGCACACATCGACCTGTCTTCTTCCAGTACTGGGCCTCGGTATGCCCCTTCTTGTCACAGTAAGAATAGATGACAGACTGAGTAGCAGGTGAACTACATGTGGATCCCGAGTGGAAGAGGCTGATGGCGATTTCGTCGGGCCATGGTTATTCACTGGTCTGTTCTGGCTCTGGCTGTGACTACGACTCTGGCTCTGGAATTTTGTTCTGTTGACCTAAAGGCTGGTATGGTTTCTTGTTCGGCTGACTTGAACCGACTCTATCAAGTTTCATCTTCTCAACTCGGGAAGCAGCAACAAAGAGAGCAGAATAGGTATCAAAGTCATGCGAAGCCAACTGGTCCCGAATCTCTGGCCTCAATCCCGTAGTAAATTTCCACATCTTTGCCTCCGGAGTACTGACCATATACTGAGCATAACAGGACAGTCGGTCAAAACGAGCCTCGTACTGGGCCACTGTCATGTTACCCTAGTTCAGGTGCATGAATTCCTCAATCCGCCTCTGCCTGGAAACTGCAGGTACATATTTCTCCTTGAATGCCTTAACGAAATTACCCCACAAGCGAGGTGTCTAATCAGTTTCCCATAGTGCCTCCACAGTGTGCCACCAATGTTCAACATCCCCGTGCAATAGAAACACAACAAACTCCACCTTCTCTTCATCAGTATAATCAAGTGGCCTGAAAATCCTCTCGATCTCGGATAGCCAAGCCTCCGCTTTCTCATCATCAGCTTCCCCGTGGAATTTGGACAGGCGAAAATCAAGGAATTCCCTCATTCTGCTATGTCTCCCATGGTTACCATCATTCCTATTGTTGTGGTTGTTGTTGGCTTCACGTGCATCTTGACGCTCCATCACTCGTGACACGCGATCCATGGCATTCGCCATCATGTTAAACAAAGCTATGCCGGGATTAGTTTGATAAGCATCTCCGGTCTCTTGGGGTTGACCGCTCCTATAGGCACAGATTACGATGCACAATTTATTGAAATACGACAAACAAGAATTTAATGCATAAGATATGCAACATAATATAGATACACAATTCTAGAAACAATTAAGACATATTAATCACTTAAGCACATAGAACATAGAAGGCACATTTAACATTATCACACAATAACATATAGACAAGTCATCCTAATTATCTTAGGGCTCTACCCATGGTCCGAGAGTTAAACCCAACTTAAGCAATCAAAGCTCTGATATCATTCTTTCTATAAGGTGTCACGCCCTAACCCGGTCTATAAAGGTTAGACTAGGGTGTGAACTAAACATTTAAGCCATGTCTCATACTTAGTCGTTCATAGAAGTTTAACACTTAACGTTTAGCCTAAACTCTATAATTTTCCGGAAAACCGGCAGCATAACGGCTGTAACTAGGCTCTTTAGTTTGGCCTAGTTCTCTAAACGCCTCAAATTTCATTTCCAACTAAGATTACTATTTACCGTCAATTGAAACGCCTACTAGTTATCTCGATGTCTCGTTTCATTAATAACCTAACATGATACCATATCTCGTTTGTTTGTTAACCCTCGTTACAAAAGTACCTGTTGACCTTAGCTTAACAATGGGTACCTGCTTAAGATTAGGTAGGTTCATTTTACTTAGTCCTTACCGGATACTTCATAATCCTATGATAGATACTAGCTAGTAACGATAGCAAAACGATCATAGTAGTGTATGTCTAGTTATTATCAGTACAAGCCAAAATTAGATCCCAAATTACAACGAGGGTCTTTTATATTACAAACATCAAGCAACACGAAAAGAAACAGTCTTCAAGCAGTATAGTGTTCACAATGGCCATAATCAAGCAAAGCACATAGGACATGCAATCATTCCAAGGAATCATCGTTAGACACGTCGTCCTCGGGTACCTGTTCTTGATCTTCTTCACCTGAGATGATAAAAGAGGGTGAGTCCTTATGAACTCAATGAGGGGGAACGAGAAATAGGTTTTGAAACTTATTTTACGGTTCAACTTATGAAAACCCTTTTTGCAAGCATGAATATATCACAAATAAGTACACAACAATAATATACAAGTAAAGGAACACAATTACCCGTCTTTCCTCCCCGAGGTCCTCTAGGAACCAAGCGAGAGTACTTATACACATAGTGAAAAGGATACGGTGAGCTTTTGCTCTCAGTTCATTTCCAGTATCAATTGTTATGGCCGACTTCAAATCATCCCCTTATCATGCCAAATGGGGGTACTCCGGATGTACCCTGAAATCCTACGACCCAACTTTCCGAGGAAGTATAGCCCCCAAGCGAGAGAGGGAATTGGACAATGGTAGTCATGGTTGCACCGGCAAGCCCAATGTCGCTCGGTGTGCGTGAAAGCTACCACGCCAGAATGAAAGGTTGCAACCTTGTATGCAATGCACATTTATGACATTTAATATATCACATTAGGAGGACAATAAAGTAGGTTGCCTCCGAGCAGTCATAAGATTGCACATTGACAAGTAAACAAGCGAGGCACGATAAGACAAGTAATTTCACTTGAAAGGCACATGGAGTTATATGAACATTAAACGGGCATCCATGTAAATCAAGTCATATAACTCATTTCAAAGTTCATGTAATCAAATAACAAGATTATTCAACATGCAACGACATCTACGTGGGACCGGGTGCAAGAAAAGCCTACTTATCAACATAAAATCATCGAAATCATATTTAGGGCTACAAGGCCAACTACGGGCAGCCTATTAAACACATAATCCAACACAACATCCAAAGGATCAACACTTAACAAATTCACCTAGGTACTAGGGTTTCAATTCGTGCTTACCCGTGCGATTAAGCCCCAAGTCATCTCGAAATTAACTCAAGCCATGCATCGATTAATTCAAACACCCTCAAGTATTCAAAACAGTCCACACAACATCCCAGTGCCACAATCCAAAGCATTTAATATAACAAGAGACGCTACAATAATTTTTCTAAGCATATCACTAAGTGAAACCCTTATTGCAATGGACTGTATTCTCACAATCATTAATACAAGAAAACAATATCCAAATCCAGTGAATAAGATTTCAAATTAAAGCTTAATAAGTGAACTAAATTCAGAAACAAACCTCGCATCATTTGGAGTTCGGGTTCAATAGTTATAGCCTAAACAGTGAAACTACACAAAACTGTCCAGATTTGCACACATTTAAATACTTGTCGTTTTGAGGTCCTTAGGGTCAGATTTAGCCTTAGTCCATTTCTTAAAAAAATGTCCAGAACTGAAAAATATATCAGCACACCAAATCTCATGCATTTTGGATGTCATTTACTAAGTCAAACCTGGTTCTTTCCACAAGGTCAGTGAATCTGCCAAAACCTGCTTCATTTTTCCAGACTTTCCAAATTTGGACACATTTTAATGATTTGCCATTTTGAGCGCATTACAGTCAAAATTAGCTTTGTCCTATTTCTGTGAAAAATGTTCAGAACTGGAAAAAATAGTTACCTGCTAATTGTCACGCATTTTTAACATCATTTACCTACACAAAATCACCTTGTACCGACAAGACAGAAAGCTGTCACATGCACGATTTCATCTATCATCACATTCTAGTTCTAGCCAAAAATCTTGCCATGCATGGTTGTAAAAGCTTATGAACACACATATATCTCAAGGACAGAACCAAAGATAAACATTTTAGAGCATGCATGTTGTTTTTTGAAAGATTTTCAAGAAGTTTTAGCCCTCACCTTAACAAAACAACAAGAAGATGCACAAGACTCTTGGTGAAGCACAAAGTTGATTTCTTCCTTGCTTAGCTGAGATACCACTCGATTTTCTCTATTTTTCCTAGCTTAGTGACCAAGTTCTTAGTAGATGCATGTGGCTAGTACAAGAAGAAAAGAAATGGAAGCTAACAAACTCACCTAAGCCGAAATGGAGATTCAAAGAGCTTGCATGTGTGTTTCTTGCAACCTAGCTTGCTTAGTCGAGCTCCCTAGCTTCTTGCTTGCCTTGATGAATCATGGAGTGATGAAGATAAGCTATGGAGTATAGGAACTCAGCCAAAGCCGAAAGAAAGAGAGAAGAATGAGAGGGAGAGAGAGAAATGTGAGGAAGTTAGAGAAATGAAAGAAAAAATGAAAGCCTTGCAAATGATGAAGCATGTGTCGGCCTTGGGCATAGAAATTTCAGATTTGTGTCTTCAAGAAGCATGGTTTTTGAATTTCCTAGCATGGGCAAGGAGCTTATGTCGAGATTGGGGGCTTTGGGGAGGTCTTTGAGCTAATTTTTTATGCATTTGTGTCATAGAATGTCATAGAATGTTTGGGAATAAGATTTGAATTATGCAAAGCAATCACAAGGCACACAAGATGGTCGGCCAAGGCATGAAAAATCTGAATCTTTGTCATCTTTTGAGCTTTATTTAATTGTGTGTTTGGAAAGTGCAAAAGAATAAGGAATAAAGAATGAGAATGTCTAGCTTTTGGTGCAATTTCGTCTTCTAGTGGGTTGAATTAGTAATTTAATATTAGTTAGTGGGATTTGTAGGATTAATTAATGACCTAGTGCTTCGTGTAAGATGCTTTCTTGATTAACGTGAGGGCACACTTTCCTAGGTCTAGGGCACGCATTACGAGGTAAGGAACGAACTACGAGACAAATGCACATTTCCCAAGTAAATGCATGCAATCCTAAATGAATGCACGTCATTCAATGCAAGGCACATAAAATGAAACACGATTCTTAAACCTAGGTCAAGGCACGCAAATCTACGCAAATCTAGGTATCACACGCAAATTGAGGTCATGCCTCACATAATCCACCATATTTCTATTACCGAATCCCACGGCACCTTAGACAAGACAACTTCGCCTCACGTAGAGGCTGGGCCTGCAAACCGAGGGCGTTGGGCTTGGGACCAAGTCTTCGTCGCTCCGGTGCCCATAACTTTTGATTCATAAGGAGTACCCCGGTGCACAGCATATCGTTGGAAAGCTCTCCGCGAGCTCTATGGCAGGGGCAACAAGCCTGCTCAGTGGCAGCCATTTTCGGAGCCCAAAATTGAATATTTTCATCAGTTTTGGGATAATTTTCTTCTTTTGCGCAGTTTTTCCATCCCGTATCGTAAGTCGTGAGCCGCGAAAAGGACGACAACCTAATCCGCCACATTTCTATTACTGAATCCTGTGCCACATTAGGCTAGACAACTTCTCCTCACGTAGAAGCTGGGCCTGCAAACCGACGGCATTGGGCTTGGGACCAGGTCTCCGTCGCTCCGGTGCCCATAACTTTTGATCCGTAAGGAGTTACGCGCCGCACAACATACAGTTGGAAAGCTCTCCGAGAGCTCTACGACGAGGGCAGCAAGACTGCTCAGATACTCCCAATTTTTGGAGCCCAAAATCGAACGTTTTAATCTGTTTCAGAATAATTTTCTTCTTTTGCACTGTTTTTCCGTCCCGGATCGTGCGTCGTGAGCTGCGAAAAGGACGACAACCTAATCCATCACATTTCTATTACCGAATAACAAGGCACCCTGGGCAAGAAAACTTCGCCTCACGTAGAGGCTAGGCCCCGCAAACCGACGGGGTGTGGCTTGGGACCAGGTCTCCGTCGTTCCGGTGCCCATAACTTTTGATCCGTAAGGAGTTACGTGACGCACAGCATACCGTTGGAAAGCTCTCCGAGTGGTCTACGATGGGGGTAGTAAGCCAGCAAAGCTGTGCCAATTTTTGGAGTCCAAAATCGAATGATTTCATCAGTTTTGGGACACTTTTATTCTTTTGCGCTGTTTTTTCGTCCCGAGTGGTACGTCGTGAGCCGCGAAAAGGACGACAATCTAATCCACCACATTTCTATTACCGAATGCCGTGCCACCTTGGGCAACACAACTTTGCCTCACGTAGAAGCTGGGCTCGCAAACCGAGGGCATGGGGCTTGGGACCAGGTCTCCGTCGCTCCAGTGCCCATAACTTTTGATCTGTAAGGAGTTACGCGGCACACAACATACAGTTGGAAAGCTCTCCTAGAGCTCTACGATAGGGGGAGCAAGCCTACTCAACTGCACCCATTTTTGGAACCCAAAATCGATCGTTTTCATCAGTTTCGGGACAATTTTCTTCTTTTGTGCTATTTTTTCCATCCCGGATAGTACGTCGTGAGCCGCAAAAGGGACGACAACCTAATCAATCACATTTCTATTACCGAATAACATGGTACCTTGGGCAAGACAACTTCGCCTCATGTAGAGGCTGGGCCCGCAAACTGAGGGCGTGGGGCTTGAGACCAGGTCTCCGTCGCTCTAGTGCCCATAACTTTTGATAGGTAAAGAGTTACGCGGCGCACAGCATACCGTTGGAAAGCTCTTCGAGAGCTCTACGCGGGGGCACCAAACCTGCTTTGCTGTTCCCAGTTTCGGAGCCCAAAATTGAACATTTTCATCAGTTTCGGGACACTTTTATTCTTTTACGCTATTTTTCTGTCCCGTATCATACGTCGTGAGCTGCGAAAAGGATGATAACCTAATCCATCACATTTCTATTACCAAATAACATGGTACCTTGGGCAAGACAACTTCACCTCACGTAGAGACTGGGCCCGCAAACCGAGGGTGTGTGGCTTGGGACCAGGTCTCCGTCGCTCCGGTGCCCATAACTTTTGATCCGTAAGGAGTTACACAGCGCATAGCATACCGTTGGAAAGCTCTCCTTAAGCTCTACGACGGGGGTAGTAAGCCAGCGTTACTGCGCCAGATTTTGGAGCCCAAAATCAAATGATTTCATCAGTTTCGGGACTATTTTATTCTTTTGCGCTGTTTTTCCGTCCCGTATCGTACATCATGAGCCGCGAAAAGGACGACAACCTAATCCACCACATTTCTATTACCGAATGCCACGCCACCTTGGGCAAGACAACTTCGCCTCACGTAGAAGTTGGGCCCACAAACCGATGGAATGGGGCTTGGGACCAGGTCTCCGTCGCTCTGTTGCCTATAACTTTTGATTCGTAAGGAGTTACGCAGCGCACAACATACAGTTGGAAAGCTCTCCGATAGCTCTACAACGGGGGCAGCAAGCCTGCTCAAATACTCCCATTTTTGGAGCCCAAAATCGAACGTTTTCATCAGTTTCGGGATAATTTTCTTCTGTTACAATGTTTTTCCATCCCGGATAGTACGTCGTGAGCTGCGAAAAGGACGATAACCTAATCCATCACATTTCTATTACCAAATAACATGGCACCTTGGGCAAGATTACTTCGCCTCTCGTAGAGGCTTGGCCCGTAAACCGAGGGCGTGGTACTTGGGACCAGGTCTCTGTCGCTCTGGTGCCCATAACTTTTGATCCGTAAGGCGTTACGTGGTGCACAGCATACCGTTAGAAAGCTCTTCGAGAGCTCTACGACGGGGGCAGCAAGCCTGCTTAGCTGCACCTGTTTTCAGAGCCTAAAATTGAACATTTTCATGACTTTCGAGATACTTTTCTTCTTTTGCGCTTTTTTTCGTCCTGAATCGTATGTCGTGAGCCGCGAAAAGGACAACCTAATCCATCACATTTATATTAACGAATGCCGCGCCACCTTGAGCAACACAACTTTGCCTCACATAGAAGCTGGGCACGCAAACCGACGGCATGGGACTTAGGACCAGGTCTCCGTCGCTCCGGTGCCCATAATTTTTGATCCGTAAGGAGTTACGCGCCGTACAGCATACCGTTGGAAAGATCTTCGAGAGCTCTACGACGAGGGCACCAAGCCTGCTTTGCTGTGCCCATTTTTGGAGCCCAAAATTGAACATTTTCATCAGTTTTGGGACACTTTTATTCTTTTGCGTTGTTTTTCCGTCCCGCATTGTATGTCGTGAGCCGCGAAAAGGACGACAACCTAATCCATCACATTTCTATTTTCGAATAACATTGCACCTTAGGCAAGACAACTTCACCTCACGTAGAGGCTGGGCCCACAAACCGAGGGCGTGTGGCTTGGGACCAGGTCTCGGTCGCACCGGTGCCCATAACTTTTGATCCGTAAGGAGTTACGCAGCGCACAACATACCATTGGAAAGCCCTCCGAGAGTTCTACGATGGGGGTAGTAAGCCAGCATTGCTTTTCCAGTTTTTGGAGCCTAAAATTGAACAATTTCATCAGTTTGGGGACACTTTTATTCTTTTGCGCTGTTTTTCCATCCCGGATCGTACGTCGTGAGCCGCGAAAATGACGACAACCTAATCCACCACATTTCTATTACCGAATACTGCGCCACCTTAGGCAATACAACTTTGCCTCATATAGAAGCTGGGCATGCAAACCGACGGCATGGGACTTGGGACCAGGTCTCCGTCTCTCCGGTGCCCATAACTTTTGATCCGTAAGGAGTTACGTGGCGCATAGCATACCGTTGGAAAGCTCTTCGAGAGCTCTACGCCGGGGGCAGCAAGCCTGCTTTGCTGCCCCCATTTTTGGCGCCCAAAATTGAACATTTTCATCAGTTTCGGGACACTTTTATTATTTTGCGCTGTTTTTCCGTCTCCCATTGTACGTCGTGAGCCGCGAAAATGACGACAACCTAATCCACCATCTTTCTATTACCGAATAACATTGCACCTTAGGCAAGACAACTTCGCTACACGTAGAGGCTGGGCCCGCAAACCGAGGGCCTGTGGCTTGGGACCAGGTCTCCGTCGCTCCGGTGCCCATAACTTTTGATTCGTAAGGAGTACGCAGCATACAACATACAGTTGGAGAGCTCTCCGAGAGTTCTACGACGGGGGTAGTAAGCCAGCATTGCTGTGCCAGTTTTTGGAGCCTAAAATTGAACAATTTCATCAGTTTTGGGACACTTTTATTCTTTTGCGCTGTTTTTCCGTCCCGTATCATACGTCGTGAGCCGCAAAAAGGACGACAACCTAATCCACCACATTTCTATTACCGAATGCCGCGCCACCTTGGGCCAAACAACTTCGCCTCACGTAGAGGTTGGGCCCGCAAACCGAGGGCGTGGGGCATAGGACCAGGTCTCCGTCGCTCTGGTGCCCATAACTTTTGATCCGTAAGGAGTTACGCGGCGCACAACATACCGTTGGAAAGCTCTCCGAGAGCTCTACGACGGGGGCAGCAAGCTTGCTTTGCTGCGCCCATTTTTGGAGGCCAAAATTGAACCTTTTCATCAGTTTCGGGACAATTTTCTTTTTTTGTACTGTTTTTCCATTCCAGATCGTACGTCGTGAGCTGCGAAAAGGACGACAACCTAATCCACCCCTTTTCTATTACCAAATAACATAGCACCTTGGGCAAGACAACTTCGCCTCACGTAGATGCTGGGCCTGCAAACCGAGGGTGTAGGGCTTGGGACCAGGTCTCCGTCGCTCCGGTGCCCATAACTTTTGATCCGTAAGGAGTTACGTGACGCACAGCATACCGTTGGAAAGCTCTCCGAGTGGTCTACGATGGGGGTAGTAAGCCAGCAAAGCTGTGCCAATTTTTGGAGTCCAAAATCGAATGATTTCATCAGTTTTGGGACACTTTTATTCTTTTGCGCTGTTTTTTCGTCCCGAGTGGTACGTCGTGAGCCGCGAAAAGGACGACAATCTAATCCACCACATTTCTATTACCGAATGCCGTGCCACCTTGGGCAACACAACATTGCCTAACGTAGAAGCTGGGCTCGCAAACCGACGGCATGGGGCTTGGGACCAGGTCTCCATCGCTCCGGTGCCCATAACTTTTGATCCGTAAGGAGTTACGCGGCACACAACATACAGTTGGAAAGCTCTCCGAGAGCTCTACGACGGGGGCAGCAAGCCTGCTCAGATACTCCCATTTTTTGAGCCCAAATTCGAATGTTTTCACCAGTTTCGGGACAATTTTCTTCTTTTGCGCTGTTTTTTCATCCCGGATCGTACGTCGTGAGCCACGAAAAGGACGACAACCTAATCCATCACATTTCTATTACCGAATAACATGGCACCTTGGGCAAGACAACTTCGCCTCATGTAGAGGCTGGGCCCGCAAACTGAGGGCGTGGGGCTTGAGACCAGGTCTCCGTCGCTCTAGTGCCCATAACTTTTGATAGGTAAAGAGTTACGCGGCGCACAGCATACCGTTGGAAAGCTCTTCGAGAGCTCTACGCGGGGGCACCAAACCTGCTTTGCTGTTCCCAGTTTCGGAGCCCAAAATTGAACATTTTCATCAGTTTTGGGATAATTTTATTCTTTTATGCTATTTTTTCGTCCCGTATCATACGTCGTGAGCCGTGAAAAGGTCGACAACCTAATCCATCACATTTCTATTACCGAATAACATGGTACCTTGGGCAAGACAACTTCACCTCAAGTAGAGGCTGGGCCCGCAAACCGAGGGTGTGTGGCTTGGGACCAGGTCTCCGTCACTCCGGTGCCCATAACTTTTGATCCGTAAGGAGTTGCGCAGCGCACAGCATACCGTTGGAAAGCTCTCCTAAAGCTCTACGACGGGCGTAGTAAGCCAGCAACGCTGTGCCAATTTTTGGAACCCAAAATTGAACGATTTTATCAGTTTCGGGACACTTTTATTTTTTTGCGCTGTTTTTCCGTCCCGAGTGGTACGTCGTGAGCCGCGAAAAGGACGACAATCTAATCCACCACATTTCTATTACCGAATGCTGCGCCACCTTGGGCAAGACAACTTCGCCTCATGTAGAAGTTGGGCCCGCAAACCGACGGAATGGGACTTGGGACCAGGTCTCCGTCGCTCCGTTGCCTATAACTTTTGATTCGTAAGGAGTTACGCAGCGCACAACATACAGTTGGAAAGCTCTCCGATAGCTCTACGACGGGGGCAGCAAGCCTGCTCAAATTCTCCCATTTTTGGAGCCCAAAATTGAACGTTTTCATCAGTTTCGGGACACTTTTCTTCTTTTGCGCTGTTTTTCCGTCCCGGATCGTATGTCGTGAGCAGCAAAAAAGACGATAACCTTATCCCTCACATTTCTATTACCGAATCCCACGGCACCTTGGGCAAGATAACTTTGCCGCAGGTAGAGGCTGGGACCGCAAACTGAGGGCGTGGGGTTTGGGACCAGGTCTCCGTCGCTCCGGTGCCCATAACTTTTGATCCGTAAGGAGTTACGCGGCGCACAGTATACCGTTGAAAAGCTCTCTGAGAGCTCTACGTAGCGGGCAGCAAGCCTGCTTAGCTGCACCTCTTTTCAGAGCCAAAAATTGATCATTTTCATCAGTTTCGGGACCCTTTTTATTCTTTTGCGCTGTTTTTCCGTCCCGGATCGTACGTCGTGAGCCGCGAAAAGGACGACAACCTAATCCACCACATTTCTATTACCGAATGCCGTGCCACCTTGGGCAACAAACTTTGCCTCACATAGAAGTTGGGCATGCAAATCGATGGCATGGGACTTGGGACCAGGTCTCCGTTGCTCCGGTGCCCATAACTTTTGATCCGTAATGAGTTACGCGGCGCACAGCATTCCGTTGGAAAGCTCTTCGAGAGCTCTACGACTAGGGCAGCAAGAATGCTTTGCTGCGCCTATTTTCGCAGTCAAAAATTGAACGTTTTCATCAATTTTGGGACACTTTTATTCTTTTGCGCTGTTTTTCCATCCCGCATCGTACGTCGTGAGCCGCAAAAATGACGACAACCTAATCCACCATATTTCTATTACCGAATAACATTGCACCTTAGGCAAGACAACTTCGCCTCACGTAGAGGCTGGGCCCACAAACCGAGGGCGTGTGGCTTGGGACCAGGTCTCTGTCGCTCCGGTGCCCATAACTTTTGATCCGTAAGGAGTTACGCAGCGCACAACATACCGTTGGAAAGCTCTCTGAGAGTTCTACGACGGGGGAAGTAAGCCAGCATTGCTGTGCCAGTTTTTGGAGCCTAAAATTGAACAATTTCATCAGTTTTGGGACACTTTTATTCTTTTGCGCTGTTTTTCCGTCCCGTATCATACGTCGTGAGCCGCGAAAAGGACGACAACCTAATCTACCATATTTCTATTACCGAATGCCGTGCCACCTTGGGTAAGACAACTTTGCCTCAAGTAGAAACTGGGCCCGCAAACTGACGGCATGGGGCTTGGGACTAGGTCTCCGTTGCTCCGTTGCCCATAACTTTTGATCCGTAAGGAATTACGCGGCGCACAACATACAGTTGGAAAGCTCTCCGATAGCTCTACGATGGGGGAAGCAAGCCTGCTCATATACTCCCATTTTTGGAGCCCAAAATCGAACGTTTTCATCAGTTTCGGGATACTTTTCTTCTTTTACGCTATTTTTCCATCCCGGATCGTACGTTGTGAGCCTAGAAAAGGACGACAACCTAATCCATCACATTTCTATTATCGAATCCCATGGCATCTTGGGCAAGACAACTTCACTTCATGTAGAGGCTGGGCCAGTAAATCGAGTACGTGGCGCTTGGGATCAGGTCTCCATCGCTCCGGTGCCCATAACGTTTGATCCCTAAGTAGTTTCGCTGTGCACAACATACTGTTGGAAAGCTCTCCGAGAGCTCTACGATGGGGGCAACAAGCCTGCTTGGCTGCGCCTATTTTCGGAGGCCAAAATTGAACGTTTTCATCAATTTCGGGACACTTTAATTCTTTTGCGCTATTTTTTTATCCCGGATCATACGTCGTGAGCCTTGAATAAGACAACAACCTAATCTGCCACATTTCTATTACCGAATCCCGCGCCACCTTGGGGAAGACAACTTTGCCTCACATAGAGGCTGGGCTCGCAAACCGAGGGTGTAGGGCTTGGGGCCAGGTCTTCGTCGCTCCGGTGCCCATAACTTTTGATCCGTAAGTAGTTATGCGGCACACAACATACTGTTGGAAAGCTCTCCGAGAGCTCTACGACGGGATCAGAAAGCTTACTCAGCTACGCCCATTTTCGGAGCCCAAAATCAAACGTTTTCACCAGTTTCGGGACACTTTTATTCTTTTGCGCTGTTTTTCTATCCCGGATCGTACGTCATGAGCCGCGAAAAGGACGATAACCTAATCCACCACATTTATATTACCGAATCCCGCGCTACCTTGGGCAAGACAACTTTGCCTCAAGTAGAGGCTGGGCACGCAAATCGAGGGCGTGGGGCTTGGGACCAGGTCTCCGTCGCTCCGGTGCCCATAACTTTTGATCCGTAAGAAGTTACGCGGCACACAACATACCGTTCGAAAGCTCTCCGTGAGCTCTACTAGGGGGGCAGCAAGCCTACTTGGCTGTAAAAATTTTCGGTGTAAGGCCCGATCTCGATTTGCGTGCGATACCTTATTTTATGTGCCCTAATTTAGATATGCGTGCCTTGACCTAGGTTTAAGAATTGTGTTCGTTTTGTGTGCCATGCATTGAATTACGTGCATTCATTTAGGGTTGCGTGCATTTACCAGAAAAATGTGCATTTGTCTCGTAGTTCGTGTCTTACCTCGTAGTGCGTGCCCTAGACCTAGGAAAGCATGCCTTCACACTAAACAAGAAAGCATTTTACACGAAGCACTAGGTCATTAATTAATCCTACAAAATCCACTAACTATTATTAAATTACTAATTCAACCCACTAGATGACAAAATCTCACAAAAAGCTAGACATTCCTTATTCTTTATTCCTTATTCTTTTTGCACTTTCAAGACACAATTAAATAATGATCAAAAGTTAACAAAATTCAGCATTTTTATTAGCCTTGGCCGACCACTAAGTGGTGTTTTTGCATGCTTACTCAATTCAAATTGATTCTAGACAACTTATGACAATCCTATGACACAAATGCATATAAAAATTACTCAAAACCTCCTCAAATCTCCACCATACTCGACCAACTCTTCTTTGCCCGTACTAGGAATTCCAAATATGCTCTTGAAGACACAAAAATCAGGAATTTTAGAAGCCCAAGGCCGACCACTTGCATGAAAAAGTGCAAAAGCTTCACTCTTAGTCATTTCTCTCATTTTTCCTCACACCTCTCTCTCTCCCTCTCATTCTTCTCTCTCTCTCTCGGCCTTGGCTGAGTTTCTTACCGTCATAGCTCATCTTCATCATACCATAGTTAATCAAGGCAAGCCACAAGCAAAGGAACTCAACCAAGCTAGCTAGGTTGCAAGAAAACTCACATGCAAGCTTTTGACTCACCATTTTCGGCCTAGGTAAGTTTCCTAGCTTCCATTTCTTTTCTTCTTGTTCTAACCACATGCATGTACTAAGAGCTTGGCCACTAAGCTAGGAAAAATAGAGAAAATTGAGTTGGAATCTCGGCTAAGCAAGGAAGAAGAAGAATTTGAGCTTCATCAAAGTTTTGTGCATCTTCTTGTTGATTTGCTAAGGTGAGGGCTAAAACCTTTTGAAAATCCTTCAAAAATCCACATGCATGCTCTTAAATGTATGTATTTGCTTCTGTACTTGAGTTATTTGTGTGTTCATAAGCTTCTACAACCATGCGTGGCAAAATTTTGGCTTGAAGATGATGATACATGAAATCGGGTTTGTTGACAGCTCTCTGACTTGTTGTTACGAGGTGAGTTTGGCTAGGCAAATGATGTTGAAAATGTATGAAAATTGGTAGGTGACTAGTATTTCCAGTTTTGAATATTTTTCGCAGAAATAGGCCAAAGCTAATTTTGAATCTAAGGTCCTCAAAATGGCAAATCATTAAAATGTGTCCAAATCTGGAAGTCTGGAAAAATGAAGCAGGTTTTGGCAGATGCACTGACCTTGTGGAACGAACCAGTTTTTACTTAGTAAATGATGTCCAAAATGCATGAAATTTGGTGTACTGTGATTTTTTTCAATTCTGGACATTTGTGTCAGAAATGGACTAAGGCTAAATCTGGCCCTAAGGACCTCAAAAATGACAATTATTGAAATGTGTTCAAATCTGGACAGTTTTGTGCAATCCCACTGTTTTGGCTATAACTATTGATCTCGAACTCCAAATGATGCAAGGTTTGTTTTTGATTTTAGTTCACTTCTTAGGCTTTAATTTGACATCTTATTTACTGGAATTGGAGATTGTTTGCTTGACTCAATGATTGTGAGAAAACAGCCTATTGCAGTGAGGGTTTCACTTAGTTATATGCTTAGAAATTTGTTGTAACTTCTCTTGTGGTATTAATTGCTTTAGATTGTGGCATTGGGATGTTGTGTGGACTGTTTTGAGTACTTGGGGATGTTTGGATTAATTGATGCTTGGCTTGAGATTGATTTTGAGTTGACTTGGGGCTTAATTGCACGGATAAGCACGAAATGGAAACCCTAGTGACTAGGCGAACTTGCTAAGTGTTGATACTTTGAATATTGAGTGTAATTATATGTTTAGTAGGCTGCCCGTAGTTGCCTTATAGCCCTAAATGTGACTTTGATTCGTTGCATGTTGACAAATAGGCCTTTCTTGTATCCGAACCACATAGATTGTTGTCGCATGTTGAATAACCTTATTATTTGATTACGTGGACGTTGAAATAAGTTGTATGACTTGAATTACGTGCGTTACATGGCTGCCCGTTTAATGTTCATATAACTCCATATGCTTTTCAAGTGAAATTACTTGTCTATTCGTGTCTCGCTTGTTTACTTGTCAACGTGCAATCTTATGACTGTTCGGAGGCAACCTACTTTGTTGTCCTCCTAATGTGATATAATAAATGTAATAAATGTGCATTGCATACAAGGTTGCAACATTTCATTCTAGCATGGTAGCGATCACGCACACCGGGCGGCATCGGGCTTGCTGGTGCACCCGTGACTACCATGGTACCAATTTCCCTCTCTCGCTTGGGGGCTAGACTTCCTCGGAGAGTTGGGTCGTAGGTTTCGGGGTACATCCGGAGTACACCCACTTGGCGTGTTAAGGGGATGATTTGAAGTCGGCCGCAACCACTGAGAGCAAAAGCTCACCATATCCTTTTACTATATGTATAAGTACTCTCGCTTGGTTCTTGGAGAACCTCGGGGAGGAAAGACTGGTAATTGTGTTCCTTTACTTTATATTATTGTTATGTACTTAATTGTATTATATTCATGCTTGAAAAAGGATTTTCATAAGTTGAACCGGAAAATGAGTTTCAAAACCTATTTCTCGTTCCCCCTCGCTGAGTTCATAAGGACTCACTCTCTTTTATCATCTCAGGTGAAGATGATAGAGAACAGGTACGTGAGGTGGATGTGCCTACTGATGATTCCTTGGAGTGATTGCCTGTTCTATGTGCCTTTCGTGATTGTGGCTATTTGTGAACTATGCTACTTGAAGACTATTTCATTTATGTTGCTTGTTGTTTGTAATGTAAAAGACCCCCGTTGTAATTTGGGGTCTAATTTTGGTTTGTACTGATATTAACTAGACAGACACTAGACACTAGACACTACTATGGTTATTTTGCTATTATTACTGCTAGTATCTATAATAGGATCGTGTAGTATTAGGTAAGGGCTAAGTAAAATGAACCAATCAAATCTTAAGCAGGTACTCATTGTTAATCAAAGATCAACAGACACTTTCATAACGAGAATAAACAAACAAATGAGACATAGTATTATGCTAGGTTATTAATCAACGTGTCATCGAGATAGTTAGCAGTCGTTTCAATTGATGGTAAATAGTAATCCTAGTTGGAAATGAAATTGAGATTGGAAAAATTTGAGGCGTTTAGAGAATTAGGCCAAACCAAATAGCCCAATTACAACCGTTATGCTGCCGGTTTTCCAAAAAATTTTGGAGTTTAGGCCAAAACGTTAAGTGTTAAATCTTCATGAACGGTTAAGTACGAGACGTTACTTGAATGTTTAGATCACACCCTAGTCTAACCTTTATAGGCCGGGTTGGGGCGTGACATTCGGAGCCCAAAATCAAACGTTTTCGTCAGTTTCGGGACACTTTTCTTCTTTTGCGCTATTTTTTCAGCCCGGATCGTACATCGTGAGCCGCAAAAATGACGACAACCTAATCCATCACATTTCTATTACTGAATAACACGGCACCTTGGGCAAGACAACTTCGCCTCACGTAGAGCCTTGGCCCGCAAATCGAGGGCGTGGGGCTTGGGACTAGGTCTCCGTCGCTCTGGTGCCCATAACTTTTGATCCGTAGGGAGTTACGCAGCGTACAACATACCGTTGGAAAGCTCTACGAGAGATCTACAATGGGGGCAGCAAGCCTGCTTGGCTACTAAAAGTTTCATAGCCCAAAATCGAACGTTTTCATCAATTTCGGGACACTTTTCTTCTTTTGCACTGTTTTTTTGTCCCGGATAGTACGTCGTGAGCCGCGAAAAGGACGACAACCTAATACATCACATTTCTATTACCGAATAACATGGCACCTTGGGCAAGACAACTTCGCCTCACGTAGAGGTTGGGCCCGCAAACTGAGGGCGTGGGGCTTGGGACCAGGTCTCTGTCACACCCCAGCCCGACCTATAAAGGTTAGACTAGGGTGTGATCTAAACATTCAAGTCATTTCACGTACTTAATCGTTCATGAAGGTTTAATACTTAACGTTTAGCCTAAACTCCACAAATTCTCTAGAAAATCGGTGGCATAACGGATGTAATTGGGCTCTTTAGTTTGACCTAATTCTCTAAACGCCTCAAAATTTTTAATTTCAATTTCATTTCCAACTAAGATTACCATTTATCACCCATCGAAACGCCTACTAGTTATCTCGAAGTCTCGTTTGCCTAATAATCTAGCATGATACTATGTCTCGTTTGTTTGTTAATTCTTGTTACAAAAGTACATGTTGATCTTAGCTTAACAATGAGTACCTGCTTAAGATTGGATAGATTCATTTTACTTAATCCTTTACCTGATACTTTATAAGCCTGTGATAGATACTAACCAATAGCAATAGCAAAAACGACCATAGGAGTGTCTATCTAGTTATGATCAGTACAAGCCAAAATTAGACCCCAAATTACAACGGGGATCATTTACAATACAATAACAAGCAACATAAGAAATAGTCTTCAAGCAACATATTGTTCACAAAATAGCCATAGTCAAGTAAGGCACGTAGGGCAAGCAATCATTCCTAGGAATCATCAAAAGACACGTTGTCCTCGGGTACCTGCTCTTGGTCTTCCTCACCTGAGATGATAAAAGAGGGTGAGTCCTTATAAACTCAGCGAGGGGGAACGAGAAATAAGTTTTGAAACTCTTTTTCCGGTTCAACTCATGAAAATCCTTTTGTATGCATGACATATATCACAAGTAAGTTCATAATGTAATATAAGAGTAAAAGAACACAATTACCCGTCTTTCCTCCCCGAGGTCCTCTAGGAACCAAGCGAGAGTACTTATACACATAGTGAAAAGGATACGGTGAGCTTTTGCTCTCAGTTCATTTCCGGTATCAGTTGTTGCGACCGACTTCAAATCATCCACTTATCACGCCAAGTGGGTGTACTCCGGATGTACCCCAAAATCCTACGACCCAACTCTCCGAGGAAGTCTAGCCCCCAAGTGAGAGAGGGAATTGGACAATAGTAGTCACAGTTGCATCGGCAAGCCCGATGCCGCCCGGTGTGCATGAACGCTACCACGCCAGAATGAAAGGTTGCAACCTTGTATGCAATGCACATTTATGACATTTAATATATCACATTAGGAGGACAACAAAGTAGGTTGCCTCCGAACAGTCATAAGATTGTACATTGACAAGTAAACAAGCGAGGCACGATATGACAGGTAATTTCACTCGTAAAGCACATGGAGTTATATGAATTTTAAATGGGCAGCCATGTAACGCATGTAAATCCAGTCATATAACTTATTTCGAAGTTCATGTAATCAAATAATAAGGTCATACAACATGCAACGACGTTTACGTGGGTTCGGGTGCAAGAAAGGTCTACTTGTTAATATGTAATCATCGGAATCATATTTAGGGCTACAAGGGCAACTACGGGCAGCCTACTAATCACATAATTAAACGCGATATCCATAGGATCAACACTTAGCGAGTTTACCTAGTCACTAGGGTTTCAATTCATGCTTAACCGTGCGATTAAGCCTTAAGTTGTCAAGTAAATAAACTCAAGCCATGCATCGATTAATTAAAACACCCTCAAGCATTCAAAACAGTCCACACCACTTCCGAGTGTCACAATCCCAAGCATTTAATACAACAAGAGAAGTTACAATAATTTTCAAAGCATATCACGAGATGAAAACCTCACTGCAATGGACTGTATTCTCACAATCATTGACAGAAGCAAAAAATCTCCAATTCCAGTGAACAAAATTTCAAATTAAAGCTTAAGGAGTGAACTAAATTCAGAAAAAACCTCGCATCATTTGGAGTTCGGGTTCAAGAGTTATAGCCAAAACCGTGAGACTACGCAAAACTGTCTAGATTTGCACACATTTCAATACTTGTCATTTTTGAGGACCTTAGGGTCAGATTTAGCCTTAGTCTATTTCTGACAAAAATGTCCAGAACTGAAACATCTAGCAGCATACCAAATTTCATGCATTTTGGATATCATTTACTAAGTCAAAACTGGTTCGTTCTACAAGGACAGTGAATCTGCCAAAACCTGCTTCATTTTTCCAGATTCTCCAGATTTGGACACCTTTCGATGTTTTGCCATTTTGGGGACCTTAGAGTAAAAATTAGCTTTGGCCTATTTCTACGAAAAATTCTCATAACTGGAAAAACTAGTCACCTACCAAATTTCACACATTTTCAACATCATTTACCTGGTCCAAATCACTTCGCTCCAACAAGTCAGAAGACTGTCCTTTACGCGATTTCATCTATCTTTACATTCTAGCCAAATATCTTGCCATGCATGTTTACAAAAGCTCATGTACACACATATATCACAAGTACAGAGGTAAAAATAGACATTTAAAGGTATGCATGTGATTTTTGAAAACTTTTCAAAGGAGTTTTAGCCCTCACCTTGGCAAGACAACAATGAAGATGCACAAAACTCTTGATGAAGCACAAGATCGACCTTTCTCCTTGCTTAGCCAAGAGACAACTTGAGATTCTCTAATTCCTAGCTTAGTAACCATGTTCTTAGTATGTGCAAGTGGCTAGACAAAAATAAAATGAAAGAGAAGCTATCAAACATACCTAAGCCGAGATGAAGGTTCTATGAGCTTGCATGTGTGTCTTTTTGCATTCTAGCTTGCTTGGTCGAGTTCCTTAGTATCTTGCATGTCTTGAAGAACCTTTGGATGATGAACTTAAGCTATGGAGTCTATAATTGCAGCCAAGGCCAAGAGAGAGAGAAGAAATGAGAGAGTGAATGAGAGAAAGAGAGAAAGAATGAAAGAAAATGAAAAGCTTGAAGAGTTTGATGCATGTGTCAGCCTAGGGCCTTGAAATTTCAGAAATTGTGTCTTCAAGAGCTTAATTTGAATTGTCTAGCATGGGCAATTGAGTGTGTCGAGATTGGTGGAGCTTTGGGTAGAGTTTTGAGTCATTTTTTTTTTTTTATGCTTTGTGTCATGAACTTGTCATAGAATGTCTAAGTATAAATTTTGAAATTGCAAAGCATTGACAAAGGCTCCATGTGGTCGGCCAAGCTTGTGCAAGTTTCTGAATTTTTGTCTTGGTTGAGCAATATAATATTGTGTGTTTGGGATGTGCAAAAGAATAAGGAATAAAGAATAAAGAATGCTTAGCTTTTTGGTGCAATTTTGTCTTCTAGTGAGTTGAATTAGCATTTTAATATTAATTAGTGGAGTTTGTAGAATTAATTAATGATCTAGTGCTTCGTGTAAGATGCTTTCTTGATTAGCGTGCGGGCACGCTTTTCTAGGTTTAGGGCACGCACTACGAGGTAAGACACAAATTACGAGACAAATGCACGTTTCTCAAGTAAATGCATGCAACCCTAAATGAATGCACGTAATTTGATGCAAGACACATAAAATGAGACACGACTCTTAAACCTAGGTCAAAGCACGTAAATCTAGGTTAGGGCACACGAAACGAGGTATCGCAAGCAAATCTAGGTCGGGCCTCACATCTTCGTCGCTCCGGTGCCCATAACTTTTTATCCGTAAGGAGTTACGCGGCGCACAGTATACTGTTGAAAAGCTCTCCGAGAGCTCTACGACGGGGGTAGCAAGCCTGCTTAGCTATGTCCATTTTCGGAGCCCAAAATTGAATGTTTTCATCAGTTTTGGGAAATTTTTTTTCTTTTGCGCTATTTTTCTATCCCGGATTGTACGTCGTGAGCCGCGAAAAGGACGACAACCGAATCTATCACATTTCTATTATCGAATAACATGGCACCTTGGGCAAGACAACTTCACCTCACGTAGAGGCTGGGCCAGCAAACCGAGGGCGTGGGGCTTGGGACTAGGTCTCCGTCACTCCGGTGCCCATAACTTTTGATCCGTAAGGAGTTACGCGGTGCACAGCATACCGTTGGACAACTCTCCGACAGCTCTATGACGGGGGCAGCAAACCTGCTCGGCTGCGCCCATTTTTGGGGCCCAAAATCGAACGTTTTCTTCAATTTCGGGACAATTTTCTTCTTTTGCGCAATTTTTCCGTACCGAATCATACGTCGTGAGCCGCGAAAATGACAACAACCTAATCCATCACATTTCTATTACTGAATAACATGGTACCTTGGGCAAGACAACTTCGCCCCACGTAGATGCTGGGCCCGCAAACCGAGGGCGTAGGGCTTGGGACCAGGTCTCTGTTGCTCCGGTGCCCATAACTTTTGATCCTTAAGGAGTTACGTGGCGCACAGCATACCGTTGGAAAGCTCTCCGAGAGCTCTATGACGAGGGCAGCCAGCCTGCTCAGCTGTGACCATTTCGGAGTCCAAAATTGAACGTTTTCATCAGTTTCGGGACACTTTTCTTATTTGTCGCTGTTTTTTCGTTCCGGATCGTACGTCGTGAGCCACAAAAAGGACGACAACCTAATCCATCAAATTTCTATTACTGAATAACACGGCACCTTGGGCAAGACAACTTCGCCTCACGTAGAGGCTGGGCTCGCAAACCGAGGGTGTGAGGCTTTGGACTAGGTCTCCGTCACTCCGATGCCCATAACGTTTGATCTGTAAGGAGTTATGAGGTGCAGCATATCGTTGGAAAGCTCTACGAGAGCTCTACGACAGGGGCAGCAAGCCTGCTCAGTTGCGCCCATTTTCGGAGCCCAAAATTCAACGTTTTCATCAGTTTCGAAACAATTTTCTTCTTTTGCGCTGTTTTTTTGTCCCGGATCGTATGTCGTGAGCCTAAAAAAGGACGACAACCTAATCCAACACATTTTTATTACCGAATTACAGGCTACCTTGGGCAAGACAACTTCGCCTCACATAGAGGCTGGGCCCGCAAACCGAGGGTATGGGGCTTGGGACTAGGTCTCCGTCTCTCCGGTGCCCATAACTTTTGATCCGTAAGGAGTTACGCGGCACACAGCATACCGTTGGAAAGCTCTCCAAGAGCTCTACGATGGGGGTAGCTAGCCTACTTGGCTGCACCCATTGTTGGAGCCCAAAATCGAATGTTTTCATCAGTTTTGGAACAATTTTCTTCTTTTGCGCTGTTTTTTTGTCCCGGGTCGTACTTTGTGAGTCTCGAAAAGGACTACAACCTAATCCATCACATTTCTATTACCGAATAACATGGCCCCTTGGGCAAGACAACTTCGCCTCATGTAGAGGCTGGGCCCGCAAACCGAGGGCATGTGGTTTAGGACCAGGTCTCCGTCGCTCCGGTGCCCATAACTTTTGATCTCTAAGGAGTTACACGGCACATAGCATACCGTTGGAAAGCTCTCCGAGAGCTCTACGACAGGGGCAACAAGCCTGCATGGCTGCACCCATTTTCAGAGCCCAAAATCGAACGTTTTCATCAGTTTCAGAATAATTTTCTTCTTTTGCGCTGTTTTTCCGTTCTGGATCGTACGTCGTGAGCCGTAAAAAGGGCGACAACCTAATCCACCATATTTCTATTACCTAATAACATGGCAGCTTGCAAGGGCGGTCCCAAGATTTCAACATTGGGGGGGCCGAGATTTAGTTAAAAAGATTAACGATATAATATATTGTAAATACAAATACATATAAAGAATACTATTAACAAAATGACATAAGATTATGTAAAGTAATGTTTACCTATTCCATTAATGAAGTTGGGCTCATCTCTTCTTTATGTCTACATTCTGGGTCAACATCCTTTTCTTTTATTTTAAAGAATGAATAAATTGTTTTAGACTTATTCATACTTTAGCCTGAAAATAAATTTAAAATTATTTAGATTAGTTAAATAAATGAATTTGATAAATCTGAATTTAATTAATTATGTACATATATATCCAATAAAAAACAAATAAATATCATCTAACAGAAAATATATTTAACTAAAAATAAATAAATATCATCTAACAGAAAAAATTACTAAAATTTTAAATTTATTCTATTCATGTATTTAACTAGCAAGAAATTAAATAAGTTACATCTTACTGAAATTTATCACTGCAATTATATATTTGCTACATAATATTAACTATTAGAATACAATTAAAAAAACAATATAACTAAAAATTTATTATCATAAGTATTTTAGTCAAATTGCTTACCTTAGTCACTTATTGGTGTCTTGTAGATATTCACCCACTATAAAACAAAAAATTAATAAAATAAATTATGCATTCATAAAATTATCTAGCCAAGAAAAATTAATAAATAAGCATAGTAAATTATTTTCATCATTTCATGATATATTACATTAGCTTTGCCTTGGCCCTTTGCTTGCTGGATCCGCCTCTAGCAATAATTAAGAATTTAAGATGGTTTGTTACTTGTTAGGGAGAAGAATTAGAGGTCAGTTCAGTAGATGAAGAAAATGGTGAAAAGTTGGGAATGAAGACTATGAAGCTTTCGGATTTGTGAAGTGAAGAAGAACGAAAGGAAAAAAAAATATTATTTTTAATTAAATTATTGTTTAATCATTAGAACAAAAGCAGAGACAAAAAAGAAAAAAAGTTATCACTTTATTCCTTTTTTTAAGTTTCTTGTCTCTGCTTTTGTTTTTTAAAGTTGAAGATTTTGTTTTTTTATACAATTTGGGGGGGGGGGGGGGGAGGGGGGGGGGGGCGGCAGAGCATTATTTTTAACAAATATAATATATAAACTTTTTTTTAAAAAAAAATTTTGGAAGGGCCCGGGCTCCCCTTGGTCCCCGGCTGGATCCGCCTCTGGCAACTTGGGCAAGACCACTTTGCCTTACGTAGAGGCCGGGCCCACAAACCGAGGACGTGGGGCTTGGGACCAAGTCTCCGTCGCTCCGGTGCCCATAACTTTTGATCCGTAAGGAGTTATGCGGTGCACAGCATACCGTTAAGAAGCTCTCTGAGAGCTCTACGACAAGGGCAGCAAGCCTGATTGGCTGCGCCCATTTTCGGAGCCCAAAATCGAACGTTTTCATTAGTTTCGGAATAATTTTTTTCTTTTGCGATGTTTTTCCGTCCCGGATCGTACGTCGTGAGCTGCAAAAAGGACGACAACCTAATCCATCACATTTTTATTACCGAATAACACGACACCTTTGGCAAGACAACTTCGCCTCACGTAGAAGCTGGGCTTGCAAACCGAGGGCGTGTGATTTGGGACCAGGTCTCGGTCGCTCCGTTGCCCATAAGTTTTGATCCGTAAGGAGTTACGCGGCGCACATCATACCATTGGAAAGCTCTCTGAGAGCTCTACGACGAGGATAGCAAGCCTGCTCGGCTGCGCTCATTTTTCGAGTCCAAAATCGAACGTTTTCATCTATTTTGGAACAATTTCTTCTTTTTCGCTGTTTTTCCATCCCGGATCGTACGTCCTGAGACTCGAAATGGAGACCACCCTAATCCATCACATTTCTATTATCGAATAACATGGCCCCTTGGGCAAGACAACTTCGCCTCACGTAGAGGCTGAGCTCGTAAACCGAGGGCGTGTGGCTTGGGACTAAGTCTCCGTCGCTCCGGCACCCATAACTTTTGATCCGTAAGGAGTTACACGGGGCACAGCATACCGTTGGAAAGCTCTCCGAGAGCTCTACGACAAGGCAGCAAGCCTGCTCTACTGCGCCTATATTCAGAGCCCAAAATCAAAAGTTTTCATCAGTTTCGGAACAATTTTCTCCTTTTGTGCTGTGTTTCCGTCCCGGATCGTACGTCGTGATCCTCGAAAGGGACGACAACCTAATCCATCACATTTCCATTACCGAATAACATGGCACCTTGGGCAAGACAAATTCACCTCATGTGGAGGGTGGGCCCACAATCCGAGGGCGCGGGGCTTGGGGCCAGGTCTCCGTGGCTCCGGTGACCATAAGTTTTTATTCGCAAGGAGTTACGCGGCGCACAGCATACCGTTGGAAAGCTCTCCGATGGCTCTACGACGGGGGTAGCAAGCCTGCTTATCTGCGTCCATTTTCAGAGCCCAAAATTCAACATTTTCTTCAGTTTTCAGAGTCTTTTCTTCTTTTGCACTAGTTTTCTTTGCCAGATCGTACGTCGTGAGCCGCGAAAAGGACGACAACCTAATCCATCACATTTCTATTGCCGAATAACACGGCACCTTAGGCAAGACAACTTTGCCTCACATAGAGGCTGGGCCCGCAAACCGAGGGCGTGGTGCTTAGGACCAGGTCTCTGTTGCTCTGGTGCCCATAACTCTTGATCTGTAAGGAGTTACGCGGCGCACAGCATACCATTGGAAAGCTCTCCGAGATTTCTATGACAGGGGCTGCAACCCTGCTCAGCTGCGCCCATTTTTGGAGCCCAAAATCGAATATTTTCATCAGTTTCAGAACAATTTTCTTCTTTTACACTATTTTTCCATCCCGGATCGTACGTCGTGAGCCTCGAAAAGGACGACAACCTAATCCATCACATTTCCATTACCGAATAACATGGCACATTGGGCAAGACAACTTTGCCTCACGTAGAGGCTGGGCCCGCAAACCGAGGGCGTAGGGCTTGGGACCAGGTCTCTATTGCTCCGATGCCCATAACTTTTGATCCATAAGGAGTTACGCGACGCACAGCATACCGTTGGAAAGCTCTCCAAGAGTTCTATGATGGGGGCTGCAACCCTGCTCAGCTGCGCCCATTTTTGGGGTCCAAAATCGAACGTTTTCATCAGTTTCGGAACAATTTTCTTCTTTTGCACTATTTTTCCGTCCCGGATCGTACGTCGTGAGCCTTGAAAAGGATGACAACCTAATCCATCACATTTTCACTACCGAATAACATGGAACCTTGGGCAAGACAACTTCGCCTCATGTTGAGGCTGGGCCCGCAAACCGTAAGCGTAGGGCTTGGGACTAGGTCTCCGTTGCTCCGGTGCCCATAACTTTTGATCCGTATGGAGTTACGTGGCGCACAGCATACGGTTGGAAAGCTATCCGAGAGCTCTACGATGGTAATAGCCAGCTTGCTAGGCTGCGCTCATTTTTGGAGCCCAAAATCGAACATTTTCATCAGTTTCGGGACACTTTTATTCTTTTGCGCTGATTTTCTGTCCCGGATCGTACGTCATGAGCCGCGAAAAGGACGACAACCTAATCCACCACATTTCTATTACCGAATCCCGTGCCACCTTGGGCAAGACAACTTCGCCTCATGTAGAGGCTGGGCCCGCAAACCGAGGGCATTGGGCTTGGGACCAAGTCTCCGTCGCTCCGGTACTCATAACTTTTGATCCGTAAGGAGTTACGCGGCGTACAATATATTGTTGGAAAGCTCTCCGATAGCTCTACGGCGGGGAAAACAAGCCTGCTTTGCTGCAAAAAATTTTGGAGCCCAAAATTGAACGATTTCATCAGTTTTTGGACACTTTTCTTCTTTTGTGTTGTTTTTCCGTCCCGGTTCGTACGTCGTGAGCCGCGAAAACTACGACAACCTAATCCATCATATTTGTATTACCAAATAACACGGCACCTTGGCCAAGACAACTTTACCTCACGTAGAGGCTGGGCTAGCAACCCGGGGGCGTGGGCTTGAGACTAGATCTCCGTCGCTCCGGTGGCCATAACTTTTGATCCGTAAGGATTTACGCAGAGCACAGTATACTGTTGAAAAGCTCTCCGAGAGCTCTACGACAAGGGCAGCAAGCCTGCTCAGCTACACATATTTTTGGAGCCCAAAATCGAACGTTTTCTTCAGTTTCGGGTCTATTTTCTTCTTTTGCACTATTTTTTCATCCCGGATCGTACGTCGTGAGCCGCGAAAAGGACGACTACCTAATCCATCACATTTCTATTACCGAATAACATGGTACCTTGGGCAAGACAACTTCGGCTCGCGTAGAGGCTGGGCCCGCAAACCGAGGACGTGGGGCTTGGGACTAGGTTTTCGTCGCTCCGGTGCCCATAACTTTTGTTCTGTAAGGAGTTTCGCGGTGCACAACATACTGTTGGAAAGCTCTCCGAGAGCTCTATGACGAGGGCAAGAAGCCTGCTCGGCTGAACCCATTTTTGGAGACCAAAATCGAACATTTTAATCAATTTCGGGACAATTATCTTCTTTTGCACTGTTTTTTCGTCCTGGATCATACGTCATGAGCCGCGAAAAAGACGACAACCTAATCCATCACATTTCAATTACCGAATAACATGGCACCTTGGGCAAGACAACTTCACCTCACGTAGAGGCTGGGCCCGCAAACCGAGGGCGTTGCGGTTGGGACCAGGTCTCAGTCGTTCCGGTGCCCATAACTTTTGATCCCTAAAGAGTTACGTGGCGTACAACATACTGTTGCAAAGCTCTCCGAGAGCTCTACGACGGGGGCAGCAAGCCTGCTTGGCTGCATCCATTTTCGGAGCCCAAAATCGAACGTTTTCATCTGTTTCGGATTAATTTTATTCTTTTGCGCTATTTTTCCATCTCGGATCATACGTCGTGAGCCTCGAAAAGGACGACAACCTAATCCATCACATTTCTATTGCCGAATAACATAGCACCTTGGGCAAGAAAACTTTGCCTCACGTAGAGGCTGGGCCCGCAAACCGAGGGCGTGGGACTTGTGACCAGGTCTCCGTCGCCCCGATGCCCATAACTTTTGATCCGTAAGGAGTTATGCGGCGCACAGCATACTGTTAGAAAGCTCTCTGAGAGCTCTACGACATGGGCAACAAGCCTGCTTGGCTGCGCCCTTTTTTGGTGCCCAATGTCGAACGTTTTCATTAGTTCCGGAACAAATTTCTTCTTTCGTGTTGTTTTTCCGTCACGGATCGTACGTTGTGAACCACGAAAAGGACGATAACCTAATCCATCACATTTCTATTACCGAATAACATGGCACCTTGGGCAAGACAACTTCGTCTCACGTAGAGGATGGGCCTGCAAACCGGGGGTGTGGGCTTGGGACCAGGTCTCCGTCGCTCCGGTGCCAATAACTTTTGATTGGTAAGGAGTTACACGGTGCACAGCATACTGTTAGAAAGCTCTAATCCATCACATTTCTATTACTGAATAGCATGGCACCTTGGGCAAGACAACTTCGCCTCACGTAGAGGCTGGGCTCGCAAACCAAGGGCGTAGTGCTTGGGACCAGGTCTCCGTTGCTCCGGTGCCCATAACTTTTGATCCGTAAGGAGTTACCTGGCGCACAGCATACCGTTAGAAAGCTCTCTGAGAGCTCTACGACGGGGACAACAAGCCTGCATGGCTGTGCATATTTTCGGATCCCAAAATCAAATATTTTCATCAGTTTTGGGACACTTTTATTCTTTTGCTTTGTTTTTCAGTCCCTGATCGTACGTCGTGAGCCGCGAAAAAGACGACATCCTAATCTACCACATTTTTATTGCCAAATTCCGTGTCACCTTAGCCAAGACAACTTTACCTCACGTAGAGGCTGGGCCCGCAAACCAATGGCATGGGGCTTGGGACCAAGTTTCCGTCGCTCCGGTGCCCATAACTTTTGATCCGTAAGGAGTTATGCGACACACAATGTACCGTTGGAAAGCTCTCCGAGAGCTCTAGGACTGGGGAAATAAGCCTACTTGGCTGCGAAAATTTTCGGACCCCAAAATCAAACGTTTTCATTAGTTTCGGGACAATTTTCTTCTTTTGCGCTGTTTTTCCATCGCGGATTGTACGTCGTGAGCCACGAAAAGGACGACAACCTAATCCAACACATTTCTATTACCGAATAACACAGCACCTTGGGCAAGACAACTTCGCCTCACGTAGAGGCTGGGCCCGAAAACCTAGGGCGTGTGGCTTGGGACCATGTCTCTGTCACTCCGGTGCCCATAACTTTTGATCCGTAAGGAGTTACGCGGCGCACAGCATACCGTTGGAAAGCTCTTCAAGAGCTCTACGACGGGGCAACAAGCCAGCTTAGCTGCACTCATTTTTGGAGCACAAAATCCAACATTTTCATTAATTTTTGGGACACTTTTATTCTTTTGTGCTATTTTTCTATCACGGATCGTACGTCGTGAGCAACGAAAAAGATGACAACCTAATCCATCACATTTCTATTGCCGAATAATACGGCACCTTGGGCAAGACAACTTCGCCTCAAGTAGAGGCTGGGCCCGCAAACCAAGGGTGTGGAGCTTTGGACCTGGTCTCCGTCGCTCCGGTGCCCATAACCTTTGATCGGTAAGGAGTTACGCGGTGCACAACATACCATTGGAAAGCTCTCCGAGTGCTCTACAACATACCATAACTTTTGATCGGGGGTAGCAAGTATGCTCGGCTGCGTCCATTTTTGGGGCCCAAAATCAAACGTTTTCATCAGTTTCGGAACAATTTTTATCTTTTGCTCTGTTTTTTGGTCCTGGATCGTACGTCGTGCGCCTCGAAAAGGACGACAACCTAATCCATCACATTTCTATTACCTGAATAACATGGCACCTTGGGCAAGACAACTTCACCTCACGTAGAGGCTGGGCCCGCAAACCGAGGGCGTGGGGCTTGGGACCAAGTCTCCGTTGCTCCGGTGCCCATAACTTTCGATTTGTAAGGAGTTACGTGGCGCACAATATACCGTTGGAAAGCTCTCCGAGAGCTGTACGACGGGGGTAGCAAGCCTGCTCGGCTGCGCCTATTTTCGGATCCCAAAATCGAACGTTTTCAATAGTTTCGGAACAATTTTATGCTTTTGCGCTATTTTTTCGTCCCAGATAGTACGTCGTGAGCTTCGAAAAAGACGACAACGTAATCCATCACATTTCAATTACCGAATAACATGACACCTTGGGCAAGACAACTTCGCCTCACGTGGAGGCTGGGCCCGCAAACCGAGCGCATGGGGCTTGGGATCAGGTCTCCGTCGCTCCGGTGCCCATAACTTTTGATCTGTAAGGAGTTACGTGGCGCACAACATATAGTTGTAAAGCACTCCGAGAGCTCTACGACAGGTGCAGTAAGCATGATGGCTGCGCCCATTTTCGGACCCACAAAATTGAACATTTTCATCAGTTTCGGTACAATTTTCTTCTTTTGCGCTGTTTTTCCGTCCCGGATCGTACGTCGTGAGCAGCGAAAAGGACGACAACCTAATCCACCACAATTCTTTTACCGAATCCCATGGCACCTTGGGCAAGACAACTTCACCTCACGTAGAGGTTGGGCCCGTAAACCGAGGGCATTGGACTTGGGACCAAGTCTTCGTCGCTCCGGTGCCCATAACTTTTGATCCGTAAGGAGTTACGCGGCGAACAGCCTATCGTTGGAAAGCTCTCTGAGAGCTCTACGACGGGGGCAACAAGCCTAATTAGTTATGCCCATTTTCAGATCCCAAAATCAAACGTTTTCATCAGTTTCGAGATAATTTTATTTTTGTGCTCTATTTTTCTATCCCAGATCGTACGTCGTGAGCCGTGAAAAGGACGACAACCTAATCCGCCACATTTCTGTTACCGAATCCCACACCACCTTGGGCAAGACAACTTCACCTCACATAGAAGCTGGGCCCGCAAACCAAGGGCATGGGGCTTAGGACCAAGTCTCCGTCGCTCCGGTGCCCATAACTTTTGATCCGTAAGGAGTTACGCGGCGCACAACATACCGTTGGAAAGCTCTCCGAGAGCTCTACTACGGGGCTAGCAAGCCTGCTCTGTTGCACACATTTTTGGATCCCATAATCGAACGTTTTCATCAGTTTCGGGATACTTTTATGCTTTTGAGCTGTTTTTCCGTCCCGGTTCGTACATCGTGAGCCGCGAAAAGGACGGCAACCTAATCTGCCAAATTTTTATTACCGAATCCCATGCCACCTTGGGCAAGACAACTTCACATCATGTAGAAGCTGGGCCCGCAAACCGAGGGCATGGGGATTGGGACCAGGTCTCCGTCGCTACGCTGCCCATAACTTTTTATCCGTAAGGAGTTACGCGGCACACAACATACCGTTGGAAAGCTCTGTGAGAGCTCTACGACGGGGGCAGTAAGCTTGCTCTGCTACGAAAATTTTTGGGGCCCAAAATCGAACATTTTCATCTATTTTAGGACACTTTTCTTCTTTTGCGATGTTTTTCTGTCCCAGATCGTACGACGTGAGCCGCAAAAAAGACCACAACCTAATCCATCACATTTCTATTAGCGAATAACATGGCACCTTGGGCAAGACAACTTCGCCTTACATAGAGGCTGGGCCAGCAAACCGAAGGCGTGGGGCTTGGGACAAGGTCTCCGTCGCTCTAGTGCCCATAACTTTTGATTTGTAAGGAGTTACGCGGCGCACAACATACTGTTGAAAAGCTTTCCTAGACCTCTATGACTGGGGTAGCTAGCCTGCTAAGCTACGCCCATTTTCGGAGCCCAAAATTGAACGTTTTCATCAGTTTCGGAACAATTTTCTTCTTTTGCGGTGTTTTTCTGTCCCGGATCGTACGTCTTGAGCCTTGAAAAGGACGACAACCTAATCCATCACATTTCAATTACCGAATAACATGGCACATTGGGCAAGACAACTTCGCCTCACGTAGAGGCTGGGCCCGCAAGCCGAGGGCGTGGGGCTTGACACCAGGTCTTCGTTGCTCCGGTGCCAATAACTTTTGATCCGTGAGGAGTTACGCGGTGCACAGCATACCGTTGGAAAGCTCTCTGAGTACTCTACAACGGGCGCAGCAAGCCTGTTCGGCTACGCTTGTTTTCAGAGCCCAAAATTGAACATTTTCATCAATTTTGGGACAATTTTCTTTTTTTACGCTGTTTTTCCATCGCGGATTGTACGTCGTGAGCCACGAAAAGGACGACAATCTAATCCATCACATTTCTATTACCGAATCCCACGGCACTATAGGCAAGACAACTTCACCTCACGTAGAGGCTGGGCTCGCAAACCGAGAGCGTGGGGCTTGGGGCTATGTCTCTATCGTTCTGGTACCCATAACTTTTGATCCGTAAGGAGTTACGCAGCGCACAGCATACCGTTGGAAAGCTCTTTGAGAGCTCTACGACGAAGGCAGCATGCCTGCTTTTTTGCAAAAATTTTTGGAGCACAAAATCGAACGTTTTCAACAATTTCGGGACACTTTTCTTCTTTTGCCCTGTTTTTCTGTCCCGGATTGTACGTCGTGAGCAGCGAAAAAGATGACAACCTAATCCATCACATTTCTATTATTGAATAACACGGCACCTTGGTCAAGACAATTTCGCCTCACGAAGAGGCTGGGCCCGCAAACCGAGGGCGTGGAGCTTGGGACCTGGTCTTCGTCGCTCCGGTGCCCATAACTTCTGATCGGTAAGGAGTTACACGGTGCACAACATACCATTGGAAAGCTCTCCGAGAGCTCTACGATGGGGGTAGCAAGTATGCTAGGCTGCGTCCATTTTCAGAGCCCAAAATCAAACGTTTTCATCAGCTTTGAAACAATTTTCATCTTTTGCGCTGTTTTTCCATCCTGGATGGTACGTCGTGCGCCTCGAAAAGGACAACAACCTAATCCATCACATTTCTATTACCGAATCCCACGACACCTTGGGCAAGACTATTTCTCCTCACATAGAGGCTGGGCCCCAAACCATGGGCGTGGGGCTTGGGACTAGGTCTCCGTCGCTCTGGTGCCCATAACTTTCGATCCGTAAGGAGTTACGCGGCGCACAATATACCGTTGCAAAGCTCTATGAGGCTCTACGACGGGGGCAACAAGCCTGCTCGGCCGCGCCCATTTTTCAGATCCCAAAATCGGACGTTTTCAATAGTTTCGGAACAATTTTCTTCTTTTGCGCTATTTTTTCGTCCCAGATTGTACGTCGTGAGCTTCGAAAAAGACGACAACATAATCCATCACATTTCAATTACCGAATAACATGGCACCTTGGGCAAGACAACTTTGCCTCACGTAGAGGTTGGGCCCGCAAATCGAGCGCGTGGGGCTTGGGATCAGGTCTCCGTCGCTCCGGTGCCCATAACTTTTGATTTGTAAGGAGTTACGCGGTGCACAACATACCATTGGAAAGCTCTCCGAGAGCTCTATGACGGGGGTAGCAAGTATGCTAGGTTGCGTCCATTTTCAAAGCCCAAAATCAAGCATTTTCATCAATTTCGAAACAATTTTCATCTTTTGCGCTGTTTTTCCGTCCTGGATTGTACGTCGTGCGCCTCGAAAAGGATGACAACCTAATCCATCACATTTCTATTACCGAATCCCATGGCACTTTGGGCAAGACAACTTCACCTCACGTAGAGGCTGAGCCCGCAAACCGAGGGCATTGGACTTGGGACTAAGTCTTCGTCGCTCCGGTGCCCATAACTTTTGATCTGTAAGGAGTTACGTGGCGCACAGCCTATCGTTGGAAAGCTCTCCGAGAGCCTACTTAGTATTGCCCATTTTTAGATCCCAAAATCAAACGTTTTCGTCAGTTTCGGGATAATTTTCTTCTTTTGCGCTATTTTTCTATCCCGGATCGTACGTCGTGAGCCGTGAAAAGGACGACAACATAATCCGCCCCATTTCTATTACCGAATCCCGCGCCACCTTGGGCAAGACAACTTCACCTCACATAGAAGTTGGGCCCGCAAACCAAGGGCATGGGGCTTAGGACCAGGTCACCATCGCTCCGGTGCCCATAACTTTTGATCCGTAAGGAGTTACGCGGCGCATAACATACCGTTGGAAAGCTCTCCGAGAGCTCTTCTACGGGGGTAGCAAGCCTGCTCGGTTGTGCACATTTTTGGAGCCCAAAATCGAACGTTTTTATCAGTTTCGGGACACTTTTATTCTTTTACGCTGTTTTTCCGTCCTAGTTCATACGTCGTGAGCCGCGAAAAGGACGACAACCTAATCTGCCACATTTCTATTACCGAATCCCATGCTACCTTGGGCAAGACAACTTCACATCACGGAGAAGCTAGGCCCGCAAACTGAGAGCATGGGGATTGGGACCAGGTCTCCGTCGCTACGGTGCCCATAACTTTTGATCTGTAAGGAGTTACGCGGTGCACAACATACCGTTGGAAAGCTCTTCGAGAGCTCTACGACGGGGGCAGCAAGCCTGCTTGGCTGCGAAAATTTTCGATGCCCAAAATCGAACGTTTTCATCAATTTTGGGATACTTTTTTTCTTTTGCGCTATTTTTCCATCCCGGATCGCACGTCGTGAGCCGCAAAAAAGACGACAACATAATCCATCACATTTCTATTACCGAATAACATGGCACCTTGGGCATGACAACTTCGCCTCACATAGAGGCTGGGCCAGCAAACTGAGGGCGTGGGGCTTGGGACAAGGTCTCCGTCGCTCCAATGCCCATAACTTTTGATTCGTGAGTTACGCGGCGCACAGCATACTGTTGAAAAGATTTCCGAGAGCTCTACGACGAGGGTAGCTAGCCTGCTAAGCTGTGCCCATTTTCGGAGCCCAAAATCGAACGTTTTCATTAGTTTCGGGACAATTTTCTTCTTTTGTGCTGTTTTTTCGTCCCGGATCGTACGTCGTGAGCCGGGAAAAGAACAACAACCTAATCCATCACATTTCTTTTACTGAATAACATGGTACCTTGGGCAAGACAGCTTTGTCTCACGTAAAGGCTGGGCCCGCAAACCTAGGGCGTGGGGCTTGGGACCAGGTCTCCGTCGCTCCGATGCCCATAACTTTTGATTTGTAAGGATTTACGCGGCGCACAGCATACCATTGGGAAGCATTCCGAGAGCTCTACGACGGGGGCAGCTAGCTAGCTGGGCTGAGCCCATTTTCGAAGCCGAAAATCGAATGTCTTCATCAGTTTCGGGACACTTTTATTCTTTTGCTCTGTTTTTCCGTCCCGGATCGTACGTTGTGAGCCACGAAAAAGATGACAACCTAATCCGCCACATTTCTATTACCGAATTCCACGCCACTTAGGACAAGACAACTTCGCCTCACATAGAAGTTGGGCTCGCAAACCGAGGGCATGGGGCTTGGGACCAGGTCTCCGTCGCTCCGGTGCCCATAACTTTTGATCCGTAAGTAGTTACGCAGCGCACAACATACAGTTGGAAAGCTCTCCGAGAGCTCTATGGTGGGGGCAGCAAGCCTGCTCAGCTACGCCAATTTTTGGAGCCCAAATTCAAACATTTTCATCAGTTTTGGGACAATTTTCTACTTTTGCGCTGTTTTTCTGTCTCGGATCGTATGTCGTGAGCCGCGAAAAGGACGACAACTTAATCCATCACATTTCTATTATTGAATAACATGGCACCTTGGGCAAGAAAACTTCACCTCACATAGAGGCTAGGCCCGCAAACCGAGGGCGTGGGGCTTGGGACCAGGTCTCCGTCGCTCTGGTGCCCATTACTTTTGATCCGTAAGGAATTACGCAAAGCTCTCCGAGAGATCTATGACGGGGGCAGCAAGCTTGATCTGCTGCGCCCCTTTTCAGAACGCTAAAATCGAACGTTTTCATCAATTTTGGGACACTTTTATTCTTTTGCGCTATTTTTCCCTCTCGGATCTTACGTCGTGAGCTGCGAAAAGGACGGCAACCTAATCCGACATTTCTATTACTGAGTCCTGCGCCACCTTGGGCAAGACAACTTTGCCTCATGCAGAGGCTGGGCCTGCAAACCGAGGGCGTGGGGCTTGGGACCAGGTCTCCATCGCTCTGGTGCATATAACTTTTGATCCGTAATGAGTTACGTGTCGCACAACATACCGTTGGAAAGCTCTCCGAGAGCTCTACGACAGGGGCAACAAGGTTGCTTGGCTGCAAAAATTTTTGGAGAACAAAATCGAATGTTTTCATCAGTTTCAGGACACTTTTCTTCTTTTGCGCTTTTTTTCGGCCCGGATAGTACGTCGTGAGCCGCGAAAAGGATAACAACCTAATCCATCACATTTCTATTGCCGAATAACAAGGCACGTTGGGCAAGACAACTTCGCCTCACGTAGAGCCTAGGCCCGCAAACTAAGGGCATGGGGATTGAGACCAGGTCTCCGTCGCTCCGGTGCCCATAACTTTTGATCCGTAAGGAGTTACGCGGGGCACAACATACTGTTGAAAAGATCTCCGAGAGCTCTACGACGGGGGCAGCAAGCCTGCTCAACTACGTCCATTTTCGAAGCCCAAAATCAAACATTTTCATCAGTTTTGGGATAATTTTCTTCTTTTGTGCTATTTTTCCGTCCCGGATTGTACGTCGTGAGCCGCCAAAAGGACGACAACCTAATCCATCACATTTCTATTACCGAATAACATGTCACCTTGGGCAAGACAACTTTGCCTCACGTAGAGGCTGGGCCTGAAAACTGAGGGCGTGGGGCTTGAAACCAGGTCTCCGTCGCTCCGGTACCCATAACTTTTGATCCGTAAGGAGTTATGTGAGGCCCGACCTCGATTTGCGTGCAATACCTCATTTCGTGTGCCTTAACCTAGATTTGCGCGCCTTGACCTAGGTTTAAGAATTGTGTTTCGTTTTGTGTGCCTTGTATGAATTACGTGCATACATTTAGGGTTACGTGTATTTACTTGAGAAACGTGCATTCGTCTCGTAGTTCGTGCCCTACCTCGTATTGCGTGTCCAAAACCTAGGAAAGCGTACCCTCACGCTAATCGAGAAGGCATGTTACACGAAGCACTAGATCATTAGTTAATCCTCCACATCCTACTAACTAATATTAAATTGCTAAATCAACCCACTAGAAGACAATCTCACAAAAGCTAGACATTCTTTATTCTTTATTCTTTGCATATCCCAAACACTCAATTAAATAATGCTCAACAAGACAAAAAAAAACAGATTTGGACACATCTTTGGCCGACCACTAGGAGCTTTGAGCATGCAATCCAATTTTAAAATTTATTCCTCAAACATTCTATGACAATTTAATGACACAATGCATAAACAAATGGCTGAAAAAAAACTCTCCCCAATGCACCATTCTCGACCCATTCTCAATTGCCCATGCTAAGGATTCAAAAAATGCTCCTTGAAGACACAAAAATCTGAAATTGCAAGGCTCAAGACCGACATATGCTTCAAACTTTGTAAAACTTTTATTTTTTCTTCATTTTCTCTCATTTCCTTTCATTCTTCTCTCTCCCTCTCATTCTTCTCTCTCTCTCTCGGCCTTGGCTGAGTTTCTACACTCCATAACTTATCTTCATCACTCCATGGTTCATCAAGGCATGCAAGAAGCTAGGGAGCTCGACTAAGCAAGCTAGGTTGCAAGAAACACACATGCAAGCTCTTTGAACCTCCATTTCGGCTTAGGTGAGTTTGCTAGCTTCCATTTCTTTTCTTCTTGTTCTAACCATATGCACCTACTAAGAACTTGGTTACTAAGCTAGGAAATTAGAGAAAATCGAGTGGTGTCTCGGCTAAGCAAGGAAAAGAGTCAACCTTGTGCAACCATCAAGAGTCTTGTGCATCTTCTTGTTGTTTTGCTAAGGTGAGGGCCAAAACTTCTTGAAAATGTTTCAAAAAACCACATGCATGCCCTTAAATGTCTATCTTTACTTCTGTACTTGAGATATATATGTGTTCATGAGCTTTTATAAACATGCATGGCAAGATTCTTGGCTAGAATGTGATGATAGATGAAATCGTGTATGTGACAGCCTTCTGTTTTGTTGGTGCGAGGTGATTTTGGCTAGGTAAAAGATGTTGTAAATGAGTTAAAATTCGTAGGTAACTAGTTTTGCCAGTTATGAACACTTTTTGCAGAAATAGGCCAAAGCTAATTTTGACTCTAAGGTCCTCAAAATGACTAATTATCAAAATGTGTTCATATCTGGAAAGTCTGGAAAAATGAAGTAGGTTTTGGCAGATTCACTGACCTTGTAGAATGAACTAGTTTTAACTTAGTAAATGACATCAAAAATGGATTAAATTTGGTGTGCTACTAGATTTTTACGTTCTGAACATTTTTGTAAGAAATGGACCAAGGCTAAATCTGACCCTAAGGCCCTCAAAAATGACACGCATTGAAATGTATGCAAATCTGGACAGTTTTGTGTAGTCTCACTGTTTTGGCTATAACTCTTGAACCCGAACTCCAAATGATGCGAGGTTTGTTTTTGAATTTAGTTCACGCCTTAAGATTTAATTTTACATCTTGTTTACTGGAATTGGAGTTTGATTGCTTTTCTCAATGATTGTGAGAAAATAGTTCATTGCAGTAAGGTTTTCATCTAGTGATATGCTTAGAAAAATTATTGTAGCTTCTCTTGTTGCATTAATGCTTGGGATTGTGGCATTGGGATGTTGTGTGGACTGTTTTGAATACTTGAGGGTGTTTGAATTAATTGATGCATGGCTTGAGTTTAATCACGTGACAACTTAGGGCTTAATCGCACGGGTGAGCGCAAAATGAAACCCTAATGACTAGGTAAACTCACTAAGTGTTGATCTTATGGATATTGTGTTTGATTATGTGTTTAGTAGGATGCCCGTAGTTTCCTTTGTAGCCCTAAATATAATTTCGATGATTTCATGTTGATAAGTAGGCATTTCTTGCACCCGGTCACACGTAGATGTCGTTGCATGATGATTAATCTTATTATTTGATTACGTGAACTTTGAAGTGAGTTATACGACTTGATTTACATGAGTTACATGGCTGCCCGTTTAATATTCATATAACTCCATGTGCTTTATAATTGAAATTGCCTGACATATCGTGCCTCGCTTGTTTACTTGTCAATGTGCAATCTTATGACTGTTCGGAGGCAACCTACTTTGTTGTCCTCCTAATGTGATATATTACATGTCATAAATGTGCATTGCATACAAGGTTGCAACCTTTCATTCTGGCGTGGTAGCGTTCACGTACACCGGGCGGCATCGGGCTTGCCGGTGCAACCGTGACTACCATTGTCCAATTCCCTCTCTCGCTTGGGGGCTAGACTTCCTCGGAGAGTTGGGTTGTAGGATTTCGGGGTACATCCGGAGTACACCCATTTGGCGTGATAAGGGGATGATTTGAAGTCGGCTGCAACATCTGATACTGGAAATGAACTGATAGCAAAAGCTCATTGTATCCTTTTCACTATGTGTATAAGTACTCTCGCTTGGTTCCTAGAGGACCTCGGGGAGGAAAGACGGGCAATTGAGTTCCTTTACTTTTATATTATTTTATGTACTTACTTGTGATATATTCATGCCTGCAAAAAGGGTTTTCATAAGTTGAACCGGAAAAGGAGTTTCAAAACCTATGTCTCGTTCCCCCTCGCTGAGTTCATAAGGACTCACCCTCTTTTATCATCTCAGGTGAAGAAGACCAAGAACAGGTACCCGATGACGACGTGCCTAATGATGATTCCTTGGAATGATTGCTTGCCCTATGTGCCTTGCTTGACTATGGCCATCTTGTGAACAATATGTTGCTTGAAGACTATTTCGTTTCTTATTTTGCTTGTTGTTGTAATGTAAAAGACCCCCGTTGTAATTTGGGGTCTAATTTTGGCTTATACTGATAATAACTAGATAGACACTACTATGGTCATTTTGCTATCGTTATTAGGTATTATCTATCATAGGATTATGAAGCATCGGGTAAGGATTAAGTAAAATGAACCTATCCAATCTTAAGCAGGTACTCATTGTTAAGCTAAGATCAACAGGTACTTTTGTAACGAGGATTAACAAACAAACGAGACATAGTATCATGCTAGGTTATTAATCAAACGAGACTTCGAGATGACTGGTTGGTGTTTCAATTGATGGTAAATGGTAATCTTAGTTGGAAATGAAATTGAGATTGGAAATTTTGAGGCGTTTTGAGAATTAGGTTAAACTAAGGAGCCCAATTACAACTGTTATACTGCCAGTTTTCTAGAAAATTGTGGAGTTTAGGCTAAAACGTTAAGTGTTAAACCCTCTTGAATGATTAAGTACGTGATATGACTTGAATGATTAGATCACACCCTAGTCTAACCTTTATAGGTCGGATTAGGGCGTGGCACCTTATATTGAAGAGAATGGTATTAGAGCTTAGATTGCTTAAGCCGGGTTTAACTCTCAGACCATGGGTAGAAGCCTTAAGGTAATTAGGATGACTTGTTTATATGTTATTGTGTGATAATGTTAATTGTGCCTTCTATGTTCTATGTGCTTATGTGAATAACTTGTCTTAACTGTTTCTAGAACTATGTGTTTATGTAAAATTGTATGTTGCATACCTCATACATTAAATTCTTGTTCGTCGTATTTCAATAAATTGTGCATCGTAATATGTGCCTATAGATGGCTGGCCCTAGTACCCGCACTACAAATAGGAGTTGTGAGCCCCGAGAGACCGGAGATGCCTATCAAATCCCGGCATAGCTATGTTTAATATGATGGTGAATGCCATGGATCGCGTGTCGTGAGTGATGGAACGCCAAGATGCACGTGAAGCAAACAACAACAACAACAACAGGAATGATGGTAATCAGGGGAGACATAGCAGAATGAGAGAGTTCCTTGACTTTTGCCCGTCCAAATTCCACGGGAAAGTTGATGATGAAAAAGCAGAGGCTTGGATGTCTGAGATCGAGAGGATTTTTAGGCCACTTGATTATACTGATGAAGAAAAGGTAGAGTTTGCTTTGTTTCTGTTGCACGAGGATGCTGAGCATTGGTGGCACACTGTGGAGGCACTTTGGGAAACAGATCATACACCTCACTTGTGGGGTAATTTCGTTAAGGCATTCAAGGAGAAATATGTACCTGCAGTTTCTAGGCAGAGGCGGATTGAAGAATTCATGCACTTGAACCAGGGTAATATGACGATGGCCCAGTACGAGGCTCGTTTTGACCGACTATCCCGCTATGCTCAATACATGGTCAGTACTCCTGAGGCAAAGATGTAGAAATTTACGACTGGATTGAGGCCAGAGATTCAGGACCAGTTGGCTTCGCATGACTTTGATACCTATTCTGCTCTCTTTGCTACTACTTCCCGAGTTGAGAAGATGAAACTTGATAGAGCCAGTTTGAGTCAACCGAACAAGAAATCGTACCAGCCTCCAGGTCAACAGAGAAAATTCCAGAGCCAGAGTCGTAGTCAGGGCCAGAGCCAGAACAGACCAGTTAATAATCGTGGCCCGACTAAAACACCATTAGCCTTTTCCACCCGCGGATCCACAGGTAGTTCACCTGCTACTCAGTCTATCAACTGTTCTTACTGTGACAAGAAGGGGCATACCGAGGCCCAGTGCTGGAAGAAGTCAGGACTATATGTGTGGTGTGGCAGTGATCAGCATCAGATCAAGGATTGCCCTAAATGGCAAGTAGGACAAAATCAGGTTAAACCAGCTGGTAGAGGTAAGACTCCAGTTCCTAGAGTTCAGGCCCGAGCTTATGCTATTCAGTGCGAGGAGCTTCCAGAGAAGTCCGCTGTTGTTGAAGGTACATTCTTCATACTGAATCAACCAGTTAGGGTGCTAATTGATCCGGGTGCTACTCATTCATTTATTACTCCCTTATGTGTACAACGTGTGAAACTACGAGTTGTATGTTTGCCTTACGAAGTAGAAGTTGGTACTCCAATAGGTTCTAAACTTGTTACTAGCTCAGCTTGTAAAACATGTAAAATCCAAATTAAGGATAAGGAATTCTCAGCCAATCTTATTGTATTACCTTTTCGAGACTATGAGGTCATCTTAGGGATGGACTGGTTGGCAAAGCATCATGCCCAACTAGATTTCCGAACGAAGATTGTAACGTTCCAGGTACCTGATCAACCAATACTGGAGGTAATGGGTCGAAGAGATTTCACCGGAAGTTCCATCATTTCATCTACGAAAGTAGTGAAGTCCTTGAGAAAATGGTGTAGTAGATACTTAGCCTACCTCATCAACAAGCCGTCGGACAAAGCTAAGTTGGAGGAAATGCCAGTGATCAAAGACTGTGCGGATGTGTTTCCAGAAGGATTGCCCGGTTTACCCCTAAATCGCGAGATCGAGTTCATTATAGAGTTACTGCCTGGCACCCAGCCGATATCTAAAGCTCTCTATCGTATGGCACCAGCCGAGCTACAAGAATTGAAGGACCAATTGCAAGGATTGTTGAAGAAGGGGTTTGTTCAACCAAGTTCTTCTCCGTGGGGTGCGCTAGTCCTGTTTGTAAAGAAGAAAGACGGAACGTTGAGGCTATGCATCGATTACCGAGGATTGAACCAAGTGACCGTCAAGAATAAATACCCACTTCCACTGATCGACGAGTTATTTGATCAACTTCAAGGAGCCAAAGTGTATTCGAAACTCGACTTGAGGCAATGGTACTATCAGTTGCAGATAAAAAAGGAGGATGTGCCTAAAACGGCTTTCAGGACAAGATATGGGCATTATGAATATGTGGTGATGCCATTTGGACTAACCAATGCCCTTGCAGCTTTTATGGATTTGATGCACAGGGCGTTTCAACCCTACTTGGACCAATTTGAAGTGATCTTCATTGATAATATTTTGGTGTACTTGAAATCCGAGGCTGAGCATGAACAACATCTGCAGTTGGTACTACAGAAACTTCGAGCGCATCAATTGTATGCAAAGTTTTGCAAGTACGAATTTTGGTTGCAGCAGATTGCATTTTTGGGGCATATCATATCCCAAGAGGGAATAGCAGTGGATCCAGCAAAGATAGAAGCGGTGATGTCATGGAAGAAGCCGAAAAATGTTACGGAGGTTCGGAGTTTTCTTGGTCTAGCCGGCAATTATCAGAGGTTCGTGAAGGATTTCTCTAAGATTGCAGGACCACTTACAAAGCTCACTCAAAAGAAAACAAAGTTCGTGTGGGATGACAAGTGTGAGAACAGCTTCCAAGAATTGAAGAAAAGATTGACTACCGCACCTGTTCTTGCATTGCCTGAAGGGAGTCAAGGTTTTGTAATCTATAGCGATGCTTCGAAGGAAGGACTGGGTTGTGTGTTGATGCAAAATGGTAGAGTGATTGCGTATGCTTCTAGGAAACCGAAGCCGTATGAATTGAACTACCCGACGCATGATTTGGAGTTAGCAGCTATTGTGTTTGCACTCAAGAAGTGGAGGCACTATCTGTGGGGTAACAAGTTCGAGGTGTTTACTGATCACAAGAGCTTGAAATACTTGTTCTCACAAAAAGAGTTGAACATGAGGCAAAGACGATGGATGGAGCTTTTGGATGATTATAACTGCACAATCAATTATGTGCCCAGTAAAGCGAATGTAGTTGCAGATGCCTTAAGTAGGAAAGTCAAGGTGCAGGAATTGTTGGAGGAAGCATTTTTGTGGAAACCACAATTGACTCGAAAAGGGTTACTATTTGCCACTACACAGGATCAATCGACCTTGTTGTTTGAATTACGAGAGGCTCAACAGAAGGACCAACAATTTCAGAAGATTAAAGAAAGTAACACAGATTTCAAGTTTCATGATGATGGTGTTTGGAGGTTTAGGAATCAGATTTGTGTTCCTAATGAGCCAGAGCTGAAAAAGAAGATTCTTGAAGAAGCCCATAATTCAAGATACACTATTCACCCCGGCGGAACAAAGATGTACTGGGATTTGAAGCAACACTATTGGTGGAATAACATGAAGAGAGAGATTACGGAGTTTGTGGCACGGTGTTTGACTTGCCAGAGAGTCAAAGCGGAACATCAACGACCCGCAGGTTTACTTTAGCCGTTGGAGATTCCTCAATGGAAATGGGAACATATAACTATGGACTTTGTCATGGACCTGCCCAGGTCACAAAAGGCTCATGACGCCGTTTGGGTCATAGTGGATAGATTGACTAAGTCAGCGCACTTCTTACCGATGAACAAGGAGGATAGTCCTGAGAAATTGAGAGATATGTATGTGGCGGAGATTGTAAGATTGCACGGGATACCAGTGAGTATTGTATCGGATAGGGATCCTCGTTTTACCTCCCGATTTTGGAAGAGATTGCAAGAAGCTTTGGGAACGAAGTTGAGTTTCGGCACGACTTATCACCCTCAGACTGATGGACAATCGGAGATAATTATTTAGATTCTGGAGGATATGCTGAGGGCGTGTGTTTTAGACTTCGGGAAAGGTTAGGAGAAATACCTGTCTCTAGCGGAGTTCGCTTATAATAATAGTTATCAGGCCACTATCGGGATGGCCCCATTTGAGGCATTGTATGGACGTAAGTGTCGATCCCCAATTTACTGGGATGAAGTAGGTGAGACGAAGACTTTTGATCCGACCCTTCTACCTGAACTTATGAAGACTGTTGATAATAACCACCTCATCCGAAAACGGATGCTTACCGCCCAGAGCAGGCAGAAAATTTATGCAGACCGACGGAGATGGAGCCTAGAGTTTAAGGTCGACGACAAGGTGTTCTTGAAGATATCACCTCGGAGGGGACTAATTAAACACGGCAAGGGTAGAAAGTTGAGCCCGAGATTTGTAGGACCATTTGAGATAATTGAGAAGGTTGGCAAGTTGGCGTATCGCCTAGAACTACCCCAAAACCTCTCTAATATTCACGACGTCTTTCATGTTTCAATGCTACAGAAGTATCACCCTGTTCCATCTCATATCTTGGAGCCAGAGCCGTTGCAGCTTCGGGAGAACTTGTCTTATGAAGAGAAGCCCATTCGGATCCTAGACCAGCAAGATCAGGAGTTGCGCAACAAATCTATACCGATGGTGAAGTCTTGTGGGATCATCATGGAGTTGAAGAAGCAACGTGGGAAAGGCGAGACCAGATGGAGCAACAGTACCCAGCTTTATTTCAAAGGTAATATTGAATTTCGGGACGAAATTCTTTTAAGGAAGGGAGGATGTGAGGCCCGACCTCGATTTGCATGTGATACCTCATTTCGTGTGCCCTAACTTAGATTTGCGTGCCTTGACCTAGGTTTAAGAATTGTGTTTCGTTTTGTGTGCCTTGTATTGAATTACGTGCATGCATTTAGGGTTGCGTGCATTTACTTAAAAAACATGCATTCGTCTCGTAGTGCGTGCCTTGCCTCATAGTACGTGTCCAAAATTTAGAAAAGCGTGCCCTCACGCTAATCGAGAAGGCATCTTACACGAAGCACTAGATCATTAGTTAATCCTACAAATCCTACTAACTAATATTAAATTGCTAATTCAATCCACTAGAAGACAAAATCTCACAAAAAGCTAGACATTCTTTATTCTTTATTCTTTATTCTTTGCATATCCCAAACACTCAATTAAATAATGCTCAACAAGACAAAAAAATTCAGATTTGGACATATCTTTGGCCGACCACTAGGAGCTTTGAGCATGCAATCCAATTTTAAAATTTATTCCTCAAACATTTTATGACAATTTAATGACACAATGCATAAAAAAATGGCTGAAAAAAAACTCTCCCCAATGCACAATTCTCGACCCATTCTCAATTGCCCATGCTAAGGATTCAAAAAGTGCTCCTTGAAGACACAAAAATCTGAAATTGCAAGGCTCAAGGCCGACATATGCTTCGAACTTTGCAAAACTTTTATTTTTTCTTCATTTTCTCTCATTTCCTCTCATTCTTCTCTCTCTCTCTTGGCCTTGGCTGAGTTTCTACACTCCATAGCTTATCTTCATCACTCCTTGGTTCATCAAGGCATGCAAGAAGCTAGGGAGCTCGACTAAGCAAGCTAGGTTGCAAGAAACACACATGCAAGCTCTTTGAACCTCCATTTTGGCTTAGGTGAGTTTGCTAGCTTCCATTTCTTTTCTTCTTGTTCTAACCATATGCACCTACTAAGAACTTGGTTAATAAGCTAGGAAATTAGAGAAAATCGAGTGGTGTCTCGGCTAAGCAAGGAAAAGAGTCAACCTTGTGCAACCATCAAGAGTCTTGTGCATCTTCTTGTTGTTTTGCTAAGGTGAGGGCTAAAACTTCTTGAAGATCTTTCAAAAAACCACATGCATGCCCTTAAATGTCTATCTTTACTTCTGTACTTGAGATATATGTGTGTTCATGAGCTTTTATAAACATGCATGGCAAGATTCTTGGCTAGAATGTGATGATAGATGAAATCGTGTATGTGACAGCCTTCTGTTTTGTTGGTGCGAGTGATTTTGGCTAGGTAAAAGATGTTGTAAATGCGTTAAAATTGGTAGGTAACTATTTTTGCCAGTTATCAACACTTTTTGCAGAAATAGGCCAAAGTTAATTTTGACTCTAAGGTCCTCAAAATTACTAATTATCAAAATGTGTCCAAATCTGGAAAGTCTTGAAAAATGAAGCAAGTTTTGGTAGATTCATTGACCTTGTAGAACGAACCAGTTTTAACTTAGTAAATGACATACAAAATGCATTAAATTTGGTGTGCTGCTATATTTTTCCATTCTGGACATTTTTGTCAGAAATGGACCAAGGCTAAATCTGATCCTAAGGCCCTAAAAAACAACACGCATTGAAATGTGTACAAATCTGGACAGTTTTGTGTAGTCTCACAGTTTTGGCTATAACTCTTGAACCCGAACTCCAAATGATGCGAGGTTTGTTTCTGAATTTAGTTCACGCCTTAATATTTAATTTGAAATCTTGTTTACTGGAATTGGAGTTTGATTTCTTGTCTCAATGATTGTGAGAAAACAGTTCATTGCAGTAAGGTTTTCATCTAGTGATATGCTTAGAAAAATTATTGTAGCTTCTCTTGTTGCATTAAATGCTTGGGATTGTGGCATTGGGATGTTGTGTGGACTGTTTTGAATACTTGAGGGAGTTTGAATTAATCGATGCATGGCTTGAGTTTAATCACGTGACAACTTAGGGCTTAATCGCACCGGTGAGCGCGAAATGAAACCCTAATGACTAGGTAAACTCACTAAGTGTTGATCTTATGGATATTGTGTTTGATTATGTGTTTAGTAGGCTGCCCGTAGTTGCCCTTGTAGCCCTAAATATGATTTTGATGATTTCATGTTGATAAGTAGGCATTTCTTGTACCCGGTCCCACGTAGATGTCGTTGCATGATGATTAATCTTATTATTTGATTACGTGAACTTTGAAGTGAGTTATACGACTTGATTTACATGAGTTACATGGCTGCCCGTTTAATATTCATATAACTCCATGTGCTTTATAAGTGAAATTGCCTGTCATATCGTGCCTCGCTTGTTTACTTGTCAATGTGCAATCTTATGACTGTTCGGAGGCAACCTACTTTGTTGTCCTCCTAATGTGATATATTACATGTCATAAATGTGCATTGCATACAAGGTTGCAACCTTTCATTCTGGCGTGGTAGCGTTCACGCACACCGGGCGGCATCGGGCTTGCCGGTGCAACCGTGACTACCATTGTCCAATTCCCTCTCTCGCTTGGGGGCTAAACTTCCTCGGAGAGTTGGGTCGTAGGATTTCGGGGTACATCCGGAGTACACCCATTTGGCGTGATAAGGGGATGATTTGAAGTCGGCTGCAACATCTAATACTGGAAATGAACTGAGAGCAAAAGCTCATTGTATCCTTTTCACTATGTGTATAAGTACTCTCGCTTGGTTCCTAGAGGACCTCGGGGAGGAAAGACGGGCAATTGAGTTCCTTTACTTTTATATTATTTTATGTACTTACTTGTGATATATTCATGCCTGCAAAAAGGGTTTTCATAAGTTGAACCGGAAAATGAGTTTCAAAACCTATTTCTCGTTCCCCCTCGCTGAGTTCATAAGGACTCACCCTCTTTTATCATCTCAGGTGAAGAAGACCAAGAACAGGTACCCGATGACGACGTGCCTAATGATGATTCCTTGGAATGATTGCTTGCCCTATGTGCCTTGCTTGACTATGGCCATCTTGTGAACAATATGTTGCTTGAAGACTATTTCATTTCTTATTTTGCTTGTTGTTGTAATGTAAAAGACCCCCGTTGTAATTTGGGGTCTAATTTTGGCTTGTGCTGATAATAACTAGATAGACACTACTATGGTCGTTTTGCTATCGTTATTGGCTAGTATCTACTATAGGAAAATTGTGCTGCCGGTTTTCCAGAAAATTATGGAGTCTAGGCTAAAACGTTAAGTGTTAAACCCTCTTGAACGATTAAGTACGTGATATGACTTGAATGTTTAGATCATACCCTAGTCTAACCTTTATAGATTGGGTTGGGGCGTGACAAGTTATGCAGCGCACAGCATACCGTTGGAAAGCTCTCCGGAAGCTCTACGACGGGGGCAGCAAGCATGCTCGGCTGCGCCCATTTTCAGAGCCCAAAATCGAGCGTTTTCATCAGTTTTGGGATACTTTTATTCTTTTACGCTGTTTTTTTGTCCCGGATCGTACGTTGTGAGCCGCAAAAAGAACGACAACCTAATCCACCACATTTCTATTACCGAATAATATGGCATCTTGGGCAAGACAAATTCGCCTAACGTAGAGGCTGGGCCCACAAACCGAGGGCGTGGGGCTAGGGACCAAGTCTTCGTTGCACCGAAGCCCATAACTTTTGATCTGTAAGGAGTTACATGGCGCACAATATACCGTTCGAAAGCTCTCCGAGAGCTCTACGACGGGGGCAACAAGCGTACTTGGCTGTGAAAATTTTCGGAGGCAAAAATCTAACGTTTTCGTCAGTTTCGGGACACTTTTCTTCTTTTGCGCTGTTTTCTCGTCCCGGATCGTACGTCGTGAGCCGCAAAAAGGATGAAAACCAAATCCATCACATTTCTATTACCGAATAACACGGCACCTTGGGCAAGACAACTTCGCCTCACGTAGAGCCTGGGCCCGCAAACCGAGGGCGTGGGGCTTGGGACCTGGTCTCTGTCGCTCTGAAGCCCATAACTTTTGATCTGTAAGGAGTTACGTGGCGCACAGCATACCGTTGGAAAGCTCTCTGAGAGCTCTACAACAGGGGCAGTAAGCCTTCTTGGCTGCAAAAATTTTCATAGCCCAAAATCGAACGTTTTCATCAATTTCTGGACACTTTTTTTCTTTTGCGTTGTTTTTCCGTCCCGGATAGTACGTTGTGAGCTGCGAAAAGGACGACAACCTAATCCATCACATTTATATTACCGAATAACACGACACCTTGGGCAAGACAACTTCGCTTCACGTAGAGGCTAGGCCCGCAAATCGAGGGCATGGGGCTTAGGATCAGGTCTCCGTTGCTCTGGTGCCAATAACTTTTTATCCGCAATGAGTTACGTGGCGCACAGCATACTATTGAAAAGCTCTCCGAGATCTCTACGATGGGGGCAGCAAGCCTGCTCAGCTACGACCATTTTCGGAGCCCAAAATCGAACGTTTTCATCAGTTTTGAGATAATTTTTTTCTTTTGCGCTGTTTTTTCGTCCCAGATCGTACGTCTTGTGCCGCAAAAAGGACGACAACCTAATCCATCACATTTCTATTACTGAATAACATAGCACCTTGGGCAAGACAACTTCGCCGTACATAGAGGTTGGGCCAGCAAACCGAGGGCATGGGGCTTGGGACCAGGTCTCCGTCGCTCCGGTGCCCATAACTTTTGATCCGTAAGGAGTTACGCGGTGCACAGCATACCGTTGGAAAACTCTCCGAAAGCTCTATGACGGGGGCAGCAAGCCTGCATAGCTACACCCATTTTCGGAGCCCAAAATCAATCATTTTAATCAGTTTTGGGACAATTTTCTTCTTTTGCGCTGTTTTTCTGCCCTAGATAGTACGTCGTGAGCCGCGAAAAGGACGACAACCTAATCCATCACATTTCGATTATCGAATAACATGACATCTTGGGCAAGACAACTTCGCCTCACGTAGAGGCTGGGCCAGCAAACCGAGGGCGTGGGGCTTGGGACCAGGTCTTCGTCGTTCCGGTGCCCATAACTTTTGATCCGTAAGGAGTTACACGAAGCACAGCATACCGTTGGAAAGCTCTTCGAGAGTTCTACGACGGGGGCATCAAGCATGCTCGACTGTGCCCTTTTTGGAGCCCAAAATCGAACGTTTTCATCAGTTTTGGGACACTTTTATTCTTTTGCATAGTTTTTCCGTCCCGGAACGTACGTCGTGAGCCGTGAAAAGGACGACAACCTAATCTGCCACATTTCTATTACCGAATCCTGTGCCTCCTTGGGCAAGACAACTTCGCCTCACGTAGAGGCTGGGCCAGCAAATCGAGGGCGTGGGGCTTGGGACCAGGTCATCGTCACTCCGGTGCCCCTAACTTTTGATCCGTAAGGAGTTACGCGGTGCACAGCATACCGTTGGAAAGCTCTACGAAAGCTCTATGACGGGGGCAGCAAGCCTACACGGCGGCCCCTATTTTTGGAGTCCAAAATCGAACGTTTTCATCAGTTTTGGGACAATTTTCTTCTTTTGAGTTATTTTTCCGTACCGGATCATATGTCGTGAGCCGCGAAAAGGACGACAACCTAATCCATCACATTTCTATTACTGAATAACACGGTACCTTGGGCAAGACAACTTCGCCTCACGTAGAGGCTGGGCTTGCAAACCAAGGGCGTAAGGCTTGGGACTAGGTCTCTGTCGCTCTGGTGCCTATAACTTTTGATTCTTAAGGAGTTACACGACGCACAGCATACCGTTGGAAAGCTCTCCGAGAGCTCTATGATGGGGGTAGCAAGCCTTCTTGGTTGCAAAAATTTTTGTAGAACAAAATCGAATGTTTTCATCAGTTTCGGGACACTTTTCTTCTTTTGCGTTATTTTTTCGTCCCGGATCGTATGTCGTGAGTCACGAAAAAGACAACAACCTAATCCATCACATTTCTATTGCTAAATAACACGGCACGTTGGGCAAGACAACTACACTTCACGTAGAGCCTGGGCCCACAAACTGAGCACGTGGGGCTTGTGAGCAGGTCTCCGTCGCTCCAGTGCCCATAACTTTTGATCTGTAAAGAGTTACGCGGCATACAACATACTGTTGAAAAGCTCTCCGAGAGCTCTACGACGGGGACAGCAAGCCCGCACAATTACACCCATTTTCGGAGCCCAAAATCAATTGTTTTAATCAATTTCAGGACAATTTTCTTCTTTTGCGCTGTTTTTCCGTCCTGGATCGTACGTCGTGAGCCATGAAAAGGACAACAACCTAATCTATCACATTTCTATTACCGAATAACATGGCATCTTAGGCAAGACAATTTTGCCTCACGTAGAGGCTGGCCCTGCAAACCGAGGGCGTGGAGCCTGAGACCAGCTCTCCGTAGCTCGGTGCCCATAACTTTTGATCCGTAAGGAGTTATGCGGCGCACAGCATACCGTTGGAAAGCTCTCTGAGAGCTCTACGACGGGGGCAGCAAGTCTGCTAGACTGTGCCCCTTTTTGGAGCCAAAAATTGAACATTTTCATTAGTTTCGGGATACTTTCATTCTTTTGTATAGTTTTTCCATCCCGGATCGTACGTCGTGAGCAGCGAAAAGGACGACAACCTAATCCGCCACATTTCTATTACTGAATCCTGCGCCACCTTGGGCAAGACAACTTTGCCTCACGCAGAGGCTGGACCCGCAAACCGAGGTTGTGGGGCTTGGGACCAGGTCTTCGTCGCTCCGGTGCCCATAACTTTTGATCCGTAAGGAGTTACGCAGCACACAACATACCGTTCGAAAGCTCTCCGAGAGCTCTACGATGGGGGCAGCAAGCCTGCTTGGCTACGAAAATTTTCAGAGCACAAAATCGAAAGTTTTCGTCAGTTTCAGGATAATTTTATTCTTTTGCGATATTTTTTCATCCCGGATCGTACGTCGTGAGCCGCGAAAAGAACGATAACCTAATCCATCACAGTTCTATTACTGAATAACATGGCATCTTGGGCAAGACAACTTCGCCTCAGGTAAAGGCAGGGCCCGCAAACCGAGGGCGTGGGGCTTGGGACCAGGTCTCCGTCGCTCCGGTGCCCATAACTTTTGATCCGTAAGGAGTTGCGCGGTGCACAGCATACCGTTGGAAAGGTCTTCAAGAGCTCTACGACGGGGGCATCAAGCCTGCTGGGCCGCGCTTGTTTTCTGAGCGCAAAATAGAATATTTTCATCAGTTTTGGGACACTTTTATTTTTTTGCGCTATTTTTTCGTTCCGGATCGTACGTCGTTAGCCACGAAAAGTACGACAACCTAATCCGCCACATTTCTATTACCGAATCTTGCGCCACCTTGGGCAAGACAACTTTACCTCACTTAGAGGCTGGGCCTACAAATTGAGGGCGAGGGGCTTGGGACCAAGTCTCCGTCGCTCCGGTGCCTATAACTTTTGACCCGTAAGGAGTTACATGGTGCACAACATACCGTTCTAAAGCTCTTCGAGAGATCTACGACGGGGGCAGCAAGCCTACTTTGCTGCGAAAATTTTCGAAGCCTAAAATCAAACATTTTCATCAGTTTCAGGACACTTTTATTCTTTTGCGCTGTTTTTCCGTCCCGGATCGTACGTCGTGAGGCGCGAAAAGGACGATAACCTAATCCGCCATATTTCTATTATCGAATCCTGCGCCACCTTGGGCAAGACAACATCGCCTCACGTAGAGGCTGGGCTTGCAAACCAAGGGCGTGGGGCTTGAGACCAGGTCTCCGTTGCTCCGGTGCCCATAACTTTTGATTTGTAAGGAGTTATGCGGCGCACAACATACCGTTTGAAAGCTCTCCGAGAGCTCTACGACCGGGGCAGCAAGCCTGCTTGGCTACGGAAATTTTTGAAGCCCAAAATCAAACATTTTCGTCAGTTTCAGGACAATTTATTCTTTTGCGCTGTTTTTTCGTCCCGGATCGTACGTCGTGAGCCGCGAAAAGGACGACAACCTAATCCATCACATTTCTATTACAGAATAACATGGCATCTTGGGCAAGACAACTTCGCCTCACGTAGAGGCAGGGCACGCAAACCGAGGGCGTGGGGCTTAGGACCAGGTCTCCGTCGCTCCGGTGCCTATAACTTTTGATTCGTAAGGAGTTACGCGGCGCACAACATAACGTTGGAAAGCTCTCCGAGAGCACTACGACGGGGGCATGAAGCCTGCTAAGCTGCGCCTGTTTTCGGAGCCCAAAATTGAATGTTTTCTTCAGTTTCGTGACACTTTTATTCTTTTGCACTATTTTTCTGTCCCGGATCGTACGTTGTTAGCCGCGAAAAGGACGACTACCTAATCCGCCACATTTCTATTACCGAATCCTGCGCCACCTCGGGCAAGACAACTTCACCTCACGTAGAGCCTGGGCCCGCAAACCGAGGGCGTGGGGCTTGGCACCAGGTCTACGTCGCTCCGGTGCCTATAACTTTTGATCCGTAAGGAGTTACGCGGCGCACAGCATACCGTTGGAAAGCTCTTTGAGAGCTCTGCGATGGGGGGAGTAAGCCTGCTCGGCCGCGCCTTTTTTGGAGCCCAAAATTGAATGTTTTCATCAGTTTCGGGACACTTTTATTCTTTTGCGCTATTTTTCCGTCCCGGATCGTACGTCGTTAGCCGCGAAAATGACGACAACCTAATCCGCCACATTTCTATTACCGAATCCTATGCCACGTTGGGCAAGACAACTTCACCTCACGTAGAGCCTGGGCCCGCAAACCGAGGGCGTGAGGCTTGGCACCAGGTCTCCGTCGCTCCGGTGCCCATAACTTTTGATCCGTAAGGAGTTACACGGCGCACAGCATACCGTTGGAAAGCTCTCTGAGAGCTCTGCGACGGAGGCAGCAAGCCTGCTCGACCGCGCCTGTTTTTGGAGCCCAAAATCGAATGTTTTCATCAGTTTCGGGACACTTTTATTCTTTTGCGCTGTTTTTTCGTCCCGGATCGTACGTCGTTAGACGTGAAAAGGATGACAACCTAATCCGCCACATTTCTATTACCGAATCCTGCGCCACCTTGGGCAAGACAACTTTACCTCACGTAGAGGCTGGGCCCGCAAACTGAGGGCGTGGGGCTTGAAACCAGGTCTCCGTCGCTCCGGTGCCCATAACTTTTGACCCGTAAGGAGTTACATGGTGCACAACATACCGTTCTAAAGCTCTTCGAGAGCTCTACGACTGGGACAGCAAGCCTGCTTTGCTGCGAAAATTTTCGAAGCCCAAAATTGAATGTTTTCATCAGTTTCGGGACACTTTTATTCTTTTGCGCTGTTTTTTCGTCCCGGATCGTGCGTCGTGAGCCTCGAAAAGGACGACAACATAATCCGCCACATTTCTATTACTGAATCCCGCGCCAACTTGGGGAAGAAAACTTCGCCACACGTAGAGACTGGGCCCGCAAACCGGGGGCGTGGGGCTTGGGACTAAGTCTTCGTCGCTCCGGTGCCCATAACTTTTGATCCGTTAGGAGTTATGCGGCGCACAACATACCGTTCGAAAGCTCTCCAAGCGCTCTACGATAGGGGCAGCAAGCTTGCCTGGCTACGAAAATTTTTGAAGCCCAAAATTGAACGTTTTCGTCAGTTTCGGGATAATTTTCTTCTTTTGTGCTATTTTTCATCCCGGATCGTATGTCGTGAGCCGCGAAAAGGTCGATAACCTAATCCATCACATTTCTATTACAGAATAACATGACATCTTGGGCAAGACAATTTCGCCTCACGTAAAGGCAGGGCCTGCAAAACGAGGGCGTGGGGCTTGGGACCAGGTCTTCGTCGCTCCGGTGCGCATAACTTTTGATCCGTAAGGAGTTACGCGGCGCACAGTATACCATTGCAAGGCTCTCCGAGAGCTCTACGACGGGGGCATCAAGCCTGCTAAGTTGCGCCCATTTTCGGAGCCCAAAATTGAATGTTTTCATCAGTTTCGGGACACTTTTATTCTTTTTCGCTGTTTTTTCGTCCCGGATCTCACGTCGTTAGCCGCGAAAAGGACGACAACCTAATCCACCATATTTCTATTACCAAATCTAGCGCCACCTTGGGCAAGACAACTTCACCTCACGTAGAGGCTAGGCCTGCAAACCGAGGGCGTAGGGTTTGGCATCAAGTATCCGTCGCTCCAGTGCCCAAAACTTTTGATCCGTAAGGAGTTATGCGGTGCACAGCATACCATTGGAAAGCTCTCCGAGAGCTCTACGACGGGGGCAGCAAGTCTGCTCGACTATGCCTGTTTTTGGAGCACAAAATCGAACGTTTTCATCAGTTTCGGGACACTTTTATTCTTTTGCATAGTTTTTTCGTCCCGAATCGTATGTCGTGAGCCGCAAAAAGGACGACAACCTAATGCACCACATTTCTATTACCGAATCATGTGCGTCCTTGGGCAAGACAACTTTGCATCACGTAGAGGCTGGACCCGCAAACCGAGGGCGTGGGGCTTGGGACCAAGTCTCCATCGCTCCGGTGCCCATAACTTTTGATCCGTAAGGAGTTATGCGGTGCACAACATACTGTTCGAAAGCTCTCCGAGAGCTCTACGACGGGGCAGCAAGCCTGCTTGGCTACGAAAATTTTTGGAGCCCAAAATCAAACTTTTTCATCAATTTCGGGATAATTTTATTCTTTTGCGTTATTTTTTCATCCCGGATCGTACGTCGTGAGCCGCAAAAAGGATGATAACCTAATCCATCACATTTCTATTACCGAATAACATGGCATCTTGGGCAAGACAACTTCGCCTCACGTTGAGGTAGGGCCCGCAAATCGAGGGCGTGGGGCTTGGGACCAAGTCTCCGTCGCTCCAGTGCCCATAACTTTTGATCCGTAAGGAGTTACGCGGCGCACAACATACCGTTGGAAAGCACTCCAAGAGCTCTACGACGGGGGCAGCAAGCCTGATCGGTTGCACCTATTTTTGGAGCATAAAATTGAATGTTTTCATCAGTTTCGAGACACTTTTATTCTTTTGCTCTATTTTTTCATCCCAAAACATACGTCGTTAGCCTCGAAAAGGACGACAACCTAATCCGCCACATTTCTATTACCGAATCCTGCACCACTTTGGGCAAGACAACTTCACCTCACGTAGAGGCTGGGCCCACAAACTGAGGGCGTGGGGCTTGGGACCAGGTCTCTGTCGCTCCGGTGCCCATAACTTTTGACCCGTAAGGAGTTACATGGCGCGCAACATACCGTTCTAAAGCTCTCCGAGAGCTCTACGATGGGGGCAACAAGCCTGCTTTGCTGCTGTCACGCCCCAACCCGGCCTATAAAGGTTAGACTAGGGTGTGATCTAAACGTTCAGGACATATCACATACTTAACTGTTTATGAAGATTACACACTTATCGTTTTAGCCTAAACTCCAAAGTTTTTCGGAAAGCCGGCAGCATAACATCTGTAATTGGACTCTTTGGTTTGGCCTAATTCTCTAAACGCCTCAAATTTTTCAAATCTCAAGTTTCATTTCCAACTAGGATTACTATTTAACATCAACTGAAATGCCTATTGCTTATCTCGATGTCTCGTTTGATTTATAACCTAGCATGATACTATGTCTCGTTTGTTTGTTTATCCTCGTTACAAAACTACCTAGTTAAGATTGGATAGGTTCATTTACTTAGTCCTTAACTAATACGTCATAACCTATGATAAATACTAGCGGTAATAATAGAAAAACGATCATAGTAGCGTCTAGTGTCGGTCTAGCAATATCATTACAAACCAAAATTAGACCCCAAATTACAACAGGGGTCTTTACATTACAACATTGAGCAACATAAAAGAAATAGTCTTCAAGTAGCACAGAGTTCACAAGTAGCCACAATCACGCATAGCAACTAGACAGGAAATCACTCCAAAGATTCATCGTTAGGCATACCGTCCTCGAGTACCTGTTCTGGATCTTCTTCACCTAAGATGATAAAAGAGGGTGAGTCCTTATGAACTCAGCGAGGGGGAACGAGAAATAGGTTTTGAAACTCATTTTCTGGTTCAACTTATGAAATCCTTTTACAAGCATGAATATAACAATAATACAAGTACATAAACAGAAATACCAGTCTTTCCTCCCCGAGGTTCTCTAGGAACCAAGCGAGAGTACTTATACACATAGTAGAAAGGATACAGTGAGATTTTGCTCTCAGATCAGTTTCAGAATCAGATGTTGTGGCCGACTTCAGATAACCCCAAAACACGCCAGATGGGTGTACTCCGGATGTACCCCAAAATCCTACGGCCCAACTCTCCGAGGGTGAAATGCCAAGCTAGAGAGGGAATTGGACCATGGTAGTCACGGTAACACCAGCAAGCCCGATGCCACCCGACGTGCGTGAAACACTACCATGCCACACTGAAAGGTTGCAACCTCGTATGTAATGCACATTTATAACATTTAACATATCACATTAGGAGGACAACAAAGTAGGTCACCTCCGAGCAGTTATAAGATCGCACGTTGTCAAGTAATCAAACGAGGCATGATAAGACAGGAAATTTCACTTGAAAGGCATATAGAGTTATATGAAAATTAAATAGGCAGCCATGTAACACATGTAAAACAGGCCATATAACTCATTACGAAGCCCACGTGATCAAGTGATAAGATTATTCAACATGCAATGACATCAACATGGGTTCGGGTGCAAGAAAAGCTTATTTGTCAACATGCAATGGTCAAAATCACATTTGAAGTTATAAGACATTTACGGGCAGCCCACTAAGCATATAATTTCCACACAATATCCAAATGATCAACACTTAGCAAGACTACCTAGTCATTAGGGTTTCCGTTTCATGCTTAACCATGTGATTAAACCCTAAGTCAACTCAAGATCATTCTCAAGTCATGCATCATTCAATTCAAACATCCTCAAGTACTCAAAACAGTCCACACAACATCCCAACACCAAAATTCCAAGCAATTAGTACCACAAGATAGGTTACAACAATTTTCCAAGCATATAACTGAGTGAAACCTTTACTGCAATAGGCTGTTTTCTCACAATCAATAGGATAATCAAACAATCTCCAAATCTAGTGAATAATATGTCAAATTAAAGCTTAAGAAGTTAATAAAATCAGAAACAAACCTTGCATCAATTGGAGTTCGGGATCATTAGATATAGCCAAAACAGTGGAATAGCACAAAACTGTCCAGATTTGCATACTTTTCAGTAATTGATGTTTTTGAGGTCCTTAGAGTCAGATTTAGCCTTGGTCCATTTATGACAAAAATGTCCAGAACTGAAAAATATTGTAGTACACCAAATTTCATGCTTTTTTTATATCATTTACTAAGTCAAATCTGGTTCGTTCTACAATGTCAGTGCATCTGCCAAAACCTGCTTCATTTTTCCAGATTTCCAGATTTGGACACATTTAAAAGAACTGCCATTTTGAGGACTTTAGAGCCAAAATTAGCTTTGGCCTATTTCTTCGAAAAGTGTTAAAAACTGTCCAAAATAGTCACCTACCAATTTTCATGTATTTTAAACATCATTTGCCTAGCTAAAATTACCTCGAAACAAGCTGGTCAGAGAGCTGTCAACAATCCGACTTCACCTAGCATCACTTTCATGCCAAGATCTTGCCATGCATGGTTGTTTAAGCTTATGAACGACCATATAACTCAAGTACAGAAGCAAAGACATACATTCATGAGCATGCATGTGAATTTTTGAAGGATTTTCAAAAGGTTTTAGCCCTCACCTTAGCAATCAACCAAAAAGATGCACAAAAACTTGTTGAAGCTCAAATCTCTTCTTCTTCTTGCTTAGCCGAGATTACAACTTGGTTTTCCCTATTTTTCCTAGCCTAGTGACCAACCTCTTAGTACATGCATGAGGTTAGAACAAAAAGAAAAGAAATGGAAGCTAAGAAACTTACCTAGGGCCGAATAGAAGACTTCAAAGGACATGCATGTGTAGTTTTCGCATCCTAGCTTGTTTGCTTGAGTTTCTTTGATGGTTGCTTGTCTTGTTGCACCATATGATGAAGAAGATGAGCTAGGAGGTGGAGAGAACTCAGCCAAAACCGAAATGGAGAGAGAGGAATGAGAGGGAGAGAGAGAAGTTGAGGAAGAAATGAAGAAATGACAAAATTATGACAAGGAATAAAGCTTTTGCAATCTTCAATGCTTATGGTCAGCCTTGGGCAGCAAAATTCCTGATTTTGTGTCTTCAAGATGTGAAATTTAAAATGTTAGCATGGGCATAGTTGGTTTGGTCGAGCAAGGTGAGAAATTTGAGGTGGTTTTGAGCATTTTTTTATACATTGATAAGTGTTTTTGTCATAACTTGTCTAGAACTAATTTTTATGCATTTGTGTCATTAGAATTGTCATAGGAATGTTGGGAAATTAGGGAATCTAGGTAGAATAAAATATAGGAATGTTTGTTGATGAGTTGAATTATGAATAGAATAATAGATAGTAGGAAATGTAGGAATAGTTTAGTATTATTTTATTGTTAGTGGAGTTTGTAGAGAATTTGAATCAGGAATATAATATTGGTTAGTGGATTCTGTAGGATTATTTTAGTGTCTAGTGCTTTGTGTAGGATTCTTTCTTGATTAATGTGGTGGCACGGATTTCTAGATCTAGGGCACGAATTACGAGGTAGACACGAACATCAAGGCTAAGGCACGTACTTCAAGACTAATGCACGCAATCCTAGGTGAATGCACGTAACCCAATGCGAGACACGTAATTTAATGCAATGCATGCAAATCAAGGCACGATTCCATATCTAGGTTAAGGTACGCAGTTCAAGGTTAGGGCACACGAAACGAGGTAACGCACGTACATCGAGGTCAGGGCATGTATATCTAGGTATCGCACGTCAGTCGGGGATTAGAGTACACTATTCTAGGTCAAGGCATGTATGACGAGGTATGCACGAAAACCAAGATAGGACACATAATCCAAGGTCGGTCATATAGTTCTGGGTCTAAGGCACGCAAATCAAGGTAAGGCACGTTATTCGAGGTCGGGCCTCACAGCTGCAAAAATTTTTGGAGCCCAAAATCGAACGTTTTTATTAGTTTCGGGACACTTTTATTCTTTTGCGCTGTTTTTCCATCCCGGATCGTACGTCGTGAGCCGCGAAAAGGACGACAACTTAATCCGCCACATTTCTATTACCGAATCCTGTGCCACCTTGGGCAAGACAACTTCGCCTCACGTAGAGGCTGGGCTCGCAAACCGAGGGCGTGGGGCTTAGGACTAGGTCTCTGTTGCTCCGATGCCCATAACTTTTGATCCGTAAGGAGTTATGCGGCGCACAACATACCGTTCGAAAGCTTTCCGAGAGCTCTACGACGGGGGCAGCAAGCCTGCTAGGCTACGAAAATTTTTCAAGCCCAAAATCGAACGTTTACGTCAGTTTCGGGACAATTTTCTTCTTTTGTACTATTTTTTCGTCCCGGATCGTACGTCATGAGCCGCGAAAAGGACGACAACTTAATCCATCACATTTCTATTACAGAATAACATGGCATCTTGGGCAAGTCAACTTCGCCTCACGTAGATGCAGGGCCCGCAAAACGAGGGTGTGGGGATTGGGACTAGGTCTCCGTCGCTCTGGTGCACATAACTTTTGATCCGTAAGGCGTTACGCGGCAAATAGCATACCGTTCGAAAGATCTCCTAGAGCTCTACGACGGGGGCAAACAAGCCTGCCCAGCCTCGCCTGTTTTCAGAGCGCAAAATAGAATGTTTTCATCAGTTTCGGGATACTTTTATTCTTTTGCGCTGTTTTTCAGTCCCGGATCGTACGTCGTTAGCCGCGAAAAGGACGACAACCTAATCCGCCACATTTCTATTATCGAATCCAGTGCCACCTTGGGCAAGACAACTTCACCTCACTTTGAGGCTGGGCCCGCAAACTGAGGGCGTGGGGCTTGGCACCAGGTCTCCGTCGCCCCGGTGCCCATAACTTTTGACCTATAAGGAGTTACATGGCGCACAACATACCGTTCTAAAGCTCTCCGAGAGCTCTACGACGGGGGCAACAAGCCTGCTTAGCTGCGAAAATTTTTGGAGCCCAAAATCGAACGTTTTTATCAGTTTCGGGACACTTTTATTCATTTGCACTGTTTTTCCGTCTCGGATCGTATGTCGTTAGCCGCGAAAAGGACGACAACCTAATCCGCCACATTTCAATTACCGAATCCTACGCCACATTGGGCAAGACAACTTCACCTCACGTAGAGCCTGGGCCTGCAAACCGAGGGCGTGAGGCTTGGCACTAGGTCTCCGTCACTCCGGTGCCCATAACTTTTGATCCGTAAGGAGTTACGAGGCACACAACATACCGTTCGAAAGCTCTCCGAGAGCTCTATGACGAGGGCAGCAAGCCTGCCCGGCCGCACCTCATTTCAGTGCACAAAATTGAATGTTTTCATCAATTTCGGGACACTTTTATTCTTTTGCGCTGTTTTTCCGTCCCGGATCGTATGTCGTTAGCCGCGAAAAGGACGACAACCTAATCCACCACATTTCTATTACCGAATCTTGCACCACCTCGGGCAAGACAACTTCACCTCACGTAAAGGCTGGGCCTGCAAACTGAGGGCGTGGGGCTTGGGACCTGGGACCAGGTCTCCTCGCTCCAGTGCACATAACTTTTGACCCGTAAGGAGTTACATGGCGCACAACATACCGTTCTAAAGCTCTCCGAGAGTTCTACGACGGAGAGCGCAAGCCTGCTTTCCTACAAAAATTTTAGGAGCCCAAAATCGAACATTTTCATCAGTTTCGGGACACTTTAAATCTTTTGCGCTGTTTTTCCATCCCGGATCGTACGTCGTGAGCCTCGAAAAGGACGACAACCTAATCCGCCACATTTTAATTACCGAATCCTGCGCCACCTTGGGCAAGACAACTTCGCCTCACGTAGAGGCTGGGTCCACAAACCGAAGGCGTGGGGCTTGGGACCAGGTCTCCGTCGTTCCGGTGCCCATAACTTTGGATTCGTAACGAGTTATGCGGTGCAAAACATACCGTTCGAAAGCTCTTCGAGAGCTCTACGACGGGGGCAGCAAGGCTGCTTGGCTACAAAAATTTTTGAATCCCAAAATCGAACGTTTTCATCAGTTTCGGAAAAATTTTCTTCTTTTGCACTGTTTTTTCATTCCGGATCGTACGTCGTGAGCTGCGAAAAGGACGACAACCTAATCCAACACATTTCTATTACAGAATAACATGGCATCTTGGTCAAGGCAACTTCACCTCACGTAGAGGTAGGGCCCGCAAACCGAAGGCGTGGGGCTTGGGACCAGGTCTCCGTCGCTCCGGTGCCCATAACTTTTGACCCGTAAGGAATTACGCGCCACACAGCATACAGTAGGAAATCTCTCCGAGAGCTCTACGATGGGGGCATCAATCCTTCTAAGCTGCGCCCATTTTCGGAGCCCAAAATCGAATGTTTTCATCAGTTTCGGGAGAATTTTATTCTTTTGCGCTGTTTTCTTGTCCTGGATCGTACGTCGTTAGCCGCGAAAAGGACGACAACCTAATCCGCCACATTTCTGTTACCGAATCCTGTGCCACTTTGGGCAACACAACTTCACCTCACGTAGAGGTTGGGCTCGCAAACCGAGGGCGTGGGGCTTGGCACCAGGTCTCCGTCGCTCCGATGCCCATAACTTTTGATCCGTAAGAGTTACACGGCGCACAGCATACCGTTGGAAAGCTCTCTGAGAGCTCTACGATGGGGGCCGCAAGCCTGCTCGACTGTGCCCTTTTTGGAGCCCAAAATCGAACGTTTTCATCAGTTTCAGAACAATTTTCTTCTTTTGCATAGTTTTTCTGTCCCAGATCGTACGTCGTGAGCCGCGAAAAGGACGACAACATAATTCGCCACATTTCTATTACCGAATCCTGCGCCTCCTTGGGCAAGACAACTTCGCCTCACGTAGAGGCTGGACCCGTAAACCGAGCGTGTGGGGCTTGGGACGAGGTCTCCGTCGCTCCGGTGCCCATAACTTTTGATCCGTAAAGAGTTATGCGGCGCACAACATACCGTTCGAAAGCCCTCCGAGAGCTCTACGACGGGGGCAGCAAGCCTACATGGCTACAAAAATTTTCTGAGCCCAAAACTGAACATTTTCATCAGTTTCGGGAGAATTTTATTATTTTACGCTATTTTTTCGTCCTGGATTGTACGTCGAGGGCGTGGGGCTCGCAAACCGAGGGCGTGGGGGCTTGGGACCAGGTCTTCGTCGCTCCGGTGCCCATAACTTTTGATGAGTAAGGAGTTACGCGGTGCACAGCATACCGTTGGAAAGCTCTTCGAGAGCTCTACGATGGGGGCAGCAAGCATGCTCGGCCACGCCTGTTTTTGGAGCTCAAAATCGAATGTTTTCATCAGTTTTAGGACACTTTTATTCTTTTGCGCTATAGTTCCGTCCCGGATCGTACATTGTTAGCCGTGAAAAGGACAACAACCTAATCCGCCACATTTCTATTACCGAATCCAGCGCCGACTTGGGCAAGACAACTTCACCTCACGTAGAGGTTAGGCCAGTAAACTGAGGTCGTGGGGCTTGGGACCAGGTCTCCATCGCTCCGGTGCCCATAACTTTTGACCTGTAAGGAGTTACATGGCGCACAATATACCGTTCTAAAGCTCTCCAAGAGCTCTATGACGAGGGCAGCAAGCTTGCTTTGTTGAGAAAATTTTCGGATCCCAAAATTGAATGTTTTCATCAGTTTCAAGACACATTTATTCTTTTGCGCTATTTTTTCATCTCGTATCGTACGTCGTGAGCCACGAAAAGGATGACAACCTAATTCACCTCATTTCTATTACCGAATCCTGTGCCTCCTTGGGCAAGACAACTTCGCCTCAAGTAGAGGCTGGGACCGCAAACCGTGGGCGTGCGGTTTGGGACCAGGTCTCCGTCGCTCTGGTACCCATAACTTTTGTTCCGTAAAGAGTTACGCGGTGCACAACATACCGTTGGAAAGCTCTCCGAAAGCTCTATGATGGGGGCAGCAAGCTTGCTTGGCGGTGGCCATTTTTGGAGCCCAAAATCGAACGTTTTCATCAGTTTTGGGACAATTTTCTTCTTTTGAGTTGTTTTTCCGTACCGGATCATACGTCGTGAGCCGCAAAAAGGACGATAACCTAATCCATCACATTTCTATTACCGAATAACACGGTACCTTGGGCAAGACAACTTCGCCTCACGTAGAGGCTGAGTCTGCAAACCGAGGGCGTGGGGCTTGGGACAAGGTCTCTGTCGCTTCGGTGCTCATAACTTTTGATCCTTAAGGAGTTACGCGTCACACAGCATACCGTTGGAAAGCTCTCAGAGAGCTCTACGACGGGAGCAGCATGCCTGCTTGGTTGTGAAAATTTTCAGAGAACAAAATCAAACGTTTTCATCTGTTTCGGGACACTTTTCTTCTTTTGCGCTGTTTTTCCGTCCCGGATCGTACGTTGTGAGTCACAAAAAGGACAACAACTAATCCATCACATTTTTATTGCCAAATAACACGGCACATTGGGCAAGACAACTACGCCTCACGTAGAACCTAGGCCCGCAAACTGAGGCAGTGGGGCTTGGGACAAGGTCTCCGTCGCTTCGGTGCCCATAACTTTGGTTATGTAAAGAGTTACTCGGCGCACAACATACTGTTAAAAAACTCTCTGAGCGCTCTACGACGGGGACTGCATGCCTGCACAGCTACACCCATTTTCAGAGACCAAAATCAATCGTTTTAATCAGTTTTGGGACAATTTTCTTCTTTTGCGTAGTTTTTCCATCCTAGATCGTACGTCGTGAGCCGCGAAAAGGACGACAACCTAATCCATCACATTTCTATAACCGAATAACATGCCATCTTGGGCAAGACAACTTCGCCGCACGTAGAGGCTGAGCCCGCAAACCGAGGGCGTGGGGCTTGGGACCAGGTCTCCGTCGCTCCGGTGCCCATAACTTTTGATCTGTAAGGAGTTACGCGGCGCACAGCATACCGTTGGAAAGCTCTCCGAGAGCTCTACGACGGGGGCAGCAAGCCTGCTCGACTGTGCCCATTTTTGGAGCCCAAAATTGAACATTTTCATCAGTTTTGGGACAATTTTATTCTTTTGCATAGTTTTTCCATCCCGGATCGTACGTCGTGAGCCACGAAAAGGACGACAACCTAATCCGCCATATTTCTATTACCGAATCCTGCGCCTCCTTAAGCAAGACAACTTCGCCTCACGTAGAGGCTGGACCCGTAAACCGAGGGAGTGGGGCTTAGGAACAGGCCTCCGTCGCTCCGGTGCCCATAACTTTTGATCTGTAAGGAGTTACGCGGCGCACAACATACCGTTCGAAAGCTCTCCGAGAGCTCTACGACGGGGGCAGCTAGCCTGCTTGGCTACAAAAATTTTCAGAGCCCAAAATCGAACGTTTTCGTCAGTTTTGGGAGAATTTTATTCTTTTGCGCTGTTTTTTTTTCCAGGATCGTACGTCGTGAGCCGCAAAAAGGACGATAACCTAATCCATCTCATTTCCATTACTGAATAACATGGCATCTTGGGCAAGAAAACTTCGCCTCACGTAGAGGCAGGGCCCGCAAACCTAGGGCGTGGGGCTTGGGACCAGGTCTCCGTCGCTTCGGTTCCCATAACTTTTGATCCGTTAGGATTTACGTGGCGCACAGCATACCGTTGGAAAGCTCTCCGAGAGCTCTACGACGGGGACAGTGAGCCTGCTAGGCCGCACCTATTTTTGGAGCGCCAAATCGAATGTTTTCATCTGTTTTGGGACACTTTTATTCTTTTGCGCTATTTTAACATCTCGTATCGTACGTCGTTAGCTACGAAAAGGACGACAACCTAATCCGCCACATTTCTATTATCGAATCCTGCGCCACCTTGGGCAAGACAACTTTGCCTCCCGTAGAGGCAGGGCCTGCAAACCGCGGGCGTGGGGCTTGGGACCAGGTCTCCGTCGCTCCGGTGCCCATAACTTTTGATCCGTAAGGAGTTACGCGGCGCACAACAGACCGTTGGAAAGCTTTCCGAGAGCTCTACGACGGGGGCAGCAAGCCTGCTTGGCCACGCCTGTTTTCAGAGCGCAAAATCGAATGTTTTCATCAGTTTTGGGACACTTTTATTCTTTTGCGCTATTTTTCTGTCCCGAATCGTATGTCGTTAGTCGCGAAAATGACGACAACCTAATCCGCCACATTTCGATTTCCAAATCCTGCGCCACCTTGGGCAAGACAACTTCACCTCACGTAGAGGCTGGGCCCGCAAACTGAGGGCGTGGGGCTTGGGACCATGTCTTCGTCGCTCCGGTGCCCATAACTTTTGACCCGTAAGGAGTTACATGGCGCACAACATACCGTTCTAAAGCTCTCCGAGAGCTCTACGACGGGGGCAGCAAGCCTTCTTTGCTGCAAATATTTTTGGAACCCAAAATTGAACGTTTTCATCTATTTCGGGAAACTTATATTCTTTTGCGCTATTTTTTCGTCCCGGATCATATGTCATTAGCCGCGAAAAGGACGACAATCTAATCCACTACATTTCCATTACCGAATCTTGCGCCACCTTAGGCAAGACAACTTCGTCTCACGTAGAGGCTGGGCCCGCAAACCGAGGGCGTGGGGCTTGGCACCATGTCTTCGTCGCTCCGGTGGCCATAACTTTTGATCCGTAAGGAGTTATGCGGCGCACAGCATACCGTTGAAAAGCTCTTTGAGAGCTCTACGACGGGGGTAGCAAGCCTTCTCGACTGTACCCTTTTTTGAGCCCAAAATCGAATGTTTGATCAGTTTCGGGACAATTTTATTCTTTTGCATAGTTTTTCCGTCCTGGATCGTACGTCGTGAGTAGCAAAAAGGACGGTAACCTAATCCGCCACATTTCTATTACCAAATCCTGCGCCTCCTTAGGCAACACAACTTTGCCTCACGTAGAGGTTGGACCCGCAAACCGAGGGCGTGGGGCTAGGGACCAGGTCTCCGTCGCTCGGGTGCCCATAACTTTTGATCCGTAAGAAGTTACGCGACGCACAACATACCGTTCGAAAGCTCTCCGAGAGCTCTATGACTGGGGCAGCAAGCCTGCTTGGCTACGAAAATTTTCAAAGCCTAAAATCGAACGTTTTCGTCAGTTTCGGGAGAACTTTATTCTTTTGCACTGTTTTTTCATCCCGGATCGTACGTCTTGAGTCGCTTAAAGGACGATAACCTAATCCATCACATTTCTATTACCGAATAACATGGCATTTGGGCAAAACAACTTTGCCTCATGTAGAGGCAGGGCTCGCAAATCGAGGGCGTGGGGCTTGGAACCAGGTCTCCGTCGCTCCGGTGCCAATAACTTTTGACCCGTAACGAGTTACATGGTGCACAACATACCGTTCTAAAGCTCTCCAAGAGCTCTACAATGGGGGCAGCAAGCCTGCTCTACTGCAAAAATTTTTGGAGTGCAAAATCCAAAGTTTTCATCAGTTTCAGGACACTTTTATTCTTTTGTGCAGTTTTTCCGTCCCGGATTGTACGTCGTGAGCTGCGAAAAGGACGACAACCTAATCCGCCACATTTCTATTACCGAATCCTGCTCTACCTTCGGCAAGACAAGTTCGCCTCACGTAGAGGGTGGGCCTGCAAACCGAGGGCATGGGGCTTGGGACCAGGTCTCCATCGCTCCGGTACCCATAACTTTTGATCCGTAAGGAGTTATGTGGCGCACAACATACCGTTCAAAAGCTCTCCGATAGCTCTACGATGGGGGCAACAAGCCTGCTTGGCTACAAAAATTTTTGAAGCCTAAAATCGAACGTTTTGATCAGTTTCGAGACAATTTTCTTCTTTTGCGTTATTTTTTTGTCCCGGATCGTACGTCGTGAGCCGCGAAAAGGACGACAACCTAATCGATCACAATTTTATTTCAGAATAACATGGCATCTTGGGCAAGAAAACTTCACCTCACGTAAAGGCAGGGCACGCAAACCGAGGGCATGGGGTTTGGGACCAGGTCTCCGTCGCTCCGGTGCCCATAACTTTTGATCCGTAAGGAGTTACATGGCGCACAACATACTGTTGGAAGGCTCTCAGAGAGCTGTACGACGGGGGCATCAAGCCTGCTAAGCTGCGCCCATTTTCGGAGCGCAAAATCGAATGTTTTCATCAGTTTCGTGACACTTTTATTCTATTGCGCTGTTTTTCCATCCCGGATCGTACGTCGTGAGCCGCGAAAAGGACAGCAACCAAATCTTCCACATTTCTATTATCGAATCCTACACCACCTTGGGCAAGACAACATCACCTCACGTTGAGGTTGGGCCCGCAAACTGAAGGCATGGGGCTTAGGACCAGGTCTCCGTCGCTCCGGTGCCCATAACTTTTGATCCGTAAGGAGTTAAGCGGTGCACAGCATACCGTTGGAAAGCTCTTCAAGAGATCTACGACGGAGGTAACAAGCTTGCTCAGCTGCACCCTCTTTCAGAACCCAAAATTGAACGTTTTCATCAGTTTCGGGACACTTTTAATCTTTTGCATAGTTTTTTTTATCCCGGATCGTACGTCGTGAGTCGCGAAAAGAACAACAACCTAATCCGCCAAATTTCTATTAACGAATCCTGCATCTCCTTGGGCAAGACAACTTCGTCTCACGTAGAGGCTGGGCCGGCAAACCGAGGGCGTGCGGCTTTGGACCAGGTCTCCATCGATTCGGTTCCAATAACTTTTGATCCGTAAGGAGTAACGCGGTGCACAGCATACCGTTGGAAAGCTCTCCGAAAGCTCTATGACGGGGGCAGCAAGCCTGCTTGGCGGCGGCCATTTTTTGAGCCCAAAATCGAACGTTTTCATCAATTTTGGGACAATTTTCTTCTTTTGAGTTGTTTTTCCGTATCGGATCATACGTCGTGAGCCGCGAAAAGGACGACAACCTAATCTATCACATTTCTATTACCGAATAACACGGTACCTCGAACAAGACAACTTTGCCTCACGTAGAGGTTGGACCCGCAAACCGAGGGCGTGGGGCTAGGGACCAGGTCTCCGTCGCTCGGGTGCCCATAACTTTTGATCCGTAAGAAGTTACGCGACGCACAACATACCGTTCGAAAGCTCTCCGAGAGCTCTACGATGGGGGCAACAAGCCTGCTAGGCTACGAAAATTTTTGGAGCCCAAAATTGAACGTTTTCGTCAGTTTGAGGAGAATTTTATTCTTTTGCGCTGTTTTTTCATCCCGGATCGTACGTCGTGAGCCGCTAAAAAGACGATAACCTAATCCATCACATTTCTATTACCGAATAACATGGCATCTTGGACAAGACAACTTCACCTCACGTAGAAGCAAGGCCCGCAAACCTAGGGCATAGGGCTTGGGACCATGTCTCCGTCGCTCTGGTGCCCATAACTTTTGATCCGTAAGGAGTTACGCGGCACACAGCATACCGTTGGAATGCTCTCCGAGAGCTCTACAACGGGGGCAGCAAGCCTGCTCGGCCGCACCTATTTTCGGAGCTCAAAATTGAATGCTATCATCAGTTTTTGGACACTTTTATTCTTTTGCACTATTTTTTCGACCCGTATCATATGTCGTTAGTTGCGAAAAGGACGACAACCTAATCCGTCACATTTCTATTACCGAATCCTGCGCTACCTTGGGCAAGACAACTTTGCCTCATGTAGAGGCAGGGCCCGCAAATCGAAGGCGTGGGGCTTGGGACCAGGTCTCCATTGCTCTGGTGCCCATAACTTTTCATCAGTTTTGAGACACTTTTATTCTTTTGCATTGTTTTTCCGTACCGGATCGTACGTCGTTAGCCGCGAAAAGAACCACAACCTAATCTGCCACATTTCTATTACCGAATCCTACGCCACCTTGGGCAAGACAACTTCACCTCACGTAGAGGCTGGGTCCGCAAACTGAGGGCGTGGGGCTTGGCACCACGTCCCCGTCGCTCCAGTGCCCATAACTTTTGATCCGTAAAGAGTTACATAGCGCACAATATAACGTTGGAAAGCTCTCCGAGAGCTCTACAACGGGGGCAGCAAGCCTGCCTTGCTGTAAAAATTTTTGAAGCCCAAAATCGAACGTTTTGGTCAATTTTAGGACAATTTTTTTCTTTTGCGCTGTTTTTTCGTCCGGGATCGTACGTCTTGAGTAGCGAAAAGGACAACAACCTAATCCATCACATTTCTATTACAGAATAATATGGCATCTTGGGCAAGACAACTTCGCCTCATGTAGAGGCAGGGCCCGCAAACAGATGGCGTGGGGCTTGGGACCAGGTCTCCGTCGCTCCGGTGCCCATAACTTTTGATCCGTAAGGCGTTACGCAACTTACAGCATACCGTAGGAAAGCTCTCATAGAGCTCTACAACGGGGGCATCAAGCATGCTAAGCTGCGCCCGTTTTCGGAGCCCAAAATTGAATGTTTTCATCAGTTTCGGTACACTTTTATTCTTTTATGATGTTTTTCCATCCCAGATTGTACGCCGTTAGCCGCGAAAAGTATGACAACCTAATCCGCCACATTTCTATTATCGAATCCTCCGCCACCTTGGGCAAGACACCTTCACCTCACGTAGAGGTTGGGCCCGCAAATTGAGGGCGTCGGGCTTGGCACCAGGTCTCCGTCGCTGCACTCCGCATAACTTTTGATCCGTAAGGAGTTACATGGCGCACAACATGCCGTTGGAAAGCTCTCCGAGAGCTCTATGATGGGGGCAGCAAGCCTGCCTGGCTGTGAAAATTTTTGGAGCCCAAAATTGAACGTTTTCATTAATTTCGGGATACTTTTCTTCTTTTGCGCTTTTTTTCCGTCCCAGATCGTACGTCCTGAGCCGCAAGAAGGACGACAACCTGATCCATCACATTTCTATTACCGAATAACATGGCACCTTGGGCAAGACAACTTTGCCTCATGTAGAGGCTGGGCCTACAAACTGAGGGCGTAGGGCTTGGGACTAGGTCTCTGTTGCTCCGGTGCCCATAACTTTTGTTCTGTAAAGAGTTACCCGGCGCACAACATACTGTTGAAAAGCTCTCCGAGAGCTCTACGACACGGATAGCATGCCTGCACAGCTACCCCCATTTTTGGAGCCCAAAATCAATCGTTTTAATCAGTTTCAGGACAATTTTCTCCTTTTGCGCTGTTTTTCCGTCCTAGATCGTACGTCGTGAGCTGCGAAAAGGATGGCAACCTAATCTATCACATTTCTATTACCAAATAACATGGCATCTTGGGCAAGACAACTTCGCCGCACGTAGAGGCTGGGCCCGCAAACCGAGGGCGTGGGGCTTGGGACCAGGTCTCCGTCGCTCTGGTGCCCATAACTTTTGATCCGTAAGGAGATATGCGCCGCACAATATACCGTTGGATAGCTCTCCGAGAGCTCTACGACGGGGGCTGCAAGCCTGCTCGACTGTGCCCATTTTTGGAGCCCAACATTGAACGTTTTCATCAGTTTCCGGACACTTTTATTCTTTTGGATAGTTTTTCCATCCCGGATAGTACGTCGTGAGCCGCGAAAAGGATGACAACCTAATCCGCCATATTTTTATTACCGAATCCTGCGCCTCCTTGGGCAACACAATTTCGCCTCATGTAGAGGCTGGACTCGCAAACCGAGGGCGTAGGGCTAAAGACGAGGTCTCCGTCACTCCGGTGCCCATAACTTTTGATCCATAAAGAGTTACGCGGCGCACAACATACCGTTCGAAAGCTCTCCGAGAGCTCTACGACGGGGGCAGCAAGCCTGCTCGGCTACGAAAATTTTTGAAGCCCAAAATCAAACGTTTTCGTCAGTTTGAGGAGAATTTTATTCTTTTGCGCTGTTTTTTCATCCCAGATCGTACGTCATGAGCCGCTAAAAGGACGATAACCTAATCCATCACATTTCTATTACCGAATAACATGGCATCTTGGGCAAGACAACTTCACCTCACGTAGAGGCAGGGCCCGTAAACCGAGGGCGTGGGGCTTGGGACCAGGTCTCTGTCGCTCCGGTGCCCATAACTTTTGATCCGTAAGGAGTTACGTAGCGCACAGCATATCGTTGGAAAGCTCTCCGAGAGCTCTACAACGGGGGCAGCAAGCCTGCTCGGTCGCGCCTTTTTTTGGAGCACAAAATTGAATATTTTCATCAGTTTCGAGACACTTTTATTCTTTTGCGTTATTTTTCCGTCCCGTATCGTACGTCGTTAGCCGCGAAAAGGACGACAACCTAATCCTCCACATTTCTATTACCAAATCCTGCGCTACCTTGGGCAAGACAACTTCACCTCACGTAGAGGCTGGGCCAGCAAACTGAGGGCGTGGGGCTTGGGACCAGGTCTCCGTCACTCCGGTGCCCATAACTTTTGACCTGTAAGGAGTTACATGGCGCACAACTTACCATTCTGAAGCTCTCTAAGAGCTCTACGACGGGGGCAGCAAGTCTTCTTTGCTGCGAAAATTTTTAGAGCCCAAAATTGAACGTTTTCATTAGTTTCGGGACATTTTTATTCTTTTGCGCTGTTTTTTCGTCCCGGATCGTACGTCGTGAGCCGCGAAAAGGATGACAACCTAATCCACCACATTTCTATTACAGAATAACATGGCATCTTGGGCAAGACAACTTCGCCTCACGTAGAGGCTGGGCCCGCAAACTGAGGGCGTGGGGCTTGGGACCAGGTCTCCGTCGCTCCTGTGAACATAACTTTTGATCCGTAAGGAGTTACGCTACGCACAGCATACCGTTGGAAAGCTCTCTGAGAGCTTTACGACGGGGGCAGCAAGCCTGCTAGGCTGCACCTGTTTTCGTAGCCCAAAATTGAATATTTTCATCAGTTTTGGAACACTTTTCTACTTTCGCGATGTTTTTCCGTCCCAGATCGTATGTCGTGAGCGGCGAAAAGGACGACAACCTAATCCATCACATTTCTAATATCGAATCCCGCGTCACATTGGGCAAGACAATTTCACTTCACGTAGAGGCTGGGCCTACAAACTGAGGGCGTGGCGCTTGCGACCAGGTCTTTGTCGCTCCGGTGCCCATAACTTTTGATCCGTAAGGAGTTACATGGCGCACAACATACCGTTTGAAAGCTCTCCGAGAGCTGTACGACAAGGGCAGCAAGCCTGCCTGGTTGCAAAAATTTTTGGGGCCCAAAATTGAACATTTTTATCAATTTCGGGACACTTTTCTTCTTTTGCTCTATTTTTCCGTCCCGGATCGTACGTCGTGAGCCGCAAAAAGGACGACAACCTAATCCATCACATTTCTATTACCGAATAACATGGCACCTTGGGCAAGAGAACTTCGCCTCACATAGAGGCTGGGCCAACAAACCGAGGGCGTGGGGCTTGGGACCAGGTCTCCGTCGCTACGGTGCCCATAACTTTTGAACCGTAAGGAGTTACGCGGTACACAACATACCATTAGAAAGCTCTCCGAGAGCTCTATGACGGGGGCAGGAAGCCTGCTCGGCTGCTGTCACGCCCCAACCAGGCCTATAAGGTTAGATTAAGGTGCGAACTAACATTCAAGTAATATCACGTACTTAGCTATTTATGAAGATTAACACCTAATGATTAAGCCTAAACTCCAAAGTTTTTCCAGAAAACCGACAGCATAACGGCTATAATTGGCCCTTTGGTTTAACCTAATTCTCTAAACGCCTCAAAATTTACTATCTCAAATTCATTTCCAACTAAGATTACTAGTTTACCATCAATTGAATTGCCTATTGGTTATTTCGACGTCCCGTTTGATTTATAACCTAGCATGATACTATGTCTCGTTTGTTTATTTGTCCTTGTTACAATTATACCTGTTGATCTTAGCTCAATAGCAAGTACCTGTTAAGATTGGATAAGTTCATTGACTTAGTTCTTAACTAAAGCGTCATAACCTAAGATAGATACTAGCGGTAATAAAGCAAAATGATCATAGTAGTGTCATGTCTAGCATCAGTCTACTTAATATAAGTACAAACCAAAATTAGACCCCAAATTACAACGGGGGTCTTTTACATCATGACATCAAGCAACATAAAGGAAATAGTCTTCAAGTAACATAAAGTTCACAAGTAGTCACATTCAAGCAAAACAAACAATGACAGGCAGTCACTCTAGAGGTTCATCATTAGGCACACTGTCCTCGGGTACTTGTTCTGGATCTTCTTCACCTGAGATGATAAAAGAGGGTAAGTCCTTATGAACTCAGCGAGGGGGAACGAGAAATAAGTTTTGAAACTCATTTTCCAGTTCAACTTATGAAAATCCTTTTTGCAAGCATGAATATAACAATAATATAAGTACAGGAACAGAAATACCGGTCTTTCCTCCACGAGGTTCTTAGGAACCAAGCGAGAGTACATATACACATAGTAAAAGGATACAGTGAGCTTTTACTCTCAGATCAGTTCCAGGATCAGTTGTTGCGGCCGACTTCAAATCATCCCCCAAACACGCCAGGTGGGTGTACTCTGGATGTACCCCAAAATCCTACGACCCAACTCTCCGAGGAAGTCTAGCCCCCAAGCGAGAGAGGGAATGGGATCATGGTAGTCACGGGTGCACCGACAAGCCCGATGCCACCCGGTGTACGTGATCGCTACCATGCCAACAGGAAAGGTTGCAACCTTGTATGCAATACACATTCTTGATAGGTAATATATCACAGTAGGAGGACAACAAAGTAGGTTGCCTCCGAACAGTCATAAGATTGCACATTGACAGGTAAACAAGTAGGGCACGATAAGACAGGAAATTTCACTTGAAAGGCATATAGAGTTACATGAAAATTAAACGGGCAGCCATGTAACACATGTAAAACAGACCATATAACTCATTAAGAAGCCCACGTGATCAAGTGATAAGATTATTCAACATGCAATGACATCAATCATGGTTCGGGTGCAAGAAAAGCTTATTTGTCAACATGCAATGGTCAAAATCACATTTGAAGTTATAAGACATTTACGGGCAGCCCACTAAGCATATAATTCCCACCCAATATCCAATTGATCAATACTTAACAAAACTACCTAGTCATTAGGGTTTCCATTTTATGTATATTCGTGCAATTTGAGCCTCAAACCAATTCAAAGTCAATCTCAAACCATGCATCATATAATTCAACATCCTCAAACATTCAAAACAGTCCACACAACATCCCGTAGCTACAATCCCAAGCATTTAATTCAACAAGAGGAGTCACAACAATTTTTCTAAGCACACATTAAGTGAAACCCTTACTGCAATAGGCTGTCTTCTCACAATCAATCGGACAAGCAAACAATATCCAATTTCAGTGAATAAGATTTAAAATTAAAACTTAAGAAGTTAACTAAAATCAGAAACAAACCTTGCATCATTTGGAGTTCGGGATCATTAGATATAGCCGAAACAGTGGAATAGCACAAAACTGTCCAGATTTGCACACTTTTCAGAAATTGACGTTTTTTGAGATCCTTAGGGTCAGTTTTAGCCTTGGTCCATTTCTGAAAAAATTGTCCAGAACTGAAAAATATAGTAGCACACCAAATTTCATGCATTGTGGACATCATTTACTAAGTCAAATATGGTTCGTTCCACAAGCTCAGTGCATCTGCCAAAACCTGCTTCATTTTTCCAGATTTCCAGATTTGGTCATATTTTAAAGATTTGCCATTTTGAGGACTTTAGAGTCAAAATTAGCTTCGTCCTATTTCTGGGAAAAATGTTCAAAACTGTCCAAAATAGTCACCTACAAATTTTAAAACATTTTCAACATCATTTTCCTAGTCTAAACTTACCTCGAACAGTCTGGTCAGAGAGCTGTCAACAATTTCAACTTCACCTAGCATCAATTTCAAGCCAAGATCTTGCCATGCATGGTTGTTTAAGCTTATGAACGACCATATAGCTCAAGTACAGAAACAAATACACACATTTATGAGCATGCATGTGAATTTTTGAAGATTTTTCAAAAAATTTTAACCCTCACCTTAGCAATCAACCACAAGATGCTCAAAAACCTTTGTTGAAACACAACCTTCTTCCTCTCCTTGCTTAGCCGAAAACCCAACTAGCTTTTCTCTATTTTTCCTAGCTTAGTGATCAATCTATTAGCACATGCATGAAGTTAGAACATGAAGAAAAGAAATGGATGCCAAGAAGCTTACCTAGGCCGAATAGAGTCTTCAATGCACATGCATGTGTAATTTTCACCTCCTAGCTAGCTCGGTTGAGGTTCTTTGCTTGTAGCTTGCTTTGCTTAGCTATGGTGTGAAGAAGAGAAGCTATGGAGATGAAGAACTCAGCCAAGGCCAAGAATGAGAGAGGAGAATGAGATGAAGAGAGAAAATAATGAAAGAGAAATGAAGAAATGACAAACAATGAAGCCTTTTGCAAATTTGAGGAGCATGTCAGCCTTGGGCTTCCAAATCTGAATTTTTTGTGTCTTCAAGGTGGAATTTTGAAATGTTAGCATGGGCTATGAGTTTTTGGTCGAGCAAGAGAGAGATTTGAGGTGGTTTTGGTCATTTGTTTTTATGCATTTTGTGTCATAGTTTGTCCAATGTGTCTAGGAATTAAATTAAATTGAATAAGCATGCACAAATGCCACCTAGGGGTCGGCCAAGCATGTGGAAAAATTCTGAATTTTGTCTTGGTTAAGCTTATTTTATTGCTTGTGTTTGGGAGTGCAAAAAGAAAAGGAATAAAGAATGAAGAATGTTTAGTGTTTGGTGCATTTTTTGTCTTCTAGTGAGTTGAATTAGGATTATTATATTGATAGTGGATTTTGTAGGATTGTTTAATAGTCTAGTGCTCCGTAAAAGATGCTTTCTTGATTAGCGTGAAGGCACGCTTTCCTAAGTCTAGGGCACGCACTACGAGGTACGACACGAACTACGAGACAAACGCACATTTTTCAAGTAAATGCACGCAACCCTAAATGAATGCACGTAATTCAATGCATGGCACTCAAATCTAGGTTAGGGCACACGAAGCGAGGTTTCGCATGCAAATCGGGGTCGGGCCTCACAGCTGCGCCCATTTTTGTAGTCCAAAATTGAACGTTTTCATCAGTTTCGGGATAATTTTCTTCTTTTGCTTTGTTTTTCCGTGCCGGATCATACGTTGTGAGCTGCGAAAAGGACGGTAACCTAATCCATCACATTTCTATTAACAAATAACACGGTACCTTGGGCAAGACAATTGCGCCTCACATAAAGGCTGGGCCCGCAAACCGAGGGCGTGGGGCTTGGGAACAGGTCTCTGTCGCTCTGGTGCCCATAACTTTTGATCCTTAAGAAGTTACGCGACGCACAACATACTGTTGGAAAGCTTTCCGAGAGCTCTACAATGGGGGCAATAGTTCTGCTCGGCTGCGCCCATTGTCGGACCCCAAAATCGAACGATTTCATCAGTTTCGGAATAATTTTCTTCTTTTGCGCTATTTTTTGGTCCCGGATCGTACGTCGTGAGCCTCGAAAAGGACGACAACCTAATCCATCACATTTCTATTACCGAATAACATGGCCCCTTGGGCAAGACAACTTCGCCTCACGTAGAGGCTGGGCCCGCAAACCGAGGGCGTGTGGTTTGAGACCAGGTCTCCGTCACTCCGGTGCCCATAACTTTTGATTCGTAAGGAGTTACGCGGCGCACAACATATCGTTGGAAAGCTCTCTTAGAGCTCTACGACAGGGGCAGCAAGCTTGCTTGGCTGCGTCCATTTTCAGAGCCCAAAATTGAATGTTTTCATTAGTTTCTGAATAATTTTCTTGTTTTACACTGTTTTTCCGTTCCGAATCATACATCGTGAGCCATGAAAAGGACGACAACCTAATCCATCACATTTCTATTACCGAATAACAAGTCATCTTGGGCAAGACAACTTCGCCTCACATAGAGGTTGGGCCCAAACTGAGGGCGTGGGGCTTGGGACCAGGTCTCCGTCGCTCCGGTGCCCATAACTTTTGATCCGTAAGGAGTTACGCGGCGCACAACATACCGTTGGAAAGCTCTCCGAGAGCTCATAGACAGGGGCAGCAAGCCTACTCTGTTGCACCTATTTTCGAAGCCCAAAATCGAACATTTTCATCAGTTTTGGAACAATTTTATTCTTTTGCACTATTTTTTTGTTCCGGATCATAGGTCGTGAGCCTCGAAAAGGACGACAACCTAATCCAACACATTTTTATTACTGAATAACATGGCCTCTTGGGCAAGACAACTTCGCCTCACGTAGCGGCTGTGCCCGCAAATCGAGGGCGAGGGTCTTGTTACCAGGTCTCCATCGTTCCGGTGCCTATAACTTTTGATCTATAAGGAGTTACGCGGCGCACAATATACCGTTGGAAAGCTCTCCAAGAGCTCTACGACGTGGGCAGCAAGCCCGCTCGACTGTACCCTTTTTTGGAGACCAAAATCGAACGTTTTCATCAGTTTCAGGACACATTTATTCTTTTGCGCTGTTTTTCTGTCCCAAACTGTCCCAAATCGTACGTCATGACCCGCGAAAAGGACGAAAACCTAATCCGCCACATTTCTATTACCGAATCCTGCACCACCTTGGGCAAGACAACTTTGCCTCACGTAGAGGTTAGGCCCGCAAACCGAGGGTGTGGGGCTTGGGACCAGGTCTTCGTCGCTCTTGTGCCCATCACTTTTGATCCGTAAGGAGTTACGCGGCGCACAGCATACCGTTGCAAAGCTCTCCGAGAGCTCTACGATGGGGGCAACAAGCCTGCTCAACTATGCCCAAGTTTGGAGCGAAAATCGAACGTTTTCATCAGTTTTGGGACACTTTTATTCTTTTGCTGTAGTTTTCCGTACCGGATCGTACGTCGTGAGCCTCGAAAAGGATGACAACCTAATCAATCACATTTCTATTACCGAATAACATGGCCCCTTGGGCAAGACAACTTTGCCTCACGTAGAGGTTGCGCCCGCAAATCGAGGGTGAGGGGCTTGGGACCAGGTCTCCGTCGCTCCGGTGCCCATAACTTTTGTTCCGTAAGGAGTTACGCGGTGCACAACATACCGTTGGAAAGATCTATGAGAGCTCTACGACGGGAGCATCAAGCCTGCTAGGCTGCGCCCATTTTCGGAGCCCAAAATCGAATGTTTTTATCAGTTTTGGGATACTTTTATTCTGTTGCTCTGTTTTTTCGTCCTGGATCGTACGTCGTTAGCCGCGAAAAGGACCACAACCTAATCCGCCACATTTCTATTACCGAATCCTGTGCCACCTTGGGCAAAACAACTTCACCTCATGTAGAGGCTGGGCCCGCAAACCGAGGGCGTGGGGCTTGGCACCAGGTCTCCGTCGCTCCCGTGCCCATTACTTTTGATCCGTAAGGAGTTATGCGGCGCACAGCATACCGTTGGAAAGCACTCCGAGAGCTCTACGACGGGGGCAGTAAGCCTGCTTAGTTGCACCTATTTTCGGAGCCCAAAATTGAAAGTTTTCATCAGTTTTAGGACACTTTTATTCTTTTGCATAATTTTTTCGTCCCGGATCGTACATCGTGAGCTGCGAAAAAGACGACAACCTAATCCGCCACATTTCAATTACAGAATCATGCACCTTCTTGGGCAAGACAACTTCGCCTCACGTAGAGGCTGGGCCAGCAAACCGAGGGCGTGCGGCCTAGGACCAGGTCTACGTCGCTCCAGTGCCCATAACTTTTGATCCGTAAGGAGTTACGCGGTGCACAACATACCGTCGGAAAGCTCTATGATGGTGGCAGCAAACCTGCTTGGCGGCGGCCATTTTTGGAGCCCAAAATCGAACGTTTTCATCAGTTTTTGGACAATTTTCTTCTTTTGAGTTATTTTTTCGTACCGGATCATACGTCGTGAGCCGCGAAAAGGACGACAACCGAATCCATCACATTTCTATTACCGAATAACACGGTACCTTGGGCAAGACAACTTCGCCTCACGTCGAGGCTGGGTCTGCAAACCGAGGGCGTGAGGCTTGGGACCAGGTCTCTGGCGCTCTGGTGCCCATAACTTTTGATCCTTAAGGAGTTACGCGGCGCACAGCATACCGTTGGAAAGCTCTTCGAGAGCTCTACGACTGGAGCAACAAGCCTGCTTGGTTGCAAAAATTTTCGGAGAACAAAATCAAACATTTTCATCAGTTTTGGGACACTTTTCTTCTTTTGTGCTGTTTTTTCATCCCGGATCGTACGTCGTGAGGCACGAAAAGGAAAACAACCTAATCCATCACATTTCTATTACCTAATAACATGGCACGTTGGGCAAGACGACTACGCCTCACGTAAAGCCTGAGCCCGCAAACTGAGGCCGTGGGGCTTTGGACTAGGTTTCCGTCGCTCCGGTGACCATAACTTTTGTTCTGTAAAGAGTTACTCGGCGCACGACGTACTGTTGAAAATCTCTCCAAGAGCTCTACGACGGGGACAACATGCCTGCACAGCTACTGTGAGGCCCGACCCCAAATAACGTGCCTTACCTCGATTTACGTGCCTTAGACCTAGAACAGTATGATCGACCTTGGATTACGTGCCTTGTCTTGGTTTTCGTGTATGCCTCGTTATATGTGCCTTAACCTAGAATTGTGTGCCATAATCCTCGATATACGTGCGATACCAAGATAAACGTGACATGACCTTAATTTACGTGCGAGACCTCGATTTACGTGTGTCTCTTCATTTCGTGTGCATTAACCTTGAACTGCGTGCCTTAACCTCGGTTTAAGAGTCGTGTCTTGAATTACGTGCCCTATTTTGGTCTACGTTCATTCAAATAGGGTTGCATGTGTTAGCATTAGAATCCGTGCACTTATCTTGAAGTATGTGCCTTAGTCTTGAAATACGTGTTGTACCTCGTAGTTCGTGTCTACCTCGTAATTCATGCCCTAGACCTAGGAATCCGTGCCACCACGTTAATCAAGAAAGAATCCTACACAAAGCACTAGACAATAAAATAATCCTACACAATCCACTAACCAATATTATATTCCTAATTCAAATTCTCTACAAACTCCACTAACAATAAAATAATACTAAACTATTCCTACATTTTCCACTAACTATTATTCTATTCATAATTCAACTCATCAACAAACATTCATATATTTTATTCTACCTAGATTCCCTAATTTCCCAACATTCCTATGACAATTCTAATGACGCAAATGCATAAAAAATTAGTCCTAGACAATCTATGACAAACTATGACACAAAATGCATAAAAAATTGCTCAAATTCTCCTCAAATCTCCACCATTTTTGACCAAGTGCTCCATGCCCATGCTAGCCATTTCAAAATACTCCTTGAAGACACAAAAAGTCTGAATTTGTATGCCCAAGGCTGACCATATGCTCAAAAAAATTGCAAAGCCATTACTTTTGTCATATTCTCTCATTTCCTCTCAATTTCTCTCACTTCCCTCTCATTTTCTCTCTCCATTTCGGTTTTGGCTGAGTTCTCTCCACCTCTTAGCTCATCTTCATCATCCTAAGGTGCATCAAGACAAACCACAAGCAAAGAAACTCACCCAAGCAAGCTAGGATGCAAGAAACACACATGCAAGCATTTTGAGTTACCATTTTTCGGCCTAGGTAAGTTTTCTTGGCTTCCATTTCTTTTCTTCTTGTTCTAACCTCATGCATGTGCTAAGAGATTGATCACTAGGCTAGGAAAAATAGAGAAACCAAGTTGGAATCTTGGCTAAGCAAGAAGAAGAAGTGATTTGAAGCTTCAACAAGTTTTTGTGCATCTTTGTGGTTGATTGCTAAGGTGAGGGTTAAAACCTTTTGAAAACTCTTCAAAAATTCACATGCATGCTCATAAATGTGTGTATTTTCTTCTGTACTTGAGCTATATGGTCGTTCATAAGCTTAAACAACCATGCATGGCAAGATCTTGGCTTGAAAATGATGCTAGGTGAAGTCGAAATTGTTGACAACTCTCTGACCAGTCTGTTCGAGGTAAGTTTAGCTAGGAAAATGATGTTGAAAATGCTTGACAATTTGTAGGTGACTAGTTTGGACAGTTTTGAACATTTTTCCCAGAAATATTCCGAAGCTAATTTTGACTCTAAGGTCCTCAAAATGGCAAATCTTTAAAATGTGACCAAATCTGGAAATCTGGAAAAATGAAGTAAGTTTTGGCAGATGCACTGACTTTGTAGAACGAACCAGATTTTACTTATTTAATGATGTCGAAAATGTATGAAAATTGGTGTGCTGCTATATGTTTCAGTTCTGGACATTTTTGTCAGAAATGGACTAAGGCTGAATCTGACCTTAAGGACCTCAAAAACGTCAATTATCGAAATGTGTGCAAATCTGGACAGTTTTGTTCTATCCCACTGTTTCGGCTATATCTAATGATCCCGAACTCCAATTGATGCAAGGTTTGTTTTTGATTTTAGTTAACTTATTAAGCTTTAATTTGAAATCTTATTCACTGGATTTGGAGATTGTTTGATTATCCTATTGATTGTGAGAAAACAGCCTATTGCAGTAAGGGTTTCACTTAACGTTGTACTTAGAAAAATTGTTGTGACTCCTCTTGTTGAATTAAACACTTGGAATTGTAGCTTCGGGATGTTGTGTGGACTGTTTTGAATGTTTGAGGATGTTGGATTAAATGATGCATGGTTTGAGATTGACGTTGAGTTGGGTTGAGACTCAAATTGCACGAATATACACGAAATGGAAACCCTAATGACTAGGTAGTTTTTCTAAGTATTGATCATTTGGATATTGTGTGGAAATTATATGCTTAGTGGGCTGCCCGTAAATGTCTTATAACTTCAAAATGTGATTTTGACCATTGCATGTTGTTAAATAAGCTTTTCTTGCAACCGAACCCACGTAGATGTTGTTGCATGTTAAATAATCGTATCACTTGATTACGTGGACTTCGAAATGAGTTATATGACTTGACTTGCATGTGTTACATGGCTGCCCGTTTAATGTTCATATGACTCTATGTGTTCTACAAAGTGAAATTTCATGTCAAGCATGCCTCGTTTGTTTACTTGGCAATATGTGATCTTGAAATTGCTCAGAGGAAACCTACTTTGTTGTCCTCCTAATGTGAATTGTTAAAAGATATTCAATGGTTTATTTGAACATGATTACTTGGCTGCCCGTTAAAGTTTAATTGCTTTCAAATGGATATATGAAATGATTATATGTTGTTACAATGCCTTATATGCCAATATGTCAAAATGTGATCATATACTTGCTCGGAGGCAACCTACTTTGTTGACCTCCTAATGTGAAATGTTAAATGACATAAATGGGCATTGTATACAAGGTTGCAACCTTTCATTGTGGCATGGTAGCGTTTCACGAACGCTGGGTGGCATAGGGCTTGCCGGTGCTCCCGTGACTACCATGGTCCAATTCCCTCTCTCGCTTGGCATTCCACCCTCGAAGAGTTGGGTCGTAGGTTTCGGGGTACATCCGGAGTACACCCAATTGGGAGCGATAAGTGGATTATTGAAGTCGGCCGCACCAAATGAATCGAAATTGATATTGAGAGCAAATGCTCACCGTATCCTTTTTACTATGTGTATAAGTACTCTCGCTTGGTTCCTAGAGAACCTCGGGGAGGAAAGACTAGTATTCCTGTTCTTGTACTTATATATAAGTACTCTCGCTTGGTTCTTAGAGAACCTCGGGGAGAAAAGACTGGCATTTCTGTTCCCTTACTTTGTATCCGTTACTCAATTTGTTTCATATATTTGCGTACCTTATTATTTGTAATACGTGACATGTTTCAAAAAAATGAGTTTTTATAAGTTGAACTGGAAAATGAGTTTCAAAACCTATTTCTCGTTCCCCCTCGCTGAGTTCATAAGGACTCACCCTCTTTTATCATCTCAGGTGAAGAAGATCAAGAACAGGTACTCGAGGACGATGTGCTTAATGATGATTCCTTGGAGTGATTGCCTGTCCCTACGTGCTTTTGTGCTTTGCCTGAAAGTAGTTGCTATATGGATGTTGTGTTTGATTGCAAACTATTCATTTTATTGATGTAAATGACCCCGTTGTAATTTGGCTCTAATTCTGGGATTGTACTATTTATAACCGGACGAACTTTTATTTGGTTGTTTGCTTTCGTTTTCTTAATTAGTAGTTATCGTAGGCATTCAAACCACTAGATGAACAATCAACTAAGTTAATTCTATCTAATTTCACTTAGGTGCTCATTTGCAAACTAAAGGATAATAGGTACTTGCATGATAGGAAATTGACAAATAAACGGGACATAGTTATCATGTTAGGCTTATTAACCAAACGAGACTTTCAAGATAAACTAGTAGGCAAATCGGTTGGTGACAAATAGGAGTCCTTAATGGAATTGGATTAATGATTTGAATAATTGAGGTGTTTAGAGAATTAGGTCAAACCAAAGAGCCCAATTACAGCCGTTATGCTGCCGGTTTATCAAAAATTTTGGAGTTTAGGCCAAAACGTTAAGTGTTAAATCTTCATAAATGGTTAAGTACGAGACGTGACTTGAATGTTTAGATCACACCCTAGTCTAACCTTTATAGGCCGGGTTAGGGCGTGATAGCTGCGCCCATTTTCGGAGCATAAAATCAAACATTTTAATCAGTTTCAGGACAATTTTCTTCTTTTGCGCTGTTTTTTCGTCGTAGTTCGTACGTCGTGAGCCGCAAAAAGGACGACAACCTAATCCATCACATTTCTATTACCGAATAACATGGCATCTTGGGCAAGACAACTTCGCCGCACGTAGAGGCTGGGCCCGCAAACCGAGGGCGTGGGGCTAAGGACCAGGTCTCCGTCGCTCCGGTGCCCATAACTTTTGATCCGTAAAGAGTTACGCGGCGCACAACATACCTTTCGAAAGCTCTCCGAGAGCTCTACGATAGGGGCAGCAAGCCTGTTCGGCTACGAAAATTTTTGAAGCCTAAAATCGAACGTTTTCGTCAGTTTCAGGTGAATTTTATTCTTTTGCGCTATTTTTTCATCCCGAATCGTACGTCGTGAGCCGCTAAAAGGACGATAACCTAATCCATCACATTTGTATTACCGAATAACATGTCATCTTAGGCAAGACAACTTCACCTCACGTAGAGGCAGGGCCCGCAAACCGAGGGCGTGGGGCTTGTGACCAGGTCTCCGTCGCTCCGGTGCCCATAACTTTTGATCCGTAAGGAGTTACGCGGTGCACAGCATACCGTTGGAAAGCTCTCCGAGAGCTCTACGACGGGGACAGTGAGCCTGCTCGATTCAACAATTTTCAGAGCCCAAAATTGAACATTTTCATCAGTTTCGTAATAATTTTCTTCTTTTGCACTGTTTTTCCCCCCGGATCGTACGTCGTGAGCCTCGAAAAGAATGACAACCTAATCCTTCACATTTCTATTACCGAATAATACTGCACCTTGGGCAAGACAACTTCGCCTCATGTAGAGGCTGGGCCCGCAAACCGAGGACGTGGGGCTTGGGACCAGGTCTCCGTCGCTCCGGTGCCCATAACTTTTGATCCGTAAGGAGTTACGCGGTGCATAACATACCGTTGGAAAGCTCTCCGAGAGCTCTACAACGCGGGCAGCAAGCCACCTCGGCTGAGCATATTTCGGAGCACAAAATTGAACGTTTTTATCAGTTTCGGGACACTTTTATTTTTTTGCGCTGTTTTTTCGTCCCGGATCGTACGTCGTGATCCTCGAAAAGGACGACAACCTAATCTATCATATTTCTATTACCAAATAACATTGCACCTTGGTCAAGACAACTTCGCCTCATGTAAAGGCTGGGCCCGCAAAACGAGGGCGTGGGGCTTGGGACCAGGTCTCCGTTGCACCGGGGCCCATAACTTTTGATCTGTCAGGAGTTACGCGGGGCACAACATACCGTTGGAAAGCTCTCCGAGAGCTCTACGACGGGGACAGCAAGCCTGCTCAGCTACGCCCACTTTCGGAGCCCAAAATCGAACGTTTTCATCAGTTTCAGAACAATTTTCTTCTTTTGCGCTGTTTTTCCATCCTAGATCGTACGTCGTGAGCCTCAAAAAGGACGACAACCTAATCCACCACATTTTTATTACCGAATCCCACGGCACCTTGGGCAAGATAACTTCACCTCACATAGAGGCTGGGCCCGCAAACCGAGAGCGTGTCGCTTGGGACCAAGTCTCTGTCGCTCCGGTGCCCATAACTTTTGATCCGTAAGGAGTTACGCGGCGATCAATATACCGTTGGAAAGCTTTCCGAGAGCTCTACGAGGGGGCAGAAAGACTGCCTGGCAGCGAAAATTTTCGGAACCCAAAATCGAACATTTTCATCAGTTTTGGGACTCTTTTTTTCTTTTGCGCTGTTTTTTCGTCCCGGATCGTACGTCGTGAGCCGCGAAAAGGAAGACAACCTAATCCATCACATTTTTATTACCAAATAACACGGTACCTTGGGCAAGACAACTTCGCCTCACGTAGATTCTGGGCCCGCAAACCGAGGGTGTGGGGCTTGGGACCATATCTCCGTCGCTCCGGTGCCCATAACTTTTGATCCGTAAAGAGTTACGCGGGGGACAACATATCGCTGGAAAGTTGTCCGAGAGCTCTACGACGAGGGCAGCAAGCCTGCTCGGCTGCACCCATTTTCGGAGACCAAAATTGAACATTTTCATCAGTTTTGGAACAATTTTCTTCTTTTACGTTGTTTTTGCGTCACGGGTCTTACGTCGTGAGACTCGAAACGGACGACAACCTAATCCATCAAATTTCTATTACTGAATAACACGGCACCTTGGGCAAGACAACTTCGCCTCACGTAGAGGCTGGGCTCGCAAACCGAGGGCGTGTGGCTTGGGACTAGGTTTCCGTCACTCCGGTGCCCATAACTTTTGATCCGTAAGGAGTTACGCGGCGCACAGCATACCGTTAGAAATCTCTCCGAGAGCTCTACGACGGGGGCTATATTCCTACTCAGCTGCGACCATTTTTGGAGCCCAAAATCGAACATTGTCATCAGTTTCGGAACAATTTTCTTCTTTTGCACTGTTTTTCCGTCCCGGATCGTACGTCGTGAGCCTCGAAAAGGACGAGAACCTAATCCATCAGATTTCTATTACCGAATAACATGGCACCTTGGGCAAGACAACTTCGCCTCACATAGAGGCTGGCCCACAAACCGAGGGCTTGTTGCGTGGGACTAGGTCTCCGTCGCTCCAGTGCCTATAACTTTTGATTCATAAGGAGTTACGCGGCGCACAACATACCGTTGGAAAGCTCTCCGAGATCCCTACGATGGGGGCTACAAGCCTGCTCGGCTGTGCCCATTTTTGGATCCCAAAATCGAACGTTTTCATCAGTTTCGAAACAGTTTTCTTCTTTTACGCTATTTTTCGTCTCGGATCATACATCGTACGTTTTCATCAGCCTCTACGACAACCTAATCCACTATATTTTTATTACCGAATCCCACATCACATTGGGCAAGGAAAATTCGCATCACGTAGAGGCTGGGCCTGTAAACTGAGGACGTCGGGCTTGGGACCAAGTCTCCGTCGCTCTGGTGCACATAACTTTTGATCCGTAAGGAGTTACGCTGTGCACAGTATACCGTTGGAAAGCTCTAATCCATCACATTTCTTTTACGGAATAACATGGCACCTTGGGCAAGACAACTTCGCCTCACATAGAGGCTCGGCCCGAAAACCGAGGGTGTGGGGCTTGGGACCAGGTCTCCATTGCTCCGGTGTCCATAACTTTTGATCCGTAAGGAGTTACGCGGAGCACAGCATACTGTTGGAAAGCTCTCCGAGAGCTCTTCGATAGGGGCAGCAAGCCAACCAGGCTGCGCCTGTTATCGGAGCCCAAAATCGAATGTTTTCATCTATTTCAGAATATCTTTCTTCTTTTGCACTATTTTTCCTTCCCGAATCATACGTCGTGAGTCGCGAGAAGGACGACAACCTAATCCATCACATTTCAATAATGAATAACACGGCACCTTGGGCAAGTCAACTTCGCCTCACGTAGAGGTTGGGCTCGCAAACTGAGGGCGTGTGACTTGGGACTAGGTCTCCGTCGCTCCGGTGCCCATCACTTTTGATCCGTGAGGAGTTACGTTGCGTACAACATACCATTGGAAAGCTCTTCGAGAGCTCTACGACGGGGGCAACGAGCCTGCTTGGTTGTGAAAATTTTTGGAGCCCAAAATTGAACGTTTTCATCAGTTTTGGGACACTTTTATTCTTTTACGCTATTTTTTCATCCCGGATCGCATGTCGTGAGTTGCGAAAAGGACGACAACCTAATCCGCCACATTTCTATTACCGAATATAGTGCCACCTTGGGCAAGAAAACTTCACCTCATGTAGAGGCTGGGCCCGCAAACCGGGGGCGTGAGGCTTAGGACCAGGTCTCCGTCACTCCGGTGACCATAACTTTTGATCAGTAAGGAGTTATGCGGCGCACAACATACCGTTGGAAAGCTCTCCAAGAGCTCTACGCCGGGGGCAGAGAGCCTGCTTGGCTACAAAAATTTTCGGTGCCCAAAATCAAACGTTTTCATCAGTTTTGGGACACTTTTCTTCTTTTGCGCTGTTTTTCAGTCCCGGATCGTACGTCGTGAGCTGCGAAAAGGACAACAACCTAATCCATCACATTTCTATTACTGAATCCCATGGCACCTTGAGCAAGGCAACTTCGCTTCACGTAGAGGCTGGGCCTACAAACCTAGGGCGTGGGGCTTGGAACTAGGTCTCCGTCGCTCTGGTGCCCATAACTTTTGATCCATAAGGAGTTACGTGGAGCACAACAAACCGTTGGAAAGCTCTCTGAGAGCTCTACGACTGGGGCAGCAAGCCTGCATGACGTTTTGGAGGTCCTTAGAGTCAGTTTTAGCTTTGGTCCATTTCTGACAAAATTGTCCAGAACTGAAAAATCTAGAAGCAAACCAAATTTCATGCATTTTGGACATCATTTACTAAGTCAAATATGGTTCGTTCCACAAGGTCAGTGCATCTGCCAAAACCTGCTTCATTTTTCCAGATTTCCAGATTTGGTCATATTTTAAATATTTGCCATTTTGAGGACCTTAGAGTCAAAATTAGCTTCGGCCTATTTCTGAGAAAAATGTTCAAAACTGTCCAAACTAGTCACCTAACAATTTTAAAGCATTTGAAACATCATTTTCCTAGCTAAACTTACCTCGAACAGACTGGTCAGATGGCTGTCAACAATTTTGACTTCACCTAGCATCACTTTCAAGCCAAGATCTTGCCATGCATGGTTGTTTAAGCTTATGAACGACCATATAACTCAAGTACAGAAGCAAAGACACACATTTATGAGCATGCATGTGAATTTTTGAAGAGTTTTCAAAAGGTTTTAGCCCTCACCTTAGCAATCGACCACAAAGATGCTCAAAAACCTTGTTGAAGCTCAAATCTTCTCCTTTCCCTTGCTTAGCCGAAATCCCCACTAGTTTTTCTCTATTTTTCCTAGCTTAATGATCAATCTCTTAGCACATGCATGAGGTTAAAACATGAAGAAAAGAAATGGATGTCAAGAAGCTCACCTAGGCCGAATAGAAGACTCCAAAGCACATGCAAGTATGATTTCTACTCCTTAGCTAACTCGGTTGTGGTTCTTTGCTTGTAGCTTGCTATGCTTAGCTATGGTGTGAAGAAGAGAAGCTAAGAAGATGAAGAACTCAGCCAAGGCCGAGAATGAGAGAGGAAAATGAGAGGGGAGAGAGAAAGAGTGAAAGAGAAATGAAGAAATGACAAGAATAAAACTCTTTTGCACTCATCCAAGCTTTGGTCGGCCTTGGGCTTCCAAATCTGATTTTTTTGTGTCTTCAAGGTGGAATTTTGAAATGTTAGCATGGGCCATGAGCTTTTGGTCGAGCAAGAGAGAGATTGGAGGTGGTTTTGATCATTTTTTTTAATGCATTTTGTGTCATAGTTTGTCTAAGCATGCATATTTAATTGTGTAATTGTTCAAACCTTGTGCAAATACCATGGTATGGTCGGCCAATGCTAGCTTCTAATCTGAATTTTTTGTCAACTTTGATCATTAATTAATTGTCTTGAAAGTGCAAAAAGAATAAGGAATAAAGAATGAAGAATGTTTAGTGTTTGGTGCTATTTCGTCTTCTAGTGAGTTGAATTAGGATTATTATATTGATAGTGGATTTTGTAGGATTGTTTAATAGTCTAGTGCTCCGTGAAAAATGTTTTCTTGATTAGCGTGAAGGCACGCTTTCCTAGGTCTAGGGCATGCACTACGAGGTAGGACACGAACTACGAGGCTAAGGCACGTACTCCAAGACTAATGCACGCAATCCTGGGTGAATGCACGTAACCCAAAGCGAGGCACGTAACTTAATGCAATGCACGAAAATCAAGGCACGACTCCATATCTAGGTTAAGGTACGCAATTCAAGGTTAGGGCACACGAAACGAGGTAATGCACGTACATCGAGGTCAAGGCACGTATGACGAGGTATGCAGGAAAACTAACACAGGACACGTAATCCAAGGTCGGTCATATAATTAGGGGTCTCTGGCATGCAAATCAAGGTAGGACACGTTATTCGGGGTCGGGCTTCACAGCTACGCCCATTTTTGGAGCCAAAAATTGAATGTTTTTATCAGTTTCGGGATAATTTTCTTCTTTTTTGCTATTTTTCCATTCCGTATCGTACGTCGTGAGCCGCGTAAAGGACGACAACGTAATCCATCACATTTCTATTACCGAATAACATGGCACCTTGGGCAAGACAACTTCACCTCACGTAGAGGCTGGGCCCGCAAACCGAGGGGTGGGACTTGGGACCAGGTTTCTGTCGCTCCGGTGCCCATAACTTTTGATCCGTAAGGAGTTACTCGGCGGATAGTATACCGTTGGAAAGCTCTCCGAGAGCTCTATGATGGGGGCAGCAAGCCTGCTCGGCTGCTCCCATTTTCGTAGCCCAAAATCGAACGTTTTCATCAGTTTCGGAACAATTTCCTTCTTTTGCGCTGTTTTTCCGTCCCAGATCGTACGTCGTGAGCCTCGAAAAGGACGACAACGTAATCCGCCACATTTCTATTACCGAATTCCACGTCACCTTGGGCAAGACAACTTTGCCTCACGTAAAGGCTGGGCCCGCAAACCGTGGGCGTGGGGCTTGGGACCAGGTCTCCGTCGCTCCGGTGCCTAAAACTTTTGATCCGTAAGGAGTTACGCGGCGCACAACATACCATTGGGAAGCTCTCCGATAGCCCTACGACGGGGAATACAATCCTGATCGGCTGCGCCCATTTTCGGAGCTCAAAATTGAACGTTTTCATTACTTTCGGAATAATTTTCTTATTTTGCGCTATTTTTTCGTCCCAGATCGTTTGTTGTGAGCCTCGAAATGGACGATAACCTAATCCATCACATTTCTATTAACGAATAACAAGGTACCTGGGGCAAGACAACTTCGCCTCATGTAGAGGATGGGCCAGCAAACTGAGGGCGTGAGGCTTGGGACTAGGACTCCGTCTCTCCGGTGCTCATAACTTTTGATCCGTAAGGAGTTACGCGGCACACAACATACCGTTAGAAAGCTCTCCGAGAGCTCTACGATGTGGGAAGCATGCCTGCTCGGCTGCGTCAGTTTTTGAAGCCCAAAATAGTACGTTTTCATCAGTTTCGGGACAGTTTTCTTCTTTTGCACAGTTTTTTTGTCCCGTATCATACGTCGTGAGCCGCGTAAAGGACGACAACCTAATCCATCTCATTTCTATAATCGAATAACACTGTACCTTGGGCAAGACAACTTCGCCTCACGTAGAGGCTGGGCCCGCAAACCAAGGGCGTGGGGCTTGGGACCTTGGCTCCGTCGCTCCGGTGCCCATAAGTTTTGATCCGTAAGGAGTTACTCGGCGCACAGCATACTGTTGGAAAGCTCTTCGAGAGCTCTACGACGGGGGCTACAAACCTGCTCGACTGTGCCCATTTTCAGAGCCCAAAATCGAACGTTTTAATTAGTTTCGGAATAATTTTCTTTTTTAGTATTTTTTCGTCCCACATCGTTGGTCGTGAGCCGCGAAAAGGACGACAACCTAATACATCACATTTCTATTATCGAATCCCATGGCACCTTGGGCAAGACAACTTCGCTTCACGTAGAGGCTGGGCCCGCAAACCGAGGGTATGGGGCTTGGTACAAGGTCTCCGTCGCTCTAGTGACCATTACTTTTGATCCGTAAGGAGTTACGCGATACGCAGCATACCGCTGGAAAGCTCTCCAAGAGCTCTACGACGTGGGCAGCAAACTTGCTCAGCTGCGCCCATTTTCGTAGATCAAAATCGAACTTTTTCATCAGTTTTAGAACAATTTTCTTCTTTTGCGCTATTTTTTCGTCCCGAATTGTACGTCGTGAGCCTCGAAAAGGACGACAACCTAATCCATCACATTTCTATTACCGAATAACATGGCACCTTGGGCAAGACAACTTTGCCTCACGTAGAGGCCGGGCCCGCAAACCGAGGGACCAGGTCTCTGTCGCTCAGGTGGCCATAACTTTTGATCCGTAAGGAATTACGCGGGTGCACAGCATACGGTTGAAAAGCTCTCAAAGAGCACTATGACGGGGGCTACAAACCTGCTCGACTGTGCCCATTTTCAGAGCCCAAAATCGAACGTTTTAATTAGTTTCTGAATAATTTTCTTCTTTTGCGCTGTTTTTTCGTCCCGCATCGTTGGTCGTGAGCCGCGAAAAGGACGACAACCTAATCCACCACATTTCTATTACCGAATCCCACGTCACATTGGGCAAGACAACTTTACCTCACGTAGAGGTTGGGCCCGCAAACCGAGGGCGTGGGGCTTAGGACCAAGTCTCCGTCGCTCTGGTGCCCATAACTTTTGATCCGTAAGGAGTGATTCTACGCACAGCATACCGTTGGAAAGCTCTCCAAGAGCTCTATGACGTGGGCAGCAAGCCTGCTGGCTGCGCCCATTTTCGGAGATCAAAATTGAACTTTTTCATCAGTTTCAGAATAATTTTCTTCTTTTGCGCTATTTTTTCGTCCCGAATCCTATCTCGTGAGCCTCGAAAAGGGCAACCTAATCCATCACATTTCTTTTACCGAATAACATGGCACCTTGGGCAAGACAACTTCACCTCACGTAGAGGCTGGGGCCGCAAATTGAGGGACCAGGTCTCCGTCGCTCAGGTGTCCATAACTTTTGATCCGTAAGGAGTTACGCGGCGCACAACATACGGTTGGAAAGCTCTCCGAGAGCTCTACGACGGGGGCTACAAACCTGCTTGACTGCACCCATTTTTGGAGCCCAAAATCGAACGTTTTAATTAGTTTCAGAATAATTTTCTTCTTTTGCGCTGTTTTTCCGTACCAGATCGTATGTTTTAAGCATCGAAAAGGACGACAACCTAATCCATCACATTTCTATTACCGAATAACATGGCACCTTGGGCAAGACAACTTCGCCTCACGTAGAGGCTCGGCCCGCAAACCGAGTGCGTGGGACTTTGGACCAGGTCTCCGTTGCTCCGGTGCCCATAACTTTTGATCCGTAAGGAGGTACGCGGTGCACAACATACTGTTGGAAAGCTCTCCGAGAGCTCTACGACATGGGCAGCAAGCCTGCTCGGCAATGCCCGATTTTGGAGCCAAAAATTGAACTTTTCATCAGTTTAGGGACAATTTTCTTCTTTTTTGCTATTTTTCCGTCTCGTATCGTACGTCGTGAGCCGCGTAAAGGACGACAACCTAATCCATCACATTTCTATTACCGAATAACATGGCAGCTTGGGCAAGACAACTTCACCTCACGTAGAAGCTGGGCCCGCAAACCGAGGGCGTGGGGCTTGGGACCAGGTCTCCGTCGCTCCGGTGCCCATAACTTTTGATTCGTAAGGAGTTATTCGGCGGATAGCATACCGTTGGAAAGTTCTCCGAGAGCTCTACGATGGGGGCAGCAAGCCTGCTCGGATGTTGTGAGGCTCGACCTAGATTTACGTGCGATACCTCGTTTCATGTGCCCTAATCTTGATTTGCGTGCCTTGACCTAGGTTTAAGAATTGTGTTCATTTTGTGTGCTATGCATTGAATTACGTGCATTCATTTAGGGTTGCATGCATTTACTTAGAAAATGTGTGTTCGTCTCGTAGTTCGTGTCCTACCTCGTAGTACGTGCCCTAGACCTAAGAAAGCGTGCCCTCACGCTAAACAAGAAAGCATCTTGCACGAAGCACTAGGTCATTAATTAATCCTACAAAATCTACTAACTATTATTAAATTACTAATTCGACCCACTAGAAGACAAAATCTCATAAAAAGCTAGACATTCCTTATTCTTTATTCCTTATTTTTTTTGTAGTTTCAAGACACAATTAAATAATGATCAAAAGTTGACAAAATTCAGCATTTTTATTAGCCTTGGCCGACCACTAAGTGGTGTTTTTGCATGCTTACTCAATTCAAATTGATTCTAGACAACTTATGACAATCCTATGACACAAATGCATATAAAAATTGCTCAAAACCTCCTCAAATCTCCGCCATACTCGACCAACTCATCTTTGCCCATACTAGGAATTCCAAATATGCTCTTGAAGACACAAAAATCAGGAATTTTATAAGCCCAAGGCCAACCACTTGCATGAAGAAGTGCAAAAGCTTCACTCTTTGTCATTACTCTCATTTTTTCTCACACTTCTCTCTCTCCCTCTCATTCTTCTCTCTCTCTCTCGGCCTTGGCAGAGTTTCTTACCTTCATAGCTAATCTTCATCATACCATAGTTAATCAAGGCAAGCCACAAGCAAAGGAACTCAACCAAGCTAGCTAGGTTGCAAGAAAACTCACATGCAAGCTTTTGACTCACCATTTTCGGCCTAGGTAAGTTTCCTAGCTTCCATTTCTTTTCTTCTTGTTCTAACCACATGCATGTACTAAGAGCTTGGCCACTAAGCTAGGAAAAATAGAGAAAATTGAGTTGGAATCTCGGCTAAGCAAGGAAGAAGAAGAATTTGAGCTTCATCAAAGTTTTGTGCATCTTCTTGTTGATTTGCTAAGGTGAGGGCTAAAACCTTTTGAAAATCCTTCAAAAATCCACATGCATGCTCTTAAATGTATGTCTTTGCTTCTGTACTTGAGTTATTGTGTCTTCATAAGCTTCTCCAACCATGCATGGCAAAATTTTGGCTTGAAGATGATGATACATGAAATCGGGTTTGTTGACAGCTCTCTGACTTGTTGTTGCGAGGTGAGTTTGGCTAGGCAAATGATGTTGAAAATGCATGAAAATTGGTAGGTGACTATTTTTTCCAGTTTTGAACATTTTTCACAGAAATAGGCCAAAGCTAATTTTGAATCTAAGGTCCTCAAAATGGCAAATCATTAAAATGTGTCCAAATCTGGAAGTCTGGAAAAATGAAGCAGGTTTTGGCAAATGCACTGACCTTGTGGAACGAACCAGTTTTGACTTAGTAAATGATGTCAAAAATGCATGCAATTTGGTGTGCTGATAGATTTTTCAATTCTGGACATTTTTGTCAGAAATGAACTAAGGCTAACTCTGACCCTAAGGACCCCAAAAACGACAATTATCGAAATGTGTGCAAATCTGGACAGTTTTGTGCAATCCCACAATTTTGGCTATAACTATTGATCTCGAACTTCAAATGATGCAAGGTTTGTTTCTGATTTTAGTTCACTTATTAAGATTTAATTTTACATCTTATTTACTAGAATTGCAGATTATTTGCTTGACTCAATGATTGTGAGAAAATAGCCTATTGCAGTGAGGGTTTCACTTAGTTATATGCTTAGAAATTTGTTGTAACTTCTCTTGTGGTATTAATTGCTTTAGATTGTGGCATTGGGATGTTGTGTGGACTGTTTTGAGTACTTGGGGATGTTTGGATTAATTGATGCTTGGCTTGAGATTGATTTTGAGTTGACTTGGGGCTTAATTGCACGGATAAGCACGAAATGGAAACCCTAGTGACTAGGCGAACTTGCTAAGTGTTGATCCTTTGAATATTGAGTGTAATTATATGTTTAGTAGGCTGCCCGTAGTTGCCTTATAGCCCTAAATGTGACTTTGATTCGTTGCATGTTGACAAATAGGCCTTTCTTGCATCCGAACCACGTAGATTGTTGTCGCATGTTGAATAACCTTATTATTTGATTACGTGGACGTTGAAATGAGTTGTATGACTTGAATTACGTGCGTTACATGGCTGCCTGTTTAATGTTCATATAACTCCATATGCTTTTCAAGTGAAATTACTTGTCTATTCATGCCTCGCTTGTTTACTTGTCAATGTGCAATCTTATGACTGTTCGGAGGCAACCTACTTTGTTGTCCTCCTAATGTGATATAATAAATGTCATAAATGTGCATTGCATACAAGGTTGAAACCTTTCATTCTGGCATGGTAGCGATCACGCACACTGGGCGGCATCGGGCTTGCCGGTGCACCTGTGACTACCATGGTACCAATTCCCTCTCTCGCTTGGGGGCTAGACTTCCTCGGAGAGTTAGGTCGTAGGTTTCGGGGTACATCCGGAGTACACTCACTTGGTGTGTTAAGGGGATGATTTGAAGTCGGCCGCAACCACTGAGAGCAAAAGCTCACCGTATCCTTTTACTATATGTATAAGTACTCTCGCTTGGTTCCTGGAAAACCTCTGGGAGGAAAGATTGGTAATTGTGTTCCTTTACTTTATATTATTGTTATGTACTTAATTGTATTATATTCATGCTTGCAAAAGGATTTTCATAAGTTGAACCGGAAAATGAGTTTCAAAACCTATTTCTCGTTCCCACTTGCTGAGTTCATAAGGACTCACCCTCTTTCATCATCTCAGGTGAAGAAGATCAAGAACAGGTACCTGAGGAGGATGTGCCTAACGATGATTCCTTGGAGTGATTGCCTATTCTATGTGCCTTGCGTGATTATGGCTATTTGTGAACTATGCTACTTGAAGACTATTTCTTTTATGTTGCTTGTTGTTTGTAATGTAAAAGACCCCCGTTGTAATTTGGGGTCTAATTTTGGTTTGTACTGATATTAACTAGACAGACACTAGACACTACTATGGTTATTTTGCTATTATTACTGCTAGTATCTATAATAGGATCGTGTAGTATTAGGTAAGGGCTAAGTAAAATGAACCAATCAAATCTTAAGCAGGTACTCGTTGTTAAGCAAAGATCAACAAGCACTTTCATAACGAGAATAAACAAACAAACGAGACATAGTATTATGCTAGGTTATTAATCAATGTGTCATCGAGATAGTTAGTAGTCATTTCAATTGATGGTAAATAGTAATCCTAGTTGGAAATGAAATTGAGATTGGAAAAATTTTAGGCGTTTAGCGAATTAGGCCAAACCAAAGAGCCCAATTACAGTCGTTATGCTGTCGGTTTTTCAGAAAATTTTGGAGTTTAGGCCAAAACGTTAAGTGTTAAATCTTCATAAATGGTTAAGTACGAGACGTGACTTGAATGTTTAGATCACACCCTAGTCTAACCTTTATAGGCCGGGTTAGGGCGTGATAGCTGCGCCCATTTTCGGAGCATAAAATCGAACGTTTTTATAAGTTTTGGAACAATTTTCATCTTTTGCAGTGTTTTTCCGTCCCGGATCGTACGTCGTGAGCCTTGAAAAGGACGACAACCTAATCCATCACATTTCTATTACCGAATTACAGGGCACCTTGGGCAAGACAACTTCGCCTCACGTAGAGGCTGGGCCCGCAAACCGAGGGCGTGGGGCTTGGGACCAGGTCTCCGTCGCTCCGGTGCCCAAAACTTTTGATCTGTAAGGAGTTACTCGGCGCACAGCATACCGTTGGAAAGCTCTTCGAGAGCTCTACGACGGAGGTAGCAAGCCTACTCGGCAGCGCCCATTTTTTAAGCCCGAAATCGAACGTTTTCATTAGTTTTGGGACAATTTTCTTCTTTTACGCTTTTTTTCCGTCTTTGATCGTTGGTCGTGAGCCGCGAAAAAGACGACAACCTAATCCACCACATTTCTATTACCGAATCCAATGCCACCTTGGGCAAGACAACTTCGCCTCACGTAGAGGCTGGGCCCACAAACCGAGGGCGTGGGGCTTGGGACCAGGTCTCCATAGCTCCGGTGCCCATAGCTTTTGATCCGTAAGGAGTTACTCGGCGCACAGCATACCGTTGCAAAGCACTCCGAGAGCTCTACGATGAGGGCAGCAAGCCTGCTCGGCTGCGCCTATTTTCGGAGCCCAAAATCAAACGTTTTTATTAGTTTCGAAACAATTTTCTTCTTTTTCAATGTTTTTCCGTCCCGCATCGTTGGTCGTGAGCCGCGAAAAGGACGACAACCTAATCAACCACATTTCTATTACCGAATCTCACGTCACATTGGGCAAGACAACTTCGCTTCACGTAGAGGCTGGGCCCGCAAACCGAGGGCATGGGGCTTGGGACCAGGTCTCTGTCGCTCCGGAGCCCATAACTTTTGATCTGTAAGGAGTTACTCGGCGCACAACATACCATTGGAAAGCTCTCCGAGAGCTCTACGACGGGGGCAGCAAGCCTGCTCAGCTGCGCTCATTTTCGGAGATCAAAATCGAACGTTTTCATCAGTTTCGGAACAATTTTATTCTTTTGCAGTTTTTTTCCGTCGCGGATCGTACGTCGTGAGCCTCGAAAAGGACGATAACCTAATCCATCACATTTCTATTACCGAATAACATGGCACCTTGGGCAAGACAACTTCGCCTCACGCAGAGGCTGGGCTCGTAAACCGAGGGCGTGAGGCTTGAGACCAGGTCTCCGTCGCTCTAGTGCCCATAACTTTTGATCCGTAAGGAGTTACTCAGCGCACAACATACCGTTGAAAAACTCTCTGAGAGCTCTACGACTAGGGCAGCGAGCTTGCTCGACTGCGCCCATTTTCGGAGCCCAAAATCGAACGTTTTCATCAGTTTCAGAATAATTTTCCTCTTTTGCGCTATTTTTTCATCCCGAATCGTACATTGTGAGCCTCGAAAAGGACGACAACCTAATCCATCACATTTCTATTACCGAATAACATGGCACCTTGGGCAAGACAACTTCACCTCACGTAGAGGCTGGGCCCGCAAATCGAGGGCGTGTGGCTTGAGACCAGGTCTCCGTCACTCCGGTGCCCATAAGTTTTGATCCGTAAGGAGTTAAGTGGCGCACAACATATCGTTGGAAAGCTCTCCGAGACCTCTACGACGGGCGATACAAGCCTACTCGCCTGCGACCGTTTTTGGAGCCCAAAATCAAATGCTTTCATTAGTTTAGGAACAATTTTCTTCTTTTGTAGTTTTTTTTCGTCCCGGATCGTACGTCGTGAGCCTCGAAAAGGACGACAACCGAATCCATCACATTTCTATTACCGAATCCCACGTCACCTGGGGCAAGACAACTTCACCTCACGTAGAGGCTGGGCCCGCAAACTGAGGGCGTGAGGCTTGAAACCAAGTCTCCGTCGCTCCGGTGCCCATAACTTTTGATCCATAAGGAGTTACTCGGCGCACAGCATACTGTTGTACAGCTCTCCGAGAGCTCTACGACTGGGGCAGCCAGCTTGCTCGACTACGCCCGCTTTCGAACCCAAAATCGAACGTTTTCATCAGTTTCGGGACAATTTTCTTCTTTTGCTCTGTTTTTCCGTCCCGGATCGTTGGTTGTGAGCCGCAAAAAGTACGACAACCTAATCCACCACATTTCTATTACCGAATCCCACGTTTCCTTGGGCAAGACAACTTCGACTCGCGTAGAGGCTGGGCCCGCAAACCGAGGGCGTGGGGCTTGGGACCAGGTCTCCATCACTCCGATGCCCATAATTTTTGATCCATAAGGAGTTACTCGGCGCACAGCATACCGTTGGAAAGCTTTCCGAGAGCTCTACGATGGGGGCAGCAAGCCTGCTCAGATGCGCCCATTTTCGGAGCCCAAAATCAAACATTTTTATCAGTTTCGGAACAATTTTCTTCTTTTGTAGTGTTTTTCCGTCCTGGATCGTACATCATGAGCCTCGAAAATGACGACAACCTAATCCATCACATTTTTATTACCGAATAACATGGCACCTTGGGCAAGACAACTTCGCCTCACATAGAGGCTGGGCCCGCAAACCGACGGCGTGGGGCTTGGGACCAGGTCTCCGTCACTCCGGTGCCCATACCTTTTGATCCGTAAGGAGTTACTCGGAGCACAGCATACCGTTGGAAAGCTCTCCGAGAGCTCTACGACTGGGCCAACAAGCCTGCTCGGCTGCGCCCATTTTCAGAGCCCAAAATCGAACGTTTTCATCAGTTTCGAAACAATTTTCTTCTTTTGCGCTTTTTTTTCGTCCCGAATCGTACGTCGTGAGCCTCGAAATGGACGACAACCTAATCCATCACATTTCTATTACCGAATAACATGGCACCTGGGGCAAGACAACTTTGCCTCACGTAGAGGCTGGGCCTGAAAACCGAGGGACCAGGTCTCCGTCGCTCAGGTGCCCAAAACTTTTGATCCGTAAGGAGTTACGCGGCACACATCATACGGTTGGAAAGCTCTCCGAGAGCTCTATGACGGGGACTACAAACTTGCTCGACTGCGCCCATTTTCGAAGATCAAAATCGAACGTTTTCATCAGTTTTGGAACAATTTTCTTCGTTTGAGCTGTTTTTTCGTCCCAGATCGTATGTCGTGAGCATCGAAAAGGATGACAACCTAATCCATCACATTTCTATTACCAAATAACATGGCACCTTGGACAAGACAACTTCGCCTCACGTAGAGGCTGGGCCCGCAAACCGAGTGTGTGGGGCTTGAGACCAGGTCTGCGTTGCTCCGGTGCCCATAACTTTTGATCCGTAAGGAGTTACGCGGTGCACAACATACCGTTGGAAAGCTCTCCGAGAGCTCTACGATGTGGGCAGCAAGCCTGCTCAGCTACGCCAATTTTTGGAGCCCAAAATCAAACATTTCATCAGTTTCGGGACAATTTTCTTCTTTTTCACTGTTTTTCCATCCCGTATCGTACGTCGTGAGCCGCGTAAAGGACGACAACCTAATCCATCACATTTCTATTACCGAATAACACGGCACCTTGGGCAAGACAACTTCACCTCACATACAGGCGGGGCCTGCAAACCGAGGGCGTGGGGCTTAGGACCAGGTCTTGGTCGCTCCGGTGAGCATAACTTATGATCCGTAAGGAGTTACTTGGCGGACAGCATACCGTTGGAAAGTTCTCCGAGAGCTCTACGATGGGGGCAGTGAGCCTGCTCGGCTGCGCCCATTTTCGGAGCCCAAAATTGAACATTTTCATCAGTTTCAGAACAATTTTCATCTTTTGCAGTGTTTTTCCGTCCCGGATCGTACTTCGTGAGCCTCGAAAAGGATGACAACCTAATCCATCACATTTCTATTCTCGAATTACAGGGAACCTTGGGCAAGACAACTTCGCCTCACGTAGAGGCTGGGCCCGCAAACCGACGGCGTGGGGCTTGGGACCAAGTCTCCGTCGCTCTGGTGCCCATAACTTTTGATCCGTATCGAGTTACGCAGCGCACAGAATACCGTTGGAAAGCTCTCCGAGAGCTCTACAACTGGGGTAGCAAACCTACTCGGCTGCACCTATTTTCGAAACCCAAAATTGAACATTTTCATCAGTTTCGGGACAATTTTCTTCTTTTGCAGTGTTTTTCCCTCCTGGATCGTTGGTCGTGAGCCGCGAAAAGGACGACAGCCTAATCCACCACATTTCTATTACCGAATCCCACATCACCTTGGGCAAGAAAACTTCACCTCACGTAGAGGCTGGGCCCACAAACCGAGGACCTGGGGCTTGGGACCAGGTCTTCGTCGCTTCGGTGCCCATAACTTTTGATCCGTAAGGAGTTACGCGGCGCACAGCATACCGTTGGAAAGCTCTCTGCGAGTTCTACGATAGGGGACACAAGCCTGCTCGGCTGCACCCATTTTCGGAGCTCAAAATTGAATGTTTTCAAATATTTCAGAACAATTTTCTTCTTTTGCGCTATTTTTCCATCCCAGATCGTATGTCGTGAGCCTCGAAAAGGACGACAACCTAATCCATCACATTTATATTACCGAATAACAAGGCACTTGGGGCAAGACAACTTCACCTCACGTAGAGGCTAGGCCCGTAAACCGAGGGCGTGGGGATAGGGACCAAGTCTCCGTCGCTCCGGTGCCCATAACTTTTGATCCGTAAGGAGTTACGCGGCGCACAACATACCTTTGGAAAGCTCTCCGAGAGCTCCACGATGTGGGAAACAAGCCTGCTCGGCTGAGCTAGTTTTTGGAGCCCAAAATCGAATGTTTTCACCAGTTTTGGGACAATTTTCTTCTTTTGCGCAGTTTTTTCGTCCCATATCGTATGTTGCGAGGCGCGTAAAGGACGACAACCTAATCCACCACATTCTATTACCGAATCCCGCGGCACCTTGGGCAAGACAACTTCGCCTCATGTAGAGGCTGGGCCTGCAAACCGAGGGCGTGGTGCTTGGGACCAAGTCTTCGTTTGCTCCGGTGCCCATAACTTTTGATCCGTAAGGAGTTATGCGGCGCACATAATACAGTTGGAAAGCTCTCCGAGAGCTCTACAACGGGGGCAGCAAGCCTGCTTTACTGCAAAAATTTTTGGAGCCCAAAATCGAACGTTTTCATCAATTTCGGGATACTTTTCTTCTTTTGCGCTATTTTTTCGTCCCGGATCGTACGTCGTGAGCCGCGAAATGGACGACAACCTAATCCATCACATTTTTATTACTGAATAACATCGCCCCTCGGGCGAGACAACTTTTCCTCACGTAGAGGCTGGGCCCGCAAACCGAGGGCGTGGGGCTTGGGACCAAGTCTCTGTCGTTCCGGTGCCCATAACTTTTGATCTGTAAGGAGTTACGCGGCACACCGCATACTGTTGAAAAGCTCTCCAAGAGTTCTACGACGGGGGCAGTAAGCCTGCTTAGCTATGCCCATTTTCGGAGCCCAAAATCGAACATTTTCATCAGTTTCGAAACAATTTTCTTCTTTTGCGCTATTTTTCTATTCCAGATCGTACGTCGTGAGCCTCGAAAAGAACGATAACGTAATCCATCACATTTCTATTACCGACTAACATGGCACCTTAGGCAAGACAACTTCGCCTCACGTAGAGGCTAGGCCCGCAAACCGAGGGCGTGGGGCTTGGGACCCGGTCTCCGTCGCTTTGATGCCCATAACTTTTGATCCGTAATGAGTTACACGGCGCACAGCATACCGTTGGAAAGCTCTCTGAGAGCTCTACGATAGGCGTAGCAAGCCTGCACAGTTGCACCCATTTTAGGAGCCCAAAATTGAACGTTTTCATTAGTTTTGGGATAATTTTCTTCTTTTGCGCTGTTTTTCCGTCCCGGATCGTACGTCGTTAGTTTCGAAATGGACGACAACCTAATCCACCATATTTCTATTACCGAATCCCACGACACCTTGGGCAAGACAACTTCGCCTCACGCAGTGGCTAGGCCTGCAAACTGAGGGCGTGGTGCTTGGGACCAAGTCTTCGTTGCTCCGGTGCCCATAACTTTTGATCCGTAAGGAGTTACGCGGCGCACAGCGAGAGTACTTATACACATAGTGAAAAGGATACGGTGAGCTTTTGCTCTCAGTTCATGTCAACATCAGTTGTTGCGGCCGACTTCAAATCATCCCCTTGTCACGCCAAATGGGTGTACTCCGGATGTACCCCGAAATCCTACGACCTAATTCTCCGAGGAATTCTAGCCCCCAAGCGAGAGAGGAAATTGGACAATGGTAGTCACGGTTGCACCGGCAAGCCCGATGCCGCGCGGTGTGCATGAACGCTATCACGCCAAAATGAAAGGTTGCAACCTTGTATGCAATGCACATTTATGACATTTAATATATCACATTAGGAGGACAACAAAGTAGGTTGCCTCCGAGAGTCATAAGATTGCACATTGACAAGTAAACACGCGAGGCACGATATGACAAGTAATTTCACTTGAAAGGCACATGGAGTTATATGAACATTAAACGAGCAGCCATGTAACGCACGTAAATCAAGTCATATAACTCATTTCAAAGTTCACGTAATCAAATAATAAGATTATTCATCATGCAACGGCATCTACGTGGGACCGGGTGCAAGAAAAGCCAACTTATCAACATGAAATCATCGAAATCATATTTAGGGCTACAAGGGCAACTACGGGCAGCCTACTAAACACATAATCCAACACAACATCCAAAGGATCAACACTTAGCAAATTCACCTAGTTACTAGGGTTCCAATTCGTGCTTACCCATGCGATTAAGCCCCAAGTCATCTCGAAATCAAACTCAAGCCATGCATTGATTAGTTCATACACCCTCAAGTATTCAAAATAGTCCACACAACATCTCAATGCCACAATCCCAAGCATTTAATACAACGAGAGAAGCTACAATAATTTTTCTAAGCATATCACTAAGTGAAACCCTCACTGCAATGGACTGTTTTCTCACAATCATTAAGACAAGAAAACAATCTCCAATTCCAGTGAATAAGATGTCAAATTAAATCTTAGGAAGTGAACTAAATTCAGAAACAAACCTCGCATCATTTGGAGTTCGGGTTCAATAGTTATAGCCAAAACAGTGAGACTGCACAAAACTGTCCAGATTTGCACACATTTCAATACTTGTCATTTTTGAGGGCCTTAGGGTCAGATTTATCCTTAGTCCATTTCTGACAAAAATGTCCAGAACTGAAAAATATATCAGCACACCAAATATCATGCATTTTGGATGTCATTTACTAAGTCAAAACTGGTTCGTTCTACAAGGTCAGTGAATCTGCCAAAACCTGCTTCATTTTTCCAGACTTTCCAGATTTTGACACATTTTAATAATTTGCCATTTTGAGGACCTTAGCGTCAAAATTAGGTTTGGCCTATTTCTGTAAAAAAACGTTTAGAACGGGCAAAACTAGTTACCTACCAATTTTCACACATTTTCAACATCATTTACCTATCCAAAATCACATCTCACCAACAAGGCAGAAAACTGTCCCATACACGATTTCATCCAACATCACATTTTAGCCAAACATCTTGCCATGCATGTTTATAAAAGCTCACGAACACACATATATCTCAAGTACAGAAGTAAAGATAGACATTTAAGGGCATGCATGTGGGTTTTTGAAAGATTTTCAAGAAGTTTTAGCCCTCACCTTAGCAAAACAACAAGAAGATGCACAAGACTCTTGGTGAAGCATAAAGTTGACCTTTTTCCTTCCTTAGCCGAGACACCACTCGATTTTTCTCAAATTTCCTAACTTAGTAACCAAGTTCTTAGTAGGTGCATGTGGTTAGAACAAGAAGAAAAGAAATGGAAGCTAGCAAACTCACCTAAGCCGAAATGGAGATTCAAAGAGCTTGCATGTGTGTTTCTTGCAACCTAGCTTGCTTAGTCGAGCTCCCTAGCTTCTTGCATGCCTTGATGAACCATGGAGTGATGAAGATAAGCTAAGGAGTGTAGAAACTCAGCCAAGGCCGAGAGAGAGAGAGAAGGATGAGAGGGAGAAAGAAGAATGAGAGGAAATGAGAGAAATGAAAGAAAAATAAAAGCTTTTGCAAGGTTTGAAGCATGTGTCGGCCTTGAGCTTTGCAATTTCAGATTTTTGTGTCTTCAAGGAGTATAATTTGACGTGCTTAGCATGGGCAAGGAGCTTATGTCGAGATTGGTGGAGCTTGGTGGAGTTTTTGAGCTATTTTTTATTGCTTTGTGTCATTAGTTGTCATAGAATTGTCTAGGTTCAATTTGAATTATGCAAAGCAAGCACAAAGCACACAAGGTGGTCGGCCAAAGAGATGTTCAAATCTGAATTTTTTTGTCTTATTCAAGGCTTATTTTATTGTATTTTTGGGATATGCAAAGAATAAAGAATAAAGAATGTCTAGCTTTTGATGCAATTTCGTCTTCTAGTGCGTTGACTTAGCATTTTAATATTAGTTAGTGGGATTTGTAGGATTAATTATTGATTTAGTGCTTCGTGTAAGATGCTTTTTTGATTAGTGTGAGGGCATGCTTTCCTAGGTCTAGGGCACGCACTACGAAGTAGGACACGAACTACGAGACGAATGCACGTTTCCCAAGTAAATGCACACAACCCTAAATGAATGCACGTAATTCAATGCAAGGCATATAAAACAAAACATGATTCTTAAATCTAGGTTAAGGCACGCAAATCTAGGCTAGGGCACACGAAACGAGGTATCGCACGAATATCGAGGTCGGGCCTCACATCCTCCCCTCCTTAAAAGAATTTCGTCCCGAAATTTAATATTACCTTTGAAATAAAGCTGGATAATGTTGCTCCATCTGGTATTGCCTTTCCCACGTTGCTTCTTCAACTCCATGATTATCCCACAACACTTTCACCATCGGTATAGATTTGTTGCGCAACTCCCGATCTTGCTGGTCTAGGATCCGAACGGGCTTCTCTTCATAAGAGAAGTTCCCCGAAGCTACAACGGCTCTGGTTCCAAGATATGCAATGGATTAGGGTGATACTTCCGCAGCATCGAAACATGAAAGACGTCGTGAATATTGGAGAGGTTTTGGGGTAGTGCCAGGCGATACGCCAATTTGCCAACCTTCTCAATTATCTCAAATGGTCCTACAAATCTCGGGCTCAACTTTTCACCCTTGCCGCGTTTAATCAGTCCCCTCTGGGGTGATATCTTCAAGAATACCTTGTCGCCAACCTCAAACTCTAGGCTCCGTCTCCGTCGGTCTGCATAACTTTTCTGCCTGCTTTGGGCGGTAAGCATCCGTTTCCGGATAAGGTGAATATTATCCACAATCTTCATAAGTTCAGGTAGAAGGTTCGAGTCAAAAGTCTTCGTTTCACCTACCTTATCCCAGTAAATTGGGGATCGACATTTACGTCCATACAACGCCTCAAATGGGGCCATCCCGATAGTGGCCTGATAACTATTATTATAAGCGAACTCCGCTAGAGACAGATATTTTTCCCAACCTTTCCCGAAGTCTAAAACACACGCCCTTAGCATATCATCCAGAATCTGAATAGTTCTCTCCGATTGTCAATCAGTCTGAGGGTGATAAGCCGTGCTGAAACTCAACTTCGTTTCTAAAGCTTCTTGCAATCTCTTCCAAAATCGGGAAGTAAAACGAGGATATGCAATCTTACAATCTCCACCACATACATATCTCCCAATTTCTCAAGACTATCCTCCTTGTTCATCGGTAAGAAGTGCGCTGACTTAGTCAATCTATCCACTATGATCCAAATGGCGTCATGACCCTTTTGTGACCTGGGCAGGTCCATAACAAAATCCATAGTTATATGTTCCCATTTCCATTGAGGAATCTCCAACGGCTGAAGTAAACCTGCTGGTCGTTGATGTTCCGCTTTGACTCTCTGGCAAGTCAAACACCGTGCCACAAATTCCGCAATTTCTCTCTTCATGTTATTCCACCAATAGTGTTGCTTCAAATCCCGGTACATCTTTGTTCCGCCGGGGTGAATAGTGTATCTTGAATTATGGGCTTCTTCAAGAATCTTCTTTTCAACTCTGGTTCATTTGGAACACAAATCCGATTCCTAAACCTCCAAATACCATCATCATGAAACTTGAAATCTGTGTTGCTTTCTTTAATCTTCTGGAATTGTTGGTCCTTTTGTTGAGCCTCTCGTAATTCAGACAACAAGGTCGATTGAACTTGTATAGTGGCAAAAAGTAACCATTTTCGAGTCAATTGTGGTTTCCACAACTTCTTCCAACAACTCCTGCACCTTGACTTCCAGTTTTGCCATGCTCGTTTTCCTACTTAAGGCATCTGCAACTACATTTGCTTTACCGGGCACATAATTGATTGTGCAGTTATAATCATCCAAAAGCTCCATCCACCGCCTTTGCCTCATATTCAACTCTTTTTGTGAGAACAAGTATTTCAAGCTCTTGTGATCAGTAAACACCTCGAACTTGTTACCCCACAGATAGTGCCTCCATTTCTTGAGTGCAAACACAATAGCCGCTAACTCCAAATCATGCGTCGGGTAGTTCAATTCATACGGCTTCGGTTTCCTAGAAGCATACGCAATCACTCTACCATTTTGCATCAACACACAACCTAGTCCTTCCTTCGAAGCATCGCTATAGATTACAAAACCTTGACTCCCTTCAGGCAATGCAAGAACAGGTGCGGTAGTCAATCTTTTCTTCAATTCTTGGATGTTGTTCTCACACTTATCATCCCACACGAACTTTGTTTTCTTTTGAGTGAGCTTTGTAAGCGGTCCTGCAATCTTAGAGAAATCATTCACGAACCTCCGATAATAGCCAGCTAGACCAAGAAAACTCTGAATCTCCGTAACATTTTTCGGCTTCTTCCAAGACATTACCGCTTCTATCTTTGCTGGATCCACTGCTATTCCCTCTTGGGATATGATATGCCCCAAAAATGCAATCTGCTGCAACCAAAATTCGCACTTGCTAAACTTTGCATACAATTGATGCTCTCGAAGTTTTTGCAGTACCAACTGCAGATGTTGTTCATGCTCAGCCTCGGATTTTGAGTATACCAAAATATCATCAATGAAGATCACCACAAATTGGTCCAAGTAGGGTTGAAACACCCTGTGCATCAAGTCCATAAAAGCTGCAGGGGCATTAGTTAGTCCAAATGGCATCACCACATATTCATAATGCCCATATCTTGTCCTGAAAGCCGTTTTAGGCACATCCTCCTTTTTGATCCGCAACTGATAGTACCCTTGCCTCAAGTCGAGTTTCGAATACACTTTGGCTCCTTGAAGTTGATCAAACAACTCGTCGATCAGTGAAAGTGGGTATTTATTCTTGACAGTCACTTGGTTTAATCCTCGGTAATCGATGCATAGCCTCAGCGTTCCGTCTTTCTTCTTTACAAATAGAACTGGTGCACCCCACGGAGAAGAACTTGGTTGAACAAACCCCTTCTTCAACAATCCTTGCAATTGGTCCTTCAATTCTTGTAGCTCGGCTGGTGCCATACGATAGGGGGCTTTAGATATCGGCTGGGTGCCAGGCAGTAACTCTATAATGAACTCGATCTCCCGATTTGGGGGTAAACCGGGCAATTCTTTTGGAAACACATCCGCATAGTCTTTGATCACTGGCATCTCCTCCAACTTAGCTTTGTCCGACGGCTTGTTGATGAGGTAAGCTAAGTATCCACTACACCCTTTTCTCAAGGACTTCACTGCTTTCATAGATGAAATGATAGAACTCCCGGTGAAATCTCTTCGACCCATGACTTCCAGTATTGGTTGACCAGGTACCTGGAATATTACAATCTTCGTCCGGCAATCTAGTTGGGCATGATGCTTTGCCAACCAGTCCATCCCTAAGATGACCTCATAGTCTCGAAAAGGTAATACGATAAGATTGGCTGAGAATTCCCTATCCTTAATTTGGATTTTACATGCTTTACAAGCTGAGTTAGTAACAAGTTTAGAACCCATCGGAGTACCAACTTCTACTTTGTAAGGCAAACATACAACTCGTAGTTTCACACGTTTCACACATAAGGGAGTAATAAATGAATGAGTAGCACTCGGATCAATTAGCACCCTAACAGGTTGATTCAATATGAAGAATGTACCTTCAACAACAGCGGTCTTCTCTGGAAGCTCCTCACACTCAATAGCATAAGCTCGAGCCTGAACTCTAGGAACTGGAGTCTTGTCTCTACCAGCTGGTTTAACCTGATTTTGTCCTGCTTGCCATTTAAGGCAATCCTTGATCTGATGCTGATCACTGCTACATCTCACACATCGCCCTAACTTCTTCCAGCACTGGGCCTCGGTATGCCCCTTCTTGTCACAATAAGAACAATTGATAGACTGAGTAGCAGGTGAACTACCTGTGGATCTGCAGGTGGAAGAGGCTGATGGCACTTTAGTCAGGCCACGGTTATTAACTGGTCGGTTCTGGCTCTGGCTTTGATTACGACTCTGACTCTGGAATTTTCTCTGTTGACCTGAAGGCTGGTATGGTTTCTTATTCGGCTGACTCGAACCGGCTCTATCAAGTTTTCTCTTCTCAACTCGAGAAGCAGGAGCAAATAGAGCAGAATAGGTATCGAAGTCATGCGAAGCCAACTGGTCCTGAATCTCTGGCCTCAATCCCGTAGTAAATTTCCACATCTTTGCCTCCGGAGTACTGACCATGTATTGAGTATAGCGGGACAGTCGGTCAAAATGAGCCTCGTACTGGGCCACCATCATATTACCCTGGTTCAATTGCATGAATTCCTCAATCTGCCTCTACCTGGAAACTACAGGTACATATTTATCCTTGAAGGCCTTAACGAAATTACCCCACAAGCGAAGGGTATGATCAGTTTCCCACAGTGCCTCCACAATGTGCCACCAATGCTCAGCATCCCCGTGCAATAGAAACACAGCAAACTCCACCTTTTCTTCATCAGTATAATCAAGTGGCCTGAAAATCCTTTTGATCTCAGATAGCCAAGCCTCTGCTTTCTCATCATCAGCTTCCCCGTGGAATTTGGACGGGTGAAAGTCAAGGAACTCCCTCATTCTGTTATGTCTCCTATGGTTACCATCGTTCCTGTTGTTGTTGCTGTTGTCAGCTTCACGTGCATCTTGACGTTCCATTACTCGTGACACGCGATCCATGGCATTCGCCATCATGTTAAACATAGCTATGCCGGGATTAGTTTGGTAAGCATCTCCGGTCTCTTGGGGTTCACCGCTCCTATTAGTAGTGCAGGTACTAGGGCCAACCATCTATAGGCATAGATTACAATGCACAATTTATTGAAATACGAAAAACAAGAATTTAATGCATAAGATATGCAACATAATATAGATACACAATTCTAGAAACAATTAAGGCATGTTAATCACTTAAGCACATAAAACATAGAAGGCACAATTAACATTATCACACAATAACATATAGACAAGTCATCCTAATTATCTTAGGGCTCTACCCATGGTCCGAGAGTTAAACCCGGCTTAAGCAATCTAAGCTCTGATACCATTCTTCTTCTTCTATGAGGTGTCACGCCTCAACTCGGCCTATAAAGGTTAGACTGGGGTGTGATCTAAACATTCAAGTCATGTCTCGTACTTAGTTGTTCATGAAAGTTTAACGCTTAACGTTTAGCCTAGACTCCACAATTTTTTTCGGAAAACCGGCAGCATAACGGCTGTAATTGGGCTCATTAGTTTGACCTAGTTCTCTAAACGCCTCAAATTTCATTTCCAACTAAGATTACTATTTACCACCAATTGAAACGCCTACTAGTTATCTCGATGTCTCGTTTGATTAATAACCTAGCATGATACTATGTCTCGTTTGTTTGTTAATCCTCGTTACAAGAGTACCTGTTGATCTTAGCTTAACAATGGGTACCTACTTAAGATTGAATAGGTTCATTTTACTTAGTCCTTACCTAATACTTCATAATCCTATGATAGATACTAACCAGTAACGATAGCAAAATGACCATAGTAGTGTCTGTCTAGTTATTATCAGTACAAGCCAAAATTAGATCCCAAATTACAACGGGGGTCTTTTACATTACAAACATCAAGCAACATGAAAAGAAATAGTTTTCAAGCAGCATAGTGTTCACAATGGCCATAATCAAGCAAAGCACATAGGACAGGCAATCATTCCAAGGAATCATCGTTAGGCACGTCATACTCGGGTACCTATTCTTGATCTTCTTCACCTGAGATGATAAAAGAGGGTGAGTCCTTATGAACTCAGCGAGGGGGAACGAGAAATAGGTTTTGAAACTCATTTTCCGGTTCAACTTATGAAAACCCTTTTGCAAGCATGAATATATCACAAGTAAGTACACAACATGATATAAAAGTAAAGGAACACAATTACCCATCTTTCCTCCCCGAGGTCCTCTAGGAACCAAGCGAGAGTACTTATATACATAGTGAAAAGGATACGGTGAGCTTTTGTTCTCAGTTCATGTCAGTATCAGTTGTTGCGGCCGACTTCAAATCATCCCCTTATCACGCCAAATGGGTGTACTCCGGATGTACCCCAAAATCCTACGACCCAACTCTCTGAGGAAGTCTAGCCCCCAAGCGAGAGAGGGAATTGGACAATGGTAGTCACGGTTGTACCGGTAAACCCGATGCTGCCCGGTGTGCGTGAACGCTACCACGCCAGAATAAAATGTTGCAACCTTGTATGCAATGCACATTTATGACATTTAATATATCACATTAGGAGGACAACAAAGTAGGTTGCCTCCGAGAGTTATAAGATTGCACATTGACAAGTAAACACGCGAGGCACGATATGACAAGTAATTTCACTTGAAAGGCACATGGAGTTATATGAACATTAAACGGGCAGCCATGTAACACACGTAAATCAAGTCATATAACTCATTTCAATGTTCACGTAATCAAATAATAAGATTATTTATCATGCAACGGCATCTACGTGGGACCAGGTGCAAGAAAAGCCTACTTATCAACATGAAATAACCAAAATCATATTTAGGGCTACAAGGGCAACTACGGGCAGCCTACTAAACACATAATAAAACACAACATCCAAAGGATCAGCACTTAGCAAATTCACCTAGTTACTAGGGTTCCAATTCGTACTTACCCGTGCGAGTAAACCCCAAGTCATCTCAAAATCAAACTCAAGCCATGCATTGATTAGTTCATACACTCTCAAGTATTCAAAACAGTCCACACAATATCTCAATGCCACAATCTCAAGCATTTAATACAACGAGAGAAGCTACAATAATTTTTCTAAGCATATCACTAAGTGAAACCCTCACTGCAATGGACTGTTTTCTCACAATCATTAAGACAAGCAAATAGTCTCCAATTCTAGTGAATAAGATGTCAAATTAAAGCTTAGGAAGTGAACTAAATTCAGAAACAAACCTCGCATCATTTGGAGTTCGGGTTCAATAGTTATAGCCAAAACAATGAGACTGCACAAACTGTCCAGATTTGCACACATTTCAATACTTGTCGTTTTTGAGGGCCTTAGTGTCCGATTTAGCCTTAGTCTATTTATGACAAAAATGTCCAGAACTGAAAAATATAACAGCACACCAAATATCAAGCATTTTGGATTTCATTTACTAAGTCAAAACTGGTTCGTTCTGAAAGGTCAGTGAATCTGCCCAAACCTGCTTCATTTTTCCAGATTTTCCAGATTTGGACACATTGTAATAATATACCGTTGTGAGGACCCTAGACTCAAAATTAGCTTTGGCCTATTTCTGGGACAAATTTTCAAAACTGGCAAAACTAGTTACTTACCAATTTTCACGCATTTTCAACATCATTTGCCTAGCCAAAATCACATCGTACCAACAAAGCAGAAAGCTGTCCCATACACGATTTCATCCAACATCACATTTTAGCCAAACATCTTGCCATGCATGTTTATAAAATCTCATGAACACACATATATCTCAAGCACATAAGTAAAGATAGACATTTAAGGGCATGCATGTGGGTTTTTGAAAGATTTTCAAGAAATTTTAGCCCTCACCTTAGTAAAACAACAAGAAGATGCACAAGACTCTTGGTGAAGCACAAAGTTGACCTTTTTCCTTGCTTAGCCGAGACACCACTCGATTTTTCTCAAATTTCCTAGCTTAGTAACCAAGTTCTTAGTAGGTGCATGTGGTTAGAACAAGAAGAAAAGAAATGGAAGCTAGCAAACTCACCTAAGCCGAAATGGAGATTCAAAGAGCTTGCATGTGTGTTTCTTGCAACCTAGCTTGCTTAGTCGAGCTCCCTAGCTTCTTGCATGCCTTGATGAACCATGGAATGATGAAGATAAGCAAAGGAGTGTAGAAACTCAGACAAGGCAGAGAGAGAGAGAGAGAAGGATGAGAGGGAGAGAGAAGAATGAGAGGAAATGAGAGAAATGAAAGAAAAATAAAAGCTTTTGCAAGGTTTGAAGCATGTGTCGGCCTTGAGCTTTGCAATTTCAGATTTTTGTGTCTTCAAGGAGTATAATTTGAAGTGTTTAGCATGGACAAGGAGCTTATGTCGAGATTGGTGGAGCTTGGTAGAGTTTTTGAGCTATTTTTTATTGCTTTGTGTCATTAGTTGTCATAGAATTGTCTGGGTTCAATTTGAATTATGCAAAGCAAGCACAAAGCACACAAGGTGGTCGGCCAAAGAGGTGCTCAAATCTGATTTTTTTTGTCTTGTTCAAGGCTTATTTTATTGTGTGTTTGGAATATGCAAAGAATAAAGAATAAAGAATGTCTAGCTTTTGGTGCAATTTCGTCTTCTAGTGCATTGACTTAGCATTTTAATATTAGTTAGTGGGATTTGTAGGATTAATTATTGATCTAGTGCTTTGTATAAGATGCTTTCTTGATTAGCGTGAGGACATGCTTTCCTAGGTCTAGGACACGCACTACGAGATAGGGCACGAACTACGAGACGAATGCACATTTTTCAAGTAAATGCCCGCAACCTTAAATGAATGCACGTAATTCAATGCAAGGCACATAAAACGAAACGTGATTCTTAAATCTAGGTTAAGGCATGCAAATCTAGGCTAGGGCACACGAAATGAGGTATCGCACGCAAATCGAGGTCAGGCCTCACAGTTACAAAAATTTTCAGAGCCAAAAATCAAACGTTTTCATTAGTTTTGGGACACTTTTCTTCTTTTACGCTGTTTTTCAGTCCCAGATCGTACGTCGTGAGCCTCGAAAAGAACGACAACCTAATCCATCACATTTCTATTAACGAATAACACGGTACCTTGGGCAAGACAACTTCGCCTCACGTAGAGGCTGGGCTCGCACATCGAGGGGATGGGGTTTGGGACCAGGTCTCCGTCACTCCGGTGTCCATAACTTTTGATCCGTAAGGAGTTACGCAGCACACAGCATAATGTTGGAAAGCTCTTGGAGAGCTCTACGACGGGGGCAGCAAGCCTGCTCGGCTGTGCCCGTTTTCGGAGCCCAAAATTGAACGTTTTCATCAGTTTCGGGACACTTTGATTCTTTTGTGCTATTTTTCCGTCCCGGATCGTATGTCGTGAGCCACGCAAAGGACGACAACCTAATCTGCCACATTTCTATTATCGAATACTGTGCCACCTTGGGCAATAAAATTTCACCTCACGTAGAGGCTGGGCCCACAAACCGAGGGCATGAGGCTTATGACTAGGTCTCTATCACTCCGGTGCCCATAACTTTTGATCCGTAAGCAGTTACGCGGCGCACAACATACCGTTAAAAAGCTCTCCTATAGCTCTACAACAGGGGCAGAGAGCTTGCTTGGCTACGAAAATTTTTGGAGGCCAAAATCGAACGTTTTCATCAGTTTTGGGACACTTTTCTTCTTTTGCGCTATTTTTCAGTCCCGGATCATACGTCGGGAGCCTCGAAAAGGACGACAACCTAATCCATCACATTTCTATTACCGAATAACACAATACCTTGGGCAAGACAACTTCGCCTCACGTAGAGGCTGGGCCCGCACACCGAGGGCGTGGGGCTTGGGACTAGGTCTCCGTTGCTCCGGTGCCCATAACTTTTGATCCGTAAGGAGTTACGCGGCGCACAGCATAACGTTGGAAAGCTCTCTGAGAGCACTACGACGGGGGCAGCAAGCCTGCTCAGGTGCGCCCATTTTCAAAGCCCAAAATCGAACATTTTCATCAATTCGGGATAATTTTTTTCTTTTGCGCTATTTTTTCGTCCCGGATCGTACGTCGTGAGCCGCGAAATGGATGACAACCTAATCCACCACATTTCTATTACCGAATCCCACAGCAACTTGGGCAAGACAACTTCGCCTCACGTAGTAGCTGGGCCCGCAAACCGAGGGCGTGGTGCTTGGGACCAGGTCTCCGTCGCTCCGGTGCCCATAACTTTTTATCCGTAAGGAGTTACGCGGCGCACCACACACTGTTGAAAAGCTCTCCGAGAGCTCTACGACGGGGACAGCAAGCCTGCTCAGCTACGCCCATTTTCGGAGCCCAAAATCAAACGTGTTCATCAGTTTCTAGACAATTTTCTTTTTTTGCGATGTTTTTTCGTCTCGGATCGTACGTCGTGAGCCGCGAAAAGGATGACAACCTAATCCATCATATTTCTATTATTGAATAACATGACCCCTTGGGCAAGACAACTTCGCCTCACGTAGAGGCTGGGCCAACAAACCGAGGGCGTAGGGCTTGGGACCAGGTCTCCGTCAATCCGGTGCCCATAACTTTTGATCCGTAAGGAGTTACTCGGCGCACAACATATCGTTGTAAAGCTCTCCGAGAGCTCTACGATGGGGGCAGCAAGCCTGCTAGGCTGCGCCCATTTTTGGAGCCCAAAATTGAATGTTTCAATCAATTTTGGAACAATTTTCTTCTTTTGTGCTGTTTTTCTGTCCCAAATCGTACGTCGTGAGCCTCGAAAAGGACGACAACGAAATCCATCACATTTATATTACCGAATAACATGGCACCTTGGGCAAGACAACTTCGCCTCACGTAGAAGCTAGGCCCGCAAACCGAGGGCGTGGGGCTTGGGACCCGGTCTTCGTTGCTCCGGTGCCCATAACTTTTGATCCGTAAGGAGTTACGCGGCGCACAGCATACCATTGGAAAGCTCTCCGAGAGCTCTACGACAAGGGCAGCAAGCCTGCTCAGCTGCGCCCATTTTCGGAGCCCAAAATCTAACTTTTTCATCAGTTTCGGGATAAATTTCTTCTTTTCCACTGTTTTTCCGACCCGAATCGTATATCTTGAGCCGCAAAATGGACGACAACCTAATCCACCATATCTCTATTACCGAATCCCACGGCACCTTGGGCAAGACAACTTCGTCTCACGTAGTGGTTGGGCCCGCAAACCGAGGGCGTGGTGCTTGGGACCAAGTCTTCGTTGCTCCGGTGCCCATGACTTTTGATCCGTAAGGAGTTACGCGGCACACACCATACAGTTGGAAAGCTCTCCGAGAGCTCTACAACAGGGGCAGCAAGCCTGCTTGACTGCGAAAATTTTCGTAGCCCAAAATCGAACGTTTTCATCAATTTCGGGATACTTTTCTTCTTTTGCGCTATTTTTCCGTCCCGGATAGTACGGCGTGAGCCACGAAATGGACGACAACCTAATCCATCACATTTCTATTACTAAATAACATGGCACCTTGGGCAAGACAACTTTGCCTCACGTAGAGGCCGGGCCCGCAAATCGAGGGCGTGGGGTTTAGGACCAGGTCTCCGTCGCTCCGGTGCCCATAACTTTTGATCCGTAAGGATTTACGCAGCGCACCGCATACTGTTGAAAAGCTCTCCAAGAGCTCTACGACGGGGGCAACAAGCTTCTAAGCTACGCCCATTTTCGGAGCCCAAAATCGAACGTGTTCATCATTTTCGGGACAATTTTCTTCTTTTGCGCTGTTTTTCCGTCCCGGATCGTACTTCGTGAGCTGCGAAAAGGACGACAACCTAATCCATCACATTTCTATTACTGAATAACATGGCACCTTGGTCAAGACAACTTCGCCTCACATAGAGGCTGGGCCCGCAAACCAAGGGCGTGGGGCTTGGGACCATGTCTCCGTCGCTCTGGTGCCTACAACTTTTGATCCGTAAGGAGTTACGCAGCGCACAGCATACGGTTGGAAAGCTGTCCAATAGCTCTACCACGGGGGAAAAAAGCCTGCTCGCCTGTGCCAGTTTTCGGAGCCCAAAATCGAACATTTTATCAATTTTGGGACACTTTTATTCTTTTGCGATATTTTTTTGTCCCGAATCGTACGTTGTGAGCCGCGAAAAGGACGATAACCTAATCCGCCACATTTCTATTACCAAATCCCGCGCCACCTTGGGCAAGACAACTTCGCTTCACGTAGAGGCTGGGCTCGCAAACCGAGGGTGTATGGCTTGGGGCCAAGTCTCCGTCGCTCCGGTGCCCATCACTTTTGATCCGTAAGGAGTTACGCGGCGCACAACATACCATTGGAAAGCTTTCCGAGAGCTCTACGATGGGGGCAATGAGCCTTCTTGGCCGCGAAAATTTTCGGAGCCCAAAATCGAACGTTTTCATCAGTTTCGGGACACTTTTATTCTTTTGCGCTATTTTTTCGTCTAGGATCGTACGTCATGAGCTGCGAAAAGGACGACAACCTATTTCGCCACATTTCTATTACCGAATACAATGCCACCTTGGGCAATAAAATTTTGCCCCACGTAGAGGCTGGGCCCGCAAATCGAGGGCGTGGGGCTTGGGACTAGGTCTCTGTCACTCCGGTGCCCATAACTTTTGATCCGTAAGCAGTTACGCGGCGCACAACATACCGTTAGAATGCTCTCCTAGAGCTCTACGACGGGGGCAGAGAGCCCGCTTGGCTACAAAATTTTTTGGAATCCAAAATCGAACATTTTCATCAGTTTGGGACACTTTTCTTATTTTCTGCTGTTTTTCAGTCTCGGATCGTACGTCGTGAGCCTCGAAAAGGACGACAACCTAATCCATCACATTTCTATTATCGAATAACACGGCACCTTGGGCAAGACAACTTTGCCTCACGTAGAGGCTGGGCCCACACACCGAGGGCGTGGGGCTTGGGACCAGGTCTCCGTCACTCCGGTGCCCATAACTTTTGATCCGTAAGGAGTTACACGGCGCACAGCATACCGTTGGAAAGCTCTCCGAGAGCTCTACGATGGGGGCAGCAAGTCTGCTCAGCTGTGCCTATTTTTGGAGCCCAAAATTGAATGTTTTCATCAGTTTTGGGACAATTTTCTTCATTTGCGCTGTTTTTCTGTCCCGGATCGTTCGTCGTGAGCAGCGAAAAGGACGACAACCTAATCCATCACATTTCTATTACCGAATAACATGGCAGCTTGGGCAAGACAACTTCACCACACGTAGAGGCTGGGCCCGCAAACCAAGGGCGTGGGGCTTGGGACCAAGTCTCCGTCGCCCGGTGCCTATAACTTTTGATCCGTAAGACGTTACGCACTGCTCAACATACCGTTGGAAAGCTCTCCGAGAGCTCTACGACGTGGGCAGCAAGCTTGCTCGGCTACGCCTGTTTTTGGTGCCCAAAATCAAACGTTTTCATCAATTTCAGGACAATTTTATTCGTTTGAGCTGTTTTTCTGTCCCGTATCGTACGTCGTGAGCTGCGTAAAGGACGACAATCTAATCCACCACTTTTCTATTACCGAATCCCATGGCACCTTGGGCAAGACAACTTCGCCTCACGTAGAGGCTGGGCCCGCAAACCGAGGGCGTATGACCAAGTCTCCGTCGGTCCGGTACCCATAACTTTTGATCCGTAAGGAGTTACGCGGCGCACAACATACCGTTGGAAAGCTCTCCGAGAGATCTACGATAGGGGCAGCAAGCCTGCTCGGCTGCGCCCATTTTTGGAGCCCAAAATTGAACGTTTTCAACAGTTTTGGGATATTTTTCTTCTTTTGCGCTATTTTTTTATCCCGGATCGTAGGTCGTGTGTGAGGCCCGACCCTGAATAACGTGTGTTACCTCGATTTGCATGCCTTAGACCTAGAATTATATGACTAACCTTGGATTACGTGCCCTGTCGTGGTTTTCGTGCATGCCTTGTCATTAGTACATTGACCTAGAATTATGTGCCCTAATCCTCAACTTACGTGCCCCGACTTCGAATTGTGTGCGTTATCTCATTCTGTGTGTCCTGACCTTGAATTCCGTGTCTTAACATAGATTTAAGTGCTATGCCTTGATTTACGTGCACTGCATTGAATTACGTGCCTTGCTTTGGTTTACGTGCATTTACTTAGGGTTGCGTGCATTTACCTTGGAATCCGTGCATTCGTCTTGAAATGCGTGCCTTACCTCGTAGTGTGTGTCATGGACATAGGAAAGTATGCCCGCACGCTAATCAATAAAGAATCCTACACAAAGTACTAGACTATAAAATAATCCTACAAACACCACTAACTATTATTATAATCCTAATTCAAATCCCTACAAAATCCACTAACACCTAAATATTATATTTTAAACTCACTACAAGACAAAATCTTACAAACCTCTAAACATATCCTATATTCTATTCTACCGAAAATCCCTAAATACCCAACATTATCTTACACACATGCTAAACCCCAAGCACTTTCCTATTATCCAAACATTCCTATGACAAGTACAAGACACAATGCAACCTAGGATAGACAAATGCATGACAATACAAAATTAAAAAATAAAAACCTCACCCAAACCCTTCCCATTCTCGACCAAATCACCAAGCATGCTCCTCACAATTCAAATTGCACAATTGACAAAGCAAAAATTAGATTTGAAGGCCCTAAGGCCGACACACACACACACACACAACTCATCACATTTCATTTTCCTCTCTAAATCCTCTCAAGCTCTCATTCTCTCTCATTCTCTCTCATTTTCGACCATGGCTTCTCTTGAGCTTCCAAGACCTCAAGCTCACTCTCTAGGCCACTCCAAGCATCGGCCATAGCAAGGTAATCAAGCAAGGATAGCTCAAAGTCACACACAAAGCTCAAAACAAGGATTTTGTGCTCATTTGCTAGATCTTCAAAGAGGTGAGGGCTAAAACTCTTTTAAAAGCTTTCAAAAACCACATGCATGCCTTCATATGTCTACATCTACCTCATTAATTGTTGTATATGTGTGTACATGAGCTTATATAACCATGCATGGCAAGATATTCAGCTAGAACTTGAAGATAGGCAAAATCGCGTAGCTGGCAGATTTCTGACTTGTTAGAACGAAGTGTATTTGGCCTGGTAAATGATTTTTAAAATGTGTGAAAATTGTTCAGTGACTATTTTTGCCAGTTCTGAGCATTTTTCGTAGAAATAGGCCAAGGACAATTTTGACTCTAAGGTCTCCAAAATGGCAAAACATCGAAAGGTGTCTAAATCTGGAAAATCTGGGAAAATGGAGCAGGTTTTTGGCAGTTCACTATCCTTGTAGAACTAAACAGTTTTGACCTAGTAAATGATATTTAAAATGCACGAAATTAGTTATGACGATAGAGTTTTCAGTTCTGGATATTTTTGTCAGAAATAGACTAAGGCTAAATCTGACTCTAAAACCCTAAAAAATGGCAAGTATTGAAATGTGTACAAATCTGGACAGTTTTGCGCAGTCTCACGGTTTTGGCTATAACTCTTGAATTCGAACTCCAAATGATGCGAGGTTTTTTTCTGGATTTAAATCACTCATTAAGATTTAGTTTTATATTTTGTTCACTGAAATTGGAGATGGTTTGATTGTCTAAATGAATGTGGGAAAACAGACCATTGCAGTGGGGTTTTCGTTTAGTGATATGCTTTGAAAAATGTTGTAACTTCTCTTGTGGTATTGAATGCTTGGGATTGTGGCACTTGGATGTTGTGTAGACTGTTTTGGATGATTGAGGATGTTTTAATTAATCGATGCATGGCTTGGGTTAATTACGTGACAACTTGTGGCTTAATCGCACGTGTAAGCATGATTTGAAACCCTATTAACTATGAAATCTCGCTAAGTGATGATCATATGTTTAATGTGTTTAAGTGTGTGATTAGTATGCTTCCTAATAAATGTTGAGTATGCTTGAAATGGTTTAAGAGTTGTTTGTGGTGCTTAGCAAACGAAACCGACCCGAGCACGGCCTAGAAAACCATAATGGCCCCGTAGGTTCTCGAGCCATAGACCACTCGTGTGTGAATTATAAATTGATGTTGAGGAATGTTAATGGGCTGCCCGGAATTGTTTTTATAACTCTAAATATGATTCCCGATGATTACATGTTGATAAGTAAACTCTTCTTGCACCCGGTCTCATGTAAACGTTGTTGCATGCTTGTATGATCTTAATACTTGATACATGAACCCCGAAATGAGTTATATGACTTGATTTACATGTGTTACATGGCTGCCCGTTTAATGTTCATATAACTCTACATGTTTCACAAAGTGAAAATTTGTATTAAGCATGCCTCGTTCGTTTACTTGTCAATATGTGATCTTATACTTGCTCGGAGGCAACCTACCTTGTTGTCCTCCTAATGTGAATTGTTAAAAGACATTCTATGGCTTATTTGAACGTGATTACTTGGCTGCCCTTGGAAGTTAATTTCTTTCAAATTGATATATGAAATGATTACATGTTCTTACAATGCCTTATATGCCGATATGTCAAAATGTGATCATATACTTGCTCGGAGGCAACCTACTTTGTTGACCTCCCAATGTGAAATGTTGAATGGCATACATGTGCATTGCATACAATGTTGCAACCTTTCATTCTGGCGTGGTAGCATTTCACGCACACCGGACGGCATCGGGCTTGCCGGTGCAACCGTGACTATTATTGTCCAATTCCCTCTCTCGCTTGGGGGCTAGACTTCCTTGGAGAGTTGGATCGTAGGATTTAGGGGTGCATCTGCAATACACCCTTTTGGCTTGATAAGTGGATGATTGAAGCCAGCCGCAACAACTGTTATCAGAAATGATCTTGAGAGCGAAAGCTCACCGTATCATTTTCACTATGTGTTTAAGTAATCTCGCTTGGTTCCTAGAGGACCTCGAGGAGGAAAGACGGGTAAATGTATTCATTTACATTTATATTATGTTATAAACTTACTTGTGTTATATGTCATGCTTTCAAAAAGGGTTTTTCATAAGTTTAACCGGAAAAAGATTTCAAAACGTTATCTCTCGTTCCCCCTCACTGAGTTCATAAGGACTCACTCTCTTTTTGTCACAGGTGCAGCAGATTTGGAACAAGTACCCGAAGTAAATGTGCTTGTTGATGATTCCTTGGAGTGACTACGTGCTTTTGTGCTTTGCCTGAAAGTGGTTGCTATATGGATGTTGTGTTTGATTGCAAACTGTTCATTTTATTGATGTAAATGACCCCGTTGTAATTTGGATCTAATTTTGGATTGTACTGATTATAACCAGACGAACTCTTTATTTGGTTGTTTACTTTCGTCGTTTAATTAGTAGTTATCGTAGGCGTTTGAACCGCTAGGTGAAGAAGTAAATAATGTAACTCTACTTAATCTCACCTAGTGATCATGCACAAGCTAAAGGATAATAGGTACTTGCATGATAGGAAATTGACAAATAAACAGGACATAGTTATCATGTTAGGCTTATTAACCAAACGAGACTTTCAAGATAAACTAGTAGGCATATCGGTTGATGACAAAATAGGAGTCCTTAATGGAATTGAATTAATGATTGGAATAATTGAGGCGTTTAGAAATTAGGTCAAACTAAAATGTCCTAACTACAGCCGTTATGCTACCGATTTTTTTGAAAAATCTTTTGGAGTTTTAGACCAACGTTAAGTGTTAAATCATAACAAATGACTAAGTACGTGAAATAGCATAAATGATTTAGGTCATACCCTAGTCTAGCCTTTATAGGTCGGGTTGGGGTGTGACACCCTGTATTAGAATGGTATCAGAGCTTAGTTTACTAACTAGGCATTAGTTGGGTTCAACTCTCGGACCATGGGTAGAAGCCCTAAGGTAATTATGATGTCTTGTTTATATGTGTTAATATGTGCTAATGTGCTTTAATTGCTTTAAGTATTGAATATTATGTCCCTTTGCGGACCATATGTATTCTATATCATGCACACCAACACGTCCTCAATAATGCATGCATGCTTTTATACTCCTTCCTTGATACATGTGCATGTTATATAACCGTGAATGACTGTTTATACACATAGATAGTTAGGATTAGGACTTTCAGGGAAGTGAATTTGTGCAGGACGAATGAAAAGGCTCGGTTAGAGATTTCTCGCATCTTCACAGGTACTCGATGGATCGTATGTATTATTGGATATGCATATATAAAATGCGTAGCACAGGTATAAATGTTGAGGTAAAGTTATCCCCTTATCTTTGGAATACCCATACCTATGATTAAGTTATCAATTTTATGGCTATGAAGTTTTGATTCCGTTAAACCGTTCTTCTAATTGTGGTTCAAGTATAAAGGTTAAAGACATACTACTTTCCTTAGATATAAGGGTGTACTATTAAATATGTAGAGTAGTATATATTCTCATGTGCTAATAGTAGAAGTTGACTTGGAGGTTTCTTTGAATCCATTTCTCACATCTTAAAATTGGCTTGATAGACTATCTAAGAAGTTAGCAATATACTCGTACGATTGAATCCTTATTTGATTGGAATTAAGCATTGATGAATCTGATATGGTGTATACTAGCGAGTTTCAAGTTCACTAAATGTTAAGATCATGACCTAAAAATTAAAAGATGAATTCGTGGAAGTTGACGATAGTTACTTTTAGGGGTTAGATTATTAAGTCATGGATAGTGTATTTAAGTGAGTTAACAATGGATAACCTCAAGACATGTAGGCAACTATGGAGACTGAATTTAACAAGGTTGATGATTCTTTAGTATAACAAGGTATAGGAATGTTGGAATCAAAGAATTCACGTAGCTAGAACTCGTGTTTGGAAAACTGCACCTAAAATGTCAGGTCAAATAGAAGTGTAAGGAATTGAATTTTGCATTAGATGACTAACGTTGCTAAAGGTCTTAGGTTGGATATCGGTGATATTTAGAATCATGGTATTAATTTGGTGCCTCTCGAATTTAGTTGTGAATATGCAAAGTAAGTTATTCTATGCACTCATTGTTTGGATACCCTTGAGGATGTTAGAAAGCATATATCCTTAAGTAAAACCGATGGACCTAGTATATAAACCATGGAAATGATATTAAGCATCTGGTTGCAAAGTGGAGTCGTTAAGGTATGATTAGTAATCCTAAATAGCTAATAGTGAGTATGCATGATGATTTATGGTGAACCTTAGGACCTAAGTTCGATGAGTCTTGATGCTCTTAGCTAGTTGAACATGTAAATGAGAAGAGTAAGATTTCATATAGTTAAGATAGAGATGAATTAGAGTCATAATGACCCAAGAGACTATTGTTAGACCACCGTATCTATGTGTACCATTTCACGTCTAGAAACTAGCGATTGGTAGACTTCGAATTGTGGTCGTTGAATAGAGGGGTGAATCTTGTAGTAATAGTTAAATGAGTGGTTGATTACTTTTGAAGCTCTATTAGGTTATGTTGAAGGATGCCTCGTGGTCATAATTCTTATGTTGATACAACCTTGAAGTTATCTCGTGTAAGTATTTTATGAGCTCGATCATTTCGGTACCCATTTATAGTCCTAAGATTGTTGTTGTACGGCCGGTAACCTAGTAGAGCATTGATATCACTTACATGGCGATGAACCCAGCTTAGTAACATTAATGTTGAAGATATATTGGCGGGCATTAAGTGTTCGAATTAATAACTAGGTCGCTAAGTGAGTAGGACCATTATCTTCTTAAGTATGACGTAACCTTGGATTGAGGTTAGTGGAATTTATTTGAGGTTGAAACTATTCGCCTTAGGAGTTTTGGATATGATTAAAATAAATTCTGAAGCCTCGAGACGTGAAAATAGAGATTTGAATAAGGAAATAGATTGTGGATCCCAAGCTGATGAAATTTACTTGTAAGAGTTGAACTAGTGCAACACGATTAGTTTGCCCATGAAATTTCAATGGGAATTTGTTGGTGGTACCTAATAAACTTTAGAGTTTGAGTTTCATGAATCTCAACGGTCTTTCTTCTTGATTACAAGCGTGAAGGTTAACGAAGCTGGGAAAGAATGTTAGTGAATAGGAGCCTGTAACCGAGAGCCTGTAACACCCCGATCCCTCTCGAGACCGGGAGTTCTATTAATCAATCTAATCACAGCCCAATTCCAAACCCGGGCAAAATTTTTAGGAAAAGACGAACGAAGTCTCCCCTATTTCTAGGCAAAATGTAAAACCTGTAATAGCATATAAGTGGACCAGCACCGTGTTCAACCATACAAACACCTCAAGGCCATCCGAGCCTTGGTTCTCAACAAGCGAACACAAGTAAATATACATTTCCAGTTTAAAAGCTAACCTATCTCTTCTCATCTTTGACAAGTACATTCAAGCTTGACAATTAAACCATACTAACCTATTGCATAAAATAGACTATCATACCATTCTAACTCTTTTCCTTTGGACATTACAAATATGCATTGAAGTTAAACTATACTAACTGAATACATAAACTAGCTTATCATTCTACCTCAATTACCTAGTTAAATTTAAATTACATTCCTTTTAACAATAAATACATACAACACATGAAACATACATCTTTGCATCTTTGACAACTCAAGCCACATAGCACGCAAGGCAACTCTTCAAGCACGATCTATCACATATCCACGAACTTTCCAGCTAACATGATATTTCCTGAAATGTGGTGGTGAGGAGTGAGTATACACAACACGTATACTCAGTGAGGGCGAGACAGTTATCGAGGTGGAGAGAAAGAAAGTCGTGCAATGCAAATAAGACAGTTAAGCAATATAACTGACATGTAAGCAATCAATATAAACAATCAATACAATAAACAATTAATAAAAGCAATAACATAACCATTCACAGCTATACCACACTCTGAAGGTCACGGTTCACTCATACGAGCAATGTACCATGCGATTCGATTCCACGAGCAACTCTCAATCACGAATCCGATGACGACGCGCCAGCCCAACCACCTTATAACTTCAGTTTGGAATACCCCCGAAGTATTCAATCAATTCTACGACCCAAATCTCCCTGGGAGGCAACCCAAGCAAGAAAAGGAATAGGACACGGAGCTAGGGCAACCAACCCTAGCAACCCAAGGCTACGAAGAGAGGCCCATCACACCGCCCCTGACTCTATGAATGCAATACAATACGAGATACAAGCAATAAACGAGCAATGGCACGAAAGTGCAGATTAGTGGCGATAAACGAGATATCAAGCATTTACAATCAATAATAGCAATCAATTAACTTTACAAGCATGATTACCATTAACTTCAACAAGAACATCAACTAGACACGTAATAGCAGTTCAAGCACGAAACGTCAAATATCACTATTCAATCCCTAACTTCCAAAGGCAATTACGAGCAAACGAGCTACGGGATTAGGAAACCGATTTCACTACATTCACTTAGGCACTACAAGGCACGTTTCTATGTCACGAAACCTCATTTTTCCAACCGAAGCTCAAAAGTCCACCTACTGCATTTGAACTACAACTATACCAATCGGTCGCTCAATCAACGCCACAACAGCGCCAAAAGTGCATCCATGCCCTCAGTAGCAAAACCCCTAACTCAATTCAAGCACGGTCAACTTTTGGTCAAACGGCCCCTTTTCGTTTCTTTGACTAATTTCTGATTTTAACAAAGGCCAGTTCGTTTTTATTACACATTTTATCTTTCTATCATCAATAACACCTATCCAAATCAAGAAATCGCAATTCGGATTAGAAATCCAAAATTCTAGGGTTTTACTATTCAAAATCACTATTCACGTTCTTCTCCAATTTCAAATACGCAATTTCAGCCGTAAAAATTGCTAAATAACTATCAAACAATGCTCTACGAACTCAAAGGAAGCTATATCAAGCAATTATAGGTATTATAACACAATATATATCAAATCTAAAAATTTGAAACAATAATCAAATTTTACAAAATATCTACAAAAACATGAAAAGCCTCACAGAGATTGAAGATCGAGATCTGCAAGGACTTGAGCCATGACCCTCGAGTAATTCCACGCTTGATTGTAGAAGAAAATGCAAGCAAAATTCTTTTTTTTTCTCTTGGAGAGCTTCGGCCAAGGGGGGAGGGACATTGGGGGGATTTTGCAATTTGTTTTGAAGTCAATTTTGCCTTGTTTTATTTATTTTAAAAGATGACAAAGGCTCAAGGGCATTTTGGTCATTTTGCAAAGTCAAGCTTAAGTTAAAATTGGTCAAATAAGCTTATTTTGATGCCATTTAATCTAATTCAAGTTAAAACAATGCAATTAGATGGAAAACAACTAAAACTAGCTAAATTAAACTAAAAACATTATTCACGAAATTCGAAAAATATTTCTCTAACTCTCATTTTCGAAATACTACGATCGAACGGTCAATAAACGATCGCTAATCAAATGATGTGCAATAATATAAAACCATAATTTTTTAAAAGTAGAATAGTAGAATAGTTTAAAATTCACTCAGGCTCGGAGTTATTTTTCTCATTTAATTGAAAATCGAGTAATTTAATGCAAGATAATTAAAACCGATTATTAAAATAACCAAAACAATCAATATTCATTTAAAAATAAATAATTTAACTATTTCTAGAATATTTTAAAGAATTATGAAATTAATGCTAGAAATGAATGTTTATCTAAAAATAAATACGAAATTCAATGCTAACATTTAAGATGACACTTAATTAAATGCAATTAAATTCCATTAAATGCATGCTGGGTTCGGGGTATCACAGACTTGTCATTAGAAGATTTGCTAATCTAATGTACCTACGAGATAAGGACTATGATACTATCGATAGATGACGACTTGAGATGGATTAGTTTGTTTTGGAAGAGTTCTTCCTAAAATAGGGTCGCATTGTGAAAATAATCCATAACATGTATAGGTCCTACATGTTAACAATTTTGAAGCTAGTTGATAGGTTATGTAAATCGGATATAGACCTATCATCTTGAAATTAGTATATGTGACCATAGGATCATAGTATTATTGTGATATTCATTTTGAGGTATGAATGCAAGATTGACACGACATAAGTCATGATTTTGGAGTTATAGATATATGGTTAGAATACCGATGCAACTTTGATGACTATGTATGGAGATTCTAACCTTAGTTAATGAACTTGACCTTAAGATCAAATGGAGAACAAAGTCGTTCAAAGAAACGAACTGTAAATGTAGGGGCCACACCACACCGAAATAAAGGATTAGAGAAATGTAGGAAGCGAATTGGTTGTGGTAAGAGAGGTCACTGAACACGGGACGACCTAGAGTAGGAAATAACAAAGGTCAGAATCCGTTTAAACGGCCTCAACAAGTAAGAATGAATTTCGGGATGAAATTCTTTTAAGAAGGGGAGGATGTGAGGCCTGACCCTGAATAACGTGTGTTATCTCGATTTGCGTGCCTTAGACCTAGAATAATATGACTGACCTTGGATTACGTGCTCTGTCTTGATTTTTGTGCATGCCTCGTCATTCGTGCCTTGACCTAGAATTATGTGCCCTAATCCTCGACTTACGTGCCCCGACTTCGAATTGTATGCGTTATCTCGTTTTGTGTGCCCTGACCTTGAATTGCATGTCTTAACATAGATTTAAGTGCCATTCCTTGATTTACGTGCACTACATTGAATTACGTGCCTTGCTTTGGTTTACGTGCATTCACTTAGGGTTGCGTGCATTTACCTTGGAATCAGTGCATTCACCTTGAAGTGCGTGTCTTACCTCGTAGTGCGTGTCATAGACATAGGAAAGCGTGCCGCAAGCTAATCAATAAAGAATCCTACACAAAGCACTAGACTATAAAATAATCCTACAAACACCACTAACTATTATTATAATCCTAATTCAAATCTCTACAAAATCCACTAACACCTAAATATTATATTTTAAACTCACTATAAGACAAAATCTCACAAACCTCTAAACATATCCTATATTCTATTCTACCCAAAATCCCTAAATACCCAACATTCTCTTACACACATGCTAAACCCTAAGCACTTTCCTATTATCTAAACATTCCTATGACAAGTACAAGACACAATGCAACCTAGGATAGACAAATGCATGACAATACAAAAATAATAATAAAAACCTCACCCAAACCCTTCCCATTCTCGACCAAATCACCAAGCATGCTCCTCACAATTCAATTGCACAATTGACAAAGCAAAAATCAGATTTTATGGCCCTAAGGCCGACACACACACACACACAACTCATCACATTTCATTTTCCTCTCAAAATCCTCTCAAGCTCTCATTCTCTCTCCTTCTCTCTCATTTTTGACCATGGCTTCTCTTGAGCTTCCAAGTCCTCAAGCTCACTCTCTAGGCCACTCCAAGCATCGGCCATAGCAAGGTAATCAAGCAAGGATAGCTCAAAGTCACACACAAAGCTCAAAACAAGGATTTTGTGCTCATTTGCTAGATCTTCAAAGAGGTGAGGGCTAAAACTCTTTTAAAAGCTTTCAAAAACCACATGCATGCCTTCATATGTCTACATCTTCCTCTATACTTGTTGTATACGTGTGTACATGAGCTTATATAACCATGCATGGCAAGATATTAGGCTAGAACTTGAAGATAGGCAAAATCGCATAGCTGGCAGATTTCTGACTTGTTAGAACAAAGTGTATTTGGCCTGGTAAATGATATTTAAAATGTGTGAAAATTGTTAGGTGACTAGTTTTGCCAGTTCTGAGCATTTTTCATAGAAATAGGACAAGGCCAATTTTGAATCTAAGGTCTCCAAAATGGCAAAACATCGAAAGGTGTCTAAATCTGGAAAATCTGGAAAAATGGAGCAGGTTTTCGGCAGTTCACTATCCTTGTAGAACGACACAGTTTTGACCTAGTAAATGATATTTAAAATGCATGAAATTTGTTAAGATGCTATATTTTTCAGTTGCGGACATTTTTGTCAGAAATAGACTAAGGCTAAATCAGACTCTAAAACCCTCAAAAATGGCAAGTATTGAAATGTGTACAAATCTAGACAGTTTTGCTCAGTCTCACGGTTTTGGCTATAACTCTTGAATTCGAACTCCAAATGATGCGAGGTTTGTTTCTGGATTTAAATCACTCATTTAGCTTTAATTTTATATTTTGTTCACTGAAATTGGAGATGGTTTGTTTGTCTAAATGAATGTGGGAAAACAGACCATTGCAGTGGGGTTTTCGTTTAGTGATATTCATTGAAAAATGTTGTAACTTCTCTTGTGGTATTGAATGCTTGGGATTGTGGCACTTGGATGTTGTGTGGACTATTTTGGATGATTGATGATGTTTTAATTAATCGATGCATGGCTTGGGTTAATTACGTGACAACTTGTGGCTTAATCGCACGTGTAAGCATGAATTGAAACCCTATTAACTATGAAATCTCGCTAAGTGATGATCATATGATTAATGTGTTTAATTGTGTGATTAGTAGGCTGCCTAATAAATGTTGAGTATGCTTGAAATGGTTTAAGAGTTGTTTGTGGTGCTTACCAAACGAAACCGACCCGAGCACGACCTAGAAAACCCTAATGGGCCCGTAGGTTCTCGAGCCATAGACCACTCTTGTGTGAATTATAAATTGATGTTGAAGAATGTTAATGGGCTGCCCGGAATTGTTTTTATAACTCTAAATATGATTCCCGATGATTACATGTTGATAAGTAAACTCTTCTTGCACCCGGTCTCATGTAAACGTCATTGCATGCTTGTATGATCTTAATACTTGATACGTGAACCCCGAAATGAGTTATATGACTTGATTTACATGTGTTACATGGCTGCCCGTTTAATGTTCATATAACTCTACGTGTTTCACAAAGTGAAAATTCGTGTTAAGCATGCCTCGTTCGTTTACTTGTCAATATGTGATCTTATACTTGCTCGGAGGCAACCTACCTTGTTGTCCTCTTAATGTGAATTGTTAAAAGACATTCTATGGCTTATTTGAACGTGATTACTTGGCTGCCCGTGGAAGTTTAATTGCTTTCAAATTGATATATGAAATGATTACATGTTCTTACAATGCCTTATATGCCGATATGTCAAAATGTGATCATATACTTGCTCGGAGGCAACCTACTTTGTTGACCTCCCAATGTGAAATGTTGAATGGCATACATGTGCATTGCATACAAGGTTGCAACCTTTCATTCTGGCGTGGTAGCATTTCATGCACACCGGGCAGCATCGGGCTTGCCGGTTCAACCGTGACTACCATTGTCCAATTCTCTCTCTCGCTTGGGGGCTAGACTTCCTCGGAGAGTTGGGTCGTAGGATTTAGGGGTGCATCCGGAGTACACCCATTTGGCTTGATAAGTGGATGATTGAAGCCGGCCGCAACAACTGTTATCAGAAATGATCTTGAGAGCGAAAGCTCACCGTATCCTTTTCACTATGTGTTTAAATACTCTCGCTTGGTTCCTAGTGGACCTCGAGGAGGAAAGACGGGTAAATGTGTTCATTTACATTTATATTATGTTATAAACTTACTTGTGTTATATGTCATGCTTTCACAAAGGGTTTTTCATAAGTTTAACCGGAAAAAGATTTCAAAACGTTATCTCTCGTTCCCCCTCGCTGAGTTCATAAGGACTCGCCATCTTTTTGTCACAGGTGCAGCAGATTTGGAACAAGTACCCGAAGTAAATGTGCTTGTTGATGATTCCTTGGAGTGACTACGTGCTTTTGTGCTTTGCCTGAAAGTGGTTGCTATATGGATGTTGTGTTTGATTGCAAACTGTTCATTTTATTGATGTAAATGACCCCGTTGTAATTTGGGTCTAATTTTGGCTTGTACTGATTATAACCGGATGAACTCTTTATTTGGTTGTTTACTTTTGTCGTTTAACTAGTAGTTATCGTAGGCGTTTGAACCGCTAGGTGAAGAAGTAAATAATGTAACTCTACTTAATCTCACCTAGTGATCATGCACAAGCTAAAGGATAATAGGTACTTGCATGATAGAAAATTGACAAATAAACAGGACATAGTTATCATGTTAGGCTTATTAACCAAACGAGACTTTCAAGATAAACTAGTAGGCATATCGGTTGATGAAAAAATAGGAGTCCTTAATGGAATTGGATTAATGATTGTAATAATTGAGGCATTTAGAAATTAGGTCAAACTAAAAGGTCCTAACTACAGCCGTTATGCTACCGATTTTTTTGAAAAATCTTTTGGAGTTCTAGACCAACTTTAAGTGTTAAATCATAACAAATGACTAAGTACGTGAAATAGCACAAATGATTTAGGTCATACCCTAGTCTAGCCTTTATAGGTCGGGTTGGGGCGTGACATCGTGAGCCACGAAAAGGACGACAACCTAATCCACCACATTTCTATTACCGAATCCCACGTCACCTTGGGCAAGACAACTTCGCCTCACGTAGAGGCTAGGCCCGCAAACTGAGGGCGTGGGGCTTGGGACCAGGTCTCCGTCGCTCCGGTGCCTATAACTTTCGATCCGTAAGGAGTTACTCGGCGCACAGTATACCGTTGGAAAGCTCTCCGAGAGTTCTACGACGGGAAAAAAAGCCTGCTCGGCTGCGCCCATTTTCGGAGCCCAAAATCAAACATTTTCATCAGTTTCGGAACAATTTTCTTCTTTTGCAATGTTTTTGGGTCCCGGATCGTACGTCGTGAGCCTCGAAAAGGACGACAACCTGATCCATCACATTTCTATTACCGAATAACATTGCACCTTGGGCAAGACAACTTCGCCTCACGTAGAGGCTGGGCCCACAAACCGAGGATGTAGGGCTTGGGACCAGGTCTCCGTCGCTCCGGTGCCCATAACTTTTGTTCCGTAAGGAGTTACGTGGCGAACAGCATACCATTGGGAAGCTCTTCGAGAGCTCTATGACGGGGGATACAAGCATGCTCGGTTGCTATGAGGCCCGACCTCAATTTGCGTGTGATACCTCATTTTGTGTGCCCTAGCCTAGATTTACGTGCCTTAACCTAGATTTAAGAATCATGTTTCATTTTATGTGCCTTGCATTGAATTATGTGCAGTCATTTAGGGTTGCGTGCATTTACTTGGGAAACGTGCATTCGTCTCGTAGTTCGTGCCCTACCTTATAGTGCGTGCCCTCACGCTAATCAAGAAAGTATCTTACACGAAGCACTAGATCAATAATTAATCCTACAAATCCCACTAACTAATATTAAAATGCTAAGTCAATGCACTAGAAGACGAAATTGCACCAAAAGCTAGACATTCTTTGTTTTTTATTCTTTATTCTTTGCATATCCCAAACACACAATAAAATAAGCCTTGAACAAGACAAAAAAATTCAGATTTGAACACCTCTTTGGCCGACCACCTTGTGTGCTTTGTGCTTGCTTTGCATAATTCAAATTGAACCTAGACAATTCTATGACAACTAATGACACAAAGTAATAAAAAATAGCTCAAAAACTCTACCAAGCTCCACCAATCTCGACATAAGCTCCTTGACCATGCTAAACACTTCAAATTATACTCCTTGAAGACACAAAAATCTGAAATTGCAAAGCTCAAGGCCGACACATGCTTCAAACCTTGCAAAAGCTTTTATTTTTCTTTCATTTATCTCATTTCCTCTCATTCTTCTCTCTTCCTCTCATCCTTCTCTCTCTCTCGGCCTTGGCTGAGTTTCTACACTCCATAGCTTATCTTCATCACTCCATGGTTCATCAAGGCATGCAAGAAACACACATGCAAGCTCTTTGAATCTCCATTTCGGCTTAGGTGAGTTTGCTAGCTTCCATTTCTTTTCTTCTTGTTCTAACCACATGCACCTAATAAGAACTTAGTTACTAAGCTAGGAAATTTGAGAAAAACCGAGTGGTGTCTCGGCTAGGCAAGGAAAAAGGTCAACTTTGTGCTTCACCAAGAGTCTTGTGCATCTTCTTGTTGTTTTGCTAAGGTGAGGGCTAAATGATGTTTATAATGCATGAAAATTGGTAGGTTACTAGTTTTGCCAGTTTTGAACATTTGTCACAGAAATAGGCCAAAGCTAATTTTGACTCTAAGGTCCTCAAAATGGCAAATTATTAAAATGTGTCCAAATCTGGAAAGTCTGGAAAAATGGAGCAGGTTTTGGCAGATTCACTGACCTTGTAGAACGAACCAGTTTTGACTTAGTAAATGACATCCAAAATGCATGAGATTTGGTGTGCTGCTATATTTTTCAGTTATGGACATTTTTGTCTGAAATGGACTAAGGTAAATCGGACCCTAAGGCCCTAAAAAACGACAAGTATTGAAATGTGTGCAAATCTGGACAGTTTTGTGCAGTCTCACTGTTTTGGCTATAACTATTGAACCCGAACTCCAAATGATGCGAGGTTTGTTTCTGAATTTCGTTCACTTCCTAAGCTTTAATTTGACATCTTATTCACTGGAGTTGGAGATTGTTTTCTTGTCTTAATGATTGTGGGAAAACAGTCTATTGTAATGAGGGTTTCATTTAGTGATATGCTTAGAAAAATTATTGGAGCTGCTCTTGTTGTATTAAATGCTTGGGATTGTGGCATTGAGATGTTGTGTGAACTGTTTTGAATACTTGAGGGTGTATGAACTAATCAACACGTGGCTAGAGTTTGATTTCGAGATGACTTGGGGCTTAATCGCACGGGTAAGTACAAATTGGAACCCTAGTAACTAGGTGAATTTGCTAAGTGTTGATCCTTTGGATGTTGTGTTGGATTATGTGTTTAGTAGGCTGCCCGTAGTTGCCTTGTAGCCCTAAATATGATTTCGATGATTTCATGTTGATAAGTAGGCTTTTCTTGCACCCGGTCCCACGTAGATGCCGTAGCATGATGAATAATCTTATTATTTGATTACGTGAACTTTAAAATGAGTTATATGACTTGATTTACGTGCGTTGCATGGCTGCCCGTTTAATGTTCATATAGCTCTATGTGCCTTTCAAGTGAAATTACTTGTCTTATCGTGCCTCGCTTGTTTACTTGTCAATGTGCAATCTTATGACTGCTCGGAGGCAACCTACTTTGTTGTCCTCCTAATGTGATATATTAAATGTCATAAATGTGCATTGCATACAAGGTTGCAACCTTTCATTCTGGCGTGGTAGCGTTCACGCACACCGGGCGGCATCGGGCTTGCCGGTGCAACCGTGACTACCATTGTCCAATTCCCTCTCTTGCTTGGGGGCTAGACTTCTTCGGAGAGTTGGGTCGTAGGATTTCGGGGTACATCCGGAGTACACCCATTTGGCATGATAAGGGGATGATTTGAAGTCGGCCGCAACAACTGATACTGACATGAACTGAGAGCAAAAGCTCACCGTATCCTTTTCACTATGTGTATAAGTACTCTCGCTTGGTTCCTAGAGGACCTCGGGGAGGAAAGATGGGTAATTGTGTTCCTTTACTTTTATATCATGTTATGTACTTACTTGTGATATATTCATGCTTGCAAAAAGGGTTTTCATAAGTTGAACCGGAAAATGAGTTTCAAAACCTATTTCTCATTCCCCCTCGCTGAGTTCATAAGGACTCACCCTCTTTTATCATCTCAGGTGAAGAAGATCAAGAACAGATACTCGTGGACGACGTGCCTATCGATGATTCCTTGGAATGATTGCCTGTCCTATGTGCTTTGCTTGATTATGGCCATTGTGAACACTATGCTGCTTGAAGACTATTTATTTTTATGTTGCTTGATGTTTGTAATATAAAAGACCCCTGTTGTAATTTGGGGTCTAATTTTGGCTTGTACTGATAATAACTAGATAGACACTACTATGGTCGCTTTGCTATCGTTACTGGTTAGTATCTATCATAGGATTATAAAGTATCAGGTAAGGACTAAGCAAAATGAACCTATCCAATCTTAAGCAGGTACCCATTGTTAAGCTAAGATTAACAGGTACTTTTGTAACGAGGATTCACAAACAAACGAGACATAGTATCATGCTAGGTTATTAATTAAACGAGACATCGAGATAACTAGTAGGCGTTTTAATTGATGGTAAATAGTAATCTTAGTTGGAAATGAAATTTGAGGCGTTTAGAGAACTAGGTCAAACTAAAGAGCCCAATTACAACCGTTATGCTGCCGGTTTTTTGGAAAAATTGTGGAGTCTAGGCTAAATATTAAGCGTTAAACTTTCATGAACAACTAAGTATGAGACATGACTTGAATGTTTAGATCACACCCTAGTCTAACCTTTATAGGCTGGGTTGGGGCGTGACACCTCATAGTAGAAGAATAGTATCGGAGCTTAGATTGCTTAAGCCAGGTTTAACTCTCGGACCATAGATAGAGCCCTAAGATAATTAGGATGACTTGTCTATATGTTATTGTGTGATAATGTTAATTGTGCCTTCTATGTTCTATGTGCTTAAGTGATTAACATGCCTTAATTGTTTCTAGAATTGTGTATCTATATTATGTTGCATATCTTATGCATTAAATTCTTGTTTGTCGTATTTCAATAAATTGTGCATCGTAATCTATGCCTATAGATGGCTGGCTCTAGTACCCGCACTACTAATAGGAGCGGTGAACCCTAAGAGACCGGAGATGCTTATCAAACTAATCCCGGCATAGCTATGTTTAACATGATGGCGAATGCCATGGATCGTGTGTTACGAGTGATGAAGCATCAAGATGCACGTGAAGCCAACAACAACAACAACATGAATGATGGTAACCATGGGAGACATAGCAGAATAAGGGAGTTCCTTGACTTTTGCCATTCCAAATTCCACGGGGAAGCTGATGATGAGAAAGCAGAGGCTTGGTTGTCTGAGATCGAGAGGATTTTCAGGCCACTTGATTATACTGATGAAGAAAAGGTGGAGTTTGTTGTGTTTCTGTTGCACGGGGATGCTGAGCATTGGTGGCACACTGTGGAGGCACTGTGGGAAACTGATCATACCCCTCGCTTGTGGGGTAATTTCGTTAAGGCCTTCAAGGAGAAATACGTACCTGCAGTTTCCAGGCAGAGGCGGATTAAGGAATTCATGCACTTGAACCAGGGTAACATGACGGTGGCCTAGTACGAGACTCGTTTTGACCGACTGTCCTGCTATGCTCAATACATGGTCAGTACTCCGGAGACGAAGATGTGGAAATTTACTACGGGATTGAGGCTAAAGATTCAGGACCAGTTGGCTTCGCATGACTTCGATACCTATTATGCTCTCTTTGTTGCTGCTTCCCGAGTTGAGAAGAGAAAACTTGATAGAGCCGGTTCGAGTCAGCCGAACAAGAAACCATACCAGTCTTCAGGTCAACAGAGGAAATTCCAGAGTCAGAGTCGTAATTAGGGCCAGAGCTAGAACAGACCAGTTAATAACCATGGCCCGACTAAAGTTCCATCAGCCTCTTCCACCCGTTGATCCACAGGTAGTTCACCTGCTACTCAGTCTGTCAACTATTCTTACTGTGACAAGAAGGTGCATACAGAGGCCCAGTGCTGGAAGAAGTCAGGACGATGTGTGCGGTATGGCAATGATCAGCATTAGATCAAGGATTGCCCTAAATGGCAAGCAGGACAGAATCAGGTTAAACCAGCTGGTAGAAGCAAGACTCCAGTTCCTAGAGTTCAGGCTCGAGCTTATGCTATTGAGTGCGAGGAGCTTCTAGAGGAGACTACTGTTGTTGAAGGTACATTCTTCATACTGAATCAACCTGTTAGGGTGCTAATTGATCCGAGTGCTACTCATTCATTTATTACTCCCTTATGTGTGAAACATGTGAAACTACGAGTTGTATATTTTCCTTACGAAGTAGAAGTTGGTACTCCGATGGGTTCTAAACTTGTTACTAGCTCAGCTTGTAAAGCATGTAATCCAAATTAAGGATAGGGAATTCTCAGCCAATCTTATTGTATTACCTTTTCGAGACTCTGAGGTTATCTTAGGGATGGACTGGTTGGCAAAGCATCATGCCCAACTAGATTGCCGGACGAAGATTGTAACATTCCAGGTACCTGGTCGACCAATATTGGAAGTCATGGGTCAAAGAGATTTCACCGGGAGTTCCATCATTTCATCTACGAAAGCAGTGAAGTCCGTGAGAAAATGGTGTAGTGGATACTTAGCTTGCCTCATCAACAAGCTGTCAGACAAAGCTAAGTTGGAGGAGATACTAGTGATCAAAGACTTTACGGATGTATTTCTAGAAGAATTGCCTGGTTTACCCCCAAATCAGGATATCGAGTTCATTATAGAGTTACTGCCTGGCACCCAGCCGATATCTAAAGCTCCCTATCATATGGCACCAGCTGAGCTACAAGAATTGAAGGACCAATTGCAAGGATTGTTGAAGAAGGGGTTTGTTCAACCAAGTTCTTCTCCGTGGGGTACACCAGTTCTATTTGTAAAGAAGAAAGACAGAACGCTGATGCTATGCATCGATTACCGAGGATTAAACCAAGTGACTGTCAAGAATTAATACCTACTTCCACTGATCGACGAGTTGTTTAATCAACTTCAAGGAGCCAAAGTGTATTTGAAACTCGACTTGAGGCAAGGGTACTATCAGTTGCGGATCAAAAAGGAGGATGTGCCTAAAACGGCTTTCAGGACAAGATATGGGCATTATGAATATGTGGTGATGCCATTTGGACTAGCTAATGCCCCTGCAGCTTTTATGGACTTGATGCACAGGGTGTTTCAACCCTACTTGGACCAATTTGTGGTGATCTTCATTGATGATATTTTGGTATACTCGAAATCCGAGGCTGTGCATGAACAACATCTGCGATTGGTATTGTAGAAACTTCGAGAGCATCAATTGTATGCAAAGTTTAGCAAGTGCGAATTTTGGTTGCAGTAGATTGCATTTTTGGGGCATATCATATCCCAAGAGGGAATAGCAGTGGATCCAGCAAAGATAGAAGCGGTGATGTCTTGGAAGAAGCTGAAAAATGTTACGGAGATTCGGAGTTTTCTTGGTCTAGCCGGCTATTATCGGAGGTTCGTGAAGGATTTCTCTAAGATTGCAGGACCGCTTACAAAGCTCACTCAAAAGAAAACAAAGTTCGTGTAGGATGACAAGTGTGAGAACAACTTCCAAGAGTTGAAGAAAAGATTGACTACCACACTTGTTCTTGCATTGCTTGAAGGGAGTCAAGGTTTTGTAATTTATAGCGACGCTTCGAAGGAAGGATTGGGTTGTGTGTTGATGCAAAATGGAAGGGCGATTGTGTATGCTTCTAGGAAACCGAAGTCGTATGAATTGAACTACTCGACGCATGATTTGGAGTTAATGGCTATTGTGTTTGCGCTCAAGAAATAGAGGCACTATCTATAGGGTAACAAGTTCGAGGTGTTTACTGATCACAAGAGCTTGAAATACTTGTTCTCACAAAAAGAGTTGAATATGAGGCAAAGACGAAGACGGAGCCTAGAGTTTGAGGTTGGCGACAAGGTGTTCTTGAAGATATCACACCGGAGGGGACTGATTAAACACGGCAAGGGTGGAAAGTTGATCCCGAGATTTGTAGGACCATTTGAGATAATTGAGAAGGTTGGCAAATTGGCGTATTGCCTGGCACTACCCCAAAACCTCTCCAATATTCACGACGTCTTTCATGTTTCGATGTTGCGGAAGTATCACCCTGATCCATCGCATATCTTGGAGCCAGAGCCGTTGCAGCTTCGGGAGAACTTGTCTTATGAAGATAAGCCCATTCGGATCCTAGACCAGCAAGATCGGGAGTTGCGCAACAAATCTATACCGATAGTGAAAGTGTTGTGGAATTATCATGGAGTTGAAGAAGCAACGAGGGAAAGGCGAGACCAGATGAAGCAACAGTATCCAGTTTTATTTCAAAGGTAATATTGAATTTTGGGATGAAATTCTTTTAAAGAGGGGAGGATGTGAGGCCCGACCTTGATTTGCGTGTGATAGCTCGTTTCGTGTGCCCTAGCCTAGATTTGCGTGCCTTAACCTAGATTTAAGAATCATGTTTTGTTTTATGTGTCTTGCATTGAATTACGTGCAGTCATTTAGGGCTGCGTGCATTTACTTGGGAAACGTGCATTCGTCTCGTAGTTCGTGCCCTACCTCGTAGTGTGTGCCCTAGACTTAGGAAAGCGTGCCCTCACGCTAATCAAGAAAATATCTTACACGAAGCACTAGATCAATAATTAATCCTACAAATCCCACTAACTAATATTAAAATGCTAAGTCAATGCACTAGAAGACGAAATTGCACCAAAAGCTAGACATTCTTTGTTTTTTATTCTTTATTCTTTGCATATCCCAAACACACAATAAAATAAGCCTTGAACAAGACAAAAAAATTCAGATTTGAACACCTCTTTGGCCGACCACCTTGTGTGCTTTGTGCTTGCTTTACATAATTTAAATTGAACCTAGACAATTCTATGACAACTAATGACACAAAGCAATAAAAAATAGCTCAAAAACTCTACCAAGCTCTACCAATCTTGACATAAGCTCCTTGACCATGCTAAACACTTCAAATTATACTCCTTGAAGACACAAAAATCTGAAATTGCAAAGCTCAAGGCCGACACATGCTTCAAACCTTGCAAAAACTTTTATTTTTCTTTCATTTCTCTCATTTCCTCTCATTCTTCTCTCTCCCTCTCATCCTTCTCTCTCTCTCGGCCTTGGTTGAGTTTCTACACTCCTTAGCTTATCTTCATCACTCCATGGTTCATCAAGGCATGCAAGAAGCTAGGGAGCTCGACTAAGCAAGCTAGGTTGCAAGAAACACACATGCAAGCTCTTTGAATCTCCATTTTGGCTTAGGTGAGTTTGCTAGCTTCCATTTCTTTTCTTCTTGTTCTAACCACATGCACCTACTAAGAACTTGGTTACTAAGCTAGGAAATTTGAGAAAAACCGAGTGGTGTCTCGGCTAAGCAAGGAAAAAGGTCAACTTTGTGCTTCACCAAGAGTCTTGTGCATCTTCTTGTTGTTTTGCTAAGGTGAGGGCTAAAACTTCTTGAAAATCTTTCAAAAACCCACATGCATGCCCTTAAATGTCTATCTTTACTTCTGTACTTGAGATATATGTGTGTTCATGAGCTTTTATAAACATGCATGGCAAGATATTTGGCTAAAATGTGATGTTGGATGAAATCGTGTATGGGACAGTTTTCTGCCTTGTTGGTGCGATGTGATTTTGGCTAGGTAAATGATGTTGAAAATGGGTGGAAATTGGAAGGTTACTGTTTTTACTAGCTCTGAACATTTTTCACAGAAATAGGCCAAAGCTAATTGTGACTCTAAGGTCCTCAAAATGGCAAATTATTAAAATGTGTCCAAATCTGGAAAGTCTGGAAAAATGAAGCAGGTTTTGGCAGATTCACTGACCTTGTAGAACGAACCAGTTTGGACTTAGTAAATGACATCCAAAATGTATGAGATTTGGTTTGCTGATAGATTTTTCAGTTCTGGACATTTTTGTCAGATATGGACTAAGGCTAAATCTGACCCTAAGGCCCTCAAAAACGACAAGTATTGAAATGTGTGCAAATCTGGACAGTTTTGTGCAGTCTCACTGTTTTGGCTATAACTATTGAACCTGAACTCCAAATGATGCAAGGTTTGTTTTTGAATTTCATTCACTTCCTAAGCTTTAATTTAACATCTTATTCACTGGAGTTGGAGATTGTTTGCTTGTCTTAATAATTGTGAGAAAACAGTCCATTGCAGTGAGGGTTTCACTTAGTGATATGCTTAGAAAAATTATTGTAGCTTCTCTCGTTGTATTAAATGTTTGGGATTGTGGCATTGAGATGTTATGTGGACTTTTTTTAATACTTGAGGGTGTACGAACTAATCAATGCATGTCTTGAGTTTCATTTTGAGATGACTTGGGGCTTAATCGCACGGGTAAGTACGAATTGGAACCCTAGTAACTAGGTGAATTTGCTAAGTGTTGATCCTTTGGATGTTGTGTTGGATTATGTGTTTAGTAGGCTGCCCGTAGTTGCCCTTGTAGCCCTAAATATGATTTCGATTATTTCATGTTGATAAGTAGGCTTTTCTTGTACTCGGTCCCACGTAGATGCCGTAGCATGATGAATAATCTTATTATTTGATTACGTGAACTTTGAAATGAGTTATATGACTTGATTTACGTGCGTTACATGGCTGCCCGTTTAATGTTCATATAACTCCATGTGCCTTTCAAGTGAAATTACTTGTCTTATCGTGCCTCGCTTGTTTACTTGTCAATGTGGAATCTTATGACTGCTCAGAGGCAACCTACTTTGTTGTCCTCCTAATGTGATATATTAAATGTCATAAATGTGCATTGCATACAAGGTTGCAACCTTTTATTCTGGCGTGGTAGCATTAACGCACACCGGGCGGCATCGGGCTTGCCAGTGCAACCGTGACTACCATTGTCCAATTCCCTCTCTCGCTTGGGGGCTAGACTTCCTCGGAGAGTTGGGTCGTAGGATTTCGGGGTACATCCTGAGTACACCCATTTGGCGTGATAAGGGGATGATTTGAAGTTGGCTACAACAACTGATACTGACATGAACTGAGAGCAAAATCTCACCGTATCCTTTTCACTATGTGTATAAGTACTCTCGCTTGGTTCCTAGAGGACCTCGGGGAGGAAAGACGGGTAATTGTGTTCCTTTACTTTTATATCATGTTATGTACTTACTTGTGATATATTCATGCTTGCAAAAAGGGTTTTCATAAGTGGAACCGGAAAATGAGTTTCAAAACCTATTTCTCGTTCCCCCTCGCTGAGTTCATAAGGACTCATCCTCTTTTATCATCTCAGGTGAAGAAGATCAAGAACAGGTATCCGAGGACGATGTGCCTAACGATGATTCCTTGGAATGATTGCCTGTCCTATGTGCTTTGCTTGATTATGGCCATTGTGAACACTATGCTGCTTGAAGACTATTTCTTTTCATGTTGCTTGATGTTTGTAATGTAAAAGACCCCCGTTGTAATTTGGGGTCTAATTTTGGCTTGTACTGATAATAACTAGACGGACACTACTATGGTCATTTTGCTATCGTTACTGGTTAGTATCTATCATAGGATTATGAAGTATCAGGTAAGGACTAAGCAAAATGAACCTATCCAATCTTAAGCAGGTACCCATTGTTAAGCTAAGATCAACAGGTACTTTTGTAACAAGGATTCACAAACAAACGAGACATAATATCATGCTAGGTTATTAATCAAACGAGACATCGAGATAACTAGTAGGTGTCTCAATTGATGGTAAATAGTAATCTTAGTTGGAAATGAAATTTGAGGCGTTTAGAGAACTAGGTCAAACTAAAGAGCCCAATTACAATCGTTATGCTGCCGGTTTTTCGAAAAAATTATGGAGTCTAGGCTAAACGTTAAGCGTTAAACTTTCCTGAACAACAAAGTACGAGACATGACTTGAATGTTTAGATCACACCCTATTCTGACCTTTATAGGCTGGGTTGGGGCATGACAGCTGCGCCCATTTTCAGAGCCCAAAATCGAACGTTTTCATCAGTTTCGGAACAAATTTCTTCTTTTGCAATATTTTTCTGTCTCGGATCGTACGTCGTGAGCCTCAAAAAGAATGACAGCCTAATCCATCACATTTCTATTACCGAATAACATGGCACCTTGGGCAAGACAACTTCGACTAACGTAGAGACTGGGCCCGCAAACCGAGGGTATGTGGCTTAGGACTAGGTCTCCGTCGCTCCGGTGCCCATAACTTTTGATCCGTAAGGAGTTACGTGGCACACAGCATACCGTTGGAAAGCTCTCCGAGAGCTCTACGACAGGGGATACAAGCCTGCTCGGCTGTGCCCATTTTCGAAGCCCAAAATCGTACGTTTTCATCAGTTTCAGAACAATTTTCTTCTTTTGCGCTGTTTTTTCCGTCCCAGATTGTATGTCGTGAGCCTCGAAAAGGGAAACAACGTAATCCATCACATTTCTATTACCGAATAACAAGGCACCTTGGGCAAGACAACTTCACCTCACGTAGAGGCTGGCCCACAAACCGAGGGCATGGGCTTCGGACCAGGTCTCTGTCGCTCCGGTTCCTATAACTTTTGATCCGTAAGGAGTTACGCGGCACACAACATACCATTGGAAAGCTCTCCGTGAGCTCTACGACGTGGGCAGCAAGCCTGCTCAGCTGCGCCAGTTCTCGGATCCCAAAATCGAACGTTTTCATCAGTTTCGGGATGATTTTTTTCTTTTGCGCTATTTTTCCGTCCCGTATCGTACGTCGTGAGCTGCGAAAAGGACAATAACCTAATCCACCACATTTCTATTACCGAATCCTATGGCACCTTGGGCAAGACAACTTCGCCTCACGTAGAGGCTTGGCCCGCAAACCGAGGGCGTAGGACCAAGTCTCCGTCGTTCCGGTGACCAGAACTTTTGATTCGTAAGGAGTTACGCGGCGTACAGCATACCGTTGGAAAGCTCTCTGAGAGCTCTATGACGGGGGAAGCAAGCCTGCTGGGCTGCGCCCATTTTCGGAGCCCAAAATTGAACATTTATATCAATTTTGGGACAATTTTCTTCTTTTGCGCTGTTTTTCCGTCCCGGATCGTAAGTCGTGAGCCGCGAAAAAGACGACAACCTAATCCACCACATTTTTATTACCGAATCAAACGTCACCTTGGGCAAGACAACTTCGCCACACATAGAGGCTGGGCTCGTAAAACGAGGGCGTGGGGCTTGGGACCAAGTCTCTGTTGCTCCGGTGCCTATAACTTTTGATCCGTAAGGAGTTATGCGGTGCACAGCATACCGTTGGAAAGCTTTCCGAGAGCTCTACGACGTGGGCAGCAAGCCTGCTTACCAGCGAAAGTTTTCAGAGCCCAAAATTGAACGTTTTCATCAATTTCGGGACACTTTTCTTCTTTTGCGCCTTTTTTTCGTCCCGGATTGTACGTCGTGAGCCGCGAAAAGGACGATAACCTAATCCATCACATTTCTATTTCCGAATAACACAGCACCTTGGGAAAGACAACTTTGCCTCACGTAGAGGCTGGGCCCGCAAACTGAGGGCGTGGGGCTTGGGACTAGGTCTTCATCGCTCCGGTGCCCATCACTTTTGATCCGTAAGGAGTTACGTGGCACACAGCATACCGTTGAAAAGCTCTCCGAGAGCTCTACAGCGTGGGCAACAAGCCTGCTCGGCTGCACCCATTTTTGGAGTCCAAAATCGAACGTTTTCATCAGTTTCGGGATAATTTTCTTCTTTTGCGCTGTTTTTTCATCCCGGATCGCATGTCGTGAGCTGCGAAAAGGACGACAACCTAATCCACCACATTTTTATTACCGAATCCCACGATACCTTGGGCAAGAAAACTTCGCCTCACATAGAGGATGGGCACACAAATCGAGGGCGTGGGGCTTGGGACCAAGTCTCTGTCGCTCCGGTGCCCATAACTTTTGATCCGTAAGGAGTTACGCGGTGCACAACATACCATTGGAAAGCTCTCCGAGAGTTCTATGACGGGGGCAGCAAGCTTGCTTTGCTGAAAAAATATTCGGAGCCCAAAATCAAACCTTTTCATCAATTTTGGGACACTTTTCTTCTTTTGTGTTGTTTTTCCGTTGCGGATCGTACGTCATGGGCCACGGAAAGGAAGACAAACTAATCCATCACATTTCTATTACTGAATAACATGGTACCTTGGGCAAGACAACTTTGCCTCACGTAGAAGCAGGGCCCGCAAACCGAGGGCATGGGGCTTGGGACTAGGTCTCTGTCGCTCCGGTGCCCCTAACATTTGATCTGAATAGAGTTACTCGACACACAGTATATCGTTGGAACGCTCTCCGAGAGCTCTACGACGGGGGCAGCAAGCCTGCTCGGTTGTGACCATTTTCGGGGAACAAAATCGAACGTTTTCATCAGTTTTGGAATAATTTTCTTCTTTTGCAGTGTTTTTTCGTCTCGGATCATACGTCGTGAGCCTCGAAAAGGATGACAACCTAATCCATGACATTTCTATTACCAAATAACATGGCACATTGTGCAAGACAATTTCGCCTCACGTAGAGGCTGGGCCCGCAAACCGAGGGCGGGTGGCTTGGGACTAGGTCTCCGTCGTTCCGGTGCCCATAACTTTTGATCCGTAAGGAGTTACGCGGCGCACAGCATACCGTTGGAAAGCTCTCTGAGAGCTCTACGATGGGGGCCACAAACCTGCTCAGTTGCGTCCATTTTCGGAGCCCAAAATTTAACATTTTCATTAGTTTCGTTGCAATTTTCTTCTTTTGCGCTGTTTTTCTGTCCCATATCGTATATCGTGAGCCTCGAAAAGGACAACAACCTAATCCATCACATTTCTATTAGCGAATAACAAGGCAGCTTGGGCAAGACAACTTCGCCTCACGTAGAGGCTGGGACCGCAAACCGAGGGCGTGGGCTTCAGACCAGGTCTCCGTCGCTCCGGTGACCAGAACTTTTGATCCGTAAGGAGTTATGCAGCGTACAGCATACCATTGGAAAGCTCTTCGAGAGTTCTACGACGGGGGAAACAAGCCTGATGGGCTGTGCCTATTTAGGAGCCCAAAATTGAACGTTTTTATTAGTTTCGGGACAATTTTCTTCTTTTGCCCTGTTTTTCCGTCCCGGATCGTAGGTCGTGAGCTGCGAAAAAGACGACAACCTAATCCATCATATTTTTATTACCGAATCCCTTGTCACCTTGGGGAAGACAACTTCGACACACGTAGAGGCTAGGACCGCAAACCGAGGGCGTGGGGCTTAGGACCAAGTCTCTGTTGCTCTGGTGCCCATAACTTTTGATCCGTAAGGAATTACGCGGTGCACAGCATACCGTTGGAAAGCTTTCCGAGAGCTCTACGACGTGGAAAACAAGCCTGCTCGGCTATGCCCATTTTCAGAATCCAAAATCGAACGTTTTCATCAGTTTCGGGACAATTTTATTCTTTTGCGCTATTTTCTCATCCCGGATCGTACGTCGTGAGCTGCGAAAAAGGACGACAACCTAATCCACCACATTTCTATTACCGAATCCCACGGCACTTTGGGCAAGACAACTTCGCCTCACATAGAGGCTGGGCACGCAAACCGAGGGCATGGGGCTTGGGACCAAGTCTCCGTCGCTCCGGTGCCCATAACTTTTGATCCGTAAGGAGTTACGCGGCGCACATCATACCATTGGAAAGCTCTCCGAGAGCTCCATGACGGGGGCATCAAGCTTGCTTTGCTGAAAAAATATTCGAAGCCCAAAATCGAACCTTTTCATCAATTTCAGGACACTTTTCTTATTTTGCGCGGTTTTTCCGTCGCGGATCGTACGTCGTAAGCCGCGGAAAGGAAGACAAACTAATCCATCACATTTCTATTACCAAATAACATGGCACCTTGGGCAAGACAACTTCACCTCACGTAGAGGTAGGGCCTGCAAACCGAGGGCGTGGGGCTTGGGACCAGGTCTCTATCGCTCCGGTGCCCATAACATTTGATCCATATAGAGTTACTTGACACACAGCATACCGTTGGAAAGCTCTACAAGAGCTCTACGACGGGGGCAACAAGCCTACTCGGTTTTGCCCATTTTCGGAGAACAAAATCGAACGTTTTCATTAGTTTCGGAATAATTTTCTTCTTTTGCAGTGTTTTTTCGTCTCGGATCGTACGTCGCGAGCCTCGAAAAGGACGACAACCTAATCCATCACATTTCTATTACCGAATAACAAGGCACCTTGGGCAAGACAACTTTGCCTCAAGTAGAGGCTGGGCCTGCAAACTGAGGGCGTGGGCTTCGGACCAGGTCTCTGTCGCTCCGGTGCCCATAACTTTTGATCCGTAAGGAGTTACGCGGAGCACAACATACCGTTGGAAATCTCTCCGAGAGATCTACGATGTTGGAGACAAGCCTGCCTCTGCTACGCTAATTTTTGGAGTCCAAAATCGAACGTTTTCATCAGTTTCAGAACAATTTTCTTCTTTTGCGTTATTTTTCCGTCCCGTATCGTACGTCGTGAGCCGCGTAAAGGACGACAACATAATCCACCACATTTCTATTATCAAATCCCATCGAACCTTGGGCAAGACAACTTCGCCTCACGTAGAGGCTTGGCCCGTAAACCGAGGGTGTGAGACCAAGTCTCCGTCGTTCCGGTGACCATAACTTTTGATCCGTAAGGAGATACGCAGCGCACAACATACTGTTGGAAAGATCTCTGAGAGCTCTACGACGAGGGTAGCAAGCATGCTGTGTTGCACCCATTTTTTGAGCCCAAAATCGAACGTTTTTATCAATTTCAGGACAATTTTCTTCTTTCGCGCTGTTTTTCTGTCTCGGATCGTAGGTCGTGAGTCGCAAAAAGGATGACGACCTAATCCACCCATTTCTATTACCGAATCCTATGTCACCTTGGGAAAGATAACTACACCACACGTAGAGGTTGGTCCCGCAAACCGAGGGCGTGGGGCTTGGGACCAAGTCTTCGTCGCTCCGGTGCCCATCACTTTTGATCCGTAAGGAGTTACGTAGCGCACAGCGTACCGTTGGAAAGCTTTCCGAGAGCTCTATGACGGGGGCAGCATGCCTACTTTGCAGCGAAAATTTTCAGAGCCTAAAATCGAAAGTTTTTATCAATTTCGAGACACTTTTCTTCTTTTGGGCTATTTTTTTTGTCCCGGATTGTACGTCGTGAGCCGCGAAAAGGACGACAACCTAATCCATCACATTTCTATTCCTGAATAACACGGCACCTTGGGAAAGACAACTTTGCCTCACGTAGAGCCTGGGCCCGTAAATCGAAGGCGTGGGGCTTGGGACCAGGTCTCCGTCGCTCCGGTGCCCATCACTTTTGATCTGCAAGGAGTTACGTGGCGCACCGCATACCGTTGGAAAGCTCTACGAGAGCTCTACGACGGGGGCAGCAAGCCTGCTAAGCTGTGCCCATTTTCGGAGCCAAAAATCGAACGTTTTCATCATTTTCGATACAATTTTTTTCTTTTGTACTGCTTTTCCGTCCCGGATCGTAGGTCGTGAGCCTCAAAAAGGATGACAATCTAATCCACCATATTTCTATTACTGAATCCCATGGCACCTTGGGCAAGACAACTTCGCCTCACATGGAGGTTGGGCCCACAAACCGAGGGCGTGGGGATTGCGACCAAGTCTCCGTCGCTCAGGTGCCCATAACTTTTGATCCGTAAGGAATTACACGGCGCACAGCATACCATTGGAAAGCTCTCCGAGAGCTCTACGACGGGGGCAGCAAGCCTGCTTTGCTGCGAAAATATTCGGAGCCCAAAATCGAAGATTTTCATCAATTTCGGTACACTTTTCTTCTTTTGCGCTGTTTTTCTGTCGCGGATCATACGTCGTGAGCCGCGGAAAGGACGACAAACTAATCCATCACATTTCTATTACCGAATAACATGGCACCTTGGGCAAGACAACTTCACCTCACGTAAAGGTTATGTCCGCAAACTGAGGGCGTGGGGCTTGGGACCAAGTCTCTGTCACTTTGGTACCCATAAGTTTAGATCCGTAAGGAGTTACGCGGCGCACAGTATATCGTTGGAAATCTCTCCGAGAGCTCTACGACGGGGGCAGCAAGCCTGCTTGGCAATGAAAATTTTTAGATCCCAAAATCCAACGTTTTCATCAATTTCGCGAAACATTTCTTCTTTTGAGCTATTTTTCCGTCTCGGATTGTACGTCGTGAGCTACGAAAAGGACGACAACCTAATCCGTCACATTTCTATTTTCGAATAACACGGAACCTTAGGCAAGACAACTTCACTTCACGTAGAGGCTGGGCCCGCAAACCGAGGGCGTAGGGCTTGTGACTAGGTATTCGTCGCTCCGGTGCCCATAACTTTTGATCTGTAAGCAGTTACGCAGTGCACAGCATACCATTGGAAAGCTCTCCGAGAGCTCTACGACAGTGGCAGCAAGCCTGCTGGGCTGCTAAAATATTCAGAGCCCAAAATCGAAGATTTTCATCAATTTTGGGATACTTTTCTTTTTTTGCGCTGTTTTTCCATCGCGAATCGTACGTCGTGAGCCGCGGAAAGGACAACAACCTAATCCATCACATTTCTTTTACCGAATAACATGGCACCTTGGGCAAGACAACTTCACCTCATGCAGAGGCTGGGCCCGTAAACCGAGGGCGTGGGCCTTTGGACCAGGTCTCCATCGCTCCGGTGCCCATAACTTTTGATCCGTATGGAGTTACTCGGCGCACAACATATCGTTGGAAAGCTCTCCGAGAGCTCTACGACGTGGGTTACAAGCCTTCTTGGCTGTGTCCATTTTCGGAGCCCAAAATTGAATGTTTTCATCAGTTTTGGAATAATTTTCTTCTTTTGCAGTGCTTTTCCGTCCCGGATCGTACGTCGTGAGCCTCGAAAAGGACGACAACCTAATCCATCAGTTTCTATTACCGAATAACATGGCACATTGGGCAAGACAACTTTGCCTCACATACAGGCTGGGCCCGCAAACCGAGGGCGGGTGGCTTGGGACCAGGTTTTTGTTGCTCCGGTGCCCATAACTTTTGATCCATAAGGAGTTACGCGGCGCACAGCATACCATTGAAAAGCTCTCTAAGAGCTCTACGACGGAGGCTACAAACCTGCTCAGCTGTGCCCATTTTCGGAGCCCAAAATTGAACTTTTTCATCAGTTTTGGAATATTTTTTTTCTTTTGCGCTGTTTTTCCGTCCCATATCGTATGTCGTGAGCCTCGTAAAGGACGACAACCTAATCCATCACCTTTCTATTACTAAATGCCACGGAAACTTGGGTAAGACAACTTTGCCTCACGTAGAGGCTGGGCTCGCAAACCGAGGGCATAGGGCATGGGACTAGGTCTCCGTCGCTCCGGTGCCAATAACTTTTGATCCGTAAGGAGTGACGCAGCGTACAACATACCGTTGGAAAGCTCTCTGAGAGTTCTACGACAGGGGTAGCGAGCTTGCTCAGCTGCACCCTTTTTCGGAGCCCAAAATCGAATGTTTTCATCAGTTTCGGGACACTTTTCTTCTTTTGCGCTATTTTTCTGTCCCGTATCGTACGTTGTGAGCAGCGTAAAGGACGACAACCTAATCTACCACATTTCTATTACCGAATCCCATGGCACCTTGGGCAAGACAATTTCGCCTCACGTAGAGGCTTGGCCCGCAAACTGAGGGCTTAGGACCAAGTCTCCGTCGCTCCGGTGCCCATAACTTTTGATCCGTAAGGAGTTACGCGGCGCACAGCATACAATTGGAAAGCTATCCAAGAGCTCTACGACGGGGGCAACAAGCTTGCTTTGCTGCGCTCGTTTTCAGAGCCCAAAATCGAATGTTTTCATCAGTTTCTGGATATTTTTCTTCTTTTGCAATATTTTTATGTCCTGGATCGTACGTTGTGAGCCGCGAAAAGGACGACAACCTAATCCAACACATTTTCTATTACCGAATCCCACGTCACTTTGGGCTAGACAACTTCGCCTCACGTAGAGGCTGGGCCCGCAAACTGAGGGCGTGGGGCTTGGGGCTTAGGACCAAGTCTCCGTCGCTCCGGTGCCCATAACTTTTGATCCATAAGGAGTTACGCGGCGCACAATAGACCATTGGAAAGCTTTCTGAGAGCTCTACGACAGGGGCAGCAAGCCTGCAAGGCAGCAAAAATTTTCAGAGCCCAAAATCGAACGTTTTCATTAATTTCGGGACACTTTTCTTCTTTTGCTCTATTTTTTCGTCCCTAATTGTACGTCGTGAGCCGCGAAAAGGACGACAACCTAATTCATCACATTACTATTGCCGAATAACATGGCACCTTGGGCAAGACAACTTCGCCTCACGTAGAGGTTAGGCCCGCAAACCGAGGGCATGGGGCTTGGGACCAGGTCTCCGTCGCTCCGGTGCCAATAACTTTTGATCAGTAAAGAGTTACGTGGCGCACAGCATACCGTTGGAAAGCTCTCCGAGAGCTCTGCGACGTGGGCAGCAAGCCTGTTCGGCTGCGCCCATTTTCGGAGTCCAAAATCGAACGTTTTCATCAGTTTCGGGATAATTTTCTTCTTTTGCGCTATTTTTCCATCCGAGATTGTACGTCGTGAGCCGCGAAAGGGATGACAACCTAATCCACCACATTTCTATTACCGAATCCCACACAACCATGGGTAAGACAACTTCACCACATGTAGAGGCTGGGCTCGCAAACCGAGGGCGTGGGGCTTAGGACCAGGTCTCCGTCGCTCCGTTGCCCATAACTTTTGATCCGTAAGGAGTTACACGGCGCACAGCATACCGTTGGAAAGCTCTTCGAGAGCTCTACGATGGGGGCAACAAGTCTACTTTGCTGCGAAAATATTCAGAGCCCAAAATCGAACGTTTTCATCAATTTCGGGATACTTTTCTTATTTTACGCTGTTTTTCGGTCGCGGATCGTACATGGTGAGCCGCGGAAAGGACGACAGCCTAATCCATCACATTTCTATTACCGAATAACATGGCACCTTGGGCAAGACAACTTCGCCTTACGTAGAGGCAGGGCCCGCAAACGGAGGGCATGGGGCTTGGGACCAGGTCACCGTATCTCCGGTGCCCATAAATTTTGATCCGTAAGGAGTTACTTGGCGCACAACATACCGTTGGAAAGCTCTCCGAGAGCTCTACAACGGGGGCAGCAAGCCTGCTCAGCTGCGTCCATTTTCGAAGCCCAAAATTGAACATTTTCATCTGTTTCGAAATAATTTTCTTCTTTTGTAGTTTTTTTTTGTCCCGGATCGTACGTCGTGAGCCGCGAAAAGGACGACAACCTAATCCATCTCATTTCTGTTAAAGAATAACATGGCACATTGGGCAAGACAACTTCGCCTCAAGTAGAGGCTGGGCCCGCAAACCGAGGGCATGGGGCTTGGGACCAGGTCTCTGTCGCTCTGGTGCAAATAACTTTTGATCCATAAAGAGTTACGCGGCACACAACATACCGTTGGAAAGCCCTCCGAGAGCTCTATGACGTGGGCAGCAAGCCTACCTCTACTACGCTAGTTTTTGGAGCCCAAATTCGAATGTTTTCATCAGTTTCGGGCCACTTTTATTCTTTTGTACTGTTTTTTCGTCCTAGATGGTGCGTCGTGAGCCGCAAAATGGAAGATAACCTAATCCACCACATTTCTATTACCGAATCCCATGGCACCTTAGGCAAGGCAACTTCGCCTCACATGGATGCTGGGCCCGCAAACCGAGGGCGTGGGGCTTGGGACCAAGTCTCTGTCGCTTTGGTGCCCATAACTTTTGATCCGTAAGGAGTTACACGGTGCACAACATACCATTGTAAAGCTCTCTGAGAGCTCTATGACGGGGGCAGCAAGCCTGCTTTGCTGCGAAAATATTTGGAGCTCAAAATCGAACATTTTCATCAATTTCGGGACACTTTTTTCTTTTGCGCTGCTTTTCCATCGCGGATCGTACATCGTGAGCCGCGGAAAGGACGACAAACTAATCCATCACATTTTTATTACAGAATAACATGGCACCTTGGGCAAGACAACTTCGCCTCAAGTAGAGGTAGGGCCCGCAAATCGAGGGCGTCGGGCTTGGGACCAAGTCTCCGTCGCTCCGGTGCCCATAACTTTTGATTCGTAAGGAGTTACGCGGTGCACAGCATACTGTTGGAAAGCTTTCTGAGAGCTCTACGACGGGGGCAGCAAGCCTGCTTGGCAACAAAAATTTTCAGAGCCCAAAATCTAACGTTTTCATCAATTTCGGGACACTTTTCTTCTTTTGCGCTATTTTTTCGTCCAGGATTGTACGTCGTGAGCCACGAAAAGGACAACAACCTAATCTATCACATTTCTATTTTTGAATAACACGACACCTTGGGAAAGACAACTTTGCCTCACGTAGAGGTTGGGCCTGCAAATCGAGGGCGTGGGGCTTGGGACCAGGTCTCCGTCGCTCCGGTGCCCATCACTTTTGATCCGTAAGGAGTTACGTGGCGCACAGCATACCGTTGGAAACCTCTCCGAGAGCTCTACGACGTGGGCAGCAAGCCTGCTCAGCTGTGCCCATTTTCGGAGTCCAAAATTGAACATTTTCATCTGTTTTGGTACAATTTTCTTCTTTTGCACTGTTTTTCCATCCCGGATCGTACGTCGTGAGCCGCGAAAAGGACAACAACCTAATCCATCACATTTCTATTACCGAATCCCATGGCACCTTGGGCAAGACAACTTCGCCTCACATAGAGGCTGGGACCGCAAACCGAGTGAGTGGGGCTTGGGACCAGGTCTCCGTTGCTCCGGTGCCCATAACTTTTGATTCATAAGGAGTTACGCGGCGCACAGTATATCATTGGAAAGCTCCCCGAGAGTTCTACGACGGGGGCAGCAAGCTTGCTTTGCCGCTAAAATATTCGGTGCCCAAAATTGAACCTTTTCATCAATTTCGGGACACTTTTCTTCTTTTGCGCTGTTTTTCCGTCGCGGATCGTACGTCGTGAGCAGCGGAGAGGACTACACACTAATCCATCACATTTCTTTTACCGAATCCCTTGGCATCTTGGGCAAGACAGCTTCACCTCACGTAGAGTCAGGGCCCGCAAACCGAGGGCATGGGGCTTGGGACCAGGTCTCCGTCGTTTCGGTGCCCATAACTTTTGATCCGTATGGAGTTACTCGGCGCATAGCATACCGTTGGAAAGCTATCCGAGAGCTCTACGACGGGGGCAACAAGCCTGCTCGGCTGTGAACATTTTTGGAGCCCAAAATTGAACGTTTTCATCAATTTTGGAATAATTTTCTTCTTTTGCAGTGTTTTTCCGTCCCGGATCGTACGTCGTGAGCCTAAAAAAGGACGACAACCTAATCCATCAATTTCTATTACCGAATAACATGGCTCATTGGGCAAGACAACTTCGCCTCACGTAGAGGCTGGGCCCGCAAACCGAGGGCGGGTGGCTTGGGACCAAGTCTCCGTCGCTCCAGTGCCTATAACTTTTGATCCGTAAGGAGTTACGCAGCGCACAGCATACCGTTGGAAAGCTCTCTAACAGCTCTACGACGGGGGCTACAAGCCAGCTCAGCTGTGTCAATTTTCAGAGCCCAAAATTGAACGTTTTCATTAGTTTCGGAAAATTTTTTTTCTTTTGCGCTATTTTTTCGTCCCATATCGTGTGTCGTGAGCCTCGAAAATGATGACAACCTAATCCATCACATTTCTATTACCGAATAATAAGGTACCTTGAGCAAGACAACTTTGCCTCACGTAGAGGCTGGGCCCGCAAACCGAGGGCGTTGGGCTTGGGACCAAGTCTCCGTCGCTCCGGTGCCCATAACTTTTTATCCGTAAGGTGTTACGTGGCGCACAACATACCGTTGAAAAGCTCTCCGAGAGCTCTATGACATGGGTAGCAAGTCTTCCTTTGCCGCGCTAGTTTTTGGAGCCCAAAATCGAACGTTTTCATCAGTTTATGGACAATTTTCTTCTTTTGCGCTGTTTTTTCATCCCGTATCGTACGTCGTGAGCCGTGTAAAGAACGACAACCTAATCCACCATATTTCTATTGCCGAATCCCATAGCACCTTGGGCAAGACAACTTCGCCTCACGTAGAGGCTTGGCCCGCAAATCGAGGGCGTGGGACCAAGTCTCCGTCGCTCCGATAACCATAACTTTTGACCCGTAAGGAGTTACGCGGCGCACAGCATACCGTTGGAAAGCTCTCCGAGAGCTCTACGATGAGGGCAGCAAGCATGCTTTGCTGCGCCCATTTCCGGAGCCTAAAATTGAACATTTTCATCAGTTTCGGGACAATTTTCTTCTTTTGCGCTGTTTTTCTGTCCCGGATCGTAGGTCGTGAGCCGCGAAAAGGACGACAACCTAATCCACCACATTTTTATTACCGAATCCCACGTCACTTTGGGCCAGACAACTGCGCCACACGTAGAGCCTAGGCCCGCAAACAGAGGACGTGGGGCTTGGGACCAAGTCTCCGTCGCTCTGGTGCCCATAACTTTTGATCCGTAAGGAGTTTCGCGGCACACAACATACCGTTGGAAAGCTTTCCGAGAGCTCTACGACGGGGACAGCAAGCCTGCGAAGCAGCGAAAATTTTTAGAGCCCAAAATTGAACATTTTCATCAATTTAGGGACACATTTCTTCTTTTGCGCTATTTTTTCGTCCCGGATTGTACGCCGTGAGCCGCAAAATGGACGACAACCTAATCCATCACATTTCTATTGCCGAATAACACTGCACCTTGGGCAAGACAACTTCGCCTCACGTAGAGGCTGGGCCCGCAAACCGAGGGCATGGGGCTTGGGACCAGGTCTCCGTCGCTCTGTTGCCCATAACTTTTGATCCGTAAGGAGTTACGCGGCGCACAGCATACCGTTGGAAAGCTCTTCGAGAGCTCTACGATGAGGGCAGCAAGATTTTTCTCCTGCTCCCATTTTTATAGACCAAAATCGAACATTTTCATCAGTTTTGGGATAATTTTCTTCTTTTGTGCTATTTTTTTGTCCCGGATCGTACGTTGTGAGCTGCGTAAAGGACGACAACCTAATCCACCACATTTCTATTACCAAATCCCACGATACCATGGTCAAGACAACTTCACCTCATTTAGAGGCTAGGCCCGCAAACCGAGGGTGTGGGGCTTGGAACCAAGTCTCCGTCGCTCCGTTGCCCATAACTTTTGATCCGTAAGGAGTTACACGGCGCAGAGCATACCGTTGGAAAGCTCTCCGAGAGCTCTACGATGGTAGCAGCAAGCTTGCTTTGCTGCAAAAATATTCGGAGCCCAAAATCGAACATTTTCATCAATTTTGGGACACTTTTCTTATTTTGCGCTGTTTTTCGGTCACGGATCGTACGTGGGGAGCCGCAGAAAGGACGACAGCCTAATCCATCACATTTCTATTACCGAATAACATGGCACCTTGGGCAAGACAACTTCGCCTCACGTAGAGGCAGGGCCCGCAAACGGAGGGCGTGGTGCTTGGGACTAGGTCACCGTCTCTCCGGTGCACATAACTTTTGATCTGTAAGGAGTTACTTGGCGCACAGCATACTGTTGGAAAGCTCTCCGAGAGCTCTACGACAGGGGCAGCAAGCTTGCTCGGCTGCGCCTATTTTCAGAGCCCAAAATTGAACATTTTCATCCGTTTCGGAATAATTTTCTTCTTTTGTAGTGTTTTTCCGTCCCGGATTATACGTCGTGAGCCTTGAAAAGGAGGGCAACCTAATCCATCACATTTCTATTAATGAATAACATGGCACCTTGGGCAAGACAATTTTGCCTCAAGTAGAGGCTGGGCCCGTAAACCGAGGGCGTGGGGCTTGGGACCATGTCTCCGTCGCTCTGGTGCCCATAACTTTTGATCTGTAAGGAGTTACGCGGCGCACAAGATACCGTTGGAAAGCTCTCCGAGAGCTCTATGACGTGGGCAGCAAGCCTGCCTCTCCTACGCTAGTTTTTGGAGCCCAAAATCGAATGTTTTCATCAGTTTTGGGACAATTTTTTTCTTTTGCGCTGTTTTTCCGTCCCGGATCGTACGTCGTGAGCCGCGAAAAGGACAATAACCTAATCCACCACATTTCTATTACCGAATCCCATGGCACCTTGGGCAAGACAACTTCGCCTCACATGGAGGCTGGGCTCGCAAACCAAGGGCGTGGGGCTTGGGACCAAGTCTCCGTCGCTCCGGTGCCAATAACTTTTGATCCGGAAAGAATTACGCGACGCATAGCATACCATTGGAAAGCTCTCCGAGAGCCCTACGACGGGGGCAGCAACCCTGCTTTGCTGTGAAAATATTTGGAGCTCAAAATCAAACCTTTTCATCAATTTTGGGATACTTTTTTTCTCTTGCGCTATTTTTCTGTCACGGATGGTACGTCGTGAGCCGCAGAAAGGACGACAAACTAATCTATCACACCTCTATTACCGAATAACATGGCACCTTGGGTAAGACAACTTCACCTCAAGTAGAGGTAGGGCCCGCAAACCGAGGGCGTCGGGCTTGGGACCAAGTCTTCGTCGCTCCGGTGCCCATAACTTTTGATCCGTAAGGAGTTACGCGGTGCACATTATACCGTTGGAAAGCTTTTTGAGAGCTCTACGACAGGGGCAGCAAGCCGGCTATGCAGCAAAAATTTTCAGAGCCCAAAATCGAACGTTTTCATCAATTTTGGGACACTTTTCTTCTTTTGCTCTGTTTTTTTTATCCCAGATTGTACGTCGTGAGCCGCAAAAATGACGACAACCTAATCCATCACATTTCTATTTTCGAATAACATGGCACCTTGGCCAAGACAACTTCGCCTCACGTAGAGGTTAGGCCCGCAAACCGAGGGGGTGGGCCTTGGGACTAGGTCTCCGTCGCTCCGGTGCCCATCACTTTTGATCTGTAAGGAGTTACGTGGCGCACAGCATACTGTTGGAAAGCTCTCCGAGAGCTCTGCGACGTGGGCAGCAAGCCTGTTCGGCTGCGCCCATTTTCGGAGTCCAAAATTGAACGTTTTCATCAGTTTCGGGATAATTTTCTTCTTTTGCGCTATTTTTCCGTCCCTGATCGTACGTCGTGAGCCGCGAAAAGGACGATAACCTAATCCACCACATATCAATTACCGAATCCCATGGCACCTTGGGCAAGACAACTTCACCTCACATAGAGGCTGGGCCCGCAAACAGAGGGCGTGGGGCTTGGCACCAAGTCTCCGTTGCTCCGGTGCCCATAACTTTTGATCCGTAAGGAGTTACACGACGCACAACATACCATTGGAAAGCTCTCTGAGAGCTCTACGATGGGGGCAACAAGCCTACTTTGCTGCTAAAATATTCGGAGCCCAAAATCGAACCTTTTCATCAATTTCGGGACACTTTTATTCTTTTGTGCTGTTTTTCCATCGCGGATCGTACGTCGTGAGCCACGGAATGGACGACAAACTAATCCATCACATTTCAATTACCGAATAACATGGCACCTTGGGCAAGACAACTTTTTCTCACGTAGAGGCAGGGCCCGTAAACCGAGGGCGTAGGGCTTGGGACCAGGTCTCCGTCGCTCCGGTGCCCATAACTTTTGATCCGTATGGAGTTACTCGGCGCACAACATACCGTTGGAAAGCTCTCCGAGAGCTCTACGACGAGGATAGCAAGCCTGCTCAGCTGTGACCATTTTCGGACCCTAAAATTGAACGTTTTCATTAGTTTTGGAATAATTTTCTTCTTTTGTAGTGTTTTTCCGTCCCGGATCGTACGTCGTGAGCCTTGAAAAGGACGACAACCTAATCCATCAATTTCTATTACCGAATAACATGGTACATTGGGCAAGACAACTTCACCTCACGTAGAGGCTGGGCCCACAAACTGAGGGCGGGTGGCTTGGGACCAGGTCTCCGTCGCTCCGGTGCCCATAACTTTTGATCCGTAAGGAGTTACGCGTCGCACAGCATACCGTTGGAAAGCTCTCCAAGAGCTCTACGACGGGGGCTACAAGCCTGTTCAGCTGCACCCATTTTCGGAGCCCAAAATTGAACGTTTTCATTAGTTTTGGTACAATTTTTTTCTTTTGGGCTATTTTTCCGTCCCATGTCGTATGTCGTGAGCCTCGAAAATGCCAACAACCTAATCCATCACATTTCTATTACCGAATAACAAGGTACCTTGGGCAAGACAACTACGCCTCATGTAGAGGCTGGGCCCGCAAACCGAGGACGTAGGGCTTCGGACCAGGTCTCCGTCGCTCCGGTGCCTATAACTTTTTATCCGTAAGGAGTTACGTGGCGCACAACATACCGTTGGAAAGCTCTCCGAGAGCTCTATGATGTGGGCATACCCTGCCTTTGCTGCACTAGTTTTTGGAGCCCAAAATCAAACGTTTTCTTCAGTTTCGGGACAATGTTCTTCTTTTGTGTTGTTTTTTCATCCCGTATCGTACGTCGTGAGTTGCGTAAAGGACGACAACCTAATCCACCACATTTCTATTGCCGAATCCCATGGTACCTTGGGCAAGACAACTTCGCCTCATGTAGAGGCTTGGCCCGCAAACCGAGGGCGTGAGACCAAGTCTCCGTCGCTCCAATGACCATAACTTTTGACTCGTAAGGAGTTACGTGGCGCATAGCATACCATTGGAAAGCTTTTCGAGAGCTCTACGACGGGGGCAGCACGCTTGCTCTGCTGCGCCTATTTTTGGGGCACAAAATCGAACGTTTTCATTAGTTTTGGGACAATTTTCTTCTTTTGCGCTGGTTTTCTGTCCCGGATCGTAGGTCGTGAGGCGCGAAAAGGACGACAACCTAATCCACCACATTTCTATTACCGAATCCCATGTCACTTTGGGCAAGACAACTGCGCTACACGTAGAGGCTAGGCCCGCAAACCGAGGGCGTGGGGCTTAGGACCAAGTATCCGTCGCTCCAGTGCCTATAACTTTTGATCTGTAAGGAGTTACGTGGCGCATAGCATACCATTGGAAAGCTTTTCGAGAGCTCTACGACGGGGGCAGCAAGCCTATTAAGCAGCAAAAATTTTCAGAGCCCAAAATTGAACGTTTTCATCAATTTCTGGACACTTTTCTTCTTTTGCGCTATTTTTTCGCCCGGATTTTACGTCGTGAGCTGCAAAATGGACGACAACCTAATCCATCACATTTCTATTGCCAAATAACACTACACCTTGGGTAAGAAAACTTTGCCTCACGTAGAGGTTGGGCCCGCAAACCGAGGGCGTGGGGCTTGGGACCAGGTCTCCGTTGCTCCGATGCCCATCACTTTTGATTCGTAAGGAGTTACGTGGCGCACAGCGTACCGTTGGAAAGCTCTCTGAGAGTTCTACCACGTGGGCAGCAAGCCTGCTCGGCGGCGCCCATTTTCGGAGTCCAAAATCGAACGTTTTCATCAATTTCGGGATAATTTTCTTCTTTTGCGCTATTTTTTTAATCCCGGATCATACGTCGTCAGCTGCGAAAAGGACGACAACCTAATCTACCACATTTCTATTACCGAATCCCACGACACCATAGGCAAGAAAACTTCACTCATGTAGAGGCTAGGCCCACAAACCGAGGGCGTGGGGTTTGGGACCAAGTCTCTGTCACTCCGTTGCCCATAACGTTTGATCAGTAAGGAGTTAAGCGGCGCACAACATACCATTGGAAAGCTCTACAAGAGCTCTACGATGGGGGCAGCAAGCCTGCTTCGCTGCAAAAATATTCAGAGCAAAAAATCAAACGTTTTCATCAATTTGTGGACACTTTTCTTTTTTTGCGCTGTTTTTTCGTCGCCGATCGTACGTCGTGAGCCGTGGAAAGGACGACAACCTAATCCATCACATTTCTTTTACCGAATAACATGGCACCTTGGGCAAGAAAACTTCGACTCATGTAGAGGTAGGGCCTGCAAACGGAGGGCGTGGGGCTTAGGACCAGGTCACCGTCTCTCCGGTGCCTATAACTTTTGATCCGTAAGGAGTTACTTGGCGCACAGCATACCGTTGGAAAGCTCTCCGAGAGCTCTACGACGGGGGCAGTAAGCCTGCTCGGCTGTACCCATTTTCAGAGACCTAAATTGAACATTTTCATCCATTTCGGAATAATTTTCTTCTTTTGTAGTGTTTTTTCATCCCGAATTGTACGTCGTGAGCCTCGAAAAGGAGGACAACCTAATTCATCATATTTCTATTAACGAATAACATGGCACCTTGGGCACGACAACTTCACCTCACATAGAGGCTGGGCCCACAAACCGAGGCCGAGTGGCTTGGGACCAGGTCTCCGTCGCTCCGATGCTCATAACTTTTGATCCGTAAGGAGTTACGCGGTGCACAGCATACCGTTGGAAAGTTCTTCGAGAACTCTACGACGCGGGCTACAAGCCTGCTCGGCTATTGTGAGGCCCGACCCTAAATAACGTGTCTTACCTCGATTTGTGTGCCTTAGACCCAGAACTGTATGACCGACCTTGGATTACATGCCCTATCTTGGTTTTTGTGCATGCCTCGTCATACGTGCCTTAATCCTTGACTTACGTGCCATGACTTCGATTTGCCATGTGATACCTCGTTTCGTGTGCCTTAACCTAGATTTACGTGCCTTGACCTAGGTTTAAGAGTTGTGTCTCACTTTGTGTGCCTTGCATTGAATTACGTGCATACATTTAGGGTTGCGTGCATTTACTTGGGAAATGTGCATTCGTCTCACAGTTCGTGCCTTACCTCGTAGTGCATGCCTTAAACCTAGAAAAGCTTGCCCGCACGCTAATCAAGAAAGCATCTTACACGAAGCACTAGATTATTCATTAATCATACAAACTTCATTAACTAATATTAAAATGCTAAGTCAACTCACAAGAAGACGAAATCTCACAAAAAGCTAGACATTTTTATTCTTTATTCCTTATTCTTTTGCATATTCCAAGCACTCAATTAGATAATGCTCAACCAAGACAAAAATTCAGAATTTTGCAATGCCTTGGCCGTGTCACGCCCCAACCCGGCCTATAAAGGTTAGACTAGGGTGTGATCTAAACGTTCAGGACATATCACATACTTAAATATTTATGAAGATTACACACTTATCGTTATAGCCTAAACTCCAAAGTTTTTCAGAAAATCGGCAGCATAACGACTGTAATTGGACTCTTTGGTTTGGCCTAATTCTCTAAACGCCTCAAAATTTTCAAATCTCAAGTTTCATTTCCAACTAGGATTACTATTTAACATCAATTGAAATGCCTATTGGTTATCTCGATGTCTCGTTTGATTTATAACCTAGCATGATACTATGTCTCATTTGTTTGTTTATCCTCGTTACAAAAGTACCTGTTTAAGATTGGATAGGTTCATTTACTTAGTCCTTAACTAATACGTAATAACCTATGATAGGTACTAGCGGTAATAATAGCAAAACGATCATAGTAGTGTCTAGTGTCGGTCTAGCAATATCAGTACAAACCAAAATTAGACCCCAAATTACAACGGGGGTCTTTACATTACAACATCGAGCAACATAAAAGAAATAGTCTTCAAGTAGCACAGAGTTCACAAGTAGCCACAATCACGCAAAGCAACTAGACTGGCAATCACTCCAAAGATTCATCGTTAGGCACACCGTCCTCGGGTACCTGTTCTGGATCTTTTTCACCTGAGATGATAAAAGAAGGTGAGTCCTTATGAACTCAGCGGGGGGAACGAGAAATAGGTTTTGAAACTCATTTTCCGGTTCAACTTATGAAATCCTTTTGCAAGCATGAATATAATAATAATACAAGTACAGAAACATAAATACCAGTCTTTCCTCCCCGAGGTTCTCTAGGAACCAGGCGAGAGTACTTATACACATAGTAGAAAGGATACAGTGAGCTTTTGCTCTTAGATCAGTTTCAGAATCAGATGTTGCGGCCGACTTCAGATAACCCCAAAACACGCCAGGTGGGTGTACTCCGGATGTACCCCGAAATGCCTACGACCCAACTCTCCGAGGGTGAAATGCCAAGCGAGAGAGGGAATTAGACCGTGGTAGTCACGGTAACACCGGCAAGCCCGATGCCGCCCGGCGTGCGTGAAACACTACCATGCCACACTGAAAGGTTGCAACCTCGTATGCAATGCACATTTATAACATTTAACATATCACATTAGGAGGACAACAAAGTAGGTCACTTCCGAGCAATTATAAGATCGCATGTTGTCAAGTAATCAAACGAGGCACGATAAGACAGGAAATTTCACTTGAAAGGCATATAGAGTTATATGAAAATTAAACAGGCAGCCATGTAACACATGTAAAACAGGCCATATAACTCATTACGAAGCCCACGTGATCAAGTGATAAGATTATTCAACATGCAATGACATCAACATGGGTTCGGGTGCAAGAAAAGCTTATTTGTCAACATGCAATGGTCAAAATCACATTTGAAGTTATAAGACATTTACGGGCAGCCCACTAAGCATATAATTTCCACACAATATCCAAATGATCAACACTTAGCAAGACTACCTAGCAAGATCATTCTCAAGTCATGCATCATTCAATTCAAACATCCTCAACTACTCAAAACAGTCCACACAACATCCCAACACCACAATTCCAAGCAATTAGTACCACAAGAGAGGTTACAACAATTTTCCAAGCATATAACTAAGTGAAACCTTTACTGCAATAGGCTGTTTTCTCACAATCAATAGGATAACCAAACGATCTCCAAATCTAGTGAATAAGATGTCAAATTAAATCTTAAGAAGTTAACTAAAATCAGAAACAAACCTTGCATCAATTGGAGTTCGGGATCATTAGATATAGCCGAAACAGTGGAATAGAACAAAACTGTCCAGATTTGCACACTTTTCAGTAATTGATGTTTTTGAGGTCCTTAGGGTCAGATTTAGCCTTGGTCCATTTCTGACAAAAATGTCCAGAAATGAAACATCTTGCAGAACACCAAAGTTCATGCATTTTTTATATCATTTACTAAGTCAAATCTGGTTCGTTCTACAAGGTCAGTGCATCTGCCAAGACCTGCTTCATTTTTCCAGATTTCCAGATTTGGACACATTTTAAAGAACTGCCATTTTGAGGACCTTAGAGTCAAAATTAGCTTTGGCCTATTTCTTTGAAAAGTGTTCAAAACTGTCCAAACTAGTCACCTACTGAGTGTCATGTATTTTATACATCATTTGCCTAGCTAAACATACCTCTAAACAAGCTGGTCAGAGAGCTGTCAACAATCCGACTTCACCTAGCATCACTTTCAAGACAAGATCTTGCCATGCATGGTTGTTTAAGCTTATGAACGACCATATAACTCAAGTACAGAAGCAAAGACATACATTCATGAGCATGGATATGAATTTTTGAAGGATTTTCAAAAGGTTTTAGCCCTCACCTTAGCAATCAACCCAAAAGATGCACAAAAACTTGTTGAAGCTCAAATCTCTTCTTCTTCTTGCTTAGCCGAGATTCCAACTTGGTTTTCCCTATTTTTCCTAGCCTAGTGACCAAACTCTTAGTACATGCATGAGGTTAGAACAAAAAGAAAAGAAATGGAAGCTAAGAAACTTACCTAGGGCCGAATAGAAGACTTCAAAGAACATGCATGTGTAGTTTTCGCATCCTAGCTTGTTTGCTTGAGTTTCATTGATGGTTGCTTGTCTTGTTGCACCATATGATGAAGAAGTTGAGCTAGGAGGTGGATAGAACTCAGCCAAAACCGAAATGGAGAGAGAGTAATGAGAGGGAGATAGAGAAGTTGAGGAAGAAATGAAGAAATGACAAAATTATGACAAGGAATAAAGCTTTTGCAATCTTCAATGCTTATGGTCAGCTTTGGGCAGCAAAATTCCTGATTTTGTGTCTTCAAGATGTGAAATTTAAAATGTTAGCATGGGCATAGGTGGTTTAGTCGAGCAAGGTGAGAAATTTGAGGTGGTTTTGAGCATTTTTTTTTATGCATTGATAAGTGTTTTTGTCATAACTTGTCTAGAACTAATTTTTATGCATTTGTGTCATTAGAATTGTCATAGGAATGTTGGAAAATTAGGGAATCTAGGTAGAATAAAATATAGGAATGTTTGTTGATGAGTTGAATTATGAATAGAATAATAGATAGTGGGAAATGTAGGAATAGTTTAGTATTATTTTATTGTTAGTGGAGTTTGTAGAGAATTTGAATTAGGAATATAATATTGGTTAGTGGATTGTGTAGGATTATTTTAATGTCTAGTTCTTTGTGTAGGATTCTTTCTTGATTAACGTGGTGGCACGGATTCCTAGATCTAGGGCGCGAATTACGAGGTAGACACGAACTTCAAGGCTAAGGCACGTACTTCAAGACTAATGCATACAATCCTAGGTGAATGCACGTAACCCAATGCGAGACACGTAATTTAATGCAATGCATGTAAATCAAGGCATGACTCCATATCTAGATTAAGGTACGCAGTTCAAGGTTAGGGCACACGAAACGAGGTAACGCACGTATATCGAGGTCAGGGCACGTATATCTAGGTATCGTACGTCAGTCGGGGATTAGAGTACACTATTCTAGGTCAAGGCACTTATGACGAGGTATGCACGAAAATCAAGACAGGACACATAATCCAAGGTCGGTCATACAGTTCTGGGTCTAAGACACGCAAATCAAGGTAAGGCACGTTATTCGGGGTCGGGCCTCACATCCTCCCCTCCTTAAAAGAATTTCGTCCCGAAATTCATTCTTGCCTATTGAGGTCATTTAGACAGATTTTGACCCTTGTTATTCTTCCTACTCCTGTTCGTCCCGTGTTTGGTGATCTCTCACCACAACCAATTCACTTCCTATGTTTTTCCAATTGATCTTAAGGTCGAGTTCATTAACTAAGGTTAGAGTCTTCAAACATAGTCATCAAAGTTGCATCGGTATTCTAACAATAGAACTATAACTCCAAAATCATGACTCATGTTGTGTCAATCTCGCATTCATACCTCAAAAGGAATATCACAATAATTCCATGATCCTAGGGCGACATACGCTAATTTCAAGATGATGGATCTATATCCGATTTACATATCCTATCTACTAGCTTCAAAACTGTTATCACATAGGTCATACACAAGTTACGGATCATTTCCACGATACGACCCTATTTTCAGGTTGAACTCACCAAACAAACTAATCCACCTCAAGTCGTCATCTATCGGTAGTATCATAGTTCTTATCTTGAAGGTACATTGGATTAGTAAATCTTCTAATGACTAGTCTTCCGGTTATAAGCTCCTATTCACTAACATCCTTTTCCAGCTTCGTTAACCTTCAAGCTCGTAATCAAGAAGAAAGACCGTTGAGATTCATTAAACTCGAATTCTAAGGTTTATTAAGTACCACCAACAAATTGCCATCGAAATTACATAGGTAAACTAATCATGGTACACTAGTTCAACTCTTACAAGTAAATTTCATCAGCTTGTGATCCAAAATTCTTTTCCTTATTCAAATCTCTATTTTCAAGTCACAAGGCTTCAAAATTTTTCTTTTAATCTTATCCAAAACTCATAAGACGAATAGTTTCAACCTCAAATAAATTCCACTAATCTCAATCCAAGGTTACGTCATACTTAAAAAGACAATGGTCCTACTCACTTAGCGACCTAGTCATTCCTTCGAACACTTAGTGCCCACCAATATATCTTTGACATTAATGTTACTAAGCTGGGTTCATCGCCATGTAAGTGATATCAATGCTCTACTAGGTTACCGGCCGTGCAACAACAATCCTTGGACTATAAATGGGTACCGAAATAACCGAGCTCATAAAATACTTACACGGGATAACTTCAAGGTTGTATCAATATAAGAATTATGACCACGAGGCATCCTTCAACATGACCTAATAGAACTTCAAAAGTAATCAACCACTTATTTAACTATCACTACAAGATTCACCCTCTATTCAACAACCACATTCGAAGTCTACCGATCACTAGTCTCTAGATGTGAAACGGTGCACATAGATACGGTGGTCTAACAATAGTCTCTTGGGTCATTATGACTCTAATTCATCCCTATCTTAACTCTATGAAATCTTACTCTTCTCATTCACATGTTCAACTAGCTATGAGCGTCAAGACTCATCGACCTTGGGTCCTAGGGTTCATCATGAATCATCATGCATACTCACTATTAGCTATTTAGGATTTCAAATCATACCCTAACAACTCCACTTTGCAACCAGATGCTTAATATCATTTCCATGGTTTATATACAGGGCCCATCGGTCTTACTTAGGGATATATGCTATCTAACATCCTCTAGGGTATCCCAACAACGAGTGCATAGATTGACTTACTTGCATATTTACAGCTAAGTTCGAGGGACACCAAACTAATACCGTGTTTCTTAATATCACAAATATCCAACTTAGGACCTTAGCAACGTTAGTCATCTAATGCATAATTCAATACCTTAAACTTCTATTCGACCTAACATTTACGTGTAGTCTTCCGAACATAAGTTCTAGCTATGTGAATTCCTCGCTTCCAACATCTCTGTATCTTGTTACACCAAAGATTCATCAACCTTGTTAAACTTAGTTTCCAGAGTTGCCTACATGTCTTGAGGTTATCCATTGTTAAGTTACTTAAACACACTATTCATGCCTTAATAATCTAACCCCTATCGTCAATTTCCACGAGTTCATCTCTTAATTTCTAGGTCACAATCTTACCATTGAGTGAACTTGAAACTCGTTAATATACACCTTATTAGGTTCAATGATGCTTAATTCCAATCAAGTAAGGATTCGATCATATAAATAGTCTATTATACCATTTCAAGATATAAGAATTTGATTCAAAAGCAACTCCGAAGTCAAACTTCCATTATAAGCATATGAACATATATATACTACTCCACATGTCCAATAGTATATTCTTATATCAAAGGAAAGTTGTATGTCCTTAACATTTATTCTTGAACCACAATTAGGAGAACGGTTTAACAGAATCAAGAACTTTATAGCTATAAAATTGATAACTTAATCACAGGCTTAAGTATTCCAAAGATAAGGAGATAATTTTACCTCAACAATTATACTTGTGCTATGCATTTTATATATATGCATATCCAATAATACATACAATCCATCGAGTACTTGTGAAGATGCGAGAAATCTCTAACCGAGCCTTTTCGTTCGTCCTGCACAAATTCACTTCCCTGAAAGTCCTAATCCTAACTATCTATGGGTATAAACAGTCATTCAAGGTTATATAACATGCACATGTATCAAGGAAGGAGTATAAAAGCATGCATGCATTATCGAGGTCACTAACGTGTCGGTGTGCATGACACATAATACATATGGTCCACAAAGGTACATAATATTCAAAGAAATTAAAGTACATTAGCACACATTCACACATATAAACAATACATCGTAATTACCTTAGGGCTTCTACCCATGGTCCGAGAGTTGAACCCGACTAACGCCTAGTTAGTAAACTAGGCTCTGATACTATTCTAATATAAGGTTTCACGCCCCAACCCGGCCTATAAAGGTTAGACTAGGGTGTGATCTAAACGTTCAGGACATATCACATACTTAATTATTTATGAAGATTACACACTTATCGTTTTAGCCTAAACTCCAAAGTTTTCAGGAAAACCGGCAGTATAACGGCTGTAATTGGACTCTTTGGTTTGGCCTAATTCTCTAAACGCCTCAAAATTTTCAAATCTCAAGTTTCATTTCCAACTAGGATTACTATTTAACATCAATTGAAATGCCTATTGGTTATCTCGATGTCTCGTTTGATTTATAACCTAGCATGATACTATGTCTCGTTTGTTTGTTTATCCTCGTTACAAAAGTACCTGTTTAAGATTGGATAGGTTCATTTACTTAGTCCTTAACTAATACGTCATAACCTATGATAGATACTAGCGGTAATAATAGCAAAACGATCATAGTAGTGTCTAGTGTCGGTCTAGCAATATCAGTACAAACCAAAATTAGACCCCAAATTACAACGAGGGTCTGTACATTACAACATCGAGCAACATAAAAGAAATAGTCTTCAAGTAGCACAGAGTTCACAAGTAGCCACAATCACGCAAAGCAACTAGACAGGCAATCACACCAAAGATTCATCGTTAGGCACATCGTCCGCGGGTACGTGTTCTGGATCTTCTTCACCTGAGATGATAAAAGAGGGTGAGTCCTTATGAACTCAGCGAGGGGGAACGAGAAATAGGTTTTGAAACTCATTTTCCCGTTCAACTTATGAAATCCTTTTGCAAGCATGAATATAACAATAATACAAGTACATAAACATAAATACCAGTCTTTCCTCCTCGAGGTTCTCTAGGAACCAAGCGAGAGTACTTATACACATAGTAGAAAGGATACAGTGAGCTTTTGCTCTCAGATCAGTTTCAGAATCAGATGTTGCGGCCGACTTCAGATAACCCCAAAACACGCCAGGTGGGTGTACTCCGGATGTACCCCGAAATCCTACGACCCAACTCTCCGAGGGTGAAATGCAAGCGAGAGAGGGAATTGGACCATGGTAGTCACGGTAACACCGGCAAGCCCGATGCCGCCCGGCGTGCGTGAAACACTACCATGCCACACTGAAAGGTTGCAACCTCGTATGCAATGCACATTTATAACATTTAACATATCACATTAGGAGGACAACAAAGTAGGTCACCTGCGAGCAGTTATAAGATCGTACGTTGTCAAGTAATCAAACGAGGCACGATAAGATAGGAAATTTCACTTGAAAGGCATATAGAGTTATATGAAAATTAAACAGGCAGCCATGTAACACATGTAAAACAGGCCATATAACTCATTACGAAGCCCACGTGATCAAGTGATAAGATTATTCAACATGCAATGACATCAACATGGGTTCGGGTGCAAGAAAAGCTTATTTGTCAACATGCAATGGTCAAAATCACATTTGAAGTTATAAGACATTTACGGACAGCCCACTAAGCATATAATTTCCACACAATATCCAAATGATCAACACTTAGCAAGACTACCTAATCATTAGGGTTCCGTTTCATGCTTAACCGTGTGATTAAACCCTAAGTCAACTCAAGATCATTCTCAAGTCATGAATCATTCAATTCAAACATCCTCAAGTACTCAAAACAGTCCACACAACATCCCAACACCACAATTCCAAGCAATTAGTACCACAAGATATGTTACAACAATTTTCCAAGCATATAACTAAGTGAAACCTTTACTGCAATAGTCTGTTTTCTCACAATCAATAGGATAATCAAACGATGTCCAAATCTAGTGAATATGATGTCAAATTAAAGCTTAAGAAGTTAACTAAAATAAAAAACAAACCTTGCATCAATTGGAGTTCGGGATCATTAGATATAGCCGAAACAGTGGAATAGAACAAAACTGTCCAGATTTGCACACATTTCAGTAATTGATGTTTTTGAGGTCTTTAGGGTCAGATTTAGCCTTGGTCCATTTCTGACAAAAATGTCTAGAACTGAAACATCTTGCAGCTCACCAAAGTTCATGCATTGTTGATATCATTTACTAAGTCAAATCTGGTTCGTTCTACAAGGTCAGTGCATCTGCCAAAACCTGCTTCATTTTTCCAGATTTGGACACATTTTAAAGAACTGCCATATTGAGGATCTTAGATTCAAAATTAGCTTTGCCCTATTTCTGTGAAACGTGTTCAAAACTGTCCAAACTAGTCACCTACCAATTTTCATGTATTTTCAACATCATTCGCCTTGCTAAACGTACCTCGAAACAAGCTGGTCAGAGAGCTGTCAACAATCTGACTTCACCTAGCATCACTTTCAAGCCAAGATCTTGCAATGCATGGTTGTTTAAGCTTATGAACGACCATATAACTCAAGTACAGAAGCAAAGACATACATTCATGATCATGCATGTGAATTTTTGAAGGATTTTCAAAAGGTTTTAGCCCTCACCTTAGCAATCAACCAAAAAGATGCACAAAAACTTGTTGAAGCTCAAATCTCTTCTTCTTCTTGCTTAGCCGAGATTCCAACTTGGTTTTCCCTATTTTTCCTAGCCTAGTGACCAACCTCTTAGTACATGCATGAGGTTAGAACAAAAAGAAAAGAAATGGAAGCTAAGAAACTTACCTAGGGCCGAATAGAAGACTTCAAAGGACATGCATGTGTAGTTTTCGCATCCTAGCTTGTTTGCTTGAGTTTCTTTGATGGTTGCTTGTCTTGTTGCACCATATGATGAAGAAGATGAGCTAGGAGGTGGAGAGAACTCAGCCAAAACCGAAATGGAGAGAGAGGAATGAGAGGGAGAGAGAGAAGTTGAGGAAGAAATGAAGAAATGACAAAATTATGACAAGGAATAAAGCTTTTGCAATCTTCAATGCTTATGGTCAGCCTTGGGCAGCAAAATTCCTGATTTTGTGTCTTCAAGATGTGAAATTTAAAATGTTAGCATGGGCATAGGTGGTTTGGTCGAGCAAGGTGAGAAATTTGAGGTGGTTTTGAGCATTTTTTTTATGCATTGATAAGTGTTTTTGTCATAATTTGTCTAGAACTAATTTTTATGCATTTGTGTCATTAGAATTGTTATAGGAATGTTAGGAAATTAGAGAATCTAGGTAGAATAAAATATAGGAATGTTTGTTGATGAGTTGAATTATGAATAGAATAATAGATAGTGGGAAATGTAGGAATAGTTTAGTATTATTTTATTGTTAGTGGAGTTTGTAGAGAATTTGAATTAGGAATATAATATTGGTTAGTGGATTGTGTAGGATTATTTTAGTGTCTAGTGCTTTGTGTAGGATTCTTTCTTGATTAACGTGGTGGCACGGATTCCTAGATCTAAGGCACGAATTACGAGGTAGACACGAACTTCAAGGCACGTACTTCAAGACTAATGCACGTAATCCTAGGTGAATGCACGTAACCCAATGCAAGACACGTAATTTAATGCAATGCACGCAAATCAAGGCACGACTCCATATCTAGGTTAAGGTATGCAGTTCAAGGTTAGGGCACACGAAACGAGGTAATGCACGTACATCGAGGTCAGGGAACGTATATCTAGGTATCGCACGTCAGTCGAGAATTAGGGCATACTATTCTAGGTCAAGGCACGTATGACGAGGTATGCACGAAAACCAAGACAGGACACGTAATCCAAGGTCGGTCATACAATTCTGGGTCTAAGGCACGCAAATCAAGGTAAGGCACGTTATTCGGGGTCGGGCCTCACCGGCCAACCACATTTTTGCATTTGTGCTTGCCTTGCATGATTCAAAATTAAATCTAAACATTCTATGACAAGTTATGACACAAAGCCTTAAAAAGATGACTCAAAACTCTACCCAAAGCTCCACCAATCTCGACATATGCAAGTGCCCATGCTAGGTGATTCAAAATTATGCTCCTTGAAGACAAAATTCTCAATTTTGCAAGCCCTAGGCCGACAAATGCATCAATTTCTTCAAGCCTTTCATGTTTCTTTCATTATTTCTCTCTTTCTCTCATTCTTTCTTTCATTTCTTCTCTCTCTCTCTCTCGGCCCTAGCTGAAATTATAGACTCCATAGCTTAAGTTCTTCATCCAAAGGTTCTTCAAGACATCCAAGCTACTAGGAAGCTCGACCAAGCAAGCTAGAATGCAAAAGTCGCACATGCAAGCTCATAGCACATTCATTTCGGCTTAGGTAAGTTTGTTAGCTTCCATTTCATTTTCTTCTTGTTCTAGCCACTTGCACATACTAAGAACATGGTTACTAAGCTAGGAATTAGAGAAATCTCAAGTTGTCTCTCGGCTAAGCAAGGAGAAGAGTTGACCTTGTGCATCATCAAGAGTCTTGTGCATCTTCTTGTTGTCTTGCTAAAGTGAGGGCTAAAACTTCTTGAAAAGCTTTCAAAAACCATATGCATGCCTTTAAATGTATATTTTTACCTCTGTACTTGTGATATATGTGTGTACATGAACTTTTGTAAGCATGCATGGCAAGATATTTGGCTAGAATGTGAAGATTGGTGAAATCGCGTATTTGACAGCTTTCTGTTCTGTTGGAACGAAGTGATTTTGACCAGCTAAATGATGTTGAAAATGCGTGAAAATGTGTAGGTGACTAGTTTTTCCAGTTTTGAGAATTTTTCATAGAAATATGCCAAAGCTAATTTCGATTCTAAGGTCCCCAAAATGGCAAAACAGTGAAAGGTGTCCAAATCTGGAAAATCGGGTAAAATGATGTAGGTTTTGGCAGATTCACTGGCCTTGTAGAACGAACCAATTTTGACTTAGTAAATGATATCCAAAATGCATGAAATTTGGTGTGATGATATATTTTTCAGTTCTGGACATTTTTGTCAGAAATAGACTAAGGCTAAATCTGACCCTAAGATCCTCAAAAATGACAAGTATTGAAATGTGTGCAAATCTGGACAGTTTTGCGTAGTCTCACGGTTTTGGCTATAACTCTTGAACCCGAACTCCAAATGATGCGAGGTTTGTTTCTGGATTTAGTTCACTCCTTAAGATTTAATTTGACATTTTTTTCACTGGAATTGGAGTTTGTTTGATTTTCAATTGTGAGAAAACAGACCATTGCAGTGAGGTTTTCATCTAGTGATTTGCCTTGAAAATTATTGTAACTTCTCTTGTTATATTAAATGCTTGGGATTGTGGCATTGGGATGTTGTGTAGACTGTTTTAAATACTTGAGGGTGTTTGAATTAATCGATGCATGGCTTGAGTTTAATTATGTGACAACTTAGGGCTTAATCGCACGGGTAAACATGAATTGGAACCCCAATGACTAGGAAAACTCGCTAAGTGTTGATCCTATGAATATCGTGTTTAATTATGTAATTAGTAGGCTGCCCGTAGTTGCCCCTATAGCTCTAAACATGATTTCGATGATTACATGTTGACAAGTAGGCCTTTCTTGCACCCAGTCCCACGTAGATGTCGTTGCATGTTGAATAATCTTATTATTTGATTACGTGAACTTCGAAATGAGTTATATGACTTGATTTACATGCGTTACATGGCTGCCCGTTTAATATTCATATAACTCCATGTGCTTTTCAAGTGAAATTACTTGTCATATCGTGCCTCGCGTGTTTACTAGTCAATGTGCAATCTTATGACTGCTTGGAGACAACCTACTTTGTTGTCCTCCTAATGTGATATATTAAATGTCATAAATGTGCATTGCATACAAGATTGCAACCTTTCATTCTGGCATGGTAGCGTTCACGCACACCCGGTGGCATCGGGCTTGCCGGTGCAACCGTGACTACCATTGTCCAATTCTCTCTCCTGCTTGGGGGCTAGACTTCCTCAGAGAGTTGGGTCATAGGATTTTGGGGTACATCCGGAGTACACCAATTTGGCGTGAAAAGGGGATGATTTGAAGTCGGCTGCAACAACTATTATCAGAAATGATATTGAGAGCAAAAAGCTCACCGTATCATTTTCAATATGTGTTTAAGTACTCTCGCTTGGTTCCTAGAGGACCTCGGGGAGGAAAGACGGGTAAATGTGTTCATTTTCATTTATATTATGTTATAAACTTACTTGTGTTATATGTCATGCTTTCAAAAAGGGTTTTTCATAAGTTTAACCGGAAAAGAGTTTCAAAATGTATTTCTCGTTCCCCCTCGCTGAATTCATAAGGACTCATCCTCTTTTAACATCACAGGTGAAGAAGATCAGGAACATGTACCCTAGGAGAATGTGCTTGTTGATGAATCTTTGGAGTGATTACGTGCTTTATGTGCCTTGTTTGACAGTGGCTGTTTTGTGAACGTTGTGTTTGCTTTGAAGAATATTTATTTTGTTGATATAAATGACCCCGTTGTAATTTGGGTCTAATTTTGAGATTTTACTATCTATAACCGGACAAACTCTTTATTTGGTTATTTGCTTTCATCATCTCGTATAGTAGTTATCGTAGGCGTTTAAACTACTTGATGATTAATCCACTAAGTTAACTCTATCTAATTTCACTTAGGTACTCACTCGTACCCTAAAGGATAATAGGTACTTGCATAATAGTAAATTGACAAATAAATGGAACATAGTTATCAAGTTAGGCTTATTAACCAAATGTGACTTTCAAGATAAATTAGTAGGCATATCGGTTGATGACAAAATAGGAATCTTAGTGGGAATCGAATCAAGGATTGGAAGCTTTGGGGTGTTTTAGAAAATAGGTCAAACCAAAGGTCTTAAATATAGCCGTCATGCTGTAGGATTTTCGGAAAATATTTTGGAGTTCTAAATCAACGTTAAGTATTAATCGTAAGAAATGACCAAGTCGTACAAATAGCGTAAAAGAATTAGGTCATTCCCTAGTCTAGCCTCCATAGGTCGGGTTGGGGCGTGACACCTATATTAGAATGGTATCAGAGCTTAGTTTACAAACTAGGTGTTAGTCGGGTTCAACTCTCGAACCATGGGTAGAAGCCCTAAGGTAATTACGATGTCTTGTTTATATGTGTTAATATGTGCTAATGTGCTTTAATTGCTTTAAGTATTGAATATTATGTGCCTTTGTGGACCATATGTATTCTATATCATGCACACCGACACGTCCTCAATAATGTATGCATGCTTTTATACTCTTTCCTTGATACATGTGCATGTTATATAACCATGAATGACTGTTTATACACATAGATAGTTAGGATTAGGACTTTCTGGGAAGTGAATTTGTGCAGGACGAATGAAAAGGCTCTGTTAGAGATTTCTCGCATCTTCACAGGTACTCGATGTATCGTATGTATTATTGGATATGCATATATAAAATGCGTAGTACAAGTATAAATGTTGAGGTAAAGTTATCCCCCTTATCTTTGGAATACACATACCTATGATTAAGTTTTCAATTTTATAGCTATGAAGTTCTTGATTCCGTTAAACCAATCTTCTAATTATGGTTCAAGTATAAAGTTTAATGACATACAACTTCGCTTAAGATATAAGAGCATACTATTAAATATGTAGAGTAGTATATATTCTCTTGTGCTGATAGTGGAAGATGACTTGGAGGTTTCTTTGAATCCATTTATCACATCTTAAAATTGGCTTGATAGACTATCTAAGAAGTTAGCAATATACTCGTACGATTGAATCCTTACTTGATTGGGATTAAGCATTGATGAATATGATATAGTGTATACTAGCGAGTTTTAAGTTCACTAAATGTTGAGATCATGACCTAGAAATTAAAAGATGAATTCGTGGAAGTTGACGATAGTTACTTTTAGGGGTAGATTATTAAGACATGGATAGTATATTTAAGTGACTTAACAATGGATAACCTCAAGACATGTAGGCAACTATAGAGACTGAGTTTTACAAGGTTGATAATTCTTTAGTATAACAAGATACAAAGATGTTGTAATCGAGGAATTCACGTAGTTAAAACTTGTGGTCGGAAGACTACACCTAAAATGTTAGGTCGAATGGAAGTGTAAGGTATTGGATTATGCATTAGATGACTAACGTTGCTAAAGGTCCTAAGTTAGATATTAGTGATATTAAGAATCATGGTATTAATTTGGTGCCCCTCGGATTTAGTTGTAATTATGTAAAGTAAGTCATTCTACACCCTCGTTATTTGGATACCCTAGAGGATATTAGGAAGTATATATCCCTAAGTAATACCGATGGACCTAGTATATAAACCATGGAAATGATATTAAAGCATCCGGCTGCAAAATGGAGTCGTTAGGGTATGATTAGTAATCCTAAATAGCTAATAGTAAGTGTGTATGATGATTCATGGTAAACCCTAGGACCTAAGGTCAATGAGTCTTGATGCTCTTAGCTAGTTGAACATGTAAATAAGGAGAGTAAGACTTCATATAGTTAAGATGGAGATGGATCAGAGTCATGATGACCCGAGAGACTACTATTAGACAACCATGTTTATGTGCACCGTTTCACATATAGAAACTAGCGGTTGGTAGACTTCAAATTGTAGTCGTTGAATAGAGGGGTGAATCTTGTAATGATAGTTAAATGAGTGATTGATTACTTCTGAAGTTCTATTAGATTATATTGGAGGATGCCTCGTGGTCATAATTCTTTGATACAACCTTGAAGTTATCTCGTGTAAGTATCTTATGAGCTCGATCATTTCGGTACACATTTATAGTCCTAGGATTGTTGTTGTACGGCTGGTAACCTAGTAGAGCATTGATATCACTTACATGGCTATGAACCCAGCTTAGTAACATTAATGTTGAAGATATATTGGCGAGCATTAAGTGTTCGAAGGAATGACTAGGTCGCTAAGTGAGTAGAACCATTGTCTTCTTAAGTATGACGTAACCTTGGATTGAGGTGAGTGAAATTTATTTGAGATTGAAACTATTCGCTTTAGGAGTCTTGATTAAGATTAAAAGAAATTCTGAAGCCTCGTGACTTGAAGATAGAGATTTGAATGAGGAAATAAATTGTGGATTACAAGTTGATGAATTTACTTGTAAGAGTTGAACTAGTGCAACACGATTAGTTACCCATGCAATTTCGATGATAATTTGTTGGTGGTACTTAGTAAACCTTAGAGTTTGAGTTTAACGAATCTCAACGGTCTTTCTCCTTGATTATGAGCGTGAAGGTTAACGAAGCTGGGAAAGGATGTTAGTGAATAGGAGCCTGTAACCGGGAGACTAGTCATTAGAAGATTTGCTAATCTAATGTACCTACGAGATAAGGACTATGATACTATCGATAGATGACTACTTGAGATGGATTAGTTGTTTGGTGAGTTCTTCCTGAAAATAGGGTCGTATTGTGGAAATGATCCATAACATGTGTATGTCCTACGTGTTAACAATATTGAAGCTAGTTGATAGGATATGTAAATCTAATATAGATCTATCATCTTGAAATTAGTGTATGTCACCATAAGATCGCAGTATTATTGTGATATTCCTTTTGAGGTATGAATGCAAGATCGACATGACATAAGTCATTATTTTAGAATTATAGTTATATTGTTAGAATGCCGATGCAGCTTTGATTACCATGTTTGGAGATTCTAACCTTAGTTAATGAACTCGACCTTAAATATCAATTGGAGAAAATAGAGTCGTTTGAAGGAACGAACTGTAAATGTAGGAGTCACACCGAATTAAATGATTAGAAAAACGTAGGAACTGAATTGGTTGTGGTAAGGGAGATCACAGAACACGGGATGAACCGGAGTGAGAAAAATAACAAATGTCAGAATCCGTCTAAATGACCTCAACAAGTAAGAATGAATTTTGGGACAAAATTCTTTTAAGGAGGGGAGGATGTGAGGACCGACCTTGAATAACGTGTCTTACCTCGATTTACGTGCCTTAGACCCAAAACTGTATGACCGACCATGGATTACATGCCCTGTCTTGGTTTTTGTGCATGCCTCGTCATAAGTGCCTTAATCCTCGACTTACATGCCCTGACTTTGATTTGCGTGCGATACCTCGTTTCGTGTGCCCTAACCTAGATTTGCTTGCCTTGACCTAGGTTTAAGAGTTGTGTTTCGTTTTTTGTGCCTTGTATTGAATTACATGCATACATTTAGGGTTACGTGCATTTACTTGAGAAACGTGCATTCGTCTCATAGTTCATGCCTTACCTCATAGTACGTGCCATAAACCTAGGAAAGCGTGCCCGCACGCTAATCAAGAAAGCATCTTACACGAAGCACTAGATCATTAATTAATCCTACAAACTTCACTAACTAATATTAAAATGCTAAGTCAACTCACAAGAAGACGAAATCTCACAAAAAGCTAGACATTCTTATTCTTTATTCCTTATTCTTTTGCATATTCCAAGCACTCAATTAAATAATGCTCAACCAAGACAAAAATTCAAAATTTTGCAATGCCTTGGCCGACCACATTTTTGCATTTGTCCTTGCCTTGCATGATTCAAAATTAAATCTAAACATTCTATGACAAGTTATGACACAAAGCCTTAAAAAAATGACTCAAAACTCTACCCAAAGCTCCACCAATCTCGACATATGCAAGTGCCCATGCTAGGTGATTCAAAATTATGCTCCTTGAAGACACAATTCTCAATTTTCCAACACCTAGGCTGACATATGCATCAATTTCTTCAAGCCTTTCATGTTTCTTTCATTATTTCTCTCTTTCTCTCATTCTTTCTCTCATTTCTTCTCTCTCTCTCTATCGGCCCTAGCTGAAATTATAGACTCCATAGCTTAAGTTCTTCATCCAAAGGTTCTTCAAGACATGCAAGCTACTAGGAAGCTCGACCAAGCAAGCTAGAATGCAAAAGTCGCACATGCAAGCTCATAGCACATTCATTTCAGCTTAGGTAAGTTTGTTAGCTTCCATTTCATTTTCTTCTTGTTCTAGCCACTTGCACATACTAAGAACATGGTTACTAAGCTAAGAATTAGAGAAATCTCAAGTTGTCTCTCGGCTAAGAAAGGAGAAGAGTCGACCTTGTGTATCATCAAGAGTCTTGTGCATCTTCTTGTTGTCTGCTAAGGTGAGGGCTAAAACTTCTTGAAAAGCTTTCAAACACCATATGCATGCCTTTAAATGTCTATTTTTACCTCTGTACTTGTGATATATGTGTGTACATGAACTTTTGTAAGCATGCATGGCAAGATATTTGGCTAGAATGTGAAGATAGGTGAAATTGCGTATTTGGCAGCTTTCTGTTTTGTTGGAACGAAGTGATTTTGACCGGGTAAATGATGTTGAAAATGTGTGGAAATGTATAGGTGACTAGTTTTTCCAGTTTTGAGCATTTTTCATATAAATAGGCCAAAGCTAATTTCGACTCTAAAGTCCGCAAAATGGCAAAACATTGAAAGGTGTCCAAATCTCGAAAATCGGGGAAAATGAAGTAGGTTTTGGCAGATTCACTGTCCTTGTAGAACGAACCAATTTTGACTTAGTAAATGATATCCAAAATGCATGAAATTTGGTGTGATGCTAGATTTTCAGTTCTGGGAATTTTTGTCAGAAATAGACTAAGGGTAAATCTAACCCTAAGATCCTCAAAAACGACAAGTATTGAAATGTGTGCAAATCTGGACAGTTTTGCGTAGTCTCACGGTTTTGGCTATAACTCTTGAACCCGAATTCCAAATGATGCGAGGTTTGTTTCTAAATTTAGTTCACTCCTTAAGTTTTAATTTTAAATTTTTTTTCACTGGAATTTGAGTTAGTTTGCTTGTCTCAATGATTGTGAGAAACCAGACCATTGCAGTGAGGTTTTCATCTAGTGATTTGCCTTGAAAATTATTGTAACTTCTCTTGTTGTATTAAATGCTTGGGATTGTGGCATTGGGATGTTGTGTAGACTGTTTTGAATGCTTGAGGGTGTTTGAATTAATAAATGCATGGCTTGAGTTTAATTATGTGACAACTTAGGGATTAATCGCACGGGTAAGCATGAATTGGAACCCCAATGACTAGGAAAACTCGCTAAGTGTTGATCCTATGAATATCGTGTTTAATTATGTAATTAGTAGGCTACCCGTAGTTGCCCTCATAGCCCTAAACATGATTTCGATGATTACATGTTGATAAGTAGGCCTTTCTTGCACCCGGTCCCACGTAGATGTCGTTGCATGTTGAATAATCTTAATATTTGATTACGTGAACTTCGAAATGAGTTATATGACTTGATTTACATGCGTTACATGGCTGCCCGTTTAATATTCATATAACTCCATGTGCTTTTCAAGTGAAATTACTTGTCATATCATGCCTCACGTGTTTACTTGTTAATGTGCAATCTTATGACTGCTCGGAGGCAACCTACTTTGTTGTCCTCCTAATGTGATATATTAAATGTCATAAATGTGCATTGTATACAAAGTTGCAACCTTTCATTATGGCGTGGTAGCGTTCACGGACACCGGACGGCATCGGGCTTGCCAGTGCAACCGTGACTACTATTGTCCAATTCGCTCTTCCGCTTGAGGGCTAGACTTCCTCGGAGAGTTAGGTCGTAGGATTTCGGGGTACATCCGGAGTACACCTATTTGGCGTGATAAGGATCCGATTTGAAGTCGGCCGCAACAACTATTATCAGAAATGATCTTGAGAGCAAACGCTCACCGATCGATCTTGAGAGCAAAAGCTCACCGTATCCTTTTCACTATGTGTTTAAGTACTCTCTCTTGGTTCCTAGAGGACCTCGGGGTGGAAAGATGGGTAAATGTGTTCATTTACATTTATATTATATTATAAACTTACTTGTGTTATATGTCATGCTTTCAAAAAGGGTTTTTCATAAGTTTAACCAGAAAAGAGTTTCAAAATGTATTTCTCGTTCCCCCTCGCTGAGTTCATAAAGACTCACCCTCTTTTAACATCTCAGGTGAAGAAGATCAGGAACAGGTACCCGAGGAGAATGTGCTTGTTGATGAATCCTTGGAGTGATTACGTGTTTTATGTGCCTTGCTTGACAGTGACTGTTTTGTGAACGTTGTGTTTTCTTTGAAGAATATTTATTTTTTTGATGTAAATGACCCCGTTGTAATTTGGGTTTAATTTTGGGATTGTACTATCTATAACCAGACAAACACTTTATTTGGTTATTTGCTTTCATCATCTCGTATAGTAGTTATCGTAGACGTTTAAACCACTAGATGATTAATCCACTAAGTTAACTCTATCTAATTTCACTTAGGTACTCACCCGTACCCTAAAGGATAATAGGTACTTGCATAATAGTAAATTGACAAATAAATGGAACATAGTTATCAAGCTAGGCTTATTAACCAAATGAGACTTTCAAGATAAATTAGTAGGCATATCGATTGATGACAAAATAGGAATCTTAGTGGGAATCGAATCAAGGATTGGAAGTTTTGAGGCGTTTTAGAAAATAGGTCAAACCAAAGGTCTTAAATATAGCCGTCATGCTGCCGGATTTCCGAAAAATCTTTTGGAGTTCTAAATCAACGTTAAGTATTAATCGTAAGAAATGAACAAGTCGTACAAATAGCATAAAAGAATTAGGTCATTCCGTAGTCTAGCCTCCATAGGTCGGGTTGGGGCGTGACAGCTGCGCCCATTTTCGAAGCCCAAAATTGAACATTTTCATCAGTTTCGGAACAATTTTCTTCTTTTGCGCTGTTTTTTCATCCCATATCGTATGTCGTGAGCCTCGAAAAGGACGACAACCTAATCCATTACATTTCTATTACCGAATAACATGGCACCTTGGGCAAGACAACTTCGCCTCACGTAGAGGCTGGGCATGCAAACCGAGGGCGTGGGGCTTGGGACCAGGTCTCCGTCGCTCCGGTGCCCATAACTTTTGATCCGTAAGGAGTTACGCGGCACACAGCATATCGTTGGAAAGCTTTCCTAGAGCTCTACGACGTGGGCAGCAAGCTTGCTTAGCTGCGCCATTTTTCGGAGCCCAAAATCGAATGTTTTCATCAGTTTCGGGATAATTTTCTTCTTTTGTGCTTTTTTTCCGTCCCGTATCGTATGTCGTGAGCTGTGTAAAGGAAGACAACCTAATCCACCACATTTCTATTACCAAATCCCACGGCACCTTGGGCAAGATAACTGCGCCTCACGTAGAGGCTGGGCCCGCAAATCGAGGGCGTGGGACCAAGTCTCCGTCCCTCCGGTGCCCATAACTTTTTCTTTACTTCCCCCTTTGAGCCAAAAAATATAAGGGAGGCCTTAGAAGATGAAAGTTGGATCAATGCTATGTAAGAAGAGTTGAACCAATTTGTTAGGAATGATGTATGGGTCTTAGTTCCTAGGCCAAAAGACACAAATGTAATTGGGGCAAAATGAATTTTTGGGAACAAGACTGATGAATGTGGCAACATAACTAGAAACAAGGCTAGGTTAGTTGCTCATGGATACACTCAAGTTGAGGGCATAGATTTTGAGGAAACTTTTGCTCTAGTTGATAAGTTAGAGTCAATCAGGCTTCTGTTGTCTATTGCATCTGTGTTGAAAATTAAATTATTCCAAATGAATGTAAAGAGTGCTTTCTTAAATGGTATACTTAATGAAGAAGCTTATGTTGAACAATCTAAAGGATTTGAATATCCTCATTATCCTCATTATCCTGATTATGTTTTTAAATTAAAAAAGGCCTTGTATGGACTGAAACAAGCTCCAAGAGCTTGGTATGAGAGGTTAACCAAATTTTTGCTTGAAAAGGGATATAAAATAGGGAGTGTTGATAAGACTTTGTTCATTAAATTCACACCTGGAATTTTGATTGCTCAAATTTATGTTGATGACATAATTTTTGGTGCAACATCTAAAAGTAATGTTGATGAATTTGTTGATCAGATGCAGCATGAATTTGAAATGAGTATGGTTGGAGAACTGACATATTTTCTAGGTGTGCAGGTGAGGCAGTGCAAGAATGACATTTTCATCTCTCAGGAGAAATATGCCAAGAACCTTGTGAAAAGGTTTGGTTGGAAGATGCAAAACACATGAGGACTCCAATAAGGTTAAGCACAAAGTTAATGAAAAATGGAAATGAGAAGTCTGTGGATGCAAGTTTGTATAGAAGCATGATAGGGAGCTTACTTTATTTAACTGCTAGTCGACCTGATATTTGTTTTAGTGTAGGAGTGTGTGCTAGATTTCAAGCTGATCCAAAAGAATCACACTTAAAAGCTGTAAAGAAAGTCATTAAATATGTGAGTGGGACTATTAATTTTGATATTTGGTACACTAATGATACTAACGCGAATCTTGCAGGTTTTAGTGATGCAGATTAGGCTGGTAATGTGGATGACAGGAAAGCACTACTGGAGGTTGCTTTTATCTAAGTAACAATCTTGTTTCATGGTATAGTAAAAAACAAACTCAATCTCCTTTAGCACTGCTGAAGCATAGTACATCGCAGCAGGTAGTTGTTGTGCTCAACTTCTTTAGATGGGTCAAATGATAGATGATTATAGCATTGATCAAAATAGGTTTACTGTCTTTTGTGACTACATGAGTGCCATAAATATCTCAAAGAATCCTGTACAACATTCACGAACAAAGCACATTGACATAAGGCATCACTTCATAAGAGAACTTGTGGAACAAAATAAGGTTATGTTGGAATATGTTGCAATAGAAAATCAACTAGCAGATATCTTCACTAAGGCACTAGACTCTGTGAGGTTTGAGACCTTGAGAAAAGCCATAGGCATTTGTTCTCTTTAAAATTGAATGGGTTGTGAGTATGTGCATTGATTCATCACTAGAGCATTAAAAATTATATGTATAAATCAGCTAGTGATTTCATTTGTGGAACCATATTATCAATGCACATTATGTACTTGTCATTCTGATAGAGCTTAAATTGAAGTCTCAATAGGAAAAGATTTTGAACTTACTTGATGATTGAGGATCTAACAAAGAGAAGTCTCTTTGAGATTTATTCCTGAATTCTATTCGCCTTGTCCAAAGGAAAAATCATATGCATGATATTGCAGCGACAGTTGGAATGGAAATGGCTACCTAAGACCACAAAGAATGGTTATAGAGTGAAAGCTGCCATACCAAGAAGAAAAAAAAACTTGAAACTCTTGTTTGAAATATGGTTATATTTTAAATCTTGCAGGGGTGATTAGAGGACCAGGTATGTTGGAACAAGTATTGCTTCTAATCTGACCTGGTGTGATGGATGTTGAGAACCATCTAGATTGACTTGAACATGAAACACACACACACATGGTCCATCCTTGAAATTCTTGTTTGATTTATGCATGTGATCAGTAGAAGCTTGAATGGTGACTCAGAGTTCATACTCATGAGAATATGTTTGTTTTTAAATTCTGATTTTTTTAAGGGTCAAAAGAATCTTGAGGGTTGAATGTCAAAGTGTGAAATTTGTTTAGTTGACGTATGTTGTAGCATAATCTCATATACCAAGTTTTTGACACTAAGTCTGGTCATAATTTGCTGTAGCACAAATTTTGCCTATCTGTCAGCTATGTTTTTGTTGCATTAAAGATGAAGAACTAATGGTTTTGTCGCAACAAAGCTTTTCTTTCTGATGAACGATCCTGCAGCAAGCCCTGAGCAGTTACAACTTTTTGCTGATGTGTCGTAACTGAAAGTTGAGGCGGGAAATCAGTGTGCACTTCAGCGCACGTCTCTCAAAAAGAAGAAAGAGAATTAACTTCCACAAACCGTTCAACTTATTCCTTGCTTGAAATCTTGTGCTCAATTTATAATTTTTCATTAATTTGTCTCCCTTCTTAATTAACCATTCATTAGCTTTAATCTCTGCTTTTCCATTTAATCTCATTTGTCCTTCTTCTCCTCTCTAACAGTTGCATACAAGTATTCTTTTATCACAGGTACTATAGCACGAACACGAACAGGAACTCGTCGTTGGCTCCAAGCTCCACCCAATGCACTTGGCGGTGATCCAAACAAACCAATAACCTATGACGACACATCATCAAGTGGTGATGCTACAGCCCATCATGATAATCAGCCACCACCACCTCCTAATGTGCCTCATTCCACCATGGATCACAAGGGAAAAGCTCAAGCCTTTGAGTCTTCTACCTCTGAACCAGACTCAAGTTCTGAATCATCATTTCAAGAAGCATTATCTGAGTCATTGGGCACAGAAACGGAATCACCCAACGTTGGCACACTTACTCGCGCAAATGGAGTCGTTATTGAACCCAGTATTGATACACCATCTGTTAGCACGAAGAAGGTTGTGCCCGCTGCTGCAGCATAAAGATATTCTCATGTAAAAACTATCAAGACTGATGCAGACATGGCTGCAGCAGATTATGATGAAGAAGATGCACTACTAACACACCACCCATCACCTGTTCGACCGAATGCCTCTTTAATAGACTTATCTGATTCCAATGCCATGCCTAGTTTTGTTGCACCTGAGCCCGTTACTGATAATCCGGATACAACATCTCCAGCTAATGTTGCAGCAATGAGTGAACCGGGACCCATAATGCATGTTGCACATTTTGCTGCAGCTGATGATAAAACCGAAACCACACCTGGTCAAGCTTCTTCTGGTGTGAAGGCTGCTGCAGCAGGTAGCGAGTTCAGTCCACTCAAACGTCCCAAATCCAAACAATAAGCACAAAAGAGAAAATCCACTGCTTCTTCTCCAGCAAGCCGATGCAAGATGCAGTGCACGATGAAGTCGGGATATGTTGTTAGTCTTGCTCACTCCAAAAAGTTTTATTTCTCTGCCTCTCTTGTTCGTTGGGACTTGGTTAATAAAAAGGCCTTTGTGGAAGAATGAACGTTGCATACTGACTCCTATAAGGGCACAGGCATTCTTGAAGATCTAGAACAATGCATGTTACTAGGTACTGTTAAGCTCGATACTTCTTATATCGCTGCCATTGTTCATGAGTTTTATGCAAATTTGAATAAAGCCATAGGAGATCCAACTTCCTTATACTATCATCAAGTTTATGTTAGGGGTCATGTGTTTATTTTCTCTCTTACGGTGATTAATGAGTTTGTAGGCTTTGAAAAATAGGAAGAAGATGTTGCAGAGGTTAGTCTCACTCTTGATCAAGTTGCAACGGAATTGTTGGGACATACTACCACATGGCCTCACGAAAATCGGCTAGCGGCTACAGCTTTGACAACTAAATATTTTTCCTTGCATCGCATTGCTTTAGCTAACTGGTTTCCAGGAAAACATGCCAACACGGTGCATGCCGAGATGGCCACTTTACTGTTTCAGGTTGGCACTAGTCTGAATTTGAACATCGGACATGTCATTTTCACTCGGATTTATGGTGTTTTAAGTCTGCAACACAAGATCAAGAAATCTGATGAGGTATTTGCTAAGCTTCCTCATCCCTTACGCTTTTCTAGAAAATATATGCAGGGAAAACATCAGGCAGGTACTCAAGGGGAACAACCTTCAGTTCCTGTGTCTGCTACAACATGAGCTACTACTCAGGGGGAGCTTGGTGCTACAGCACCTGGTGGCACAGACTCTGTTCCCAGTTCAAATGCTGATGTGTTTAGCTTAGGTGTGTAGTTACTCTGATATGCAGTTTTGCCAAAACAAAGCCAAAGGGGGAGCTTGTTACGCCCCTTGCTGCAACAAGTGCTGTGAAATTAATTGGTTTTTTTTTTTGCCAAAATTATGCTTTGACTTAATTCAATTTGAATTTAATTACGGTATGTGCATATATGTTTGGAGAATTATGATTGACAGGTTTACCATATTTATAAGAGAATTGGAAAAGGCAAATTGACATTTACATTAAAAAGGTGATTGAAGTTTTCTTTTTTAAGAAAGGAAGGTTGTCTTATTCAGAACTTGCATGGAGACAAAGTCTTGGCTCAAGCATGGATTATCTTGTGAAGGTTTAGGCAACTAATTCAGCATTTATAGAGAATCTCATACGTCTAAAAGCTGCAGAGAAAAAGAGCGAGAAACAGAGCAAGAAAATAAGGAGTTGATTGAATATTTTGGAGCTATTAGGTTTTGCTGCAGCAGATTGACGATGTGCTGCAACAGAAGACAGTAACAGAGGAAATTTGATAATCCATGAATTGCTGCAACAGACTGTAAAATAGACAGCTTATTTATGCCTCCGCTATGCTTATTGTTTTAACCTTTGATAAGAAGAGTTTTTAGTTTTTGTTTATTGTTCTGTTCATTCTTCGTGAGAAGAAGGTGTAGTTCTTGAGAGAGAACGTTGCAGGTCGAGGGGAGCTCGCCAAGGAGTTTATCATCAAGGCGTTAAAGTCAAGAGAGAGTCTTTACTTGTGTAAGTCCATTGATATTGTAACTTGTGATTTATTAATGAAACAGGTTTGTTGGACTAGAGGAGGTCATGTGGACGTAGACCGCATGGTTTAAATCTCGATGTCTTTACTTTCTGCATGCGTTTATTTATTTTGTTTAACTTCTATTACAACAAGATACTAACCAGAAACTATCAAGGTGTATTGCAGTTCAGAAATGAGCAATTTTGACCGCTGGAAAATATCGTCCCTCTGGTGGTTAATTCTCCAGTGTAATAATTTAGTCACCTTTCATAGACACACACTAGTATGCAACGTTTTGGCGAGTACATGAGAAATCTGGTTTAACAGTTCAAAGTGATAGACATTTGCTTATAATAATGTTAGTATTGCCTTGTTTGAAGTCTCAATTGTGTTAAGCACCCTTCTTTGTCTATATTTTCACCTCGTGCATCAGAAATAAAAAATGAATGTTATATTTTGGCTTTTCCAAATTTTTACATCATTGAAAAGTTTAACGCATGTGAAGATTGGGAACTTGTGTTTTTGTTATTCAACTAGTAGTTTGTAAGCATAATTTTAAACCGCAGTGCAACAACAGTGCCTTTGACACAGCTGAACTGAATGTGAGAATGAAGGAAAACCAGGGCATACTATACCATTCAGATGGCTATCACAAGGAGGAAGACTCATTGTCCTTTACGACCAAAGAGCTAAGCCATTCCACTGGTCGTGGGAAGGATGCAGATCCTTTAGCACTTCGAACACTCAAGAGAAATGATTCCTGGAACACTCAAGAACTTGAGTGCTCTGCAGTTGTGGATGACTGTAGTAAGGATAATGAAACTAAGAGTGGAGTCCTACCAACGAAGGAGGATCAAAATAGTCACTTGTATTATATATGTGATTGTAAGAAGGATGCAGATCGACTGACATCTGATAAGAAGGATAGAGATAAGTTGTGGAATACTCCAGAACTTGAGTACTTGATGATTATGAATGGTTTTGTGAATCATAATAAACATGACACCTAAGATTCTGGTTCACCATTCATTACTGCTTCCGAGTTGTTTCAGTCAGATACCCATTTATATATTGACAAAAATATAATCGAGCATGAACACCCCGAGTTAATGTTTGCTACAAAGAGATCAATTATCATGTTGTCATGGACATATGTGTTGATGAGGGGATATTGATGATCATGCTGCTAATAAATGTGGGACTGAAGAAGAAAGGGATGTCGTATCACTTGTTTCAGGTAAACCGAAACGTTTGATAGAAAGTTCTGTCAACAAGGATGGTAGCAGTCCAGAAGACTTGACACAGACTGGTGAAACAAAGTGTAATGCCCCTAACAAGATAGAGAATGATTTCTCATAAGGGGAAACCATTGTCACTAGCTTGCTTCCCTTGCAAGAGTTTGGAACACGGAGTTTTCTACGATCTTTTATAGACTTTTTAGATAATGATCGAGATGACATTGCACAACAGCCTAAACAGGCTAGTTTTCTTCTATTTGTTTGGATTTCACGCTGCAAATTTACTTACATTTTTTTAGTATAATGTTTTGATGTCATAATTTCATTTCTAATATGACTTCTGTAAAACAAGAGAATGGAACTGAAAGCACGCTTGTATTGAGCACATCTGAACAATAAATAGAATACAAAGCTAAAGCTACGCCTCAAAGGATTACAACAAATCTAGATATCCAAAATACAAGCTAATCATGAAAACGTATCTATTGTACATATCCCAACAAATTCGATAAGCAAGCCAAGGTGATATAGTTGCAGTGAATGACGGCTTCTAGTTCCTGGAATATCGCCAATACTCCACCTCAAGTTGGAGCATGAAGTCAGGAAATGCCCAACTTGCCAAGTAATTGCGCAAAGGAGTCCTTTCCCAAAGCCTTGGTAAAGACATCCGCTAATTGGTGTGCAGAAGAAATAGGACGGGGAACAAGCTCATTAGCCTGAATGCGTTCACGAACGAAATGACAATCTATTTATGTGTGTCTTGTGCATTCATGGAACACTGGGTTTGCAGAGATATGAATCGCAGCTTGGTTATCACAATATAATGGGATAGGTTCCGTGTGGTGAACCCCTAGTTCAGCAAGCAAGCGACGTAACCAACTAAGTTCACTAGCAGTAGAGGCCATGCTACGATATTCAGCTTCAGCTAAAGAACGTGATACGACATATTGCTTCTTAGAATGCCAAGAAATAGAAGCAAGCCTGAGAAAAATAATATAACCTGTAGTAGATCGCCTTGTGGTAGGACAACCTGCCCAATCGGCATCACAATATGCACGAAATGTTGAAGAATTATCAGTAGGCAATAAAATACCATGACCTGGGCTGCCTTTCAAATATCGAATGAGATAAAAAACAGCGTCAAGATGTGGTTGACGTGGGCTTTGCATAAATTGGCTTAATAGATTGACCGCATAGCAAATATCTGGTCTCGTTATGGTGAGATACAAAAGATGACCCACGAGTCGCCTATATTGGCCAGGGTCTGCACATAATTCACCCTCAGTGGCCAAGAGATGATGTTGCTGCTGCATAGGTATCGAGCTAGGACGAGCTCCAAGCATGCCACTTTCATGAAGAATATTGAGGGTATATTTACGTTGGCTGAGAAAAAGACCTACAGGTGATCTTGCAACCTCGATGCCCAAGAAGTATGTTAATTGCCCAAGGTCCTTTATACGGAAATGATTATCAAGATGCTGTTTGAGATTGGCAATTTTTCTCGGAGCATTACCAATGACAACTATGTCATCGACATAGATTAATACTGCAACAAAAGAAGACCCTTTGGAATAGAGGAATAGTGAATGATCATTAGATGACTGATGAAATCCAATAGCAAGAAGAGACATGGTGAACTTATGATACCAATTTCGAGATGCTTGACGAAGACCATAAAGAGACTTGCGAAGACGACACACACGTCGTTCTCCCTCATGAGCAAATCCTTGTGGAAGTTTCATATAGACCTCCTCGTCTAGATCACCATGTAAGTAAGCATTGGTGACATCAAGCTGATGTAAGGGCCATCCACGCATAACGGCCATAGCAAGTAAGCACCAAACAGTGACCAACTTAGCAATGGGAGCAAAGGTTTCGTTAAAATCCACTCCTTCAACCTGCATAAATCCCTTTGCTACCAATCGGGCCTTATAACGTTCAATTGAGCCATCAGGCTTGAACTTTACTTTGTAAACCCATTTCGAAGCTATTGCTTTCTTCCCAGAGGGAAGATGCTCTAAAGTCCATGTGCGATTAGCCTCAAGAGCAACGATTTCTCGTGCCATGGCCTTTCTCCAATGAGGAAATTTAATTGCCTGAGAAAACGAGGTCGGCTCATCGGTTGAGGTGACGGCCGCAAGGAAGACATTATGAGTGTTAGAGAACCGATCATAAGATAAAAATGAGTCTAAGGAGTGTACCGTTGAGTTTGCTGAGGGATTGAGTGAGCGAGAGGGCTGAAGGGAGGGAGGTAGCATGAACTCATAGTCTGCAAGTTTGGATGGCAGCTACCTACTTCATTTCGTGGCATGTGGTGGTGAAGCAAACTCAGTTGGGGCATAAGAATCTGATAAATCAACTAGTGGATTAAGTGTAGGCGCTGATGCAGAAGAAGAACCAGGAGAGGCACTTTCTAATGATGAATGAGGTACTATCGGTGACGGGCAATTCGTAGTTTCATGCGGCAAAAATTGACCAGCATCAGCCTAAGGTAAAGTTGTAAGTGGAGCCTCCGACACAGTTGTAGAATGTAAATTATCATGTATGTAATTCACCAAAGTATTTGTATCAAATAGATGTAGGGCAATGGAAAGTTGAGTGGTGATAGACCATGTAGTGGCATGGCACGATTGCTGCTATGATGTTGATTAAAAGGAAAAGAGCTCTCACAAAATGTGACATCACGAGAAGTGAAGATTCGTCGACTATCAAGATCATAAACACGATATCCTTTCTGGCCAGAAGGATACCCAACAAATACACCTCGTTTAGCCCTTTCATCGAACTTATCATGGGACTTGGGTAATACATGAACATAACAAAGGCAGCCGAAGACTTTGAGATGATCATAACTTGGTGGTTTTCCCAGTAGCGCCTCATATGGAGGTTTGTTATTCAGAATAATAGTTGGCATTTGGTTGATCAGATACGTAGCCGTGAGTACACATTCACCCCAAAACTGTAATGGTAAATTTGCTTGAAATTGTAGAGCACGAGCAATCTCCAATAAATTGTGATGTTTGCGCTCAACTCGACCATTTTGTTGAGGGGTATATCACGTAGTTTGGTGAGTGATACCATGCTCATGATAATAGTCCAACAATTTCCAGTGTGAAAATTCGACTCCATTGTCTGTCCTTATGGACTTAACTTTCAAGTTGAAGTGTGTATGGACCCAATTACAAAATTACATTAGATTAAAGCTAGTCTTAGATTTGGACTTCATCAAATAGACCCAAGTAGTGCGACTATAATCATCAATTATACTCAAAAAATATCTAGCACCTGAATGCGAAGGAATCCGATAAGGGCCCCAAATATCACAATGTATAAGATCAAAAGCCTGAAAAGCTTTAGTTGAACTATTAGAAAATGGCAATCGAGTATGTGTAATTATGAGAGCTAAAATTGTCAATACATCCAATATGCATGAACCATTGAATAGGTAAATGCCCCAACCGTTGATGCCATAATATTGCAGTCTGTTGATCTTTAGCCATAAGTACAGCTCCCCCTCCCAATGGCTCCAGAAAGTATAGACCATTCATCTCCTTACCCAATCCAATCAGCGTCCTCGAAGGCAAGTCCTGCAAGACACAAAAATCCAAATAAAATATGAGAGAACAATTCCAATCTTTAGTCAATTTGTGAACAAACAAAAGATTACAATCGAATTCTTTGATGCCCATCACATCCTTGAGCACTCAATTTTTACTGAGCATTATATCGCCAATTGCGTCAACTGGTAGGGTACGCCCATTTGGTATGCGGACAGGTAGGATAGTTGGATCATGTGCTTTGTTTACAAGTAAATTTGGACTATATGTAAAGTGGTTTGTTGCACCGGAGTCAATAATCCATGTGGAAGAATGTTTATGGGGCTGAAAACAAGAATTCAAACTGCCAATAAAACCTAAAAAATTTGCCAAGTTTGCCGATGGACCTGACTTGACATTGTTGTTCAGAAGATTAAGAAGTTGCTGGTACTGACTTTTTGTAAAATGAGGTGCAAAGGCTGGTGTGTCATTGGCTTGTTCTGCTGGTTGTCCATGAGCAACTTGAGAAAAATTTGCTGAATTGTATCCCTTTGCATGAACACCTGATATGGTTCCTTTGGCATTTAATTTGCCGGGCTTTTTGCACCAATGAGGAGGGTAGCCAATCAACTCATAACACCGTTCCTTGGTGTGTCCAGTCTTTTTGCAATTCTCGCATACGGGTCTGTCCAAATTTGGTGTCATTTTATTCGTAGGTGTAGTAAGTACACCCGTAGACCATGTTGAGAAAGTTGCTGTCTCTATCGATGGTGATCTTGATGCAGCAACTAATTGTTATTTTTCCTCCTGTATTGCAATTGCGTATGTTCGACCAAGACTAGGCAAAGGATCCATACTAAGAATTTGTAATCTTACGGTGTTGAAGTCGTTATCTAACCCCATTAAAAAATCATGAACCTTTTCTGTTTCACGCATGGTTTGCATCTTTTTCATCGCACCGCATCGGCACTGGATTAACGGACTGTAGCTCATCCCACAGTCCTCGAAGTTTGCTGTAGTAGGACGTCACTGGCACCTTTTCTTGTTGTAACAAAGCGATGCTACGCCTTAGTTCATAAATTCTCGCTGCATTGCCTTGTGAAAATCATTCTTCTAAATCTTGCCATATCTCTTTTGCAGTCTCGGCATAAGTTACACTACTTTGTAACTCTCGAGATATGGAGTTCACAAGCCACGATCTGACCATGGCATTACGCTTTATCCAGAGTTGCAAATTTGAAGAGTTGGAGCTGGGTTTTTCTATGGACCCATCGACAAATCCCATCTTGGTCTTGGATTCAAGAGCATTTATCATATTTCTCTTCCAAGTAAAATAGTTTGCCCCACCTTCTTCTAAAAGTGTTATTACGAACACAAGAGCCGGATGGTCCGAAGGTTGAAGATAAAATGGAGAATTGATGTCTCCCATGGCGTTTTGAAGTGTATCAGTTTTAGTAGCCGGATTGCTACTTCCTGCTTCGTCGCCAGCCATGAGTGATAAATTTTGTGTTTACAAGGTTTATAACTTGGGCTCTGATACCATGTAAAACAAGAGAATGGCACTGAAAGCATGCTTGTATTGAGCACATCTAAACAATAAATAGAGTACAAAGCTAAATCTACGCCTCAAAGGATTACAACAAATCTAGATATCCAAAATGCAAGCTAATCATGAAAACGTATCTATTGTACATATCACAACAAATTCGATAAGCAAGCCAAGGTGATATAGTTGCAGTGAATGACGGCTTCTAGTTCCTGGAATATCGCCAATAACTTCTTTAACAGCCATTCATGAATGATGCCTAAGATGTTTGCTTAAACCAATTGCATTAATGTAATTTACAAATTTATGCCTATACCAAATATTTTGGCATCCACGCGTGGATTTTAATTTCGTTGCTGGACAATGTTTGAGACAAATATCATGAAATTTGACTTGGGTGTGATGGTTTGCACCACAGAGTCTCTCCATGGAAGCAAATATGGAAAGCTTTGCTGCAGTGTCAAAAGCTGATGAATCAAACGAGAATGGCCCAGCAAATAAATTAGTTTACAATAGTAAGGTTGAAAATGGGAACGTTAGTTTTGACTGCAACTCTCCAAAACCTCCAGCAGCTGACAGCAGGGGATTGAGTGCTGAAGCTACTGAACAATCTCTGAAATCAGACCTTGTGCTGAATCACAATGATAGAAATACCAACAACCCTGTAGCTGCTAGCCTAGTTCAACATGCTAATATCAATGGGAGAATTGTGGACATTTGTCAAGAATCCATGATGAATCCGAAGAACAGGAACTCCAGCAATCCTTTCATTGTCAATGAGGTGGAAAATATTAACATGGATGAGAGCACTGAAAACATTGATCAAGAAACTATAGTGAGCCTTAAACAGGCGAACTCCAATAATCCTTTTGCCTTTGGCGAGGTTCAAAGTGCTAGCATGGAACAGAGCAGTGAAAACATTTATCAATCTCCTAGTCTGAACCATAAGAAAGGGAACTTTAATCATTTTGCCTCTAGTGAGGTTGAAAGTTCTAACATGGATCGGGACACTGAAAACATTCATCAACCATCCATGCCAAACCCTGAGAATGGGAAGTCCAATAATCCTTTTGCTGTTAGTGACCTTCAAATTGCTAGTTTGGATGTGCACTCAGAAAGCATACATCAACCACCTATGCTGAATCATGAGATAGGGAGGACCACTAATCCTTTTGCTGTTAGTGAGGATCAAAGTTGTAGCACGGCTGGGGGCATTGAGAACATTTATCAACAACTTGAGCTGAAGCAGAATGACAAGGATTCCAGCAATCCTTTTGCTATTAGCAACGTTCAAAGTGCTAGAATAGATGGGATCGCCACAAATATTCACGAAAAACCCCTCAAGTTGGATAATATGCTGGATCATAGGGATGGGACTGATAAGAATTTCTCAGCCAGTAACCAAATTCAATGTGCTAGCAGCATGGCTGAGAACAATGAGGTTCTACACGAGAAGTCCTTTGAACCACAAGATTTACCTAACCGTCAAGGTATATCCAATACTATATCAGTCAATGATCGAGGTTAGTATGGCATTGGAGAATCAAGTTTTTCTGCGGCCGGTCTTGCATCAGGTCGAATTACATACTCAGGGCCTATGACATATTCGGGTAGCACCTCTCTGCGATCAGACAGTAGCACAACCAGCACCAGATCCTTTGCCTTCCCAGTGTACACTTCAGTTACCTCTGAATCTGCAATGTTTTGCTTGTTTCTTATTAGTATCTATTAGAAATTTACGCCTCTTTCTTTATCTGCAGATTACAATCTGAATGGAATAGCAGTCCAGAAAGAATGAGAAAAGCAGATGAGCGACATTTGCAGAAGCATAGGGGTTGGAAGCAGGGTATTCTTTGTTGTAAATTTTAATTTTTTTTTCATTTTTTCTAGGTTGTAGTTCAAATATATATATACCATCAAAATCTTATGTTACAATCTACTAGCTATTGTAAGTATACATGTCAATCTTCTCCGCGGCTCGGCGTGCCCTTTGCTGCAATGGTAGGTTCTTGGTGTAATGCTTTGAGTTGTAATCTGAAGCGTGCAGGTCGTAGTATATAACCATATTTATACCTTTTGTTTTACATTTAAGTCTAATATATATCTATTTAATATATTGCTTCTTACTTTCATGCAACATAATTTTTGAGAATTTTGTACTGCTGTAGACATATATCTTTATATTTATGCAGATGGTATACCAGAGGCTTAGTATTTGGAATATCCGCATTATGAGTGGCACGTGAACCCATACATATCAAACCAAGGTCTTTTTTATTTTTATGGGTCAAATGAAAAGCTTTCGTTCAAAGAAAAGAAGTACAAGGTTTATCTGATCCCAGTAGAATGGATATCCAAGTTAAGAAGATACATCAATTGGGTGGTAATATTAGAGACTCAATCTATTGGCAAGCAATTCTTAAATTTGCTTTTTGTGACTCAATCACAAGATTGATCCGCAGTCCTCCAAATGCATTGAAGCATTTGAGACTTCCAAACTCAGCTTGGTAATTATTGTTTTAATAAATATATATAAAGCTACCAAACTTATTTAAACTTTACTCATGATTGGCTCAATAAAAGATTGTTTGAGCAAAATAAACAAGATTTGCAAATTTAAAAAATTATCAAACCAAGTTTGAACATCTTCGCTGGAATTCACTCACGTCGACAAATTTATTTCTGAATACTTGGGTGAAACTTATTTTTCTGTCGAGACAAAAATACTTCTCTTTAACTTGGTGTTCAAATTTTTAGATAATATTTTTTTGGATTTTTTTTATATCAAATGATAATAATCTTGTGTAAATAATGGTAAAACAATGCCATAAAAGTACTTTCTCTTTCCAAAAGACATATGTTGGTTATTTTTCCATATAGTTGTCTTTTTTCCTATATTTGCTAAATGGCATTATGTTTTCATTACAATTTACACTAGAACCATCCCCATGCGAAAGCCCCATTTTGTAATAGTACAAGTAAATAAGACTAAAAAACTTTGGCGTTAAACAAAAACTATATATAGGTAAAAAGCTTAGGAGTAAGTAACTCAATAAAAACATCTGTCGATCTTGGAATATTGAAGATAACATATTGTTATAATCTTGAACATACCTTGTAAATGCTACTAAAATGATGTACGTATATATCTTTTTGATTAATCAAAGCCAAAAAAAAAAAAGAAGACTGCAAAAATGTTAGAATGTAATCAAAATGAATGAAAATAAGATTAACTTGTGCTACTCAATGGTATCTCATGCACAGGCTCATCGACTGATGCAGTATATCTAAATTAGGCTCGTAAAAAATAAATTCTTACTTCAATAGATAATTAAGTTACTATCTACAAATTAATTTTACCTCAAGGCGAGTCTTAGTGTTGTTGTAATTATTTGTTGATTAATAGAGTATTTTATTTTATTTTTTTTGGATTATTTGGGTTAATTTTGAATCATATCATCAAACAAGTTGTGAAGGTTCTCAAAAGTGGAGTTTTCTTTTCTTAAAACGAGTAAGTAATTAATGAAGCAGCACAGAGTTTAGCTAAGCCTGCGATAAAATTTGTGTCAGATCATGGTTCGAGGGATATGTATATATATTCTTACTAATTGATTTTTTAATCGTGCAGTTTTTCGCATGAAACTCTTACTATGCATTTATTTTGGAGAAAGATGGAACCAAAAGAAATAAAAGAAAGAAGAATTGTTTTATAGTATTTGGAACAAATGAATTCCATAAAATTTTGTGAAATTTGTTTGCAAATCTTTTTTTTTTTTTTTGGATTTCGAAGTAACTCTTTAAGAAATTAGAAATCCAAAATTTGCAAATCTTGAATTTACTCAAGCTTACTCAAATCCTTGTTCAAGAGGTGAAGTTTACAATTTCAAGCCACAAAATTAGTCAATTATCTTTTAAAGACTAAACCGGCCTCTAAATCTTGTGCTCTCATTTCCTATATAATTATTTTTTCTTATTCTTCTTGCAAGCTTCTTCATGATAAATTTATTTTTTATATTTCTTAATCTAGAATTTTTCTTATCTTCAAATTAAAATTCTAAATTATAAGTTGTTTATTCATTCATCCTTAATTTCAGATAATCTTAACATACTTAATTAGGCATCTAAAAATACAAATTATTTATTCATCAATATTAATTAATTAAATTTAATTTTAAACTGATTAGTGATATTGATGAAATATATTTTCCTGTCAAAGTTTCAAAAACAAAGCTTCAAAATATAGGGACAAAAAAAGAATACCTACAATAAATATATTTAGAAATCTTAGAATTGTTTTAATACTATTTTCAAGATCTAACTAAGAAAATTTATTCTTAAATACAAATCCTCACAAAATTTATTTATAAACTAAATAAATTCCACACTACAAAGGTTTCCAAATGCTCTGTAAAAGCCATATGGAATTTCTCTTTATCCTTTGATTGCAGCTACCATAGTATTGAAGAGTGGTCAAATGTAGATGGGCGAAACTTTTTCTTCGTAGGTTCACGAACCATTCTCACCCCAATAGCCCTCCATACAAGAAAATGGCCATAACCTTATTCTATTTTTAATTCTTTATTCATTTTATTTTATTTTTTTCTATTTAATTGAAGGGAGGTTTGTGTCATTTTACATCCCTTAGAATATTACTCCCTAGATTCGATCTCGAGATCTCTCACATCTAAAGCGAAAATCATACTGTTAGACCAAGTGATCAGTTTTTTTCTTTTAAGTTTACTATTATTATTTTGCTTTCTGCATATTTTAAGACGAGACATTAAAAAATGTGAAGGGTAAACTATAATTTTGTTTTATTGCAATTAGAAAATAAAATAAAATAAAAATTAGTAGTATTCAATTTCAAACATAATCCAACGCCTGAATACTTTCACACCGAGGGAGAGGGTATACTTCAATCTTCTGAATATCATACAATACCAAAACGATGTGGTCGACAACGGAGGAAATGTGAATCATTCAAACCATGACTATGTAACTTAAAGATAAGTACTTGTTAAGACGACAAACCTTCCGATGGATCGATCAAATTGCGGCTTCAGATCCCCTCAACTAGTTTCTTCATGCTTCTTCATTGACTATAAAATCACTTGGTACATGTAAAACAACTAATCAACTTGAAACTCTTGTAAAATAAAATCAAAGATGACATATATAATTGAAAATGAGACTGCACAAATCACTAAGTCTGCATTTGAAAATAATACCACTTATTAATACACGAGCCTGCAAATAAGGTGCACATAAAATGAGCAGAAGTGCTGTATGAAATCAATATCACCACTTAATCTTGATAGTTTAAGCTTGTTGTTACACAAAGTAGAATAATCTCATATACTTAAAGACCACAGAAAATGGACAAAAAGATGTTAAAAAAATAGGGTAAAAGTCTAGTTTAGTCCATTATATTTGGTGTAAATGACACTTTCATCTATTATCTTTCAAAATGAACCTTTTAGTCCATTATCTTTAGTATAAATGACACTTTCATCCATTATCTTTCGAAATGAACCTTTTAGTTCAATATGTTTAACATAAGTAACGTCGTTAGTCCAACTTCAAAACATATTGGAGGAAACATATTAGACTAATGGCGTCATTGATGTTAAATATATTGGACTAAAAGGCTCATTTCGAAAGATAATTGATGAAAGTGTCATTTACAACAAAGATAATGGACTGAAAGGTTCATTTTGAAAGATAATTGATGAAAGTGTCATTTACACCAAACATAATAGACTAAACTAGACCTTTACCCAAAAAAATAGCACTAACTTTGAAAGCAAAAGCATGAAGCATTATTGTTGGAGGAAGCAATTCCTCAAACACTCTACGTGCACAAACAAAAAGCCGTATCTCTTCGATTGCATGTGTTTGTTCGTGTGAGTGTGAGAACGAGAGATAGAGAGAGACTTACGCTGCTGTAGTAGAATTATTATCCAAAATGAATGCATCTCTCTTCTCCAAAAGCCGAACACTTGAGACACCGAATCTTTGAGTCATAGTCCTGAAAAGATCCAAAATTTAGGCAATTCATAGATATTGATTCCTCATTCAAACAATTTAGAAAATAAGTATACCTTCAACCAGGAATTGAAATCAGCTAGCGCAATATTCTTTTCCACATATTTACGATCATCAAAAGCATATAATGTAACTTGCACATTGTGAAGCCTTGTTGCACTTAGTTGTCCGACACAAAATTTGGTCATCTTGGGGCAGTTCACAAGTATCAATTCAGCCAATGAAGGAACCTCGAGATCAACGTTTTCGGAACAGAGCATTCAGAAATTTTGAAGGTATCGGACTTTCAAGCTTCTTAATTTCGGAAACTGAATTTTGTGTGTGGTTTCTTCTCCATCTTTCTTCTTCACACTGTCTTCCACATATTCAATTTCCAAAATTACGACGCTTTCATCCCTTCCAATCACGGCTTCCATCTTATCACAACCATAAAGGTCTAGAGTTTCAAGACCCACAAGCATTTTGGCCATAGATGGTGAGAGTAAATATCTTAAATTTCCACATTCACTGACTTGGAGTGATCTCAAATTTTTGAAGGCATGAATTTCTTTGGGAGACATCCTCCATATGTGCTTTAAGTTAGGTAGCTTCCACAGCTCCAGTGATTGTAGCCGATCAAGTAGACTCTCCATATATGCTTCTTCAACATTTATGCCTCTGAAATCAAAGACTGCTTCTATTGATTTGCACTCCCAAACTTGAAGTCCTTCAAGACTCTGTAATAATTTAATGGAGTTAGATGCTGTGACATGCTGAAGATCATGACAAGACTCCACATGTATGGTTTGTAGTTTGGAGAAGGACCCAATAGGCATTTGGTCATCCAGTATACAGTTTATTCCATTCCGACCTACAATATGAAAGTCCACCAAGTTGACCAACGTAAATGCTTGTCAATTTATCATAGAAAAAATACTTATCAGATTTAAGCAATTGTATTTCCAATCAAATCTACCATGAAATGTTTTGGTTGAAGATTCTCCCGAAGAGCTAGAATTTTCATGGATTAAAAATCTTGTAAAACTTAATACATTACTGCCACTAAGATCTTTGGAATTAAGAAATAATAAAATAAATTATTGTCATTCAAATCTTTTAAATTATTGAAAAAAAATAAATAAATTACCCCCAAAGCAAAATGAAAAAGAGAAAGTGACGTAAATCACACCTTTTTAGAGAAGTAATGATAGAGATCAAAGTTGGGACTGTAATCAATTTTCAGTGAAGTCAATGAAGGAAGCTCGAGATCAACGTTTTCATAACAGAGTATTCGGAAATTTACAAGTTCGTAAATTGCTAAGTGTCTTAATTTCGGAAACTGAATTTTGTGTGTGGTTTCTTCTCCATCTTTCTTCTTCACACTGTCTTCCTCATATTCAATTTCCAAAATTACGACGCTTTCATCCCTTCCAATCACGGCTTCCATTTTACCACAGTCTCCGATTAATAGAGTTTCAAGACCCACAAGCATTTTGGCCATAGATGGTGAGAGTAAATATCTTAAATTTTCACATTCATTGACTTCGAGTGATCTCAAATTTTTGAAGGCATGAATTTCTTTGGGAGACATCTTCCATATGTGCTTTAAGTTAGGAAGATTTTTAAGCCACAGTGATTCTAGCTGACCAAGTAGACTTTCCATATCTGCTTCTTCAACATTTATGCCTCTGAAATCAAACACTGCTTCTATTGATTTGCACTTCCAAACTCTAAGTGTTTCGAGACTCTGTAATAATTTAATGGAGTTAGATGCTGCAACATGCTGAAGACAATGACAAGACTTCACTTTTATGGTTCGTAGCTTGGAGAAGGACCCAATACGCATTTGGTCATCCAGTATACAGCTTATTTCATCCTGACCTTTAATATCCAATGTCTCCAAGTTGACCAACGTAAGCGCCTGTTAATTTATCATAGAAAAAATATTTATCAGATTTAAACAATTGTATCGCCAATCAAATCTACCATGAAGTGTTTTGGTTGAAGATTTTCCCGAAGAGCTAGAATTTTCATGGATTAAAATCTTGTAGAAACTTAATACATTACTGCCACTAAGATCTTTTGAATTAAGAAACTATAAAATAAACTATTGCTGTTCAAATCTTTTAAATTATCGAAGGATAAAATAAATTATTGCCACTCAAATCTTTTAAATTATTGAAAAAGATAAAAATAAATTACTCCCAAAGCAAAATGAAAAAGAGAAAGTAATGTAAATCACACCTTTGTAGAGAAGTAAGGATAGAGATCAAATCTGGAACACGCATTAATTTCCAATATAGCCAACGAAGGAAGCTCGAGATCAATGTTTTCAGAACAGAACATTCGAATTTTTTTCTAGATTTCCAATATCTATGGATCTTAATTTCGGGAACACGATTTTGTTTGTGCTCTCTTCTCCATCTGTGTCTTCCTCAGATTCAATTTCCAAAATTGGTATTTCGTCCCTTCCTATGATTGCTTCCATCTCTTCACACTCACTAAGATTTAGAGTTTCAAGACCCACAAGCATTTTGGCCATAGATGGTGAGAGTAAATATCTTAAATTTCCACATCGCTTAACTTCGAGTGATCTCAAGTTTTTGAATGCATGAATTCCTTCTAGAAACATCCTACATACGTGCTTTAAGTTGGGTAGATGTCTAAGCTCCAATGATTTTAGCCAACCAAGTAGATTTTGTATATTTGCTCCTTTAAGATTTAGACCAGTAAAATCAAATACTACTTCTAGTGATTCAGCTGAGTACACCACAAGGCTTTCTAAACTTTGCAGCCGTTTAATGGACTCAGATGTAGTGACATATCGAAGACCATCACAAGAATACACGTCCATGGTTTGTAGCTTGGAAAGGGACCCGATCGGCACTTGATCAACCACTATACACCTTATCCCATCCACACAGTTAATTTTCAACATCTTCAAGTTGGGCAACATGACCTGTCAGAATCATAAACATCTCTCAATTTGTCAGCGGGGGTATTAGATAAATCATCAGCATCCTATATATACATATGGAATTTCCATCAAGGAAAATCTTGTAGAAACTTTGTATTGGAGGAAATAAAAAGATGATGTGGGAAAACCTTTAAATTATTGAAGGGAACCCATCATTTACCCCACACCAAAGAGGGATGAATAAGAAGAAAAAAAACCCGTAAATGATGTTATGGAAGGAATGGTATCAGTAAGAACAATAGACAAAACAAGAAAAGAATAATCCATAAGCCTAAATAAATCAAACGGACAAGAGTAATAAAGACAAAAAGATAATGAATTTACCTTTCCGAAAAGAGTTTCGTAACCTGTCTTAGGACTAAAACTCGTAAAACTTTCTAACTTATTGAGATCTAGGATTTCTAGTTGTGGGAACTCAATATCTCTTGTATTTTCCTCATCTCCTTCGTCGTTCGAAACAAGTGTCTCCAGCATTGGGCACCGAAATATGCTTATCTCTTGAAGTTGATGAAGGCATTCCAAGGAAGATTGCAGAAATAGACTTCTTATTGAACCACAATCTTTGATGTCAAGAATCCTAAGGTTGGCAAGGCATGGATGTTAGATTGCACCCCACAAATGCCTTAATTTAGGCAAATTACATAGTCGCACCTCTCTTAATCTAGCAAAGGACCCAAGTGGAAGATTTCCATGACATAACTCTTCTAAGTTGTTTGCATTTCTTATATCCAACTTTTCCAAGTTAATAAACGTACCACCACTTGTACGAAAATCAATAGCATCAACAAGATACTTAAGATCACAATCTTGCATGTTTAACTTCTTTAAATTGACAAATCCTTTTAAATCCAGCTGATTGACCATATTGGTTAACCCTTCCACTGATAGATTAAAATCTTCAGTTTTCTTTAATAATGTCTGAACTGTAGGCTTTAAAAGCAAATCGACATTGACACTCTGGAGAGTCAAGACCTTTCTAAATTGGAATTCTTTGATGTCTTCCTCATAAGTGGTTTGGGTAATTTTGAATCTTATTAGCTTCTTAAGATGTAAGTTTTTTAGCACTTGCTCCAAACCAGTATCATCATATGCACAAAATTTGATACTCTGCAGATTCTGTAATGAACTTATCTCTGCAATGACTCCAGAGTATGCTTCCACTCCATTTCTCTTCCATTCTTGAAAATAAGAACCCAAGTATAATTCTTCCAACTTTTTCAACCTAAGCAACACGCCAGATGGAAGTGGAGGACCTTTTTCAAATCTCAAATCCAAAGACTTTAGATTGATAAGTTCTATGACTTCATCAAGATGAAAGTTGTAAAAGCTGAGAACTTCCAACTTTCTTAGGCATCTGATGATCGATATGCCACCATATAATCTGCAATTATCAAAGCATAAAGTTCGAAGGTTGACTAAAGATTCGAGTGATGATGGAAGTTTACCCTTCAATTGAAGCTCTAGAACTTTGAGTTCATTCATCCCTTTGAAAAATTCCTCCGGTATATGTAACTTATCTTTTTTAAACTTCAATCGTAGAAGCTTGAGTTTTGGACAATCCAAGCCAGAGGGAAGGTCATCTATTTCATCAAAAGTGAGTGAGATGGCAGTATAAGGTGCATAGCTGTCTTCTTGGGGCCACTCCTTCAATCCACCATGTCTTACCATATACATATGCTCATCTGAAGAATCAATTAACAAGCAAACATCTCGTACAACATCATGTAAATTTACACACTCCTCCTCCTCACTTTTTAGCAATAGATAGCAACTTTTCAGCTCATCTATTATTGAATATACTACATCTCTAACTTGTGCCATTGTTTCAACATTCTTGAATAACTGCAAACCCATGGCATATCTTACGAGATTTTCACATCGAATGTCATAATCTTCAGGGAATAGAGATCAAAGTAAAAGCATTTTCTTGGAATCATTTTTTAAATATTCGTAGCTTAACTTTATTCTCGAGTAAACAAAATCATGCATTCCTGGAATTCTAGTCACAGAGGCTTTTTTCAGTTGATGAAGTGCATCCCTCCATACATGCTCCTCTTTGTTCATTAGGGCCTTGCCAACAATCACGATTGCAAGCGGAAACCGTCCACATTCCTCATCCACTTCTTTTGCGATGCCCTTTATATCATCTTCCTTAGAAATTTTTGTTGTTTGCTTGAAAAGATACCATGACTCATCTTCGGATAAAACAACAACTTCAATAATTCTTGCACCAATGTAACTCCAAATCTCTTTAAATCTTGACGTAAATAGAACTTTAAGGCCTTTACGCTTAATAGGAATTCCAATATTGTGGAGATCAAGTTCTTCCCAAAGATCATCCAATATTACAAGAACTCTTTTTTCTTCATTCTCTAGTCTTGTATAAAGGAGATTTGCTCTTGCATTATGATCAGTCTTTTTCTCAATTTGCAGCCCCAAATTTTCAGCAAGTTTCTGTTGGACGTTCGCAACAGTTGGACCTTGAGACTCGACTACCATCACAACCTCATCAAATAACACAGCTTTAACTTTGTCAGCAAATTCTTTCACAATGGTTGTCTTCCCTACGCCAGCTAAGCCACATATTCCAATAATAGGGATTGAATCATCTCTGAGAGCTTGCATGACATCATTTTGGATCTCTATTCGTGATTCAAAACCATCAAACTCTTGGGGTGATGAAAATGGCCTCTTTCCAGGTGATGCTGGATATCCAATCCTTCCAAATTCACTTTCATTTTGGAGTTCAATAACCTCACCTGTCTTTCCCAAAGCTTGCTTGCTCAGTTTATAGCGAGAATGTAGTTTCGGACACTTACAACAGAGACACCCCCAGTGGGCGTTCTTTGTAAGCTCCAATACTTCATTTGCTTCTTTCTTGATATTATCAACTTTTTCCAATCATCATAACACTTTAGGTCCAATAATTTCAGCATTTCTTTCAGCCTCAACAACTGATAGTTTTACTGCACCTTTCTTATTTTCGAGGTCATCTACTTTATCTCTCAACTTCTTAATGTTTCTGTTGTAGTTGAACACATATTGAATTTCTCGCCAAGTTTGAATAATCAAACTTTCTACAACTTTTTCAGCAGCACTAATTGCAATTTGCTCCGACATTTTTCAAACTTTTATTTTTGTCTCTTCTTTCTTCCTTCTAAATCTTGCAGCAGCTAATCAGCTGAATAATTTGAGAGTCCTGTAGAAGACAAGTTAAATGAAAGACAAAGATTAAAAATTTCTTTCTTAGCGGCTTACATCAATTTTTAAGATAAGGTAAAATATTTATATGCCCACTAAACTATCTTCTCATTCTTAGTTTGGCTATCCAATTATTTTTTGTCCTATTTTGATCATTCAATAGTTTGGCTATCCAACTATTGTTTGTTCTATTTTGATCATTAAACTATCTATTGAGTTTCACTTTGGCATGCAATTCTATCAAATTTCTCTGTTAGAATGCACTAACTATTAAGGGCCACCAAATAAAACTTAACTGCAAATCTACCCAAATGTTAAAAAGCCATTTAAAAAAACTCTAACAATACTTGAACACCAAATCAATAATTTGGAAACCAAAACCCAAACCACTAGACTGCAACACACTTGTTAGTTCAATTGTTACTCATTTAGGAGTATTTACTTTATATTATGCAATAAATTAAGACTCCAAAAATGAAATATGTACTTCATTTGCATTAATTTACTTTAGCTTTGTGTGTAAAGTGAGATCCTGCCCTACTTCGTTAAACCACATACTAATGCAAAACAATTATTTACAAGGACTCTTCAAGTTAGGAAGACAGTTTTAAGAAATTATATTTTTAATCTGAAATCTTATAAAGTTTCAAGCATTCTCTTTTGCTTTGAACATTGTTATCACCAAAATTGTCCTTAGACCCATGGTCAAATCGTTACGGGTTACTTGAACCCAATCAACTTGCAATGATTGGGCCATGGCCCATATACGATGCAGTAATTTACGGGTTACCGTTATGGTGGGTACATTAAAGGCTCAAGGCCTTTTACTAAGCCTGGACATCAACACTATCTTGTGTTAAAAACCAATGCCAAATCCGAGTATGATCCGAACTCTATTGGATGTCCGTGGATAAACAATCAAAATGACATCTCAGCTGACCAATCCACTATGAGTGGATGACTATCGATAGGGGCAGAGCCATAAATTTTTCTCAGTGGGGGCTAAAATAAATAATTTTTCAACTATATGACATCATTTTTTCTTTCAGTAGGGGCTAATTAATTTTTTTTAACTAAAAATACATAGATATTTTAATTTTTTTCCTCAAAAATAAATAATTTTTCAACTATATGACTTTATTTTTTCTTTCAGTGGAGGCTAATTAATTTATTTAACTAAAAATACATAGATATTTTAATTTTTTTTCTTCAAAAATACATAAAATTTTTAATGTTATTCTGGGTCAGCCCCCACTCATTCTAGTGTAGCTTTGCCCCTAACTATCGATGAAGTTGAGATAGAGTCCGACTCTATCAGACCTTAAGGGATAAGTGACCATGATCTCTTAGAAGTCTGCTTACAATACAAATCCCATGAGTCTATGGACTCTTGGCCTACCAACAACTATAAGTAGGCTACGCCTACCCAAGAAAAAGGCATCAAGTATTTGCAACCTCTAGCAATAATATCTCTTCCTCCTCCATATCAATGGCCTACCCTATACATCGACACATCTAAGAATTACAAAGTTTCCTTAAAACAAAATAAAGAATTAATTACTAACATCAACTCTTCATTGATTAGTAGCATTGAAGATGAATGCATGACCCTTCCAACATAGAGAACTACTTATAAGGAATAGATAGGGAACAGTTGTAATTTGAAATGTTTCTGTTGTATTCTTCTTGATTTGACTTTATCATGTATCATATCTTGATAGGGATTGTTTTGTATACTTATCACCTCACATAGCCTATACCTTACAGGCTACATATTGTACTGTTGTTTTACTGAGTAATATACAAGGAAACACATTATTTTACATTCACATGGTATCAGAAGACCACTATAGACAAACATCTACTTCGGTCCTGTCACATCCCATTATTACCTACCCTACTTTTCACTTTTTCATCACAATTCAATGGCTGAATCAACAACTCCTACTTCGTCCAATAATGCCATGCCATCTACTTTTTCTCAACCATCATTTAATATTGGCATCTTTGTCACTGTCAAGTTGAACCACTCCAACTTTCTCATGTGGAAGTCACAATTACTAAACTTTTTTACTTTCAACTCCTTGCTTGGGTATATTGACAGTACTATTCCTACACCTACTAAAGAAAAAGCTTCCTCAATCGGACTTGAAGACTAGACGCGTTATGACAGGTTTGTCATGGCGTGTATTTCTGCAACACTCTCAGATTCACTTGTCCATCAAGCTGCTGGTTATAAATCTGCTCAGGATCTTTGGGTATCTCTTGAGGAGTCGTTCATGCAACAGTCAACGACGCGCAAGTCTCTCTTGCGTAAACAACTCCATTCCCTCAAAAAGACCTCCCAATCAGTTACTGAGTATCTTCAGTCGATTCATACATTTTCCACTGCCTTGACTGCCATTGGCGATCCGCTTTCTGAATCGGATTTAGTATTGGTGACTATTGATGTCCTTCCATCAGATTATCGCTCCTTCGTGACATCTATAGAGAATTAGGATGCTCCTCCTACATTCAATCAACTTCGGGCCAAGTTATTGACCTACAAACAACGAGTGCTATTGAATAATCAACACTCCTTAAGCTCTCTTGAGCCTGTCACCACAACAGCTCTTACCAGTCAGCTCTAATCTACTACGTACGATCTCCAACACTGCCCTCCTGGCGATGTCTAACACAAAACTTATTGGTTCGTCCTCTCAACGTTCTACACAGTCCACTTCCACTAATGATCATTCATTCTCCAACAACTTCAAGACCAAGTGTCAAATCAGTCACAAATTTGGACATGCTGCAGCCAAGTGTCGCTACAGGTATTCGCAGTCTAGAAACAGCTCATCTAATACTCACTTTGCTGGATTTCACAACCGCCAGAATTCAATTCATTCTGCTATAGCTGGTGATTCGGTTCAGCCCTGGATTCCCGACTTTGGAGCCTCAGCCCACATGACTTCAGACCATTTTCTCATTCAGTAGCTGCAATAGTATAATGGCTCAGATCATGTGGTTATTAGGGATGGTAAGACTCTCTCTATATCTCATACTGGTTCACCTCTTATTCTACTTCATCTTGCACTTTTTGGTTGAGTTCTATTCTACATGTTCCTAGTTTAACAAAAAATCCTCTTTATGTATCTCAATTCACCAAAGATAACGTCTCACTAGAGTTTACTCCTTCTACTTGTGTTGTCAAGGACCTCTACACAGGGAGTCCATTACTCAAGGGCCATGTTGATTCCAATCTGTACTCTCTTCCGCTGCTGTCGTCGTCATCTCACTCTGCTTTGTCTGCCTCTTAAGCGTCAGCTTCACTCTGGAATCGCCGTCTGGGTCACACTTCGAAGTCTGTTCTTTCTTTGTTACGTTCCAAAAATAGTTTACAGTTATCTGATTTCTTGTCAATAAATAGGTTGTGCTCTACTTGTATGATGGGGAAGTCTCATAAACTTCCTTTTTCTAGATCTAGTCGTCAGACGTCTCAACCATTAGAAATTGTACATTGTGACATTTGGGGTCTTGCTCTTGTCACTTCATTTTCTGCTTATCGCTATTTTGTAATTTTCATCGATGATTTTAGCTGCTTTACATGGATCTATCAGTTGATGAATAAAAGTGATTCAGTTGATGCCTTTATTTATTTCAAACATCTCTCTGAAAAGTTTTGCAACACTCGCATTAAATTTTTCTAATGTGACGGCGCCAAAGAACTGACCCAAGTTCGCTTTAAGACATTATTAAACAATGCAAGAATTCAATATTGTATTTCCTTTCCTCATACACCTGAACAAAATGGACTTTCTGAGAGAAAAATTCGCCACATCACAGAGACTGGTACCACCTTATTATTTCAATCGGCTCTCCAAAACAATTATGGCTTGAAGCTTTTATAACTACAGTTTACTTAATCAATCGACCTCCTAGTCCAGTCTTGTCCAATGTTTCACCCTTTGAAAAACTTCATAGTTGATCACCTGACTACTCTCTTTTACAGGTGTTTTGTTCTCGCTATTTTTCTCACTTGGGTTTTACTCGTCGTGGCAAATTAAGTCCCAAATCAGTTTTGTGTGTCTTTGTGGGATATCTCGACAATTATTGTGGTTATAGGTGCTATGACCCAATTATGGGTAAAGTTTTTTTTGTCTCGTCACATCCTCTTTGATGAAAATTATTTTCCATATGCAAATGATGTTCGTAGTGCTCACAATTCCATGTCTACGCCCCAATTAAACCCACGGCCTCATACCACTCAACCACAAAATGTGTCAAAGTTGCCATTATTGCCCTGTCCCACTGCGGTCCCACTTGTCCCTTTGCCCACATGCACAAAATCATCAATTGCCTAGTCATTGTGTAGGTCCTGCGACATTCATAGTTATTCATATTTCCCAACTCCAACTTTTGTCAGCACGTTATCGGACGCCTTCCCAACCTCACCAATCAGTCAGCCGCTCCAATGCCCAATGTCACAGTCCTTACCTAATGAGTCTTCTGTGCTTGAAACAAAGCTTGTGGTCCCCATGCCGTCCTTTGTATCGCATGTTCCTGCAATCAACTCCATGCGTTGTCACCTCCCTATCAATGCTTGCTTACCGTCTTCCTCTGATACTGTTGGCAACTTACTTCCACAGGTCACTGATCAGCTCTCCAAATTCTCTTTGTCCTCAATCTCATCTACCTTGCTGCCAGTTCAGTCTACACGCGTCTCTTCCACTTCTCTGCCTACTGTGTCTTCCTCTTCTACCGTACTTCTCCATACAGATATACCTGCTCCTACTGCCACCTCGAGCTCTACACATCCTATGATAACTCGTAGTTGTGATCACACTAGACCGGTTAAATCCTTTCCAGACTATGTTGCTCTCAGTTCTATTTCCTCCTTTGGGTCTTCTGATTTTGAACCAACAACATATATTCATGCATCTAAGTTTTCTCACTGGCATCAAGCTATGGACAATGAGTATAATTCTTTAATTGCTAATGGCACTTGGGTTCTCATTCGTCTTCCGTCTTGCTAATGTTGTAGGTTATAAGTGCGTGTTTCGCATTAAGCGAAAGTCTGATGGCTCAGTTGAGCGTTATAAAGCTCGCCTAGTAGCTAAGGGGTATAACCAAGAAGAAGGGGTTGACTACACTGAAATCTTTAGTCCTGTGGTCAAACCAACGACGATTAGGGTAGTACTCTCTCTTGCTCTTTCTAAAAATTGGCATGTTCATCAAATAGATGTTAACAATGCTTAACTTCATGGCCTCCTTGATAAAGACGTGTACATGCCTTAACCTCCTGGGTTTACTCATCTTTCCTATCCTAATCATGTGTGCGAATTACAAAAGGCGTTGTATGGTTTGAAACAAGCTCCACGAGCTTGGTTTTCCCGTCTTAGTGTCTTTCTTCATCGTCTTGGCTTTGTTAACTCAGGGTCTAACTCCTCTCTTTTCATGCGTTACCTTGGTGCCCATGTGGTCTATATTCTGGTCTATGTCGATGATATTTTGCTCACAAGTGATGATTCTCACACGTTTACTTCTCTTATCACTCTTATGCGTCAGGAATTTGCTTTAAAGGATTTAGGCCCCTTATCCTTCTTCCTAGGCGTTGAGGTCACCCCCACTTCGACTAGTCTTGTTTTATCTCAAAGGCACTACATTTTAGACATTCTTACTCGTGCCAATTTAGCAGACGCTAAACCTATTTCCTCTCCCATTCCTCCAAACCACAGTCTTTCCTTGACTTTTGGAAACCTTTTTCCTAACCCCACTCTCTTTCGTAGCATTGTCGATGCACTTTAGTATTTGACAATCACTCGTCCTGATATTGTTTTTGCTATCCATAAGGTTTGTCAGTTCATGCACTCCCCTAATGAGCCACATTGGTCTGTTGTTAAACGCATCTTGCGCTACTTGAAGGGTACTATGTCATTTGGTCTGACACTTCGGCAGTCGATGGATACCACTTTACATGCTTACTCCGATTCAGACTGGGCTAGTTGTCCCGATGATCGTCGCAGCATGCATGGCTATTATATTTACATTGGACCTAACTTAGTGTCTTGGGTTGCCAAGAAGGAGACTACCACTTCTCGTTCTAGCACTGAAGCTGAGTATTGTGCCATTGCCTTTGCTACAGTAGAATTATGATGGCTTCAGTAGCTACTTCGTGCTCTACCTTCCACACCGCCCATTATGTGGTGTGATAATATTGGTGCCGCATACTTGACAGCTAATCCCGTCTTTCATGCCCGCACCAAGCACATTGAAATTGATGTGCGCTTTGTTAGAGAAAAGGTTGTTTCTGGTGCGCTGCATATTCGGTTTATTTCAACTCTTGATCAGTTAGCAGACATTATGATGAATGGGCTATCCATTACTAGGTTCAGACAACTTCAGTCCAAACTCACTATTCAAGACTTAGTTTCGCTTGAGGGAACGTGATAAGGAATAGATAGGGAACAATTGTAATTTGAAATGCTTACGTTGTATTCTTCTTGATTTGACTTTATCGTGTATTATATATCTTGATAGGGATTGCTTTGTACAATTTTCACCTCACGTAGCCTATACCTTACATGCTATATATTGTACTATTGTTTTACTAAGTAATATACAAGGAAACATGTTACTTTACATTCACAACTACTGTCAACTACGTAATTTTTCTTTACTCTTTACTACACGTCAAAGTTTTAATTAGTTGTCTCGTCCGCTGAGTATATTTATACAAAAAGACTAATCTACGAAATAAAAGAGATTAAAGTTTTGGATTTCTTTTTCGCTTTCAATGAGCTAAGTAGTATCTATTTTTTATGTCTCCCCTACTCCGTAAATTTTATGATTCCTCTTTGTAAAAACATTGCGTGTGTACGTTTTAGGAATTTTCTTCGCCTTTCCTGTTTTTAGATTTACAAGGTCAATTCACCATATGGTTAGACATAACAATGCTTTCAAAGAAAGGGATCAATCAGCCCACAAATGATTGAATGAAGTCATAGTATTTTTTTATTTATTTATCGGGAGGATGGGGTTTCAAGAATGAATTCAAGGGGAAAAAAGTTGTTGTTAGGAATTTATAGTGCTGCACATAATACAACTTGCATTGAAGGAATGAATTAACTCAATGGAATACTTTACTCATTCTTAATCTAATGGCAAAATTTAATTCTAAATTGAAAATTTCTAGCAGAAGAATATAAATTAAATAAACAAAATATTACAAGTTTATATTAGTAATCTAAGAGTATAAATGGAAAAGACAAACTAGAAATAAAATGAGATCGAGGCCTAAGTTGGACTTTTATTGCCTCGCTATAGTGCTTACAGTCTCTTGCACAAGTCTCCCAAGATACAACGATATTAACTTCTTGAAATTATAACACTCTAAATTACAAGAACTAGCGAACGTAAAATTGTAGAACTCTTTCTAACATGTATATGACCATGTATATGAAAACAAAAAAAAATTGAAGAACAAGAAAATAAATTGTCTTCTAATATTCTTTAACAGCTTAGCCACAATTTTTGACAAAGTCAAATCACTTTATCAGTTGTGCAACATATGGGACAAATATATATAATCAAACAACTTAGTCAATGAATTGAACTTAAAGTGAGAATTAAGAAGCCATGAAAACTCAGCCATTTAGCCATATCACTCGCATCTAAATCATAATTAATCATTATGGCTCTGTTTGTTTGTCGTAAAATATTTTCCTGAAAAATATTTTTCAGATTTTACGATGTTTTGTAACACCGAAAAATTAGTCAATTGTAAAATATTTTCCGGTCAAAAATTACGGCTGCTTTTACTTAATTTTATGGTGTTTGGTAACACCAAAAAATTGGCCAACTGTAAAATATTTTTCGGTCAACAATTGCGGCTAGTACAAAATTCTATAAAATGTTTTCATTTCCTTTGGGAGAAGAAAACATTTTACGGAATTCACGGTACATCTAAACACAAGAAAATATTTTCCAGTATTCTATTTTTCAGAAAAATATTTTCCTCTAATAAGTTATTTTACGGCAAACAAACGGAGCCTAAGAATTCATCATAATTGTCCATTGAGCATATTCTATCTGTTACTTTCTATTCATATTACCAACAATCCCCCACATGAATAGAAAGGAATAATACAAAATGCAGAATGTAGACACTTAAGAGAGAGTTCAAAAAGAAATATATTGTTTCGAGATAGGTAGCTTTCAGCTTTGAACCTTTTCTAGTGAGACCTATTGGATTTACTTGCTAACCAGTGAACGCGATGTCTTGAACTGTTCAAATTTTGTATAAATTATGACAATAAAACTCTCACAATATCCTTCTATCCAATTTTAGGTTCTCACGGTTGTGTTCATTTTGGCCTTGAACAACTCCCGGTTTTATGAGTACTCTAGAGAATTCAGCCTTAGAAATTCTCGTAGGAGCGTCCCACTCCCTACTTACATAGGCAATTTCTTATAAAGAGGATCATGCAATACCCCTCTTGGATTTTTCAAGGTATAATAATCATTAAAAACATAGCTTAACCTAAACTCACATAGGAAGCATTGTTCTCGTCATAGGAATAGGTGGGAGTAATAGCCCCACAGTGCTCCCATTAAGTTATACATAATTAGATTTTTCTCTTTGAACCTAGATCCAGATATCTCTTGTCAACAAGGTAGGGTTTGTCATTATGATAACTCTTAAGAAATAGGCTTGAGACCCATTCCCCTTGGTGATTTAAAGACTTGCTCTTTGGTTAAACTTTTTGTAAACGGATCCGCAATGTTATCTTTTTGACTTTACATTGTAAATAGAAATAACTCCATTATAAAGCAATCGTCTTACGGTTTTATGTCTAGACTTACCGTTTATACATACCACTTTATGCCCCCCAATCAGTGATTGACTATCGCAATGCTAGTAGATAATTGGCACAAGTTTTGAACTAGGAATATCCTCTAAGAAATTATGAAGCCTCTCGGCATCTTCTTCAGCCATAAACTCAGATTCCAGAAAGCATCACTGTATCCTACTGGTACAGTTGGATATCTTGCAAATGTAGCCTATAGTTCAAGGTATATCTTGGATACCTTAAAACTCTTCTTTAGTTGTCCAATGGATTTTCCAAGTACATTTAGCTAGATGTACATTAACATCCATTAGATGTATCTCAATTATTCATAGCTATAATGGCTATCAACATCTAGATAGATGTTAGTAGAATAACTGGTGTACACATGTCCAAGTAATTAAGACTTTGCTTGTAGTTCTCGATTACAAGTCAAGTCTATTATTTGTCAATCGATCTACCAAATTTAATCTTCCTTTAGACAATTCATTTACACCTCAAAGGATTATTGAGAATTATGATTATTATATTTTTGGAGATTTCTAATGCAATTAAAGATTAAATGCTAATTTTTTTGGGACTGTAGAAGCTCTGGATTATTTATTTAATAATGGATTATAACTTGTTTTATTGAGAGATTTGAGCCTTACATGCTTACGATGACTTATCTTTTTAGGCACGCAACGATCTCGACTTGGGTTTACCACTTTAAATTTCGGGGCATGACAACTTGAATCCCCCGAGTGTCGCTGGGGGGAGATTGTTGGCCTTATGGGAGGCTAGCGATCACCTTATAGATTTAATACTACGTATGGACATTATATGTGATAGCGAAGTAGTACTGTGAGGGAAGGGTAAAAAGTACCCCATCGCAGAGTGACATAAAACATGAAACTGTAAGCTCCCAAGCAGTGGGAGGAGCCCAGGGCTCTGGCCGCATCATGCTAGTATGCCTTATGTATACTACAAAATGCCTCAAGCCCACCGTTGCACGTATAGTCATGAGGCTTTGCGCCGCCACTTTAAGAAAATAAAGTTGTGCCTCTATAATAGCTTAAGCGTTTAGCCTAGAGGTAAGGATTTGATCCTAAGAATGAGGATTGAGATTATTATGGCACCACAAGGTGTATAGTATACTTATCCTAAGCACAAGAGTATTATGTACTTTACAACATAATTATTCAATTAGAATGTGTACATTCATGACTTAACAAGTTTACTGCATCTCCTAAATGCAAAAGGTTGAATTATTTTGGATTGATATTTTCTTAGGTAATAGAACAAATTGTCCTTTTGAGAAAATAGTATCTAGTCTAGTTTTAAGATGTAGCACTAGCCACTTTGCTATTGATATTTGTAATAGCTAAAATCCATTTTTGGCTCGAACTCACTTAGACGCCATTGTCAAGTTAGCCTAGTAACCCAATTCGATTACATGGACCATTTCAACCAGATTGGCTGGTTCAAGCACGCAAGTTGGTTCGACCACGTTGCTTAGTTCAGCCGTTCTAGCTGGTTCGGCCAAGTTTGTAACACCCCGATCCCTCTCGAGACCGGGAGTTCTATCAATCAATCTAATCACATCCCAATTCCAAACCCGGGCAAAATTTTAGGGAAAGACGGACAGAGTCTCCCCTATTACTAGGCGAAATGTATAACCTGTAATAGCATATAAGTGAACCAGCACCGTGTCCAACCATACAAACACCTCAAGGCCATCCGAGCCTTGGTTCTCAACAAGCGAACACAACCAAATATACATTTCCAATTTAAAAGCTAACCTATCTCTTTTCATCTTTGACAAGAACATTCATGCTAGGCAATTAAACTACACTAACCCATTACATAAATTAGACTATCATATCATTCTAACTTTTTTTCCTTTGGGCATTACAAACATACATTAAAGTTAAACTATTCTATCTGAATACATAAGCTAGTTTTTCATTCTACCTCAATTATCTAGTTAAATTTAAATTACATTTCCTTTAACAATAAATGCAAGCAACACATGAACATACATCTTTGCATCTTTGACATCTCAAGCCACATAGCACGCAAGACAACTCTTCAAGCATGATCTTTCACATATCCACGAACTTTCCAGCTAACATGGAAATTTCCTGAAATATGGTGGTGAGGAGTGAGTATACTCAACACGTATACTCAGTGAGGCGAGATAGATATCGAGGTGGAGAGAAAAAAAGTCGTGCAATGCAAATAAGGCAGTTAAGCCATATAACTGACAAGCAGGCATTCAATATAAACAATCAATACAATAACCAATTAATAAAAGCATTAACACAACCATTCAAAGCTATACCACACTCTGAAGGCTATGGTTCACTTGAGCGAGAAATGTACCGACCATGACTTCGATGACTTTAACGATGACGCGCCGGCTCACCCATCTTATAACTTCCGTTTAGAGTACTCTGCACATACTCTGTCAATTCTATGACCCAAACTCCCTGGGCGGCAACCCAAGCGAGAAAGGGAATAGGACACGGAGCTAGAGCAACCAACACTGGCAACCCGAGGCTACCCAGAGAGGCCCATCACTCACGCGCCTGACACTTATGCAATGCAATACGAGATATAAACGATAATCGAGCAAGGCACTGAAGTGCAAGTCAGTAATAACATGCGATACAATAAGCACACAATAAGCAACTATAACCAATTAAGTAACAAGAACAACACCAACATGCATTATCAACAATTGATTTACAAATTCAATCATAATCAACTTTAACAAGCATTATTAAGCATTCTATAGACATTATACTATGAAAATACACAAAATCACAAAATGGCCCCAACTTTCAAAATGCTACTACTTCCAAACGAGCCACGAGTTTTGGAAACCGATTTCACCAATCCTCCTAGGTTACCATAAGGCACGTCTAAAGACCCCAAAACCCTACTTAACCCTAGAATTCACGCAAAGCCCCGATTTCTCCATTTGCTCGATTGAACTACCGCTACCCTAACCAAACACCCAACCAACACCATAATCGCATAAAAAGTGCTTCCATGGTCTCCTGAGACAATGCCATCACGCAAAACGATAAAATGCCAAACTTGACCTAAACGACCCCAACTTTCTCTAAGCCCTTTTCCTCTATTTTTCCATTACACAATCTAATTAAACCACACATTTAGGCATTCTAGCATATCTAGCACCTTCCTACATCAACAGAACGCATAACGGAGCAACTTCATCGAAACGGGGATTTACTATTCATAATTTACTATTCAATTATCAATCTAAATTGCAATTTCGATATTCAACCACAGAAAATGCTGAAAAGCTATAAATACATGTTCTACGATTGCTAGGGAACATTCTTTAAGCCTCAAAATGATCAAAATAACATTCTACGGATAAAATCCAAAAATTAAAGTTAATACATAAAACATTCAAATGCGCAAATAAACATGAAACCCTCACCTTAGATGCTCCTAGACGCTAGGAAAACCATGCTGGATGCCTCGGAAACCACCCTGTACAAGATCTCGCGAAGAAATTGAAGTTTGAAGTTGAAATGTTTTTTTTTTCTTCTCCTCTAGTTTCGGCCAGCTCTTTCTCTGTTTTAGCTTTCTTTCTTTTTTTTTTTGTGCTATTCTATGCTATATTAAAAGATGACAATAAGTCAATTGGTCAAGCCTTGGTCAAAGCTAACTTAAGTTTGGTCAAATAGGCTTATTTTGGACATTTTAAGGCTAAAACAACCAACACAATTCCAATTCTAGTTAATAACAACTAAAATACTAAAATTAAAACACTAAATACTAGTTTTCACTATTTGTTGAGGACTAGAAATCATTTCCTAACTATCGCTCTCGATATGCTATGCACTTTGCGACAATAAAAGAATAACAATTAAATCTCAAAGAATTTAAGAAAATATAATTTTCGAAAAGTAACATAGTTCAAAATTTACTCCGGCTCGGAGCTACTTTTCATTTAATTGAAAACCAAGCATTAAGATGCAAGAAAAATAAAACCGATTAACATAAATATGAAAATAATGCTACAAATGGATGTTTAACTAAAAATAAACACAAAGTTCAATGCTAACATTTAAGATGACACTTAATTAAATGCAGTTAATTGCCATTAAATGCATGCCGGGTTCGGGTTATCACATCATTTCCCCCTTAAAACAATTGCGTCCTCGCAATTCTTCTTCCAATAGAACTCTGCATCATCTGAAATCCAACTCTGACCACTCTTCATTGGTTGCTGAGCAAGACACTGAATAAGAACGCTTGAAGAATACCCTACTAAAAAACCCCCAATAGTACTGACTGAAAACTCCAAAGCAATAAGGCCAAATAAAGGCTTAATTGAAAATACCATCTTGAAATCCAAATAAGAATTCCACTGGTCAAGAATACCATAGAAGAATTGCCTGCTAAAAGTGCCGAGAAGATGCCAATAAAGACTAAAGCAAAGATACTGTAGATATTACCAATTCCACATATTATTAACAAGAAGAATACCGAATGAATATTCTATATACGAATCCCCTATAAAAGTCCAACAAGTATCAAATAAGGAAGTCAAAGGATAGCCAAAGTAGATGCAGCACATATAAGACCAAGCTCCAAGACCTCATCGCCATTTGCCGAGTGCAAACTTTATACAACTTACCACCAAGGAAGCCCAAAGTATTCCACAACACACCGTAAGCAATATAAGATAATAATTCTGAACAAGATTCCAAGTGTAAGACTTCCAATAGTGCCAACAAGGAAAATACCAGTAGAATGCCCACTAAGAATTCCAAAGAATACCGTAAGTAGTGCTATACAATAAGTCCGATAGGAATTCCAATTACCAAACCAACTGAGGGATGCCAAGAAAAATACCCGAACAATGCTCCAGTAAGAATGTAGCCAAGTTTGCCCAATAAGTAAATGCTAAATAAATGGCCACTAAGGATCCTGGAGAATGCCATTGAAGAATTTTCCAATTAGGAATGCCAGTAGTACACCAATAAAGTCCAAGACACATATACCATAGATAATACCATACAGTAAGTTCGATTGAGATTCCAATAACCAAGTCCACCGAGAAGTGCCAACAAAAGTCTCCAAAGAATACCCATTAAGAAAACCAAAGAATGCTCCAGAGAACAACCAAATAAAACCCCAAGAGAAAGCTACTCTTTCACAATTGGTAAACATAGAGGAGGATCTTAGAGATTCACCAATAACCGAGCTTTATAAGCAAACACCAACTCCCAAATAAAGGCTAATTAAATGCCATTCATTTCCTGCCAATCCATACACTTTGAAAGGCCAGCGGTGAACCACTTTCTTCAGGGGAGAAAGAGGACTTACTTACCATTTCCACGAGACACGTATGAATGCCAAGATATCACATTTATAGACATGCCTTAAACTACTATGCAAGCAAGTTTATAAAAGAGTTTATAAACAGTTTAATCATCAAAGTCATTCAATCATGACAATCAAGTCAAGCACAACATAATCAATTCAAATCACGGCACAACCAATTCAAGACATTCCAATACACACATTACATGCAATACTTCAAGCCAATAACAATTCACGAGGTTGATTCGATTCACGATGCCAATTCAATAGGTCAATTCAATGCACAACTAGACACTTCACTTTACTTGAGAAACATTTAACATATAACACATAACTAAATCACATAGGTGCATACATTCAAGTTAAGACACACAATCTTATATATAAGCATACACTTTCAAGACACACTTAACAAGCACACATTCAAGGATCACTACCCACCAGACCGAGGACCCTGTCCCGGCTTACGAGCTAAACAAGCTCTGATACCACCTGTAACACCCCGATCCCTCTCGAGACCAGGAGTTCTATCAATCAATCTAATCACATCCCAATTCCAAACCCGGGCAAAATTTTAGGGAAAGACGGACGAAGTCTCCCCTGTTACTAGGCGAAATGTATAACCTGTAATAGCATATAAGTGAACCAGCACCATGTCCAACCATACAAAAACCTCAAGGCCATTCGAGCCTTGGTTCTCAACAAGCGAACACAACCAAATATACATTTCTAATTTAAAAGCTAACCTATCTCTTTTCATCTTTGACTAGAACATTCATGCTAGGCAATTAAACTACACTAACCCATTACATAAATTAGACTATCATACCATTCTAACTCTTTTCCTTTGGGCATTACAAACATACATTAAAGTTAAACTATTCTATCTGAATACATAAGCTAGTTTTTCATTCTACCTCAATTATCTAGTTAAATTTAAATTACATTTCCTTTAACAATAAATACAAGCAACACATGAACATACATCTTTGCATCTTTGACATCTCAAGCCACATAGCACGCAAGACAACTCTTCAGGCATGATCTTTCACATATCCACGAACTTTCCAGCTAACATGGAAATTTCCTGAAATGTGGTGGTGAGGAGTGAGTATACTCAACACGTATACTCAGTGAGGGAGAGACAGATATCAAGGTGGAGAGAAAGAAAGTCGTACAATGCAAATAAGGCAGTTAAGCCATATAACTGACAAGCAGGCATTCAATATAAACAATCAATACAATAACCAATTAATAAAAGCATTAACACAACCATTCAAAGCTATACCACACTTTGAAGGCTATGGTTCACTCGAGCAAGAAATGTACCGATCATGACTTCGATGACTTTAACGATGACGCGCCGGCTCACCTACCTTATAACTTCCGTTTAGAGTAGTCCGGACATACTCTGTCAATTCTACGACCCAAACTCCCTGGGCGGCAACCCAAGCGAGAAAGGTAATAGGACACGGAGCTAGAGCAACCAACACTGGCAACCCGAGGCTACCCAGAGAGGCCCATCACTCACGCGCCTGACACTTATGCAATGCAATACGAGATATAAATGATAATCGAGCAAGGCACTGAAGTGCAAGTCAGTAATAACATGTGATACAATAAGCACACAATAAGCAACTATAATCAATTAAGTAACAAGAACAACACCAACAAGCATTATCAACAATTGATATACAAATTCAATCATAATCAACTTTAACAAGCATAACAAGCATTATTAAGCATTCTATAGACATTATACTATGAAAACACACAAAATCACAAAATGACCCCAACTTTCAAAACGCTACTACTTTCAAACGAGCCACGAGTTTTGGAAACCGACTTCACCAATCCTCCTAGGTCACTATAAGGCACGTCTAAAGACCCCGAAACCCTACTTAACCCTAGAATTCACGCAAAGCCCCGATTTCTCCCTTTGCTCGTTTGAACTACCGCTACCCTAACCAAACACCCAACCAACACCATAACCGCACCCAAAGTGCTTCCATGGCCTCCCAGGACAATGCCATCACGCAAAAGGATAAAATGCCAAACTTGACCTAAACGACCCCAACTTTCTCTAAGCCCTTTTCCTCCATTTTTTCATTACACAATCCAATTAAACCACACATTTTGGCATTCTAGCATATCTAGCACCTTCCTACATCAACAGAACGCATAACGGAGCAACTTCATCGAAACGGGGGTTTACTATTCATAATTTACTATTCAATTATCAATCTAAATTGCAATTTCGATATTCAACCGCAGAAAATGCTAAAAAGCTATAAATACATGTTCTACGATTGCTAGGGAACATTCTTTAAGCCTCAAAATGATCAAAATAACATTCTACGGATAAAATCCAAAAATTAAAGTTAATACATAAAACATTCAAATGCGCAAATAAACACGAAACCCTCACCTTAGACGCTCCTAGACGCTAGGAAAATCACACTGGATGCCTCGGAAACCACCCCACACAAGCTCTCGTGAAGAAATTGAAGTTTGAAGTTGAAATGTTTTTTTTTCTTCTCCTCTAGTTTCGGCCAGCTCTCTTTCTGTTTCAGCTTTCTTTTTTTTATTTTGTGCTATTCTATGCTATATTAAAAGATGACAATAAGTCAATTGGTCAAAGCTAACTTAAGTTTGGTCAAATAGGCTTATTTTGGGCATTTTAAGGCTAAAACAACCAACACAATTCCAATTCTAGTTAATAACAACTAAAACACTACAATTAAAACACTAAATACTAGTTTTCACTATTTGTTGAGGACTAGAAATCATTTCCTAACTATCGCTCTCGATATGCTATGCACCTTACGACAATAAAAGAATAACAATTAAATCTCAAAGAATTTAAGAAAATATAATTTTTGAAAAGTAACATAGTTCAAAATTTACTCCGGCTCGGAGCTACTTTTCATTTAATTGAAAATCGAGCATTAAGATGCAAGAAAAATAAAACCGATTAACATAAATATGAAAATAATGCTACAAATGGATGTTTAACTAAAAATAAACACAGAGTTCAATGCTAACATTTAAGATGACACTTAATTAAATGCAGTTAATTGCCATTAAATGCATGCCGGGTTCGGGTTATCACAAAGTTAGTTGGTTTGACCATGATGGCTGGTTAAACCACGCTATTTAGTTCACATTGGTGGCTAGTTAGACCATGTTGACTGGTTCAACTATATTGGTATGTTCAACCAATCTGGCTGGTTTGACCACACTAGTTGGTTTGACCATGCAAACCAAAGTGGCTGGCTCGACCATAGTAGCTTGTTCAACCACTTGTTTGGTTCAACAATGTTGGCTAGTCTAACCAAGGTAATTGGTTTAGATATACTGGCTGGTTCCACCACGTGGGTTGGTTCAGCCACCTGCGGCTATTTAGCATTAAATAATAGAAGAAAAAAATGATTCACGTCATGGGAACCCGCTAGGACTAAATCATAAAGAGTCTTTAGATACCATGCCTGAATTATTCGAGGCAACCAGATTTTTCACCAGCAACCAAGCTTGTGTGTTTGGCCAATCTCGTGTAGATCACAAGTAGTTTCTTCCCTATAAGTAGTCACCACTTAACCCCTCAGAGCACACATCATTTGGAGATTAAAAGCAATACCACTAGTTAGCTCCGATCGCACATTCTCTCTCAAGTCCAACACCGTCGTCTCAGAGCTTTGCCCCTTAGGTTTTTAAAAACATCAGGTTGTTTGTGTCCACCAAAAACTAGATTGCAAAACCTTAAATTCATGATTTTGATTGTAGATTTGAAGATTTACGTCCAATACAATTATAAAACTTTGTGGTGGAATTATGCATGAAGAAGTCAACTATTTTGAAACTATCATGCCCCAAGCCCATACCTTCAGGTCCGCAGGCGAGACTGGTATTGTAGACATAAGAAAATAACTACTTGGGTCTCTTGTCTACTGGCCCAAAATTGTTAACTCAAGTCATTCCTTATATCCACAACACTCACTTATAAACCAATTACAAACACTATATTCCACCAATGTAAGATATTACACACAAAAAAAAGAAAAGAATGAAGTTGTTGCAAGTTTTTATACCAAATATTACTACAAAGATTTTAGGAAACTCATTCATGGCGATATTTAATAGACTCTTCTCTGGGTGTTGATGAAGTATAAATCAATCATCAATTTAGAAAATCTATTGGAAGTTTAAATGCTTATTTTTTTGGGAATTACAATGACATAATATCGAAACTAACAAAACTATAACAAGTCAGTGCGATTCATAATATGAATTTCACAATGCACAATCGATAACAGATGGCGGCTAATTAACTCTCAACTGTCTAGAATTCGATACACAGCTTGCACAATCCATAAGCTCAAAATATGTGACGCATTTAGTCTTTATTATCGAGAGAATCAAGAAATAGGATTCGGCAATAATTAATAAGGAGTGCCAAAGAAGAGGAAGAATGAAATAAAATTTGTTGATCAACAAAATGGCACGAAAGAACGGCAAATCCAACTTATCTAAAAAACAACGAAATCAGAACCAATAATAAAATCTTCTAAATCTTCAAAACCCGATAAAACTTTACCTAACTTTCTTGCTTTTCTCCAAATTTGTGAGGTCCTAAAGTCTTATGTCTCGTATATATAGATGTTTGATCCTAATCCAATAAGTACTCAAAATTCAAAACCAATTAAACTCTGTTTTTATTTTTTAAAAAGATTTCTATTTCCATAAGAGTTTTTATCACAAAATCTTACAAATTCAAAACTCTTATTTTTCAAATCATTTATCTTATCTTATCTTCTTCTTCTTATTCTTCTTTTAATTTAGAACTCTCAAATTAATAATGAAAATTTGGGTCATTACAGTAACTATAACTAACAACATTGTAGATATAGCACGCGGCTAACTCCATTGAGAAATTCGTACCTTTTGCTCTTTTACTTTTTTCATCTTACTTTCTAGTAAAAAGCAAGAAAATATGAAATATAATAACAAAGTGGCGAGCGATAAAGGCATACCTCACTATTTCGCGTTGATGTATAGATCAAAGTTGCACAAAGTAAGTTGTCAGCAACTAGTAGCGGATGACCAACAATGACAGTGAGATAAACTACGTCAACATCAAATCGAAATGGAGGAGATTCTACCTCAGCTTTTGATACGCATAAAAGACCTAAAAAAGAATAATGAACCAGGTTATTACAAGGCATCATTTTTATCAAAAATTTTATAGTCAACAAATCCCTACATAAAGACTTTGTGAAAAGATAAAACAACTGACAAGATGCAATGCAGCATGACTATGAGATTGAAAATAACCAATATATATAAAAGATATTACCAGGTAACCATCTCATTTAAAAGCTTAGTCTAAGATTATTTTGTAACTTAGGCTCTGATATCATTATCAACGATCATCTCATCTAAAAATTTAAACTGTTAGAGAAAAATGTTTTATATTATATTTATTTACTATTTTCAACAGATAGTGATAATAAAAATCTCATGATTATAATGGAGAATTTACTGACTCCCAGGAAAAAGAAAAAAAGAAATTGACAATTTGATGTTAAAAAACTTGCATGTCATCAAAGCGTGCAGTTTAACTCTCTTAGAAAGCAAATGAGGATTTTTATTGCATAAATGTTGGTTTTTAGTACTCCATTTGACTAGTTTTCTACATATTTTAAGAATTATGAGACTATTGAACAAAGTAATATGTGATGCGTTTCAAGTCTTAAACAATACAGATGATGGACGCATGGTCCATGTTCAAATAGCTGATTGATTTTTCAAGATAAATTTATGAGATGCAGTTTGCCTGACCATAAACCTTATCATGTAATAGAACTTTTCATACTACTTACTTTTCATACTACTTTTATTTATATTACATGTAAATAATCCATGTGGTGTTTGTTTCTTTGTGAAATAGTTGTGTAATCTACATTCAATTTAATTGTTAAGAATTATCTTATTAAGTGGTCTTAGAGTTGCTAATTTTTTGATATGGGACAAGTGTTATATTTTAACACTTCTCCTCACGTATAAGGAATTTGAGAGGGGTCACACGTGGAAGATTGAACACGTGTGGATCTAATTTTGAGATAAGTCACACTTGTAAGATTAAATACACATGGTAGATTAACAGATGTGGACCTAATTTGGAGATGGATCACACATGGAAGATTGAACACACGTGACAGATTGAAGATGCGTGGAACACGCGAAATATTGAACACAAGTGGACCTGATTTGAAATGGGTCACACGCGAATAAATTAAAGTGCACCAAGGGTCTAACTCTGATACCATGTTAAAAATCATGAGTTTCTATCTTGAAACCAATTAGTCTTAAGTGGAGTAGCCAGGATCTTATTAAGTGGTCGAATTTTTGATTTTTTGATATGGGACAAATGTTATATTCTAACATTTACAACCATCTAATTAGTCTATTAGGGAAGTTTTTCTTTTGGCCTGAATAATATCTAGTCTAATTTTAAGATGTTGCAGATTTTTAAGGTTGATACTACAATTAACTACTTATCAATAAATATGCCTACAGATCTACCAAGCAGCTCAATCTATTGCGAATTATAGACTTTGCTCTTCAACTTTGTTCATCTAAATATTGAAACATTAACAGAACGGATAGCTAGCAATAAAGACATACCTCGCTATTACTAAATCAGCAAGATTTCATTAAAATGCATTTGGAAATTTACAAAATGCCTATCAGCAACACAAAAACGCATGCAATAATTCTTTCATTCACATTCCAGACTATACATATCGACTTAACTATTTCAAAAAAGCAAGTCAAAATTGAAATTAACGGGTGGAGAGTAATAAAGGCATACCTCACTGTTCCTCATTCACGTAATAAAAACTATAGATCAAAGTTGTATCAAGATAGATTTTAGTAATTAGTAGAGGATGACCAACAGCGACAGTAAGATAACTGCATCAGCATAAAAAATAAAAATGGAGAAGATTCTCGCTTAGCTTTTGATATGCATCAAAGACCTGAAAAGATAAATGAACTTAGATAGTTATGTTAGCCTGATCTTCAGGTGAGTCAATTCCTCTAGTCACTATAAAATATTGATTCTATGGCCGGTAGGTGAGGATCGCGAAAGTCTGGACTGTTGATCATTTTGTTCTGACAAATTTGAACCGTTAGATTAATATATTCTCAGCCAGCCTGGGTATACAATGCACAGAGATAAGTCGTAGAAGCGCTGCTGCAGAAGAATATAGAGAATTGCTTAAAATAATCTATTCTTCAAATTTGATGAAGTAGGTAAGAATAATTGCAATTAAAAAAATGATATGAAAATATTATCAGCTGCTAAAGTATGCATTTAAAGATAATGGCTTGAGGGTGGGCCAAAAGAAAAAATAATAAGAAAAGACTTAAACAACTGAGTCTCCGAAATTCAAAATTATTTTACATAATTATTGGAGACGATAATCCAAAACCCTGCCAGCCAAAGGCGACTAACAATTTATACCATTTTATTAGGAATAACATATGGGTAACTCTTAAAAAAGTCATGTGTTGGTTAGTATTTTTGAGGACCAATAAAACATTGACATGTGGACATAGTGAGTCATATTATAATTTATGACAAGATGCTAATTTACCGATTTGTCCTTTGCTTTTTTAATATGAAATTAATGAGATTGTGGTGGGACCCATTGAATGAATTTGATTTCAATATATAATATGCACACTTTTACTATTATACCCCCAACTAACTATACTCAATGACTAAAATGGAATGAATAGTAATGAACAAAAAGACAAAATAAGTATCAAAAGACTAAAGTAACCCTCTACCACATTAAATGCAATAAAAGTCAATTTTTCTCCCGCAAAATATAATCCCACCCAAATCGAATCTGTTGCTTAAGTTTCAATATCCGTAGACAAAGTAAGCATCTGAATGTGTTTGTTATCTGTTGCTTAAGTTTCAATATCCGTAGACAAAGTAACCCTCTAAATGTGTTTGTTATCTGTTGCTTAAGTTTCAAAATTAGTAGAGAAATATACAATACGTAATTTTCCAATCCAATTAAATATTAACTAACTACCACCATTAGATAAACATCAAATCAAATTTAAAGAAATTTTAATGCATCTAAAATAGGAAATGGTTTGTAACAAATAGTACATGTGGTATGTTATCTATTGTTTAAGGTTTTAATATCCGTAGACAGATATTTCGATATCCGTAGATAAACGTACGTAATTGTTCAATCCAATTAAATATTAACTAACTACCACCATTAGATAAACATCAAATCAAATTTAAGGAAATTTTAATACATTTGAAATATGAAATGGTTTGTAACGAATAGTACATGTGGTATGTTATCTATTGTTTAAGGTTTTAATATCCGTAAACAGTCATTTGAATGGATAATTTATCCAATCAAATTAAATGTCAACGTAGCTACTACCATTAATTAAACATCAAGTCAGTTTAAAGCCATACAAACGTGAATGCATCAGAATGTTAATATATGTAACTATTCAATATTTCAAATTCCATGAATTGCAATAGCTAATGTCAAAGAGAAAGGAATAAGAAGAAAATCATATCAAGTTTTTTTTAAAATAGAATTTTTAAGTTTTCTATGGATCTATTGTTTCTTCTTACTAATGTGTAGTTGCTTCTTATGAATGTGTAGTTGCAATTTTTTACGGATCTATTGATGCTTCTTACTAATGTGTAGTTGCAATTATTTCGTAAATTTATAAGTTTTCTATAGATCTGTTGTTGTTACTTACGAATGTGTAGTTACAATTGTAAATATTTATGAGTTTTATATGGAAATGTTGTTATTTCTTAAGAATGTGTAGTTGAAATTATATATATTTGTAAGTTTTCTAAGAATCTGTTGTTACTTCTACTAATTCGTAGTTGTAATTCTTTCGTAAATTTATAAGTTTTACAGATTTGTTGTTGCTTCTTACTAATTCGTAGTTGTAATTGTTTCGTAAATTTATAAGTTTTCTATAGATCTATTATCGCTTCTTACTAATGTGTAGTTATAATTGTTTTTAAAATTTATAAGTTTTATATAGTATTATATTAGTAACAAGATTTTTTCATTCGTTTTGTTTATTTTTCTTTCTTTTTGTTCATTTTAAGTTTAACTCGTACTTCCCACCTATACACACGCAACCAAATAAATAACTAAACCAAGAATCTCAAAAATAAAAGGAAAATAGAGCTGTAGAACACAATTTACTTGGATTTTTGCATTTTCTTGTTCTACAAATATTCTTGCATAAAAGTCAAGATGAAGATGGAGTAATATTGGTACATAAAGCGGACGCCAATGAGCACCATTGGCTAGATTTATCCATTATGTGAATTAACAATAATTTTTCTTTTTTTGGTAAGAATGAATTAACAATAATAAGTTTCTTAAATTTAAAAGCAACACTTGGAAGATACACTTAGCACTGCAAATACGGCACAATCAGCAAGAACTATATTGAATTCACAGTTTAGACAATAAGAGGATATTGCTTAGCCTGCTGCCTAACTCTCTTCTTGTACTCCACAGGATCCTGCACAAAGGTTATCACGAGTCGGGGTTAGTAAACCAAATGTTAAAATCCAACCTGACATATATAACAAATTAGCCCGAAATTACTACTGTGTGTTACCAACAAATTTAGGTCGTCAATCAAACAAACTAGTGCGACAGTGCTGACTGAGTAATCCTTTTGAAGTGAAGTACCTGAATGAAAAGATGATAACCATCAGTTTGTGCAAGATCAACGGGGTTAGGCTGATCTAACAAATCATGGATGCCATCAAGAATTTGTTTCATGGTGATGGCTGGTCTCCACCCCTAGAATGGACAAGTGTAACCATGGGCCAACAGAACCAAGATAAGTACCATATGCGAAATGAATCAGCATGTCAACTGCAGCAGAGTGCATTTACGTTGTCTTCATTGAGGATTGATAGGCACACCATTCTAGATGGGTAGACATTCGGATGGAAGAAGCTTGGAGGCAATTTACATTTTGGTGGTTTGCTTGGGTAGTCTTCAGTGAAGTGCATCGTCACTGGGTAGTAACCACCCTCCCAATCAATCTACAACAAATATCAGTTGCATAACAGCTATGTTACTTAACAACCATGATCTTAAATTAAACACACAAGAAATGTAAGCAAGGAGAGTCATAAACGTATGTTGCTCATCAAAATCATTCAAGAAGAGGTGATGCACACATGCAATTGCATACACGCACAAACATATTTAGCGACTCTTATAAATGGTATCTTAAGACAAGATGGATGAAAGGTAAAAATCTACTGAAGCATGTCATTTATCACAAAGAGATGATAAGAGGAAGAAAAAGAAAATGCAAGCATGTCAATCTCACCAGACAATAAAGCAAGAGCATTAAACACCAACATGATAAGAATTGTTTGTCTCAGTTGACATTTTAGCTAAGAAATAGTAGAAACAAGATGCTAATCTCATTCAAAACTTGCAGACAATAATAGTTAAGGTTGACAGTGGTAAGAACATAAATAAAAGAAGAATCCCCTTGATCCTCAAAAGCCCAGACCTCCAAACAAATGCAACCAATTCTAATGTTTGGATCGCAAAATAAAAGATAGTAGCTAATCCTACACAGGACTAATTTTTTGATGTGTACTTGTTATACGATCACGATGGCCTATCTCATTGAAATCATCTAACATCAAAAGAATATCAAATAAAAGTGATAAAGACTGATTCCCAGTTTTCCCCAATGAAGGCATTGTTGTACAAAATATACATGAATCTACAGCTCTATCTAAATTTACTTGGGACCAGTCCTCCATTTTTACAGCAAGATCTAATTAGAAACCTATAGTTTCCTCTGATACGGAAGGAAAACATAATTTAACCAAGTTGATTTATCCATGGCAAAAGTAAAATATAAAGAGAAAAACGATGAACCAACACACCACCACTTATCTCTACCAAGCAGACCCCGCTTTTCAATCATAGTTTTGCTATTACTTTATCAGCTTCAAGTGATTGCAACCATATCCGTAAGCATCATTAGAGACATACCAAACATCCCTTTATGTATTAAATTCCAATTAACTACACACGAAACAAGGATAAAAACTACCTCCCTTGTTGTTGATTTAAGATACCAACATTTTAAATCAAGCAATTCAAGCAGATTATCAAATTCAATAATCAATATTAATTTTAAGCATAATTTAATTTACTCAAATCATTTAGCATGAGAATTCTAACTTTTCAATTGCTGATGCTCCTAAATTCCCCACTATTTTCGGTAAAAGATTATGCGGCGCGGTTAGTATAATTATAACACCACAAAATATGCCTCAGATATTCATAAATGGACTCATTCATAACTAATCTACAAGGCACGAAGAACACATTACAATTACACATTTATGCTAGCTAAGGTTACTAACAAAAAGGCATTTAAGCAACAAATTTTCCAAAAAAATGATCAAAAATTAAAGTTTTAAAATAAAAAATTTTGGTGAAAATTAGAAGGAATAAACTTACCTTTTGCTTACCAGGGCTAGTGCAGTGCCACACCATGAGATTCACTGAACCATCCCCAAGTGTCTCTGGCCTTGCCACAAAACCCTAGAACCATAAATCATAACCATTTCATTCAAAATACACACAATTTTTTTTATTTTAAAAATGATATAAAGAGAATGATAAAAACCAACGTGAGGATGATTTTATGCCACACTTTGTGTTCCTCGGCAAGATGCCCACGCGCTATGCCTCCCGACATTTTGCTCAAAAAATTGTTGAAAATTTGTCTTTAATTTTTTTTTTGGAGACAAGAGCAGAAGAAATGAGCAGCCTTTTGGTGTTGTGATGTGAAGAATGTGGAGGACGAAGTTGATGTGTTTGTGACATTGGAAGAGAAGATGAACTTCGACAAAGAAAAAAAAAAGATGAACAGTCTTTTGCAGGTTTGAAAGATGCTGCAGGTTTGAAAGATGAACAGTGCCTTATCGTAAATCGTGAAAGGTCAATAATGTAATTTTCTTTTAATAAAGTAGACTTTTTATCCATACTTATGATTTTTGGATTCAAGGGATAATTTAGTCATTATCCCTTATATATTAAATTAAAAAAAAAAGTGGGCCTGAACGTCAGACGTTTTGGAAACGTCTGACGTTCTAAAGAGCTTCCCATAACATATTAGTATAGGTTGGTTGCTCCATCACATCACTTTTCATCAAATTCATGTTCTTAATTAAGTTGATCGAATAGTTCATATGGTTAACATGTGAATTTGGCTTATAACATTCAAGATTTGGGTGGAATCTTTATAACATTTTAGATTTTTTGTAACACTCTGATGAAAATTGAAAAATAATCTTTGCAAAAGATGAAAAAAATGTTGCAATATGTGTCTTGTTAATTTGCAATGGTTTTTAGCCATTCCATAAAGTAAAACTTTTTGCAACTGTTAATTTTTTTAATCATTTTTTTCTAATAATTACTCATTCAATTACTTTTTGGCAACAATTTTAAAAGATTTCTTATTAAATATAAAAACCACTGTAATAGAGAATTTACAAAGGGATCATATGTGATTAGCACCATATGCAACGGTTAAATTTATTTACAATAGTTTTTAGGCTTTTTGCAATAGTTCTAAATATATTTAAATGTTGTAATAAATAAATAAAAAAATGTGATAGTAATGGTCGAATAGCCACCTGTTGTTATAAGATGTTTTGAATTCTAATCACAACTTATGCCTCTACTGTAACAACTAACCATGTATGATGATATTAGATTTTTCAAAAAATTTCTTGCAAATGAAGGGGGTGAAACATGAGGATACCTTGCTGATTCAGACTAGGTTATCTTCTACCTGAGTCAAGCTTCTAGAAACTGATATCAAACGAGTTGCTTTTGAGCATTTTTCTAGGCTTTCCCCTCCCCCAACCCCACCAAAAAGGTGTGAAATTACAAATTAGTTCTCTTATTCAGCAAAGAACGATGAACATTATTATATATTATGGACCTCTTATGAAGAAAAAGTTAAACCCCAACTGATCAAAAGAAGATATGTATTCTCTAATCACAGGAAAGTACATGGATGAACGAGATTAATTAGAACCACATTTTCACATTTCTTAACTTAAAAGATTGAATAAGGTTATATGATGAATTTATGATGTGTCTTTACTACTCCAAGACTTGCAAAAAGTTTATTGTTCGAAAGGTTGTTATTCAATCAGTCTGAATTGATATCAGTTCTCTCACATGAGGTGGGAAAGCAAGTACAAAACAACCTATATATAGCGAGTAAACAAGTGAAGGCGGACGGAAAAGCAAACTGGAGAAGATGATTGGAGAGGTTGAAGTGTATTTTTGGCAAAGTATAATTAGTATGGTCAAATGGTTTTATATCCTTTGAGACGTATCGTGTCTATTTATAGTTAATCAATGACTTGAGGATTAAATAGTATTGAGGAAGATCATTTGTCTACGTGGCATCAACTCTTCCATCTTTTCACACCATGGAAGCTCTAGAGTTTCAAGACTCTGCTTTTTGGCTATAGATGATGAGACTAAATATCTAAAGTCATCCAAACGACAAATTTTAAGTGATTTCAAATTTTTGAAGGCATGAATTTTTTGGGAAGCTTCATCCCAATCATATGTGCTTCAAGCTATTCTAGCCTCAGTGTCTCCAAGTTGACCAGCTTGTCAGTTTATCATACATAAAGTATTTGTCAAGATTCGGATAATTATACCCCCATTTAAATCTATCATGGAGTGTTTTAGTTGGAAATTTTCCCAAAAAGCTAGAATTTTCATGGATTAAAATATTATAGAAACTTAATAAATTACCGCCGCTAAGGAGTTAAACGGGGGATAAAATAAAGTATTGCCATTCAATTTTTCTGAATTTCAAAAATTAAATAAATTACTGACACTCAAATCTTTTGAATTATCGAAGTGTTAAAATAAATTACCCCCAAAGAAAAATGAAAAAGAAAAGGTACGTTTACATCTTTTTACAAAAATAATGATAGAGATTAAATCTGAGGCAAAAGATAATCTCCAATTTAGTCAACGAAATATGTTCGAGATTAATGTTTTCATAAGAGGACATTCGAAAATTTTCGAGTTGTGTAACATGCAAGTATCTTAATTTCGGGACATAATTTTGTTTTTTCTTTCTTCTACATATTTTTCTTTGACTGTTTCTTTTTTAGATTCAATTTCCAAAATTGGTCTAGATTTGTCCCTTCCTATGATTGCTTCCATCTGTTCACACTTTTCAACCTCTAGAGTTGCAAAATCCACAAGCGTTGTGGCATAGATGGTGAGAATAAATATCTCAAGTTATCTAAACGCCAAAACATCACAAAACATCACCCGATCCCTAAGTTAACCTTGTATATTTTTTTTTACGTGTGGCATGCGAATTACGTGATCTTATCTGAGCAAATTTAATATAAATGAGCTAATGGACTAACTGTGTCTCTTATGTAAAACGTTTAGAACTAAAGTGTCCGATTTGAAATGTTTGGGACTAAAATGTCAAAACAAACAAACATTTAGGACTAATTGAGCCATTTTCTCTAAAATCAATATAAGGCTCTGTTTGTTTGTTTTTTGTTTTTGTTTTTGCTAAGTCAGCGAAAAAAGGTTTCATTAATGAAAATGAAAGTACAATTGGCAGGTCAAAGACCATATTACAACGAAACTTCAAAAGTTGAACATTTGTCGTAAAATAACTTGTTGGTGAAAAATATTTTTAGGGAAAAATATTGTTCCAGAAAATATTTTATTTTTTGGTGTTTGTTGTATAGGAAAACATTTTCTGATATTTGAATGTAATAGTGAAAAATTGATTAAATTTATTTATAATTCTTTCTTGTTAATTAATTAATTAAAATTATTATTTATTAATAAATTTTAAAATAATTAATTAATAAAAAGTTTAACTATTAATTATTAATTAATTAATTAATACTTTCATAAATTAATAATAATTTATTGATTTATGATAATTAAATTATAAAATTGGATAATAATTAATTAATAGTTAATAAATAAATACAACATCTTAAATCAATTATTATAATTAATATTAAAGATAATTTATTATTAATCTAATTAGTTTATTACTCATTAAATTAAAATTAATTATTTTTTTATTATTTGGTTAACTAATTTTTACCATAATGATAAAAATTAATTAATTTTTCAATTAATTATTAGAATTAATAATAACTAATTGATAGTTATTAAATGGATAAAAATCTTAAATTAATTGAACAATTAATTAGTTAGTTAGTTAAATAACTAATTAATTGGTATTGATGAGGGTATAAAGTTAATGTCCGTCCGAGTTCAGTGATCCGACCTCAACTACCTAACCTGCAAAACAAAAGAAGAGATCGCAGGGGTGATGGCTCGTGTTTTCCATTGGGTGTGAGAATGAGTTAGTATGTCCAAACTCAATGGTAAGTAGTTGAGAATAATAAATGTGCACGAGTTACTTCATAATGGTGCATCAATGGGGTATTTATATTACTTCTAATGCCGGGCAGCAATTAATATTCAACCCTACCTAGTACTATTCACATATGCCAAACATTGTTTTCATTTATGTCACATCAGACGGGACAACTACGCCAGGGAAACAAGGCAAGGTTGGGCACGGAGCGGGCTACATGGTTCCAAGTCGGGAGGGACGGGGCGCGACCCCCGCGATTCCTTCTCTTGTTTTGTAGGTTAGGTAGTTGAGATCGGATCACTGAACTCGGGCGGACATTAACTTTCCACCCTCATCAGTTATTAATTAATATTAAATATAATTTCATTAGTTATTAATTTAATTAATTTATTAGTCATTAAATTAAAATTAATTAATTTTTATTATTAAATAAATAAATAATTTTTTTATTGTTTAACTAAAATTATTGTTCAATTAATTAATTTTTTATTTAATAATATTTAATTAAAAATTTGACGGCAAGAGGGAGGGAGGGAAGGAGGGAGGGAGTGGGGTGGGGGGGATAGGGTGCCGTTGGGGGTTGGGGGTCGGGTTGGGGCGGGTGAAGGTCAGGTAGATTGAATGAAAAATGTTTCTTTTCTCAAAAGATATGAAAATATTTTTCACTTATTTCAACTAAATATTTTTCTTTAATCCAAAAATATTTTCTAAATGACTAATTTTCAGTATAATAAAATATCAAAAAATTAGAAAAATATTTTCAAAAAAAATATTTTACGGCAAACAAATGGAGCCTTAGATAGCAAATAGATGATCGAGGTCGAGAAACCACCACCTCTGCCGACAATAGCATTGATTCGTTAAATCGCGAATTACGAAAAGCATTTCATGCAAAGTTCATCTTAGGCACAAAACAGTACTACATTTAGCCACGTCCATTGTGTTTTTCTTTTTCGATACAACGGAATTCGAAGTTATGGTTAAAATCCAAAATCATTAATTACAACAAATCGTTATCTAACTATTCTACCAACTTTTGGGTGTCACGTGCATTGTGTTTATTTATTTTTCTACTTTTACTTTCTCCTGTCAATATTTTTTGTTTATTATTTTCTCCTGTCAATATATAATCGTTACATCAAGGTACAACTGTGCAATTTGTAATGCATGCACGAGGGATATGATATAATCCACTGGCCATGGAATATGGATATGCAAAGTCTGTACTATGTTGATCTTGCCGGAGAGTACTGTATCATTCTCTAATAACTTAAACTTTTACACAACGTTGTTATTTTACTATCCACACGAGATCGGTGCATTGTCATTCTAGACAAGAAAACTTTCACGTCGCAAGTTTTCCATAAGATATTTTTAAAGAGCAACATATCACCAACTAATGTATAAGGCAAAAAAGTAACGGCAAACTAAAATAAAATCTATCAGCTTTATCACGACCTTGGTCCATATTCAGGAGCCACTCTTTAATGAGTGGGGGCTGCAGCCCCATTTATTCACCTTAAAATTCTTTCAATAATATTTGTATTTTTACAATAATTAGTCTGAAAATGGAAAACAATTATGTACATATAAATGTTAATGTATTTTAACTCACATTGAATAAGATTTCCAGCTTCGCCATTGCCCATATTAAACAAACTACGATCAGCCCAAAGTTCAAAGTAATTAGGGGCGTTAAAGAAACAGTCCAAATAAAGAGCAATATGGCAACTGTAGTGAGTTGGACTTCATGTTCAATGAGCTTGAAGTTCTAACTCGAGTATCAGACTTAGAAAAAAAATAATAAAATCTTACTGTTTTGATCCGTTCAGTCTAGTAGTGTATGATGGCTTTTGTCATTTATCTTGGAGAGGAATAATATTTTCATTCTACAATCATTTGAGATAGTGTATTTAGAGTCATGATTACCTTCACAAGAGGAAAATTCTTGTATGCGGTTACGGCCAGTTCGACCCATGTAATAACAAAATGAACTCTACAAATGGAGAACTCACATCTTTGTGCGAGGGCCGAATGGACTGTAGCTAAATGCAAGACTAACCCTTCACAAGAATCAGATTACTTGCACGTTCAAGTTCCTATAAATGCGAGAGGGCATAAAAGCCAAAGAAAATATCTATACTTCGAATATGTACTGTTGTATTACGAAATTTGTAACTTTAAGGTTGATTTAATATTTACTTAAAATGAGTTTTTCATTATCAAAAAGAAATAAAAATATATATATTTGTGCTTGCTTAGATTCTAAAATAAACACCCTGATGCATCTGAGTTTCATAATGCCAAACGGTTAAAAACTCCTTGTTTGACAAGCCTAGGGTAAATAAAAGTAACTTATCTTATTCACCCTATCTACTTTAGTTTAAGAGTTTTTAATAGTAAAGGATTATGTTGAGAACTACATAATCAAATTGAAACGACTCTTGACACTGGAGGATTTTTACAGAAGAGCTCCCAGTAATCTCTAGAATATTAAATTATCACCTCATTTTAAATCAACAAGTCCCTTCATGTGAGGTGAAATTATGGTATTGCACGTGAGCATATACGTGAGGCGAAAGTATGGTCTTATATGTGAACTAATTAATGGGTGCATGGTAGCAAGACTTGAACCCATGATCATTTGATGAACTGGGTCTGATATTATGTTAAAAATTATTGAGTTCTATTCTAAAATTAATCGGTATTAGGTGGACTAACCTAAGATCTTATAGGGTGATCTTAAAATTTGTAATTTTTTGATATATGACAAGTTTATATTATAACAAGAAATACTTTGAATTTACTTACAATTTATGTGCGTATGCAGTTGAAAAAAAATTAATTAGATAATTTTCTAATTTTTATAGGGCAAGCAATCATTCCAAGGAGTCATCATTAGGCACGTTATCCTCGGGTACCTATTTCTGGTCTTCTTCACCTAAGATGATAAAAGAGGACGAGTCCTTATGAACTCAGCGAGGGGAAACGATAAATAAATTTGAAACTCTTTTTCCAGTTCAACTTATGAAAACCCTTTTGTAAGCATGACATATATCACAAGTAAGTTCATAATGTAATATAGGAGTAAAAGAACACAATTACCCATCTTTCCTCCCCGAGGTCCTCTAGGAACCAAGCAAGAGTACTTATACATATAGTGAAAAGGATACGGTGAGCTTTTGCTCTCAGTTTACTTCCAGTATCAGTTGTTGTGGCCGACTTCAAATCATCCACTTATCACGCCAAATGGGTGTACTCCGGATGTACCCCGAAATCCTACGACCCAACTCTCCGAGGAAGTCTAGCCCCCAAGCGAGAGAGGGAATTGGACAATGGTAGTCACGGTTGCACCGGCAAGCCCGATGCCGCCCGGTGTGCGTGAAACGCTACCATGCCAGAATGAAAGGTTGCAACCTTGTATGCAATGCACATTTATGACATTTAATATATCATATTAGGAGGACAACAAAGTAGGTTGCCTCCAAGCAGTCATAAGATTGCACATTGACAAGTAAACACGCGAGGCACGATATGACAGGTAATTTCACTTATAAAGCACATGGAGTTATATGAATATTAAACGGGCAGCCATGTAACACATGTAAATCAAGTCATATAACTCATTTCAAAGTTCACGTAATCAAATAATAAGGTCATACAACATGCAACGACGTTTACGTAGGACCTGGTGCAAGAAAGGCCTACTTGTCAACATGTAATCATCGGAATCACATTTAGGGCTATAAGGGCAACTACGGGCAGCCTACTAATCACATAATTAAACACGATATCCATAGGATCAACACTTAGCGAGTTTTCCTAGTCATTAGGGTTTCAATTCATGTTTACCCGTGCAATTAAGCCCCAAGTTGTCATGTAATTAAACTCAAGCCATGCATCAATTAATTAAAACATCCTCAAGCATTCAAAACAGTCCACACAACATCCAAGTGCCACAATCCCAAGCATTTAATACAACAAGAGAAGTTACAATAATTTTCAAAGCATATCACTAGATGAAAACCCTACTGCAATGGTCTGTATTTTCACAATCATTGAGACAAGCAAACAATCTCCAATTCCAGTGAACAAAATTTCAAATTAAATCTTAAGGAGTGAACTAAATCCAGAAACAAACCTCGCATCATTTGGAGTTCGAGTTCAAGAGTTATAGTCAAAACAGTGAGACTACGCAAAACTGTCCAGATTTGTGCACATTTCAATACTTGTCCTTTTTGAGGACTTTAGGTTCAGATTTAGCCTTAGTCTATTTCTGAAAAAAATGTCCAGAACTGAAAAATATATCAGAATAACAAATTTCAGGCATTTTGGATATCATTTACTAAGTCAAAACTGGTTTGTTCTACAAGTATAGTGAATCTGCCAAAACCTGCTTCATTTTCCCAGATTTTCCAGATTTGGATACCTTTAGATGTTTTGCCATTTTGGGGATCTTAGAGTCAAAATTAGCTTTGGACCATTTCTACGAAAAATTCTCAGAACTTGAAAAAATAGTCACCTACCAATTTTCATGCATTTTCAACATCGTTTACTTGGTCAAATTCACTTCGCTCCAACAGAACAGAAAGCTGCCAAATACGCGAGTTCACCTATCTTCACATTCTAGCCAAATATCTTGCCATGCATGTTTACAAAAGCTCATGTACACACATATATCACGAGTATAGAGGTAAAAATAGATATTTAAAAGCATGCATGTGGTTTTTGAAAGCTTTTCAAAAGAGTTTTAGCCCTCACCTTAGTAAGACAACAATGAAGATGCACAAAACTCTTGATGATGCACAAGGTCGTCCTTTTTCCTTGCTTAGCCGAAAGACAACTTAAGATTCTCTAATTCCTAGCTTAGTAACCATGTTCTTAGTATGTGCAAGTGGCTAGAACAAAAAGGAAATGAAATAGGAGCTATCAACCATACCTAAGGGCCAAATGAACGAAATCCAGAAACAAACCTCGCATCATTTGGAGTTCGGGTTCAAGAGTTATAGCCAAAACCGTGAGACTACCAAAACTGTCCAAATTTGTACACATTTCAATGCTTGTCGTTTTTTAGGATCTTAGGGTCAGATTTAGCCTTAGTCTATTTCTGACAAAAATGTCCAGAACTAAAAATTATAGCAGCACACCAAATTTCATGTATTTTGGATATCATTTACTAGGTCAAAACGGTATGATGTACACCACATAACTCCGTACGGATCAAAAGTTATGGGCACCGGAGCGACGGATACCTAGTCACAAGCCCCACGCCCTCTGTTTACGGGCAGAGCCTCTATGTGAAGTGAAGTTGTCTTGCCCAAGGTGTCGTGGTATTTCGCAATAGAAATGTGATGGATTAGGTTGTCGTCCTTTTCGCGGCTGACGGCGTACGATCCAGGACGGAAAAACTGCGCAAAAGAAGAAAAGTGTCCCAAAACTGATAAAAAAAGTTAGATTTTGGGCTCTGAAAATAGGCGTAGCCGATCAAGCTTGGTGCCCCTGTCGTAGAGCTCTCGGAGAGCTTTCCAAAGGTATGCTGTGCGCCGCGTAACTCCTTACGGATCAAAAGTTATGAGCACCAGAGTGACGGATACCTGGTCACAAGCCTCACGCCCTCTGTTTGCGAGCCCAACCTCTATGCGAAGTGAAGTTGTCTTGCCCAATGTGCAATGGGATTTGGTAATAAAAATGTGATGGATTAGGTTATCGTCCTTTTCGAAGCTCATGACGTACGATCCAAGACCGAAAAACAGCGCAAAACAAGAAAAATGTCCCAAAACTGATGAAAACATTCTATAATGGGCTCCAAAAATAGGCGCAGCCTAGTAGGCTTGCTGCCCCCATCGTAGAACTCTTGGAGAGCTTTCCAACAGTATGCTGTGCGCCATGTAACTCCTTACAGATCAAAAATTATAGGCACCGGAGCAACGGATACCTAGTCACAAGCCCCACGCCCTCTGTTTGCGGGCCCATCCTCTACATGAAGTGAAGTTGTCTTGCCCAAGGTACCATGGCATTCGGTAATAGAAATGTGATGGATTAGGTTGTCGTCCTTTTTGCGGCTCACAACGTACGATTCGGGACGAAAAAACTGCGCAAAAAAAGAAAAATATCCTGAAACTGATGAAAATGTTCGATTTTGGGCTGCGAAAATAGGCACAGCCGTGTAAGCTTAGTGTCACTGTCGTAGAGCTCTCGGAGAGCTTTTTAACGGTATGCTGTGCGCCACGTAACTCCTTACGGATCAAAATTTATGAACACCTGAGTGACGGATACCTGGTCACAAGCCCACGCCTCTGTTTGCGGGCCCAACCTCTACGTGAAGTGAAGTTGTCTTGCCCAATGTGCCATGGGATTCGGTAATAAAAATGTGATAGATTAGGTTATCGTCCTTTTCGAGGCTCACGACGTATGATCCAGGACCGAAAAACAGCGCAAAACAAGAAAAGTGTCCCAAAACTGATGAAAACGTTCGATAATGGGCTTCGAAAATAGGCGCAGCTTAGTAGGCTTGCTGCCCCCATCGTAGAGCTCTCGGAGAGCTTTCCAACGGTATGCTGTGCGCTGTGTAACTCCTTACGGATAAAAAATTATGGGCACCGGAGAGACGGATACCTAGTCACAAGCCCAACGCCCTCTGTTTGCGGGCCCATCTTCTACGTGAAGTGAAGTTGTCTTGCCCAAGGTACCGTTGCATTCGGTAATAGAAATGTGATGGATTAGGTTGTCGTCCTTTTCGCGGCTCACAACGTACGATTCATGACGGAAAAACTGCACACAAAAAAAAATATCCCAAAACTGATGAAAATGTTCGATTTTGGGCTCCGAAAATAGGCACAGCTGTGCAAGCTTGGTGCCCCCGTCGTAGAGCTCTCGGAGAGCTTTCTAACGGTATGTTGTGCGCCGCGTAACTCCTTACGGATCAAAAGTTATGAGCACCGAAGGGACGGATACTTGGTCACAAGCCCCACGCCCTCTGTTTGTGGGCCCAGCCTCTACGCGAAGTGAAATTGTCTAGCCCAAGGTGCCATGGGATCCGATAATAGAAATGTGATAGATTAGGTTGTCGTCCTTTTCACGGCTCACGACGTACGAACCGGGACAGAACAACAACGCAAAAGAGAAAATGTGTAGCGAAACTTATGACAATGTTCAATTTTGGGCTCCGAACAGAGCAGGCTTGGTGCCCCAGTCGTAGAGCTCTTGGAGAGCTTTCCAATGGTATGCTGTGCGCCGCGTAACTCCTTACGAATCAAAAGTTATGGGCACCGGAGCGACGGATACCTAGTCATAAGCCCCACGCCCTCTGTTTCCGGGCCCAACCTCTACGTGAAGTGAAGTTGTCTTGCCCAAGGTGCCATGTGAATCGGTAATATAAATGTGATGGGTCAGGTTATTGTACTTTTCGCGGCTCACGACGTACGATCTGGGTCAGAAAAATAGCGCAAAAGAAGAAAAGTGTCCCAAAACTAATGAAAACTTTTGATTTTAGGCTCTGAAAATAGGCGCAGCTGAGCAGGCTTGGTGCCCCCGTCGTAGAGCTCTCGGAGAGCTTTCCAACGGTATGCTGTGCACCTCGTAACTCCTTACGGATCAAAAGTTATGGGCACCAGAGCGATGGATACCTGATCACAAGCCCCACGCCCTCTGTTTGCGGGCCCAGCTTCTACGTGAAGTGAAGTTGTCTTGCCCAAGGTGCTGTGAGTTTCAGTAATAGAAATGTGAAGGATTAGGTTGTCGTCCTTTTCGCGGCTCACGACGTACGATACAGGACGAAAAAACTGTGCAAAAAAAGAAAAGTGTCTCGAAACTGATGAAAATGTTCAATTTTGGGCTCCGAAATAGGCACAGCCGTGCAAGCTTGGTGCCCCCGTCGTAGAGCTCTCGGAAAGCTTTCCAACGGTATGTTGTGCGTCGCGTAACTCCTTACGGATCAAAAGTTATGAGCACCGGAGCGACGGATACCTGGTCACAAGCCCCACGCCCTCTATTTGTGGGCCCAGCCTCTACGCGAAGTGAAGTTGTCTAGCCCAAGAGGCCATGGGATCCGATAATTGAACTGTGATAGATTAGCTTGTCGTCCTTTTCGTGGCTCACGACGTACGATTCGGGACAGAAAAATAGCGCAAAAGAGGAAATGTGTAGCGAAACTTATGACAATGTTTGATTTTAGGCTCCGAAAATAGGCGCAGCCGAGCAGGCTTGGTGCCCCAGTCGTAGAGCTCTCGGAGAGCTTTCCAACGGTATGCTGTGCGTCGCGTAACTCCTTACGGATGAAAAGTTATGGGCACCGGAGCGACGGATACCTGGTCACAAGCCCCACGCCCTCTGTTTGCGGGCCCAACCTCTACGTGAAGTGAAGTTGTCTTGCCCAAGGTGCCATGTGAATCGGTAATAGAAATGTGATGGGTTAGGTTATTGTCCTTTTCGCGGCTCACGACGTACGATCTGGGTCAGAAAAACAGCGCAAAAGAAGAAAAATGTCCCAAAACTAATGAAAACATTCGATTTTGGGCTCTGAAAACAAGTGCAGCTAAGCAGGCTTGGTGCCCCTATCGTAGAGCTCTCGGAGAGCTTTCCAACAGTATGTTGTGCGCCTCGTAACTCCTTACGGATCAAAAGTTATGGGCACCGGAGCGATGGATACCTGGTCACAAGCCCCACGCCCTCTGTTTCCGGGCCCAGCTTCTACGTGAAGTGAAGTTGTCTTGCCCAAGGTGCCGTGGGATTCGGTAATAGAAATGTGATGGATTAGGTTGTCGTCCTTTTCGCTGCTCACGACGTACGATCCGGGACGAAAAAATCTGCGCCAAAGAAGAAAAGTGTCCCGAAATGGATGAAAACGTTTGATTTTGGGCTCCGAAAACAGGCGTAGCCGAGCAAGCTTGGTGTCCTCGTTGTAAAGCTCACGGATAACTTTCCAACGGTATGCTGTGCGTCGCGTAACTCCTTACGGATCAAAAGTTATGAGCACCGGAGTCACGGATACAGGGTCACAAGCCCCACGCCCTCTGTTTGCGGGGCCAACCTCTCCGAGAAGTGAAGTTGTCTTGCCCAATGTGCCATGGTATTCGGTAATAAAAATGTGATGGATTAGGTTATCGTCCTTTTCGCGGCTCATGACGTACGATCCGAGACGAAAAAACAGCGCAAAACAAGAAAAGTATCCCAAAACTAATAAAAACGTTCGATAATGGGCTCCGAAAATAGGCGTAGCCGAGTAGGCTTACTGCCCCCGTCGTAGAGCTCTCGGAGAGCTTTCCAACGGTATGCTGTGCGCTGTCTAACTCCTTACGGATCAAAAATTATGGGCACCGGAGCAACGGATACCTGGTCACAAGCCCCACGCCCAATGTTTGTGGGCCCAACCTCTCCGTGAAGTGAAGTTGTCTAGCCCAAGGTGCCATGGTATCCGATAATAGAAATGTGATAGATTAGGTTGTCGTCCTTTTCGCGGTTCACAACGTACGAACTGGGACAGAAAAATAGCGCAAAAGAGGAAATGTGTAGTGAAACTTATGACAATAATCGATTTTGGGCTCCGAAAATAGGCGTAGTCGAGTACGCTTGGTGCCCCAGTCGTAGAGCTCTCGGAGAGCTTTCCAACGGTATGCTGTGCGCCGCGTAACTCTTTACGGATCAAAAGTTATGGGCACTAGAGCGACGGATACTTGGTCACGAGCCCCACGCCCTCTGTTTGCAGGCCCAGCCTCTACGTGAAGTGAAGTTGTCTTGCCCAAGGTGCCATGGGATTCGGTAATAGCAATGTGATGGATTAGACTGTCGTCCTTTTTGCGGCTCACGACGTACGATCTGGGACGAAAAAACTACGCAAAAGAAGAAAAGTGTACCGAAACTGATGAAAACGTTCGATTTTGGGCTCCGAAAATAGGCACAACCGAGTAGGCTAGCTGCCCCCGTCGTAGATCTCTCGGAGTGCTTTCCAACAGTATGTTGTGCGCCGCGTATCTCCTTACGGATCAAAAGTTATGAGCACCGGAGGGACGGATACCTGGTCACAAGCCCTACGCCCTCTGTTTGCGGGCCCAGCCTCTATGTGCCATGGGATTCGGCAATAAAAATGTGATTGATTAGGTTGTCGTCCTTTTCGCGGCTCACGACGTACTATGTGGGACAAAAAAACAGCTCAAAAGAAGAAAAGTGTCTTGAAACTGATGAAAACGTTCGATTTTGGGTTTCGAAAATAGGCGCAGCTGAGCAGGATTGCTGCCCCCGTCGTAGAGCTCTCGGAGAGCTTTCTAACGGTATGTTGTGCGCCACGTAACTCCTTAAGGATCAAAAGGTATGAGCACTGGAGCGACGGATACCTGGTCACAAGCCCCACGCCTTCTGTTTGTGGGCCCAGCCTCTACGCGAAGTGAAGTTGTCTATCCCAACGCCGTGGGATCCGATAATAGAAATGTGATAGATTAGGTTGTTGTCCTTTTCGCGGCTCACGACGTACGATCCGGGACGGAAAAACTACGTAAAAGAAGAAACGTGTACCGAAACTGATGAAAATGTTCGATTTTGGGCTCCAAAAATAGGCGCAGCCGAGCAGGCTAGCTACCCCATCGTAAAGCTCTCGGAGAGCTTTCCAACGGTATACTATGCGCCGCGTAACTCCTTACGAATCAAAAGTTATGGGAACCGGAGCGACCGATACCTGGTCACAAGCCCCACGCCCTCTGTTTGCAGGCCCAGCCTCTACGTGATGTGAAGTTATCTAGCCTAAGGTGCCGTGGGATTCGGTAATAAAAATGTGATAGATTAGGTTGTCGTCCTTTTCGCGGCTCACGACGTACGATTCGGGACGGAAAAACTGCACAACAGAAGAAAAGTATCCTGAAACTGATGAAAACGTTTGATTTTGGGCTCCAAAAACAGGCGCAGCTGAGCAGGCTAGCTGCCCCCGTCGTAGAGCTCTTGGAGTGCTTTCCAACGGTATGCTGTGCACCGTGTAACTCCATACGGATCAAAAGTTATGAGCATCGAAGCGACGGATACCTGGTCACAAGCCGCACGCCCTCTATTTGTGGGCCCAGCCTCTACGCGAAGTGAAGTTGTCTAGCCCAAGGTGCCATGGGATTCGTTAATAGAAATGTGATGGATTAGGTTGTCGTCCTTTTCGCAGCTCACGACGTACGATCCGGGATAGAAAAACAGTACAAAAGAAGAAAAGTATCCATAAACTGATGAAAACGTTTGAATTTTGGCTCCGAGAACAGGCGCAGCCGAGCAGGCTTACTACCATTGTCGTAGAGCTCTCGGAGAGCTTTCAAACGGTATGTTGTGCGCCGCGTAACTCCTTACGAATCAAAAGTTATGGGCACCGGAGCGACAAATACCTGGTCACAAGACCCCCGGCCTCAGTTTGTTGGCCCAACCTCTATGTGAAGTGAAGTTGTCTTGCCCAAGGTGCCGTGGGATTCGGTAATAGAAATGTGATGGATTAGGTTTTCGTCCTTTTCGTGGCTCACAACGTACGGTCCGGGACGAAAAAATAGCACAAAAGAGGAAATGTGTAGCGAAACTTTTGACAACGTTCGGTTTTGGGCTTCGAAAATAGGCGCAGCCGAATTGGCTTGTTGCCCCAGTCGTAGAGCTCTCAAAGAGCTTTCTAACGGTATGATGTGCGTCACGTAACTTCTTACGGATCAAAAGTTATAGGCACCGGAGCGACGGATACTTGGTCACAAGCCCTTGGGCCCAGCCTCTACGTGAAGTAAAGTTGTCTAGCCCAAGGTGCCATAGGATTCGGTAATAGAAATGTGTTGGATTTGGTTGCAATCCTTAGCGCAGCTCACGACGTACGATCTGGGACGGGAAAACAGCACAAAAGAAGAAAAATATAATGAAAAAGATAAAAACGTTCAATTTTGGGCTCCTAAAATAGGTGCAGCCGAGTAGGCTTGGTGCTCCAGTCGTAGAGCTCTCGGAGAGCTTTCCAACGGTATGCTGTGCGCCGCGTATCTCCTTACGGATCAAAAGTTATGAGCACCGGAGGGACGGATACCTGGTCACAAGCCCCACGCCCTCTGTTTGCGGGCCCAGCCTCTATATGAAGTGAAGTTGTCTTGCCTAATGTGCCATGGGATTCGATAATAAAAATGTGATTGATTAGGTTGTTATCATTTTTGCGGCTCATGACGTATGATCTGGGACAGAAAAATTGCGTAAAAGAGAAAATATGTAGCGAAACTTATGACAACGATCGATTTTGGGCTCCGAAAATAGACGTAGCCAAGTACGCTTGGTGCCCCAGTCCTAGAGCTCTCGGAGAGCTTTCCAACGGTATGCTGTACGCTGCGTAACTCTTTACGGATCAAAAGTTATGGGCACCAGAGTGACGGATACCTGGTCACGAGCCCCACGCCCTCTGTTTGCTGGCCCAGCCTCTACGTGAAGTGAAGTTGTCTTGCCTAATATGCCGTGGGATTCGGTAAAAAAAATGTGATTGATTAGGTTGTCGTCCTTTTCGCGGCTCACGGCGTACGATCCAGGACGAAAAAACTGCGCAAAAGAAGAAAAGTGTCCTGAAACTGATGAAAACGTTTGATCTTGGGCTTCGAAAACAGGCACAGTCGAGTAGGCTAGCTGCCCCCATCGTAGAGCTCTCGGAGAGCTTTCCAAAGGTATGATGTGCGCTGCGAAACTCCTTACGGATCAAAAGTTATGAGCACTGGAGCGATGGATACCTAGTCACAAGCCCCACGCCATCTGTTTGCGGGCCCAGCCTCTACGTGAAGTGAAGTTGTCTTGCATAAGGTGCCGTGGCATTCTGTAACAGAAATGTGATGGATTTGGCTGTCGTCCTTTTCGCAGCTCACGACGCACGACTCGGGACGGAAAAACTACGCAAAAAAAAAGTGTCCCGAAATTGATGAAAATGTTCGATTTTTGGCTCCAAAATTAGGCACAACTGTGCAAGCTTGGTGCCCCCATCGTAGAGCACTCGGAGAGATTTCCAACGGTATGGTGTGCGCCGCGTAACTCCTTACGGATCAAAGGTTATGAGCACCGGAGCGACGGATACCTGATTACAAGCCCCACGCCTTCTGTTTGCAGGCCCAGCCTCTAGGCGAAGTGAAGTTGTCTTGGCCAAGGTGCCATGGGATTCGATAATAGAAATGTGATAGATTAGGTTGTCGTCCTTTTCGCGACTCACGACGTACGATCCTGAAGGGAAAAACAGAGTAAAAGATAAAATGTGTAGCGAAACTTATGAAAACGTTCGATTTTGGGCCCCAAAACAAGCGCAGCCGAGCAAGCTTGGTGCCCCCGTCCAAGAGCTCTCGGAGAGCTTTCCAACAGTATGTTGTGCACCATGTAACTCCTTACGAATCAAAAGTTATAGGCACTGGAGCGACGGATACCTAGTCATAAGCCCCACACCCTCTGTTTTCGGGCCCACCCTCTACGTGAAGTGAAGTTGTCTTGCCCAAGGTGCTGTGGGATTCGGTAATAGAAATGTGATGGATTAGGTTTTCGTCCTTTTTGCGGCTCAGGACGTACGATCCTGGATGGAAAAACTTGCCAAAAGAAGAAAAGTAACCCAAAATTAATGAAAATGTTTGATTTTAGGCTCCGAAAACAGGTGCAACCGAGCATGTTTAGTGCCCTCGTCATAGAGCTCTCTGCGAGCTTTCCAACGGTATGCTGTGCGCTGGGAAACTCCTAACGGATCAAAAGTTATGGGCACCGAGGCGACGGATACTTGGTCACAAGCCCCACGCCCTCTGTTTGCGGGCCCAACCTCTACGTGAAGTGATGTTGTCTTGCCCAAGGTGCCGTGTGATTCGGTAATAGAAATGTGAAGGGTTAGGTTGTCGTCCTTTTCGCTGCTCACAACGTAAGTTCCGGGTCAGAAAAATAGCACAAAAGAAGAAAAGTGTCCCAAAACTAATGAAAACATTCGATTTTGGGCTCCGAAAATAGGTGCAACCGAGCAGGATTGGTGCCCCCGTCGTAGAGCTCTCGGAGAGCTTTTCAACGGTATGATGTGCGCCGCGTAACTCCGTACGGATCAAAAGTTATGGGCACTAGAGCGACGGATACCTAGTCACAAGCCCCACGCCCTCTGTTTGCGGGCCCAGCCTCTACGTGAAGTAAAGTTGTCTTGCCCAAGGTGCCGTGACGTTCCGTAATAGAAATGTGATGGATTAGGTTGTCGTCCTTTTCGCGGCTTACGGCGTACGATACGGGACGGAAAAAATGTGCAAAAAAAGAAAAGTGTTTTGAAATTGATGAAAACGTTAGATTTTGGGCTACGAAAATAGGCGTTGGCGAGCAAGCTTGGTGCCCCCGTCGTAGAGCTCTCAGAGAGCTTTCCAACGGTATGCTGTGCGCTGCGTAACTCCTTACGGATCAAAAGTTATGAGCACCGGAGTGACAGATACCTGGTCACAAGCCCCACGCCCTCTATTTGCGGGCCCAACCTCTACATGAAGTGAAGTTGTCTTGCCCAATGTGCCATGGGATTCGGTAATAAAAATGTGATGGATTAGGTTGTCGTCCTTTTCGTGGCTCACGACGTACAATCCGGGATGGAAAAATAGCGCAAAAGAAGAAAAGTGTCCCAAAACTGATGAAAACATTCGATTATGTGCTCCAAAAACAGGCGCAACCAAGCATGTTTGGTGCCCCAGTCGTAGAGCTCTCGGAGAGCTTTCCAATGGTATGTTGTGTGCCGTGTAACTCCTTACGGATCAAAAGTTATGGGCACCGGAGCGACGGATACCTGGTCACAAGCCCAACGCACTTAGTTTGCGGGCCCAACGCACTCTGTTTGCGGGCTCAACCTCTACGTGAAGTGAAGTTGTCTTACCCAAGGTGCCGTGTGATTCGATAGTAGAAATGTGATGGGTTAGGTTGTCGTCCTTTTCGTTGCTCACGGCGTACGATCCGGTTCAGAAAAATAGCGCAAAAGAAGAAAAGTATCCCAAAATAAATGAAAACATTCGATTTTGGGCTCCTAAAACAGGCGCAACTGAGCAGGATGAGTGCCCCCGTCATAGAGCTCTCGGAGAGCTTTCCAACGGTATGCTGTGCGCCACGTAACTCCTTAAGGATAAAAAGTTATGAGCATCGGAGTGACGGATAGCTGGTCACAAGCCTCACGCCCTCTGTTTACGGGCCCAACCTCTACATGAAGTGAAGTTGTCTTGCCCAATGTGCCGTGGGATTCGGTAATAAAAATGTGATGGATTAGGTTGTCATCCTTTTCGCGGCTCACGACGTACGATCCGGGACAGAAAAACAACGCAAAATAAGAAAAGTGTCCCAAAATTGATGAAAACATTCGATTTTGGGCTCTGAAAATAGGCGCAGTTGAGTAGGCTTGCTGCCCCCGTTGTAGAGCTCTCGGAGAGCTTCCCAACGGTATGCTGTGTGTCGTGTAACTCCTTACGGATCAAAAATTATGGGCACCGGAGCGACGGATACCTAGTCATAAGCCCCACGCCCTCTGTTTGCGGGCCCAGCCTCTACGTGAAGTGAAGTTATCTTGCCCAAGGTACCATGGCATTCGGTAATAGAAATGTGATGGATTAGGCTGTCGTCCTTTTCACGGCTCACGACGTACGATTCAGGACGGAAAAATTGAGCAAAAAAAGAAAAGTGTCCCAAAACTGATGAAAATGTTCAATTTTGGGCACCGAAAGTAGGCACAGCCATGGAAGCTTAGTACCCCCGTTGTAGAGCTCTCAGAGAGCTTTCCAACGGTATGTCGTGTGCCGCGTAACTCCTTACGGATCAAAAGTTATGAGCACCGGAGCGACGGATACATGGTCACAAGCCCCTCCGCCCTCTATTCGCGGGCCCAGCCTCTACGCGAAGTGAAGTTGTCTAGCCCAAGGTGCCATGGGATCCGATAATTGAAATGTGATAGATTAGGTTGTCGTCCTTTTTGCGGCTCACGACGGACGATCCGGGACGAAAAAACTGCGCAAAAGAGGAAATATGTAGCGAAACTTATGACAACGTTCGATTTTGGGCTCCGAAAACAGGCGCAGCCGAGTAGGCTTGGTGCTCAAGTCGTAGAGCTCTCGGAGAGATTTCCAACGGTATGCTGTGCGCCGTGTAACTCCTTACGGATCAATACTTATGGGCACCGAAGCGACGGATACCTGGTCACAAACCCCACGCCCTTTGTTTCTAGGCCCAACCTCTATGTGAAGTGAAGTTGTCTTGCCTAAGGTGCCATGCGATTCGATAATAAAAATGTGATGGGTTTGGTTGTCGTCCTTTTTGCGGCTCACGATGTACGATCCATGTCAGAAAAACAGCGCAAAAGAAGAAAAGGGTCCCAAAACTAATGAAAACAATCGATTTTGGGCTCTAAAAACAGGCGCAGCTTAGAAGGCTTGGTGCCCCCGTCGTAGAGCTCTCGAAGAGCTTTCCAACGGTATGTTGTGCGCCGCGTAACTCCTTACGGATCAAAAGTTATGGGCACCGGAGCGATGGATACCTGGTCACAAGCCCCACGCCCTCTGTTTGCGGGCCTAGCCTCTACGTGAAGTGAAGTTGTCTTGCCCAAGGTGCCATGGGATTCGGTAATAGAAATGTGATGGATTAGGTTGTCGTCCTTTTCGCAGCTCACGACGTACGATCCGGGACGAAAAATCTGCGTAAAAGAAGAAAAGTGTCCCGAAACTGATGAAAATGTTCAATTTTGGGCTCCGAAAACAGGCGCAGCCGAGCAACCTTGTTGCCCGCGTTGTAGATCTCTCGGATAACTTTCCAACGGTATGCTTTGTGCCGCGTAACTCCTTACGGATCAAAAGTTATGAGCACCAGTGTCACGGATACCTAGTCACAAGCCCCACGCCCTCTGTTTGCGGGCCCAACCTTTATATGAAGTGAAGTTGTCTTGCCTAAGGTGCCGTGTGATTCGGTAATAGAAATGTGATGGGTTTGGTTGTCGTCCTTTTTGAGGCTCACGACGTACGATCCGGGTCAGAAAAACAACGCAAAGGAAGAAAAGTGTCCCAAAACTAATGAAAACATTCGATTTTGGGCTCTAAAAACAGGCGCAGCTGAGCAGTCTTGGTGCCCCCGTCGTAGAGCTCTTGGAGAGCTTTCCAACGGTATGCTGTGCGACGCGTAACTCCTTACGGATCAAAAGTTATGGGCACCGGAGCGATGGATACCTGGTCACAAGCCCCACGCCCTCGGTTTGTGAGCCCAGCCTCTATGTTAAGAGACGTTGTCTTGCCCAAGGTGCCATGGGATTCGGTAATAGAAATATGATGGATTAAGATGTCGTCCTTTTTGCGGTTCACGACGTACGATCCGGGACGAAAAAATAGCACAAAAGAAGAAAATAGTAACAAAACTAATGAAAATGATCGATTTTGGGCTCTGAAAACAGGCTTGCTTCCCCCGTCGTAGAGCTCTCGGACAACTTTCCAACGGTATGTTGTGCGCCGCGTAATTCCTTACGGATGAAAAGTTATGGGCATCGGAGCGATGGATACCTAGTCACAAGCCTTACGCCCTCGGTTTACGGGCCCAACCTCTATGTGAAGTGAAGTTGTCTTGCCTAAGGTGCCGTGTGATTCGGTAATAGAAATGTGATGGGTTTGGTTGTCGTCCTTTTTGCGGCTCACGATGTACGATCCATGTCAGAAAAACAGCGCAAAAGAAGAAAAGGGTCCCAAAACTAATGAAAACAATCGATTTTGGGCTCTAAAAACAGGCGCAGCTTAGAAGGCTTGGTGCCCCCATCGTAGAGCTCTCGGAGAGCTTTCCAACGGTATGCTGTGCGCCTCGTAACTCTTTACAGATCAAAAGTTATGGGCACCGAAGCGATGGATACCTAGTCACAAGCCCCACGCCCTCTGTTTGCGAGCCCAGCCTCTACGTGAAGTGAAGTTGTCTTGCCCAAGGTGCCATAGGATTCGATAATAGAAATATGATGGATTAGGTTGTCATCCTTTTCGCGGCTCACGATGTACGATCCGGGACGGAAAATCTGCGCAAAAGAAGAAAAGTGTCCTGAAACTGAAGAAAACGTTCGATTTTGGGCTCTGAAAATAGGCGCAGCTGACCAACCTTGGTGCCCCCATCGTAGATCTCTCGGATAACTTTCCAACGGTATGCTGTGCGCCGCGTAACTCCTTACGGATCAAAAGTTATGAGCACCGGAGTCACGGATACCGGGTCACAAGCCCCACGCCCTCTGTTTGCGGGCCCATCCTCTCCGTCAAGTGAAGTTGTCTTGCCCAATGTGCCGTGGGATTCGGTAATAAAAATGTGATGGATTAAGTTATCGTCCTTTTCGCGGCTCACGACGTACGATCAAGGAGAAAGACCGTTGAGATTCGTGAAACTCAAACTCTAAGGTTTATTAACTACCACCAACAAACTGCCATCGAAATTGCATGGGTAAACTGATCATGTTGCACTAGTTCAATTCTTACAGGTAAATTTCATCAGCTTGTAATCCATAGTTTATTTCCTTATTCAAATCTCTATCTTTAAGTCACGAGGCTTTGGAATTTCTTTTAATCTTAACCAAGACTCCTAAGGCAAATAGTTTCAATCTCAAATAAATTTCACTTACCTCAATCCAAGGTAACGTCATATTGGGAAGACAATGGTCCTACTCACTTAGCGACCTAGTCATTCTTTCGAACGCTCAATGCTCGCCAATATATCTTCAACATTAGTGTTACTAAGCTAAGTTCATAGCCATGTAAGTGATATCAATGCTTCACTAGGTTACCGACCATACAACAATAGTCTTAGGACTATAAATGGGTACCGAAATGATCTAGCTCATAAGATACTTACCACACTAATCTAAGTAGCTTATTACATGAAATAACTTCAAGGATATGTCATCATAAGAATTATAACCACTAGTCATCCTACAATATAATCTAATAGAACTTCAAAAGTAATCAACCACTCATTTAATTATCACTATAACATTCACCCTCTATTCAATCAAACACGATTCGAAGTCTACCAATAGCTAGTTTCTAGACGCGAAACGGTGTACATAGATACGGTGATCTAACAATAGTCTCTTGGGTCATCATGACTCTAATTCATCTCTATCTTACTCTCTTCATTTACATATTCAACTAGCTAAGAGCATTAAGTCTCATCGACCTTAGGTCCTAGGGTTCACCATGAATCATCATGTATACTCACTATTAGCTATTTAGGATTACTAATTGTACCTTAACGACTCCACTTTGCAGCCGGATGCTTTAATCTCATTTCCATGGTTTATATACTAGGTCCATCGGTATTTCTTAGGGATATATGCTTCCTAATATCCTTTAGGGTATCCAAATAACGAGTGTGTAGAATGACTTAATTGTCATAATCGCAACTAAGTCTGAGGAGCACCAAATTAATACCATGATTCTTAATATCACCAATATTCAACTTTGGACCTTTAGCAACGTTAGTCATCTAATGCAAAATTCAATACCTTACACTTCTATTCGACCCAATATTTTAAGTGTAGTCTTCCGAACACAAGTTCTAGCTACGTGAATTCCTCGATTCCAACATCCCTATATCTTGTTATACTAAAGAATCATCAACCTTGTTAAGCTTAGTCTCTAGAGTTGCCTACCTATCTTGAGGTTATCCATTATTTAGTCACTCAAATACACTATCCATGTCTTAATAATCTAACCCCTAAAAGTAAACTATTGTCAACTTCCACGAATTCATCTCTTAATTTCTAGGTCATGATCTTATCATTGAGTGAACTTGAAACTCGCTAGTATACACCTTATTAGGTTCAACGATGCTTAATTCCAATCAAGTAAGGATTCAATCGTATGATTATATTGCTAACTTCTTAGATAGCCTATCAAGCCAATTTTAAGATGTGAGAATTGGATTCAAAGAAACCTCCAAGTCAACTTCCACTATCAGCACATGAGAATATATATTACTCTACATATTTAATAGTATGTTCTTATATCTTAATCGAAGTTGTATGTCATTAAACTTTATACTTGAACCATAATTAGAAGAACGGTTTAACAGAATCAATAACTTCATAGCTATAAACTTGACAACTTAATCACAGGTATAGGTATTCCAAAAATAAGGAGATAACTTTACCTCAACAATTATACCTGTGCTACGCATTTTATATATATGCATATCCAATAATACATACTATCCATCGAGTTCCTGTGAAGATGCCAGAAATCTCTAACCGAGACTTTTCGTTCTTCCTGCATGAATTCACTTCCCTGAAAGTTCTAATCCTAACTATCTATGTGTATAAACAGTCATCCACGGTTATATAACATGCACATGTATCAAGGAAGGAGTATAAAAGCATGCATGCATCATTAAGGACGTGTCGGTGTGCATGATACAGAATACATATCGTCCACAAGGGCACATAATATTCAATACTTAAAGCAATTAAAGAACATTAGCACATATTAGCACATATAAACAAGACATCATAATTACCTTAGGGCTTCTACCCATGGTCCGAGAGTTGAACCCGACTAATGCCTAGTTAGTAAACTAATCTCTGATACCATTCTAATATAAGGTGTCAAGCCCCAACCCGACCTATAGAGGCTAAACTAGGGGGTGAGCTAATCATTATCGTTATTTTACATCCTTAACTGTTTCACTATGATTAATGCTTAATGTTAGCCTAGGACTCCAAAAGTTTTTTTTTTTCAAAAAACCGGCGGCATAACGACTGTATTTAAAACCTTTTAGTTTGATCTAATCTCTAAACGTCTCAATTATTCCAATCATTAATCTAATTCCATTAAGGACTCCTATTTTGTCATCAACTGATGTGCCTACTAGTCTACCTTGAAAGTCTCATTTAGTTAATAAGCCTAACATGATAACTATGTCCCGTTTATTTGTCAATTTCCTATCATGCAAGTACCTATTATCTTTTAGTTTACAAATGAGCACATAAGTAAAATTAGATAGAATTAACTTTGTTGATTGTTCATCTAGTGGTTTAAATGCCCACGATAACTACTAATTAAGAAAACGAAAGAAAACAACCAAATAAAGAGTTTGTCCGGTTATAGATAGTACAATCCAAAATTAGACCCAAATTACAACGGGTTCAATTACATCAACGAAATGAAGAGTCCGCAAATAAACACAAAATCCCTAATAACATCCATGTTCACGAAAAGCACGCAATGCACATAGTTGTTCCAAAGGTTCATCAACTAGCACATTTCCTTCGGGTACTTGTTCCTGGTCTTCTTCACCTCAGATGATAAAAGAGGGTGAGTCCTTATGAACTCAGCGAGAGGGAACGAGAAATACATTTTGAAACTCTTTTTCTGGTTAACTTATGAAAAACCCTTTTTGAAAGCATGACATATAACACAAGTAAGTATATAACGTAATATAAAAGTAAAGAAACACAATTACTCTTCTTTCCTCCCCGAGGTCCTCTAGGAACCAAGCGAGAGTACTTATACACATAGTGAAAAGGATACGGTGAGCTTTTGCTCTCAGTTTATTTCCAGTATCAGTTGTTGCAGCCGACTTCAAATCATCCACTTATCATGCCAAATGGGTGTACTCCGGATGTACCCTGAAATCCTACGACCCAACTCATCGAGGAAGTCCAGCCCCCAAGCGAGATAGGGAATTGGACCATGGTAGTCACGGTTACACCAGCAAGCCCAATGCCGCCCGGTGTGCGTGAACGCTACCATGCCAGAATGAAAGGTTGCAACCTTGTATGCAATGCACATGTATGCCATTTAATATTTCACATTGGGAGGTCAACAAAGTAGGTTGTCTCCGAGCAAGTATATGATTACATTTTGACATATTGGCATATAAGGCATTGTAAGAACATGTAATCATTTCATATATCAATTTGAAAGCAATTAAACTTCCACGGGCGGCCAAGTGATCATGTTCAAATAAGCCATAGAATATCTTTTAACAATTCACATTAGGAGGTCAACACAGTAGGTTGCCTCCGAGCAATTTCAAGATCACATATTGCCAAATAAACGAATGAGACATGCTTAACATGAATTTTCACTTTGTTAAACACATAGAGTTATATGAACATTAAACGGGCAGCCATGTAACACATGTAAATCAAGTCATATAACTCATTTCGGGGTTCACGCAATTAAGTAATAAATTTATACAAGCATGCAACAACGTCTACGTGGGACTGGGTGCAAGAAAGGTCTACTTGTCAAACGCTTCGTTCTACAGAGCCAGTAATCTGTCAAAACCTCTCTCATATATCGAGATTTAGATACCTTTTGTTATTTTTCCATTTTGGAAGCCTTAGAATCAAATTTGGCCTTGTCCTATTTCTACAAAAAATGCTCAAAACTAGCAAAACTAATCACCTACCAATTTTCACGAATTTTCAACATCATTTACCTGGCCAAATTTGCTTCACTCCAACAAGTCAGAAAACTGCCATTTTTCGCGATTTTGCCTATCTTCAACTTCTAGCCAAATATCTTGCCATGCATGGTTACAAAAGCTCAAGTGCACACATATATCATAAGTACCGAGGTAAATATAGACATATGAAGGCTTGCATGTGGTTTTTGAAAGCTTTTAAAAGAGTTTAACCCTCACCTTAGCAAGTTAATAGAAGAAGATGCACAATGTTCTTGAAGATGCACCAATGGAGCTTCTTTCTTGCTTCTTGCCTGCTATGGCCGAGCTTAGGAGAGATCTTGAGAGCATGCTTGAGGTCTTGGAAGCTCAAGAGAAGCCATGGTCGAAAATGAGAAAGGAGGAGAGAGAATGAGAGCTTGAGAGGATTTTGAGAGGAAAATGAAGTGTGATGAGTTGTGTGTGTGTGTGTGTCGGCCTTAGGGCCTCTAAGTCTGAAAATTGTGTCATCTTTTGAGCATTTTGAATTGTGAGGCATGCTTTGATAAGATAAAAGGGTAAGTCTTGTGTTTGGAGAAAGTGGAAAGCATAGAATAATGTAATGAATATTTTAATGCATTGTCTTGGAATATCTTCAATTTTTGAGTGTTTGGTCGTGTAATGCAATGAAGAATCTGAATTTTCAGATTCATGTTAGTCTATTTTGGATTATAATAAGTGTAGGTTTATAATAGTTTATTGGTTAGTTGGGTGTGTTAGGAAGAATAGAATATTTTAGTAGTTAGTGGGTTTTGTAGAGAATTTGAATTAGGATTAGAATATTGGTTAGTGGATTGTGTAGGATTATTTTATAGTCTAATGATTTGTGTAGGATTCTTTATTGATTAGCGTGTAGGCATGTTTTTCTAGGTCTATGGCACGAATTACGAGATTGACACGAACTACAAGGTAAGACACGAACTTCAAGACTAAGGCACGTACTTCAAGACTAATGCACACAATCCTAGGTGAACGCACGTAAACCAGTGCAAGGCACATAATTCAATGCAATACACGTAAATCAAGGCACGACTCTATATCTAGGTTAAAGCATGCAATTCAAGGTTAATGCACACGAAACGAAGAGACACACACAAATCGAGGTCTCACACGTAAAACAAGGTCATGGCACGTTTATCTAGGTATCGCACGTAAATCGAGGATTAGGGCACACAATTCTAGTTCAAGGCACGTATGACGAGGCATGCACGAAAACCAAGACAGGGCACGTAATCCAAGGTCGGTCATATAATTCTGGGTCTAAGGCATGCAAATCGAGATAACACATGTTATTTGGGGTCGAGCCTCACAGCAACGGAGTAGGCTTGGTGCCCCAGTCGTAGAGCTCTCGAAGAGCTTTCCAACGGTATGTTGTGCTCCGCGTAACTCGTTACGGATCAAAAGTTATGGGCACTGGAGCGACGGAGGTGGTTACAAGTCCCATGCCCGCGGTTTACAGGCCCAGCATCTATGTGAAGTGAAGTTGTCTTGCCCAATGTGCAGTGGGATTCAGTAATAGAAATGTGATGGATTAGGTTGTTGTCCTTTTCAGGGCTCATGACGTACGATCCGGGACGGAAAAACTGCGCAAAAGAAGAAAAGTGTCCCGAAACTGATGAAAACGTTCGATTTTGGGCTCTGAAAACGGGCACTGCAAAGCAGGCTTACTGCCCCCATCGTAGAGCTCTCAGAGAGCTTTCCAACGGTATCTTGTGCGCCGCGTATCTCCTTACGGATCAAAAGTTATAAGCACCGGAGGGACGGATACCTGTCCTCAAGCCCCATGTCATCTGTTTGCGGGCCCATCCTCTACGTGAAGTGAAGTTATCTTGCCTAATGTGTCGTGGGACTCGGTAATAAAAATGTGATTGATTAGGTTGTCGTCCTTTTCACGGCTCACGAAATACGATCCGGGATGAAAAAACAGCGCAAAAGAAGAAAAATGTCCCAAAATAGATGAAAACGTTCGAATATGGTCCCCGAAAACAAGCGCAGCCTAGCAGGCTAGCTGCCCTTGTCGTAGAGCTCTCAGAGTGTTTTCCAACGGTATGCTGTGTGTCGCGTAACTCCTTACGGATCAAAAGTTATGGTCATTGGAGCGACGGATACCTAGTCACAAGGCCCACGCCCTCTGTTTGCGGGCCCAGCCTTTACGTGAAGTGAAGTTGTCTTGCCCAAGGTGTCGTGCCATTCGGTAATTGAAATGTGATGGATTTAGTTGTCATCCTTTTCGCGGCTCACGATGTACGACTCGCGATGGGAAAACTGCGCAAAAAAAGAAAAGTGTCCCGAAACTGATGAAAACGTTCGATTTTGGTAATTGAAAGCTTGGTGCCCCCATTGTAGAGCATTCGGAGAGCTTTCCAACGTTATGCTGTGCACTGCGTAACTCTTTACGGATCAAAAGTTATGAGCACCGGAGCGACGGATACCTGGTCACAAGCCCCACGCCCTCTGTTTGCAGGCCCAGCCTCTAGCGAAGTGAAGTTGTCTTTGCCAAGTTGCCATGGGATTCGATTATAGAAATATGATAAATTAGGTTGTCGTCCTTTTCGCGGCTCACGACGTACGATCCGGGACCGATAAACAGCGCAAAAGAGGAAATGTGTAGCGAAACTTATGACAACGTTCGATTTTGGGCCCCAAAATAGGCGCAGCAGAGCAAGCTTGGTGCCCACGTCGTAGATCTCTACGAGAGCTTTCCAATGGTATGCTGTGCACCGCGTAACTCCTTACGGATCAAAAGTTATGAGCACAAGAGCGACTGATACCTGGTCACAAGCCCCACGCCCTCTGTTTGCGGGCCCAGCCTCTACGTGAAGTGAAGTTGTCTTGCCCATGGTGTCGTGGGATTCGGTAATAGAAATGTGATGGGTTAGGTTGTCGTCCTTTTCGCAGCTCACGACGTACAATCCGGGTCAGAAAAACAGCGCAAAAGAAGAAAAGTATCCCAAAACTAATGAAACATTCGATTTTGGGCTCCGAGAATGGGCGCAGCTGAGCAGGCTTGGTGCCCACGTCGTAGAGCTCTCAGAGAGCTTTCCAACAGTATGCTGTGCTCTGCGTAACTCCTTACGGATCAAAAGTTATGGGCACCGGAGCGACGGATACTTGGTCACAAGCCCCACGCCCTCTGTTTGCGGGCCCAGCCTCTACGTGAAGTGAAGTTGTCTTGCCCAACGTGCCATGGGATTTGGTAATAGAAATGTGAGGGATTAAGTTGTCGTCTTTTTTGCGGCTCACGACGTACGATCCGAGACGAAAAAATAGCACAAAAGAGGAAATGTGTAGCGAAACTTATGACAACGTTCGATTTTGCACTCCATGTCACACCCCAACCCGGCCTATAAAGGTTAGACTAGGGTGTGATCTAAACATTCAAGTTCTTTCACGTACTTAATTGTTCAAGGAGGTTTAGCACTTAACATTTTATCCTAGACTCCAAAATTTTCTGGAAAACCGGCAGCATAACGGTTGTAATTGGGCTCTTTGGTTTGACCAAGTTCTCTAAACGCCTCAAAAATTTACCATCTCAAATTCATTTCCAACTAAGATTACTATTTTACCATCAATTGAATTACCTATTGGTTATTTCGACGTCCCGTTTGATGTATAACCTAGCATGATACTATGTCTCGTTTGTTTATTTACCCTCGTTACAAGAGTACCTGTTGATCTTAGCTTAATAGCGAGTACCTGTTTAAGATTGGATAAGTTCACTTACTTAGTCCCTAACTAGTACGTCATAACCTATGATAGATACTAGCGGTAATAATAGCCAAAATTAATCATAGTAGTGTCTAGCATCAGTCTACTTAATACCAGTACAAACCAAAATTAGACCCCAAATTACAACGGGGGTCTTTTACATAAATAAAATGAACATTTTGCAATCAAACACAGTATCCATATAGCAGCCCCTTTCAGGCAAAGCACAAAAGCACGTAGTCACTCCCAGGAATCATCAACAAGCACATTTACTTCGGGTACTTGTTCCAAATCTACTACACCTGTGATAAAAGAGGGTGAGTACTTATGAACTCAGCGAGGGGGAACGAGAAATAAGTTTTAAAACTCATTTTCCTATTCAACTTATGAAAATCCTTTTACAAGCATGAATATAATAATAATATAAAGTAAGGGAACAGAAATACCAGTCTTTCCTCCCCGAGGTTCTCTAGGAACCAAGCGAGAGTACTTACATATAAGTACAGAAATAAGAATACCAGTCTTTCCTCCCCGAGGTTCTCTAGGAACCAAGCGAGAGTACTTATACACATAGTAAAAAGGATACAGTGAGCTTTTGCTCTCAGATCAGTTTCAGAATCAGAAGTTGCGGCCGACTTCAAATAACCCCAAAACACGCCAGGTGGGTGTACTCCGGATGTACCCCGAAATCCTACGACCCAACTCTCCGAGGGTGAAATGCCAAGCGAGAGAGGGAATTGGACCATGGTAGTCATGGTAACACCGGCAAGCCCGATGCCACCTGGCGTGCGTGAAACACTACCATGCCACACTGAAAGGTTGCAACCTCGTATGCAATGCACATTTATAACATTTAACATATCACATTAGGAGGACAACAAAGTAGGTCGCCTCCGAGCAGTTATAAGATCGCACGTTGTCAAGTAATCAAACGAGGCACGATAAGACAGGAAATTTCACTTGAAAGGCATATAGAGTTTTATGAAACTTTAACAGGCAGCCATGTAACACATGTAAAACAGGCCATATAACTCATTACGAAGCCCACATGATCAAGTGATACGATTATTCAACATGCAATATCATTTACGTGGGTTCGGGTGCGAGAAAAGCTCATTTGTTAACATGCGATGATCAAATTCACATTTGAGGTTATAAGGCATTTACGGGCAGCCCAGTAAGCATATAATTTCCACAAAATATCCAAATGATCAACACTTAACAAGACTACCTAGTCATCAGGGTTTCCATTTCATGCTTAACCGTATGATTAAACCCTAAGTCAACTCAAAATCATTCTCAAGTCATGCATCATTCAATTCAAACATCTTCAAGTACTCAAAACAGTCCACACAACATCCCAACACCACAATTCCAAGCAATTAGTACCACAAGAGAGGTTACCAATTTTCCAAGCATATAACTAAATGAAACTCTTACTGCAATAGGCTGTTTTATCACAATCAATAGGATAATCAAAAAATCTCCAAATCCAGTGAATAAGATATCAAATTAAAGCTTAAGAAGTTAACTAAAATCAGAAACAAACCTTGCATCAATTGGAGTTCGGGATCATTAAATATAGCCGAAACAGTGAGATAGTACAAAACTGTCCAGATTTGCACACATTTCGATAATTGACGTTGTTGAGGTCCTTAGGGTCAGATTCCGCCTTAGTCCATTTCTGCCAAAAATGTCCAGGACTGAAATATCTGGCAGCATACAAATTTTCATGCATTTTGGCCATCATTAACTAAGTAAAATCTGGTTCGTTCTACAAGGTCAGTGCATCTGCCAAAACCTGCTTCATTTTTCCAGATTTCCAGATTTGGACACATTTTAAAGATTTTCCATTTTGAGGATCTTAGAGTCAAAATTAGCTTCGGCCTATTTCTGGGAAAAATGTTAAAAACTGTCCAAATAGTCATGTACCAACTTTCAAGCATTTTCAACATCATTTTTCTGGCTAAACTTACCTCGAAACAGACTGATCAGAGAGCTGTCAACAATTTGACTTCATCTAGCATTACTTTCAAGCCAAGATCTTTCCATGCATGGTTGTTTAAGCTTATGAACGAACATATAACTCAAGTACAGAAGCAAATACACACATTTATGAGCATGCGTGTGGATTTTAGGAGAGTTTTTAAAAGGTTTTAGCCCTCACCTTAGCAATCAACCACAAAGATGCACAAAAGCTTTGTTGAAGCACAATTTTTCTTCCTCTCATTTGCCTAGCCGAAATCCCAACTAGCTTCTCTCTATTTTTCCTAGCTTAGTGATCAATCTCTTAGCACATGCATGAGGTTAGAACATGAAGAAAAGAAATGGATGCCAAGAAGCTTACCTAGGCCGAATAGAAGTCTTCAATGCACAAGCATGTGTGATTTTCACTTCCTAGCTAGCTCGGTTGAGGTCATTTACTTGTGGCTTGCTTTGTTTAGCTATGGTATGAAGAAGATAAGCTATGGATGTAGAGAACTCAGCCAAGGCCGAGAATGTGAGAGGAGAATGAGAGGGGAGAGAGAAAAGATTGAGAAAGAAATGAAGAAATGACAAAACATGACAAGAATAAAGTCCTTTTGCATTCATCCAAGCAATGGTCGGCCTTGGGCTTCCAAATCTGATTTTTTTTGTGTCTTCAAGATGGAATTTTGAAATGTTAGCATGGGCATGGTCTTTTGGTCGAGCAAGGTGAAGAGATTGAGGTGGTTTTGATCATTTTTTTTATGCATTTTGTGTCATAATTGTCTAAGCATGCATAGTTAATTATATAATTGTTCAAACCTTGTGCAAAAACCATGGTATGGTCGGCCAAGCTAGCTCCAAATCTGAATTTTTTGTCAACTTTTGATCATTATTTAATTGTGTCTTGAAAGTGCAAAAAGAATAAGGAATAAAGAATAAAGAATGTGTAGTGTTTGGTGAATTTTTGTCTTCTAGTGAGTTGAATTAGGATTATTATATTGATAGTGGATTTTGTAGGATTATTTAGTAGTCTAGTGCTTTGTGTAAGATTCTTTATTGATTAGCGTGAAGGCACGCTGTCCTAGGTCTAGGGCACGCACTACGAGGTTGGATACGAACTACGAGGCTAAGGCACATACTTCAAGACTAATGCATGCAATCCTAGGTGAATGCACGTAACCTAATGCAAGGCACGTAATTTAATGCAATGCACGCAAATCAAGGCACGACTCCATATCTTGGTTAAGGTACGCAGTTCAAGGTTAGGGCACACGAAACGAGGTAACGCACGTACATCGAGATCAAGGCACGTATGATGAGTTATGCACGAAAACCAAGACAGGACACGTAATCCAAGGTCGGTCATACAGTTCTGGGTCTAAGGCACGTAAATCAAGATAAGGCACGTTATTCGGGGTCGGGCCTCACACTCCAAAATAGGCGCAGCCAACCAGGTTTGGTGCCCCTGACGTAGAGCTCTTGGAGAGCTTTCTAACGGTATGCTGTGCGCCGCATAACTTCTTACGAATCAAAAGTTATGAGCACCGGAGGGACGGATACCTGGTCACAAGCCCCATGCCCTCTGTTTGCTGGCCCAGCCTCTACGTGAAGTGAAGTTGTCTTGCCCAATGTGCCATGGGATTTGGTAATAAAAATGTGATGGATTAGGTTGTCGTCCATTTCGCGGCTCACAACGTACGATCCGGGATGAAAAAATAGTGCAAAAGAAGAAAAGTGTCACAAAACTGATGAAAACGTTCGAAAATGGGCAGTGAAAACTGGCACAGATGAGCAGGCTAGCTGCCCCCGTCGTAGAGCTCTTGGAGAACTTTCCAACGGTATGCTGTGCGCCGCGTAATTCCTTACGGATCAAAAGTTATGGGCACTGGAGCGACGGATACCTAGTCACAAGTCCCACGCCCTCTGTTTGCAGGCCCAGCCTCTACGTGAAATGAAGTTGTCTTGCCCAAGGTGCTGTGGCATTCGGTAATAGAAATGTGATGGATTAGGTTGTTGTCCTTTTTTGCTGCTCATGACATACGATTCGGGACGGAAAAACTGCGCAAAAAAAGAAAAGTGTCCCGAAACTGATGAAAACTTTCGATTTTGGGCTCCAAAAATAGGCACAACCGTGCAAGCTTGGTGCCCCTGTCGTAGAGCTCTCGGAGAGCTTTCCAACGGTATGTTGTGCGCCGCGTAACTTCTTACGGATCAAAAGTTATGAGCACCGGAGCGACGGATACCTGGTCACAAGCCCCACGTCCTCTGTTTGCGGGCCCAGCCTCTACGTGAAGTGAAGTTGTCTTGCCCAAGGTGCCATGGGATTCGATAATAGAAATATGATAGATTAGGTTGTCGTTGTTAAGCCTGACCTCGATTTGCGTGCAATACCTCGTTTCGTGTGCCTAACCTAGATTTGCGTGCCTTGACCTAGGTTTAAGAATTATGTTTCGTTTTGTGTGCCTTGTATTGAATTACGTGCATTCATTTAGGGTTGCGTGTATTCATCTCGTAGTTCGTGCCTTACCTCGTAGTACGTGCCCAAAACCTAGGAAAGCGTGCCCTCACGTTAATCGAGAAGGCATCTTACACGAAGCACTAGATTATTAGTTAATCCTACAAATCCCACTAACTAATATTAAATTACTAATTCAACCCACTAGAAGACAAAATCTCACAAAAAGCTAGACATTCTTTATTCTTTATTCTTTGCATATCCCAAACACTCAATTAAATAATGCTCAACAAGACAAAAAAAATTCGGATTTGGACACATCTTTGGCCGACCACTAGGAGCTTTGAGCATGCAATCCAATTTCAAAATTTATTCCTCAAACATTCTATGACAATTTAATGACACAATGCATAAAAAAATGGCTCAAAAAAACTCTCCCCAATGCAGCATTCTCGACCCATTCTCAATTGCCCATGCTAAGGATTCAAAAAATGCTCCTTGAAGACACAAAAATCTGAAATTGCAAGGCTCAAGGCCGACATATGCTTCAAACTTTGCAAAACTTTTATTTTTTCTTCATTTTCTCTCATTTCCTCTCATTCTTCTCTCTCTCTCTCTCGGCCTTGGCTGAGTTTCTACACTCCATAGCTTATCTTCATCACTCCATGGTTCATCAAGGCATGCAAGAAGCTAGGGAGCTCGACTAAGCAAGCTAGGTTGCAAGAAACACACATGCAAGCTCTTTGAACCTCCATTTCGGCTTAGGTGAGTTTGCTAGCTTCCATTTCTTTTCTTCTTGTTCTAACCACATGCACCTACTAAGAACATGGTAACTTAGCTAGGAAATTAGAGAAATCCCAAGTTGTCTCTCGGCTAAGCAAGGAAAAAGATCAACTTTGTGCTTCACCAAGAGTTTGAGCATCTTCTTTGTTGTCTTGCTAAGGTGAGGGCTAAAACTTCTTGAAAATCTTTCAAAAAAACCACATGCATGCCCTTAAATGTCTATCTTTACTTCTGTACTTGAGATATATGTGTGTTCATGAGCTTTTATAAACATACATGGCAAGATTCTTGGCTAGAATGTGATGATAGATGAAATCGTGTATGTGACAGCCTTCTGTCTTGTTGGTGCAAGGTGATTTTGGCTAGGTAAAAGATGTTGTAAATGGGTGAAAATTGGTAGGTAACTATTTTTTCCAGTTCTGAACACTTTTCACAAAAATAGGGAAAAGCTAATTTTGACTCTAAGGTCCTCAAAATGACTACTTATCAAAATATGTCCAAATCTGGAAAGTCTGGAAAAATGAAGCAGGTTTTGGCAGATTCACTGACCTTGTAGAATGAACCAGTTTTAACTTAGTACATGACATCCAAAATTCCTGAAATTTGGTGTGCTGCTATATTTTTCAGTTCTGGACATTTTTGTCAGAAATGGACCAAGGCTAAATCTGACCCTAAGGGCCTAAGAAATGACAAGCATTGAAATGTGTGCAAATCTGGAAAGTTTTGTGTAGTCTCACTGTTTTTGGCTATAACTCTTGAACCCGAACTCCAAATGATGTGAGGTTTGTTTTTGAATTTAGTTCACTCCTTAAGCTTTAATTTGACATCTTGTTCACTGGAATTGGAGATTGTTTTCTTGTCTTAATGGTTGTGAGAAAACAGTCCATTGCAGTGAGGGTTTCACCTATTGATATGCTTAGAAAAATTAATTTAGCTTCCCTTGTTGTATTAAATGCTTGGGATTGTGGCATTTCGATGTTGTGTGGACTGTTTTGAATGCTTGAGGGTGTTGGAATTAATCAATGCATGATTTGAGCTTAATTACGAGATGACTTGGGGTTTAATCGCACGGGTAAGCACGAATTGAAACCCTAGTAACTAGGTAAACTTGCTAAGTGTTGATCCTTTGGATATTGTGTTTGATTATGTGTTTAGTAGGCTGCTCGTAGTTGCCCTCATAGCCCTAAATATGATTTCGATGATTACATGTTGATAAGTAGGCTTTTCTTGCACTCGGTCCCACGTAGATGTCGTTGCATGATGAATAATCTTATTATTTGATTACGTGAACTTTGAAATGAGTTATATGACTTGATTTACATGCGTTACATGGCTGCCCGTTTAATGTTCATATAACTCCATGTGCTTTTCAAGTGAATTTACTTGTCATATCGTGCCTCGCGTGTTTAACTATCAATGTGCAATCTTATGACTGCTCGGAGGCAACCTACCTTGTTGTCCTCCAAATGTGATATATTAAATGTCATAAATGTGCATTGCATACAAGGTTGCAACCTTTCATTCTGGCGTGGTAGCGTTCACGCACACCGGGCGGCATCGGGCTTGCCGGTGCAACCGTGACTACCATTGTCCAATTCCCTCTCTCGCTTGGGGGCTAGACTTCCTCGGAGAGTTGGGTCGTAGGATTTCGGGGTACATCCGGAGTACACCCATTTGGCGTGATAAGGGGATGAATTGAAGCCGGCCGCAACAACTGATACTGGAAATAAACTGAGAGCAAAAGCTCACCGTATCCTTTTCACTATGTGTATAAGTACTCTCGCTTGGTTCCTAGAGGACCTCGGGGAGGAAAGACGGGTAATTGTGTTCCTTTACTTTTACATTACATTATGTACTTGTGATATATTCATGCTTGCAAAAAGGGTTTTCATAAGTTGAACCGGAAAACGAGTTTCAAAACTTATTTCTCGTTCCCCTGGCTGAGTTCATAAGGACTCACCCTCTTTTATCATCTCAGGTGAAGAAGACCAAGAACAGGTACCCGAGGGCGACATGCCTAACGATGATTCCTTGGAATGATTGCTTGCCCTATGTGCCTTACGTGACTATGGCCATTTTGTGAACAATATGTTGCTTGACGACTATTTCATTTCTTATGATGCTTGCTATTGTAATGTAAAAGACCTCCGTTGTAATTTGGGGTCTAATTTTGGCTTGTACTGATAATAACTAGATAGACACTACTATGGTCATTTTTGCTATCGTTATTGGCTAGTATCTATCATAGGATTATGAAATATCAGGTAAGGACTAAGTAAAATGAACCTATCCAATCTTAAGCAGGTACCCATTGTTAAGCTAAGATCAACAGGTACTTTTGTAACGAGGATTAACAAACAAACGAGACATAGTATCATGCTAGGTTATTAATCAAACGAGACTTCGAGATAACTAGTAGGCGTTTCGATGGATGATAAATAGTAATCTTAGTTGGAAATAAAATTTGAGGCGTTTAGAGGACTAGGTCAAACTAAAGAGCCCAATTCCAGCCGTTATGTTGTCGATTTTCCAGAAAAATTATGGAGTCTAGGCTAAACGTTAAGTGTTAAACTTTCACGAACGATTGAGTACGAGACATGACTTGAATGTTTAGATCACACCCTAGTCTAACCTTTATAGGCCGGGTTGGGGCATGACAGTCGTCCTTTTCGCGGCTCACAACGTACGATCTGGGACTGAAAAACAGCACAAAAGAGGAAATGTGTAGCGAAACTTATGAAAACGTTCGATTTTGGGCTCCAAAATAGGCGCAGCCGAGCAAGCTTGGTGCCCCCGTCGTAGAGCTCTCAGAGAGCTTTCCAACGGTATGCTGTGCACCGCGTAATTCCTTACGGATCAAAAGTTATGAGCACCGGAGCGACGAATACCTGGTTACAAGCCCCACGCCCTTTGTTTGCAGGCCCAACCTCTATGTGAAGTGAAGTTGTCTTGCCCAAGGTGCCGTGGGATTCGGTTATAGAAATGTGATGGAATAGGTTGTCGTCCTTTTCGTGGCTCAAGACGTACGATCCAGGACATAAAAACTGTGTAAAAGAAGATAAGTGTCTCAAAACTGATGAAAACATTTGATTTTAGGCTTCAAAAAAGTCGCAGCCAAGCAGGTTTGATGCCCCTGTCGTTGAGCTCTCTGAGAGCTTTCCAACGGTATGCTGTGCGTTGCATAACTCCTTACGGATCAAAAGTTATGGGCATCAAAGCGACGGATACCTGGTTACAAACCCCACGCCCTCTATTTGCCGGCCCAACCTCGACGTGAAGTGAAGTTGTCTTGCCCAAGGTGCCGTGTGATTCGGTAATAGAAATGTGATTAGTTAGGTTGTCGTCCTTTTCGCGGCTCACGTCGTACGATCCGGGTTAGAAAAATAGCACAAAAGAAGAAAAGTGTCCCAAAACTAATGAAAACATTCGATTTAGGGCTCCGAAAATAGGTGCAGCCAAGCAGGCTTGGTGCCCCTGTCATAGAGCTCTCGGAGAGCTTTCCAACGGTATGCTGTGCGCCGCATAACTCCTTACGGATCAAAAGTTATGAGCACCGGAGTGACGGATACCCGGTCACAAGCCCCGCGCCCTCTCTTTGCAGGCCCAACCTCTACGTGAAGTAAAGTTGTCTTGCCCAATGTGCCGTGGGATTCGGTAATAAAAATGTGATGGATTAGGTTGTCGTCCTTTTCGCGGTTCACGATGTACGATCCGGGACGGAAAAACAACGCAAAGGAAGAAAAGTGTCCCAAAATTGATGAAAATGTTCGATTATGGGCTCCAAAAACAAGCACAAACGAGTAGGCTAGCTGCCCCAGTCGTAGAGCTATCGGAGAGCTCTCCAACGGTATGCTGTGCGCCTTGTAACTCCTTACAGATCAAAAATTATGGGCACTGGAGCGACGGATAACTAGTCACAAGCCCAACGCCCTCTGTTTGCGGGCCCAGCCTCTACGTGAAGTGAAGTTGTCTTTCCCAAGGTACCGTGGCATTCGGTAATAGAAATGTGATGGATTAGGTTGTTGTCCTTTTCGGGGTTCACGACGTACGATTCAGGACGAAAAAACTGCGTAAAAAAAGAAAAGTGTCCCGAAACTGATGAAAACGTTCTATTTTGGACTTCGAAAATAGACATAACCGTGCAAGCACGGTGCCCCTGTCGTAGAGCTCTCGGAGAGCTTTCCAACGGTACGCTGTGCGCCGCGTAACTCCTTACGGATCAAAAGTTATGAGCACCGGAGCGACGGATACCTGGACACAAGCCCCACGCCCTCTGTTTGCGAGCCCAACCTTTACGCGAAATGAAGTTGTCTAACCCAAGGTGCCATGGGATCTAATAATAGAAATGTGATAGATTAGGTTGTCGTCCTTTTTGCGGCTCACGACGCGCGAACCGGGAAGGAAAAACAGTGCAAAAGAGGAAATGTGTCGCAAAACATATGACAACATTCCATTTTGGGCTCCAAAAACAGCCGCAACCGAGTAGACTTGGTGCCCCAGTCGTAGAGCTCTCGGAGAGCTTTCCAACAGTATGCTTTGCGCTGCATAACTCCTTAAGGATCAAAAGTTATTGGCATCGGAGCAACGGATACCTGGTCACAAGCCCCACACCCTCTGTTTGCGGGCCCAACCTCTACGTGAAATGAAGTTGTCTTGCCCAAGGTGCCATGTGATTCGGTAATAGAAATGTGATGGGTTAGGTTATCGTCCTTTTTTAGGCTCACGACGTACGATTCGGGTCATAAAAATAGCGCAAAAGAAGAAAAGTGCCCCAAAACTAATAAAAACATTCTATTTTGGGCTCTGAAAACAGGCACAACTGAGCAGGCTTGGTGTCCCCATCGTAGAGCTCTCGGAGAGCTTTCAACGGTATGCTATGCGCCGCGTAACTCATTACGGATCAAAAGTTATGGGCACCGAAGCGATGGATACCTGGTCACAAGCCCCACACCTTCTGTTTGCGGGCCCAGCCTCTAAGTGAAGTGAAGTTGTCTTGCCCAAGGTGCCATGGAATTCGGTAATAGAAATGTGATGGATTAGGTTGTCGTCTTTTTCGCTACTCACTACGTACGATCCGAGACCAAAAATCTGCTTAAAAGAAGAAAATTGTCCCGAAACTGATAAAAACGTTTGATTTTGGGCTCCGAAAACAAGTGCAGCCGAGCAAGCTTGATGCCCCAGTCGTAGAGTTCTCGGATAACTTTCCAACGGTATACTGCGCGCCGTGTAACTCCTTATGGATCAAAAGTTATGAGCACCGGAGTCACGGATGCCTGGTCACAAGTCCCACACCCTATGTTTGCGGGCCCAACCTCTCCGTGAAGTGAAGTTCTCTTGGCCAAGGTGCTGTGTGATTCATTAATAGAAATGTGATGGATTAGGTAGTCGTCCTTTACGTGGCTCACGACGTACGATCCGGGTAAGAAAAACAGTGCAAAAGAAGAAAAATGTCTCAAAACTAAAGAAAACATTCGATTTTGGGCTCCGAGAATGGGCGCAGCTGAGCAGGATTGGTGCCCCCGTCGTAGAGCTCTCGGAGAGCTTTCCAACGGTATGTTGTGCGCCGCGTAACTCCTTATAGATCAAAAGGTATGGGCACCAGAGCGACAGATACCTGGTCACAAGCGCCATGCACTCTGTTTGCGGGCCCAGCCTTTACGTGAAGTGAAGTTGTCTTGCCCAAGGTGCCGTGGGATTCGATAATAGAAATGTGATGGATTAGATTGTTGCCCTTTTCGTAGCTCACGACGAACGATTCGGGACAGAAAAACTGCGCAAATGAAGAAAAATATCCCAAAATTGATGAAAAAGCTGAAATTTAGGCTCCGAAAAGAGGCGCAGTTAAGCAGGCTTGGTGCCCCCGTCGTAGAGCTCTCGGAGAGCTTTCCAACGGTATGTTGTGCGCCACGTAACTCCTTACGGATCAAAAGTTATGAGCACCGGAGGGACGGATACCTGGTCACAAGCCCCACGCCCTCTGTTTGCGGGCCCAGCCTCTACGTGAAGGGAAGTTGTCTTGCCCAAGGTGCCATGGGATTCGATAATAGAAATGTGATAGATTAGGTTGTTGTCCTTTTCGCGGCTCACGACGTACGATCCTGGAGGGAAAAACAGCGCAAAAGAGGAAATGTGTAGCAAAACTTATGACAACGTTCGATTTTGGGCTCCAAAATAGGCGCAACCATGAAAGCTTGGTGCTCCCGTCGTAGAGCTCTCGGAGAGCTTTCCAACGGTATGTTGTGCACCATGTAACTCTTTACGGATCAAAAGTTATAAGCACCGGAGCGACGGATACCTGGTCACAAGCCACACGCACTCTCTTTGTGGGCCAAGCCTCTACGTGAAGTGAAGTTGTCTTGCCCAAGGTGTCATGGGATTCGGCAATGGAATTGTGATGGATTAGGTTGTCGTCCTTTTTGCGGCTCACGACGTACGATCCAGGACGAAAAAAATGCGCAAAAGAAGATAAGTGTGTCGATACTGATGAAAATGTTTGATTTTGGGCTCCAAGAATAGGCGCAGCCTAGCAGGTTTGGTGCCCCCATCGTAGAGCTCTCAGAGAGCTTTCCAACGGTATGCTGTGTGCCGCGTAACACCTTATGGATCAAAAGTTATGGGCACCGGAGCGACGGATACATGGTCGTAAGCCCCACGCCCTCTGTTTGTGGGCCTAAACCTCTACATGAATTGAAGTTGTCTTGCCCAAGGTGCCGTGTGATTCGGTAATAAAAATGTGATGGGTTAGGTTGTCGTCCTTTTCATGGCTCACGAGGCACTATCCGGGTCAGAAAACAACGCAAAAGAAGAAAGTGTCCCAAAACTAATGAAAACATTCGATTTTGGGCTCTGAAAATAGGCGCAGAAGAGCAGGCTTGGTGCCCTCGTCGTAGAGCTCTCGTAGAGCTTTCCAATAGTATGCTGTGCACTGCGTAACTCCTTACGGATCAAAAGTTATGGGCACCAGAGCGATAGATACCTGGTCACAAGGCCCACGCCCTCTGTTTGTGGGCCCAGCCTCTACGTGAAGTGAAGTTGTCTTGCCCAAGCTGTTGTAGGATTCAGTAATAGAAATGTGATGGATTAGGTTGTCGTCCTTTTCATGGCTCACGACGTACGATTCGGAATGTAAAACCTGTGCAAAAGAAGAAAAGTGTCCCAAAACTGATGAGAAGTTCGATTTTGGGATCCGAAAACAGGCGCAGTCGAGTAGGCTTGGTGCCCCAGTCGTAGAGCTCTCGGAGAGCTTTCCAACGGTATGCTGTGCGCCGCGTAACTCCTTACGGATCAAAAGTTACGAGCACCGGAGCGACGGATACCTGGGCAGAAGCGCCACGCCCTCTATTTGTGAACCCAACCTTTACGCGAAGTGAAGTTGTCTAACCCAAGATGCCATGGGATCCGATAATAGAAATGTGATAGATTAGGTTGTCGTCCTTTTTGCTGCTCACAACGTACGATTCGGGACAGAAAAACAGCACAAAAAAGGAAATGTGTAGTGAAACTTATGACAACGTTCGATTTTGGCCTCCGAAAACAGGCGCAGTCGAGTAGGCTTGGTGCTCCAGTCGTAGAGCTCTCGGAGAGCTTTCCAACGGTATGCTGTGCGCCGCGTAACTCCTTACAGATCAAAAGTTATTGGCACCGGAGCAACAGATACTTGGTCACAAGCCCTACGCCCTTTGTTTGCGGGCCTAACCTCTACGTGAAGTGAAGTTGTCTTGCCCAAGGTGCCATGTGATTCGGTAATACAAATGTGATAGGTTAGGTTGTTGTCCTTTTTGCAGCTCACGACGTACGATCCGGGTCAGAAAAACAGCGCAAAAGAAGAAAAGTGTCCCAAAACTAATAAAAACATTCAATTTTGGGCTCTGAAAACAGGCGCAGCTGAGCAGGCTTGGTGCCCCCGTCGTAGAGCTCTCGGAGAGCTTTCAACGGTATGTTGTGCGCCGCGTAACTCCTTATGGATCAAAAGTTATGGGCACCGGAGCGATGGATACCTGGTTACAAGCCCCACACCCTCTGTTTGTGGGCCCAGCCTCTACGTGAAGTGAAGTTGTCTTGCCCAAGGTGCCATGGAATTCGGTAATAGAAATGTGATGGATTAGGTTGTCGTCCATTTCGCAGCTCACGACGTACGATCTGAGACGGAAAATCTGTGCAAAAGAAGAAAAGTATCCCGAAACTGATGAAAACATTCGATTTTGGGGTCCGAATATAGGCACAGCTGAGCAAGCTTGATGCCCCCGTCGTAGAGCTCTCGGATAACTTTCTAACGGTATACTGTGCGCCGCGTAACTCCTTACGGATCAAAAGTTATGAGCACTAGAGTCACGGATACCTGGTCACAAGCCCCACGCCCTATGTTTGCGGGCCCAACCTCTCCATGAAGTGAAGTTGTCTTACCCAAGGTGTCGTGTGATTCGGTAATAGAAATGTGATGGATTAGGTAGTCGTCCTTTTTGCAGCTCACGACGTACGATACGGGTCAGAAAAACAGTGCAAAAGAATAAAAGTGTCCCAAAACTAAAGAAAACATTCGATTTTAGGCTCCGAGAACGGACGCAGCCGAGCAGGCTTGGTGCCCCCGTTGTAGAGCTCTCGAAGAGCTTTCCAACGGTATGCTATGCGCCACGTAACTCCTCACAGATCAAAAGGTATGGGCACCGTAGCGACGGATACCTGGTCACAAGCACCACGCACTCTGTTTGCGGGCCCAGCCTCTATGTGAAGTGAAGTTGTCTTGCCCAAGCTGTCGTGGGATTCGATAATAGAAATGAGATGGATTAGGTTGTCATCCTTTTCGCAGCTCACGACGTACGGTCCGGGACAGAAAAACTACGCAAAAGAAGAAAAGTGTCCCGAAACTGATGAAAATGTTCAATTTTGGGCTCCAAAAATAGGCGTAGATGAGCAGGCTTGGTGCCCCCACCGTAGAGCTCTCAGAGAGCTTTCCAACGGTATGCTGTGCGCCGCGTAACTCCTTACGGATCAAAAGTTATAAGCACTGGAGCGACGGATACCAAATCACAACCTCACGCCCTCTGTTTGCGGGCCCAGCCTCTACGTGAAGTGAAGTTGTCTTTACCAATGTGCCATGGGATTCGGAAATAAAAATATGAAGGATTAGGTTGTCGTCCTTTTCGTGGATCACGACGTACGATCTGGGACAGAAAAACAGCGCAAAAGAAGCAAATTGTCCCAAAATTGATGAAAACGTTTGAATATGGACTCCGAAAATAGGCGCAACCAAGCAGGCTAGCTTCCCTCGTCGTAAAGATCTCAGAGGGCTTTCCAACGGTATGCTGTGCGCCGCGTAACTCCTTACGGATCAAAAGTTATGGGCACCGGAGCGACGGATACCTGGTCACAAGCCCCACGCCCTCTATTTGCGGGCCCAGCTTCTACGTGAATTGAAGTTGTCTTCCCCAAGGTGCTGTGTGATTCAAAAATAAAAATATTATGGGTTAGGTTGTTGTCCTTTTCGCGGCTTACGACGTACGATACGGGTCAGAAAAACAGTGCAAAAGAAGAGAAGTGTCCCAAAACTAATGAAAACATTCAATTTTGGGCTCGGAACACTGGCGCAACTGAGCAGGTTTGGTGCCCCCATCGTAGAGCACTCAGAGAGCTTTCCAACGGTATGTTGTGCGTCGCGTAACTTCTTACGGATCAAAAGTTAAAGGCACCGAAGCAACGGATACCTTGTCACAAGCCCCACGCCCTCAGTTTGTGGGTCCAAACCTCTACGTGAATTGAAGTTGTCTTGCCCAAGGTGTCGTGTGATTCGGTAATAGAAATATGATGGGTTAGGTTGTCGTCCTTTTCATGGCTCACGACGCACTATCCGGGTCAGAAAACAGCGCAAAAGAAGAAAGTGTCCCAAAACTAATGAAAACATTCAATTTTGGGCTACGAAAGTAGGCGCAGCCAAGCAGGCTTGGTGCCCCCGTCGTAGAGCTCTCGGAGAGCTTTCCAATGGTATACTGTGCACTGCGTAACTCCTTACGGATCAAAAGTTATGGGCACCGGAGCGATGGATACCTGTTCACAAGCCCCACGCCCTCTGTTTGCAGGCCCAGCCTCTACGTGAAATGAAGTTGTCTTGCCCAAGGTGCCTTGGGATTCGGTAATAGAAATGTGATGGATTAAGTTGTCATACTTTTCGCTGCTCACGACGTACGATCTGGAATGTAAATTCTGCGTAAAAGAAGAAAAGTGTCCCGAAACTGATGAAAACGTTCGATTTTGGGCTCCGAAAATAGGCGCAGTAGAGCAAGCTAGGTGCCCCCGTCGTAGAGCTCTCGGAGAGCTTTCCAATGGTATGCTGTGCACTGCGTAACTCCTTACGAATCAAAAGTTATGAGCACTAAAGAGACGGATACCTAGTCAAAAGCCCCACACACTCTGTTTGTGGGCCCAACCTCTAAGTGAAGTGAAGTTGTCTTGCCCAAGGTGCCATGTGATTCGGTAATAGAAATGTGATGGGTTAGGTTGTCCTCCTTTTCGCGGCTCACGACGTATGATCCGGGTCAGAAAAACAGCGCAAAAGAAGAAAAAATGTCCAAAAACTAATGAAAACAATCGATTTTGGGCTCGAAACACAGGTGCAGTCGAATAGGCTTAGTGCCCTCGTTGTAGAGCTCTAGGAGAGATTTCCAACGGTATGTTGTACGCCGCGTAACTCCTTACGGATCAAAAGTTATGGGCACCGAAGCGACGGATACCTGGTCGCAAGCCCCACACCCTCTGTTCGTGGGCCCAACCTCTACATGAAGTGAAGTTGTGTTGCCTAAGGTACCGTGTGATTCGGTAATAGAAATGTGATGGGTTAGGTTGTCGTCCTTTTCACGGTTCACGACACACGATCCATGTCAGAAAAAGAAGAAAAGTGTCCTAAAACTAATGAAAACATTCAATTTTGGGCTCCAAAAATAGGTACAACTGAGCAGGCTTGGTGCCCGCGTCGTAGAACTCTCGGTGAGCTTTCCAACGGTATGCTGTGCATTGCGTAACTCCTTACGGATCAAAAGTTATGGGCACCGGAGCGACAGATACCTGGTGACAAGCCCTACGCCCTCTATTTGCGAGCCCAGCCTCTAGGTGAAATGACTTGTCTTCCCCAAGGTGCCGTGTGATTCGGTAACAGAAATGTGATGGGTTAGGTTGTCGTCCTTTTTGCGGCTCACGACGAATGATACGGGTAAGAGAAACAGTGCAAAAGAAGAAAAATGTAACAAAACTAATGAAAACATTCAATTTTGGGCTCGGAATACAGGCACAGCTGAGCAGGCTTGGTGCCCCAATCGTAGAGCTCTCGGAGAGCTTTTCAACGATATGCTGTGCGCCGCGTAACTCCTTAGGGATCAAAAGTTATGAGCACTGGAGCGACAGATACATGGTCACAAGCCCCACGCCCTCTGTTTGCGGGCCCAACCTCTACGTGAAGTGAAGTTGTCTTGCCCAAGGTGCCATGGGATTCGATAATAGAAGTGTGATGGATTAGGTTGCCATCCTTTTGCGGCTCAAAACGTACGATGCGGGACGGAAAAAATGCGTAAAAGAAGAAAAGTGTCCTAAAACTGGTGAAAACATCCAATTTTGTGCCCCAAAAATAGGCGTAACCAAGCAAGCTTGGTGTCCCCGTCGTAGAGCTCTCGGAGAACTTTTCAACGGTGTGCTGTGCGCCGCGTAACTCCTTACGGATCAAAAGTTATGGGCACCGGAGCGACGGATACCTGGTCACAAGCCCCACGCCCTCTATTTGCGGGCCCAGCCTCTACGTGAATTGAAGTTGTCTTCCCCAAGGTGCTGTGTGATTCGGTAATAGAAATGTTATGGGTTAGGTTGTCGTCCTTTTCGCGGCTCACGACGTACGATACGGGTCAGAAAAAGAGTGCAAAAGAAGAAAAGTGTCCCAAAACTAATGAAACATTCGATTATGGGCTCGGAACACAGGCGCAGCCGAGTAGACTTGCTGCCCCCGTCGTAGAACTCTCGGAGTGATTTCCAACGGTATGCTGTGCGCCACGTAACTCCTTACGGATCAAAAGTTATGGGCTCCAGAGTGACGGATACCTAGTCACAAGCCCCACGCCCTCTGTTTGCGGGCCCAGCCTCTACACAAAGTGAAGTTGTCTTGCCCAAGGATCCATGGCATTCGGTAATAGAAATGTGATGGATTAGGTTGTCGTATTTCTTGCGGCTCACGACGTACGATTCGGGATGAAAAAATTGCGCAAAAATTGTCTTGTAACTGATGAAAATGTTCTATTTTGGGCTCTGAAAATGGGCACAACCATACAAGTTTGGTGCCCCCGTCGTAGAGCTCTCGGAGAGCTTTCCAACAGTATACTGTGCGCCGTGTAACTCATTACGGATCAAAAGTGATGAGCACCGGAGCAACGGATACCTGGTCAATAGCCCCACGCCCTCTGTTTGCGGGCCCAACCTCTATGCGAAGTGAAGTTGTCTTGCCTAAGGTGCCATGGGATTCAATTATAGAAATGTGATAGATTAGGTTGTCGTCCTTTTCGCAGCTCACAACGTACGATCCGAGATGAAAAAACAACGCAAAAAAAGAAATGTGTAGCGAAACTTATGACAACTTTCTATTTTGGGCTACAAAATAGGCATAGCCGAGAAAGTTTGGTGCCCCCGTCGTAGAGATCTCGGAGAGCTTTGCAACGGTATGCTGTGCACCGCGTAACTCCTTACGGATCAAAAGTTATAAGCACCGGTGCGACAGATACCAAATCACAAGCCCCACGCCCTCTGTTTGCGGGCCCAGCCTCTACGTGAAGTGAAGTTGTCTTGCCCAAGGTGCCGTGGGATTCGGTAATAGAAATGTGATGGATTAGGTTGTCGTCCTTTTCGCGGCTCACGACGTACGATCCGGGACAGAAAAAATTCACAAAAGAAGATAAGTGTCTCAAAACTAATGAAAACGTTTTATTTTGGGCACTAAAAACTAACAAAGCCGAGCAAGTTTGGTACCCTCATCGTAGAGCTCTCGGAGAGCTTTTCAACGGTATGTTGTGTGGCGCATAACTCCTTACGGATCAAAAGTTATGGGTGCCTGAACGACGGATACATGGTCACAAGCCCCACGCCCTCTGTTTTCGGGCCCAAGCTCTACGTGAAGTGAAGTTGTCTTGTGCAACGTGCCGTGTGATTCGGTAATAGAAATATGATGGGTTAGGTTGTCGTCCTTTCCGCGGTTCACGATGTACGATCCGGGTCAGAAAAATAGCGCAAAAGAAGAAAAAGTATCCCAAAACTAATGAAATCATTCGATTTAGGGCTCCGAAAATAGGCCCAACCAAGCAGGCTTGGTGCCCCTATCGTAGAGCTCTCGGAGAGCTTTCCAGTGGTATATTGTGCGCCGCGTAACTCCTTACGGATCAAAAGTTATGGGTACCGGAGCGACGGATACCAAGTTACAAGCCCCACGCCCTCTGTTTGCGGGCCCAGCCTCAACGTGAAGTGAAGTTGTCTTGCCCAAGGTGTCGTGGCATTCGCTAATAGATATGTGATGGATTAGGTTATCGTCCTTTTCGCGGCTAACGACGTACGATTCGAGATGGAAAAACTACGCAAAAAAGAAAGGTGTCCCGAAACTGATGAAAATGTTCAATTTTGGGCTCCAAAACTAGGCACGACCGTGCCAGCTTGGTGCCCCAGTTGTAGAGCTCTCGGAGAGCCTACCAATGGTATTCTGTGCGCCGCGTAACTCCTTACGGAACAAAAGTTATGAGCACCGGAACAACGGATACCTGGTCACAAGCCCCACGCCCTCTGTTTGCTGGCCCAACCTCTACGCGAAATGATGTTGTCTTACCCAAGGTCTCATGGGATTCGATAATAGAAATGTGAATGATTAAGTTGTCGTCCTTTTCGCGGCTCACGACGTACGATCCGGTATAGAAAAAATGCGCAAAAGAGGAAATGTGTAGCGAAACTTATGACAACGTTCAATTTTGGCTCCAAAACAAGCGCAGACAAGCAAGCTTGGTGCCCCCGTCGTAGATCTCTCGGAGAGCTTTCCAACGGTATGCTGTGCACCGCGTAACTCCTTACAAATCAAAAGTTATGAGCACCGGAGCGACGGATACCTGGTCACAAGCCCCACGCCCTCTGTTTGTGTGCCCAGCCTCTATGTGAAATGAAGTTGTCTTGCCCAAGATGCCGTAGGATTCGGTAATATAAAAGTGATGGATTAGGTTGTCATCCTTTTCGCGGCTCACGACAGAGGGTCCGGGATGAAAAATCTGCGGAAAAGATGAAAAGTGTAACAAAATTGATGAAAACGTTCGATTTTGGGCTCCAAAAATAGGCACAGCCGAGCAAGCTTGGTGCCGTCGTCATAGAGCTCTCGGAGAGCTTTCCAACGGTATGTTGTGCGCCGCGTAACTCCTTACAGATCAAAAGTTATGGGCACCGGAGCGACGGATACATGGTCACAAGCCCCACGCCCTCTGTTTGCGGGCCCAACCTCTACGTGAAGTGAAGTTGTCTTGCCCCAGGTACCATGTGGTTCGGTAATAGAAATGTGATGGGTTAGGTTGACGTACTTTTTGCGGCTCACGACGTTCGATCCGGGTCAAAAAAATAGTGCAAAAGAAGAAAAGTGTCCCGAAACTAATGAAAACATTTGATTATTGGCTCTGAAAATAGGTGCAGCCGAGCAGGCTTGGTGCCCCCATCGTAGAGCTCTCGGAGAGCTTTCGAACGGTATGCTATGCGCCACGTAACTCCTTACGAATCAAAAGTTATTGGCACAGGAGCGACGGATACATGGTCACAAGCCCCACGCCCTATGTTTGCTGGACCAGCCTCTACGTGAAGTGAAATTGTCTTGCCCAAGGTGCAATGGGATTCGATAATAGAAATGTGATAGATTAGGTTATCGTCCTTTTCGCGGCCACGACGTACGATCCGGGACGGAAAAACAGCGCAAAGGTAGAAAAGTGTAGCGAAACTTATAAAAACGTTCGATTTTAGGCTCTGAAAATAGGCGCAGATGACCAGGCTTTCTACCCCCCGTCGTAGAGCTCTCGAAGAGCTTTCCAACAGTATGTTGTGCACCATGTAACTCCTTACAGACCAAAAGTTTTGGGCACCAGAGCGACGGATACCTGGTCACAAGCCCCACGCCCTCGGTTTGAGGGCCCAGCCTCTACGTGAAGTGAAGTTGTCTTGCCCAATGTGCCGTGTGATTTGGTAATAGAAATGTGATAGATTAGGTTGTCGTCCAATTCGTGGCTCAAGACGTACGATCCGGGACGAAAAAATAGTGCAAAAGAAGAAAAGTGTTCCAAAACTTATTAAAATATTCAATTTTAGGCTCTGAAAACAGACGCAACTAAGCAGGCTAGGTGCCCCTATCGTAGATCTCTCAGAGTGCTTTCCAACGGTATGCTGTGCGCTGCATAACTCCTTACGGAGCAAAGGTTATGGGCATTGGAGCGACGGATACCTGGTTACAAGCCCCACACTCTTTGTTTACGGTCCCAGCCTCTACGTGAAGCGAAGTTGTCTTGCCCAAGATGCCATGTGATTCGGTAATAGAAATGTGATGGAATCGGATGTCGCCCTTTTCGAGGCTCGTGACATACGATCCGGAATGGAAAAATAGCGTAAAAGAAGAAAAGTGTCCCGAAACTGATGAAAATGCTCAATTTTAGGCTCAAAAAATAGGCGCAACCGAGCAGGCTAGGTGACCTCGTTGTAGAGCTCTCAGAGAGTTTTACAACGGTATACTGTACGCCGCGTAACTCCTTACGGACCAAAAGTTAAAGGCACTGGAGCAACGGATACCTTGTCACAAGCCCCACGCCCTCAGTTTGCGAGCCCAGCCTCTACGTGAAGTGAAGTTTTCTTGCACAAGGTTTCGTGGGATTCGGTAATAGAAAAGAGATAGATTAGGTTGTCGTCCTTTTCGCGGCTCACGACATACGATACGGGACAGAAAAACAGCGAAAAGAAAAAAAGTGATGAAAATGTTCGATTTCGAGCTCCAAAAATAGGCATAGCCGAGCATCCTTGGTCCCCCCGTCGTAGAGCTCTCGGGGAGCTTTCCAACGGTATGCTGTGCACCGCGTAACTCTTTACGGATCAAAAGTTATAGGCACCGAAGCGACGGATACCTGGTCACAAGCCCCACGCACTCGGTTTGAGGACCCAGCCTCTACGTGAAGTGAAGTTGTCTTGCCCAATGTGCCGTGGGATTCGGTAATAAAAATGTGATGGATTAGGTTGTCGTCCTTTTCGCAGCTCACGACGTACGATCCGGGACGGAAAAACAGCGCAAAAGAAAAAAAGTGTCCTAAAACTGATGAAAACGTTCAATTTTGGGCTCTGAAAATAGACGCAGCCGAGCAAGATTGTTACCCTCGTCGTAGAGCTCTCGGAGTGTTTTCCAATGATTTGCTATGCGCCGCATAACTCCTTACGGATCAAAAGTTATAAGCAACGGAGCGACGGATACCAAATCACAAGCCCCACGCCCTCTGTTTGCAGGCCCAGCCTCTACGTGAAGTGAAGTTGTCTTGCCTAAGGTGCCGTGGGATTCGGTAATAGAAATGTGATGGATTAGGTTGTCGTCCTTTTCGCGGCTCACGACGTACGATCCGGGACGGAAAAAATGCGCAAAAGAATATAAGTGTCTCGAAACTGATGAAAACATTTGATTTTGGGTACCAAAACCTAGCACAGCCGAGCAAGTTTGGTACCCTCATCGTAGAGCTCTCGGAGAGCTTTCCAACGGTATGCTGTGTGCCGCATAACTCCTTACGGATCAAAAGTTATGGGCACCGGAATGACGGATACATAGTCACAAGCCCCATGCCCTCTGTTTTCGGGCCCAACCTCGACGTGAAGAGAAGTTGTCTTGCACAAGGTGTCGTGTGATTCGGTAATAGAAATGGGATGGGTTAGGTTGCCGTCCTTTTCGCGGCTCACGATGTACGATCCGGGTCAGAAAAATAGCGCAAAAGAAGAAAAAGTATCCCAAAACTAATGAAATCATTCGATTTAGGGCTCCGAAAATAGGCCCAGCCAAGCAGGCTTGGTGCCCCTGTCGTAGAGCTCTCGGAGAGCTTTCCAATGGTATGCTGTGCGCCGCGTAACTCCTTACGGATCAAAAGTTATGGGCATCGGAGCGACGGATACCAAGTCACAAGCCCCACACCCTTTGTTTGCGGGCCCAGCCTCTACATGAAGTGAAGTTGTCTTGCCCAAGGTATCGTGGAATTCAGTAATATAAATGTGATGGATTAGGTTCTCGTCCTTTTTGCGGCTCACAATGTACGATTCGAGACGGAAAAACTACGCAACAAAAGAAAGGTGTCCCAAAATTGATGAAAATGTTCAATTTGGGCTCCGAAAATAGGCACAGCCGTGCTAGCTTGGTGCCCCAATCGTAGAGCTCTCGGAGAGCCTTCCAACGATATGCTGTGCGCCGCGTAACTCCTTACGGAACAAAAGTTATGAGCATCGGAACGACGGATACCTGGTCACAAACCCCACGCCATCTGTTTGCTGGCCCAACCTCTACGCGAAATGAAGTTGTCTTGCCCAAGGATCCATGGGATTCGATAATAGATATGTGATAGATTAGGTTGTCGTCCTTTTTGCAGCTCACGACGTACGATCCGGGACGGAAAAACAGCGCAAAAGAGGAAATGTGTAGCGAAACTTATGACAACGTTCGATTTTTGGCACCAAAACATGTGCAGCCAAGCAAGCTTGGTGCCCCCATCATAGAGCTCTCGGAGAGCTTTCCAACGGTATGCTGTGTGCCGCGTAACTCCTTATTGATCAAAAGTTATGAGAACCAGAGTGACGGATACCTGGTCACAAGCTCCACGCCCTCTGTTAGTGGGCCCAGCCTCTATGTGAAGTGAAGTTGTCTTGCCAAAGATGCCGTGGGATTTGGTAATAGAAAAGTGATGGATTAGGTTGTCGTCCTTTTCGCGGCTCACGACGAACGATCTGGGACGAAAAATCTGCGGAAAAGATGAAAAGTGTAACGAAACTAAAGAAAACGTTCGATTTTGGGCTCCAAAAATAGTCACAGCGAAGCAAGCTTGGTGCCCTGTCGTAGAGAGCTAGGAGAGTTTTCCAACGGTATGCTGTGCGCAGCGTAACTCTTTACGGATCAAAAGTTATGGGCACCGGAGCGACGGATACATGGTCACAAGCCCCACGCCCTCTGTTTGCAGGCCCAACCTCTACATGAAATGAAGTTTTCTTGCCCAAGGTGCCATGTGATTCGGTAATAGAAATGTGATGGGTTAGGTTGACGTACTTTTCGCGGCTCACGACGTACGATCCGGGTCAAAAAAATAGCGCAAAAGAAGAAAAGTGTCCCGAAACTAATGAAAACATTCGATTATTGGCTCTGAAAATAGGTGTAGCCGAGCAGGCTTGGTGCCTCCATCGTAGAGCTCTCGGAGTGCTTTCGAACGGTATGCTATGCGCCAAGTAACTCCTTACGTATCAAAAGTTATTGGCACCGGAGCGACGGATACCTGGTCACAAGCCCCACGCCCTATGTTTGCAGGACCAGCCTTTACGTGAAGTGAAATTGTCTTGCCCAAAGTGCAATAGGATTCAATAATAGAAATGTGATAGATTAGGTTGTCGTCCTTTTTGCGGCCACGACGTACGATCCGCGACGGAAAAACAACGCAAAGGTAGAAAAGTGTAGCGAAACTTATGAAAATGTTTGATTTTAGGCTCTGAAAACAAGCGCAGATGAGCAGGCTTGCTACCCTCGTCGTAGAGCTCTCGAAGAGCTTTCCAACGGTATGCTGTGCACCACGTAACTCCTTACGGACCAAAAGTTTTAGGCACCGGAGCGACGGATACCTGGTCCCAAGCCCTACGGCCTCTGTTTGAGGGCCCAGCCTCTACGTGAAGCGAAGTTGTCTTGCCCAAGGTGCCGTGGGATTCAGTAATAGAAATGTGATGGATTAGGTTGTCATCCAATTCGTGGCTCTCGACATACAATCCGAGACGAAAAAACAGCGCAAAAGAAGAAAAGTGTTCCAAAACTTATTAAAATTTTTAATTTTAGGCTCCGAAAATAGGTGTAACCGAGCAGGCTAGGTGCCCCTATCGAAGATCTCTCAGAGCGCTTTCCAATGGTATGTTGTGCATCGCGTAACTCCTTACGAAGCAAAGGTTATGGGCACCGGAGCGACGGATACCTGGTCACAAGCCCCACGCCCTCTGTTTGCGGGCCCAGCCTCTATGTGAAGTGAAGTTGTCTTGCCCAAGGTGCTGTGTGATTCGGTAATATAAATGTGATGGAATAGGATGTCGCCCTTTTCGAGGCTCATGATGTACGATCCAAGACGGAAAAATAGCGTAAAAGAAGAAAAGTGTCCCGAAACTGATGAAAATGTTCAATTTTAGGCTCAAAAAACAGGCGCAGCCGAGCAGGCTAGGTGACCTCGTTGTAGAGCTCTCAGAGAGCTTTCCAACGGTATGCTGTACGCCGCGTAACTCCTTACAGACCAAAATTTAAAGGCACCGAAGCAACGGATACCTTGTCACGAGCCCCACGCCCTCTGTTTACGAGCCCAGCCTCTACGTGAAGTGAAGTTGTCTTGCACAAGGTTTCATGTGATTCGGTAATAGAAATGTGATAGAAAAGTGTCCCGAAACTAATGAAAACATTCGATTATTGGCTCTGAAAATAGGCGCAGCCTAGCAGGCTTGGTGCCCCGTCGTAGAGCTCTTGGATAGCTTTCAAATGGTATGCTATGCACCACGTAACTCCTTACAGATCAAAAGTTATTGGCACCGGAGCGACGGATACCTGGTCACAAGCCCCACGCCCTATGTTTGCGGGACCAGCCTCTACGTGAAGTGAAATTGTCTTGCCCAAAGTGCAATGGCATTCAATAATAGAAATGTGATAGATTAGGTTGTCGTCCTTTTTGCGGCTCGCGACGTACGATACGGGACAAAAAATCAGCGCAAAAGAAGAAAAGTGTCACGAAACTGATAAAATGTTCAATTTCAGGCTCCAAAAATAGGCGTAGCCGAGCATGCTTGGTCCTTCCGTCGTAGAGCTCTTGGGGAGCTTTCCAACGGTATGCTGTGCACCGCGTAACTCTTTACGGATCAAAAGTTATAGGCACCAAAGCGACGGATACCTAGTCACAAGCCCCACGCACTCGGTTTGAGGGCCCACCCTCTACGTGAACTAAAGTTGTCTTGCCCAATGTGCCGTGGGATTCGGTAATAAAAATATGATGGATTAAGTTGTCATCCTTTTCGCAACTCACAACGTACGATCCGGGACGGAAAAACAGCGCAAAAAAAGAAAAGTGTCCCAAAATTAATAAAAAGGTTCAATTTTGGGCTCTGAAAATAGACGCTGCTAAGCATGCTTGCTACCCGCTGTCGTAGAGCTCTCGGAGTGCTTTCCAATGATTTGCTATGCGCCGCGTAACTCCTTACGAATCAAAAGTTATGAGCATCGGAGCGACGGATACCTGGTCAAAAGCCCCACGCCCTCTGTTTGCAGGCCCAGCCTCCACGTGAAGTGAAGCTGTCTTGCCCAAGGTGCCGTGGGATTTGATAATAGAAGTGTGATGGATTAGGTTGTCGTCCTTTTTGTGGCTCACGACGTACGATCCGGGACGGAAAAACTGTGCAAAAGAATAAAAGTGTCCTAAAACTGGTGAAAACATTCAATTTTGTGCCCGAAAATAGGCGTAGCCAAGCAAGCTTGGTGCCCCCTTCGTAGAGTTCTCAGAGAGCTTTCCACCAGCATGTTGTGCGCCACGTAACTCTTTACGGATCAAAAGTTATAGGCACCGAAGCAACGGACACCTGGTCACAAGCCCTACGCACTCGGTTTGAGTGCCCAGCCTCTACGTGAAGTGAAGTTGTCTTGTCCAATCTGCCATGGGATTCGGTAATAAAAATGTGATGGATTAGGTTGTCGTCCTTTTCGCAACTCACGACGTACAATCCGGAACGAAAAAACAGCGCAAAAAAAGAAAAGTGTCCCAAAATTAATAAAAAGGTTCAATTTTGGGCTCTGAAAATAGACGCTGCTAAGCATGCTTGCTACCCGCTGTCGTAGAGCTCTCGGAGTGCTTTCCAACGATTTGTTATGCGCCGCGTAACTCCTTACGGATCAAAAGTTATGGGCACCAGAGCGACGGATACATGGTCAAAAGTCCCACGCCCTCTGTTTGCGGGCCCAGCCTCTACGTGAAGTGAAGCTGTCTTGCCCAAGGTGCCGTGGTATTCAATAATAGAAGTGTGATGGATTAGGTTGTCGTCTTTTTTGTGGCTCACGACGTACGATCCGAGAAGGAAAAACTGCACAAAAGAATAAAAGTGTCCTAAAACTGGTGAAAATATTCAATTTTGTGGCTCGAAAATTGGCATAGCCAAGCAAGCTTGGTGCCCCCGTCGTAGAGCTCTCGGAGAGCTTTCCAACGGTATGCTGTGCGCCGCGTAACTCTTTACAGATCAAAAGTTATAGGCACCGAAGCGACGGATACCTGGTCACAAGCCCCACGCACTCGGTTTGAGGGCCCAGCCTCTACGTGAAGTGAAGTTGTCTTGCCCAATGTGCCATGGGATTCGGTAATAAAAATGTGATGGGTTAGGTTGTCGTCCTTTTCGCAGCTCACGACGTACGATCCGGGACGAAAAAATAGCGCAAAAGAATAAAAGTGTCCCAAAACTAATGAAAACGTTCAATTTTGGGATCTGAAAATAGACGCAGCTGAGCAGGCTTGCTACCCCCGTCGTAGAGCTCTTGGAGTGCTTTCCAACGATTTATTATGCGCCGTGTAACTCCTTACGGATCAAAAGTTATGGGCACCAGAGCGACGGATACCTGGTCAAAAGCCCCACGCCCTCTGTTTGCGGGCCCAGTCTCTACGTGAAGTGAAGCTCTCTTGCCCAAGGTGCCGTGGGATTCGATAATAGAAGTGTGATGGATTAGGTTGTCGTCCTTTTTGTGGCTCACGACGTACGATCCGGGACGGAAAAACTGCACAAAAGAATAAAAGTGTCCTAAAACTAGTGAAAACATTCAATTTTGTGCCCCGAAAATAGGTGTAGCCAAGCAAGCTTGGTGCCCCCGTCGTAGAGCTCTCGGAGAGCTTTCCAACGGTATGTTGTGCGCCGTGTAACTCTTTACGGTTCAAAAGTTATAGGCACCGAAGCGACGGATACCTGGTCACAAGCCCCACGCACTCGGCTTGAGGGCCTAGCCTCTACGTGAAGTGAAGTTGTCTTGCCCAATGTTCCGTGGGATTCGGTAATAAAAATGTGATGGATTAGGTTGTCGTCCTTTCACAACTCATGAAGTACGATTCGGGACGGAAAAACAGCGCAAAAGAAGAAAAGTGTCCCAAAACTGATGAAAACGTTCAACTTTGGCCTCTGAAAATAGACGCTGCTGAGCAGGCTTGCTACCCCCTGTCGTTGAGCTCTTGGAGTGCTTTCCAACGGTTTGTTGTGCGCCGCGTAACTCCTTACGGATCAAAAGTTAAGGGCACCAGAGCGACGGATACCAGGTCACAAGCCCCACTTCATCTGTTCGTGGGCCCAGCCTTTATGTGAAGTAAAGCTATCTTGCCCAAGGTGCCATGGGATTCGGTAATATAAATGTGATGGATTAGGTTGTCGTCCTTTTCACAGCTCACGACGTATGATCCGGGACGAAAAAAATGCGCAAAAGAAGATAAGTGTCTCGAAACTATTGAAAACGTTTGATTTTGGGCTCCAAAAACAAGAACAGCCGTGCAAGTTTGGTACCCTCGTTATAGAGCTCTCGGAGAGCTTTCCAACGGTATGTTGTGTGCCATATAACTCCTTACGGATCAAAAGTTATGGGCACCGGAGCGACGGATACATGGTCACAAGCCCCACGCCCTCTGTTTTCGGGCCCAACCTCTACGTGAAGTGAAGTTGTCTTGCCCAAGGTGCCGTGTGATTCGGTAATAGAAATGTGATAGGTTAGGTTGTCGTCCTTTTCGCGGCTCACGATGTATGATCCGGGTCAGAAAAATAGCGCAAAAAAAGAAAAAATATCCCAAAACTAATGAAATCATTCAATTTTGGGCTCCGAAAATAGGCCCATCCAAGCAAGCTTGGTGCCCCCGTCGTAGAGCTCTCGGAGAACTTTCTAACAGTATGCTTTGCGCCGCGTAACTCCTTACGGATCAAAAGTTTTAGGCACCGGAGCGACGGATACCAAGTCACAAGCCCCACGCCCTCTGTTTGCGGGCCCAGCCTCTACGTGAAGTGAAGTTGTCTTGCCCAAGGTGTCATGGCATTCGGTAATAGAAATGTGATGGATAGGTTGTCGTCCTTTTCGCGGCTCACGACGTACGATTCGGGACGGAAAAACTACGCCAAAAAAGAAAGGTGTCCCAAAACTGATAAAAATGTTCGATATTGGGCTCTGAAAACAGGCACGACCGTGCCAGCTTGGTGCCCCAGTCGTAGAGCTCTTAGAGAGCTTTCCAACGGTATGCTGTGCACCGCGTAACTCCTTACGAAACTAAAGTTATGAGCACCGGAACGACGGATATCTGATCACAAGCCCCACGCGCTCTGTTTGCGAGCCCAACCTCTACACGAAGTGAAATTTTCTTGCCCGAGGTGTCATGGGATTCGATAATAGAAATGTGATAGATTAGGTTGTCGTCCTTTTCGCGGTTCACGACGTACGATCCTGGACGAAAAAATAGCGCAAAAGAGGAAATGTGTAGCGAAACTTATGACAACGTTCGATTTTTGCTCCAAAACAGGAACAGCCAAGCAAGCTTGGTACCCCCGTCGTATAGCTCTCGGAGAGCTTTCCAACGGTATGCTGTGCACTGCGTAACTTCTTACGGATCAAAAGTTATGAGCACCGGAGCGACGGATACCAGGTCACAAGCCCCACGCCCTCTGTTTGTGGGCCCAGTCTCTATATGAAGTGAAGTTGTCTTGCCCAAGGTGCCGTGGGATTCGGTAATAGAAAAGTGATGGATTAGGTTGTCGTCCTTTTCGCGGCTCACGACGTACGATCCGGGATGAAAAATCTGCGCAAAAGAAGAAAAGTGTAATGAAACTGATGAAAACGTTCAATTTTGGGCTCCGAAAATAGGCGCAGCAGAGCAAGCTTGGTACCCCCGTCGTAGAGCTCTCGGAGAGCTTTCCAACGGTATGTTGTGCGCCGCGTAACTCCTTACGGATCCAAAGTTATGGGCATCGGAGCGACGGATACATGGTCACAAGCCCCACGCCCTCTGTTTGTGGGCCCAACCTCTACTTGAAGTGAAGTTGTCTTGCCCAAGGTGCCATGTGATTCGGTAACAGAAATGTGATGGGTTAGGTTGACGTACTTTTCGCGGCTCACGACGTACGATCCGGGTCAGAAAAACAGCGCAAAAGAAGAAAAATGTCCCGAAACTAATGAAAAATTCGATTTTTGGTTATGAAAACAGGCGCAGCCGAGCAGGCTTGGTGCCTCCGTCGTAGAGCTCTTGGAGATCTTTCGAACGGTATGCTTAGCGCTGCGTAACTCCTTACGGATCGAAAGTTATTGGCACTGGAGCGACGGATACCTAGTCACAAGCCCCACGCCCTATGTTTGCGGGACCAGCCTCTACGTGAAGTGAAATTGTCTTGCCCAAGGTGCCATGGGATTTGATAATGGAAATGTGATAGATTAGGTTGTCGTCCTTTTCGCGACCACGACGTGCGATCCGGGATGAAAAAACAGCGCAAAGGTAGAAAAGTGTAGCGAAACTTATGAAAACGTTCGATTTTAGGCTCTGAAAACAGGCGCAGATGAGCAGGCTTGCTACCCCCGTTGTAGAGCCGTCGAAGAGCTCTCCAACGGTATGCTGTGCACCGTGTAACTCCTTACGGACCAAAAGTTTTAGGCACCGGAGCGATGGATACCTGGTCACAAGCCCCACGCCCTCGGTTTGAGGGCCCAGCCTCTACGTGAAGTGAAGTTGTCTTGCCCAAGGTGCTGTGTGATTCGGTAATAGAAATGTTATAGATTAGGTTGTTGTCCATTTCATGGCTCACGACGTACGATATGGGACAAAAAAATAGCACAAAAGAAGAAAAGTGTCCCAAAACTTATTAAAATGTTCAATTTTAGGCTCCGAAAACAGGCGCAACCGAGCAGGCTAGGTGCCCCTATCGTAGAGCTCTTAGATTTCTTTGCAACGGTATGCTGTGCGCCACGTAACTCCTTACGGAAAAAAAGTTATGGGTACCGGAGCGACGGATACCTGGTCACAAGCCCCACGCCCTCTGTTTGCGGGCCCAGCCTCTACGTGAAGTGAAGTTGTCTTGCCCAAGGTGCCGTGTGATTCGGTAATAAAAATGTGATGGAATTGGATGTCGCCCTTTTCGAGGCTCATGACGTACGATCCGAGATGGAAAAATAGCGTAAAAGAAGAAAAGTGTATTGAAACTGATGAAAATGTTCAATTTTAGGCTCAGAAAATAGGCGCAGCCAAGCAGGCTAGGTGACCTCGTTGTAGTGCTCTCAGAGAGCTTTCCAACGGTATGCTGTACGCCGCGTAACTCCTTACGGACCAAAAGTAAGGGCACCGGAGCAACGGATACCTGGTCACAAGCCCTACGCCCTCTATTAGCGAGCCCATCTACGTGAAGTGAAGTTGTCTTGCCCAAGGTTTCATGGGATTCGGTAATAGAAATGTGATGGATCATGTTGTTATCCTTTTCGCGGCTCATGACATACGATACGGGATGGAAAAACAGCGCAAAAGAAGAAAAGTGTCCCGAAACTGATGAAAATGTTCGATTTTGGGCTCCAAAAATAGGCGCAGCCAAGCATGCTTGGTCCCCCCATCGTAGAGCTCTTGGGGAGCTTTCCAACGGTATGCTGTGCACTGCGTAACTCTTTACAGATCAAAGGTTATAGGCACCAAAGCGATGGATACCTGGTCACAAGCCCTACACACTCGGTTTGAGGGCCCAGCCTCTACGTGAACTGAAGTTGTCTTGCCCAATGTGCCGTGGGATTCGGTAATAAAAATGTGATAGATTAGGTTGTCGTCCTTTTCGCAGCTCACGACGTACGATCCGGGACGGAAAAACAGCGCAAAAGAAGAAAAGTGTCCCAAAACTGATGAAAACGTTCAATTTTGGGCTATGAAAATAGACGCAGCCGAGTAGGCTTGCTACCCCTGTCGTAGAGCTCTCGGAGTGCTTTCCAACGGTTTGCTATGCGCCGCGTAACTCCTTACGGATCAAAAGTTATGGACACCAGAGCGACGGATACCTGGTCACAAGCCCTACGCCCTCTGTTTGCGGGCCCAGCCTCTACGTGAAGTGAAGTTGTCTTGCCCAAGATGCCGTGGGATTCGATAATAGAAGTATGAAGGATTAGGTTGTCGTCCTTTTCGCGGCTCACGACGTGCATAGAATGACTTACTTCGCATAATCATAACTAAATCCGAGGGGCAATAATTTAATACCATGATTCTTAAAATCACCAATATCCAACTTAGGACCTTAGCAATGTTAGTCATCTAATGCATAATTCAATACCTTACACTTCTATTTCGACCTAACATTTAGGTGTAGTCTTCCGAACACGAGTTCTAGTTACGTGAATTCCTCGATTCTAGCATACTTATATCTTGTTATATTAAAGAATCATCAACCTTGTTAAATTCGGTCTCCAGAGTTGCTTACATGTTTTGAGGTTATCCATTGTTAAGTCACTCAAATACACTATCCATGTCTCAACAATCTAACCCCTAAAAGGAACTAACGTCAACTTCCACGAATTTATCTTTTAATTTCTAGGTCATGATCTCAACACGTAGTGAACTTGTAACTCGCTAGTATACACCATATCAAATTCATCAATGCTTAATTCCAATCGAGTAAGGATTCAATCGTACGAGTATATTGCTAACTTCTTAGATAGTCTATCAAGCCAATTTCAAGATGTGAGAAATGGATTCAAAGAAACCTCCAAGTCAACTTCCACTATCAGCACATGAGAATATATACTACTCTACATATTTAATAGTATGTTCTTATATCTTAAGCAAAGTTGTATGTCATTAAACTTTATACTTGAACCATAATTAGAAGAACGGTTTAACGGAATCAATAACTTCTTAGCTATAAAATTGACAACTTAATCACAGGTATAGGTATTCCAAAAATAAGGAGATAACTTTACCTCAACAATTATACATGTGCTACACATTTTATATATATACATATCCAATAAGATATATGATCCATTGAGTACCTGTGAAGATGCGAGAAATCTCTAACCGAGCCTTTCGTTCTTTCTGCATGAATTCACTTCCCTGAAAGTTCTAATCCTAACTATCTATATGCATAAGCAGTCATTCACGGTTATATAACATGCACATGTATCAAGGAAGGAGTATAAAAGCATGCATGCATTATTGAGGGCATTAACGTGTTGATGTGCATGACACATAGTACATAAGGTCCACAAAAGCACATAATATTCAATGCTCAAGCAATTAAAGCACATTAGCACACATTAACACATATAAACAAGACATCATAATTACCTTAGGGATTCTAACCATGGTCCGAGAGTTGAACCCGACTACTGCCTAGTTAGTAAACTAAGCTCTGATACCATTCTAATATAAGGTGTCACGCCCTAACCCGACCTATAAAGGTTAGACTAGGGTGTGATCTAAAGTTCAGAACACATCACATACTTAACCGTTTATGAAGATTTAACACTTAACGTTTTGGCCTAAACTCTAAAATTTTTCGAAAAACCGGCAACATAACGGCTGTAATTGGGCTCTTTAGTTTGACCTAATTCTCTAAACGTCTCAAAATTTATCATCTCAAATTCATTCTCAACTAAGATTACTATTTATCATCAATTGAAATGCCTACTAGTTGTCTTGATGTCTCATTTGATTAATAACCTAGCATGATAACTATGTCCCGTTTATTTGTCAATTTCCTATCATGCAAGTACCTATTATCTCTTAGTTTGCAAATGAGCACCTAAGTGAAATTAGATAGAATTAACTTAGTTGATTGTTCATCTAGTGGTTTGAATGCCTACGATAACTACTAATTAAGAAAACGAAAGCAAACAACCAAATAAAAGTTCGTCCGGTTATAGATAATACAATCCCAGAATTAGACCCAAATTACAACGGGGTCATTTACATCAATAAACAACGAGCAACATAAAAGAAATAGTCTTCAAGTAACACAGAGTTCACAAGTAGGCACAATCACGCAAAGCAAACAAGACAGGCAATCACTCCAAGGATTCATCATTAGGCACACCGTCCTCGAGTACCTGTTCTGGATCTTCTTCACCTGAGATGATAAAAGAGGGTGAGTCCTTATGAACTCAGTGAGGGGGAACGAGAAATAGGTTTTGAAACTCATTTTCCGGTTCAACTTATGAAAATCCTTTTGCAAGCATGAATATAACAATACTATCAAGTAAAGGAATAGAAATACCAGTCTTTCCTCCCGAGGTTCTCTAGGAACCAAGCGAGAGTACTTATACAAATAGTAAAAGGATACAGTGAGCTTTTGCTCTAAGATCAGTTCTAGAATCAGATGTTGCGGTTGACTTCAAATCATCCCCCAAACACGCCAGGTGGGTGTACTCTGGATGTAACCCAAAATCCTACAACCTAACTCTCCAAGGAAGTCTAGTCCCCAAGCGAGAGAGGGAATGGGACCATGGTAGTCACGGGTGCACCGGCAAGCCCGATACCGCCCGCTGTGTTGCACCCTTGAATGCAATGCACATTTATGACAGGTAATATATCACAGTAGGAGGACAACAAAGTAGGTTGCCTTCGGACAGTCATAAGATTGCACATTGACAGGTAAACAAGTAGGGCACGATAAGACAGGAAATTTCACTTGAAAGGCATATAGAGTTATATGAAAATTAAACGGGCAGCCATGTAACACATGTAAAACAGGCCATATAACTCATTACGAAGCCCACGTGATCAAGTGATAAGATTATTCAACATGCAATGACATCAACATGGGTTCGGGTGCAAGAAAAGCTTATTTGTCAACATGCAATGGTCAAAATCACATTTGAAGTTATAAGACATTTACGGGAAGCCCACTAAGCATATAATTTCCACACAATATCCAAATGATCAACACTTAGCAAGACTACCTAGTCATTAGGGTTTCCGTTTCATGCTTAACCGTGTGATTAAACCCTAAGTCAACTCAAGATCATTCTCAAGTCATGCATCATTCAATTCAAACATCCTCAAGTACTCAAAACAGTCCACACAACATCCCAACACCACAATTCCAAGCAATTAGTACCACAAGAGAGGTTACAACAATTTTCCAAGCATATAACTAAGTGAAACCTTTACTGCAATAGGCTGTTTTCTCACAATCAATAGGATAATCAAAAAATATCCAAATCCAGTGAATAAGATGTCAAATTAAATCTTAAGAAGTTAACTAAAATCAGAAACAAACCTTGCATCAATTGGAGTTCGGGATCATTAGATATAGCCGAAACAGTGGGATAACACAAAACTGTCCAGATTTGCACACTTTTCAGTAATTGACGTTTTTCAGGTCCTTAGGGTCAGATTTAGCCTTGGTCCATTTCTGACAAAAATGGCCAGAACTGAAAAATATTGCAGTACACCAATTTTCATACATTTTGGACATAAATAACTAAGTAAAATATGGTTCGTTCTACAAGGTCAGTGCATCTGCCAAAACCTGCTTCATTTTTCCAGATTTCCAGATTTGGACACATTTTAAAGATTTTCTATTTTGAGGACCTTAGATTCAAAATTAGCTTCGGCCTATTTCTGAGAAAAATGTTCAAAACTGTCCAAACTAGTCACCTACCAATTTCCAAGCATTGTAAACATCATTTTCCTAGATAAACTTACCTGGAAATAATCTGGTCAGAGAGCTGTCAACAATCCGACTTCACCTATCACCACTTTCAAGCCAAGATCTTGCCATGCATGGTTGTTTAAGCTTATGAACGAACAAATAACTCAAGTACAGAAGCAAAGACATACATTTATGAGCATGCATGTGAATTTTTGAAGGATTTTCAAAAGGTTTTAACCCTCACCTTAGCAAATCAACAAGAAGATGCACAAAACTTGATGAAGCACAATTTTCTTCTTCTTCCTTGCTTAGCCAAGACACCACCCGATTTCTCTCTATTTTTCCTAGCTTAGTGGTCAAGTTCTTAGTACATGCATGTGGTTAGAACAAGAAGAAAAGAAATGGAACCAAGTAAACTCACCAAGGCCGAAAATGGTGACTCAAAAAGCTTGCATGTGTGATTCTTGCATCCTAGCTTGCTTGGGTGAGTTTCTTTGCTTGTTGTTTGTCTTGATACACCATAGGATGATGAAGATGAGCTAAGGGATGAAGAAACTCAGCCCAAAACCGAGATGGAGAGAGAAGAATGAGAGGGAGAGAGAGAAATGTGAGGAGAGTGAGAGAAAATGAGAGAAAAATGATGGCTTTGCAAAAGATGAAGCATGGGTTGGCCTTGGGCATACAAAAATTCAGATTTGTGTCTCCAAGAAGCTGAATTTTGAATCACCTAGCATGGGCAAAGGTGGTTTGGTCGAGCAAGGTAGAAATTTGAGGTGGTTTTGAGCATTTTTTTATGCATTGTGCTAAGTGTTTGTCATAGTTTGTCTAGGAATAATTCTTTATGCATTTGTGTCATTAGAATTGTCATAGGAATGTTGGGGAATTAGGGAATCTAGGTAGAATAAAATATAGGAATGTTTGTTGATGAGTTGAATTATGAATAGAATAATAGTTAGTGAGAAATGTAGGAATAGTTTAGTATTATTTTATTGTTAGTGGAGTTTGTAGAGAATTTGAATTAGGAATATAATATTGGTTAGTGGATTGTGTAGGATTATTTTAGTGTCTAGTGCTTTGTGTAGGATTCTTTCTTGATCAACATGGTGGCACGGATTCCTAGGTCTAGGGCACGAATTACGAGATAGACACGAACTACGAGGTAAGACACGAACTTCAAGACTAATGCATAGATTCCAATGCAAATGTACGCAACCCTAGATAAATGTACGTAAACCAATACAAGGCACGTAATTCAATGCAATGCACGTAAATCGAGGTATGACTCTTAAACCTAGGTTAGAACACGCAATTCAAGGTCAAGGCACACAAAATGAGATAACGCACGTAATTCAAAGTCGGGGCACGTAAGTCGAAGATTAGGGCACATAATTCTAGGTTAAGGCATGTATAATGAGGCATGCACAAAAATCAAGATAGGGCACGTAATCCAAGGTCGGTCATATAATTTTAGGTCTGAGATGCGCAAATTGAGGTAGGACACGTTATTCAGGGTCGGGCCTCACACGCAGCCGAGCAGGCTTGGTGCCCCCATTGTAGAGCTCTCAGAGAGCTTTCCAACGGTATGCTGTGCAACGCTTAACTCCTTACGGATCAAAAGTTATTAGGACCGGTGTGACGGATACCTAGTCACAAGCCCCACGCCCTCTGTTTGTGGGCCTAGCCTCTAAGTGAAGTGAAATTGTCTTGCCCAAGGTGCCATGGGATTCGGTAATAGAAATGTGATGGATTAGGTTGTCGTCTTTTTCGCGGCTAACAAGGTACGATCCGGGACGAAAAAACTGCGCAAAAGAAGATAAGTGTCCCGAAACTGATGAAAATGTTTGATTTTGGGCTCCGAAAATAGGCGCAATCGAGCAGGCTTGGTGCCCCCATCGTAGAGCTCTCGAAGAGCTTTCCAACGGTATGCTGTGCGCCGCGTAACTCCTTACGGATCAAAAGTTATGGGCACCAGAGCGATGGATACCTGGTCACAAGCCCCACGCCCTCTGTTTGCGGGCACAGCCTTTACGTGAAGTGAAGTTGTCTTTCCCAAGGTGCCGTGTGATTCGGTAATACAAATGTGATGGATTAGGTTGCCATCCTTTTCGCAGCTCACGACGTACGATTAGGGTCGGAAAAACATTGCAAAAGCATAAAAGTGTCCAATAAGTAATGTAAACATTCGATTTTGGGCTCTGAAAATAGGCACGGCTGTGCCAGCTTGGTGCCCCAGTCGTAGAGCTCTCGGACAGCTTTCCAACGGTATGTTATGCGCCGCGTAACTCCTTACGGATCAAAAGTTATGAGCACTGGAGCGACAGATACCTAGTCATATGCCCCACGCCCTTTGTTTTCGGGCCTAGCCTCTAGGTGAAGTGCAGTTGTCTTGCCCAAGGTGCTGTGTGATTCAGTAATAGAAATATGATGGATTGGGTTGTCGTCCTTTTCGCAGCTCACGACCTATTATCCGGGTCGGAAAAACAACGCAAAAGTAGAAAAGTGTCCCAAAATTAATGAAAACATTTGATTTTGGGATTCGAAAACAGGCGCAGTCTTAGAGCTCTCGGAGAGCTTTCCAACGGTATGTTGTGTGCCGCGTAACTCCTTACAGATCAAAAGTTATAGGTACCGGGGAGACGGATACCTGGTCATAAGCCCCACGCCCTCGATTTACGGGCCCAGCCTGTACGTGAAGTGAAGTTGTCTTGCCCAAGGTGCCTTGGGATTTGGTAATAGAAATGTGATAGATTATATTGTCGTCCTTTTCGTGGCTCACGACGTACGATCCGGGTCGAAAAAATAGTGCAAAAGAAGAAAAGTGTCCCGAAACTAATGGAAACATTCGATTTTGGGCTCCGAAAATAGGCGCAACCAAGCAAGCTGGGTGCCCCTGTCGTAGACCTCCCGGAGAGCTTTCGAACGGTATACTGTGCACCGCGTAACTCTTTACGAATCAAAAGTTATAGGCACCGGAGCGACAGATACCAGGTTACAAGCCCCACACCCTCAGTTAGTGGGCCCAGCCTCTACGTGAAGTGAAGTTGTCTTGCCCAAGGTACCATGTGATTCGTTAATAGAAATGTGATGGATTAGGTTGTGGTCCTTTTCGCAGCTTATGACATACGATCCGGGACGAAAAAACTATGCAAAAGAAGATAAGTATCACGAAAGTGATGAAAACGTTCAATTTTTGGCTCTAAAAATAGGCGCAGCCAAGCAGGCTTGGTGCCACCATTGTAGAGCTCTCGGAGAGCTTTTCAACGGTACGCTGTGCGCCGCGTAACTCCTTACGGATCAAAAGTTATAGGCACCGGAGCGACATATAACTGGTCACAAGCCCCATGCCCTCTGTTTGCGGGCCCAGCCTCTACGTGAAGTGAAGTTGTCTTGCCCAAGGTGTCGTGTGATTCGGTAATAGAAATGTGATGGATTAGGTGGTCATCCTTTTCGCAGCTCAAGACGTACGATCCGGGTCGAAAAAATAGCGCAAAAGTAGAAAGGTATCCCAAAAGTAATGAAAACATTCAATTTTGGGCTTCTAAGATAGGCGCAGTCGAAGAGCTCTCGGAGAGCTTTCCAACGGTATGTTGTGCGCCGCGTAACTCCTTACGGATCAAAAGTTATAGGCACCGGAGCGACGGATACTTGGTCACAAACCCCACGCCCTCGGTTTATAGGCCCAGCCTCTACATGAAGTGGAGTTGTCTTGCCTAAGGTGCCTTGGGATTCGGTAATATAAATGTGATAGATTAGGTTGTTGTCCTTTTCGCCGCTCACGACGTACTATCCGGACAGAAATAGAGCGCAAAAGAAGAAAAGTGTAGCGAAACTTATGAAAATGTTCAATTTTAGGCTCCGAAAATAGGCGCAGTCGAGCAGGCTTTGTGCCTCCGTTGTAAAGCTCTCGGAGAGCTTTCCAACGGTATGTTGTGCGCCACGTAACTCTTTACGGATCAAAAGTTAAAGGCACCGGAGTGACGGATACCTAGTCACATGCCCCACGCCCTCGGTTTGTGGGCCCATCCTCTACGTGAAGTGAAGTTGTCTTGCCTAAGGTACCATGTGATTCGTTAATAGAAATGTGATGGATTAGGTTGTCGTCCATTTCGCGGCTCACGACGTACGATCCGGGTCGGAAAAACAGTGCAAAAGAAGAAAATTGTTCTGAAACTAATGGAAACATTCGATTTTGGGCTCCGAAAACACGCGTAGCCGAGTAGGCTGGGTGCCCCCGTCGTAGAGCTCCCGGAGAACTTTCCAAGGGTATGCTGTGCACCGCATAACTCTTTACGAATCAAAAGTTATAGGCACCGAAGCAACGGATACCTGGTTACAAGCCCCACACCCTCGGTTAGCGGGCCCAGCCTCTACGTGAAGTGAAGTTGTCTTGCCCAAGGTGTCGTGTCATTCGTTAATAGAAATGTGATGGATTAGGTTGTCGTCCTTTTCGCGGCTCACAACGTACGATCCTGGATGAAAAAACTGTGCAAAATAATATTAGTGTCCCGAAAATGATGAAAACAATCGATTTTGGACTCCAAACATAGGCGCAACCGAGCAGGCTTGGTGCCCTCGTCTTAGAGCTCTCGGAGAGCTTTTCAACGGTATGTTGTGCGCCGTGTAACTCCTTCCGGATCAAAATTTATGGGCACCGGAGCGATGGATACCTGGTCATAAGCTCCACGCCCTCTGTTTGCGGGCCAAGCCTCTACGTGAAGTGAAGTTGTCTTGCCCAAGGTGTCGTGCTATTCGGTAATAGAAATGTGATGGATTAGGTTGTCGTCCTTTTCGCGGCTCATGACGTACGATCCGGGTCGAAAAAACAGCGCAAAAGTAGAAAAGTGTCCCAAAAGTAATGAAAACATTCGATTTTGGGCTTCGAAAATAGGCGCAGTTGTAGAGCCGTAAGAGAGCTTTCCAACGGTATGTTGTGCGACGCGTAACTCCTTACGGATCAAAAGTTATAGGCACAAGAGCGATGGATACCTGGTCACAAGCCCCACGCCCTCGGTTTACGGGCCCATCCTCTATGTGAATTTAAGTTGTCTTGCCCAAGATGCCTTGGGATTCGGTAAAATAAATGTTATAGATTAGGTTGTCGTCCTTTTCGCGGCTCACGATGTACGATCCGGGACAAAAATACTGCGCAAAAGAAGAAAAATGTAGCAAAACTTATGAAAACGTTCAATTTTGGGCTTCGAAAACAGGCGCAGCCGAGCAGGCTTGCTACCCCAGTTGTAGAGCTCTCGAAGAGCTTTCCAAGGGTACGCTGTGCGCCGCGTAACTCCTTATGGATAAAAAGTTATAGGCACCGGTGCGACGGATACCTGGTCAAATGCCCCACGCCCTCGGTTTGCAGGCCCAGCCTCTACGTGAAGTGAAGTTGTCTTACCCAATGTACCATGTGATTCAGGAATAGAAATGTGATAGATTAGGTTGTCTTCCTTTTCGTGGCTCACGACGTACGATCCGGGACGAAAAAAACTTGCCCAAAAGAAGATAAGTGTCCCGAAACTAATGAAAATGTTCAATTTTGTGCTCTTAAAATAGGCGCAGCCGAGCAGGCTTGTTGCCGCCGTCGTAGAGCTCGCAGGGAGCTTTCCAACGATATACTGTGTGCTGGATAACTCCTTATGGATCAAAAGTTATAGGCACCGGAGCGAAGGATACCTGGTCACAAGCCCCACGCCCTCTGTTTGCGGGCCTAGCTTTTACGTGAAGTGAAGTTGTCTTGCCCAAGGTGCCATGGGATTCGGTAATAGAAATGTGATGGATTAGGTTGTCGTCCTTTTCGCAGCTCACGACGTCCGATCCGGGACAGAAAAGCAGCGCATAAGAAGAAAGGTGTCCCAAAAGTAATGAAAACATTCGATTTTGGGCTTCGAAGACAGGCGCAGTCGAAGAGCTCTCGGAGAGCTTTCCAACGGTATGCTGTGCGCTGCGTAACTCCTTACGAATCAAAAGTTATAGGCACCAGAGCGACGGATACCTAGCCACAAACCCCACGCCCTCAGTTTACAGGCCCAGCCTCTACATGAAGTGAATTTGTCTTGCCCAAGGTGCCTTGGGATTCGGTAATATAAATGTGATAGATTAGGTTGTTGTCCTTTTCGCCGCTCACGACGTACTATCCGGACAGAAATAGAGCGCAAAAGAAGAAAAGTGTAGCGAAACTTATGAAAATGTTCAATTTTGGACTCCGAAAACAGGCGCAGTCAAGCAGGGTTTGTGCCTCCGTTTTAAAGCTCTCGGACAGCTTTCCAACAGTATGTTGTGCGTCGCGTAACTACTTACGGATCAAAAGTTATAGGCACCGGAGTGACGGATACTTGGTCACATGCCCCATGCCCTCAGTTTGCGGGCCCAGCCTCTAAGTGAAGTGAAGTTGTCTTGCCCGAGGTGTCGTGGGATTCGGTAATAGAAATGTGATGGATTAAGTTGTCATCCTTTTTGCGGCTCACGACGTACGATCCAGGTCGAAAAAACAACGCAAAAGAAGAAAAGTGTCCCGAAACTAATGGAAACATTCGATTTTGGGCTCTAAAAACACGCGTATCCGAGCAGGCTGGGTACCCCCGTCGTAGAGATCCCGGAGAGCTTTCCAAGGGTATGCTGTGCACCGCGTAACTCTTTACGAATCAAAAGTTATAGGCACCGGAGTGACGGATACCTTGTTACAAGCCCCACACCCTCGGTTAGCGGGCCCAGCCTCTACGTGAAGTGAAGTTGTCTTGCCCAAGGTGTCGTGTCATTAATTAATAGAAATGTGATAGATTAGGTTGTCGTCCTTTTCGCGGCTCACGACGTACGATCCGTGATGAAAAAACTGCGCAAAAGAATATAAGTGTCCCGAAAGTGATGAAAACAATCGATTTTGGACTCCAAACATAGGCGCAGCCGAGCAGGCTTGGTGCCCCCATCGCAGAGCTCTCGGAGAGCTTTCCAACAGTATGCTGTGCGCCACATAACTCCTTATGGATCAAAAGTTATGGGCACCGGAGCGATGGATACCTAGTCACAAGCCCCACGCCCTCTGTTTGCGAGCCCAACCTCTACGTGAAGTGAAGTTGTCTTGCCCAAGGTGTCGTGCTATTCGGTAATAGAAATGTGATGGATTAGGTTGTCGTCCTTTTCGCGGCTCATGACGTACGATCCGGGTCGAAAAAACAGCGCAAAAGTAGAAAAGTGTCCAAAAAGTAATGAAAACATTCGATTTTGGGCTTCGAAAATTGATGCAGTCGTAGAGCTGTCGGAGAGCTTTCCAACGGTATGTTGTGCGTCGCGTAACTCGTTACGGATCAAAAGTTATAGGCACCGGAGCGACGGATACCTGGTCATAAGCCCCACACCCTCGGTTTACGGGCCCAGCCTCTACGTGAAGTGAAGTTGTCTTGCCTAAGGTGCCTTAGGATTCGGAAAAAGAAATGTGATAGATTAGGTTGTCGTCCTTTTCGCGGCTCACGATGTACGATCCGGGATGGAAATACAGTGTAAAAGAAGAAAAGTGTAGCAAAACTTATAAAAACGTTGGATTTTGCGCTCCGAAAATGGGCGCAGCTGAGCAAGCTTGCTGCTCCCGTTGTAGAGCTCTCAGAGAGCTTTCCAATGGTACGTTGTGCGTCACGTAACTCCTTACAGATAAAATGTTATAGGCACTGGAGCGACGGATACCTGGTCACAAGCCCCACGCCCTCGGTTTACGGTCCCAGCCTCTACGTGAAGTGAAGTTGTCTTGCCCAATGTACCGTGTGATTCGGGAATAGAAATGTGATAGATTAGGTTGTCTTCCTTTTCGTGGCTCACGATGTACGATCTGGGACGAAAAAAACTTGCCCAAAAGAAGATAAGTGTCCTAAAACTGATGAAAAAGTTCAATTTTGTGCTCCGAAAATAGGCGCAGCCAAGCATGCTTGGTGCCACCGTTGTAGTGCTATCAGAGAGCTTTCCAACGGTATGCTGTGCGCTGCGTAACTTCTTACAAATCAAAAGTTATGGGCGCCGGAGCGAATGATACTTGGTCACAAGCCCAACGCCCTCAGTTTGAGGGCCCCGCCTCTACGTGAAGTCAAGTTGTCTTGCCTAAGGTGCCGTGGGATTCGGTAATAAAAATGTGATGGATCAGGTTGACGTCCTTTTCGTGGCTCACGACGTACGATCCGGGATTGAAAAATAGCGCAAAAGAAGAGAAGTGTCCCAAAACTGATGAAAACGTTCAATTTTGTGCTCCGAAAATAGGCGCAGCCGAGCAAGATTGGTGGCCCCGTCGTAGAACTCTCAGGGAGCTTTCCAATGGTATACTGTGCGCCGCGTAACTCTTTACGGATCAAACGTTATGAACACCGGAGCAATGGATACCTGGTCACAAGTCCAACGCCCTCTGTTTGCGGGCCCAGCCTCTACATGAAGTGAAGTTGCCTTGCCCAAGGTGTCATGTGATTCGATAATAGAAATGTGACGGATTAGGTTGTCGTCCTTTTTGCGGTTCACGACTTACGATCCGGGTCAGAAAAACAACGCAAAAGATTAAAAGTATCCCGAAACTGATGAAAATGTTCGATTTTCGTCACCAAAAATAGGGGCAGCCGAGCAAGTTTGGTGCCCCCATCGTAGAGCTCTCGGAAAGCTTTCCAACATTATGTTGTGCGCCACGTAACTCCTTACGGATCAAAAGTTATGAGCAACGGAGTGACGGATACCTAGTTACGAGCCCCACGCCCTCTGTTTGCGTGCCCAGCCTCTACGTAAAGCGAAGTTGTCTTGCCCAAGGTACCGTCGGATTCAGTAATAGAAATGTGATGGATTAGGTTGTAGTCCTTTTCTCGGCTCACGACGTACGATCCGGGACAGAAAAATCGCGCAAAGGAAGAAAAGTATCCTGAAGTTGATGAAAATGTTTGATTTCGGGTTCCGAAAATAGGCGCAGCTGTGCAAGCTTGGTACCACCGTCGTAGAGCTCTCAGAGAGCTTTCCACCGGTATGCTGTGCGCCGCCTAACTCCTTACGGATCAAAAGTTATGAGCACCGGAGCAACGGATACCTGGTCAAAAGCCCCACTTCCTCAGTTTGGGGGCCCAGCCTCTACGTGAAGTGAAGTTGCCTTGCCCAAGGTGCCGTGGGATTCGGTAATAAAAATGAGATGGATTAGGTTGGCGTCCTTTTCATGGCTAACGACGTACAATCCGGGATTGAAAAACAGCGCAAAAGAAGAGAAGTGTCCCAAAACTGATGAAAATGTTTGATTTTGGGCTCCGAAAACAGGCGCAGCTGACCAATCTTGCTACCCCTATCGTAGAGCTCTCAGAGAGCTTTTCAACGGTATGTTGTGCACCGCGTAACTCCTTACGGATCAAAAGTTATGGGCACCGGAGCGACGAATACCTGGTCACAACCCCACACCCTCTGTTTGCTTGCCCAGTCTCTACGTGAAGCGAAGTTGTCTTGCCCATGGTGTAGTTGGATTCGGTAAAAGAAATGTGATGGATTAGGTTGTCGTCCTTTTCGCGACTCACGACGTTCGATCCGGGATGAAAAAACTGCGCAAAAGATAAAAAGTATCCTGAAACTGATGAAAACATTTGATTTTGGGCACCAAAAACAGGGGCAATTGAGCAAGCTTGGTCCCCCGCCGTAGACCTCTCGGAAAGCTTTCCAACGTTATGTTGTGCGCCGTGTAACTCCTTACGGATCAAAAGTTATGAGTACCGGAGTGACGGATACCTAGTCACAAGCCCCACGCCCTCTGTTTGCGTGCCCAGCCTCTACGTGAAGCGAAGTTGTCTTGTCCAAGGTGCCGTGGGATTCGGTAATAGAAATGTGATGGATTAGGTTGTAGTCCTTTTCGCCACTCACGACGTACGATCCGGGACTCAAAAATCGCGCAAAGGAATAAAAATATCCCAAAACTGATTAAAACGTTCGATTTTGGGCTCCGAAAATAGGGGCAACCGTGCAAGCTTGGTGCCCCAATCGTAGAGCTCTCGGAGAGCTTTCCGACGTTATGCTGTGTGCCGCGTAACTCCTTACGGATCAAAAGTTATGGGCACCGGAGCGACGGATACCTGGTCAAAAGTCCCACGCCTCGGTTTGAGTGCCCAGCCTCTACGTGAAGTAAAGTTGCCTTGCCCAAGGTGCCATGGGATTCGGTAATAAAAATGAGATGGATTAGGTTGGCGTCCTTTTCACGGCTAACGACGTATGATCCAGGATTGAAAAACAGCGCAAAAGAAGAGAAGTGTCCCAAAACTGATGAAAACGTTTGATTTTGGGCTCCGAAAACAGGCGCAGCCGAACAATCTTACTGCCCTTGTCATAAAGCTCTCAGAGAGCTTTCCAACGGTATGCTGTGCACAACGTAACTCCTTACGGATCAAAAGTTATAGGCAAGGGAGCGACGGATACCTGGTCACAAGCCGCACGCCCTCTGTTTGCGTGCCCAGCCTCTACGTGAAGCGAAGTTGTCTTGCCCATGGTGCCGTGGGATTCGGTAATAGAAATGGGATAGATTAGGTTGTCGTCCTTTTCACAACTCACGACGTACGATCCGGGACGGAAAAACTGTGCAAAAGAAGAAAAGTATCCTGAAACTAATGAAAACGATCGATTTTGTGCTCCAAAAATAGGTGCAGCCATGCAAGCTTGGTGCCTACATCGTAGAGCTCTCGGAGAGCTTTCCAACGGTATGCTGTGCGCCGCGTAACTCCTTACGGATCAAAAGTTATGGGCACCGGAGCGACGGATACCTGGTCACAAGCCGCACGCCCTCTGTTTGCGTGCCCAGCCTCTACATGAAGAGAAGTTGTCTTGCCCAAGGTGCCATGGGATTTGGTAATAAAAATGGAATAAATTAGGATGTCGTCCTTTTCACGACTCACAACGTACGATACGAGACGAAAAAATTGCGCAAAAGAAGAAAAGTATCCCGAAACTGATGAAAACATTCGATTTTGGGCTCCAAAAATAGGCGCAACTGTGCAAGCTTGGCGCCAACATCGTAGAGCTCTCAGAGAGCTTTCCAACGGTATGTTGTGCGACGCGTAACTCCTTACGGATCAAAAGTTATGGGCACCGGAGCGACGGATACCTGGTCACAAGCCCCACGCCCTCAGTTTGAGGGCCCAACCTCTACATGAAGTGAAGTTGCTTTGTCCAATGTGCCGTGGGATGCGGTAATAATAATGTGATAGATTAGGTTGTTGTCCTTTTCACGGCTCATGACGTACGATCCGAGATTGAAAAATAGCGCGAAAGAAGAGAAGTGACCCAAAATTGATGAAAATGTTCGATTTTGGGCTCCGAAAATAGGCGCAGCCGAGCAATCTTGTTTCCCTTTCATAGAGCTCTCAAAGAGCTTTCCAACGGTATGATGTGCACCACGTAACTACTTACGGATCAAAAGTTATGGGCACCGGAGCGACAGATACCTGGTCACAAGCCCCACGCCTTCTGTTTGCATGCCCAGCCTCTACGTGAAGCGAAGTTGTCTTGCCCATGGTGCCGTGGGATTCGGTAATAGAAATGTGATGGATTAGGTCGTCCTTTTCACGACTCACGACATACGATCCGGGACGGAAAAATTGTGCAAAGAAGAAAAGTATCCCGAAACTGATGAAAACATTGGATTTTGGGCTCCGAAAACAGGTGCCGCCGAGAAAGCTTCGTACCCCTGTCGTAGAGCTTTCAGAAAGCTTTCCAATGGTATGTTGTGCGCCGCGTAACTCCTTATGGATCAAATGTTATGAGCATCGGAGTGACGGACACCTGGTCACAAGCCCCACATCCTCTATTTGCGGGCCCAGCCTCTACGTGAAGTGAAGTTGTTCGGCCCAAGGTGTCGTTGTATTCGGTAATAGAAATGTGATGGATTGGGTTGTTATCCTTCTTGCGGATCACGACGTACGATCCAGGACGAAAAAACTGCGCAAATGAAGAAAAGTGTCCCGAAACTATTGAAAACATTCAATTTTGGGCTCTGAAAATAGGTGCAGTCGAGCAGGCTTGTTGCCCTTGTCGTAAAGCTCTCAGAGAGCTTTCAACGGTATGCTGTGCGCTGCGTAACTGCTTCCGGATCAAAAGTTATAGGCACCGGAGCGACAGATACCTGGTCACAAGCCCCATGCCCTAGATTTGTGGGCCTTGCCTCTACGTGAAGTGAAGTTGCCTTGCCCAAGGTGCCATGGGAATCGATAATAAAAATGTGATAGATTAGGTTGTCGTCCTTTCTGCGGCTCACGACGTACGATCCGGGATGGAAAAATAGCTCAAAAGAAGAAAAGTGTAGCGAAACTTATGAAAACGTTCGATTTTGGGTTGCAAAAAAAGGTGCAGCCGAGCAGGCTTTCTGCCCACGTCGTAGAGCTCTCAAAGTGCTTTCCAACGGTATACTGTGCGCTGCGTAACTCCTTACGGATCAAAAGTTATGGGCACCGGAGCGACAGATACCTAGTCACCAACCCCATGCCCTCTGTTTGCGGGCCCAGCCTCTACGTGAAATGAAGTTGTTTTGCCCAAGGTGCTATGGGTTTCGATAATAGAAAAGTGATGGATTAGGTTGTCTTCCTTTTTGCTGGTCACGACGAACGATCCGGGACGGAAGAACAGCGCAAAAGAAGAAAAATGTCCCAAAACTTATGAAAATGTTCGATTTTGGCTCAAAAAATAGGTGCAGCCGAGCAGGCTAGGTGCCCTCGTCGTAGAGCTCTTAGAGAGCTTTCCAACAGTATGTTGTGAGCCGCGTAAATCCGTATGGATCGAAAGTTAATGGCACTAGAGCAACGGATACTTGGTCACAAGGCCCACGCCCTCTGTTTGCAGTCCCAACCTCTACGTGAAGTGAAGTTGTCTTGCGCAAGGTACCATGGGATTCGGTAATAGAAATATGATGGATTAGGTTGTCGTCCTTTTCACGGCTCACGACGTACGATTCGGGATGAAAAAATAGCGCAAAAGAAGAAAAGTGCAGCGGAACTTATGAAAACGTTCGATTTTGGGCTGCGAAAATAGGCACAGCTGAGCAGGCTTGCTGCCCCCGTCGTAGAGCTCTCAGAGTGCTTTCCAACGGTATCCTGTGCGATGCGTAACTCCTTACGAATCAAAAGTTATGGGTACCGGAGCGACAGATACCTAGTCACCAAGCCTACACCCTCTGTTTGCAAGCCCAGCCATTACGTGAAGTGAAGTTGTCTTGCCAAGGTGCCATGGGATTCGGTAATAAAAATGTGATGGATTAGGTTGTCATCTTTTTCGCGAGTCACGACGTACGATCTGGGACGGAAGAACAGCGCAAAAGAAGAAAAGCGTCCCAAAACTTATGAAAATGTTTGATTTTGGGCTCAGAAAACAGGCGCAGCCGAGCAGGATAGGTGCCGTCGTCGTAGAGCTCTCAGAGAGCTTTTCAACGGTATGTTGTGCACCGCATAACTCCTTACGGATCAAAAGTTATGAGCACTGGAGCGACGGACACCTGGTCACAAGCACCACGCCCTCTGTTTGCGGGCCCATCCTCTCCGTGAAGTGAAGTTGTCTTGCCCAAGGTGTCATTGTATTCGGTAATAGAAATGTGATGGATTAGGTTGTTATCCTTTTTGCGGATCACGACGTACGATCCGGGACAAAAAAACTGCGCAAAAGTAGAAAAGTATCTCGAAACTATTGAAAACATTCAATTTTGGGCTCTGAAAATAGGCGTAGTCGAGCAGGCTTGTTGCCCCTGTCGTAGAGCTCTTGGAGAGCTTTCCAACGGTATGCTGTGCGCCGCGTAACTCCTTACGGATCAAAAGTTATGGGCACCAGAGCGACGGATACCTATTCGCTAGCCCCACGCCCTCGGTTTGCGGGCCCAGCCTCTACGTGAATTGAACTTGTCTTGTCCAAGGTGCCGTTGGATTCGGTAATAGAAATGTGATGGATTAGGTTGTCATCCTTTTCGCGGGTCACGACGTACGATCCGGGACGGAAGAACAAAGCAAAAGAAGAAAAGTGTCCCAAAACTTTTGAAAATGTTCAATTTTGGGCTCAGAAAACAAGCGCAGCCGAGCAGGCTAGGTGCCGTCGTTGTATAGCTCTCAGAGATCTTTTGAACGATATGATGTGCGCCGCGTAACTCCTTACAGATCAAAAGTTATGGGCACCGGAGCGACGGATACCTGGTCACAAGCCCCACGCTCTCGGTTTGAGGACCCAGCCTCTACGTGAAGCGAAGTTGCCTTGCCAAAGGTGCCGCGGGATTCAGTAATAAAAATGTGATGGATTAGGTTGTCGTCCTTTTCACGTCTTATGACGTACGATCCGGGATTGAAAAATAGTGTAAAAGAAGAGAAGTGTCTCAAAACTGATGAAAATGTTCGATTTTGGGCTCCGAAAACAGGTGCAGCCGAGCAATCTTGTTGCCCTTGTCATAGAGCTCTCAGAGACTTGTCGTTTCTGAGGTCCTTAGGGTCAGATTTAGCCTTGGTCCATTTCTGACAAAAACATCCAGAACTGAAAAACCTAGCAGCACACCAAATTCATGCATTTTGGGCATCATTTACTAGGTCAAAACTGGTTCGTTCTACAAGGTCAGTGCATTTGCCAAAACTTGCTTCATTTTTTCCAGATTTCCAGATTTGGACACATTTTAATGATTTGCCATTTTGAGGACCTTAGAATCAAAATTAGCTTTGGCCTATTTCTGCGAAAAATGTTCAAAACTGGCAACACTAGTTACCTACTTTTGCTATTGTTGATGCAAATATTGTCCTTGGGCATGCAAAAATCAGATTTGTGTCTCCAAGAACTACAATTTGAATCATCCTAGCATGGGCATATGCATGTGGCGAGATTTTGGGTGCATTGGGTAGGGTTTTGGGTTAATTTTTTATGCATTTGTGTCATAGAATTGTCATAGGAATGTTGAAAATTTAGGGAATCTAGGTAGAATAAAATATAGGAATGTTTGTTGATGAGTTGAATTATGAATAGAATAATAGATAATGGGAAATATAGGAATAGTTTAGTATTATTTTATTATTAGTGGAGTTTGTAGAGAATTTGAATTAGAAATATAATATTGGTTAGTGGATTGTGTAGGATTCTTTCTTGATTAACGTGGTGGCACAGATTCCTAGGTCTAGGGCATGAATTACGAGATAGACACGAACTACGAGGTAAAATACGAATTTCAAGACTAATGCACGTACTTCAAGATAAATGCACAAATTCTAATGCAAATGCACGCAACCCTAAGTAAATGTACGTAAATCAATACAAGGCACATAATTCAATACAATACACGTAAATCGAGGTACGACTCTTAAACCTACGTTAGGACACGCAATTCAAGGTCAGGGCATACAAAACGAGATAACGCACGCAATTTGAAGTCGAGGCATGTAAATCAAGGATTAGGGCACATAATTCTAGGTCAAGGCACGAATGACGAGGCATGCACGAAAATTAAGACATGGCACGTAATCCAAGGTCAGTCATATCATTCTTGGTCTATAGCACGCAAATCAAGGTAACAAACGTTATTCGGGGTCGGGCCTCACACCATGGGATTCAGTAATAGAAATATGATGGATTAGGTTGTCGTCCTTTTCACGGCTCACGACGTACGATCCGGGACGAAAAAACAGTGCAAAAGAAGAAAAGTGTAGCAAAACTTATGAAAATGTTCAATTTTGGATTGCGAAAATAGGTGCAGCTGAGCAGGCTTGCTACCCTCTTCGTAGAGCTCTCGGAGTGCTTTCCAACGGTATGCTGTGCGACGCGTAACTCCTTACGGATCAAAAGTTATGGGCATCGGAGTGACAGATACCTAGTCACCAGCCCTACACCCTCTGTTTGCGAGCCCAACCATTACGTGAAATGAAGTTGTCTTGCCAAGGTGCCATGGGATTCGGTAATAGAAATGTGATGGATTAGGTTGTCATCTTTTTCGCGGGTCACGATGTACGATACGGGATAAAAGAACAGCGCAAAAGAAGAAAAGCGTCCCAAATCTTATGAAAATGTTTGATTTTGGGTTCAGAAAATAGACGCAGCCGAGCAGGCAAGGTGCCATCGTCATAGAGCTCTTAGAGAGCTTTCCAATGGTATGCTGTGCACCGCGTAACTCCTTACAGATCAAAAGTTATGAGCACCGAAGCGACGGACACTTGGTCACAAGCCCCACGTCCTCTGTTTGCGGGCCCAACCTCCTCGTGAAGTGAAGTTGTCTTGCCCAAGGTGCCATTGTATTCGGTAAGAGAAATGTGATGGATTAGGTTGTTATCCTTTTCGCGGATCAAAACGTACGATCCGGGATGAAAAAACTGCGCAAAAGAAGAAAAGTGCCCCGAAACTATTGAAAACATTCAATTTTGGGCTCTGAAAATAGGCGCAGCCGAGCAGGCTTGTTGCCCATGTCGTAGAGCTCTCAAAGAGCTTTCCAACGGTATACTGTGCGCTGAGTAACTCCTTACGGATCAAAAGTTATGGGCACCGAAGCAATGGATACCTGGTCACAAGCCCCACGCCCTCTATTTGAGGGCCCAGCCTCAACGTGAGGTGAAGTTGCTTTGCCCAAGGTGCCGTGGGATTCGGTAATAAAAATGTGATAGATTAGGTTGTTGTCCTTTTCACGGCTCATGACGTACGATCCGGGATTGAAAAGCACCGCGAAACAAGAGAAGTGACCCAAAACTGATGAAAATGTTCAATTTTGGGCTCCGAAAACAGGCACAGCTGAGCAATCTTGTTGCCCTTGTCATAGAGCTCTCAGAGAGCTTTCCAACGGTATGATGTGCACCACGTAACTACTTACGGATCAAAAGTTATGCGCACCGGAGCGACAGATAGCTGGTCTCAAGCCCCATGCCCTCGGTATGCGTGTCCAGCCTCTACGTGAAGCAAAGTTGTCTTGCCCAAGGTGCCGTGGGATTTGGTAATAGAAATGTGATGGATTAGGTTGTCGTCCTTTTCCCGGCTCATGACGTACGATCCGGGATGGAAAAACTGCGCAAAAGAAGAAAGTATCCCGAAACTGATGAAAAAAATCGATTTTGGGCTCCGAAAACTGGCTCAGCCAAGCAAGCTTGGTTCCCCTACCGTAGAGCTCTCGAAAAGCTTTCCAACAGTATGCTGTGCGCCGCGTAACTCCTTACGAATCAAAAGTTATGAGCACCGGAGCGATGGACACCTGGTCACAAGCCCCACGTCCTCTATTTGCGGCCCCAGCCTCTACGTGAAGGAAAGTTGATTGGCCCATGGTGCCGTTGTATTCGGTAATAGAAATGTGATGGATTAGGTTGTTATCCTTTTCGCGGATCACAACGTACGATCCAGGATGAAAAAACTGCGCAAAAGAAGAAAATTATCCTGAAACTATTGAAAACATTCAATTTTGGGCTCTGAAAATAGGCGCAGCCGAGCAGGCTTGTTGCCCTTGTCGTAGTGCTCTTAGAGAGCTTTCCAACGGTATGCTGTGCGCTGCGTAACTCCTTACGGATCAAAAGTTATGAGCACCGGAGCAACGGATACCTGGTCACAAGCCCCACGCCATCTGTTTGCGGGCCCAGCCTCTATGTGAAGTGAAGTTGTCTTGCCCAAGGTACCGTGGAATTCGGTAATAGAAATGTGATGGAATAGGTTGTTATCCTTTTCGCGTTTCACGATGTACGATCCGGGATGGAAAAACTGCGCAAAAGAATAAAATTGTCCCGAAACTAATGAAAACATTCGATTTTGGACTCCGAAAATAGGTGCAGCCGAGCAGGCTTGGTGCCCTTGTTGTAGAGCTCTCAGAGAGCTTTCCAACGGTATGCTGTGCGCCGCTAACTCCTTACGGATCAAAATTTATAGGCAGCGGAGTGACAGATACCAAGTCACAAGCCCCACACCCTCGATTTGCAAGCCTAGCCTCTACGTGAAGTGAAGTTGTCTTGCCCAAGGTGCCATGGGAATCGATAATAGAAATGTGATAGATTAGGTTGTCGTCCTTTTCGCAGCTCACGACGTAAGATCCGGGACGAAAAAATAGCGCAAAAGAAGAAAAGTGCATCGAAACTTATGAAAACGTTCAATTTTGGGCTACAAAAACAAGTGCAGCTGAGCAGGCTTTCTACCTACGTTGTAGAGCTCTTAGAATGCTTTCCAACGATATGCTGTGCGCCGTGTAACTCCTTACAGATCAAAAGTTATGGGCACCAGAGCGACAGATACCTGGTCACCAGCCCCACGCCCTCTGTTTGAGGGCCCAGCCTCTACGTGAAATGATGTTGTCTTGCCCAAGGTGCCATGGGTTTCGGTAATAGAAATGTGATGGATTAGGTTGATGTCATTTTCGCGGGTCAGGACGTACGATCCGAGACGGAAGAACAGCGCAAAAGAAGAAAAGTGTCCCAAAACTTATGAAAATGTTCGATTTTGGGCTCAGAAAATAGGCGCAGCCGAGCGGGCTAGGTGCCTCGTCGTAGAGCTCTTAGAGAGTTTTCCAACGGTATGTTATGAGCCGCGTAACTCCTTACAGATAAAAAGTTAAGGGCACCGGAGCAACGGATACTTGGTCACAATCCCCACGCACTCTATTTGCGGGCCCAACCTCTACGTGAAGTGAAGTTGTTTTGTGCAAGGTGCCATGGGATTCGGTAATAGAAATGTGATGGATTAGGTTGTCGTCCTTTTCGCGACTCACGACGCACGATCCGGGACAGAAAAACAACGCAAAAGAAGAAAAAAGGAGCGAAAGTTATGAAAACGTTCGATTTTGGGGTACGAAAATAGGCGCAGCCGTGCATGCTTGCTGCCCCTGTTGTAGAGCTCTCGGAGTGCTTTCCAAAAGTATGCTATGAGTCGCGTAACTCCATACGGATCAAAAGTTAAGGGCACCGGAGCAACGGATACCTAGTCACCAGCCCCACACCCTCTTTTTGCTGGCCCAGCCACTACGTGAAGTGAAGTTGTCTTGCCCAAGGTGCCATGGGATTCGGTAATAGAAATGTAATGGATTAGGTTGTCATCTTTTTCACGGGTCATGACGTACGATCCGGGACGGAAGAACAGCGCAAAAGAAGAAAAGCGTCCCAAAACTTATGAAAATGTTTGATTTTGGGCTCAGAAAACAAGCGCAGCTAAGCAGGCTAGGTGCCATCGTCGTAGAGCTCTTAGAGAGCTTTCCAAAAGTATGTTGTGCGCCACGTAACTCCATACGGATCAAAAGTTAAGGGCACCGGAGCAACGGATACCTGGTCACAAGCCCCACACCCTCTGTTTGCAGGCCCAGCCTCTATGTGAAGTGAAGTTGTCTTGTGTAAGGTGCCGTGGGATTCAGTAATAGAAATGTGATGGATTAGGTTGTCGTCCTTTTCGCGACTCATGACGTACGATACGGGACTGAAAAATAGCGCAAACAAAGAAAAGTGTCTCAAAACTAATGAAAATTTTCAATTTTGGACTCCGTAAATAGGCGCAACCTTGCAAACTTGGTGCCCCCATCGTAGTGCTCTCGGAGAAATTTCCAACGGTACGCTGTACGCCGCGTAACTCCTTACGGATCAAAAATTATGGGCACCGGAGCGACAGATACCTAGTCACAAGCCCCACGCCCTCAGTTTGAGGGCCCAGCCTCTATGTGAAGTGAAGTTGCCTTGCCTAAGGTTCCATGGGATTCGGTAATAAAAATGTGATGGATTAAGTTGTCGTCCTTTCGTGGCTCACGACGTACGATCCGGGACTGAAAAATAGCGCAAAGGAAGAGAAGTGTCCCAAAACTGATGAAAATGTTTGATTTTGGGCTCCAAAAATAGGCGCAACCGAACAAGCTTGTTGCCCCCGTCTTAGAGCTCTTAGAGTGCTTTCCAACGGTATGCTGTGCACCACGTAACTCCATACGGATCAAAAGTTATAGGCACCGGAGTAACGGATACCAGGTCACAAGCCCCACGCCCTCTGTTTGCACGCCCAGCCTCTACATGAAGTGAAGTTGTCTTGCCCATGGTGTTGTGGGATTCGGTAATAGAAACGTGATGAATTAGCTTGTCGCCCTTTTCACATATCACGACGTACGATCCGGGACTGAAAAACTACGCAAAAGATGAAAAGTGTCCCGAAACTGATGAAAATGTTTGATTTTGATCTTCGAAAACAGGTGCAGCTGAGCAAGCTTTGTGCCCCCGTCGTAGAGCTCCTGGAGAGTTTTCCAACGGTATGCTGTGCACTGCGTAACTCCTTACGGATCAAAAGTTATGGCCACCGGAGCGACGGATACCTGGTCACTAGCCCCATGCCCTCTGTTTGCGGGCCTAGCCTCTACGTGAAGTGAAGTTGTCTTGGCAAAGGTGCTGTGCGAATCGGTAATAGAAATATGATGGATTAGGTTGTCGTCCTTTCCGCAACTAACGACGTATGATCCAGGACGAAAAAAATGCGCAAAAGAAGAACAGTGTCCCAAAACTTATGAAAATGTTCAATTTTGGGCTCAGAAAAGAGGCACAGCCGAGCAGGCTAGGTGCCCTCGTCGTAGAGCTCTTAGAGAGCTTTCCAACGGTATGCTGTGCGATGCGTAACTCCTTACGGATCAATAGTTAAGGGCACCGGTGCAACGGATACTTGGTCACAAGCCCTATGCCCTCTGTTTGCGAGCCCAGCCTCTACGTGAAGTGAAGTTGTCTTGGGCAAGGTGCCATGGGATTCGGTAATAGAAATGTGATGGATTAGGTTGTAGTCCTTTTCGCAGCTAATGACGTACGATACAGGACGGAAAAACATTGCAAAAGAAGAAAAGTGTCCCGAAATTGATGAAAATGATCGATTTTGGGCTCTGAAAATAGGCGTAGCCGAGCATTCTCGGTGCCCCCATCGTAGTGCTCTCAGAGAGCTTTCAAACGGTATGCTGTTTGCCGCGTAACTCCTTACGGATGTAAAGTTATGGGCAACAGAGTGACGGATACCTGGTCACAAGCCCCACGCCCTCGGTTTGAGGGCCCAGCCTCTACGTGAAGTGAAGTTGTCTTGCCCAAGGAGCCGTGGGATTCGGTAATAAAAATGTGAGGGATTTGGTTGTCGTCATTTTCGTTGCTCACGACGTACGATCCGGGACTAAAAAACAGCGCAAAAGAAGAGAAGTGTCAGAAAATTGATGAAAACGTTCAATTTTGGGCTCTGAAAACAGGCACAGCAGAGCAAGCTTGCTGCCCCCGTCGTAAAGCTCTCGGAGAGATTTCCAACGGTATGTTGTGTGCCGCGTAACTCCTTACGGATCAAAAGTTATGGGCACCGGAGCGACGGATACCTGGTCACAAGCCCCACGCCCTCTGTTTGCGTGCCCAGCCTCTACGTGAAGTGAAGTTGTCTTGCCCAATGTGCCATGGGATTCGGTAATAAAAATGTGATGGATTAGGTTTTCGTCCTTTTTCCGTCTCACGACGTACGATCCGGGATGGAAAAATTGCACAAAAGTAGAAAAGTGTCCCAAAACTGATGATAATGTTCAATTTTGGGCTCCAAAAATAGGCGCAGCCGAGCATGATTGGTACCCCTGCTGTAGTGCTCTCAGAGTGCTTTCCAACGGTATGCTGGGCGCAGCGTAACTCCTTACGGATCAAAAGTTATGGGCACCAAAGCGATGGATACCTAGTCACAAGCCCCAAGCCCTCGGTTTGAGGGCCCTGCCTCAACGTAAAGTGAACGTGTCTTGCCCAAGGTGCCGTGGGATTCGGTAATAAAAATGTGATGGATTAGGTTGTCGTCCTTTTTGCGGCTCACGACGTATGATCCGGGACTGAAAAACTACGTAAAAGAAGAAAAGTGTCCCAAAACTAATGAAAACGTTCAATTTTGGGCTCCAAAAACAAGTGCAACCGAGCAAGCTTGCTGCCCCCGTCGTAGAGCTCTCAGACTGCTTTCTAACGGTATGTTGTGCGCCGCGTAACTCCTTACGGATCAAAAGTGATGGGCACAGGAGTGACGGATACCTGGTCACAAGCCCCACGGCCTTTGTTTGCGTGCCCAGCTTCTATGTGAAGTGAAGTTGTCTTGCCCAAGAAGCCGTGGGATTCGGTAATAGGAATGTGATAGATTAGGTTGTCGCCCTTTTCGCGGCTCACAACCTACAATCCGGGACTGAAAAACTGCGCAAAAGAAGAAAAGTGTTCCAAAACTGATGAAAACGTTCGATTTTGGTCTCCGAAAGTAGGCATAGTTGAACAAGCTTGCTGCCCCCGTCGTCGAGCTCTCGGAGAGCTTTTCAACAGTATGTTGTGCACCGCGTAACTCCTTATAAATCAAAAGTTATGGGCACCGGAGCAACGGATACCTGGTCACAAGCCCCACGCCCTCTGTTTGCGGGCCCAGCCTCTACGTGAAGTGAAATTTTCTTGCCCAAGGTGCCGTGGGACTCGGTAATAGAAATATGATGGATTAGGTTGTCGTCCTTTTCGCTGCTCACGACGGACGATCCGGGATAGAAAAACTGCGCAAAAGAAGAAAAGTATCCCGAAACTAATGAAAACATTGGATTTTGGGCTCCGAAAATAGGCGCAGCCGAGCAGGCTTGGTGCCCCCGTCGTAGAGCTCTTAGAGAGCTTTCTAACTGTATGCTGTGCGCCGCGTAACTTTTTACGGATCAAAAGTAATAGGCACTAGAGCGACAGATACCTGGTCATATGCCCCACGCCCTCGGTTTGCGGGCCCAGCCTCTACTTGAAGTGAAGTTGTCTTGTACAAGGTGATAGATTAGGTTGTCATCTTTTTCGCGGCTCACGACGTACAATCCGGGATAAAAAAACATTGCAAAAGAAGAAAATTGTAGCAAAACTTATGAAAACTTTCAATTTTGGGCTATGAAAATAGGCGCTGCTGTGCAGGCTTGTTGCCCCCGTCGTAGAGCTATCGGAGTGGTTTCCAATGGTATGCTGTGCGCCGTGTAACCCCTTAAGGGTCAAAAGTTATGCGCACCGGAGCGACGGATACCTAGTCACCAGCCCCACGCCCTCTGTTTGCGGGCCCAGCCTCTACGTGAAGTGAAGTTGTCTTGCCCAAGGTGCCATGGGATTCGGTAATAGAAATGTGATGGATTAGGTTGTCGTCCTTTTCGAGGCTCACGATGTACGATCCGGGATGGAAAAACAGTGCAAAAGAAGAAAAGTGTCCCAAAACTTATTAAAATATTCGATTTTGGGCTCAGAAAACAGGTGCAGCCGAGCATGCTAGGTGCCCTAGTCGTAGAGCTCTCAGAGAGCTTTCCAACGGTATGTTGTGCCCCTCGTAACTCCTTACGGATCAAAAGTTATGAGCACCGGAGCGACGGATACCTGGTCACAAGCCCCACGCCCTCTGTTTGCGTCCCCAGCCTCTACGTGAAGTGAAGTTGTCTTGATCAAGGTGTCGTGGGATTCGGTAATAGAAATGTGATGGATTAGGTTGTCGTCCTTTTTGTGGCTCACGACGTACGATACGGGACAGAAAAATAGTGCAAAAGAAGAAATGTATCCCAAAACTGATGAAAATGTTCGAATTTGGGCACCGAAAATAGGCGCAATCGAGCAAGCTTGGTACCTCCATCGAGTGCTCTCGGAGAGCTTTCCAACGGTATGCTGTACGCCGCGTAACTCCTTACGGATCAAAAGTTATGGGCACCGGAGCGATGGATACCTGGTCACAAGCCCCACGCCCTCGGTTTGAGGGCTCAGCCTCTACGTGAAGTGAAGTTGTCTTGCCCAAGGTGCCGTTGGATTCGGTAATAAAAATGTAATAAATTAGGTTATCGTCCTTTTCGCGGCTCACGACATACGATCCGGGACTGAAAAACAGTGCAAAAGAAGAGAAGTAGCCCAAAACTGATGAAAACATTCAATTTTGGGCTCCGAAAATAGGCGCAACTGAGCAAGCTTGCTGCCCCCATCTTAGAGCTGTCGGAGAGCTTTCCAACGGTATGCTGTGCGCCGCGTAACTCCTTACGGATCAAAATTTATGGGCACCGGAGTGACGGATACCTGGTCACAAGCCCCACGCCCTCGGTTTGCGTGCCCAGCCTCTACGTGAAGTGAAGTTGTCTTGCCCAAGGTGGTGTGGGATTCAGTAATAGAAATGTGATTGATTAGGTTGTCGTCCTTTTCGCGGCTCACGACGTACGATCCGGGATGAAAAAACTGCGCAAAAGAACAAAAGTGTCCCGAAACTAATGAAAATGTTCAATTTTGGGCTACGAAAACAGGTGCAGCTGAGACAGCTTGATGCCCCTGTTGTAGAGCTCTCGGAGAGCTTTCAAACGATATGTTGTGCGCCGCGTAACTCCTTACGGATCAAAAGTTATGGGCACCGGAGCGACGGATACCTTGTCACAAGCCCCATGCCCTCTGTTTACGTGCCCAGCCTCTACGTGAAGTGAAGTTGTCTTGCCCAGGGTGCCGTGGGATTCGGTAATAGAAATGTGATGGATTAGATTGTCGTCCTTTTCACGTCTCACGACGTACGATCCGAGACTGAAAAACTGCGCAAAAGAAGAAAAGTGTCCCGAAACTGATGAAATTGTTAGATTTTGGGCTCCGAAAATAGGCGCAGCCGAGCAAGCTTTGTGCCCCAGTCGTAGAGCTCCCGGAGAGCTTTCCAACGGTATGTTGTGCACCACATAACTCCTTACGGATCAAAAGTTATGGGCTTTGGAGCGACGGATACCTGTTCACCAGCCCCACGCCCTCTGTTTGCGGGCTCAGCCTCTACGTGAAGTGAAGTTGTCTTGTCCAAGGTGCCGTGGGATTCGGTAATAGAAATGTGATGGATTAGGTTGTCGTCCTTTCCACAGCTGACGACGTACGATCCGGGACGGAAAAACAGCGCAAAAGAAGAAAAGTGCCCCAAAACTTATGAAAATGTTCGATTTTGGGCTCAGAAAATAGGCGCAGCCGAGCAGGCTAGGTGCCCTTGTTGTAGAGCTCTCGGAGAGCTTTCCAACGGTATGCTGTGTGCTACGTAACTCCTTATAGATCAATAGTTAAGGGCACCGGAGCAACGGATACCTGGTCACAAGCCCTATGCTCTCTGTTTGCGGGCCCAGCCTCTACGTGAAGTGAAGTTGTCTTGCGTAAGGTGCCATCGGATTCGGTAATAGAAATGTGATGGATTAGGTTGTAGTCCTTTTCACGGCTAACGACGTACGATCCGGGACTGAAAAACAATGCAAAAGAAGAGAAGTGTCCTAAAATTGATGAAAATGTTCGATTTTGGGCTCCAAAAATAGGAGCAGCCGAGCAAGCTTACTCCCCCCGTCGTAGAGCTCTTGGAGAACTTTCCAACGGTATGATGTGTGCCACGTAACTCCTAACGGATCAAAAGTTATGGGCACTAGGGCGACGGATACCTGGTCACATGCCCCACGCCCTCTGTTTGCATGCCCAGCCTCTACGTGAAGTGAAGTTGTCTTGCCCAAGGTGTAGTGGGATTCGGTAATAAAAATGTGATGGATCAGGTTGTCGTTCTTTTCGCGGCTCACGACGTACGATCCGGGACGGAAAAACTGCGCAAAAGAAGAAAAGTGTCCCGAAACTGATGAAAACGTTCGATTTTGGGCTCCAAAAATAGGCGCAGCTGAGTAGGCTAGGTGTCCTCATCGTAGAGCTCTCAGAGAGCTTTCCATCGGTATGTTGTGCGCCACGTAACTCCTTACGGATCAAAAGTTATAGGCACCGGGGCGACGGATACCTGGTCACAAGCCCTACGCCCTCTGTTTTCTAGCCCAGCCTCTACGTGAAGTGAAGTTGTCTTGCCCAAGGTGCCATTGGATTCGGTAATAGATATGTAATTGATTAGGTTGTCATCCTTTTCGCGGCTCACGACGTGCGATCCGGGACGGAAAAACAGCGCAAAAGAAGAAAAGTAATCCAAAACTAATGAAGACATTCGATTTTGGGCTTCTAAAATAGGCACAGCCGAGCAGGCTTGGTGCCCCTGTCGTTGAGCCCTCGGAGAGCTTTCCAACAGTTTGCTGTGCACCGCGTAACTCCTTACGGATCAAATGTTATAGGCACCAGAGCGACAGATACCTGGTTACAAGCCCCACTCCCTCTGTTTGCGGTCCCAACCTCTACATGAAGTGAAGTTGTCTTGCCCAAGGTTCCGTGGGATTCGGTAATAAAAATGTGATGGATTAGGTTGTCGTCTTTTTCGGGGCTCACGACGTACGATCCGGGACAAAAAAACAGCGCAAAAAAAGAACAATGTCCCAAAACTTATGAAAATGTTCAATTTTGGGCTCAGAAAACTGGCGCAGCCGAGCAGGCCAGGTGCCCTCGTTGTAGAGCTCTCAGAGAGCTTTCCAACGGTGTGTTGTGTGTCACGCCCCAACCCGGCCTATAACGGTTAGACTATGGTGTAATCTAAACATTCAAGTCATGTCTCGTACTCAATCGTTCATGAAAGTTTAACACTTAACGTTTTAGCCTAAACTCCATAATTTTCCGAAAAACCGACAGCATAACGTCTGTAATTGGGCTCTTTAGTTTGGCCTAGTTCTCTAAACGCCTCAAATTTTCCAATCTCAATTTCATTTCCAACTAATATTACTATTTACCATCAATTGAAATGCCTACTGGTTATCTCGAAGTCTCGTTTGATTAATAACCTAGCATGATACTATGTCTCGTTTGTTTGTTAATCCTCGTTACAAAAGTACATGTTGATCTTAGCTTAAGAATGAGTACCTGCTTAAGATTGGATAGGTTCATTTTACTTAGTCCTTACCTGATACTTCATAATCCTATGATAGATACTAGCCAATGACGATAGCAAAACAACCATAGTAGTGTCTATCTAGTTATTATCAGTACAAGCCAAAATTAGACCCCAAATTACAACAGGGGTCTTTTACAATACAACAAAAAACATCATAAGAAATGAAATAGTCTTCAACCAACATAGTGTTCACAAATGGCCATAATCAAGCAAGGCACGTAGGACAAGCAATTATTCCAAGGAATCATCACTAGGCACGTCGTCCTCGGGTACCTGTTCTTGGTCTTCTTCACCTGAGATGATAAAAGAGGGTGAGTCCTTATGAACTCAACAAGGGGGAACGAGAAATAAGTTTTGAAACTCATTTTCCGGTTCAACTTATGAAAAATCCTTTTGCAAGCATGAATATATCACAAGTAAGTACATAACGTAACGTAGAAGTAAATGAACACAATTACCCGTCTTTCCTCCCCGAGGTCCTCTAGGAACCAAGCGAGAGTACTTATACACATAGTGAAAATGATACGGTGAGCTTTTGCTCTCAGTTCATTTCCAGTATCAGTTGTTGCAGCCGACTTCAAATCATCCCCTTATCACGCCAAATAGGTGTACTCCGGATGTACCCCGAAATCCTACGACCCAACTCTCCGAGGAAGTCTAGCCCCCAAGCGAGAGAAGGAATTGGACAATGGTAGTCACGGTTGCACCGGCAAGCCCGATGCCACCCTGTGTGCGTGAACGCTACCACGCCAGAATGAAAGGTTGCAACCTTGTATGCAACGCACATTTATGACATTTAATATATCACATTAGGAGGACAACAAAGTAGGTTGCCTCCGAGCAGTCATAAGATTGCACATTGACAAGTAAACAAGCGAGGCACGATAAGACAAGTAATTTCACTTGAAAAGCACATGGAGTTATATGAACATTAAACGGGCAGCCATGTAACGCATGTAAATCAAGTCATATAACTTATTTCGAAGTTCGCGTAATCAAATAATAAGATTATTCATCATGCAACGACATCTACGTGAGACCGGGTGCAAGAAAGGCCTACTTGTCAACATGTAGTCAACAAAATCACATTAAGGGCTACAAGGGAACCTACGGGCAGCCTCCAAATCATCTAACTAAACCCGATATTCATAGGCTCAACACTTAGTGAAGTCACCTAGTCACTAGGGTTTCAATTCGTGCTTACCCGTGCGATTAAGCCCCAAGTCATCTCAAAATCAAACTCAAGCCATGCATCGATTAATCCAAACACCCTCAAGTATTCAAAACAGTCCACACAACATCCCAATGCCACAATCCCAAGCATTTAATACAACAAGAGAAACTACAATATTTTTTCTAAGCATATCACTAAGTGAAACCCTCACTGCAATGGTCTGTTTTCTCACAATAATTAAGACAAGTAAAAAATCTCCAATTCCAGTGAATAAGATGTCAAATTAAAGCTTAAGGAGTGAACTAAATTCAGAAACAAACCTTGCATCATTTGGAGTTCGGGTTCAATAGTTATAGCCAAAACAGTGAGACTGCACAAAACTGTCCAGATTTGCATACATTTCAATTCTTGTCGTTTTTGAGGGCCTTAGGGTCAGATTTAGCCTTAGTCCATTTGAAAAAAATGTCCAGAACAGAAAAATATAGTAGCACACCAAATTTCATGCGTTTTGGATGTCATTTACTAAGTCAAAACTGGTTCGTTCTACAAGGTCAGTGAATCTGCCAAAACCTACTTCATTTTTCCAGACTTTCCAGATTTGGACACATTTTAATGATTTTCCATTTTGAGGACCTTAGAGTCAACATTAGCTTTGACCTATTTCTTTGAAAAATGTTCAGAACTGGTAAAACTAGTTACCTACCAAATTTCACGCATTTTCAACATCATTTACCTAGCCAAAATCACCTCGCACCAACAAGACAGAAAGCTGTCACATGCACAATTTCATCTATCATCACATTCTAGCCAAAAATCTTGCCATGCATGTTTATAAAAGCTCATGAACATACATATATCTCAAGTACAGAAGCAAAGATAGACATTTAAGGGCATGCATGTGGTTTTTTGAAAGATTTTCAAGAAGTTTTGGCCCTCACCTTAGCAAAACAACAAGAAGGTGCACAGGACTCTTGGTGAAGCACAAAGTTGATCTTTTTCCTTGCTTAGCCGAGAGACCACTAGATTTCTCAAGTTTCCTAGCTTAGTAACCAAGTTCTTAGTAGGTGCATGTGGTTAGAACAAGAAGAAAAGAAATGGAAGCTAGCAAACTCACCTAAACCGAAATGGAAGTGCTAAAGGCTTGCATGTGCATTTCTTTGCTCCTAGCTTTGCTTGGTCGAGTTCCTTGGTTGCTTGGAAGTCTTGAAGAGCCTTAGGATGAAGAACTTAGCTATGGAGTCTACAATATTCAGCTAGGGCCGAGAGAGAGAGAGAAGAATGAGAGGAAAATGAGAGAAATGAAAGAAAAATAAAAGCTTTGTTGGGCAAAGGAGCTTGTGTTGGCCTTGGGGATATAAATTTCAGATTTGTGTCTTCAAGAAGCATGATTTTTGAATCACCTAGCATGGCAAGAGAATGGGTCGAGAATATGGGTGCATTTGGTAGGGTTTTGGGTTATTTTTTTATGCATTTGTATCATAAATTGTCATCGAATGTCTAGGAATTAATTTGAATTAAGCAAGCAAGCAGAAATGCTCACAAGGTGGTTGGCCAAGGCATTGCTAGAATCTGAAATTTTTGTTTGTTCAAGGCTTATTTTATTGTGTGTTTGGGATATGCAAAGAATAAAGAATAAAGAATAAAGAATATCTAGCTTTTTGTGAGATTTTGTCCTCTAGTGGGTTGAATTAGCAATTTAATATTAGTTAGTGGGATTTGTAGGATTAATTATTAATCTAGTGCTTCGTGTAAGATGCTTTCTTGATTAGCGTGAGGGCACGCTTTCCTATGTCTAGGGCACGCACTACGAGATAAGACACGAACTACGAGATGAATGCACATTTATCAAGTAAATGCGCGCAACCCTAAATGAATGCACGTAATTTAATGTAAGGCACACAAAACGAAACACGATTCTTAAATCTAAGTAAAGGAACGCAAATCTAGGTCGGGCCTCACACTGTGCGCCGCATAACTCCTTACGGATCAAAAGTTAAGGGCACCGGAGCAACGGATACCTGGTCACCAGCACCATGCCCTCTATTTACGGGCCCAGCCTCTACGTGAAGTGAAGTTTTCTTGCACACGGTGCGTGGGATTCGGTAATAGAAATGAGATGGATTAGGTTGTCGTCCTTTTCGCAGCTCACGACGCACGAAACGGGACGGAAAAACAGCACAAAAGAAGAAAAGTGTCCTGAAACTGATGAAAATGATCGATTTTGGACTCTGAAAATAGGCGCAGCCGAGCATACTTGGTGCCCCCATCGTAGAGCTCTTGGAGAGCTTTCCAACGGTATGCTGTACGCCGTGTAACTCCTTACGGATCAAAAGTTATGGGCACCGGAGCGACGGATACCTGGTCACATGCCCTACGCCCTCGGTTTATCAGCCCAGCCTCTACGTGAAGTGAAGTTGTCTTGCCCAAGGTACCGTGGGATTCGGTAATAAAAAATGTGATGGATTAGGTTCTTGTCCTTTTTGTGGCTCACGACGTACGATCCGGGACAGAAAAACTGTGCAAAACAAGAAAAGTGTCCTGAAACTAATGAAAACGTTTGATTTTGGACTTCAAAAGCAGGTGTAGCCAAGAAAGCTTGATGCCCACGTTGTAGAGCTCTCGGAGAGCTTTCCAACGGTATGCTATGCGCCGCGTAACTCCTTATGGATCAAAAGTTATGAGCACCGTAGCGACAGATACCTGGTCACAAGCCCCATGCCCTCTGTTTGCTAGCGTAGCCTCTACGTGAAGTGAAGTTGTCTTGCCCAAGGTGTTGTGGGATTTGGTAATAGAAATGTGATGGATTAGGTTATTGTCCTTTTCAAGGCTCATGACGTACGATCCGGGATGAAAAAACAGCGCAAAAGAAGAAAAGGATCCCGAAACTAATGAAAACATTCGATTTTGGGCTTCTAAAACAGGCGCAGCCAAGCAGGCTTGGTGCCTTCGTCGTAGAGCTCTCGGAGAGCTTTCTAACGGTATGTTGTGCACCGCGTAACTCCTTACAGATCAAAAGTTATGGGCACCGGAGCGACGGATACTTGGTCACAAGCCCCACGCCCTCGGTTTGAGGGCCCAACCTCTACGTGAAGTGAAGTTGTCTTGCCCAAGGTGCCATGTGATTCGGTAATAGAAATGTGATAGATTAAGTTCTCGTCCTTTTCGTGGCTCAAGACGTACATTCCGGGACGAAAAAACTGCGCAAAAGATGAAAAGTGTCCTGAAACTTATGAAAATGTTCAATTTTAGGCTCCAAAAATAGGCACAGCCGAGCAAAATTGCTGCCCCCGTCGTAGAGCTCTTGGAGAGCTTTTGAACGGTATGTTGTGCGCCATGTAACTCCTTACGGTTCAAAAGTTATGGGCACCGGTGCGACAGATACCTGGTCACAAGCCCCACGCCCTCAGTTTGCTGGCCCAGCCTCTACGTGAAGTGAAGTTGTCTTGCTCAAGGTGCCATGGGATTCAGTAATAGAAATGTGATGGATTAGGTTGTCGTCCTTTTCGCGGCTCACGACGTACGATCCGGGACGAAAAAACAGCGCAAAAGAAGAAAATGATCATGAAACTAATGAAAACATTCAATTTTGGGCTTCTAAAATAGGCGCAACCGAGCAGGCTTGGTGCCCCCATCGTAGAGCTCTCGTAGAGCTTTCCAACGGTATGTTGTGCACCGCGTAATTCCTTACGGATCAAATGTTATAGGCATTGGAGCGACGGATACCTAGTCACAAGCCCCAAGCCCTCTCTTTGCGTGCCCAGCCTCTACGTGATGTGAAGTTTTCTTGCCCAATTTGCCGTGGTATTCGATAATAGAAATGTGATGGATTAGGTTGTCATCCTTTTCGCGGCTCACGACGTACGATCCGGGATGAAAAAACAGCGCAAAAGAAGAAAATTGTCCCAAAACTTATGAAAATGTTTGATTTTGGGCTCATAAAATAGGCGCAACTGGGCAGGCTAGGTGCACTCGTCGTAGAGCTCTCAGAGAGCTTTTCAACGGTATGCTGTCCGCCGCGTAACTCCTTACGGATCAAAGGTCAAGGGCATTGAAGCAACGGATACCTGGTCACAAGCCCCACGCCCTCTGTTTGCGGGTACAGCCTCTACGTGAAGTGAAGTTGTCTTGTGCAAGGTTTCGTGGGATTCGATAATAGAAATGTGATGGATTAGGTTGTCGTCCTTTTCGCGGCTCACGACGTACGATCCAAGACGGAAAAACAGTGAAAAGAAAAAAAGTATCCCGAAACTAATTAAAACATTCGATTTTGGGCTTCTAAAATAGGAGCAGCCGAGAAGGCTTGTTGCCCCCATCGTAGAGCTCTCAGAGAACTTTCCAACAGTATGCTGTGCGCCGCGTAACTCCTTACAGATCAAAAGTTAAGGGCACCGGAGCAACGGATACCTGGTCACCAGCCCCATGCCCTCTGTTTACATGCCCAGCCTCTACGTGAAGTGAAGTTGTCTTGCACAAGGTGCCGTGGGATTCGGTAATAGAAATGTGATGATTAGGTTGTCGTCCTTTTTGCAGCTCACGACGTACAAAACGGGACGAAAAAATAGCGCAAAAGAAGAAAAGTGTCCTGAAACTGATGAAAATGATCGATTTTGGGCTATGAAAATAGGCGCAGACGTGCATGCTTGGTGCCCTCGTCGTAGTGGCCTCGGAGGGTTTCCAACGGTATACTGTGCGCTGTGTAACTTCTTACGAATCAAAAGTTATGGGCACCGGAGCGACGGATACCTGGTCATAAGCCCCACACCCTCGGTTTGAGGGCCCAGCCTCTACGTGAAGTGAAATTGTCTTGCCCAAGGTGTCGTGGGATTCGGTAATAAAAATGGGATGTATTAGGTTATCGTCTTATACGCGACTCACGACGTACGATCCAGGACTGAAAAACAGCGCAAAAGAAGAGAAGTGTCCTAAAACTGATGAAAATGTTCGATTTTGGGCTCCAAAAACCAGAGCAGCCGAGCAAGCTTATTGCCCCCGTCGTAGAGCTCTCGGAGAGCTTTCTAACGATATGTTGTGCACCGCGTAACTCCTTACGGATCAAAAGTTATGGGCACTAGAGCGATAGATACCTGGTCACAAGCCCCACACCCTCTGTTTGCGTGCCCAGCCTCTACGTGAAGTGAAGTTGTCTTGCCCAAGGTGTCGTGGGATTCGGTAATAAAAATGTGATGGATTACGTTGTCGTCGTTTTCGTGGCTTACGACGTACGATCCGGGACTGAAAAACAACGCGAAAGAAGAAAAGTGTCCCGAAACTGATGAAAAGGTTCGATTTTGGGCTCCGAAAATAGGTGCACCGAAGCAAGCTTGGTGCCCACGTCGTAGAGCTCTCGGAGAGCTTTCCAATAGTATGCTGTACGCCTCGTAACTCCTTACGAATCAAAAGTTATGAGCACCGGAGCGACAGATACCTGGTCACAAGCCCCACGCCCTTTGTTTGCTGGCCAAGCCTCTACGTGAAGTGAAGTTGTCTTGCCCAAGGTGCCGCGGGATTTGGTAATAGAAATGTGATGGATTAGGTTGTTGTCCTTTTCGCGGCTCACGACGTATGATCTGGGACGAAAAAATAGCGTAAAAGAAGAAAAATATCCATAAACTAATGAAAACATTTGATTTTGGGCTTCTAAAACAGGCACAGCCGAGCAGGATTGGTGCCCTCGTCGTAGAGCTCTTGGAGAGCTTTCCAATGGTATGCTGTGCACCGCGTAACTCCTGACGGATCAATTGTTATAGGCACCGGAGCGACGGATACCTAGTCACAAGCCCCACGCCCTCTGTTTGCGTGCCCAGCCTCTACATGATTTGAAGTTGTCTTGCCCAAGGTGTCGTGGGATTCGGTAATAGAAATGTAAAGGATTAGGTTGTCGTCGTTTTCGCGGCTCACGACGTACTATCCGGGACTGAAAAACAGTGCAAAAGAAGAAAAGTGTCCCAAAACTTATGAAAATGTTCAATTTTGTGCTTAGAAAACAGGCGCTGCCGAGCAGGCTAGGTGCCCTCATCGTAGTTCTCTCAGAGAGCCTTTCAATGGTATGCTGTGCGCCACATAACTCCTTACGGATCAAAAGTTATAAGCACCGGAGCGACAGATACCTGGTCACAAGCTCCACGCCCTCTGTTTGCTGGCCCAACCTCTACGTGAAGTGAAGTTGTCTTGCCCAAGGTGTCGTGTGATTGGGTAATAGAAATGTGATGGATTAGGTTGTTGTCCTTCTCGCAGTACACGACGTACGATCCGGGATGAAAAAACATCGCAAAAGAAGAAAAATGTCCCAAAACTTATGAAAATGTTCGATTTTAGGCTCCGAAAATAGGCGCAACTGTCACATCCCGGCCTATAAGGTTAGACTAGGGTGTGATCTAAACTTTCAGGATATGTCACATACTTAACCGTTCATGAAGATTTAACACTTATCGTTTTAGTCTAAACTCCAAGTTTTTCCGGAAAACCGGCAGCATAACGGCTGTAATTGGGCTCTTTGGTTTGACCTAATTCTCTAAACGCCTCAATTATTCCAATCATTAATCCAATTCCATTAGGGACTCCTATTTGTCACCAACCGATTTGCCTACTAGTTTATCTTGAAAGTCTCGTTTGGTTAATAAGCCTAACATGATAACTATGTCCTATTTATTTGTCAATTTCCTATCATACAAGTACTCATTATCCTTTAGTTTGCAAATGAGCACCTAGGTGAAATTAGATAGAATTAACTTAGTTGATTGTTCATCTAGTGGTTTGACTGCCTACGACAACTACTAATCAAGAAAACGAAAGCAAACAACCAAATAAAAGTTCGTCCGGTTATAGATAGTACAATCCCAGAATTAGACCCAAATTACAACGGGGTCATTTATATAAATAAAATGAACATTTTGCAATCAAACACAATATCTATATAGCAACCCCTTTCAGGCAAAGCACAAAAGCACGTAGTCACTCCCAGGAATCATCAACAAGAACATTTACTTCGGGTACTTGTTCCAAATCTGCTGCGCCTGTGACAAAAAAGAGGGTGAGTCCTTATGAACTCAGCGAGGGGGAACGAGAAATAGGTTTTGAAAATCATTTTCCGATTCAACTTATGAAAATCCTTTTTACAAGCATGAATATAACAATGATATAAGATACAGGAACAGGTATACCAGTCTTTCCTCCCCGAGGTTCTCTAGGAACCAAGCGAGAGTACTTATACACATAGTAAAAGGATACGGTGAGCTTTTGCTCTTAGATCAGTTCCAGAATCAGTTGTTGCGGACGACTTCAAATCATCCCCCAAACACGCCAGGTGGGTGTACTCCGGATGTACCCCAAAATCCTACGACCCAACTCTCCGAGGAAGTCTAGCCCCCAAGCGAGAGAGGGAATGGGACCATGGTAGTCACGGGTGCACTGGCAAGCCCGATGCCGCTCGGTGTGCGTGATCGCTACCATGCCGACAGGAAAGGTTGCAACCTTGTATGCAATGCACATTCATAACAGGTAATATCTCATAGTAGGAGGACAACAAAGTAGGTTTCCTCCGGACAGTCATAAGATTGCACATTGACAGGTAAACAAGCAGGGCACGATAAGACAGGAAATATATCACAATAGGAGGACAACAAAGTAGGTTGCCTCCGGACAGTCATAAGATTGCACATTGACAGGTAAACAAGCAGGGCACGATAAGATAGGTAATTTCACTTGAAAGGCATATAGAGTTATATGAAAATTAAACAGGCAGCCATGTAACACATGTAAAACAGGCCATATAACTCATTAAGAAGCCCACGTGATCAAGTGATAAGATTATTCAACATGCAATGACATCAATCATGGGTTCGGGTGCAAGAAAAGCTTATTTGTCAACATGCAATGGTCAAAATCACATTTGAAGTCATAAGACATTTACGGGCAGCCCACTAAGCATATAATTTCCACACAATATCCAAATGATCAACACTTAGCAAGACTACCTAGTCATTAGGGTTTCCGTTTCATGCTTAACCACGTGATTAAACCCTAAGTCAACTTAAAATCATTCTCAAGTCATGCATCATTCAATTCAAACATCCTTAAGTACCCAAAACAGTCCACACAACATTCCAACACCACAATTCCAAGCAATTAGTACCACAAGAGAGGTTACATCAATTTTCCAAGCATATAGCTAAGTGAAACCTTTATTGTAATAGGATGTTTTCTCACAATCAATAGGATAACCAAACAATCTCCAAATCCAGTGAATAAGATGTCAAATTAAAGCTCAAGAAGTTAACTAAAATCAGAAACAAACCTTGCACCAATTGGAGTTTGGGATCATTAGATATAGCCGAAACAGTGGGATAGCACAAAACTGTCCAGATTTGCACACATTTCGATAATTGACGTTTTTGAGGTCCTTAGGGTCAGATTCAGCCTTAGTCCATTTCTGACAAAAATGTCCATAACTAAAAAATCTAGCAGTACAAAAAATTTTATACATTTTGGACATCATTAAATAAGTCAAATATCGTTCGTTCTACAAGGTCAGTGCATCTGCCAAAACCTGCTTCATTTTTCCAGATTTCCAGATTTGGTCACATTTTAAGTATTTGCCATTTTGAAGACCTTAGAATCAAAATTAGCTTTGGCCTATTTCTGGGAAAAATGTTCAAAACCGTCCAAACTAGTTACCTACCAAGTTTCAAGCATTTTAAACATAATTTTCCTAGCTAAACTTACCTCGAACAGACTGGTTAGAGAGCTGTCAACAATTTCGACTTCACCTAGCATCATTTTCAAGCCAAGATCTTGCCATGCATGGTTGTTTAAGCTTATGAACGACCATATAGCTCAAGTACAGAAGCAAATACACACATTTATGAGCATGCATGTGAATTTTTGAAGATTTTTCAAAAGGTTTTAACCCTCACCTTAGCAATCAACCACAAAGATGCACAAAAAACTTGTTGAAGCTTCAAATCTCTTCTTCTTCTTGCTTAGCCGAGATTCCAACTTGGTTTCTCTATTTTTCCTAGCCTAGTGATCAATCTCTTAGCACATGCATGAGGTTAGAACAAGAAGAAAAGAAATGGAAGCCAAGAAAACTTACCTAGGCCGAAAATGGTGACTCAAAATGCTTGCATGTGTGTTTCTTGCATCCTAGCTTGCTTGGGTGAGTTTCTTTGCTTATGGTTTGTCTTGATGCACCTTAGGATGATGAAGATGAGCTAAGAGGTGGAGAGAACTCAGCCAAAACTGAAATGGAGAGAGAGAATGAGAGGGAGAGAGAGAAAATGTGAGAGGAAAGAAGAAATGACAAAAAAATGAAGGCTTTTGCATTATTCAAGCACTTGGTCGGCCTTGGGCCATTAAATTCTGATTTTTGTGTCTCCAATGTGTGATTTTAAAATGTTTAGCATGGTAAAAGGTGGTTTGGTTGAGCAAGGTAGAGGATTTAGGTGGTTTTGAGCATTTTTTTATGCATTGTGCTAAGTGTTTGTCATAGTTTGTCTAGGAATAATTCTTTATGCATTTGTGTCATTAGAATTGTCATAGGAATGTTGGGAAATTAGGGAATCTAGGTAGAATAAAATATAGGAATGTTTGTTGATGAGTTGAATTATGAATAGAATAATAGTTAGTGGGAAATGTAGGAATAGTTTAGTATTATTTTATTGTTAGTGGAGTTTGTAGAGAATTTGAATTAGGAATATAATATTGGTTAGTGGATTGTGTAGGATTATTTTATTGTCTAGTGCTTTGTGTAGGATTCTTTCTTGATTAACGTGGTGGCACAGATTCCTAGGTCTAGGACACGAATTACGAGGTAGATACGAATTACGAGGTAAGAACTACGAGGTAGGACACGAACTACGAGGTACAGCACGTATTTCAAGACTAAGGCACATACTTCAAGATAAGTGCACGAATTCTAATGCTAACACACGCAACCCTATGTGAAGGAACGTAGACCAAAATAAGGCACGTAATTCAATGCAATACACGTAATTCAAGACACGACTCTTAAACCTAGGTTAAGGCACGCAGTTCAAGGTTAATGCACACGAAACGAAGAGACACACGCAAATCAAGGTCTCGCACGTAAATTAAGGTCATGGCATGTTTATCTAGGTATTGTACGTATATCGAGGATTAGGGCACACAATTCTAGGCTAAGGTACGTATAACGAGGCATGCATGAAAACCAAGACATGGCACGTAATCCTAGGTCGATCATATAATTTTAGGTCTAAGGCACGCAAATCGAGGTAGGACACGTTATTCAGGGTCAGGCCTCACAGCAACCGAGTAGGCTAATTGGCCCCATCGTAGAGCTCTCAGAGTGCTTTCCAACGGTATGCTGTGCACCGCGTAATTCCTTACGGAGCAAAAGTTATGGGCACCAGAGCGATGGATACCTTGTCACAAGCCCCACGCCCTCTGTTTGTGGGCCCAGCCTCTACGTGAAGTGAAGTTTTCTTGCCAAAGGTGCTGAGTGATTCGGTAATAGAAATGTTATGGAATAGGATGTCGTCCATTTCGCGGCTCACGACGTACGATCTGGGTAGTAAAAAAAGCGTGAAAGAAGAAAAGTATCCCAAAACTTATGACAATGTTCGATTTTGGTCTCCAAAAACAGGCGCAGCTGAGCAGGCTAGGTGCCCCCATCGTAGATCTCTTAGAGAGCTTTCCAACGGTATGCTGTGCGCCGCGTAACTCCTTACGGATCAAAAGCCAAAGGCACCGGAGCAACGGATATCTGGCCACAAGCCCGACGCCCTCTATTTGCGGGCACAGCCTCTACGTGAAGTGAAGTTGTCTTGCGCAAGATGTCATGGGATTCGGTAATAGAAATGTGATGGATTAGGTTGTCGTCCTTTTCGCGGCTCACGACGTACGATCCGGGACGGAAAAACAGCGCAAAAGAAGAAAAGTATACCAGAACTAATAAAAACATTCAATTTTGGGGTTGTAAAATAGGCGCAGCCGACCAGGCTTGGTACCCCCGTCGTAGAGATCTCGGAGAGCTTTCCAACGATATGCTGTGCACCGCGTAACTCCTTATGGATCAAATGTTATAGGCACCAGAGCGACGGATGCCTGGTTACAAGTCTCACACCCTCTGTTTGCGGGCCCAACCTCTACGTGAAGTGAAGTTGTCTTGCCCAAGGTTCCGTGGGATTCGGTAATAGAAATGTGATGGATTAGGTTGTCGTCTTTTTCGCGGCTCACGACGTACGATCCGGGACAGAAAAACAGCGTAAAAGAATAAAAGTATCCCAAAACTTATGAAATATTCGATTTTGGGCTCCGAAAACAGGCACAACTAGGTAGGCTAGGTGCCCTCATCATAGAGCTCTAATAAAGCTTTCTAACGGTATGTTGTGCACCACGTAACTCCTTACGGATCAAAAGTTATAGGTACCGGGGCGACGGATACCTGGTCACAAGCCCCACGCCCTCTGTTTGCGGGCCCAGCCTCTACATGAAATGAAGTTGTCTTGCCCAAGGTGCAGTGAGATTCGGTAATAGAAATGTGATGGATTAGGTTGTCGTCTTTTTTGCGACAGACGACGTACGATCCAGGATGAAAAAACAGTGCAAAAAAGTACAGTGTCCCAAAACTTATGAAAATGTTCGATTTTGGGCTCAGAAAATAGGCGCAGCCGAGCAGGTCAAGTGTCCTCGTCGTAGAGCTATTAGAGAGCTTTCCAACGGTATACTGTGCGTCGCATAACTCCTTACGGATCAAAAGTTATAGGCAATGGGGCGACGGATACCTGATCACAAGCCCCACGCCCTCTGTTTGCGGGCCCAGCCTCTACGTGAAGTGAAGTTGTCTTGCGCAAGGTGCCATGGGATTCGACAATAGAAATGTGATGGATTAGGTTGTCGTCCTTTTCGCAGCTCACGACGTACGAAACAGGACGGAAAAACAGCGCAAAAAAAGAAAAATATCCCGAAACTGATGAAAATGATATATTTTGGGCTCCAAAAATTGGCACAGCCGAGCATGCTTGATGCCCCCGTCGTAGTGCTCTCAGAGAGCTTTCCGACGGTATGATGTGCACCGCGTAACGCTTTACGGATAAAAAGTTATGGGCACTGGAGCGACGGATACCTGGTCACAAGCCCCACGCCCTCGGTTTGAGGGTCCATCCTCTACGTGAAGAGAAATTGTCTTGCCCAAGGTGTCATGGGATTCGGTACTAAAAATGGGATGGATTAGGTTGTCGTCCTTTGCGTGGCTCACAACCTACGATCCGGGACTGAAAAACAGCGCAAAAGAAGAGAACTGTCCTAAAACTGATAAAAATGTTCGATTTTGGGCTCCGAAAATAGGCGCAGCTGAGCAAGCTTGCTGTCCCCGTCGTAGAGCTCTCGGTGAACTTTCCAACAGTATGTTGTGCGTCGCATAACTCCTTACGGATCAAAAGTTATGGGCACTAGAGCGACGGATACCTGGTCAAAAGCCCCACGCCCTCTGTTTGCGTGCCCAGCCTCTGCATGAAGTGAAGTTGTCTTGCCCAAGGTGCCATGGGATTCAGTAATAGAAATGTAATGGATTAGGTTGTCTTCCTTTTCGCGGCTCACGACGTACGATCCGGGACGAAAAAACTATGCAAAAGAAAAAGGTATCTCGAAACTGATGAAAACGTTCGATTTTGGACTCCAAAAATAGGTGCAGTCGAGCAAGCTAGGTGCCCCCATCGTAGAGCTCTCGGAGAGCTTTCCAACGGCATGTTGTGCGTCGCATAACTCCTTACGGATCAAAAGTTGTGAGCACCGGAGCGATAGATACCTGGTCACAAGCCCCACGACCTTTGTTTGGTGGCCCAGCCTCTACGTGAAGTGAAGTTGTCTTGCCCAAGGTGCCGCTGGATTTGGTAGTAGAAATTTGATGGATTAGGTTGTCGTCCTTTTAGCGGCTCACGTCGTACGATCTGGGATAAAAAAATAGCGCAAAAGAAGAAAAGGATCTCGAAACTAATGAAAACATTCGATTTTGGGCTTCTAAAACAGGTGCAGCCGAGCAGGCTTTATGGCCCCATCGTAGAGCTCTCACAAAGCTTTCCAACGGTATGCTGTGCACCTCGTAACTCCTTACGGATCAAATGTTATAGGCACCGGAGTGACGGATACCTAGACACAAGCCCCATGCCCTCTGTTTGCGTGCCCAGCCTCTACGTGATGTTAAGTTGTCTTGCCCAAGGTGCCGTGAGATTCAGTAATAGAAATGTGATGGATTAGGTTGTCGTCCTTTTCGCGGCACACGATGTACGATCCGGGAGGAAAAAACAGCGCAAAAGAAGGAAAGTATCCCGAAACTAATGAAAACATTCGATATTGGGCTCCTAAAATAGGCGCAGCCGAGTAGGAGTATTGCCCTCGTCGTAGAGCCCTTAGAGAGCTTTCCAACGGTATGCTGTGCATCGTGTAACGCCTTACGGATCAAATGTTATATGCACCGGAGCGACGGATACCTGGTTACAAGCCCCACGCCCTCTGTTTGCGGGCCCAACCTCTAAGTGAAGTGAAGTTGTCTTGCCCAAGGTTCCGTGGGATTCGGTAATAGAAATGTGATGGATTAGGTTGTCGTCCTATTCTCGGCTCACGACGTATAATCCGGGACAGAAAAATAGCATAAAAGAAGAAAAGTATCCCAACACTTATGAAAATGTTCGATTTTGGGCTCCGTAAACAGGTGCAGCTGAGTAGGCTAGGTGTACTCATCGTAGAGCTCTCGGAGAGCTTTCCAACGGTATGCTGTGTGCTGCGTAACTCCTTACGGATCAAAATTTATGGGCACCGGAGCGACGGATACCTGATCACCAGCCCCATGCCCTCTGTTTGCAGGCCCAGCCTCTACGTGAAGTGAGTTGTCTTGTCCAAGGTGCCATGGGATTCGGTAATAGAAATGTGATGGATTAGCTTGTCGCCATTTTCACGACTTACGACGTACGATACGAGATGAAAAAACAGCACAAAAAAAGAAAAGTGTCCAGAAACTGATGAAAATCTTCTATTTTGGGCTCTGAAAATAGGTGCAACCGAGTATGCTTGGTTCCCCGGCCGTAGTGCTCTCGGAGAGCTTTCCAACGGTATGCTGTACGCTGTGTAACTCCTTACGGATCAAAAGTTATGGGCACCGGAGCGACGGATACCTGGTCAAAAGCCCCACGCCCTCGGTTTTAGGGCCCAGCCTCTACGTGAAGTGAAGTTGTCTTGCCCAAGGTGCAGTGGGATTCGGTAATAAAAATGTGATGGATTAGGTTGTCGTCCTTTTCGCGGCTCACGACGTACGATCCGCTACTGAAAAACAGCGCAAAAGAAAAGAAGTGTCCCAAAACTAATGAAAACGTTCAATTTTGGGCTCCAAAAACAAGCATAGCCGAGCAAGCTTGCTGCCCCTATCGTAGAGCCCCGGAGAGCTTTCCAACGGTATGCTGTGCGCTGCGTAATTCCCTACGGATCAAAAGTTATGGGCACCGGAGCGACAGATACCTAGTCACAAGCCCCACGCCCTCTGTTTATGTGCCCAGCCTCTACGTGAAGTGAAGTTGTCTTGCCCAAGGTGCCGTGGGATTAGGTAATAGAAATGCGATGGATTAGGTTGTCGACCTTTTTGCGGCTCACGACGTACGATCCGGGACGAAAAAACTGCGCAAAAAAAGAATAGTGTCCCAAAACTGATGAAAACATTCGATTTTGGGCTCCAAAAACAGGCGTAGCAAAGCTAGCTTAGAGCCCCCGTCGTAGAGCTCTCGGAGAGCTTTCCAACGGTATACTGTGCGTTGCGTAACTCCTTACAGATCAAAAGTTATGAGCACCAGAGCGACGGATACCTGGTGACAAGCCCCACGCCTTCTCTTTACGGGCCCAGCCTCTACGTGGAGTGAAGTTGTCTTGCCCAAGGTGCCGTGGGATTCGGTAAAAGAGATGTGATGGATTAGGTTGTCGTCTTTTTCGCGGCTCACGAAGTACGATCCGGGACTGAAAAACTGCACAAAAGAAGAAAAGTATCCCAAAACTAATGAAAACATTCGATTTTTGGCTCCAAAAATAGGCGCAACCGAGCAGGCTTGGTGCCCCGTCGTAGAGCTCTTTGAGAGCTTTCCAACGGTATGTTGTGCGCCGCGTAACTCCTTACGGATCAAAAGTTATAAGCATCGGAGCGACAGATACCTGGTCACAAGCCCTACGCCCTCGGTTTGCGGGCCCAGCCTCTACATGAAGTAAAGTTGTCTTGCCCAAGGTGCCATAGGATTCGATAATACAAATGTGATAGATTAGGTTGTCGTCCTTTTCGCGGCTCACGATGTACGATCCGGGACGGAAAAACAACACAAAAGAATAAAAGTGTAGCGAAATTTATGAAAACGTTCAATTTTGGACTTTGTAAATGGGCGCAGCCGGCCATGCTTGCTACCCCCATCGTAGAGCTCTCGGAGTGGATTCCAACGGTTTGCTGTGCGCCGCGTAACTCTTTACGGATCAAAAGTTATGGGCACCGAAACGACAGATACCTGGTCACCACCATGCCCTCTGTTTGCGGGCCCAGTCTCTACGTGAAGTGAAGTTGTCTTGCCTAAGGTGCCATGGGATTCGGTAATAAAAATGTGATGGATTAGGTTGTCGTCCTTCTCGCGGCTCACGACGTACGATCCTGGACGAAAAAACAGCGCAAAAGAAGAAAAGTGTACCAAAACTTATGAAAATGTTCGATTTTGGGCTCAGAAAACAGGCGCAGCTGAGGAAGCTAGGTGCCCTCGTCGTAGAGCTCTCAGGGAGCTTTCTAACGGTATACTGTGCGCCGCGTAACTCCTTATGGATCAAAAGTTAAAGGCACTGGTGCAACGGATACCTGGTTACAAGCCCCACGCCCTCTGTTTGCGGGCCCAGCCTCTACTTGAAGTGAATTTTTCTTGATCAAGGTGCCTTGGGATTCAGTAATTGAAATGTGATGTATTTGGTTGTCGTCCTTTTCGCGGCTCATGACTTATGATACAGGATGGAAAAACAGCGCAAAAGTAGAAAAGTGTCCCGAAATTGATGAAGATATTCAATTTTGGGCTCTGAAAATAGGCGCAGCCGAGCAAACTTGGTACCTCCGTCGTAGTGCTCTCGGAGAGCTTTCCAACGGTATGCTGTACGTCACATAACTTCTTACGAATCAAAAGTTATGGGCACCGAAGCGATGGATACCTGGTCACAAGCATCATTTGTTGTCAATAGGCTAAGGTGAGGGTTAATCCTTTTTAAAAGATTTCAAAAACCACATGCATGCCTTCATATGTCTAGATTTACCTCTGTACTTGTTGTATATGTGTGTGCATGAGCTTATATAACCATGCATGGCAAGATAATTGGTTAGAACTTGAAGATAGGCAAAATCGTGTAGCTGGCAGATTTCTAACTAGTTAGAACGAAGTGTATTTGGCCTGGTAAATGATGTTGAAAATGCGTAAAAATTGGTAGGAGACTAGTGTTTCCAGTTCGGAGCATTTTTTGTAGAAATAGGCCAAGGCCAAATTTGAATCTAAGGTCTCCAAAATGGCAAAACATTGAAAGGTGTCTAAATCTGGAAAATCTGGAAAAATGGAGCAGGTTTTTGGCAGTTCACTGTCCTTTTAGAACGAAACAGTTTTGACATAGTAAAAGATATCTAAAATGCATGAAATTTGGTAGGTTGTTATATTTTTCAGTTTTGGACATTTTTTTTTCAGAAATAGACTAAAGCCCAATCTGACCCTAAGACCCTAAAAAATGGCAAGTATTGAAATATGTACGAATCTGGACAGTTTTGCGTAGTCTCACGGTTTTAGCTATAACTCTTGAATCCGAACTCCAAATGATGAGAGGTTTGTTTCTGGATTTATTTCACTTAATAAGCTTTAAGTTTACATTTTTTTCACTGGAATTGGAGATTTTTTGCTTGTCTAAATGATTGTGGGAAAACAGACCATTGCAGTGAGGTATTTATTTAGTGATATACTTTGAAAAAATATTGCAACTTCTCTTGTGATATTGAATGCTTGGGATTGTGGCACTTGGATGTTATGTGGACTGTTTTTGATGATTGAAGATGTTTTAATTAATCGATGCATGGCTTGGGTTAGTTACGTGACAACTTGTGGCTTAAATCCAACGTGTAAGCATGAATTGAAACCCTATTGAATATGAAAACTCGCTAAGTGTTGATCCTATGGTTATTGTGTCCAATTGTATGATTAGTGGGCTGCTTAAGAAATGTTAAGTGTCCTTGAAATGTGATTCCCGATGATTTCATGTTGATAAGTAGACCTTTCTTGCACCCGGTCCCACGTAGACGTTGCATGCTTGTATAAACTTATTATCTGATTACGTTAACCCCGAAATGAGTTATATGACTTGATTTACATGTGTTACATGGCTGCCAATTTAATATTCAAATAACTCCATGTGCTTTACAAGTGAAATTACATGTCAAAGCATGCCTCGTGTGTTTACTTGTCAATGTGCGATCTTATGACTGCTCGGAGGCAACCTACTTTGTTGTCCTCCTAATGTGATATATTAAATGCTATAAATGTGCATTGCATACAAGGTTGCAACCTTTTATTCTGGTATGGTAGCATTCACGCACACCGGGTGGCATCGGGTTTGCCAGTGCAACCGTGACTACCATGGTCCAATTCTCTCTCTCGCTTGGGGGCTAGACTTCCTCGGAGAGTTGGGTCGTAGGATTTTGGGGTACATTCGGAGTACACCCATTTGGCGTGATAAGTGGATGATTTGAAATCGACCGCAACAATTGATATTGGAAATAAATTGAGAACAAAAGCTCACCGTATCCTTTTCACTATGTGTATAAGTACTCTCGCTTGGTTCCTAGAGGACCTCGGGGAGAAAAGACGGGTAATTGTGTTCTTTTACTTTTATATTACATTATGAACTTACTTGTGTTATATATCATGCTTTCAAAAAGAGTTTTTCATAAGTTGAACCAGAAAAAAAGTTTCAAAACGTATTTTTCGTTCCCCCTCGCTGAGTTCATAAGGACTCACCCTCTTTTATCATCTCAGGTGAAGAAGATCAGGAATAGGTACATGAGGATAACGTGCCTATTGATGACTCCTTGGAGTGATTGCCTGCCCTACGTGTCTTACTTGACTGTGGCTATTTTGTGAACGATATGTTTGTTTTAAAGATTATCTCTTATGTTGTTGTCATTGTTATTGTAAAAGACCCCTGTTGTAATTTGGGGTCTAATTTTGATTTGTACTGTTTATAACTAGACCGACACCCTAATTGATCATTTTGCTACTTTGATTACTAACTACTACAGGCTTATGAAGTATTAAGCAAAGGGCTAAGTAAACTGAATCTATCCAATCTTAAGCAGGTACTCATTTGTAAGCTAAGACCAACAGGTACTTGTGTAACAGGAATTAACACATAAACGAGACATAGTTGCCATGTTAGGTGTTAATCAAACGAGACTTGAAATAAATAGTGGACATATCAATTGGTGATAAATAGTCATCTTAGTTGGAATCGAATTTGAGATTGAAAGTTTTGAGGCATTTAGAAAATTAGGTCAAACTAAAAAGCCAATTACAGTCGTTATGTTACCGGTCTTTTGAAATTTTTTTGGAGTTCTAGTCTAACGGGTAAGCTTAATCTTCGTTAATCAGTTATAGTCATAAAAGAACATGAATGTTTAGATCACACCCTAGTCTAACCTCTATAGGTCTGGTTGGGGGCGTGACACCTTATATTAATAGTATCAGAGCTTAGATTGCTTAAGCCGGGTTTAACTCTCGGACCATGGGTAGAAGCCCTAAGGTTATTGGGATGACTTGTTTATGTATGTTAATGTGTGACAATATCAGTTGTGCCTTCTCTGTTTCTATGTGCTTATGTGATTAACATGTCTTAATTGTTTCGAGAATTGTATGTCTATGTAAAATTGTATGTTACATACCTTATACATTAAATTCTTGTTTTGTCGTATTCTAATAAATTGTGCATTATAATATGTGCCTATAGATGGCTGGCCCTAGTACCCGCAATACCAATAGGAGTGATGAGCCTCAAGGAGCTGGAGATGCTCATCAAACTAATCCTGGCATGGCCATGTTTAACATGATGGAGAATGCAATGGATCGCGTGTCGCAATTAATGGAACGTCAAGAAATGTGAAAGATTAGGTTGTCGTCCTTTTCGTGACCGAGCCCTCGGTTTGAAGGCCCAGCCTCTACGTGAAGTGAAGTTGTCTTGCCTAAGGTGCAGTGTGATTCGGTAATAGAAATGTGATAGATTAGGTTGTCGTCCTTTACGTGGCTCACGACGTACGATCCAGCACAGAAAAACTGCGCAAAAGAAGATAAGTGCCCCGAAACTGATGAAAATGTTCAATTTTGGGCTCCAAAAATAGGCGCAGCCGAGCAAACTTGGTACCCCCGTTGTAGAGCTCTCGGAAAGCCTTCCAACGATATGTTGTGCGCCGTGTAACGCCTTACGGATCAAAAGTTATGAGCACCAGAGCGACGGATACCTTGTCATAAGCCCCACGCCCTCTGTTTGCGAGCCCAGCCTCTACCTGAAGTGAAGCTGTCTTGCCCAGGGTGCCGTGTGATTCAGTAATAGAAATGTGATGGATTAGGTTGCCGTCCTTCTCGCGGCTCACGACATACAATCCAGGACGAAAAAATAGTGCAAAAGAAGAAAAGTGTCCCAAAACTTATGAAAATGTTCGATTTTAGGCTCCAAAAACAAGCGCAACTGAGCAGGCTAGGTGCCCCCATCATAGAGCTCTCAGAGTGCTTTCCAACGGTATGTTGTGCATCGCGTAACTCCTTACGGAGCAAAAGTTATGGGCACCGGAGTGACAGATACCTGGTCACAAGCCCCACGCCCTCTGTTTGCAGTCCCAGCCTCTACGTGAAGTAAAGTTGTCTTGCCTAAGGTGCCGTGTTATTTGGTAATAGTAATGTGATGGAATAGAATGTTGTCCTTTTTGCGGCTCACGCCGTACAATCCAGGACGAAAAAACAGCGCAAAAGAAGAAAAGTGTAGCGAAACATATTAAAACGTTCAATTTTGGGTTCCGAAAACAGGGGCAGCCAAGCAGGCTCACTACCCTTGTCGTAGAGCTCTCGGAGTGCTTTCTAACGGTATGTTGTGCGCCACGTAACTCCTTACGGACCAAAAGTTATGGGCACCATAGCGACGGAGACCTGGTCCCAAGCCCCACGCCCTCGGTTTGTAGGCCCAGCCTCCACGTGCAGTGAAGTTGTCTTGCGCAAGGTGCCGTAGGATTCGGTAATAGAAATATGATGGATTAGGTTGTCGTCCTTTTTCACGGCTCACGACATACGATACGGGATAAAAAAAATAGCGCAAAAGAAGAAAAGTGTCCCGAAACTAATGAAAATGTTCAATTTTGGGCACCGAAAATAGGCACAGCCGAGCAGACTTGGTGCCCTCCTTGTAGTGCTCTTGGAGAGATTTCCAATGGTATACTGTACGCCACGTAACACCTTACGGATCAAAAGTTATGGGCACCGGAGCGACAGATACCTGATCACAAGCCCCACGTCCTCAGTTTGAGGGCCCAACCTCTACGTGAAGTGAAGTTGTTTTGCCCAAGGTGCCGTGGGATTCGGTAATAAAAATGTGATGGATTAGGTTGTCGTCCTTTTCGCGGCTCACGACGCACGATCCGGGATTGAAAAAAGTGCAAAAGAAGAGAAGTGTCCCAAAACTAATGAAAATGTTCGATTTTGGGCTCCAAAAATAGGTGCAACCAATCAAGCTTGCTGCCCCCATCGTAGAGCTTTCTGAGAGCTTTCCAACGGTATATTGTGCACTGCGTAACTCCTTATGGATCAAAAGTTATGAGCACCGTAGCGACGGATACCTAGTCACAAGCCCCACGTACTCTATTTGCTTGCCTAGCCACTATGTGAAGTGAAGTTGTCTTGCCCAAGGTGCCATGGGATTCGGTAATAAAAATGTGATGGATTAGGTAGTCGTCCTTTTCGCGGCTCACGACGTACGATTCGGGACGGAAAAACTGTGCAAAAGAAGAAAAGTATCCTGAAACTAATGAAAATGTTAGATTTTGGGCTCCAAAAATAGGCGCAGCAAAGCAAGCTTGCTGCACCCATCGTAGAGCTCTCGGAGAGCTTTCTAATGGTATGCTGTGCGCCGCGTAACTCTTTACGAATCAAAAGTTATGAGCACCGGAGCGACGGATACCTGGTCACAAGCCCCACGCCCTCTGTTTGCATACCCAGCCTCTACGTGAAGTGAAGTTGTCTTGCCCAAGGTGTCATGGGATTCGGTAATAGAAATGTGATGGATTAGGTTGTCGTCCTTTTCGCGGCTCACGACGTACGATACAGGACGAAAAAACTGCGCAAAAGAAGAAAAGTGTCCCGAAACTGATGAAAACGTTCGATTTTGGGCTCCGAAAATAGCCGCATTCGAGCAAGCTTGTCGCCCTCGTCGTAGAGCTCTTGGAGAGCTTTCCAAGGGTACGCTATGCGCCGCGTAACTTTTTACGGATCAAAAGTTATGAGCACCGGAGCGACGATTACTAGGTCACAAGCCCCACGCCCTCTGTTTTTGGGCCCAGCCTCTACGTGAAGTGAAGTTGTCTTGCCCAAGGTTCCTCGGGATTCGGTAATAGAAATGTGATGGATTAGGTTGTAGTCCTTTTCGCGGCTCACGACGTACGATCCGAGACGAAAAAATTGCGTAAAAGAAGAAAAGTGTCCTGAAACAAATGAAAACCTTCGAATTTGGGCTCTAAAAATGGGCGCAACAGAGCAGGCTTGGTGCCCCTGTCGTTGAGCTCTCAGAGAGCTTTCCAACGGTATGCTGTGCGTCGCGTAACTAATTACGGATCAAAAGTTATAGGCTCCGCAGCGATGGATACTTGGTCACAAGCCCCACGCCCTCGGTTTGCAGGCTCAACCTCTACGTGAAATGAAGTTGTCTTGCCCAAGGTGCAATGGGATTCGATAATAAAAATGTAATAGATTAGGTTGTCGTCCTATTTGCGGCTCACGACGTACGTCCGGGACGAAAAAACAACACAAAAGTAGAAAAGTGTAGCAAAACATAAGAAAACGTTCAATTTTGTGCTCTGAAAAAAGGCACAGCCGAGCAGGCTTGCTGCCCCCGTCGTAGAGCTCTCGAAGTGCTTTCCAACGGTATGTTGTGCCCCGCGTAACTCCTTACGGATCAAAAGTTATAGGCACCGGAGCAACGAATACCAGGTCACTAGCCCCACGCTCTCTGTTTGCGGGCCCAGCCTCTACGTGAAGTGAAGTTGTCTTGCCCAAGGTGTCGTGGGATTCGGTAAAAGAAATGTGATGGATTAGGTTGTCGTCCTTTTCGAGGCTCACGATGTACGATCCGGAACAAAAAAATAGCAAAAAAGAAGAAAAGTGTCCCAAAACTTATATAAATTTTTGATTTTGGGCTCAGAAAATAGGCGCAGCCGAGCAGCCTAGGTGCGCTAATCGTAGAGCACTCAGAGAGCTTTTCAACGGTATGCTGTGTACTGCGTAACTCCTTACGGATCAAAAGTTAAGGGCACAGGAGCAACGGATACCTGGGCAAAAGCCCCACGCCCTCTGTTTGCGAGCCCAGCCTCTACCTGAAGTGAAGTTGTCTTGCCCAAGGTGCCGTGGGATTCGGTAATAAAAATGTGATGGATTAGGATGTCGTCCTTTTCGCGGCTCATGACGTACATTTCGGGACAGAAAAACATCGCAAAAGAATAAAAATGTCCCAAAATTGATGAAAGCGTTCGATTTTGGGCTCCAAAAATAGGTGCAGCCAAGCAGGCTTGCGGCTCCCGTCGTAGAGCTCTTGGAGAGCTTTCCAGCGGTATGCTGTGCGCCGCGTAACTCCTTACGGATCAAAAGTTATGAGCACCGGAGCGACGGATACCCGATCACAAGCCCCACGCCCTCGGTTCGATGGCCCAGCCTCTACGTGAAGTGAAGTTGTCTTGCACAAGGTGTCGTGAGATTCGGTAATAGAAATGTGATGGATTAGTTTGTTATCCTTTTCGTGACTCACGACGTACGATCCGGGACAGAAAAACAGCGCAAAAGAAAAAAAGTGTACCAAAACTAATGAAAACATTCGATTTTGGGCTTCTAAAACCAGCGCAACCAAGCAGGCTTAGTGCCCCCGTCGTAGAGCTCTTAGAGAGCTTTCCAACGGTATGCTGTGCGCCGCATAACTCATTACGGATCAAACGTTATAGGCACCGGAGCGACAAATACCTGGTCACAAGCCCCACGCCCTCGATTTGTGGGCCCAGCCTCTATGTGAAGTGAAGTTGTCTTGGGCAAGGTGCCATGAGATTTGGTAATAGAAATGTGATAGATTAGGTTGTCGTCCTTTTCGCCGCTCACGACGTACGATCCGGGACAGAAAAACAGAGCAAAAGAAAAAAAATATCCCAAAACTAATGAAAACATTCAATTTTGGGCTTCTAAAACAGGCACAGCTGAGCAGGCTTGGTGCCCCTGTCGTAGAACTCTCGGAGAGCTTTCCAACAGTATGCTGTGCGCCGCGTAACTTCTTACGAATCAAAAGTTATGATCACCGGAGCGACGGATACCTGGTCACAAGCCCCACGCCCTCTGTTTGCGGGCCCAGCCTCTACATGAAGTGAAGTTTTCTTGCCCAAGGTGCCATGGGATTCGATAATAGAAATGTGATGGATTAGGTTGTCGTCATTTTTGCGGCTCACGACGTACGATCCGAAATGGAAAAACAACACAAAAGAATAAAAGTGTCCCGAAACTAATGATAACATTTGAATTTGGGCTTCTAAGATAGGCACAGCCGAGCAGGCTTGGTGCCCTCGTCGTAGAGCTCTCAAAGAGCTTTCCAATGGTATGCTGTGCGCCGCGTAACTCCTTACGGATCAAAAGTTATGAGCACCGGAGCGACGGATACCTGGTCACATGCCCCACGCCCTCGGTTTGCGGGCCCAGCCTCTACGTGAAGTGAAGTACTCTTGCCCCAGGGTACCATGGGATTCGATAATAGAAATGTGATTGATTAAGTTGTCGTCCTTTTCGCGGCTCATGACGTACGATCCGGGACTGAAAAATACCGTAAAAGAAGATAAGTAACTAGAAACTTATGAAAATGTTCTATTTTGGGCTTTGAAAATAGGCGCAACCGAGCAGGCTTACTGCACCGGTCGTAGAGCTCCTGGAGAGCTTTTCAACGGTATGTTGTGCGCCGCGTAACTCCTTACGGATCAAAAGTTATAGACACCGGAGCGACGGATACCAGGCCACAGGCCCCACGCCCTCGGCCTGAGAGCCCAGCCTCTACGTGAAGTGAAGTTGCCCTTTTCGTGTCTCACGACGTACGATCCTGGATGAAAAAACTGCGTAAAATAAGATAAATATCCCAAAACTGATAAAAACATTCAATTTTTGGCTTCAAAAATAGGCGCAGCCGAGCAGGCTTGGTGCCCCCATCGTAGACCTCTCGGAGAGCTTTCCAACGGTATACTGTGCGCCGTGTAACTCCTAACAGATCAAAAGTTATGGGCACCAGAGCGACGGATGCCTGGTCACAAACCCCACGCCCTCTGTTTGCTGACCCAGCCTCCACGTGAAGTGAAGTTGTCTTGCCCAAGGTGCCATGTAATTCGGTAATAGAAATGTGATGGATTAGGTTGTCATCCTTTTCGCTACTCACGACGTACGATCTGGGACGGAAAAACAGCGCAAAAAAAGAAAAGTGTCCCAAAACTTATTAAAATGTTCGATTTTAGGCTCTGAAAATAGGCGCAACCGAGTAGGCTAATTTTCCCCCATTTTAGAGCTCTCAGAGTGCTTTCCAACGGTATGCTGTGCGCCGCGTAACTCCTTACGGATCAAAAGTTACTGGCACCGGAGCGGCGGATACCTTGTCACAAGCCCCACGCCCTCTGTTTGCGAGCCCAGCCTCTACATGAAGTGAAGTTGTCTTGCCCAAGGTGCCATGTGATTCAGTAATATAAATGTGATGGATTAGGTTGTCGTCCTTTTCACGGCTCACGATGTACGATCCGGGACGAAAAAACAGCGCAAAAGTAGAATAGTGTCCCAAAACTTATGAAAATGTTCGATTTTGGGATATGAAAACAGGCGGAACAGAGCAGGCTAGGTGCTCCCATCGTAGAGCTCTCGGAGAGCTTCCCAACAGTATTTTGTGCGCCGCGTAACTCCTTACGGATCAAAAGTTATGGGCACCGGAGCGACGGATACCTGGTCACAAGCCCCACACCCTCTATTTGCGGGCCCAACCTCTACGTGAAGTCAAGTTGTCTTGCCCAAGGTGCCGTGGGATTCGTTAATAGATATGTGATGGAGTAGGTTGTTGTTCTTTGCGCAGCTCACGACGTACGAATCAGGATAGAAAAATAGCGCAAAAGAAGAAAAGTGTCCCAAAACTTATGAAAATGTTCGAATTTGGGCTGCGAAAACTGGCGCAACCACGAAGGCTAGGTTCCCCCATCGTAGAACTCTTAGAGTGCTTTCCAACGGTAAGCTATGCGCGCATAACTCCTTACGGATCAAAAGTTATAGGCATCGGAGCGACGGATACCTGATCACAAGCACTACGCCCTCGGTTTGAGGGCCCAGCCTCTACGTGAAGTAAAGTTGTCTTGCCTAAGGTGTCGTGGGTTTCGGTAATAAAAATGTGATGGATTAGGTTGTCGTCCTTTTCGCGGCTCACGACGTACGATCCGGGACGAAAAAATAGCACAAAAAAAGAAACATTTCCCAAAACAGATGAAAATGTTCAGTTTTGGGCTCCGAAGACAGGCCCAGCCGAGTAGGCTTGCTGCTCCCGTCTTAGAGATCTCGGAGAGCTTTCCAACGGTATGCTGTGCGCCATGTAACTCCTTATGGATCAAAAGTTATGGTCACCGGAGCGACGGATACCTGGTCACAAGCCCCACGCCCTCGGTTTGAGGGCCCAGCCTCTACGTGAAGTGAAGTTGTCTTACCCAAGGTGCCGTGGGATTCGGTAATAAAAATGTGATGAATTAGGTTGTCGTCCTTTTCGCGACTCACGACGTATGATCCGGGACTGAAAAATAGCGCTAAAGAAGAAAAGTGTCCCAAAACTGAAAAAAACATTCAATTTTGGGCTCCAAAAATAGGCGCAACTGAGTAGGCTTGATGTCCCTGTAGTAGAGCTCTTGGAGAGCTTTCCAACGGTATGTTGTGCACCGCATAACTCCTTACGGATCAAAAGTTATGGGCACCGGAGCGACGGATACCTCGTCACAAGCCCTACACCCTCTGTTTATGGGCCCAGCCTCAACGTGAAGTGAAGTTATCTTGTCCAAAGTGTCGTGGGATTCGGTAATTGAAATGTGATGGATTAGGTTGTCGTCCTTTTTTTCCAGCTCACAACGTACGATCCGGGACGGAAAAACTCTGCAAAAGAAGAAAAGTGTCCCAAAACTGATGAAAACGTTCAATTTTGGGCTGCGAAAATAGGCACTGCGAAGTAAGCTTGGTGCCCCCTATCGTAGAGCTCTCGGAGAGCTTTCCAACAGTATGCTGTGTGCAGCGTAACTCCTTACGTATCAAAAGTTATGAGCACCGGAGCGACGGATACCTGGTCACAAGCTCCATGCCCTCTATTTGCGGGCTTAGCCTCTTCGTGAAGTGAAGTTGTCTAGCCCAAGGTGCCGTGTGATTTGGTAATAAAAATGTGATGTATTAGGTTGTCGTTCTTTTCACGGCTCACGACGTACGATCCGGAACGAAAATAGCGCAAAAGAAGAAAAGTGTCCCAAAACATATGAAAATGTTTGATTTTGGGCTCTGAAAATAGGTGCAACCCAGCAGGCTGGGTTCCCCCATGGTAGAGCTCTCAGAGTGCTTTCGAATGATATGCTGCGCGTCGTATAACTCCTTACGAATCAAAAGTAATGGGCACAAGAGCGATAGATACCTGGTCACAAGCCCCACGCTCTCGGTTTGAGGGCCCAGCCTCTACGTGAAGTAAAGTTGTCTTGCCTAAGGTTCTAGGGGATTCGGTAATAAAAATGTGATGGATTAGGTTGTCGTTCTTTTCGTGGCTCACGACGTACGATCCGGGACGGAAAAATAGCACAAAAGAAGAAAAGTGTCACAAAATTGATGAAAAAGTTCAATTTTGGGCTCCAAAAATAGACGCAGCCGAGAGGCTTGCTGCTCTCGTCGTAGAGCTCTCAGAGAGCTTTGTAAAGATATGTTGTGCGCCGCGTAACTTCTTACGGATCAAAAGTTATGGGTACCGGAGCGACGGATACCTGGTCACAAGCCCCACGCCCTCGGTTTGAGGGCCCAGCCTCTATGTGAAGTGAAGTTGTCTTGCCCAAGGTGCTGTGTTATTCGGTAATAGAAATGTGATAGATTAGGTTGACGTCCTTTTCGCGGCTCATGACGTACGATCTAGGACTGAAAACAGCGCAAAAGAAGAAAAGTGACCCAAAACTGATAAAAGCGTTTGATTTTGGGATCTGAAAATAGTCGCAGCTGAGCAAGCTTGGTGCCCCCGCCGTATAGCTCTCGGAGTGCTTTCCAACGGTATGCAGTGTGCCGCGTAACTCCCTACGGATCAAATGTTATGAGCACCGGAGTGACGAATACCTGGTCACAAGCCCCACGCCCTCTGTTTGCGGGCCCAGCCTCTACATTAAGTGAAGTTGTCTTGCCCAAGGTGCCGTAGGATTGGGTAATAGAAATGTGATGGATTAGGTTGTCGTCCTTTTCGCGGCTCACGATGTACGATCCGGGACGGAAAAACTGCACAAAAGAAGAAAAGTGTCTCGAAACTGATGAAAATGTTTGATTTTGGGATTCGAAAATAGGCGCAGCTGAGCAAGCTTGGTGGCCCCGTCGTAGAGCTCTCAGAGAACTTTCCAACGGTATGCTATGCACTGCGTAACGACTTACGGATCAAATGTTATGAGCACCGGAGCGGCAGATACCTGGTCACAAGCCCCACACCCTCTATTTGCGGGCCCAGCCTCTACGTGAAGTGAAGTTGTCTTGCCCAAGGTGCCATGTGATTTGGTAATTGAAATGTGATGGATTAGGTTATCGTCCTTTTCGCGGCTCACGACGTACGATCCGGGACGGAAAAATAGTGCAAAAGAGGAAAAGTGTCCCAAAACTTATGAAAATGTTCCATTTTGGGCTCTGAAAACAAGTGCAACTGAGCAAGCTAGGTGCCCCCATTGTAGAGCTCCCAGAGTGCTTTCCAAAGCTAAGTTGTCCCCTGCGTAACTCCTTGCGGATCAAAAGTAATGGGCTCCGGAGCGACGGATACCTCGTCACAATTCCCACGCCCTCAGTTTGAGGGCCCGGCCTCTACGTGAAATGAACTTGTCTTGCCCAAGGTACCGTGTGATTCGGTAATAGAAATGTGATGGATTAGGTTGTCGTCCTTTTCGCAGCTCACGACGTACGATCCAGGGCGAAAAAAAAGTGCAAAAGTAGAAAAGTGTCCCAAAACTGATAAAAATGTTTGATTTCGGGCTTCGAAAGAAGGCGCAGCCGAGCAAGCTTAGTGGCCCCTGTCGTAGAACTCTCGGGGAGCTTTCCAACGGTATGTTGTGCGCTGCGTAACTCCTTACGAATCAAAAGTTATGAGCACCGGAGCGACGAATACCTGGTCACATATCCCATACCCTTTGTTTGCGGGCCCAGCCTTTATGTGAAGTGAAGTTGTCTTGCCCAAGGTGCCATGTGATTCGGTAATAAAAATGTGATGGATTAGGTTGTCGTCCTTTTCGCGGCTGACGACATACGATCCGGGATGAAAAAACTGCGCAAAAGAAGAAAAGTTACCGAAACTGATAAAAACGTTCAATTTTGGGCTCCGAAAATAGTTGCAGCCAAACAAGCTTGGTGCCCTCTGTCGTAGAGCTCTCAGAGAGCTTTCCGACTGTATACTGTGCGCCGCGTATCTCCTTAACGATCAAAAGTTATCGGCACCAGAGCGACAGATACCTGGTCACAAGCCCCACGCCTTCGTTTTGATGGCCCAGCCTCTACGTGAAGTGAAGTTGTCTTGCCCAAGGTGCTGTGGGATTCGGTAATAGAACTGTGATGGATTAGGTTGTCGTCCTTTTCGTAGCTTACAACGTACGATCCGTGACAAAAAAACTGTGCAAAAGAAGAAAAGTCTCCCGAAACGGATGAAAACGTTTGATTTTGGGCTCCGAAAGCTAGTGTAGCCTAGCAAGCTTAGTCCCCCATGTCGTATAGCTCCCGGAGAGCTTTCCAAAGGTATGCTGTGTGCTGCGTAACTCTTTACGGATCAAAAGTTATGAGCACCAGAGCGACGGATACCTGGTCACAAGCCCCACGCCCTCTATTTGCGGGCCCAGCCTCTATGTGAAGTGAAGTTGTCTTGCCCAAGGTGCCATGTGATTCGGTAATAGAAATGTGATGGATTAGGTTGTCGTCCTTTTCGCGGCTCACGATGTACGATTCGGGATAGAAAAATAATGCAAAAGAAGAAAAGTGTCCCAAAACTGATGAAAACATTCGATTTTGGGCTCTGAAAATAGAAGCAGCCGAGCAAGCTAGGTGCCCCCGTCGTATAGCTCTCAGAGAGCTTTCCAACGGTATGTTGTGCGCTGCGTAACTCCTTAGGCATCAAAAGTTATGAGCACCGGAGCGACGGATACCTGGTCACAAGCCCCACGCCCTCTGTTTGCGAGCCCAGCCTCTACGTGAAGTGAAGTTGTCTTGCCCAAGGTGGTGTGGGATTCGGTAATAGAAATGTGATGGATTAGGTTGTCGTCCTTTTTGCGGCTCACTACGTACGATCCGGGATGGAAAAATAGAGCAAAAGTAGAAAAGTGCCCCAAAACTGATGAAAACGTTCGATTTTGGGCTCCGAAAGAAGGCGCAGCCGAGCAAGCTTAGTGGCCCCTGTCGTAGAGCTCTCGGAGAGCTTTCCAATGGTATGCTGTGCGTTGCGTAACTCCTTACAGATCAAAAGTTATGAGCACCAGAGCGACGGATACCTGGTGACAAGCCCCACGCCCTCTGTTTGTGGGCCCAGCCTCTATGTGAAGTAAAGTTGTCTTGACCAAGGTGCCATGTGATTCGGTAATAGAAATGTGATGGATTAGGTTGTCGTCCTTTTCGCGGCTCACGACATACGATCCCGGACGAAAAAAGAGCTGAAAAGAAGAAAAGTGTCCCAAAACTGATGAAAACGTTTGATTTTGGGCTCTGAAAATAGGCGCAGCCGAGCAAGCTTGGTGCCTTTGTCGTAGAGCTCTCGAAAAACTTTCCAACGGTATGCTGTGCGCTGCGTAACGCCTTACGGATCAAAAGTTATAAGCACCGGAGCGACGGATACATGGTCTCAAGCCCAAGCCCTCTGTTTGCAGGCCCAGCCTCTACATGAAGTGAAATTGTCTTGCCCAAGGTGCCGTGGGATTCGGAAATAGAAATGTGATGGATTAGGTTGTCGTCTTTTTCGTACGATCCAGGATGGAAAAACTGCGCAAAAGAAGAAAAGTGTCCCGAAACTGATTAAAACGTTCGATTTTGGACACCGAAAATAGGCACAACAGAGCAAGCTCTCGGAGAGCTTTCCAATAGTATGTTGTGCGCCGTGTAATTCCTTACGGATCAAAAGTTATGAGCACCGAAGCGACGTATGCCTGGTCACAAGCCCTACGCCCTCTGCTTGCAGGCCCAGCCTCTACGTGAAATGAAGTTGTCTTGCCCAAGGTGCCGTGTGATTCGGTAATAGAAATGTGATGGATTAGATTGTCGTCCTTTTTGCGGCTCACGACGTATGATCCGGGACAAAAAAACAGCGCAAAAGAAGAAAAGTTTCCCAAAATTTTTGAAAATGTTCGATTTTGGTCTCCGGAAATAGGCACAATCGAGCAGGCTAGGTGCCCCTATCGTAGAGCTCTCAAAGTGCTTTCAAACGGTACACTGTTCGCCGTGTAACTCCTTACGGATCAAAAGTAATGGGCATCGGAGCGACGGATTCCTGATCACAAGCACCACGCCCTTGGTTTGAGGGCCCAGCCTCTACGTGAAGTGATGTTGTCTTGCCTATGGTGCTGTGGGATTCAGTAATAAAAATGTGATGGATTAAGTTGTCGTCCTTTTCGCGGCTCATGACGTACAATCCTGGATGGAAAAACCGCGCAAAAGAAGAAAAATGTACCAAAACTGATGAAAACGTTCGATTTTGGGCTCTTAAAATAGGCGCAGCCAAGCAGGCTTGCTGCTCCCGTCGTGGAGCTCTCGGAGAGCTTTCCAACAATATGCTATGTGCCGCGTAACTCCTTACGGATCAAAACTTATGAGCACCAGAGCGACGGATACCTGGTCACAAGCCCCACGCCCTCTATTTGTAGCCCAAGCCTATTCGTGAAGTGAAGTTGTCTTGCCCAAGGTGCCGTGTGATTCAGTAATAGAAATTTGATGGATTAGGTTGTCATCCTTTTCGCGGCCCACGACGTACGATCCGGGACGGAAAAATAGCGCAAAAGAAGAAAAGTGCCCAAAAACTTATGAAAATGTTTTATTTTGGGCTCCGAAAATAGGCGCAGCCGAGCTAGCTTGGTGCCCCCATCGTAGAGCTCTCGAAGAGCTTTCCAATAGTATGTTGTGCGCCGCGTAACTCCTTACGGATCAAAAGTTATGAGCACCAGAGCGACGGATACTTGGTCACAAGCCCCACGCCCTCTATTTGCAGGCCAAGCCTATTCTTGAAGTGAAGTTGTCTTGCCCAAGGTGCCATGTGATTCGGCAATAGATTATTGATGGATTAGGTTGTCATCCTTTTCGCGGCTCACGGCGTACGATCCGGGACGGAAAAACAGTGCGAAAGAATAAAAGTGTCCCAAAACTGATGAAAACGTTAGAATTTGTGCTGCGAAAACAGGTGCAGGCGAGCAAGCTTGATGCCCCCGTTGTAGAGCTCTCATAGTGCTTTCCAATGGTATGCTGTGCGCTGTGTAACTCCTTACGGATCAAAAGTAATGGGCACCAGAGCGACGGATACCTGGTCGCAGGCCCCACGCCCTCGGTTTGAGGGCCCATCCTCTACATGAAATGAAGTTGTCTTGCCCAAGTTGCCATGTGATTCGGTATTAGAAATTTGATGGATTAGGTTGTCGTCCTTTTCGCGATTCACGACGTACGATCTGGGACCGAAAAAAGATCGCGAAAGAAGAAAAGTGTCCCAAAATTGATGAAAATGTTCCATTTTGGGCTGTGAAAACAGGCGCAACTGAGCAAGCATGGTGCCCCCGTGGTATAGCTCTCGGAGAACCTTCCAACGGTATGCTGTGTGCCGTGTAACTCCTTATGGATCAAAAGTTATGAGCACCAGAGCGACGGATACCAGGTCACAAGCCCCACACCCTCTGTTTGCGGGCCCAACCTCTACCAGAAGTTAAGTTGTCTTGCCTATGGTGCCGTGGGATTCGGTAATAAAAATGTGATGGATTATGTTGTCGTCCTTTTCGCGGCTCACCACGTACGATTCGGGACGGAAAAACTGCGTAAAAGAAGAAAAGTGTGCCAAAACTAATGAAAACGTTAGATTTTGGGCTCCAAAAACAGGCACAATCGAGCGAGCATAGTTCCCCCGTCGTAGAACTCTCAAAGAGCTTTCCAACGGTATGCTATGCGCCGCGTAACTCTTTACGGATCAAAAGTCATGGGCACCGGAGCGACGGATACTCGGTCACAAGCCCCACGCCCTCTGTTTGCGGGCCCAGCCTCTATGTGAAGTGAAGTTGTCTTGCCTAAGGTGCCGTGTGATTCAGTATTAGAATTGTGATGGATTAGGTTGTCGTCCTTTTTGCGACTCACGACGTACGATCCGGGACGAAAAAATAGCGCAAAAGAAGAAAAGTAGCCCAAAACTTATGAAAATATTCGATTTTGGGCTCTGAAAACAAGCTTAACTGAGCAGGCTAGGTGCCCCCAACGTAGAGCTCTCAGAGTGCTTTCCAATGGTACGCTGTGCCCCGTGTAACTCCTTACGGATCAAAAGTAATGGGCACCGGAACGACGAATACCTGGTCACAAGCCCCACGCCCTCAGTTTGAGGGCCCAGCCTCTACGTGAAGTAAAGTTCTCTTGGCTAAGGTGCCATGGGATTCGGTAATAAAAATGTGATGGATTAAATTGTCGTCTTTTTCGCTGCTCACGACGCACGATCCTGGATGGAAAAACAGCGCAAAAGAAGAAAAGTGTCCAAAAACTGATGAAAACGTTCGATTTTGATCTCCAAAAATAGGCGTAGCCGAGCAGGCTTGCTACTCCCGTCATAGAGCTCTCGAAGACCATTCCAATGGTACGCTGTACGACGCATAACTCTTTGCGGATCAAAAGTTATGGGCACCAGAGCAACGAATATCTGGTCACAAGCCCCACGCCCTCTGTTTGAGGGCCCAGCCTCTACGTGAAGTGAAGTTTTCTTGCCCAAGGTGCTATGTGATTTGGTAATAGAAATATGATGGATTAGGTTGTCGTCCTTTTCGCGGCTCACGACATACGATCCTGGATAAAAAAAACTGCGCAAAAGAAGAAAAGTGTCCCAAAATTGATGAAAATGTTCAAATTTGGGCTCCGAAAACAGGCGCAACTGTGCAAGCTTGGTGCCCCGGTCGTAGAGCTCTCGGAGAGTTTTCCAACAGTATGCTGTGAGCCGCGTAACTCCTTACAGATCAAAATTTATGAGCTCCGGAGCGACGGATACCTAGTCACAAGCCCCACTCCCTCTGTTTGCAGGCCCAGCCTCTACGTGAAGTCAAGTTGTCTTGCTCAATGTGCCATGGGATTCGGTAATAGAAATGTGATGGATTAGGTTGTCGTCCTTTTCGTGGCTCACGACGTACGATACGGGATGAAAAAACTGCGCAAAAGAAAAAAAGTGTCCTGAAACTGATGAAAACGTTTGATTTTGGGCTCTAAAAACAAGCACAGCAGAGCAAGCTTGGTGCCCCCATAGTAGAGCTCTCTAAGAGCTTTCCAAGGGTATGCTGTGTGCAACTTAACTCCTCACGGATCAAAAGTTATGAGCACCAGAGCGACGGATACCTGGTCACAAGCCCCAAGCCCATTGTTTGCGGGCCCAGCCTTTACGTGAAGTGAAGTTGTCTTGCCCAAGTACGATCCGGGATGGAAAAACTGTGCAAAAGAAGAATTGTATCCCGAAACTGATGAAAAAGTTTGATTTTGGGCTCCGAAAATAGGCCCAACCGAGCAAACTAGGTGCCCTCGTCAAAGAGCTCTCTGAGAGCTTTCCAACGGTGTGCTGTGCGCCACGTAACTCTTTACGGATCAAAAGTTATGAGTACCAAAGCGACGGATACCTGGTCACAAGCCCCACGTCCTCTGTTTGCTAGCCCAATCTCTACGTGAAGTGAAGTTGTCTTGCCCAAGGTGCCATGGGATTCGGTAATAGAAATGTGATGGATTAGGTTGTCATCCTTTTCACGGCTCACAACGTACGATCCGGGACGAAAAAACTGCGCAAAAGAAGAAAAGTGTCCCGAAACTGATGAAACGTTCGATTTTGGGCTCCGAAAATAGGCACAGCCGAGCAAGCTCTCGGAGAGCTTTCCAATAGTATGCTGTGCGCCGTGTAACTCCTTACAGATCAAAAGTTATGAGCACCGAAACGACGGATACCTGGTCACAAGCCCCAAGCCCTCTGTTTTCGGGCCCAGCCTCTACGTGAAATGAAGTTGTCTTGCCCAAGGTGCCGTGTGATTCGGTAATAGAAATGTGATGGATTAGGTTGTCGTCCTTTTCGCGGCTCACGACGTACGATCCTGGATGGAAAAACTGCGCAAAAGAAGAAAAGTGTCCCAAATTTTTTGAAAATGTTCGATTTTGGGCTCCAAAAACTGGCGTAACCGAGCAGGCTAGGTGCCCCCATCATTGAGCTCTCAGAGTGCTTTCAAACGGTATGCTGTGCGCCGCGTAATTCGTTACAAATCAAAAGTGATAGGCACCGGAGCAACGGATACCTGGTCACAAGCCCCACACCCTCGGTTTGAGGGCCTAGCCTCTACGTGAAGTAATGTTGTCTTGCCTGAGGTGCCGTGGGATTCAGTAATAAAAATATGATGGATTAAGTTGTTGTCTTTTTCACGACTCACGACGTACGATCTTGGACGGAAAAACCGCACAAAAGAAGAAAAGTGTCCCAAAACTGATGAAAACGTTCAATTTTGGGCTTTCAAAATAGTCGTAGCCAAGCAGGCTTGCTGCTCCCGTCGTAGAGCTCTCGGAGAGCTTTCGATCGGTATGCTGTGCGTCGCGTAACTCCTTACGGATCAAAAGTTATGAGCATCGGAGCGACGGATACTTGGTCACAAGCCCCAAGCCCTCTATTTGCAGGCCAAGCCTCTTCGTGAAGTGAAGTCGTCTTGCCCAAGGTGCCATGTGATTTGGTAATAGAAATTTGATGGATTAGGTTGTTGTCCTTTTCGTGGCCCACGACGTACGATCCAGAACGAAAAAACAGCGCAAACGAAGAAAAGCGTCCCAAAACTGTGGAAAACGTTTGATTTTGGGCTACGAAAATAGGTGCAAGCGAGCAAGCTTGATGCCCCCGTCGTAGAGCTCTCAGAGTGCTTTCCAATGGTATGTTGTGCGCTTCGTAACTCCTTACGGATCAAAAGTAATGGGCACCGGAGCGACGAATAACTGGCCATAAGCCCCACGCCCTTGGTTTGAGGGCCCGGCCTCTACGTGAAATGAAGTTGTCTTGCCCAAGGTGCCATGTGATTCGGTAATAGAAATATGATGGATTAGTTTGTCGTCCTTTTCGCGACTCACGACGTACGATCCGGGACAGAAAAACAGCGCAAAAGAAGAAAAGTGTCTCAAAATTGATGAAAACGTTCCATTTTGGGCTTCGAAAACAGTCGCAGCCGAGCAAGCTTGGTGCCCCCGTAGTATAGCTCTCGGAGAACTTTCCAACGGTATGCCGTGCGCCGTGTAACTCCTTACGGATCAAAAGTTATGAGCACTAGAGCGACAGATACCTGGTCACAAGCCCCACACCCTCTGTTTGCGGGCCCAACCTCTACCTGAAGCGAAGTTGTCTTGCCCAAGGTGCCATGGGATTCAGTAATAGAAATGTGATGGATTAGGTTGTCGTCCTTTTCGCGGCTCACGACGTACGATTCGGGACGGAAAAACAGCGCAAAAGAAGAAAAATGTGCTGAAACTGATGAAAACGATCAATTTTGGGCTCCGAAACTAGGCACAGCCGAGCGAACATGGTACCCCCGTCGTAGAGCTCTCAAAGAGATTTCCAACGGTATGCTGTGAGCCGCGTAACTCCTTACGGATCAAAAGATATGGGCACCGGAGCGACGGATACCAGGTTACAAGCCCCACGCCTTCTGTTTGCGGGCTGAGCCTCTATGTGAAGTGAAGTTGTCTTGCCCAAGGTGCTGTGTGATTCAGTATTAGAAATGTGATGGATTAGGTTGTCGTCCTTTTCGCGGCTCACGACGTACGACCCGGGACGGAAAAACAGCGCAAAAGAAGAAAAGTGGCCCAAAATTGATGAAAACGTTCAATTTTGGGCTCCAAAAACAGGCGCAGCTAAGCAAGCTTGGTTCCCCCGTCGTAGAGCTCTCGAAGAGTTTTCCAACGGTATGCTGTGCGATGCGTAACTCCTTACGAATCAAAAGTTATGAGCGACGGATACCTGGTCACAAGCCCTACGCCTTCTGTTTGTGGGCCTAGTCTCTACGTGAAGTGAAGTTGTCTTGCCAAGGTACCATGGGATTCGGTAATAGAAATGTGATGGATTAGGTTGTCGTCCTTTTCGCAGCTAACGACGTACGATCCGGGACAAAAAAACTGCACAAAAGAAGAAAAGTGTCCCAAAATTGATGAAAACGTTCAATTTTGGGCTCTGAAAACATGCACAGCCGAGCAAGTTTTGTGCCCCCATCGTAGAGCTCTCTGAGAGCTTTCCAAGGGTATGCTGTGCACCGCGTAACTCCTCACGGATCAAAAGTTATGAGCACCAGAGCGACGGATACCTGGTCACAAGCCCCACGCCCTCTGTTTGCGGGCCCAGCCTTTACGTGATGTGAAGTTGTCTTGCCCAAGTATGATCCGGGACCGAAAAACTGCGCAAAAGAAGAATAGTGTCAAGAAACTGATGAAGACGTTCGATTTTGGGCTCCAAAAATAGGCCCAACTGAGCAATCTGTGTTCCCCTGTCGTAGAGCTCTCTAAGAGCTTTCCAAGGGTTTGCTGTGCGCCGCGTAACTCCTCACGGCTCAAAAGTTATGAGCACCAGAGCGACGGTTACCTGGTCACAAGCCCCACGCCCTCTGTTTGCTGGCCCAATCTCTACGTGAAGTGAAGTTGTCTAGCCCAAGGTGCCGTGTGATTTGGTAATAGAAATGTGATGGATTAGGTTGTCGTTCTTTACGCTGCTCACGACGTACGATCCGGGATAGAAAAATAGCGCAAAAGAAGAAAAGTATTCCAAAACTTATGAAAATGTTCGATTTTGGGCTATGAAAACAGGTGCAACCGAGCAGGCTAGGGGCCCCCATCGTAGAGCTCTCAGAATGCTTTCCAACGGTATGCTGTGCACCACGTAACTCCTTACGGATCAAAAGTAATGGGCACCGGAGCGACGGATACCTAGCCACAAGCCCCACGCCCTCGGTTTGAGGGCCCAACCTCTACGTGAAATGAAGTTGTCTTGCCCAAGGTACCATGTGATTCGGTAATAGAAATGTGATGGATTAGATTGTTGTCCTTTTCGCGGCTCACGATGTACGATCCGGGATGGAAAAACAGCGCAAAAGAAGAAAAGTGTCCCCAAACGGATTAAAACGTTCAATTTTTTGCTCCGAAAATAGGCACAACTGAGTGAACGTGGTGCCCTCGTCGTATAGCTCTCGGATAGCTTTCCAACGGTATGCTTTGCGTGGCGTAACTCCTTACGGATCAAAAGTTATTGGCATCGGAGCGACGGATACCTGGTCACAAGCCCCACGCCCTCTATTTGCGAGCCTAGCCTCTACGTGAAGTGAAATTGTCTTGCCCAAGGTGCCGTGGAATTCGGTAATAGAAATATGATGGATTAGGTTTTCTTCCTTCTCACCGCTCACAACGTACGATCCGGGACCGAAAAACTGCACTAAAGAAGAAAAGTGTCCCAAAACTGATAAAAACGTTTGGTTTTGGGCTCCAAAAACTTGCATAGCCAAGCAAGATTGGTACCCCCTGTCGTAGAGCTCTGGGAGAGTTTTCCAACGGTATACTGTGCGCCGCATAACTTCTTATGGATCAAAAGTTATGAGCACCGGAGCGACGGATACCTGGTCACAAGTCCTATACTCTCTGTTTGCGGGCCCAACCTCTATGTGAAGTGAAGTTGTCTTGCCCAAGGTGCCGTGTAATTCGGTAATAGAAATGTGATTGATTAGGTTGTCGTCCTTTTCGCGGCTCACGACTTACGATCCGGGATGGAAAAATAGCGCAAAAGAAGAAAAGTGTCCCAAAACTTATAAAAATGTTCGATTTTGTGCTCTGAAAATAGGCGCAACCGAGCAGGCTAGGTTCCCCCATCGTAGAGCTCTCAGAGTTCTTTCCAACGGTACGCTGTGTACCACGTAACTCCTTACGGATCAAAAGTAATGGGCACCGTAGCGACGGATACCTGGTCACAAGTCCCACGCCCTTGGTTTGAGGGCCCAGCCTCTCCGTGAAGTGAAGTTGTCTTGCCTAAGGTATCGTGGGATTCGGTAATAAAATGTGATGGATTAAGTTGTCGTCTTTTTCGCGGCTCACGACGTACGATCCTGGACGAAAAAACAGCGCAAAAGAAGAAAAGTGTAACAAAATTGATGAAAACGTTCGATTTTGGGCTCCGAAAATTGGCACAACATCTCAGGCTTTGCAGCTCCCGTTGTAGAGCTCTCGGAAAGCTTTCCAATGGTATGTTGTGGGCCGCGTAACTCTTTACGGATCAAAAGTTATGGGTACCGGAGCGACGGATACCTGCTCACAAGCCCTACGCCCTCAGTTTATGGGCCCAACCTCTACGTGAAATGAAGTTTTCTTGCCCAATGTGCCATGCGATTTGGTAATAGAAATGTGATGGATTAGGTTGTCGTCCTTTTCGCGGCTCATCACGTACGATCCGGGACGGAAAAACAGCGCAAAAGAAGAAAAGTGTCCCAAAATTGATGAAAACGTTTGATTTTGGGCTCCGAAAATAGGCGCAATCGAGCAAGCTTGGTGCCCCCGTCGTAGAGCTCTCGGAGAGCTTTCCAATGGTATGTTGTGCGCCGCGTAACTCCTTATGGATCAAAAGATATGAGCATCTTAGCGACGGATACCTGGTCACAAGCCCCACGCCCTCTGTTTGCTGGCCCAGCCTCTACGTGAAGTGAAGTTTTCTTGCCCAAGGTGCTACGGTATTCGGTAATAGAAATGTGATGGATTTGGTTGTCGTCCTTTTCGCGGCTCACGATGTACGATCCGGGATGGAAAAACTGCGCAGAAGAAGTAAAGTGTCCCAAAACTGATGAAAACGTTTGATTTTGGGCTTTGAAAATAGGCGCATCCGAGCAAGCTTAGTGCCCCGGTCGTAGAACTCTCGGAGAGCTTTACAATGGTATACTGTGCGCCACGTAACTCCTTACAGATCAAAAGTTATGAGCACCAGAGCGACGGATACCTGGTCACAAGCCCCATTCCCTCTGTTTGCGAGCCCAGTCTCTACGTGAAGTGAAGTTGTCTTGCCCAAGGTGCCGTGTTATTCGGTAATAGAAATGTGATGGATTAGGTTGTCGTCCTTTTCGCAGCTCACGACGTACAATCCGGGACGGAAAAACAGTGCAAAAGAAGAAAAGTGTCCCAAAACTTATGAAAATGTTTGATTTTGGGCTCTGAAAACAGGCGCAACCGAGCAGGCTATCTGCCCCCATCGTAGAGCTCTCAGAGTGCTTTTCAGCGGTATGCTGTGCCCTGTGTAACTTGTGAGGCCTGACCTCGATTTGTGTGCGATACCTCATTTCGTGTGCCCTAGCCTAGATTTGCGTGCCTTAACCTAGATTTAAGAATCATGTTTCGTTTTATGTGCCTTGCATTGAATTACGTGCAGTCATTTAGGGTTGCGTGCATTTACTTGAGAGACGTGCATTCGTCTCGTAGTTCGTGCCCTACCTCGTAGTGCGGGCCCTAGGCCTAGGAAGGCGTGCCCTCATGCTAATCAAGAAAGCTTCTTACACGAAGCAGTAGATCAATAATTAATCTACAAATCCCACTAACTAATATTAACATGCTAAGTCAATGCACTAGAAGACAAAATTGCACCAAAAGCTAGACATTCTTTGTTCTTTATTCTTTATTCTTTGCATATCCCAAACACACAATAAAATAAGCCTTGAACAAGACAAACAAATTCAGATTTGAACACCTCTTTGGCCGACCACCTTGTGTGCTTTGTGCTTGCTTTGCATAATTCAAATTGAACCTACACAATTCTATGACAACTAATGACACAAAGCAATAAAAAATAGCTCAAAAACTCTACCAAGCTCCACCAATATCGACATAAGCTCCTTGCCCATGCTAAAAACTTCAAATTATACTCCTTGAAGACACAAAAATCTGAAATTGCAAAGCTCAAGGCCGACACATGCTTCAAACCTTGCAAAAGCTTTTATTTTTCTTTCATTTCTCTCATTTCCTCTCATTCTTCTCTCTTCCTCTCATCCTTCTCTCTCTCTCGGCCTTGGCTGAGTTTCTACACTCATTAGCTTATCTTCATCACTCCATGGTTCATCAAGGCATGCAAGAAGCTAGGGAGCTCGACTAAGCAACCTAGGTTGCATGAAACACACATGAAAGCTCTTTGAATCTCCATTTCGGCTTAGGTGAGTTTGCTAGCTTCCATTTCTTTTCTTCTTGTTCTAACCACATGCACCTACTAAGAACTTGGTTACTAAGCTAGGAAATTTGAGAAAAACCGAATGGTGTCTCGGCTAAGCAAGGAAAAAGGTCAACTTTGTGCTTCATCAAGAGTCTTGTGCATCTTCTTGTTGTTTTGCTAAGGTGAGGGCTAAAACTTCTTAAAAATATTTCAAAAACCCACATGCATGCCCTTAAATGTCTATCCTTACTTCAGTACTTGAGATATATGTGTGTTCATGAGCTTTTATAAACATGCATGGCAAGATATTTGGCTAAAATGTGATGTTGGATGAAATCGTGTATGGGACAGTTTTCTGCCTTGTTGGTGCGATGTGATTTTGGCTAGGTAAATGATGTTGAAAATGCATGAGAATTGGTAGGTAACTAGTTTTGCCAGTTATGAACATTTTTCCCAGAAATAGGCCAAAGATAATTTTGACTCTAAGGTCCTCAAAATGGCAAATGATTAAAATGTGTCCAAATCTGGAAAGTCTGGAAAAATGAAGCAGGTTTTGGCAGATTCACTGACCTTGTAGAACAAACCAGTTTTGACTTAGTAAATGACATAAAAAATGCATGATATTTGGTGTGATGCTATATTTTTCAGTTCTGAACATTTTTGTCAGAAATGGACGAAGGCTAAATCTGACCCTAAGGCCCTCAAAAACGACAAGTATTGAAATGTGTGCAAATCTGGACAGTTTTGTGCAGTCTCACTGTTTTGGCTATAACTATTGAACCCGAACTCCAAATGATGCCAGGTTTGTTTCTGAATTTCGTTCACTTCCTAAGATTTAATTTGACATCTTATTCACTGGAGTTGGAGATTGTTTGCTTGTCTTAATGATTGTGAGAATTCAGTCCATTGCAGTGAGGGTTTCACTTAGTGATATGCTTAGAAAAATTATTGTAGCTTCTCTCGTTGTATTAAATGCTTGGGATTGTGGCATGGAGATGTTGTGTGGACTGTTTTGAATACTTGAGGGTGTATGAACTAATCAACGTGTGGCTTGAGTTTGATTTCGAGATGACTTGGGGCTTAATCACACGGGTAAGCACGAATTGGAACCCTAGTAACTAGGTGAATTTGCTAAGTGTTGATCCTTTGGATGTTGTGTTGGATTATGTGTTTAGTAGGCTGCCCGTAGTTGCCTTGTAGCCCTAAATATGATTTCGATGATTTCATGTTGATAAGTAGGCTTTTCTTGCACCCGGTCTCACGTAGATGCCGTAGCATGATGAATAATCTTATTATTTGATTACGTGAACTTTGAAATGAGTTATATGACTTGATTTACGTGCGTTACATGGCTGCCCGTTTAATGTTCATATAACTCCATGTGCCTTTCAAGTGAAATTACTTGTCTTATTGTGCCTCGCTTGTTTACTTGTCAATGTGCAATCTTATGACTGCTTGGAGGCAACCTACTTTGTTGTCCTCCTAATGTGATATATTAAATGTCATAAATGTGCATTGCATACAAGGTTGCAACCTTTCATTCTGGCATGGTAGCGTTCACGCACACCTGGCAGCATCGGGCTTGCCGGTGCAACCGTGACTATCATTGTCCAATTCCCTCTCTCACTTGGGGGCTAGACTGCCTCGGAGAGTTGGGTCGTAGGATTTTGGGGTACATCCGGAGTACACCCATTTGGCGTGATAAGGGGATGATTTGAAGTCGGCCGCAACAACTGATATTGACATGAACTGAGAGCAAAAGCTCACCGTATCCTTTTCACTATGTGTATAAGTACTTTTGCTTGGTTCCTAGAGGACCTCGGGGAGGAAAGACGGGTAATTGTGTTCCTTTACTTTTATATCATGTTATGTACTTACTTGTGATATATTCATGCTTGCAAAAAGGGTTTTCATAAGTTGAACCGGAAAATGAGTTTCAAAACCTATTTCTCGTTCCCCCTCGCTGAGTTCATAAGGACTCACCCTCTTTTATCATCTCAGGTGAAGAAGATCAAGAACAGGTACCTGAGGACGACGTGCCTAACGATGATTCCTTGGAATGATTGCCTGTCCTATGTGCTTTGCTTGATTATGGCCATTGTGAACACTATGCTGCTTGAAGACTATTTCTTTTCATGTTGCTTGATGTTTGTAATGTAAAAGACCCCCGTTGTAATTTGGGGTCTAATTTTGGCTTGTACTGATAATAACTAGACAGACACTACTATGGTCATTTTGCTATCGTTACTGGTTAGTATCTATCATAGGATTATGAAGTATCAGGTAAGGACTAAGCAAAATGAACCTATCCAATCTTAAGCAGGTACCCATTGTTAAGCTAAGATCAACAGGTACTTTTGTAACGAGGATTCACAAACAAACGAGACATAGTATCATGCTAGGTTATTAATCAAACGAGACATCGAGATAACTAGTAGGCGTCTCAATTGATGGTAAATAGTAATCTTAGTTGGAAATGAAATTTGAGGCGTTTAGAGAACTAGGTCAAACTAAAGAGCCCAATTACAGCCGTTATGCTGCCGGTTTTCCAGAAAAATTGTGGAGTCTAGGCTAAACGTTAAGCGTTAAACTTTCATGAACAACTAAGTACGAGACATGACTTGAATGTTTAGATAAAACCCTAGTCTAACCTCTATAGGCTGGGTTGGGGCGTGACATAACTCCTTACGGATTAAAAGTAATAGGCACCGGAGCAACGGATACCTGGCCACAAGCCCCACGCCCTCGGTTTGAGGGCCCAGCCTCTATGTGAAATGAAGTTGTCTTGCCCAAGGTGTCGTGTGATTTGGTAATAGAAATGTGATGGATTAGGTTGTCGTCCTTTTTGCGGCTCACGACGTACGATCCGGGATGAAAAAACAGCACAAAAGAAGAAAAGTGTCCCAAAACTGATGAAAATGTTCAATTTTGGGCTCCGAAAATAGGCGCAGCAGAGCAAGTTTGGTGTCCCCGTCGTAGAGCTCTCGGAGAGCTTTCCAACGGTATGCTGTGTGCAGCGTAACTCATTATGGATCAAAAGTAATGGGCACCGGAGCGACGGATACCTGGTCACAAGCCCCACACCCTCTGTTTGCTAGCCCAGCCTCTACGTGAAGTAAAGTTGTCTTGCCCAAGGTGCCGTAGAAATGTGATGAATTAGGTTGTCGTCCTTTTCGCGGCTCATGACGTACGATCCGGGACGGAAAAGCAGCGCAAAAGAAGAAAAGTGTCCCAAAACTTATGAAAATGTTCGATTTTGTGCTCCAAAAATAGGCCTAACCCAACAACCTAGGTGCCTCCATCGTAGAGCTCTCGGAGAGCTTTCCAACGGTATGCTGTGTGCAGCGTAACTCATTATGGATCAAAAGTAATGGGCACCGGAGCGACGGATACCTGGTCACAAGCCCCACACCCTCGGTTTGAAGGCCCAGCCTCTACGTTAAGTGAAGTTGTCTTGCCCAAGGTATCGTGGGATTCGGTAATAAAAATGTGATGGATTAGGTTGTCGTTCATTTCGCGGCTCACGACGTACGTTCCGGCACAGAAAAATGGCGTAAAAGATGAAAAGTGTCCCAAAACTGATGAAAACATTCAATTTTGGGCCCCGAAAACAGGCGCAGCCGAGCAAGCTTGGTGCCCCCGTCGTAGAGCTCTTGGAGAGCTTTCCGACGGTATGCTGTGCACCGTGTAACTCCTTACGGATCAAAAGTTATGAGCACCGGAGCGACGGATACCTGGTCACAAGCCCCACGCCCTCTGTTTGCGGGCCCAGCCTCTACGTGAAGTGAAGTTGTCTTGCCCAAGGTGCCTGGGATACGGTAATAGAAATGTGATGGATTAGGTTGTCGTCCTTTTCGCGGCTCACGACGTACGATCCGGGATGGAAAAATTGCGCTAAAGAAGAAAAGTGTCCCGAAATTGATGAAATCGTTCGATTTTGGGCTCCGAAAATAGGCGTAGCCGAGCAAGTTGGTGCCTCCGACGTAGAGCTCTCGGAGAGCTTTCCAACGGTATGCTGTGCGCCGCGTAACTCCTTACGGATCAAAAGTTATGAGCATCGGAGCGACGGATACCTGGTCACAAGCCCCACGCCCTCTGTTTGCGGGCCCCGCCTCTACGTGAAGTGAAGTTGTCTTGCCCAAGGTGCCGTGTGATTCGGTAATAGAAGTGTGATGGATTAGGTTGTCGTCCTTTTCACGGCTCACGACGTACGATCCGGGACGGGTAAACAGCGCAAAAGAATAAAAGTGTCCCAAAACTGATGAAAATGTTCGATTTTGGGATACGAAAACAGGCGGAACAGAGCAGGCTAGGTACCGCCATCGTAGAGCTCTCAGAGTGCTCTCCAACGGTATGCTGTGCGCCGTGTAACTCCTTACGGATCAAAAGTTATAGGCACCGGAGCGACGGATACCTGGTCATAAGCCCTACGCCCTCGGTTTGAGGGCCCAGCCTCTACGTGAAGTGAAGTTGTCTTGCGCAAGGTGCCATGGGATTTATAATAAAAATGTGATGGATTAGGTTGTCGTCCTTTTCGTGGCTCACGACGTATGATCCGGGACGGAAAAACAACGCAAAAGGAGAAGAGTGTCCCAAAACTGATGAAAATGTTTGGTTTTGGGCTCCGAAAACAAGCGCAGTTGAGCAAGCTCGATGCTTCCATCGTAGAGCTCTCGGAGAGCTTTCCAACGGTATGTTGTGCGCCGCGTAACTCCTTACGGATCAAAAGTTATAGGCACCGGAGCGACGGATGCCTGGTCACAAGCCCTACGCCCTCGGTTTGAGGGCCCAGCCTCTACGTGAAGTGAAGTTTTCTTGCCCAAGGTGTCGTGGGATTCGGTAATAAAAATGTGATGGATTAGGTTGTCATCCTTTTCGAGGCTCACGACGTACAATTTGGGATGGAAAAATAGCACAAATGAAGAAAAGTGTCCCAAAACTGATAAAAATGTTCAATTTTGGGCTCCAAAAATAGGCGCAGCCGAGCAGGCTTGCTGCCCCGTCGTAGAGCTCTTGGAGAACTTTCCAATGGTATGTTGTGCGCCGCGTAACTCCTTACGGATCAAAAGTTATGGGCACCGGAGCGACGGATACCTGGTCACAAGCCCCACGCCCTATGTTTGCGAGTCCAGCCTCTACGTGAAGTGAAGTTGTCTTGCCCAAGTTGCCTAGGGATTCGGTAATAGAAATGTGATGGATTAGGTTGTCGTCCTTTTCGCGTCTCACGACTTACGATCCGGGACGGAAAAACTGCGCTAAAGAAGAAAAGTGTCCCGAAACTTATGAAATCGTTCGATTTTGGGCTCTGAAAATAGGCGCAGCCAAGCAAGTTGGTGCCCCCGTCGTAGAGCTCTCGGAGAGCTTTCCAACGGTATGCTGTGGGCCGCTTAACTCCTTACGGATCAAAAGTTATGAGCGATGGATACCTGGTCACAATCCCCACGCCCTCTGTTTTCGGGCCCAGCCTCTACGTGAAGTGAAGTTGTCTTGCCCAAGGTGCCGCATGATTCAGTAATAGAAATGTGATGGATTAGGATGTCATCCTTTTAGCGGCTCACGACGTACAATCCAGGACATAAAAACAGCGCAAAAGAAGAAAAGTGTTCCAAAACTTATGCAAATGTTCAATTTTGGGCTACGAAATCAGGCGCAATGTAAGGCCCGACCCTGAATAACGTGTCATACCTCGATTTGCGTGCCATAGACCCCTAATTATATGACCGACCTTGGATTACGTGTCCTATCTTGGTTTTCGTGCATACCTTGTCACACGTGCCTTGACCTAGAATAGTATGCCCTAATCCCCGATTGACGTGCAATACCTAAATATACGTGCCCTGACCTCGATGTACGTCGTTACCTCGTTTCGTGTGCCCTAACCTTGAACTGCGTACCTTAACCTAAATATAGAGTCGTGCCTTGATTTGCGTGCATTGCATTGAATTGCGTGCCTTGCATTGGTTTACGTGCATTCACCTAGGATTACGTGCATTAGTCTTGAAGTACGTGCATTAGTCTTGTAGTTCGTGTCCTACCTCGTAGTGCATGCCCTAGACCTAGGAAAGCGTGCCTTCACACTAATTAAGAAAGCATCTTACACGGAGCACTAGACTATTAAACAATCCTACAAAATCCACTATCAATATTATAATCCTAATTCAACTCACTAGAAGACAAAAATTCACCAAACACTAAACATTCTTCATTCTTTATTCCTTATTCTTTTTGCACTTTCAAGACACAATTAAAATAATGCTCAAAGATGACAAAAAAATTCAGATTTGGAGCTAGCTTGGCCGACCACTTGCTTGCATTAAACTTGCCTTGCATGATTTTAAATTAAACTCAACATTCTATGACACAAAGGCATTAAAAAATTGCTCAAAACCCTACCATTTGCACACCATTTTCGGCCACATCACTCTTGCCCATCCTAGGAATTTCAAATTGCACCTTGAAGACACAAAATGCTGAAATTTGGCTGCCCAAGGCCGACATGCTCCTCAAAATTGCAAAGGCCTTCATTTGTTTGTCATTTCTTCATTTCTCTTTCATTCTTTTCTCTCTCCCTTTCATTCTCCTCTCTCATTCTCGGCCTTGGCTGAGTTCCCTACCTCCATAGCTTATCTTCTTCACACCATAGCTAAACAAAGCAAGCCACAAGCAAAGGACCTCAACCGAGCTAGCTAGGAAGTGAAAATCACACATGCATGTACATTGAAGACTTCTATTCAGCCTAGGTAAGCTTCTTGGCTTCCATTTCTTTTCTTCTTGTTCTAACCTCATGCATGTGCTAAGAGATTGATCACTAAGGTAGGAAAAATAGAGAAAAGCTAGTTGGAACCTCGGCTAGGCAAAGGAGAAGAAGAAAAGTTTGCTTCAACAAGCTTTTATGCATCTTTGTGGTTGATTGCTAAGGTGAGGGCTAAAACCTTTTGAAAACTCTTCAAAAATCCACATGCATGCTCATAAATGTGTGTTTTTGCTTCTGTACTTGAGTTATATGGTCGATCATAAGCTTAAACAACCATGCATGGCAAGATCTTGACTTGAAAGTGATGATAGGTGAAGTCGGATTGTTGACAGCTCTCTAACCAGTCTGTTTTGAGGTAAGTTTAGCTAGGCAAATGATGTTGAAAATGCTTTAAAGTTGGTAGGTGCCTATATTGGACAGTTTTGAACACTTTTCGCCGAAATAGGCTAAAGCTAATTTCGACTCTAAGGTCCTCAAAATGGCAAATCTTTAAAATGTGACCAAATCTGGAAATCTGAAAAAATGAAGCAGGTTTTGGCAGATGCACTGACCTTGTGGAACGAATCATATTTGACTTAGTAAATGATTTTTAAAATGCATGAAAATTGGTTTTCTTCTAGATTTTTCCGTTCTGGACATTTTTGTCAGAAATGGACTAAGGCTGAATCTGACCCTAAGGACCTCAAAAACGTCAATTATCGAAATGTGTGCAAATCTGAACAGTTTTGTACTATCCCACTGTTTCGGCTATATCTAATGATCTCGAACTCCAATTGATGCAAGGTTTGTTTCTGATTTTAGTTAACTTCTTAAGCTTTAATTTGAAATCTTATTCACTGAATTTGGAGATTGTTTTATTATCCTATTGATTGTGAGAAAACAGCCTATTGCAGTAAAGGTTTCACTTAGCTACATGCTTGGAAAATTGTTGTAACCTCTCTTGTGGTACTAATTGTGTGAAAATGTGGTGTTGGGATGTTGCGTGGACTGTTTTGAGTACTTGAGGATGTTTGAATTGAATGATGCATGACTTGAGAATGATTTTGAGTTGACTTAGGGTTTTAATCACACGATCAAGCATGAAACGGAAACCCTAATGACTAGGTAGTCTTGCTAAGTGTTGACCACTTGGATATTGTGTGGAAATTATATGCTTAGTGGGCTGCCCGTAATTGTCTTATAACTTTAAATGGGATTTTGACCATTGTATGTTGACAAATAAGCTTTCCTTGCATCCGAACCCATGTTGATATCATTGCATGTTGAATAATCTTATCACCTGATTACATGGGCTTCGTAATGAGTTATATGGCCTGTTTTACATGTGTTACATGGCTGCCCGTTTAATTTTCATATAACTCTATATGCCTTTCAAGTGAAATTTCCTGTCTTATCGTGCCCTGCTTGTTTACCTGTTAATGTGCAATCTTATGACTGTCCGGAGGCAACCTACTTTGTTGTCCTCCTACTGTGATATATTACCTGTCATGAATGTGCATTGCATACAAGGTTGCAACCTTTCCTGTCGGAATGGTAGCGATCACGCACACTGGGCGGCATCGGGCTTGCCGGTGCACCCGTGACTACCATGGTCCCATTCCCTCTCTCTCTTGGGGGCAAGACTTCCTCGGAGAGTTGGGTCGTAGGATTTCGGGGTACATCCGGAGTACACCCACCTGGCGTGTTTTGGGGTTATTTGAAGTCGGCCGCAACAACTGATTCTGGAACTGATCTGAGAGCAAAAGCTCACCGTATCCTTTTACTATGTGTATAAGTACTCTCGCTTGGTTCCTAGAGAACCTCGGGGAGGAAAGACTGGTATTTCTGTTCCTGTATCTTGTATTATTGTTGTATTCATGCTTGCAAAATGATTTTCATAAGTTGAACCAGAAAATGAGTTTCAAAACCTATTTCTCATTCCCCTTCGCTGAGTTCATAAGGACTTACCCTCTTTTATCATCTCAGGTGAATAAGACCAAGAACAGGTACACAAGGATGGGGTGCCTAACGATGAACCCCTGGAGTGATTGCCTGTCATTGTTTGCTTTGCTTGAATGTGGCTACTTGTGAACTCTATGCTATTGAAGACTATCTATTTTATGTTGCTTGTTATTTCTAATGTAAAAGACCCCCGTTGTAATTTGGGGTCTAATTTTGGTTTGTACTTATAATAAGTAGACTGATGCTAGACATGACACTACTATGATCGTTTTTGCTTTTATTATCCGCTAGTATCTATCATAGGTTATGATGCTCGAGTTAAGGACTAAGTAAATGAACTTATCCAATCTTAACAAGTACTCGCTATTAGGCTAAGATCAACAGGTACTTTTGTAACGAGGATAAATAAACAAACGAGACATAGTATCGTGCTAGGTTATAAATCCAATGGGATGTCGAAATAACTAATAGGCAATTCAATTGATGGTAAAATAGTAATCTTAGTTGGAAATGAAATTGAGATGGTAAATTTTGGTGCGTTTAGAGAACTAGGTCAAACCAAAAAACCCAATTACAGCCGTTATGCTGCCAGTTTCCCAGAAAATTTTGGAGTCTAGGATAAAACGTTAAGTGCTAAACCTTCTTGAACAATTAAGTACGTGAAAAGAACTTGAATATTTAGATCACACCCTAGTCTAACCTTTATAGGCCTGGTTGGGGCGTGACACGCAACCGAGCATGCTAGGTGCCTCCATCGTAGAGCTCTCAGAGTGCTTTCCAACGGTATGTTGTGCGCCATGTAACTCCTTACGGATCAAAAGTTATGGGCACCGGAGCGACGGATACCTGGTCACAAGCGCCCACACCCTCGGTTTAAAGGCCCAGCCTCTACGTGAAGTGAAGTTGTCTTGCCCAAGGTGTCGTGGGATTAAGTAATAAAAATATGATGGATTAGGTTGTCACCCTTTTCGCTGCTCACGACGTACGATCCAGGACAAAAAAACATCGCAAAAGAAGAAAAGTGTCCCAAAAGTGATGAAAACGTTCGATTTTGGGTACCGAAAGCATGCGCAGCCGAGCAAGTTTGATGTTCCCGTCTAGATCTCTCAGAGAGCTTTCCAACGGTATGATGTGCGCCGCGTAACTCCTTACGGATCAAAAGTTATGGGCACCGGAGCGACGGATACCTGGTCACAAAGCCCAAGCCTTCTGTTTGAGGGTTCAGCCTCTAAGTGAAGTGAAGTTGCCTTGCCTATGGTGCAGTGGGATTCGGTAATAAAAATGTGATGGATTTGGTTATCGTCCTTTTCGTGGCTCACGACGTACGATCCGAGACGGAAAAACTAGGCAAAAGAGGAAAGTGTCACAAAACTGATGAAAATGTTCAATTTTAGGCTCCGAAAATAGGGGCAGCCAAGCAAGCTTGGTGCCACCGTCGTAGAGCTCTGAAAGTGCTTTCCAACGGTATGCTGTGGGCCGCATAACTCCTTACGGATCAAAAGTTATGAGCACCGAAGCGACGGATACCTGATCACAAGCCCCACGCCCTCTATTTGCGGGCCCAGCCTCTACGTGAAGTAAAGTTTTCTTGCCAAAGGTGTCGTGTGATTCGGTAATAGAAATGTGATGGATTAGGTTGTCGTCCTTTTTGCGGCTCACGACGTACGATCCGGGACCCAAAAATAGCTCAAAAGAAGAAAAGTGTCCCAAAACTTGTGAAAATGTTCGATTTTCGGCTCCGAATATTGGCTCAACCGAGCTGGCTAGCTATCCCCGTCATAGAGCTCTCGGAGAGCTTTCCATCGGTATGCTATGCACCGCGTAACTCCTTACAAATCAAAAGTTATGGGCACCGGAGCGACGGATACCTGGTCACAAGCCCCACGCCCTCTGTTTACGGGCCCAGCCTCTGCGTGAAGTGAAGTTGTCTTGCCAAGGTGCCGTGGGATTCGGTAATAGAAATGTGATGGATTAGGTTGTCGTCCTTTTCGGGACTCACGACGTACAATCCGAGACGAAAAAATAGCACAAAAGAATAAAAGTGTCCCGAAACTTATGAAAATATTATATTTTATGCTCCAAAAAATGGAGCAACTAAGCAGGCTAGGTTCCCCCATCGTAGACCTCTAAGAGTGCTTGCCAACGGTATGTTGTGCGCCGCGTAACTCCTTACAGAGCAAAAGTTACGGGCACCGGAGTGACGGATACCTGACCACAAGCCCCACGCCCTCTGTTTGGGTGCCCAACCTCTGCATGAAGTGAAGTTGTCTTGCCCAAGGTGCCGTGTGATTCGGTAATAGAAATGTTATCGAATAGGGTGCCTTCGTTTTCGCGGCTCACGACGTACGATCTGGGACGGAAAAACAGCGCAAAAGAAGAAAAGTGTCCCAAAACTTATGAAAATGTTCGATTTTAGGCACCGAAAATAAGCGCAACCGAGCAGGCTACATTCCCCTATCGTAGAGCTCTCAGAGTGCTTTCCAACAGTATGTTGTGCGACGCGTAACTCCTTACGGAGCAAAAGTTATGGGCACCGGAGCGACAGATACCTGGTCACAAGCCCCACGCCCTCTGTTTGCAGGCCCAGCCTCTATGTGAAGTGAAGTTTTCTTGCGCAAGGTGCCTTGGGATTCAGTAATAAAAATATGATGGATTAGATTGTCATCTTTTTCGCGGCTCACGACGTACGATCTGGGACGAAAAAACTGCGCAAAAGAATAAAAGTGTCACAAAACTTATGAAAATGTTCAATTTTGGGATCCGAAAACAGGCGCAACCGAGCAGGTTAGGTGCCTCCATCGTAGAACTCTTAGAGTGCTTTCCAACTGTTTGTTGTGCGCCGCATAACTCCTTACGGATCAAAAGTTATGGTCACTGGAGCGACGGATACTTGGTCACAAGCCCCACGCCCTCGGTTAGAGGGCCCAGCCTCTACATGAAGGGAAGTTGTCTTGCCCAAGGTGCCATGGGATTCAGTAATAAAAATGTGATGGATTAGGTTGTCGTCCTTTTCGCGGCTCACAACGTACGATCCGGGACGGAAAAGCACCGCAAAAGAAGAAAAGTGTCCCAAAACTGATGAAAACATTCAATTTTGTGCTTCGAAAACTAGCGTAACTGAGCAGGCTAGCTACCCCCGTCGTAGAGCTCTCGGATATCTTTCCAACGTTATGTTGTGCGCTGCGTAACTCCTTACGAATCAAAAGTTATGGGCACCGGAGCGACGGATACCTGGTCACAAGCCCCACGCCCTCTTTTTGCTGGCCCAGCCTCTACGTGAAGTGAAGTTGTCTTGCGCAAGGTGCCATGGGACTCGGTAATAGAAATGTGATGGACTAGGTTGTCGTCCTTTTGGCGGCTCACGACGTACGATACGGGACGAAAAAATAGCGTAAAAGAAGAAAAGTGTCCCAAAACTGATAAAAATGTTCCATTTTGTGTTCTGAAAATAGATGCAGCCAAGCAGGTTTGGTGCCCCTGTCATAGAGCTCTCGGAGAGATTTCTAACAGTACACTGTGCGCCGCGTAACTCCTTACAGATAAAAAGTTATGGGCACCGGAGCGACAGATACCTGGTCACAAGCCCCACGCCCTCGATTTGAGGGCCCAGCCTCTACGTGAAGTGAAGTTGTCTTGCCAAAGGTGCCGTGGGATTTGGTAATAAAAATGTGATGGATTAGGCTGTCATCCTTTTCGCGGCTCATGACATACGATCCGGGTCGGAAAACCAGCGCACAAGAAGGAACGTATCGCAAAACTGAAGAAAACATTCGATTTTAGGATTCGAAAATTGGCGCAGCCTCGCAAGCTGTCTACCCCGTCGTAGAGCTCTCGGAGAGCTTTCCAACGGCATGCTGTGTGCCACGTAACTCCTTACAGATCAAAAGTTATAGGCACCGAAGCGACGCTGTTTACGGGCCTAGGGTCTACGTTAAGTGAAGTTGTTTTGCCCAAGGTGTCATGGGATTCGGTAATAGAAATGTGATGGATTAGGTTATCGTCCTTTTCGTGCCTCACAACGTACGATGCGGGATGGTAAAACTGCGCAAAAGGAGAAAAGTGTACTAAAACTGATGAAAACGTTCGATTTTGGTCTCCAAAAATAGGCGCAACTGAGCAAGCTTGGTGCCCCCATTGTATAGCTCTCAGGTAGCTTTCCAACGGTATACTATGCGCCGTGTAACTCCTACGGATCAAAAGTTATGGGCACCGGAGCGACGGATACCTGGTCACAAGCCCCACGCCCTCTGTTTGTGGGCCTAGCCTTTACGTGAAGTGAAATTGTCTTACCCAAGGTGCCGTGTGATTCGGTAATAGAAATGTGATGGATTAGGTTGTCGTCCTTTTCGCGGCTCATGACGTATGATCCAGGATGAAAAAACAGTGCAAATGAACAAAAGTGTCCCAAAACTGATAAAAATGTTTGATTTTGGGCTCAGAAAACAAGAGCAGCCGCGTAGGCTTGCTGCTCCCATCGTAGAGCTCTCAGAGAGCTTTCCAACGGTATGTTGTACACCGCATAACTCCTTACGGATCAAAAGTTATAGGCTCCAGAGCTACGGATACCTGGTCACAAGCCCCACACCCTCGGTTTGCGGGCCCAGCCTCTACGTGAAGTGAAGTTGTCTTGCCCAAGGTGCCATGTGATTCGGTAATAAAAATGTGATTGATTAGATTGTCGTCCTTTTCGCTGTACAAAACGTATGATCCGGGATGAAAAAACAGCGCAAATGAAGAAAAGTGTCCCAAAACTTATGAAAATGTTCGAATTTGGGCTCTGAAAATAGGCACAACCGAGCAGGCTAGGTACCCCCATCGTAGAGCTCTCAGAGTGATTTCCAACGGTATACAGTGCGCCGCGTAACTCCTTACGGAACAAGAGTTATGGGCACCATAGTGACAGATACCTGGTCACAAGCCCCAAGCCCTCTGTTTGCGGGCCCAGCCTCTTCGTGAAGTGAAGTTGTCTTGCACAAGGTACCGTGTGATTCGGCAATAAAAATGTGATAGATTAGGTTGTCATCCTTTTTGCGGCTCACGACATACGATCCGAGACAGAAAAATAGCACAAAAGAAGAAAAGTGTCCCAAAATTGATGAAAATGTTGGATTTTGCGCTCTGAAAATAGACGCAGTCAAGCAACCTTGGTGCCACAATCGTAGAGCTCTCGGAGAGCTTTCCAACGGTATGTTGTGCGTCGCGTAACACCTTACGGATCAAAAGTTATGAGCATTGGAGGGACGGATTCCTGGTCACAAGACCCACGCCCTCTGTTTGCGGGCCCAACCTCTACGTGAATTGAAGTTGTCTTGCCCAAGGTGTCGTGTGATTCGGTAATAGAAATGTGATGGATTAGGTTGTCGTCCTTTGCGCAGCTCACGACGTACGATCCGGGACGGAAAAACAGTGTAAAAGAAGAAAAGTGTACCAAAACTTATGAAAATGTTCGATTTTAGGCACCGAAAATAGGCGCAACCGAGCAGGCTAGGTTCCCACATCGTAGAGCTCTTAGAGTGCTTTCCAACAGTATGTTGTGCGTCGCATAACTCTTTACGGAGCAAAAGTTATGAGCACCGGAGCGACAGATACCTAGTCACAAGCCCCAAGCCCTCTGTTTGTGGGCCCAGCCTCTTCGTGAAGTGAAGTTGTCTTGCCCAAGGTGCCGTGGGATTCAATAATAGAAATGTGATTGATTAGGTTGTCGTCCTTTTTGTGGCTCAAGACGTACGATCCGGGACAAAAAAACAGCGCAAAAGAATAAAAATGTCCCAAAACTTATAAAAATGTTCGATTTTAGGCACCGAAAATAGGCGCAACCGAGCAGGCTAGGTTCCCCCATCGGAGAGCTCTCAAAGTACTTTCCAATTGTTTGTTGTGCGACAGGTAACTCGTTACAGAGCAAAAGTTATGGGCACCAGAGCGACGGATACCTGGTCACAAGCCCCACGCCCTCTGTTTACGGGCCCAGCCTCTACGTGAAGTGAAGTTATCTTGCCCAAGGTGCTGTGTCATTCGGTAATAGAAATGTGATGGAATAAGATGTCAACTTTTTCACGGCTCACGACGTACGATCCAACACGGTAAAACAGTGTAAAAGAAGAAAAATATTCTGAAATATATGACAATGATCGATTTTGGGTTCCGAAAATAGGCTAAGCCTAGTAGGCTAGGTGTCTCTATCGTAGAGCTCTCAGAGAGCTTTCCAACGGTATGCTGTGCACCGCGTAACTCCTTATAAATCAAAAGTTATGGGCACCAGAGCGACGGATACCTGGTTACAAGCCCCACGCCCTCTGTTTCCGGGCCTAGCGTCTACGTGAAGTGAAGTTGTCTTGCCTAAGGTGCCATGGGATTCGGTAATAGAAATGTGATGGATTAGGTTATCGTCCTTTTCGTGGCTCACGACTTACGATCCGAGACGGTAAAACAGTGTAAAAGAAGAAAAGTGTACCAAAACTTATGAAAATGTTCGATTTTAGGCACCGAAAATAGGCGCAACCGAGCAGGCTAGGTTCCCACATCGTAGAGCTCTTAGAGTGCTTTCCAACAGTATGTTGTGCGTCGCATAACTCTTTACGGAGCAAAAGTTATGAGCACCGGAGCGACAGATACCTAGTCACAAGCCCCAAGCCCTCTGTTTGTGGGCCCAGCCTTTTCGTGAAGTGAAGTTGTCTTGCCCAAGGTGCCGTGGGATTCAATAATAGAAATGTGATTGATTAGGTTGTCGTCCTTTTTGCGGCTCACGACGTACGATCCGGGACAAAAAAACAGCGCAAAAGAATAAAAATGTCCCAAAACTTATAAAAATGTTCGATTTTAGGCACCGAAAATAGGCGCAACCGAGCAGGCTAGGTTCCCCCATCGGAGAGCTCTCAAAGTACTTTCCAATTGTTTGTTGTGCGACAGGGAACTCGTTACAGAGCAAAAGTTATGGGCACCGGAGCGACGGATACCTGGTCACAAGCCCCACGCCCTCTGTTTACGGGCCCAACCTCTACGTGAAGTGAAGTTATCTTGCCCAAGGTGCTGTGTCATTCGGTAATAGAAATGTGATGGAATAAGATGTCAACTTTTTCACGGCTCACGACGTACGATCCAACACGGTAAAACAGTGTAAAAGAAGAAAAATATTCTGAAATATATGACAATGATCGATTTTGGGTTCCGAAAATAGGCTAAGCCTAGTAGGCTAGGTGTGTCTATCGTAGAGCTCTCAGAGAGCTTTCCAACGGTATGTTGTTCGCCGCGTAACTCCTTACGGATCAAAAGTTATAGACACCGGAGCGACGGATACCTAGTTACAAGCGCCACGCCCTCAGTCTGCGGGCCCTGCCTCTACGTGAAGTGAAGTTGTCTTACCTAAGGTGCCATGAGATTCGATAGTAGAAATGTGATGGATTAGGTTTTCGTCCTTCTCGCGGCTCACGACATTTGATCCGGGATGAAAAAAAAAGCGCAATGGAAAAAAAATTGTCCCAAAACTGATAAAAACGTTTGATTTTGGTCTCTGAAAACTGGAGCAGCCGAGCAAGATTGCTGCTCCCGTCGTAGATCTCTCGAAGAGCTTTCTACCGGTATGTTGTGCGCCGCGTAACTCCTTACGGATCAAAAGTTATGGTCTCCGGAGCGACGGATACCGGGTCACAAGCCCCACAACCTCTGTTTGCGGGCCCAGCCTCTACGTGAAGTGAAGTTGTCTTGCCCAAGGTGCCATGTGATTCAGTAATAGAAATGTGATTGATTAGGTTGTCGTCCTTTTTGCGGTACAAAACGTACGATCTGGGACGAAAAAACACCGCAAAAGAAGAAAAGTATCCCAAAACTTATGAAAATTTTTGAATTTGGGCTCTGAAAACAGGCACAACCGAGTAGGCTAGATGCCCCCATCGTAGAGCTCTTATAGTGCTTTCCAACGGTATGCAGTGCGCCCCGTAACTCCTTACGGATCAAGAGTTATGGGCACCGTAGCGACGGATACCTGGTCACAAGCCCCACGCCCTCGGTTTGAGGGCCCAGCATCTACGTGAAATGAAGTTGTCTTGCCCAAGGTGCCATGGGATTCGGCAATAAAAATGTGATAGATTAGGTTGTCGTCCTTTTCGCGGGTCACGAGATACGATCCGAGACAGAAAACAGCACAAAAGAAGAGAAGTGTCCCAAAATTGATGAAAATGTTCGATTTTTGGCTCCGAAAATAGGCATACTCGAGCATCCTTGGTGCCCCAGTCGTAGAGCTCTCGGAGAGCTTTCCAACGGTATGCTGTGCGTCTCGTAACACCTTACGGATCAAATGTTATGAGCACCGAGGCGACGGAATCCTAGTCACAAGACCCAAGCCCTCTGTTTACGGGCCCAGCCTCTACGTGAAGTGAAGTTGTCTTGCCCAAGTTGCAGGGGGATTCGGTAACAGAAATGTGATGGATTAGGTCGTTGTCCTTTTCGCGGCTCACGACGTACGATCTGGGACGAAAAAACAGTGCAAAAGAATAAAAGTGTCGAAAAACTTATGAAAACGTTTGATTTTTGGCACCGAAAATAGGCGCAACCGAGCAGGCTAGGTTCCCCCATCGTAGAGCTCTCAAAGTGATTTCCGACTGTATGTTGTGCTCCGCGTAACTCCTTACATAGCAAAAGTTATGGGCATCGGAGCGACGGATACCTGGTCACAAGCCCCACGCCGTCTGTTTTTGCAGGCCCAGCCTCTACGTGAAGTGAAGTTGTCTTGCCCAAGGGGCCATGCGATTCGGTAATACAAATGTGATGGATTAGGTTATCGTCTTTTTCGTGGCACACAACGTACGATCCGGGACAGTAAAACTGCGCAAAAGAAGAAAAGTGACCCAAAACTTATGAAAACGTTCGATTTTGGACTCCAAAAACAGGCACAACTGAGCAAGATTTATGCCCCCATTGTATAGCACTCAGGTAGCTTTCCAACGGTATACTATGCGCCGTGTAACTCCTTACGGATCAAAAGTTATGGGCACCGGAGCAACGGATACCTGGTCACAAGCCCCACGCCCTCTGTTTGTGGGCTTAGCCTCTACGTGAAGTGAAATTGTCTTACCCAAGTTGCCGTGTGATTCGGTATTAAAAATATGATGGATTAGGTTGTCGTCCTTTTCGCGGCTCACGACGTATGATTCGGGATGAAAAAACAGCGCAAAGGAAGAAAAGTGTCCCAAAACTGATAAAAACGTTTGATTTTGGGCTCTGAAAACAGGAGCAGCCGATCAGGCTTGCTGCTCCCGTCATAGAGCTCTGGGAGAGCTTTCCAATGGTATGTTGTGTGCTGCGTAACTCCTTACGGATCAAAAGTTATGGGCTGTGTTGCGACAGATACCTGGTCACAAGCCCCATACCCTTTGTTTGCGGGCCCGGCCTCTACGTTAAGTGAAGTTGCCTTGCCAAAGGTGCCATGTGATTTGGTAATAGAAATGTGATTGATTAGGTTATCGTCCTTTTTGCGGTACAAAACGTACGATCCGGGATGAAAAAACAGCGCAAAAGAATAAATGTCCCAAAACTTATGAAAATGTTTGAATTTGGGCTCTAAAAATAGGCACAACCGAGCAGGCTAGGTACCCCCATCGTAGAGCTCTAACAGTGCTTTCCAACGGTATGCAGTGCGCTGCGTAACTCCTTACGAATCAAGAGTTATGGGCACCGTAGCGACGGATACCTGGTCACAAGCCCTACGCCCTCGGTTTGAGGGCCCAGCATCTACGTGAAGTGAAGTTGTCTTGCCCAAGGTGCCATGGGATTCGACAATAAGAATGTGATGGATTAGGTTGTTGTCCTTTTCGCGGCTCACGACGTACGATCAGAGACAGAAAAATAGCAAAAAAGAAGAGAAGTATCCCAAAATTGATTAAAAACTGGTCGATTTTGGGCTCCAAAAACAAGCGCAGTCGAGCAACCATGGTGCCCCCGTCTTAGAGCTATCGGAGAGCTTTCCAACAGTATGCTGTGTGTTGCGTAACACCATACGTATCAAAAGTTATGAGTACCAGAGCGACGGATTCCTGGTCACACGACCCACGCCCTCTGTTTGTGTGCCCAGCCTCTACGTGAAGTGAAGTTGTCTTGCCCAAGGTGTCGTATGATTCGATAATAGATATGTGATGGATTAGGTTGTTGTCCTTTTCGCTGCTCACGACGTACGATCCAGAACAAAAAAACATCGCAAAAGAAGAAAAGTGTCCCAAAACTTATGAAAATGTTCGATTTTAGGCACCGAAAATAGGTGCAACCGAGCAGGCTAGGTTCCCCCATCGTAGAGCTCTCATAGTGCTTTCCAACGGTATGTTGTGCGTCGCGTAACTCCTTACGGAGCAAAAGTTATGGGCACCGGAGCGACGGATACCTGGTCACAAGGCCCACGCCCTCTGTTTGCGGGCCCAGCCTCTTCGTGAAGTGAAGTTGTCTTGCCCAAGGTGTCGTGGGATTCGGTAATAGAAATGTGATTGATTAGGTTGTCGTCCTTTTTGCGGCTCACGATGTACGATCCGGGACGAAAAAATAGCGCAAAAGAATAAAAGTATCCCAAAACTTATGAAAATGTTCGATTTTAGGCACCGAAAATAGGCGCAACCGAGCAGGCTAGGTTCCCCCATCGTAGAGCTCTCAAAGTGCTTTCCAACTGTATGTTGTGCGCCGCGTAACTCCTTACAGAGCAAAAGTTATGGGCACCGGAGCGACGGATACCTGGTCACAAGCCCCACGCCCTCTGTTTGCGGGCCCAGCCTCTACGTGAAGTGAAGTTGTCTTGCCCAAGGTGCCGTGTGATTCGGTAATAGAAATGTGATGGAATAAGATGTCGACTTTTTCGCGGCTCACGACGTACGATCCAAGACGGAAAAACAGCGTAAAAGAAGAAAAGTGTTCTAAAATATATGAAAATGTTCGATTTTGGGCTCCGAAAATAGGCTCAGCCGAGTAGGCTAGGTGCCTCTATCGTAGAGCTCTCAGAGAGCTTTCCAACGGTATGCTGTGCACCGCGTAACTCCTTACAGATCAAAAGTTATGGGCACCGGAGTGATGGATACCTGGTCACAAGCCCCACGCCCTCTGTTTGCGGGCCTAGCGTCTACGTGAAGTGAAGTTGCCTGGGCCAAGGTGCCATGGGATTCGGTAATAGAAATGTGATGGATTAGGTTATCGTCCTTTTCGTGGCTATGAACGATCCAGAACGGTAAAACTGCGCAAAAGGAGAAAAGTGTCCCAAAACTGATGAAAACGTTCGATTTTGGGCTCCAAAAATAGGCGCAACTGAGCAAGCTTGGTGCCCCCATTGTATAGCTCTCAGGTAGCTTTCGAACGGTATACTGTGCACCATGTAACTCCTTACGGATCAAAAGTTATGGGCACCGGAGCGACGGATACCTGGTCACAAGCCCCACGCCCTCTGTTTGTGGGCCTAGCCTCTACGTGAAGTGAAGTTTTCCTACCCAAGGAGCCGCGTTATTCGGTAATAGAAATGTGATGGATTAGGTTGTCGTCCTTTTCGCGGCTTACGACGTATGATCCGGGATGAAAAAATAGCGCAATGGAAAAAAATTGTCCCAAAACAGATAAAAATGTTTGATTTTGGTCTCTTAAAATAGGAGCAGCCGAGCAGGCTTGCTGCTCCCGTCGTAGAGCTCTCGGAGAGCTTTCCACCGGTATGTTGTACGTCGCGTAACTCCATACGGATCAAAAGTTATGGGCTCCGGTGCGACGGATACCTGGTCACAAGCCCCAAGCCTTCTGTTTGCGGGCCCATCCTCTTTGTGAAGTGAAGTTGTCTTGCCCAAGGTACCGTGGGATTCGGTAATAGAAATGTGATTGATTAGGTTGTCGTCCTTTTTGCGGCTCACGACGTACGATCCGGGACAGAAAAACAGCACAAAAGAATAAAAGTTTCCCAAAACTTATGAAAATATTCGATTTTAGGCACCGAAAATAGGCGCAACTGAGCAGGCTAGGTTCCCCCATCGTAGAGCTCTCAAAGTGCTTTCCAACAGTTTGCAGTGCGCCGCGTAACTCTTTACGGATCAAGAGTTATGGGCACCGTAGCGACGGATACCTGGTCACAAGCCCCACGCCCTCAGTTTGAGGGCCCAGCATCTCCGTGAAGTGAAGTTGTCTTGCCCAAGGTGCCGTGGGATTCGGCAATAAGAAAGTGATGGATTGGGTTGTCGTCCTTTTCGCGTCTCACGACGTACGATCCGAGACAGAAAAATAGCAAAAAAGAAGAAAAGTGTCCAAAAATTGATGAAAAATGTTCGATTTTGGGATCTGAAAACAGGCGCAGTCGAGCAACCTTGGTGCCCCAGTCGTAGAGCTCTCGGGGAGCTTTCCAACGGTATGCTGTGCGTCACGAAACACCTTACGTATCAAAAGTTATGAGCACCAGAGCGACGGATTCCTGGTCACACGACCCACGCCCTCTCTTTGCGTGCCCAGCCTCTACGTGAAGTGAAGTTGCCTTGCCCAAGGTACCGTGTGATTCGATAATAGATATGTGATGGATTAGGTTGTCGTCCTTTTTGAGGCTCACGGCGTACGATCTGGGACTAAAAAACAACGCAAAAGAAGAAAAGTATCCCAAAACTTATGAAAATGTTCGATTTTAGGCACCGAAAATAGGTGCAACCGAGCAGGCTAGGTTCCCCCATCATAGAGCTCTAAGAGTGCTTTCCAATGGTATGCAGTGCACCGCGTAACTCCTTACGGATCAAGAGTTATGGGCACCGTAGCGATGGATACCTGGTCACAAGCCCCACGCCCTCGGTTTGAGGGCCCAGCATCTACGTGAAGTGAAGTTGTCTTGCCCAAGGTGCAGTGGGATTCAGCAATAAGAATGTGATGGATTAGGTGGTCGTCCTTTTCGCGGCTCACGACGTACGATCCGAGACAGAAAAACAGCACAAAAGAAGAAAAGTATCCCAAATTTGATGAAAAATGTTCGATTTTGGGTTCGAAAATAGGCACAGTCGAGCAACCTTCGTGCCCCAGTCGTAAAGCACTCGGAGTGCTTTCCAATGGTATGCTGTGCGTCACGAAACACCTTACGTATCAAAAGTTATGAGCACCAGAGCGACGGATTCCTGGTCACACGACCCACGCCCTCTCTTTGCGTGCCCAGCCTCTACGTGAAGTGAAGTTGTCTTGCCCAAGGTGCCATGTGATTCGGTAAAAGAAATGTGATGAATTAGGTTGTCGTCCTTTTCGTGGCTCACGACGTACGATTCGGGACAGAAAAACAACGCAAAAGAAGAAAAGTATCCCAAAATTTATGAAAATATTCAATTTTAGGCACTGAAAATAGGCGCAACCGAGCAGGCTAGGTTCCCCCATCGTAGAGCTCTCAGAGTGCTTTTCAACGGTATGTTGTGCGTCACGTAACTCCTTACGGAGCAAAAGTTATGGGCACCGGAGCGACGGATACCTGGTCACAAGCCCCACGCCCTCTATTTGCGGGCCCAGCCTCTTCGTGAAGTAAAACTGTCTTGCCCAAGGTGTCGTGGGATTCGGTAATAGAAATGTGATTGATTAGGTTGTCGTCCTTTTTGTGGCTCACGACGTACGATCCGGGACCGAAAAACAGTGCAAAGGAATAAAAGTATCCCAAAACTTATGAAAATGTTCGATTTTAGGCACCAAAAATAGGCGCAACCGAGCAAGCTAGGTTCCCCCATCGTAGAGCTCTCAAAGTGCTTTCCAACTGTATCTTGTACGCCGCGTAACTCTTTACAGAGCAAAAGTTATGGGCATCGAAGCGACGGATACCTGGTTACAAGCCCCACGCCCTCGGTTTGAGGGCCCAGCCTCTACATGAAGTGAAGTTGTCTTGCCCAAGGTGCCGTGTGATTCGGTAACAGAAATGTGATGGAATAAGATGTCTACTTTTTTGCGGCTCACGACATACGATCCAAGATGAAAAAATAGCTTAAAAGAAGAAAAGTGTTCTAAAATATATGAAAATGTTCGATTTTGGGCTCCGAAAATCGGCTCAACCGAGGAAGCTAGGTGCCTTTATCGTAGAGCTCTAGAGACCTTTTCAACGGTATGATGTGCGCCGCGTAACTCCTTACAGATCAAAAGTTATGGACACCGGAGCGACGGATACCTGGTCACAAGCCCCACGCCCTCTGTTTGCGGGCCTAGCGTCTATGTGAAGTGAAGTTGTCTTGCCCAAGGTGCCATGAGATTCGGTAATAGAAATGTGATGGATTAGGTTATCGTCCTTTTCGTGGCTCACGACGTACGATACGGGACAGTAAAACTGCGCAAAAGGAGAAAAGTGTCCCAAAACTAATGAAAACTTTCGATTTTAGGCTCCAAAAATAGACGCAACTAAGCAAGCTTGGTGGCCCCATTGTATAGCTCCCATGTAACTTTCCAACGGTATACTATGCACCGTGTAACTCCTTACGAATCAAAAGTTATGGGCATCGGAGCAACGGATACCTGGTCACAAGCCCCACGACCTCTGTTTGCGGGCCTAGCCTCTACGTGAAGTGAAGTTTTCTTCCCCAAGATGCCGCGTGATTCGGTAATAGAAATGTGATGGATTAGGTTGTCGTCCTTTTCGCGGCTTACGACGTATGATCCGGGATGAAAAAATAGCGCAATGGAAAAAAATTGTCCCAAAACAGATAAAAATGTTTGATTTTGGTCTCTTAAAATAGGAGCAGCCGAGCAGGCTTGCTGCTCCCGTCGTAGAGCTCTCGGAGAGCTTTCCACCGGTATGTTGTGCACCGCGTAACACCTTACGGATCAAAAGTTATGGGCTCCGTAGTAATGGATACCTGGTCACAAGCCCCACACCCTCTGTTTGTGGGCCCAGCCTCTACGTGAAGTGACGTTGTCTTGCCAAAGGTGCCATGTTATTTGGTAATAGAAATGTGATTGATTAGGTTGTCGTCCTTTTTGCGGTACAACACGTACGATCTGGGAACAAAAAACAGCACAAAAGAAAAAAAGTATCCCAAAACTTATGAAAATGTTCGAATTTGGGCTCTGAAAACAGGTACAACCGAGCAAGCTAGATACCCCCATCGTAGAGCTCTCAGAGTGCTTTCCAATGGTATGCAGTTCGCCCCGTAACTCCTTATGGATCAAGAGTTATGGGCACCATAGCGACGGATACTTGGACACAAGCCCCACGCCCTCGGTTTGAGGGCCCAACATCTACATGAAGTGAAGTTGTCTTGCCCAAGGTGCCGTGGGATTCGGCAATAAAAATGTGATAGATAGGTTGTCGTCCTTTTCGCAGCTCACGACGTACGATCCGAGACGGAAAAACAGCACAAAAGAAGAAAAGTGTCCCAAAATTGATGAAAGCGTTCAATTTTGAGCTCCGAAAATAGGTGTAGTAGAGCATCCTTGGTGCCCCAGTCGTAGAGCTCACGGAGAGCTTTCTAACGGTATGTTGTGTGTCTCGTAACACCTTACGGATCAAAAGTTATGAGCACCGGAGCAACGGAATCCTAGTCACAAGACCCACGGCCTCTGTTTTCGGGCCCAGCCTCTATGTGAAGTGAAGTTGTCTTGCCCAAGGTACCGTGTGATTCAGTAATAGAAATGTGATGGATTAGGTTGTCGTCCTTTTCGAGGCTCAAGACGTACGATCCGGGACGGAAAAACAGCGCAAAAGAATAAAAGTGTCCCAAAACTTATGAAAATGTTCGATTTTAGGCACTGAAAATAGGCACAACCGAGCAGGCTAGGTTCCCCCCATCATAGAGCTCTCAAAGGACTTTCTAACTGTATATTGTGCGCCGCGTAACTCCTTACAGAGCAAAAGTTATGGGCAACGGAGCGATGGATACTTGGTCACAAGCCCCACGTCCTCTGTTTGCGGGCCCAGCCTCTACGTGAAGTGAAGTTGTCTTGCCCAAGGTGCCGTGTGATTCGGTAATAGAAATGTGATGGATTAGGTTGTCGTACTTATCGCGGCTCACGACGTACGATTCGGGAAGGTAAAACTGTGCAAAAGGAGAAAAATGTCCCAAAACTTTTGAAAACGTTCGATTTTGGTCTCCAAAAATAGGCGCAACTGAGCAAGCTTGGTGCCCCCATTGTATAGCTCTACGGTAGCTTTCCAACGGTATACTGTGCGCCGTGTAACTCCTTACGGATCAAAAGTTATGGGCACCGGAGCGACGGCTACCTGGTCACAAGCCCCACGCCCTCTGTTTGCGGGCCTAGCCTCTACGTGAAGTGAAGGTGTCTTACCCAAGGAGCCGTGTGATTTGGTAATAGAAATGTGATAGATTAGGTTGTCGTCCTTTTCGCGGCTCACGATGTACGATCCGAGATGGAAAAACAACGCAAAGGAAGAAAAGTGTCCCAAAACTGATAAAAACGTTTGATTTTGGGCTCTCAAAACAGGCTCAGCCGAGCAGGCTTGCTGCCCCCGTCTTAGAGCTCTTGGAGAGCTTTCCTACTATATGTTATGCATCGCGTAACTCCTTACGAATCAAAAGTTATGGGCACCAGAGTGACGGATACCTGGTCACAAGCCCCACACCCTCTGTTTGTGGGCCCAGCCTCTACGTGAAGTGAAGTTGCCTTTCCCAAGGTGCCATGTGATTCGGTAATAAAAATGTGATTGATTAGGTTTTCATCCTTTTCGCGGTACAAAACGTACGATCTGGGATGAAAAAACAGCGCAAAAGAAAAAAAGTGTCCCAAAACTTTTGAAAATGTTAGAATTTAGGCTCTGAAAATAGGCACAACCTAGCAGGCTAGGTACCCCTATCGTAGAGCTCTCAGAGTGCTTTCCAATGGTATGCAGTGTGCCGCATAATTCCTTACGAATCAAGAGTTATGGGCACCGTAGCGACGGATACCTGGTCATAAGCCCCACGCCCTCGGTTTGAGGGCCCACCATCTATGTGAAGTGAAGTTGTCTTGCCCAAGGTGCCGTGGGATTCAGCAATAAAAATGTGATGGATTAGGTTGTCATCCTTTTCGCGGCTCACGACGCACGATCCGAGACAGAATAACAGCACAAAAGAAGAAAAGTATCCAAAAATTGATGAAAACATTCGATTTTGGACTCCGAAAATAGGCACAGTCGAGCAACCTCGGTGCCCCAGTCGTAGAGCTCTCGGAGAACTTTCCAACGGTATGTTGTGCGTCGCGTAACACCTTACGGAGCAAAAGTTATGAGCACTGGAGCGACGGATTCCTGGTCACAAGACCCACGCCCTCTGTTTGCGGGCCCAGACTCTACGTGAAGTGAAGTTGTCTTGCCCAAGTTACCGTGTGATTCGGTAATAGAAATGTGATGGATTAGGCTGTTGTCCTTTTCGCGGTTCACGACGTACGATCCGGGACGGAAAAACAACTCAAACGAAGAAAAGTGTCCCAAAACTTATAAAAATGTTCAATTTTAGGCACCGAAAATAGGCGCAACTGAGCAGGCTAGGTTCCCCTATCGTAGAGCTCTCAGAGTGCTTTCCAACGATATGTTGTGCGTCGCGTAACTCCTTACAGAGCAAAAGTTATGGGCACCAGAGCGACGGATACCTAGTCACAAGCCCCACGCCCTCTGTTTGCGGGCCCAGCCTCTACGTGAAGTGAAGTTGTCTTGCCCAAGGTGCCGTGGGATTCGGTAATAGAAATGTGATGGATTAAGTTGTCGTCCTTTTCGCGACTCACAACGTACGATTCGGGACGGAAAAAAAGCGCAAAAGAATAAAAGTGTCCCAAAACTTATGAAAATGTTCAATTTATTCACCGAAAATAGGCACAACCGAGCAGGCTAGGTTCCCCCATCGTGGAGCTCTCAAAGTGCTTTTCAACTGTATGTTGTGCGCCGCGTAACTCCTTGTAGAGCAAAAGTTATGGGCACCAGAGCGACGGATACCTGGTCACAAGCCCTACGCCCTCTTTTTGCGGGCCCAGCCACTACGTGAAGTGAAGTTGTCTTGCCCAAGGTGCCATGTGATTTGGTAATAGAAATGTGATGGATTAGGTTGTCGTCCTTTTCGCGACTGACGAAGTACGATCCGGGACGGAAAAATAGCGCAAAAGAATAAAAGTGTCCCAAAACTTATGAAAATGTTCGATTTTAGTCACCAAAAATAGGCGCAACAGAGCAGGCTAGGTTCCCCCATCGTAGAGCTCTCAAAGTGCTTTCCAACTGTATGTTGTGCGCCGCGTAACTCCTTACAGAGCAAAAGTTATGGGCACCGGAGCGACGGATACCTGGTCACAAGCCCCACGTCCTCTGTTTGTGGGCCCAACCTCTACGTGAAGTGAAGTTGTCTTGCCCAAGGTGCCGTGTGATTCGGTAATAAAAATGTGATGGAATAAGATGTCGACTTTTTCGCGGCTCACGACGTACGATCCAAGACGGAAAAACAGCGTAAAAGAAGAAAAGTGTTCTAAAATATATGAAAATGTTCAATTTTGGGCTCCGAAAATAGGCTCAGCCGAGCAAGCTAGGTGCCTCTATCGTAGAGCTCTCAGAGAGCTTTCCAACGGTATGCTGTGCACCGCGTAACTCCTTACAGATCAAAAGTTATGGGCACCGGAGCGACGGATACCTGGTCACAAGCCCCACGCCCTCTTTTTGCGGGCCCAGCCTCTATGTGAAGTGAAGTTGTCTTGCGCAAGGTGCCATGGGACCCGGTAATAGAAATGTGATGGATTAGGTTGTCGTCCTTTTCGCGGCTCACGACGTACGATACAGGACGGAATAAATAGCGTAAAAGAAGAAAAGTGTCCCAAAACTGATGAAAATGTTCCATTTTGTGTTCTGAAAATAGGCGCAGCCAAGCATGTTTGGTGCCCCCGTCATAGAGCTCTCGGAGTGCTTTTCAACGGTATACTGTACGCCGCGTAACTCCTTACGGATCAAAAGTTATGGGTACCGTAGCGACGGATACCTGGTCACAAGCCCCACGCCCTCGGTTTGAGGGCACAGCCTCTACGTGAAGTAAAGTTGTCTTGCCCAAGGTGCCGTGGGATTCGGTAATAAAAATGTGATGGATTAGGCAGTCATCCTTTTCGCAGCTCACGACGTACGATCCGGGATGGAAAACAAGCGCACAAGAAGAAACGTATTGCAAAACTGAAGAAAACATTCGATTTTGGGCTTCGAAAATAGGTGCAGCCTAGCAAGCTAGCTGCCCCCGTCGTAGAGCTCTCGGAGAGCTTGCCAACGGTATGCTGTGCGCCTCGTAAGTCCTTACGGATCAAAAGTTATAGGCTCCGTAGAGACGGATACCTGGTCACAAGCCCCACACCCTCTGTTTGCGGGCCCAGCCTCTACGCGAAGTGAAGTTGTCTTGCCCAAGGTCTCATGTGATTCGGTATTACAAATGTGATTGATTAGGTTGTCATCCTTTTCACGGTACAAAACGTACGATCTGGGACGAAAAAATAGCGCAAAAGAAGAAAAGTGTCCCAAAACTTTTTAAAATGTTCGAATTTGGGCTCTAAAACCAGGCACAACCGAGTAGGCTAGGTACCCCCATCGTAGAGCTCTCGGAGTGCTTTCCAACGGTATGCAATGCGCCGCATAACTCCTTACGGATCAAGAGTTATGGGCACCGTAGCGACAGATACCTAGTCACAAACCCCACGCCCTCGGTTTGAGGGCCCAGCTTCTACATGAAGTGAAGTTTTCTTGCCCAAGGTGCTGTGGGATTCGGCAATAAAAATGTGGTGGATTAGGTTGTTGTCCTTTTCGCAACTCATGACGTACGATCCGACATAGAAAAATAGCACAAAAGAATAAAAGTGTCCCAAAACTGATTAAAACATTCTATTTTGGTCTCCGAAATTAGGCGCAGTCGAGCAACCTTGGTGCCCCAATCGTAGAGCTCTCAGAAAGCTTTCCAACGGTATGTTGTGCGTCGCGTAACACCTTACGGATCAAAAGTTATGAGCACCGGAGCGACGGATTCCTAGTCACAAACCCCACGCCCTCGTTTTGAGGGCCCAGCATCTACGTAAAGTGAAGTTGTCTTGCCCAAGGTGCCGTGGGATTCGGCAAAAAAATGTGGTGGATTAGGTTGTCGTCCTTTTCGCGACTCATGACGTACGATCCAACACAGAAAAACAACACAAAAGAAGAAAAGTGTCCCAAAACTTTTGAAAATGTTCGAATTTGAGCTCTGAAAACAGGCACTACCGAGCAGGCTAGGTACCCCCATCGTAGAGCTCTCAGAGTGCTTTCCAACGGTATGCAGTGCACTGCTTAACTCCTTACGGATCAAGAGTTATGGGCACCATAGCGACGGATACCTGGTCACAAACCCCACGCCCTCGGTTTAAGGGCCCAGCATCTACATGAAGTGAAGTTGTCTTGCCCAAGGTACAGTTGGATTCGGCAATAAAAATGTGGTGGATTAGGTTGTCGTCCTTTTCGCGACTCATGACATACGATCCGACACAGAAAAACAACACAAAAGAAGAAAAGTATCCCAAAATAGATTAAAACATTCGATTATGGTCTCCGAAATCAGGCGCAGTTGAGCAACATTGGTGCCCCAGTCGTAGAGCACTTAGAGAGCTTTCCAATGGTAGGCTGTGCATCGCGTAACACCGTACGGATCAAAAGTTATGAGCACCGGAGCGACGGATTCCTGGTCACAAGACCCACGGACTCTGTTTGCGGGCCCAGCCTCTACGTGAAGTGAAGTTGTCCTTCCCAAGGTGCCATGTGATTCGGTAATAGAAATGTGATGGATTAGGTTGTCGTCCTTTTTGCGGCTCACGACGTACGATCCGGGACGAAAAAACAGCGCAAAAGAAGAAAAGTGTCCCAAAACTTATGAAAATGTTCAATTTTAGGCACTGAAAATAGGGGCAACCGAGCAGGCTAGGTTCCCCCTTCGTAGAGCTCTCAGAGTGCTTTCCAACAGTATGTTATGCGTCACGTAACTCCTTACCGAGCAAAAGTTGTGGGCATTGAAGCAACGGATACCTGGTCACAAGCCCCATGCCCTCTGTTTGCCGGCCTAGCCTCTATGTGAAGTGAAGTTGTCTTGCCCAAGGTGCCGTGGGATTTGGTAATAGGAATGTGATGGATTAGGTTGTCATCCTTTTCGCAGCTCACGACGTACGATACGGGACCGAAAAATAGTGCAAAAGAATAAAAGTGTCCCAAAACTTATGAAAATGTTCGATTTTAGGCACCGAAAAAAGGCGCAACCAACCAGGCTAGGTTCTCCCATCGTAGAGCTCTCAAAGTGCTTTCCAACTGTATGTTGTGCGCCGCTTAACTCCTTACAATGCAAAAGTTTTGGGCACCGGAGCGACGGATACCTGGTCACAAGCCCCACGCCCTCTGTTTGCGGGCCTAGCCTCTACGTGAAGTGAAGTTGTCTTGCCCAAGGTGCCATGCGATTCGGTAACTGAAATCTAATTGATTAGGCTGTCGTCCTTTTTGCGGTACAAAACGTACTATCCGGGACGAAAAAATAGCGCAAAAGAAGAAAAGTGTCCCAAAACTTATGAAAATGTTCGAATTTGGGCACTGAAAACAGGCACAACTGAGCAGGCTAGGTACCCCCATTGTAGAGCTCTCAGAGTGCTTTCCAACGGTATGCATTGCGCCACTTAACTCCTTACGGATCAAGAGTTATGGGCACCGTAGCGACGGATACCTGGTGACAAGCCCCACGCCCTCGGTTTAAGGGCCCAGCATCTACGTGAAGTGAAGTTGTCTTGCCCAAGGTGCCGTGGGATTCGATAATAAAAATGTGATGGATTAGGTTGTCTTCCTTTTCGCGGCTCACAACGTACGATCCGAGATAGAAAAACAGCACAAAAGTAGAAAAGTGTCCCAAAACTAATGTAAACATTCGATTTTAGGCTCCGATAATAGGCGCCGTCGAGCAACCATGGTCCCTAGTCGTAGAGCTCTCGGAGAGCTTTCCAACGGTATGCTGTGCGTCGCGTATCACCTTACGGATCAAAAGTTATGAGCATCGGAGCGACAGATTCCTGGTCACAAGACCCACGCCCTCTGTTTGCGGGCCCAGCCTCTAAGTGAAGTGAAGTTGTGTTGCCCAAGGTGGCGTGTGATTTTGTAATAGAAATATGATGGATTAGGTTGTCTTCCTTTTCACGGCTCACGACGTACGATCCTGGACGAAAAAACAGCGCAAAAAAAGAAAAGTGTCCCAAAACTTATAAAAATATTTGATTTTAGGCACCAAAAATAGGCGCAAAAGAGCAGGCTAGGTTCCCCTATCGTTGAGCTCTCAGAGTGCTTTCCAATGGTATGTTGTGCGTCGCGTAACTCCTTACGGAGCAAAAGTTATGAGCACCAGAGCGACGGATACCTCGTCACAAGCCCCACGCCCTCTATTTGCGGGCCCAGCCTCTACGCGAAGTGAAGTTGTCTTGCCTAAGGTGCCGTGTGATTTGGAAATAGAAATGTGATGGATTAGGTTGTCGTCCTTTTCGCTGCTCACTACGTATGATCCGAGATGAAAAAACAGCGCAAAGGAAGAAAAGTGTCCCAAAACTGATAAAAACATTTGATTTTGGGCTCTGAAAACAGGAGCAGCCGAGTAGGCTTGTTGCTCCCGTCATAGAGCTCTTGGAGAGCTTTCCAACGGTATGTTGTGCGCCTCGTAACTCCTTACGGATCAAACGTTATAGGCTCCGGAGCGACGGATACCTGGTCACAAGCCCCATACCCTCTGTTTGCGGGCCCAGCCTCTACGTGAAGTGAAGTTGTCTTGCCCAAGGTGCCATGTGATTCGGAAATAGAAATGTGATTTATTAAGTTGTCGTCCTTTTCGCGGTACAAAACGTACGATCTGGGACGAAAAAACAGCGCAAAAGAAGAAAAGCGTCCCAAAACTTTTGAAAATGTTCGAATTTGGGCTCTAAAAATAGGCACAACAGAGCAGGCTAGGTACCCCTATCGTAGAGCTCTCAGAGTGCTTTCCAACGGTATGCAGTGCGCCGCGTAACTCCTAACGGATCAAGAGCTATGGGCACCGTAGCGACGGATACCTGGTCACAAACCCCACGCCCTCGGTTTGAGGGCCTAGGATCTACGTGAAGTGAAGTTGTCTTGCCCAAGGTGCGGTGGGATTCGGCAATAAAAATGTGATAGATTAGGTTGTCGTCCTTTTCACGACTCATGACGTACGATCCGACATAGAAAAACAGTACAAAAGAAGAAAAGTGTCCAAAAACTGGTTAAAACGTTCGATTTTGGTCTCTGAAATCAGGCACAGTCGAGCAACCTTGGTGTCCCAGTAATAGAGCTCTCAGAGAGCTTTCCAACAGTATGCTGTGCGTCGCGTAACACCTTACGGATCAAAAGTTATGAGCACCGGAGCGACGGATTCCTGGTCACAAACCCCACGCCCTCGGTTTGAAAGCCCAGCATCTACGTGAAGTGCAGTTGTCTTGCCCAAGGTACCATGCGATTCGGCAATAAAAATGTGGTGGATTACGTTGTCGTCCTTTTCCCGACTCATGACGTACGATCCGACACAGAAAAACAGCACAAAAGAAGAAAAGCGTCCCAAAACTTTTGAAAATATTCGAATTTGGGCTCTAAAAACAGGCACAACCGAGCAGGCTAGGTACCCCCATCGTAGAGCTCTCAGAGTGCTTTCCAACGGTATGTAGTGCGCCGCGTAACTCCTTACGGATCAAGAGTTATGGGCACCGTAGCGATGGATACCTGGTCACAAACCCCACACCCTCGGTTTGAGGGCACAGCATCTACGTGAAGTGAAGTTGTTTTGCCTAAGGTGCCGTGGGATTCAGCAATAAAAATGTGGTGGATTAGGTTGTCGTCCTTTTCACACCTCATGACGTACGATCCGACACAGAAAAGTGTCTCAAAACTAATTAAAACGTTTGATTTTGGTCTCCGAAATAAGGAACAATTGAGCAACCTTGGTGCCCTATTCGTAGAGCTCTCAGAGAGCTTTCCAACGGTATGCTATGCGTCGCGTAACACCAGAGGGATCAAAAGTTATGAGCACCGGAGCGACAGATTCCTGGTCACAAGACCCACGCACTCTGTTTGCGGGCCCAGCTTCTACGTGAAGTGAAGTTGTCTTGCCCAAGGTGCCGTGTGATTCGGTAATAGAAATGTGATGGATTAGGTTGTCGTCCTTTTCGTGGCTCAGGACGTACGATCCGGGACGAAAAAATAACGCAAAAGAATAAATGTGTCCCAAAACTTATCAAAATGTTCAATTTTAGGCACCGAAAATAGGCAAAACTGAGACGGCTAGGTTCCCCCTTCGTAGAGCTCTCAGAGTGCTTTCCAACGGTATGTTATACGTCGCTTAACTCCTTACAGAGCAAAAGTTGTGGGCATCGGAGCGACGGATACCTGGTCACAAGCCCCATGCCCTCTGTTTGTGGGCTCAGCCTCTACGTGAAGTGAAGTTGTCTTGCCCAAGGTGCCGTGGGATTCGGTAATAGAAATGTGATGGATTAGGTTGTGGTCCTTTTCGCGGCTCACGACGTACGATACGGGACGGAAAAATAGCGCAAAAGAATAAAAGTGTCCCAAAACTTATGAAAATGTTCGATTTTAGGCACCGAAAATAGGCGCAACCAAGTAGGCTAGGTTCCCCCATCGTAGAGCTCTCAAAGTGCTTTCCAACTGCATGCTATGCGCCGCGTAACTCCTTACAGAGCAAAAGTTTTGGGCACCGGAGCAACGGATACCTGGTCACACGCCCCACGCCCTCTGTTTGCGAGCCCAACCTCTACGTAAAGTGAAGTTGTCTTGCCCAAGGTGCCGTGTGATTCGGTAATACAAATGTGATTGATTAGGTTGTCGTCCTTTTCGCGGAACAAAACGTACGATCTGGGATGAAAAAATAGCGCAAAAGAAGAAAAGTGTCCCAAAACTTTTCAAAATGTTCGAATTTGGGCTCTGGAAACAGGCACAACCGAGCAGGCTAGGTACCCCCATCGTAGAGCTCTCAGAGTGCTTTCCAACGGTATGCAATGCGCCGCGTAACTCTTTACAGATCAAAAGTTATGGGCACCGGAGCGACGGAAACCTGGTCACAAGCCCCATGCCCTCTTTTTGCGGGCCCAGCCTCTACGTGAAGTGAAGTTATCTTGCGCAAGGTGCCATGGGATTCGGTAATAGAAATGTGATGGATTAGGTTGTCGTCCTTTTGGCGGCTCACTACGTACGATACGAGACAAAAAAATATCGTAAAAGAAGAAAAGTGTCCCAAAACAGATGAAAATGTTCCATTTTGTGTTTTGAAAATAGGTGCAGCCAAGCATGTTTGGTGCCCCCGTCATAGAGCTCTCGGAGAGCTTTCCAACTCTATACTGTGCATCACGTAACTCCTTATGGATAAAAAATTTTGGGCACCGAAGTGACAGATGCCGGGTCACAAGCCCCACGCCCTCGGTTTGAGGGCCCAGCCTCTATGTGAAGTGAAGTTGTCTTGCCCAAGGTGTCGTGGGATTCGATAATAAAAATGTGATGGATTAGGCTGTCATCCTTTTCGCTGCTCACGACGTACGATCCGTGATGGAAAAACAGTGCAAAAGAAGAAACGTATCGCAAAACTGAAAAAACATTCGATTTTGGGCTTCGAAAATAGGCGCAGCCTAGCAAGCTGGCTACCCCCGTCGTAGTGCTCTCGGAGAGCTTTCCAACGGTATGCTGTACACCACGTAACTCCTTACGGATCAAAAGTTATGGGCACCGGAGCGACGTATACCTGGTCACAAGCCCTACGCCCTCGGTTTGAGGGCCCAGCATCTATGTGAAGTGAATTTGTGTTGCCCAAGGTGCCATGGGATTCGGTAATAGAAATGTGATGGATTAGGTTATTGTCCTTTTTGTGGCTCACGACGTACGATCCGGGACGATAAAACTGCGCAAAAGCAGAAAAGTGTCCAAAAACTGATGAAAACGTTCTATTTTGGGCTCCAAAAACAGGTGCAACTGATCAAGCTTGGTGCCCCCATTGTATAGCTCTCATGTAGCTTTCCAACGGTATACTGTGCGCCGTGTAACTCCTTACGGATCAAAAGTTATGCGCACCGGAGCGACGGATACCTGGTCACAAGCCCCACTCCCTCTGTTTGCGGGCCTAGCCTCTACGTGAAGTGAAGTTGTCTTACCCAAGGTGCCGTGTGATTCGGTAATAGAAATGTGATGGATTAGGTTGTCTTCCTTTTCGCGGTTCACGACGTATGATTCGGGATGAAAAATTAACGCAAAGGAAGAAAAGTGTCCCAAAACTGATAAAAACATTTGATTTTGGGCTCTGAAAATAGGAGCATCCGAGCAGGCTTGCTGATCCCGTCGTAGAGCTCTCGGAGAGCTTTCCAACGGTATGTTGTGCGCCGCGTAACTCCCTACGGATCAAAAGTTATGGGCTACAGAGCAACGGATACCTAGTCATAAGCCCCACACTCTCTATTTCCGGGCCCAGCCTCTACGTGAAGTGAAGTTGTCTTGCCCAAGGTACCATGTGATTCGGTAATACAAATGTGATTGATTAGGTTGTCGTCCTTTTCGCAGTACAAAACGTACGATCTGGGATGAAAAAACAGCGCAAAAGAAGAAAAGTGTCCCAAAACTTTTGAAAATGTTCGAATTGGGCTCTGAAAACAGGCACAACCGAGCAGGCTAGGTACCCCCATCGTAGAGCTCTTAGAGTGCTTTCCAACTGTATGCAGTGCGCAGCGTAACTCCTTACAGATTAGGAGTTATGGGCACCGTAGCGATGGATACCTGGTCACAAGCCCCACGCCCTCGGTTTGAGGGCCCAGCATCTACGTGAAGTGAAGTTGTCTTGCCTAAGGTGCCGTGGGATTTGGCAATAAAAATGTGTTGGATTAGGTTGTTGTCGTTTTCGCGGCTCACGACGCATGATCCGAGACAGAAAAATAGCATAAAAGAAGAAAAGTATTCCAAAACTGATGAAAATGTTCCATTTTGGGCTACGAAAACAGGCGCAGTAGAGCAACGTTGGTGCCCCAATCGTAGAGCTCTCGGAGAGCTTTCCAACAGTATGCTGTGCGTCACGTAACACTTTAAAGATCAAAAGTTATGAGCACCGAAGCGACAGATTCCTGGTCACAAGACCCACGCCCTCTGTTTGCGGGCCCAGCCTCTACGAGAAGTGAAGTTGTCTTGCCCAAGGTGCCATGTGATTCGGTAATAGAAATTTGATGGATTAGGATGTCGTCCTTTTCGCGGCTCACGACATACGATCCGGGACGGAAAAATAGCGCAAAAGAATAAAAGTGTCCCAAAACTTATGAAAATGTTTGATTTTAGGCACCGAAAATAGGCGCAATCGAGCATGCTAGGTTCCCCTATCGTAGAGCTCTCAGAGTACTTTCCAACGGTATGTTGTGCGCCGCGTAACTCCTTACGGAGCAAAAGTTATGGGCACGGGACCGACGGATACTTGGTCACAAGCCCCACGCCCTCTGTTTGCGGGCCCAACCTCTGCGTGAATTGAAGTTTTCTTGCCCAAGGTGCCGTGTGATTTGGTATTAGAAATGTAATGGAATAAGATGTCGACTTTTTCGCGGCTCACGACGTACGATCCGAGATGAAAAAACAGCGCAAAAGAAGAAAAGTGTCCTAAAATTGATGAAAATATTCAATTTTAGGCTCTGAAAACAAGCGCAGCCGAGCAGGCTTGCTGCCCCCGTCGAAAAGCTCTTGGAAAGCTTTCCAACGTTATGTTGTGCGTCGCGTAACTCCTAACGGATCAAAAGTTATGGGCACCGGAGCAATGGATACCTAGTCACAAGCCCTATGCCCTTTGTTTGCGGGCCTAGCCTCTACGTGAAGTGAAGTTTTCTTGCACAAGGTGCAGTGGGATTCGGTAATAGAAATGTGATGGATTAGGTTGTCGTCCTTTTCGCGGCTCATGACGTACGATCCCGGACGAAAAACTACGCAAAAGAAGAAAAGTGTCCCAAAACTGATGAAAACGTTCGATTTTGAGGTCTGAAAACTGGTGCAGCCGGGCAAGCTTGGTGCCAACGTCGTAGAGCTCTCGGAGAGATTTCCAACGGTATGTTGTGCGGCGCGTAATTCCATACGCATCAAAAGTTATTAGCACTGTAGCGACGGATACTTGGTCACAAGCCCCACGCCTTCTATTTGTGGGCCTAGCCTCTACGTGAAGTGAAGTTGTCTTGCCCAAGGTGCCGTGTGATTCGGTAATAGAAATATGATGGATTAGGTTGTCGTCCTTTTTGCGGCTTACAACGTACGATCCGGGATGGAAAAACATCGCAAAAGAAGAAAAGTGTCCCAAAACTTATGAAAATGTTAAATTTTGGGATCCGAAAATAGGGGCAATCGAGCAAGCTAGGTGTCCCCATCGTAGAGCTCTTAGAGTGCTTTCTAACGGTATGCTGTACGCCGCGTATCTCCTTAATGATCAAAAGTTATGGGCACCGGAGCGACGGATACCTGGTCACAAACCCCATGCCCTTGGTTTGAGGGCCCAGCCTCTATGTGAAGTGAAGTTGTCTTGCCCAAGGTGCCGCGGGATTCGATAATAAAAATGTGATGGATTAGGTTGTCGTCCTTTTCGCGGCTCAAAACGTAAGATCCGCGATGAAAAAACAGTGCAAAAGCAGAAAATTATCCCAAAACTGATGAAATCGTTCAGTTTTTGGATCCAAAAACAGGCGCAGCCAAGCAGGCTTGCTGCTCCCGTCGTACAGCTCTCGGAGAGCATTCCAACGGTATGTTGTGCACCGCGTAACTCCTTACGGATCAAAAGTAATGGGCACCGGAGCGACGGATACCTGGTCACAAGCCCCACGCCATCTGTTTGAGGGCCCAGCCTCTACGTGAAGTGAAGTTGTCTTGGCCAAGGTGCCATGGGACTCGGTAATTAAAATGAGATGGATTAGGTTGTCGTCCTTTTCGCGACTCAAGACGTACGATCGGGGATGAAAAAACAGCGCAAAAGAAGAAAAGTATCCCAAAACTGATGAAAACGTTCAATTTTGGGCTCTGAAAACTGGCACAGCTGAGCAAGCTTGGTTCCCCTGTCGTAGAGCTCTCGGAGAGCTTTCCAATGGTATGTTGTGCGCTGCGTAACTCCTTACGGATTAAAAGTTATGAGCACCGGAGCGACGGATATCAGGTCACAAGCCCCACGCCCTCTGTTTGCGGGCCTAGCCTCTACGTCAAGTGAAGTTGTCTTGCCTAAGGTGCCGTGTGATTCGCTAATAGAAATGTGATGGATTAGGTTGTCGTCCTTTTCGCGGATCACGACGTACGATCCGAGATAGAAAAATAACAAAAAAGAAGAAAAGTGTCCCAAAACTTATGAAAATATTCGATTTTGGGCTCCAAAAATTGGCGCGACCGAGCATACTAGGTTCCCCCATCGGAGAGCTCTCAGAGTGCTTTCCAACGGTATGCTGTGCAACGCGTAACTCTTTACAGATCAAAAGTTATGGGCTGCGGAGCGACAGATGCCTGGTCACAAGCCCCACGCCCTCGGTTTGAGGGCCCAGCCTCTACGTGAAGTAAAGTTGTCTTGCCCAAGGTGCCGTGGGATTCGGTAATAAAAATGTGATGGATTAGGTTGTCGTCCTTTTCGAGGCTCACGACGTACGATCCGGGGTGAAAAAACAACGCAAAAGAAGAAAAGAGTCCCAAAATTGATGAAAATGTTCAATTTTGGGCTCTGAAAATAGGAGCAGCTGAGCAGGGTTGCAGCTCCCGTCATAGTGCTCTCGGAGAGCTTTCCAACAGTATGTTGTGTGCCACGTAACTTCTTACGGATCAAAAGTTATAGGCACCGGAGCGACGGATACCTGGTCACAAGCCCCACGCCCTCTGTTTGTAGGACCAGCCTCTACGTGAAGTGAAGTTGTCTTGCCCAAGGTGCCATGGGATTCAGTAATAAAAATGTGATGGATTAGATTGTCGTTCTTTTAGCGGCTCACGACGTACTATCCGAGACGGAAAAACAGCGCAATAGAAGAAAAGTATCCCAAAACTAATGAAAATGTTTGATTTTAGTCTCCGAAAATAGGCGCAGCTGAGCAGCAGGCTTTCTGCCATCATCATAGAGCTCTCAGAGAGCTTTCCAACGGTATGTTGTGTGCCGCGTAACTCCCTACAGATCAAAAGTTATGGGCACCGGAGCGACGGATACCTGGACACATGCCCCACGCCCTCTGTTTGCGGGCCCAGCCTCTACGTGAAGTGAAGTTGTCTTGCCTAAGATGCCCTTGGATTCAGTAATAGAAATGTGATGGATTAGGTTGTCGTCCTTTTCGCGGCTCACGACGTACGATCTGGGAGGGAAAAACTGTTCAAAAGAAGAAAAATATCCAGAAACTGATGAAAACGTTCAATTTTAGTCTTTGAAAATAGGCGCAACCTATCAAGTTTGGTGCCCCCATCGTAGAGCTCTTAGAGAGCTTTCCAACGGTATGCTGTGCGCCACGTAACACCTTACGGATCAAAAGTTATGAGCACCGGAGCGACGAATACCTGGTCACAAGCCCCACGCCCTCAGTTTGCGGTCCCAGCCTCTACGTGAAGTGAAGTTGTCTTGCCCAAGGTGCCATGTGATTCGGTAATAGAAATGTGATGGATTCGGTTGTCGTCTTTTTTGCGGCTCACAACGTACGATTCGGGACGGAAAAACAGCACAAAAGAAGAAAAGTGTCCCAAAATTTATAAAAATGTTCGATTTTGGGCTCCGAAAGCAAGCGCAACCGAGCAAGCTAGGTGCCACTATCTTAAAGCTCTCAGAGTGCCTTCCAACGGTATGCTGTGCACCGCGTAACTCCTTACGGATCAAAAGTTTTAGGCACCGGAGCGACGGATACCTGGTCACAAGCCTCACGCCCTCTGTTTGAGGGCCCAGCCTCTACGTGAAGTGAAGTTGTCTTGCCCAAGGTGCCGTGGGATTTGATAATAAAAATGTGATGGATTAGGTTGTCATCATTTTCGCGGCTCACAACGTTCGATTCGGGACGAAAAAATAGCGTAAAAGAAGAAAAGTGTCCCAAAATAGATGAAAACGTTCGATTTTGGGCTCCGAAAATAGGTGCAGCCGAGTAGGGTTGCTGCTCCCGTCGTAAAACACTCGGAGAGCTTTGCAACGGTATGTTGTGCGCCGCGTAACTCCTTACGGATCAAAAGTTATGGGCATCGGAGCAACGGATGCCTGGTCACAAGCCCCACGCCTCGGTTTGAGGGCCCAGCACCTACGTGAAGTGAAGTTGTCTTGCCCAAAGTGTCGTGGGATTCGGTAATAAAAATGTGATGGATTAGGTTGTCGTCCTTTTCGCGGCTCACGACGTATGATCTGGAACGAAAAAATAGAGCAAAAGAATAAAAGTGTCCCAAAACTGATGAAAATGTTCAATTTTGGGCTTCAAAAATAGGAACAGCCGAGCAAGCTTGCTACCCCCGTCGTAGAGCTCTCGGAGAGCTTTCTAACGGTATGCTGTGCGCCGCGTAACTCCTCACGGATCAAAAGGTATGGCCACTGGAGCGACGGATACTTGGTCACAAGCCCTACGCCCTCTGTTTGCCGGCCCAGCCTCTACGTGAAGTGAAGCTGTCTTGCCCAAGGTGCCGTGATATTCGGTAATAGAAATGTAATGGATTAGGATGTCGTCCTTTTCACGGCTCACGACGTACGATCCGGGATAAAAAAAAAACTGTGCAAAAGAAGAAAGGGTGCCAAAACTGATGAAAACGTTCACTTTTGGGCTCCAAAAAATAGGCGCAGCCAAGCAACCTTGGTACCCCTGTCGTAGAGCTGTAGCGGAGCTTTCCAACGGTATGATGTGCACCATGTAACTCCTTACGGATCAAAAGTTACGGGCACCAGAGCGACGGATTCCTTGTCACAAGCCCCACGGTCTCGGTTTGCGGGCCCAGCCCCTAAGTGAAGTGAAGTTGTCTTGCCCAAGGTACTGTGGGATTCGGTAATAGAAATGTGATAGATTTCGTTGTCATCCTTTTCGCGGCTCAGGACGTACGATCTGGAACGAAAAAATAGAGCAAAAGAATAAAAGTGTCCCAAAACTGATGAAAAAGTTCAATTTTGGGCTATGAAAATAGTAACAGTCGAGCAAGCTTGCTACCCCCGTCGTAGAGCTCTCGGAGAGCTTTCTAACGGTATGCTGTGCGCCGCGTAACTCCTCACGGATCAAAAGGTATGGCCACTGGAGCGACGGATACTTGGTCACAAGCCCTACGCCCTCTGTTTGCCGGCCTTGCCTCTACGTGAAGTTAAGTTGTCTTGCCCAAGGTGCCATGGGATTCGGTAATAGAAATGTGATGGATTAGGTTGTCGTCCTTTTCGTGGCTCACGTCGTATGATCTGGGATAAACAAAAACCGCGCAAAAGAAGAAAGTGTCCCAAAACTGATGAAAACGTTCACTTTTGGGCTCCAAAAATAGGTGCAGCCGAGCAACCTTGGTCCCTCTGTCGTAGAGCTCTCGGAGAGCTTTCCAACGGTATGCTGTGCACCGCGTAACTCCTTACGGATCAAAAGTTATGGGCACCGGAGCGACGGATACTTGGTCACAAACCCCACGCCCTCTGTTTACGGGCCTTGCCTCTACGTAAAGTGAAGTTGTCCTGCCCAAGGTGCCATAGGATTCGGTAATAGAAATGTGATGGATTAGGTTGTCGTCCTTTTCGTGGCTCACGACGTACGATCCAGTACGAAAAAATAGCGCAAAAGAAGAAAAGTATCACAAAACTTATGAAAATGTTCGATTTTGGGCTCCGAAAATAGGCGGAGCAGAGCAGGCTTGCTGCTCCCGTCGTAAAGCTCTCGGAGAGCTTTCCAACGGTATGCTTTGCGCATCAAAAATCCTTACGGATCAAAGGTTATGGGCACCGGAGCGACGGATACTTGGTCACAAGCCCCACTCCCTCGGTTTGAGGGCCCAGCCCCAACGTGAAGTGAAGTTGTCTTGCCCAAGGTGCCATGGGATTCGGTAATAAAAATGTGATGGATTAGGTTGTCGTCCTTTTCGCGGCTCACGACGTACGATCCGAGATGAAAAAATAACTTAAAAGAAGAAAAGTGTCCTAAAATTGTGAAAACGTTAGATTTTGGGCTCCATAAATAGGCACCGCAGAGCAGGCTTTTTTCTCCTGTCGTAGAGCACTCGGAGAGCTTTCTAACGGTGTACTGTGCACCGCGTAACTCCTTACGGATCAAAAGTTATGGGCACGGGAGTGACAGATACCTGGTCACAAGCCCCACGCACTCGGTTTGAGGGCCCAGCCCCTACATGAAGTGAAGTTGTCTTGCCCAATGTGTCGTGGGATTCGGTAATAAAAATGTGATGAATTAGGTTGTCATCTTTTTCGTGGCTCACGACATACGATCCAGGATTGAAAAACAGCGCAAAAGAAGAAAACTGTCCCAAAACTAATGAAAACGTTCGATTTTGCGCTCTGAAAATAGGTACAGCCGAGCAGGATTGCTTCCCCTGTCGTAGAGCTCTCGGAGTGCTTTCCAACAGAATGCAGTGCATCGCATAATTCCTTGCGGATCAAAAGTTATGGCCACTGGAGCGACGGATACCTGGTCACAAGCCCTACGCCCTCTGTTTGCGGGCCCAGTCTCTACGTGAAGTGAAGTTATCATGCCCAAGGTGCCATGGGATTTGGTAATAGAAATGTGATGGATTAGGTTGACATACTTATCGCGGCTTACGACGTACGATCCGGGATGAAAAAATAGCGCAAAAGAAGAAAAATATCACAAAACTGATGAAAACGTTCGATTTTGGGCTTCGAAAATAGGCACAGGCAAGTAGGCTTGCTGCCCTCGTCGTAGAGCTCTTGGAGAGCTTTCCAACGGTATGCTGTGCACCGCGTAACTCCTTACGGATCAAAAGTTATGGCCATTAGAGCGACGGATACCTGGTAACAAGCCCTACGCCCTCAGTTTGCAGGCCCAGCCTCTACGTGAAGGGTAGTTGTCTTGCCCAAGGTGCTATGGGATTCGGTAATGAAATGTGATGGATTAGGTTGTCGTCCTTTTCGTAGCTCACGACTTACGGTCCGGGACAAAAAAATTGCGTAAAAGAAGAAAAATGTCCCAAAACTATGAAAACATTCCATTTTGGGTTCCGAAAACAGGTGCAGCCGAGCAGGCTTGCTGCTCCTGTCGTAGAGCTCTCGGAGAGCTTTCCAACTATATGATGTGCGCATCGTAACTCCATAGGGATCAAAGGTTATGGGCACCGGAGCGACAGATACCTGGTCACAAGCCCTACGCCCTCGGTTTGAGGGCCCAGCCTCTACGTTAAGTGAAGTTTCCTTGCCCAAGGTGCTGTGGGATTCGGTAATAAAAATGTGATAGATTAGGTTGTCGTCCTTTTCACAGCTCACGATGTACGATCCGGGATGGAAAAACAGCGTAAAATGAGAAAAGTGTCCCAAAACTGATGAAAACGTTCAATTTTGGCCTCTGAAAACAAGCACAGCCGAGCAGGCTTGCTGCCCCCGTCGTAGAGCTATCAGAGAGCTTTCCAACGGTATACTGTGCACCGCGTAACTCCTTACGGATCAAAAGTTATGAGCACCGGAGCGACGGATATCTGGTCATATGCCCCACGCCCTCTGTTTGCGGGCCCTACCTCTACGTGAAGTAAAGTTGTCTTGCCCAAGGTGTCGTGTGATTCGATAATATAAATTTGATGGATTAGGCTGTCGTCCTTTTCGCGGCTCACGACGTACGATCCGGGACGAAAAAATAGCATAAAAGAAGAAAAGTGTCCCAAAACTTATGAAAATGATTGATTTTGGGCTCTGAAAACAAACGCAGCCGAGCATTGTAGGTGCCCCAATCGTAGAGCTCTCAGAGAGCTTTCCAACGGTATGCTGTGCGCCGCGTAACTCCTTACGGATCAAAAGTTATGGGCACCGGAGCGACGGATACCTGGTCACAATCCCTACGCCCTCTGTTTGCGGGCCCTGCCTCTACGTGAAGTGAAGTATTCTTGCCCAAGGTGTCGTGTGATTCGGTAATAGAAATGTGATGGATTAGGTTGTCATCTTTTTCGCGGCTCACGACGTACGATCCGGGATGAAAAAACAGCGCAAAAAAAGAAAAGTGTCACGAAACTGTTGAAAACGTTCGATTTTAGGCTCCGAAAACAGGCGCAGCCGAGTAGGCTTGCTGCTCCCGTCTTAGAGCTCTCAGAGAGCTTTCCAACGGTATGCTGCGCGCATCGTAACTCCATACGGATCAAAGGTTATGGGCACCGGAGTGACAGATACCTGGTTACAACTCCCACGCTCTCGGTTTGAGGGCCCAGCCTCTACGTTAAGTGAAGTTTCCTTGCCCAAGGTGCAGCGGGATTCGGTAATAAAAATGTAATGGATTAGGTTTTCTTCCTTTTCACGGCTCACGATGTACGATCCGGGACGGAAAAATAGCGTAAAAAGATAAAAGTATCCTAAAATTGATGAAAACGTTCATTTTTGGGCTCCGAAACCAAGCAGAGCCCAGCAGGCTTGCTGCCCCCATCGTAGAGCTATCGGAGAGCTTTCCAATGGTATGTTGTGCACCGCGTAACTCCTTACAGATCAAAAGTTATGGCCACTGAAGTGACGGATACCTGGTCACAAGCCCCACGCCCTCAGTTTGAGTCCCCAGCTTCTACGTGAAGTGAAGTTGTCTTGCCCAAGGTGCCGTGGCATTCGATAATAAAAATGTAATGGATTAGGTTGTCGTCATTTTCGCGGCTCACGACGTACAATCCGGGACGGAAAAACAGCGCAAAAGAAGAAAAGTGTCCTGAAACTGATTAAAATGATTGATTTTAGGCTTCGAAAACAGGCACAGCCGAGCAAGCTGGGTACGCCTATCGAAGAGCTCTCGAAGAGCTTTCCAAAGGTATGCTGTGCGCCGCGTAACTCCTTACGGATCAAAAGTTATGAGCACCGCAGCGACGGATAACTGGTCACAAGCCCCACGCCCTCTGTTTTCGGGCCCAGCCTCTACATGAAGTGAAGTTGTCTTGCCCAAGGTGCCATGGGATTCGGTAATAGAAATGTGATGGATTAGGTTGTCGTTCTTTTCGCGGCTCACGACGTACGATCCGGGACGGAAAAACTACACAAAAGAAGAAAAATGTCCCAAAACTGATGAAAACGTTCGATTTTGGGCTCCAAAAAAAGGCGCAACCGAGCAAGCTCGGTGGCCTTGTCGTAGAGCTCTCGGAGAGCTTTCCAACGGTATGCTGTGCGCCACGTAACTCCTTACGGATCAAAAGTTATGGGCACCGGATCAACGAATACATGGTTACAAGCCCCACGCCTTCTGTTTGCGAGCCCTGCCTCTACGTGAAGTGAAGGTGTCACGCCCCAACCCGACCTATAGAGGTTAGACTAGGGGGTGAACTAATCATTATCGATATTTTACGTCCTTAACTGTTTCACTATGATTAATGCTTAACGTTAGCCTAGAACTCCAAAAGTTTTTCCGAAAAACCGGCGGCATAATGGCTGTATTTAAGACCTTTTAGTTTGACCTAATTTCTAAACGTCTCAATTATTCCAATCATTAATCCAATTCCATTAAGGACTCCTATTTTGTCATCAACTGATATGCCTACTAGTTTACCTTGAAAGTCTCGTTTGGTTAATAAGCCTAACATGATAACTATGCCCCGTTTATTTGTCAATTTCCTATCATGCAAGTACCTATTATCTTTTAGTTTACAAATGAGCACCTAAGTAAAATTAGATAGAATTAACTTAGTTGATTGTTCATCTAGTAGTTTAAATGCCTAAGATAACTACTAATTAAGAAAACGAAAGCAAACAACCAAATAAAGAGTTTATCCGATTATAGATAGTACAAGCCAAAATTAAACCCAAATTACAACGGGGTCAATTACATCAATGAAATGAAGAGTTCGCAATTAAACACAACATCCCTAATAGCATCCATGTTCACAAAAAGCACGCAATGCACATAGTTGTTCCAAAGGTTCATCAACTAGCACATTTCCTTCGGGTACCTGTTCCTGGTCTTCTTCACCTGAGATGATAAAAGAGGGTGAGTCCTTATGAACTTAGCGAGGGGGAACGAGAAATAAGTTTTGAAACTCATTTTTCCGTTCAACTTATGAAAACTCTTTTTGCAAGCATGACATGTATCACAAGTAAGTACGTAATGTAATATAACAATAAAAGAACTCAATTACCCGTCTTTCCTCCCCGAGGTCCTCTAGGAACCAAGCGAGAGTACTTATACACATAGTGAAAAGGATACGGTGAGCTTTTGCTCTCAGTTCATTTCCAGTATCAGTTGTTGCGGCCGACTTCAAATCATCCTCTTATCACGCCAAATGGGTGTACTCCGGATGTACCCGAAATCCTACGACCCAACTCTCCGAGGAATTCTAGCCCCCAAGCGAGAGAGGGAATTGGACAATGGTAGTCACGGTTGCACCGGCAAGCCCGATGCCGCCCGGTGTGCTTGAACGCTACCATGCTAGAATGAATGGTTGCAACCTTATATGCAATGCACATTTATGACATTTAATATATCACATTAGGAGGTCAACAAAGTAGGTTGCCTCCGAGAGTCATAAGATTGCACATTGACAAGTAAACACGCGAGGCACGATATGACAAGTAATTTCACTTGAAAAGCACATGAAGTTATATGAATATTAAATGGGCAGCCATGTAACGCATGTAAATCAAGTCATATAACTCATTTTGAAGTTCACATAATCAAATAATAAGATTATTCAACATGCAACGACCTCTACGTGGGACCGGGTGCAAGAAAGGCCTACTTGTCAACATGTAATCATCGAAATCATGTTTAGGGCTATGAGGGCAACTACGGGCAGCCTACTAATCACATAATTAAGCACGATATTCATAGGATCAACACTTAGCGAATTTACCTAGTCACTAGGGTTTCAATTCGTGCTTACCCGCGCGATTAAGTCCCAAGTCATCTCGTATTTAAACTCAAGCCATGCATTGATTAATTCAAACACCCTCAAGTATTCAAAACAGTCCACACAACATCCAAATGCCACAATCCCAAGCATTTAATACAACAAGAGAAGCTACAATAATTTTTCTAAGCATATCAATAGGTGAAACCCTCATTGTAATGAACTGTTTTCTCACAATAATTGAGACAAGCAAACAAACTCCAATTCCAGTGACCAAAATGTCAAATTAAATATTAAGGAGTGAACTAAATCCAGAAACAAACCTCGCATCATTTGGAGTTCGGGTTCAAGAGTTATAGCCAAAACGGCGAGACTACGCAAAACTGTCCAGATTTGCACACATTTCAATAGTTGTCGTTTTTGAGGGCCTTAAGGTCAAATTTAGCCTTAGTCCATTTCTGACAAAATGTTCAGAACTGAAAAATATATCAAAAAACCAAAATTCATGCATTTTGGATATCATTTACTAAATAAAAACTGGTTCGTTCTACAAGAACAGTGAATCTGCCAAAACCTGCTTCATTTTCCCAGATTTTCCAGATTTGGACACATTTTGATAATTTGCCATTTTGAGGACTTTAGAGTCGAAATTAGCTTTGGCCTATTTCTATGAAAAATGCTCAGAACTGGCAAAAATAGTCATCTACCAATTTTCATGCATTTTAAACCTCATTTACCTGGTCAAAATCACCTCGCACCAAAAAGATAGAAGACTGTCCCATACGCGATTTCATCTATCATCACATTCTAGCCAAATATCTTGCCATGCATGTTTACAAAAGCTCATGAACACACATATATCACAAGTACAGAAGTAAAATAGACATTTAAAGGCATGCATGTGATTTTTTTGAAAGCTTTTCAAGAAGATTTAGCCCTCACCTTAGCAGGACAACAAGAAAATGCACAAACTCTTGATGAAGCACAATGTCAACCCTTTTTCCTTGCTTAGCCGAGAGACCACTTGATTTTCTCTAATTTCCTAAGCCAAAATGGATGTGCTAAAGGCTTGCATGTGCGTCTTTTGCATTCTAGCTTTGCATGGTCGAACTCCTAGTTTCTTACATGTCTTGATGAACCATTGAGTGATGAACTTAAGCTAAGGAGAGTATAGTTTCAGCTAGGGCCGAGAGAGAGAGAAGAAATGAGAGAGAGTGAGAGAAAATGTGAGAAAGAAAGAAAGAATGAAAGAAAAAAATGAAAAGCTTGCTAAGTTGATGCTTGTGTCGGACTTGGGCCTTGAGAATTCTGAATTTGTGTCTTCAAGAAGCATAATTTTGAATCACCTAGCATGGCAAGAGGATGGGTCGAGAATGGTGGAGTCTTGGGTAGAGTTTTGAGCCAATTTTTTTATGCTTGTGTCATAAAATTGTCATAGAATGTCTAGGTGTAGATTTTGAAATTGAAGTGCATGCACAAGGCTCCATGTGGTCGGCCAAGGATGTGTTTAAATCTGAATTTTTTTGTTTGTTCAAGGCTTATTTTATTGTGTGTGTGGGATATGCAAAGAATAAAAAATAAAGAATAAAGAATGTCTAGCTTTTTGTGAGATTTTGTCTTCTAGTGGGTTGAATTAGCAATCTAATATTAGTTAGCGGAGTTTGTAGGATTAATTAATGACCTAGTGCTTCGTGTAAGATGCTTTCTTGATTAGCGTGTGAGCACGCTTTTCTAGGTTTAGGGCACGAACTACGAGACGAATGCACGTTTCCCAAAAAAATGCATGCAACCCTAAATGAATGCACGTAATTCAATGCGAGGCACACAAAATGAAACACGACTCTTAAACCTAGGTCAAGGCACGCAAATCTAGGTCAGGGCACACGAAATGAGGTACCGCACGTAAATCGAAATTAGGGCATGTAAGTCGAGGATTAGGGCACACAATTCTAGGTCAAGAGACAAATGACGAGGCATGCACGAAAACCAAGATAGGGCACGTAATCCAAGGTCGGTCATATAATTCTGGGTCTAAGGCACGCAAATTGAGGTAACACACGTTATTTGGGATTGGGCCTCACAGAAGTTGTCCTGCCCAAGGTGCCATGTGATTCGGTAATAGAAATGTGATGGATTAGGTTGTCATCCTTTTCGCGGCTCACAACATACGATCCGGGACGGAAAACCAGTGCAAAAGAAGAAAAGTGTCCCAAAATGGATGAAAACGTTCGATTTTGGACTCCAAAAATAGGCGCAGCCGAGCAACCTTGGTGCCCCAATCGTAGAGCTCTCGAAGAGCTTTCCAACGGTATGCTGTGCGAAACGTAACTCCTTACGGATCAAAAGTTATGAGCACCGGAGCGACGGATACCAGGTCACAAGCTCCATGCCCTCTGTTTGCGGGCCCTGCCTCTACGTGAAGTGAAGTTGTCTTGGCCAAGATGCCTTGTGATTCGGTAATAGAAATGTGATGGATTAGGTTGTAGTCCTTTTCGCGGCTCACGACGTACGATCGGGGACGAAAAAACAGCGCAAAAGAAGAAGAGTGTCCCAAAACTGATGAAAATGTTTGATTTTGGGCTTTGAAAATAGGCACAGCCTAGCACGCTTGGTGCCCTATCGTAGAGATCTTGGAGAGCTCTCCAACGGTTTGCTGTGCGCCACGTATCTCCTTACGGATCAAAAGTTATCAGCACCGGAGTGACGGATACCAGGTCATAAGCCCCACGCCCTCTGTTTGCGGGCCCTGCCTCTACGTGAAGTGAAGTTGTCTTGCCTAAGGTACCGTGTGATTCGGTAACAGAAATGTGATGGATTAGGTTGTCATCCTTTTCGCGGCTCACGACGTACGATCTGGGACGGAAAAATAGCTAAAAGAAGAAAAGTGTCCCAAAACTTATGAAAATGTTCAATTTTGGGCTCTGAAAAAAGGCACAACCGAGGACGCTAGGTGCCCCCATCGTAGAGCTCTTAGAGAGCTTTCCAACGGTATGCTATGCACCACGTAACTCCTTACGGATCAAAAGTTATGGGCACCGGAGAGACGGATACCTGGTCACAAGCCCCATGCCCTCTGTTTGCGGGCCCTGCCTCTACGTGAAGTGAAGTAGTCTTGCCCAAGGTGCAGAGTGATTCAGTAATAGAAATGTGATGGATTAGGTTGTCGTCCTTTTCGCGGCTCACGACGTACGATCCGGGACGGAAAAATAGCGCAAAAAAAGAAAAGTGTCACGAAACTATTGAAAACGTTCAATTTTGGGCTCCAAAAACAGGTGCAGCCAAGCAAGATGGGTACGCCCGTCGAAGAGCTGTCGGAGAGCTTTTCAACGGTATGTTGTGCGCCCCGTAACTCCTTACGGATAAAAAGTTATGAGCACCGCAGCGACGGATAACTGGTCACAAGCCCCACGTCCTCTGTTTGCGGGCCCAGTCTCTACGTGAAGTGAAGTTGTCTTGCCCAAGGTACCGTAGGATTCGGTAATAGAAATGTGAAGGATTAGGTTGTCGTCCTTTTCGCGGTTCACAACGTACGATCCGGGATGAAAAAACTGCGCAAAAGAAGAAAAGTATCACAAAACTGATGAAAACGTCTGATTTTGTGCTCCAAAAAAAGGCGTGGCCGTGCAAGCTTGATGCCCCCATCATAGAGCTCTCGGAGATCTTTCCAACGGTATGCTATGCGCCGCGTAACTCCTTACGGATCAAAAGTTATGGGCACCAGAACAACGAATACCAGGTCATAAGCCCCACGCCCTCTGTTTGCGGGCCCTGCCTCTACGTGAAGTGAAGTTGTCTTGCCCAAGGTGCCATGTGATTCGGTAATAGAAATATGATAGATTAGGTTGACGTTCTTTTCGCGGCTCACGACATACGATCTGGGACGGAAAACCAATGCAAAAGAAGAAAAATGTCCTGAAATAGATGAAAATGTTCAATTTTGGGCTCCAAAAACAGGCGCAGCCAAGCAAGCTTGGTGCCCCTATCGTAGAGCTCTCGGAGAGCTTTCCAACGGTATGCTGTGCCCCACGTAACTCCTTACGGATCAAAAGTTATGATCACCGGAGCGACGGATACCTGGTCACAAGCTCTACACCCTCTGTTTGCGGGCCCTACCTCTATGTGAAGTGAAGTTGTCTTGGCCAAGGTGCTGGGTGATTCGGTAATAGAAATGTGATGGATTAGGTTATCGTCCTTTTTGCGGCTCACGATGTACGATCCGGGATGAAAAAACAACGAAATAGAAGAAGAGTGTCCCACAACTGATGAAAACGTTCGATTTTGTGCTCCAAAAACAGGCACAGCCTAGGAAGCTTGGTGCCCCCGTCGTAGAGATCTAGGAGAGCTTTCCAACGGTTTGCTGTGCGCCACGTAACTCCTTACGGATCAAAAGTAATGAGCACCGGAGCGACGGATACCTGGTCATTAGCCCCACGCCCTCTGTTTGCGAGCCCTGCCTCTACGTGAAGTGAAGTTGTCTTGCCCAAGGTGCCGTGTGATTCAGTAATAGAAATGTGATGGATTAGGTTATCATCCTTTTCGCGGCTCATGACGTACGATCTGGGACGAAAAAATAACGTAAAAGAAGAAAAGTGTCCCAAAACTTATGAAAATGTTCAATTTTGGGCTACGAAAATAGTCGCAGCCGAGTACGCTAGGTTCCCCCATCGTAGAGCTCTCGGAGAGCTTTCAAACGTTATGCTATGTGCCGCGTAACTCCTTACTGATCAAAAGTTATGGGTACCGGAGCGATGGATACCTGGTCACAAGCCCGACGCCCTCTGTTTGCGGGCCCTGCCTCTACGTGAAGTGAAGTAGTCTTGCCCAAGGTGCCATGTGATTCGGTAATATAAATGTGATGGATTAGGTTGTCATCCTTTTCGCGGCTCACGATGTACGATCTGAGACGAAAAAATTGCGTAAAAGAAGAAAAGTGTTACGAAACTGTTGAAAATGTTCGATTTTGGGCTCCGAAAATAGGCGCAGTCGAGCAAGCTTGGTGCTCCCATCGTAGAGCTCTCGGAGAGCTTTCCAACGGTATGTTGTGCGCCACGTAACTCCTTACGGATCAAAAGTTATGAGCCCCGGAGCGATGGATACCTGGTCATAAGCCCCACGCCCTCTGTTTGTGGGCCCTGCCTCTACATGAAGTGAAGTTGTCTTGCCCAAGGTGCCATGTGATTCGGTAATTGAAATGTGATGGATTAGGTTGTCGTCCTTTTCATGGCTTACACGACGTACGTTCCGGGACAGAAAACAGTGCAAAAGAAGAAAAGTGTCCCGAAACGGATGAAAACATTCAATTTTGGGCTCCGAAAATCGGTGCAGCCAAGCAAGGTTGGTGCCCCCGTCATAGAGCTCTCGGAGAGCTTTCCAAGGGTATGCTGTACGCCGCGTAACTCCTTACGGATCAAAAGTTATGAGCACCGGAGCGACGAATACCAGGTCACATGCTCCACGCCCTTTGTTTGCGGGCCCTGTCTCTACGTGAAGTGAAGTTGTCTTGGCCAAGGTGCCACGTGATTCGGTAATAGAAATATGATGGATTAGGTTGTCGTCCTTTTTGGGGCTCACGACGTACGATCCAGGAAGGAAAAACAGCGAAAAAGAAGAAAAGTGTCCTAAAACATATGAAAATGTCTGATTTTGGGCTCCAAAAACAGGCGCAGCCTAGCATGCTAGGTGCCCCCATCGTAGAGCTCTCAAAGAGCTTTCCAACGGTATGCTGTGCGCCGCGTAACTCCTTACTGACCAAAAGTTATGGGCACTAGAGCGACGGATACCTAGTCACAAGCCCCGCGCCATTTGTTTGCAGGCCCTGCCTCCACGTGAAGTGAAGTTGTCTTGCCCAATGTGCCATGTGATTCGATAATAGAAATGTGATGGATTAGGTTGTCGTCCTATTCGCGGCTGACGACGTACGATCCGGGATGAAAAAATAGCGCAAAAGAAGAAAAGTTTCCCAAAACCGAAGAAAATATTTGATTTTGTGTTCCGAAAACAGGCGCAGCCGAGCAAGCTTGGTGCCCTAGTCGTAGAGCTCTCGGAGAGCTTTCCAACAGATTGCTGTGCGCCGCGTAACTCCTTACGGATCAAAAGTTATGAGCACCGGAACAACGGTTACCTAGTCATAAGCCCCACGCCCTTTGTTTGTGGGCCCTGCCTGTACATGAAGTGAAGTTGTCTTGCCCAACGTGCCGTGTGATTCGGTAATAGAAATGTGATGGATTAGGTTGTCGTCCTTTTCGTGGCTCACGACGTACGATCCGGGAGGAAAAAATAGCGTAAAAGAAGAATAGTGTCCCAAAACTTATGAAAATGTTCGATTTTGGGCTCCAAAAATAAGCGCAGCCGAGCATTCTAGGTGTCCCCATCTTAGAGCTCTCAGAGAGCTTTCCAACGGTATGATGTGCGCCGCGTAACTCCTTACGGATCAAAATGTTTGGGCACTGGTGCGACGGATACTTGGGCACAAGCCCCACGCCCTCTATTTACAGGCCCAGCCTCTACATGAAGTGAAGTTGTCTTGCCCAAGGTGCCGTGTGATTCGGTAATAGAAATGTGATGGATTAGGTTGTCGTCCTTTTCGCGGCTCACGACGTACGATCCGGGACGGAAAAATAGCGCAAAAGAAGAAAAGTTTCCCGAAACGGATAAAATCATTTGATTTTGGGCTCCGAAAATAGGTGCAGCCAAGCAAGCTTGGTGCCCCCGTCGTAGAGCCCTTGGAGAGCTTTCCAACGGTATGCTGTGCACAGCATAACTCCTTACGGATCAAAAGTTATGAGCACCGGAGCGACGGATCTCACGCCCCCAACCCGACCTATGGAGGTTAGACATGGGTGTGATCTAATAATTCACGTTCTTTTATGACTATAATCGATTAACGAAGTTTAAGCTTATCCGTTAAACGAGAGCTCCAAAGATTCTCCGGAAAACCGGTAGCATATCGGCTGTAATTGAGCTTCTTAGTTTGACCTGGTTTTCTAAAAGCCTCAAAATATTCAATCTCAAATTCGATTCCAACTAAGGTTACTATTCATCACCAATTGATATGTCTACTATTTATTTCAAGTCTCGTTTGATTAACACCTAGCATGGCAACTATGTCTCGTTTATGTGACAATTCCTGTTACACAAGTACCTATTGGTCTTAGCTTACAAATGAGTACCTGCTTAAGGTTGGATAGATTCATTTTACTTAGCCATTTGCCTAATACTTCATAAGCCTGTAGTAGTTACTAATCAAAGTAGTAAAGCGATCAAATAGGGTGTCTGTCTAGTTATAAATAGTACAAATCAAAATTAGACCCCAAATTACAACGGGGGTCATTTACAATAACGACAACAAGCAACATAAGAAATAGTCTTCAAAACAAACATATCGTTCACAAAATAGCCACAGTCAAGTAAGGCATGTAGGGCAGGCAATCACTCCAAGGAGTCATCAATACGCACGTTAGCCTCAGATACATGTTCCTGATCTTCTTCACCTGAGATGATAAAAGAGGGTGAGTCCTTATGAACTCAGTGAGGGAGAACGAGAAATACGTTTTGAAACTCTTTTCCGGTTCAACTTATAAAAAACTCTTTTTGAAAGTATGACATACAACAAAAGTAGTTTATAACATAATAAAAATATAAGCGAACACAATTACCCATCTTTCATCCTCGAGGTCCTTTAGGAACCAAGCGAGAGTACTTAATCACATAGTGAAAGGATACGGTGAGCTTCTGCTCTCAATTCATTTCCAATAATAGTTGTTGCGGCCGACTTCAAATCATCCACTCATCACGCCAAATGGGTGTACTCCGGATGTATCCCGAAATCCTACGATCCAATTCTCCAAGGAAGTCTAGCCCCCAAGCGAGAGAGAGAATTGGACAATGGCAGTCACGGTTGCACCGGCAAACCCGATGCCGCCCGGTGTGCGTGAAACGCTACCACGCCAGAATGAAAGGTTGCAACCTTGTATGCAATGCACATTTATAACATTTAATATATCACGTTTGGAGGACAACAAAGTAGGTTGCCTCCGAGCAGTCATAAGATCGCACATTGACAAGTAAACACACGAGGCATGCTTTGACATGTAATTTCACTTGTAAAGCACATGGAGTTATATGAATATTAAACAGGCAGCCATGTAACACATGTAAATCAAGTCATATAACTCATTTCGGGGTTCACATAATCAGATAATAAGTTTATACAAGCATGCAGCGACGTCTACGTGGGATCCGGTACAAGAAAGGTCTACTTATCAATATGTAATCATCAGGAATCACATTTCAAGCATACTTAACATTTCTTAGGCAGCCCACTAATCACACAATTGGACACAATAACCATAGGATTAACACTTAGCGAGTTTTCATATTCAATAGGGTTTCAATTCATGCTTACACGTGCGATTTAAGCCACAAGTTGTCACGTAACTAACCCAAACCATCCATCGATTCAATAAAACACCCTCAATCATCCAAAACAGTCCACACAACATCCAAGTGCCACAATCCCAAGCATTCAATATCACAAGAGAAGTTACAATATTTTTTCAAAGTATATCACTAAATAAATACCTCACTGCAATGGTCTGTTTTGCCACAATCATTTAGACAAGCAAACAATCTCCAATTCCAGTGACCAAAATTTCAAATTAAAGCTTATTAAGTGAACTAAATCCAGAAACAAACCTCGCATCATTTGGAGTTCGGATTCAAGAGTTATAGCTAAAACCGTGAGACTACGCAAAACTGTTCAGATTCGTACATATTTCAATACTTGCCATTTTTTAGGGTCTTAGGGTCAGATTTAGCTTTAGTTTATTTCTGACACAAATGTCCAGAACCGAAAAATATAGCAACCTACCAAATTTCATGCATTTTAGATATCATTTACTAAGTCAAAAAGGTTTCGTTCTACAAGGACAGTGAACTGCCAAAAACCTGCTCCATTTTCCCAGATTTTTCAGATTTAGACACCCTTCGATATTTCGCCATTTTGGAGACCTTAAAGTCACAATTGGCCATGGCCTATTTCTACAAAAAATGCTCAGAACTGGAAAAAATAGTCACCTACCAATTTTCATGGATTTTCAACATCATCTACTAGGCCAAATTCACTTCGTTCTAACAAGTCAGAAATCTGCCAACTACGCGATTGTTACTATCTTCAAGTTCTAGCCAAATATCTCGCCATGCATGGTTATATAAGCTCATGTACACACATATACCACAAGTAAAGAGGTAAAAATAGAAATATGAAGGCATGCATGTGGTTTTTTGAAAGCTTTTAAAAAAGATTAACCCTCACCTTAGCCGATTGGTGGTTAAAGATGCTCAAATGCTCTTCAAAATGGACAAAGGGCTTCTTCCTTGCTTCTTGCTTCTTGCTTGCTTGGGCTGCTATGGCCAAGCTTGGGAGAGATCTTGAGAACATGCTTGAGGTCTTGGAAGGTCAAGAGGCAGCCATGGTCGAAATGGAGAAAGAAGGAGAGAGAATGAGAGCTTGAGAGGGTTTTGAGAGGAAAATGAAATGTGATGAGTGGTGTGTGTGTGTGTGTCGGCCTTAGGGCCTTTCAAATCTGATTTTTCTTTGTCAATTGTGTAATTTGAATTGTGAGGAGCATCCTTGGTGATTTGGTCGAGAATGGGAAGGGTTTGGGTGAGGTTTTTATTATTTTTTTTGTATTATCATGCATGTGTCTATCCTAGGTTGCATTGTGTCTTGTATTTGTCATAGGAATGTTTAGATAAAAGGGAAGTGCTTAGGGTTTAGCATGTGTGTAAGAGAATGTTAGGTATTTAGGGATTTTAGGTAGAATAGAATATAGGATATGTTTAGAGGTTTGTGAGATTTTGTCTCGCAATGAGTATAATATAATATTTAGGCGTTAGTGGATTTTGTAGAGATTTGAATTAGAATTATAATAATAATTAGTGGTGTTGGTAGGATTATTTTAGTGTCCAGTGCTTCGTGTAGGAATCTTCCTAGATTAACATGGTGCCACGGATTCCTAGGTTCTAGGGCATGAATTACAAGGTAAAACACATACTTCAAGACTAAGGCACATACTTCAAGACAAATGCACGGATTTCAATGCTAACACACGTAACCCTAGGTGAATGCACGTAATTCAAGACATGACTCTTAAACCTAGGTTAAGGTACGCAGTTCAAGGTTGATGCACATGAAACGAAGAGACACATGTAAATCAAGGTCATGGCATATTTATCTAGGTATCGCACGTATATCGAGGATTAGGGCATACAATTCTAGGTCAAGGTACCTATGACAAGGCATGCATGAAAACCAAGATAGGGCACGTAATCCAAGGTCAGTCATATAATTCTGGGTCCAAGGCACAAAAATCGAGGTAAGACATGTTATTCGGGGTCGGGCCTCACAACGGATACCTGGTCACAAGCTCTACGCCCTCAGCTCGCGGGCCCTGCCTCTACGTGAAGTGAAGTTGTCTTGTCCAAGGTGCTATGTGATTCGGTAATAGAAATGTGATGGATTAGGTTGTCGCCCTTTTCGTGGCTCACGACGTACGATCCGAGACGGAAAAACAGCGTATAAGGAGAAAAGTGTCCCAAAACTTATGAAAATATTCAATTTTGGGCTCTGAAAATAGACGCAGCCGATTAGGCTAGGTGCCCCCATCATAGAGCTCTCAGAGAGCCTTCCAACGGCATGTTGTGCGCCGCGTAACTCCTTACAGGTCAAAAGTTATGGGCACCGGAGCGACGGATCCCTGGTCACAAGCCCACGCCATCTGTTTACGGGCCCTGCCACTGCGTGAAGTGAAGTTGTCTTGCCCAAGGTGCCGTGTGATTCGGTAATAGAAATATAATGGATTAGGTTGTCATCCTTTTCGCGGCTCACGACGCACGATCCGGGATAAAAAAAATAGTGCAAAAGAAGAAAAGTACCCAAAAACTGATGAAAACATTCAATTTTGGGCTCTGAAAATAGGCGCAGCCGAGCAAGCTTGGTGCCCCCATCGTAGAGCTCTTGGAGAGCTTTCCAACGATATGCTGTGCGCTGAGTACCTCCTTACGGATCAAAAGTTATGAGCAACAGAGCGACGGAGACCTGGCCACAAGCCCCACGCCCTCTGTTTGCGTGTCCAGCCTCTATGTGCAGTGAAGTTATCTTGCCCACGGTACCATGGGATTCTGTAATAGAAATGTGATGGATTAGGTTGTCGTCCTTTTCGCAGCTCACGACATACTATCTAGCACGAAAAAATAGCGCAAAAGAAGAAAAGTGTCCCGAAATTGATGAAAATGTTCGATTTTCAGCTCCAAAAATAGACACAGCTAAGCAAGCTTGGTGCCCCCGTCGTAGAGTTCTCGGAGAACTTTCCAACGGTATACTGTGCGTCGCGTAACTCCTTATGGATCAAAAGTTATGAGCACCGGAGTGACGGAGACCCGGTCACAAGCCCCACGCCCTCTGTTTGCGTGCCCTGCCTCTACGTTAAGTGAAGTTGTCTTGCCCAAGGTGCCGTGTGATTCGGTAATATAAATAGGATGGATTAGGTTGTCGTCCTTTTCGCGGCTCACGACGTACGATCCCAGACGAAAAAACAGCGCAAAAGAAGAAAAGTGTCCCAAAACTTATGAAAATGTTCGATTTTGGGCTCTAAAAACAGGTGCAACTGAGAAGGCTAGGTGCCCCCATCGTAGAACTCTCAGTGTGCTTTCCAACGGTATGTTATGCGCAGCGTAACTCCATTCGGATCAAAAGTTATGGGCATCGGAGCAACGGATACTTGGTCACAAGCCCCACGCCCTATGTTTGCAGGCCCAGCCTCTACGTGAGATGAAGTTGTCTTGCCCAAGGTGCCGTGTGATTCGGTAATAGAAATGTGATGGATTAGGTTGTCGTCCTTTTCGCGGCTCACGACGTACGATCCGGGACAGAAAAATAGCGTAAAAGAAGAAAAGTGTCCCAAAACTTATGAAATTTTTTGATTTTAGGCTTCAAAAACAGGCGCAGCCGAGCAGGCTAGGCGCCCTTATCGTAGAGCTCTCAGAGAGCTTTCCAACGGTATGATGTGCGTAGCGTAACTCCTTACGGATTAAAAATTATGGGCACCGGAGCGACGGATACCTGGTCACAAGCCCCACACCCTCTATTTGCGGGCCCTGCCTCTACGTGAAGTGAAGTTGTCTTGCCCAAGGTGCCTGTTGTCTTGGCCAAGGTGCCGTGAGATTCGGTAATAGAAATGTGATGGATTAGGTTTTCGTCCTTTTCGTGAATCACGATGTACGACCCGGGACGGAGAAACAACTCAAAAGAAGAAAAGTGTCCCAAAACTGATAAAAACGTTCAATTTTGGGCTCTAAAAATAGTCGCAGCCAAGCAGGCTTGGTGCCCTTGCCGTAGAGCTCTCGGAGAACTTTCCAACGGTATGCTGTGCGCCGCGTAACTCCTTACAGATCAAAAGTTATGGGCAACGGAGCGACGTATACCTGGTCACAAGCCCCACGCCCTCTGTTTGCGGGCCGACCCTCTACGTGAAGAGAAGTTTTCTTGCCCAAGGTGCCATGTGATTCGGTAATAGAATTGTGATGGATTAGGTTGTCGCCCTTTTCGCAGCTCACGACGTACAATTCAGGATGGAAAAACAGTACAAAAGAAGAAAAGTGTCCCAAAACTTATGAAAATGTTCGATTTTGGGCTCTGAAAATAGCCAAAACCGAGCATGCTAGGTGCCCTCATCGTAGAGCTCTCAGAGTGCTTTCCAACGTCATGCTGTGCGCCGCGTAACTCCTTACGGATCAAAAGTTATAGGTACCGGAGCGACGGATACCTGGTCACAAGCCCCACGTCCTCGGTTTGTAGGCCCAGCCTCTACGTGAAGTGAAGTTGTCTTGCCCAATGTGCCATGGGATTCGGTAATAGAAATGTGATGGATTAGGTTTTCGTCCTTTTTGCGGCTAACGACGTACGACTCGGGATGAAAAAATAGCACAAAAGAAGAAAAGTATCCCGAAACTGATGAAAACATTCGATTTTGGGCTCTGAAAATAGGCGTTGCCGAGCAGGCTTGGTGCCCCCGTCGTAGAGCTCTCGGAGAGCTTTCCAACGGTATGCTGTGCGCCGCGTAACTCCTTACAGATCAAAAGTTATGGGCACCGAAGCGACGGATACCTGGTCACAAGCCCTACGCCCTCTGTTTGCGGGCCCAGCCTCTACGTGAAGTGAAGTTGTCTTTGCCAAGGTACCATGTGATTCGGTAGTTGAAATGTGATGGATTAGGTTGTTGACTTTTTCGTGGCTCACAACGTACGATCCGGGACGGAAAAACAGCGCAAAAGAAGAAAAGTATCCCAAAACTTATGAAAATGTTCGATTTTGGACTATGAAAACAGGCGCAACCAAGCACGCTAGGTACGCCAATCGTAGAGCTCTCAGAGTGCTTTTCAACGGTATGTTGTGCGCCGCGTAACTCCTTACGGATCAATAGTTATGGGCACCGGAGTGACGGATACCTGGTCATAAGCCCCGCGCCCTATGTTTGCAGGCCCAGCCTCTACGTGAAGTGAAGTTGTCTTGCCCAAGGTGCCATGGGATTCGGTAATAGAAATGTGATGGATTAGGTAGTCGTCCTTTTCGCGACACACGACGTACGATCCGGGATGGAAAAACAGCACAAAAGAAGAAAAAAGTGTCCCCAAACTGATAAAAACGTATGATTTTGGGCTCCGAAAATAGGCGCAGCTGAGCAGGCTTTCTACCCCCGTCGTAGAGCTGTCAGAGTACTTTCCAACGGTATGCTGTGCGCCGCGTAACTCCTTACGGATCAAAAGTTATAGGCACCGAAGTGACGGATACTTGGTCACAAGCCCCACGCCCTCTGTTTGTGGGCCGAGCCACTACGTGAAGTGAAGTTGTCTTGCCCAAGGTGCCATGGGATTCGGTAATAGAAATGTGATGGATTAGGTTGTCGTCCATTTCGCGGCTCACGACGTACGACCCGGGACGGAAAAAGAGCACAAAAGAAGAAAAGTGTCCAGAAACTGATGAACACGTACGATTTTCGACTACAAAAATAGGCGCAGCCGAGCAGGCTTGGTGCCCTCGTCGTAGAGCTGTCGGTGCACTTTCCAACGGTATGCTGTGCGCCGCGTAACTCTTGACGGATCAAAAGTTATGGGCCCTAGAGCGACGGATACCTAGTCACAAGCCCCACGCCTTCTGTTTGCGGGCCCAGCCTCTTTGTGAAGTGAAGTTGTGTTGCCCAAGGTGTTGTGTGATTCGGTAATAGAAATGTGATGAATTAGGTTGTCGTCCATTTCGCGGCTCATGACGCACGTCCCGGGACAGAAAAATAGCACAAAAGAAGAAAAGTGTCCTGAAACAAATGAAAACGTATGATTTTGGGCTCCAAAAATAGGTGCAGCCAAGCAGGCTTGGTGCCTCCGTCGTAGAGCTGTCGGAGCACTTTCCAACGGTATGTTGTGCGCCGCGTAACTCCTTACGGATCAAAAGTTATGGGCACTAGAGCGATGGATACCGGGTAACAAGCCCTACGCCCTCTGTTTGCGGGCCCAACATCTACGTGAAGTGATGTTGTCTTGTCCAAGGTGCTGTCTGATTCAGTAATAGAAATGTGATTGATTAGGTTGTCGTCCTTTTTGCGGCTCACGACGTACGATCCGGGACCTGAAAACAGCGCAAAAAAAAAAATCCCAAACCTTATGAAAATGTTCTATTTTGGATTATGAAAACAGGCGCAACCGAGCAGGCTAGGTGCCCCAATCGTAGAGCTCTCATAGTGCTTTTCAACGGTATGCTGTGCGCCGCCTAACTCCTTATGGATCAATAGTTATGGGCACCGGAGTGACGGATACCTGGTCACAAGCCCCACGCCCTATGCTTGCGGGCCCAGCCTCTACTTGAAGTGAAGTTGTCTTCTCTAAGGTACCATGGGATTCGGTAATAGAAATGTAATGGATTAGGTTGTCGTCCTTTTCGCGGCTAACGACGTACCAAAATTGTCCTAAAACTGATGAAAACGTTCGATTTTGGGCTCCGAAAATAGGCGCAGTCGAGCAGGCTTGGTGCCCCCATCGTAAAGCTCTCGAAGAACTTTCCAACGGTATGCTGTGTGCCGTATAACTCCTTACAGGTCAAAAGTTATGGGCACCGGAGTGACAGATACATGGTCGTAAGCCCCACGCCCTCTGCTTGCGGGCCCACCCTTTACGTGAAGTGAAGTTGTCTTGCCCAAAGTGCCGTGTGATTCGGTAACAGAAATGTGATGGATTAGGTTGTCGTCCTTTTCAAAGCTCACGACGTACGATCCGGGACGGCAGAACAGCGCAAAGAAGAAAAGTGTCCCAAAACTTATGAAAACGTTCAATTTTTTGCTTCGAAAATAGTCGCAATCGAGCAGGCTAGGTACCCCCATGGTAGAACTCTCAGAGAGCTTTCCAACGGTATGTTGTGCGCCGCGTAACTCCTAACGGATCAAAAGTATTGGGCACCGGGGCGACGGATACCTGGTCACAAGCCTCACGCCCTCTGTTTGCAGGCCCAGCCTCTTTGTGAAGTGAAGTTCTCTTGCCCAAGGTACCATGTGATTCGGTAATAGAAATGTGATGGATTAAGTTGTCGTCCTTTCCGAGGCTCACGATGTACGATCCGGGACGAAAAAATTGCGCAAAAGAAGAAAAGTGTCCCGAAACTAATGAAAACATTCGATTTGGGCTCCAAATATAGGCGCAACCGAGCAGGCTAGGTGCCTCAATCGTAGAGCTCTCATAGTGCTTTCCAACGGTATGCTGTGCGCCGTGTAACTCCTTACGGATCAAAAGTTATGAGCACCGGAGCGACGGATACCTGGTCACAGGCCCCACGCCATTTGTTTGTTGGCCCAGCCTCTATGTGAAGTGAAGTTGTCTTGCCCAAGGTTCCATGTGATTCGGTAATAGAAATGTGATGCATTAGGTTGTCGTCCTTTTCGCTGCTCACGACGTACGATCCGGGATAGAAAAAAAGCGCAAAAGAAGAAAAGTGTCTCGAAACTGATGAAAATGTTCAATTTTGGGCACCAAAAATAGGCGTTGCCAAGCAGGCTTGGTGCCCTCGTTGTAGAGCTCTCGGTGAGCTTTCCAACAGTATGTTGTGCGCCGCGTAACTCTTTACGGATCAAAAGTTATGGGCACCAGAGCGACGGATACTTGGTCGCAAACCCTATGCCCTCTGTTTGCGGGCCCAGCCTCTACGTGAAGTGAAGTTGTCTTGCCCATGGTACCATGGGATTCGTTAAAAGAAATGTGATGGATTAGGTTTTCGTCCTTTTCGTGGCTCACGACGTACGACCCGGGATGGAGAAATAGTACAAAAGAAGAAAAGTGTCCCGAAACTGATGAAATGTTCGATTTTCATCTCCGAAAATACACGCAACCTAGCAGGCTTGGTACCCCCGTCGTAGAACTCTTGGAGAACTTTCTAACGGTATGCTGTGCCCCGCGTAACTTCTTACGGATCAAAAGTTATGGGCACCGGAGCGACGGATACCTAGTCACAAACCCCACGCCCTCTGTTTGCGGGCCCTGCCTCTACGTGAAGTGAAGTTGTCTTGCCCAAGGTGCCGTGTGATTCGGTAATAAAAATGTGATGGATTAGGTCGTCGTCCTTTTCGCGGCTCACGACATACGATCAGGGATGAAAAAATAGCGCAAAAGAAGAAAAGTGTCCCAAAACTTATGAAAATGTTCGGTTTTGGGCTGTGAAAACAGGCGCAAATGAGCAGGCTAGGTGTCCCAATCGTAGAGCTCTCAGAGTGCTTTTCAACGGTATTCTATGCGCCGTGTAACTCCTTACGGATCAAAAGTTATGGGTACCGGAGCGACGGATACCTGCTCACAAGCTCCACGGCCTCTGTGTGCAGGCCCAGCCTCTGCGTGAAGTGAAGTTGTCTTGCCCAAGGTGCCGTGTGATTCGGTAATAAAAATGTGATGGATTAGGTTGTCGTCTTTTTTGCGGCTCACGACGTACGATCCGGGACGGAAAAAAAAGTTTAAAAGAAGAAATATGTCCCAAAACTTATGAAAATGTTAGATTTTCGGCTCCAAAAATAGGCGCAGCCGAGCAAGCTAGGTGCCCCCATCGTAGAGCTCTTAGAGAGCTTTCCAACGGTATGCTATGCGCCGCGTAACTCCTTACAGATCAAAAGTTATGGGCACCGTAGTGACGGATACTTGGTTACAAGATCTATGCCCTCTGTTTGCGGGCCCAGCCTCTACGTGAGTGAAGTTGTCTTGCCCGAGGTACCATGGGATTCGGTAATAGAAATGTGATTGATTAGGTTGTCGTCCTTTTCGTGGCTCACGACATACGATCCGGGACGAAAAAACAGCGTAAAAGAAGAAAAGTGTCCCGAAACTTACGAAAATGTTCGATTTTGGGCTCCGAAAACAGGCGCAGCCAAGCAAGCTTGCTGCCCCCATCATAGAGCTCTCGAAAAGCTTTCCAACGGTATGCTATCCGCCACGTAACTCTTTACGGATCAAAAGTTATGGGCACCGGAGCGACGAATACGTGGTGACAAGCCCCACGCCCTCTGTTTACATGCCCAGCCTCTACGTGAAGTGAAGTTGTCTTGCCCAAGATGCCATGTGATTTGGTAAAAGAAATGTGATGGATTAGGTTGTTTTCCTTTTCGCGGCTCACGACGTACGATTTGGGACGAAAAAATAGCGCAAAAGAAGAAAAAAGTCCCAAAAATTATGAAAATGTTATATTTTGTGCTCCGAAAACAGGCACAACCGAGCATGCTAGGTGCCCCTATTGTAGAGCTCTCAGAGTGCTTTCCAACAGTATGTTGTGCGCCGCGTAACTCTTTACGGATCAAAAGTTATGGGCACTGTAGCGACGGATACCTGGTCACAAGCCCCACGCCCTCTATTTGTAGGCCCAGCCTCTATGTGAAGTGAAGTTGTCTTGCCCAAGGTGCAGTGTGATTTGGTAATAGAAATGTGATGGATTAGGTTGTCGTCCTTTTCGCGGTACACGACGTACGATCCAGGTCGAAAAACAGCGTAAAAGAAGAAAAGAGTCCCAAAACTTATGAAAATGTTCGATTTTGTGCTCTGAAAACAGGTACAACTGAGCATGCAAGGTGCCACCATCGTAGAGCTCTCAGAGTGCTTTCCAACAGTATGCTGTGCGCAGCGTAACTCCTTACGGATCAAAAGTTATGGGCACCGGAGTGACGGATACCTGGTCACAAGCCCCACGCCCTCTGTTTGCTAGCCCAGCCTCTACGTGAAGTGAAGTTGTCTTGCCCAAGGTACCGTGTGATTTGGTAATAGAAATTTGATGGATTAGGTTGTCGTCCTTTTCGCGTCTCACGACGTACGATCCAAGACGGAAAAATAACTTAAAAGAAGATAAATGTCCCAAAACTTATGAAAATGTTCGATTTTGGGCTCCGAAAATAGGCGCAGCAGAGCATGCTAGGTATGTTGTGCGCCGCATAACTCCTTACGGATCAAAAGTTATGGCACCGTAGCGACGGATACCTGGTCACAAGCCCCACACCCTCTGTTTACGGGCCCAACCTCTACGTGAAGTGAGGTTGTCTTGCCCAAGGTGCCGTGGAATTTGGTTATAGAAATGTGATAGATTAGATTGTCGTCCTTTTCGCGGCTCACAACGTACGATCAGGGATGGAAAAACTACGCAAAAGAAGAAAAGTATCCCGAAACTAATGAAAACATTCGATTTTGGGCTCTGAAAATAGGCGCAGCCGAGCAGGATTGGTGCCCAAGTTGTAGAGCTATCGGAGAGCTTTCCAACGGTATGTTGTGCACCGCGTAACTCATTACAGATCAAAAGTTATAGGGACCGGAGTAACGGATACCTGGTCACAAGCCCCACGCCCTCTGTTTGCGGGCCCAGCCTCTACGTGAAGTGAGGTTGTCTTGCCCATGGTGCCGTGTGATTCAGTAATAGAAATGTGATGGATTAGGTTGTTGTTTTTTTCACGGCTCACGACGTACGATCCGGGACAGAAAAACATGGCAAAAGAAGAAAAGTATCCCAAAACTTATGAAAATGTTCGATTTTGGGCTCCAAAAATTGGCGCAACCGAGCAGGCTAGTTGCCCCTATCGTAGAGCTCTCAGAGTGCTTTCCAACGGTATGTTGTGCGCCGCGTAACTCCTTACGGATCAAAAGTTATGGGCTCTGGAGCGACGGATACCTGATCACAAGCCCGACGCCCTCTGTTTGCGGGCCCAGCCTCTACGTGAAGTAAAGTTGTCTTGCCCAAGGTGCCGTGTGATTCAGAAATAGAAATGTGATGGATTAGGCTGTCGTCCTTTTCGCGGCTCACGACGTACGATCCGGGACGGAAAAACAGCGTAAAAGAAGAAAAATGTCCCAAAACTTATGAAAATGTTCAATTTTGGGCTCCAAAAACAGGGACAGCAGAGCAGGCTAGGCACCCCCATCGTATAGCTCTCAGAGAGCTTTCCAACGGTATGCTGTGCGCCTCGTAACTCCTTACGGATCAAAAGTTATGGGCACCGGAGCGACGGATACCTGGTCACAAGCCCCACGCTTGCTGTTTGCGAGCCCAGACTCCACGTGAAGTGAAGTTGTCTTGCCCAAGGTGTCATGTGATTCTGTATTAGAAATGTGATGGATTAGGTTGTCGTCCTTTTCGCGGCTCACGACGTACGATCCGGGATAAAAAAAATAGAGCAAAAGAAGAAAAATGTCCAGAAACTGATGAAAACGTTTGATTTTGGACTCTAAAAACAGATGCAGCTGAGCAGGCTAGGTGCCCCCGTCGTAGAGCTCTCGGAGAGATTTCCAACGGTATGCTGTGCGCTGCGTAACTCCTTACGGATCAAAAGTTATAGGCACCGTAGTGACGGATATCTGGTCACAAGCCCCACGCCCTCTGTTTGCGGGCCCAGCCTCTACGTGAAGTGAAGTTGTCTTGCCCAAGGTGCCATGGGATTCGGTAATAAAAATGTGATGGATTAGGTTGTCATCATTTTCGCGGCTCACGACGTACGATCCGGGATGGAAAAACAGCGCAAAAGAAGAAAAATGTCCCAAAACTTATGAAAATGTTTGATTTTGGGCTTCGAAAATTGGCGTAGCGAAGCAGGCTAGGTGCCACCGATGTAGAGCTCTCAGAGAGCTTTCCAACGGTATGTTGTGCGGCGCGTATCTCCTTTCAGATCAAAAGTTATGTTTACCAGAGTGACAGATACCTGGCCACAATCCCCAAGCCCTCTGTTTGCGGGCCCAGCCTCTACGTGAAGTGAAGTTGTCTTGCCCAAGGTGCCATTGGATTCGGTAATAGAAATGTGATGGAATATGTCACGCCCCAACCCAACCTATAGGTGTCACGCCCCAACCCGGCCTATGAAGGTTAGACTAGGGTGTGATCTAAACATTCAAGTCCTATCACATTCTTAATCATTCTAGGAGGTTTAACACTTAACGTTTTATTCTAGACTCCAAAATTTTTCAGAAATCCGGCAACATAACGGCTGTAATTGGGCTCTTTGTTTTGACCTAAATTTCTAACAGCCTCAAAATTTACCATCTCAAATTCAATTCCATCTAAGATTACTATTATTCCATCAATTGAATTGCCTATTGTTTAATTCGACGTCCCGTTTGATTTATAACCTAACATGATACTATGTCTCGTTTGTCCATTTATCCTCGTTTCAAAATATACCTGTTGATCTTAGCTTATTAGTGAGTACCTGCTGAGATTGGATAAGTTCATTAACCTATTCCTTAACTAAGCATCATAACCTGTGATAGATACTAGCGGTAGTAAAAGCAAAACGATCATAGTAGTGTCATGTCTAGTATCAGTCTACTTAAAATAAGTACAAACCAAAATTAGACCCCAAATTACAACGGGGGTCTTTTACATTAACGACAACAACAACATAAGATAAATAGTCTTCAAGCAGCACAAGGTACACAAGTAGTCACGTTCAAGCAAAACAACAATAACAGGCAATCACTCCAGGGGTTCATCATTAGGTACATTATCCTCAGGTTCTTGTACCTGTTCTTCTTCTCCTGAGATGATAAAAGAGGGTGAGTCCTTATGAACTCAGGGCGGGGGAACGAGAACTAAGTTTTGAAACTCATTTTCTGGTTAAACTTATGAAAACCCCTTTCTCAACATGAATACAACAGAAATACAAGTACAGAACAGGAATACTGGTCTTTCCTCCCCGAGGTTCTCTAGGATCCAAGAGGGAGTACTTATATACATAATAAAAAGGATACAACGAGCTTTTGCTCTCAGATCAGTTTCAGAATCAGAAGTTGCGACCGACTTCAAATCATTCCCCAAAACACACCAGGTGGGTGTACTCCGGATGTACCCCAAAATCCTACGACCCAACTCTCCGAGGAAGTCTAGCCCCCAAGCGAGAGAGGGAATGGGACTATGGTGGTCACGGTAACACCGGCAAGCCCGATGCCGCCCGGCGTACGTGATCGCTAACATGCCGACAGGAAAGGTTGCAACCTTGAATGCAATGCACATTCATGATAGGTAATATATATCATAGAAGGAAGACAACAAAGTAGGTTGCCTCCGGACAGTCATAGGATTGCACATTGACAGATAAACAAGCAGGACACGATAAGACAGGAAATTTCACTTGAAAGGCATATAGAGTTATATGGAAATTAAACGGGCAGCCATGTAACACATATAAAACAGGTCATATAACTCATTAAAAAGTCCACGCAATCAAGTGAAAAGATTATTCAACATGCAATGATATCAACATGGGTTTGGATGCAAGAAAAGCTTAATTGTCAACATGCAATGGTCAAGATCACTTTTGAAGTTATAAAACATTTACGGGCAGCCCACTAAGCCTATGATTCCAACATAATATCCAAATAATCAACACTTATTAAGACTACCTAGTCATTAGGGCTTCCATTTCAAGTATATTCGTGCAATTTGAGCCTCAACCCATCTCAATGTCAATCTCAAACCATACATCATTTAATTCAACATCCTCAAACGTTCAAAACAGTCCACACAACATCCCAACACCACATTTCCACACAATTAGTACCACAAGAGAGGTTACAATAATTTTCCAAGCATATGGCTAAAATGAAACCTTTACTGCAATAGGCTGTTTTCTCACAATTAATAGGATAAACAAACAAAGTCGGAATCCGGTAACTCAGATTTAAAATTAACTCTTAAGAAGTTAACTAAAATCAGAAACAAACCTTGCATCAATTGGAGTTCGGAATCATTAGTTATAGCCGAAACAGTGAGGTAGCACAAAACTGTCCAGATTTGTACACTTTTCAGAAATTGACGTTTTTGAGGTCCTTCGAGTCCGTTTTAGCTTTGGTCCATTTCTGACAAAATTTTCCAGAACTGAAAAATATATCAGCACACCAAATTTCATTCGTTTTGAGAAACGTTTACTAAGTCAAATATGGTTCGTTCCACAAGGTCAGTGCATCTGCCAAAACCTGATTCATTTTTCCAGATTTCCAGATTTGGTCACATTTTAATGATTTGCCACTTTGAGGACCTTAGAGTCAAAATAAGCTTCGGTCTATTTCTGGGAAAAATGTTCAAAACTGTCCACACTAGTCACCCACCAATTTTCAAGAATTTTCAACATCATTTGCTTAGCTAAAATTACCTCGAACAGACTGGTCAGAGAGCTGTCAACAATTTTGACTTCACCTAGCATCATTTCCAAGCCAAGATCTTCCCATGCATGGTTGTTTAAGCTTATGAACGACCATATAGCTCAATTACAAAAGCAAATACACACATCTATGAGCATGCATGTGAAATCTTGAAGAGTTTTCAAAAGGTTTTAACCCTCACCTTAGCAATCAACCACAAAATGCTCAAGACCTTGTTGAAGCTCAAATCTTCTCCTTTCCTTTGCTTAGCCGAGAACCTCACTAGGTTTTCTCTATTTTTCCTAGCTTAATGATCAATCTCTTAGTGCATGCATGTAGTTAGAACTTGAAGAAAATAAATGGATGCTTAATAACTCACCTAGGCCGAAAATGAAGATTCAATGCACATGCATGAGTGATTTCGAACTCTAGCTTGCTCGGTTGTAGTTCCTTGTTTGTAGCTTGCAAAACTTAGCTATGGTGTGAAAAGGAGAAGTTGAGAAGATGGTGAATTCAGCCAAGGCCGAAAATGAGAGAGAAAGAAGAGATGAGGAGAGAAATGAGTGAAAAGAAATGAAGAAAATGACAAGCAAGGAAGCCTTTTGCATCTTCAAGGAGAATGTCGGCCTTGGGCTTCAAAATTCTGCATTTTGTGTCTCCAATGTGATATTTTGAAATTGCTAGGATGGGCAAGGATGAAGTGGCCGAAAATTTGTGCAAGTGGAAGGATTTTTGAGCAATTTTTAATACCTTTGTGTCATAAAATGTCTAAGCATGCAATAGAAATAAAAGAAATTGTTCAAACCTTGTGCAAAGCCATGGTTTGGTCGGCCAAGGCTAATAAAAGGGCTGAATTTGTGTCATCTTTTGGGTGTTAATTGTTGTGTGTTGAAAATGCAAAAAGAACAAAGAATAAAGAATAAGGAATGTCTAGTGTTTGGTGCCTTTTTTGTCTTCTAGTGAATGGAATTTGGATTATTATATTGTTAGTGGATTTTGTAGGATTGTTTAATAGTCTAGTGCTTCGTGAAAGATGCTTTCTTGATGAGCGTGAAGGCATGCTTTCCTAGGTCTAGGGCACGCACTACGAGGTAAGACACGAACTACGAGACGAACACACGTTTTTCGAGTAAATGCACGCAATCCCAAACGAATGCACGTAATTCAATGCATGGCACATAAAATGAACACAATTCTTAAACCTAGGTCATAGCACGCAAATCTAGGTTAGGGCACACGAAGCTAGGTTTCGCACGCAAATCGGGGTCGGGCCTCACATCCTCCCCTCCTTCAAAGAATTTCGTCCCGAAATTCAATATTACCTTGAAATAAAGCTGGATACTGTTGCTCCATCTGGTCTCGCCTTTCCCACGTTGCTTCTTCGACTCCATGATGATCCCACAGCAGTTTCACCATAGGTATAGTTCTGTTGCGCAACTCCCGATCCTGTTGGTCTAGGATCCGAATGGGCTTCTCCTCGTAAGACAAGTTCTCCCGAAGCTGCAATGGCTCTTGCTCCAAGATGTGCGACGGGTCAGGATGATACTTCCGCAGCATCAAAACATGAAAGACGTCGTGAATATTAGAGAGATTCTGGGGTAGTGCTAGGCGATACGCCAACTTGCCAACTTTCTCAACTATCTCAAATGGTCCTACAAATCTAGGGCTCAACTTTCTACCTTTGCCATGTTTAATCAGTCCCCTCCGGGGTGATATCTTCAAGAACACCTTGTCGCCAACCTCAAACTCGAGACTCCGTCTCCGTCGGTCTGCATAACTCTTCTGCCTGCTCTGGGCGGTAAGCATCCGTTTCCGAATGAGGTGGATGTTATCAACAGTCTTCATCAGTTCCGGTAAAAGGGTCGGGTCAAAAGTCTTCGTCTCACCTACTTCCTCCCAGTAGATTGGGGATCGACACTTACGTCCATACAGCGCCTCAAATGGGGCCATCGCGATAGTGGCCTGATAACTATTGTTGTAGGCAAACTCCGCTAGAGATAGATATTTTTCCCAACCTTTCCCGAAGTCCAACACACATGCCCTCAGCATATCCTCCAAAATCTGAATGGTTCTCTCCGATTGACCGTCCGTCTGAGGGTGATAAGCCGTGCTAAAACTCAATTTCGTCCCCAAAGCTTCCTGCAATCTCTTCCAAAATCGGGAAGTAAAACGAGGATCCCTGTCCGACACAATACTCACAGGCATCCCGTGCAGTCTTACAATCTCTGCCACATACATATCTTCCAATTTCTCAAGACTATCCTCCTTGTTCATCGGTAAGAAGTGCGCCGACTTAGTCAATCTATCCACTATAACCCAAACGGCGTCATGACTCTTTCGTGATCTAGGCAGGTCCATAACAAAATCAATAGTGATATGTTCCCGTTTCCATTGAGGAATCTCCAACGGCTGAAGTAAACCTGCGGGTCGTTGATGTTCTGCTTTGACTCTCTGACAAGTTAAACACCGTGCTACAAACTCCGCAATTTCTCTTTTCATGTTATTCCACCAATAGTGTTGCTTCAAATCCAGATACATCTTTGTTCCACCGGGGTGAATAGTATATCTTGAGTTATGTGCTTCCTCAAGAATCTTCTTTTTCAGCTCTGGGTCATTGGGAACACAAATCCGGTTCCTAAACCTCCAAACACCATCATCATGAAACTTGAAATCTGCGTTACTTTCCTTAATCTTCTGAAATTGTTGGTCCTTCTGTTGAGCCTCTCGTAACTCAGATAACAAAGTCGATTGAACTTGGGTAGTGGCAAAAAGTAACCCCTTCTGAGTCAATTGTGGTTTCCATAGAAACGCTTCCCCCAACAACTCCTGCACCTTGACTTCCAGTTTTGCCATGCTTGCTTTTCTGCTTAAGGCATCTGCAACTACGTTCGCCTTACCGAGCACATAATTAATTGAGCAGTTATAATCGTCCAAAAGCTCCATCCACCGCCTTTGCCTCATATTCAACTCCTTTTGAGAGAACAAGTATTTCAAGCTCTTATGATAAGTAAATACTTCAAACTTGTTACCCCACAGATAATGCCTCCATTTCTTGAGTGCAAACACAATAGCTGCTAACTCCAAATCATGTGTCGGGTAATTCATCTCATACGGCTTTGGTTTCCTAGAAGCATATGCAATAACTCTTCCATTTTGCATCAATACACATCCCAATCCTTCTTTCGAAGCATCGCTATAGATTACGAAACCTTGACTCCCTTCAAGCAATGCAAGAACTGGTGCAGTAGTCAATCTCTTCTTCAACTCTTAGAAGCTGTTCTCACACTTATCATCCCACACGAACTTGGTTTTCTTTTGAGTGAGCTTTGTTAGCGGTCCTGCAATCTTAGAGAAGTCCTTCACGAACCTCCGATAATAGCCGGCTAGACCAAGAAAACTACGAACTTTCGTAATATTTTCCAGCTTCTTCCAAGACATCACTGCATCGATCTTTGCTGGATCTACCGCTATTCCCTCTTGGGATATGATATGCCCCAAAAATGCAATCTGCTGGAGCCAAAATTCATACTTGCTAAACTTTGCATACAATTGGTGCTCTCGAAGTTTCTGCAGTACCAACCGCAGATGTTGCTCATGCTCCGCCTCCGATTTCGAGTATACCAAAATATCATCAATGAAGATCACCATAAATTGGTCCAAGTAGGGTTGAAACACCCTATGCATCAAATCCATAAAAGCTGCAGGGGCATTAGTTAGTCCAAAAGGCATCACCACATATTCATAGTGCCCATATCTCGTCCTGAACGCCGTTTTAGGCACATCTTCCTTCTTGATCCGCAACTGATAATACCTTTGTCTCAAGTCGAGTTTCGAATATACTTTGGCTCCTTGCAGTTGATCAAATAACTCGTCAATCAAGGGAAGTGGGTATTTATTCTTGACAGTCACTTGGTTCAAACCTCGATAGTCAATGCATAGCCTCAACGTTCCGTCTTTCTTCTTAACAAATAAAACTGGCGCCCCTCACGGTGAAGAGCTCGGTTGTACAAATCCCTTCTTCAGCAATCCTAGCAATTGGTCCTTTAATTCTTGTAGCTCGGCTGGTGCCATACGATAGGGAGCTTTTGATATCGGTTGGGCACCAGGTAGCAACTCTATAACAAACTCGATCTCCCGATTTGGGGGTAAACCGGGTAATTCTTCAGGGAATACATCTGCATAGTCTTTGATCACAGGGCATCTCCTCCAACTTAGCTTTATCCGACGGCTTGTTGATAAGGTAAGCCAAGTATCCGCTGCACCCTTTCCTCAAGGACTTCACTGCTTTTGTAGATGAAATGATGGAACTCCCGGTGAAATCTCTTCGGCCCAAAACCTCTAGTATCGGTTGATCAGGTACCCGGAACGTTATAATCTTCGCCCGAAAATCCAGTTGGACATGATGTTTTGCCAGCCAGTCCATCCCTAAAATGACCTCGTAATCTCGAAAAGGTAATACAATAAGATTGGCCGAGAATTCCCTATCCTTAATTTGGATTCTACATGCCTTACAAGCTAAACTAGTTACAAGTTTAGAACCCATTGGGGTACCAACTTCTACTTCATATGGCAAACATACAACTTTCAATTTCACACGTTCCACACATAAAGGAGTAATAAATGAATGAGTAGCACCCGGATCAATTAACACCTTAACAGGTTGATTCAGTATGAAGAATGTACCTTCAACAACAGCGGTCTCATCTGGAATCTCCTCGCACTCGATAGCATAGGCTCGAGCCTGGACCCTAGGAACTGGAGTCTTGCCTCTACCGGCTGGTCTACCTTGATTCTGCCCTGCCTGACGTTTAGGGCAATCCTTGATCTGGTGCTGATCACTGCCGTACCTCATACATCGTCCCAACTTTCTCCAACACTGGGCCTCGGTATGCCCCTTCCTGTCACAATATGGACAACTGACGGATTGAGTAGCAGGTGAACTACCTGTGGATCCGCGGGCGGAAGAGGCTGATGACGCTTTCGTCGGGCCACGGTTATTCCCTGGTCTGTTCTGGCTCTGGCCCTGATTACGACCCTGACTCTGGAATTTCCTCTGCTGACCTGGAGGCTGGTATGGTTTCTTGTTTGGTTGACTTGAACCGGCTCATCTAGTTTCCTCTTCTTAACTCGAGAGGCAGCAGCAAAGAGAGCAGAATAAGTATCGAAGTCATGAGAAGCTAACTGGTCTTGAATCTCTAGCCTCAAACTAACAGTAAATTTTCACATTTTTGCCTCCGGAGTACAAACCATATATTGAGCATAACGGGACAGTCGATCAAAACGTGCCTCGTACTGGGCCACCGTCATATTACCCTGGGTCAAGTGCATAAACTCCTCGATCCGCCTCTGCCTGGAAACTGCAGGTACATATTTCTCCTTAAACACCTTAACGAAATTACTCCACAAGCAAGGTGTCTGATTAGTCTCCCATAGTGCCTCTACAGTGTGCCACCAATGCTCGGTATCCCCGTGCAACAGAAATACAGCAAACTCCAATTTCTCTTCATCTGTATAATCAAGTGGCCTAAAAATCTTCTCGATCTCGGACAACCAAGCCTCTGTTTTCTCATCATCAGCTTCCCCGTAGAATTTAGACGGGCGAAAGTCAAGGAATTCCTTCATTTTGCTAGGTCTCCCATGGTTACCCTTATTCCTATTGTTGATGTTGTTGTTGGCTTCACGAGAATCCTGACGCTCCATCACACGTGATACGCGATCCATGGCATTTGCCATCATATTAAACATAGCTATACCGGGATTAGTCTGATAGGCATCCCCGGTCTCTTGAGGTTCACCGCTCCTATTAGTAGTACGGGTACTAGGGCCAGCCATCTATAGGCACAATTTATTGAAGATACGACAATTAAGAATCTAATGCATAAGATATGCAACATACTATAGGTACAATTCTAAAAACATTTAAGGCACGTAAGTCACTTAAGCACATAGAACATAGAAGGCACATTTAACACAATAACAACACATAAACAAGTCATCCTAATTATCCTAGGGCTCTACCCACGGTCCGAGAGTTAAACCCAGCTTAAGCAATCTAAGCTCTGATACCATTCTTCTAAGGTGTCATGCCCTAACCCTGCCTATGAAGGTTAGACTAGGGTGTGATCTAAACATTCAAGTCCTATCACATTCTTAATCATTTTAAGAGGTTTAACACTTAACGTTTTATTCTAGACTCCAAAATTTTATGGAAATCCGGCAGCATAACGGCTGTAATTAGGCTCTTTGTTTTAACCTAAATTTTCTAACAGCCTCAAAATTTACCATGTCAAATTCAATTCCAGCTAAGATTACTATTATTCCATCAATTGAATTGCCTATTGGTTAATTCGACGTCCCGTTTGATTTATAACCTAACATGATACTATGTCTCGTTTGTCCATTTATCCTCGTTTCAAAATATACCTATTGATCTTAGCTTATTAGTGAGTACCTGCTGAGATTGGATAAGTTCATTAACCTATTCCTTAACTAAGCATCATAACCTGTGATAGATACTAGCGGTAGTAAAAGCAAAACGATCATAGTAGTGTCATATCTAGTATTAGTCTACTTAAAATAAGTACAAACCAAAATTAGACCCCAAATTACAACGGGGGTCTTTTACATTAATGACAACAACAACATAAGATAAATAGTCTTCAAGCAGCACAAGGTACACAAGTACTCACGTTCAAGCAAAACAACAATAACAGGCAATCACTCCAGGGGTTCATTATTAGGTACATTATCCTTGGGTTCCTGTACCTGTTCTTCTTCACCTGAGATGATAAAAGAGGGTGAGTCCTTATGAACTCAGCAAGGGGGAATGAGAAATAAGTTTTGAAAATCATTTTCCGGTTAAACTTATGAAAACCCCTTTCTCAACATGAATACAACAGAAATACAAGTACAAAAATACAAGTACAGAAATACAAGTACAGAACAGGAATACCGTGCTTTCCTCCCCGAGGTTCTCTAGGATCCAAGCGGGAGTTCTTATACACATAATAAAAAGGATACGTCGAGCTTTTGCTCTCAGATCAGTTTCAGAATCAGAAGTTGCGGCCGACTTCAAATCATTCCCCAAAACACACCAGGTGGGTGTACTCCGGATGTACCCCAAAATCCTACGACCCAACTCTCCGAGGAAGTCTAGCCCTCAAGCGAGAGAGGGAATGGGACCATGGTGGTCACGGTAACACCGGCAAGCCCGATGCCGCCCGGCGTACGTGACCGCTACCATGCCGACAGGAAAGGTTGCAACCTTGAATGCAATGCACATTAATGACAGGTAATATATATCACAGAAGGAAGACAACAAAGTAGGTTGCCTCCGGACAGTCATAGGATTGCACATTGACAGATAAACAAGCAGGACACGATAAGACAAGAAATTTCACTTGAAAGGCATATAGAGTTATATGGAAATTAAACGGGCAGCCATGTAACACATGTAAAACAGGTCATATAACTCATTAAAAAGTACACGCAATCAAGTGAAAAGATTATTCAACATGCAATGATATCAACATGGGTTTGGATGCAAGAAAAGCTTAATTGTCAACATGAAATGGTCAAGATCACTTTTGAAGTTATAAAACATTTACGGGCAGCCCACTAAGCCTATGATTCCAACATAATATCCAAATAATCAACACTTATTAAGACTACCTAGTCATTAGTGCTTTCATTTCAAGTATATTCGTGCAATTTGAGCCTCAACCCATCTCAATGTCAATCTCAAACCATACATCATTTAATTCAACATCCTCAAACATTCAAAACAGTCCACACAACATCCCAACACCACATTTCCACACAAATAGGACCACAAGAGAGGTTACAACAATTTTCCAAGCATGTGGCTAAATGAAACCTTTACTGCAATAGGCTGTTTTCCCACAATCAATAGGATAATCAAACAATCTCCAAATTCCGTGAATAAGATGTCAAATTAACGCTTAAGAAGTTAACTAAAATCAGAAACAAACCTTGCATCAATTGGAGTTCAGAATCATTAGTTATAGCCGAAACAGTGAGGTAGCACAAAAATGTCCAGATTTGCGCACTTTTCAGAAATTGACGTTTTTGAGGTCCTTAGTGTCAGTTTTAGCTTTGGTCCATTTCTGACAAAATTGTCCAGAACTGAAAAATATAGCAGCACACCAAATTTCATGCGTTTTGAAAAACTTTTACTAAGTCAAATATGGTTCGTTCCACAAGGTCAGTGCATCTGCCAAAACATGATTCATTTTTCCAGATTTCCAGATTTGGTCACATTTTAATGATTTGCCATTTTGAGGACCTTAGAGTCAAAATTAGCTTCGGTCTATTTCTGGGAAAAATGTTCAAAACTGTCCACACTAGTCACCCACCAATTTTCAACATCATTTTCTTAGCGAAAGTTACCTCGAACAGACTGGTCAGAGAGCTGTCAACAATTTTGACTTCACCTAGCATCATTTCCAAGCCAAGATCTTGCCATGCATGGTTGTTTAAGCTTATGAACGACCATATAGCTCAAGTACAAAAGCAAATACACACATCTATGAGCATGCATGTGAAATCTTGAAGAGTTTTCAAAAGGTTTTAACCCTCACCTTAGCAATCAACCACAAAATGCTCAAAACCCTTGTTGAAGCTCAAATCTTCTCCTTTCCTTTGCTTAGCCGAGAACCTCACTAGTTTTTCTCTATTTTTCCTAGCTTAATGATCAATCTCTTAGTGCATGCATGTAGTTAGAACTTGAATAAAAGAAATGGATGCTTAATAACTCACCTAGGCCGAAAATGAAGCTTCAATGCACATGCATGAGTGATTTCGAACTCTAGCTTGCTCGGTTGTAGTTCCTTGCTTGTAGCTTGCAAAACTTAGCTATGGTGTGAAGAGGAGAAGTTGAGAAGATGGTGAATTCAGCCAAGGCCGAAAATGAGAGAGAAAGGAGAGATGAGGAGAGAAATGAGTGAAAAGAAATGAAGAAAATGACAAGCAAGGAAGCCTTTTGCATCTTCAAGGAGAATGTCGGCCTTGGGCTTCAAAATTCTGCATTTTGTGTCTCCAATGTGATATTTTGAAATTGCTAGGATGGGCAAGGATGAAGTGGTCGAAAATTTGTGCAAGTGGAAGGATTTTTGGGCAATTTTTTAATACCTTTGTGTCATAAAATGTCTAAGCATGCAATAGAAATAAAAGAAATTGCTCAAACCTTGTGCAAAGCATGGTTTGGTCGGCCAAGGCTAATAAAAGGGCTGAATTTGTGTCATCTTTTGGGTGTTATTTGTTGTGTGTTGAAATGCAAAAAGAACAAAGAATAAAGAATAAGGAATGTCTAGTGTTTGGTGCCTTTTTTTGTCTTCTAGTGAATGGAATTTGGATTATTATATTGTTAGTGGATTTTGTAGGATTATTTAATAGTCTAGTGCTTCGTGAAAGATGCTTTCTTGATGAGCATGAAGGCACGCTTTCCTAGGTCTAGGGCACGCACTACAAGGTAGGACACAAACTACGAGACGAACGCACATTTTTTGAGTAAATGCACGCAATCCCAAACGAATGCACGTAATTCAATGCATGGCACATAAAATGAACACAATTCTTAAACCTAGGTCATAGCACGCAAATCTAGGTTAGGGGACACGGAGCTAGGTTTCGCACGCAAATCGGGGTCGGGCCTCACAATAGGGGTTAGACTAGGGTGTGATCTAAACATTCAAGTCATTTCACGTACCTAATCGTTCATGAAGGTTTAACACTTAACGTTTTAGCCTAAACTCCACAAATTCTCTGGAAAACCAGCAGCATAACGGCTGTAATTAGGCTCTTTAGTTTGACCTAATTTTCTAAAGGCCTCAAAACTTCCAATCTCAAGTTCATTTCCAACTAAGATTACTATTTGTCATCAATTGAAACGCCTACTAGTTGTCTCGAAGTCTCATTTGATTAATAACCTAGCATGATACTATGTCTCGTTTGTTTGTTAATCCTCATTACAAAAGTACCTGTTGATCTTAGTTTAACAATGAGTGCCTGCTTAAGATTGGATGGATTCATTTTACTTAATCCTTACCTGATACTTCATAATCCTATGATAGATACTAGCCAATAACGATAGCAAAAATGACCATAGTAGTGTCTATCTAGTTATGATCAGTACAAGCCAAAATTAGACCCCAAATTACAACGGGGGTCATTTACAATACAATAACAAGCAACGTAAGAAATGAAATAGTCTTCAAGCAACATATCGTTCACAAAATGGCCATAGTCAAGTAAGGCACGTAGGGCAAGCAATCATTCCAAGGAATCATCATTAGGCACGTTGTCCTCGGGTACCTGTTCCTGGTCTTCTTCACCTGAGATGATAAAAGAGGGTGAGTCCTTATGAACTCAGCGAGGGGGAACGAGAAATAAGTTTTGAAACTCATTTTTCGGTTCAACTTATGAAAACCCTTTTGCAAGCATGACATTATATCACAAGTAAGTACATAATGTAATGTAAAAGTAAAAGAACACAATTACCCGTCTTTCCTCCCCGAGGTCCTCTAGGAACCAAGCGAGAGTACTTATACACATAGTGAAAAGGATATGGTGAGCCTTTGCTCTCAGTTCATTTCCAGTATCAGTTGTTGCGGCCGACTTCGAATCATCCCCTTATCACGCCAAATAGGTGTACTTCGGATGTACCCCGAAATCCTACGACCCAACTCTCCGAGGAAGTCTAGCCCCCAAGCGAGAGAGGGAATTGGACAATGGTAGTCACGGTTGCACCGGCAAGCCCGATGCCGCCCGGTGTGCGTGAACGCTACCACGCCAGAATGAAAGGTTGCAACCTTGTATGCAATGCACATTTATGACATTTAATAAATCATGTTAGGAGGACAACAAAGTAGGTTGTCTCCGAATAGTCATAAGATTGCACATTGACAAGTAAACACGCGAGGCATGATATAATAGGTAATTTCACTTGTAAAGCACATGGAGTCATATGAATATTAAACGGGCAGCCATGTAACGCATGTAGATCAAGTCATATAACTAATTTCGAAGTTCACGTAATCAAATAATAAGGTCATACAACATGCAACAACGTTTACGTGGGACCGGGTGCAAGAATGGCCTACTTGTCAACATGTAATCATCGGAATCATATTTAGGGCTATAAGGGCAACTACGGGCAGCCTACTAATCACATAATTAAACACGATATTCATAGGATCAACACTTAGCGAGTTTACCTAGTCATTAAGGTTTCAATTCACGCTCACCCATGCGATTAAGCCCTAAGTTGTCACGTAATTAAACTAAAGCCATGCATTGATTAATTCAAACACCCTCAAACATTCAAAATAGTCTACACAACATCCCAATGCCACAATCCCAAGCATTTAATACAACAAGAGAAGTTACAATAATTTTCAAGGCAAATCACTAGATGAAAACCTCACTACAATGGTCTGTTTTCTCACAATCATTGAGACAAGCAAACAAACTCCAATTCCAGTGAACAAAATGTCAAATTAAAGCTTAAGGAGTGAACTAAATCCAGAAACAAACCTCACATCATTTGGAGTTCACCTTCAAGAGTTATAGCCAAAACAGTGAGACTACGTAAAACTGTCCAGATTTGCACACATTTAAATACTTGTCATTTTTGAGGGCCTTAGGTTCAGATTTAGCCTTAGTCTATTTCTGACAAAATGTCCAGAACTGAAAAATATAGCATTACACCAAATTTCATGCATTTTGGATGTGATTTACTAAGTCAAAACTGGTTCGTTCTACAAGGACAGTGAATCTGCCAAAACCTGCCTCATTTTTCCAGATTTTCCAGATTTGGATACATTTTGATATTTTTCCATTTTGAGGGCCTTAGAGTCAAAATTAGCTTTGACCTATTTCTACAAAAAATTCTCAGAACTGGAAAAACTAGTCACCTACCAATTTTCACGCATTTTCAACATCATCTACCAGGCCAAATTCACTTCGTTCCAACACAACAGAAAGCTGCCAAATACGCAATTTCACCTATCTTCACATTCTAGCCAAATATCTTGCCATGCATGCTTACAAAAGCTCATGTATACACATATATCACAAGTACAGAGGTAAAAATAGACATTTAAAGGCATGCATGTGGTTTTTGAAAGCTTTTCAAGATGTTTTAGCCCTCACCTTAACAAGACAACAAAAAAGATGTACAAACTCTTGATGAAGCACAATGTCGACTCTTCTCCTTGGTTAGCCGAGAGACAACTTGAGATTTCTCTAATTTCCTAGCTAAGTTACCATGTTCTAAGTAGGTGCATGTGGCTAGAACAAAAAGAAAATGAAATGGAAGCTAACAAACTCACCTAAGCCGAAATGAAGGTTCAATGAGCTTGCATGTGTGTCTTTTGCATTCTAGCTTTGCTTGGTCGAGTTCCTAGTAGCTTGCATGTCTTGATGAACCATTGAGTGATGAACTTAAGCTATGGAGAGTAGAGTTTTAGCTAGGGTCGAGAGAGAGAGAAGAATGAGAGAAAGAATGAAAGAAAAATGAAAGGCTTGAAGGAATTGATGCATATGTCGGCCTAGGGCTTGTAAATTCAGATTTTTGTGTCTTCAAGGAGCATGCTTGAAACACCTAGCATGGGCATGGAGTGTGTGTCGAGATTGGTGGACCTTGGGTAGAGTTTGAGTCTTTTTTTTAATGCTTTGTGTCATAACTTGTCATAGAATGTTTAGGTACAAATTTTGAAATGCAAAGCTAGTTCAATATGCAATAGTGGTCGGCCAAGCTTGTGCAAGAATCTGAATTTTTGTCTTGGTTGAGCAATTTAATATTGTGTGTTTGGGATGTGCAAAAGAATGTCTAGCTTTTGGTGCAATTTCGTCTTCTAGTAGGTTGAATTAGCAATTTAATATTAGTTAGTGGAGTTTGTAGGATTAATTAATGATCTAGTGCTTCGTGTAAGATGCTTTCTTGATTAGCGTGTGGGCACGCTTTCCTAGGTTTAGGGCACGTACTACGAGGTAGGGCATGAACTACGAGATGAATGCACATTTTCCAAGTAAATGCACGCAACCTTAAATGTATGCACGTAATTCAATGCAAGGCACTCAAAATGGAACACGACTCTTAAACCTAGGTCAAGGCACGTAAATCTAGATTAGGGCACACGAAACGAGATATCGCACACAAATCGAGGTTGGGCCTCACAGAATAGGTTGTCATCCTTTTCGCGGCTCACGACGTACGATCCGAGACGGAAAAATAGCTCAAAAGAAGAAAAGTATCCCGAATTTAATGAAAACGATTGATTTTGAAATTCGAAAACAGGAGCAGCCGACCAGGCTTGGTGCCCCCATCGTAGAGCCCTCGGAGAGCTTTCCAACGGTATGCTGTGCACCGCGTAACTCCTTAAGGATTAAAAGTTATGGGCACCGGAGCGACGGATACTTGGTCACAATCCCTACGCCCTCTGTTTGTGGGCCCAGCCTCTACGTGAAGTGAAGTTGTCTTGCCCAAAATGCCGTGGGATTCGGTAATAGAATTGTGATGGATCAGGTTGTAGTCCATTTCGTAGCTTACGACGTACGATACGGGACGAAAAAATAGCGCAAAAGAAAAAATGTGTCCCGAAACTGATGAAAACATTCAATTTTAGGCTCCGAAAACAAGCGCAGCCAAGCAGGCTTGGTGCCCCCATCGTAGAGCTCTCGGAGACCTTTCAAACAGCATACTATGCGCCACGTAACTCATCACGGATCAAAAGTTATAGGCACCGGAGTGACGGAAATGTGGTCACAAGCCCCACGTCCTCGGTTTGCGGGCCCAGCCTCTACGTGAAGTGAACTTGTCATGCCCAAGGTGCCATGGGATTCGATAATAGAAATGTGATAGATTAGGTTGTCGTCCTTTTCGCGGCTCACAACGTACGATCCGGGACAGAAAAATAGCGAAAAAGAAGAAAAATGTCTCAAAACTTATGAAAATGTTCGATTTCGGTCTTCAAAAACAGGCGTAGGTGCCCCTGTCGTAGAGCTCTTAGAGAGCTTTCCAACAGTATGCTGTGCGCCGCGTAACTAATTTCGAATGAAAACTTATAGGTACCAGAGCGACGGATAAATGGCCACAAGCCCCACGCCCTCTGTTTGTGTTACGTGAAGTGAACTTGTCTTGCCTAAGGTGCCATGGGATTCGATAATAGAAATATGATAGATTAGGTTGTCGTCCGTTTCGCGGCTCACGACGTACGATTCAGGAAGAAAAAACAGCGCAAAAGAATAAAAGTGTCACGAAACTTATGAAAATGTTCGATTTTCGATTACGAAAAAAGGCGCAGCCAAGCAAGCTTGCTGCCCCCGTCGTAGAGCTATCGGAGAGCTTTCCAACGGTATGCTGTGCGCCATGTAACTCCTTACGGATCAAAAGTTATAGGCACCAGAGCGACGGATTCCTGGCCACAAGCCCCACGCCCTCGGTTTGCGGGCCCAGCCTCTACATGAAGTGAAGTTGTCTTGCCAAAGGTGCCATGAGATTTCGTATTAGAAATGTGATAGATTAGGTTGTCATCCTTTTCGCGGCACACGACGTACGATCCGGGACAGAAAAACATCGCAAAAGAAGAAAAGTGTACCGAAACTGATAAAAATGTTCAATTTTGGGCTCCAAAAATTGGCGCAGCCAAGCACGCTTGGTGACTTCGTCGTAGATCTGCTGGAGAGCTTTCCAACGGTATGTTGTGCGCCGCGTAACTCCTTATGGATCAAAAGTTATGGGCACCGGAGCGATGGATACCTGGTCACAAGCCCTACGCCCTAGGTTTGAGGGCACAGCCTCTACGTGAAGTGAAGTTGTCTTGCCCAAGGTGCCGTGTGATTCGGTAATAGAAATGTGATAGATTAGGTTGTCGTCCTTTTCGAGGCTCACGACGTACGATTCGGGATGAAAAAACTGCGCAAAAGAAGATAAGTGTCCCAAAACTGATGAAAACGTTCGATTTTGGGCTCCGAAAATAGGCGCAGCTGAGTAGGCACAACGCCCCCGTCGTAGAGCTCTTTGAGAGCTTTCCAACGGTATGCTGTGCGCCACGTAACTCCTTACGGATCAAAAGTTATGGGCACCGGAGCGACGGATACCTTGTTACAAGCCCCACGCCCTCGGTTTTCGAGCCCATCCTCTACGTGAAGTGAAGTTGTCTTGCCCAAGGTACTATGGGATTCGGTAATAGAAATGTGATGGATTAGGTAGTCGTCCTTTTCGCAGCTCAAGACGTACAATCCGGGATAGAAAAGCAGCGCAAAAGCAGAAAAGTGTCCCGAAACATATGAAAACGTTCGATTTTGGCCTTCAAAAATAGGCGCAGCTAAGCAGGCTTGATGCCCTCGTCGTAGAGCTCTCGGAGAGTTTTCCAACTGTATGATGTACATTGCGTAACTCCTTACGAATCAAAAGTAATGGGCACCGGAGTAACGGATACCTGGTCACAATCCCCACGCCCTTTGTTTGCGGGCCCAGCCTCTTCATGAAGTGAAGTTCTCTTGCCCAAGGTGCCGTGTGATTCGGTAATAGAAATGTGATGGATTAGGTTATCGTTCTTTTCGCAGCTCACGACGTACGATCCGGGATGACAAAACAGCGCAAATGAAGAAAAGTGTCAAAAAACTTATGAAAATATTCAATTTTGGGCTCCGAAAACAGGCGCAGCAGAGCAGGCTAGGTGCCCCCATCGTAGAGCTCTCAGAGAACTTTTCTACGGTATGTTGTGCGCCGCGTAACACCTTACGGATCAAAAGTTATAGTCACCGGAGTGACGGATACCTAGTCACAAGCCCCACGCCCTCGGTTTGCGAGCCCAGACTCTACGTGAAGTGAAGTTGTCTTGCCCAAGGTACCGTGGGATTCAGTAATAGAAATGTGATAGATTAGGTTGTCGTCCTTTTCGCTGCTCATGACAAACGATCCGGGACGGAAAAATCGTGCAAAAGAAGAAAAGTGTCCTGAAATTAATGAAAATGTTCGATTTTGGGCTCGAAAAATAGGTGCAGCAGAGTAGGCTTGGTGCCCCCATCGTAGAGCTCTCGGAGAGCTTTCCAACAGTATGTTGTGCACCACATAACTCCTTACGGATCATAAGTTATGGGTACCGGAGCGACGGATACCTGGGCACAAGCCCAACAGGTACCGTGGGATTCGGTAATAGAAATGTGATGGATTAGGTTGCCATCCTTTTCGCGGCTCACGACGTACGATCCGGGACGAAAATACTGCGCAAAAGAAGATAAGTGTCACGAAACTGATGAAAATGTTGATTTTGGGTTCCGAAAATAGGTGCATCCGAGTAGGCTAGGTGCCCCCGTCGTAGAGATCTCCAAGAGCTTTCCAACGGAATGCTATGCACCGTGTAACTCATTACAGATCAAAAGTTATGGGCACCGGAGCGACGGATACCTGGTCACAAGACCCACGCCCTCTGTTTACGGGCCCAGCCTCTACGTGAAGTGAAGTTGTTTTGCCCAAGGTGCCGTGGGATTCGGTAATAGAATTGTGATGGATTAGGACGTCGTCCTTTTTGCGGCTCACGACGTACGATCCTGGACGGAAAAACAGTGCAAAAGAAGAAAAGTGTCCCGAAACGGATGAAAACAATCGATTTTGGGCTCTGAAAATAGGTGCATCCAAGCAAGCTTGCTGCCCCCATTGTAGAGCTCTTGGAGAGCTTTCTAACGATATGTTGTGCTCCTTGTAACTCCTTACGGATCAAAAGTTATAGGCACCGGAGCGACGGATACGTGGTCACAAGCCCCATGCCCTCGGTTTGCGGGCCCATCATCTATGTGAAGTGAAGTTGTCTTGCCCAAGGTGCCGTGGGATTCGATAATAGAAATGTGATAGATTAGGGTATCGTCCTTTTCGCGGCTCATGACATACGATCCGGGATGAAAAAACAGCTCAAACGAAGAAAAGTGTCCCGAAACTTATGAAAACATTCGAATTTAGGCATCGAAAACAGGCGCAGCCGAGCAAGCATGTTGGTCCCATCGTAGATCTCTCGTAGAGCTTTCCAATGGTATGCTGTGCACCGCGTAACTCCTTACGGATCAAAAGTTATGGGCACCGAAGCGACGGATAGCTGGTCACAAGCCCCACGCCCTCAGTTTGCGGGCCCAACCTCTACGTGAAATGAAGTTGTCTTGTCCAAGGTGCCGTGTGATTCGGTAATAGAAATGTGATAGATTAGGTTGTTGTCCTTTTCGCAGCCCACGACGTACGATCCAGGACGGAAAAACTACGCAAAAGAAGATTAGTGTCCCGAAACTAATGAAAATGTTCGATTTTGGGATCCAAAAATAGGCGCAGCCGAGCAGGCTTGGTGCCCCCGTCGTAGAGCTCTCGGAGAGTTTTCAAACTGTATGATGTGCGTCGTGTAACTCCTTACGGATCAAAAGTTATGGGCACCGGAGCGACGAATACCTAGTCACAAGCCCCACGCCCTATGTTTGTACACCCAGCCTCTACGTGAAATGAAGTTGTCTTGCCAAGGTGCCGTGGGATTCGGTAATAGAAATGTGATGGATTAGGTTGTCGTCCTTTTCACGGCTCACGACATACGACATGGGACGGAAAAACAGCATAAAAGAAGAAAAGTATCCCGAAACTGATGAAAACTTTTGATTTGTGCTCCGAAAATAGGTGCAGCCAAGCAGTCTTGGTGCCCCTATTGTAGAGCTCTCGGAGAGCTTTCCAACATTATATTGTGCGCCGAGTAACTCCTTACGGTCAAAAGTTATGGGCACCGGAGCGACGAATACCTGGTCATAAACCCAATGCCCTCGGTTTACGGGCCTAGCCTCTACGTGAAGTGAAGTTGTTTTGCCTTTGGTGTCGTGGGATTCGGTAATAGAATTGTGATGGATTAGGTGGTGGTCCTTTTCGCGGCTCACGACGTATGATCCGGGACGGAAAAACAGTGCAAAAGAAGTAAAGTGTCCCGAAACTGATGAAAACATTCGATTTTGGGCTCCGAAAATAGGTGCAGCCCAACAAGCTTGCTCCCCCTGTCGTAGAGCTCATGGAGAGCTTTCCAACGGTATGCTGTGTGCCGCGTAACTTCTTACGGATCAAAAGTTATAGGCACCAGAGCAACGGATACATGGTCACAAGCCCCACGCCCTAGGTTTGCGGGCCCATCATCTACGTGAAGTGAAGTTGTCTTACCCAAGGTGCCGTGGGATTCGATAATAGAAATGTGATAGATTAGGTTGTCGTCCTTTTCGCGGCTCATGATGTACTATCCGGGATGGAAAAACAGCGCAAAAGAAGAAAAGTATCCCAAAACTTATGAAAACGTTCGAATTTGGGCATCGAAAACAGGCGCAGCCGAGCAAGCATATTGTTCCCGTCGTAGATCTCTCGAAGAGTTTTCCAACTGTATATTGTGCGTCGCGTAACTCCTTACGGATCAAAAGTTATGGGCACCGGAGCGACGGATACTTGGTTATAAGACCCACACCCTCGGTTTGAGGGCCCAGCCTCTACGTGAAGTGAAGTTGTCTTGCCCAAGGTACTGTGTGATTCGGTAATAGAAATGTGATAGATTAGGTTGTCGTCCTTTTCGCGGCTCACGACATACGATCCGCGATGAAAAAACAGCGCAAAAGAAGAAAAGTGTCCCAAAACTTTATGAAAATGTAAAATTTTAGGCTCCAAAAATAGGTGCAGCCGAGCAGGCTAGGTGCCCACATCGTAGAGCTCTCAAAGAGCTTTCCAACGGTATGTTGTGCGCTGCGTAACTCCTTACAGATCAAAGTTATAGTCACCAGAGCGACGGATAACTGTTCACAAGCCCCATGCCCTCGGTTTGCGGGCCCAGACTCTACGTGAAGTGAAGTTGTCTTGCCTAAGGTGCTGTGGGATTCAGTAATAGAAATGTGATAAATTAGGTTGTCGTCCTTTTCGCGGCTCACGATGTACGATCCGGGATGGAAAAACAGTGCAAAAGAGGAAAAGTGTCCCGAAACTGATGAAAATGTTCGATTTTGGGTTCAAAAAATAGGTGTAGCAAAGCTGGCTTGATGCCCCAGTCGTAGAGCTCTCGGAGAGCTTTCCAACAATATGCTAATCGTCGCGTAACTCCTTGCGGATCAAAAGTTATGGGCACCGGAGTGACGGATTCCTGGTCACAAGCCCAATGCCCTCGGTTTGAGGGCCCAGCCTCTACGTGAAGTGAAGTTGTCTTGCTCAAGGTGCGGTGGGATTCGGTAATAAAAATGTGATGGATTAGGTTGTCGTTCTTTTCGCGGCTTATGACATACGATCTGGGACGGAAAAACAGCGCAAAAGAACAAAAGTCTCCCAAAAATGATGAAAACGTTCGATTTTGGGCTCTGAAAATAGGCATAACCGAGCAGGCTAGGTGCCCCCATCGTAGAGCTCTTAGAGTGCTTTCTAACGGTATGTTGTGCGTCATGTAACTCCTTACGGATCAAAAGTTATGGGCACCGGAGCGACAGATACCTGGTCACAAGCCCCACGCCCTCGGTTTGAGGGACCAGCCTCTACGTGAAGTGAAGTTGTCTTGCCCAAGGTGCCGTGTGATTCGGTAATAGAAATGTGATAGATTAGGTTGTCATTCTTTTCGCGGCTCACGACGTACAATCCTGGATGGAAAAACTGCGCGTATGAAGATAAGTGTCCTGAAACTGATGAAAATATTCGATTTTGGGCTTCGAAAATAGGTGCAGCCAAGTAGGCTTGGTGCCCACGTCGTAGAGCTCTCCGAGAGCTTTCCAATGGTATATTGTGCACCACATAACTCCTTACGGATCAAAAGTTATTGGCACTAGAGCGACAGATACCTGGTCACAAGACCCACGCCCTCTGTTCGCGGGCCCAGCTTCTACGTGAAGTGAAGTTGTTTTGCCCAAGGTGCCATAGGATTTGGTAATAGAATTGTGATGGATTAGGTTGTTGTCCTTTTTGCGGCTCACGACATACGATCCGGGACGAAAAAATAGTGCAAAAGAAGAAAAGTGTCCCGAAACTGATGAAAACATTCGATTTTGGGCTCTGAAAATATACGCAGCCGAGCAAGCTTGCTGCCCCCGTCGTAGAACTCTCAGAGAGCTTTCCAACGGTATGCTGTGCGCCGCGTAACTCCTTACGGATCAAAAGTTATAGGCACCGGAGCGACGGATACGTGGTCACAAGCCCCACGCCCTCAGTTTGCAGGCCCAACCTCGACGTGAAGTGAAGTTGTCTTGACCAAGGTGTCGTGGGATTCGATAATAGAAATGTGATAGATTAGGTTGTCGTCCTTTTCGCGGCTCACGACATACAATCCGAGACAGAAAAACAGCGCAAAAGAAGAAAAGTGTCCTAAAACTTATGAAAATGTTTGAATCTGGGCATCGAAATCAGGCGCAGCCGTGCAAGCATGTTGCCCCCCATCGTAGATCTCTCGGAGAGCTTTCCGATGGTATGCTGTGCACCGCATAACTCCTTACGGATCAAAAGTTATTGGCACCGGAGCGACGGATACCTAGTTACAGGACCCACGCCCTCGGTTTGAGGGCCCAGCCTCTACGTGAAGTGAAGTTTTCTTGCCCAAGGTGCCGTGTGATTCGGTAATAGAAATGTGATAGATTAGGTTGTTGTCCTTTTCGCGGCTCACGACGTACAATTCGGGACGAAAAAACTGCGCGAAAGAAGATAAGCTTCCGAAACTAATGAAAATGTTTGATTTTGGGCTCCGAAAACAGCCGCAGCCCAGCAGGCTTGGTGCCCCCGTCGTAGAACTCCTGAAGAGTTTTCCAACTGTATGCTGTGCGTCGCGTAAATCCTTACAGATCAAAAGTTATGGGCACCGGAGCGACGGATACCTCGTCACAAGCCCCACGCCCTCTGTTTGTGCACTCAGCCTCTACGTGAAGTGAAGTTGTCTTGCCAAGGTGTCGTGGCATTCGGTAATTGAAATGTGATGGATTAGCTTGTCGTCCTTTTCGCAGCTCACGACGTACGATCCGGGACTGAAAATTAGCACAAAAGAAGAAAAGTGTCTCGAAACTGATGAAAACGTTCGATTTTAGGCACGGAAAATAGGCGCGGCCGAGCAGGCTTGGTGCCCCCGTTGTAAAGCTCACGAAGAGCTTTCCAAGGGTATGCTGTGCGCTGCGTAACTCTTTACGGATCAAAAGTTATGGGCATCGGAGCGACGGACACCTGGTCACAAGCCCCACGCCCTCTGTTTGAGGGCCCAGCCTCTACGTGAAGTGAAGTTGTCTTGCCCAAGGTGCCATGGGATTCGATAATAGAAATGTGATAGATTAGGTTGTCGTCCTTTTCGCGGCTCACGACGTACGATTCGGGACGGAAAAACAACGCAAAAGAAGAAAAGTGTCCCAAAACTTATGAAAACGTTTGAATTTGGGCATCGAAAACAGGCGCAGTTGAGAAAACATGTAGCCTCCTTCGTAGATCTCTCAGAGAGCTTTCCAATGGTATGTTGTGCGCAGCGTAACTCCTTACGGATCAAAAGTTACGGGCACCAGAGCGACGGATACCTGGTTATAAAACCCACGCCGTCGGTTTGAGGTCCCAGCCTCTACGTGAAGTGAAGTTGTCTTGCCCAAGGTGCCGTGTGATTCGGTAATAGAAATGTGATAGATTAGGTTGTTGTCCTTTTCGCGGCTCACGACGTACGATCCGGGACGGAAAAACTGCTCAAAAGATGATAAGTGTCCCGAAACTAATGAAAATGTTTGATTTTGGGCTCCGAAAATAGGCGCAGCCGAGCAGGCTTGGTGCCCCCGTCGTAGAGCTCTCGGAGAGTTTTCCAACTGTATGTTGTGCGTCGCGTAACTCCTTACGGATCAAAAGTTATGGGCACCGGAGCGACGGATACCTGGTCACAAGCCCCACACCCTCTGTTTGCGCACCTAGCCTCTACGTGAAGTGAAGTTGTCTTTGTGAGGCTCGACCCCGAATAACGTATGTTATCTTGATTTGCGTGCCATAGACCAAGAATGATATGACCGACCTTGGATTATGTGTCCTGTCTTGGTTTTCATGCATTCCTTGTCATACGTGCCTTGACCTAGAATTATGTGCCCTAATCCTTGACTTACGTGCCTTGACTTCGAATTGCGTGCATTGTCTTGTTTTGTGTGCCCTGACCTTGAATTGCATGTCCTAACCTAGGTTTAAGAGTCGTATCTCGATTTACATGCATTGCATTGAATTACGTGCATTTACTTAAAAAACGTGCGTTCGTCTCGTAGTTCATGTCCTACCTCTTAATTCGTGCCCTAGACCTAGGAATCCGTGCCACCACGTTAATCAAGATAATAAAATAATCCTACACAATTCACTAACCAATATTATATTCCTAATTCAAATTCTCTACAAACTCCACTAACAATAAAATAATACTAAACTATTCCTACATTTCCCACTAACTATTATTCTATTCATAATTCAACTCATCAACAAACATTCCTATATTTTATTCTACATAGATTCCCTAATTTCCCAACATTCCTATGACAATTCTAATGACACAAATGCATACAAAAAAAATTAGTCCTAGACAAACTATGACAAACACTTAGCACAATACATAAAAAATGCTCAAAACCACCTAAATCCTCTACCTTGCTCAACCAAACCACCTTTGCCCATGCTAAACATTTTAAAATCACACATTGAAGACACAAAATCAGATTTTAATGCCCCAAGGCCGACCACATGCTTGAAGATTGCAAAGGCTTTCATTTTTTTTGTCATTTCTTCTTTCCTCTCACATTTTCTCTCTCTCCCTCTCATTCTTCTCTCTCCATCTCAGTTTTGGGCTGAGTTTCTTCATCCCTTAGCTCATCTTCATCATCCTATGGTGCATCAAGACAAACAACAAGCAAAGAAACTCACCCAAGCAAGCTAGGATGCAAGAAACACACATGCAAGCATTTTGAGTCACCATTTTCGGCCTAGGTGAGTTTTTAAGCTTCCATTTCTTTCCTTCTTGCTCTAACCTCATGCATGTACTAAGAGCTTGGCCACTAAGCTAGGAAAAATAGAGAAAATCTAGTTGGAACCTCGGCTAGGCAAAGGAGAAGAAGAAAAGTTTGCTTCAACAAGTTTTTGTGCATCCTCTTGGTTGATTGCTAAGGTGAGGGCTAAAACCTTTTGAAAATCCTTCAAAAATACACATGCATGCTCATAAATGTGTGTCTTTGCTTCTGTACTTTTGTTATATGTTCGTTCATAAGCTTTTGCAACCATGCATTGCAAGATCTTGGCTTGAAAGTGGGGATAGGTGAAGTCGGATTGTTGACAGCTCTCTGACCAGTCTGTTTCGAGGTAAGTTTAGCTAGTCAAATAATGTTGAAAATGCTTGAAAATTGGTAGGTGACTATTTTGGACAGTTTTGAACACTTTTTGAAGAAATAGGCCAAAGCTAATTTCGACTCTAAGGTCCTCAAAATGGCAAATCTTTAAAATGTGACCAAATCTAGAAATCTGGAAAAATGAAGCAGGTTTTGGCAGATGCACTGACCTTGTAGAACGAACCATATTTTACTTGGTTAATGATGTCCAAAATGTATTAAAATTGGTGTACTACTAGATTTTTCAGTTCTGGACATTTTTGTCAGAAATGGACTAAGGCTGAATCTGACCCTAAGGACCTCAAAAACGTCAATTATCGAAATGTGTGCAAATCTGGACAGTTTTGTGCTATCCCACTGTTTCGGCTATATATAATGATCCCGAACTCCAATTGATGCAAGGTTTGTTTCTGATTTTAGTTAACTTCTTAAGCTTTAATTTGACATCTTATTCACTGGATTTGGAGATTGTTTGATTATCCTATTGATTGTGAGAAAACAGCCTATTGCAGTAAAGGTTTCACTTAGTTATATGCTTGGAAAATTGTTGTAACCTCTCTTGTGGTACTAATTGCTTGGAATTGTGGTGTTGGGATGTTGTGTGGACTGTTTTGAGTACTTGAGGATGTTTGAATTGAATGATGCATGACTTGAGAATGATCTTGAGTTGACTTAGGGTTTAATCACACGGTTAAGCATGAGACAGAAACCCTAATGCCTAGGTAGTCTTGCTAAGTGTTGATCGTTTGAATATTGTGTGGAAATTATATGCTTAGTGGGCTACCCGTAAATGTCTTATAACTTCAAATGTGATTTTGACCGTTGCATGTTGACAAATAAGCCTTTCTTGCGCCCGAACCCATGTTGATGTCATTGCATGTTGAATAATCATATCACTTGATCATGTGGGCTTCATAATGAGTTATATGGCCTGTTTTACATGTGTTACATGGCTGCCCGTTTAATTTTCATATAACTCTATATGCCTTTCAAGTGAAATTTCCTGTCTTATCGTGCCCTGCTTGTTTACCTGTCAATGTGCAATCTTATGACTGTCCGGAGGCAACCTACTTTGTTGTCCTCCTACTGTGATATATTACCTGTCATAAATGTGCATTGCATACAAGGTTGCAACCTTTCCTGTCGGCATGGTAGCGATCACGCACACCGGGCGGCATCGGGCTTGCCGGTGCACCCGTGACTACCATGGTCCCATTCCCTCTCTCACTTGGGGGCTAGACTTCCTCGGAGAGTTGGGTCGTAGGATTTCGGGGTACATCCGGAGTACACCCACCTGGCGTGTTTGGGGGATGATTTGAAGTCGGCCGCAACAACTGATTCTGGAACTGATTTGAGAGCAAAAGCTCACCGTATCCTTTTTACTATGTGTATAAGTACTCTCGCTTGGTTCCTAGAGAACCTCGGCGAGGAAATACCGGTATTTCTATTCCTGTACTTATCTTACTGTTATATTTATGTTACTGTTATATTCATGTTTGCAAAAGGATTTTCATAAGTTGAACCGGAAAATGAGTTTCAAAACCTATTTCTCGTTCCTCCTCGCTGAGTTCATAAGGACTCACCTTCTTTTATCATCTCAGGTGAAGAAGATCCAGAATAGGTACCTGAGGACGATGTGCCTAACGATAAATCCTTGGAGTGATTGTCTGTCTTGTTTGCTTTGCGTGATTGTGGCTACTTGTGAACTCTATGCTACTTGAAGACTATTTCTTTTATGTTGCTTGCTATTTCGAATGTAAAAGACCCCCGTTGTAATTTGGAGTCTAATTTTGGTTTGTAATAGTATTAAGTAGACTGACGCTAGACACTACTATAATTATTTTTGCTATTATTACCGTTAGTATCTATCATAGGTTATGACGTATTAGTTAAGGACTAAGTAAATGAACCCATCCAATCTTAAACAGGTACTCGCTATTAAGCTAAGATCAACAGGTACTTTTGTAACGAGGATAAACAAATAAACGAGACATAGTATCATGCTAGGTTATAAATCAAACGAGACATCGAGATAACCAATAGGCATTTCAATTGATGTTAAATAGTAATCCTAGTTGGAAATGAATTTGAGATGATAAATTTTGAGGCATTTAGAGAATTAGGTCAAACCAAAGAGCCCAATTACAGCCATTATACTGCCGGTATTTCAGAAAATTTTAGAGTTTAGGCCAAAAACATTAAGTGTGTAATCTTCATAAACGGTTAAGTATGTGATATGTCCTGAACGTTTAGATCACACCCTAGTCTAACCTTATAGGCCGGGCTGGGGTCGTGACAGTCTTGCCAAGGTACCGTGGGATTCGGTAATAGAAATGTGATGGATTAGCTTGTCGTCATTTTCGCGGCTCACGACGTATGATCCGGGAAGGAAAAACAGTGCAAAAAAAAAGTGTCGCAAAACTGATGAAAATGATCGATTTTGGGCACCAAAAATTGGCACAACCGAGCACGATTGGTGCCCCCATCATAGAGCTCACGGAGAGCTTTCCAACGGCATGCTGTGCGCTGCGTAACTCCTTACGGATCAAAAGTTATGGGCACCGGAGCGACGGATACCTGGTCACAAGCCCCACGCCCTCTGTTTGCGGGCCCAGCCTCTACATGAAGTGAAGTTGTCTTGCCCAAGGTGCAGTGTGATTCGGTAATAGAAATGTGATGGATTAGGTTGTCGTCATTTTCGCTGCTCACGACGTACGATCCTGGTCGAAAAAAGAGCGCAAAAGAAGAAAAGTTTCCCAAAACTCATGAAAATGTTCAATTTTGGGCTCTGAAAACAAGCGCAACCGAGTAGGCTAGGTGCCCCCATCGTAGAGCTCTCAGAGAGATTTCCAACGGTATGCTGTGCACCGCGTAACTCTTTACGGATCAAAAGTTATGGGCACCGGAGCGACGGATACCTAGTCACAAGCCCCACGGCCTCTATTTGCGAGCCCAGCCTCTACGTGAAGTGAAGTTGTCTTGCCCAAGGTGTCATGTGATACGGTAATAGAAATGTGATGGATTAGGTTGTCGTCATTTTCGCTGCTCACGACGTACGATCCGGGATGAAAAAACAGCGTAAAAGGAGAAAAGTTTCCCAAAACTAATGAAAACATTATATTTTGGGCTCCGAAAATAGGAACAGCCGAGCGGGCTTGCGGCCTCGGTCGTAGAACTCTTGAAGAGCGATCCAACGGCATGCTGTGCGCCGCGTAACTCCTTACGAATCAAAAGTTATAGGCACCGGAGCGACGGATACCTGGTCACAAGCCCCACGCCCTCTGTTTGCAGTCCCAGCCTCTACGTGAAGTGAAGTTGTCTTGCCCAAGGTGCCTTGTGATTCGGTAATAGAAATGTGATAGATTAAGTTGTTGTCCTTTTCGCTGCTCACGACATACGATCCGGGATGGATAAACTAAACAAAAGAAGAAAAATGTCCCAAAACTGATGAAAACATTCGATTTTGGACTCAGAAAACAGGCGCAACCAAGCAAGCTCGGTGCCCCCATCGTAGAGCTCTCGGAGAGCTTTCCAACGGTATGTTGTGCGCCGCGTAACTCCTTACGTATCAAAAGTTATAGTCACCGAAGCGACAGATACCTGGTCACAAGCCCCATGCCCTCGGTTTGCGGGCCTAGCCTCTACGTTAAGTGAAGTTGTCTTGCCCAAGGTGCTATGGGATTCGGTAATAGAAATGTGACAGATTAGGTTGTCGTCCTTTTCGTGGCTCACGACGTACGATCCGGGATGGAAAAACAGCACAAAAGAAGAATAGTGTCCTGAAACTGATGGAAATGTTCAACTTTGGGTTCCGAAAATATGTAGGCTTGGTGCCCCCGTCATAGAGCTTTCGGAGAGCTTTCCAATGGTATGCTGTGCGTCACGTAACTCCTTACGGATCAAAAGTTATGGGCACCGGAGTGACGGATACCTAGTTACAAGCCCCACGCCCTCGGTTTGAGGGCACAGCCTCTACGTGAAGTGAAGTTGTCTTGCCCAAGGTGCCGTGGGATTCGGAAATAAAAATGTGATGGATTAGGTTGTCGTCCTTTTTGCGGCTCACGACGTATGATCCGAGACGGAAAAAAACAACAAAAGGAGAAAAGTGTCCCAAAATTGATGAGAACGTTTAATTTTGGGCTCCGAAATTAGGCGCAGCCGAGCAGACTTGTGGCCCTGGTCGTAGAACTCTCGGAGAGCGTTCCAACAGCATGCTGTGCGCTGCGTAACTCCTTACGGATCAAAAGTTATGGGCACCGGAGGGACGGATACCGGGTCACAAGCCCCACGCCCTTTGTTTGCGGGCCCAACCTCTACGTGAAGTAAAGTTGTCTTGCCCAAGGTGCTGTGTGATTCGGTAATAGAAATGTGATGGATTATGTCACGCCCCAACCCGGCCTATAAAGGTTAGACTAGGGTGTGATCTAAACATTCAAGTCACGTCTCGTACTTAACCGTTCATGAAGATTTAACACTTAACGTTTTGGCCTAAACTCCAAAATTTTCCGGAAAACCGGCAGCATAACGGCTGTAATTGGGCTATTTGGTTTGGCCTAATTCTCTAAACGCCTCAAAATTTTCCAATCTTAATTTCGTTTCCAACTAGGATTACCATTTAACATCAATTGAATTGCCTATTGGTTATTTCGACGTCTCGTTTAATTTATAACCTAGCATGATGCTATGTCTCGTTTGTTTGTTTATCCTCGTTACAAAAGTACCTGTTGATCTTAGCTTAATAGCGAGAACCTGTTTAAGGTTTGGATGGTTCATCTTACTTCACTCTTACCTAATACTTCATAATCCTATTATAGCTACTAGCGATAATAAAAGCAAAACGACCATAGCAGTATCTAATGTCTGTCTAGAAATATTAGTACAAACCAAAATTAGACCCCAAATTACAACGGGGGTCTTTTACATTACAAATAACAAGCAACATAAAAGAAATGGTCTTCAAGTAGCATAAAGTTCACAAGTAGCCATAATCACACAAAGCACACAAGACAGGCAATCACTCCAAGGAATCATCTATGGGCACATCGTCCTCAGGTACTTGTTCTTGATCTTCTTCACCTGAGATGATAAAAGAGGGTGAGTCCTTATGAACTCAGCGAGGGGGAACGAGAAATAGGTTTTGAAACTCATTTTCTGGATTCAACTTATGAAAAATCCTTTTGCAAGCATGATGTGTATCATAAGCAAGTACATAGTGTAATATAATAGTAAAGAACGCAATTACCAGTCCTTCCTCCCCGAGGTCCTCTAGGGACCAAGCGAGAGTACTTATACAGATAGTAAAAAGGATATGGTGAGCTTTTGCTCTCAGATCAATTCCAGTATCAATTGTTGCGGCCTACTTCAAATCATCCCCCAAACACGCCAGGTGGGTATACTCCGGATGTACCCCGAAATCCTACGACCCAACTCTCCGAGGAAGTCTAGCCCCCAAGCGAGAGAGGGAATGGGACCATGGTAGTCATGGGTGCACCGGCAAGCCCGATGGCGCCCGGGGTGCGTGATCACTACCATGCCGACAGGAAATGTTGCAACCTTGTATGCAGTGCACATTTATGACATTTAATATATCACATTAGGAGGACAACAAAGTAGGTTGCCTTCGGACAGTCATAAGATTGTACTTTGACAAGTAAACAAGCGAGGCACGGATAGACAAGTAATTTCACTTGAAAAGCTCATGGAGTTATATGAACATTAAACGGACAGCCGTGTAACGCATATAAATCAAGTCATATAACTCAATTCAAGTCCACGTAATCAAATAATAAGATTATATAACATGCAACAACATCTACGTGGGCTCGGATGCAAGAAAAGCCTATTTGTCAACATGCAATGGTCAAAATCACATTTAGGACTATAAGGGCATCTACGGGCAGCCTACTAAGCATATAATTCCACACAATATCCAAATGATCAACACTTAGCAAGACTACCTAGTCATTAGGGTTTCCATTTCGTGTATATCCGTGCAATTTAAGCCCTAAACCAATTCAAAATCAATCTCAAGCCATGCATCATTTAATTCAACATCCTCAAACATTCAAAACAGCCCACACAACATTCCAAATCTACAATCCCAAGCATTTATTTCAACAAGAGAAGTTACAACAATTTTTCTAAGCATAACACTAAGTGAAACCCTTACTACAATGGGCTGTTTTCTCACAATCATTAAGATAAGAAAACAATCTCCAATTCTAGTGAATAAGATGTCAAATTAAAGCTTAAGAAGTGAACTAAAATCAGAAATAAACCTTGCATCATTTGGAGTTCGGGATCATTAGTTATAGCTGAAACAGTGGGATAGCACAAAACTGTCCATATTTGCACACATTTCGATAATTGACGTTTTTGAGGTCCTTAGGGTCATATTCAGCCTTAGCCCATTTCTGACAAAAATGTCCACAACTGAAAAATATAGCAGCACACCAAATTTCATGCATTTTGGACATCATTTACTAAGTCAAGTCTGGTTCGTTCTACAAGGTCAGTGCATCTGCCAAAACCTGCTTCATTTTTCCAGATTTCCAGATTTGGACACATTTTAATGATTTGCCATTTTGAGGACCTTAGAGTCCACATTAGCTTTATCCTATTTCTGTAAAAAATGTTCAAAACTGGAAAAACTAGTCACCTACCAATTTTCATGCATTTTCAACATCATTTGACTAGCCAAACGTACCTCAAAACAACTGGTCAGAGAGCTGTCACATAATCCGACTTCACCTATCATCACTTTCAAGCCAAGATCTTGCCATGCATGGTTGTAAAAGCTTATGAACGAACATATAACTCAAGTACAGAAGCAAAGACATACATTTATGAGCATGCATGTGGATTTTTGAAGGATTTTCAAAAGGTTTTAGCCCTCACCTTAGGAGATCAACAAGAAGATGCACAAAACTTGATGAAGCACAAATTTCTTCTTCTTCCTTGCTTAGCCAAGATACCACCCGATTTGTCACGCCCCAACCCGACCTATAGAGGCTAGACTAGGGTGTGAGCTAAACGTTCAGGACATGTCACATACTTAACCATTGACGAAGATTTAACACTTAACGTTTTGGCCTAAACTCCAAGTTTTTCTGGAAAACCGGCAGCATAACGGCTGTAATTGGGCTATTTGGTTTGACCTAATTCTCTAAACGCCTCAATTATTCCAATCATTAATCCAATTCCATTAGGGACTCTTATTTGTCACCAACCGATTTGCCTATTAGTTTATCTTGAAAGTCTCGTTTGGCCAATAAGCCTAACATGATAACTATGTCCTATTTATTTGTCAGTTTTCTATCATACAAATACCTATTATCCTTTGGTTTGTAAATGTGCACCTCTGTGAAATTAGATAGAATTAACTTAGTTGAATGTGCATCTAGTGGTTTGAATGCAAGCAAACAACCAAATAAAAGTTCGTCCGGTTATAGATAGTACAATCACAAAATTAGACCCAAATTACAACGGGGTCATTTACATAAATAAAATGAACATTTTGCAATCAAACACAATATCCATATAGCAACCCCTTTCAGACAAAGCACAAAAGCATGTAGTCACTCCCAGGAATCATCAACAAGCACATTTACTTCGGGTACTTGTTCCAAATCTGCTGCACCTGTGACAAAAAAGAGGGTGTGTCCTTATGAACTCAGCGAGGGGGAACGAGAAATAGGTTTTGAAAATCATTTTCCGGTTTAACTTATGAAAATCCTTTTTACAAGCATGAATATAACAATGATATAAGATACAGGAACAGGAATACCACTCTTTCCTCCCCGAGGTTCTCTAGGAACCAAGCGAGAGTACTTATACACATAGTAAAAAGGATACGGTGAGCTTTTGCTCTCAGATTAGTTCCAAAATCAGTTGTTGCGGCCGACTTCAAATCATCCCCCAAACACGCCAGGTGGGTGTACTCCGGATGTACCCTGAAATCCTACGACCCAACTCTCCGAGGAAGTCTAGCCCCCAAGCGAGAGAGGGAATGGGACCATGGTACTCACGGGTGCACCGGCAAGCCCAATGCTGCCCGGTGTGCGTGATCGCTACCATGCCAACAGGAAAGGTTGCAACCTTGTATGCAATGCACATTCATGACAGGTAATATATCATAGTAAGAGGACAACAAAGTAGGTTGCCTCCGGACAGTCATAAGATTGCACATTGACAGGTAAACAAGCAGGGCACGATAAGACAGGAAATTTCACTTGAAGGCATATAGAGTTATATGAAAATTAAACGGGCAGCCATGTAACACATGTAAAACAGGCCATATAACTCATTAAGAAGCCCACGTGATCAAGTGATAAGATTATTCAACATGCAATGACATCAATCATGGGTTCGGGTGCAAGAAAAGCTTATTTGTCAACATGCAATGGTCAAAATCACATTTGAAGTTATAAGACATTTACGGGCAGCCCACTAAGCATATAATTCCCACACAATGTCCAATTGATCAATACTTAGCAAAACTACCTAGTCATTAGGGTTTCCATTTCATGTATATTCGTGCAATTCAAGCCTCAACCCAACTCAAAGTCAATCTCAAACCATGCATCATTTAATTCAACATCCTCAAACATTCAAAACAGTCCACACAACATCCCGTAGCTATAATCCCAAGCATTTAATTCAACAAGAGGAGTCACAACAATTTTTCTAAGCACAACATTAAGTGAAACCCTTACTGCAATAGGCTGTCTTCTTATAATCAATCGGATAAGCAAAAAATCTCCAAATTCATTGAATAAGATGTCAAATTAAATCTTAAGAAGTTAAATAAAATCAGAAACAAACCTTTCATCTATTGGAGTTCGGGATCATTAGATATAGCCGAAACAGTGGAATAGCACAAAACTGTCCAGATTTGCACACTTTTCAGAAATTGACGTTTTTGAGGTCCTTAGGGTCAGTTTTAGCCTTGGTCCATTTCTGAAAAAATTGTCCAGAACTGAAAAATATAGAACCACACCAAATTTCATGCATTTTGGACATCATTTACTAAGTCAAATATGGTTCGTTCCACAAGGTCAGTGCATCTGCCAAAACCTGCTTCATTTTTCCAGATTTCCAGATTTGGTCACATTTTAAAGATTTGCCATTTTAAGAGCCTTAGAGTCAAAATTATCTTCCGCCTATTTCTGGGAAAAATATTAAAAACTGTCCAAACTAGTCATCTACCAAATTTCAAGTATTTTAAACATCATTTCACTAGCTAAACTTACCTCGAACAGACTGGTCAGAGAGCTGTCAACAATTTCGACTTCACCTAGCATCATTTTCAAGCCAAGATCTTGCCATGCATGGTTGTTTAAGCTTATGAACGACCATATAGCTCAAGTACAGAAGCAAATACACACATTTATGAGCATGCATGTGAATTTTTGAAGAGTTTTCAAAAGGTTTTAGCCCTCACCTTAGCAATCAACCACAAAGATGCCCAAAAAACTTGTTGAAGCTTCAAATCTCTTCTTCTTCTTGCTTAGCCGAGATTCCAACTTGGTTTCCCTATTTTTCCTAGCCTAGTGATCAATCTCTTAGCACATGCATGAGGTTAGAACAAGAAGAAAAGAAATGCAACCCAAGAAAACTTCCCTAGGCCGAAAATGGTGACTCAAAATGCTTGCATGTGTGTTTCTTGCATCCTAGCTTGCTTGGGTGAGTTTCTTTGCTTGTGGTTTGTCTTGATGCACCATAGGATGATGAATATGAGCTAAGAGGTGGAGAGAACTCATCCAAAACTGAAATGGAGAGAGAGAATGGGAGGGAGAGAGAGAAAATGTGAGAGGAAAGAAGAAATGACAAAAAAATGAAGGCTTTTGCATTATTCAAGCACTTGGTCGGCCTTGGGCCATTACATTCTGATTTTTGTGTCTTCAATGTGTCATTTTAAAATGTTTAGCATGGGCAAAGGTGGTTTGGTTGAGCAAGGTAGAGGATTTAGGTGGTTTTGAGCATTTTTTTATGCATTGTGCTAAGTGTTTGTCATAGTTTGTCTAGGAATAATTCTTTATGCATTTGTGTCATTAGAATTGTCATAGGAATGTTGGGAAATTAGGGAATCTAGATAGAATAAAATATAGGAATGTTTGTTGATGAGTTGAATTATGAATAGAATAATAGTTAGTGGAAAATGTAGGAATAGTTTAGTATTATTTTATTGTTAGTGGAGTTTGTAGAGAATTTGAATTAGGAATATAATATTGGTTAGTGGATTGTGTAGAATTATTTTAGTGTCTAGTGCTTTGTGTAGGATTCTTTCTTATCAACATGGTGGAACGGATTCCTAGGTCTAGGGCACGAATTACAAGGTAGACACGAACTTCATGACTAATGCACGTACTTCAAGATAAATGCACGGATTCTAATGCAAATGCACGCAAATCAAGGCATGACTCTATATCTAGGTTAAGGCACGCAGTTCAAGGTTAAGGCACACGAAACGAGGTAACACACGTGCATTGAGGTCAGGGCACGTATTTCTAAGTACCGTATGTGAGTCAGGGATTAGGGCACACTAATCTAGGTCAAGGCACGTATGACGAGGTATGCACGAAAACCAAGACAGGACACGTAATCCAAGGTAGGTCATTTAATTTTAGGTCTAAGGGGCGCAAATCGAGGTAGGACACGTTATTCGGGGTCGGGCCTCACACGATTTCTCTCTATTTTTCCTAGCTTAGTGACCAAGTTCTTAGCAGATACATGTGGTTAGAACAAGAAGAAAAGAAATGGAAGCTAGCAAACTCACCAAGGCCGAAATGGTGACTCAAAGAGCATGCATGTGTGATTCTTGCATCCTAGCTAGCTTGGTCGAGTTCCTTTGCTTGTGGCTTGTCTTGATACACCATGGATTGATGAAGATGAGCAAAGGCAAGATAAAACTCAACCAAAACCGAGATTGAGAGAGAAGAATGAGAGGGAGAGAGAGAAATGCGAGGAGAGTGAGAGAAATGAAAGAAAAATGATGGCTTTGCAAAAGATGAAGCATGGGTTGGCCTTGGGCATACAAAAATTCAGATTTGTGTCTCCAAGAAGCTGAATTTTGAATCATCTAGCATGGGCAACGAGTCTTTGTCGAGATTGGTGGAGTTTTGAGGAGTTTTGAGCTAATTTTTTTTTTATGCATTTGTGTCATAGATTTGTCATAGGAATGTTGGGAAATTAGGGAATATAGGTAGAATAAAATATAGAAATGTTTGTTGATGAGTTGAATTATAAATAAAATAATAGATAGTGGGAAATGTAGGAATAGTTTAGTATTATTTTATTGTTAGTGGAGTTTGTAGAGAATTTGAATTAGGAATATAATATTGGTTAGTGGATTGTGTAGGATTATTTTAGTGTCTAGTGCTTTGTGTAGGATTCTTTCTTGATTTTAACTTGGTGGCACAGATTCCTAGGTTTAGGGCACGAATTACGAGGTAGACACGAACTTCAAGACTAAGGCACGTACTTCAAGACTAATGCACACAATCCTAGGTGAATGCACGTAAACCAATGCAAGGCACGTAATTTAATGCAATGCACATAAATCGAGGTACAACTCTTAAACCTAGGTTAGGACACGCAATTCAAGGTCGGGGCACACAAAACGAGACAACACATGCAATTCGAAGTCGGGGCACGTAAGTTGAGGATTAGGGCACATAATTCTAGGTCAAGGCACGAATGACGAGGCATGCACGAAAACCAAGATAGGGCACGTAATCCAAGGTCAGTCATATCATTCTTGGTCTATGGCATGCAAATCAAGGTAACATACGTTATTCGGGGTCGGGCCTCACAGATTAGGTTGTCGTCCTTTTTGCGGCTCACGACGTACGATCCGGGACGAAAAAATAGCGTAAAAGAAGAAAAGTGTCCCAAAATTGATGAAAACATTCTATTTTGGGCTCCGAAAATAGGCCCAGCATAGTGTGCTTGGCTACCCCCGTCGTACAGCTCTCGGAGAGCTTTCCAACTGTATGCTGTGCGCCGCGTAACTCCTTACGGATACCTGGTCACAAGCCCCACGCCCTCGGTTTGCGGGCCTAGCCTCTATGTGAAGTGAAGTTGTCTTGCCCAAGGTGCCTTGTGATTCGATAATAGAAATGTGATGGATTAGGTTGTTGTCCTTTTCGCGGCTCACGACGTACTATCCGGGACGGAAAAACTAAACAAAAGAAGAAAAGTGTCCCGAAACTGATGAAAACATTCGATTTTGGGCTCCGAAAACAGGTGCAGTAGAGCAGGCTCGTTGCCCCAGTAGTAGAGCTCTCGGAGAGCTTTCCAACGGTATGCTGTGCGCCGCGTAACTCCTTACGGATCAAAAGTTATAGTCACCGGAGCGACGGATACCTGGTGACAAGCCCCATGCTATCGGTTTACAGGCCTAGCCTCTACGTAAAGTGAAGTTGTCTTGCCCAAGGTGCCATGGGATTCAGTAATAGAAATGTGACAGATTAGGTTGTCGTCCTTTTTGTGGCTCACGACGTACGATCCGGGACAGAAAAACAGCACAAAAGAAGAAAAGTGTCTCGAAACTGATGGAAATGTTTGATTTTGGGCTCCGAAAATAGGTAGGCTTGGTGCCTCAATCATAGAGCTCTCGGAGAGCTTTCCAACGGTATGCTGTGCGCCGTGTAACACCTTACGGATCAAAAGTTATGGGCACCGGAGCGACGGATACCTGGTCACAAGCCCCACGCCCTTGGTTTGAGGGCACAGCCTCTACGTGAAGTAAAGTTGTCTTGCCCAAGGTGCTGTGGGATTCAGAAATAAAAATGTGATGGATTAGGTTGTCGTCCTTTTCGCGGCTCACGACGTACGATCCGGGACGGAAAAACAACACAAAAAAAGAAAAGTGTCCCAAAATTGATAAAAACATTCGATTTTGGGCTCTGAAAATAGGCGCAGCCGAGCAGGCTGGGTGTCCTGTCGTAGAGCTCTCGGAGAGCTTTCCAACGGTATGCTGTGCGCCGCGTAACTCCTTACGGATCAAAAGTAATAGGCACCGGAGCAACGGATACCTGGTCACAAGCCCCACGCCCTCGGTTTGCGGGCCTAGCCTCTACGTGAAGTGAAGTTGTCTTGCCCAAGGTGCCTTGTGATTCGGTAATAGAAATGTGAAGTCTACTCGGCTGTACTTGTTTTCAGAGCCAAAATCCCATGGCACCTTGGGCAAGACAACTTCGCTTCACGTAGAGGCTAGGCCGGCAAATCGAGGACATGGGGCTTGGGACCAGGTCTCCGTCACTCCGGTGCCCATAACTTTTGATCCGTAAGGAGTTACGAGGCGCACAATATACCATTGGAAAGCTCTCCGAAAGCGCTATGACGGGGGCTGCAACCATGCTTGGCTACGCCTGTTTTCGAAGCCCAAAATCGAACATTTTCATCAGTTTCGGGACACTTTTGTTCTTTTGTGCTATTTTTCCGTCACGGATCTTACGTCGTGAGTTGCAAAAAGGACGACAACCTAATCCATCACATTTCTATTACCAAATCCTATGGCACCTTGGGCAAGACAACTTCGCTTGACGTAGAGGCTGGGCCGGCAAACCGAGCACGTCAGGCTTGGGACTAGGTCTCCGTCGCTCCGGTGCCCATAACTTTTGATCCGTAAGGAGTTACGAGACGCACAGTGTACCGTTGGAAAGCTCTCTGAAAGCGCTACGACAAGGGCAGCAACCCTGCTCGGCTGCGCCTATTTTCAGAGACCAAAATTGAACATTTTCATCTGTTTCGGGACACTTTTCTTCTTTTGCGCTGTTTTTCTGTCCCGGATCGTACGTCGTGAGCCGCGAAAAGGAAGACTACCTAATCCATCACATTTCTTTTTCCTGAATCCCACGGCACCTTGGGCAAGACAACTTCGCTTCACGTAGAGGTTGGGCCCGCAAACCGAGGGCGTAGGGCTTGGGACCAGGTCTCCGTCACTTCAGTGCCCATAACTTTTGATCCGTAAGGAGTTAAACGGCGCACAGCATAAAGTTGGAAATCTCTCCGAGAGCTCTACGATAGGGGTAGCAACCTTTCTTTGCTGCGCCTATTTTCGGAGCCCAAAATCGAACGTTTTTCATTAGTTTTGGGACATTTTTATTCTTTTGCATTGTTTTTTCATCTCGGATCGTACGTCGTGAGCCGCGAAAAGGACGACAACCTAATCCATCACATTTCTATTACCGAATCCCATGGTACCTTGGCCAAGACAACTTTGATTCACGTAGAGGCTGGGCCTGCAAACCGAGGCCGTGGGGCTTGGGACCAGGTCTTTGTCACTCCGGTGCCCATAACTTTTGATCCGTAACGAGTTATGCGGCGCACAACATACCGTTGGAAAGCTCTCTGAGAGCTCTACGACTGGGGCAGCAAGCCTAATCGGTTGCGCCTATTTTCGGATGCCAAAATCGAACGTTTTCATAAGTTTCGGGACACATTTCTTCTTTTGCGCAGTGTTTTCGTACTGGATCGTACGTCGTGAGCCGCAAAAAGGATGACTACCTAGCCCATCACATTTCTATTACCGAATCCCACGGCACCTTGGGCAAGACAACCTCGTTTCACGTAGAGGCTGGGCCCGCAAACCTAGGACGTGGGGCTTGGTACTAGGTCTCCGTTGCTCTGGTGCCCATAACTTTTGATCTGTAAGAAGTTACGCGGCGCACAGTGTGAAACCCCAGTTTTTGTCTTTATCTCCATTTGCGTGTCTTTATCTCAATTTGCGTGAATTGACCTGTTTATGTGCTATATGACTTAGAATGTGTTAAATATGTGATTAATACTCCTAATACATGCTAAGTGTGCATTCATGAAATTTTCATCAAAAACGGAATCAGAAATTTTATCGATTATTTTTATGAATAGTATTTTTGAACACCTGTCCGCTAAAATTTTTACAGGGGTGTTTTAAATGTCTTAAAACCTAGTCCTCCATTATTAATAGACCCATGTTTGATAAAAATTAATTCTGAAACGGAATAGTAATTTAAATAGACTTTTCGGGCGAAAAATAGCATTTTTGAGCCAAATAATAATTTCTTCTAAACCCGATTCTTGCATTGACTTTCATTGACCTAGTATATATTAATATAAATGTATTTATTTATGGTATTAAATAATTTTAGATTAATTGTGCATTCAAAAGACATTTGAAAATAAATAATATGACTTTTCACCTTCTTTTGCAAAAATCGCGTTTGAAGCTGACTCGGGTGAAATTGTTTGAATGTAAAACTTCTTGTCACCTAAAAATAAACTACTTGAGATAGTTTAGGTGTTGCATAATTAATTTGAGCAATAATAGTCAAGAAAATGAATTAAAAGACAAGAAAACACTAAAAATAATTAGTTTCCACTTTGACTTTCTTTTATTTATTTGACCTTTTCTTAATATATCATCAACACAAATTAAAAACAAAGCAAAACACCTCCAAAAATACATACAAAACCGTGGTTCTTTGTAGGAGAAAGATGAAGACATTTTTCAAAGGTTTTCAAGCATTTTTCACATAGATTTTGCAATTCAAGTCCAAATCACTTCATTCAAAGCTTGATTTCACTTGTTTGGCACCCATTCTACACATTTCTTGCATCAAAACACATCAAAGGTGAGAGAAAAATTCTAGATCTCAAAACTCATATTTTGTGTTTATGCGTATAAATAATTATTGAACCGTTAAAATTTTAATCTGATGTTAGATTATTGCTCCATGCATGCTAGGGATCATTTATATGTAATCCTATGAGATTTGAACCGTTGTAGCATAATTATTATTTTTCGGGTATTTAAAGTTGATTAATTTGTTAAATGTTGATTATTTTGAGTTGTGTTGATCGAAATCGATTGCCGTCGATTTCTAAAAGTTTGATAATTACGTGGTAGCGCCGTTGTAATGTCGAATTTTTGATTGTGATGTCTGTGCCAAAATCCAGAAATTTTATCCATGACACACTAGGGTTTTAGGGTTATTGAGCATGATTTGGATGCGTTTTGGTTGGTTTCCGGGGGGCCTAATGTAGTTGATTGAATGGGTGAGTGTTTGAAACTGATTTGGAGTTGTTTGTATTAGTAGAATGTAAGATATGATTATTTGAAGTTTAGGTTATCTTTCTTTAAATTGTTGAATAGAGCCTTAGTTGATTGGGTGGTATTTGAGTGATTGAATTGTGAGATGATGATGGATAAACTAGGGTTTGATTATGTGTTTAATGCCTGTTCGGTTGGATGGCCTACTTTGTCATCTAACTTAGTTATTTGTTGTTAAATTGATTATTGATGTTATTATGATGATAATATGATTATTGATTGATTATTGATGTTATTATGATGATAATATGATTATTGATTGATTATTGATTGATGATTGATGCCGGGAGATAGGCAGTTCTGCTAGACTGTCATCCTATGAATGATTGATGTTTATTATTATTGCTGAGTCTTTGGTATGTGTGTGCCACCTCTCGGGCAGCATCGGGCTGTCGGGTTGATAACGGCATGACTACCAGAGACTGCCTCCAGCTCGCATGACGGAGGTGTCATAGAGGGAGAGGTTATTGGGGTACCTCGGGTGTGTGAGTTTATGGGAGTCACAAGAAGGCTGTTGTGATCGTGATGGCGTTTGGAGCTACACCAACTTGTGTATCCTGTATTAAATGGTCATTATAGATTATGTGATGATAATATTATTGATGTTATTGTGTGTTTACTTGCTCAAAGGATTATTTCCAAGGAGTATAGTGAATACTGTTAGAGATTTATCGGATCCTCACTGGGCTTATTTTTATAAGCTCACTCTCTATTATTGCATGCATGCAGGTGTTACTGATTTTGACTACGGGTATGTGCCTCCTGAAGAGGGAAATGTGCCGTATGTGGATGAGTCTTATGTGCAGGAGTCATTGCCATGAGATTATCTTAGTTGTTGTAAAATAATGTTTTGTATAATCTATTTTGAAATGTATGTATAGCCTATGTATTAAGTTGGAACGGAGGCGTATAACTATGATTGGAATGTTGAAGAATGATTATTGTATAATATGGATGTGTTGTATGTTGTTAACTTAATTGAGGAGATGATTGTTGGGATTGTTTATGGAGTTTGATGTATGATGTTCTAAAGAGGTTGGTTTAGAGCCTCGGTGTCCTAATTACTATCGTTATACTGCCGAAATTCCGTTGCGTCCTGATTGATCGTAGGTGGGGTCGAGTTGGGGCGTGACATTTAAGTGGTATCAGAGCTTGATTAGCTGTCAGCCGGGGTATCCTCGGAATGTGGGTAGTGGTCTAAGCATGCAAGTATGTATTAAGTGAAAGAAAAGTGAAACATATGTTAATATGTTTATGTGATTAATTTACTTATGTGTCTAACTTTCTATGTGACCAGTATGCCTTGTGTGTTAAGTGAACTAATGTGGTCAATATGTTTTATGTGATAACGTGCTATACATACTCAATGTGTTGTAATTAATGTGCATTATGTGATTAATGTGCATTATGTGATTAATGTGTATTATGTGACAATTGTGTTTTATGTGATCAAAGTGCCTTATGTGAAGTTTGTTGCTTATGTGACTTTAATTGTTTATAACTTACTTCTGTGATATAACCTGTTTATATGATGTTGGCTTCTTATATGCTGAATTGTGTATTATGTGATAATGTTAAATTATATGATAATCATGCATTACGTTGTACCTATTTTCATGTGATGTAATTGTATATATTCTATAACTGTGGGTGATTCTTTTAGGTGAAGTAAGGATGACAGCAATAGTTTTTGGAAATAGAGGTAGGCCATGATTTTGAATTATTATTATTCTAGAAGTTTATCAGTTAGATTTTAATTGTTATGTTTATGGATTTTAGTTTCGGCTTAGTGGATTGATCTTGATGTTCCTTTAGCGAGAATGAAGTTGTTCGAGGAAATAACAATGTATCTTGATGATTATAATTACTTTTGTTGCCATGTTTAACTTGTTATTACTTGGAGATGGATCATAAGTTGAGGTTTCCGTGAGGTTATCATTAGACACTTTTGGAGTCTCAACTCAGACTATACTTCCTTGAGGTTATTTTAGAATGAATTTATTTGATGAATTAGTGATGTATATTTGTGAATGGAATGAACTGTGGTATAACATGTGAATATGTCTACTATTTGGGATTGCTATATTATTAATGGGTATTATGGAGTTTTGATCTTTAAACCTTGGAGACAATTGGAGTGATTCCTGACTAAAGTTACTTTATTCGAAGATGTAATTGTTGGGAGATAGAATTATTTGAGGAAATAAGAATGCAATTCGGTGGCTGAACATTTACTTGCCTATATCAAGCTTTTGAGTTCTAGGTGGTATGACTTTCTAAATTGTTGATTGAGGATTCACTAGTGTTATAATGGGTTAATATGAATCTGTATTGTGTTATTAGATTTTGGAGTCTTCTTTAGTGAATCTTGTTAGGTAATCGGTGATTTATCTTGTTTAGTGATTGGTCTGGTACGGAATGTAAAATTTTGGAGTGATTTATCTTGTTTGGTGATTGTTATGACTCCTTAGGATTCTCTAGATCTCCTTAGTGTCTTGTTTTGGAGGAAGATAGATTGTAGGATTTGACTTGTTGGTGTTTAAATGTGTAGGTGGGACACCCTTCTTGTGCTTCATAATTCTATCAGTCTTATTATTCTCTTTTACTCTATTCTCAGTTATTTGAGATAGAGTTACACTTTTCTAGCTTATCAATTAGTTCTTGAAAGTTTTGCTTATTGGATTAATGGGTCGTATACCCATTTGACATTATTTCTATTCTTAGCATTCATATATGCTTCTTATAGCAATGTCGCCCATTGGAGTTAAGGTTTGAGACTTCTATATTTCATTCTATATCTCCAGCCATTGGTTTCAATATTTCATTTCATCCTATTACTATTCATTTGGAAGTAATTTCACCTTTGGTATACCATTTTACTTATTCGATTTCACTTGTTTGATGTACTCCTTACCTAAGTACATCATTGTCATTCTTGTTGATCCTTGTTAATCCTATTGTTTCATTATTAAATCCTGAGCCATTACTTTGCTTGTAATTGCTCATTTAATATACTCAGCATTGTCCTTTCTTATTTATACTTCTTTGGTTATTGCGTGCTGAGATACTCATTATCTTGACACTCATATTTTCTATTGAATTAATCATCTCTTATTTCTTAATTTCATTTCGCCTCAAGTACAACCTACTTGTTGGTTCCTTGAACAATCATCGAGAATTGAAATATCTACTTGTTCAGGAATTTTTGTTCAACATACTCAGCACTGTTTTGACTTGTCATCATCCTTTGTTCGTACTTATTTAACTGATAGGTGCTGAGACATTTCTTATCTTAGTTATCATGCTTCCTTATTAAACTATTAACCTCTTGATTCTCTAACTTGTTTGACCTCTTGTTCACTTGATTGTTGGCTCGAATATGATTTTTCATATTCGTATTTCCTTGTAAATTTCATAAGAGCCATATTCTGACAAATGTCACTTTTGAGATATTCCCTTGATCAGTAATCATTCATGTTATCGTAAATGAGTTTTTAAACCCTCGGGGTGTTCATAGAGCTCTTTTGTATAGTAGGGAATGATTGATAATTAGTGGTGTCATGCTAAGACTTTGGAGTTGCGATTTCTTTCATATGCAATATGATATTAGGTAGGAGAGAATTATGAATTGAAGATTGTCTTGGAATTATGATAATCATCTTGCAATCAACAGAGTTTGATCTTTTGAGGTCTTTGGTTAGGTGTCATCCTAAGAGATAAATGAGAACTAAGAGAAGTATTGTTAAGTGTAATGATTGAGGATTTAATTGTCTGTCAGTTCGAGAATTGCGCGGACGCAATTGTTTTAAGGAAGGGAGAATGTGAAACCCCAGTTTTTGTCTTTATCTCGATTTGCGTGTCTTTACCTCGTTTTGCGTGAATTGACCTGTTTATCTGCTATATGACTTAGAATGCGCTAAATAAGTGATTAATACTCCTAATACATGCTAAGTGTGCATTCATGAAATTTTAATCAAAAACGGAATCAGAAATTTTATCGACGATTTTTATAAATAGTGTTTTGAACACCTGTCCGCTAAAATTTTTACAAGGGTGTTTTAAACATCTTAAAACCTAGTCCACCATTATTAATAGACCCATGTTTGATAAAAATTGATTTTGAAACGGAATAGTAATTTAAATAGACTTTTCGGGCGAAAAATAGCGTTTTTGAGCCAAATAGTAATTTCTTCTAAACCCGATTCTTGCATTGACTTTCATTGACCTAGTATATATTAATATAAATGTATTTATATGTGGTATTAAATGATTTTAGATTAATTGTGCATTCAAAAGATATTTGAAAATAAAAAATATAACTTTTCACCTTCTTTTGTAAAAATCGCGTTTTAAGCCGACTCGGGTGAAATTGTTTGAATGTAAAACTTCTTGTCACCTAAAAATAAACTACTTGAGATAGTTTAGGTGTTGCATAATTAATTTGAGCAAGAGTAGTCAAGAAAATGAATTAAAAGACAAGAAAACACTAAAAATAATTAGTTTCGACTTTGACTTTCTTTTATTTATTTGACATTTTCTTAATATATCATCAACACACATTAAAAACAAAGCAAAACACCTCCAAAAATACACACAAAACCGTGGTTCTTTGTAGGAGAAAGATGAAGACATTTTTCAAAGATTTTCAAGCATTTTTCACATAGATTTTGCAATTCAAGTCCAAATCACTTCATTCAAAGCTTGATTTCACTTGTTTGGTACCCATTCTACACATTTCTTGCATCAAAACACATCAAAGGTGAGAGAAAAATTCTAGATCTCAAAACTCATATTTTGTGTTTATGCGTATAAATAATTATTGAACCGTTAAAATTTTAATCTGATGTTAGATTATTGCTCCATGCATGCTAGGGATCATTTATATGTAATCCTATGAGATTTGAACGGTTGTAGCATAATTATTATTTTTCGGGTATTTAAAGTTGATTAATTTGTTAAATGTTGATTATTTTGAGTTGTGTTGATCGGAATCAATTGCCGTCGATTTCTAAAAGTTTGATAATTACGTGGTAGTGCCGTTGTACTGCCGAATTTTTTATTGTGATGTCCGTGCCAAAATCTGGAAATTTCAGCCATGACACACTAGGGTTTTAGGGTTATTGAGCATGATTTGGATGTGTTTTGGTTGGTTTCCGGGGGGGGCTAATTCAGTTGATTGAATGGGTGTGTATTTGAAACTGATTTGGAGTTGTTTGGATTAGTAGAATGTAAGATATGATTATTTGAAGTTTAGGTTATCTTTATTTAAATTGTTGAATTGAGCCTTAGTTGATTGGGTGGTATTTGAGTGATTGAATTGTGAGATGATGATGGGTAAACTAGGGTTTGATTGTGTGTTTAATGCATGTTCGGTTGGATGGCGTACTTTGTCATCTAACTTAGTTATTTGTTGTTAAATTGATTATTGAAGTTATTATGATGATAATATGATTATTGATGTTATTATGATGATAATATGATTATTGATTGATGATTGATGCCGGGAGATAGGCAGTTCTGCTAGACTGTCCTCCTGTGAATGATTGATGTTTATTATTATTGTTGAGTCTTTGGTATGTATGTGCCACCTCTCGGGTAGCATCGGGCTGTCGGGTTGATAACGGCATGACTACCAGAGACTGCCTCCAGCTCGCATGACGGAGGTGTCATGGAGGGAGACGTTATTGGGGTACCTCGGGTGCGTGAGTTTATGGGAGTCACAAGAAGGCTGTTGTGATCGTGATGGCGTTTGGAGCTACACCAACTAGTGTATCCTTTATTGAATGGTCATTATAGATTTTGTAATGATAATATTATTGATGTTATTGTGTGTTTACTTGCTCAAAGGATTATTTCCAAGGAGTATAGTGAATACTATTAGAGATCTATCGGATCCTCACTGGGCTTATTTTTATAAGCTCACTCTCTATTATTCCATGCATGCAGGTGTTACTGATTTTGACTACGGGTATGTGCCTCCTGAAGAGGGAAATGTGCTGTATGTGGATGAGTCTTATGTGCAGGAGTCATTGCCATGAGATTATCTTAGTTGTTGTAAAATAATGTTTTGTATAATCTATTTTGAAATATATCTATAGCCTATGTATTAAGTTGGAACGGAGGCGTATAACTATGATTGGAATGTTGAAGAATGATTATTGTATAATATGGATGTGTTGTATGTTGTTAACTTAATTGAGGAGATGATTGTTGGGATTGTTTATGGAGTTTGATGTATGATGTTATAAAGAGGTTGGTTTAGAGCCTCGGTGTCCTAATTACTGTCGTTATACTGCCGAAATTCCGTTGCGTCTTGACTGATCGTAGGTGGGGTCGAGTTGGGGCGTGACACACAGTATACCGTTGGAAAGCTCTCAGAAAGCGCTACTATGGGGGCAGCAATCCTGCTCGGCTGCACCTGTTTTCGGTGCCAAAAATCAAACGTTTTAATCAGTTTCGGGACACTTTTCTTCTTTTGTGCTGTTTTTTTGACCCGGATCTTACGTTGTGAGCCGCAAAAAGGAAGACAACCTAATCTATCACATTTCTATTACCGAATCCCACGGCACCTTGGGTAAGACAACTTCGCTTCACGTAAAGGCTGGGCCCGCAAACCAAGGGTGTAGGGCTTGGGACAAGGTCTCCGTCGCAACGGTGCCCATAACTTTTGATCAGTAAGGAGTTACGCGGCGCACAACATATTGTTGGAAAGCTCTTCGAGAGCTCTACGATGGGGGCAGCAATGCTGCTCTGTTGTGCCTATTTTTGCAGGCCAAAATTGAACGTTTTCATCTATTTCGGGATAGTTTTCTTCTTTTGAGCTGTTTTTCCGTCCCGGATCTTACGTCGTGAGCCGTGAAAAGGACGACAACCTAATCCATCACATTTCTGTTACCGAATCCCACGGTACCTTTGCCAAGACAACTTCGATTCACGTAGATGCCGGGCCCGCAAACCGAGGTCGTAGACCAGGTCTCCGTCACTCCAGTGCCCATAACTTTTGATCCGTAAGGAGTTATGCGGTGGGCAACATACCGTTGGAATGCTCTCTGAGAGCTCTACGGCGGGGGCAGCAAGCCTGCTCGGTTGCACCTGTTTTTAGAGGCCAAAATCGAACATTTTCATAAGTTTCGGGACACTTTGTTTCTTTTGCGTAGTTTTTCCGTGTTGGATCGTACGTTGTGAGCCGCGAAAAGGATGACTACCTAATCCATCACATTTCTATCACCGAATCCCACGCACCTTGGGCAAGACAACTTCGCTTCACGTAGAGGTTGGGCCCGTAAACTGAGGACGTGAGGCTTAGGACTAGGTCTCCGTCACTTCGGTGCCCATAACTTTTTATCCGTAACGAGTTACGCGGCGCACAATATAGCGTTGGAAAGCTCTCATAAAGCTCTACGACGGGGGCAGCAACCTTTCTCGGTTGTGCCTGTTTTTGGAGTCCAAAATCGAACATTTTCATCAGTTTCGGGACATTTTTCTACTTTTGCGCTGTTTTTCCATACCGGATCTTACGTCGTGAGCCGCAAAATGGAAGACAACCTAATCCATCACATTTCTATTACCAAATCCCATGGCACCTTGGGCTAGACAACTTCGCTTCACGTAGAGGCTGGGTCCGCAAACCGAGGGCGTGGGGCTTGAGACCAAGTCTCCGTCGCTCCGGTGCGCATAACTTTTGATCCGTAAGGAGTTACGCAGCGCACAACATACCGTTGGAAAGCTCTTCGGGAGCTCTACGACTGGGGCAGCAACCCTGCTCTGGTGCGCTAATTTTTGGAGTCCAAAATCAAACATTTTCATCTATTTCGCGATACTTTTCTTCTTTTGCGCTGTTTTTCTGCCCCGGATCTTACGTCGTGAGCTGCGAAAAGGACGACAACCTAATCCATCACATTTCTAATCCCGAATCCCAGGGCACCTTGGGCAAGACAACTTCTCTTCACGTAGAGGCTGGGCCCGCAAACCGAGGGCACAGGGCTTGGGACCAGGTCTTTGTCGCTCCGGTGCCCATAACTTTTGATCCATAAGGAGTTACCCGACGCACAGCATACAATTGGAAAACTCTTTGAGAGCTCTACGATAAGGTCAGCAACTCTTCTTTGCTGCGCCTATTTTCGGAGCCCAAAATCGAACGTTTTCATCAATTTTGAGATACTTTTCTTCTTTTGCGCTATTTTTCCGTCCCAGATCGTATGTCGTGAGCCGCGAAAAGGACAACCTAATCCATCACATTTCTATTACCGAATCCCACAGTACCTTGGTCAAGACAACTTCGATTCACGTAGAGGCTGGGCTCGCAAACCGAGGCCGTGGGGCTTGGGACCAGGTGTCTGTCACTCCGGTGCCCATAACTTTTGATCCGTAAGGTGTTATGCAGTGCACAACATACTGTTGGAAAGCTCTCTGAGAGCTCTACGACGGGGGTAGAAAGACTTACTCGGCTGTTCCTATTTTCGGAGGCCAAAATCGAACGTTTTCATAAGTTTTGGGACACTTTTCTTTTTTTGCACAGTTTTTTCATGCCGGATCGAACGTCGTGAGCTACGAAAAGGACTACTTAATCCATCACATTTCTATTACCAAATACCACGGCACCTTGGGCAAGACAACTTCGCTTCACGTAGAAGCTGGGCCCACAAACCGAGGACGTGGGGCTTGGGACTAGGTCTCCGTTGCTCCGGTGCCCATAACTTTTGATCCGTAAGGAGTTACGCAGCGCACAGTATACCGTTGGAAAGCTCTCAGAAAGCGCTACGACGGGGGTAATAACCCTGCTCAGCTGCGCCTATTTTCGGAGCCCAAAATCGAACGTTTTCATCTGTTTCGGGATACTTTTCTTCTTTTGCGCTTTTTTTCCGTCCCGGATCTTACGTCGTGAGCCGCAAAAAGGAAGACAACCTAATCCATCACAATTCTATTACCGAATCCCACGGCACCTTGGGCAAGACAACTTCACTTCATGTAGAGCCTGGGACCGCATACCGAGGGCGTAGGGCTTGGGACAAGGTCTTTGTCGCTCCGGTGTCCATAACTTTTGATCCGTAAGGGGTTACCCGACGCAGAGCATACAGTTGGAAAACTCTCTGAGAGCTCTACACTAGGGGCAGCAACTCTTCTTTGCTGCGCCTATTTTCAGAGCCCATAATCGAACGTTTTCATCAGTTTTGGGACACTTTTCTTATTTTGCGCTGTTTTTCAATCCCAGATCGTACGTCGTGAGCCACAAAAAGGACGACAACCTAATCCATCTCATTTCTATTACCGAATCCCACGGTACCTTGGCCAAGACAACTTCGATTCACGTAGAGGCTGGGCCCGCAAACCGAGGTCGTGGGGCTTAGGACCAGGTCTCAGTCACTCCGGTACCCATAACTTTTGATCTGTAAGGAGTTATGCAGCGCACAACATACCGTTGGAAAGCTCTCTGAGAGCTCTATGACGGGGGCAGCAATCCTGCCCGGTTGCGCCTATTTTCGGAGGCCAAAATTGAACGTCTTCATAAGTTTTGGGACACTTTTTGTCTTTTGTGCATTTTTTCCGTGCCAGATCGTACGTCGTGAGCCGCGAAAAGGACGACTACCTAATCCATCACACTTCTATTACCGAATTCCACGGCACCTTGGGCAAGACAACTTCGCTTCACGTAGAGGCTGGGCTTGCAAACCGAGGACGTAGGGCTTGGGACCAGGTCTGCATTGCTCCAGTACCCATAACTTTTGATCCGTAAGGAGTTACGCAGCGCACAGTATACCGTTAGAAAGCTCTCAGAAAGCGCTGCGACGGGGGCAGCAAACTTGCTCGGCTGCGCCTATTTTCGGAGCCCAAAATCGAACGTTTTCATTAGTTTCGGGACACTTTTCTTCTTTTGCGCTGTTTTTTCGTCCCGGATCTTACGTCGTGAGCCTCAAAAAGGAAGACAATCTAATCCATCACATTTCTATTACCGAATCCCACGGCACCTTGGGCAAGACAACTTCGCTTCACGTAGAGGCTGGGCCCACAAACTGAGGGCATAGGGCTTGGGACCAGGTCTCCGTCGCTCCGGTGCCCATAACTTTTGATCCGTATAGAGTTACGCGGTGCACAACATACCGTTGGAAAGCTCATCGAGAGCACTACGACGGGGGCAGCAACCCTGCTCTATTGCGTCTATTTTTGGAGCCCAAAATCTAAAGTTTTTATTTGTTTCGGGACACTTTTCTTCTTTTGCGCTGTTTTTTCATCCCAGATCTTACGTCGTTAGCCGCGAAAAACACGACAACCTAATCCATCACATTTCTAATCCCGAATCCCATGGCACCTTGTGCAAGACAACTTCGCTTCACATAGAGGATGGGCCCGCAAACCGAGGGCGTAGGGCTCGGGACCAGGTCTCCGTCGCTCCGGTGCCTATAACTTTTGATCCGTAAGGAGTAACCCGGCGCACAGCATGCCGTTGGAAAACTCTCCAAGAGTTCAACAATAGGGGCAACAAGCCTGCTCGGCTGCGCCTATTTTCGAATGCCAAATTCAAAAATTTTCATCAGTTTCTGGACACTTTTCTTCATTTGCGTTGTTTTTCATCCCGGATCGTACGTCGTGGGCCGCGAAAAGGACGACTACCTAATCCATCACATTTCTATTACCGAGTCCCACGGTACCTTGGGCAAGACAACTTCGCTTCACGTAGAGGCTGGGCTCACCAACCAAGGGTGTAGGGCTTAGGACCAGGACTCCGTCGCTCCGGTGCCCATAACTTTTGATCTGTAAGGAGTTACCCGGCGCACAGCATACCGTTGGAAAGCTCTCCGGGAGCTCTACTATAGAGGTAGCAACCTTTCTTTGCTGCGCCTATTTTTGAAGCCCAAAATTGAACGTTTTCATCAGTTTCGGGATATTTTTCTTCTGTTGCGCTATTTTTTCGTATCGGATCGTAGGTCGTGAGCCGCTAAAAGGACGACAACCTAATCCATCACATTTCTATTACCGAATCCCACGGTACCTTGGCCAAGACAACTTCGATTCAAGTAGACGCTGGGCCCGCAAACCGAGGCCGTGGGGCTTGGGACCAGGTCTCTGCCGCTCCGGTGCCCATAACTTTTGATCCGTAAGGAGTTACGCGGCGCACAACATATTGTTGGAAAGCTCTCTGAGAGCTCTACGATGGGGGCAGCAAGCCTCCTAGGCTACGCCTCTTTTTGGAGGCCAAAATCGAACGTTTTCATAAGTTTAGGGACACTTTTCTTCTTTTGCGTAGTTTTTCTGTGCAGGATCGTACGTCGTGAGCCGCGAAAAGGACGACTACCTAATCCATCACATTTCTATTACCGAATCCCACGGCACCTTGGGCAAGACAACTTCGCTTCACGTAGAGGCTGGGCCAGCAAACCGAGGATGTAGGGCTCGGGACCAGGTCCCCGTTGCTCTGGTGCCCATAACTTTTGATTCGTAAGGAGTTACGCGGCGCACATTATACTGTTGGAAAGCTCTACGAAAGCGCTACGACGGGGGCAGCAACCTTGCTTGGCTACGCCTGTTTTTGAAGCCCAAAATTGAACGACTTCATCAGTTTTGGGATACTTTTCTTCTTTCACTCTGTTTTTTTTATCCGGGATCGTATGTCGTGAGCCACGAAAAGGACGACTGCCTAATCCATCACATTTCTATTACCGAATCCCACGGCAGCTTGGGCAAGACAACTTTGCTTCACGTAGAGGCTGCGCCCACAAACCGAGGACGTAGGGCTTGGGACCAGGTCTCCATTGCTTCGGTGCCTATAACTTTTGATCCGTAAGGAGTTACGAGGCGCACAGTATACCGTTGGAAATCTCTCCGAAAGCGCTACGACGTGGGCATCAACCCTGCTCAGCTGGCCCTATTTTCAGAGCCCAATATCGAACATTTTAATCAGTTTTCGGACACTTTTCTTCTTTTGTGCGGATTTTTCCTCCCAGATCGTACGTCGTGAGTCGCGAAAAGGACGACTACCTAATCCATCACATTTCTATTACTGAATCCCACGGTACCTTGGGCAAGACAACTTCACTTCACGTAGAGGCTGGGCCTGCAAACCGAGGGCTTAGGTCTTGGGACCAGGTCTCTGTCGCTCCGGTGCCCATAACTTTTGATCCGTAAGGAGTTACCCGGCGCACAGCATACCGTTGGAAAGCTCTCCAAGAGCTCTACGATAGGGGCAGCAACACTTCTTGGCTTCACCTGTTTTCGGAGCCCAAAATCTAACGTTACCATCAGTTTTGGGACACTTTTCTTCTTTTGTGCTGCTTTTCCATCCCGGATCATAAGTCGTGAGCTGCGAAAAGGACGACAACCTAATCCATCACATTTCTATTACCGAATACCACGGTACCTTGGCCACGACAACTTCACTTCACGTAGAGGCTGGGCCCGCAAACCGAGGCCGTGGGGCTTGGCACCAGGTCTCCGTCGCTCCGGTGCCCATAACTTTTGATCCGTAAGGAGTTACGCGGTGCACAGCATACCGTTGGAAAGCTCTCTGAGAGCTCTACGACGTGGTCAGCAAGTCTGCTCAGCTACGCCTATTTGCAGAGCCCAAAATTGAAAGTTTTCATAAGTTTCGGGACACTTTTCCTTTTTTGCGCTGTTTTTCCTTCCCGTATCTTACGTCGCGAGCCGCAAAAAGGAAGACAACCTAATCCATCATATTTCTATAACCAAATCCCATAGCACCTTGGGCAAGATAACTTCGCATCACGTAGCGGCTGGGCCTGCAAACCGAGGACGTTGGGCTTGGGACTAGGTCTCCGTCGCTCCGATGACCATAACTTTTGATCCGTAAGGAGTTACGAGGCGCACAGTATACCATTGGAAAGCTCTCCGAAAGTGCTACGTCGGGGGCACCCAACCTGCATAGGTGCCCCTATTTTTGGAGCCCAAAATTGAACATTTTCACCAGTTTCGGGATACTTTTCTTCTTTTGCACTGTTTTTCCGTCCCGGATAGTACGTCGTGAGCAACGAAAAGGACGACTACCTAATCCATCACATATCCATTCCCGAATCCCACGACACCATGGGCAAGACAACTTTGCTTCACGTGGAGGTTGGGCCCACAAACCGAGGGCGTGGGGCTTGGGACCAGGTCTCCGTCGCTCCAGTGCCCATAACTTTTGATCCGTAAGGAGTTACGCGGCGCACAACATACTGTTGGAAAGCTCTTCGAGAGCTCTACGATGGAGGCAGCAACCCCGCCTTGCTGCGCCTACTTTCGGGGCCCAAAATTGAAAGTTGTCATCAGTTTCAGGATATTTTTCTTCTTTTGCAATGTTTTTTCATCCCGGATCGCACGTCGTGAGCCATGAAAAGGACGACAACCTAATCCATCACATTTATATTACCGAATTCCACGACACCTTAGGCAAAACAACTTCGCTTCACGTGGAGGCTGGGCCCGCAAACTGAAACCGTGGGACTTGGGACCAGGTCTCCATCGCTCCGGTGCCCATAACTTTTGATCCGTAAGGAGTTACGCGGGGCACAGCAGACCGTTGGAAAGCTCTCTAAGAGTTCTACGATAGTGGCAACCAGCCTGCTCAGCTGTGCTTATTTTCGGAGGCCAAAATCGAACATTTTCATAAGTTTCGGGACACTTTTCTTCTTTTGCACAGTTTTTCCATGCTGGATCGTACATCGTGAGCCGCAAAAGGGACGACTACCTAATCCATCACATTTCTATTCCCAAATCCCACGGCACCTTGGGCAAGACAACTTCGCTTCATGCAGAGGTTGGGCCAGCAAACCGAGGGCGTAGGGCGTGGGACTAGGTCTCCGTCACTCCGGTACCCATAACTTTTGATCTATAAGGAGTTACACGGCGCACAACATACCGTTGGAAAGTTCTCCGAGAGTTCTACGATAGGGGCAGCAACAGTTCTTTGCTACGTCTGTTTTCGGTGTCCAAAATTGAACGTTTTCATAAGTTTCGGGATATTTTTCTTCTTTTGCTATGTTTTTCAATCTCGGATCGTACGTCATGAGCCGCGAAAAGGACGACAATCTAATCCATCACATTTCTATTTCCAAATCCCACGGTACCTTGGCCAAGACAACTTCGATTCACGTAGAGGCTGGGCCCGCAAACGAAGGCTGTGGGTCTTAGGACCAGGTCTCAGTCACTCCGGTACCCATAACTTTTGATTTGTAAGGAGTTATGCAACGCACAACATACTATTGGAAAACTCTCTGAGAGCTCTACGATGGAGGCAGCAATCCTGCTCGGTTGCATCTATTTTTGGAGGCCAAAATCGAACGTCTTCATAAGTTTCCGGACACTTTTCGTCTTTTGTGCAGTTTTTCTGTGCCAGATCCTACGTCGTGAGCCACGAAAAGGACGACTACCTAATCCATCACATTTCTATTATCGAATCCCACAGCACCTTGGGCAAGACAACTACGCTTCACGTAGAGGCTGGGCCTGCAAACCGAGGACGTGGGGCTTGGGACCAGGTCTCCATTGCTCCGGTGCCTATAACTTTTGATCCGTAAGGAGTTACGCGGCGCACAGTATACCGTTGGAAAGGTCTCAGAAAGCGCTACAACGGGGGCAGCAACCCTGCTTTGCTGTGCCTGTTTTCAGAGCCCAAAATCGAACGTTTTCATTAGTTTCGGGACACTTTTCTTTTTTTGCACTGTTTTTCCGTCCCGGATCTTACGTCGTGAGCCGCAAAAAGGAAGACAACCTATTCCATCACATTTCTATTATCGAATCCCACAGCACCTTAGGCAAGCCAACTTCGCTTCAAGTAGAGGCTGGGCCCGTAAACCGAGGGCGTAGGGCTTGGGACCAGCTCTCCATCGCTCCGGTGCCCATAACTTTTGATCCGTAAGGAGTAACGCGGCTCACAGCATGCCGTTGGAAAGCTCTCCAAGAGTTCAACGATAGGGGCAGCAAGCCTGCTCGGCTGCGACTATTTTCGGAGGCCAAATTCGACTATTTTCATCAGTTTCTGGACACTTTTCTTCATTTGCGCTGTTTTTCATCCCGGATCGTACGTCGTTGGCCGCGAAAAAGACGACTACCTAATCTATCGCATTTCTATTACCGAGTCCCATGGTACCTTGGGCAAGACAACTTCGCTTCACGTAGAGGCTGGGCTCGCAATCCGTCGCTCCGATGCCCATAACTTTTGTTCCGTAAGGAGTTATCCGGCTCACAGCATACTGTTGGAAAGCTCTCCGAGAGCTCTACGATAGGGGTAGCAACCTTTCTTTAATGCGCCTATTTTCGAAGCCCAAAATTGAACGTTTTCATCAGTTTCGGGACATTTTTCTTCTGTTGCGCTATTTTTTCGTCCCGAATCGTAGGTCGTGAGCCGCGAAAAAGATGACAACCTAATCTATCACATTTCAATTACCGAATCGCACGGTACCTTGGCCAAGACAACTTCGATTCAAGTAGAGGCTGGGCCCGCAAATTGAGGCCGTGGGGCTTTGGACCAAGTCTTTGTCGCTCCGGTGCCCATAACTTTTGATCCGTAAGGAGTTACGCGGTGCACAACATACCGTTGGAAAGCTCTCTGAGAGCTCTACGACGTGGGCATAAAGCCTGCTAGGCTGCGCCTATTTTCAAAGGCCAAAATCGAACGTTTTCATTAGTTTAGGGACACTTTTATTCTTTTGCGCAGTTTTTCTGTGCAGGATTGTACGTCGTGAGCCGCGAAAAGGACGACTACCTAATCCATCACTTTTCTATTACCGAATCCCACGGCACCTTGGGCAAGACAACTTCGTTTCACGTAGAGGCTGGGCCCGCAAACCTAGGACGTGGGGCTTGGGACCAGGTCTCCGTTGCTCCAATGCCTATAACTTTTGATTCGTAAGGAGTTACGCGGCGCACAGTATACCGTTAGAAAGCTCTCCGAAAGCGCTACGATGGTGGGAGCAACCCTGCTCGGCTGCGCCTATTTTTGAAGACCAAAATCGAACGACTTCATTAGTTTTGGGATACTTTTCTTCTTTGGTGCTATTTTTTTTTATCCCGGATAGTACGTCATGAGCCGCGAAAAGGACGACTACCTAATCCATCACATTTCTATTACCGAATCCCACGGCACCTTGGGCAAGACAACTTCACTTCACATAGAGACTGGGCCAGCAAACCGAGGACGTAGGGCCTGGGACCAGGTCTCCGTTGCTCCGGTGCCCATAACTTTTGATTCGTAAGGAGTTACGCGGCGCACAGTATACCATTAGAAAGCTCTCCGAAAGCGCTATGACGGGGGCAGCAACCCTGCTCGACTGCACCTGTTTTCGGAAGCCAAAATTGAACGACTTCATCAGTTTTGGGATACTTTTCTTCTTTCGCGCTATTTTTTTTTATCCCGGATCTTACGTCGTGAGCCGCAAAAAGGAAGACAATCTAATCCATCACATTTGAATTACCGAATCTCACGGTACCTTGGGCAAGACAACTTTGCTTCACGTAGAGGCTGGGCCCGACAATTGAGGACGTGGGGCTTGGGACCAGGTCTCCGTCGCTCTGGTGCCCATAACTTTTGATCCGTAAGGAGTTATGCGGCGAAAAACATACTGTTTGAAAGCTCTTCGAGAGCTCAATGACCGGGGCAGCAACCCTGCTATGCTGCGCCTATTTTTGGAGCCTAAAATCGAATGTTTTCATCTGTTTCGGGACACTTTTCTTATTTTGCGCTATTTTTCTGTCCCGGATCTTACGTCGTGAGCCGCGAAAAGGATGACTACCTAATCCATCATATTTCTAATACGGAATCCCACGGCACCTTTTGCAAGACAACTTCACTTCAAATAGAGGCTGGGCCCGCAAACCGAGGGCGTGGGGCTTGGGACCAGGTCTCCGTCGCTCCAATGCCTAAAACTTTTGATCCGTAAGGAGTTACGCGGTGCACAACAAACTGTTGGGAAACTCTTCAACAACTCTACGACAGGGGAAACTCTTTAACTGTCAATGTGCAATTTTATGACTGCTCGGAGGCAACCTACTTTGTTATCCTCCAAATGTGATATATTAAATGTCATAAATGTGCATTGTATACAAGGTTGCAACCTTTCATTCTGGCGTGGTAGCGTTCACGCACACCAGGCGGCATCAGGCTTGCCGGTGCAACCGTGACTTCCATTGTCCAATTCCCTCTCTCATTTGGGGACTAGACTTCCTCGGGGAGTTGGGTCGTAGGATTTCAGGGTACATCTGGAGTACACCCATTTGGTGTGATAAAGGGATGAATTGAAGTCGGCCGCAACAACTGATACTGGAATTGAACTGAGAGCAAAAGCTCACCGTATCCTTTTCACTATGTGTATAAGTACTCTCGCTTGGTTCCTAGAGGACCTCGAGGAGGAAAGACGGGTAATTGCGTTCTTTTACTATTATATTACATTATGTACTTGCTTGTGCTACATGTCATGCTTGCAAAAAGGGTTTTCATAAGTTGAACCGGAAAATGAGTTTCAAAACTTATTTCTCGTTCCCCCTCGCTGAGTTCATAAGGACTCACCCTCTTTTATCATCTCATGTGAAGAAGACCAGGAACAGGTACCCGAGGACGACGTGCCTAATGACGATTCCTTGGAATGATTGCTTGTGCTATGTGCCTTGCTTGACTATGGCCATTTCGTGAACAATATGTTGCTTGAAAACTATTTCTTATTTTGCTTGTTGTCGTATTGTAAACGACCCCCGTTGCAATTTGGGGTCTAATTTTGGCTTGTACTGATAATAACTAGATAGACACTACTATGGTCGTTTTTGCTATCGTTATTGGCTAGTACCTAACATAGGATTATGAAGTATCAGGTAAGGATTAAGTAAAATGAACATATCCAATCTTAAACAGGTACTCATTGTTAAGCTAAGATCAATAGGTACTTTTGTAACGAGGATTAACAAACAAACGAGACATAGTATCATGCTAGGTTATTAATCAATGAGACTTCGAGATAACTAGTAGGTGTTTCAATTGATGTTAAATAGTAATCTTAGTTGGAAATGAAGTTGAGATTGGAAATTTTGAGGCGTTTAGAAAATTAGGTCAAACTAAAGAGCCCAATTACAACCGTTATGCTGCTGGTTTTCTGAAAAATTGCGAAATTTAGGCTAAAACGTTAAGTGTTAAACTTTCATGAACGGTTAAGTACGTGATATGACTTGAATGTTTAGATCACACCCTAGTCTAACATTTATAGGCCGGGTTGGGGCGTGACACCTTAGTGAAATGGTATCAGAGCTTAGTTTGCTAACTAGGCATTAGTCAGGTTCAACTCTCGGACCGTAGGTAGAAGCCCTTAGGTAATTTTGATGTCTTGTTTATATGTGTTAATGTGTGCTAATGTGCTTTAATTGCTTTGAGCATTGAATATTATGTGCTTTTGTGAACCAATGTGAACAATATGTTTTATTTGCTCAACATGCCTATGTGATTCAAGTGCACCGTATGCTTTAAGTGTTTATTATGTTACAATGGTTTCTTGTATGCTAGGCTGTACACTAGCTGTTAATGTTTTATTATACAATCCTATGCATTAAGATATAGTTGTTCTTATGTGGTATGATTATATAAGTACACATTTGCTTCTCGTGTAACATAATCGTATATATATAAATACATGTCATATCGTGGGGCTACCTCTTTTAGAATGGTTGGAAGAGTTCTTGGAAGTAGAGGGAGACTTCGAAGGAATGAGTTCGTGACCTTCAAACAAGGGGATTTGACGGTTGCATAGTACGAAACCCGATTGAATCAACTGTCCCAATATGCTCCTGAAATGGTACAGACTACTGAGAAAAAGATCCAGAGATTTATTCAAGGGATGAGATCCAAGATTCAAAATAGCTTGGCTCCTTTTCAGTTTCTCACCTATGGTGAAGTTCTTTTCGAGGCAATAAAAGCTGAGAGATGAAAGAGTCAGGAAGTGGCAGGGTCGAGTCAACCGAGTCAAGTTCAGAGCCTGGAGGAGCTACCTGTCGAGAAAGTCTGCCAGGGCGGTTTAGATATTCCTGTAGCTCGAGGCCCTTATGGAGGTGTTACTACTACTCTAATCCCATGTTGTACTCACTGTGCACGTAGAGGTCATCTGGAGATTAATTGTTCGAGGAAAACAGGAAGGTGTAACCGTTGCGGTAGCAATCAACATAAGGTCAAGGAATGCCCAAAACGACAGAGGGTGCAAGCGCAGGCTACGAGAGGGAGTACCCAAGGTCAGGGCGAGAATTCAGGGAAGGCAGCTACTAACAGATTACAGTCGGGTACCACAGTCAACCATACGACACCTTGGGCATGACAACTTCGCTTCACATAGAGGCTGGGCCAGCAAACCCACGGCGTGGGGCTTGGGACCAGGTATCCGTCGCTCTGGTGCCCATAACATTTGATCCGTAAGGAGTTACACAGCGAACAACATACCATTGGAAATCTCACCGAGAGCTCTACGACGGGGGCAGCAGCTCTGCTTTGCTGTGCCTATTTTCAGAGCCCAAAATTAAACGTTTTCATCTGTTTCGGGACACTTTTCTTCTTTTGCGCTGTTTTTCCGTCCTGGATCTTACGTCGTGAGCCGCGAAATGGACGACAACCTAATCCATCACATTTATATTACCGAATGCTACGACAGCTTGAGTAAGACAACTTCGCTTCACGTAGAGGCTAGGCCCGCAAACCGAGGGCGTAGGGCTTGAGACCAGATCTCTGTCGCTCCGGTGCCCATAACTTTTGATCCGTAAGGAGTTACGCAGCACACAACATACCGTTGGAAACCTCTCTGAGAGTTCTACGACGGGGGCAGCAACCCTACTTGGCTACGCCTGTTTTTGGAGGTCAAATTTGAACGTTTTCACAAGTTTCGGGACACTTTTCTTCATTTACAATATTTTTCCATCCCAGATCGTACGTCGTGAGCCGCAAAAAGGACGACTACCTAATCCATCACATTTCTATTACCGAATCACGCGGCACCTTGGGCATGACAACTTTGCTTCACGTAGAGGCTGGGCCCACAAACCGAGGCCGCAGGGCTTGGGACCAGGTCTCCGTCGCTCCGGTACCCATAACTTTTGATCCTTAAATAGTTACGCGGTGCACAGGATACCGTTGGAAAGCCCTCCGAGAGCTCTACGATGGGGGCAACAACCTTGCTCAGCTGTGCCTATTTTCGGAGCCCAAAATTGAACGTTTTCATTAGTTTTGGGACACATTTCTTCATTTGCGCTGTTTTTTCGTCCCGAATCTTACGTCGTGAGCCGCAAAAAGGACGACAACCTAATTCATCACATTTTTATTACCGAATCCCATGGCACCTTGGGTAAGACAACTTCGCTTCACGTAGAGGCTGGGCCAGCAAACGGAGGGCGGTAGGGCTTGGGACTAGGTCTCCGTCGCTCCAGTGCCCATAATTTTTGATTTGTAAGGAGTTACAAAGCGCCAACATACCGTTGCAAAGCTCACCGAGAGCTCTATGACTGGGGAAGCAAGCCTGCTTGGTTGTGCCTATTTTTGGAGGCCAAAATTGAACGATTTCATCAGTTTCAGGACATTTTTCTTCATTTGCACTATTTTTCTGTCCCGGATCGTATGTCGTGAGCCGCGAGAAGGACGACTACCTAATCCATCACATTTTTATTACCAAATCCCATGGCACCTTGGGTAAGACAACTTTGCTTCATGTAGAGGCTAGGCACGCAAACCAAGGGTGTGGGGCTCGGGACCAAGTCTTCATCGCTCCGGTGCCCATAACTTTTGATTTGTAAGGAGTTACGCGGCGCACAACATACCGTTGGAAAGCTCTCTAAGAGCTCTACGATGGGGGCAGTAGCTCTACTATGCTGCATCTAGTTTTGGAGGCCAAAATCGAACATTTTTATCAGTTTCGGGACACTTTTCTTCTTTTGCGCTGTTTTTCCGTCCCGGATCGTACGTCGTGAGCGGCGAAAATGACGACTACCTAATCCATCACATTTCTATTACCGAATCCCACGGCACCTTGGGCAAGACAACTTCATTTCTCGTAGAGGCTGGGCCCGCAAACCGAGGGCGTGGGGCTTGGGACCAGGTCTCCTTCACTCTGATGCCCATAACTTTTGATCCGTAAAGAGTTACTCGGTTCACAGCATACCGTTGGAAAGCTCTCCGAGGGCCCTATGACGGGGTTAGCAAGCTTGCTATGCTGCGCCAGTTTTCAGAGCCCAAAATTGAACATTTTCATCAGTTTCGGGACACTTTTATTCTGTTGCGCAGTTTTTCTGTGCCGGACAGTACGTCCTGAACCGCGAAATGGAATACTACCGAATCCATCACATTTCTATTACTGAATCCAAAGGCACCTTGGGCAAGACGACTTCGCTTCACATAGAGACTGGGCCGACAAACCGAGGGCGTGGGGCATGAGACTAGGTCTCCGTCGCTCCGGTGCCATAACTTTTGATTCGTAAGGAGTTACGCGGCGCACAATATACCGTTGCAATGCTCACCGAGAGCTCTATACGGGGGCAACAACCCTTCTCTACTGCACCTATTTTTGGAGCCAAAAATTGAACGTTTTCATCAGTTTCGGGATACTTTTCTTCTTTTGCGAAGTTTTTCCGTGCCGGATCGTACGTCATGAGCCGCGAAATGGATGACTACCTAATCCATCACATTTCTTTTACTGAATCCCACGGCACCTTGGGCAAGACAACTTTGCTTCACATAGAGGCTAGGCCAGCAAACCGAGGCCTCGGGGCATGGGACCATGTCTCCATCGCTCCGGTGCCCATAACTTTTGATCCGTAAGGAGTTATGCAGCGCACAGCATACCGTTGGAAAGCTCTCCAAGAGCTCTATGACGGGGGCAACAAGCCTGCTTAGCTGTGCCTTTTTTGGATGCCAAATTCGAAAGTTTTCATCAGTTTCGGGGCACTTTTCTTCATTTGCGCTATTTTTTCGTCCCGGATCGTACGTCGTGAGCCGCGAAAAGGACGACTACCTAATCCATCACATTTTGATTACCGAATCCCAAGGTCTCCGTCGCTCCGGTGCCCATAACTTTTGATCCGTATAGAGTTATGTCACCCCTCAACCCAACCTATAAAGGTTAGACTAGGGTGTGATCTAATCATTCAAGTCATATCACGTACTTAATCGTTCAAGAGGGTTTAACACTTAAGATTTTAGCCTAAACTCCACAATTTTCTTAAAAATCGGCAGCATAACGGCTGTAATTGGACTCTTTAGTTTGACCTAATTCCCTAAACGCCTCAAAATTTCCAATCTCAATTTCATTTCCAACTAAGATTACTATTTATAACCAATCGAAATGCCTACCAATTATCTCGAAATCTCGTTTGATTAATAACCTAATATAATACTATGTCTCGTTTGTTTGTTTTTCCTCGTTACAAAAGTACCTGTTGATCTTAGCTTAACAATGAGTACCTGCTTAAGATTGGATAGGTTCATTTTACTTATTCCTTACCTGGTACTTCATAATCCTATGATAGATACTAGCCAATAACGATAGCCAAAATTAGACCCCAAATTACAACGAGAGTCTTTTACATTACAAACAACAAGCAACATGAAAGGAAATAGTCTTCAAGCAACACATCATTCACGAAATAGCCATAGTCAAGTAAGGCACATAGGACAAGCCATCATTCCAAGGAATCATCATTAGGCACGTCATCCTCGGGTACCTGTTCTTGGTCTTCTTCACCTAAAATGATAAAAGATGGTGAGTCCTTATGAACTCAGCGAGGGGGAACGAGAAATAAGTTTTGAAACTCATTTTTCGGTTCAACTTATGAAAACCCTTTGGCAAGCATGAATATATCACAAGTAAGTACATAATGTAATGTAAACGTAAAGGAACACAATTACCCGTCTTTCCACCCCGAGGTCCTCTAGGAACCAAGCGAGAGTACTTATACACATAGTGAAAAGGATACGGTGAGTTTTTTCTCTCAGTTCATTTCCAGTATTAGTTGTTGCGGCCGGCTTCAAATCATCACATTATCACGCCAAATGGGTGTACTCCGGATGTACCCCGAAATCATACAACCCAACTCTCCCAGGAAGTTTAGCCCCCAATCGAGAGAGGGAATTGGACAATGGTAGTCATGGTTGCACCGGCAAGCCTGATGCCGCCCGGTGTGCGTGAACTCTATCACTGTCACGCCCTAACCCGGCCTATAAAGGTTAGACTAGGGTGTGATCTAAACATTCAAGTCACGTCTCGTACTTAACCGTTCATGAAGATTTAACACTTAACGTTTTGGCCTAAACTCCAAAATTTTTTGATAAACCGGCAGCATAACGGCTGTAATTGGGCTCTTTGGTTTGACCTAATTCTCTAAACGCCTCAATTATTCCAATCATTAATCCAATTCCATTAAGGACTCCTATTTGTCACCAACCGATTTGCCTACTAGTTTATCTTGAAAGTCTCGTTTGGTTAATAAGCCTAACATGATAACTATGTCCTGTTTATTTGTCAATTTCCTATCATGCAAGTACCTATTATCCTTTAGTTTGCAAATGAGCACCTAAGTGAAATTAGATAGAATTAACTTAGTTGATTGTTCATCTAGTGGTTTGAATGCCTACGATAACTACTAATTAAGAAAACGAAAGCAAACAACCAAATAAAAGTTCATCCGGTTATAGATAGTACAATCCCAGAATTAGACCCAAATTACAACGGGGTCATTTACATCAATAAAATGAATAGTTTGCAATCAAACACAACATCCATATAGCAACCACTTTCAGGCAAAGCACAAAAGCACGTAGGGATAGGCTATCACTCCAAGGAATCATCGTTAGACACATCATCCTCGGGTACCTATTCTTGATCTTCTTCACCTGAGATGATAAAAGAGGGTGAGTCCTTATGAACTCAGCAAGAGGGAACGAGAAATAGGTTTTAAAACTTATTTTCCGGTTCAACTTATGAAAATCCTTTTGCAAACATGAATATAATAGTAATATAAGGTAAAGGAACAGAAATACCAGTCTTTCCTCCCCGAGGTTCTCTAGGAACCAAGCGAGAGTACTTATACAAATAGTAAAAAGGATACAGTGAGCTTTTGCTCTTAGATCAGTTCCAGAATCAGTTGTTGCGGCCGACTTCAAATCATCCCCCAAACACGCCAGGTGGGTGTACTCCGGATGTACCCCGAAATCCTACGACCCAACTCTCCAAGGAAGTCTAGCCCCCAAGCGAGAGAGGGAATGGGACCATGGTAGTCACGGGTGCACCGACAAGCCCGATACCGCCCGGTGTGCGTGATCGCTACCATGCCGACAGGAAAGGTTGCAACCTTGTATGCAATGCACATTTATGACATTTCATGTATCACATTAGGAGGAAAACAAAGTAGGTTGCCTCCAGACAGTCATAAGATTGCACATTGACAGGTAAACAAGCAGGGCACGATAAAACAGGTAATTTCACTTGAAAGGCATATAGAGTTATATGAACATTAAACGGGCAGCCATGTAACACATGTAAAACAGGCCATATAACTCATTACGAAGCCCACGTGATCAAGTGATAAGATTATTCAACATGCAATGACATCTTCATGGGTTCGGGTGCAAGAAAAACCTATTTGTCAACATGAAATGGTCAAAATCACATTTGAAGTTATAAGGCATTTACGGGCAGCCCACTAAGCATATAATTTCCACAAAATATCCAAATGATCAACACTTAACAAGACTACCTAGTCATTAGGGTTTCTGTTTCATGCTTAACCGTGTGATTAAACCCTAAGTCGACTCAAAATCATTCTCAAGTCATGCATTATTCTATTCAAACATCCTCAAGTACTCAAAACAGTCCACACAACATCCCAACACCACAATTCCAAGAAATTAGTACCACAAGAGAGGTTACAACAATTTTCCAAGCATATAACTAAGTGAAACTCTTACTGCAATAGGCTTTTTTCTCACAATCAATAGGATAATCAAAAAATCACCAAATCCAGTGAATAAGATGTCAAATTAAATCTTAAGAAGTTAACTAAAATCAGAAACAAACCTTACATCAATTGGAGTTCGGGATCATTAGATATAGCCGAAACAGTGGAATAGCACAAAACTGTCCAGATTTGCACACTTTTTAGTAATTGACGTTTTTGAGGTCCTTAGATTCCGTTTTAGCCTTAGTCCATTTCTAACAAAAATGTCCAAAACTGAAAAATATAGCAGCACACCAAATTTCATGCATTTTGGACATCATTTACTAAGTCAAATCTGGTTCGTTCTACAAGGTCAGTGCATCTGCCAAAACCTGCTTCATTTTTCCAGATTTCCAGATTTGGACACATTTTAAAGATTTGCCATTTTGAGGACCTTAGAGTCCAAATTAGCTTTGGCCTATTTCTGAAAAAAATATTCAAAACTGGCCAAACTAGTCACCTACCAATTTTCATGCATTTTAAACATCATTTGCCTAGCTAAACTTACCTCGAAACAAACTGGTCAGAGAGCTGTCAACAATCCGACTTCACCTATCACCACTTTCAAGCCAAAATCTTGCCATGCATGGTTGTTTAAGCTTATGAACGACCATATAACTCAAGTACAGAAGCAAAGACATACATTCATGAGCATGCATGTGAATTTTTGAAGGATTTTCAAAAGGTTTTAGCCCTCACCTTAGCAAATCAACAAGAAGATGCACAAAACTTGATGAAGCACAATTTTCTTCTTCTTCCTTGCTTAGCCAAGACACCACCCAATTTCTCTCTATTTTTCCTAGCTTAGTGTCCAAGTTCTTAGTATATGCATGTGGTTAGAACAAGAAGAAAAGAAATGGAACCTAGTAAACTCACCAAGGCCAAAAATGGTGACTCAAAAAGCTTGCATGTGTGATTCTTGCATCCTAGCTTGCTTGGGTGAGTTTCTTTGCTTGTTGTTTGTCTTGATGCACCATAGGATGATGAAGATGAGCTAAGGGATGAAGAAACTCAGCCCAAAACCGAGATGGAGAGAGAAGAATGAGAGGGAGAGAGAGAAATGTGAGGAGAATGAGAGAAATGAAAGAAAAATGAGGCTTTTTGCAAAAGTTGATGCATGGGTTCAGCCTTGAGCTTAGCAATTCTGATTTTTATGTCTTCAAGAGGAATTTTGAAATTCCTAGCATGGGCAAGGAGCACTTGGTCGAAAATGGTGTGCATTGGGTAGGGTTTTGGGGCTATTTTATGCCTAGTGTCTTGTGTGTGTGTCATAGTTTGTCTAGGACTAATTTTTTATGCATTTGTGTCATTAGAATTGTCATAGGAATGTTGGGAAATTAGGGAATCTAGGTGGAATAAAATATAGGAATGTTTGTTGATGAGTTGAATTATGAATAGAATAATAGATAGTGGGAAATGTAGGAATAGTTTAGTATTATTTTATTGTTAGTGGAGTTTGTAGAGAATTTGAATTAGGAATATAATATTGGTTAGTGGATTGTGTAGGATTATTTTAGTGTCTAGTGCTTTGTGTAGGATTCTTTCTTGATTAACGTGGTGGCACGGATTCCTAGATCTAGGGCACGAATTACGAGGTAGACACGAACTACGAGGTAAGACATGAACTTCAAGACTAATGCACGTATTTCAAGATAAATGCACGGATTCCAATGCAATGCACGTAAATCGAGGTATGACTCTTAAACCTAGGTTAGGACACGTAATTCAAGGTCAGGGCAGACAAAACGAAGCATGCACGAAAACCAAGACAGGGCATGTAATCCAAGGTCAGTCATATCATTCTTGGTCTATGGCACGCAAATCAAGGTAACACACGTTATTCGGGGTCGGGCCTCACAACCACGCCAGAATGAAAGGTTGCAACCTTGTATGCAATGCACATTTATGACATTTAATATATCACATTTGGAAGACAATAAAGTAGGTTGCCTCCGAGCAGTCATAAGATTGTACATTGACAGTTAAACACGCGAGGCACGATATGACAAGTAAATTCACTTGAAAAGCACATGGAGTTATATGAATATTAAACGGGCAGCCATGTAACGCATGTAAATCAAGTCATATAACTCATTTCAAAGTTTACGTAATTAAATAATAAGATTATTCATCATGCAACGACATCTATGTGGGATCGGGTGCAAAAAAGGCCTACTTATCAACATGTAATCATCGAAATCATATTTAGGGCTACTAGGGCTACTAGGGCAACTACGGGCAGCCTACTAAACACATAATCAAACACAATATCCAAAGGATCAACACTTAGCGAGTTTACCTAGTTACTAGGGTTTCAATTCGTGCTTACCCGTGCGATTAAACCCCAAGTCATCTCGTAATTAAGCTCAAGCCATGCATTGATTAATTCAAACACCCTCAAGTATTCAAAACAGTCCACACAACATCCAAATGCCACAATCCCAAGCATTTAGTACAACAAGAGAAGCTACAATAATTCTTCTAAGCATATCAATAGGTGAAACCCTCACTGCAATGGACTGTTTTCTCACAATCATTGAGACAATCAAACAAACTCCAATTCCAGTGAACAAGATGTCAAATTAAATCTTAAGGAGTGAACTAAATTCAGAAACAAACCTCGCATCATTTGGAGTTCGGGTTCAAGAGTTATAGCCAAAATAGTGAGACTACACAAAATTGTTCAGATTTGCACACATTTCAATGCTTGTCTTTTTGAGGGCCTTAGGGTCAGATTTAGCCTTAGTCCATTTCTGACAAAAATGTCTAGAACTGAAAAATATAGCTGTACAACAAATTTCATACATTTTGGATATCATTTACTAAGTCAAAACCGGTTCGTTCTACAAGTTCAGTGAATCTGCCAAAACCTGCTTCATTTTTCCAGACTTTCCAGATTTGGACACATTTTGATAATTTGCCATTTTGAGGACCTTAAATTCAAAATTAGCTTTGGCCTATATCTTCAAAAAATGCTCGGAACTGGAAAAAATAGTTACCTACAAATGTTCACGCATTTTCAACATCATTTACCTGGTCAAAATCACCTCGCACCAACAAGGCAGAAGGCTGTCACATACCCGATTTCATCTATCATCACATTCTAGTCGAATATCTTGCCATGCATGTTTACAAAAGCTCATGAACACACATATATCACAAGTACAGAGGTAAGATAGAAATTTAAAGACATGCATGTGGTTTTCAAAAGCTTTACAAAGAAGTTTTAGCCTTCACCTTAGCAAGACAACAAAGAGATGCACAAACTCTTGATGAAGCACAATGTCAGGCCTTTTCTTTGCTTAGCCAAGAGACAACTTGGGATTTCTCTAATTTCCTAGCTAAGTTACCATGTTCTTAGTAGGTGCATGTGGTTAGAACAAGAAGAAAAGAAATGGAAGCTAACAAACTCACCTAAACCGAAATGGATGTGCTAAAGGCTTGCATGTGTGCTTCTTTGCTCCTAGTTTTGTTTGGTCGAGCTCCTAAGCTTCTTGCATGTCTTGATGAATCATTGAGTGATGAAGTTAAGCTATGGAGTGTAGAAACTCAGCCAAGGCCAAGAGAGAGAGAGAAGAAATGAGAGAGAGTGAGAGAAATGTGAGAAAGAAAGAAAGAATGAAGGAAAAATGAAAGGCTTTGAAGAAATTGATGCATATGTCAGCCTAGGGCCTTGCAAATTCAGATTTTTGTGTCTTAAAGAAGCATTTTGAATTATCTAGTATAGGCAAGGAGCTTGTGTCGAGATTTGGAGCTTTGGGGGGGGGGGGGGGGGGGGTCTTTTAGCTATTTTTTTTATTGCTTTGTGTCATTAAATTGTCATAGAATGTTTAGGGAATAAATTTGAAATTGAATTGCATGCACAAAAGCTCCTAGTGGTCGGCCAAGGCTTGTGCAAAATCTGAATTTTTTTGTCTTGGTTAATCAATATTTAATTTTGTGTTTGGAATATGCAAAGAATAAAGAATAAAGAATAAAGAATGTCTAGCTTTTTGTGAGATTTTGTCTTCTAGTGGGTTGAATTAGCAATTTAATATTAGTTAGTGGAATTTGTAGGATTATGTAATGGTTTAGTGCTTCGTGTAAGATGCTTTCTTGATTACCGTGAGGGCACGCTTTCCTAGGTTTAGGACACACACTACGAGACAAGGCACGAACTACGAGACAAATGCACGTTTTCCAAGTAAATGCTCACAACCCTAAATAAATGCACATAATTCAATGCAAGGCACACAAAATGAAATACGATTCTTAAACCTAGGTCAAGGCACGCAAATCTAGGTTAGGGCACACGAAATGAGGTATCGCACGCAAATTGAGGTCGGGCCTCACATCCTCCCCTCCTTAAAAGAATTTTGTCCCGAAATTCAATATTACCTTTGAAATAAAGCTAGATACTGTTGCTCCATCTGATCTCGCCTTTCCCACGTTGCTTCTTCAACTCCATGGTGATCCCATAACACTTTCACCATCGGTATAGATTTGTTGCGCAATTCCCGATCTTGTTAGTCTAGAATCCGAATGGGCTTCTCTTCATAAGACAAGTTCTCCCGAAGCTACAACGGCTCTGGCTCCAAGATATGCGATGGATCAGGATGATACTTCCGTAGCATTGAAACATGAAAGATGTCGTGAATATTGAAGAGGTTTTGGGGTAGTGCCAGGCGATACGCCAATTTGCCAACCTTCTCAATTATCTCAAATGGTCCTACAAACCTCGGGCTCAGCTTTCCAACCTTGTCGTGTTTAATCAATCCCTTCCGAGGTGATATCTTCAAGAACACCTTATCGCTGACCTCAAACTCTAGGCTCCGTCTCCGTCGGTCTGCATAACTTTTCTGCCTGCTCTGGGCGGTAAGCATCCATTTCCGAATGAGGTGGATATTATCAATAGTGTTTATAAGTTCAGGTAGAAGGGTCGGGTCAAAAGTCTTCGTCTCACCTACTTCATCCCAGTAAATTGGGGATCGACACTTACGTCCATACACCACCTCAAATGGGGCCATCCCGATAGTGGCCTGATAACTATTATTATAAGCGAACTCCGCTAGAGACAGGTATTTCTCCCAACCTTTCCCGAAGTCTAAAACACACACCCTTAGCATATCCTCTAGAATCTGAATAGTTTTCTCAGAATGTCCATCAGTCTGAGGGTGATAAGCTGTGCTAAAACTCAACTTCGTTCCCAAAGCTTCTTGCAATCTCTTCCAAAATCGGGAAGTAAAACGAGGATCCCTATCCGATACAATACTCACAGGCATCCCGTGCAATCTTACAATCTCCGCCACATACATATCTCCCAATTTCTTAGGACTATCCTTCTTGTTCATCGGTAAGAAATGCACTGACTTAGTCAATCTATCCACTATGACCCAAACGGCATCATGACCCTTTTGTGACCTGGGCAGGTCCATGACAAAGTCCATAGTTATATGTTCCCATTTCTATTGAGGAATTTCCAAAGGCTGAAGTAAACCTGCTAGTCGTTGATGTTCCGCTTTGACACTCTGGCAAGTCAAACACCGTGCCACAAACTCTGCAATCTCTCTCTTCATGTTGTTCCACCAATAGTGTTGCTTCAAATTCCAGTACATCTTTGTTCCGCCGGGGTGAATAGTGTATCTTGAATTATGGGCTTCTTCAAGAAATCTTCTTTTTTAGCTCTAGCTCATTAGGAACACAAATCCAATTCCTAAACCTCCAAATACCATCATCATAAAACTTGAAATCTGTGTTGCTTTCTTTAATCTTCTGAAACTGTTGGTCCTTCTGTTGAGCCTCTCGTAATTCATACAACAAAGTCGATTGAACTTGTGTAGTGGCAAATAGTAATCCTTTTCGAGTCAATTGTGGTTTCCACAAAAATGATGCCTCTAACAACTCCTGTACCTTGACTTCTAGTTTTTCCATGCTCGCTTTCCGACTTAAGGCATCTGTAACTACATTTGCTTTACCAGGCACATAATTGATTGTACAGTTATAATCATCCAAAAGCTCCATCCACCGTCTTTGCCTCATGTTCAACTCTTTTTGTGAGAACAAGTATTTCAAGTTCTTGTGATTAGTAAACACCTCGAACTTGTTACCCCACAGATAGTGCCTCCATTTCTTGAGTGCAAACACAATAGCCGCTGACTCCAAATCATGCGTCAGGTAGTTCAATTCATACGGCTTCGGTTTCGTAGAGGCATACGCAATCACTCTACCATTTTGCATCAACACACAACCTAGGCCTTCCTTCAAAGCATCGCTATAGATTACAAAACCTTGACTCCCTTCAGGCAATGCAAGAATAGGTGCAGTAGTCAATCTTTTCTTCAATTCTTGGTAGCTGTTCTCACACTTGTCATCCCACACGAACTTTGTTTTCTTTTGAGTGAGCTTTGTAAGCGGTCCTGCGATCTTTGAGAAATCCTTCACGAACCTCCGATAATAGCCGGCTAGACCAAGAAAACTCCGAACCTCCGTAACATTTTCTGGCTTCTTCCAAGACATCACCGCTTCTATCTTTGCTGGGTCCACTGCTATTCCCTCTTGGGATATGATATGCCCCAAAAATGCAATCTGCTGCAACCAAAACTCGCACTTGCTAAACTTTGCATACAATTGATGCTCTCGAAGTTTCTGCAGTACCAACCGCAGATGTTGTTCATGCTCAGCCTCGGATTTCGAGTATACCAAAATATCATCAATGAAGATCACCACAAATTGGTCCAAGTAGGGTTGAAACACCCTGTGCATCAAGTCCATAAAAGCTGCAGGGGCATTAGTTAGTCCAAATGGCATCACCACATATTCATAATGCCCATATCTCGTCCTGAAAGCCGTTTTAGGCACATCCTCCTTTTTGATCCGTAACTGATAGTACCTTTGCCTCAAGTTGAGCTTCGAATACACTTTGGCTCCTTGAAGTTGATCAAACAACTCGTCGATCAGTGGAAGTGGGTATTTATTCTTGATGGTTACTTGGTTCAATCCTCGGTAATCGATGCATAGCCTCAACGTTCCGTCTTTCTTCTTTACAAATAGGACTGGTGCACCCCATGGAGAAGAACTTGGTTGAACAAACCCCTTCTTCAATAATCCTTGCAATTGGTCCTTCAATTCTTGTAGCTCGGCTGGTGCCATACGATAGGGAGCTTTAGATATCGGCTGGGTGCCAGGCAGTAACTCTATAATGAACTCGATCTCCCGATTTGGGGATAAACCGGGCAATTCTTCTGGAAACACATCCGCATAGTCTTTGATCACTGGCATCTCCTCCAACTTAGCTTTGTCCGACGGCTTGTTGATGAGGTAAGCTAAGTATCCACTACACCCTTTCCTCAAGGACTGCACTACTTTCGTAGATGAAATGATGGAACTCCCGGTGAAGTCTCTTCGACCCATTACCTTCAGTATTGGTTGACCAGGTATCCAGAATGTTACAATCTTCATCCGGCAATCTAGTTGGGCATGATGCTTTGCCAACCAGTCCATCCCTAAGATGACTTTATAGTCTCGAAAAGGTAATACAATAAGATTGGCTGAGAATTCCCTATCTTTAATTTGGATTTTACATGCTTTACAAGCCGAGCTAGTAACAAGTTTAGAATCCATCGGTGTACCAACTTCTACTTCGTAAGGCAAACATACAACTCGTAGTTTCACACGTTGCACACATAAGGGAGTAATAAATGAATGAGTAGCACCTGGATCAATTATGTCACGCCCCAACCCGGCCTATAATGGTTAGACTATGGTGTGATCTAAACATTCAAGTCATATCTCTTACTTGACCATTCAAGAGGGTTTAACACTTAACATTTTAGCCTAAACTCCATAATTTTTTAGAAAACCGGCAACATAACGGCTGTAATTTAGCTATTTTGTTTGACCTAATTTTCTAAACGCCTCAAAATTTCCAATCTCAATTTCATTTCCAACTAAGATTACTATTTACCATCAATTGAAACGCCTACTAGTTATCTCGAAGTTTCGTTGATTAATAACCTAGCATGATACTATGTCTCGTTTGTTTGTTAATCCTCGTTACAAAAGTACCTGTTGATCTTAGCTTAACAATGAGTACCTGCTTAAGATTGGATAGGTTCATTTTACTTAATCATTTCCTGATACTTCATAATCCTATGATAGGTACTAGCCAATAACGATAGCAAAAACGACTATAGTAGTGTTTATCTAGTTATTATCAATACAAGCCAAAATTAGACCCCAAATTACAGCGGGGGTCATATACAATACAACAACAAGCAACATAAGAAATAGTCTTCGAGCAACACATTGTTCAGAAAATGGCCATAGTCAAGTAAGGCACGTAGGGCAGGCAATCATTCCAAGGAGTCATCAATGGACACGTTATCCTCGGGTGCCTGTTCCTGATCTTCTTCACCTGTGATGATAAAAAAAGGGTGAGTCCTTATAAACTTAGCGAGGGGGAACGAGAAATACATTTTAAAACTCCTTTTCCGGTTCAACTTATGAAAACCCTTTTTGCAAGAATGACATATATTACAAGTAAGTTCATAATGTAATATAAAAGTAAAAGAATACAATTACCCGTCTTTCCTCCCCGAGGTCCTCTAGGAACCAAGCGAGAGTACTTATACACATAGTGAAAAGGATACGATGAGATTTTGCTCTCGGTTCATTTCCAATATCAGTTGTTGCAGCCGACTTCAAATCATCCAGTTATCACGCCAAATGGGTGTACTCCGGATGTACCCCGAAATCCTACGACCCAACTCTCTGAGGAAGTCTAGCCCCCAAGCGAGAGAGGAAATTGGACAATGGTAGTCACGGTTGCACCGGCAAGCCCGATGCTGCCTGGTGTGCGTGAACGCTACCACGCCAGAATGAAAGGTTGCAACCTTGTATGCAATGCACATTTATGACATTTAATATATCACATTTGGAGGTCAACAAAGTAGGTTGCCTTCGAGCAGTCATAAGATTGCACATTGACAGTTAAACACGCGAGGCACGATATGACAAGTAAATTCACTTGAAAAGCACATGGAGTTATATGAATATTAAACGGGCAGTCATGTAATGCATGTAAATCAAGTCATATAACTCACTTCGAAGTTCACGTAATCAAATAACAAGATTATTCAACATACAACGACATTTACGTGCGTCCGGGTGCGAGATAGGCCTATTTATCAACATGTAATCATCGAAATCATATTTAGGGCTACAAGGGAAACTACGGCAGCCTACTTAACACATAATCAAACACAATACCTAAAGGCTCAACACTTAGCAAGTTTACCTAGTGACTAGGGTTCCAATTCGTGCTTACCCGTGCGATTAAGCCCCAAGTCATCTCGCAATTAAGCTCAAGCCATATATTAATTAAATTAAACACCCTCAAGCACTCAAAACAGTCCACACAACATCCAAATGCCACAATCCCAAGCATTTAGTACAACAAGAGAAGCTACAATAATTCTTCTAAGCATATCAATAGGTGAAACCCTCACTGCAACGGACTGTTTTCTCACAATCATTGAGACAAGCAAACAAACTCCAATTCCAGTGAGCAAGATGTCAAATTAAAGCTTAAGGAGTGAACTAAATTCAGAAATAAACCTCGCATCATTTGGAGTTCGGGTTCAAGAGTTATAGCCAAAACAGTGAGACTACACAAAACTGTCCAGATTTGTACACATTTCAATACTTGTCGTTTATTAGGGCCTTAGGGTCAGATTTAGCCTTAGTCCATTTCTGACAAAAATTTCTAGAACTGAAAAATATAGCATCACACCAAATTTCATGCATTTTGGATATCATTTACTAAGTCAAAACTGGTTCGTTCTATAAGGTCAGTGAATCTGCCAAAACCTGGTTCATTTTTCCAGACTTTCCAGATTTGGACACATTTTAATGAATTGCCATTTTGAGGACCTTAGAATCAAAATTAGCTTTGACCTATTTCTGTGAAAAATGTTCAGAACCGGTAAAACTAGTTACCTACCAAATTTCAAGCATTTTCAACATCATTTACCTAGCCAAAATCACCTTGCACCAACAAGACAGAAAGCTGTCACATACCCGATTTCATCTATCATCACATTCTAGCCAAGAATCTTGCCATGCATGTCTATAAAAGCTCATGAACACACATATATCTCAAGTACATAAGTAAAGATAGACATTTAAGGGCATGCATGTGGTTTTTTGAAAGATTTTCAAGAAGTTTTAGCCCACACCTTAGCAAGACAACAAAGAAGATACTCAAACTCTTGGGGAAGCACAAAGTTGATCTTTTTCCTTGCTTAGCCGAGACACCACTCGATTTTCTCAAATTTCTTAGCTTAGTAACCAAGTTCTTAGTAGGTGCATGTGGTTAGAACAAGAAGAAAAGAAATGGAAGCTAGCAAACTCACCTAAACCGAAATAGAAGTGCTAAAGGCTTGCATGTGCATTTCTTTGCTCCTAGCTTTGCTTGGTCGATTTTTTTGGTTGCTTGGAAGTCTTGAAGAGCCTTAGGATGAAGAACTTAGCTATGGAGTCTACAATATTCAGCTAGGGCCGAGAGAGAGAGAATAATGAGAGGGAGAGAGAAGAATGAGAGGAAATGAGAGAAATGAAAGAAAAATAAAAGCTTTGTTGGACAAAGGAGCTTGTGTCAGCCTTGGGCATATAAATTTCAGAGTTTTGTGTCTAAAAGAAGGTTTTTGATTTATCTAGTATGGGCATGGAGCTTGTGTCGAAATGGTGGAGCTTTGGGGAGGGTTTTGAGCTAATTTTTTATGCATTTGTGTCATAGAATTGTCATAGGATGTCTAGGAATTAATTTGAATTATGCAAGAAAGCAAAAATGCTCACAAGGTGGTCGGCCAAGGCATTGCAAGAATCTGAATTTTTGTCATCTTTTGAGCATTAATTAATTGTGTTTTTGGAAAGTGCAAAAGAATAAGGAATAAAGAATAAGAATGTCTAGCTTTTGGTGCAATTTCATCTTCTAGTGGGTTGAATTAGTAATTTAATATTAGTTAGTGAGATTTGTAGGATTAATTATTGATCTAGTACTTTGTGTAAGATGCTTTCTTGATTAGCGTGAGGGCACGCTTTCTTAGGTTTAGGGCACGCACTACGAGGTAAGGCACGAACTACGAGACAAATGCATGTTTCCCAAGTAAATGCATGCAACCCTAAATGTATGCACATAATTCAATGCAAGGCACACAAAATGAAACACGACTATTAAACCTAGGTCAAGGCACGCAAATCTAGATTAGGCACACGAAACGAGGTATCACACGCAAATCGAGGTCGGGCCTCACAAATTAGCACCCTAACAGGTTGATTCAATATGAAGAATGTACCTTCAACAACAACGGTCTCCTCTAGAAGCTCCTCGCACTCAATAGCATAAGCTCGAGCCTGAACTCTAGGAACTGGAGTCTTGCCTCTACCAACTGGTTTAACCTGATTTTGTCCTGCTTGCCATTTAGGGCAATCCTTGATCTGATGTTGATCACTGCCACACCGCACACATCGTCCTGACTTCTTCCAGCACTAGGCCTCGGTATGCCCCTTCTTGTCACAGTAAGAACAATTGACAGACTGAGTAGCAGGTGAACTACCTGTGGATCCGCGGGTAGAATAGGCTGATGGCGCTTTAGTCGGCCCACGGTTATTAACTGGTCTATTCTGGCTCTGGCCCTGACTACGACTCTGGCTCTGGAATTTCCTCTGTTGACCTGGAGGCTGGTATGGTTTCTTGTTCGGCTGACTTGAACCGGCTCTATCAAGTTTTCTCTTCTCAACTCGGGAAGCAGCAACAAAGAGAGCAGAATAGGTATCGAAGTCATGCGAAGCCAACTGGTCCTGAATCTCTGGCCTCAATCCAGTCGTAAATTTCCACATCTTCGCCTCAGGAGTACTGACCATGTATTGAGCATAGCGGGACAGTCGGTCAAAACGAGCCTCGTACTGGGCCACCGTCATGTTACCCTGGTTCAAGTGCATGAATTCCTCAATCCACCTCTGCTTGGAAACTGCAGGTACATATTTCTCCTTGAATGCCTTAACGAAATTACCCCACAAGCGAGGTGTCTGACCAGTTTCCCAAAGTGCCTCCACAGTGTGCCACCAATGCTCAGCATCCCCGTGCAACAGAAATACAGTGAACTCCACCTTTTCTTCATCAATATAATCAAGCGGCCTGAAAATCCTCTCGATCTCAGACAGCCAAGCCTCTGCTTTCTCATCATCAGCTTCCCCGTGGAATTTGGACGGGCGAAAGTCAAGAAACTCCCTTATTCTGCTATGCCTCCCATGGTTACCATCATTCCTGTTGTTGTTGTTGTTGTTTGCTTCACGTGCATCTTGTCGTTCCATCACTCGCGACACCCGATCCATGGCATTTGCCATCATGTTAAACATAGCTATGCCGGGATTAGTTTGATAGGCATCTCCGGTCTCTTGGGGCTCACCGCTCCTATTAGTAGTGCGGGTACTAGGGCCAGCCATCTATATGCACAGATTACGATGCACAATTTATTGGAATACGACAAACAAGAATTTAATGCATAAGATATGCAACATAATATAGATACACAATTCTAGAAACAGTTAAGACATGTTAATCACGTAAGCACATAGAACATAGAAGGCACAATTAACATTATCACACAATAACATATAGACAAATCATCCTAATTATTTTAGGGCTTCTACCCATGGTCCGAGAGTTAAACCCGGTTTAAGCAATCTAAGCTCTGATACCATTCTTCTATAAGGTGTCACGCCCCAACCTGACCTATAAAGGTTAGACTAGGGTGTGATCTAATCACTCAAGTCATATCACGTACTTAATCGTTCAAGAGGGTTTAACACTTAACGTTTTAGCCTAAACTCCATAATTTTTTGAAAAATCGGCAGCATATCGGCTGTAATTGGACTCTTTAGTTTGACCTAATTCCCTAAACGCCTCAAAATTTCCAATCTCAATTTCATTTCCAACTAAGATTACTATTTATAACCAATCGAAACGCCTACTAGTTATCTCGAAGTCTCGTTTGATTAATAACCTAGCATAATACTATGTTTCGTTTGTTTGTTTGTCCTCATTACAAAAGTACCTGTTGATCTTAGCATAACAATGAGTACCTGTTTAAGATTGGATAGGTTCATTTTACTTAGTCCTTACCTGATACTTCATAATCCTATGATAGATACTAGCCAATAACGATAGCAAAAAGGACCATAGTAGTGTCTATCCAGTTATTATAAGTATAAGCCAAAATTAGACCCAAAATTACAACGGGGGTCTTTTACATTGCAAACAACAAGCAACATGAAAGGAAATAGTCTTCAAGCAACACATCATTCACGAAATAGCCATAGTCAAGTAAGTCACATAGGACAAGCAATCATTCGAAGGAGTCATCATTAGGCACGTCGTCCTCGGGTACCTATTCTTGGTCTTCTTCACCTGAGATGATAAAGAGGGTGAGTCCTTATGAACTCAGCGAGGGGGAACGAGAAATAAGTTTTGAAACTCATTTTGCGGTTCAACTTATGAAAACCCTTTTGCAAGCATGAATATATCACAAGTAAGTACATAATGTAATGTAAAAGTAAAGGAACACAATTACCCGTCTTTTCTCCCCGAGGTCCTCTAGGAACCAAGCGAGAGTACTTATACACATAGTGAAAAGGATACGGTGTGCTTTTGCTCTCAGTTTATTTCCAGTATCAGTTGTTGCGGCCAGCTTCAAATCATCTCCTTATCACGCCAAATGGGTGTACTCCGGATGTACCCCGAAATCCTACGACCCAACTCTCCGAGGAAGTTTAGCCCCCAAGCGAGAGAGGGAATTGGACAATGGTAGTCACGGTTGTACCGGCAAGCCCGATGCCGCCCGGTGTACGTGAACACTACCACGCCAAAATGAAAGGTTGCAACCTTGTATGCAATGCACTTTTATGACATTTAATATATCACATTTGGAGGACAACAAAGTAGATTGCCTCTGAGCAGTCATAAGATTGCACATTGACAGTTAAACACGCGAGGCACGATATGACAAGTAAATTCACTTGAAAAGCACATGGAGTTATATGAATATTAAACGGGAGCCATGTAATGCATGTAAATCAAGTCATATAACTCATTTCAAAGTTCACGTAATTAAATAATAAGATTATTCATCATGCAACGACATCTACGTGGGACCGGGTGCGAGAAAGGCCTACTTATTAACATGTAATCATCGAAATCATATTTAGGACTACTAGGGCAACTACGGGCAGCCTAAAAAACACATAATCAAACAAAATATCCAAAAGATCAACACTTAGTGAGTTTACCTAGTTACTAGGGTTTCAATTCGTGCTTACCCGTGCGATTAAACCCCAGGTCATCTCGTAATTAAGCTCAAGCCATGCATTGATTAATTCAAACACCCTCAAGTATTCAAAACAGTCTACACAACATCCAAATGCCACAATCCCAAGCATTTAGTACAACAAGAGAAGCTACAATAATTCTTCTAAGCATATCAATAGGTGAAACCCTCACTGCAATGGACTGTTTTCTCACAATCATTGAGACAAGAAAACAAACTCCAATTCTAGTGAGCAAGATGTCAAATTAAAGCTTAAGGAGTGAACTAAATTCAGAAACAAACCTCGCATCATTTTGATTTCGGGTTCAAGAGTTATAGCCAAAACAGTGAGACTACACAAAACTGTCCAGATTTGCACACATTTCAATTCTTGTCATTTTTGAGGGCCTTAGGGTCAGATTTAGCCTTAGTCCATTTCTGTCACAAATGTCCAAAACTAAAAAATATAGACGTACACCAAATTTCATGCATTTTGAATATCATTTACTAAGTCAAAACTGGTTCGTTCTACAAGGTCAGTGAATCTGCCAAAACCTGCTTCATTTTCCAGACTTTCCAGATTTGGACATATTTTGATAATTTGCCATTTTGAGGACCTTAGAGTCAAAATTAGCTTTGGCCTATTTCTGTGAAAAATTCTCGGAACTGGCAAAAATAGTTACCTACCAATTTTCATGCATTTTCAACATCATTTACCTGGTCAAAATCACCTCGTACCAATAAGGCAGAAGACTGTCACATACCCGATTTCATCTATCATCACATTCTAGTCGAATATCTTGCCATGCATGTTTACAAAAGCTCATGAACACACATATATCACAAGTACAGAGGTAAAGATAGACATTTAAAGACATGCATGTGGTTTTCAAAAGCTTTACAAAGAAGTTTTAGCCTTCACCTTAGCAAGACAACAAAGAGATGCACAAACTCTTGATGAAGCACAATGTCGAGCCTTTTCTTTGCTTAGCCGAGAGACAACTTGGAATTTCTCTAATTTCCTAGATAAGTTACCATGTTCTTAGTAGGTGCATGTGGTTAGAACAAGAAGAAAAGAAATGGAAGCTAACAAACTCACCTAAACCGAAATGGATGTGCTAAAGGCTTGCATGTGTGCTTCTTTGCTCCTAGTTTTGTTTGGTCGAGCTCCTAAGCTTCTTGCATGTCTTGATGAATCATTGAGTGATGAAGTTAAGCTATGGAGTGTAGAAACTCAGTCAAGGCCGGAGAGAGAGAGAAGAAATGAGAGAGAGTGAGAGAAATGTGAGAAAGAAAGAAAGAATGAAGGAAAAATGAAAGGCTTTGAAGAAATTGATGCATATGTCGGCCTAGGGCCTTGCAAATTCAGATTTTTGTGTCTTCAAGAAGCATTTTGAATTATCTAGTATGGGCAAGGAGCTTGTGTCGAGATTTGGATCTTTGGGGGCGGGAGGTCTTTGAGCTTTTTTTTTTTATTGCTTTGTGTCATTAAATTGTCATAGAATGTTTAGGGAATAAATTTGAAATTGAATTGCATGCACAAAAGCTCCTAGTGGTCGGCCAAGGCTTGTGCAAAATCTGAATTTTTTGTCTTGGTTAATCAATATTTAATTGTGTGTTTGGGATATGCAAAGAATAAAGAATGTCTAACTTTTTGTGAGATTTTGTCTTCTAGTGGGTTGAATTAGTAATTTAATATTAGTTAGTGGAATTTGTAGGATTAATTAATGGTTTAGTGCTTCGTGTAAGATGCTTTCTTGATTAGCGTGAGGGCACGCTTTCCTAGGTTTAGGGCACGCACTACAAGGCAAGGCACGAACTACGAGACGAATGCACATTTTCCAAGTAAATGGACACAACCCTAAATGAATGCACGTAATTCAATGCAAGGCACACAAAACGAAATACGATTCTTAAACCTACGTCAAGGCACGCAAATCTAGGTTAGGGCACACGAAACGAGGTATCGCATGCAAATCGAGGTCGGGCCTCACAAGTTACGCGGCGCACAACATACCGTTGGAAAGGGCTCCGAGAGTTCTACAATGTGGGCAGCAGACTTGCTCGGCTGCGCCTATTTTCGGAGGCCAAAATCGAACGTTTTCATCAGTTTTGGGACACTATTCTTCTTTTTCGCAGTTTTTCCGTACCGGATCGTACGTCGTGAGCCGCGAAATGGAAGACTACCAAATCCATCACATTTCTATTACTAAATCGCATGGTACCTTGGGCAAGACAACTTCGCTTCATGTAGAGGCTGGGCCCGCAAACCCAAGGCGTGGGGCTTGGGACTAGGTCTCTGTCGCTCAGGTGCCCAGAACTTTTGATCCGTAAGGAGTTACGTGGCGCACAACATACCGTTGGAAAGCTCACCGAGAGCTCCACAATGGGGGCAATAGCCCTGCTTTGCTATGCCTATTTTCGGAGCCCAAAATAGAACATTTTCATCAGTTTTGGGACACTTTTCTTCTTTTGCATTGTTTTTCCATCCCGGATTTTACGTCGTGAGCCGCGAAAAGGATGACAGCCTAATCCATCACATTTCTATTACCAAATTCCACGGCACCTTGGCCAAGACAACTTCGCTTCACGTAGAGGCTGGGCCCACAAACCGAGGGCGTAGGGCTTGGGACCAGGTCTCCGTCGCTCCGGTGCCCATAACTTTTGATTTGTAAGAAGTTATGCGGCGCACAGCACACCGTTGGAAAGCTCTCCGAGAGTTCTATGACGGGGGCAGTAAGCCTACTTGGCTACGCCTGTTTTCGGAGGCCAAATTCGAACGTTTTCATCAGTTTCGGGACATATTTCTTCATTTGTGCTGTTTTGCCGTCCCGGATCGTACGTCGTGAGCCACGAAAAGGGCGACTACCTAATCCATCACATTTCTATTACCGAATCACACTGCACCTTGGGCAAGACAACTTCGCTTCGCGTAGAGGCTGGGCCCTCAAACCGAGGCCGCAAGGCTTAGGACCAGGTCTCCGTCGCTCCGGTGCCCATAACTTTTTATCCTTAAGGAGTTACGTGGTACACAGCATACCGTTGGAAAGCCCTCCGAGAGCTCTACGATGGGGGCAGCAATCTTGCTCAACCGCGCCTATTTTCATAGCCAAAAATCGAACCTTTTCATTAGTTTCGGGACAAATTTTTTTTATTTCAACTGTTTTTCCATCCCGGATCTTACGTCGTGAGCCGCGAAAAGGACGACAACCTAATCCATCACATTTGTATTACTAAATCCCACCGAACCTTGGGCAAGACAACTTTGCTTCACGTAGAGGCTGGGCCCGCAAACCGAGGGCGTAGGGCGTGGGGCGTGGGGCGTGGGGCTTGGGACCAGGTGTTCGTCGCTCCGGCGCCCGTAACTTTTGATCCTTAAAGAGTTACGCGGTGCATAGCATACCGTTAGAAAGCTTTCTGAGAGTTCCACGACAAGGGTAGCAAGCCTGCTAGGCTGCGCCTATTTTCTGAGGCCAAAATCGAACGTTTTCATCAGTTTTGGGACACTTTTCTTCTTTTACGCAGTTTTTCCGTGCCGGATTGTACGTCGTGAGCCGCGAAATGGACGACTACCTAATCCATCACATTTCTATTACCGAATCCCACAGAATCTTGGGCAAGACAATTTTGCTTCACGTAGAGGCTGGGCTCGCAAACCGAGGGCGGTAGGGATTGGGACTAGGTCTCCGTCACTCCGGTGCCCATAACTTTTGATTCAAAAGGAGTTACGCGGCGCACAACATACTGTTGGAAAGCTCACCGAGATCTCTACGACTGGGGAAGCAAGCCTGCTCGGTTGCGCCTATTTTTTTAGGCCAAAATCGAACGTTTTCGTTAGTTTCAGGACATTTTTCTTCATTTGCTCTATTTTTTCGTCCTGGATCGTACGTCGTGAGCCGCGAAAAGGACGACTACCTAATCCATCACATTTCTATTACCGAATCTCACAACACCTTGGGTAAGACAACTTCGCTTCACGTAGAGGCTAGTCACGCAAACCGAGGGCGTGGGGCTTTGGACCAGGTCTTTGTCGCTCCGGTGCCTTTAACTTTTGGTCCGTAAGGAGTTACACGGCGCACAGTGTCACACCCCAACCCAGCCTATAAGGTTAGACTAGGGTGTGAACTAACATTCAAGTAATATCACGTACTTAGCTGTTTATGAAGATTAACACCTAATGATTTAATCTAAACTCCAAAGTTTTCCCGGAAAACCGGCAGCATAATAGCTGTAATTGGCCCTTTGGTTTAACCTAATTCTCTAAACGCCTCAAAATTTACCATCTCAAATTTATTTCCAACTAAGATTACTAGTTTACCATCAATTGAATTGCCTATTGGTTATTTCGACGTCCCGTTTGATTTATAACCTAGCATGATACTATGTCTCGTTTGTTTATTTGTCCTCGTTACAAATATACCTGTTGATCTTAGCTCAATAGCAAGTACCTGTTAAGATTGGATAAGTTCATTGACTTAGTTCTTAACTAAAGCGTCATACCTAAGATAGATACTAGCGGTAATAAAAGCAAAACGATCATAGTAGTGTCATGTCTAGCATCAGTCTACTTAATATAAGTACAAACCAAAATTAGACCCCAAATTACAACGGGGGTCTTTTACATCATGACATCGAGCAACATAAAAGGAAATAGTCTTCAAGTAACATAAAGTTCACAAGTAGTCACATTCAAGCAAAACAAACAATGACAGGCAGTCACTCCAGAGGTTCATCATTAGGCACACCGTCCTCGGGTACCTGTTCTGGATCTTCTTCACCTGAGATGATAAAAGAGGGTGAGTCCTTATGAACTCAACGAGGGGGAACGAGAAATAAGTTTTGAAACTCATTTTCCAGTTCAACTTATGGAAATCCTTTTTGCAAGCATGAACACAACAGAAATATAGGTACAGAAACAGGAATACCGGTCTTTCCTCCCCGAGGTTCTCTAGGAACCAAGCGAGAGTACTTATACATGTAGTAAAAAAAAGGATACAGTGAGCTTTTGCTCTCAGATCAGTTCCAGGATCAGTTGTTGCGGCCGACTTCAAATCATCCCCCAAACACGCCAGGTGGGTGTACTCCGGATGTACCCCGAAATCCTACGACCCAACTCTCCGAGAAAGTCTAGCCCCCAAGCGAGAGAGGGAATGGGACCATGGTAGTCACGGGTGCACCGGCAAGCCCGATGCCGCCCGGTGTGCGTGATCGCTACCATGCCAACAGGAAAGGTTGCAACCTTGTATGCAATGCACATTCATGACAGGTAATATATCACAGTAGGAGGACAACAAAGTAGGTTGCCTCCGGACAGTCATAAGATTGCACATTGACAGGTAAACAAGCAGGGCACGATAAGACAGGAAACTTCACTTGAAAGGCATATAAAGTTATATTAAAATTAAACGGGCAGCCATGTAACACATGTAAAACAGGCCATATAACTCATTAAGAAGCCCACGTGATCAAGTGATATGATTATTCAACATGAAATGACATCAATCATGGGTTCGGGTGCAAGAAAAGCTTATTTGACAACATGCAATGGTCAAATTCACATTTGAAGTTATAAAACATTTACGGGCAGCCCACTAAGCATATAATTCCCACACAATATCCAAACGATCAATACTTAGAAAAGCTACCTAGTCATTAGGGTTTCCATTTCAAGTATATATATTCATGCAATTTGAGCCTCAACCCAACTCAAAGTCAACCTCAAACCATGCATCATTTAATTCAACATCTTCAAACATTCGAAACAGTCCACACAACATCCCGAAGCTACAATCCCAAACATTTAATTCAACAACAGAAGCCACAACCATTTTTCTAAGCATAATACTAAGTGAAACCCTTACTGCAATAGGCTGTTTTCTCACAATCAGTAGGATAATCAAACAATCTCCAAATTCAGTGAATAAGATTTCAAATTAAAGCTTAAGAAGTTAACTAAAATCAGAAAAAAAAACCTTGCATCAATTGGAGTTCGGAATCATTAGTTATAGCCGAAACAGTGAGATAGCACAAAACTGTCCAGATTTGCACACTTTTCAGAGATTGACGTTTTTGAGGTCCTTAGGGTCAGTTTTAGCTTTGGTCCATTTCTGACAAAATTGTCCAGAACTGAAAAATATAGCTACACACCAAATTTCATGCATTTTGAACATCATTTACTAAGTCAAATATGGTTCGTTCCACAAGGTCAGTGCATCTGCCAAAACCTGCTTCATTTTTCCAGATTTCCAGATTTGGTCACATTTTAAAGATTTGCCATTTTGAGGACCTTAGTGTCAAAATTTGCTTCGACCTATTTCTGGGAAAAATGTTCAAAACTGTCCCAACTAGTCACCTACCAATTTTCAAGCATTTGCAACATCATTTTCCTAGCTAAACTTACCTCTAACAGACTGGTCAGAGAGCTGTCAACAATTTCGACTTCACCTAGCATCATTTTCAAGCCAAGATCTTGCCATGCATGGTTGTTTAAGCTTATGAACGACCATATAGCTCAAGTACAGAAGCAAATACACACATTTATAAGCATGCATGTGAATTTTTGAAGAGTTTTGAAAAGGTTTTAACCCTCACCTTAGCAATCAACCACAAGTTCCTCCAACACCTTTGTTGAACCCCATCCTTCTCCCTCTCCTTGCTTAGGCGACAACCCAACTAGCTTTTCTCTATTTTTCCTAGCTTAGTGATCAATCTCTTAGCACATGCATGAGGTTAAAACATGAAGAAAACAAATGGATGTCAAGAAGCTCACCTAGGCCGATTAGAAGTCTTCAAAGCACATGCATGAGAAATGTTGAACTCTAGCTAGCTTGCTTTGACTTTCTTGATGGTTGCTTGACTTGATTAACTATGTTGTCAGGAAGAGAAGCTATGGAGGTAGTAAAGTGCAGCTAGGGCCGAGAGAGAGAGAGAAATAAGAGGGATGTGAAAGAAGAATGAAAGAGAATGAAGAAATGACAACAAATGAAGGCCTTGCAATTTTTTTTGAGGAGCATGTCGGCCTTGGGCAGCCAAATTCAGCATTTTGTGTCTTAAATGTGCTATTTTGAATTTCCTAGGATGGGCAAGGATGATGTGGCCGAAAATAATGTGCAAATGGTAGGATTTTTGAGCAATTTTTAATGCCTTTGTGTCATAGAATGTCATAATGTGTCTAGGAATGAATTTGAATTAAACATGCATGCAAAACTCTACCTAGTGGTCGGCCAAGGCTACTAGAATTGCTGAATTTTGTCAACTTTTGATCATTATTTAATTGTGTCTTGAAAATGCAAAAAGAATAAGGAATAAAGAATGAAGAATGTTTAGTGTTTGGTGCATTTTTTGTCTTCTAGTGAGTTGAATTGAGATTATTATATTGATAGTGGATTTTGTAGGATTGTTTAATAGTCTTGTGCTCCGTGAAAGAAGCTTTCTTGATTAGCACGAAGGCACGATTTCCTAGGTCTAGGACACGCACTACGAGATAGGACACGAACTACGAGGCGAACGCACGTTTTTCAAGTAAATGCACGCAACCCTAAATGAATGCACATAATTCAATGTATGGCACATAAAATGAACACAATTCTTAAACCTAAGTCATGGCACGCAAATCTAGGTTAGGGCACACGAAGTGAGGTTTTGCCACAAATCGGGGTCGGGCCTCACACACAGCATACCGTTGGAAAGCTCTCCGAGAGCTCTACAACGGGGGCAGCAGGTCTGCTTTGCTGCACCTAGTTTTTGAGCCCAAAATCAAATGATTTCATTAGTTTCGGGACACTTTTCTTCTTTTGCTCTGTTTTTCCATCCTGGATCGTACGTCGTGAGCGACGAAAAGGACGACTACCTAATCCATCACATTTCTATTACCGAATCCCACGGCACCTTGGGCATGACAAATTCGCTTCACGTAGAGGCTAGGCCCGCAAACCGAGGGCGTGGGGCTTGGGACCAAGTCTCCGTCGCTCCGGTGCCCATAACTTTTGATCCGTAAGGAGTTATGCGGTGCATAGCATACCGTTGGAAAGCTCTCTGAGAGTTCTACGACGGGGGAAGCTAACCTACTTGGCTGCACCTATTTTCGAAGGCCAAATTCGTATGTTTTCATCAGTTTTGGGACACTTTTCTTCTTTTGCGCTGTTTTTTCGTCCCAGATCGTACGTCGTGAGCTGTGAAAAGGACGACTACCTAATCCATCACATTTCTATTACCGAATCACACGACACCTTGGGCAAAACAACTTCGCTTCACACAGGGGTTGGGCTCGCAAACCGAGGCCACGGGGCTTGGGACCAGGTCTCCGTCGCTCCGGTGCCTATAACTTTTGATCCTTAAGGAGTTATGCGATGCACAACATACAGTTGGAAAGCCCTCCGAGAGCTCTACGACGGGGGCAGCAAGCCTACTCGGCTGCGCTTGTTTTCAGAACCCTAAATCGAACATTTTCGTAAGTTTCAGGACACTTTTCTTCTTTTGCGCTGTTTTTCCGTCCCGGATCTTACGTCGTGAGCCGCGAAAAAGACGACTACCTAATCCATCACATTTCTACTACCCAATCACACTGTACCTTTGGCAGACAACTTTGCTTCACGTAGAGGCTGGGCCCGCAAACCGAGGCCATGGGGCTATGGACCAGGTCTCTGCCGCTCCGGTGCCTATAACTTTTGATCCGTAAGGAGTTACGAGGCGCACAGTATACCGTTGGAAAGCTCTCCGAAAGCGCTGCGACGAGAGCAGCAACCCTGCTTGGCTGCCCCTATTTTTGGAGTCCAAAATCGAACGTTTTCATCACTTTCGGGACACTTTTATTTTTTTGCGCTGTTTTTCCGCCCCGAATCGTACGTCGTGAGCCGCGAAAAGGACGACAACTTAATCCATCACATTTCTATTACTGAATCCCTTGGTACCTTGGGAGAGACAACCTCACTTCACGTAGAGGCTGGGCACGCAAATCGAGGGCGTGGGGCTTGGGACATGTCTCTGTCACTTTGGTGCCCATAACTTTTGATCCGCAAGGAGTTACGCGGCGCACCACATACTGTTGTAAAGCTATCCAAGAGCTGTACGACGGGGGTAGCAACCCTGCTATGCTGCGCCTGGTTTTGGAGCCCAAAATCGAACGTTTTCATCAGTTTCAGGATACTTTTCTTCTTTTGCGCTGTTATTTCATCTTGGAACGTACGTCGTGAGCCGTGAAAAGGATGACTACCTAATCTATCACATTTCTATTACCGAATCCCACAGCACCTTGGGCAAGACAACTTCGCTTCACGTAGAGGCTGGGCATGCAAACCGAGGGCGTGGGGCTTTGGACCAGGTCTCCATCGCTCCGGTGCCCATAACTTTTGATCCGTTAGGAGTTACGCGGCGCACAGCATACCATTGGAAAGTTCTCCGAGAGCTCTACGATGGGGGCAGCAACCCTTCTTAGCTGCGTCTATTTTCGGAGCCCAAAATTGAATGTTTTCATCCGTTTTGGGACACTTTTCTTCTTTCGTGCTGTTTTTCCATCCCAGATCTTACGTCGTGACCCGCAAAAAGGACAACTTCCTAATCCATCACATTTTGATTACCGAATCCCACGGCACCTTGGGCAAGACAACTTCGCTTCGCATAGAGGCTGGGCCCATAAACCGAGGCCGCGGGGCTTGGGACCAAGTCTCCGTCGCTCCGGTGCCTATAACTTTTGAACCGTAAGGAGTTACGCGGCGCACAGCATACCGTTGGAAAGCTCTCCGAGAGCTCTACGACGAGGGCAGCAACCCTACCCTGTTGCACCTATTTTCAGAGCCCAAAATCAAATGTTTTCATTAGTTTCGGGATACTTTTCTTCTTTTGTGCTGTTTATCCGTCCCGGATCGTACGTCGTGAGTCGCGAAAAGGACGACTACCAAATCCACCATATTTCTATTACCAGATCCCACAGCACCTTGGGCAAGACAACTTCAATTCACGTAGAGGTTGGGCCCGCAAACCGAAGGCGTAGGCCTTGGGACTAGGCCTCCATCGCTCCGGTGCCCATAACTTTTGATTCGTAAGGACTCACACGGCGCAAAGTATGCAGTTGGAAAGAACTTCGAGAGCTCTACGATGGGAGTAGCAACCCTGTTTTGCTGCGCCTATTTTTGGAGCCCAAAATCGAACGTTTTCATTAGTTTCGGGATACTTTTCTTCTTTTGCGCTATTTTTCCATCCCGAATCGTACGTCGTGAGCCGCGAAAAGGACGACTACTTAATCCATCGCATTTCTATTACCGAATACCATGGAACCTTGGGCAAGACAACTTCGCTTCACGTAGAGGCTGGGCCCGCAAACCGAGGGAGTGGGCCTTGGGACCAGGTCTCCATCGCTCCGGTGCCCATAACTTTTGATCCGTAAAGAGTTAACGGTGCACAGCAAACCGTTGGAAAGCTCTCCAAGAGCTCTATGACGAGGTCAGCAAGCTTGCTCGGCTGCTCCTATTTTCAGAGCCCAAAATTGAACGTTTACATAAGTTTCGAGACACTTTTCTTGTTTTGCTCTGTTTTTCCATCCCGGATCTTACGTCGTGAGCCGCGAAAAGGAAGACAACCTAATCCATCACATTTCTATTACCGAATCCCACGGCACCTTGGGCAAGACAACTTCGCTTCACGTAGAGGCTGGGCCCACAAACCGAGGGCATGGGCCTTGGGAACAGGTCTCCATTGCTCCGGTGCCCATAACTTTTGATCCTTAAGGAGTTACGCAGCGCACAGCAAACCGTTGGAAAGCCCTCCAAGAGCTCTACGACTAGGGCAGCAGCCCTGCCCTGCTGCGCCTATTTTCGGAGCATAAAATCGAACATTTTCATCAGTTTCAGGGCACTTTTCTTCTTTTACGCTGTTTTTCCGTCCCGGATCGTACGTCGTGAGCCGCGAAAAGGACAACTATCTAATCCATCACATTTCTATTACCGAATCCCACGGTACCTTGGGCAAGACAACTTCGCTTCACGTAGAGGCTGGGCCCGCAAACCGAGGGCGTGGGCCTTGGGACCAGGTGTCCGTCGCTCCGGTGCCCATAACTTTTGATCCGTAAGGAGTTACGTGGCGCACAACATACCGTTGGAAAGCTCACCGAGAGCTCTACGACGGGGGCAGCAACCCTGCCTTGCTGTGCCTATTTTCGGAGCCCAAAATCGAACATTTTCATCAGTTTCGGGACACTTTTCTTCTTTTGCGCTATTTTTCTGTCCCGGATCATACGTCGTGAGCCTAAAAAAGGACTACTTCGCAATCCGTCACATTTCTATTACCAAATACCACGACACATTGGGCAAGAGAACTTCGCTTCACGTAGAGGCTGGGCCCACAAACCGAGGGTGTCGGTCTTGGGACCAGGACTCCGTCGCTCCGGTGCACATAACTTTTGATCCTTAAGGAGTTACGCGGCGCACAGCATACTGTTGGAAAGCTCTTCGAGAGATCAACGACGGGGGTAGCAACCCTGCTTTGCTGCGCCTATTTTCGGAGCCCAAAATTGAACGTTTTCATTAGTTTCGGGACACTTTTCTTCTTTTGCGCTGTTTTTCCATCCCGGATCGTACATCGTGAGCCGCGAAAAGGACGACAACCTAATCCATCACATTTCTATTACTGAATCCCATAGTACCTTGGGAGAGACAACCTCACTTCACGTTGGGACGGGGCCCGCAAACTGAGGGCGTGGGGCTTGTGACCAGGTATCTGTCGCTTCAGAGCCCTAACTTTTGATCCGTAAGGAGTTACGCGGTGCACAGCATACCGTTGGAAAGCTCTCCGAGAACTCTACGATGGGGGCAGCAAGCCTGCTCGGCCGCGCCTATTTTTGGAGCCCAAAATCGAACGTTTTCATCAGTTTCGGGACACTTTTCTACTTTTGCACTGTTTTTCCATCCTGGATCATACGTCGTTAGCCGCGAAAAGGATGACAACCTAATCCATCACATTTCTATTACCGAATCCCACGGCACATTGGGCAAGACAACTTCACTTCACGTAGAGGCTGGGCCAGTAAACCGAGGGCGTGGGGCTTGTGACCAGGTATCCGTCGCTCCGGTGCCCATAACTTTTGATTCGTGAGGAGTTACGCGGCGCACAGCATACCATTGGAAAGCACTCTAAGAGCTCTACGACGGGGGCAGCATGCCTGCTTGTCTGCGCCTGTTTTCGGAGCCCAAATTCGAACATTTTCATCTGTTTCGGGATACTTTTCTTATTTTGTGATATTTTTCTGTCCCGGATCGTACGTCGTGGGCCGCGAAAAGGATGACAACCTAATTCATCACATTTCTATTACCGAATCCCAGGCACCTTGGGCAAGACAACTTTGCTTCACGTAGAGGTTGGGCCCGAAAACCAAGGGCGTGGGGCTTGGGACCTGGTCTCTGTCGCTCTAGTGCCCATAACTTTTGATCCGTAAGGAGTTACACTGCGCACAGCATACCGTTGGAAAGCTCTCTGAGTTTTCTACGACGGGGGCAGCAACCCTGCTTGGCTGCGCCTATTTTCAGAGCCCAAATTTGAACAATTTCATCTGTTTCGGGATACTTTTCTTACTTTGCGCTGTTTTTCCTTCCCGGATCGTACGTCGTGGGCCATGAAAAGGACGACAACCTAATCCATCACATTTCTATTACCGAATCCTAGGCATCTTGGGCAAGACAACTTTGCTTCACGTAGAGGTTGGGCCCGCAAACCGAGGGCGTGGTGCTTGAGTCCAGGTCTCCGACGCTCCGGTGCCTATAACTTTTGATCCGAAAGGAGTTACGTAACGCACAGCATACCGTTGGAAAGCTCTTCGAGAGCTCTACGACGAAGGAACAAGCCTGCTCGGTTGCACCTATTTTTGAAGCCCAAAAATGAACGTTTTCATCATTTTCGGGATACTTTTCATCTTTTACACTGTTTTTCCGTCACTGATAGTTCGTCGTGAGCTGCGAAAAGGATGACAACCTAATCCATCATATTTCTAATACCGAATCCCATGCATCTTAGGCAAGACAACTTTGCTTCACGTAGAGGCTGGGCCCGGAAACCGAGGGCGTGGGGCTTGTGATTAGATATCCATCGCTCCGGTGCCCATAACTTACGATCCGTAAAGGGTTGAGCGGCGCACAACATATCGTTGGAAAGCTCTCCATGAGCTCTACGATGGGGGTAGCAAGCCTGCTAGGCCGCGCCTATTTTTAGAGTCCAAAATCGAACGTTTTCATCAGTTTCGGAACACTTTTCTTCTTTTGCCCAGTTTTTCCATCCTGGATCGTACGTCATGAGCCGCAGAAAGGACGACAACCTAATCCATCACATTTCTATTACTGAATCCCATGGCACCTTGGGCAAGGCAACTTCACTTCACGTAGAAGCTGGGCCCGCAAACCGAGGGCGTGGGGCTTGTGGCCCGGTATCCGTCGGTTCGGTGCCTTAACTTTTGATCCGTAACAATTTACGCGGCGCACAGCATACCGTTGGAAAGCTCTCCGAGAGCTACGACGAGGGCAGAAAGCCTCCTTGGCTGCGCCTGTTTTCGGAGCCCAAATTCGAACATTTTCATCTGTTTCGGGATACTTTTCTTACTTTACGCTGTTTTTTCATCCCGGATCGTATGTCGTGAGCCACGAAAAGGACGACAACCTAATCTATCACATTTCTATTACCGAATCACATGCATCTTGGGCAAGAAAATTTTGTTTCACGTAGAGGGTGGGCCCGCAAACCGAGGACTTGGGACTTGGGACCAAGTCTCCGACGCTCCGGTGCACATAACTTTTGATCCGTAAGGAGTGACGCGGCGCACAGCATACTGTTGGAAAGCTCTTCGAGAGCTCTACGACGAGGGCAACAAGACTGCTCGGTTGCGCCTATTTTTGGAGGCCAAAATCGAATGTTTTTTCATCAGTTTCGGGACACTTTTCTTCTTTTGCCATGTTTTTCCATCCCGGATCGTACGTCGTTAGCCACGAACAGGATGACAACCTAATCCATCACATTTCTATTACCGAATAACACAGCACCTAAGGCAAGACAACTTCACTTCACGTAGAGACTGGGTCCGCAAACCGAGGGCGTGGGGCTTGAGTCCATGTCTTCGATGCTCCGGTGCCCATAACTTTTGATCCGTAAGGAGTTACGCGGCGCACAGCATACCATTGGAAAGCTCTCTGAGAGCTCTACAACCAGGGCAACAAGCCTGCTCGGCCGCGCCTTTTTTTTGAGCCCAAAATCAAACGTTTTCATCAGTTTCGAGACACTTTTCTTCATTTGCGCTGTTTTTCCATCCCGGATCGTACGTCGTGAGCCTCGAAAAGGATGACAATTTAATCCATCACATTTCTATTACTGAATCCCACAATACCTTGGGCAATACAACTTCACTACACGTAGAGGCTGGGCCCGCACACCGAGGCATGGGGCTTGTGACCAGGTATCCGTCGGTCCGGTGCCCATAACTTTTGATCCGTAAGGTGTTACGTGACGCACAACATACCATCGGAAAGCTCTCCGAGAGCTCTACGACGGGGGCAGCAAGGTTGCTCGGCTGCGACAATTTTAGGAGCCCAGAATCAAATGTTTTCATCATTTTCGGGACACTTTTCTTCTTTTGTGCTGTTTTTCCATCCTGGATCATACGTTGTGAGCCGCGAAAAGGACGACAACCCAATCCATCACATTTCTATTACTGAATCTCACGGTACCTTGGGCAAGACAACTTCACTTCACGTAGAGGCTGGACCAGCAAACCGAGGGCGTGGGGCAAGTGACCAGGTATTTGTCGCTTCGGTGCCCATAACTTTGGATATGTAAGGAGTTACGCTGCACACAGCATACCGTTGGAAAGCTCTCCGAGAGCTCTACGACAGGTTAACAAGCTTGCTCGACTGCGCCTATTTTCGGAACCTAAAAATGAACGATTTCATCAGTTTCGGGATACTTTTCTTCTTTTGTGCTGTTTTTCCGTCACGGATCGTACGTCGTGAGCTGCGAAAAGGACGACAACCTAATCCATCACATTTCTATTACCGAATCCCAGGCATCTTGGGCAAGACAACTTTGCTTCACGTAGAGGCTAGGCCCGCAAACCGAGAGCGTTGGGCTTGGGACCAGGTTTCCGTCGCTTCGGTGCCCTAACTTTTTATCCGTAAGGGGTTACGCGGTGCAAAGCATATTGTTGGAAAGCTCTTCGAGACCTATACGACGAAGGCAACAAGCATTCTCAGCCGCGCCTATTTTTGGAGCCCAAAATCGAACGTTTTCATCAGTTTCGGGACACTTTTCTTCTTTTGCGCTGTTTTTCCATCCCGAATCGTATGTCGTTAGTCGCGAAAAGGACGACAACCCAATCCATCACATTTTTATTATTGAATCCCACGGCACGTTGGGCAAGACAACTTCACTTCACGTTGAGGCTGGGCCCGCTAACCGAGGGCGTGGGGCTTGTGACCAAGTATCCATCGTACCAGTGCCCTAACTTTTGATCCGTAAGGAGTTATGCGGCGCACAACATACCGTTGGAAAGCACTCCGAGAGCTCTACGACGTGGGCAGCAAGCCTGCTTGGCTACGCCTATTTTCAGAGCCCAAATTTGAATGATTTCATCTGTTTTGGGATACTTTTCTTACTTTGCGCTGTTTCCTTCCCGGATCGTACGTCGTGGGCCATGAAAAGGATGACAACCTAATCCATCACATTTCTAATACCGAATCCCATGCATCTTGGGCAAGACAACTTTGCTTCACGTAAAGGCTAGGCCCGAAAAATCGAGGGCATGGGGCCTGGGACCAGGTCTCCGATGCTCCGGTGCCAATAACTTTTGATCCGTAAGGAGTTACGTGGCGCACAACATATCGTTAGAAAGATCTCCGAGAACTCTACAACAGGGGCAGCAAGCTTGCTTGGCTGCGCCCATTTTCAGAGACCAAATTCGAACGATTTCATCTGTTTCGGGACACTTTTCATACTTTGCTCTGTTTTTCCATTTCGGATCGTACGTCATGGGCGGCGAAAAGGACGACAACCCAATACATCACATTTCTATTACCAAATCCCATGCATCTTGGGAAAGGAAACTTTGCTTCACGTAGAGGCTGGGCCAGCAAACCGAGGGCGTGGGGCTTGTGACCAGGTATCTGTTGCTCTAGTGCCCATAACTTTTGATCCGTAAGGATTTACGCGGCGTACAGCATATCGTTGGAAAGCTCTACGAGAGCTCTATGACGGGGGCCGCAAAAAGGATGACAACCTAATCCATCACATTTCTATTACCAAATCCTAGGCATCTTGGGCAAGACAACTTTGCTTCACGTAGAGGCTGGGCCTGCAAACCGAGGGCATGAGGCTAGTGACCAGGTATCCGTCGCTATTGTACCCATAACTTTTGATCCGTAAGGAGTTACGCGGTGCACAACATACAGTTGGAAAGCTCTCCGAGAGCTCTACGACGGGGGCAGCAAACCTGCTCGGCTTCGCCGGTTTTCGGAGCCCAAAATTGAACATTTTCATCATATTCGAGACACTTTTCTTCTTTTGCGCTGTTTTTCCATCCCGGATCGTACGTCGTGAGCCGCGATAAGGACGACAACCTAATCCATCATATTTATATTACTGAATCCCATGAAACCTTGGGCAAGACAACTTCACTTCACGTAAAGACTGGGCCTGCAAACCAAGGGTGTGGGGCTTGTGACCAGGTATCTGTCGCTTCGGTGACACAACTTTTAATCCGTAAGGAGTTACGCGGCGCACAACATACCGTTGGAAAGCTCTCTGAGAACTCTACGACCAGGGCAACAAGCCAACTCAGCCGCGTCTATTTTTTGAGCCCAAAATCAAACATTTTCATCAATTTCGGGACACTTTTATTCTTTTGCCATGTTTTTCCATCCCAGATCGTACATCGTGAGCCGAGAAAATGACGACAACCTAATCCATCACATTTCTATTACTAAATCCCATGGCACCTTGGGCAAGACAACTTCACTTCACGTAGAGGTTGAGCCCGCAAACCGAGCGCGTTGGGCTTGTGACCAGGCATCCGTCGCATCGGTGCCTTAACTTTTGATCCGTAAGGAGTTACGCGGCGCACAGCATACCGTTGGAAAGCTCTCCGAGAGCTCTAAGACGGGGGCAGCAAGCCTGCTTGGCTGCGCCTATTTTCAGAGCCCAAATTCGAACGATTTCATCTGTTTCGGTATACTTTTCTTACTTTGTGCTGTTTTTCCATCCCTGATCGTACGTCGTGGGCCGCAAAAAGGATAACAACCTAATTCATCACATTTCTATTACCGAATCCCTTGCATCTTGGGCAAGACAACTTTGCTTAACGTAGAGGCTGGGCTCGCAAACCGGGGTCGTGGGGCTTGTGACCAGGTATAAGTCGCTCCGGTGCCCATAACGTTTGATCCGTAAGGAGTTACGTGGCGCACAGCATACCGTTGGAAATCTCTCCGAGAGCTCTACGACGGGGGCAGCAATCCTGCTTGGCTATGCATGTTTTCAGAGCCCAAATTCGAACGATTTCTTCTGTTTCGGGAAACTTTTCTTACTTTGCACTGTTTTTCCGTCCCGGATCGTACGTCATGGGCCATGAAAAGGATGACAACTTAATCCATCACATTTCTATTACCGAATCCCTTGCATCTTGGGCAAGACAACTTTGCTTCACGTAGAGGCTGGGCCCGAAAACCAAGGGCATGGGGCCTGCGACCAGGCCTCCGATGCTCCGGTGCCAATAACTTTTGATCTGTAAGGAGTTACGTGACGGACAACATACTGTTGGAAAGCTCTCTGAGAACTCTATGACAGGGGCAGCAAGATTGCTTGGCTGTGCCAATTTTCAGAGACCAAATTCGAACGATTTCATCTGTTTTGGGACACTTTTCTTACTTTGCTCTGTTTTTCCGTCTCGGATTGTGTGTCATGGGCCGCGAAAAGGACGACAACCCAATACATCACATTTCTATTACCGAATCCCAGGCATCTTGGGAAAGGCAACTTTGCTTCACGTAGAGGCTAGGCCCGCAAACCGAGGGTGTGGGGCTCGTGACTAGGTATCCGTCGCTCTGGTGCCCATAACTTTTGATTCGTAAGGATTTACGCGGCGTACAACATACCGTTGGAAAGCTCTCTGAGAGCTCTACGACGTGGGCCACAAAAAGGATGACAACCTAATCCATCACATTTCTATTACCAAATCCCAGGCATCTTGGGCAAGACAACTTTGCTTCACGTAGAGGCTGGGCCCCCAAACCGAGGGCATGGGGCTAGTGACCAGGTATCCGTCGCTATTGTGCCCATAACTTTTGATCCGTAAGGAGTTACGCGGTGCACAACATACAGTTGGAAAGCTCTCCGAGAGCTCTACGACGGGGGCAGCAAACCTGCTCGGCTTCGCCGGTTTTCGGAGCCCAAAATTGAACATTTTCATCATATTCGAGACACTTTTCTTCTTTTGCGCTGTTTTTCCATCCCGGATCGTACGTCGTGAGCCGCGATAAGGACGACAACCTAATCCATCACATTTCTATTACTGAATCCCACGACACCTTGGGCAAGACAACTTCACTTCACGTAGAGGCTGGGAATGCAAACCGAGGGCGTGGGGCTTGTGACCAGGTATCTGTCGCTTCGGTGACACAACTTTTTATCCGTAAGGAGTTACGCAGCGCACAATATACCGTTGGAAAGATCTCTGAGAGCTCTATGACCAGGGTAGCAATCCAACTCGGCCGCGCCTATTTTTTGAGCCCAAAATCAAACGTTTTCATCAGTTTCGGGACACTTTTATTCTTTTGCCATGTTTTTCCATCTCGGATCGTACATCGTGAGCCAAGAAAAGGACGACAACCTAATCCATCACATTTCTATTACTGGATCCCACAGAACCTTGGGCAAGACAACTTCACTTCACGTAGAGGTTGAGCCCGCAAACCGAGCGCGTTGGGCTTGTGACTAGGTATCCGTCACATCGGTGCCTTAACTTTTGATCCGCAAGGAGTTACGCGACGCACAGCATACCGTTGGAAAGCTCTCCGAGAGCTCTAAGATAAGGGCAGCAAGCCTTCTTGGCTGCGCCTATTTTCAGAGCCCAAATTCGAACGATTTCATCTGTTTCGGTATACTTTTCTTACTTTGCGCTGTTTTTCCGTCCTGGATCGTACGTCGTGGGCCGCGAAAAGGACGACAACCTAATTCATCACATTTCTATTACCGAATCCCTTGCATCTTGGGCAAGACAACTTTGCTTAACGTAGAGGCTGGGCTCGCAAACCGGGGTCGTGGGGCTTGTGACCAGGTATAAGTCGCTCCGGTGCCCATAACGTTTGATCCGTAAGGAGTTACGTGGCGCACAGCATACCGTTGGAAAGCTCTCCGAGAGCTCTACGACGGAGACAGCAAGCCTACTTGGCTGCGCCTATTTTCAGAGCCCAAATTTGAACAATTTCATATGTTTCGGGATACTTTTCTTACTTTGCGCTGTTTTTCCTTCCCGGATCGTATGTTGTGGGCCATGAAAAGAATGACAACCTAATCCATCACATTTCTATTACCGAATCCCTTGCATCTTGGGCAAGACAACTTTGCTTCACGTAGAGGCTGGGCCCAAAAACCGAGGGCATGGGGCCTGTGACCAGGTCTCTGATGCTCCGGTGCCAATAACTTTTGATCCGTATGGAGTTACGTGGCGCACAACATACCGTTGGAAAGCTCTCCGAGAACTCTACGACAGGGGCAGCAAGCTTGCTTAGCTGCTCCCATTTTCAGAGACCAAATTCGAACGATTTCATCTGTTTCGAGACACTTTTCTTACTTTGCTCTATTTTTTGGTCTCAGATCGTACGTCATGGGCCACGAAAAGGACGACAACCCAATACATCACATTTCTATTACCGAATCTCAGGCATCTTGGGAAAGAAAACTTTCCTTCACGTAGAGGCTGGGCCCGCAAACCGATGGCGTAGGGCTCGTGACCAGGTATCCGTTGCTCTAGTGCCCATAACTTTTGATCCGTAAGGATTTACGCGGCGTACAACATACCGTTGGAAAGCTCTCCGAGAGCTCTATGACGGGGGCCGCAAAAAGGATGACAACCTAATCCATCACATTTCTATTACCAAATCCCAGGCATCTTGGGCAAGAAAAATTTGCTTCACGTAGAGGCTGGGCCCGCAAACCGAGGGCATGGGGCTAGTGACCAGGTATCCGTCGCTATTGTGCCCATAACTTTTGATCCGTAAGGAGTTACGCGGTGCACAACATACAGTTGGAAAGCTCTCCGAGAGCTCTACGACGGGGGCAGCAAACCTTCTCGGCTTCGCCGATTTTCGGAGCCCAAAATCGAACATTTTTATCATTTTCGGGACACTTTTCTTCTTTTGCGCTGTTTTTCCATCTTGGATCGTACGTTATGAGTCGCGATAAGGACGACAACCTAATCCATCACATTTCTATTACTGAATCCCACGACACCTTGGGCAAGACAACTTCACTTCACGTAGAGGCTGGGAATGCAAACCGAGGGCGTGGGGCTTGTGACCAGGTATCTGTCGCTTCGGTGACACAACTTTTTATCCGTAAGGAGTTACGCAGCGCACAATATACCGTTGGAAAGATCTCTGAGAGCTCTATGACCAGGGTAGCAATCCAACTCGGCCGCGCCTATTTTTTGAGCCCAAAATCAAATGTTTTCATCAGTTTCAGGACACTTTTATTCTTTTGCCATGTTTTTCCATCTCGGATCGTACATCGTGAGCCGAGAAAAGGACGACAACCTAATCCATCACATTTATATTACTGAATCCCACGGCACCTTGGGCAAGACAACTTCACTTCACGTAGAGGTTGAGCTCGCAAACCGAGCGCGTTGGGCTTGTGACCAGGTATCCGTCACATCGGTGCCTTAACTTTTGATACGCAAGGAGTTACGCGACGCACAGCATACCGTTGGAAAGCTCTCCGAGAGCTCTAAGATAGGGGCAGCAAGCCTGCTTGGCTGCGCCTATTTTCAGAGCCCAAATTCGAACGATTTCATCTGTTTCGGTATACTTTTCTTACTTTGCACTGTTTTTCGATCCCGGATCGTACGTTGTGGGCCGCGAAAAGGATGCAACCTAATTCATCACATTTATATTACCGAATCCCGTGCATTTTGGGCAAGACAACTTTGCTTAACGTAGAGGCTGGGCCCACAAACAGGGGTGTGGGGCTTGTGACCAGGTATAAGTCGCTCCGGTGCCCATAACGTTTGATCAGTATGGAGTTACGTGGCGCACAGCATACCGTTGTAAATCTCTCCGAGAGCTCTACGACGGGGGAACAAGCCTGCTCGGTTGCGCCTATTTTCGAAGCCCAAAAATGAACGTTTTCATCATTTTCGGGAAACTTTTCATCTTTTACATTGTTTTTCCGTCACTGATAGTACGTCGTGAGCTGCGAAATGGATGACAACCTAATCCATCACATTTCTAATACCGAATCCCATGCATCTTGGGCAAGACAACTTTGCTTCACGTAGAGGTTGGGCCCGGAAACCGAGGGCGTGGGGCTTGTGACTAGATATCTATCGCTCCGGTGCCCATAACTTACGATCCGTAAAGGGTTGCGCGGCGCACAACATATCGTTGGAAAGCTCTCCATGAGCTCTACGACGGGGGTAGCAAGCCTGTTAGGCCGCGCCTATTTTTAGAGTCCAAAACCGAATGTTTTCATCAGTTTCGAAACACTTTTCTTCTTTTGTCCTGTTTTTCCATCCTGGATCGTACGTCATGAGCCGCAGAAAGGACGACAATCTAATCCATCACATTTCTATTACTGAATACCATGGCACCTTGGGCAAGGCAACTTCACTTCACGTAGAAGCTGGGCCTGCAAACCGAGGGCGTGGGGCTTGTGGCCAGGTATCCGTCGCTTCGGTGCCTTAACTTTTGATCCGTAACAATTTACGCGGCGCACAGTATACCGTTGGAAAGCTCTCCAAGAGATCTACGACCTGGGCAGAAAGCCTCCTTGGTTGTGACTGTTTTCGGATCCCAAATTCAAACATTTTCATCTGTTTTGGGATACTTTTCTTACTTTGCGCTATTTTTTCATCCCAGATCGTACGTTGTGAGCCGCGAAAAGGACGACAACCTAATCCATCACATTTCTATTACTGAATCCCATGCATCTTGGGCAAGAAAATTTTGCTTCACGTAGAGGGTAGGCCCGCAAACTGAGGACTTGGGGCTTGGGACCAAGTCTCCGACGCTCCGGTGCACATAACTTTTGATCCGTAAGGAGTGACGCGGCGCACAGCATACCGTTAGAAAGCTCTCTGAGAGCTCTACGACGAGGGCATCAAGACTTCTTGGCTGCGCCTATTTTTGGAGGCCAAAATCGAATATTTTTTCATCAGTTTTGGGACACTTTTCCTCTTTTGCGCTGTTTTTCCATCCCGGATCGTACGTCGTGAGCCACGAAAAGGATGACAACCTAATCCATTACATTTCTATTACCGAATCCCACAGCACCTATGGAAAGACAACTTCACTTCACGTAGAGGCTGGGCCCGCAAACCGAGGGCGTGGGGCTTGAGTCCAGGTCTCCGACGCTCCGGTGCCTATAACTTTTGATCCGAAAGGAGTTACGCGGAGCACAACATACCGTTGGAAAGCTCTCCGAGAGCTCTACAACGAGGGAAACAAGCCTGCTCGGCCGCGCCTATTTTTGAACTCCAAAATCGAACATTTTCATCAGTTTCGCGACACTTTTCTTCCTTTGTGCTGTTTTTCCATCCCGGATCGTACGTCGTGAGCCTCGAAAAGGACGACAATCTAATCCATCACATTTCTATTACTGAATCCCATAGCACCTTGGGCAATACAACTTCACTACACGTAGAGGCTGGGCCCGCACACCGAGGCGTGGGGCTTTTGACCATGTTTCCGTCGGTCCGGTGCCCATAACTTTTGATCCGTAAGAAGTTACGCGGCGCACAACATACCATTGGAAAGCTCTCCGAGAGCTCTACGACGGGGGCAGCAAGGTTGCTCAGCTGCACCAATTTTAGGAGCCCAGAATCGAAAGTTTTCATCAGTTTCGAGACACTTTTCTTCTTTTGCGCTGTTTTTCCATCCTGGATCGTACGTTGTGAGCCGCGAAAAGGACGACAACCCAATCCATCACATTTCTATTACTGAATCCCACGGTACCTTGGGCAAGACAACTTCACTTCACGTAGAGGCTGGGCCAGCAAACTGAGGGCGTGGGGCAAGTGACCAGGTATCTGTCGCTCCGGTGCCCATAACTTTGGATCTGTAAGGAGTTACGCTGTACACAGCATACCGTTGGAAAGCTCTCTGAGAGCTCTACGATAGGTTAACAAGCTTGCTCGGTTGCGCCTATTTTCGGAGCCCAAAAACGAACGATTTCATCAGTTTCGGGACACTTTTCTTCTTTTGTGCTGTTTTTCAATCACGGTTCGTACGTTGTGAGCTGCAAAAAGGACCACAACCTAATCCATCACATTTATATTACCGAATCCTAGGCATCTTGGGCAAGACAACTTTGCTTCACGTAGAGGCTAGGCCCGCAAACTGAGGGCGTTGGGCTTGGGACTAGGTATCCGTCGCTTCGGTGCCCTAACTTTTTATCCGTAAGGAGTTACGCGACGCAAAGCATACCATTGGAAAGCTCTTTGAGACCTATACGATGAGGGCAACAAGCCTGCTTGGCCGCGCCTATTTTTGGAGTCCAAAATCGAACATTTTCATCAGTTTCAGGACACTTTTCTTCTTTTGCGCTATTTTTCCATCCCGAATCGTACGTCGTTAGCCGCAAAAAGGACGACAACCTAATCCATCACATTTCTATTATTGAATCCCATGGCACTTTGGGCAAGACAACTTCACTTAACGTTGAGGCTGGGCCCACAAACCGAGGGCGTGGGGCTTGTGACCCTGTATCCGTCGTATCAGTGCCCTAACTTTTGATCCGTAAGGAGTGACGCAACACACAGCATACCGTTGGAAAGCTCTCCGAGAGCTCTACGAAGGCGACAGCAAGCCTACTTGGCTGCGCCTATTTTCAGAGCCCAAATTTGAACAATTTCATCTGTTTCGGGATACTTTTCTTACTTTGCGCTGTTTTTCCTTCCCGGATCGTACGTTGTGGGCCATGAAAAGAACGACAACCTAATCCATCACATTTCTATTACCGAATCCCTTGCATCTTGGGCAAGACAACTTTGCTTCACGTAGAGGCTGGGCCCGAAAACCAAGGGCATGGGGCCTGCGACCAGGCCTCCGATGCTCCGGTGCCAATAACTTTTGATCCATAAGGAGTTACGTGGCGCACAACATACCGTTGGAAAGCTCTCCGAGAACTCTACGACAGGGGCAGCAAGCTTGCTTGGCTACTCCCATTTTCAGAGACCAAATTCGAACGATTTCATCTGTTTCGAGACACTTTTCTTACTTTGCTCTGTTTTTCGATCTCGGATCGTACGTCATGGGCCGCGAAAAGGACGACAACCCAATACATCACATTTCTATTACCGAATCCCAGGCATCTTGGGAAAGACAACTTTGCTTCACGTAGAGGCTGGGCCCGCAAACCGAGGGCGTGGGGCTCGTGACCAGGTATCCGTTGCTCTGGTGACCATAACTTTTGATCTGTAAGGATTTACGCGTCATACAACATACCGTTGGAAAGCTCTCCGAGAGCTCTACGACGAGGGTCATGGGCCTGCTTTGCTGCACCTATTTTCGGATCCCAAAATCGAATGTTTTCATCAGTGTCGAGTCACTTTTCTTCTTTTGCGCTGTTTTTCTGTCTCGGATCGTACGTCGTGGGCCGCAAAAAGGATGACAACCTAATCCATCACATTTCTATTACCAAATCCCAGGCATCTTGGGCAAGACAACTTTGCTTCACGTAGAGGCTGGGCCCGCAAACCGAGGGCATGGGGCTTGTGACCAGGTATCCGTCACATCGGTGCCTTAACTTTTGATACGCAAGGAGTTACGCGACGCACAGCATACCGTTGGAAAGCTCTCCGAGAGCTCTAAGATAGGGGCAGCAAGCCTGCTTGTCTGCGCCTATTTTCAGAGCCCAAATTTGAACGATTTCATCTGTTTCGGTATACTTTTCTTACTTTGCGCTATTTTTCCGTCCCGGATCGTACGTCGTGGGCGGCGAAAAGGACGCAACCTAATCCATCACATTTCTATTACCGAATCCCTTGCATCTTGGGCAAGACAACTTTGCTTAACGTAGAGGCTGGGCCCGCAAACCGGGGTATGAGGCTTGTGACCTGGTATAAGTCGCTCCGGTGCCCATAACGTTTGATCCGTAAGGAGTTACGCGGCGCACAGCATACCGTTGGAAATCTCTCCGAGAGCTCTACGTTGGGGACATTAATCCTGCTTGGCTGCGCTTGTTTTCAGAGCCCAAATTCGAACGATTTCATCTGTTTTGGGAAACTTTTCTTACTTTGCGCAGTTTTTCCGTCCCGGATCGTGCGTCGTGAGCCTCGAAAAGGATGACAACTTAATCCATCACATTTCTATTATCGAATCCCACGGTACCGTTGGCAAGACAACTTCACTTCACGTAGAGGCGGGGCCAGCAAACCAAGGGCGTGGGGCTTGTGACCAGGTATCCGTCGCTCCGGTGCCTATAACTTTGGAACCGTAAGGAGTTATGCGGCGCACAGCATACCGTTGGAAAGCTCTCCGAGTGCTCTACGACAGGGGAACAAACCTGCTCGGCTGCGCCAATTTTTGGAGCCCAAAAATGGATATTTTCATCAGTTTTGGGACACTTTTCTTCTTTTGCACTGTTTTTCCATCAAGGATCGTACGTCGTGAGGTGCGTAAAGGACGGCAACCTAATCCATCACATTTCTATTACTGAATCCCATGTATCTTGAGCAAGACAACTTTGCTTCACAAAGAGGCTGGGCCCGCAAACTGAGGGCGTAGGGCTTGAGACCACGTATCGGTCGCTCCGGTGCCCATAACTTTTGATCCGTAAGGAGTTACGCGGCACACGGCATACCGTTAGAATTTCTCCGAGAGCTCTACGATGGGAACAGCAAGCCTGCTTGGCTGTGCCTATTTTTCGATCCCAAAATTGAACGTTTTCATCAGTTTTGGGACACTTTTCTTCGTCTGCGTTGTTTTTTCATCCCCGATCGTACGTCGTGATCCGCGAAAAGGACAACAACCTAATCCATCACATTTCTATTACTGAATCCCACGGCACCTTGGACAAGACAACTTCACTTCACGTAGAGGCTGGGCCTGCAAACCGAGGGCATGGGGCTTGTGACCAGGTATCCGTCACTCCGGTGCACATAGCTTTTGATCCGTAATGAGTTACGTGGCACACAGCATACCGTTGGAATGCTTTCCGAGAGCTCTATGACGGGGGCAGCAAGCCTGCTTGGCTACGCCTAGTTTCGGAGCCCAAAATTGAACGTTTTCATCAGTTTCGGGATACTTTTCCTCTTTTGCCTATTTTTCGATCCTGGATCGTACGTCGTTAGCCGCGAAAAGGACGACAACCTAATCCATCACATTTCTATTACCGAATCACATGCTACCTTGGGCAAGACAACTTCACTTCACATAGAGGCTGGGCCAGCAAACCGAGGGCGTGGGGTAAGTGACCAGGTATCCGTCGCTCCGGTGCCCATAACTTTGGATCCGTAAGGAGTTACGCGGTGCACAGCATACCGTTGGAAAGCACTCTGAGAGCTCTACGAAGTGGGCAACAAGCTTGCTCAGCTGCGCCTATTTTTGGAGCCCAAAAACAAACGTTTTCATCAGTTTCGGGATACTTTTCTTCTTTTGCGCTGTTTTTCCGTCACAGATCGTACATCGTGAGCTGCCAAAAGGACTGCAACCTAATCCGTCACATTTCTATTACCGAATCCCAGGCATCTTGGGCAAGACAACTTTGCTTCCCATAGAGGCTGGGCCCGTAAACCGAGGGCGTAGGGCTTGGGACCAGGTATCCGTCGCTCCGGTGCCCATAACTTTTGATCCGTAAGGAGTTACGCGGCGCACAACATACCGTTGTAAAGCTCTCGAGAACTCTACGACGGGGGTAGCAAGCCTGCTCGGCTGCGCCTATTTTCGGATCCCAAAATTGAACGTTTTCATCAGTATTGGGACACTTTTCTTCTTTTGCGTTATTTTTCCATCCCGGATCGTACGTCGTGTGCCACGAAAAGGATAACAACCTAATCAATCACATTTCTATTACTGAATCCCATGGCACCTTGGGCAAGACAACTTCACTTCACGTAGAGGCTGGGACCGCAAACCGAGGGCATGGGGCTTGTGACTAGGTATCCGTCACTCCAGTGCCCATAACTTTTTATCCATAATGAGTTACGCCGCACACAGCATACCGTGGGAAAGCTCTCCGAGAGCTCTATGACGGGGGCAGCAAGCCTGCTCGACTACGCCTATTTTCAGAGCCCAAAATTGAACGTTTTTATCAGTTTCGGGACACTTTTTTTCTTTTGCCTATTTTTTCATCCTGGATCGTACGTCGTTAGCCGCGAAAAGGACGACAACCTAATCCATCACATTTCTATTACTGAATTACACGGTACCTTGGGCAAGACAACTTCACTTCACGTAGAGGCTGGGCCAGCAAACCGAGGGCGTGGGGCTTGTAACCAGGTATCCGTCGTTTCGGTACCCATAACTTTTGATCCGTAAGGAGTGACGCGGCGCACAGTATACCATTGGAAAGCTCTCCGAGAGCTCTACGACGAGGGCAGCATACTTGCTTCGCTGCGCCTATTTTCACAGCCCAAAATTGAACATTTTCATCAGTTTCAGGACACATTTCTTCATTTGCGCTGTTTTTCTATCCCGGATCGTACGTCGTGAGTTGCGAAAAGGACAACAACCAAATCCATCACATTTCTATTATTGAATCCTACTACACCTTGGGCAAGACAACTTCACTTCATGTAGAGGCTGGGCCCGCAAACTGAGGGCTTAGGGCTTGTGACCAGGTATCCGTCGCTCCGGTGCCCATAACTTTCGATCTGTAAGGAGTTACGTGGCCCACAGCATACCGTTGAGAAGCTCTCCGAGAACTCTATGACGAGGGCAGGAAGCCTTCTCGGCTGCGCCCATATTTGGAGCCCAAAATAGAACGTTTTCCTTAGTATCGGGACACTTTTCTTCTTTTGCGCTGTTTTTCCATCCCAGATCGTACGTCGTGAGCCGCGAAAAGGACAACAACCTAATCCATCACATTTCTATTATCGAATCACATGGTACCTTGGGCAAGACAACTTCACTTCACGTAGAGGCTGGGCCAGCAAACCGAGGGCGTGGGGCTTGTGACCAGGTATCCGTCGTTCCGGTACCCATAACTTTTGATTCGTAAGGAGTTACGCAGCGAACAACATACCGTTGGAAAGAACTCCAAGAGCTCTACGACGAGGGCAGCAAGCCTGCTCGGTTGCGCCAATATTTGGAGCCCAAACTTGAGCGTTTTCATCAGTTTCGATACACATTTCTTCTTTTGCACTGTTTTTCCATTCCAGATCGTACGTCGTGAGCCGCGAATAGGACAACAATCTAATCCATCACATTTCTATTACTGAATCCCAAGGCACCTTGGGCAAAACAACTTCACTTCATGTAGAGGCTGGGCCTGCAAACCGAGGGCTTGGGGCTTGTGACTAGGTATCCGTCACTCCGATGCCTATAACTTTTGATCCGTAACGAGTTACGCGGCGCACAGCATACCGTTGGAAATCTCTCTAAGAGCTCTACAACGAGGGTAGCGAGCCTGCTCGGTTGCGCCAATATTTCGAGCCCAAAATAGAATGTTTTCATCAGTATCGGGACACTTTTCTTCTTTTGCGCTGTTTTTCTATCCCGGATCGTACGTCGTGAGCCGCGAAAAGGACGACAACCTAATCCATCACATTTCTATTACCGAATCCCACGGTAGCTTGGGCAAGACAATTTCACTTCACGTAGAGGCTGGGCCCACAAACCAAGGGCATGGGGCTTATAACCAGGTATCCGTCGCTCCGGTGCCCATAACTTTTGATCCGTAAGGAGTTACGTGGCGCACAATATACCGTTGGAAAGCTTTTCCAGAGCTCTACGATGGGGGCGGCAGGCTTGCTCGGCTGCGCCTTTTTTTGGATCCCAAAATTGAACATTTTCATTAGTTTTGTGTCACTTTTCTTCTTTTGCGCTATTTTTTCATCTCGGATCGTACGTCGTGGGTCGCGAAAAGGACGATGACCTAATCCATCACATTTCTATTATCGAATCCCATTGCACCTTAGGCAAAAAAACATCGTTTCATGTAGAGGCTGGGCTTGCAAACTGAGGATGTAGTGCTTGGGACCAGGTATCCGTCGCTTCTTTGCCCATAACTTTCGATCCCTTATGAGTTACACGGCGCACAACTTACAGTTGGAAAGCTCTCCGAGAGCTCTACGACGGGGGCAACAAGGCTGCTTGGCTGCGCCTATTTTCAGAGCCCAAATTCAAACGATTTCATCTGTTTCGGGATACTTTTCTTACTTTGCGCTGTTTTTCTATCCCGGATCGTACGTCGTGGGCCGCAAAAAGGACTACAACCTTATCGATCACATTTCAATTACTGAATCCCAGGCATCTTAGGCAAGACAACTTTGCTTCACGTAGAGGCTGGGCCCGCAAACCGAGGGTGTGGGGCTTGGGACTAGGTCTCCGACGCTCCGATGCGCATAACTTTTGATCTGTAAGGAGTTTCGCGGTGCACAGCATACCGTTGGAAATATCTCCAAGAGCTCTACAACGGGGGATGCAAGGCTGCTTCACTGCGCCTATTTTCAGAGCCTAAATTCGAATAATTTCATCTGTTTCGGGATACTTTTCTTACTTTGTGTTATTTTTTTGTCCCGAATCATACGTCGTGTGCCGGGAAAAGGATTATAACCTAATCCATCACATTTCTATTACCGAATCCAAGGCATCTTGGGCAAGACAACTTTTCTTCACGTAGAGGCTGGGCCCGCAACCCGAGGGCGTAGGGCTTGGGACTCTGTCTCCGTCGCTCCGGTGCCCATAACTTTTGATCTGTAAGGAGTTATGTCACGCCCTAACCCAACCTATAGAGGTTAGACTAGGGTGTGATCTAAACATTCAAGTCATTTCACATACTTAATCTTTCATGAAGGTTTAATACTTAATGCTTTAGCCTAAACTCCATAAATTTTTTGGAAAACCATCAGCATAATGGCTGTAATTGGGCTCTTTAGTTTGACCTAGTTTTCTAAAGGCCTCCAAACCTTCAATCTTAAATTCATTTCCAACTAAGATTACTATTTATCACCAGTCGAAACGCCTACTAGTTATCTCGAGTATTGTTTGATTAACAACCTAGCATGATACTATGTCTCGTTTGTCTATTGATCCTTGTTACAAAAGTACCTATTGATCTTAGCCTACCAATGAGTACCTGCTTAAGATTGGATAGATTAATTTTACTTAATCCCTTACCTGATACTTCATAAGCCTGTGATAGATACTAGACAGTAGCGATAGCAAAATGATCATAAGAGTATCTATCTAGTTATGATCAATACAAGCCAAAATTAGGCCCAAATTACAACGGGGGTCATTTACAATACAATAACAAGCAACACACGAAATAGTCTTCAAGCAACATATCGTTCACAAAATGTCCATAGTCACGTAAGGCACGTAGGGCAAGCAATCATTCCAAGGAATCATCAATAGGCACGTTGTCCTCGGGTACCTGTTCCTGGTCTTCTTCACCTGAGACGATAAAAGATGGTGAGTCCTTATGAACTCAGCGAGGGGGAACGAGAAATAAGTTTTGAAACTCATTTTCCGGTTCAACTTGTGAAAACTCTTTTTTGCAAGCATGACATATATCGCAAGTAAGTTCATAATGTAATGTAAAAGTAAAAGAACACAATTACCCGTCCTTCCTCCCCGAGGTCCTCTAGGAACCAAGCGAGAGTACTTATACACATAGTGAAAATGATACGGTGAGCCTTTGCTTTCAGTTCGTTTCCAGTATCAGTTGTTGTGGCCGACTTCAAATCATCCCCTTATCACGCCAAATGGGTGTACTCCAGATGTACCCCAAAATCCTACGACCCAACTCTCCGAGGAAGTCTAGCCCCCAAGCGAGAGAAGGAATTGGACAATGGTAGTCACGGTTGCACCGGCAAACCTAATGCCACTCGGTATGCGTGAACGCTACCACGCCAGAATGAAAGGTTGCAACCTTGTATGCAATGCACATTTATGACATTTAATATATCACATTAGGAGGACAACAAAGTAGGTTGCCTCCGAGCAGTCATAAGATTGCACATTGACAAGTAAACACGTGAGGCACAATATGATAGGTAATTTCACTTTTAAGCACATGGAGTTATATGAATATTAAACGGGAAGCCATGTAATGCATGTAAATCAAGTCATATAACTCATTTCAAAGTTCACGTAATCAAATAATAAGATAATTCAACATGCAACGACATCTACGTGGAACCGGGTGCAAGAAAGGCCTACTTGTCAACATGTAATCATCGGAATCATATTTAGGGCTATAAGGGAAACTACGGGCAGCCTACTAATTACATAATTAAACACGATATTCATAGGATCAACACTTAGCGAGTTTACCTAGTCATTAGGGTTTCAATTCACGCTCACCCGTGCGATTAAGCCCTAAGTTGTCAAGTAATTAAACTCAAGCCATGCATTGATTAATTCAAACACCCTCAAACATTCAAAACAGTCTACACAACATCCCAATGCCACAATCCCAAGCATTTAATACAACAAGAGAAGTTACAATAATTTTTCTAAGCATATCACTAGATGGAAACCTCACTGCAAAGGTCTGTTTTCTCACAATCATTGAGACAAACAAACAATCTCCAATTCCAGTGAACAAAATGTCAAATTAAATCTTAAGGAGTGAACTAAATTCAGAAACAAACCTTGCATCATTTGGAGTTTGGGTTCAAAAGTTATAGCAAAAAACGTGAGACTACACAAAATTGTCCAGATTTGCACACATTTCAATACTTGTCGTTTTTGAGGACCTTAGGGTCATATTTAGCCTTAGTCTAGTTCTGACAAAAATTTCCAGAACTGAAACATCTAGCATCATACAAAATTTCATGCATTTTGGATATCATTTACTAAGTTAAAATTGGTTCGTTCTACAAGGACAGTGAATCTGCCAAAACCTGCTTCATTTTCCCAGATTTTCCCGATTTGGACACATTTTGATATTTTGCCATTTTGAGGACCTTAGAGTCTAAATTAGCTTTGGCCCATTTCTACAAAAAATGATCAGAACAGGCAACAATAGTCGGTTACTAATTTTCACGCATTTTCAACATCATTTACCTGGTCAAAATCACTTCGTTCCAACAGAACAGAAAGCTAAATACGCGATTTCACCTATCTTCACATTCTAGCCAAATATCTTGCCATGCATGCTTACAAAAGCTCATGTACACACATATATCACAAGTACAGAGGTAAAAATAGACATTCAAAGGCATGCATGTGGTTTTTAAAAGCTTTTCAAGAAGTTTTAGCCCTCACCTTAGCAAGACAACAAAGAAGATGCACAAACTCTTGATGAAGCACAATGTCGACCCTTTTTCCTTGCTTAGCCGAGAGACCACTTGATTTTCTCTAATTTCCTAGCTTAGTAACCATGTTCTTAGTATGTGCAAGTGGCTAGAACAAAAAGAAAATGAAATGGAAGCTAACAAACTCACCTAAGCCGAAATGAAGGTTCAATGAGCTTGCATGTGTGTCTTTTGCATTCTAGCTTTGCTTGGTCGAGTTCCTAGTAGTTTGCATGTCTTGATGAACCATTGAGTGATGAACTTAAGTTATGGAGAGTAGAGTTTCAGCTAGGGCCGAGAGAGAGAGAGAGAAGAATGAGAGAAAGAGAGAAATGATGGAAGAAAAATGAAAGGCTTGAAGGAATTGATGCATATGTCAGCCTAGGGCTTGCAAATTCAGATTTTTGTGTCTTCAAGGAGCATGTTTGAATCACCTAGCATGGGCATGGAGTGTGTGTCGAGATTGGTGGAGCTTTGGGTAGAGTTTGAGTCATTTTTTTAATGCTTTGTGTCATAACTTGTCATAGAATGTTTAGGTACAAATTTTGAAATGCAAAGCTAGTTCAATATGCAATAGTGGTCGGCCAAGCTTGTGCAAGAATCTGAATTTTTGTCTTGGTTGAGCAATTTAATATTGTGTGTTTGGGATGTGCAAAAGAATAAGGAATAAAGAATAAAGAATGTCTAGCTTTTGGTGCAATTTCGTCTTCTAGTGGGTTGAATTAGCAATTTAATATTAGTTAGTGGAGTTTGTAGGATTAATTAATGATCTAGTGCTTCGTGTAAGATGCTTTCTTGATTAACGTGTGGGCACGTTTTCCTAGGTTTAGGGCACACACTACGAGGTAAGGCACGAACTACGAGACGAATGCACGTTTTTCAAGTAAATGCATGCAACCCTAAATGTATGCACGTAATTCAATGCAAGGCAGACAAAACGAAACACGACTCTTAAACCTAGGCCAAGGCACGCTAATCTAGGTTAGGACACACGAAACGAGGTATCGTACGCAAATCGAAGTCGTGGCACGTAAGTCGAGGATTAGGGCACATAATTCTAGGTCAATGCACGAATGACGAGGCATGTACGAAAACCAAGACATGACACATAATCCAAGGTCAGTCATATAATTCTAGGTCTAAGGCACGCAAATCGAGATAACAAACGTTATTCGGGGTCGAGCCTCACAAGTTACGTGGCCCACAACATACTGTTGAAAAGCTATCCGAGAGCTCTATGACGGGCGCAGCAAGCCTGCTCGGCTGCGCCTATTTTCGGAGCCCAAAATCGAACGTTTTCATCAACTTCGGGACACTTTTCTTCTTTTGCTCTGTTTTTCCATCCCGGATCGTACGTCGTGAGCTGCGAAAAGGACGACAACCTAATATATCACATTTCTATTACTGAATCCCACGGCACCTTGGGCAAGACAACTTTGCTTCATGTAGAGGCTGGGCCCGCAAACTGAGGGTGTGGGGCTTGTGACCAGGTATCTGTCGCTTCGGTGCCCTAACTTTTGATCCGTAAGGAGTTACGCGACGCACAACATACCGTTGGAAAGCTCTCCGAGAGCTCTACGATGGGGGCAGCAAGGTTGCCTAGCAACGCCTATTTTTGGAGCCCAAAATCGAACATTTTCATCAGTTTCGGGACATTTTTCTTCTTTTGTACTGTTTTTCTATCCCGGATCGTACGTCGTGAACCGCGAAAGGGACGACAACCTAATCCATCACATTTCTATTACTGAATCCCACGGTACCTTGGGGAAGACAACTTCACTTCACGTAGAGGCTGGGCCAGCAAACCGAGGGCTTGGGGCAAGTGACCAGGTATCCATCGCTCCGGTGCCCATAACGTTTGATCCGTAAGGAGTTACGTGGCGCACAGCATACCGTTGGAAAGCTCTCCGAGAGCTCTACGATAAGGGCAACAAGCCTTGTCGGCTGCACCTATTTTTAGAGCCCAAAAATGAACGTTTTCATCAGTTTTAGGACACTTTTCTTCTTTTGCGTTGTTTTTCCGTCACGGATCGTACGTTGTGAGCTGCGAAAAGGATGACAAACTAATCCATCACAATTCTATTACCGAATCCCAGGCATCTTGGGCAAGACAACTTTGCTTCACGTAGAGGCTAGGCCCGCAAACCGAGGGCATTGGGCTTGTGACCAGGTATCCGTCACTTCGGTGCCCTAACTTTTGATCCGTAAGGAGTTACAGGGCGTACAACATACCGTTGGAAAGCTCTTCGAGACCTCTACGACGAGGGCTGCAAGCCTGCTCGGCTGCGCCTATTTTTGAAGCCCAAAATCGAACGTTTTCATCAGTTTCAAGACACTTTTCTTCGTTTGCGCTATTTTTCCATCCGGGATCGTACGTCATGAGCCGCAAAAAGGACGACAACCTAATCCATCACATTTCTATTATTGAATCCCAAGGCACATTGGGCAAGACAACTTCACTTCACGTAGAAGCTGGGCCCGCAAACCGAGGGCATGGGGCTTATGACCAGGTATCCATCGTATCGGGGCCCTAACTTTTGATCCGTAAGGAGTTATGCGGTGCACAATATACTGTTGAAAAGTACTCCGAGAGCTCTACGACGTGGGCAGCAAGCCTGCTTGGCTACGCCTATTTTCAGAGCCCAAATTTGAATGATTTCATCTGTTTTGGGATACTTTTCTTACTTTGCGCTGTTTCCTTCCCGGATCGTACGTCGTGGGCCGGGAAAAAGACGACAACCTAATCCATCACATTTCTATTACCGAATCCCAGGCATCTTGGGCAAGACAACTTTGCTTCACGTAGAGGCTGGGCCCGGAAACCGAGGGCGTGGGGCTTGAGACCAGGTCTCCGACGCTCCGGTGCCCATAACTTTTGATTCTTAAGGAGTTACGCGGCGCACAACATACAGTTGGAAAGCTCTCCGAGAGCTCTACGACAAGGGCAGCAAGCCTGATTTCATCTATTTTGGGACACTTTTCTTACTTTGCTCTGTTTTTCCATCCCGGATCGTACGTCATGGGCCGCGAAAAGGACGACAACCAATACATCACATTTCTTTTTCCGAATCCCAGGCATCTTGGGAAAGACAACTTTGCTTCACGTAGAGGCTGGGCCCACAAACTAAGGGTGTGGGGCTTGTGACGAGGTATCCGTCGCTCCGGTGCCTATAACTTTTGATCCATAAAGAGTTACGCGGCGCACAACATAAAGTTGGAAAGCTCTCCGAGAGCTTTACGATGGGGGCAGCAATCCTGCACAGCTTTGCCAATTTTCAGGGACCAAAATCGAACGTTTTCATCAGTTTCGGGACACTTTTCTTCTTTTGCAGTGTTTTTTCGTCCCGAATTGTTCGTCATGAGCCGTAAAAAGGACGACAACCCAATCCATCACATTTCTATTACTGAATCCGACTACTCCTTGGGCAAGACAACTTTGCTTCACATAGAGGTTGGGCCTACAAACCGAGAGCGTGGGGCTTGTGACCAGGTATCCGTCGCTTCGGTACCCTAACTTTTGATCCGTAAGGAGTTACACGGTGCACAACATACCGTTGGAAAGCTCTTCGAGAGCTCTACAACGAGGGCAGCAAACTTGCTCAGCTGCGTCTATTTTCGGAGCATAAAATTGAACGTTTTCATCAGCTTCCAGATGCTTTTCTTTTTTTGCGCTATTTTTCCATCCCGGATCATACGTCGTGAGCGGCGAAAAGGACGACAACTTAATCTATCACATTTCTATTACTGAATCCCACGGCACCTTGGGCAAGACAACTGCACTTCACGTAGAGGCTGGGCCCGTAAACCTAGGGCATGGGGCTTGTGACTATGTATCCGTCACTCTTGTGCTCATAACTTTTGATTCGTAAGGAGTTACGCGGCACACAACATACCGTTGGAAAGCTCTCCGAGAGCTCTACGAAGAGGGCAGCAAGCCTGCTCGGCTGCGTCTATTTTTGCAGCATAAAATTGAACGTTTTCATCAGTTTCTGGATGCTTTTCTTCTTTTGCGCTGTTTTTCCATCCCGGATCGTACGTTGTGAGCCGCAAAAAGGACAACAACCTAATCCATCACATTTCTATTACTGAATCCCATGGCACATTGGGCAAGACAACTTCACTTCACGTAGAGGCTGGGCCCGCAGACCGAGGGCTTGGGGCTTGTGACCAGGTATCCGTCACTCCGGTGCCCATAACTTTTGATCCGTAAGAAGTTACGCGGCGCACAACATACCGTTGGAAAGCTCTCTGAGAGCTCTAAGACGAGGGCAGCAAGCCTGCTCAGATGCGCCTATATTTGGAGCCCAAATTTGAACGTCTTTATCAGTATCGGGACACTTTTCTTTTTTTTTTTGCTGTTTTCCCATCCCGGATCGTATATCATGAGCCGCGAAAAGGACTACAACCTAATCCTTCACATTTCTATTACCGAATCCCACTGCACCTTGGGCAAGACAACTTCACTTCACGTGGAGGCTAGGCCCACAAACCGAGGGCGTGGGGCTTGTGACCAGGCATCCGTCGCTCCGGTGCCCATAACTTTTGATCCGTAACGAGTTACGCGGCGCACAACATACAGTTGGAAAACTCTCCGAGAGCTCTATGGCGGGGGCAGCAAGCTTGCTTTGCTGCGCCAGTTTTCAGAGCTCAGATTCGAACGATTTCATCTGTTTCGGGACACTTTTCTTATTTTGCTTAGTTTTTCCGTCCTGGATTGTACGTCATGGGCCACAAAAAGGACGACAACCTAATACATCACATTTCTATTACCTAATTGCAGGCATCTTGGGAAAGACAACTTTGCTTAACGTAGAGGCTGGGCCCGCAAACTGAGGGCGTGGGGCTTGTGAGCAGGTATCCATCGCTCCTGTGCCCATAACTTTCAATCCGTAAGGAGTTACGCGGCGCACAACATACAATTGCAAAGCTTTCTGAGAGCTTTACGATGGGGGCAGCAAACCTGCTTGACTTCGCCTATTTTCGGAGACCAAAATCGAACATTTTCATCAGTTTCGGGACACTTTTTTTTCTTTTGCGCTGTTTTTCTATCCCGGATCGTACGTCGTGAGCCGCGATAAGGATGACAACCTAATCCATCACATTTATATTACAGAATCCTACAGTACCTTGGGCAAGACAACTTCACTTCATGTAGAGGCCGGGCCTGCAAACCAAGGGCGTGGGGCTTGTGACCAGGTATCCGTCGCTTCGGTGCCCTAACTTTTGATCCGTAAGGATTTACGCGGCTCACAACATACCGTTGGAAAGCTCTCTAAGAGCTCTACGATGAGGGTAGCAAGCCTGCTCGGTCGTGCCTATTTTTGGAGCCCAAAATTGAAAGTTTTCATCAGTTTTGGGATAATTTTCTTCTTTTGCGATGTTTTCCATCCCAGATCGTACGTCGTGAGCAGCGAAAAGGACGACAACCTAATCCATCACATTTCTATTACTGAATCCCATGGCACCTTGGGCAAGACAACTTCGCTTCATGTAAAGGTTGGGCCCGCAAACCGAGGGCGTGGGGCTTGTGACCAGGTATCCATCGCATCGGTGCCTTAACTTTTGATGCATAAAGAGTTACGCGGCGCACAATATATCGTTGGAAAGTTCTCCGAGAGCTCTACGACGGGGGAAGCAAGCCTTCTTGGTTGCGCCTATTTTCAGAGCCCAAATTTGAACGATTTCATTTGTTTCTGGATACTTTTCTTACTTTGTGCTGTTTTTCCGTCCCGGATCGTACGTCGTGGGCCACGAAAAGGACGACAACCAAATCCATTAGATTTCTATTACCGAATCCCTGGCATCTTGGGCAAGACAACTTTGCTTCACGTAGAGGCTGGGCCTGCAAACCGAGGGCATGGGCTTTGGGACCAGGTCTCCGACTCTCCGGTGCCCATAACTTTTGATCCGTAAGGAGTTATGCGGCGCACAACATACCGTTGGAAAGCAGTTCAAGAGCTCTACGACGGGGCAACAACCCTGCTCGGCTTTGCCTATTTTCGGACCGCAAAAATGAACATTTTCATCAGTTTTGCGACACTTTTTCTACTTTGCACTATTTTTCTGTCACGAATCGTACGACGTGACCCGCGAAAAGGACGACAACCTAATCCATCACATTTCTATTACCGAATCCCAGGCATCTTGGGCAAGGCAACTTTGCTTGACGTAGAGGCTGGGCCCGTAAACCTGGGTCGTGGGGATTGTGACCATGTATAAGTCGCTCCGGTGCCTTTAACTTTTGATCCATAAAGAGTTACGCGACGCACAGCATACCATTGGAAAGCTCTCCGAGAGCTGGGGGCAGCAAGCTTGCTTGGTTGTGCTTGTTTTCAGAGCCTAAATTTGAACCATTTCATATGTTTCGGGATACTTTTCCTACTTTGCGCTATTTTTTCGTCCTGGATCGTACGTCGTGAGCCGCAAAAAGGATGACAACTTAATCCATTACATTTCAATTACTGAATCCCACTGTACCTTGGGCAAGACAACTTCACTTCACGTAGAGGCTGGTCAAGCAAATCGAGGGCGTAGGGCTTGTGACCAGGTATCCGTCGCTCCGGTGCCCATAACTTTGGATCCGTAAGGAGTTACGTGGCGTACAGCATACCGTTGGAAAGCTCTCCGAGAGCTTTACGACAAGGGCAACAAGCCTGCTCGGTTGCACCTATTTTCGGATCCCAAAAATGAACATTTTCATCAGTTTCGGGATACTTTTCTTCTTTTACGCTGTTTTTCCATCACGGATCGTACGTCGTGAGCTGCGAAAATGACGACAACCTAATCTATCACATTTCTATTACCGAATCCCAGACATCTTGGGCAAGACAACTTTGCTTCACATAGAAGCTCGGCCTGCAAAATGAGGGCGTGGGGCTTGTGACCAAGTATCCGTTGCTCTGGTACCCATAACTTTGGATCTGTAAGGAGTTACGCGGTGTACAGCATACCGTTGGAAAGCTCTCCGAGAGCTCTACGACGGGGGCAGCAAGCCTGCTCTGCCGCGCCTACTTTTGGAGCCCAAAATTGAACATTTTCATTAGTTTCGAGACACTTTTCTTCTTGTGCGCTATTTTTCCATCCCGGATCACACGTCGTTAGCCGCGAAAAAGAGGACAACCTAATCTATCACATTTCTATTACAGAATCCCACGGCACCTTGGGCAAGACAACTTCACTTCATGTAGAGGCTGGGCCTGCAAACCGAGGGCATGGGACTTGTGACCAGGTATCCGTCACTCCGGTGCCCATAACTTTTGATCCGTAATGAGTTACGCGGCGCATAGCTTACCGTTGGAAAGCTCTCCGAGAGCTCTATGATAGGGGAAGCAAGCCTGCTCGGCTACGCCTATTTTCATAGCCCAAAATTGAACGTTTTCATTAGTTTCGGGACACTTTTCTTCTTTTGCCTGTTTTTTCAACCTGGATCGTACGTCGTTAGCTGCGAAGAAGACGAAAACCTAATCCATCACATTTTTATTACCGAATCACACGGTACCTTGGGCAAGACAACTTCACTTCACGTAAAGGCTGGGCTAGCAAACCGAGGGCGTGAGGCTTGTGACTAGGTATTCGTCACTCCGGTATCCATAACTTTTGATCCGTAAGGAGTTACGCGGCGCACAGCATACCGTTGGAAAGCTCTCCGTGAGCTCTACGACGAGGGTAGCAAGCCTGCTCGCTTGTGCCTACATTCAGAGCCCAAAATCGAACGTTTTCATCAGTTTTGGGACACATTTCTTCTTTTGCGGTATTTTTCCATCCCGGATCGTACGTCGTGAGTTACGAAAAGGACAACAACCTAATCCATCACATTTATATTACTGAATCCCACTGCACCTTGGGCAAGACAACCTCACTTCATGTAGAGGCTGGGCCAGCATACCGAGGGCTTGGGGTTTGTGACCAGGTATCCATCGCTCCGATGCCCCTAACTCTTGATCCGTAAGAAGTTATGAGACGCACAACATACTGTTGGAAAGCTCTCCGACAGCTCTACGACGAAGGCAGCAAGCCTGCTCGGCTGCGCCTATATTTGGAGCCCAAAATAGAACATTTTCATTAGTATCGGGAAACTTTTCTTCTTTTGCGTAGTTTTTCCATCCCAGATCAATCGTACGTCGTGAGCGACGAAAAGGACGACAATCTAATCCATCACATTTCTATTACCGAATCACATGGTGCCTTGGGCAAGACAACTTCACTTCATGTAGAGGCTGGGCCAATAAACCGAGGGCATAGGGCTTGTGACCAGGTATCCGTCGCTCCGGTACCCATAAGTTTTGATCCGTAAGGAGTTACGCGGCCCACAGCATACTGTTGGAAATCTCTTCGAGAGCTCTACGACGAGGGCAGCAAGCCTACTCAGCTGCGCCTATTTTCGGAGCCCAAAATTGAACGATTTCATCAGCTTTGGGACACATTTCTTCTTTTGCACTGTTTTTCTATCCCAGATCGTATGTCGTGAGCCACGAAAAGGACAACAACCTAATCCAACACATTTCTATTACTGAATCCCACGGCACCTTGGACAAGACAACTTCACTTCATGTAGAGGCTGGGCCCGCAATCTGAGGGCTTGGGGCTTGTGACTAGGTATCCGTCACTCCGGTGCCCATAACTTTTGATCCGTAAGGAGTTACGCGGCGCACAGCATACCATTGGAAAGCTCTCCGAGAGCTCTACGACGAGGGCAGCAAGCCTGCTAGGCTGCGCCTATATTTGGAACCCAAAATAGAACATTTTCATCAGTATCGGGACATGTTTCTTCTTTTGCGCTATTTTTCTATCTCGGATCGTACGTCGTGAGCCGCGAAAATGACGACAACCTAATCCATCACATTTCTATTACCGAATCCCACGGTACCTTGGGCAAGACAACTTCACTTCACGTAGAGGCTGGGCCCACAAACCGAGGGCGTGGGGCTTGTGACTTGGTATCCGTCGCTCCAGTACCCATAACTTTTGATCTGTAAGGAGTTACGCAGTGCACAACATACCGTTAGAAAGCTCTCCCAGAGCTCTCGACTGGTATAGTAGGACTGCTCGGCTGCGCCTATTTTTGGATACCAAAATCGAACATTTTCATCAGTTTCGGGTCACTTTTCTTCTTTTGCGCTGTTTTTTCATCCCGGATCGTACGTCGTGGGCCCCAAAAAGGACGACAACCTAATCCATCACAGTTTTTATTACCAAATCCCAGGCATCTTTGGCAAGACAACTTTGTTTCACGTAGAGGCTGGGCCCGCAAACCGAGGGCGTAAGGATTGGGATCAGGTCTCCGTCGCTCCGGTGCCCATAACTTTTGATCCGTAAGGAGTTACACTGCGCACAACATACCGTTGGAAAGCTCTCCGAGAGCTCTATGACGGGGGCAGCAAGCCTGCTTGGCTACGCCTATTTTCATGGCCCAAAATTGAACGTTTTCATCAGTTTCGGGACACTTTTCTTCTTTTGCTTATTTTTTCCTCCTCGATCGTACGTCGTTAGCCGTGAAAAGGACGACAACCAAATCCATCACATTTCTATTACCGAATTACACGGTACCTTGGACATGACAACTTCACTTCACGTAGAGGCTGGGCCAGCAAACCGAGGGCGTGGGGCTTGTGACCAGGTATCCGTTACTCCGGTACCCATAACTTTTGATCCGTAAGGAGTTACGCGGCGCACAGCATACCGTTGGGAAGCTCTCCGAGAGCTCTACGACGAGGGCAGCCAGCCTGCTCGCCTGTGCCTACTTTCAGAGCCCAAAATTGAACATTTTCATCAGTTTTAGGACACATTTCTTCTTTTGCGCTGTCTTTCCATCCCGGATCGTACGTCGTGAGTTGCGAAAAAGACAACAACCTAATCCATCACATTTGTATTACTGAATCCCACTGCACCTGGGGCAAGACAACTTCACTTCATGTAGAGGCTGGGCCCGCATACCGAGGGCTTGGGGCGTGTTATCAGGTATCCGTCACTTCGATGCCCATAACTCATGATCCGTAAGAAGTTACGCGATGCACAGCATACCATTAGAAAGCTCTCCGAGAGCTCTACGACGAAGGTAGCAAGCCTGCTTGGCTGCGCCTATATTTGGAGCCCAAAATAGAACGTTTTCATCAGTATCGGGACACTTTTCTTCTTTTGCGCTGTTTTTCCATCACGGATCGTACGTCGTGAGCCGCGAAAAGGACGACAACCTAATCCATCACATTTCTATTATCGAATCACACGGTACCTTGGGCAAGACAACTTCACTTCAAGTAGAGGCTGGGCCAGCAAACCGAGGGCGTGGAGCTTGTGACCAGGTATTCGTCGCTCCGGTACCCATAACTTTTGATCTGTAAGGAGTTACGCGGCCCACAACATACTGTTGGAAAGCTCTTTGAGAGCTCTACGACGAGGGCAGCAAGCCTGCTCAGCTGAGCCTATTTTCGGAGCCCAAAATTGAACGATTTCATCAGTTTTGGGACACATTTCTTCTTTTGCGTTGTTTTTCCGTCCCGGATCGTACGTCGTGAGCCTCGAAAAGGACAACAACCTAATCCATCACATTTCTATTACTGAATCCCACGGCACCTTGGGCAAGACAACTTCACTTTATGTAGAGGCTGGGCCCGCAAACCGAGGGCTTGGGGCTTATGACCAGGTATCCGTCACTCCGGTGCCCATAACTTTTGATCCGTAAGGAGTTACGTGGCGCACAGCATACCATTGGAAAGCTCTCCGAGAGCTCTACGACGAGGGCAGCAAGCCTGCTAGGCTGCGCCTATATTTGGAATCCAAAATAGAACATTTTCATTAGTATCGAGACACTTTTCTTCTTTTGCGCTGTTTTTCTATCCCGGATTGTACGTCGTGAGCCACCAAAATGACGACAACCTAATCCATCACATTTCTATTACCGAATCCCAAGGCACCATGGGCAAGACAACTTCACTTGACGTAGAGGCTGGGCCCACAAATTGAGGGCGTAGGGCTTGTGACTTGGTATCCGTCGCTCCGGTACCTATAACTTTTGATCCGTAAGGAGTTACGCGGTGCACAACATACCATTAGAAAGCTCTCTCAGAGCTCTATGACGGGTATAGTAGGACTTCTCTGCTGCGCCTATTTTTGGATACCAAAATTGAATGTTTTCATCAGTTTCGGGTCACTTTTCTTCTTTTGTGCTATTTTTCTGTCCTGGATCGTACGTTGTGGGCCGCGAAAAGGATGACAACCTAATCTATCACAATTTTTACTACCAAATCCCAGCCATCTTGGGCAAGACAACTTTGCTTCACATACAGGCTGGGCCCGTAAGCCGAGGGCGTAAGGATTGGGACCAAGTCTCCGTCGCTCCGGTGCCCATAACTTTTGATCCGTAAGGAGTTACGCGACGCACAGCATACAGTTGGAAAGCTCTCTGAGAGCTCTACGACGGGCGTAGTAAGCCTGCTCGGCTGCGCCTATTTTCAGAGCCCAAAATTGAAATGTTTTCATCAGCTTCACGACACTTTTCTTATTTTGCGTTGTTTTTCCATCTCGGATCGTACGTCGTGAGCCGCGAAAAAGACGACAACCTAATCCATCACATTTCTATTACAGAATCCCACGGTACCTTTGGCAAGACAACTTCACTTCACGTAGAGGCTGGGCCAGCAAACCGAGGGCATGGGGCTTGTGACCAGGTATCCGTCGCTCCGGTGCCCATAACTTTGGATCCATAAGGAGTTACGCGGCGCACAACATACCATTGGAAAGCTCTCCGAGAGCTCTACGACGAGGTCAACCAGCCAGCCGAGCTGCGCCTATTTCCAGAGCCCAAAAATGAATGTTTTCATCCGGTTCGGGAAATTTTTCTTCTTTTGCGCTATTTTTCTGTCACGGATCATACGTCGTGAGCTGCGAAAAGGACGACAACATAATCCATCACATTTCTATTACTCAATCCCAGGCATCTTGGGCAAGACAACTTTGCTTCACATAGAGGCTGGGCCCGCAAATCGACGGCGTGGGGTTTGTGACCAGGTATCCGTCACTCCGGTGCCCATAACTTTTTATCCGTAAGGAGTTACGCAGCGCACAGCATACTGTTGGAAAGCTCTCCGAGAACTCTACGACGGTGCCAGCAAGCCTACTCGGCTGCACCTATTTTCGGAGCCTAAAACTGAACATTTTCATCATTTTCGGGACACTTTTCTTCTTTTGCGTTTTTTTTCCATCTCGGATCGTACGTAGTGAGCCGCGAAAAGCACAACAACCTAATCCATCACATTTCTATTACTGAATCCCACGACACTTTGGGCAAGACCGCTTCACTTCACGTAGAGGCTGGGCTCGCAAAACGAGGGCGTGGGGCTTGTGACCAGGTATCCATCTCTCCGGTGCCCATAACTTTTGATCCGTAATGAGTTACGCGGCGCACAGCATACCATTGGAAAGCTCTCCGAGAGCTCTACGACAGGGCAGCATTCCTGGTCGGCTGTGCCTATTTTCGGAGCCCAAAAATGAACGTTTTCATCAGTTTTATGACACTTTTCTTCTTTTGCGCTGTTTTTCCGTCACGGATAGTTTGTCGTGAGCCGCAAAAAGGACGACAACCTAATCCATCACATTGCTATTACCGAATCCCAGGCATCTTAGGCAAGACAACTTTGCTTCACGTAGAGGCTGGGCCCGCAAACCGAGGGCATGGGGCTTGTGACTAGGTATCTGTTGCTTCAGTGCCGTAACTTTTCATCCGTATTGAGTTACGTTGCACACAGCATACCGTTGAAAAGCTCTCTGAGAACTCTACGACGGGGGCAGCAAGCCTGCTTGGCTGCGCTTGTTTTCAGAGCCCAAATTTGAACGATTTGATCTGTTTCGGGATACTTTTCTTACTTTGCGCTATTTTTTCATCCCGGATCGTACGTTGTGGGCCGCGAAAAGGACGACAACCTAATCCATCATATTTCTATTACCGAATGCCATGCATCTTGGGCAAGACAACTTTGCTTCATGTAGAGGCTGCGCCCGTAAACCGAGGGCGTGGGGCTTGTGACCAGGTATCCGTCTCTCTGGTGCCCATGACTTTTGATTCGTAATGAGTTACGCGGCGCACAGCATACTGTTGGAAAGCTCTCCGAAAGCTCTACGACGAGGCAACATGCCTGCTCGGCTGTGCCAATTTTTGAATCCCAAAAATGAAAGTTTTCATCAGTTTCGAGACACTTTTCTTCTTTTGCGCTATTTTTTCGTCACGGATAGTACGTCGTGAGCCGCGAAAAAGACGACAAAGTAATCCATCACATTGCTATTACTGAATCTCAAGCATCTTGGGCAAGACAACTTTGCTTCACGTAGAGGTTGGGCCCACAAACAGAGGGCATGGGGCTTTTGACCAGGTTTCTGTCGCTTCGTTGCCTTAACGTTTGATCCGTAAGGAGTTACGTGGTGCACAACATACCGTTGAAAATCTCTTCGAGAGCTCTACGACGGGGGCAGCAAGCCTGCTTGGTTGCGCTTGTTTTCAGAGCCCAAATTCGAACGATTTCATCTATTTCGGGATACTTTTCTTACTTTCCGCTGTTTTTCCGTCCGGATCGTACGTCGTGGGCCGTAAAAAGGACGAAAACCTAATCCATCACATTTCTATTACCGAATCCTAGGCATCTTGGGCAAGACAACTTTGCTTCACGTAGAGGCTGGGCCCGCAAACTGAGGGAGTGGGGCTTGTGACCGGGTATCTGTCGCTTCGGTGCCCTAACTTTTGATCCGTAAGGAGTTACGCGGTGCACAGCATACCATTGGAAAGCTCTCTGAGAGCTCTACAACGGAGGCAGCAAGTCTGCTTGGCTGTGCCTATTTTCGAAACCCAAAAACGAACGTTTTCATCAATTTCGGGACACTTTTTTTCTTTTGCGCTGTATTTCCGTCACGGATAGTACGTCATGAGCCGCGAAAAGGACGATAACCTAATCCATCACAGTTCTATTACCGAATCCCAGGCATCTTGGGCAAGACAACTTTGCTTCACATAGAGGCTGGGCCCACAAACCGGGGGCGTGGGGCTTGTGACCAGGTGTGAGGCTCGACCTCGAATAATTTGTCTAACCTCGATTTACGTGCCTTAGACCTAGAATTATATGACTGATCTTGGATTGCGTGCCCTATCTTGGTTTTCGTGCATGCTTCGTCATACGTGCCTTGGCCTAAAATTATGTGTCCTAATCCTCGATGTACGTGTATACCTAGGTATACGTGCCCTGACCTTGAATTACGTGCGAGGCCTCAATTTGTGTGTGTTTCCTCATTTCATATGCCATAACCTTGAACTGCGTGATCAACCTAGGTTTAAGCGCAATACCTTGATTTACGTGCATTGCATTGAATTATATACCTTGCATTGGTTTACGTGCACTTACCCAAAATTGTGTGCATTTACATAAAAATTTGTGCATTTATCTTGAAGTGCGTGCCTTACCTCGTAGTGCATGCCCTAGACCTAGGAATGCGTGCCTGCACGCTAATCAATAAAGATTCTTGCACAAAGCACAAAACACTAAAATAATCCTACACAATCTACTAACCAATATTATATTCCTAATTCAAATTCTTTACAAATCCCACTAACTATAAAATATTCTATTCTACCCAACATTCTCTTACACTATGTCATAACTTTTCCTAAGCTCTATGCCCTTTTTGCTAACTCCTAAGCCTCCAACATGCTCATGCACTTATTCCTTACACACTACATTTCCTAGGCACAATATTCAGCAACTTTAGAAGGCATTTGACACACAAAAATTCTGCAAAACCGAGCACACACACACTAAAACTTCATTTTTCCTCTCAAAAACCCTCTCAAGCTCTCATTCTCTCTCCATTTTGACCTTGGCTGCCTCTTGACCTTCCAAGACCTCAAGCATGCTCTCAAGATCTCTCCCAATCTCGGCCATAGCAGCCCAAGCAAGCAAGAAGCAAGAAAGAAGCTCCATTGGTGCATCTTCAAGAACATTGTGCATCTTCATCTATTAACTTGCTAAGGTGAGGGTTAAACTCTTTTAAAAGCTTTCAAAAACCACATGCATGCTTCCATATGGCTATATTTACCTCTGTAGTTATTGTATATGTGTGTACATGAGCTTATATACCCATGCATGGCTGGACGTTTGGCTAGAACTTGAAGATAGGTAAAAATGTTTTTGTTGGCAGATTTCTGATCTTGTGGAATGAAACTGTTTTAGCCTATCAAATGATGTTAAAAATGCGTGAAAATTGGTATGTCACTATTTGTGTCAGTTCTGAGCATTTTTCATAGAAATAGGCCAAGGACAATTTTGACTCTAAGGCTTCCTAAATGGCAAAATATCGAAAGGTGTCTAAATCTGGAAAATCTGGAAATATGAAATAGGTTTCTGGCAGATTACTGGCTCTGTAGAACGAAGAGTTTTTGACCTAGTAAATTTTGGTGAAAATGCAAGAAAATTGGTAGGTCGCTATATTTTTCAGTAATGGAAATTTTTGTCAGAAATAGACTAAGGCTAAATCTGACCGTAAGACCCTAAAAAATGGCAAGTATTGAAATGTGCACGAATCTGGACAGTTTTGCGTAGTCTCACGGTTTTGGCTATAACTCTTGAGTCCGAACTCCAAATGAGGTGAGGTTTGTTTCTGAATTTAAATCACTCATTAAGATTTAATTTGAAATTTTGTTCACTGAAATTGGAGATTTTTTGCTTGTCTAAATGAATGTGGGAAAACAGACCAATGCAGTGAGGTTTTGTTTAGTGATATGCTTTGAAACATGTTGTAACTTCTCTTGTGTTATTGAATGCTTGAAATTGTGGCACTTAGATGTTGTGTGGACTGTTTTGGATGATTGAGGATGCTTAAGTAATCGATGCATGACTTGGGTTTAATTATGTGACAACTTGTGGCTTAATCGCACGTGTAAGCATAAATTGAAACCCTATTAACTATGAAATCTTGCTAAGTGATGATCATATGATTAATGTGTTTAATTGTGTGATTAGTAGGCTGCCTAATAAATGTTATATAGGCTTGATGTGGTTTAAGTATTACTTGTGGTGCTTAGCAAATGAATCTAACCCCAAGCACGGCCTAGTAAACCCTAATGGCCCCGTGGGTTCCCGAGTCATAAACCATTCTTGTGTGAATTATAAATGATGTTGAGGGAGGTTAATAGGCTGCCCGGAATTGTCCATATAGCTCTAAACATGATTCCCGATGATTGCATGTTGATACGTGAACTATTCTTGCACCTGGTCTTGTATAAGTGTCGTTGCATGCTCGTATGATCTCAACACTTAATATGTGAACTAAAATGAGCTATATGACTTGTTTTATATGGTGTTACTTGGCTGTCCATTAAATGTTCACATGCTCCTAAGTGTTTCACAAAGTGAATGTACATGTCAAAGCATGCCTTGTAAGTTTACTTATCGATATGCAATCTTATAATTGCTCGGAGGCAACCTACTTTGTTGACCTCCTAATGTGAATTGTTAAAAGACATGCTATGGCTTATTTGAACATGGTTACTTGGTTGCCCGTGAGAGTTTAATTTCTTTCGAATTGATATATGAAACGATTACATGTTCTTACAATGCCTTATATGCCAATATGTCAAAATGTGATCTTATACTTGCTCGGAGACAACCTACTTTGTTGACCTCCTAATGTGAAATGTTAAATGGCATAAATGTACATTGCATACAAGGTTGCAATCTTTCATTGTGGCATGGTGGCGTTTCACGAACGCCGGGCGGCATAGGGCTTGCCGGTGCTCCCGTTACTACCATGGTCCAATTCCCTCTCTTGCTTGGCATTCCATCCTAGGAGAGTTAGGTTATAGGATTTCGGGGTACATCCGGAGTACACCCAATTGGGAGTAATAAGTGGATGATTGAAGCCGGCCGCAACAATTGTTATCGAAAATGATATTGAGAGAAAATGCTCACCGATTGAACTTGAGAGCAAAAGCTCACTGTATCCTTGAAATGATTGGTAATTGTATCTGTTGTTCAATTTGATTCTTATATTTTGCGTACTTTATTAATTGTAACATGTGACATGTTTTCAAAAAGGGGTTTTCATAAGATTAACCGGAAAAGAGTTTTTAAAACGTTATCTCTCGTCCCCCTCTTTTATCATCACAGGTGAAGAAGATTTTGGAACATGTACCCGAGGAGAATGCGCCTGTTGATGATCCCGAGGAGAATGCGCCTGTTGATGATTCCCTGGAGTGATTACGTGCTTTATGTGCCTTGTTTGTCAGTGGTTGTTCTATGAACGTTGTGTTTGCTCTGGAGACTACTTATTTTGTTGATGTAAATGACCCCGTTGTAATTTGGGTCTAATTTTGGATTGTACTATCTATAACCGGACTAACTCTTTGTTTGGTTTTGCTTTCATTATCCTGAATAGTAGCTATCGTAGGCAATTAAACCACTAGGTGAAAAACCAACTAAGTCAATTTTATCTAATCTCACTTAGGTGCTTATTTGTAAACTAAATGATAATAGGTACTTGCATGATAGGAAATTGATAAATAAACGGGACATAGTTATTATGCTAGGCTTACTAACCAAACGAGACTTTCAAGATAGACTAGTAGGCATATCGGTTGATGACAAAATAGGAGTCCTTAATGGAATTGGATTAGTGATTGGAATAATTGAGGCGTTTAGAAATTAGGTCAAACTAAATGGTCCTAACTACAGCCGTTATGCTGTCGGTTTTTTGGAAAATTTTTGGAGTTCTAGTCTAACGGATAAGCTTAACCTTCGTTAACCAGTTATAATCGTAAAAGAACATGAATGATTAGATCACACCCTAGTCTAACCTCCATAGGTAGGGTTGGGGCGTGACACCAGGTATCCGTCGCTCCAGTGCCCATAACTTTTGATCCGTAAGGATTACGCGGCGCACAGCATACCGTTGGAAACCTCTCCGAGAGCTCTACGATGGGGGCAGCTAGCGTGCTCGGCTGTGCCTATTTTCGGAGCCCAAAATCGAACGTTTTCATCAGTTTCGGAATACTTTTCTTCTTTTGCGTTGTTTTTCCATTCCAGATCGTACGTCGTGAGCCGTGAAAAGGACGACAACGTAATACATCACATTTCTATTACTGAATCCCATGGTACCTTGGGCAAGACAACTTCACTTTATGTAGGGCTGGGCCAGCAAACTGAGGGCGTGGGGCTTGGGACCAGGTTTCTGTCACTCTGGTGACCATAACTTTTGATCCGTAAGGAGTTATGCGGCTCACAGCATACCGTTAGAAAGCTTTCCAAGAGCTCTACGATGGGGGCAGCAAGCCTGCTAGGCTGCACCTCTTTTTAGAGCCCAAAATCGAACATTTTCATTAGGTTCGGGACACTTTTCTTCTTTTGCGCTGTTTTTTCGTCCCGGATCGTACGTCGTGAGCCGCGAAAAGGACGACAACCTAATCCATCACATTTCTATTACCGAATCCCAGGCATCTTGGCAAGACAACTTTGCTTCACATAGAGGTTGGGCTGACAAATCGAGGAGGTGGGGCTTGTGACTAGGTATCCGTCGCTCCGGTGCCTATAACTTTGGATCCGCAAGGAGTTACGCGGTGCAAAGCATACCGTTGGAAAGCTTTCCGAGAGCTCTACGAAGGGGGAATCAAGCCTGCTCAGCTGCGCCTATTTTCGGAGCCCAAAAACGAACGTTTTCATCAATTTCGGGACACTTTTATTCATTTGCGCTATTTTTTCGTCACGGATCATACGTCGTGAGCTACGAAAAGGACGAAAACCTAATCCATCACATTTCTATTACCAAATCCCAGGTATCTTGGGCAAGACAACTTTGCTTCACACAGAGGCTGGGCTCGCAAACTGAGGACGTGGGGCTTGTCACTAGGTATCCGTCGCTCCAGTGCCTATAACTTCTGATCCGTAAGGAGTTACGTGACGCACAACATACTGTTGGAAAGCTCTCCGAGAGCTCTACGACGGGGGCAGCAAGCCTGCTCAGCTGCGCCTATTTTCAGAGCCTAAAATTGAACGTTTTCATCAATTTCGGGACACTTTTCTTCTTTTGCGTTGTTTTTCCATCCCGAATCGTACATCGTGAGCCTCGAAAAGGACAACAACCTAATCCATCACATTTCTATTACTGAATCCCACGGCACCTTGGGCAAGACAACTGCACTTCACGTAGAGGCTGGGCTCGCAAACCGAGGGCGTGGGGCTTGTGACCAGGTATCCGTCTCTCCGGTGCCAATAACTTTTGATCCGTAATGAGTCACGTGGTGCACAGCTTACCGTTGGAAAGCTCTCCGAGAGCTCTACGACGGGGGTAGTAAGCTTGCTCGGCTGCGCCTATTTTCGGAGCCAAAAATTAAACGTTTTCATCAGTTTCGGGACACTTTTCTTCTTTTGCCAGTTTTTCCATCCCAGATCGTACGTCGTTAGCCGCGAAAAGGACAATAACCTAATCTATCACATTTCTATTACCGAATCACACGGTACCTTGGGCAAGACAATTTCACTTCACGTAGAGGCTGGGCCAGCAAACCGAGGGTGTGGGGCTTGTGAACAGGTATACGTCGCTCCGGTGCCCATAAATTTTGATCCGTAAGGAGTTACGAGACGCACAACATACCGTTGGAAAGCTCTCCGAGAGCTCTACGACGGGGGCAGCAAGCCTGCTCAACTGCGCCTATTTTCGTCTCCCAAAATAAAATGTTTTCATCAGTTTTGGGACATTTTTCTTCTTATGCGCTGTTTTTCCATCCCGGATCGTACGTCGTGAGCAGCAAAAAGGACAACAACTTAATCCATCACATTTCTATTACAAAATCCCACGGCACCTTGGGCAAGACAACTTCACTTCACGTAAAGGCTGGGCCCGCAAACCGAGGGCTTGGGGCTTGTGACCAGGTATTCGTTGCTCTGGTACCCATAACTTTTGATCTCTAAGGAGTTACGGGGCGCACAACATACCGTTGGAAAGCTCCTCGAGAGCTCTACGACGGGGGCAGCAAGCCTGGTCGGCTGCGCCAATATTTGGAACCCAAAATTGAATGTTTTCATTAGTATCGGGACACTTTTCTTCTTTTGCGCCGTTTTTCCATCCCGGATCATACGTCGTGAGCCGCAAAAAGGACGACAACCTAATCCATCACATTTCTATTACCGAATCCCATGGCACCTTGGGCAATACAACTTCACTTCACGTAGAGGCTGGGCCCACAAACCGAGGGCGTGGGGCTTTTGACGAGGTATCCGTCGCTCCGGTGCCCATACCTTTTGATCCGTAAGGAGTTACGCGACGCACAAAATGCCGTTGGAAAGCTCTCTGAGAGCTCTACGACGGGGGCAGCAAGCCTGCTCAGCTGCGCCTATGTTCGGATCCCAAAATCGAACATTTTCATCAGTTTCAGGTCACTTTTCTACTTTTGCGTTATTTTTTCGTTCCGGATCGTATGTCTTGGGCCGCGAATAGGACGACAACCTAATCCATCACATTTCTATTACCGAATCCCAAGCAGCTTGGGCAAGACAACTTTGCTTCACGTAGAGGATGGGCCTGCAAACCGAGGGCGTAGGGCTTGGGACCAGGTCTCCGTCGCTCCGGTGCCCATAACTTTTGATCCGTAAGGAGTTACCAGGCGCACAACATATCGTTTGAAAGCTCTCCGAGAGCTCTACTACCGGCGCAGCAAGCTTGCTCGGCTGCGCCTATTTTCAGAGTCCAAAATTAAACGTTTTCATCAGCTTCGGGATACTTTTCTTCTTTTGCGCTGGTTTTCCATTCTGTATCGTACGTCCTGAGCCGCGAAAAGGACGACAACCTAATCCATCACATTTCTATTACTGAATCCTACGGCACCTTGAGCAAGACAACTTCACTTCACGTAGAGGCTGGGCCTGCAAACCGAGGGCGTGGGGCTTGTGACCAGGTATCTGTCGCTTCGCTGCCCGAACTTTTGATCCGTAAGGAGTTACGCGACGCAGGGCATACCGTTGGAAAGCTCTCCGAGAGCTCTACAACGGGGGCAACAAATTTGAATGATTTCAACTGTTTCGGGACACTTTCTTACTTTGTGCTGTTTTTCCGTCTCGGATCGTTCGTCGTGGTCCGCGAAAAGGACGACAACCTAATCCATCACATTTCTATTACCGAATCCTAGGTATCTTGGGCAAGACAACTTTGCTTCACATAGAGGCTGGGCCCGCAAACCGAGGGCGTGGGGCTTGTGACCAGGTCTCCGACGCTCCGGTGCCCATAACTTTTGATCCGTAAGGAGTTACGCAGAGCACAACATACCGTTGGAAAGCTCTCCGAGAGCTCTACGATGGGGGCAGCAAGCCTACTCGGCTGCGCCTATTTTCGGAGCCCAAAAATGAACGTTTTCATCTGTTTCGGGACACTTTTCTTCTTTTGCGCTATTTTTTCGTCACGGATAGTACGTCGTGAGCCATGAAAAGGACGACAACCTAATCCATAACATTTCTATTACCGAATCCCAGGCAACTTGGGAAAGACAAATTTGCTTCACATAGAGGCAGGGCCCACAAACCGAGGGCATGGGGCTTGTGACCAGGTATCCGTCGCTCCGGTGCCCATAACTTTTGATCCGTAAGGAGTTACGCGGCGCACAGCATACCGTTCAAAAGCTCTCCGAGAGCTCTTCGACGGGGGCAGCAAGCCTGCTCGGCTGCAACTATTTTCGGAGCCCAAAATCGAACGTTTTCATCAGTTTTGGGACTTTTTCTACTTTTGCGTTGTTTTTCCATCCCGGATCGTACGTCGTGAGCCGTGAAAAGGGTGACAACCTAATCAATCACATTTCTATTACCAAATCCCACGATACCTTGGGCAAGACAGCTTCACTTCACATAGAGGCTGGGCCAGCAAACCGATGGCGTGGGGCTTGTGACCAGGTATCCGTCGTTCCGGTGCCTTTAACCTTTGATCCGTAAGGAGTTACGCGGCGCACAGCATACCTGTGGAAAGCTCTCCGAGAGCTCTATGATGGGGGCAACAAGCCTGCTCGGCTGTGCCTATTTTAGGTGCCCAAAATTGAACGTTTTCATCAGTTTCGGGATACTTTTCTTCTTTTGCTCTATTTTTACGTCACGGATCGTACGTCGTGAGCTGCGAAAAGGACGACAACCTAATTCATCACATTTCTATTATCGAATCCCAGGAATCTTGGGCAAGATAACTTGGCTTCACATAGAGGCTGGGTACGCAAACCGAGGGCGTGGGGCTTGAAACCAGGTATCCGCGCTCTGGTGCCCATAACTTTTGATCCATAAGGAGTTACGCGGAGCACAACATACCGTTGGAAAGCTCTCCGAGATCTCTACGATAGGGGCGTCAACCTTGCTAGGCTGCGCCTATTTTCGGAGTTCAAAATTGAACGTTTTCATCATTTTTGGGACACTTTTCTTCTTTTTCGTTGTTTTTCCATCCCGGATTGTACGTCGTGAGCCGCGAAATGGACAACAACCTAATCTATCACATTTATATTATTGAATCCCACGTCACCATGAGCAAGACAACTTCACTTCACGTAGAAGATGGGCCCGCAAACCGAGGGCGTGGGGCTTGTGACCAGGTATCCGTCGTTCCCGTGCCCATAACTTTTGATTCGTAATCAATTACGCAGCGCAAAGCATACCGTTGGAAAGCTCTCCGAGAGCTCTATGATAGGGGCAGCAACCCTGCTCGGATGCGGCTATTTTCATAGCCCAAAATTGAACGTTTTGATCAATTTTGGGACACTTTTCTTCTTTTGCCTGTTTTTCCATCCTGGATCGTACGTCGTTAGCCGAGAAAAGGATGACAACCTCATGACATTTCTATTACCGAATCACACGGTACCTTGGGCAAGATAACTTCACTTCACATAGGGGCTGGGCTAGCAAACCGAGGGCGTGGGACTTGTGACCAGGTATCCATCGCTCCGGTGCCCTTAACTTTTGATCCGTAAGGAGTTATGCGGTGCACAACATACAGTTGGAAAGCTCTCCGTGAGCTCTACGACGAGGGCAGCAAGCCTGCTCGGCTGCGCCTATTTTCGGAGCCCAAAATTGAACGTTTTCATCAGTTTCGGGATACTTTTCTTCTTTTGCATATTTTTTCATCCCGGATCGTACGTCGTGAGCCGCGAAAAGGACAACAACCTAATCCATCACATTTCTATTACTGAATCCCACGGCACCTTTGGCAAGATAACTTTACTTCACGTAGAGGCTGGGCCCGCAAGCCGAGGGTTGGGGCTTGTGACCAAGTATCTGTCGCTCCGGTGCCCATAACGTTTGATCCATAAGGAGTTAGGCGGCACACAACATACCGTTGGAAAGCTCTCCGAGAGCTCTACGACAAGGGCAGCAAGCCTACTCAGCTGCGCCTATATTTGGAACCCAAAATCGAATGTTTTCATCAGTATCGGGATAATTTTCTTCTTTTGCGCTATTTTTCCATCCCGGATCGCACATCGTGAGCCGTGAAAAGGACGACGACCTAATCCATCACATTTCTATTACTGAATCCCACAGCACCTTGGACAAGAAAACTTCACTTCACGTAGAGGCTAGGCCATAAACCGAGGGCGTGGGGCTTGTGACCAGGTATCCGTCACTTCGAGAGCTCTACGAGAGCTCTATGACGGGGGCAGAAGGCCTGCTCGACTGCACCTATTTTCGGATCCCAAAATCGAACATTTTCATCAGTTTCGGGTCACTTCTCTATTTTTGCGTTGTTTTTCCATCCCGGATCGTACGTCATGGGCCGCGAAAAGGACGACAACCTAATCCATCACATTTCTATTACCGAATCCCAGGCATCTCGGGCACGACAACTTTGATTCACGTAGAGGCTGGGCCCACAAACTGAGGGCGTAGGGCTTGGGACCAGGTCTCCGTCGCTCCGGTGCCAATAACTTTTGATCTGAAAGGAGTTACACAGGGGACAACATACTGTTGGAAAGCTCTCCAAGAGCTCTACGATGGGCGCAACAGGCCTGCTCAGCTGCGCCTATTTTCGGAGCCCAAAGTCGAACATTTTCATCAGCTTCGGGACACTTTTCTTCTTTTGCGCTGTTTTTCCATCCCGAATCATTCGTCGTGAGCCGCAAAAAGGGCGACAACCTAATCCATCACATTTTTATTACCGAATCCCATGGAACCTTGGGCAAGACAACTTCACTTCACGTAGAGGCTGGGCCTACAAACCGAGGGCGTGGGGCTTGTGACCTGGTATCCGTCAATTCGGTGCCCTAACTTTTGATCCGTAGGGAGTTACGCGGCGCACAGCCCACCATGGGAAAGCGAGCCGAGAGGTCTACGACGAGGGAAGCAAGGCTGCTCGGCTACTACTATTTTTGGAGCCTAAAATCAAACATTTTCATCAGTTTTCCGATACTTTTCTTATTTTGTGCAATTTTTCCAATCTGGATCGTACGTCGTTAGCCGCGAAAAAGACGACAACCTAATCCATCACATTTCTATTACTGAATCCCAAGGCACCTTGGCAAGACAACTTCACTTCACGTAGAGGCTGGGCCTACAAATCGAGGGCGTAGGACTTGTGACCAGGTATTCGTCGCTTCGGTGCCCTAACTTTTGATCCGTAAGGAGTTACGCGGTGCACAGTATACCGTTGGAAAGCTCTTCGAGAGTTCTACGACGGGGGTAGCAAGCTTGCTTGGCTTCACCTATTTTCAGAGCCCAAATTCGAACGATTTCATCTGTTTCGGGATACTTTTCTTACTTTGGGCTGTTTTTCCGTCCCGGATCGTACGTCGTGGGCCGCAAAAAGGACGACAACCTAATCCATCACATTTCTATTACCGAATCCCAGGCATCTTGGGCAAGAAATTTTTGCTTCACGTAGAGGCTGGGCCCGCAAACCGAGTGCGTAGGGCTTGGGGCTAGGTCTCCGATGCTCCGGTGCCCATAACATTGGATTCGTAGGGAGATACGCGGCGCACAGCATACCGTTAGAAAGCTCTCCGAGAGTTCTACGACGGGGGTAGCAAGCTTGCTTGGCTGCGCCTATTTTCACAGCCCAAAATCGAACGTTTTCATCATTTTTGGGACACTTTTCTTCTTTTGCGCTGTTTTTCTATCACGAATCATATGTCGTGAGCCGCGAAAAAGGACGACAACCTAATCTATCACATTTCTATTACCGAATCCCACGGTACCTTGGGCAAGACAACTTCACTTCACGTAGAGGCTGGGCCAGCAAACCGAGGGCGTGGGGCCTGTGACCAGGTATCCGTCTCTGAGAGCTCTACGATGGGAGCAACAAGCCTGCTAAGTTGCGCCAATTTTTGGATCCCAAAAATGAACGTTTTCATCATTTTCGGGACACTTTTCTTCTTTTGCGCTGTTTTTCTATCATGAATCGTACGTCGTGAGCTGCGAAAAGGACTACAACCTAATCCATCACATTTCTATTACCGAATCCCAGGCATCTTGGGCATGACAACTTTGCTTCACATAGAGGCTGGCCCCGCAAACCGAGGGCGTAGGGCTTGAAACCAGGTATCCGTCACTCCGGTGCCCATAACTTTTGATCCGTAAGGAGTTACACGGCGCACAACATACCGTTGGAAAGCTCTCTGGGAGCTCTACGACGGGGGCAGCAAGCCTAATCAGATGCGCCTATTTTCGGAGCCCAAAATTTAATGTTTTCACAAATTTTGTGACACTTTTCTTCCTTTGCGTTGTTTTTCCATCCTGGATCATACGTCGTGAGCCGCGAAAAGAACAACAACCTGATCCATCACATTTCTATTACTGAATCCCACGGCACCTTGGGCAAGACAACTTCACTTCACGTAGAGGCTGGCCCCGCAAATCGAGGGCGTGAGGCTTGTGACCAGGTATCCGTCGCTCTGGTACCCATAACTTTTGATTCGTAATGAGTTGCGCAGCGCACAACATAAGTTGGAAAGATCTCCGAGAGCTCTACGACGGGGGCAGCAAACCTGCTCGGCTGCGCCTTTTTTCGAAACCCAAAATTGAACGTTTTCATCAATTTTGGGACACTTTTCTTCTTTTGCTTGTTTTTCCATCCCGGATCGTACGTCCTTAGCCGCGAAAAGGACGACAACTTAATCCATCATATTTTTATTACCGAATCACACGGTACCTTGGCAAGACAACTTCACTTCACGTATAGGTTGGGCCAGCAAACCGAGGGCGTGGGGCTTGTGACCAGGTATCCGTCGCTCCGGTGCCCATAACTTTTGATCCATAAGGAGTTACATGGCGCACAGCATACCGTTGGAAAGCTCTCCGAGAGCTCTACGACGGGGACAACAAGCCTGCTCGGTTTGCCTATTTTCAGAGACCAAAATTGATCGTTTTCATCAATTTCGGGACAATTTTCTTATTCTGCGCTGTTTTTTCATCCCGGATCGTACGTCGTGAGCCGCGAAAAGGACAACAACCTAATCCATCACATTTCTATTACTGAATCACACGTCACCTTGGGCAAGACAACTTCACTTCACGTAGAGGCTGGGCCCGCAAACCGAGGGCATGGGGCTTGGGACCAGGTCTCCGTCGCTCTGGTGCCAATAACATTTGATCCGTAAGGAGTTACGCGGCGCACAATATACTGTTGGAAATCTATCTGAGAGCTCTATGACGAGCGCAACAAGCTTGCTTGATTGCGCCTATTTTCAGAGCCCAAATTTGAACGATTTCATCAGTTTCGGGACACTTTTCTTACTGGGCGCTGTTTTCCCATCCCAAATTGTACGTCGTGGGCCGCAAAAGGGACGATAACCTAATCCATCACATTTCTATTACCGAATCCCAGGCATCTTGGGCAATAAAATTTGCTTCACGTAGAGGTTGGGCCCACACACCGAGGGAATGGGGCTTGGACCAGGTCTCCGACGCTCCGGTGCCCATAACTTTTTATTCGTAAGGAGTTATGCAGCGCACAACATACCGTTGGAAAGCTCTCTGAGAGCTCTATGACTGGGATATCAAGCCGGCTCGGCTGCACCTATTTTCGGAGACCAAAATTAAACGTTTTCATCAGTTTTGGGACAATTTTCTTTTTTTGCGCTATTTTTCTATCCCGGATCGTACGTCGTGAGCCGCGAAAAGGACAACAACCTAATCCATCATATTTCTATTACTGAATCCCACGACACCTTGGGCAAGACAACTTCACTTCACGTAGAGGCTGGGCTTGCAAACCGAGGGCTTGAGGCCTGTGACCAGGTATCCGTCACTCCGGTGCCCATAACTTTTGATCCGCAAGGAGTTACGCGGCGCACAATATACCGTTGCAAAGCTCTCCAAGAGTTATACGACGGGGGCAGCAAGCCCGCTCGGCTACGCCTATATTTGGAGCCCAAAATTGAACGTTTTCATCAGTATCGAGACACTTTACTTCTTTTATGCTATTTTTCCATCCCGGATCGTACGTCGTGGGTTGCAAAAAGGACGACAACCTAATCCAACACATTTCTGTTACCAAATCCCAGGCATCTTAGGTGAGACAACTTTCCTTCACGTAGAGGCTGGTCTTGCAAACCGAGGGCGTAGGGCTTGGGACAAGGTCTCCGTCGCTTCGGTGCCCATAACTTTTGATCCGTAAAGAGTTACGCGGTGCACAGTATATCTTTGGAAAGCTCTCCGAGAGCTCTACGACTAGCGAAGCAAGCCTGCTCGGCTGTGCCAATTTTTAAAGCCTAAAAATGTACGTTTTCATCAGCTTCAGGACATTTTTCCTCTTCTGCACTATTTTTCCATCCCAGATCGTACGTCGTATGTCGCAAAAAGGACGACAACCTAATCCATCACATTTCTATTACTGAATCCCACGGCACCTTGGGCAAGACAACTTCACTTCACGTAGAGGCTGGTCCAGCAAACCGAGGGCGTGGGGCTTGTGACCAGATATCCGTCGCTTCGGTGCCCTAACTTTTGATCCGTAACGAGTTACGCGGCACACATCATACTGTTGGAAAGCTCTCCGAGAGCTCTACGACGAGGGCAACAAGCCTGCTTGGCGGAACCTATTTTTTGCAGCCAAAAATTGAACGATTTCATCAATTTTAGGACACTTTTCTTCTTTTACGCTGTTTTTCCATCCCGGATCATACGTCGTGAGCCGCGAAAAGGTCGACAACCTAATTCATCACATTTCTATTACTGAATCCCACGGCACCTTGGGCAATACAACTTCACTTCACGTAGAGGTTGGGCCGGCAAACTGAGGGCGTGTGGCTTGTGACTATGTATCCGTCTCTCCGATGCCCATAACTTTTGATCCGTAATGAGTTACGCAGCGCACAACATACCATTTGAAAGCTCTCCAAGAGCTCTACGACGGGGGCGACAAGCCTGCTTGGCTGCGCCTATTTTCATAGCCCAAATTCAAAGGATTTCATCAGTTTTGGGACATTTTTCTTCCTTTCCTCTATTTTTCCGTCTCAAATCGTACGTCGTGGGCTGCAAAAAGGACGACAAACTAATCCAACACATTTCTATTACCGAATCCCAGGCATCTTAGGCTTAGGTAGAGGCTGGGCTCGCAAACCGAGGGTGTGGGGCTTGGGACCAAGTCTCCGACGCTCCGGTGGCCATAACATTTTATCCGTAAGGAGTTACGCGGCACACAACATACCGTTAGAAAGCTCTTCGAGAGCTCTACGACAGGGGCAACAAGCCTGCTCGGCTGTACCTATTTTTGGAGTCCAAAAATGAAAGTTTTTATCAGTTTCGAGACACTTTTCTTCTTTTGCGCTGTTTTTCCGTCACGGATCGTACGACGTGAGCTGCGAATAGGACAACAACCTAATCCATCACATTTCTATTACCGAATCCCAGGTATCTTGGGCAAGACAACTTTGCTTCACATAGAGGCTGGGCCTGCAAACCGAGGGTGTGGGGCTTGAGACTAGGTATCCGTCGCTCCGGTGCCCATAACTTTTGATCTGTAACGAGTTACGCGGCGCACAACACACCGTTAGAAAGCTCTCCGAGAGCTCTACGACGGGGGCAATAAGCCTGCTCTACTGCGCCTATTTTCGGGGTCCAAAAAATGAAAGTTTTCATTAGTTTCGGGACACTTTTATTCTTGTGGGCTGTTTTTCCTTCACATATCGTACGTTGTGAGCTGCGAATAGGACGACAACCTAATCCATTACATTTCTATTACCGAATCCCAAGTATCTTGGACAAGACAACTTTGCTTCACATAGAGGCTGGGCCCGCAAACCGAGGGTATGGGGCTTGAGACCAGGTATTCGGCGCTCCGATGCCCATAACTTTTGATCCGTAACGAGTTACGTGGTGTACAACATACTGTTGGAAAGCTCTCCAAGAGCTCTCTGACGGGGGCAACAAGCCTGCTCAGCTGCGCCTATTTTCAGAGCCCAGAAATGAACATTTTCATCAGTTTCGGGGCACTTTTCTTTTTATTTGCGCTGTTTTTCCGTCACGGATCGTACGTCGTGAGCTGCGAAAAGGACGACAACCTAATCCATCACATTTCTATTACCGAATCCCAGGCATCTTGGGCAAGACAACTTTGCTTCACATAGGGCTGGGTCTGCAAACCGAGGGCGTGGGGCTTGTGACCAGGTATCCGTCGCTCTGATGCCCATAACTTTTGATCTGTGAGGAATTACGCAGCGCACAACATACCGTTGGAAAGCTCTCCGAGAGCTCTACGACGGGGCAGCAAGCCTGCTTGGCTGCGCCTATTTTTTGAGTCCAAAATTGAACGTTTTCATCAGTTTTGGGATACTTTTTTTTTTACGTTGTTTTCCCATCTCGGATCGTACGTCGTGAGCTGCGGAAAGGACAACCTAATCCATCACATTTCTATTACTGAATCCCACGGCACCTTGGGTAAGACAACTTCAATTCACGTAGAGGCTGGGCCCGCAAACCGAGGGCGTGTGGTTGTGACCAGGTATCCGTCGCTCCGGTGCCCATAACTTTTGATCCGTAATGAGTTACGCGGAGCACAGCATACCGTTGGAAAGCTCTCCGAGAGCTCTACGACGGGGCAGCAAGCCTGCTCGGCTGCGTCTATTTTTGGAACCCAAAATTGAACGTTTTCATAAGTTTCGGGACACTTTTCTTCTTTTGCTTGTTTTTCCATCCCGGATCGTACGTCGTTAGCCGCGAAAAGGATGACAACTTAATCCATCAGATTTCTATTACCGAATCACACGATACCTTGAGCAAGGCAACTTCACTTCACGTAGAGGCTGGGCCAGCAAACCGAGGGCGTGAGGCTTATGACCAGGTATCCGTCGCTCTGGTGCCCATAACTTTTTATCCGTAAGGAGTTATACGGCGGACAGCGTACCGTTAGAAAACTCTCTGACAGCTATACGACGGGGGAAACAAGCCTGCTCGGCTGTACCTATTTTTGGAGCCCAAAATTGAACATTTTCATCAGTTTCGGGATAATTTTTTTCTTTTGCGCTGTATTTCCATCCCGGATCGTACTTCGTGAGCCGCAAAAAGGAAAACAGCCTAATCCATGACATTTCTATTACTGAATCCCACGGCACCTTGGGCAAGACAACTTCACTTCACGTAGAGGCTGGGCCTACAAACCGAGGGCTTGGGGCTTGTGACCACGTATATGTCGCTCCGGTGCCCCTAACTTTTGATCCGTAAGGATTTACGTGGCACACAGCATACCGTTGGAAAGCTCTCCGAGAGCTCTACGACGGGGGCAGCAAGCCTGCTTGGCTGCTCCTATATTTGGAGCCCAAAATTGAATGTTTTCATCAGTATCGAGACACTTTACTTCCTTTGCGCTGTTTTTCTATCCCGGATAGTATATCGTGGGTCGTGAAATGGACGACAACCTAATCCAACACATTTCTATTTCCAAATCCCATGGCACCTTGGTCAAGACAACTTCACTTCACGTAGAGGTTGGGCCCACAAATCGAGGGCGTAGGGCTTGTGACCAGGTATCCGTCGCTCCGGTGCCCATAACTTTTGATCCGTAAGGAGTTACGCGGCGCACAACATACAGTTGGAAAGCTCTCCAAGAGCTCTACGACAGGGGCAGCAGGCATGCTCAGCTGCGCCTATTTTTGGATCCCAAAATTGAACGTTTTCATCAGTTTTGGGTCACTTTTCTTCTTTTGCGCTGTTTTCCATCCCGGGTCGTACGTCATGGGCCACGAAATGGACGACAACCTAATCCATCATATTTCTATTACCGAATCCCAGTCATCTTGGGGAAGACAACTTTGCTTCACGTAGAGGCTGGGCCCGCAAACCAAGGGCGTAGGGCTTGGGACCATGTGAGGGCCAACCTCGATTTGCATGCGATATCTCATTTCGTGTGCCCTAACCTAGATTTGCATGCCTTGACCTAGGTTTAAGGGTCGTCTTTTGTTTTGTGTGCCTTGCATTGAATTACGTACATTCATTTAGGGTTGCGAGCATTTGCTTGGGAAACGTGCATTCGTCTCGTAGTGTATGTCTTATCTCGTAGTGCGTGTCCTAAACCTAAGAAAGCGTGCCCGCACGCTAATCAAGAGAGTATCTTACACGAAGCACTAGATTATTAATTAATCCTACAAACTCCACTAACCAATATTAAAATGCTAATTCAACTCACCAGAAGACAAAATTTCACCAAAAGCTAAACATTCTTATTCTTTATTCTTTATTCTTTTGCACATCCCAAACACACAATATAATAATGCTCAAAACATAACAAAAATTCAGATTGGAACACTAGCTTGGCCGACCACATGATGCATTTGACAAGAATTTGCATAATTCAAAAATCATACCTTGACAAGCCTATGACACAAAGCATAAAAAAATAACCTAAAACCCTATCCAATGCACCACACCCTCGGCCTACTCAATTTCCCATGCTAAGATGATTCAAAATATGCTCTTGAAGACACAAAAATCAGAAATCTTGAAGCCTTAGGCCGACACACTCACAATCACCAACACTTCATTAATTTCAAACTTCTCATTCTCTCATTTACACACTCTCTCTCGGCCTTGGCTGCAATCTTAATCTCCATAGCTTAAGCTCATCATTCTAAAGCTCACCAAGACACTCAAGAACCCTAGAAAGCTTGACCAAGCAAGCTAGAAGCAAAGAGACATGCATGCAAGCTCATAGAACACTCATTCGGCCCTAGGTATGTTTGATAGCTTTTCTTCCATCTCCCTTTTGTTCTAACCACATGCACATACTAAGGACATGGTAACTCAGCTAGGAATTAAAGAAATCAAGCAATATCTCTCGGCCAAACAAGGAGAGAAGACCATTTGTGCATCTTCAAGAGTTTTGAGCATCATTTGTTGGCAATAGACTAAGGTGAGGGTTAATCCTTTTTAAAAGCTTTAAAAAAACCACATGCATGCCTTCATTTGTCTATTTTTAACTCTGTACTTGTGGTATGTGTGTGTACATGAGCTTTTGTAACCATGCATGGCAAGATATTTAGCTAGAATTTGAAGATAGGTGAAATCGCAAAAATGGCAGATTTCTGGCTTGTTAGAGCGAAGTGAATTTAACCTGGTACATGATGTTGAAAATGCATGAAATTGGTAGGTGACTATTTTTGCCAGTTCTGAGCATTTTTTGTAGAAATAGGCCAAGGCCAATTATGAATCTAAGATCTCCAAAATGGCAAAACATCGAAGGGTGTCTAAATCTGGAAAATCTGGAAAATGAAGCAGGTTTTTGGCAGTTCACTGTCCCTGTAGAACGAACCAATTTTGACTTAGCAAATGATATCTAAAATGCATGAGATTTGGTAGGTTGCTAGATTTTTCAGTTCTGGACATTTTTGTCAGAAATAGACTAAGGATAAATCTGACCCTAAGGCCCACAGAAATGACAAGTATTGAAATGTGTACAAATCTGGACAGTTGTGCGTAGTCTCACGGTTTTGGCTATAACTCTTGAATCCGAACTCCAAATGATGCAAGGTTTGTTTATGGATTTAGTTCCCTTAATAAGCTTCAATTTGACATTTTGGTCACTGGAATTGGAGATTGTTTGCTTGTCTAAATGATAGTGGGAAAACAGACCATTGCAGTGAGATTTTTGTTTAGTGAAATGCTTTGAAAATTATTGTAACTTCTCTTGTGGTATTGAATGCTTGGGATTGTGGCACTTGGATGTTGTGTGGACTGTTTTGGATGTTTGAGGATGTTTTAATTGATCAATTTATGGCTTGGGTTTAATTACTTATGAACTTATGGCTTAATCGCACGTGTAAGCATGAAAGGAAACCCTATCTACTATGAAAACTTGCTAAGTGATGTTCATATGATTAATGTGTCTAATTGTGTGATTAGTGGGCTGCCTAAGAAATATTAAGTAGACTTTTCTTGCACCCGGTCTCATGTGGACGTCGTTGCATGCTTGTATAAATTTATTACTTGATTGCGTGAACCCCGAAATGAGTTATATGACTTGATTCACATGTGTTACATGGCTGTCCGTTTAATATTCATATCACTCCATGTGCCTTACAAGTGAAATTACCTGTCATAGCATGCCTTGTGTGTTTACTTGTCAACGTGCGATCTTATAACTGCTCGGAGGCAACCTACTTTGTTGTCCTCCTAATGTGATATGTTAAATGTTATAAATGTGCATGGCATACAAGGTTGCAACCTTTTATTGTGGCATAGTAGCGTTTCATGCACGCCGGGCGGCATCGGGCTTGCCGGTGCTACCGTGACTACCATGGTCCAATTCCCTCTCTCGCTTGGCATTCCACCCTCGGAGAGTTAGGTCGTAGGTTTTTGGGGGTACATCCAAAGTACACCCAAGTGGGAACGATAAGTAGATTATTGAAGTCGGCCGCAACAATCGTATCGAAATCGATATTGAGAGCAAATGCTCACCGTATTCTTGAAATGATTGGTAATTGTATCTATTGCTCAATTTGATTCTTACACTTTGCGTACCTTACTACTTGTAATACGTGACATGTTTTCAAAATGGGTTTTTCATAAGTTTAACCGGAAAAAGAGTTTCAAAACGTATTTCTCGTTCCCCCTCGCTGAGTTCATAAGGACTCACCCTCTTTATCATCTCAGGTGAAGAAGACCAGGAACAGGTACCCAAGGATAACATGCCTATTGATGACTCCTTGGAGTGATTGCATGTCCTACGTGCCTTACGTGGTTGTGGCTGTTTTGTGAATGATATGTTGCTTTGAAGACTATTTCTTATGTTACTTGTTATCGTTATTGTAAATGAGCCCCGTTGTAATTTGGGGTCAAATTTTGGTTTGTACTGCTCATAACTAGATAGATACTCTTCTGGTCGTTTTGCTATCGCTACTTGGTTTAGTATCTATTACAGGCTTATGAGGTATTAGGTAAAGGGTAAGTAAAATGAATCTATCCAATTTTAAGCAGGTATTCATTGGTAAACTAAGATCAACAGGTACTTTTGTAACAAGGATTAACAAACAAACGAGACATAGTTATCATGCTAGGTTGTTAATCAAGCGAGACTTCGAGATAACTAGTAGGCATTTCGATTGGTGATAAATAGTAACCTTAGTTGGAAATGAATTTGAGATTGAAAGTTCTGAGGTCTTAAAAAAAAAAAATTAGGTCAAACTAAAGAGCCCAATTACAGCCGTTATGCTGCCGGTTTTTCGGAGAATTTGTGGAGTTTAGGCTAACGTTAAGTGTTAAACCTTCATGAACGATTAAGTACGTGAAAAGACTTGAATGTTTAGATCACACCCTAGTCTCACCCCTATAGGTCGGGTTGGGGCGTGACAGACCAAGTCTCCGTCGCTCCGGTGCCTATAACTTTTGATCCGTAAGGAGTTACGCGGCACACAACATACCGTTAGAAAGCTCTCCGAGAGCTCTACGACGGGCGCAGCAAGCCTGCTCGGCTGTTCCTATTTTCGGAGCCCAAAATCAAACGTTTTCATCAGCTTCGGGACACTTTTCTTCTTTTGCGCTGTTTTTCCATCCCGGATTGTACGTCGTGAGCTGCGAAAAGGACGACAACCTAATCCATCACATTTCTATTACTGAATCCCATGGCACCTTGGGCAAGGCAACTTCACTTCACGTAGAGGCTTGGCCCACAAACCGAGGTTGTGGAGCTTGTGACTAGGTATCGGTCGCTCCGGTGCCCATAACTTTTGATCCGTAAGGAGTTAGGTGGTGCACAGAATACCGTTGGAATGCTCTCCAAGAGCTCTACGACGGGGGCAGCAAGCTTACTTGGTTGCGCCGATTTTCGAAGCCCAAAATTGAATGTTTTCATCTATTTCGGGACACTTTTGTTATTTTGCGCAACTTTTCCTTCCCGGATCGTACGTCGTGAGCTGCGAAAAGGACGACAACCTAATCCATCACATTTCTATTACCGAATCCCAGGCATCTTGGGCAAGACAACTTTGCTTCACGAAGAGGTTGGGCCCGCAAACTGAGGGCGTGGGGCTTGGGACCTGGCCTCCGTCACTCTGGTGCCCATAACTTTTGATCCGTAAGGAGTTACGCGGCGCACAGCATACCGTTGGAAAGCTCTCCGAGAGCTCTACGATGGGGCAGGAAACCTGCTTGGCTGTGCCCATTTTTGGAGGCCAAAATTGAATGTTTTCATTAGTTTCGGGATACTTTTCTTCTTGTGCGCTGTTTTTCCATCCCGGATCGTACGTCGTGAGCCGCGAAAAGGACGACAACCTAATCCATCACATTTCTATTACTAAATCCCACGGCACCTTGGGCAAGACAACTTCACTTCACGTAGAGGCTGGGTGTCACGCCCCAACCCAGGCTATAAAGGTTAGACTAGGGTGTGATCTAAACATTCAAGTCATGTCTCGTACTTAGTTGTTCATGAAAGTTTAATGCTTAACGTTTAGCCTAGACTCCACAATTTTTTCAGAAAACTGGCAGCATAACGGTTGTAATTGGGCTCTTTAGTTTGACCTAGTTCTCTAAATGCCTCAAATTTCATTTCCTACTAAGATTACTATTTACCATCAATTGAGACGCCTACTAGTTATCTCGATGTCTCGTTTGATTAATAACCTAGCATGATACTATGTCTCGTTTGTTTGTGAATCCTCGTTACAAAAGTACCTATTGATCTTAGCTTAACAATGGGTACCTGCTTAAGATTGGATAGGTTCATTTTTCTTAGTCCTTACCTGATACTTCATAATCTTATAATAGATACTAACCAGTAACGATAGCAAAACGACCATAATAGTGTCTGTCTAGTTATTATCAGTACAAGCCAAAATTAGACCCCAAATTACAACGGGGGTCTTTTACATTACAAACATCAAGCAACATGAAAAGAAATAGTCTTCAAGCAGCATAGTGTTCACAATGGCCATAATCAAGAAAAGCACATAGGATAGGCAATCATTCCAAGGAATCATCGTTAGGCACGTCGTCCTCGGGTACCTGTTCTTGATCTTCTTCACCTGAGATGATAAAAGAGGGTGAGTCCTTATGAACTGAGTGAGGGGGAACGAGAAATAGGTTTTGAAACTCATTTTCCAGTTCAACTTATGAAAACCCTTTTTGCAAGCATGAATATATCACAAGTACATAACATGATATAAAAGTAAAGGAACACAATTACCCGTCTTTCCTCCCCGAGGTCCTCTAGGAACAAAGCGAGAGTACTTATACACATAGTGAAAAGGATATGGTGAGCTTTTTCTTTCAGTTCATGTCAGTATTAGTTGTTGTAGCCGACTTCAAATCATCCCCTTATCACGCCAAATGGGTGTACTCCGGATGTACCCCGAAATCCTGTGACCCAACTCTCCGAGGAAGTCTAGTCCCCAAGCGAGAGAGGGAATTGGACAATGGTAGTCACGGTTGCACCGGCAAGCCCGATGCCGCCCGGTGTGTGTGAACGCTACCACGCCAGAATGAAAGGTTGCAACCTTGTATGCAATGCACATTTATGACATGTAATATATCACATTAGGAGGACAACAAAGTAGGTTGCCTCCGAGCAGTCATAAGATTGCACATTGACAAGTAAACAAGTGAGGCACGATATAACAAGTAATTTCACTTGAAAGGCACATGGAGTTATATGAACATTAAACGGGCAGCCATATAACGCATGTAAATCAAGTCATATAACTCATTTCGAAGTTCACATAATCAAATAATAAGATTATTCAACATGCAACGACATCTACATGGGTCCGGGTGCAAGAAAGGCCTACTTGTCAACATGTAATCATCAAAATCACATTTAGGGCTACAAGGGCAACTACAGACAGCTTACTAAACATATAATTAAACAAGATATTCATAGGATCAACACTTAGTGAATTTACCTAGCCATTAGGGTTTCAATTCGTGCTTACCCGTGTGATTAAGCCCCAAGTCATCTCAAAATCAAACTCAAGCCATGCGTCGATTAATTCAAACACCCTCAAGTATTCAAAACAGTCCACACAACATCCCAATGCCACAATCCCAAGCATTTAATACAACGAGAGAAGCTACAATAATTTTTCTAAGCATATCACTAAGTGAAACCCTCACTGCAATGGACTGTTTTCTCACAATCATTAAGACAAGCAAACAATCTCCAATTCCAGTGAATAAGATGGCAAATTAAAGCTTAAGAAGTGAACTAAATTCAGAAACAAACCTCTTGAGTTCGGGTTCAATAGTTATAGCCAAAACAGTGAGACTGCACAAATCTGTCCAGATTTGCACACATTTCAATACTTGTCGTTTTTGAGGGCTTTAGGGTCAGATTTAGCCTTAGTCCATTTTTGAAAAAAAATGTCCAGAACTGAAAAATATAGCAGTACACCAAATATCATGCATTTTGGATGTCATTTACTAATTCAAAACTGGTTCGTTCTACAAGGTCAGTGAATCTGCCAAAACCTGCTTCATTTTTCCAGACTTTCCAGATTTGGACACATTTTAATAATTTGTCATTGTGAGGACATTAGAGTCAAAATTAGCTTTGTCATATTTCTGTGAAAAATGTTCAGAACTGGCAAAAATAGTTACTTACCAATTTTCATGCATTTTCAACATCATTTACCTAGCCAAAATCACATCGCACCAACAAGGTAGAAAACTGTCCCATACACGATTTCATCCAACATCACATTTTAGCCAAATATCTTGCCATGCATGTTTATAAAAGCTCATGAACACACATATATCTCAAGTACAGAAGTAAAGATAGACATTTAAGGGCATGCATGTGGGTTTTTGAAAGATTTTCAAGAAGTTTTAGCCCTCACCTTAGCGAAACAACAAGAAGATGCACAAGACTCTTGGTGAAGCACAAAGTTGACCTTTTTCCTTGCTTAGCCGAGACACCACTCGGTTTTTCTCAATTTTCCTAGCTTAGTAACCAAGTTCTTAGTAGGTGCATGTGGTTAGAACAAGAAGAAAAGAAATGGAAGCTAGCAAACTCACCTAAGCCGAAATGGAGATTCAAAGAGCTTGCATGTGTGTTTCTTGAAACCTAGCTTGCTTAGTCGAGCTCCCTAGCTTCTTGCATGCCTTGATGAACCATGGAGTGATGAAGATAAGCTAAGGAGTGTAGAAACTCGGCCAAGGCCGAGAGAGAGAGAAGGATGAGAGGGAGAGAGAAGAATGAGAGGAAATGAGAGAAATGAAAGAAAAATAAAAGCTTTTGCAAGGTTTGAAGCATGTGTCGGCCTTGAGCTTTGCAATTTCAGATTTGTGTCTTCAAGAAGCATGGTTTTTGAATTACCTAGCATGGCAAGATAATGGGTCGAGAATATGGGTGCATTGGGTAGGGTTTTGGGTTATTTTTTTATACATTTGTGTCATAGAATTGTCATAGAATGTTTGGGTTCAATTTGAATTGTGCAAGCAATCACAAAAGCACACAAGGTGGTCGGCCAAGGCATTGCAAAAATCTGAATTTTTGTCATCTTTTGAGCATTATTTAATTGTGTGTTTGGAAAGTGCAAAAGAATAAGGAATAAAGAATAAGGAATGTCTAGCTTTTTGTGAGATTTTGTCTTCTAGTGGGTTGAATTAGTAATTTAATATTAGTTAGTGGGATTTGTAGGATTAATTAATGACCTAGTGCTTCGTGCAAGATGCTTTCTTGATTAGCGTGAGGTCACGCTTTCGTAGGTCTAGGGCACGCACTATGAGATAGGGCATAAACTACGAGACGAATGTACGTTTCTCAAGTAAATGCATGCAACCCTAAATGACTGCACGCAATTCAATGCAAGGCACATAAAACGAAACATGATTCTTAAATCTAGGTTAAGGCACGCAAATCTAGGCTAGGGCACACGAAACGAGATATCACATGCAAATTGAGGTCGGGCCTCACATCGGGCCCGCAAACCGAGGCGTGGGGCTTGTGACCAAGAATCCGTCACTTCGGTGCCCTAACTTTTGATCCATAAGGAGTTACGCGGCGTACAGCATAACGTTGGAATGCTCTCTGAGAGCTCTACGATGGGGGCAGCAAACCTGCTCAGCTGTGCCTATTTTTGGAGACCAAAATCCAACATTTTCATCAGTTTCGGGACACTTTTCTTCTTTTGCGCTATTTTTCCATCCCGGATCGTACGTCGTGAGCTGCGAAAAGGACGACAACCTAATCCATCACATTTCTATTACCGAATCCCACGACACCTTGGGCAAGACAACTTCACTTCAGGTAGAGGCTGGGCCCGCAAATTGAGGGCGTGGGGCTTGGGTCCAGGTCTCCGTCGCTCCGGTGCCCATAATTTTTGATCCGTTTGGAGTTACGCGGCGCACAACATACCGTTGGAAAGCTCTCCGAGAGCTCTATGACGGGGGCAGCAAGCTTGCTTGGCTGTGCCTATTTTCGGAGATCAAAATTGAACATTTTCATTAGTTTCGGGACACTTTTCTTCTTTTGCATTGTTTTTCCGTCACGGATCGTACGTTGTGAGCTGCAAAAAGGATGACAACCTATTTCATCACATTTCTATTACCGAATACCAGGCATCTTTGGCAACACAACTTTGCTTCACGTAGAGGCTGGGCCAGCAAATCGAGGGCATGGGATTTGTGACCAGGTATCCGTCGCTCCGGTGCCCATAACTTTTGATCTGTAAGGAGTTATGCGGCGTACCGCATATCGTTGGAAAGCTCTCCAATAGCTCAACAATGGGTGGTAGCAAGCTTGCTCGGCTTCGCCTATTTTTGGAGCCCAAAATTGAACGTTTTCATCAGTTTCGGGACACTTTTCTTCTTTTGCGCTGTTTTTCCATCCCGGATCATACGTCGTGAGCTGCGAAAAAAACAACAAGCTAATCCATCACATTTCTATTACTGAATCCCATGGTACCTTAGGCAAGACAACTTCACTTCACGTAGAGGCAGGGCCCGCAAACAGAGGGCTTGGGGCTTGTGACCAGGTATCCATCGCTTCGGTGCCCATAACTTTTGATCAATAAGAAGTTACGCGGCGCATAACATACCGTTGGAAAGCTCTCCAAGAGCTCTACGACGGGGGCAGCTAGTTTGCTTGGCTGTGCCTATTTTCGGAGCCCAAAATTGAACGTTTTCATCTGTTTCGGGACACTTTTCTTATTTTGCGCTATTTTTCCAACCCGGATCGTACGTCGTGGGCCGCGAAAAGGACGACAATATAATCCATCACATTTCTATCACCGAATCCCAAGCATCTCGGGCAAGACAACTTTGCTTCACGTAGATGCTGGGCCCGTAAACCGAGGACAAGGGGCTTGGTACCTGGTCTCCGTCGCTCCGTTGCCCATAACTTTTGATCCGCAAGGAGTTACACGGTGCACAGCATACCGTTAGAGAGCTCTCCGAGAGCTCTACGATGGGGGAAGCAAACATGCTAGGCTGCGCCTTTTTTCAGAGCCCAAAATCAAACGTTTTCATCAGTTTTGGGACACTTTTCTTCTTTTGCGCTGTTTTTCCATCCCGGATCGTACGTCGTGAGCCGCGAAAAGGACGACAACCTAGTCCATAACATTTCTATTACTGAATCCCACGACACCTTGGGCAAGACAACTTCACTTCACGTAGAGGCTGGGCCAGCAAACCGAGGGCGTGGGGCTTGTGACAAGGTATCCGTCGATTCGGTGCCCTAACTTTTGATCAGTAAGGAGTTACGCGGCGCACAGAATACCGTTGGAATGCTCTCCGAGAGATCTACGATAGGGGCAACAAGCCTGCTGGGCTGCGCCTATTTTTAGAGCCCAAAATCGAACGTTTTCATCAGTTTTGGGACACTTTTCTTCTTTTGCGCTGTTTTTCCATCCCAGATTGTATGTCGTGAGCTGCAAAAAGGACAACTACCTAATCCATCACATTTCTATTACCGAATCCCACGGCACCTTGGGCAAGACAACTTCACTTCACGTAGAGGCTGGGCCCGCAAACCGATGGAGTGGGGCTTGGGTCAAGGTCTCCGTCGCTCCGATGCTCATAACTTTTGATCCGTAAGGAGTTACGCTGCACACATCATACCGTTAGAAAGCTCTCCGAGAGTTCTACGACGGGTGCAGCAAGCCTGCTCAGCTGCGTCTATTTTAAGAGCCCAAAATTGAACGTTTTCATCAATTTTGGGACAATTTTCTTCTTTTGTGCTATTTTTCCATCCCGAATCGTACGTTGTGAATCGCAAAAAGGACGACATTCGAATCCATCACATTTCTATTACCGAATCCCATGCATCATGGGCATGACAACTTTTCTTCACGTAGAGGCTGGGCCCGCAAACCGAGGGCGTAGGGCTTGGGACCAGGTCTCCGACGCTTCGGTGCCCTTAAATTTTGATCCGTAAAGAGTTATGCGGCGCACAGCATACCGTTGGTAAGCTCTCCGAGAGCTCTACGACGGGGGCAACAAGCCTGCTCGGTTGCGCCCATTTTCATAGCCCAAAAATGAACGTTTTCATCAGTTTCGGGACACTTTTATTCTTTTGCGATGTTTTTCCGTCACGGATCGTACGTCGTGAGCAGCGAAAAGGACGACAGCCTAATCCATCACATTTCTATTACCAAATCCCAGGCATCTTGGACAAGACAACTTTGCTTCACGTAAAGGCTAGGCCAACAAACCGGGGGCGTAGGGCATGTGACCAGGTATCCACCGCTCCGGTGCCCATAACTTTTCATCCGTAAGGAGTTACACGGCGCACAGCATACCGTTGGAAAGCTCTCCAAGAGGTCTACGTCGAGGGCAGCAATCCTGCTCGGCTGCACCTGTTGTTGGAGCCCAAAATCGAACGTTTTCATCAGTTTTAGGATACTTTTCTTCTTTTACACTGTTTTTCCATCCCAGATCGTACGTCATGAAACGCGAAAAGGACGACAACCTAATCCATCACATTTCTATTTCCGAATCCCATATTACCTTGGGCAAGACAGCTTCACTTCACGTAGAGACTGGGCAAGCAAACCGAGGGCATGGGGCTTATGACAAGGTATCCGTCGCTTCGGTGCCCATAACTTTGGATCCGTAAGGAATTACGTGGCGCACAGCATACCGTTGGAAAGCTTTCCGAGAGCTCTACGACCGGGGCAACAAGCCTGCTCAGCTGCACCTATTTTCGGAGCCCAAAAATGAACGTTTTCATCAGTTTCGGGACACTTTTCTTCTTTTGCGATGTTTTTCCTTCACGGATCGTACGTCGTGAGCCGCAAAAAGGACGACAACCTAATCCATCACATTTCTATTACCGAATCCCAGGCATCTTGGACAAGACAACTTTACTTCACGTAGAGGTTGGGCCCACAAACCGAGGGCGTGGGGCTTGTGACCAGGTATCCGTCGCTCCGGTGCCCATAACTTTTGATCCGTAAGAAGTTACGAGGCGAACAATATACCGCTGGAAAGCTCTCCGAGAGCTCTACGACGGGGGCAGCAGGCCTGCTCAGGTGAGCCTATTTTCGGATCCCAAAATCGAATGTTTTCATCAGTTTTGGCTCACTTTTCTTCTTTTGCTCTATTTTTCTATCCCAGATCGTACGTCGTGGGCCGCGAAACGGACGACAACCTAATCCATCACATTTCTATTACCAAATCCCATGCATCTTGGGCAAGACAACTTTGCTTCACGTAGAGGCTGGGCCCGCAAGCCGAGGGTGTGGGGCTTGAGACCAGGTCTCCGTCGCTCTGGTGCCCATAACTTTTGATCCGTAAAGAGTTACCCGGCGCACAGAATACCGTTGGAAAGCTCTACGAGAGCTCTATGATGGAGGAAGCAAGCCTGCTCTGTTGCGCAAATTTTTGGAGCCCAAAATCGAACGTTTTCATCAGCTTCGGGACACTTTTCTTCTTTTGCGCTGTTTTTCCATCCTGGATCGTACGTCGTGAGCCGCGAAAAGGACAACAACCTAATCCATCACATTTCTATTACCGAATCCCATGGCACCTTGGGCAAGACAACTTCACTTCACGTAGAGGCTGGGCCCGCAAACTGAGGGCGTGGGGCTTGTGACTAGGTATCCGTCGCTCCGGTGCCCATAACTTTTGATCCGTAAGGAGTTACGCGGCGCACAGCATACCATTGGAACGCTCTCCGAGAGCTCTGCGACGGGGGCAACAAGCCAACTCTGCTACACCTATTTTTGGAGCACAAAATCGAACGGTTTCATTTGTTTCGGGACACTTTTTTGTTTTGCGATATTTTACCGTCCCAGATCGTACGTCATGGGCCGCAAAAAGGATGACAACCTAATCCATCACATTTCTATTACCAAATCCTAGGCATCTTGGGCAAGACAACTTTGCTTCACGTAGTGGCTGGGCCCGCAAACTGAGCGCCTGGGGCTTGGGACCTGGTCTCCGTCGCTCCGGTGCCCATAACTTTTGATCCATTAGAAGTTACGCGGAGCACAGCATACCGTTAAAAAGCTTTCCGAGAGTTCTATATAGGGTCAGCAAACCTGTTCGGCCGCAAAACGGACGACAACCTAATCCATCACATTTCTATTACCAAATCCCATGCATCTTGGGCCAGACAACTTTGCTTCACGTAGAGGTTGGGCCGGCAAACCGAGGGCGTGGGGCTTGGGACCAGGACTCCGTCGCTCCGGTGTCCATAACTTTTGATCCGTAAAGAGTTACCTGGCGCACAGATTACCGTTGGAAAGCTCTACGAGAGCTCTACGATGGGGGGAAATAAGCCTACTCTGCTGCGCCGATTTTTGAAGCCCAAAATCGAACGTTTTCATCAGTTTCGGGATACTTTTCTTCTTTTGCACAGTTTTTCTATCCCTGATCATACGTCATGTGCCGCGAAAAGGATGACAACCTAATCCATCACATTTCTATTATTGAATCCCACGGCACCTTGGGCAAGACAACTTCACTTCACGTAGAGGCTGGGCCCGCAAACCGAGGGCGTGGGGCTTGTGACTAGGTATCCGTTGCTTCGGTGCGCTAACTTTTGATCCGTAAGGAGTTACGCGGCGCACAGCATACCGTTGGAAAGTACTCCAAGAGCTCTACGACGAGGGCAACAAGCCTGCTCGGTTGTGCATATTTTTTGAGCCCAAAATCCAACGTTTTTATCAGTTTCGGGACATTTTTTCTTCTTTTACATTGTTTTTTCATCCTGGATCGTACGTCGTGAGCCGTGAAAAGGACGACAAACTAATCCATCACATTTCTATTACCAAATCCAATGGCACCTTGGGCAAGACAATTTCACTTAACGTAGAGGCTGGTCCAGCAAACCGATGACGTGGGGCTTGGGTCCAAGTCTCCGTCGCTCCGGTGCCCATAACTTTTGATCCGAAAGGAGTTATGCGGCGCACAACATTCCGTTCGAAAGCTCTCCGAGAGCTCTACAACTAGGGCAGCAAACATGCTTGGTTGCGCCTTTTTTCGTAGCTGAAAATCGAACGTTTTTATCAGTTTCGGGACACTTTTCTTCTTTTACGTTATTTTTTCATCCCGGATTGTACGTCGTGAGTCGCGAAAAGGACCACAACCTAATCCATCACATTTCTATTACTGAATCCCACGGCCTCTTGGGCAAGACAACTTCACTTCACGTAGAGGCTGGGCCCGCAAACCGAGGTCGTGTAGCTTGTGACCAGGTATCCATCGCTCCGGTGCCCATAACTTTTGATCCGTAAGGAGTTACGCGGCGCACAGCATGCCGTTGGAATTCTCTTCGAGAGCTCTACGACAGGGGCAACAAGTCTACTCGGCTGCGCCTATTTTTGGAGCCCAAAATCAAACATTTTCATCAGTTTCGGGACACTTTTCTTCTTTTGCACTGTTTTTTCATCCCGGATCGTACGTCGTGAGCTGTAAAAAGGATGACTACCTAATCCATCACATTACTATTACCGAATCTCAGGCATCTTGGACAAGACAACTTTGCTTCACGTAGAGGCTGGGCCAGGAAACCGAGGGCGTGGGGCATGTGACCAGGTCTCCATCGCTCCCGTGCCCATAACTTTTAATCCGTAAGGAGTTACGCGGCACACAGCATACCGTTGGAAAGCTCTCCGAGAGATCTACGACGGGGGTAGAAATTCTGCTCGGCTTCGCCTATTTTTGGAGCCCAAAATCGAAAGTTTTAATCTGTTTCGGGCCACTTTTCTTCTTTTGCTATGTTTTTCCATCCCGGATCGTACGTCGTGAGCCGCGAAAAGGACGACAACCTAATCCATCAAATTTCTATTTCCGAATCCCATGTTACCTTGGCCAAGACAACTTCACTTCACGTAGAGACTGGGCCAGCAAACCGAGGGCATGGGGCTTGTGACTAGGTATCCGTCGCTTCGGTGCCCATAACTTTGGATCCGTACGGAGTTACGCGGCGCACAACATACTGTTGGAAAGCTCTCCGAGAGCTCTACGATGGGGGCAACAAGCCTGCATGGCTGCGCCTATTTTCGGAGCCCAAAAATGAACATTTTCATCAATTTCGGGACACTTTTCTTCTTTTGCACTGTTTTTTCGTCACAGATCGTACGTCATGAGCTGCGAAAAGGATAACAACCTAATCCATCAAATTTCTATTACTGAATCCCAAGAATCATGGGCAAGACAACTTTGCTTCACGTAGAGGCTGGGCCTGCAAATCGAGAGTGTGGGGCTTGTGACCAGGTATTCGTCGCTCCGGTGCCCTTAACTTTTGATCCGTAACGAGTTACGCGGTGCACAACATACCGTTGGAAAGCTCTCCGAGAGCTCTACCATGAGGGTAGCAAGCTTGCTCGGCTACGCCTATTTTCAGTGCCCAAAATTGAACGTTTTCATCATTTTTGGGACATTTTTCTTCTTTTGCGCTATTTTTTCATCCCGGATCGTACGTCGTGAGCCGCGAAAAGGACAACAACCTAATTAATCACATTTTTATTACTGAATCCCACAGCACCTTGGGCAAGATAACTTTACTTCACGTAGAGGCTGGGCCCGCAAACCGAGGGCTTGGGGCTTTTGACAAGGTATCCGTCGCTCTAACACCCATAACTTTTGATCCGTAAGGAGTTACACGGTGCACAGCATACCGTTGGAAAGCCCTCCGAGAGCTCTACGACGGGGGTAGCAAGCTTGCTAGGCTGCACCTATTTTCGCACCCCAAAATTGAACGTTTTCATCCATTTTCGGACACTTTTCTTCTTTTGACCTATTTTTCCATCCCGGATCGTACGTCTTGAGCAGTGAAAAGGACGACAACCTAATCCATCACATTTCTATTACTGAATCCCATGGCACCTTAGGCAAGACAACTTCACTTCACGTAGAGGCTGGGCCCACAAACCGAGGGCGTGGGACTTGTGACCAGGTATTCGTTGCTCCGGTGCCCATAACTTTTGATTTGTAAGAAGTTACGAGGCGAACAACATACCGTTGGAAAGCTCTCCGGGAGCTCTACGACGGGGGCAGCAGGCTTGCTCTGCTGTACCTATTTTCGGATCCCAAAATCGAACGTTTTCATCAGTTTTTGCTCACTTTTCTTCTTTTGCTCTGTTTTTCTGTCCCTGTCGTATGTCGTGGGCCGCAAAAAGGACGACAACCTAATCCATCACATTTCTATTTCCGAATCCTATGCATTTTGGGCAAGACAACTTTGCTTCACGTAGAGGCTGGGCCCGCAAACCGAGGGCGTGTGGCTTGGGACCAGGCCTCTGTCGCTCCGGTGCCCATAACTTTTGATCCGTAAGGAGTTACCTGGCGCACAGAATACCGTTGGAAAGCTCTACCAGAGCTCTACAATGGGGGCAGCAAGCTTGCTTTGCTGCACCGATTTTTGGAACCCAAAATTGAACGTTTTCATCAGCTTCGAGACACTTTTCTTCTTTTGAGTTATTTTTCCATCCTGGATCGTACGTCGTGAGTCGCGAATAGGACGACAACCTAATCCATCACATTTCTTTTACTGAATCCCATGGCACCTTGGGCAAGACAACTTCACTTCACGTAGAGGCTAAGCCCGCAAACCGAGGGCGTGGGGCTTGTGACTATATATCCGTTGCTCTGGTGCCCATAACTTTTGATCCGTAAGGAGTTACGCGGCGCACAGCATACCGTTGGAAGCTCTCCGAGAACTCTACAATGGGGGCAGCAAGCTAACTTTGCTGCGCCTATTTTTGGAGCACAAAATCGAACATTTTCATCTGTTTTGAGACACTTTTCTTATTTTGCGCTGTTTTACTGTCCCGGATCGTATGTCGTGGGCCGCGAAAAGGACGACAACCTAATCCATCACATTTTTATTACCGAATCCCAGGCATCATGGGCAAGACAACTTTGCTTCACGTAGAGGCTGGGCCCGCAAACTGAGGGTGTGGGGCTTGGGACCTAGTCTTTGTCGCTCTAATGCCCATAACTTTTGATGCGTTACGAGTTACGCGGAGCACAGCATACTGTTGGAAAGCTCTCCGAGGGCTCTAGACGGGGTCAGCAAACCTGCTTGATCGTGCCAATTTTTCGAGCGCAAAATCGAACGTTTTCATCAGTTTCGGGACACTTTTCTTCTTTTGCGCTGTTTTTCTATCCCGGATCGTACATCGTATGTCTCGAAAAGGACGACAACCTAATCCGTCACATTTCTATTACAGAATCCCATGGCACCTTGGGCAAGACAACTTCACTTCACGTAGAGGCTGGGCCCACAAACCGAGGGCGTGGGGCTTGTGACTAGGTATCCGTCGCTTCGGTGCCCTAACTTTTGATCTGTAAGGAGTTACGCAGCGCACAGCATACCGTTGGAAAGCACTCCAAGAGCTCTACGACAGGGGCAACAAGCCTGCTCGGTTGTGCATATTTTTGGAGCCCAAAATCGAACGTTTCATTAGTTTCGGGACACTTTTCTTCTTTTGCGCTGTTTTTCCATCCCGGATCGTACGTCGTGAGCCGCGAAAAGGACGACAAACTAATCCATCACATTTCTATTACCGAATCCCACGGCACCTTGGGCAAGACAATTTCACTTAACGTAGATACTGGGCCTGCAAACCGAGGGCGTAGGGCTTGGGTCGAAGTCTCCGTCGCTCCGGTGCCCATAACTTTTGATCCGAAAGGAGTTACGCGGCGCACAACATACCGTTGGAAAGCTCTCCGAGAGCTCTATGACTAAGGCATCAAACATGCTTGGCTGCGCCTTTTTTCAGAGCCCAAAATCGAACGTTTTTATCAATTTTGGGACATTTTTATTCTTTTGCGCTGTTTTTCCATCCCGGATTGTACGTCATGAGCCGCGAAAAGGACGACAACCTAATCTATCACATTTCTATTACTGAATCCCACGGCCCCTTAGGCAAGACAACTTCACTTCACGTTGAGGCTGGGCCCACAAACCGAGGTCGTGTAGCTTGTGACCAGGTATCCGTCGCTTCGGTGCCCATAACTTTTGATCCATAAGGAGTTACGCAGCGCACAGCATGCCGTTGGAATGCTCTCCGAGAGCTCTACGACAGGGGCAACAAGCCTGCTCGGCTGCACCTATTTTTGGAGCCCAAAATCGTATGTTTTCATCATTTTCGTGACACTTTTCTTTTTTTGCGCGTTTTTCCATCCCGGATCGTACGTCGTGAGCTGCGAAAAGGATGACTACCTAATCCATCACATTTCTATTACTGAATCCCACGGCACCTTGGGCAAGACAACTTCACTTCACTTAGAGGCTGGGCCCCTAAACCGATGGCATAGGGCTTGGGTCTAAGTCTCTATCACTCCAGTGCCCATAACTTTTGATCCGTAAAGAGTTATGCGGCGCACAACATACCGTTGGAAAGCTCTCCGAGAGCTCTACGACGGAGGCAGCAATCCTGCTCGGCTGCGCCCATTTTTGGAGCCCAAAATTGAAAGTTTTCATCAGTTTCGGGACTCTTTTCTTCTTTTGCGCTATTTTTTCATCCCGGATCGTACGTCTTGATCCGCAAAAAGGACGATGTGAGGCCCGACCCCGATTTGTGTACGATACCTCATTTTGTGTGCCTTAATCTAGATTTGCATGCCTTGACCTAGGTTTCATAATTGTGTTCGTTTTGTGTGCCATGCATTGAATTACGTGCATTCATTTAGGGTTGCGTGCATTTACCTCGAAAACGTCCGTTTGTCTCATAGTTCGTGTCCAACCTCGTAGTGCGTGGCCTAGACCTAGGAAAGCGTGCCCTCACGCTAATCAAGAAAGCATCTTACACAAAGCACTAGACTATTAAACAATCCTACAAAATCCACTATCAATATTATAATCATAATTCAACTCACTAGAAGACAAAAAATTCACTAAACACTAGACATTCCTTATTCTTTATTCTTTGTTCTTTTTGCACTTTCAACACACAATTAAATAACATTCAAAAGATGACAAAAATTCAGAAATTATACATTCTATGGCCGGCCATACCAAGACATTTGAGCAAGGATTAAACAATTATTCATTTAAACATGCATGCTTAGACAAACTATGACAAACATTTAGCACAATGCATAAAAAATGCTCAAAACCACCTCAATTCTCCACCATTCTCGACATTACTCCCTTGCCCATGCTAAACATTTCAAAATTAAAGTATCTTGAAGACACAAAGCTGAAAATTTCAAGCCCCAAGGCCAAACATGTATTAATCAAGCGAGTCATCAAAACAACCAATAGGCATATCAACTGATGATAAATAGTAATCTTGGTGGGAAATGAATCTGGAATGGTAAATTTTGAGGCGTTTAGAGAATTAGGTCAAACCAAAGAGCCCAATTACAGCCGTTATGCTGCCGGTTTTTCAGAAAATTCTGGAGTTTAGGCCGAAATGTTAAGTGTTAAATCTTCATAAACGATTAAATATGTGATATGACCTGAATGTTTAGATCACACCCTAGTCTAACCTTATAGGCCGGGTTGCGGCGTGACAGACGACATCCTAATCCATCACATATCTATTACCAAATCCCAGTCATCTTGGGGAAGACAACTTTGCTTCACGTAGAGGCTGGGCCCGCAAACTGAGGGCGTGGGGCTTGGGACCAAGTCTCCGACGCTCCGGTGCCCATAACTTTTGATCTGTAAGGAGTTACGCGGCACACAGCATACCGTTAGAAAGCTCTCCGAGAGCTCTACGACAGGGGCAACAAGCTTGCTCGGCTGCGTCTATTTTCAGAGCTCAAAAATGAACGTTTTCATCAGTTTCGGGACACTTTTCTTCATTTGCGCTGCTTTTTCGTCACGGATCGTACGTCGTGAGCCGCGAAAAGAAGACATCCCTATCCTTCACATTTCTATTATCAAATCCCAAACATCTTGGGCAAGAAAACTTTGCTACACGTAGAGGCTGGGCCCGCAAACCGAATGCGTCGGGCTTGTGACCAGGTATCTGTCGTTCCGGTGCCGATAACTTTTGATCCGTAAGGAGTTACGCGGCACTCAGCATACCGTTGGAAAGCTCTCTGAGAGCTCTACGACAGGGGCAGCAAGCTTGCTCGGCTGCGCCTATTTTCGGAGCCCAAAATCAAATGTTTTCATCAGTTTTAGGACACTTTTCTTCTTTTGCGCTGTTTTTCCATCCCGGATCGTACGTCATGAGCCGCGAAAAGAATGACAACCTAATCCATCACATTTCTATTACCGAATCCCAAGGTACCTTGGGCAAGACAACTTCACTTCACGTAGAGGCTGGGCCAGCAAACCGAGGGTGTGGGGCTTGTAACCCGGTATCCGTCGCTTCGGTGCACATAACTTTTGATCCGTAAGGAGTTACGCGGCTCACAGCATACCGTTGGAAAGCTCTATGATGGGGGTAACAAGCCTGCATGGCTGCGCCTGTTTTCGGAGTCCAAAAATGAATGTTTTCATCAGTTTCGAGATACTTTTCTTCTTTTGCGCGGTTTTTCCGTCACGGATCGTACGTCGTGAGCTGCAAAAAGGGTGACAACCTAATCCATCACATTTCTATTACCGAATCCCAGGAATCTTGGGCAAGACAACTTTGTTTCACGTAGAGGCTGGGCCTGCAAATCGAGGGCGTGGGGCTTGTGATCAGGTAACCGTCGCTCTAGTGCCCATAACTTTTTATCCATAAGGAGTTACCAGGCGCACAGCATACCGATGGAAAGCTCTCCGAGAGCTCTATGACGAAGGTAGCAAGCCTGCCCGGTTGCACCATTTTTCAGAGCCCAAAATTGAACGTTTTCATCAGTTTTGGGACACTTTTCTTCTTTTGCGCTATTTTTTCATCCCGGATCGTACGTCTTGAGCCGCGAAAAGGACAACAACCTAATCCATCACAATTCTATTACTGAATCCCACGGCACCTTGGGCAAGACAACTTCACTTCACGTAGAGGCTAGGCCCGCAAACCGAGGGCTTGGGGCTTTTGACTAGGTATCCGTCGCTTCGGTGCCCATAACTTTTGATCTGTAAGGAGTTATGCGGCGCACAACATACCGTTGGAAAGCTCTACGACAGGTGTAGCAAGCCTGATCAGTTGCGCCTATTTTCGAAGCACAAAATCGAACTTTTTCATCATTTTTGGAACACTTTTCTTCTTTTGCGATGTTTTTCCATCGCGGATCGTACGTCTTCAGCTGCGAAAAGGATGACAACCTAATCTATTATATTTCTATTACCGAATCCCATGGCACCTTGGGCAAGACAACTTCACTTCACGTAAAGGCTAGGCCCACAAACCGAGGGCGTGGGGCTTGTGACCAGGTATCCGTCGCTCCGGTGCCCATAACTTTTGATCCGTAAGAAGTTACGTGGTGCACAAACTACCGTTGGAAAGCTCTCTAGGAGCTCTACGATAGGGCCAATAGGCCTGCACGGCTGCGCCTATTTTCAGAGCCAAAAATCGAACGTTTTCATCAGTTTTGGGTCACTTTTCTTCTTTTACCCCGTTTTTTCATCCCGGATTATACGTCGTGGGCCACGAAAAGGACGACAACCAAATCCATCACATTTCTATTACCGAATCCCAGGCATCTTAGGCAAGACAACTTTGCGTCACGTAGAGGCTGGGCCCGCAAACCGAGGGCATGGGTCTTGGGACCAGGTCTCCGTCACTCCGGTGCCCATAACTTTAGATCCGTAAGGACTTACCCGGCGCACAGCATACCGTTGGAAAGCTCTACGAAAGCTCTACGATAGGGGTAGCAATCCTGCTCGGCTGCGCCAATTTTCGCAGCCCAAAATCGAACGTTTTCTTCAATTTCGGGACACTTTTCTTCTTTTGCGCTGTTTTCCATCCTGGTTCGTAGGTCGTGAGCTGCTAAAAGGATGACAACCTAATCCATCACATTTCTATTACTGAATCCCATGGCACCTTAGGCAAGACAACTTCACTTCACGTAGAGGCTGGGCCCGCAAACCGAGGGCGTAGGGCTTGTGACTAGGTATCCGTCGCTCCGGTGCCCATAACTTTTGATCAGTAAGGAGTTACGCGGTGCACAGCATACCGTTGGAAAGCTCTCTGAGAGCTTTACGACGGGGGCTTCATGCCAGCTAGACTGCGCCTATTTTCGAAGCCGAAAATCAAATGTTTTCTTCTGCTTCGGGACACTTTTCTTGTTTTGCGCTATTTTTCTGTCCCGGATCGTACGTCGTGGGCCTCGAAAAGGACGACAACCTAATCCATCACATTTCTATTACCGAATCCCAATCATATTGGGCAAGACAACTTTGCTTCACATAGAGGCTGGGCCCGCAAACCGAGGGCGTGGGGCTTGGGACTTGGTCTCCGTCGCTCCGATACCCATAACTTTTGATCCGTAAGGAGTTACACGGTGCACAGCATACCGTTAGAAAGCTCTCCGAGAGCTCTACGATGGGGCAACAAACCTGCTCGGCCGCGTCGGTTTTCCAAGCCAAAAATCGAACGTTTTCATTAGTTTCTGGATACTTTTCTTTTTTTGCACTATTTTTCCATCCCGGATCGTAAGTCGGGAGCCGCGAAAAGGACGACAACCTAATCTATCACATTTCTATTACTGAATCCCACGGCACCTTGGGCTAGACAACTTCACTTCACGTAGAGGTTGGGCCCGCAAACCGAGGGCATGGGGCTTGTGACAAGGTATCCGTCGCTTCAGTGCCCTAACTTTTGATCCGTAAGGAGTTACGTGGCGCACAACATACCGTTGGAAAGCACTCCAAGAGCTCTACGACGGGGGCAACAAGCCTGCTCGGTTACGCATATTTTTGGAGCCCAAAATCGAACATTTTCATCAGTTTTGTGATACTTTTCTTCTTTTACGGTGTTTTTCTATCCCGGATCGTATGTCGTTAGCCGCAAAAAGGATTACAACCTAATCCATCACATTTCTATTACCGAATCCCATGGCACCTTGGGCAAGACAACTTCACTTAACGTAGAAGCTTGGCCAGCAAACCGAGGGCGTGGGGCTTGAGTCCAAGTCTCCGTCGCTCTAGTGCCCATAACTTTTGATCTGTAAGGAGTTACGCGGCACACAATATATCATTGGAAAGCTCTTTGAGAGCTCTACGACAGGGCCAGCAAGCCTGATTGGTTGCGCCTATTTTTGGAGTCCAAAATTGAATGTTTTTATCAGTTTTGGGACACTTTTCTTCTTCAGCGCTATTTTTCCATCCCGGATCGTACGTCGTGAGTCACGAAAAGAATGACAACCTAATCCATCACATTTCAATTACAGAATCCCGAGCATCTTAGGCAAGACAACTTTCCATCACGTAGAGGCTGGGCCCGCAAAACTAGGGCATGGGGCTTGGGACTTGGTCTCCGACGCTCCAGTGCCCATAACTTCTGATTCGTAAGGTGTTACGCGGCGCACAACATACCGTTGGAAAGCTCTCAGAGAGCTCTACGACGTGGGCAACAAGCGTTCTCTGCTGCGCCTATTTTCGGAGTCCAAAATGAACGTTTTCATCAGTTTCGGGACACTTTTCTTCTTTTGCGCTGGTTTTTTGTCACGGATCGTACGTCGTGAGTCGCGAAAAGGACGATAACCTAATCCATCACATTTCTATTATCGAATCCCAGGCATCTTAGGCAAGACAACTTTGCTTCATTTAGAGGTTGGGCCCGCAAACCGAGGGCGTGGGGCTTGTGACCAGGTATCCGTCGCTCCGCTGCCCATAACTTTTGTTCCGTAAGGAGTTACGCTGCGGACAACATACCGTTGGAAAGCTCTCCTAAAGCTCTATGACGGGGGCAGCAAGCCTACTCGGCTCCACCTATTTACGGAGTCCAAAATTGAATGTTTTCATCAGTTTTGGGACACTTTTCTTCCTTTGCGCTGTTTTTTCATCCCGGATCGTACGTCGTGAGCCGCGAAAAGGACAACAACCTAATCCATCACATTTCTATTACCGAATCCCATGGTACCTTGGGCTAGACAACTTCACTTCACGTAGAGGCTGGGCCAGCAAACCGAGGGCGTGGGGCTTGTGACCAGGTATCCGTCGCTCCGGTGCCCATAACTTTGGATTCGTAAGGAGTTACGCGGCGCACAGCATACCGTTGGAAAGATCTCTGAGAGCTCTACGACGGGGGTGGCAAGCCTACTCGGCTGCGCCTATTTTCGGAGCCCAAAATTGAATATTTTCATCAATTTTGGGATATTTTTCCTCTTTTGCACTGTTTTTCCATCCTGAATCGTACGTCGTGAACCGCAAAAAGGACTACAACCTGATGCCTCACATTTCTATTACTGAATCCCATGGCACATTGGGCTAGACAACTTTACTTCAAGTAGTGTCTGTGTAAGGCCCGACCTCGAATAACGTGTGTTACCTTGATTTACGTGCCATAGACCAAGAATGATATGACTGACCTTGGATTATATGCTTGTCTTGGTTTTTGTGCATGCCAAGTTATACATGCTTTAACCTCGAATTGGGTGCCCTAATCCTCGATATACGTGCGATACCTAGATAAACATGCCATGACCTTAATTTACGTGCGAGACCTTGATTTGCGGGTGTCTCTTTGTTTCGTGTGCATTAACCTTGAATTACGTGTTCTAACCTAGGTTTAAGAGTCGTACCTTGATTTACGTGCATTGCATTGAATTACGTGTCCTGTATTGGTTTACGTACATTTATATAGGGTTGCGTACATTTGCATTAGAATTTGTGCATTAGTCTTGAAGTTCGTGTCTTACCTCGTAGTTCGTGTCTTACCTCGTAATCCGTGCCCTAGACCTAAGAATCTGTGCCACCACGTTGATCAAGAAAGAATCCTACACAAAGCACTAGACACTAAAATAATCCTACACAATCCACTAACCAATATTATATTCCTAATTCAAATTCTCTACAAACTCCACTAACAATAAAATAATACTAAACTATTCCTATATTTCCCACTAACTATTATTCTATTCATAATTCAACTCATCAACAAACATTCCTATATTTTATTCTACTTAGATTTCCTAATTTTCCAACATTCCTATGACAATTCTAATGACACAAATGCATAAAAAAATTAGTTGTAGACAAACTATGACAAACACACAAGACACTAGGCATAAAATAGACCCACACCCCTACCCAATGCACACCATTTTCGACCAAGTGCTCCTTGCCCATGCTAGGAATTTCAAAATGCCTCTTGAAGACATAAAAATCAGAATTGCTAAGCTCAAGGCTGAACCCATGCATCAACTTTTGCAAAAAGCCTCATTTTTCTTTCATTTCTCTCATTTCCCTCACATTTCTCTCTCTCCCTCTCATTCTTCTCTCTCCATCTCGGTTTTGGGCTGAGTTTCTTCATCCCTTAGCTCATCTTCATCATCCTATGGTGCATCAAGACAAACAACAAGCAAAGAAACTCACCCAAGTAAGCTAGGATGCAAGAAACACACATGCAAGCATTTTGAGTCACCATTTTTGGCCTTGGTGAGTTTCCTAGCTTCCATTTCTTTTCTTCTTGTTCTAACCACATGCATGTACTAAGAACTTGGCCACTAAGCTAGGAAAAATAGAGAGAAATCGGGTGGAGTCTTGGCTAAGCAAGGAAGAAGAAGAAATTTGTGCTTCAACAAGTTTTTGTGCATCTTTTGGGTTGATTGCTAAGGTGAGGGCTAAAACCTTTTGAAAATCCTTCAAAAATTCACATGCATGCTCATAAAAGTATGTCTTTGCTTCTGTACTTGAGTTATATGTTCGTTCATAAGCTTAAACAACCATGCATGGCAAGATTTTGGCTTGAAAGTGATGATAGGTGAAGTCAGATTGTTGACAGCTCTCTGACCAGTTTGTTTCGAGGTAATTTTAGCTAGGAAAATGATGTTGAAAATGCTTGAAAATTGGAAGGTGACTAGTTTGGACAGTTTTGAACATTTTTCCCAGAAATAGGTAGAAGCTAATTTTGACTCTAAAGTCCTCAAAATGTCAAATTTTTAAAATGTGACCAAATCTGGAAATCTGGAAAAATGAAGCAGGTTTTGGCAGATGCACTGACCTTGTGGAACGAACCATATTTGACTTAGTAAATGTTGTCCAAAATGCATGAAATTTTATGTGGTGCTATATTTTACAGTTCTGGACAATTTTTTCAGAAATGGACCAAAGCTAAAACTAACCCTAAGGACCTCAAAAAGGTCAATTTCTAAAAAGTGTGCGAATCTGGACAGTTTTGTGCTATTTCACTGTTTTGGCTATATCTAATGATCCCGAACTCCAATTGATGCAAGGTTTGTTTCTGATTTTAGTTGACTTCTTAAGCTTTAATTTGAAATCTTATTCACTGTATTTGGAGATTTTTTGATTATCCTGCTGATTGTGATAAACCAGCCTATTGCAGTAAGGGTTTCACTTAGTATTATGCTTAGAAAAATTGTTGTGGCTTCTCTTATTGAATTAAATGCTTGGGATTGTATCTTCGGGATGTTGTGTGGACTGTTTTGAATGTTTGAGGATGTTGAATTAAATGATGCATGGTTTGAGATTGACTTTGAGTTGGGTTGAGGCTCAAATTGCACGAATATACACGAAATGGAAACCCTAATGACTAGGTAGTTTTGCTAAGTATTGATCATTTGTATATTGTGTGGAAATTATATGCTTAGTGGGCTGCTCGTAAATGTCTTATAACTTCAATTGTGATTTTGACCATTGCATGTTGTCAAATAAGTTTTTCTTGCAACCAAACCCACGTAGATGTTGTTGCATGTTGAATAATCGTATCACTTGATTACGTGGGCTTCGAAATGAGTTATATGGCTTGACTTGCATGTGTTACATGGCTGCCCGTTTAATGTTCATATGGCTCTATATGCCTTTCAAGTGAAATTACTTGTCTTATCGTGCCTTGTTTGACTACTTGACAACGTGCGATCTTATAACTGTTCGGAGGCAACCTACTTTGTTGTCCTCCTAATGTGATATGTTAAACGTTATAAATGTGCATTGCATACGAGGTTGCAACCTTTCAGTGTGGCATGGTAGCGATCACGCACGCCGGGCGGCATAGGGCTTGCCGGTGCTACCGTGACTACCATGGTCCAATTCCCTCTCTCGCTTGGCATTCCACCCTCGAAGAGTTGGGTTGTAGGTTTCGGGGTACATCCGGAGTACACCCAATTGGGAGCGATAAGTGGATTATTGAAGTCGGCCGCAACAATTGTATCGAAATTGAAATTGAGAGCAACTGCTCACCGTATCCTTGAAATGATTGGTAAATGTATATGTTACTCGATTTGTTTCATATATTTGCGTACCTTATTATTTGTAATACGTGACATGTATTCAAAAAGAGTTTTCATAAATTGAACCAGAAAGTGAGTTTCAAAACGTATTTCTCATTCCCCCTCGCTGAGTTCATAAGGACTCACCCTCTTTTTCATCACAGGTGAAGAAGAACAGGTACAGGTACTCTGGGACAACGTGCCTATCGATGATTCCTTGGAGTGATTGCCTGTCCCTACATGCTTTTGTGCTTTGCCTGAAAGTGGTTGCTATATGGATGTTGTGTTTGATTGCAAACTATTCATTTTATTGATGTAAATGACCCCGTTGTAATTTGGGTCTAATTCTGGGATTGTACTATCTATAACCGGACAAACTTTTATTTGGTTGTTTGCTTTCGTTTTCTTAATTAGTAGTTATCGTAGGCATTCAAACCACTAGATGAACAATCAACTAAGTTAATTCTATCTAATTTCACTTAGGTGCTCATTTGCAAACTAAAGGATAATAGGTACTTGCATGATAAGAAATTGACAAATAAACGGGACATAGTTATCATGTTAAGCTTATTGACCAAACGAGACTTTCAAGATAAATTAGTAGGCAAATCGGTTGGTGTCAAATAGGAGTCCTTAATGGAATTGGATTAATGATTGGAATAATTGAGGCGTTTAGAGAATTAGACCAAACCAAAGAGTTTAATTACAGCTGTTATGCTGCCGGTTTTTTGAAAAATTTTGGAGTTTAGGCCAAAACGTTAAGTGTTAAATCTTCATAAACGGTTAAGTATGTGACGTGTCCTGAAATTTAGATCACACTCTAGTCTAACCTTTATAGGTCGGGTTGGGACATGACAGGCTGGGCCCGCAAACTGAGGGCTTGGGGCTTTTGGCCAGGTATCCGTCGCTCCGATGCCCATAAATTTTGATCCGTAAGGAGTTACGCGACGCACAGCATACCGTTGGAAAGCTCTCCGAGAGCTCTACGACGAAAGTAGCAAGCCTGCTAGGCTGCGACTATTTTCAGAGACCAAAATTGAATGTTTTCATTAGTTTCGGGACACTTTTGTTCTTTTGCGCTGTTTTTCCGTCCCGGATCGTACGTCGTGAGCCGCGAAAAAGACGACAACCTAATCCATCACATTTCTATTACTGAATCCCACGGCACCTTGGGCAAGACAACTTCACTTCACGTAGAGGCTGGGCCCACAAACTGAGGGCGTGGGGCTTGTGACCAGGTATCCGTCGCTCCAGTGCCCATAACTTTTGATCCGTAAGGAGTTACGCGGCGCACAGAATACCGTTGTAGAGCTCTCCGAGAGCTCTACGATGGGGGTAGCAAGCCTGCTCAGCTATTGTGAAGCCCGACCTCGATTTGCATGCGATACCTCATTTCGTGTGTCCTAACCTAGATTTGCGTGCCTTGACCTAGGTTTAAGAGTCGTGTTTCGTTTTGTGTGCCTTGCATTGAATTACGTGCATTCATTTAAGGTTGCATGCATTTACTTGGGAAATATGCATTTGTCTTGTAGTTCGTGCCTTATCTCGTTGTGCGTGCCCTAAACCTGGAAAAGCGTGCCCGCATGCTAATCAAGAAAGCATCTTACACGAAGCACTAGATCATTAATTAATCCTACAAATTCCCCTAACTAATATTAAAATGCTAAGTCAATGCACTAGAAGACAAAATCTCACAAAAAGCTAAACATTCCTATTCTTTATTCTTCATTCTTTTTGCATATTACAAGCACACACAATATAATAATGCTCAAAACATGACAAAAAATTCAGATTGGAACACTAGCTTGGCCGACCACTTCTTGCATTTGAACTAGCATTGCATAATTTAAAATCATACCTAGACAACCTATGACACAAAGCATAAAAAAAATGACTTAAAACCCTACCCAATGCACCACAATCTCGGCCCACTCAATTACCCATGCTAAGATGATTCAAATTATGCTCTTGAAGACACAAATTCTGAAATTTAGAAGCACAAGGCCGACACATGCCCCCAAAACTCTTCAAAGCATTTCATTTTTCTTTCTCTCATTCTCTCACTCTCTCATTTCCTCTCTCTCTCTTGGCTTTGGCTGCAATTTTAGTCTCCATAGCCTAAGCTCATCATCCTAAGGTTCTTCAAGACATTCAAGCCACTAAGGAACTCGACCAAGCAAGCTAGAAGCAAAGAAACATGCATGCAAGCTCATAGAACACTCATTCGGCCCTTAGGTATGTTGATAGCTTCTATTTCATTTCCTTTTTGTTCTAACCACATGCACATACTAAGGACATGGTAACTTAGCTAGGAATTAAGGAAATCAAGCAATATCCCTCGGCCAAACAAGGAGAGAACACCATTTGTGCATCTCCAAGAGTTTTGAGCATCCTTTGTTGATAAAGTTGCTAAGGTGAGGGTTAATCCTTTTTAAAAGCTTTCGAAATCCACATGCATGCCTTCATATGTCTATTTTTACCTCTGTACTTGTGGTATGTGTGTGCACATGAGCTTTTGTAACCATTCATGGCGAAATATTTGGCTAGAGTTTGAAGATAGGTGAAATCGCGTAAATGGCAGTTTTCTGACTTGTTGGAGCGATGTGAATTCGACCTGGTAAATGATGTTGAAAATGCGTGAAAATTGGTAAGTGATTCATTTTGCTAGTTTTGAGAATTTTTAGTAGAAATAGGCCAAGGCCAATTTTGACTCTAAGGTCTCCAAAATGGCAAAACATCAAAAGGTGTCTAAATCTGGAAAATTTGGAAAGTCTGGAAAATGAAGCAGGTTTTTGGCAGTTCATTGTCCTTGTAGAATGAACCAGTTTTGACATAGAAATTAATATCTAAAATTCATGAAACTTGGAAGGTTGCTATATTTTTCAGTTGTGGACATTTTTGTGAGAAACAGACTAAGGCTAAATCGGACCGTAAGGTCCTCAAAAATGACAAGTATTGAAATGTGTACAAATTTGGACTAGGGCTCCTAGGTGGCGCGTTCGTGGAGGCAAAAAACATAGTTCCAATAAAAGGAACCCAAGGACCGTATTCTTCTCCAATTTGAGTTTTACTCACATCTCGAATGAATTCAAGAACATATTCGAAGAAATTCTGACCCTCAGTCGGAAACTCGTACGGTTTTGGCTATAACTCTTGAATCCGAACTCCAAATGATGCGAGGTTTGTTTCTGGATTTAGTTCACTTCTTAAGCTTTAATTTGACATTTTTTTCACTGGAATTGGAGATTGTTTGCTTGTCTAAATGATTGTGGGAAAACAGACCATTGCAGTGAGATTTTTGTTTAGTGATATGCATTGAAAATTATTGTAAGTTCTCTCGTTGTATTAAATGCTTGGGATTGTGGCACTTGGATGTTGTGTGGACTGTTTTGGATGATTGAGAGTGTTTTAATTAATCGATGCATGACTTGAGTTTAATTACGTGACAACTTGTGGCTTAATCGCACGGGTAAGCATGAATTGAAACCCTAGTGAGTATGAAAATGTGCTAAGTGTTGATCCTATGGTTATTGTGTCTAATTATGTGATTAGGGGGCTGCCCGTAGTTGTCCTTATAGCCCTAAGTGTGATTCCGACGATTACATGTTGACAAGTAGACCTTTCTTGCACCCGGTCCCACGTAGATGTCGTTACATGTTGTATGACCTTATTATTTGATTGCATGAACCCCAAAATGAGTTATATGACTTGATTCACACGTGTTATATGGCTGTCCGTTTAATATTCATGTAACTACATGTGCCTTACAAGTGAAATTACCTGTCATAGCATGCCTTGTGTGTTTACTTGTCAACGTGCGATCTTATAACTGCTCGGAGGCAACCTACTTTGTTGTCCTCCTAATGTGATATGTTAAATGCTATAAATGCACATTGCATACAAGGTTGCAACCTTTCATTGTGGCATGGTAGCGTTTCACGCAAGCCGGGCGGCATCGGACTTACCTGTGCTACTGTGACTACCATGGTCTAATTCCCTCTCTCGCTTGGCATTCCACCCTCGGAGAGTTGGGTCATAGGTTTTCGGGGTACATCTGGAGTACACCCAAATGGGAGCGATAAGTGGATTATTGAAGTCAGCCGCAACAATCGTATCGAAATCGATATTGAGAGCAAATGCTCACCGTATCCTTGAAATGATTGGTAATTGTATCTGTTGCTCAATTTGATTCTTATACTTTGCGTACCTTATTACTTGTAATACATGACATGTTTTCAAAAGGGATTTTTCATAAGTTAACCGGTAAAAGAGTTTCAAAATGTATTTCTCGTTCCCCCTCGCTGAATTCATAAGGACTCACCCTTTTTTATCATCTCAGGTGAAGAAGACCAGGAACAGGTACCCGAGGACAACGTGCCTATTGATGAATCCTTGGAATGATTGCTTGCCCTACGTGCCTTACTTGACTATGGCCATTTTGTGAATGATATGTTGCTTGAAGACTATTTCTTATGTTGCTTGTTGTTGTATTGTAAATTATCCCCGTTGTAATTTGGGGTCTAATTTTGGCTTGTACTGATCATAACTAGGTACACACTCTTCTGGTCATTCTGCTATCGCTACTTTGGTTTAGTATCTATCACAAACTTATGAAGTACTAGATAAGAGTTAAGTAAAATGAATTTATCCAATCTTAAGCAGGTACTCATTGTTAAGCTAAGATCAATAGGTATCGGTGTAACTAGATTGACAAATAAACGAGATATAGCATCATGCTAGGTTATTAGTCAAACGAGGCTTCGAGATAACTAGTAGGCACCCCAATTAGTGATAAATAGTAATCTTAGTTGGAAATGAATATGAGATTGAAAGTTTCGAGGCGTTTAGAGAATTAGGTCAAACTAAAGAGCCCAATTACAGCCGTTATGCTGCCGGTTTTCTGGAGAATTTGTGGAGTTTAGGCTAAACGTTAAGTGTTAAACCTTCATGAACGATTAAGTACATGAAACGATATGAATGTTTAGATCACACCCTAGTCTAACCCCTATGGTTCGGGTTGGGGCGTGACAGCTACGCCGGTTTTCAGAGCACAAAATCGAACTTTTAAATTAGTTTCGGGACACTTTTCTACTTTTGCGCTGTTTTTCCGTCCCGGATTGTACATCGTGGGCCGCGAAAAGCACGACAACCTAATCCATCACATTTCTATTACTGAATCCCAGGAATCTTGGGCAAGACAGCATTGCTTCATGTAGAGGCTGGGCCCGCAAACCGAAGGCTTGGGGCATGTGACCAGGTATCCGTCGCTCCGGTGCCTATAACTTTTGATCCGTAAAGAGTTACGCAGCGCACAGCATACCGTTGGAAAGCTCTCCGAGAGTTCTACGATGGGGAAAGTAAGCCTGCTCGGCTGCACCTATTTTTGGAGTCCAAAATCGAACGTTTTCATCAGTTTTGGGACACTTTTCTACTTTTGCACTGTTTTTCCATCCCGGATCGTACGTCATGAGCCGCGAAAAGGACGACAACCTAATCCATCACATTTCTATTACCGAATCCCACGGTTCCTTGGGCAAGACAACTTCACTTCACGTAGAGGCTGGGCCAGCAAACCGAGGGCATGGGCCTTGTGACCAGGTATCCGTCACTCCGGTGCCCATAACTTTGGATCCGTAAGGAGTTACGCGGCACACAGCACACCGTTGGAAAGCTCTCCGAGAGCTCTACGAACGGGGTAGCAAGCCTGCTTGGCTGCGCCTGTTTTTAGAGCACAAAATCGAACGTTTTCATCAGTTTCAGGATACTTTTCTTCTTTTGCGCTGTTTTTTCATCCCAAATCGTACGTCGTGGGCCTCGAAAAGGACAACAACTTAATCCATCACATTTCTATTACCGAATCCCAGGCATCTTGGGCAAGACAACATTGCTTCACGTAGAGGCTGGGCCCGCAAACCGAGGGCGGAGGGCTTGGGACCAGGTCTCCGTCGCTCCCGTGCCCATAACTTTTGATCCGTAAGGAGTTACGCGGCGCACAGCATAACGTTGGAAAGTTCTCCGAGAGCTCTACGACTAGGAAAACAAGCTTGCTCGGCTGCGCCTATTTTCGGAGACCAAAAATGAACGTTTTCATCAGTTTCGGGACACTTTTCTACTTTTGCGCTATTTTTTCGTCACGGATCGTACGTCGTGAGACGCGAAAAGGACGACAACCTAATCCATCACATTTCAATTGCCGAATCCCAGGCATCTTGGGCAAGACAACTTTGCTTCACGTAGTGGCTGGGCCACAAACCGAGGGTGTGGGGCTTGGGACCAGGTCTCCGACGCTCCGATGCCAATAACTTTTGATCCGTAAGGAGTTACGCGGCGCACAGCATACCGTTGGAAAGCTCTTTGAGAGCTCTACGAAGGGGGCAACAAGCCTGCTCAACTGTGCCTGTTTTCGGAGCCCAAAAACGAATGTTTTCATCAATTTCGGGACACTTCTCTTCTTTTGCACTATCTTTCTGTCACGGATCATACGTCGTGAGCCGCAAAAAGGACGACAACCTAATCCATCACATTTCTATTACTGAATCCAAGGCATCTTGGGCAAGACAACTTTGCTTCACGTAGAGGCTAGGCCCGCAAACCGGGGGCGTGGGGCTTGTAACCAGGTATCCGTCGCTCCGGTGCCCATAACTTTTGATCCGTAAGGAGTTACGCGGTTCACAGGATATCGTTGGAAAGTTTTTCAAGAGCTCTACGACGAGGGCTGCAAGCCTTCTCAACTGCTCCTATCTTCGGAGCCCAAAATCGAACATTTTCATCAGTTTCGGGACACTTTTCTACTTTGTGCTGTTTTTTCATCCCGGATCGTACGTCGTGAGCCGCGAAAAGGACAACAACCTAATCCATCACATTTCTATTACTAAATCTCACGGCACCTTGTGCAAGACAACTTCACTTCACGTAGAGGCTGGGCCCGTAAACCGAGGGCTTGGGGCTTGTGACCAGGTATCCGTCGCTCCGGTGCCCATAACTTTTGATCCGTAAGGAGTTACACGGTGCACAACATACAGTTGGAAAGCTCTCCGAGAGCTCTGCGATGTGGGCAGCAAGCCTGCTTAGTTGTGCCTATTTTCGGAACCCAAAATTGAACGTTTTCATCAGTTTCGGGATAGTTTTCTTCTTTTGCGCTGTTTTTTCGTCACAGATCGAAAGTCGTGAGCCGCGAAAAGGACGACAACCTAATCCATCACATTTCTATTACCTAATCCATCACATTTCTATTACTGAATCCCACGGCACCTTGGGCAAGACAACTTCACTTCTCGAAGAGTCTGGGCCCACAAAGCTAGGGCTTGGGGCATGTGACTTGGTATCTGTCGCTCCGGTGCCCATAACTTTTGATCCGTAAGGAGTTACGTGGCGCACAGCATATCGTTGGAAAGCACTTCAAGAGCTCTACGACGGGGGTAGCAAGTCTACGGGACTGCGCCTATTTTCGGAGCCCAAAATCGAACGTTTTCATCAGTTTTGGGACAGTTTTCTTCTTTTGCATTGTTTTTCCACCACAGATCGAACGTCGTGAGCCGCGAAAAGGATGACAACTTAATCCATCACATTTCTATTATCGAATCCCAGGCATCTTGGGCAAGACAACTTTGCTTCACGTAGAAGCTAGGCCCGCAAACTGAGGGCGTGGGGCTTGTGACTAGGTATTCGTTGCTCCGGTGCGCATAACTTTTGATCCGTAAGGAGTTACGCAGCGCACAACATACCGTTGGAAAGCTCACCGAGAGCTCTACGACGGGGGCAACAAGCCTGCTCAGTTGCGCTATTTTTCGGAGCCCAGAATCAAATGTTTTCATCAGTTTCGGGACACTTTTCTTCTTTTGCTTTGTTTTTCCATCCTGGATCGTACGTCGTGAGCCGCGAAAAGGACGACAACCTAATCCATCACATTTCTATTATCGAATCCCACGGCACCTTGGGCAAGATAACTTCACTTCACGTAGAGGCTGGACCAGCAAACCAAGGGTGTGGGGCTTGTGACCAGGTATCCGTCACTCCGGTTCCCATAACTTTAGATCCGTAAGGAGTTACGCGGTGCACAGCATATTGTTGGAAAGGTCTCCGAGAGCTGTAAGAACGGGGCAGCAAGCTTGCTTGGCGGCGCCTGTTTTAAGAGCACAAAATCGAACAATTTCATCAATTTTGGGACACTTTTCTTCTTTTGCGCTGTTTTTCCGTCCCAGATCGTACGTCGTGGGCCTCGAAAAGGACGACAACCTAATCCATCACATTTCTATTACCGAATCCCAGGCATCTTGGGCAAGACAACATTGCTTCACGTAAAGGCTGGGCCCGCAAACTGAGGGCGTGGGGCTTGGGACCAGGTTTCCGTCGCTCCCGTGCCCATAACTTTTGATCCGTAAGGAGTTACGCGGTACACAGCATACTGTTGGAAAACTCTCCGAGAGCTCTACGACGTGGGCAAGTAACCTTCCTAGCTGCACTTGTTTTTGGAGCCCAAAAACGAACGTTTTCATTAGTTTCGGGACACTTTTTTACTTTAGCACTGTTTTTCCGTCACCGATCGTATGTTGTGAGACGCGAAAAGGACGATAACCTAATCCATCACATTTATATTACCGAATCCTAGGCATCTTGGGCAAGACAAATTTGCTTCACGTAGAGGCTGGGCCCGCAAACTGAGGGCGTGGGGTTTGGGACCAGGTCTCCGACGCTCTGGTGCCAATAACTTTTGATCCGTAAGGAGTTACGCAGTGCACAGCATACTGTTGGAAATCTCTCCGCTAGCTCTACGAATAGGGTAGCAAGCCTGCTTGGCTGCGCCTATTTTCAGAGCACAAAATCGAACAATTTCATCAATTTCGGAACACTTTTCTTCTTTTGCGCTGTTTTTTCGTCTTAGATCGTACGTCATGGGCCTCGAAAAGGACGACAACCTAATCCATCACATTTCTATTACCGAATCCCAGGCATCTTGGGCAAGACAACATTGCTTCACGTAAAGGCTGGGCCCGCAAACTGAGGGCGTGGGGCTTGGGACCAGGTCTCCGTCGCTCCCGTGCCCATAACGTTTAATCTGTAAGGAGTTACGCGGTGCACAGCATACCGTTGGAAAGCACTTCGAGAGCTCTACGACGGGGGCAAGTAGCCTCTTTAGCAGCGCCTGTTTTTGGAGCACAAAAACGAACGTTTTCATCAGTTTCGGGATACTTTTCAACTTTTGCGCTGTTTTTCCGTCACGGATCGTATGTCGTGAGACGCGAAAAGGACGACAACCTAATCCATCACATTTCTATTACCGAATCCCAGGCATTTTGGTTAAGACAACTTTGCTTCATGTCAAGGCTGGGCCCGCAAACCGAGGTCATGGGGCTTGGGACCAGGTCTCCAACGCTCTGGTGCCAATAACTTTTGATTTGTAAGGCGTTACGTGCCACACAGCATACCGTTGGAAACCTCACATAGAGCTCTACGATGGGTGAAACAAGCCTGCTCGACTGTGCCTATTTTCGGTGCCCAAAAACGAACATTTTCATCAGTTTCGGGACACTTATCTTCTTTTGCACTATTTTTCCGTCACGGATCGTACGTCGTGAGTCGCGAAAAGGACGACAACCTAATCCATCACATTTCTATTACCGAATCCAAGGCATCTTAGGGAAGACAACTTTTCTTTACGTAGAGGCTGGGCCCGCAAACCGAGGGCGTGGGGCTTGGGATCTGGTCTCTATCGCTCCGGTGCCCATAACTCGGCGCACAGCATACTGTTGGAAAGCTCTCTGAGAGCTCTATGACGGGGATAGCAAACCTACTCCCCTGCGCCTATTTTCGGAGCACAAAATCGAACGTTTTCATCAGTTTCGGGATACTTCTTCTTTTGCGCTGTTTTTTTGTCCCGGATCGTATGTCGTGGGCCGCGAAAAGGACGACAACCTAATCCATCACATTTCTATTACCGAATCCCAGGCATCTTGGGCAAGACAATTTTGCTTCACGTAGAGGCTGGGCCCGCAAACTGAGGGCGTGGGGCTTGGGACCTGGTCTTCGTCGCTCCGGTGCCCATAACTTTTGATCGGTAAGGAGTTACGCGGTGCACAACATACCGTTGGAAAGCTCTCCGAGAGTTCTACGATGAGGGCACCAAACCTGCTTTGCTGTACCATTTTCGGAGCCCAAAATCTAACGTTTTCATCAGTTTCGGGACACTTTTCTTCTATTCCGTTATTTTTCCATCCCGGATCGTACGTCGTGAGCCGCGAAAAGGATGACAACCTAATCCATCACATTTCTATTATTGAATCCCACGGCACCTTGGGCAAGACAACTTCAATTCACGTAGAGGCTGGGCCCGCAAACCGAGGGCGTGGGGCTTGTGACCAGGTATCCGTCGCTTCGGTGCCCTAACTTTTGATCCGTAAGGAGTTACGCGGCGCACTGCATACCGTTGGAAAGCTCTCTGAGGGCTCTATGATGGGGGCAGCAATCCTGCTCGGCTGCGCCTATTTTTGGTGCCCAAAATCGAATGTTTTCATCAGTTTCGGGACACTTTTCTTCTTTTGCGTTGTTTTTCCATTCCAGATCGTACGTCGTGAGCCGCGAAAAGGACGACAACCTAATCCATCACATTTCTATTACCGAATCCCACGACACCTTGAGCAAGAAAACTTCACTTCACGTAGAGGCTGGGCCCGCAAACCGAGGGCGTAGGGCTTGTGACCAGGTATCCGTCGCTCCGTTGCCCATAAATTTTGATCCGTAAGGAGTTACGCGGTGCACAGCATACCGTTGGAAAGCTATCTGAGAGCTCTACGACGGGGGCAGCAAGCCTACTCAGCTGCGCCTATTTTTGGAGCATAAAATTACACTTTTTCATCAGTTTCGGGACACATTTCTACTTTTGCACTATTTTTTCGTCCCGGATCGTATGTCGTGAGACGCAAAAAGGACGACAACCTAATCCATTACATTTCTATTACTGAATCCCAGGAATCTTGGGCAAGACAGCATTGCTTCACATAGAGGCTGTGTCATGCCCCCACCCGACCTATAGAGGCTAGACTAGGGTGTGATCTAAACATTCATATCAATTTACGTACTTAATCGTTCATTAAGGTTTAACGCTTAACGTTAGCCTAGAACTCCAAAAGATTTTTCAGAAAACCGGCAGGATAACGGCTGTAATTGGCTCTTTAGTTTGACCTAATTCTCTAAACGCCTCAAAACTTTTGATCTCAAATTCGATTCCAATTAAGATTACTATTTATCGCCAATTGAAATGCCTACTAATTATTTCGAAGTCTCGTTTGATTAACAACCTAGCATAGCAACTATGTCTCGTTTATGTGTCAATCCTTGTTACAAAAGTACCTGTTGATCTTAGCTTACCAATGAGTACCTGCTTAAGATTGGATAGATTCATTTTACTTAACCCTTTACCTAATACTTCATAAGCCTGTGATAGATACTTAACCAAAGTAGCGACATCAAAACGACCAGAAGAGTGTGCACCTATCTATGATCAGTACAAGCCAAAATTAGACCCCGAATTGCAACGGGGGTCATTTACAATACAATAACAAGCAACATAAGAAATAGTCTTCAAGCAACATATCGTTCACAAAATGGCCATAGTCAAGTAAGGCGCGTAGGGCAAGCAATCATTCCAAGGAGTCATCAATAGGCACGTTGTCCTCGGGTACCTGTTCCTGGTCTTCTTCACCTGAGATGATAAAAGAGGGTAAGTCCTTATGAACTTAGCAAGGGGGAACGAGAAATACGTTTTGAAACTCTTTTTTCGGTTAAACTTATGAAAAACCCCTTTGGAAAGCATGTCACATATTACAATTAATGAAGTACGCAAAATATAAGAATCAAATTGAACAACATATATAACTACCAATCATTTCAAAGATACGGTGAGCATTTGCTCTCAATATCGATTTCGATACGATTGTTGCGGCCGACTTCAATAATCCACTTATCGCTCCCATTTGGGTATACTCTGGATGTACCCCGAAATCCTACAACCCAACTCTCTGAGGGTCAAATGCCAAGCGAGATAGGGAATTGGATCATGGTAGTCACGGTAACACCGGCAAGCCCGATGCCGCCATGCCAGAATGAAAGGTTGCAACCTTGTATGCAATGCACATTTATGACATTTAATATATCACATTAGGAGGGAAACAAAGTAGGTTGCCTCCGGTAAGTTATAAGATCGCACGTTGACAAGTAACACGCAAGGCATGCTATGACATGCAATTTCACTTGTAAAATGCATGGAGTTATATGAATATTAAACAGACAGCCATGTAATCATCGGAATCACATTTTGGGCTATAAGGGCAACTACGGGCAGCCTACTAACCATATAATTAAACACGATATCCATAGGATCAACACTTAGCGAGTTTTCCTAGTCACTAGGGTTTCAATTCATGCTTACCCGTGCGATTAAGCCCCAAGTTGTCCCGTAGTTAAACTCAAGCCATGCATCGATTAATTAAAACACCCTCAAACATTCAAAACAGTCCACACAACATCCAAGTGCCACAATCCCAAGCATTTAATACAACAAGAGAAGTTACAATAATTTTCAAAGCATAACTAGATGAAAACTTCACTGCAATGGTCTATTTTATCACAATCATTGAGACTAGTAAACAATATCCAATTCCAGTGGACAAAATGTCAAATTAAAGCTTAAGGAGTTAACTAAATCCAGAAACAAACCTCGTATCATTTGGAGTTCGGGTTCAAGAGTTATAGCCAAAACCGTGAGACTACGCAAAACTGTCCAGATTTGCACACATTTCAATACTTGTCGTTTTTGAGGACCTTAGGGTCAGATTTAGCCTTAGTCCATTTCTGACAAAAATGTCCAGAACTGAAGAATATAGCAGCATACCAAATTTCATGCATTTTGGATATCATTTACTAAGTCAAAACTGGTTCGTTCTACAAGGACAGTGAACTGCCAAAAACCTGCTTTATTTTCCCAGATTTTCCAGATTTGGACACCTTTCGATGTTTTGCCATTTTGGGGACCTTAGAGTCAAAATTGGCTTTGACCTATTTCTGCGACAAATTCTCAGAACCGGAAAAAATAGTCATCTACCAATTTTCACACATTTTCAACATCATTTACCTGGTCAAAATCACTTCGCTCCAACAAGTCAGAAGAGTGTCCTTTACGCGATTTCATCTATCTTCACATTCTAGCCAAATATCTTGTCATGCATGTTTACAAAAGCTCATGTACACACATATATCACAAGTACAGAGGTAAAAATAGACATTTAAAGGCATGCATGTGGTTTTTGAGAGCTTTTCAAAAGAGTTTTAGCCCTCACCTTAGCAAGACAATAATGAAGATGCACAAAGCTCTTGATGGTGCACAAGATCGACTTTTCTCCTTGGTTGGCCGAGAGATAACTTGAGATTCTCTAATTCCTAGCTTAGTAACCATGTTCTTAGTATGTGCAAGTGGCTAGAACAAAAAGAAAATGAAATAGGAGCTATCAAACATACCTAAGCCGAAATGAAGGTTCTATGAGTTTGCATGTGTGTCTTTTTGCATTCTAGCTTCCTTGGTCGAGCTTCCTAGTATCTTGTATGTCTTGATGAACCTTAGGATGATGAGCTTAAGCTATGGAGACTAGAATTGCAGCCAAGGCCGAGAGAGAGAGAGAATGAATGAGAGAAAGAGAGAATGTGAGAAAGAAATGAAAGCTTTGAAGAGTTTTGATGCATGTGTCGGCTATGGGCTTGCAAATTTCAGAATTTGTGTCTTCAAGAGCATAATTTGAATGATCTTAGCATGGGTGATTGAGTGGGTTGAGATTGTGGTGCCTTGGGTAGAGTTTTGAGTCATTTTTTTTTATGCTTTGTGTCATGAGCTTGTCATAGAATGTCTAGGTATAATCTTTGAAATATGCAATGCTTGTTCAAATGCTCCATGTGGTCAGCCAAGGCTTGCAAAATTCTGAATTTTTGTCATGTTTTGAGCATTATTTAAGATGCTTTCTTGATTAGCGTGCGAGCATGCTTTCTTAGGTTTAGGGCACGCACTACGAGGTAAGGCACGAACTACGAGATGAATGCACATTTCCCAAGTAAATGCACGTAACCCTAAATGAATGCACGTAATTCAATGCAACGCACATAAAATGAGACACAAATCTTAAACCTAGGTCAAGACACGCAAATCTAGGTAGGACACATTATTCGGGGTTGGGCCTCAAAGGCTGGGTCCGCAAACCGAGGGCTTAGGGCATGTGACCAGGTATCCGTCGCTCTGGTGCCTATAACTTTTGATCCGTAAGGAGTTATACGACGCACAATATACCGTTGGAAAGCTCTCCGAGAGCTCTACGACGGGGGTAGTAAGTCTACTCGGATGCGCCTATTTTTGGAGCCCAAAATCAAACGTTTTCATCAGTTTTGGGACAGTTTTCTTCTTTTGCGCTGTTTTTCCGTCACGGATTGAACGTCGTGAGCCGCGAAAAGGACGACAACCTAATCCATCACATTTCTATTACCGAATCCCGGGCATCTTGGGCAAGACAACTTTGCTTCACGTAGAGGCTAGGCCCACAAACCGAGGGCGTGGGGCTTGTGACCAGGTATCCGTTGCTCCGGTGCCCATAACTTTTGATCCGTAAAGAGTTACGCGGCGCACAACATACCGTTGGAAAGCTCTCCGAGAGCTCTACGATGGGGACAGCAAGCTTGCTCGGCTACGCCTATTTTTGAATTCCAAAATTGAACGTTTTCATCACTTTCGGGACACTTTTCTTCTTTTGCGCTGTTTTTCCATCCCGGATCGTACGTCGTGAGCCGCGAAAAGGACGACAACCTAATCCATCACATTTCTATTACCAAATCCCACGGTCCCTTGGGCAAGACAACTTCACTTCACGTAGAGGCTGGGCCAGCAAACCGAGGGCGTGGGGGTTGTGACCAGGTATCCGTCGCTCTAGTGCCCATAACTTTGGATCCGTAAGGAGTTACGCGGCGCACAACATACTGTTGGAAAGCCCTCCGAGAGCTCTACCAACAGGGCAGTAAGCCTACTCGGCTGCTCCTATTTTCAGAGCACAAAATCGAACGTTTTCATAAATTTCGGGACACTTTTCTTCTTTTGCGCTGTTTTTTTGTCCCAAATCGTACGTCGTGGGCCTCGAAAAGGACAACAACCTAATCCATCACATTTCTATTACCGAATCCCAGGCATCTTGGGCAAGACAACATTGCTTCACGTAGAGGCTGGGCCCGCAAACCGAGGGCGTGGGCCTTGGGACCAAGTCTCCGTCGCTCTCGTGCCCATAAATTTTGATCCGTAAGGAGTTATGCGGCGCAAAGCATACCGTTGGAAAGCTCTTTGAGAGCTCTACGATGGGGGAAACAAGCCTGCTCAGCTTCACCTATTTTCGGAGCTCAAAAACGAACATTTTCATCAATTTCGGGACACTTTTCTAGTTTTGCGCTGTTTTTTCATCACGGATCGTACGTTGTGAGACGCAAAAAGGACGATAACCTAATCCATCACATTTCTATTACCGAATCCCAGGCATCTTGGGCAAGACAACTTTGCTTCACGTAGAGGCTGGGCCACAAACCGAGGGCATGGGGCTTAGGACCAAGTCTCCGACGCTCCGGTGCCAATAACTTTTGATCCGTAAGGAGTTACGCGGTGCACAGTATACCGTTGGAAAGCTCTCCGAGAGCTCTACGACTGGGGCAACAAGCCTGCTCGGCTGCACCAGTTTTAGGAGCCCAAAAACCAACGTTTTCATCAGTTTAGGGACACTTTTCTTCTTTTGCACTATTTTTCCGTCTCGGATCATATGTTGTGAGCCGCGAAAAGGACGACAACCTAATCCATCATATTTCTATTACCGAATTTAAGGCATCTTGGGCAAGGCAACTTTGTTTCACGTAGAGGTTGGGCCAGCAAACCAACGGCGTGGCGCTTAGGACCTGGTCTCCGTCGCTTCGGTGCCCATAACTTTTGATAGGTAAGGAGTTATGCGGCGCATAGCATACCGTTGAAAACCTCTCCGAGAGGTCTACGATGACGGAAGGAAGCCTTCTCGGCTGTACCTATTTTTGGAGCCCAAGATCGAACATTTTCATCAGTTTTGAGACACTTTTCTTCTTTTACGCTATTTTTTCGTCCCGGATCGTATGTCGTGAGCCGCGAAAAGGACGAAAACCTAATCCATCACATTTCTATTACCGAATTTAAGGCGTCTTGGGCAAGACAACTTTGTTTCACGTAGAGGCTGGGCCAGCAAACCGAGGGCGTGGCACTTGGGACCTGGTCTCCGTCGCTTTGGTGCCCATAACTTTTGATAGGTAAGGAGTTACGCGGCGCACAGTATACCGTTGGAAAGCTCTTCGAGAGCTCTACAACGGGGGCCGCAAACCTGCTCGGCCGTGCCAGTTTTTCGAGCCCAAAATCGAATGTTTTCTTCAGTTTTGGGACACTTTTCTTCTTTAGCTTTGTTTTTCCATCCCGGATCGTACGTCGTGAGCCGCGAAAAGGACGACAACCTAATCCATCACATTTCTATTACTAAATCCCATGGTACCTTGGGCAAGACAACTTCTCTTCATGAACAGGTTGGGCCCGCAAACCGAGGGCGTGGGGCTTGTGACCAGGTATCCGTCGCTTCGGTGCCCTAACTTTTGATCCGTAAGGAGTTACGCGGCGCACAGCATACCGTTGGAAAGCACTCCAAGAGCTCTACGACCAATAAGCCTGCTCGGTTGCTCATATTTTTGGAGCCCAAAATCGAACGTTTTCATCAGTTTCGGGATACTTTTATTCTTTTGTGCTATTTTTCCATCCCGGATCGTACGTCGTGAGCAGCGAAAAGGACGAAAACTTAATCCATCACATTTCTATTACCGAATCCCATGGTACATTGGGCAGGACAACTTCACTTAACGTTGAGGTTGGGCCCGCAAATCGAGGGTGTGGGGCTTGGGTCCAAGTCTCCGTCGCTCTAGTGCCCATTACTTTTGATCCGTAAGGAGTTACGCGGCGCCCAATATATCGTTGGAAAGTTCTCCGGGAGCTCTACGACAGGGGCAGCAAGCCTGATTGGCTGCGCCTATTTTTGGAGTCCAAAATTGAACGTTTACATCAGTTTGGGGACACTTTTCTTCTTTTGCGCTGTTTTTCCATCCCGGATCGTACGTCGTGAGCCGCGAAAAGGACGACAACCTAATCTATCAAATTTCTATTACCGAATTGAAGGAATCTCAAGCAAGTCAACTTTCCTTCATGTAGAGGCTGGGCCCACAAATCGAGGGCGTGAGGCTAGGGACTAGCTCTCCGACGCTCCGGTGCCCATAACTTCTGATCTGTAAGGTGTTACGCAGCGCACAGTATACCGTTGGAAAGCTCTCCTAGAGCTGTATGACGTGGGTGAAAATCGTTCTCAGTTGCGCCTGTTTTTGGAGCCCAAAAATGAAAGTTTTCATCAGTTTTGGGACACTTTTCTACTTTTGCGCTGTTTTTCCGTCACGGATTGTACGTCGGGAGCCGTGAAAAGGACAACAACCTAATCCATCACATTTCTATTATCGGATCCCAGGCATCTTGGGCAAGACAACTTTGCTTCATGTAGAGGTTGGGCCCACAAACCGAGGGCATGGGGCTTGTAACCAGGTATCCGTCGCTCCGGTACTCATAACTTTTGATCCGTAAGGAGTTATACTGTGCACAACATACCGTTGGAAAGCACTCCGAGAGCTCTATGACGGGGGCAGCAAGCATGCTTGGCTGCGCCTATTTTCAGAGCCCAAAATTGAACGTTTTCATCAGTTTTGGGACACGTTTCTTCCTTTACGCTGTTTTTCCATCCTGGATCGTACGTCGTGAGCCATGAAAAGGACGACAACCTAATCCATCACATTTCTATTACCGAATCCCGTGGTACCTTGGGCTAGAAAACTTCACTTCACGTAGAGGCTGAGCTAGCAAACGTAGGGCATGGGGCTTGTGACCAGGTATTCGTCGCTCCGGTGCCCATAACTTTTGATTCGTAATGAGTTACGCGGCCCACAACATACAGTTGGATAGCTCTACGAGAGATCTACGACGGGGGTAGCAAGCCTGCTTGGCAGCGCCTATTTTTGGAGCCCAAAATTGAACATTTTCATCAGTTTCAGGATACTTTTCTTCTTTTGCGCTGTTTTTCCATCCCCGATCATACATCGTGAGCCCCGAAAAGGACAACAACCTAATCCATCACATTTCTATTACTAAATCCCACAACACATTGGGCAAGACAACTTCACTTCACGTAGAGGTTGGGCCCACAAGCCGAGGGCTTGGGGCTTTTGACCAGGTATCCGTTGCTCCGGTGCCCATAAATTTTGATCCGTATGGAGTTACGTGGCGCACATCATGCCGTTGGAAAGCACTCTAAGAGCTCTATGACTGGTGTAGCAAGCCTACTCGGCTGCGACTATTTTCGGAGCCCAAAATTGAACATTTTTATTAGTTTCGGGATACTTTTGTTCTATTGCGCTGTTTTTCTATCGCAGATCGTACGTCGTGAGCCGCGAAAAGGACGACAACCTAATCCATCATATTTCTATTACCGAATCCCACAACACCTTGGGTAAGACAACTTCACTTCATGTAGAGGCTGAACCTACAAACCGAGGACGTGGGGCTTGTGACCAGGTATCCGTCGCTCCAGTGCCCATAACTTTTGATCCGTAAGGAGTTACGTAGTGCACAACATACCGTTGGAAGGCTCTCCGAGAGCTCTACGACGGGGGCAGTAGGCCTGCTCGGTTGCGCCTATTTTCGGAGGCCAAAATCAAACGTTTTCACTACTTTTGGTTCACTTTTCTTCTTTTACGCGGTTTTTCCTTCCCGGATCGTACGTCGTGGGTCGCGAAAAGGACGACCACCTAATCCATCACATTTCTATTACCGAATCCTAGGCATCTTGGGCAAGACAACTTTGCTTCACGTAGAGGCTGGGCTCACCAACCGAGGGCGTGGGGCTTGGGACCAGGTCTCCGTCGCTCCGTGCCCTTAACTTTTGATCCGTAAGTAGTTATGCGGCGCACAACATACCGTTGGAAAGCTCTCCGAGAGCTCTATGACGGGGGCAGCAAGCCTACGCAGCTACGCCTATATTCAAAGCCCAAAATCAAATGTTTTCATCAGCTTTGGGATACTTTTCTTCTTTTGCATTGTTTTTCCATCCCGGATCGTACGTTGTCAGCCGCGAAAAGGACGAAAACCTAATCCATCACATTTCTATTACCGAATCCCACAGCACCTTGGGCAAGACAACTTCACTTCACGTAGAGGCTGGGCCCACAAACTGAGGCCGTGGGGCTTGTGACCAAGTCTCCGTCGCTCCCGTGCCCATAACTTTTGATCCGTAAAGAGTTACGCGGCGCACAACATACCGTTGGAAAGCTCTCCGAGAGCTCTACGACGGGGGCATTAGTCCTGCTTGGTTGTGCCAATTTTCAGGGCACAAAATCGAACGTTTTCATTAGTTTCGGGATACTTTTCTTCTTTTGCGTTGTTTTTCCATCCCGGATCGTACGTTGTCAGCCGCGAAAAGGACGACAACCTAATCCATCACATTTCTATTACCTAATCCGCGAAAAGGCATCTTAGGCATGACAACTTAGCTTCACGGAGAGGCTGGGCCCACAAACTGAGGGTGTGGGGCTTAGGATCTGGTCTCCGTCGCTCCGGTGCGCATAAATTTTAATTGGAAAGGAGTTACGCGGCGCACAACATACCGTTGGAAAGCTCTTTGAGAGCTCTAAGACGGGGGCAGCAAACCTGCTTAGCAGCACCAGTTTTTCGAGCCCAAAATCAAATGTTTTCATCAATTCCGGGACACTTTTCTTCTTTTGCTATGTTTTTCCATCCTGGATCGTACGTCGTGAGCCGCAAAAAGGACGACAACCTAATCCATCACATTTATATTACTGAATCCCATGACACCTTGGGCAAGACAACTTCTCTTCACGTAGAGGTTGGGCCCGCAAACCGAGGGCATGGGGCTTGTGACCAGGTATCCGTCGCTTCGGTGCTCTAACTTTTAATCCGTAAGGAGTTACGCAGCACACAACATACCGTTGGAAAGCACTCCAAAAGCTCTACGACGGGGGCAACAAGCCTGCTCGGTTGTGCATATTTTGGAGCCCAAAATCAAACGTTTTCATCAGTTTCGGGATACTTTTCTTCTTTTGCGCTGTTTTTCCATCTTGGATCGTACGTCGTGAGCCGCAAAAAGGACAACAACCTAATCCATCACATTTTTATTACTGAATCCCATGGTACATTAGGCAGGACAACTTCACTTAACATTGAGGTTGGGCCCGCAAACTGAGGGCGTGGGGCTTGGGTCCAAGTCTCCGTCGCTCTAGTGCCCATTACTTTTGATCCATAAGGAGTTACGTGGCGCACAATATATCGTTGGAAAGTTCTTCGGGAGTTCTACGATAGGGGCATAAAGCTTGATTGGTTGCGCCTATTTTTGGAGTCCAAAATTGAACGTTTACATCAGTTTCGGGACACTTTTCTTCTTTTGCGCTGTTTTTCCATCCCGGATCGTACGTCGTGAGCCGCGAAAAGGACGACAACCTAATCCATCAAATTTCTATTACCGAATCGAAGGCATCTTGAGCAAGACAACTTTCCTTCACGTAGAGGCTGGGCCCGCAAACCGAGGGCGTGGGGCTTAAGACTAGGTCTCTGATGCTCCGGTGCCCATAACTTCTGATCCGTAAGGTGTTACGCGGCGCACAGCATACCGTTGGAAAGCTCTTCGAGAGCTCTGCGACGTGGGCAACAAGCGTTCTCGGCTATGCCTATTTTCAGAGCCCAAAAATGAAAGTTTTCATCTATTTCGGGACACTTTTCTACTTTTGCACAGTTTTTCCATCACGGATTGTACGTCAGGAGCCGTGAAAAGGACGACAACCTAATCCATCACATTTCTATTACCGGATCCTAGGCATCTTGGGCAAGACAACTTTTCCTCATGTAGAGGTTGGGCCCGCAAACTGAGGGCGTAGGGCCGTGACCAGGTATCCGTCGCTACGGTGCTCATAACTTTTGATCCGTAAGGAGTTACGCTGCGCACAGCATACCGTTGGAAAGCTCTCCGAGAGCTCTATGACGTGGGCATCAAGCCTGATCTGCTGCGCCTATTTTTTGAGTCCAAAATTGAACGTTTTCATCAGTTTTGGGACACTTTCCTTCTTTTGTGCTGTTTTTCCGTCCCGGATCGTACGTCGTGAGCCGCGAAAAGGACGACAACCTAATCCATCACATTTCTATTACCGAATCCTATGGTACCTTGTGCTAGACAACTTCACTTCACGTAGAGGCTGGGCCAGCAAACAGAGGGCGTGGGGCTTGTGACCAGGTATCCGTCGCTCCGGTGCTTATAACTTTTGATCCGTAAGAAGTTACGCTGCGCATAGCATACCATTGGAAAGCTCTCCGAGAGCTCTATGATGGGGGTAGCAGGCCTGCTCAGCTGCGCCTATTTTCGGAGTCCAAAATTTAATATTTTCATCAATTTTGTGGCACTTTTCTTCCTTTGCGCTGTTTTTACATCCCGGATCGTGCGTCGTGAGCCGAGAAAAAGGACGACAACCTAATCCATCATATTTCTATTACTGAATTCCATGGCACATTGGGTAAGACAATTTCACTTCACGTAGAGGCTGGGCCCGCAAACCGTGGGCTTGGGGCTTTTGACCAGGTATCCGTCGCTCCAGTGCCCATAAATTTTGATCCGTATGGAGTTACGCGGCGCATAGCATACCGTTGGAAAGTACTTTGAGAGCTCTACGACGGATGTAGCAAGCCTGCTCGGCTGCGACTATTTTTGGAGTCCAAAATTGAACGTTTTCATTAGTTTCGGGACACTTTTGTTCTTTTGCGCTATTTTTCTATCCCGGATCGTACGTCATGAGCCGCGAAAAGGACGACAACCTAATCCATCATATTTATATTACTGAATCCCATGGCATATTGGGCAAGACAACTTCACTTCATGTAGAGGCTGGGCCCGCAAACCGAGGGCTTGGGGCTTTTGACCAGGTATCCGTCGCTCCGGTGCCCATAAATTTTGATCCGTATGGAGTTACGCGGCGCACAGCATACCGTTGGAAAGTACTCTGAGAGTTCTCCGATGGGTGTAGCAAGCCTACTCAGCTGCGACTATTTTCGGAGCCCAAAATTAATTGTTTTCATTAGTTTTGGGACACTTTTGTTCTTTTGTGCTGTTTTTCTATCCCGGATCGTACGTCGTGAGCCACGAAAAGGACGACAAACTAATCCATCACATTTCTATTACCGAATCCCACGACACCTTGGGCAAGACAACATCACTTCACGTAGAGGCTAGGCCCACAAACCGAGGGCGTGGGGCTTGTGACCAGGTATCCGTCGCTCCGGTGCCTATAACTTTTGATCTGTAAGGAGTTTCGCGGTTCACAACATATCATTGGAAAGCTCTTCGAGAGCTCTACGACGGGGAAAGTAGGCCTGCTCAGTTGTGCCTATTTTCGGAGCCCAACATCAAACATTTTCATCAGTTTCCGTTCACTTTTCTTCTTTTGCACGATTTTTTCATCTCGGATCGTATGTCGTGGGTAGCGAAAAGGACGACCTCCTAATCCATCACATTTCTATTACCAAATCCCAGGTATCTTGGGCAAGACAACTTTGCTTCACGTAGAGGCTGGGCCCGCAAACCGAGGGCGTGAGGCTTGGGACCAGGTCTCCGTCACTCCCGTGCCCATAACTTTTGATCCGTAAGTAGTTATGCGTCGCACAACATACTGTTGGAAAGCTCTCTGAGAGCTCTACGACGGAGGCAGCAATCCTGCTTAGTTGAGCCTATATTCAGAGCCTAAAATCAAACATTTTCATCAGCTTTGGTGCACTTTTCTTCTTTTGCCCTGTTTTTTCATCCCGGATCGTACGTCGTCAGCGGCGAAAAGGACGACAAGCTAATCCATCACATTTCTATTACCGAATCCCACAACACCTTGGGTAAGACAACTTCATATCACGTAGAGGCTGGGCCCACAAACTGAGGGCGTGGGGCTTCTGACCGGGTCTCCGTCGCTCCGGTGCCCATAACTTTTGATCCGTAAGGAGTTACGTGATGCACAACATACCGTTGGAAAGCTCTCCGAGAGCTCCACGACGAGGGCAGCAGGCTTGCTCGGCTGCGCCTATTTTCGGAGCCCAAAATCGAACGTTTTCATCAGTTTCGGTTCATTTTTCTTCTTTTGAGCGGTTTTTCCGTCCCGGATCGTACATCGTGGGCCGCGAAAAGGACGACCACCTAATCCATCACATTTTTATTACCAAATCCTAGGCATCTTGGGCAAGACAACTTTTCTTCACGTAGAGGCTGGGCCCGCAAACCGAGGGTGTGGGGCTTGGGACCAGGTTTCCGTCGCTCTCGTGCCTATAACTTTTGATCCGTAAGTAGTTACGCGGCGCACAGTATACCGTTGGAAAGCTCTCCAAGAGCTCTATGACGGGGGCAGCAAGCTTGCTCTGCTGCGCCTATATTCAAAGCCCAAAATCAAATGTTTTCATCAGCTTTGAGACACTTTTCTTCTTTTGCGCTATTTTTCCATCCCGGATCGTACGTCGTGAGCCGCGAAAAGGACGACAACCTAATCCATCACATTTCTATTACCGAATCCCAGGCATCTTTGACAAGACAACTTTGCTTCACGTAGAGGCTTGGCCCGCAAACCGAGGGCGTGGGTCTTAGGACCAAGTCTCCGACGCTCCGGTGCCCATTACTTTTGATTAGTAAGGAGTTACGCGGTGCACAACATACTGTTGGAAAGCTCTCCGAGAGCTCTACGACGGGGGCAACAAGCCTGCTAGGCTGTGCCTATTTTTGGAGCCCAAAATTGAACGTTTTCATTAGTTTTGGGATACTTTTCTTCTTTTGCGCTGATTTTCCATCCCGGATCGTATGTTGTGAGCCGCAAAAAGGACGACAACCTAATCTATCACATTTCTATTACCGAATCCCACAGTACCTTGGGCAAGACAACTTCACTTCACGTAGAGGCTGGGCCCACAAACCGAGGGCGTGGGGCTTGTGACCAGGTATCCGTCGCTCCGGTGCCTATAACTTTTGATCCGTAAGGAGTTACGCGGTGTACAGTATACCGTTGGAAAGCTCTCTGAGAGCTCTACGACGGGGCAGTAGGCCTGCTCGGCTGCACCTATTTTTGGAGCCCAAAATCAAACGTTTTTATTAGTTTCGGGTCACTTTTCTTCTTTTGCGTAGTTTTTCCGTCTCGGATCGTACGTCGTGGGCCGCGAAAAGGAGGACAACCTAATCCATCACATTTCTATTATCAAATCCCAGGCATCTTGGGCAAGACAACTTTTCTTCACGTAGAGGCTGGACCCGCAAATCGAGGGCGTGGGGTATGGGACCAGGTCTCCGTCGCTCGGGTGCCCATAACTTTTGATCCGTAACGAGTTATACGGCGCACAGCATACCGTTGGAAAGCTCTCTGAGAGCTCTACGACGGGGGAAGCAAGCTTGCTCAGCTGCGCCTATTTTCAACGCCCAAAATCAATCATTTTCATCAGCTTCGGGACACTTTTCTTCTTTTGCGCTGTTTTTCCATCCCGGATTGTACGTCGTGAGCCGCGAAAAGGACGACAACTTAATCCATCACAGTTCTATTACTGAATCCCATGGCACCTTGGGCAAGACAACTTCACTTCACGTAGAGGCTGGGCCCGTAAACCGAGGGCATGGGGCTTGTGACTAGATATCCGTCGCTCTGGTGCCCATAACTTTGGATCCGTAAGGAGTTACGCAACGCACATCATACCGTTGGAAAGCTCTCCGAGAGCTCTACGACGGGGGCAGCAAGCCTGATCGGTTGTGCTTGTTTTCAGATCACAAAATTGAACATTCCTTAACCCTAAATGAATGCACGTAATTCAATGCAAGGCACATAAAACGAAACATGATTCTTAAATCTAGGTTAAGGCACGCAAATCTAGGCTAGGGAATACGAAACGAGGTATCGCACGCAAATCAAGGTCGGGCCTCACATCTTCCTCTCCTTAAAAGAATTTCATCCCAAAATTCAATATTACCTTTGAAATAAAGTCGGATACTGTTGTTCAATCTGGTCTCGCCTTTCCCACGCTGCTTCTTCAACTCCATGATGATCCCACAACACTTTCACCATCGGTATAGATTTGTTGCGCAACTCCCGATCTTGCTAGTCTATGATCCAAATGGGCTTCTCTTCATAAGACAAGTTCTCCCGAAGCTGCAACAGCTCTGGCTCCAAGATATGCAATGGATTAGGGTGATACTTCTGCAGCATCGAAACATGAAAGACGTTGTGAATATTGGAGAGGTTTTGGGGTAGTGCCAGGCGATACGCCAGTTTGCCAACCTTCTCAATTATCTCAAATGGTCCTACAAATCTCAGGCTCAACTTTCCACCCTTGTCGTGTTTAATCAGTCCCCTCCGAGGTGATATCTTCAAGAACACCTTGTCGCCAACCTCAAACTCTAGACTCCGTCTCCGTCGGTCTGCATAACTTTTCTGCCTGCTTGGGCGGTAAGCATCCGTTTCCGGATGACGTGAATATTATCCACAGTCTTCATAAGTTCAGGTAGAAGGGTCGGGTCAAAAGTCTTCGTTTCACCTACCTCATCCCTGTAAATTGGGGATTGACACTTACGTCCATACAACGCCTCAAATGGGGCCATCTCGATAGTGGCCTGATAACTGTTATTATAAGCGAACTTTGCTAAAGACAGATATTTCTCCCAACCTTTCCCAAAGTCTAAAACACACGCCCTCAGCATATCCTCCAGAATCTGAATAGTTCTCTCCGATTGTCCATCAGTCTGAGGGTGATAAGTCGTGCTGAAACTCAACTTCGTTCCCAAAGCTTCTTGCAATCTCTTCCAAAATCGGGAAGTAAAACGAGGATCCCTATCCGATACAATACTCACAGGCATCCCATGCAATCTTACAATCTCCGCCACATACATATCTCCCAATTTCTTAGGACTATCCTCCTTGTTCATCGGTAAGAAGTGCGCTGACTTAGTCAATCTATCCACTATGACCCAAACGGCGTCATGACCCTTTTGTGACCTAAGCAGGTCCATAACAAAGTCCATAGTTATATGTTCCCATTCCCATTGAGGAATCTCTAACGGCTGAAGTAAACCTACTGGTCGTTGGTGTTCCGCTTTGACTCTCTGGCAAGTCAAACACCGTGCCACAAACTCTGCAATTTCTCTCTTCATGTTATTCCACCAATAGTGTTGCTTCAAATCCCGGTACATCTTTGTTCTGCCGAGGTGAATAGTGTATCTTGAATTTTGAGCTTCTTCAAGAATCTTCTTTTTCAGCTCTGGTTCATTAGGAACACAAATCCGATTCCTAAACCTCCAAATACCATCATCATGAAACTTGAAATCTGTGTTGCTTTCTTTAATCTTCTGGAATTGTTGGTCCTTCTATTGAGCCTCTCGTAATTCAGACAACAAGGTCGATTGAACTTGTGTAGTGGCAAAAAGTAACCCTTTCCGAGTCAATTGTGGTTTCCACAAAAATGCTTCCTCCAACAACTCCTGCACCTTGACTTCCAGTTTTGCCATGCTCGCTTTCCTACTTAAGGCATCTGCAACTACATTTGCTTTACCGGGCACATAATTGATTATGCAGTTATAATCATCCAAAAGCTCCATCCACCGCCTTTGCCTCATGTTCAACTCTTTTTGTGAGAACAAGTATTTCAAGCTCTTGTGATCAGTAAACACCTCGAACTTGTTACCCCATAGATAGTGCCTCCATTTCTTGAGTGCAAACACAATAGCCGCTAACTCCATATCATGTGTCAGGTAGTTCAATTCATACGGCTTCGGTTTCCTAGAAGCATACGCAATCACTCTACCATTTTGCATCAGCACACAACCCAATCCTTCTTTCGAAGCATCGCTATAAATTACAAAACCTTGACTCCCTTCAGGCAATGCAAGAACAGGTGCGGTAGTCAATCTTTTCTTCAACTCTTGGAAGTTGTTCTCACACTTATCATCCCACAAGAACTTTGTTTTCTTTTGAGTGAGCTTTGTAAGCGGTCCTGCAATCTTAGAGAAATCCTTCACGAACCTCCGATAATAGCCGGCTAGACCAAGAAAACTCCGAATCTCCTTAACATTTTTCGGCTTCTTCCAAGACATCACCGCTTCTATCTTTGCTGGATCCACTGCTATTCCCTCTTGGGATATGATATGCCCTAAAAATGCAATCTGCTGTAACCAAAATTCGCACTTGCTAAACTTTGCATACAATTTATGCTCTCGAAGTTTCTGCAATACCAATCGCAGATGTTGTTCAGGCTCAGCCTCGGATTTCGAGTATACCAAAATATAATCAATGAAGATCACCATAAATTGGTCCAAGTAGGGTTGAAGCACCCTGTGCATCAAGTCCATAAAAGCTGTAGGGGCATTAGTTAGTCCAAATGGCATCACCAAATATTCATAATGCCCATATCTCGTCCTAAAAGCCGTTTTAGGCACATCCTCCTTTTTGATCCGCAACTGATAGTACCCTTGCCTTAAGTCAAGTTTCGAATACACTTTGGCTCCTTGAAGTTGATCAAACAACTCGTCGATCAGTGGAAGTGGGTATTTATTCTTGGCAGTCACTTGGTTTAATCCTCTGTAATCGATGCATAGCCTCAGCGTTCCGTTTTTCTTCTTTACAAATAGAACTGGTGCACCCCACGGAGAAGAACTTGGTTGAACAAACCCCTTCTTCAACAATCCTTGCAATTGGTCCTTCAATTCTTGTAGCTCGGCTGGTGCCATACGATAGGGGGCTTTAGATATTGGCTGGGTGCCAGGCAGTAACTCTATAATGAACTCGATCTCCCGATTTGGGGGTAAACCGGGCAATTCTTCTGGAAACACATCCGCATAGTCTTTGATCACTGGCATCTCCTCCAACTTAGCTTTGTCCGACGGCTTGTTGATGAGGTAAGCTAAGTATCCACTATACCCTTTTCTCAAGGACTTCACTGCTTTCATAGATGAAATGATGGAACTCCCGGTGAAATCTCTTCGACCCATGACTTCCAATATTGGTTGACCAGGTACCTGGAATATTACAAATCCCTAAGATGACCTAATAGTCTTGAAAAGGTAATACAATAAAATTGGCTGAGAATTCCATATCCTTAATTTGGATTTTACATGTTTTACAAGCTGAGCTAGTAACAAGTTTAGAACCCATCGGAGTACCAACTTCTACTTCGTAAGGCAAACATACAACTCGTAGTTTCACACGTTTCACACATAAGGGAGTAATAAATGAATGAGTAGCACCCGGATCAATTAGCACCCTAACAGGTTGATTCAGTATGAAGAATGTACCTTCAACAACAGCGGTCTCCTCTGGAAGCTCCTCGCACTCAATAGCATAAGCTCGAGCCTGAACTCTAGGAACTGGAGTCTTGCCTCTACCAGCTGGTTTAACCTGATTTTGTCCTGCTTGCCATTTAGGGCAATCCTTGATCTGATGCTAATCACTGCCACACCGCACACATCGTCCTGACTTCTTCCAGCACTGGGCCTCGGTATGCCCCTTCTTGTCACAGTAAGAACAGTTGATAGACTGAGTAGCAGGTGAACTACCTGTGGATCCGCGGGTGGAAAGGGCTGATGGCGCTTTAGTCGGGCCACGGTTATTAACTGGTCAGTTCTGGCTCTGGCCCTGATTATGACTCTGACTCTGGAATTTCCTCTGTTGACCTGAAGGCTGGTATGGTTTATTGTTCGGTTGACTCGAACCGGCTCTATCAAGTTTTCTCTTCTCAACTCGGGAAGTAGCAACAAAGAGAGCAGAATAGGTATCGAAGTCATGTGAAGCCAACTGGTCCTGAATCTCTGGCCTCAATCCCGTAGTAAATTTCCACATCTTTGCCTCCGGAGTACTGACCATGTATTGAGCATAGCAGGTTAGTCGGTCAAAACGAGCCTCGTACTGGGCCACCGTCATGTTACCCTGGTTCAAGTGCAGTAATTCCTCAATCCGCCTCTACTTGGAAACTACAGGTACATATTTCTCCTTGAAGGCCTTAACGAAATTACCCCACAAGCGAGGGGTATGATCAGTTTCCCACAGTGCCTCCACAGTGTGCCACCAATGCTCAGCATCCCTGTGCAACAGAAACACAGCAAACTCCACTTTTTCTTCATCAGTATAATCAAGTGGCCTGAAAATCCTCTCGATCTCAGACAGCCAAGCCTCTGCTTTCTCATCATCAGCTTCCCCATGGAATTTGGACGGGCGAAAGTCAAGGAACTCCCTCATTCTGCTATGTCTCCCATGGTTACTATCATTCTTGTTGTTGTTGGCTTCACGTGCATCTTGACGTTCCATCAATCGTGACACGCGATCCATTGCATTCGCCATCATGTTAAACATAGCTATGTTGGGATTAGTTTGATAAGCATCTCCGGTCTCTTGGGGTTCACCGCTCCTATTAGTAGTGCGGGTACTAGGGCCAGCCATCTATAGGCACATATTACGATGCACAATTTATTGAAATACGACAAACAAGAATTTAATGCATAAGATATGCAACATAATATAGATACACAATTCTAGAAACAATTAAGGCATGTTAATCACTTAAGCACATAGAACATAGAAGGCACAATTAACATTATCACACAATAACATATAGACAAGTCATCCTAATTATCTTAGGGCTTTACCCATGGTCCGAGAGTTAAACCCGGCTTAAGCAATCTAAGCTCTGATACCATTCTTCTTTTATGAGGTGTCACGCCCCAATTCGGCCTATAAAGGTTAGACTAGGGTGTGATCTAAACATTCAAGTCATGTCTTATACTTAGTTGTTCATGAAAGTTTAACGCTTAACGTTTAGCCTAAACTCCACAATTTTTTCGGAAAACCGGCAGCATAACGGCTGTAATTGGGCTCTTTAGTTTGACCTAGTTCTCTAAACGCCTCAAATTTCATTTCCAACTAAGATTACTATTTACCATCAATTAAGAAGCCTACTAGTTATCTCGATGTCTCGTTTGATTAATAACCTAATATGATACTATGTCTCGTTTGTTTGTTAATCCCCGTTACAAAAGTACCTGTTGATCTTAGCTTAACAATGGGTACCTGCTTAAGATTGGATAGGTTCATTTTACTTAGTCCTTACCTGATACTTCATAATCCTATGATAGATACTAACCAGTAATGACAGCAAAACGACCATAGTAGTGTCTGTCTAGTTATTATCAGTACAAGCCAAAATTAGACCCCAAATTACTACGGGGGTCTTTTACATTACAAACATCAAGCAACATGAAAAGAAATAGTTTTCAAGCAGCATAGTGTTCACAATGGCCATAATCAAGCAAAGCACATAGGACAGGCAATCATTCCAAGGAATCATCATTAGGCAAGTTGTCCTCGGGTACCTGTTCTTGATCTTCTTCACTTGAGATGATAAATGAGGGTGAGTTCTTATGAACTCAGCGAGGGGGAACGAGAAATAGGTTTTGAAACTTATTTTCCGGTTCAACTTATGAAAACCCTTTTGCAAGCATGAATATATCACAAGTAAGTACACAACATGATATAAAAGTAAAGGAACACAATTACCCGTCTTTCTTCCCCGAGGTCCTCTAGGAACCAAGCGAGAGTACTTATATACATAGTGAAAAGGATACGATGAGCTTTTGCTCTCAGTTCATGTCAGCATCAGTTGTTGCGGCCGACTTCAAATGTGAGGCCTGACATCGATTTGCATACGATACCTCGTTTCGTGTGCCAGAGCCTAGATTTGCGTGCCTTAACCTAGATTTTAGAATCATGTTTTGTTTTATGTGCCTTGCATTAAATTACATGCAATCATTTAGGGTTGCGTGCATTTACTTGGAAAACGTGCATTCATCCCGTAGTTTTTGCCCTATCTCGTAGTGCGTGCCCTAGACCTAGGAAAGTGTGCCCTCACACAAATCAAGAAAGCATCTTACACGAAGCACTAGATCAATAATTAATCCTACAAATCCCACTAACTAATATTAAAATGCTAAGTCAATGCACTAGAAGACGAAATTGCACCAAAAGCTAGACATTCTTTGTTCTTTATTCTTTATTCTTTGCATATCCCAAACACACAATAAAATAAATCTTGAACAAGACAAAAAAATTCAGATTTGAATACCTCTTTGGCCGACCACCTTGTGTGCTTTGTGCTTGCTTTGCATAATTCAAATTGAACCTAGATAATTCTATGACAACTAATGACACAAAGCAATAAAAAATAGCTCAAAAACTCTACCAAGCTCCACCAATCTCGACATAAGCTCCTTGCCCATGCTAAACACTTCAAATTATACTCCTTGAAGACACAAAAATCTGAAATTGCAAAGCTCAAGGCCGACACATGCTTCAAACCTTGCAAAAGCTTTTATTTTTCTCTCATTTCTCTCATTTCCTCTCATTCTTCTCTCTCCCTCTCATCCTTCTCTCTCTCTCGGCCTTGGCTGAGTTTCTACACTCCTTAGCTTATCTTCATCACTCCATGGTTCATCAAGGCATGCAAGAAGCTAGGGAGCTTGACTAAGCAAGCTAGGTTGCAAGAAACACACATGCAAGCTCTTTGAATCTCCATTTCGGCTTAGGTGAGTTTGCTAGCTTCCATTTCTTTTCTTCTTGTTCTAACCACATGCACCTACTAAGAACTTGGTTACTAAGCTAGGAAATTTGAGAAAAACCGAGTGATGTCTCGGCTAAGCAAGGAAAAAGGTCAACTTTGTGCTGCACCAAGAGTCTTGTGCATCTTCTTGTTGTTTCGCTAAGGTGAGTGCTAAAACTTCTTGAAAATCTTTCAAAAACTCGCATGCATGCCCTTAAATGTCTATATTTACTTCTGTACTTGAGATATATGTGTGTTCATGAGCTTTTATAAACATGCATGGCAAGATATTTGGCTAAAATGTGAGGTTGGATGAAATCGTGTATGGGACAGTTTTCTGCCTTGTTGATGCGATGTGATTTTGGCTAGGTAAATGATGTTGAAAATGCGTCAAAATTGGTAGGTAACTAGTTTTTCCAGTTCTGAACATTTTTCACAGAAATAGGCCAAAGCTAAGTTTGACTCTAACGTCCTCAAAATGGCAAATTATTAAAATGTGTCCAAATCTGGAAAGTCTGGAAAAATGAAGCAGGTTTTGACAGATTCACTGACCTTGTAGAACAAACCCGTTTTTGACTTATTAAATGACATAAAAAATGCATGATATTTGGTGTGGTGCTATATTTTTCAGTTCTGGACATTTTTGTCAGAAATGGACTAAGGCTAAATCGGACCCTAAGGCCCTCAAAAATGACAAATATTGAAATGTGTGCAAATCTAGACAGTTTTGTGCAGTCTCACTGTTTTGGCTATAACTATTGAACCCGAACTCTAAATGATGCGAGGTTTGTTTCTGAATTTCGTTCACTTCCTAAGATTTAATTTGACACCTTATTCACTGGAGTTGGATATTGTTTGCTTGTCTTAATGATTGTGAGAAAACAGTCCATTGAAGTGAGGGTTTCACTTAGTGATATGCTTAGAAAAATTATTGTAGCTTCTCTCGTTGTATTAAATGCTTGGGATTGTGGCAATGAGATGTTGTGTGGACTGTTTTGAATACTTGAGGATGTATGAACTAATCAACGCGTGGCTTGAGTTTGATTTCGAGATGCGTTGGGGCTTAATCACACGGGTAAGCACGAATTAGAACCCTAGTAACTAGGTGAATTTGCTAAGTGTTGATCCTTTGGATGTTGTGTTGGATTATGTGTTTAGTAGGCTGCCCATAGTTGCCTTGTTGCCCTAAATATGATTTTGATGATTTCATGTTGATAAGTAGGCTTTTCTTGCACCCTGTCCCACGGAGATGCCGTAGCATGATGGAGAATCTTATTATTTGATTACGTGAACTTTGAAATGAGTTATATGACTTGATTTACGTGCGTTAATGACTGCCCGTTTAATGTTCATATAACTCCATGTGCCTTTCAAGTGAAATTACTTGTCTTATCGTGCCTCACTTGTTTACTTGTCAATGTGCAATCTTATGACTGCTCGGAGGCAACCTACTTTGTTGTCCTCCTAATGTGATATATTAAATGTCCTAAATGTGCATTGCATACAAGGTTGCAACCTTTCATTCTCTCGTGGTAGCGTTCACGCACACCGGGCGGCATTGGGCTTGCCGGTGCAACTGTGACTACCATTGTCCAATTCCCTCATTAGAGAGTTGGGTCGTAGGATTTTGGGGTACATCCGGAGTACACCCATTTGGCGTGATAAGGGGATGATTTGAAGTCGGTCGCAACAACTGATACTGACATGAACTGAGAGCAAAAGCTCATTGTATCATTTTCACTATATGTATAAGTACTCTCGCTTGGTTCCTAGAGGACCTCGGGGAGGAAAGACGGGTAATTGTGTTCCTTTACTTTTATATCATGTTATGTACTTACTTGTGATATATTCATGTTTGCAAAAAGGGTTTTCATAAGTTGAACTGAAAAATGAGTTTAAAAAGCTATTTCTCGTTCCCCCTCGCTGAGTTCATAAGGACTCACCCTCTTTTATCATCTCAGGTGAAGAAGATTAAGAACAGGTACCCGAGGACGATGTGCCTAACCATGATTCCTTGGAATGATTGCCTGTCCTATGTGCTTTGTTTGATTATGGCCATTGTGAACACTATGCTGCTTGAAGTCTATTTCTTTTCATGTTGCTTGATGTTTGTAATGTAAAAGACCCCTGTTGTAATTTGGGGTCTAATTTTGGCTTGTACTGCTAATAACTAGATAGACAGTACTATGGTCATTTTGCTATCGTTACTGGTTAGTATCTATCATAGGATTATGAAGTATCAAGTAAGGACTAAGCAAAATGAACCTATCCAATCTTAAGTAGGTACCCATTGTTAAGCTAAGATCAACAAGTACTTTTGTAATGAGGATTCACAAACAAACAAGACATAGTATCATGCTAGGTTATTAATCAAACGAGACATCGAGATAACTAGTAGGCGTCTCAATTGATGGTAAATAGTAATCTTAGTTGGAAATGAAATTTGAAGCGTTTAGAGAACTAGGTCAAACTAAAGAGCCCAATTACAGCCGTTATGCTGCCGGTTTTCTAAAAATATTGTGGAGTCTAGGCTAAATGTTAAGCGTTAAACTTTCATGAACAACTAAGTACGAGACATGACTTGAATGTTTAGATCACACCCTAGTCTAACCTTTATAGGCTGGGTTGGGGCGTGACACCTCATAGTAGAAGAATGGTATCAGAGCTTAGATTGCTTAAGCCGGGTTTAACTCTCGGACCATGGGTAGAGCCCTAAGATAATTAGGATGACTTGTCTATATGTTATTGTGTGATAATGTTAATTGTGCCTTCTATGTTCTATGTGCTTAAGTGATTAACATGCCTTAATTGTTTCTTGAATTGTGTATCTATATTATGTTGCATATCTTATGCATTAAATTCTTGTTTGTCGTACTTCAATAAATTGTGCATCGTAATCTGCGCCTATAGATAGCTGGCCCTAGTACCCGCACTGCTAATAGGAGCGGTGAACCCCAAGAGACCGGAGATGCTTATCAAACTAATCCCGGAGTAGCTATGTTTAACATGATGGCAAATGCCATGGATCGCGTGTCACGAGTGATGGAGCGTCAAGATGCACGTGAAGCCAACAATAACAACAACAGGAATGATGGTAACCCTGGGAGACATAGAAGAATAAGGGAGTTCCTTGACTTTCGCCCGTCCAAATTCCACAGGGAAGCTGATGATGAGAAAACAGAGGCTTGGCTGTCTGAGATCGAGAGGATTTTCAGGCCACTTGATTATACTGATGAAGAAAAGGTGGAGTTTGTTGTGTTTCTGTTGCACGGGGATGCTGAGCATTGGTGGCACACTGTGGAGGCACTGTGGGAAACTGATCATACCCCTCGCTTGTGGGGTAATTTCGTTAAGGCATTCAAGGAGAAATATGTTCCTGCAGTTTCCAGGTAGAGGCGGATTGAGGAATTCATGCACTTGAACTAGGGTAACATGACGGTGGCCCAGTACGAGGCTCATTTTGACCGACTGTCCCGCTATGTTCAATACATGGTCAGTACTTTGAAGGCAAAGATGTGGACATTTACTACGGGATTGAGGCCAGAGATTCAGGACCAGTTGGCTTCGCATGACTTCGATACCTATTCTGCTCTCTTTGCAGTTGCTTCCCCAATTGAGAAGATGAAACTTGATAGAGCCGGTTCGAGTCAGCCGAACAAGAAACAATACCAGCCTTCAGGTCAACAGAGGAAATTCCAGAGTTAGAGTCGTAATCAGGGCCATGGCCAGAACAGACCAGTTAATAACTGTGGCTCGACTAAAGCGCCATCAGCCTCTTCCACCCGTGGATCCACATGTAGTTCACCTGCTACTCAGTCTGTCAATTGTTCTTATTGTGACAAGAAGGGGCATACCGAGGCCTAGTGCTGGAAGAAGTCAGGACGATGTGTGCGGTGTGGCAGTGATCAGCATCAGATCAAGGATTGCCCTAAATGGCAAGCAGGACAGAATCAGGTTAAACCAGCTGGTAGAGGCAAGACTCCAGTTCTTAGAGTTCAGGCTCGAGCTTATGCTATTGAGTGCGAGGAGCTTCCAGAGGAGACCGCTGTTGTTGAAGGTACATTCTTCATACTGAATCAACCTGTTAGGGTGCTAATTGATCCCGGTGCTAATTGATCCGGGTGCTACTCATTCATTTATTACTCCCTTATGTGTGAAACGTGTGAAACTACGAGTTGTATGTTTGCCTTACGAAGTAGAAGTTGGTACTTCGATGGGTTCTAAACTTGTTACTAGCTCAGCTTGTAAAGCATGTAAAATCCAAATTAAGGATAGGGAATTCTCAGCAAATCTTATCGTATTACCTTTTTGAGACTATGAGGTCATCTTAGGGATGGACTGGTTGGCAAAGCATCATGCCCAACTAGATTGCCAGACGAAGATTGTAACATTCCATGTACCTAGTCGACCAATATTGGAAGTCATAGGTCGAAGAGATTTCACCGGGAGTTCCATCATTTCATCTATGAAAGCAGTGAAGTCCTTGAGAAAAGGGCGTAGTGGATACTTAGCTTACCTCATCAACAAGTCGTCGGACAAAGCTAAGTTGGAGGAGATGCCAGTGATCAAAGACTATGCAGATGTGTTTCTAGAAGAATTGCCCCGTTTACCCCTAAATCGGGAGATCGAGTTCATTATAGAGTTACTGCCTGGTACCCAGCCGATATCTAAAGCTCCCTATCGTATGGCACCAGCCGAGCTACAAGAATTGAAGGACCAATTGCAAGAATTGTTGAAGAAGGGGTTTATTCAACCAAGTTCTTCTCCGTGGGGTGCACGAGTTCTATTTGTAAAGAAGAAAGACGGAATGCTGAGGCTATGCATCGATTACCGAGGATTAAACCAAGTAACTATCAAGAATAAATACTCACTTCTACTGATCGACGAGGTGTTTGATCAACTTCAAGGAGCCAAAGTATATTCGAAACTCGACTTGAGGCAAAGGTACTATCGGTTGCGGATCAAAAAGGAGGATGTGCCTAAAACGGCTTTCAGGACAAGATATGGGCATTATGAATATGTGGTGATGCCATTTGGACTAACTAATGCCCCTGCAGCTTTTATGGACTTGATGCATAAGGTGTTTCAACCCTACTTGGACCAACTTGTGGTGATCTTCATTGATGATATTTTGATATACTCGAAATATGAGGCTGAGCATGAACAACATCTACGATTGGTATTGCAGAAACTTCGAGAGCATCAATTGTATGCAAAGTTTAGCAAATGCGAATTTTGGTTGCAGCAGATTGTATTTTTGGGGCATATCATATCCCAAGAGGGAATAGCAGTGGATCCAGCAAAGATAGAAGCGGTGATGTCTTGGAAGAAGCCGAAAAATGTTACGGAGATTCGAAGTTTTCTTGGTCTAGCCGGCTATTATCGGAGGTTCGTGAAGGATTTCTCTAAGATTGCAAGACCGTTTACAAAGCTCACTCAAAAGAAAACAAAGTTCGTGTGTGATGACAAGTGTGAGAACAGCTTCCAAGAGTTGAAGAAAAGATTGACTACCGCACCTGTTCTTGCATTGCCTGAAGGGAGTCAAGGTTTTGTAATTTATAGCGATGCTTCGAAAGAAGGATTGGGTTGTGTGCTGATGCAAAATGGTAGAGTGATTGCGTATGCTTCTAGGAAACCGAAGCCGTATGAATTGAACTACCCGACGCATGATTTGGAGTTAGCGGCTATTGTGTTTGCGCTCAAGAAATGGAGGCACTATCTGTGGGGTAACAAGTTCGAGGTGTTTACTGATCACTAGAGCTTGAAATACTTGTTCTCACAAAAAGAGTTGAATATGAGGCAAAGGCAGTGGATGGAGCGTTTGGATGATTATAACCGCACAATCAATTATGTGCCCGGTAAAGCAAATGTAGTTGCAGATGCCTTAAGTAGGAAAGCGAGCATGGCAAAACTGGAAGTCAAGGTGCAAGAGTTGTTGGAGGAAGCATTTTTGTAGAAACCACAATTGACTCGGAAAAGGGTTACTTTTTGCCACTACACAAGTTCAATCGACCTTGTTGTCTGAATTACGAGAGGCTCAATAGAAGGACCAACAATTCCAGAAGATTAAAGAAAGCAACACAGATTTCAAGTTTCATGATGATGGTATTAGGAGGTTTAGGAATCGGATTTGTGTTCCTAATGAACCAGAGCTGAAAAAAAAGATTCTTGAAGAAGCCCATAATTCAAGATACACTTTTTACCCCGGCAGAACAAAGATGTACTGGGATTTGAAGCAACACTATTGGTGGAATAACATGAAGAGAGAAATTGCAGAGTTTGTGGCACGGTGTTTGACTTGCCAGAGAGTCAAAGCGGAACATCAACGACCAGCAGGTTTACTTCAGCCGTTGGAGATTCCTCAATGGAAATGGGAACATATAACTATGGACTTTGTTATGGACTTGCCCAGGTCACAAAAGGGTCATGACACCGTTTAGGTCATAGTGGATAGATTGACTAAGTCAGCGCACTTCTTACCAATGAACAAGGAGGATAGTCCTGAGAAATTGGGAGATATGTATGTGGCGGAGATTGTAAGATTTCACGGGATGCCTGTGAGTATTGTATTGGATAGGGATCCTTGTTTTACTTCCCGATTTTGGAAGAGATTGCAAGAAGCTTTGGGAACGAAGTTGAGTTTCAGCACGGCTTATCACCCTCAGACTGATGGACAATCGGAGAGAACTATTCAAATTCTGGAGGATATGCTGAGGGCGTGTGTTTTAGACTTCGGGAAAGATTGGGAGAAATATCTGTCTCTAGCGGAGTTCGCTTATAATAATAGTTATTAGGCCACTATCGGGATGGCCCCATTTGAGGCGTTGTATGGACGTAAGTGTCGATCCCCAATTTACTGGGATGAAGTAGGTGAGACGAAGACTTTTGACCCGACCCTTCTACCTGAACTTATGAGAACTGTTGATAATATCCACCTCATCCAGAAACGGATGCTTACCGCCCAAAGCAGGCAGAAAAGTTATGCAGATCGACGGAGATGGAGCCTACAGTTTGAGGTTGGCGACAAGGTATTCTTGAAGATATCACCCCAGAGGGGACTGATTAAACACAGCAAGGGTGGAAAGTTGAGCCCGAGATTTGTAGGACCATTTGAGATAATTGAGAAGGTTGGCAAATTGGCGTATCGCCTGGCACTACCCCAAAACCTCTCCAATATTCACGACGTCTTCATGTTTCGATGCTGCAAAAGTATCACCCTGATCCATCGCATATCTTGGAGCCAGAGCCGTTGCAGCTTCAGGAGAACTTGTCTTATGAAGAGAAGCTCATTCGGATCCTAGACCAGCAAGATCAGGAGTTGCGCAACAAATCTATACCGATGGTGAAAGTGTTGTGGAATCATCATGGAGTTGAAGAAGCAATGTGGGAAAGGCGAGACCAGATGGAGCAACAGTATCCAGCTTTATTTCAAATGTAATATTGAATTTCGGGACGAAATTCTTTTAAGGAGCGGAGGATGTGAGGCCCGACCTCGATTTACGTGCAATACCTCATTTCGTGTGCCCTAGCCTAGATTTGCGTGCCTTAACCTAGATTTAAGAATCATGTTTCGTTTTATGTGCCTTGCATTGAATTACGTGCAGTCATTTAGGGTTGCGTGCATTTACTTGGGAAATATGCATTCGTCTCGTAGTTCGTGCCCTACCTCGTAGTGCGTGCCCTAGACCTAGGAAAGCGTGCCCTCACGCTAATCAAGAAAGCATCTTACACGAAGCACTAGATCAATAATTAATCCTACAAATCCCACTAACTAATATTAAAATGCTAAGTCAATGCACTAGAAGACAAAATTGCACCAAAAGCTAGACATTCTTTGTTCTTTATTCTTTATTCTTTGCATATCCCAAACACACAATAAAATAAGCCTTGAACAAGACAAAAAAATTCAGATTTGAACACCTCTTTGGCCGACCACCTTGTGTGCTTTGTGCTTGCTTTGCATAATTCAAATTGAACCTAGACAATTCTATGATAACTAATGACACAAAGCAATAAAAAATAGCTCAAAAACTCTACCAGCTCCACCAATCTCGACATAAGCTCCTTGCCAATGCTAAACACTTCAAATTATACTTCTTGAAGACACAAAAATCTGAAATTGCAAAGCTCAAGGCCGCCACATGCTTCAAACCTTGCAAAAGCTTTTATTTTTTTCTCATTTCTCTCATTTCCTCTCATTATTCTCTCTCCCTCTCATCCTTCTCTCTCTCTCGGCCTTGGCTGAGTTTCTACACTCCTTAGCTTATCTTCATCACTCCATGGTTCATCAAGGCATGCAAGAAGCTAGGGAGCTCGACTAAGCAAGCTAGGTTGCAAGAAACACACATGTAAGCTCTTTGGATCTCCATTTCGGCTTAGATGAGTTTGCTAGCTTCCATTTCTTTTCTTCTTGTTCTAACCACATGCACCTACTAAGAACTTGGTTACTAAGCTAGGAAATTTGAGAAAAACCGAGTGGTGTCTCGGCTAAGCAAGGAAAAAGGTCAACTTTGTGCTTCACCAAGAGTCTTGTGCATCTTCTTGTTGTTTTGCTAAGGTGAGGGCTAAAATTTCTTGAAAATCTTTCAAAAACCCACATGCATGCCCTTAAATTTCTATCTTTACTTCTGTACTTGAGATATATGTGTGTTCATGAGCTTTTATAAACATGCATGACAAGATATTTGGCTAAAATGTGATGTTGGATGAAATCGTGTATGGGACAGTTTTCTGCCTTGTTGGTGCAATGTGATTTTGGCTAGGTAAATGATGTTGAAAATGTGTGAAAATTGGTAGATAACTATTTTTACCAGTTCTGAACATTTTTCACAGAAATAGGCCAAAGCTAATTTTGACTCTAAGGTCCTCAAGATGGCAAATTATTAAAATGTGTCCAAATCTGGAAAGTCTGGAAAAATGAAACTGGTTTTGTCAGATTCACTGACCTTGTAGAACGAACCAGTTTTGACTTAGTAAATGACATCCAAAATGCATGATATTTGGTTTGCTGCTAGATTTTTCAGTTCTGGACATTTTTTTCAGAAATGGACTAAGGCTAAATCTGACCCTAAGGCCCTCAAAAAACGACAGGTATTGAAATGTGTGCAAATCTGGACATTTTTGTGCAGTCTCACTGTTTTGGCTATAACTATTGAACCGGAACTCCAAATGATGTGAGGTTTGTTTCTGAATTTCGTTCACTTCCTAAGATTTAATTTGAAATCTTATTCACTAGAGTTGGAGATTGTTTGCTTGTCTTAATGATTGTGAGAAAATAGTCCATTGCAGTGAGGGTTTCATTTAGTGATATGCTTAGAAAAACTATTGTAGCTTCTCTCGTTGTATTAAATGCTTGGGATTGTGGAATTTTGATGTTGTGTGGACTGTTTTGAATACTTGAGGGTGTATGAACTAATCAACGCGTGGCTTGAGTTTGATTTCGAGATGACTTGGGGCTTAATCGCACGGGTAAGCACGAATTGGAACCCTAGTAACTAGGTGAATTTGCTAAGTGTTGATCCTTTGGATGTTGTGTTGGATTATGTGTTTAGTAGGCTGCCCGTAGTTGCCTTATAGCCCTAAATATGATTTCGATGATTTCATGTTGATAAGTAGGCTTTTCTTGCACCCGGTCCCACATAGATGTCGTAGCATGATGAATAATCTTATTATTTGATTACGTGAACTTTGAAATGAGTTATATGACTTGATTTACGTGTGTTACATGGCTGCCCGTTTAATGTTCATATAACTCCGTGTGCCTTTCAAGTGAAATTACTTGTCTTATCGTGTCTCGCTTGTTTACTTGTCAATGTGCAATCTTATGACTGCTCGGAGGCAACCTACTTTGTTGTCCTCCTAATGTGATATATTAAATGTCATAAATGTGCATTGCATACAAGGTTGCAACCTTTCATTCTGGCGTGGTAGCGTTCACGCACATCGGGCGGCATCGGGCTTGCCAGTGCAACCGTGACTACCATTGTCCAATTCCCTCTCTCGCTTGGGGGCTAGACTTCCTCGGAGAGTTGGGTCGTAGGATTTCGGGGTACATCCGGAGTACACCCATTTGGCATGATAAGGGGATGATTTGAAGTCGGCCGTAACAACTGATACTGACATGAACTGAGAGCAAAAGCTTACCGTATCCTTTTCACTATGTGTATAAGTAGTCCCGCTTGGTTCCTAGAAGATCTCGGGGAGGAAAGACGGGTAATTGTGTTCCTTTACTTTTATATCATGTTATGTACTTACTTGTGATATATTTATGCTTGCAAAAAGGGTTTTCATAAGTTGAACTGAAAAATGAGTTTTAAAACCTATTTCTCGTTCCCCCTTGTTGAGTTCATAAGGACTCAGCCTCTTTTATCATCTCAGGTGAAGAAGATCAAGAACAGGTACCCGAGACAACGTGCCTAACGATGATTCCTTGGAATGATTGCCTGTCCTATGTGCTTTGCTTGATTATGGCCATTGTGAACACTATGCTGCTTGAAGACTATTTCTTTTCATGTTGCTTGATGTTTGTAATGTAAAAGACCCCCGTAGTAATTTGGGGTCTAATTTTGGCTTGTACTGATAATAATTAGACAGACACTACTATGGTCGTTATGCTATCGTTACTGGTTAGTATCTATCATAGGATTATGAAGTATCGGGTAGGGACTAAGCAAATGAACCCATCCAATCTTAAGCAGGTACCCATTGTTAAGCTAAGATCAACAGGTACTTTTGTAACGATGATTCACAAACAAACGAGACATAGTATCATGCTAGGTTATTAATCAAACGAGACATCGAGATAAGTCTCAATTGATGGTAAATAGTAATCTTAGTTGAAAATGAAATTTGAGGCGTTTAGAGAACTAGGTCAAACTAAAGAGCCCAATTACAGCCGTTATGCTGCCGGTTTTCCAGAAAAATTATGGAGTCTAGGCTAAACGTTATGCGTTAAACTTTAATGAACAACTAAGTACGAGACATGACTTGAATATTTAGATCATATCCTAGTCTAACCTTTATAGGCTGGGTTGGGGCGTGACATCAAATCATCCCCTTATCACGTCAAATAGGTGTACTCCGGATATACCCCGAAATCCTACGACCCAATTCTCTGGGGATGTCTAGCACCCAAGCGAGAGAGAGAATTGGACAATGGTAGTCACGGTTACACCGGCAAGCCCGATGCCGCCCGGTGTGCGTGAACGCTACCACGCCAGAATGAAAGGTTGCAACCTTGTATGCAATGCACATTTATGACATTTAATATATCACATTAGGAGGACAACAAAGTAGGTTGCCTCCGAGCAGTCATAAGATTGCACATTGACAAGTAAACAAGCGAGGCACGATAAGACAAGTAATTTCACTTGAAAGGCACATGGAGTTATATGAACATTAAACGGGCAGCCATGTAACGCACGTAAATCAAGTCATATAACTCATTTCAAAGTTCACGTAATCAAATAATAAGATTATTCATCATGCAACGGCATCTACGTGGGACCGGGTGCAAGAAAAGCCTACTTATCAACATGAAATCATCGAAATCATATTTAGGGCTACAAGGGAAACTACGGGCAGCCTACTAAACACATAATCCAACACAACATCCAAAGGATCAACACTTAGCAAATTCACCTAGTTACTAGGGTTCCAATTCGTGCTTACCCGTGCGATTAAGCCCCAAGTCATCTCGAAATCAAACTCAAGCCACGCGTTGATTAGTTCATACACCCTCAAGTTTCAAAACAGTCCACACAACATCTCAATGCCACAATCCCAAGCATTTATTACAACGAGAGAAGCTACAATAATTTTTCTAAGCATATCACTAAGTGAAACCCTCACTTCAATGGACTGTATTCTCACAATCATTAAGGCAAGCAAAAAATCTCCAATTCCAGTGAATAAGATATCAAATTAAAGCTTAGGAAGTGAACTAAATTCAGAAACAAACCTCGCATCATTTGGAGTTCGGCTTCAATAGTTATAGCCAAAACAGTGAGACTGAACAAAACTGTCCAGATTTGCACACATTTCAATACTTGTCATTTTTTAGGGTCTTAGGGTCAGATTTAGCCTTAGTCCATTTCTGACAAAAATGTCCAGAACTGACAAATCTAGCAGCATACCAAATTCCATTCATTTTTTATGTCATTTACTAAGTCAAAACCGGTTCATTCTACAAGGTCAGTGAATCTGCCAAAACCTGCTTCATTTTTCCAGACTTTCCAAATTTGGACACATTTTAATAATTTGCCATATTGAGGACCTTAGAGTCAAAATTAGCTTTGGCCTATTTCTGTGAAAAATGTTCAGAACTGGTAAAAATAGTTATCTACCAATTGTCATGAATTTTCAACATCATTTACCTAGCCAAAATCACATTGCACCAACAAGGCAGAAAACTGTCCCATTCACGATTTCATCCAACATCACATTTTAGCCAAATATCTTGCCATGCATGTTTATAAAAGCTCATGAACACACATATATCTCAAGTACAGAAGTAAAGATAGACATTTAAGGGCATGCATGTGGGTTTTTGAAAGATTTTCAAGAAGTTTTAGCCCTCACCTTAGCAAAACAACAAGAAGATGCACAAGACTCTTGGTGAAGCACAAAGTTGACCTTTTTCCTTGCTTAGCCGAGACACCACTCGATTTTTCTCAAATTTCCTAGCTTAGTAACCAAGTTCTTAGTAGGTGCATGTGGTTAGAACAAGAAGAAAAGAAATGGAAGCTAGCAAACTCACCTAAGCCGAAATGGAGATTCAAAGAGCTTGCATGTGTGTTTCTTGCAACCTAGCTTGCTTAGTCGAGCTCCCTAGCTTCTTGCATGCCTTGATGAACCATGGAGTGATGAAGATAAGCTAAGGAGTGTAGAAACTCAGCCAAGGCCGAGAGAGAGAGAGAAGGATGAGAGGGAGAGAGAAGAATGAGAGAAATGAAAGAAAAATAAAAGCTTTTGCAAGGTTTGAAGCATGTGTCGGCCTTGAGCTTTGCAATTTCAGATTTTTGTGTCTTCAAGGAGTATAATTTGAAGTGTTTAGCATGGACAAGGAGCTTATGTCGAGATTGGTGGAGCTTGGTAGAGTTTTTGAGCTATTCTTTATTTCTTTGTGTCATTAGTTGTCATAGAATTGTCTAGGTTCAATTTGAATTATGCAAAGCAAGCACAAAGCACACAAGGTGGTCGGCCAAAGAGGTGTTCAAATCTGAATTTTTTTGTCTTCTTCAAGGCTTATTTTATTGTGTGTTTGGGATATGCAAAGAATAAAGAATAAAGAATAAAGAATGTCTAGCTTTTGGTGCAATTTCGTCTTCTAGTGCATTGACTTAGCATTTTAATATTAGTTAGTCGGATTTGTAGGATTAATTATTGATCTAGTGCTTCGTGTAAGATGCTTTCTTGATTAGCGTGAGGGTACACTTTCCTAGGTCTAGGGCACGCACTACGAGGTAGGGCATGAACTACGAGACGAATGCACAATTCCTAAGTAAATGCACATAACCCTAAATGAATGCACGTAATTCAATGTAAGCCACATAAAACGAAACATGATTCTTAAATCTAGGTTAAAGCACGTAAATCTAGGCTAGGGCACACGAAATGAGGTATCGCACGTAAATCGAAGTCGGGCCTCACACATAGCATATCGTTGGAAAGCTCTTCGAGAGTTCTACGACGGGGACAACAAGCCTGCTCGGCTGCGCCTATTTTCGGAGTCCAAAATCGAACGTTTTCAACAGTTTCGGGACACTTTTCTTCTTTTGTGCTGTTTTTCCATCCCGAATCGTATGTCATGAGTCGCGAAAAGGACGACAACCTAATCCATCACATTTCTATTACCGAATCCCACGGTACCTTGGGCAAGACAACTTCACTTCACATAGAGGCTGGGCCAGCAAATCGAGGGCGTAGGGCTTGTGACCAAGTATCCGTCGCTCCAGTGCCCATAACTTTGGATCCGAAAGGAGTTACGTGGCGCACAGCATACCGTTGGAAAGCTCTCTAAGAGCTCTACGAATGGGACAGCAAGCCTGCTCGGCTACGCCTATTTTCAGAGCACAAAATGGAACGTTTTTATCAATTTTGGGACACTTTCTTCTTTTGCGCTGTTTTTCCGTCCCAGATCGTACGTCGTGGGCCTCGAAAAGGGCGACAACCTAATCCATTACATTTCTATTACCGAATCGCAAGCATTTTGGGCAAGACAACATTGCTTCACGTAGAGGCTAGGCCCGCAAACCGAGGGCGTAGGGCTTGGGACCAAGTCTCCGTCACTCCCGTGTCCATAACTTTTGATCCGTAAGGTGTTACGCGGCGCATATCATACTGTTGGAAAGCTCTCTGAGAGCTCTTCGACGGGGGCAACAAGCCTGCCCAGTTCCGCCTGTTTTCAGAGCCCAAAAATGAACATTTTCATCAGTTTCGAGACACTTTTCTACTTTTGCGTTGTTTTTCCGTCATGGATCGTACGTCGTGAGATGCGAAAAGGACGACAACCTAATTCATCACATTTCTATTACCAAATCCAAGACATCTTGGGCAAGACAACTTTACTTCACGTAGAGGCTGGGCCCGCAAACCGAGGGCGTGGGACTTGGGACCTGGTCTCCGACGCTCCGGTGCCAATAAGTTTTGATCCGTAAGGAGTTACGTGGCACACAACATACTGTTGGAAAGCTCTCTGAGAGCTGCACGACAGGGGCAACATGCATGCTCAGCTGCGCCTGTTTTTGGAGCCCAAAAATGAATGTTTTCATCAGTTTCGGGACACTTTTCTTCTTTGCACTGTTTTTCGGTCATGGAACGTACGTTGTGAGCCGTAAAAAGGACGATAACCTAATCCATCACATTTCTATTACCGAATCCAAGGCATCTCGGGCAAGACAACTTTGCTTCACGTATAGGCTGGGCTCGCAAACCGAGGGCATGGGGCTTGGGACCTGGTCTTCGTCGCTCCGGTGCCCGTAACTTTTGATCCGTAAGGAGTTACGCGGCGCACAGCATACCATTGGAAACCTCTCCGAGAGCTCTACGACGTGGGCTGTAAGCATGCTCGGCTACGCCTCTTTTCGGAGGCCAAAATCAAACATTTTCATCAGTTTTGGGAAATTTTTCTTCTTTTGCGCTGTTTTTCCGTCCCGTATCGTACGTCGTGAGCCGCAAAAAGGACGATAACCTAATCCATCACATTTCTATTACCGAATCCTAGGCATCTTGGGCAAGACAACTTTGCTTCACGTAGAGGCTTGGCCCGCAAACCGATGGCGTAGGTCTTGGGACCAGGTCTCTGCCGCTTCGGTGCCCATTACTTTTGATCAGTAAGGAGTTACGCGGCGCACAGCATACCGTTGGAAAGCTCTCCGAGAGCTCTACGATGGGGGCAACAAGCCTGCTTGACTACGCTTGTTTTCAGTGCCTTAAATCGAACATTTTCATCAGATTTGGGACACTTTTCTTCTTTTGCGCTGTTTTTCCATCCTGGATGGTGCGTCGTGAGCCGCGAAAAAGAAGACAACCTAATCCATCACATTTCTATTACCGAATCCCAAGACACCTTGGGCTAGAAAACTTCACTTGACATAGAGCCTGGGCCTACAAATCGAGGGCGTGGGGCCTGTGACTAGGTCTCCGTCACTCCGGTGCCCATAACTTTTGATCGGTAAGTAGTTATGCGTTGCACAACATACCGTTGGAAAGCTCTCTAAGAGCTCTACAATAGGGGCAGTAGGCCTGCTCGACTGCACCTATTTTTGGAGCCCAAAATCGAACATTTTCATCAGTTTCGGGTAACTTTTCCTCTTTTGCGCAGTTTTTCCGCCCCGGATCGTACGTCGTGGGCCGCAAAAAGGAGGACAACCTAATCCATCACATTTCTATTACCGAATCCCAAGCATTTTGGGCAAGACAACTTTGCTTCACATAGAGGCTGGTCCCGCAAACCGAGGGCGTGAGGCTTGGGACCAGGTCTCCGTCGCACCGGTACCCATAACTTTTGATCCGTAAGGAGTTACGCGGTGCACAACATACCGTTGGAAAGCTCTCCGAGAGCTCTACGACGAGGGCAGCAAGCCTGCTCGGTTGCGCCTATTTTCATATCACAAAATTGAACGTTGTTATCAGTTTCGGGACACTTCTCTTCTTTTACACTGATTTTTCGTCCCGGATCGTACGTCGTGGGCCGCGAAAAGGATGATAACCTAATCCATCATATTTCTATTACTGAATCCCACGGTACCTTGGGCAAGACAACTTTACTTCACGAAGAGGCTGGGCCCGCAAACCAAGGGCTTGGGGCATGTGACCAGGTATCCGTTGTTCCAGTGCGCATAATTTTGATCCGTAAGGAGTTACGTGACGCACAGCATACCGTTGGAAAGCTCTCTGAGAGCTCTACGACGGGGGAGACAAGCTTGCCCAGCTGCGCCTGCTTTCGGAGCCCAAAAATGAATGTTTTCATCAGTTTCGGGATACTTTTCTACTTTTGCTCTGTTTTTCCGTCACGGATCGTACGTTGTGAGACGCGAAAAGGACGATAACCTAATCCATCACATTTCTATTACCAAATCCCAGGCATCTTGGGCAAGAAAACTTTGCTTCACGTAGAGGCTGGGCCCGCAAACCGAGGGCGTGGGACTTGGGACCAGGTCTCCGACTCTCTGGTGCCAATAACTTTTGATTCGTAAGGAGTTACGCAGCGCACAGCATACCGTTGGAAAGCACTCTGAGAGCTCTACGATGGCGGCACCTAGCCTGCTCGGTTGCGCTTGTTTTCGGTGCCTAAAATTGAACATTTTCATAAGTTTTGGGACATTTTTCTTGTTTTGCACTGTTTTTCCGTCCCGGATCGTATGTCGTGAGCCGCGAAAAGGACGACAACCGAGGGCGTGGGGCTTGGGACCGGGTCTCTATCGCTCTGGTGCCCATAACTTTTGATCGGTAAGGAGCTATGCGGCGCACAGCATACCGTTGGAAAGCTCTCCGAGAGCTCTACGACGGGGGCACCAAACCTGCTAGGCTGCGCCTATTTTCGGAGCACAAAATTGAACATTTTCATCAGTTTCGGGATACTTTTCTTCTTTTGCGCTGTTTTTTCATCCCGAATCGTACGTCGTTGGTAGTGAAAAGGACGATAACGTAATCCATCACATTTCTATTACCGAATCCCTGGTATCCTGGGCAAGACAACTTAGTTTCACGTAGAGGCTGGGCTTGCAAACCGAGGGCGTAGTGCTTGGGACCTGGTCTCCGTCGCTCTGGTGCCCATAACTTTTGATCGATAAGGAGTTACGTGGCGCATAACATACCGTTGGAAAGCTCTTCGAGAGCTCTACGACGGGGGCAGCAAACGTGCTCGGCTGTGCCTATTTTTGGAGCCCAAAATCTAACGTTTTCATCAGTTTCGGGACACTTTTCTTCTTTTGCGCTGTTTTTCCATCCCGGATCGTACGTCGTGAGCCGCGAAAAGGACGACAACCTAATCCAACACATTTTACTTAACAAATTCCACGGCACCTTGAGCAAGAAAACTTCACTTCACGTAGAAGCTGGGCCCGCAAACCGAGGGCGTGGGGCTTGTGACCAGATATCCGTCGATCCGGTGCCCATAACTTTTGATCCGTAAGGAGTTATGCAGCGCACATCATACTGTTGTAAAGCTCTCCGAGAGCTCTACGAACGGGGCAGCAAGCCTACTCAGCTGCTATGAGGCCCAACCTCAATTTGCGTGCGATACCTTATTTCGTGTGCCCTAACCTAGATTTGCGTGCCTTGACCTAGGTTTAAGAATCATATTTCGTTTTGTGTGCCTTGCATTGAATTACGTGCATTATTTTAGGGTTGCGTGCATTTACTTAGAAAACGTGCATTCATCTCGTAGTTCGTGCCTTGCCTCGTAATGCGTGCCCTAAACTTAGGAAAACGTGCCCTCATGCTAATCAAGAAAGCATCTTACACGAAGCACTAAACCATTAATTAATCCTACAAATTCCACTAACTAATATTAAATTGCTAATTCAACCCACTAGAAAACAAAATCTCACAAAAAGCTAGACATTTTTTATTCTTTATTCTTTATTCTTTATTCTTTATTCTTTGCATATCTCAAACACACAATTAAATATTGATTAACCAAGACAAAAAATTCAGATTTTGCACAAGCCTTGGCCGACCACTAGGAGCTTTTGTGCATGCAATTCAATTTCAAATTTATTCCCTAAACATTCTATGACAATTTAATGACACAAAGCAATAAAAAAATAGCTCAAAGACCCCCCCCCCCCCCCAAAGCTTCAAATCACGACACAAGCTCCTTGCCCATACTAGATAATTCAAAATGATTCTTGAAGACATAAAAATCTGAATTTGCAAGGCCCTAGGCCGACATATGCATCAATTTCTTCAAAGCCTTTCATTTTTCCTTCATTCTTTCTTTCTTTCTCACATTTCTCTCACTCTCTCTCATTTCTTCTCTCTCTCTCTCGGCCTTGGCTGAGTTTCTATACTCCATAGCTCAACTTCATCACTCAATGATTCATCAAGACATGCAAGAAGCTTAGGAGCTTGACCAAACAAAACTAGGAGCAAAGAAGCACACATGCAAGCCTTTAGGATATCCATTTCGGTTTAGGTGAGTTTGTTAGCTTCCATTTCTTTTCTTATTGTTCTAACCACATGCACCTACTAAGAACATGGTAACTTAGCAAGAAAATTAGAGAAATCCCAAGTTGTCTCTCGGCTAAGCAAAGAAAAGGCTCGACATTGTGCTTCATCAAGAGTTTGTGCATCTCTTTGTTGTCTTGCTAAGGTGAGGGATAAAACTTCTTTGTAAAGCTTTTGAAAACCACATGCATGTCTTTAAATGTCTATATTTACCTCTGTACTTGTGATATATGTGTGTTCATGAGCTTTTGTAAACATGCATGGCAAGATATTCGACAAGAATTTGATGATAGATGAAATCGGGTATGTGACAGCCTTCTGCCTTGTTGGTGCGATGTGATTTTGACCCGGTAAATGATGTTGAAAATGCGTGAAAATTGGTAGATAACTAGTTTTGCCAGTTCCAAGAATTTTTCAAAGAAATAGGCCAAAGCTAATTTTGACTCTAAGGTCCTCAAAATGGCAAATTATCAAAATGTGTCCAAATCTAGAAAGTCTGGAAAAATGAAGCAGGTTTTGGCAGATTCACTGACCTTGTAGAACGAACCAGTTCTGACTTAGTAAATGATATCCAAAATGCATGAAATTTGGTTTGCAGCTAGATTTTTCAGTTCTGGACATTTTTTTCAGAAATGGACTAAGGCTAAATCTGACCCTAAGGCCCTCAAAAACGACAAGCATTGAAATGTGTGCAAATCTGTACAGTTTTGTGTAGTCTCACTGTTTTGGCTATAACTCTTGAACTCGAACTCCAAATGATGCGACGTTTGTTTCTAAATTTAGTTCACTCCTTAAGCTTTAATTTGACATCTTTTTCACTGGAATTGGAGTTTTTTTTCTTTTCTCAATGATTGTGAGAAAATAGTCCATTGCAGTGAGGGTTTCACCTATTGATATGCTTAGAAGAATTATTGTAGCTTCTCTTGTTGTACTAAATGCTTGGGATTGTGGCATTTGGATGTTGTGTGGATTGTTTTGAATACTTGAGGGTGTTTGAATTAATCAATGCATGGCTTGAGCTTAATTACGAGATGACTTAGGGTTTAATCGCACAGGTAAGCACGAATTGAAACCCTAGTAACTAGGTAAACTCGCTAAGTGTTGATCCTTTGGATATTGTGTTTGATTATGTGTTTAGTAGGCTGCCCGTAGTTGCCCTAGTAGCACAAAATATGATTTCGATGATTACATGTTGATAAGTAGGCCTTTCTTGCACCCGGTCCCACGTAGATGTCATTGCATGATGAATAATCTTATTATTTAATTACGTGAACATTGAAATGAGTTATATGACTTGATTTACATGCGTTACATGGATGCCCGTTTAATATTCATATAACTCCATGTGCTTTTCAAGTGAATTTACTTGTCATATCGTGCCTCACGTGTTTAACTGTCAATGTGCAATCTTATAACTGCTCGGAGGCAACCTACTTTGTTGTCCTCCAAATGTGATATATTAAATGTCATAAATGTGCATTGCATACAAGGTTGCAACCTTTCATTCTGGCGTGGTAGCGTTCACGCACACCGGAGGCATCGGGCTTGCCGGTGCAACCGTGACTACCATTGTCCAATTCCCTCTCTCGCTTGGGGGCTAGACTTCCTCAGAGAGTTGGGTCGTAGGATTTCGGGGTACATCTGGAGTACACCCATTTGGCGTGATAAGGGGATGATTTGAAGCCGGCCGCAACAACTGATACTGGAAATGAACTGAGAGCAAAAGCTCACCGTATCCTTTTCACTATGTGTATAAGTACTCTCGCTTGGTTCCTAGAGGACCTCGGGGAGGAAAGACGGGTAATTGTGTTCCTTTACTTTTACATTACATTATGTACTTACTTGTGATATATTCATGCTTGCAAAAGGGTTTTCATAAGTTGAACCGGAAAATGAGTTTCAAAACTTATTTCTCGTTCCCCCTCGTTGAGTTTATAAGGACTCACCCTCTTTTATCATCTCAGGTGAAGAAGACCAAGAACAGGTACCCGAGGACGACGTGCCTAATGATGACTCCTTGGAATGATTGCTTGTCCTATGTGCCTTACTTGACTATGGCTATTTCGTGAATGATGTGTTGCTTGAAGACTATTTCCTTTCATGTTGCTTGTTGTTTGTAATGTAAAAGACCCCCGTTGTAATTTGGGGTCTAATTTTGGCTTGTACTGATAATAACTAGATAGACACTACTATGGTCATTTTTGCTATCGTTATTGGCTAGTATCTATCATAGGATTATGAAGTATCAGGTAAGGACTAAGTAAAATGAACCTATCCAATCTTAAGCAGGTACTCATTGTTAAGCTAAGATCAACAAGTACTTTTGTAACGAGGACAAACAAACAAACGAGACATAGTATCATGCTAGGTTATTAATCAAACGAGACTTCAAGATAACTGGTAAGCATTTCGATTGGTTATAAATAGTAATCTTAGTTGGAAATGAAATAGAGATTGGAAATTTTGAGGCGTTTTGGGAATTAGGTCAAACTAAAGAGTCCAATTACAGCCGTTATGCTGCCGGTTTTCTGAAAAATTGTGGAGTTTAGGCTAAAATGTTAAGTGTTAAACCCTCTTGAATGATTAAGTACGTGATATGACTTGAATGATTAGATCACACCCTAGTCTAACCTTTATAGGTCGGGTTGGGGCGTGACACCTTATAGAAGAATGGTATCAGAGCTTAGATTGCTTAAGCTAAGTTTAACTCTCGGACCATGGGTAGAAGCCCTAAGGTAATTAGGATGATTTGTCTATATGTTATTTTGTGATAATGTTAATTATGCCTTCTATGTTCTATGTGCTTACGTGATTAATATGTCTTAACTGTTTCTAGAATTGTGTATCTATATTATGTTGCATATCTTATGCATGAAATTCTTGTTTGTCGTATTCCAATAAATTGTGCATCGTAATCTACACCTATAAATGGCTGGCCCTAGTACCCACACTACTAATAGGAGCGGTGAGCCCCAAGAGACCAGAGATGCCTATCAAACTAATCCCGACATAGCTATGTTTAACATGATGGCAAATGCCATGGATCGCGTGTTGCGAGTGATGGAACGACAAGATGCACGTGAAGAAAACAACAACAACAACAACAACAACAACAGGAATGATGGTAACCATGGGTGGCATAGCAGAATGAGGGAGTTTATTGACTTTCGCCCGTCCAAATTCCACGGGGAAGCTGATGATGAGAAAGCAAAGGCTTGGCTGTCTGAGATTGAGAGGATTTTAGGCCACTTGATTATACTGATGAAGAAAAGGTGGAGTTCACTGTGTTTCTGTTGCACGGGGACGCTGAGCATTGGTGGCACACTGTGGAGGCACTTTGGGAAACTGGTCAGACACATCGCTTGTGGGGTAATTTCGTTAAGGCATTCAAGGAAAAATATGTACCTGTAGTTTCCAAGCAGAGGCGGATTGAGAAATTCATGCACTTGAACCAGGGTAACATGACGGTGGCCCAGTACGAGGCTCGTTTTGACCGACTGTCCCTCTATGCTCAATACATGGTCAGTACTCCTGAGGCGAAGATGTGGAAATTTACGACTGGATTGAGGCCAGAGATTCAGGACCAGTTGGCTTCGCATGACTTCGATACCTATTATGCTCTCTTTGCTGCTGCTTCCCGAGTTGAGAAGAAAAAACTTGATAGAGCCGGTTCGAGCCAGCCAAACAAGAAACCATATCAGCCTCCAGGTCAACAGAGGAAATTCCAGAGCCAGAGTCGTAGTCAGGGCCAGAGCCAGAACATACCAGTTAATAACCGTGGCTCGACTAAAGTACCATCAGCCTCTTCCACCTGCAGATCCACAGGTAGTTCACCTGCTACTCAGTCTTTCAACTGTTCTTACAGTGACAAGAAGGGGCATACCGAGGCCCAGTGCTGGAAGAAGTCAGGACGATGTGTGCAGTGTGGCAGTGATCAGCATCAGATCAAGGATTGCCCTAAATGGCAAGCAAGACAAAATCAGGTTAAACCAGCTGGTAGAGGCAAGACTCCAATTCCTAGAGTTTAGGCTCGAGCTTAGGCTATTGAGTGCGAGGAGCTTCCAGAGGAGACCGCTGTTGTTGAAGGTACATTCTTCATATTGAATCAACCTGTTAGGGCGCTAATTGATCCAGGTGCTACTCATTCATTTATTACTCCATTATGTGTGCAACGTGTGAAACTATGAGTTGTATGTTTGCCTTACGAAGTAGAAGTTGGTACTCCGATGGGTTCTAAACTTGTTACTAGCTCAGCTTGTAAAGCATGTAAAATCCAAATTAAAGTTAGGGAATTCTCAGCCAATCTTATTGTATTACCTTTTTGAGACTATGAAGTCATCATAGGGATGGACTGTTTGGCAAAGCATCATGCCCAACTAGATTGCCGGACGAAGATTGTAACATTCCGGATACCTGGTCAACCAATACTGGAGGTAATGGGTCGAAGTGACTTCACCGGGAGTTCCATCATTTCATCTACGAAAGCAGTAAAGTCCTTGAGGAAAGGGTGTAGTGGATACTTAGCTTATCTCATTAACAAGCCGTCGGACAAAGCTATGTCAGAGGAGATGCCAGTGATCAAAGACTATGCGGATGTGTTTCTAGAAGAATTGCCCAGTTTACCCCCAAATCGGGAGATTGAGTTCATTATAGAGTTACTGCCTGGCACCCAACCGATATCTAAAGCTCCCTATCGTATGGCACCAGCCGAGCTACAAGAATTGAAGGACCAATTGCAAGGATTGTTGAAGAAGGGGTTTGTTCAACCAAGTTCTCCATGGGGTACACCAGTCCTATTTGTAAAGAAGAAAGACGGAACGTTGAGGCTATGCATCGATTTTCGAGGATTGAACCAAGTAACCGTCAAGAATAAATACCCACTTCCACTGATCGACGAGTTGTTTGATCAACTTCAAGGAGCCAAAGTGTATTCGAAGCTCGACTTGAGGCAAGGATACTATCAGTTACGGATCAAAAAGGAGGATGTGCCTAAAACGGCTTTCAGGACGAGATATAGGCATTATGAATATGTGGTGATGCCATTTGGACTAACTAATGCCCCTGCAGCTTTTATGGACTTGATACACAGGGTGTTTCAACCCTACTTGGACCAATTTGTGGTGATCTTCATTGATGATATTTTGGTATACTCAAAATCCGAGGCTGAGCATGAATAACATCTGCGGTTGGTACTACAGAAACTTCGAGAGCATCAATTGTATGCAAAGTTTAGCAAGTGCGAGTTTTGGTTGCAGTAGATTGCATTTTTGGGGCATATCATATCCCAAGAGGGAATAGCAGTAGACCCAGCAAAGATAGAAGCGGTGATGTCTTGGAAGAAGCTAGAAAACATTACGGAGGTTCGGAGTTTTCTCGGTCTAGCTGGCTACTATCGGAGGTTCGTGAAGGATTTCTCAAAGTTCGCAGGACAGCTTACAAAGCTCACTCAGAAGAAAACAAAGTTCGTGTGGGATGACAAGTACGAGAACAGCTTCCAAGAATTGAAGAAAAGATTGACTACCGCACCTGTTCTTGCATTGCCTGAAGGGAGTCAAGGTTTTGTAATCTATAGCGATGCTTCGAAGGAAGGCCTAGGTTGTGTGTTGATGCAAAATGGTAGAGTGATTGCGTATGCCTCTAGGAAACCGAAGCCGTATGAATTGAACTACCCGACGCATGATTTGGAGTTAGTGGCTATTTTGTTTGCACTCAAGAAATGGAGGCACTATCTGTGGGGTAACAAGTTCGAGGTGTTTACTGATCACAAGTGCTTGAAATACTTGTTCTCACAAAAAGAGTTGAACATGAGGCAAAGACGGTGGATGGAGCTGTTGGATGATTATAACTGCACAATCAATAATGTGCTTGGTAAAGAAAATGTAGTTGTAGATGCCTTAAGTAGGAAAGCGAGCATGGCAAAACTGGAAGTCAAGGTTTAGGAGTTGTTAGAGGAAGCATTCTTGTGGAAACCACAATTGACTCAAAAAGGGTTACTATTTGCCACTACACAAGTTCAATCGACCTTGTTGTCTGAATTACGAGAGGCTCAACAGAAGGACCAACAGTTTCAAAAGATTAAAGAAAGCAACACAGATTTCAAGTTTTATGATGATGGTATTTGGAGGTTTAGGAATCGGATTTGTGTTCCTAATTAACCAGAGCTGAAAAAGTAGATTCTTGAAGAAGCCCATAATTCAAGATATACTATTCACCCCAGCGGAACAAAGATGTACTGGGATTTGAAGCAACACTATTGGTGGAATAACATGAAGAGAGAGATTGCGGAGTTTGTGGCACGGTGTTTGACTTGCCAGAGAGTCAAAGCGGAACATCAACGACCAGCAGGTTTACTTCAGCCGTTGGAGATTCCTCAATGGAAATGGGAACATATAACTATGGACTTTGTTATGGACCTGCCCAGGTCACAAAAAGGTCATGACGCCGTTTGGGTCATAGTGGATAGATTGACTAAGTCAGCGCATTTCTTACTGATGAACAAGGAGGATAGTCCTGAGAAATTGGGAGATATGTATGTGGTGGAGATTGTAAGATTGCACGGGATGCCTGTGAGTATTGTATCGGATAGGGATCCTCGTTTTACTTCCCGATTTTGGAAGAGATTACAAGAAGCTTTGGGAATGAAGTTAAATTTCAGCACGGCTTATCACCCTTAGACTGATGGACAATCTAAGAGAACTATTCAGATTCTGGAGGATATGCTGAGGGCGTGTGTTTTAGACTTCGGGAAAGGTTGGGAGAAATACCTGTCTCTAGTGGAGTTCGCTTATAATAATAGTTATCAGGCCACTTTCGGGATGGCCCCATTTGAGGCGTTGTATGGACGTAAGTGTCGATCCCCAATTTACTGGGATGAAGTAGGTGAGACGAAGACTTTTGACCTGACCCTTCTACCTGAACTTATGAAGACGGTTGTTAATATCCACCTCATCCGAAAACGGATGCTTACCACCCAGAGCAGGCAGAAAAGTTATGCAGACCGACGGAGACGGAGCTTAGAGTTTGAGGTCGGCGACAAGGTGTTCTTAAAGATATCACCTCGGAGGGGATTGATTAAACACAGCAAGGGTGGAAAGGTAAGCCCGAGGTTTGTAGGACCATTTGAGATAATTGAGAAGGTTGGCAAGTTGGCGTATCGCCTGGCACTACCCCAAAACCACTCCAATATTCACGACGTCTTTCATGTTTCAATGCCACGGAAGTATCACCCTGATCCATCGCATGTCTTGGAGCCAGAGCAATTCCAGCTTCGGGAGAACTTGTCTTATGAAGAGAAGCCCATTCGGATCCTAGACCAGCAAGATCGGGAGTTGCGCAACAAATCTATACCGATGGTGAAAGTGTTATGGGATCACCATGGAGTTGAAGAAGCAACGTGGGAAAGGCGAGACCAGATGGAGCAACAATATCCAGCTTTATTTCAAAGGTAATATTGAATTTCGGGATGAAATTCTTTTAAGGAGGGGAGGATGTGAGGCCCGACCTCAATTGACGTGTGATACCTCATTTCGTTTGCCCTAACCTAGATTTGCGTGCCTTGACCTAGTTTTAAGAATCGTATTTTGTTTGGTGTGGCTTGCTTTGAATTACGTGCATTCATTTAGGGTTGCGTGTATTTACTTGGAAAACGTGCATTGGTCCGTAGTTCGTGCCTTACCTCATAGTGTGTGCCCTAAACCTAGGAAAGCGTGCCCTCACGCTAATCAAGAAAGCTAGACATTCTTTATTCTTTATTCTTTATTCTTAGCATATCTCAAACGCACAATTAACTATTGATTAACCAAGACAAAAAATTCAGATTTTGCACAAGCCTTGGCCGACCACTAGGAGCTTTTGTGCATGCAATTCAATTTCAAATTTATTCCCTAAACATTCTTTTACAATTTAATAACACAAAGCACAATAAAAAAATAGCTCAAAGACCACCCCCCCCCCCCCCCCAAAGCTCCAAATCTCGACACAAGCTCCTTGCCCATACTAGATAATTCAAAATGCTTCTTGAAGACACAAAAATCTGAATTTGCAAGGCCCTAGGCCGACATATGCATCAATTTCTTCAAAGCCTTTCATTTTTCCTTCATTCTTTCTTTCTTTCTCACATTTCTCTCACTCTCTCTCATTTCTTCTCTCTCTCTCTCGGCCTTGGCTGAGTTTATATACTCCATAGCTTAACTTCATCACTCAATGATTCATCAAGACATGCAAGAAGCTTAGGAGCTCGACCAAACCCAACTAGGAGCAAAGAAGCACACATGCAAGCCTTTAGCACATCCATTTCGGTTTAGGTGAGTTTGTTAGCTTCCATTTCTTTTCTTCTTGTTCTAACCACATGCACCTACTAAGAACATGGTAACTTAGCTAGGAAATTAGAGAAATCCCAAGTTGTCTCTCGGCTAAGCAAAGAAAAGGCTCGACATTGTGCTTCATCAAGAGTTTGTGCATCTCTTTGTTGTCTTGCTAAGGTGAGGGCTAAAACTTCTTTGTAAAGCTTTTGAAACCCACATGCATGTCTTTAAATGTCTATCTATACCTCTGTACTTGTGATATATGTGTGTTCATGAGCTTTTGTAAACATGCATGGCAAGATATTCGACTAAAATGTGATGATAGATGAAATCGGGTATGTGACAGCCTTCTACCTTGTTGGTACGAGGTGATTTTGACCAGGTGAATGATGTTGAAAATGCGTGAACATTTGTAGGTAACAAGTTTTGCCAGTTCTGAACATTTTTTGTAGAAAGAGGCCAAAGCTAATTTTGACTCTAAGGTCCTCAAAATGGAAAATTATCAAAATGTGTCCAAATCTGGAAAGTCTGGAAAAATGAAGCAGGTTTTGGCAGATTCACTGACCTTGTAGAATAAACTAGTGTTGACTTAGTAAATGATATCCAAAATGCATGAAATCTGGTTTACAACTATAGTTTTCAGTTCTGGACATTTTTGTCAGAAATGGGCTAAGGCTAAATCTGACCCTAAGGTCCTCAAAAACGACAAGCATTGAAATGTGTGCAAATCTGTACAGTTTGTGTAGTCTCACTGTTTTGGCTATAACTCTTGAACCCGAACTCCAAATGATAAGAGGTTTGTTTCTGAATTTATTTCACTCCTTAAGGTTTAATTTGACATCTTGTTCACTGGAATTGGAATTTGTTTGCTTTTCTCAATGATTGTGAGAAAACAGTCCATTGCAGTGAGTGTTTCACCTATTGATATGCTTAGAAGAATTATTGTAGCTTCTCTTGTTGTACTAAATGCTTGGAATTGTGGCATTTGGATGTTGTGTGGACTGTTTTGAATACTTGAGGGTGTTTGAGTTAATCAATGGATGACTTGAGCTTAATTACGAGATGACTTGGGGTTTAATCGCACGGATAAGCACGAATTAAAACCCTAGTAACTAGGTAAACACGCTAAGTGTTGATCCTTTGGATATTGTGTTTGATTATGTGTTTAGTAGGCTGCCCGTAGTTTCCCTAGTAGCCCTAAATATGATTCGATGATTACATGTTGATAAGTAGGCATTTCTTGCACCCGGTCCCACGTAGATGTCATTGCTTGATGAATAATCTTATTATTTAATTACGTGAACTTTGGAATGAGTTATATGACTTGATTTACATGCGTTACATGGCTGCCCGTTTAATATTCATATAATTCCATGTGCTTTTCAAGTGAATTTACTTGTCATATCGTGCCTCGCGTGTTTAACTGTCAATGTGCAATCTTATGACTGCTCGGAGGCAACTTACTTTATTGTCATCCAAATGTGATATATTAAATGTCATAAATGTGCATTGCATACAATGTTACAACCTTTCATTCTGGCGTGGTAGCGTTCACGCACACCGGGAGGCATCGGGCTTGCCGGTGCAACCGTGACTACCATTGTCCAATTCCCTCTCTCGCTTGGGAGCTAGACATCCTCCGAGAGTTGGGTCGTAAGATTTCGGGGTACATCCGGAGTACACCCATTTGGCGTGATAAGGGGATGATTTGAAGCCGGCCGCAACAACTGATACTGGAAATGAACTGAGAGCAAAAGCTCACCGTATCCTTTTCACTATGTGTATAAGTACTCTCGCTTGGTTCCTAGAGGACCTCGGGGAGGAAAGACGGGTAATTGTGTTCCTTTACTTTTACATTACATTATGTACTTACTTGTGATATATTCATGCTTGCAAAAGGGTTTTCATATGTTGAACAGGAAAATGAGTTTCAAAACTTATTTCTCGTTCCCCCTCGCTGAGTTCATAAGGACTCACCCTCTTTTATCATCTCAGGTGAAGAAGACCAAGAACAAGTACCCGAGGACGACGTGCCTAATGATGACTCCTTGGAATGATTACTTGTCCTATGTACCTTACTTGACTATGGCTATTTCGTGAATGATGTGTTGCTTGAAGACTATTTCCTTTCATGTTGCTTGTTGTTTGTAATGTAAAAGACCCTCGTTGTAATTTGGGGTCTAATTTTGGCTTGTACTGATAATAACTAGATAGACACTACTATGGTCATTTTTGCTATCGTTATTGGCTAGTATCTATCATAGGATTATGAAGTATTAGGTAAGGACTAAGTAAAATGAACCTATCCAATCTTAAGCAGGTACTCATTGTTAAGCTAAGATCAACAAGTACTTTTGTAACAAGGACAAACAAACAAACGAGACATAGTATCATGCTAGGTTATTAATCAAACAAGACTTCGAGATAACTGGTAGGCGTTTCGATTGGTAATAAATAGTAATCTTAGTTGGAAATGAAATAGAGATTGGAAATTTTAAGGCATTTAGGGAATTAGGTCAAACTAAAGAGTCGAATTACAGCCGTTATACTGCCGGTTTTCCAGAAAATTGTGGAGTTTAGGCTAAAACGTTAAGTGTTAAACCCTCTTGAACGATTAAGTACGTGATATGACTTGAATGATTAGATCACACCCTAGTCTAACCTTTATAGGTCGGGTTGGGACGTGATAGCTGCTCCTGTTTTCAGAGCACAAAATCTAACTTTTTTAATCAGTTTCGGGGCACTTTTCTACTTTTGCGTTGTTTTTTCGTCCCGGATCGTACGCCGTGGGCCGTGAAAAGGACGACAACCTAATCCATCAAATTTATATTACCGAATCCCACGGTACCTTGGGCAAGACAACTTCGGTTCATGTAGAGGCTGGGCCAACAAACTGAGGGCGTGGGGCTTTTGACCAGGTATCCGTCGCTCCGGTGACCATAACTTTTGATCTGTAAGGAGTTATGTGGTGCACAGCATACCGTCGGAAAGCTCTCCGAGAGCTCTACGAATAGGGCAGCAAGCCTGCTCGGCTGCGCCTATTTTTGAGCACAAAATCGAATATTTTTATCAATTTCGGGACACTTTTCTTCTTTTGCACTATTTTTTCATCCCAGATCGTAAGTCGTGGGCCTCGAAAAGGACAACAACCTAATCCATCACATTTCTATTACCGAATCTCAGGCATCTTGGGTAAGACAACATTGCTTCACGTAGAGGCTAGGCCAGTAAACCGAGGGCGTGGGGCTTGGGACCAGGTCTCCGTCGCTCTCGTGCCCATAACTTTTGATTTGTAAGGAGTTACGCGGCGTATAGCATACCGTTGGAACGCACTCCGAGAGCTCTATGACGGGGGCAATAAGCCTAGTTAGCTGCGCCTGTTTTCGGATCCCAAAAATGAATGTTTTCATCAGTTTCGGGACACTTTTCTACTTTTGCGCTGTTTTTCCATCACGGATCGTACATTGTGAGACGCGAAAAGGACGACAACCTAATCCATCAAATTTCTATTACCGAATCCCAGGCATCTTGGGTAAGACAACTTTGCTTCACGTAGAAGCTAGGCCACAAACCGAGGCCGTGGGGCTTGGGACCGAGTCTCCGACACTCCGGTGCCAATAACTTTTGATCCGTAAGGAGTTACGCGGCGCACAACATATGGTTTGAAAGATCTCCGAGAGCTTTACGACGGGGGCAACAAGCCTGCTCAGCTGCGCCTATTTTCGGAGCCCAAAAATGAACGTTTTCATCATTTTTGGGACACTTTTATTCTTTTGCACTGTTTTTCCGTCACGGATCGTATGTCGTGAGCCACGAAAAGGACGACAACCTAATCCATCACATTTCTATTACCGAATCCAAGGCATATTGGGCAAGACAACTTTGCTTCACGTAGAGGCTGGGCCCGCAAACCGAGGGCGTGGGGCTTGGGATCTGGTCTCCGTCGCTCCGGTGTCTATAACTTTTGATCGGTAAGGAGTTACACAGCGCACAGCATACCGTTGGAAAGCTCTCCGAGAGCTCTACGACGGGGGCAGCAAACCTGCTCGGCTACGCCTATTTTCGGAGCACAAAATTGAATGTTTTCATCAGTTTCGGGATATTTTTCTTCTTTTGTGCTGTTTTTCCGTCCCGGATCGTACGTCGTGGGCCGCAAAAAGGACGACAACCTAATCCATCACATTTCTATTACCGAATCCCAGGGATCTTGGGCAAGACAACTTAGCTTCACGTAGAGGCTGGGCCCGCAAACCAAGGGCGTGGGGCTTGGGACCTGGTCTCTGTCGCTCCGGTGCCCATAACTTTTGATCGGTAAGGAGTTACGCGACGCACAACATACCGTTGGAAAGCTCTCCGAGAGCTCTACAATGGGGGCAGCAAACCTGCTCGGCTGCGCCTATTATCGGAGCCCAAAATCTAACGTTTTCATCAGTTTTGGGATACTTTTCTTCTATTGTGTTGTTCTTCCATCCCGAATCGTACGTCGTGAGCCACGAAAAGGACGACAACCTAATCCATCACATTTCTATTACCGAATCCCACGGCACCTTGGGCAAGACAACTTCACTTCACGTAGAGGCTGGGCCCACAAACCGATGGCCTGGGGCTTGTGACCAGGTATCCATCTCTTCGGTGCCCAAACTTTTGATCCATAAGGAGTTACATGGCGCACAACATACCGTTGGAAAGCTCTCCGAGGGCTCTACGACGGGGGCAGTAAGCCTGCTCGGCTGTGCCTATTTTCATATCCCAAAATTGAACGTTTTCATCAGTTTCGGAACATTTTTCTTCTTTTGTGTTATTTTTCCATCCCGGATCGTATATCGTGAGCCGTGAAAAGGGCGACAGCCTAATCCATCACATTTCTATTACCAAATCCCATGGCACCTTGAGCAAAAAAACTTCACTTCACGTAGAGGTTGGGCCGGCAAACCGAGGGCGTGGGGCTTGTGACCACGTATCCGTCACTCCGGTGCCCATAAATTTTGATCCGTAAGGAGTTACGCGGCGCAGAGCATACCGTTCTAAAACTCTCTGAGAGCTCTACAACGCGGGCAACAAGCTTGCTCAGCTGCGCCTATTTTCGGAGCACAAAATTGAACTTTTTAATCTGTTTCGGGACACTTTTCTACTTTTGCGCTATTTTTTCATCCCAGATCGCATGTCGTCGACCGCAAAAAGGACAACAACCTAATCCATCACATTTCTATTACTGAATCCCAGGAATCTTGGGCAAGACAGCATTGCTTCACGTAGATACTGGGCCCTCAAACCGAGGGCGTGGGGCTTGGGACCAGGTCTCCGCCGTTCCTGTGCCCATAAATTTTGATCTGTAAGGAGTTACGCGGCGCACAGTATACCATTGGAAAGCTCTCTAAGAGCTCCACAACGGGGGCAACAAGCCTGCTTGGCTGCGCCTATTTTCGGAGCCCAAAAATGAATGTTTTCATCAGTTTCGGGACATTTTTCTTGTTTTGCGCTGTTTTTCCGTCAAGGATCGTACGTCGTGAGCCGCGAAAAGGACGACAACCTAATCCATCACATTTATATTACCGAATCCCAGGCATCTTGGGCAAGACAACTTTGCTTCACGTAGAGGCTTGGCCCACAAACCGAGGGCGTGGGGCATGGGACCAGGTCTCCGACGCTCCGGTGCCCATCACTTTTGATCCGTAAGGGGTTACGTGGCGCACAGCATACCGTTGGAAAGCTCTCCGAGAGCGTTACGACGGGGGTAAAAAGCCTGCTTGGTTACGCCTATTTTTGGACCCCAAAAATGAACATTTTCATCAGTTTTGGGACACTTTTCATCTTTTGTGCTGTTTTTCCATCACGGATCGTACGTCGTGAGCCGCGAAAAGGACGACAACCTAATCCATCACATTTCTATTACCGAATCCAAGGCATCTTGGGCAAGACAACTTTGCTTCATGTAGAGGTTGGGCCCGCAAACCGAGGGCGTAGGGCTTGTGACCAGGTATCCGTCGCTCCGGTGCCCATAACTTTTGATCCGTAAGGAGTTACGCGGCGCACAACATACCGTTGGAAAGTTTTCTGAGAGCTCTACGACGGGGGCTACAAGCCTTCTCAGCTACACCTATTTTTGGAGCCCAAAATCGAACTATATCATCAGTTTCGGGACACTTTTCTTCTTTTGTGCTGTTTTTCCATCCCGGATCGTACGTCGTGAGCTGCCAAAAGGACAACAACCTAATCCATCACATTTCTATTACTAAATCCCACGGCCCCTTGTGCAAGAAAACTTCACTTCACGTAGGGGCTGGGCTCGCAAACCGAGGGCTTGGGACTTATGACCAGGTATCTGTCGCTTCGGTGCCCATAACTTTTGATCCGTAAGGAGTTACGCAGCGCACAACATACAGTTAGAAAGCCCTCCAAGAGCTCTACGGCGTGGGCAGCAAGCTTGATCGGTTGCGCCTATTTTCGGAGCTCAAAATTGAACGTTTTAATCAGTTTCGGGACAGTTTTATTCTTTTGCGCTGTTTTTTCTTCACGGATCGAACGTCGTGAGCCGCGAAAAGGACGACAACCTAATCCATCACATTTCTATTACCTAATCCATCACATTTCTATTACTGAATCCCATGGCACCTTGGGCAAGACAACATCACTTCACGAAGAGGCTAGGCCTGCAAACTGAGGGCCTAGGGCATGTGACCAGGTATCTGTCGCTCCGGTGCCCATAACTGCTGATCCGTAAGGAGTTACGCGGCGCACAACATACCATTGGAAAGCTCTCCGAGAGTTCAACGACGGGGGCAGCAAGTCTGCTCGGCTACGCCTATTTTGGATCCTAAAATCGAAAGTTTTTATCAGTTTCAGGACAGTTTTCTTCTTTTACGCTATTTTTCCGTCACGGATCGAACGTCGTGAGCCGCGAAACGGACAACAACGATCCGGGACGAAAAACAGCGCAAAAGAAGAAATATGTGCAAAAAATGAAGAAAATGTTCGATTTTGGGGGCCGAAAACAGGTGCAACTGAGCAGGCTTGCTGCCCCCGTCATAGAGCTCTCAGAGAGCTTTCCAACTGTATGCTGTGCGCCGCGTAACTCCTTACGGATCAAAAGTTATGGGCACCGGAGCGACGGAGACCTGGTCCTAAGCCCCAGGCCCTTTGTTTGCGGGCCCAGCCTCTACGTGAAGCGAAGTTGCCTTGCCCATGGTGGCGTGGGATTCGGTAATAGAAATGTGATGGATTAGGTTCTCGTCCTTTTTGCGGCTCACGACGTACGATCTGGGACGGAAAAATAGCGTAAAAGAAGAAAAGTGTCCCGAAACTGAAGAAAACGTTCGATTTTGGTGACCGAAAACAGGCGCAGCCGAGCAGGCTTGCTGCCCCCATTGTAGAGCTCTCGCAGAGCTTTCCAACGGTATGCTGTGCACTGCGTAAATCTTTACGGATCAAAAGTTATGTGCACTGGACCGACGGAGACCTGGTCCTAAGCCCTACGCCCTCGGTTTGCGGCCCCAGCCTCTACATGAAACGAAGTTACCTTACCCAAGGTGTCGTGGAATTCGGTAATAGAAATGTGATGGATTAGGTTGTTGTCCTTTTTGCGGCTCACGACGTACCATCGGGGAATGAAAAACAACGAAAAAGAAGAAAAGTGTCCTGAAACTAATGAAAACGTTCAATTTTGGTGTCCGAAAATAGGTGCAGCTGAGCAGGCTTGCTTACTCTGTCGTAGAGTTTTCAGAGAGCTTTCCAACGGTATGCTGTGCGCCGCTTAACTCCTTACGGATCAAAAGTTATGGGCACCGGAGCCACGGAGACCTTGTCCTAAACCCCACGCCCTCGGTTTGCGGGCCCAACCTCTACGCAAAGTGAAGTTGTCTTGCCCGTGGTGGCATGGGATTCAATAATAGAAATGTGATGCATTAGGTTCTCATCCTTTTTGTGGCTCACGACGTACGATCCGGGACGGAAAAATAGCGCAAAAGAAGAAAAATGTCACAAAACTGATGAAAACGTTGTATTTTGGGCTCCAAAAATAGGCACAACCAAGCAGCCTTGCTGCCCTAATCGTCGAGCTCTCAAAGAGCTTTCCAACGGTATGCTGTGCGCCGCGTAACTCCTTACGAATCAAAAGTTATGTGCACCGGAGCGACGGAGACCTGGTCCTAAGCCCCCGCCCTCGGTTTGCGGGCCCAGCCTCTACGTGAAGCAAAGTTGTCTTGCCCAAGTGTGGGATTCGGTAATAGAAATGTGATAGGTTAGGTTGTTGTCCTTTTCGCGGCTAACGACGTACGATCGGGGACGAAAAAATAGTACAAAAGAAGAAAAGTCTCCTAAAATTGATGAAAACGTTCGATTTTGGGCTCTGAAAATAGGCGCAGCCGAGCAGGCTAGCTGCCCCGTCGTAGAGCTCTCGGAGAGCATTCCAACAGTATGTTGTGCCCCACGTAACTCCTTACGGATCAAAAGTAATGGGCACCGGAGAGACGGAGACCTGGTCCTAAGCCCCACGCCCTCGGTTTGCGGGCCCAGCCTCTACGTGAAGCGAACTTGTTTTGCCCAAGGTGGCGTGGGATTTGGTCATAGAAATGTGATGGATTAGGTTGTCGTCCTTTTCGCGGCTCACGACGTACGATCCGAGACGGAAAAACAGCGCAAAAGAAGAAAAGTGTCCAAAAACTGATGAAAGCGTTCGAGTTTGGGCTCCAAAAACAGGCGCAGTGTCACGCCTCAACCTGGCTTATAAAGGTTAGACTAGGGTATGATCTAAACATTCAAGTCACGTCTCATACTTAACCGTTCATGAAGATTTAACACTTAACGTTTTGGCCTAAACTCCAAAATTTTTCGATAAACTGGTAGCATAACGGCTGTAATTGGGCTCTTTAGTTTGACCTAATTCTCTAAACGCCTCAATTATTCCAATCATTAATCCAATTCCATTAAGGACTCCTATTTGTCACCAACCGATTTGCCTACTAGTTTATCTTGAAAGTCTCGTTTGGTTAATAAGCCTAACATGATAACTATGTCCCGTTTATTTGTCAATTTCTTATCATGCAAGTACCTATTATCTTTTAGTTTGCAAATGAGCACCTAAGTGAAATTAGATAGAATTAACTTAGTTGATTGTTCATCTAGTGGTTTGAATGCCTACGATAACTACTAATTAAGAAAACGAAAGCAAACAACCAAATAAAAGTTCGTCCGGTTATAGATAGTACAATCCCAGAATTAGACCCAAATTACAACGGGGTCATTTACATCAATAAAATGAATAGTTTGCAATCAAACACAACATCCATATAGCAACCACTTTCAGGCAAGGCACAAAAACACGTAGGAATCACTCCAAGGAATCATCGTTAGGCACATCGTCCTCGGGTACCTGTTCATGATCTTCTTCACCTGAGATGATAAAAGAGGGTGAGTCCTTATGAACTCAGTGAGGGGGAACGAGAAATACGTTTTGAAACTCATTTTTTAGTTCAATATATGAAAACTCTTTTTGAAAACATGTCACGTATTACAAATAATAAGATACGCAAATGTATGAAGCAAATCGAGTAACAGATACATTTACCAATCATTTCAAGGATACGGTGAGCAGTTGCTCTCAATTTCAATTTCGATACAATTGTTGCGGTCGACTTCAATAATCCACTTATCGCTCCCAATTGGGTGTACTCCGGATGTACCCCGAAACCTACGACCCAACTCTCCGAGGGTGAAATGCCAAGCGAGAGAAGGAATTGGACCATGGTAGTCACGGTAGCACCAGCAAGCCCGATGCCGCCCGGCGTGCGTGAAACACTACCATGCCACATTGAAAGGTTGCAACCTCGTATGCAATGCACATTTATAACATTTAACATATCACATTAGGAGGACAACAAAGTAGGTCGCCTCCGAGCAGTTATAAGATCGCACGTTATCAAGTAATCAAACGAGGCACGATAAGACAAGTAATTTCACTTGAAAGGCATATAGAGCCATATGAACATTAAACGGGCAGCCATGTAACACATGCAAGTCAAGCCATATAACTCATTTCGAAGTCCACGTAATCAAGTGATACGATTATTCAACATGCAACAACATCTACGTGGGTTCGGATGCAAGAAAAGCCTAATTGTCAACATGCAATGATCAAAATTACATTTAAGCTTATAAGGGCAACTACGGAAAGCCTACTAAACGTATAATTCCACACAATATCCAAATGATCAACACTTAGCAAAACTACCTTGTCATTACGGTTTCCATTTCGTGCATATTCGTGCAATTTGAGCCTCAACCCAACTCAAAGTCAATCTCAAACCATGCATCATTTAATTCAACATCCTCAAACATTCAAAACAGTCCACACAACATCCCGAAGCTACAATCCCAAGCATTTAATTCAACAAGAGGAGTCACAACAATTTTCTAAGCACAACATTAAGTGAAACCCTTACTGCAATAGGCTGTTTTCTCACAATCAATCGGATAAGCAAACAATCTCCAAATTCAGTGAATAAGATGTCAAATTAAATCTTAAGAAGTTAACTAAAATCAGAAACAAACCTTGCATCAATTGGAGTTCGGGATCATTAGATATAGCCGAAACAGTGGGATAGCACAAAACTGTCCAGATTTGCACACTTTTCCGTAATTGACGTTTTTGAGGTCCTTAGGGTCAGATTTTGCCTTGGTCCATTTCTGACAAAAATGTCCAAAACTGAACAATATAGAAGCTCACCAAATTTCATGCATTTTGGTCATCATTTACTAAGTCAAATCTTGTTCGTTCTACAAGGTCAGTGCATCTGCCAAAACCTGCTTCATTTTTCCAGATTTCCAGATTTGGACACATTTTAAAGATTTGCCATTTTGAGGACTGTAGAGTCAAAATTAGCTTTGGCCTATTTCTGCTAAAAGTTTTCCAAACTGGAAAACCTAGCTACCTACCAATTTTCATTCATTTTCAACATCATTTGTCTAAATAAACATACCTCGAAACAAGCTGGTCAGAGAGTTGTCAACAATCCGACTTCACCTAGCATCACTTTCAAGCCAAGATCTTGCCATGCATGGTTGTTTAAGCTTATGAACGACCATATTACTCAAGTACAGAAGCAAAGACATACTTTTATGAGCATGCATGTGGATTTTTGAAGGATTTTCAAAAGGTTTTAACCCTCACCTTAGCAATCAACCAAAAAGATGCACAAAAACTTGTTGAAGCTCAAATCTCTTCTTCTTCTTGCTTAGCCGAGATTCCAACTTGGTTTTCCCTATTTTTCCTAGCCTAGTGACCAACCTCTTAGTACATGCATGAGGTTAGAACAAAAATAAAAGAAATGGAAGCTAAGAAACTTACCTAGGGCCGAATAGAAGACTTCAAAGGACATGCATGTGTAGTTTTCGCATCCTAGCTTGTTTGCTTGAGTTTCTTTGATGGTTGCTTGTCTTGTTGCGCCATATGATGAAGAAGATGAGCTAGGAGGTGGAGAGAACTCAGCCAAAACCGAAATGGAGAGAGAAGAATGAGAGAGAGAGAGAAAAAAAATGTGAGAGGAAAGAAGAAATGACAAAAAAATGAAAGCCTTTGCAATCTTTAAGCATGTGGTCGGCCTTGGGCCATTAAAATCTGATTTTTGTGTCTTCAATGTGTGATTTTAAAATGTTTAGCATGGGCAAAGGTGGTTTGGTTGAGCAAGGTAGAGGATTTAGGTGGTTTTGAGCATTTTTTTATGTATTGTGCTAAGTGTTTGTCATAGTTTGTCTAGGACTAATTTTTTTATGCATTTGTGTCATTAGAATTGTCAAAGGAATGTTGGGAAATTAGGGAATCTAGGTAGAATAAAATATAGGAATGTTTGTTGATGAGTTGAATTATGAATAGAATAATAGTTAGTGAAAAATGTAGGAATAATTTAGTATTATTTTATTGTTAGTGGAGTTTGTAGAGAATTGAATTAGGAATATAATATTGGTTAGTGGATTATGTAGGATTATTTTATTGTCTTGTGCTTTGTGTACGATTCTTTCTTGATTAACGTGGTGGCACAGATTCCTAGGTCTAGGGCACGAATTACGAGATAGACACGAACTACAAGGCTAATGCACGTACTTCAAGACTAATGCAAACAATCCTAGGTGAATGCACGTAAACCAATGCAAGGGACGTAATTCAATGCAATGCACGCAAATCCAGGCACGACTCTGTATCTAGGTTAAGGTACGCAGTTCAAGGTTAGGGCACACGAAACGAGGTCATGCATGTACATCGAGGTCAGGGCACGTGTATCTAGGTATCGTACGTCAGTTAAGGATTAAGGCACACTATTCTAAGTCAAGGCACGTGTGACAAGGTATGCACGAAAACCAAGATAGGACACGTAATCCAAGGTTGGTCATATAATTAGAGGTCTATGGCACGTAAATCAAGGTATGACACGTTATTCGGGGTTGGGCCTCACATGCAGCTTAGCAGGCTTGCTACCCCCGTCATAGAGCTCTCGGAGAGCTTTCCAACGGTATGTTGTGCGCTACGTAACTCCTTACGGATCAAACGTTATGGGCACCAGAGCGACGGAGACCTGGTCCTAAGCCCCAAGCCCTCGGTTTGCGGCCCCAGCCACTACGGGAAGCGAAGTTCTCTTGCCCAAGGTGGCATGGGATTTGATAATAGAAATGTAATGGATTAGGTTGTCGTCCTTTTCACTGTTCACGACGTACGATACAGGACGGAAAAACAATGCAAAAGAAGAAAAGCGTATCGAAATTGATGAAAACGTTCGATTTGGGCTCCGAAAATAGGCGCAGCTGAGCAGGCTTGCTGCTCCTATCGTTGATCTCTCGGAGAGCTTTCCAACGGTGCGCCGCGTAACTCCTTACGGATCAAAAGTTATGGGCACCTTAGCGACGGAGACCTGGTCCTAAGCCCTACGCCATCGGTTTGCAGGCCCAGCCTCTACGTGAAGTGAAGTTGTTTTGCCCAAGGTGCCATAGGATTCGGTAATAAAATTGTGATGGATTAGGTGGTCGTCCTTTTCGCGGCTCATGACGTACGATCCGGGACGGAAAAACAGTGCAAAAGAAGAAAAGTGTCCCGAAACTGATGAAAACATTCGATTTTGGGCTAAAAAAAAAGCCGCAGCTGGGCAGGCTTGTGCCCCCGTAGTAGAGCTCTCGGAGGACTTTCCAACGGTATGCTGTGCGCCGCGTAATTCCTTACGGATCAAAACTTATGGGCACCGGAGCGACGGAGACCAGGTCCTAAGCCCCACGGCCTCGGTTTGCAGGCCCAGCCTCTACGTGAAGTGAAGTTTTCTTGCCCAAGGTGGAATGGGATTCGGTAATAGAAATGTGATGGATTAGGTTAATATCCTTTTCGCGGCTCACGATGTACGATCCGTGACCGAAAAACAGCGCAAAAGAAGAAAAGTGTCCTGAAACTGAAGAAAACATTAGATTTTGGGCTCCGAAAGTAGGTGCAGCTAGGCAGGGTTGCTGCTCCGTCGTAAAGCACTCCGAGAGCTTTCTAACGGTATGCTGTGCGCCGCGTAACTCCTTACGGATCAAAAGTTATGGGCACCGGAACGACGGAAACCCGGTCTTAAGCCCCAGGCCCTCGGTTTGCGGGCCCAGCCTCTACGTGAGGCGAAGTTGTCTTGCCCATGGTGCTGTAGGATTCGGTAATAGAAATGTGATGGATTAGGTTATCGGCCTTTTCGCGGCTCACGACGTACGATCCGGGACGAAAAAACAGCGTAAAAGTAGAAAAGTGTCCCGAAACTGATGAAAACATTGGATTTTGGGGTCCGAAAATAGGTGCTGTCGAGCAGGCTTACTACCCCCATTGTAGAGCTCTCGCAGAGCTTTCCAACGGTATGCTGTGCACCGCATAACTCCTTACTGATCAAAAGTTATGCGCACCGGACCGGCGAAGACCTGGTCCGAAGCCCCACGCCCTCGGTTTGCGGGCCCAGCCTCTACGTGAAGTGAAGTTGTCTTGCCTAAAGTGCCGTGGGATTTGATAATAGAAATGTGAAGGATTAGATTGTCGTCCTTTTCCCAGCTCAGGACGTACAATTTGGGAGGGAAAAACACCGTAAAAGAAGAATAGTATCCCGAAACTGATGAAAACGTTCCATTTTGGACACCAAAAATAAGCGCAGCCAAGTAGGCTTGCTGCCCCCGTCATAGAGCTCTCGGAGAACTTTACAACGGTAAGCTGTGCGCCGCATAACTCCTTACGTATCAAAAGTTATGTGCACCAGAGCGACGGAGACCTGGTCCTAAGCCCCACGCCCTCGGTTTGTGGGCCCAGCCTCTACGTGAAGCGAAGTTCTCTTGCCCAAGCATGGGATTCGGTAATGGAAATGTAATGGATTAGGTTGTCGTCCTTTTCGCCGCTCACAACGTACGATCGGGGACGAAAAAACAGCGCAAAAGAAGAAAAGTGTCCCAAAATTGATGAAAACATTCGATTTTGTGGTCCGAAAACATGCGCAACTGAGCATTATTGGTGCCCTCGTTGTACAGCTCTCGGAGAGCTTTCCAACGGTATGCTGTGTGCCGCGTAACTCCCTACGGATCAAAAGTTATGGGCACCGGAGCGACGGAGACTTGGTCTTAAGCCCCACGCCCTCGGTTTACGGGCCCAACCTCTACGCTAAGCGAAGTTGTCTTGCCTGTGGTGGCGTGGGATTCGATAATAGAAATGTGATGGATTAGGTTCTCGTCCTTTTCGTGGCTCACGACGTACGATCCAAGACGAAAAAATAGTGCAAAAGAAGAAAAGTGTCCCGAAATTGAAGAAAATGTTCGATTTTGGGCTCCGAAAATAGCCGCGGCCAAGCAGCCTTGCTGCGCCCATCGTAGAGCTCTCGGAAAGCTTTCCAACGGTATAATGTGCATCACGTAACTCTTTACGGATTAAAAGTTATGTGCACCGGAGCAACGGAGACCTGGTCCTAAGCCCCACGCCCTCGGTTTACGGGTCTAGCCTCTACGTAAGCTAAGTTGTCTTGCCCAAGCATGGTATACGGTAATAGAAATGTGATAGATTAGGTTGTCGCCCTTTTCGCAGCTAACGACGTACGATTGGGGACGAAAAAACAGCACAAAAGAAGAAAAGTCTCCCAAAATTGATGAAAACGTTCGATTTTGAGCTCGAAAAATAGGTGCAGCCGAGCAGGCTTGCTGCCCCCGTCATAGAACTCTCAGAGAGCTTTCCAACGACATGCTGTACGCCACGTAACTCCTTACGGATCAAAAGTAATAGGCACCGGAGAAACGGAGACCTGGTCCTAAGCCCCACGCCCTCAGTTTGCGGGCCCAGCCTCTACTTGAAGCGAACTTGTCTTGCCCAAGGTGGTGAGGGATTCGGTAATAGAAATATGACGGATTAGCTTGTCGACCATTTCGCGGCTCAAGACGTACGATCCGGGACGGAAAAACAGCGCAAAAGAAGAAAAGTGTCTAGAAATTGATGAAAACGTTCGCGTTTGGGCTCCAAAAATAGGCGCAGCATAGCAGGCTTGCTGCCCCCATCGTAGAGCACTCGGAGATATTTCTAACGGTATGTTGTGCCCCGCGTAACTCCTTACGGATCAAAAGTTATGGGCACCGGAGCGATAGAGACCTGGTCCTAAGCCTCACGCCCTCGGTTTGCGGCCCCAGCCTCTACGAGAAGCGAAGTTGTCTTGCCCAAGGTGGCATAGGATTTGATAATAGAAATGTGATGGATTAGGTTGTCGTCCTTTTCGCGGCTCATGACGTACGATCCGGGACGGAAAAACAGCGCAAAAGAAGAAAAATGTCCCAAAATTAATGAAAACGTTTGATTTGGGCTCCGAAAACTGGCGCAGCTGAGCAGGCTTGCTATTCCCATCGTAGAGCTCTCGTAGAGCTTTCCAACAGTATGCTGTGCGCCGCGTAACTCCTTACAAATCAAAAGTTATGGGCACTAGAGCGACGGAGACTTGGTCCTAAGCCCTACGCCATCGGTTTGCGGCCCAACCTCTACGTGAAGCGAAGTTGTCTTGCCCAAGGTGGCATAGGATTCGGTAATAGAAATGTGATGGATTAGGTTGTCGTCCTTTTCCCGGCTCCCGACGTACGATCCGGGAGGAAGAAACAGAGCAAAAGAAGAAAAGTTTCCCAAAACTGATGAAAATGTTCAATTTTGGGCTAAAAAAAAAGCCACAGCTGGGCAAGCTTGTGCCCCCGTAGTAGTGCTCTCGGAGGACTTTCCAACGGTATGTTGTGTGCCGCGTAACTCTTTACGGATCAAAAGTTATGGGCACCGGAGCAACGGAGACCTGGTCCTAAGCCCCACGCCCTCGGTTTGCAGCCCCAGCCTCTACGTGAATCGAAGTTACCTTGCCCAAGGTGGCGTGGGATTTGGTAATAGAAATGCGATGGATTAGTTTGTCATCTTTTTTGCGGTTCACGACGTACAATCCAGGACGGAAAAATAGCGCAAAAGAAGAAAAGTGTACCAAAACTGATCAAAACGTTCGATTTTGGGGTCCGAAAACAGGTGTAGGTGAGCAACTTGCTGCCCCCGGCGTAGAGCTCTTGGAGAGCTTTCCAACAGTATGTTGTACGCCGCGTAACTCCTTACGGATTAAAACTTATGGGCACCGGAGCGACGTAGACCTAGTCTTAAGCCCCACGCCCTCGATTTGTGGGCCCTGCCTCTACATGAAGCGAAGTTGTCTTGCCCATGGTGGCATGGGATTCGGTAATAGAAATGTGGTGGATTAGGTTCTCGTCCTTTTCGAGGCTCACGATGTACGATCCGGGACGAAAAAATAGTGCAAAAGAAGAAAAGTGTCCCGAAATTATAGAAAACGTTCAATTTTGTGCTCCGAAAATAGGCACAGCCAAGCAACCTTGCTGGCCCCATCCTAGAGCTCTCGAAGAGATTTCCAACGGTATGCTGTGCGCCGCATAACTCCTTACTGATCAAAAGTTATGGGCACCGGAGCGACGGAGACCTGGTCCTAGGCTTCACGCCCTCGGTTTGCGGGCCCAGCCTCTACGTGAAGCAAAGTTGTCTTGCCCAAGCATGGGATTCGGTAATAGAAATGTGATGGATTAGGTTGTTGTCCTTTTCGCTGCTCATGACGCATGATCAAGGACGAAAAAATGGCTCAAAAGACGAAAAGTGACTCGAAACTGATCAAAATGTTCAAATTTGGGCTCTGAAAATAGGCACAACCGAGCAAGCCTGCTGCCCCCCACGTAGAGCTCTCAGAGAGCTTTCCAACGGTGTGCTGTGCGCCGTATAACCCCTTACGGATCTAAAGTTATGGGCACTGAAGTGACGGAGACCTGGTCCTAAGCCCCACGCCCTCAGTTTGTGGCCCCAACCTTTACGTGAAACGAAGTTATCTTGCCCAAGGTATCGTGGGATTTGGTAATAGAAATGTGATGGATTAGGTTGTCATCCTTTTTGCGGCTCAAGACGTACGATCGGGGACGAAAAAATAACGCAAAAGAAGAAAACTGTCCTGAAATTGCTGAAAACGTTCGATTTTGGGGTCCGAAAATAGGCGCAGCCCAGCAGGCCTGTTGTCCCCGTCGTAGAGCTCTCGGAGAGCTTTCCAACGGTATGCTGTGCGCTACGTAACTCCTTACGGATCAAAAGTTATGGACTCTGGAGCGACGGAGACCTGGTCCTAAGCCCCATGCCCTCGGTTTGCGGGCCCAGCCTCTACGTGAAGCGAAGTTGTCTCGCCCATAGTGGCGTGGGATTCGATAATAGAAATATGATGGATTAGGTTCTCGTCCTTTTCGCGGCTCACGACATACGATCCGGGATGGAAAAACAGCACAAAAGAAGAAAAGTATCCCGAAACTGAAGAAAACATTCGATTTTAGGCTCTAAAAATAGGCGCGGCCAAGCAGCCTTGCTACCCCAATCGTAGAGCTCTCGGAGAGCTTTCCAACGGTATACTGTGTGTCGCGTAACTCCTTACGGATCAAAAGTTATGGGCACCGGAGCGACAGAGACCTGGTCCTAAGCCCCATGCCCTCGGTTTGTGGGCCCAACCTCTACGTGAAGCGAACATGTTTTGCCCAAGTTGCCATGGGATTTGGTAATAGAAATGTGATGGATTAGGTTGTCATCCTTTTTGCGGCTCAGGACGTACGATCCGGGACGAAGAAACAGAGCAAAAGAAGAAAAGTTTCCCAAAACTGATGAAAATGTTCAATTTTGGGCTAAAAAAAAAGCCACAGCTGGGCAAGCTTGTGCCCCCGTAGTAGTGCTCTCGGAGGACTTTCCAACGGTATGTTGTGTGCCGCGTAACTCTTTACGGATCAAAAGTTATGGATACCGGAGTGACAGAGACCTGGTCCTAAGCCCCACGCCATCGGTTTGCGGCCCCAGCCTCTACGTGAATCGAAGTTATCTTGCCCAAGGTGTCGTGGGATTCGGTAATAGAAATGTGATGGATTAGGTTGTCGTCCTTTTCGTGGCTCACGACGTACGATCGGAGAAGGAAAAATAGCGCAAAAGAAGAAAAGTGTCTCGAAACTGATGAAAACGTTCAATTTTGGGGTCCAAAAACAGGTGCAACTGAGCAGGCTTGTTACCCCCGTCGTAGAGCTCTCGGAGAGCTTTCCAAAGGTATGTTGTACGCCGCGTAACTCCTTACGGATCAATAGTTATGGGCACTAGAGCGACGTAGACCTAGTCCTAAGCCCCACGCCCTCGATTTGCGGGCCCAACCTCTACGTGTAGCGAAGTTGTCATGCCCATGGTGGCATGGGATTCGGTAATAGAAATGTGGTGGATTAGGTTCTCGTCCTTTTCGAGGCTCACGATGTACGATCCGGGACGAAAAAATAGTGCAAAAGAAGAAAAGTGTCCCGAAACTATAGAAAACGTTCAATTTTGGGCACCAAAAATGGGCACAGTTGAGCAGCCTTGCTAGCCCCATCGTAGAGCTCTCGGAGAGCTTTCCAACGGTATGCTGTGCGTCGCATAACTCTTTACAGATCAAAACTTATAGGCACCGGAGCTAGGGAGACCTAGTCCTAAGCCCCACGCCCTCGGTTTGTGGACCCAGCTTCTACGTGAAGCGAAGTTGTCTTGCCCAAGCATGAGATTCGGTAATAAAAATGTGATGGATTAGGTTGTCGTCCTTTTCACGGCTCACGACATATGATCAGGGGCGAAAAAAATAGCGCAAAAGAAGAAATGTGTCCTGAAATTGATGAAAACGTTCAATTTTGGGCTCCGAAAATAGGCTCAACCAAGTAGGCTCGCTGCCCCCGTCGTAGAACTCTCGGAGAGCTTTCCAACGGTATGCTGTGCGCCGCATAACACCTTACGGATCAAAAGTTATGCGCACCGAAGTGACGGAGACTTGGTACTAAGCCCCACGCCCTTAGTTTGTGGCCCCAACCTCTGCGTGAAACGAAGTTATCTTGCCCAAGGTATCGTGGGATTTTGTAATAGAAATGTGATGGATTAGGTTGTCGTCCTTTTTGCGGCTCAAGACATACGATCGGGGATGAAAAAATAACGGAAAGGAAGAAAACTGTCCCGAAATTGATGAAAATGTTCGATTTTGTGGTCCAAAAATAGGCGCAGCCGAGTAGGCTTGCTGCCCCCGTCGTATAGCTCTCGGAGAGCTTTCCAACGGTATGCTGTGCGCTGCGTAACTCCTTACGGATCAAAAGTTATGGGCACTGGAGCGACGGAGACCTGGTCCTAAGCCCCACGCCCTCGGTTTGCGGGCCCAGCCTCTACGTGAAGCGAAGTTGTCTTGCCCATAGTGGCGTGGGATTCTATAATAAAAATATGATGGATTAGGTTCTCATTCTTTTCGAGGCTCACGACATACGATCCGGGACGGAAAAACAGCACAAAAGAAGAAAAGTATCTCGAAACTGAAGAAAACGTTCGATTTTAGGCTCCAAAAATAGGCGCGGACAAGCAGCCTTGCTGCCCCTATCGTAGAGCTCTCGGAGAGCTTTCCAACAGTATGCTGTGCGTCGCGTAACTCCTTACGGATCAAAAGTTATGGGCACCGGAGCGACGGATACCTGGTCCTAAGCCCTACGCCCTCGGTTTGCGGGCCCAGCCTCTACGTGAAGCGAAGTTGTCTTGCCCAAGGTGGCGTGGGATTCGGTAATAGAAATATGATGGATTAGCTTGTCGTCCTTTTCGCGGCTCACGACGTACAATCCGGGACGGAAAAACAGCGCAAAAGAAGAAAAGTGTCCAGAAACTGATGAAAACGTTCGAGTTTGGGCTCTGAAAATAGGCGCAGCCGAGCAGACTTGCTACCCCCGTCGTAGAGCTCTCGAAGAGTTTTCCAACGACATGTTATGCGCTGCGTAACTTGTGAGACCTGACCTCGGTTTGCGTACGATACCTCATTTCGTGTGCCCTAACCTAGATTTGTGTGCCTTGACCAAGATTTAAGATTCGTATTTCATTTTGTGTGGCATGCATTGAATTACGTGCATTCATTCAGGGTTGCGCGCATTTACTTGGGAAACATGCATTCATCTCATAGTTCGTGCCTTACCTCGTAGTGCGTGCCCTAGACCTAGAAAAGCATGCCCTCACGCTAATCAAGAAAGCATCTTACACGAAGTACTAGATTAATAATTAATCCTACAAATCCCACTAACTAATATTAAATTGCTAATTCAACCCACTAAAAGACAAAATCTCACAAAAAGCTAGATATTCTTTATTCTTTATTCTTTATTCTTTGCATATCCCAAACACACAATAAAATAATCCGTGAACAAACAAAAAATTCAGATTCTAGCAATGCCTTGGCCGACCACCTTGTGAGCATTTGTGCTTGCTTGCTTAATTCAAATTAATTCCTAGACATTCTATGACAAGTTATGACACAAATGCATAAAAAAATAACCCAAAACCCTACCCAATGCACCCATATTCTCGACCCATTCTCTTGCCATGCTAGGTGATTCAAAAGTCATGCTTCTTGAAGACACAAATCTGAAATTTATATGCCCAAGGCCGACACAAGCTACTTTGCCCAACAAAGCTTTTATTTTTCTTTCATTTCTCTCATTTTCCTCTCATTCTTCTCTCTCTCTCTCAGCCCTAGCTGAATATTGTAGACTCCATAGCTAAGTTCTTCATCCTAACGCTCTTCAAGACTTCCAAGCAACCAAGGAACTCGACCAAGCAAAGCTAGGAGCAAAGAAATGCACATGCAAGCCTTTAGCACTTCCATTTCGGTTTAGGTGAGTTTGCTAGCTTCCATTTCTTTTCTTCTTGTTCTAACCACATGCACCTACTAAGAACTTGGTTACTAAGCTAGGAAACTTGAGAAAATCGAGTGGTCTCTCGGCTAAGCAAGGAAAAAGATCAACTTTGTGCTTCACCAAGAGTCTTGTGCACCTTCTTGTTGTTTTGCTAAGGTGAGGGCCAAAACTTCTTGAAAATCTTTCAAAAAATCACATGCATTCCCTTAAATGCCTATCTTTACTTCTGTACTTGAGATATATGTATGTTCACGAGCTTTTATAAACATGCATGGCAAGATTTTTGGCTAGAATGTGATGATAGATGAAATCGTGCATATGACAGCTTTATGTCTTGTTGGTGCGAGGTGATTTTTGCTAGGTAAATGATGTTGAAAATACGTGAAATTTGGTAGGTTACTAGTTTTACCAGTTCTAAACATCTTTCGCAGAAATAGGCCAAAGTTACTTTTCACTCTAAGGTCATCAAAATGGAAAATCATTAAAATGTGTCCAAATCTGGAAAGTCTGGAAAAATGAAGCAGGTTTTGGCAGATTCATTGACCTTATAGAACGAACAAGTTTTTATTTAGTAAATGACATCAAAAACGCATGACATATGGTGTGCTGCTAGATTTTTCAGTTCTGGACATTTTTTGTCAGAAATGGACTAAGGCTAAATCGGACCCTAAGGCCCTCAAAAACGACAAGTATTGAAATGTGTGCAAATCTGGACAGTTTTGTGCAGTCTCACTGTTTTGGCTATAACTATTGAACCCGAACTCCAAATGATGAGAGGTTTGTTTCTGAATTTAGTTCACTCCCTAAGCTTTAGTTTGAAATCTTATTCACTGGAATTGGAGATTGTTTTCTTGTCTTAATGATTATGAGAAAACAGTCCATTGCAGTAAGGGTTTCACTTAGTGATATGTTAGAAAAATTATTGTAGCTTCTCTTGTTGTATTAAATGCTTGGGATTGTGGCATTGGGATGTTGTGTGGACTGTTTTGAATACTTGAGGGTGTTTGAATTAATCGATGCATGGCTTGAGTTTGATTTTTGAGATGACTTGGGGCTTAATCGCACGCGTAAGCACGAATTGAAACCCTAATGACTAGGTAAATTCACTACGTGTTGATCCTATGAATATCGTGTTTAATTATATGTTTAGTAGGCTGCCCGTAGTTTCCCTTGTAGCCATGATGTTGATGATTACATGTTGACAAGTAGGCCTTTCTTGCACCCGGACCCATGTAGATGTCGTTGCATGTTGAATAATCTTATTATTTGATTATGTGAACTTCGATATAAGTTATATGACTTGAATTACATGCGTTACATGGCTGCCCGTTTGATGTTCATATAACTCCATGTGCCTTTCAAGTGAAATTACTTGTTATATCGTGCCTCGCTTGTTTATTTGTCAATATGCAATCTTATGACTGCTCGGAGGCAACCTACTTTGTTGTCCTCCTAATGTGATATATTAAATGTCATAAATGTGCATTGCATACAAGGTTGCAACCTTTCATTCTAGAGTGGTAGCCTTCACGCACACCGGCGGCATCAGGCTTGTCGGTGCAACCGTGACTACCATTGTCCAATTCCCTCTCTCGCTTGGGGGCTAGACTTCCTCAGAGAGTTAAGTCGTAGGGTTTTGGGGTACATTCGGAGTACACCCATTTGGCGTGATAAGGGGATGATTTGAAGTCGGCCGCAACAACTGATATTGGAATTGAACTGAGAGCAAAAGATCATCGTATCCTTTTCACTATGTGTATAAGTACTCTCGCTTGGTTCCTAGAGGACCTCGGGGAGGAAAGACGGGTAATTGTGTTCCTTTACTTCTACGTTGTGTTATGTACTTACTTGTGATATATTCATGCTTGCAAAAGATTTTTTCATAAGTTGAACCAGAAAATGAGTTTCAAAACTTATTTCTCGTTCCCCCTCACTGAGTTCATAAGGACTCACCCTCTTTTATCATCTCAGGTGAAGAAGACCAAGAACAGGTACCCGACGACGACGTGCCTAATGATGATTCCTTGGAATGATTGCTTGTCCTACGGCCTTGCTTGATTATGGCCATTTGTGGACACTATGTTGCTTGAAGACTATTTCATTTCTTATGATGTTTGTTGTTGTATTGTAAAAGACCCCCGTTGTAATTTGGGGTCTAATTTTGGCTTGTACTAATAATAACTAGATAGACCCTACTATGGTCATTTTGCTATCGTCATTGGCTAGTATCTATCATAGGATTGTGAAGTATCAGGTATGGAATAAGTAAAATGAACCTATCCAATCTTAAGCAAGTACTTATTCTTAAGCTAAGATCAACAGGTACTTTTGTAACGAGGATTAACAAACAAACGAGACATAGTATCATGCTAGGTTATTAATCAAACGAGACTTCGAGATAACCAGTAGGCATTTCAATTGATGGTAAATAGTAATCTTAGTTGGAAATGAAATTGAGATTGGAAAATTTGAGGAGTTTAGAGAATTAGGTCAAACCAAAGAGCCCAATTACAGACGTTATGCTGACGGTTTTCCAGAAAATTATAGAGTTTAGGCTAAAACGTTAAGTGTTAAACTTTCATGAATGATTGACTACGAGACATGACTTGAATGTTTAGATCACACCCTAGTCTAACCTTTATAGGCCGGGTTGGGGCGTGACACCTTATAGAGAAAGAAATGGTATTAGAGCTTAGATTGCTTAAGCCGGGTTTAACTCTCGGACCATGGGTAGAGCCCTAAGGTAATTAGGATGACTTGTTTATATGTTATTGTGTGAGAATGTTAAATGTGCCTTCTATGTTCTATGTGCTTAAGTGATTAACATGTCTTAATTGTTTCTGGAATTGTGTATCTATATTATGTTGCATATCTTATGCATTAAATTCTTGTTTGTCGTATTTCAATAAATTGTGCATCGTAATATGTGCCTATAGATGGCTGGCCCTAGTACCTACACCACTAATTGGAGCGGTGAACCTCAAAAGACCGGTGATGCTTATCAAACTAATCCCGGCATAGCTATGTTTAACATGATGGCAAATGCCATGGATCGCGTGTCACGAGTGATGGAACGTCAAGATGCACGTGAAGCAAACAACAACAACAACAGGAATGATGGTAACCATGGGAGACATAGCAGAATGAGGGAGTTCCTTGACTTTCGCCCGTCCAAATTCCATGGGGAAGCTGATGATGAGAAAGCAGAGGCTTGGCTGTCTGAGATCGAGAGGATTTTCAGGCCACTTGATTATACTGATGAAGAAAAGGTGGAGTTTGCTGTGTTTCTGTTGCACGGGGATGCTGAGCATTGGTGGCACACTGTGGACTGTGGGAAACTGATCAGACACCTCACTTGTGGGGTAATTTCATTAAGGCCTTCAAGGAGAAATATGTACCTGTAGTTTCCAGGCAGAGGCGGATTGAGGAATTCATGCACTTGAACTAGGGTAACATGATAGTGGCCCAGTACGAGGCTCATTTTCACTGATTGTCCCGCTATGCTCAATACATGGTCAGTACTCCGGAGGTGAAGATATGGAAATTTACGACTGGATTGAGGCCAGAGATTCAGGACCAGTTGGCTTCGCATGACTTCGATACCTATTATGCTCTCTTTGCTGCTGCTTCCCGAGTTGAGAAGAGGAAACTTGATAGAGCCGGTTCGAGTCAGCCAAACAAGAAACCATACCAGCCTTCAGGTCAACAGAGGAAATTCCAGAGCCAGAGTCGTAGTCAGGGCTAGAGCCAGAACAGACCAGTGAATAACCATAGCCTGACTAAAGCGCCATCAGCCTCTTCCACTCGCGGATCCATAGGTAGTTCACCTGCTACTCAGTCTGTCAACTGTTCTTACTGTGACAAGAAGGGGCATACCGAGGCCCAATGTTGGAAGAAGTCAGGATGATGTGTGCGGTGTGGCAGTGATCAGCATCAGATCAAGGATTGCCCTAAATGGCAAGCAGGACAAAATCAGGTTAAACCAGCTGGTAGAGGCAAGACTCCAGTTCTTAGAGTTCAGGCTCGAGCTTATGCTATTGAGTGCGAGGAGCTTCCAGAGGAGACCGCTATTGTTAAAGGTACATTCTTCATACTGAATCAACCTGTTAGGGTGCTAATTGATCCGGGTGCTACTCATTCTTTTATTACTCCCTTATGTGTGCAACGTGTGAAACTATGAGTTGTATGTTTACCTTACGAAGTAGAAGTTGGTACTCCAATGGGTTCTAAACTTGTTACTAGCTCAGCTTGTAAAGCATGTAAAATCCAAATTAAAGATAGATAATTCTTGGCCAATGTTATTGTATTACCTTTTCGAGACTATGAGGTCATCTTAGGGATGGACTGGTTGGCAAAGCATCATGCCCAACTAGATTGTCGGACAAAGATTGTAACGTTCCAAGTACCTGGTCAACCAATACTGGAGGTAATGGGTCGAAGAGATTTCACCGGGAGTTCCATCATTTCATCTACGAAAGCAGTGAAGTCCTTGAGAAAATGGTGTAGTGGATACTTAGCTTACCTCATCAACAAGCCGTCGGACAAAGCTAAGTTGGAGGAGATGCCAGTGATCAAAGACTATGTGGATATGTTTCCAGAAGAATTGCGCGGTTTACCCCCAAATCGGGAGATCGAGTTCATTATAGAGTTACTGCCTGGTACCTAGCCGATATGTAAAGCTCCCTATCGTATGGCACCAGCCGAGCTACAAGAATTGAAAGACCAATTGCAAGGATTGTTGAAGAAGGGGTTTGTTCAACTGAGTTCTTCTCCGTGGGGTGCACCAGTCCTATTTGTAAAGAAGAAAGACGGAACGTTGAGGCTATGCATCGATTACCGAGGATTGAACCAAGTGATTGTCAAGAATAAATACCCACTTCCACTGATCGATGAGTTATTTGATCAACTTCAAGGAGCCAAAGAGTATTCGAAGCTCGACTTGAGGCAAGGGTACTATTAGTTGCGGATCAAACAGGAGGATGTGCCTAAAACGGCTTTCAGGACAAGATATGGGCATTATGAATATGTGGTGATGCCATTTGGACTAACTAATGCCCCTGCAGCTTTTATGGACTTGATGCACAGGGTGTTCCAACCCTACTTGGACCAATTTGTGGTGATCTTCATTGATGATATTTTGGTATACTCGAAATCCGAGGCTGAGCATGAACAACATCTGCGATTGGTATTGCAGAAACTTCGAGAGCATCAATTGTATGCAAAGTTTAGCAAGTACGAATTTTGGTTGCAACAGATTGCATTTTTGGGGCACATCATATCCCAAGAGGGAATAGCAGTGGATCCAACAAAGATAGAAGCAGTGATGTCTTGGAAGAAGCTGGAAAATGTTACGGAGGTTCAGAGTTTTCTTGGTCTAACTGGCTATTATCGGAGGTTCGTGAAGGATTTCTCTAAGATTGCAGGACCGCTTACAAAGCTCACTCAAAAGAAAACAAAGTTTGTGTGGGATGATAAGTGTGATAACAGCTTCCAAGAATTGAAGAAAAGATTGACTACTGCACATGTTCTTGCATTACCTGAAGGGAGTCAAGGTTTTGTAATCTATAGTGATGCTTCAAAGGAAGGATTGGGTTGTGTGTTGATGCAAAATGGTAGAGTGATTACGTATACTTCTAAGAAACCAAAGCTGTATGAGTTAAACTACCCAACGCATGATTTGGAGTTAGAAGCTATTGTGTTTGCACTCAAGAAATGGAGGCACTATCTGTGGGGTAACAAGTTCGAGGTGTTTACTGATCACAAGAGCTTGAAATACTTGTTCTCACAAAAGGAGTTGAACATGAGGCAAAGACAGTGGATGGAGCTTTTGGATGATTATAACTGCACAATCAATTATGTGCCCGGTAAAGCAAATGTAGTTGCAGATGCCTTAAGTCAGAAAGCAAGCATGGCAAAACTGGAAGTTAAGGTGCAAGAGTTGTTGGAGGAAGCATTCTTGTGGAAACCACAATTAACTCAAAAAGGGTTACTTTTTGCCACTACACAAGTTCAATCGACCTTGTTGTCTGAATTACGAGAGGCTCAACAGAAGGACCAACAGTTTCAGAAGATTAAAGAAAGCAACACAGATTTTAAGTTTCATGATGATGGTGTTTGGAGATTTAGGAATCGGATTTGTGTTCCTAATGAGCCAGAGCTGAAAAAGAAGATTCTTGAAGAAGCCCATAATTCAAGATACACTATTCACCCCGGCGGAACAAAGATGTACCGGGATTTGAAGCAACACTATTGGTGGAATAACATGAAGAGAGAGATCGCGGAGTTTGTGGCACGGTGTTTGACTTGCCAGAGAGTCAAAGCAGAACATCAACGACCAGCAGGTTTACTTCAGCCGTTGGAGATTCCTCAATGGAAATGGGAACATATAACTATGGACTTTGTCATGGACCTGCCCAGGTCACAAAAGGCTCATGACGCCGTTTGGGTCATAGTGGATAGATTGACTAAGTCAGCGCACTTCTTACCGATGAACAAGGAGGATAGTCCTGAGAAATTGGGAGATATGTATGTGGTGGAGATTGTAAGATTGCACGGGATGCCTGTGAGTATTGTATCGGATAGGGATCCTCATTTTACCTCCCGATTTTGGAAGAGATTGCAAGAAGCTTTGTGAATGAAGTTGAGATTCAGCACGGCTTATCACCCTTAGACTGATGGACAATTGGAGAGAACTATTCAGATTTTGGAGGATATGCTGAGGGCGTGTGTTTTAGACTTTGGGAAAGGTTGGGAGAAATATCTGTCTCTAGTGGAGTTTGCTTATAATAATAGTTATCAGGCCACTATCGAGATGGCCCCATTTGAGGCATTCTATGGACGTAAGTGTCGATCCCCAATTTACTGGGATGAAGTAGGTGAGACAAAGACTTTTGACCCGACCCTTCTACCTGAACTTGTGAAGACTGTTGATAATATCCACCTCATCCGGAAACGGATGCTTACCACCCAGAGCATGCAGAAAAGTTATGCAGACCGACGGAGATGGAGCCTAGAGTTCGGGGTTGGTGACAAGGTGTTCTTGAAGATATCACCCCGCAGGGGACTGATTAAACATGGCAAGGGTGGAAAGTTGGACCCGAGGTTTGTAGGACCATTTGAGATAATTGAGAAAGTTGGCAAGTTGGCATACCGCCTGGAACTACCCCAAAACCTCTCCAATATTCACGACGTCTTTCATGTTTCGATGCTGCAAAAGTATCACCCTGATCCATCACACATCTTGGAGACAGAGCCGTTGCAGCTTCGGGAGAACTTTTCTTATGAAGAGAAGCCCATTCGGATCCTAGACCAGCAAGATCGGGAGTTGCGCAGCAAATTTATACCGATGGTGAAAGTGTTGTGGGATCATCATGGAGTTGAAGAAGCAACGTGGGAAAGGCGAGACCAGATGGAGCAACAGTATCCAACTTTATTTCAAAGGTAATATTGAATTTCGGGACGAAAATCTTTTAAGGAGGGGAGGATGTGAGGCCCGACCTCGATTTGCATTCGATACCTCATTTCGTGTGCCTAACCTAGATTTTCCTGCCTTGACCTAGATTTAAGAATTGTGTTTCGTTTTGTGTGCCTTGCATTGAATTACGTGTATTCATTTAGGGTTGCGCACATTTACTTAGAAAACGTGCATTCATCTCGTAGTTCGTGCCTTATCTTGTAGTGCGTGCCCTAGACCTAGGAAAGCGTGCCCTCACACTAATCAAGAAAGCATCTTACACGAAGTACTAGATTAATAATTAATCCTACAAATCCCACTAACTAATATTAAATTGCTAATTCAACCCACTAGAAGACAAAATCTCACAAAAAGCTAGATATTCTTTATTCTTTATTCTTTATTCTTTGCATATCCCAAACACACAATAAAATAATATGAGAACAAACAAAAAATTCAGATTCTAGCAATGCCTTGGCCGACCACCTTGTGAGCATTTGTGCTTGCTTGCTTAATTCAAATTAATTCCTAGACATCTATGACAAGTTATGACACAAATGCATAAAAAAATAACCCAAAACCTTACCCAATGCACCCATATTCTCGACCCATTCTCTTGCCATGCTAGGTGATTCAAAAGTCATGCTTCTTGAAGACACAAATCTGAAATTTATATGCCCAAGGCCGACACAAGCTACTTTGCCCAACAAAGCTTTTAGTTTTCTTTCATTTCTCTCATTTTCCTCTCATTCTTCTCTCTCCCTCTCATTCTTCTCTCTCTCTCTCGGCCCTAGCTGAATATTGTAGACTCTATAGCTAAGTTCTTTATCCTAAGGCTCTTCAAGACTTCCAAGCAACCAAGGAACTCGACCAAGCAAAGCTAGGAGCAAAGAAATGCACATGCAAGCCTTTAGCACTTCCATTTCGGTTTAGGTGAGTTTGCTAGCTTCCATTTCTTTTCTTCTTGTTCTAACCACATGCACCTACTAAGAACTTGGTTACTAAGCTAGGAAACTTGAGAAATCTAGTGGTCTCTCGGCTAAGCAAGGAAAAAGATCAACTTTGTGCTTCACCAAGAGTCCTGTGCACCTTCTTGTTGTTTTGCTAAGGTGAGGGCCAAAACTTCTTGAAAATCTTTCAAAAAATCACATGCATTCCCTTAAATGCCTATCTTTACTTCTGTACTTGAGATATATGTATGTTCACGAGCTTTTATAAACATGCATGGCAAGATTTTTGGCTAGAATGTGATGATAGATGAAATCGTGCATATGACAGCTTTATGTCTTGTTGGTGCGAGGTGATTTTTGCTAGGTAAATGATGTTGAAAATGCGTGAAATTTGATAGGTAACTAGTTTTACCAGTTCTAAACATCTTTCGCAGAAATAGGCCAAAGCTAATTTTGATTCTAAGGTCATCAAAATGGCAAATCATTAAAATGTGTCCAAATCTGGAAAGTCTGGAAAAATGAAGCAGGTTTTGGCAGATTCACTGACCTTATAGAACGAACAAGTTTTTATTTAGTAAATGACATCAAAAACGCATGCAATATGGTGTACTGCTAGATTTTTCAGTTCTGGACATTTTTTTCAGAAATGGACTATGGCTAAATCTGACCCTAAGGCCCTCTGAAACAACAAGTATTGAAATGTGTGCAAATCTAGACAGTTTTGTGCAGTTTCACTGTTTTGGCTATAATTATTGAACCCGAACTCCAAATGATATGAGGTTTGTTTTTGAATTTAGTTCACTCCCTAAGCTTTAATTTGAAATCTTATTCACTGGAATTGTAGATTGTTTGTTTGTCTTAATGATTGTGAGAAAACAGTCCATTGCAGTGAGGGTTTCACTTAGTGATATGCTTAGAAAAATTATTGTAGCTTCTCTTGTTGTAATAAATGCTTGGGATTGTGGCATTGGGATGTTGTGTGGACTGTTTTGAATACTTGAGGGTGTATGAATTAATTGATGCATGGCTTGAGTTTGATTTTGAGATGACTTGGGGCTTAATCGCACGGGTAAGCACGAATTGAAACCCTAGTGACTAGGTAAATTCACTAAGTGTTGATCCTATGAATATCGTGTTTAATTATATGTTTAGTAGGCTGCCCGTAGTTGCCCTTGTAGCCCTAAATGTGATTTTGATGATTACATGTTGACAAGTAGGCCTTTCTTGCACCCGGTCCCACGTAGATGTCGTTGCATGATGAATAATCTTATTATTTGATTACGTGAACTTCGAAATAAGTTATATGACTTGATTTACATGCGTTACATGGCTGTCCGTTTAATGTTCATATAACTCCATGTGCCTTTCAAGTGAAATTACTTGTCTTATCGTGCCTCGCTTGTTTACTTGTCAATGTGCAATCTTATGACTGCTCGGAGGCAACCTACTTTGTTGTCCTCCTAATGTGATATATTAAATGTCATAAATGTGCATTGCATACAAGGTTGCAACCTTTCATTCTGGCGTGGTAGCGTTCACGTACACCGGACGACATCGGGCTTGTCGGGGCAACCGTGACTACCATTGTCCAATTTCCTCTCTTGCTTGGGGGCTAGACTTCCTCAAAGAGTTGAGTCGTAGGATTTTGGGGTACATCCGGAGTACACCCTTTTGGAGTGATAAGGGGATGATTTGAAGTCGGCCTCAACAACTGATACTGGAATTGAACTAAGAGCAAAAGCTCACCGTATCCTTTTCACTATGTGTATAAATACTCTCGTTTGGTTCCTAGAGGACCTCGGGGAGGAAAGACGGGTAATTGTGTTCCTTTACTTCTACATTGTGTTATGTACTTACTTGTGATATATTCATGCTTGCAAAAGGATTTTTCATAAGTTGAACCGGAAAATGAGTTTCAAAACTTATTTCTCGTTCCCCCTCGCTGAGTTCATAAGGACTCACCCTCTTTTATCATCTCAGGTGAAGAAGACCAAGAACAAGTACCCGAGGATGACGTGCCTAATGATGATTCCTTGGAATGATTGCTTGTCCTACGTGCCTTGCTTGATTATGGCCATTTGTGAACACTATGTTGCTTGAAGACTATTTCATTTCTTATGATGTTTGTTGTTGTATTATAAAAGACCCCCGTTGTAATTTGGGGTATAATTTTGGCGTATACTGATAACTAGATAGACACTACTATGGTCGTTTTGCTATCATCATTGGCTAGTATCTATCATAGGATTATGAAATATCAGGTAATGGCTAAGTAAAATGAACCTATCCAATCTTAAGCAGGTACTCATTCTTAAGCTAAGATCAACATGTACTTTTGTAACGAGGATTAACAAACAAACGAGACATAGTATCATACTAGGTTATTAATCAAATGAGACTTCGAGATAACCAGTAGGCATTTCAATTGATGGTAAATAGTAATTTTAGTTGGAAATAAAATTAAGATTGGAAAATTTGAGGCGTTTAGAGAATTAGGTCAAACCAAAGAGCCCAATTATAGATGTTATACTGCTAGTTTTTCTGAAAAATTATGGAGTTTAGGCTAAAACGTTAAGTGTTAAACTTTCATGAATGATTGACTACGAGACATGACTTGAATGTTTAGATCACACCATAGTCTAACCCTTATAGGCCGGGTTGGGGCGTGACATAACTCCTTACGGATCAAAAGGTATGGGCACCGGAGCGACGGAGACCTGGTCCTAAGCCCCACGCCCTCGGTTTGCGGCCCCAGCCTCTGCGGGAAGCGAAGTTGTTTTGCCCAAGGAGGCGTGGGATTTGATAATAGAAATGTGATGGATTAGGTTGTCATCCTTTTTGCGGCTCACGACGTACGATCCAGGACGAAAAAACAGCACAGAAGAAGAAAAGTCTCACGAAATTGATGAAAACGTTCAATTTTGGGCTCCGAAAATAGGTGCAGCCAAGCAAGCTTGATGCCCTTGTCATAGAGCTCCCAGAGAGCTTTCCAACGGTATGCTGTGCTCCGCGTAACTCCTTATGGATCAAAAGTTATGGGCACCGGAGCGACGGAGACTTGGTCCCAAGCCCCATGCCCTCGGTTAGCGGGCCCAGCCTCTACGTGAAGTGAAGTTGTCTTGCCCAACCGTGAGATTCAGTAATAGAAATGTGATGGATTAGGTTGTCGTCCTTTTCGTAGCTCCCGACGTACGATTGGGGACGGAAAAACAGTGCAAAAGAAGAAAAGTGTCCCAAAATTGATGAAAACGTTCGATTTTGGGCTCCGAAAATAGGCGTAACTGAGCAGGTTTGCTGCCCCCGTCGTAGAGCTCTCGGAGAGCTTTCCAACGGTATTCTGTGCACCGCGTAACTCCTTACGGATCAAAAGTTATGGGCACTAGAGCGACGAAGACCTGGTCCTATACCCCACGCCCTCGGTTTATGGGCCGAGCCTCTGCTAAAGAGAAGATGTCTTGCCCATAGCGGCATGGGATTCGATAAAAGAAATGTGATGGATTAGGTTATCGTCCTTTTCGCGGCTCACGATGTACGATCTGGGACAAAAAAAAAAGGCAAAAGAAGAAAAGTGTCCCGAAATTGATGAAAGTATTCGATTTTGGGCTCCAAAAACAGGCGCAGCTGTGCAGGCTTGCTGCTCCCATCGTAAAGCTCTCGGAGAGCTTTTCAACGGAATGCTGTGCGCCGCGTAAATCCGTACAGATCAAAAGTTGGGGGCACCGGAGCGACGGAGACCTGGTCCTAAGCCCCATGCCCTCGGTTTGCGGGCCCAACCTATACTTGAAGCGAAGTTGTCTTGCCCATGGTGGCGTGGGATTCGATAATAGAAATGTGATAGATTAGGTTCTCGTCCTTTTCATGGCTCACGACGTACGATCCGGGACGGAAAACAGCGCAAAAGGAGAAATGTATCCCGAAATTGATGAAAACCTTTGATTTTAGGATCCCAAAATAGGCGCGGTCAAGCAGCCTTGCGGCCCCCATCATAGAGCTCTCGGAGAGCTTTCGAACGGTATGCTGTGCGCCGCATAACTCCTTACGGATCAAAAGTTATGGGCACCAAAGCGACGGAGACCTGGTCCTAAGTCCCACGCCCTCGGTTTGCAGGCCCAGCCTCTATGTGAAGCGAAGTTGTCATGCCCAAGCGTGGGATTTGGTAATAGAAATGTGATGGATTAGGTTGTCGTCCTTTTCGTGGCTAACGACGTACGATCGGGGACGAAAAAACAGCGCAAAAGAATAAAAGTATCCCAAAACTGATGAAAACGTTCAATTTTGGGCTCCGAAAATAGGCGCAGCTGAGTAGGCTTGCTGCCCCCGTCGTAGAGCTCTCGAAGAGATTTCCAACGGTATGCTGTACGCCGCGTAACTCCTTACTGATCAAAAGTAATGGGCACCGGAACGACGGAGACCTAGTCCTAAACCCCACGCCCTCGGTTTGTGGGCCCAGCGTCAACGTGAAGCGAACTTTTCTTGCCCAAGGTGGCGTGGGATTCGGTAATAGAAATGTGATGGATTAGCTTGTCGTCCTTTTTGCGGCTCACGACGTACGATCCTGGACAAAAAAACAGCGCAAAAGAAGAAAAGTGTCCAGAAACTTATGAAAACGTTCGAGTTTGGGCTCTGAAAATAGGTGCAGTCGAGCAGGCTTGCTGCCTTCGTCGTAGACCTCTCAAAGAGCTTTCCAACGGTATGTTGTGCGCTGTGTAACTCCTTATGGATCAAAAGTTATGGGCACTGGAGCGACAAAGACCTGGTCCTAAGCCCCACGCCCTCGGTTTGCGGCCCCAACCTCTACGGGAAGCGAAGATGTCTTGCCCAAGGAGGCATGCTATTTGATAATAGAAATGTGATGGATTAGGTTGTCGTGCTTTTCGCGGGTCACGACGTACGATCCAGGAAAGAAAAACAACGCAAAAGAATAAAAGTGTCCCAAAATTGAAGAAAACGTTCGAGTTTGGGCTCCGAAAATAGGCGCAGCCAAGCAGGCTTGCTGCCCCCATCGTAGATCTCTCAGAGAGCTTACCAACAGTATGCTGTGCACCGCGTAATTCCTTACGGATCAAAAGTTATGGGCACTAGAGCGACGGAGACCTAGTCCTAAGCCCCACGCCCTCGGTTTGCGGGCCGAGCCTCTACATGAAGCGAAGTTGTCTTGCCCAAGCGTGGGATTCAGTAATAGAAATGTGATGGATTAGGTTGTCGTCCTTTTTGCGGATCACGACGTACGATCGGGGACAGAAAAATAGCGCAAAAGAAGAAAAGTGTCCCGAAATTGATGAAAACGTTCAATTTTTGGCACCAAAAATAGGCGCAATCGAGTAGGCTTGCTGTCCTTGTCGTAGAGCTCTCGAAGAGCTTCCCAACGGTATGCTGTGCGCCGCGTAACTCCTTACGAATCAAAAGTTATGGGCACCAGAGCGACAAAGACCTGGTCCTAAGCCCCACGCCCTCGGTTTACGGGCCGAGCGTCTACGTGAAGCGAAGTTGTCTTGCCTATAGTGGCGTGAGATTCGATAAAAGAAATGTGATGGAATAGGTTGTCGTCCTTTTCGCTGCTCACGACATACGATCCGGGACGGAAAAATAACGCAAAAGAAGAAAAGTGTCATGAAATTGATGAAAATGTTCGATTTTGGGCTCCGAAAAAGGCGCAGCTGAGCAAGCTTGCTACTCCCATCGTAGAGCTCTCGGAGAGCTTTCCAACGGTATGCTGTGCACCGCGTAACTCCTTACGGATCAAAAGTTATTGGCACCGGAGCGATGGAGACCTGGTCCTAAGCCCTACGCCCTCGATTTTTGGGCCCAACCTCTACGTGAAGCGAAGTTGTCTTGCCCAAGGTGGCATACGATTCGGTAATAGAAATGTGATGGATTAGGTTGTCGTCCTTTTCGCGGCTCACGACGTACGATCCGGGACGGAAAAATAGCGCAAAAGATGAAAAGTATCCCGAAACTGATGAAAATGTTCAATTTTGGGCTCTGAAAATAGGCGCAACCGAGCAAGCTTGCTACCTCTGTCGTAGAGCTCTTGGAGAGCTTTCCAACGGTATGCTGTGCGCCGTGTAACTCCTTACGGATCAAAAGTTATGGGCACCGGAGCGACGGAGACCTAGTCATAAGCCCCACGCCCTCGGTTTGCGGCCCCAGCCTCTACGTGAATCGAAGTTATCTTGCCCAAGGTGTCGTGGGATTCGGTAATAGAAATGTGATGGATTAGGTTGTCATCCTTTTTGCGGCTCACGACATACGATCGGGGACAGAAAAACAGCGCAAATGAAGCAAAGTATCCCGAAACTGATGAAAACGTTGGAGTTTGGACTCCAAAAAATGGCCCAGTGTCACGCCCCAACCCGATCTATAAGGTTAGACTAGGGTATGAACTAAACATTTAGGTAATATCACATACTTAACTGTTTATGAAGATTTAACACCTAATGATTTAGTCTAAACTCCAAAGTTTTTGGGAAAACCGGCAGCATAACGGCGGTAATTGGACTCTTTGGTTTGATCTAATTCTCTAAACGCCTCAAAATTTTCAATTCAAGTTCATTTCCAACTAAGATTACTATTTTACCATCAATTGAATTGCCTATTGGTTATCTCGACGTCCCGTTTGATTTATAACTTAGCATGATACTATGTCTCGTTTGTTATTTATCCTCGTTATGAAAGTACCTGTTGATCTTAGCTCAAAAGCGTGTACCTGTTTAAGATTTGATAGGTTCATTTACTTAGTCCTTACCTAATACGTCATAACCTATGATAGATACTAGCAGTAATAATAGCAAAACGTTCATAATAGTGTCTAGTATCTATCTATCAATATCAGTACAAACCAAAATTAGACCCCAAATTACAACGGGGGTCTTTTACATAAATAAAATGAACATTTTGCAATCAAGCACAATATCCATATAGCAGCCCCTTTCAGGCAAAGATAAAAGCACGTAGTCACTCCCAGGAATCATCAACAAGCACATTTACTTCAGGTACTTGTTCCTAATCTGTTACACCTGTGATAAAAAGAGGATGAGTCCTTATAAAATCAGCGAGGGGGAACGAGAAATAGGTTTTAAAACTCATTTTCCGGTTCAACTTATGAAAATCCTTTTACAAGCATGAATATAACAATAATATAAAGTAAGGGAACATAAATACCAGTCTTTCCTCCCCGAGGTTCTCTAGGAACCAAGCGAGAGTACTTAAATATAAGTACAGGAACAGGAATACCAGTCTTTCCTCCCCGAGGTTCTCTAGGAACCAAGCGAGAGTACTTATACACATAGTAAAAAGGATACAGTGAGCTTTTGCTCTCAAATCAGTTTCAAAATCAGAAGTTGCGGCTGACTTCAAATAACCCCAAAACACGCCAGGTGGGTGTACTCCGGATGTACCCCGAAACCTACGACCCAACTCTCCGAGGGTGAAATGCCAAGCGAGAGAGGGAATTGGACCATGGTAGTCACGGTAACAACGGCAAGCCCGATGCCGCCCGGCGTGCGTGAAACACTACCATGCCACACTGAAAGGTTGCAACCTCGTATGCAATGCACATTTATAACATTTAACATATCACATTAGGAGGACAACAAAGTAGGTCGCCTCCGAGTAGTTATAAGATCGCACGTTGTCAAGTAATCAAACGAGGCACGATAAAACAAGTAATTTCACTTGAATGGCATATAGAGCCATATGAACATTAAACAGGAAGCCATGTAACACATGCAAGTCAACCCATATAACTCCTTTCGAAGTCCACGTGATCAAGTGATACGATTATTCAACATGCAATATCATTTACGTGGGTTCGGGTGCGAGAAAAGCTCATTTGTCAGCATGCGATGATCAAATTCACATTTGAGGTTATAAGGCATTTAGGGCAGCCCAGTAAGCATATAATTTCCACAAAATATCCAAATGATCAACACTTAACAAGACTACCTAGTCATTAGGGTTTCCATTTCATGCTTAATCGTGTGATTAAACCCTAAGTCAACTCAAAATCATTTTCAAGTCATGCATCATTCAATTCAAACATCTTCAAGTACTCAAAACAGTCCACACAACATCCCAACACCACAATTCCATGCAATTAGTACCACAAGAGAGGTTACAACAATTTTCCAAGCATATAACTAAATGAAACCCTTACTGCAATAGGCTGTTCTCTCACAATCAATAGGATAATCAAACAATCTCCAAATCCAGTGAATAAGATTTCAAATTAAATCTTAATAAGTTAACTAAACTCAGAAACAAACCTTGCATCAATTGGAGTTCGGGATCATTAGATATAGCCGAAACAGTGGAATAGCACAAAACTGTCCAGATTTGCACACTTTTCAGTAATTGACGTTTTGAGGTCCTTAGTGTCAGATTTAGCCTTGGTCCATTTCTGACAAAATTTTCTATAACTGAAAAATCTAGCAGCACACCAAATTTCATACATTTTGTACATTATTTACTAAGTCAAATATGGTTTATTCCACAAGGTCAGTGCATCTGCCAAAACCTGCTTCATTTTTTCAGATTTTCAGATTTGGACACATTTTAAAGATTGCCATTTTGAGGACCTTAGAGTCAAAATTAGCTTCGGCCTATTTCTGGGAAAAATGTTCAAAACTGTCCAAACTAGTCACCTACCAATTTTCAAGCATTTTTATCATCATGTGCCTAGATAAACTTACCTCGAAACAGACTGGTCAGAGAGCTGTCAACAATCCGACTTCACCTAGCATCACTTTCAAGCCAAGATCTTGCCATGCATGGTTGTTTAAGCTTATGAACGAACATATAACTCAAGTACAGAAGCAAATACACACATTTATGAGCATGCATGTGGATTTTTGAAGAGTTTTCAAAAGGTTTTAGCCCTCACCTTAGCAAACAACCAAGAAGATGCACAAAAACTTGTTGAAGCTCAAATCTCTTCTTCTTCTTGCTTAGCCGAGATTCCAACTTGGTTTTCTCTATTTTTCCTAGCCTAGTGATCAATCTCTTAGTACATTCATGAGGTTAGAACAAGAAGAAAAGAAATGGAAGCTTAAAACTCACCTAGGGCCGAAATGAAGGCTTCAAAGGACATGCAAGTGTAGTTTTCGCATCTTAGCTTGTTTGCTTGAGTTTCTTTGATGGTTGCTTGTCTTGTTGCACCATATGATGAAGAAGATGAGCTAGGAGGTGGAGAGAACTCAGCCAAAACCGAAATGGAGAGAGAAAATGAGAGGGAAGTGAGAGAAAAGAAGGAGAAATGAAAGAATATGACAAAAAAATGAAAGCCTTTGCATCCTTCAAGCATGTGGTCAGCCTTGGGCCATTAAATTCTGATTTTTGTGTCTTCAATGTGTGATTTTAAAATGTTAAGCATGGGCAAAGGTGGTTTGGTTGAGCAAGGTAGAGGATTTAGGTGGTTTTGAGCATTTTTTTTATGCATTGTGCTAAGTGTTTGTCATAGTTTGTCTAGGAATAATTTTTTATGCATTTGTGTCATTAGAATTGTCATAGAAATGTTGGGGAATTAGGGAATCTAGGTAGAATAAAATATAGGAATGTTTGTTGATGAGTTGAATTATGAATAGAATAATAGTTAGTGGGAAATGAAGGAATAGTTTAGTATTATTTTATTGTTAGTGGAGTTTGTAGAGAATTTGAATTAGGAATATAATATTGGTTAGTGGATTGTGTAGGATTATTTTAGTGTCTAATGCTTTGTGTAGGATTCTTTCTTGATCAACGTGGTGGCGCGGATTCCTAGGTCTAGGGCACGAATTACGAGGTAGACACGAACTATGAGGTAAGACACGAACTATGAGGTAAGACACGAACTTCAAGACTAATGCACATATTCTAATGCAAATGCACGCAACCCTAGATAAATGTACGTAAACCAATACAAGGCACGTAATTCAATGCAATGCACATAAATCGAGGTACGACTCTTAAACCTAGGTTAGGACATGCAATTCAAGGTCAGGGCACACAAAATGAGATAACGCACGCAATTCGAAGTCGGGGAATGTAAGTTGAAGATTAGGGCACATAATTCTAGGTTAAGGCACGTATAATGAGGCATGCACAAAAACAAAGACAAGGCACGTAATCAAAGGTCGGTCATATAATTTTAGGTCTAAGGCATGCAAATCGAGGTAGGACACGTTATTAAGGGTCGGGCCTTACACGCAGCCGAGCAAGCTTGCTGCCCCTGTCGTAGAACTCTTGGAGAGCTTTTCAACGGTATGTTGTACGCCACGTAACTTCATATGGATCAAAAGTTATGAGCACCGGAGAGACGGAGACCTGGTCCTTAGCCCCACACCCTCAGTTTGCGGCCCCAGCCTCTACGGGAAGTGAAGTTGTCTTGCCTAAGGAGGCGTGGGATTTGGTAATATAAATGTGATGGATTAGGTTGTCGTCCTTTTCACGGCTCACGACGTACGATAGAGGACAGAAAAACAGCGCAAAAGAAGAAGACTATCCAGAAACAGATGAAAATGTTCAATTTTGGGCTCTGAAAATAGGGACAGCCGAGCAAGTTTGCTGCCCCCGTCGTAGAGCTCTCAGAGAGCTTTTCAACGGTATGTTGTGCACCACGTAACTCATTACTGATCAAAAGTTATGGGCACCGGAGCGACGGAGACCTAGTCCTAAGCCCTACGCCCTCGGTTTGCGGGCTGAGCCTCTACTGAAGCGAAGTTGTCTTGCCCATAGTGGCATGGGATTCGATAAAAGAAATGTGATGAATTAGGTTGTCATCCTTTTCGTGGCTCACGATGTACGATCTGGGACAGAAAAACAACGCAAAAGAAGAAAAAGTATCCCAAAATTGATGAAATTTTTTGATTTTGGGCTCCGAAAACAGGCGCAGCTGTGCAGGCTTGCTGCTCCCATTGTAGAGCTCTTGGAGAGCTTTCCAACGGTATGCTGTGCGCCGCGTAAATCCTTACGGATCAAAAGTTATGGGCACCGGAGCGACGGAGGCCTGGTCCTAAGCCCCACGCCCTCGGTTTGCAGGCCCAACCTCTACTTGAAGCGAAGTTGTCTTGCCCATGGTGGCGTGGGATTCGATAATAGAAATGTGATGGATTAGGTTCTCATCCTTTTCGCGGCTCACGACGTACGATCTAGGATGGAAAAACAGCGCAAAAGAATAAATATGTCCCGAAACTAAAGAAAACGTTCGATTTTAGGCTCCAAAAAAAGGCACGGCCGAGCAGCCTTGCGGCCCCCATCGTAGAGCGCTTGGAGAGATTTCGAACGGTATGTTGTGCGCCGCGTAACTCACTACGGATCAAAAGTTATGGGCACCGGAGCGACGGAGACATGGTCCTAAGCCCCATGCTCTCGGTTTGCGGGCCCAACCTCTATGTGAAGTGAAGTTGTCTTGCCCAAGGTGCCGTGGGATTCGGAAATAGAAATGTGATGGATTAGGTTGTCGTCCTTTTCGCGGCTAACGACGTACGTTCGAGGATGAAAAAACAGCACAAAAGAAGAAAAGTGTCCCGAAACTGATGAAAATGTTCGATTTTGGGCTTCGAAAACCAGCACAGCTGAGCAGGCTTGCTGCCTCCGCCGTAGAGCTGTCCAACGCTATGCTGTACGCCACGTAACTTCTTACTGATCAAAAGTAATGGGCACTGGAGCGACGGAGACCTAGTCCTAAACCCCACACCCTCGGTTTGTGGGCCCAGCCTCTACGTGAAGTGAACTTGTCTTGCCCAAGGTGGCGTGGGATTCGGTAATAGAAATATGATGGATTAGCTTGTCGTCCTTTTTGTGGCTCACGACGTACGATCCGGGACCGAAAAATGGTTCAAAAGAATAAAAGTATCCAGAAACTTATGAAAACGTTCGAGTTTGGGCTCCGAAAATAGGTGCAACTGAGCAGGCTTGCCACCCACGTCGTAGAGCTCTCAGATAGCTTTCCAACGGTATGTTGTACGCCGCGTAACTCCTTACGGATCAAAAGTTATGGGCACCGGAGCGACGGAGACCTGGTCCTAAGCCCCACGCTCTCGGTTTGCGGCCCCAGCCTCTACGGGAAGCGAAGTTGTCTTGCCCAATGAGGCATGGGATTTGATAATATAAATGTGATGGATTAGGTTGTCGTCCTTTTCGCGGCTCACGATTTACGATTCAAGACGGAAAAATAGCGCAAAAGAATAAAAGTGTCCCAAAACTGAAGAAAATGTTGGAGTTTGGGCTCCGAAAATAGGCGCAGCCAAGTAGGCTTGCTGCCCCCATCGTAGAGCTCTTAGAGAGCTTACCAACGGTATGCTGTGCACCGCGTAACTCCTTACGGATCAAAAGTTATGGGTACTGGAGTGACAGAGACCTAGTCCTAAGCCCCACGCCCTCGGTTTGTGGGCCGAGCCTCTACATGAAGCGAAGTTGTCTTGCCCAAGCGTGGGATTCAGTAATAGAAATGTGATGGATTAGGTTGTCGTCCTTTTCTCGGCTCCCGACGTACGATCGGGGACGAAAAAATAGCGCCAAAGAAGAAAAGTGTCCCAAAATTGATGAAAACGTTCGATTTTGGGCTCCGAAAAAAGGCACAACTGAGCAGGCTTGCTTCCCTCGTCGTAAAGCTCTCGGAGAGCTTTCCAACGGTATTCTGTGTGCTGCATAACTCCTTACGGATCAAAATTTATGGCCACCAGAGCGACGAAGACCTAGTCCTAAGCCCCACGCCCTCGGTTTGCGGGCCGAGCGTCTACGTGAAGCGAGTTGTCTTGCCCATAGTGGCGTGGGATTCGATAAAAGAAATGTGATGGAATAGGTTGTCATCCTTTTCGTGGCTCACGACGTACGATCCGGGATAGAAAAATAACGCAAAAGAAGAATAGTGTCCTGAAATTGGTAAAAATGTTCGATTTTGGGCTCCGAAAAAGGCGCAGCAGGGCAAGCTTGCTACTCCCATCGTAGAGCTCTCGGAGAGCTTTCCAACGGTATGCTGTGCGCCGCGTAACTCCTTACGGATCAAAAGTTATGGGCACCGGAGCGATGGAGACCTGGTCCTAAGCCCTACGCCCTCGGTTTTTGGGCCCAGCCTCTACATGAAGCAACGTTGTCTTGCCCAAGGTGGAATACGATTTGGTAATAGAAATGTGATGGATTAGGTTGTCGTCCTTTTCGCGGCTCACGACGTACGATTCGGGACGGAAAAATAACTCAAAAGAAGAAAAGTGTCCTGTAACTGATGAAAACGTTCAATTTTGGGCTCCGAAAATAGGCGCAACCGAGCAAGCTTGCTGCCTCCATCGTAGAGCTCTTGGAGAGCTTTCCAACGGTATGCTGTGCGCCGCGTAACTCCTTACGGATCAAAAGTTACGGGCATCGGAGTGACAGAGACCTGGTCCTAAGCCCCATACCCTCGGTTTGCGGCCCCAACCTCTACGTGAATCGAAGTTATCTTGCCCAAAGTGCCGTGGGATTCGATAATAGAAATGGGATGGATTAGGTTGTTGTCCTTTTCGCGGCTCACGACGTACGATCCGGGACAAAAAAATAGCCCAAAAGAAGAAAAATGTCCCGAAACTGATGAAAACGTTCGATTTTGGCCTCCGAAAATAGGCTCAACCGAGCAAGCTTGCTGCCTCTGTGGTAGAGCTCTTGGAGAGCTTTCCAACGGTATGCTGTGCACCGCGTAACTCCTTACGGATCAAAAGTTATGGGCACCGGAGCGACGGAGACCTGGTCCTAAGCGCCACGCCCTCGGTTTGCGGCCCCAGCCTCTACATGAATCGAAGTTATCTTGCTCAAGGTATCGTGGGATTCGGTAATAGAAATGTGATAGATTAGGTTGTCGTCCTTTTTGCGGCTCACGACGTACGATCGGGGACGGAAAAATCGCGCTAATGAAGAAAAGTATCCCGAAACTGATGAAAACGTTCGAGTTTGGGCACCGAAAAATGGTGCAACCAAGCAAACTTGCTGCCCCCGTTGTAGAACTCTCGGAGAGCTTTCCAACGGTATGTTGTGTGCCACGTAACTCCATACGGATCAAAAGTTTTGGGCACCGGAGAGACGGAGACTGGTCCTTAGCCCCACGCCCTCAGTTTGCAGGCCTAGCCTCTATGGGAAGCGAAGTTGTCTTGCCCAAGGAGGCATGGGATTTGGTAATAGAAATGTGATGGATTAGGTTGTCGTCCTTTTCGCGGCTCATGACGTACGATCTAGGACGGAAAAACAGCGCAAAAGAAGAAGAGTGTCCAGAAACTGATGAAAACGTTCGATTTTGGGCTCCGAAAATAGGGGCAGCAGAGCAAGTTTGCTACCCCCGTCGTAGAGCTCTCGAAGAGCTTACCAACGGTATTCTGTACGCCGCATAACTCATTATGGATCAAAAGTTATGTGCACCGGAGCGACGGAGACCCGGTCCTAAGCCTCACGCCCTCGGTTTGCGGGCCCAACCTCTACGTGAAGCGAAATTGTCTTGCCCAAGGTAACATGGGATTCAGTAATAGAAATGCGATGGATTAGGTTCTCGTCCTTTTTGCGGCTCACGACGTACGATCCGGGATGGAAAAACAGCGTAAAAGAAGAAAGTGTCCCAGAACTGAAGAAAATGTTTGATTTTGGGCTCCGTAAATCGGCACAGCCAAGCAAGCTTGCTGCCCCCATCATAGAGCTCTCGCAGAGCTTTCCAACGGTATGCTGTGCGCCGCGTAACTCCTTATGGATCAAAAGTTATGGGCACCGGAACGACGGAGACCAGGTCCTAAACCCCACGCCCTCAGTTTGCGGGCCCAGCCTCTACGTGAAGCGAAGTTGTCTTGACCAAGCGTGGGATTCGGTAATAGAAATGTTATGGATTAGGTTGTCATCCTTTTCGCGCTCACAACGTACGATTGGGGACGGAAAAACAGCGCAAAAGAAAAAAAGTGTCTCAAAAATAATGAAAACGTTCGATTTTTGGACCCAAAAATAGGTGCAATCAAGCAAGCTTGCTGCCCTGTCGTAGAGCTCTCGGAGAGCTTCCCAACGGTATGTTGTGCGCCGCGTAACTCCTTGCAGATCAAAAGTTATGGGCACCGGAGCAACGGAGACCTGGCCCTAAGCACCACGCCCTTTGTTTTCAGGCCCAGCCTCTACGTGAAGCAAAGTTGTCTTGCCCAAGGTGCCATGGGATTCAGTAATAAAAATGTGATGGATTAGGTTATCGTCCTTTTCGCAGCTCACGACGTATGATCCAGGACGGAAAAACAGTGTAAAAGAAGAAAAGTGTTCCAAAATTAATGAAAACGTTCGATTTTGGTCTCCGAAAATAGGCGCACCCAAGCAAGCTTGCTGCCCCCGTCGTAGAGCTCTCGGAGAGCTTTCCAACGGTATGCTGTGCGCCACGTAACTCCTTATGGATCAAAAGTTATGGGCACCGGAGCGACGGAGATCGGGTCCTAAGTCCCACGCCCTTTGTTTGTGGGCCCAGCCTCTACGTGAAGCGAAGTTGTCTTGTACAAGGTGCCTTGGGATTTTGTAATAGAAATGTGATGGTTTAGGTTGTCGTCCTTTTCGCGACTCACGACGTACGATCCGGGACGGAAAAACGGAGCAAAAGAAGAAAAGTGTCCAGAAATTGATGAAAAGATTCGATTTTGGGCTCCGGAAATAGACTCAGCCGAGGAGGCTAATTGCCTGCGTCGGAGAGCTTTCCAACGGTATGCTGTGTGCCGCGTAACTCCTTACGGATCAAAAGTTATGGGCACTGGAGCAACAGAGACCTGGTCCTAAGCCCCACGGCCTCGGTTTGCGGGCCCAGCCTCTACGTGAAGTGAAGTTGTCTTGAATAAGGTAACGTTGGATTCGGTAATAGAAATGTGGTGGATTAGGTTGTCGTCCTTTTCGCGGCTCACGACATACGATCTGGGACGAAAAAATAGCACAAAAAAAGAAAAGTGTCAAGAAACTAATGAAAACGTTCGATTTTGGGCTCCGAAAATAGGCGCAGCCGAATAGGCTTGCTGCCCGCGTCGTAGAAATCTCGGAGAGCTTTCCAACGGTATGTTGTACGCAGCGTAAATCATTACGGGGCAAAAGTTATAGACACTGGAGCGACGATGACCTGGTCACAAGCCCCACGTCCTCGGTTTGCGGGCCCCGCCTCTACGTGAAATGAAGTTTTCGTGCCTAAGGTGCCGTGGGATTCGGTAATAGAAATGTGATGGATTACGTAGTCGTCCTTTTCGCAGCTCACGACATGCGATCCGGGATGAGAAATCAACGCAAACAAAGAAAAGTATCCTGAAACTGAAGAAAACGTTCGATTTTGGGCTCTGAAAATAGGTGCAGCTGAGTAGGCTTGATGTTGCCATCGTAGAGCTACCGGAGAGCTTTCCAACTGTATGTTGTGCGCCACGTAACTCCTTACGGATCAAAAGTTATGGACACCGGAGCGACAGAGACTTGGTCTTAAGCCCCACGCCCTCGGTTTTTGGCCCCAACCTCTACGGGAAGCGAAGGTGTCTTGCCCAAGGAGGGATGGGATTTGATAAGAGAAATGTGATGGATTAGGATGTCATCCTTTTCGCGGCTCACGACGTACGATCCGGTATGAAAAAATACCGCAAAAGAAGAAATGTGTCCAGAAACTGATCAAAACGTTCGATTTTGGGCTCTAAAAACAGGCGCAGCAGCGGAGGCTTGCTACCCCCGTCGTAGAGCTCTCAGAGAGCTTTCCAACGGTATGTTGTACGCTGCGTAACTCTTTACGGATCAAAAGTTATAGGCACTGGAGCGACGGAGACTTGGTCTTAAGCCCCACGCCCTCGGTTTTTGGCCCCAACCTCTACGGGAAGCGAAGTTGTCTTGCCCAAGGAGGCATGGGATTTGGTAATAGAAATGTGATGGATTAGGTTGTCATCCTTTTCACGGCTCCCGAAGTACGATCGGGGATGGAAAAACAGCGCAAAAGAAGAAAAATGTCCCGAAATTGATGAAAAGGTTCTATTTTGGGCTCTGAAAATAGGCCCAACCGAGCAGGCTAGCTGCCCCCGTCGTAGAGCTCTTAGAGAGCTTTCCAACAGTACTCTGTGCGCCGTGTAACTCCTTACGGATCAAAAGTTATGGGCACCAGAGCGACGAAGACCCGGTCCTAAGCCCCAAGCCCTCGGTTTGCGGGCCAAGCCTCTACGTGAAGCGAAGTTGTCTTGCCCATAGTGGCATGGGATTCGATAAAAGAAATGTGATGGATTAGGTTATCGTCCATTTCGCTGCTCACGACGTATGATCCAAGACGGAAAAACAACGCAAAAGAAGAAAAGTGTCCCAAAATTGATGAAAATGATCGATTTTGGGCTCTGAAAACAGGCGCAGCAAAGCAAGCTTGCTGCTCTAATTGTAAAGCTCTCGGAGAGCTTTCCAACGGTATGCTATGCGTTGCGTAACTCCTTACAAATCAAAAGTTATGGGTACCGGAGCGACCGAGACCTGGTCCTAAGCCCTACGACCTCGGTTTTTGGGCCCAGCCTCTATGTGAAGCGAAGTTGTCTTGCCCCAGGTGTCATAGGATTTGGTAATAGAAATGTGATGGATTAGGTTGTCGTCCTTTTCGCGGCTCACGACGTACGATCTGGGATGGAAAAACATCGCAAAAGAAGAAAAGTGTCCCAAAATTGATGAAAACATTCGATTTTGGGCTCTGAAAATAGGCGCAACCGAGCAAGCTTGCTGCCTCGGTCGTAGAGCTCTTGGCGAGCTTTCCAACGGCATGCTGTGTGACGCGTAACTCCTTACGGATCAAAAGTAATGGGCACCGGAGCGACAGAGACCTGGTCTTAAGCCCTACGCCCTCGGTTTGCGGGCCCAGCCTCTACGTGAACCGAAGTTGTCTTGCCCATGGTGGCATGGGATTCGGTAATAGAAATGTGATGGATTAGGTTCTCGTCCTTTTTTAGGCTCACGACGTACGATCAGGGACGAAAAAATAGCGCAAATGAAGAAAAATATCCTAAAACTGATGAAAACATTCGATTTTGGGGTCCAAAAACAGGCTCAGGCGAGCATCTTGCTACCCTCGTCGTAAAGCTCTCGGAGAGCTTTCCAACGGCATGTTGTGCGCCGCGTAACTCCTTACGGATCAAAAGTTATGGGCGCCAGAGCGACAGAGACCTGGTCCTAAGCCCCACACCCTCGGTTTGCGTGCCCAGCCTCTACATGAAACGAAGTTGTCTTGCCCAAGGTGGCGTGGGATTCGGTAATAGAAATGTGATGGATTAGATTGTCGTCCTTTTCATGGCTCACGACGTACGATTCGGGACAAAAAAAAATCGCAAAAGAAGAAAAGTGTCCAGAACGTGATTAAAACGTTTGATTTTGGGCTCCAAAGACAGGCACAGCCGAGCAGGCTGTTTGCCCTTGTCGTAGAACTATCGGAGAGCTTTCCAACGGTATGCTGTGGGCCGCATAACTCCTTACGGATCAAAAGTTATGGGTACCGGAGCGACGGAGACTTGGTCCTAAGCCCCACGCCCTCGGTTTGCGGGCCCAGCCTCTACGTGAAGCGAAGTTGTCTTACATAAGGTGACGTGGGATTCGGTAATAGAAATGTGATGGATTAGGTTGTCGTCCTTTTCGCGGCTCACGACATACGATTTGCGACGGAAAAACAGCACAAAAAATAGAAAAATGGTCCGAAACTAATGAAAACATTCGATTTTGGGCTCCCAAAATAGGTGCAGCCTAGCAGGCTTGCTGCCCCCGTCGTAGAGCTCTCGGTAAACTTTCCAACTGTATGTTGTGCGCCGCGTAACTCCTTATGGATCAAAAGTTATGGGCACCGGAGCGACGGAGACTTGGTCCTAAGCCCCACGCCCTCGGTTTGCGGGCCCAGCCTCTATGTGAAGCAAAGTTGTCTTGCCCAAGGTGGCGTGGGATTCGGTAACAGAATATTGATGGATTAGGTTGTCGTCCTTTTCGCAGCTCACGACGTACGATCCGGGATGAAAAAACAGAGCAAAAGAAGAAAAGTGTCCAGAAACTGATGAAAACGTTCGATTTTTGGCACCAAAACTGGCGCAGCTGAGCAGGCTTCCTGTCCCGGTCGTAGAGCTCTCGGAAAGCTTTTCAACGGTATGTTGTGCCCCGCGTAACTCTTTACAGATCAAAAGTTATGGGCACCGGAGCGACGGAGACGTGGTCAGAAGCCCCACGCCCTCGGAAACCTCTACATTAAGTGAGGTTGTCTTGCACAAGGTGCCGTGGGATTCGATAATAGAAATGTGATGGATTAAGTTGTCGTCCTTTTCGCGACTCACGACGTATGATCCGGGACGGAAAAACAGCGGAAAAGAAGAAAAGTGTCCCGAAACATATGAAAACGGTCAATTTTGGGATCTGAAAATAGGCGCAGCAGAGAAGGCTTATAGCCCCCGTCGTAGAGCTCTCGGAGGGCTTTCCAACGGTATGCTATACACCGCGTAACTCCTTACGGATCAAAAGTTATGGGCATCGGAGCGACGGATACCTGGTCATAAGCCCCACGCCCTCAGTTTTCGGCCCTAACCTCTACGGGAAGCAAAGTGGTCTTGCCGAATGAGGCATGGGATTCGATAAAAGAAATGTGATGGATTAGGTTATCGTCCATTTCGCGGCTCACGACGTACGATCCGGGACGGAAAAACAACGCAAAAGAAGAAAAGTATCCCGAAATTGATGAAAATGTTCAATTTTGGGCTCTGAAAATAGGTGCAACTGAGCAAGCTTGCTGCCTCAGTCGTAGAGCTCTTGGCGAGCTTTCCAACGGAATGCTGTGCGACGCGTAACTCCTTACGGATCAAAAGTAATGGGCACCGGAGCGACGGAGACTTGGTCCTAAGCCCCACGCCCTAGGTTTACGGCCCCAGCCTCTATGTGAATCGAAGTTAACTTGCACAAGGTGTAGTGGGATTCGGTAATAGAATTGTGATGGATTAGGTTGTCGTCCTTTCTGAGGCTCACGACGTACGATTGGGGACGGAAAAATAGCGCAAATGAAGAAAAGTATCCCAAAACTGATGAAAACGTTCGATTTTGGGGTCCGAAAATAGGCGTAGGCGAGCAACTTGCTGCCCCCGTCATAGAGCTCTCAGACAGCTTTCCAAGGGTATGATGTGCGCCGCGTAACTCCTTACGGATCAAAAGTTATGGGCACCGGAGCGACAGAGACCTAGTCTTGTGCCCCACACCCTCGGTTTGCGGGCCCAGCCTCTACGTGAAGCGAAGTTGTCCTGCACAAGTTGGCATGGGATTCGGTAATAGAAATGTGATGGATTAGGTTCTCGTCCTTTTCGCGGCTCACGACGTACGATCCGGGACGGCAAAACTACGCAAAAGAAGAAAAGTGTCCCGAAACCAAAGAAAACGTTCAATTTTGGGCTCTGAAAATAGGCGCAGCCAAGCAGCCTTACTGCCCCTATCGTAGAGCTCTCGAAGACCTTTCCAACGGTATGTTGTGCACCGCGTAACTCTTTACGGATCAAAACTAATGGGTACCGGAGCGACCGAGACCTGGTCCTAAGCCCCACGCCCTCGGTTTGTGGGACCATCCTCTACGTGAAGTGTAGTTGTCTTGCCCAAGCATGGGATTCGGTAAAAGAAATGTGATGTATTAGGTTGTGGTCCTTTTCGCGGCTCACGACGTGGGATCGGTGATGAAAAAATAGTGGAAAAGAAGAAAAGTAGCCCTAAACTGATGAAAACGTTTGATTTTGGCCTCTGAAAATAGGCGCAACATAGCAAGCTTGCTGCCCCGTCGTAGAGCTCGTGCAGAGCTTCCCAACCGTATGCTGTGCGTCGTGTAACTATTGATGGATCAAAAGTTATGGGCACCGGAGCGACAGAGACTTGGTCCTAAGCCCCATGCCCTCGGTTTGCGGGCCCAGCCTCTACATGAATCGAAGTTATCTTGCCCAAGGTGTCATGGGATTCAGTAATAGAAATGTGATGGATTAGGTTGTCGTCCTTTTTGCCTCTCATGACGTACGATACGGGACTGAAAAACAGTTCCAAAGAAGAAAAGTGTACCAAAATAGAATAAAACGTTCGATTTTGGGCTCCAAAAATAGGCGCAGCCAAGCATCCTTGCTGCCCCCATCGTAGAGCTCTCGGAGAGCTTTCCAACGGTATGCTGTGCACCACGTAACTCTTTACGGATCAAAAGTTACAGGCACCGGAGTGACCGAGACCTGGTCCTAAGCCCCACGCTCTCGGTTTGCGGGCCCAGCTTCAACGTGAAGTGAAGTTGTCTTGCCCAAGCGTTGGATTCGGTAATAGAAATGTGATGGATTAGGTTGTCATCCTTTTGGTGGCTCACGACGTACGATCGGGGACGAAAAAACTAGGCCTAAGAAGAAAAGTATCCCGAAACTAATGAAAACGTTCGATTTTGGGCTCTGAAAATAGGCGCTACCGAGCAAGCTTACTACTCCCGTCGTAGAGCTCTCGGAGAGCTTTCCAATGGTATCCTGTGCACCGCGTAACTCCTTACGGATCAAAAGTTATGGGCACCAAAGCGACGGAGACCTGGTCCTAAGCCCTAAGCCCTACGCCCTCGATGTGCGGGCCCAGCCTCTACGTGAAGCAAACTGATCTTGCCCAAGGTAGCGTGGGTTCGGTAATAGAAATGGGATGGATTAGCTTGTCATCCTTTTTGCGGCTCACGACGTACAATCCGGGACAGAAAAACAGCGCAAAAGAAGAAAAGTGTTCAGAAAATGATGAAAACTTTATAGTTTGGGCTCCGAAAACAGGCGCAGCCAAGCAGGCTTGCTGCCCCCGTCGTAGAGCTCTCGGAGAGCTTTCCAACGGAATGTTGTGGGCTGCGTAACGCCTTACGGATCAAAAGTTATGGGCACCGGAGCGACGGAGACCTGGTCCTAAGCCCCACGCCCTCAGTTTGCGGCCCCAGCCACTATGGGAAGCGAAGTTGTCTTCCCCAAGGAGGCGTGGGATTTGGTAATAGAAATGTGATATATTAGGTTGTCGTCCTTTTCGCGGCTCACGACGTACGATCTAAGACGGAAAAATAGCGCAAAAGAAGAAAATTGTCCAGAAACATATGATAACGTTCATTTTGGGCTCTGAAGATAGGGGTAGCCAAGCAGGCTTGCTCCCCCCGTCGTAGAGCTCTCGGAGAGCTTTCCAACGGTATGCTGTGCGCCTCGTAACTCCTTACGGATCAAAAGTTATGTGCATCGGAGCGACAGAGACCTGGTCCTAAGCCCCACGCCCTAGGTTTGCGGGCCCAGCTTCTACGTGAAGCGAAGTTGCCTTGCCCAAGCATGGGATTCGGTAATAAAAATGTGATGGATTAGGTTGTCATCCTTTTGGTGGCTCACGACGTACGATCGGGGATGAAAAAACTGCGCCTAAGAAGAAAAGTATCCCGAAATTGATGAAAACGTTCGATTTTGGGCTCCGAAAATAGACGCTACCGAGCAACCTTGCTACCCCCGTCGTAGAGCTCTCGGAGAGCTTTCCAACGGTATGCTGTGCGGTGCGTAACTCCTTACGGATCAAAACTTATGGGCACCAAAGCGACGGAGACCTGGTCCTAAGCCCTACGTCCTCGGTGTGCGGGCCCAACCTCGACGTGAAGCGAACTGATCTTGCCCAAGGTAGCGTGGGATTCGGCAATAAAAATGTGATGGATTAGCTTGTCATCCTTTTCGCGGCTCACGACGTACGATCTAGGACGGAAAAACAGCGCAAAAGTAGATGTCCAGAAACATATGATAACGTTCATTTTGGGCTCTGAAGATAGGGGTAGCCGAGCAGGCTTGCTCCCCCCGTCGTAGAGCTCTCGGAGAGCTTTACAACGGTATGTTGTGCGTTGTGTAACTCCTTACGGATCAAAAGTTACGGGCACCGGAGCGACCGAGAACTGGTCCTAAGCCCCACGCCCTCGGTTTGCGTACCCAGCCTCTACGTGAAGCGAAGTTGTCTTGCCCAAGCATGGGATTCGGTAATAGAAATGTGATGGATTAGGTTGTCGTCCTTTTGGCGGCTCACGACGTACGATCATGGACAAAAAAACTGCGCCTAAGAAGAAAAGTATCCCGAAACTGATGAAAACATTCAATTTTGGGCTCCGAAAATAGGCGCTACCAAGCAACCTTGCTACTCCCGTCGTAGAGCTCTCGAAAAGCTTTCCAACGGTATACTGTGCGCTGCATAACTCCTTACAGATCAAAACTTATGGGCACCAAAGCGACGGAGACATGGTCCTAAGCCCTACGCCCTCGGTGTGCGGGCCTAGCCTCTACATGAAGCGAACTGATCTTGCCCAAGGTAGCGTGGGATTCGGTAATAGAAATGTGATGGATTAGCTTGTCATCCTTTTCGCGGCCCACGACGTACGATCCAGGACGAAAAAATAGCGCAAAAGAAGAAAAGTGTCCAGAAACTGATGAAAACTTTCGAGTTTGGTCTCCTAAAATAGGCGCAACCGAGCAACCTTCCTGCCCCCGTCGTAGAGCTCTCGGAGAGCTTTCCAACGGTATGTTGTGGGCTGCGTAACGCCTTACAGATCAAAAGTTATGGGCACCGGAGCGACGGAGACCTGGTCCTAAGCCCCACGCCCTCAGTTTACAGCCCCTGCCACTACGGGAAGCGAAGTTGTCTTGCCCAAGGAGGTGTGGTATTTGGTAATAGAAATGTGATGTATTAGGTTGTTGTCCTTTTCGCGGCTCACGACGTACGATCTAAGACGAAAAAATAGCGCAAAAGAAGAAAAGTGTCCAGAAACATATGATAACGTTCATTTTGGGCTCTGAATATAGGGGTAGCCGAGCAGGCTTGCTCCCCCCGTCGTAGAGCGCTCGGAGAGCTTTTCAACGGTATGCTGTGCGCCGCGTAACTCCTTATGGATCAAAAGTTATGTGCACCGGAGCGACGGAGACCTTGTCCTAAGCCCCACGCCCTTGGTTTGCGGGCCCAGCTTCTACATGAAGCGAAATTGTCTTGCCCAAGCATTGGATTCGGTAATGGAAATGTGATGGATTAGGTTGTCATCCTTTTGCCGGCTCACGACGTATGATCGGGGACGAAAAAACTGCACCTAAGAAGAAAAGTATCCCAAAACTGATGAAAATGTTCAATTTTGGACTCCGAAAATAGGTGCTACTGAGCAACCTTGCTACCCCCGTCGTAGAGCTCTCAGAGAGCTTTCCAACGTTATGTTGTGCACTGCGTAACTCCTTACGAATCAAAACTTATGGGCACCAAAGCGACGGAGACCTGGTCCTAAGCCCTAAGCCCTACGCCCTCGATGTGCGGGCCCAGCCTCTACGTGAAGCCAAGTTGACTTGCCCAAGGTGGCGTGGGATTCGGTAATAGAAATGTGATGGATTAGCTTGTCGTCCTTTTCGTGGCTCACGACGTACGAACCGGGACGGAAAAATAGCGCAAAAGTAGAAAAGTGTCCAGAAATTGATGAAAACTTTCGAGTTTGGGCTCCAAAAATAGGTGTTACCGAGCAACCTTGCTGCCCCCGTCGTAGAGCTCTCGGAGTGCTTTCCAACGGTATGTTGTGGGCCGCATAACGCTTTACGGATCAAAAGTTATAGGCACCGGAGAGACGGAGACCTGGTCCTAAGCCCCACGCTTTCAGTTTGCGGCCGCAACCACTACGGGAAGCGAAGTTGTCTTGCCCAAGGAGGCTTGGGATTTGTTAATAGAAATGTGATGTATTAGGTTATCATCCTTTTCGCGGCTCACGACGTACGATATAAGACAGAAAAATAGTGCAAAAGAAGAAAAGTGTCCAGAAATAGATGAAAACGTTCGTTTTGGGCTCTAAAAATAGGGGTAGCCGAGCAGGCTTGCTCCCCCCGTCGTAGAGTTCTCGGAGAGCTTTCCAACGGTATACTGTGCACCGTGTAACTCCTTACGGATCAAAAGTTATGTGCACCGGAGCGACGGAGACCTAGTCTTAAGCCCCACGCCCTCGGTTTTCGGGCCAAGCCTCTATGTGAAGTGAAGATGACTTGCCCAAGGTGGCGTGGGATTCAGTAATAGAAATGCGATGGATTAGGTTCTCATCCTTTTCGCGGCTCACGACATACGATCAGGGACGGAAAAACAATGCAAAAGAAGAAAAGTGTCCCGAAACTAAAGAAAATGTCCGATTTTGTGCTCCGTAAACAGGCACAGCCAAGCAGGCTTGCTGCCCCCATCGTAGAGCTCTCGGAGAGCTTTCCAACGGTATGTTGTGCGCCACGTAACTCCTTACAGATCAAAAGTTATGGGCACCGGAACGACGGAGACCTGGTCCTAAACCCTACGCCCTCGGTTTGCGGGCCCATACTCTACGTGAAGCGAAGTTGTCTTGCACAAGCGTGGGATTCGGTAACAGAAATGTGATGGATTAGTTTGTCGTCCTTTTTGCGGCTCACGACATACGATCGGGGATGAAAAAACAGGGCAAAAGAAGGAAAGTGTCCCGAAATTGATGAAAATGTTTGATTTTGATCTCCGAAAATAGGCACAACCGAGCAAGCTTGATGCCCCCGTCGTAGAGCTCTTGGAAAGCTTTCCAACGGTATGCTGTGCGCCGTGTAACTCCTTACGGATCAAAAGTTATGGGCGCCGAAGCGATGGAGACCGGGTCCTAAGTCCCACGCCCTCTGTTTGTGGGCCCAGCCTCTACGTGAAACGAAGTTGTCTTGTACAAGGTGCCTTGGGATTCGGTAATAGAAATGTGATGGATTAGGTTGTCGTCCTTTTCGCGACTCACGACGTACGATCCGCGACGGAAAAACAGTGCAAAAAAAGAAAAGTGTCCAAAAATTGATGAAACCGTTCGATTTTGGGATCCGAAAATAGGCGCATCCAAGAGGGCTTGTTGCCCGCGTCATAGAGCTCTCGGAGAGCTTTCCAACGGTATGCTGTGCGCCGCGTAATTCCTTACGGATCAAAAGTTATGGGCAACGGAGTGACAGAGACCTAGTCCGAAGCCCCACGCCCTCGGTTTGCGGGCCCAGCCTCTATGTGAAGCGAAGTTTTCTTGAATAAGGTTACGTGGGATTCGGTAATAGAAATGTGGTGGATTAGGTTGTCATCCTTTTCGCGGCTCACAACATACGATCTGAGACGAAAAAATAGCACAAAAAAAGAAAAGTGTCCAGAAACTGATGAAAACGTTCCATTTTGGGCTTCAAAAACAAGCGCAGCCGGGGAGGGTTGCTGCCCGCGTTGTAGAGCTCTCAAAGAGCGTTCCAACTGTATGTTGTGCACCGCGTAACTCCTTACGGATCAAAAGTTATGGGCACCGGAACGACGGAGACCTGGTCTTAAGCCCCACGCTCTCGGTTTACGGGCCCATCCTCTATGTGAAGCGAAGTTGTCTTGCCAAAGATGGCGTGGGATTCGGTAATAGAATTGTGATGGATTAGGTTGTCGTCCTTTTCGCGGCTCACAACGTACAATCCGGTATGAAAAAACAGCGCAAAAAGAAGAAAAGTGGCCCGAAACTAATGAATATGTTCGATTTTGGGCTCTGAAAACAGGCGCAGCTGGACAGACTTGCTACACCCGTGGTAGAGCACTCAGAGAGCTTTCCAACAGGATGTTGCGCGCCATATAACTCCTTACGAATCAAAAGTGATGGGCACCGGAGCGACGGAGACCTGGTCCTAAGCCCCACGCCCTCGGTTTTTGGCCCCAACCTCTACGGGAAGCGAAGTTGTCTTGCCCAAGGAGGCATGGGATTTGATAATAGAAATGTGATGGATTAAGTTGTCGTCCTTTTCACGGCTCACGACGTACGATCCACGGCGGAAAAACAGCGCAAAAGAAGAAAAGTATCCCGAAACTGAAGAAAACGTTCGAGTTTGGGCTCCGAAAATAGTCGCAGTCAAGCAGGCTTGCTGCTCTCAGAGTGTTTTCCAACGGTATGCTGTGCGCTACGTAACTCCTTACGGATCAAAAATTATGGGCACCGGAGCGACAGAGACTTGGTCCTAAGCCCCACGCCCTCAGTTTGCTGGCCGAGCCTCTACATGAAGCGAAGTTGTTAGGCCCGACCCCGAATAACGTGTCCTACCTCAATTTGTGCGCCTTAGACCTAAAATTAAATGACTGACCTTGGATTACGTGCCCTGTCTTGGTTTTCGTGCATGCCTCGTTATACGTGCCTTAACCTAAAATTGTGTGCCGTAATCATCGATATACGTGTAATACCTAGATAAACATGCCATGATCTTAATTTACGTGCGAGACCTTGATTTGCGTGTGTCCTTTCGTTTCGTGTAAATTAACCTTGAACTGCGTGCCTTAACCTAGGTTTAAGAGTCGTGTCTTGAATTACATGCATTGCATTGAATTACGTGCCTTATTTTGATCTACGTTCATTCACATAGGGTTGCGTGTGTTAGCATTAGAATCCGTGCACTTATCTTGAAGTATGTGCCTTAGTCTTGAAATACGTGCTATACCTCGTAGTTCGTGTCTTACCTCGTAATTCGTGTCCTAGACCTAGGAATCCGTGCCACCACGTTAACCAAGAAAGCATCTTTCACGGAGCACTAGACTATTAAACAATCCTACAAAATCTACTATCAATATAATAATCTCAATTCAACTCACTATAAGACGAAATAGCGCCAAACACTAAACATTCTTTATTCTCACCCAAAACCAATGCACCTCAAATTTCACCCTTATTATAATCTAAAATGCATTAAATAGAATCTGAATTTTCAGCAATTGCAAGCCCTTTGGCCGGCCATACCATGTTCTTGAGAGAAAAATTTGAGCAACATAATTTATTCATGCATGCTTGAGACAAATCTTCACATTGTCATACATTTTGCTAGCATCAAAGCCACACTTTGCTAAATACTAAGCCACCATCTCGGCCACATCACCATTTTCCACTAACAATTCAAACAACACACCAAAGACAACACAAAAATCAGAATTTTGCAAAGCAATAGCCGACCAAGTGCTCAAAATATTCACTTCTCTTTTGTTTCTCTTTCTTTCTCTCAATTCCCTCTCATATTCTCTCTCATACTCGACCTTGGCTGAGTTCTCTCTCTCCTTGGCTTGTCTTCTTCACAACTTAGCTGAGCAAAGTCAAGCAACCATCAAGAAAGTCGAGCAAGCTAGCTAGAGTTCGAAAATCTCACATGCATGTGCATTGAAGCTTCATTTTCGGCCTAGGTGAGTTACTAAGCTTCCATTTCTTTTCTTCAAGTTCTAACTACATGCATTCACTAAGAGATTGATCACTAAGCTAGGAAAAATAGAGAAAAGCTAGTGGGATTTCGGCTAGGCAAAGGAAAGGAGAAGATTTGAGCTCCAACAAGGTGTTCGAGCATCTTTTGGGTGATTGCAAAGGTGAAGTTTAAAACCTTTTGTGAAGTCTTCAAAAATTCACATGCATGTTCATAAATGTGTGTATTTGCTTCTGTACTTGAGCTATATGGTCGTTCATAAGCTTAAACAACCATGCATGGCAAGATCTTGGCTTGAAAATGATGCTAGGTGAAGTCGAAATTGTTGACAGCTCTCTGACCAGTCTGTTCGAGGTACGTTTAGCTAAGCAAATGATGTTGAAAATGCTTGAAAATTGGTAGGTGACTAGTTTGGACAGTTTTGAACATTTTTCCCAGAAATAGGCCGAAGCTAATTTTGACTCTAAGGTCCTCAAAATGGTAAATCCTTAAAATGTGACCAAATTTGGAAATCTGGAAAAATGAAGTAGGTTTTGGCAGATGCACTGACTTTGTAGAACGAACCAGATTTGACTTAGTTAATGATGTCCAAAATGTATGAAAATTGGTGTGCTGCTAAAATTTTCAGTTTTGGACAATTTTCAATTTTTGGGGTTCGAAAATAGGCGCAGTCGAGCAAGCATGCTGCATCTTCGTAGAGCTCTCGGAGAGCTTTCCAACGGTATGCTGTGCGTCGCATAACTCCTTACGGATCAAAAGTTATGGGCACCGAAGCAAAGAAGACCTGGTCCTAAGCCCCACGCACTCGGTTTGCGGGCCTAGCCTCTACGTGAAGCGAAGTTGCCTTGCCCATGGTGGCATGGGATTCGGTAATAGAAATGTGATAGATTAGGTTGTCGTCCTTTTCGCGGCTCACGACGTACGATTCGGGACTGAAAAACAGCGCCAAAGAAGAAAAGTATCCCAAAATAGAATAAAACGTTCGATTTTGGGCTCGGAAAATAGGCACAGCCAAGCATCCTTGCTGCCCCCATCGTAGAGCGCTCGGAGAGCTTTCCAATGGTATGCTGTGCGCCGCGTAACTCCTTACGGATCAAAAGTTACAAGCACTGGAGCGACCGAGACCTGGTCCCAAGACCCAGGCCCTCGGTTTGCTGGCCCAGCCTCTACATGAAGCGAAGTTGTCTTGTCCAAGGAGCCATGGGATTCGATAATATAAATATGATGGATTACGTTGTCGTCCTTTTCGCGGCTCACGACGTACGATTGGGGACGAGAAAACTGCGCCTAAGAAGAAAAGTATTCTGAAACTGATAAAAACGTTCGATTTTGGGCTCCAAAAATAGGTGCTACCGAGCAGCCTTGGTACCCCCGTCGTAAAGCTCTCGGAGAGCTTTCCAACGGTATGATGTGCGCTGCGTAACTCCTTACGGATCAAAACTTATGGGGACCAAAGCGACGGAGACTTGGTCGTAAGCCCTGCGCCCTCAGTGTGCGGGCCCAGCCTCTACGTGAAGCGAAATTGTCTTGCCCAATGTGGCGTGGGATTCGGTAATAGAATTGTGATGGATTAGCTTGTCATCCTTTTCGCGGCTCACGACGTACGATCCGGGACGGAAAAACATCGCAAAAAAAGAAAAGTGGCATGAAACTGATGAAAACATTCGATTTTGGGCTCCAAAAACAAGAGCAGCCTAGCGGGCTTGCTGCCCCCGTCGTAGAGCTGTCAGAGAGCTTTCCAATGGTATATTGTGCGCCGTGTAACTCCTTACGGATAAAAAGTTATGGGCACCGAAGCGACGGAGACCTAGTCCCAAGCCCCACGCCCTCAATTTGTGGCCCCAGCCACTACAGGAAGCGAGGTTGTCTTGCCCAAGGTGCCATGGGATTCTATAATAGAAATGTATGGGATTTGGTTGTCATCCTTTTCGCGGCACACGACTTACGACTTGGGACCTAAAAACAGCGCCAAACAAGAAAAGTGTCCCAAAACTGATGAAAATGTTTGATTTTGGTCTCCAAAACAGGCGCAGCCTAGCAGGCTTGCTGCCCCCATCGTAGAGCTCTCTGAGTGCTTTTTAACGGTATGCTATGCGCCGCGTAACTCTTTACGGATCAAAAGTTATGGGCACCGGTGCGATGGAGACCAGGTCCCAAGCCCCACGCCCTCAGTTTGCGGCCCCAGCCACTACGGGAAGCGAAGTTGTCTTGCCCAAGGAGGCGTGGGATTTGGTAATAGAAATGTGATGTATTAGGTTGTCTTCCTTTTCGCTGCTCACGACGTACGATCTAAGACGGAAAAACAGCGCAAAAGAAGAAAAGTGTCCAAAAACAGATGAAAACGTTCATTTTGGGCTCTGAAAATAGGGGTAGCCGAGCAGGTTGCTACCCGCGTTGTAGAGCTCTCGGAGAGCTTTCCAACGGTAGGCTGTGCCCCGCGTAACTCCTTACGGATCAAAAGTTATGTGCAACAGAGCGACGAAGACCTGGTCCTAAGCCCCACGCCCTCGGTTTGCGGGCCAAGCCTCTACGTGAGGTGAAGATAACTTGCCCAAGGTGGCGTGGGATTCGGTAATAGAAATGCGATGGATTAGGTTCTCGTCCTTTTCACGGCTCACAACGTACGATCCGGGACGGAAAAACAACGCAAAAGAAGAAAAGTGACCTGAAAATGAAGAAAATGTCCGATTTTGTGCTCCGTAAATAGGCACAGCCGGGCAGGCTTGCTGCCTCCATCGTAGAGCTCTCGGAGAGCTTTCCAACGGTATGCTGTGCGCCGCGTAACTCCTTACGGATCAAAAGTTATGGGCACCGGAGCGACGGAGGCCTGGTCCTAAACCCCACGCCCTCGGTTTGCGGGCCATCCTCTACGTGAAGCGAAGTTGTCTTACACAAGCTTGGGATTCGGTAATAGAAATGCAATGGATTAGGTTGTCGTCCATTTTTCTACTCACGACGTACGATCGGGGATTGAAAAACAGCGCAAAAGAAGAAAAATGTCCCGAAACTAATGAAAACGTTCAATTTTTGGCTCCGAAAATAGGCGCTACAGAGCAAGTTTTCTGCCTCTGTCGTAGAGCTCTCGGAGAGCTTTCCAACGATAAGTTGTGCACCGAGTAACTCCTTAAGGATCAAAAGTTATAGGCATCAGAGCGACGGAGACCTGGCACTAAGCCCTACGCCCTCGGTTTGCGGGCCCAGCCTCTATGTGAAGCGAAGTTGCCTTGCCCAAGTGTGGGATTATGTAATAGAAATGTGATGGATTAGGTTGTCGTCCTTTTCGTAGCTCACGACGTACGATTTGGGACGGAAAAACAGCGCAAAAGAAGAAAAGTGTCCTAAAATTGATGAAAAAGTTTAATTTTGGTCTCCGAAAATAGGGGCAACTGAGCAAGCTTGTTGCCCCTGTCGTAGAGATCTTGGAGAGCTTTCCAACGGTATGCTGTGCGCCGCGTAACTCCTTACGGATCAAAAGTTAAGGGCACCGAAGCGACGGAGACCGGGTCCTAAGTCCCACGCCCTCTGTTTGTGGGCCCAGCCTCTACGTGAAGCGAAGTTGTCTTGTACAAGGAGCCTTGGGATTCGGTAATAAAAATGTGATGGATTAGGTTGTCGTCCATTTCGCGGCTCACGACGTACGATCCGGGACGAAAAAATAGTGCAAAAGAAGAAAAGTGTCTAGAAATTGATGAAAACGTTCGATTTTGGACTATGAAAACAGGCGCAGATGAATAGGCTTGTTGCCTTCGTCATAGAGCTCTCGAAGAGCTTTCTAACAGTATGCTATGCGCCGCGTAACTCCTTACGGCTCAAAAGTTATGGGCACCGGAGCAACAGAGACCTGGTCCTAAGCCCCACGCACTCGGTTTGCGGGCCCAGCTACTATGTGAAGCTAAGTTGTCTTGAATAAGGTAACGTTGGATTCGGTAATAGAAATGTGGTGGATTAGGTTGTCGTCCTTTTCGCGGCTCACGACATACGATCTGGGATGGAAAAATAGCGTAAAAGAAGAAAAGTGTCCCGAAATTGATGAAAACGTTTGATTTTGGGCTCTGAAAATAGGCGCAACCGAGCAAGCTTGCTGCCTCAGTCGTAGAGCTCTTGGCGAGCTTTCAAACGGTATGATGTGCGATGCATAACTCCTTACGGATCAAAAGTAATGGGCACCGGAGCGACGGAGACTTGGTCCTAAGCCACATGCCCTCGATTTGTGGCCCCAACCTCTACGTGAATTGAAGTTATCTTGCCTAAGGTGTCGTGGGATTCGGTAATAGAAATGTGATGGATTAGGTTGTCGTCCTTTTTTAGGCTCACGACGTACGATCGGGAACGAAAAAACAGCGTAAATGAAGAAAAGTATCCCGAAACTGATGAAAATGTACGATTTTGGTGTCCAAAAATAGGCGCAACAGAGCAACTTGCTGCCCCTGTCGTAGAGCTCTCGGAGAGCTTTCCAACGGTATGCTGTGCGCAACGTAACTCCTTACGGATCAAAAGTTATAGGCACCGGAGCGACGGAGACCTGGTCTTAAGCCCCACACCCTCAGTTTTTGGCCCCAGCCTCTACGTGAAGCGAAGTTGTCTTGCCCATGGTGGAGTGGGATTCGGTAATTGAAATGTGATGTATTAGGTTGTCGCCGTTGTCGCGACTCACAACGTACGAACCAAGACGAAAAAACATCGAAAAAGAAGAAAAGTGTCAAGAAATTGATGAAAACTTCGATTTTGGGCTCCGAAAACAGGCGCAGCCGAGTTGGCTTGCTACCCTTGTCGTAGAGCTCTCGGAGAGGTTTCCAACGGTATGCTGTACGCCGCGTAACTCCGTATGGATCAAAAGTTATGGGCACCGGAGCGACGGAGACCTGCTCCTAAGCCCCACGCCCTTGGTTTGCGGGCCCAGCCTCTGCGTGAAGCGAAGTTGTCTTGCCCAAGGGGATGTGGGATTCGGTGGTAGAAAGGGGGTGGATTAGGTTGTCGTCCTTTTCGCGGCTCACGAAATACGATCTGGGACGGAAAAACAGCACAAAAAAAGAAAAGTGTCCAGAAACTAATGAAAACGTTCGATTTTGGGCTCCGAAAATTGGCGCAGCCGAGGAGGCTTGCTGACCGCATCGTAGAGCTCTCGGAGAACTTTCCAACTGTATGCTGTGCACCGCATAACTCCTTACGTATCAAAAGTTATGGGCACCGAAGCGACGGAGACCTGGTCCTAAGCCCCACGCCCTCAGTTTGCAGGCCCAGCCACTATGAGAAGCGAAGTTGTCTTGCCCAAGGTGGCGTGGGATACGGTAATAGAATTGTGATGGATTAGGTTGTTGTCCTTCTCGCGGCTCACGACGTACGATCCGGGACCAAAAAACAGCGCAAAAGAAGAAAAGTGTCCTGAAACTAATGAAACCGTTCGATTTTTGGTTCCAAAAAAAGGCACAACCGAGCAGGCTTCCTGTCCCTGACGTAGAGCTCTCGGAGAGCTTTCCAACTGTATGTTGTGCCCCGCGTAACTCCTTACGAATCAAAAGTTATAGGCAACGGAGCGACAGAGACCTAGTCCTAAGCCCCATGCCCTCGGTTTGCGGGCCCAGCCTCTACGTGAAGCGAAGTTGTCTTGCACAAGGTGCCATGGGATTCAGTAATAGAAATGTGATGGATTAGGTTGTCGTCTTTTTATCGGCTCACGACGTACGATCCGAGACCGAAAAATAGCGCAAAAGAAGAAAAGTGTCCTGAAATTGATAAAAATGTTCGATTTTGTGCTCCGAAAATAGGCGCAGCTGAGCAGACTTGCTTCCCTCATCGTAGAGGTCTCGGAGAGCTTTCTAACGGCATGTTGTGTGCAGCGGAACTCCTTACGGGTCAGAAGTTATGGGCACCGGAGCTACGAATACTTGGTCACAAGCCCCACGCCCTCGGTTTGCGGGCCCAACCTCTACGGGAAGCGAAGTGGTCTTGCCGAAGGAGGCATGGGATTCGATAAAAGAAATGTGATGGATTAGGTTATCGTTCATTTCGCTGCTTACGACGTACGATCCGGGACAGAAAAACAACGCAATAGAAGAAAAGTGTCCCAAAATTTTTGAAAACATTCGATTTTGGGCTCTGAAAATAGTCGCAACCGAGAATGCTTGCTGCCTCAGTGGTAGAGCTCTTGGCGAGCTTTCCAACGATATGCTGTGCGACGTGTAACTCCTTACGGATCAAAAGTAATGGGCACCGGAGTCATGGAGACTTGGTCCTAAGCCCCACGCCCTCGGTTTGCAGCCCCAGCCTCTATATGAATCGAAGTTATCTTGCACAAGGTGTCGTGGGATTCGGTAATAGAAATGTGATGGATTAGGTTGTCGTCCTTTTTGAGGCTCACGACGTACGATCGGAGACGGAAAAACAGTGCAAATGAAGAAAAGTATCCCGAAACTGATGAAAACGTTCGATTTTGGGGTCCAAAAATAGGCGCAGGCGAGCAACTTGCTGCCCCCGTCGTAGAGCACTCAGACAGCTTTCCAACGGTATGCTGTGCGCCGCGTAACTCCTTACCCATCAAATGTTATGGGCACCAGAGCGACGGAGACCTGGCCTTAAACCCCACGCCCTCGGTTTGCGGGCCCAGCCTCTACGTGAAGCGCAGTTGTCTTGCCCATGGTGGCGTGGGATTTGGTAAGAGAAATGTGATGGATTAGGTTCTCGTCCTTTTCGCGGCTCACGGCGTACGATCCGCGACGGCAAAACAGCACAAAAGAAAAAAAGTGTCCCGAAAGCAAAGAAAACGTTCAATTTTGGGCTCTGAAAATAGGCGCAGCCAAGCAGCCTTGCTGCCCCCATCGTAGAGCTCTTAAAGACCTTTCCAACGGTATGCTGTGCGTCGTGTAACTCATTACGGATCAAAAGTTATGGGCACCAGAGCGACGGAGACCTGGTCCTAAGCCCCACGCCCTCGGTTTGCGGGCCAAGCCTCTACGGGAAGTGAATTTGTCTTGCCTAAGCGTGGTATTCAGTAATAGAAATGTGATGAATTAGGTTGTCGTCCTTTTCGTGGCTCACGATTTACGATCGGGGATGAAAAAATAGTGTAAAAGAAGAAAAGTATCCCGAAACTGATGAAAACGTTCGATTTTGGGCTCTGAAAATAGGCGCAACATAGCAAGCTTGCTACCCCGTCCTAGAGCTCATGCAGAGCTTTCCAACCGTATGCTGTGCGTCCTGTAACTATTGATGGATCAAAAGTTATGGGCACCGGAGCAATGGAGACTTGGTCCTAAGCCCCATGCCCTCGGTTTGCGGGCCCAGCCTCTACATGAATCGAAGTTATCTTGCCCAAGGTGTCATGGGATTCAGTAATAGAAATGTGATGGATTAGGTTGTCGTCCTTTTTGCCTCTCATGACGTACGATCGGGGACGGAAAAACATCGCAAAAGAAGAAAAGTATCCCGAAACTGATGAAACCGTTCAATTTTTGGGATCCGAAAATAGGCGCAGTTGAGCAGGCATGCTACCCCAGTCGTAGAGCAATCGGAGAGCTTTCCAACGGTATGCTGTGCACCGCGTAACTTCTTACAGATCAAAAGTTATGGGCACCGGAGCGAAGGAGACCTGGTCCTAAGCCCCACGCCCTCGATTTGCATGCCCAGCCTCAACGTGAAGCGAAGTTGCCTTGCCCATGGTGGCATGGGATTCAGTACTAGAAATGTGATGGATTAGGTTCTCGTCCTTTTCGCGGCTCACGACGTACAATACGGGACTGAAAAACAGCGCAAAAGAAGAAAAGTGTCCCGAAACTGATGAAAACGTTCAATTCTAGGCTCCGAAAATAAGCACAGCCAAGTAGCTTTGCTGCCCCCGTAGTAGAGCTCTTGGAGAGCTTTCCAACGATCTGCTGTGCGCCGTGTTACTCCTTACGAATCAAAAGTTATGGGCACCGGAGCGACGGATACCTGGTCACAAGCCCCACGCCCTCGGTTTACGGGCCCAGCATCTACGTGAAGTAAAGTTTTCTTGCCCAAGCATGGGATTCGGTAATAGAAATGTGATGGATTAGGTTGTCGTCATTTTGGCGGCTCACGACGTACGATCGGGGACGAAAAAACTGCCCCAAAGAAGAAAAGTATCCCGAAACTGATGAACACGTTCGATTTTGGGCTCCGAAAATAGGTGCTACCGAGCAACCTTGCTACCCCCGTCATAGAGCTATCGGAGAGCTTTCCAACGGTATGTTGTGCGCTACGTAACTCCTTACGGATCAAAACTTATGGGCACCAAAGCGACGGAGACCTGGTCCTGAGCCCTACGCCCTCGGTGTGCAGGCCTAGCCTCTACGTGAAGTGAACTGATCTTGCCCAAGGTAGCGTGGGATTCGGCAATAAAAATGTGATGGATTAGCTTGTCATCCTTTTCGCGGCTCACGACGTACGATCTAGGACGGAAAAACAGCGCAAAAGAAGAAAAGTGTCAAGAAAATGATTAAAACTTTCGAGTTTGAGCTCCAAAAATAGACGTAGCCGAGCAGGCTTGCTGCCCCCGTCGTAGAGCTGTCGGAGAGCTTTCCAACGGTATGTTGTGGGCTGTGTAACGCCTTACGGATCAAAAGTTATGGGCACCGGAGCGACGAAGACCTGGTCCTAAGCCCCACGCCCTCAGTTTGCAGCCCCAGCCACCACGGGAAGCGAAGTTGTCTTGCCCAAGGAGGTGTGGTATTTGGTAATGGAAATGTGATGGATTAGGTTGTCGTCCTTTTCATGGCTCACGACGTACGATCCAGGACGAAAAAATAGCGCAAAAGAAGAAAAGTGTCAAAAAACTGATGAAAACGTTCAATTTTGGACTTCGAAAACAGGCGCAGCCGAGCAGGCTTGCTACTCCCGTCGTAGAGCTCTCGGAGAGCTTTCCAACGGTAAGTTGTGCGCCACGTAACTCCTTACGGATCAAAAGTTATGGGCACCGGAGCGACAGATACCTTGTCCTAAGCCCCACGCCCTCGGTTTGCGGGCCCAGCCTCTGCGTGAAGTGAAGTTGTCTTGCCCAAGGTGGCGTGGGATTCGGTAATAAAAATGTGATGGATTAGGTTGTCATCCATTTCGCGGCTCACAACATACGATCCGGGACGAAAAAACAGCGCAAAAGAAGAAAAGTATCCCGAAACTGATGAAAACGTTCAATTTTCAACTCCGAAAATAGGCACAACAGAGCAAGTTTGCTACCCCTGTCGTAGAGCTCTCGAAGACCTTTCCAACGGTAAGTTGTGCACCGCGTAACTCCTTACGGATCAAAAGTTATGGGCACCGGAGCGACGGAGACCTGGTCCTAAGCCCCACGCCCTCGGTTTGCGGGCCCAGCCTCTATGTGAAGCGAAGTTGCCTTGCCCAAGCGTGGGATTCGGTAATAGAAATGTGATGGATTAGGTTGTCGTCCTTTTCGCTGCTCACGACGTACGATCGGGGATGGAAAAACAGCTTAAAAGAAGAAAAGTGTCCCGAAACTGAAGAAAATGTTCGATTTTGGGCTCCGAAACTAGGCACAACCGAGCAAGCTTGCTGCCCCGGACGTAGAGCTCTTGGAGAGTTTTCCAACGGTATGCTGTGCACCGCGTAACTCCTTACACATCAAAAGTTATGGGCACCGGAGCGACGGAGACGGGGTCCTAAGTGCCACGCCCTCGGTTTATGGGCCCCGCCTCTACATGAATCGAAGTTTTCTTGTACAAGGTGTCGTGGTATTCGGTAATAGAAATGTGATGGACTAGGTTGTCGTCCTTTTCGCGGCTCGCGACGTACGATCCGAGATGGAAGAATAGCGCAAAAGAAGAAAAGTGTCCAAAAATTGAAGAAAACGTTCGATTTTGGCCTCCCAAAACAGCCGCAACCAAGCAGGCTTGCTGCCCCCATGGTACAGCGATCGGAGAGCTTTCCAACGGTATATTTTGCACCGCATAACTCCTTACGGATCAAAAGTTATGGGCACCGGAACGACAGAGACCTGGTCCTAAGCCCCACGCCCTCGGTTTGCGGGCCCAGCCTCTACGTGAAGTGAAGTTGTCTTGCCGAAGGTGCCATGGGATTTAGTATTAGAAATGTGATGGATTAGGTTGTCGTCCTTTTCGCGGCTGACGACGTACGATCCAGGATGGAAAAACAGTGCAAAAGAAGAAAAATGTCCCGAAACTGAAGAAAACATTCGATTTTGGACTGCAAAAATAGGTGCAGCCAAGCAGTCTTGCTGCCCCCATCGTAGAGCTCTCGTAGAGCTTTCCAACGATATGTTGTGCGCTGGGTAACTCCTTACGGATCTAAAGTTGTCTTGCCCAAAGTGGCATGGGATTCGGTAATAGAAATGCGATGGATTAGGTTCTCGTCCTTTTCGCGGCTCACGACGTACGATCCGGGACAAAAAAATAGCGCAAAAGAAGAAAAGTATCCTGAAACTGATGATAACGTTCGATATTGGGCTCCAAAAATAGGCGCAGCCAAGCAGGCTTGTTACCCCTATCGTAGAGCTCTCGGAGAGCTTTCCAACGGTATGCTGTGTGCCGCGTAACTCCTTACAGATCAAAAGTTATGGGCACCGGAGCGACGGAGACCTGGTCCTAAGCCCCACCCTCAGTTTGCGGGTCCAGCCTCTATGTGAAGCGAAGTTGTCTTGCCCATGGTGGCATGGGATTCGGTAATAGAAATGTGATAGATTTGGTTCTCGTCCTTTTCAAGGATCACGACGTACGATCCAAGACTGAAAAACAGCGCAAAAGAAGAAAAGTGTACCGAAACTGAAGAAAACATTCGATTTTGGCTCCAAAAATAGGCACGGCCAAGTAGCCTTGCTACCCCCATCGTAGAGCTCTCGGAGAGCTTTCCAACGGTATGCTGTGCGCCGCGTAACTCCTTACGGATCAAAAGTTATGGGCACCGGAGCGACGGAGACCTGGTCCTAAGCCCCACGCCCTCGATTTACGGGGCCAACCTCTACGTGAATCGAAGTTGTCTTGTACAGCGATCGGAGAGCCTTCCAACGGTATGCTGTGCACCGCATAACTCCTTACGGATCAAAAGTTATGGGCACCGGAGCGACAGAGACCTAGTCCTAAGCCCCACGCCCTCGGTTTGCGGTCCCAGCCTCTATGTGAAACGAAGTTGTCTTTCCCAAGGTGCAATGGGATTTGGTAATAGAAATGTGATGGATTAGGTTGTCGTCCTTTTCGCGGCTCACGACGTACGATCTGGGACGGAAAAATAGCACAAAAGAAGGAAAGTGTCCCGAAACTGATGAAAATGTTCGATTTTGGGCTACGAAAATAGGCGCAACCAAGCAGGCTTGCTACCCATGTCGTAGAACTCCCAGAGAGCTTTCCAACGGTATGCTATGTGTCGCGTAACTCCTTGCGGATCAAAAGTTACGGGCACTGGAGAGACCGAGACCGGGTCCTAAGTCCCACGCCCTCAATTTATGGGCCCAGCCTCTACGTGAATCGAAGTTGTCTTGTACAAGGTGCCGTGGGATTCGGCAATAGAAATGAGATGGATTAGGTTGCCGTCCTTTACGCGGCTCACGACGTACGATCTGGGACGAAAAAATAGCGCAGAAGAAGTAAAGTGTCCCAAAAATGATGAAAACTTTAGATTTTGGGCTCCAAAAATAGACGTAGCCGAGCATGTTTGCGGCCCCCGTCGTGGAACTCTCGGAGAGCTTTTCAACGGTATGTTATGCGCTGCGAAACTCCTTACGGATCAAAAGTAATGGGCACCAGAGTGACGGAGACCTAGTCCTAAGCCCCACGCCCTCGGTTTGCGGGCATCCTTGTCACGGCTCACGACGTACGATCCGGGATGAAAAAACATCGCAAAAGAAGAAAAGTGTCTAGAAACTGATGAAAACGTTCGATTTTGGGCTGCAAAAACAGGCGCAGTAGAGGAGGCTTGCTGCCCCCGTCGTAGAGCTCTCGGAGAGCTTTCCAACGGTAAGCTGTGCACTGTGTAACTCCTTATGGATCAAAAGTTATGGGCAGCGGAGCGACAAAGACCTGGTCCTAAGCCCCACGCCCTCGGTTTGCGGGCCCAGCCTCTACGTGAAGTGAAGTTGTCTTGCACAAGCGTGGGATTCGGTAATAGAAATGTGATGGATTAGGTTGTCGTCCTTTTCGCGGCTCACGACGTACGATCCAGGACAGAAAAACAGGGCAAAAGAAGAAAAGTGTCCCAAAACTGAAGAAAACATTCAATTTCGGGCTTCAAAAACAGTCGTAGCCGAGCAAGCTTGCTTCCCATGTCGTAAAGCTCTCGCAGAGCTTTCCAACAGTATGTTGTGCGCCTCGTAACTCCTTACAAATTAAAAGTTATGTGCACTTGAGCGACGAAGACCTGGGCCTAAGCCCCACACCCTCGGTTTACGCGCCCATCCTCTATGTGCATCGAAGTTGTCTTGCCCAAGGTCGTTTGGGATTCGGGAAAAGAAATGTGATGGATTAGCTTGCCGTCCTTTTGGCGGCTCACGACGTACGATCCAGGACGGAAAAACAGCGCAAAAGAAGAAAAGTGTCCCGAAACTGGTGAAAACGTTCAATTTTGGGCATCGAAAATAGTCATAGCCAAGTGAACTTGCTGCCCCCGTCGTAGAGCTCTCGGAGAGCTTTGCAACGGTATGTTGTGCGCCGCGTAACTCCTTACGGATCAAAAGTTATGGGCACCGGAGCGATCGAGACCTGGTCTTAAGCCCCACGCCCTCGGTTTGCTGGCCCAACCTCTACATGAAGCGAAGTTTTCTTGCCCAAGCGTGGGATTCGGTAATAGAAATGTGATGGATTAGGTTGTCGTCCTTTTGGCGGCTCACAACGTACGATCGGGGATGAAAAAACTGCGCCTAAGAAGAAAAGTATCCCGAAACTGATAAAAACGTTTGATTTTGGGCTCTAAAAATAGACGCTACCGAGCAACATTGCTACCCCTGTAGTAGAGCTCTCGGAGAGCTTTCCAACGGTATGGTGTGCGCTGCGTAACTCCTTACGGATCAAAACTTATGGGCACCAAAGCGACGGAGACCTGGTCCTAAGCCCTACGCCCTCGGTGTGCGGGCCCAGCCTCTACGTGAAGCGAACTGATCTTGCCCAAGTTAGCGTGGGATTCGGTAATAAAAATGTGATGGATTAGGTTATCGTCTTTTTGGTGGCTCACGACGTACGATCCGGGACGAAAAAACAGTGCAAAAGAAGAAAAGTATCCCGAAATTGATGAAACCGTTCGATTTTGGACACCAAAAATAGGCACAGCCGAGAAAATTTGCTACCCCCGTCGTAGAACTCTCGGAGAGCTTTCCAACGATATGCTGTGCGCCATGTAACACCTTACGGATCAAAAGTTATGGGCACCGAAGCGATGGCGACCTGGTCCTAAGTCCCACGCCCTTAGTTTGCGGCCCCAGCCACTACGGGAAGCGAAGTTGTCTTGCTCAAGGAGGCGTGGGATTTGGTAATAGAAATGTGATATATTAGGTTGTCGTGCTTTTCGCAGCCCACGACGTCCGATCCTTGACGGAAAAGCAGCGCAAAAGAAGAAAAGTGTCCAGAAACAGATGAAAATGTTCATTTTGGGCTATGAAAATAGGCGTAGCCGAGCAGGCTTGCTATCCACGTCGTAGAGCTCTCGGAGAGCTTTCCAACGGTATGCTGTACACCGCGTAACTCCTTACGGATCAAAACTTAGGTGCACCGGAGCGACGGAGACTTGGTCCTAAGCCCCACGCCCTCGGTTTGCGGGACCAGCCTATATGTGAAGTGAAGATGACTTGCCATAGGTGGCGTGGGATTCAGTAATAGAAATGCGATGGATTAGGTTCTCGTCCTTTTCACGGCTCACAACGTACGATCCGGGACGGAAAAACAACGCAAAAGAAGAAAAGTGTCCTGAAATTGAAGAAAATGTCCGATTTTGTGCTCCGTAAACAGGCAAAGCCAAGCAAGCTTGGTGCCTCTATCGTAGAGCTCTCGGAGAGCTTTCCAACGGTATGCTGTGCGCTGCGTAACTCTTTACGGATCAAAAGTTATAGGCACCAGAGCGACGGAGACCTGGTCCTAAACCCCACGCCCTCAGTTTGCGGGCCCAACCTCTATGTGAAGCGAAGTTCTCTTGCACAAGCGTGGGATTCGGTAATAGAAATGTGATGGATTAGTTTGTTGTCCTTTTTGCAGCTCACGACATACGATCGGGGACGGAAAAATAGCGCAAAAGAAGAAAAGTGTGCCGAAACTAATGAAAACATTCAATTTTTAGCTCCGAAAATAGGCGCAACAGAGCAAGTTTGCTGCCCCTGTCGTAGAGCTCTCGGAGAGCTTTCCAACGGTATGGTGTGCGCTGCGTAACTCCTTACGGATCAAAACTTATGGGCACCAAAGCGACGGAGACCTGGTCCTAAGCCCTACGCCCTCGGTGTGCGGGCCCAGCCTCTACGTGAAGCGAACTGATCTTGCCCAAGTTAGCGTGGGATTCGGTAATAGAAATGTGATGGATTAGTCTATCATCCTTTTTGCGTCTCACGACGTACGATCCGGGACGAAAAAACACCTCAAAAGAATAAAAGTGTCCAGAAACTGATGAAAACTTTCGAGTTTGGGCACCAAAAATAGGTACAGCCGAGCAAGCTTGCTACGCTTGTCGTAGAGCTCTCGGAGAGCTTTCCAACGATATGTTGTGGGCTGCGTAACTCCTTACGAATCAAAAGATATGGGCATCAGAGCGATGGAGAAATTGTCCCAAGCCCCACGCCCTTTGTTTGCAGGCCCAGCCTCTATGTGAAGCGAAGTTGCCTTGCCCAAGGTGGCGTGGGATTCGGTAATAGAAATGTGATGGATTAGATTGTCGTCCTTTTTGTGGCTCACGATGTACGATCTGAGATGGAAAAACAGCACAAGAGAAGAAAAGTGTCCCTAAACTAATGAAAACGTTTGATTTTGAGCTCTGAAAATAGGCGCAATTGAGCAAGCTTACTGCCCCCTTCGTAGAGATCTCAGAGAGTTTTCCAACGGTATGCTGTGCACCGTGTAACTCCTTACAGATCAAAAGCTCTGGGCACTGGAGCGATGGAGACGGGATCCTAAGTCTTATGCCCTTGGTTTATGGGCCCAGCCTCTACGTGAATCAAAGTTGTCTTATACAAGGTGTCGTGGGATTCAGTAATAGAAATGTGATGGATTAGGTTGTTGTCCTTTTCGCGGCTCGCGACGTACTATCCGAGACGGAAAAACAGCATAAAAGAAGAAAAATGTCCAGAAATTGATGAAAACGTATGATTTTGGGCTCCGAGAACAGGCGCAACCGAGCAGGCTTGCTGTCCCCGTCATACAACGATCGGAGAGCTTTCCAACGGTATGCTGTGCACCGCATAACTCCTTACGGATCAAAAGTTAAGAGTATCGGAGCGATAGAGACCTGGTCCCAAGTCCCACGCCCTCAGTTTGCGGGCCCAGCCTCTACGTGAAGCGAAGTTGTCTTGCTCAAGGTACCATGGGATTTCGTAATAGAAATGTGATGGATTAGGAGTCGTCCTTTTCGAGGCTCACGACGTACGATCCAGGACAGAAAAACAGCACAAAAGAAGAAAAGTATCCAGAAACTGATGAAAATGTTCAATTTTGGGCTCCAAAAATAGGCACAGCTGAGCAGGCTTGCTACCCTCGTTGTAGAGCTCTCGGAGAGCTTTACAACGGTATACTGTGCGCCGCGTAACTCCTTACGGATCAAAAGTAATGGGCATTGGAGAGACGGAGACCGGGTCCTAAGTCCCACGCCCTCGGTTTATGGGCCCAGCCTCTACGTGAATCGAAGTTGCCTTGTACAAGGTGCCGTGGGATTCGACAATAGAAATGTGATGGATTAGGTTCCCGTCCTTTACGCGGCTCACGACGTACGATCCGGGATGAAAAAATAGCGCAAAAAAAGAAAAGTGTCCAGAAATTGATGAAAAAGTTAGATTTTGGGATCCAAAAACAGGCGTAGCCGAGCATGCTTGCTGCCCCCGTCGTAGAGCTCTCGGAGAGCTTTCCAACGGTATGCTGTGCGCTGCGAAACTCCTTACGGTTCAAAAGTAATGGGCACGGGAGCGACGGAGACTTTGTCCTAAGCCCCACGCCCTCGGTTTGCAGGCCCAGCCTCTGCGTGAAGCGAAGTTGTCTTGCACAAGGTGCCGTGGGATTCGGTAATAGAAATGTGATGGATTAGGTTGTCATCCTTGTCACGGCTCATGACGTACGATCTGGGACGGAAAAACATCGCAAAAGAAGAAAAGTGTCAAGAAACTGATAAAAACATTCGATTTTGGGCTCTGAAAACAGGCGCAGCAGAGGAGGCTTGCTGCCCTCATCATAGAGCTCTCGGAGAGCTTTCCAACGGTAAGCTGTGCACCACGTAACTCCTTACGGATCAAAAGTTATGGGCAGCGGAGCGACGGAGACCTGGTCCTAAGCCTAACGCCCTCGGTTTGCGAGCCCAGCCTCTACGTGAAGCGAAGTTGTCTTGCACAAGCATGGGATTCGGTAATAGAAATGTGAAGGATTAGGTTGTCGTCCTTTTCGCGGCTCACGACGTACGATCCAGGACGGAAAAACAGCGCAAAAGACGAAAAGATTCCCGAAACTGATGAAAACGTTCTATATCGGGCTTCAAAAACAGTTGCAGCCGAGCAAGATTGCTTCCCCCGTCGTAAAGCTCTTGGAGTGTTTTCCAACGGTATGGTGTGCGCCGCGTAACTCCTTACGGAACAAAAGTTATGGGCACCAGAGTGACGAAGACCTGGTCCTAAACCTCACATCCATGGTTTACGGGCCCAGCCTCTACGTGAATCGAAGTTGTCTTTCCCAGGGTGGTTTGGGATTCGGTAAAATAAATGTGATGGATTAGCTTGTCATCCTTTTTGCGGCTCACGACGTACGATCCAGGACAGAAAAACATCGCAAAAGAAGAAAAGTGTCCCAAAACTGGTGAAAACGTTCAATTTTGGGCTTCAAAAACAGTCACAGTTGAGCAAACTTGCTGCCCCTGTCGTAGAGCTCTCGAAGAGCTTTCCAACGGTATGCTGTGCACCACGTAACTCCATACAGATCAAAAGTTATGGGCACCAGAGTGACGGAGACTTGGTCCCAAGTCCCACGCCCTTTGTTTGCGGGCCCAGCCTCTACGTGAATCGAAGTTGTCTTGCCCAAGGTGGCATGGGATTCAGTAATGGAAATGTGATGGATTAGGTTGTTGTCCTTTTCGCGGCTCACGACGTACGATCCGGGATGAAAAAATAGCGCAAAGGAAGAAATATGTCCTGAAACTGATGAAAATGTTCGATTTTGGGGTCTGAAAATAGGCGCATCTAAGCAAGCTTGCTGCCCCCGTCGTAGAGCTCTCGGAGAGCTTTCCAACGGTATGCTGTGCGCCGCGTAACTCCTTACGGATCAAAAGTTATGGGCACCGGAGCGACGGAGACCTGGTCCTAAGCCCAACGCCCTCGGTTTGCAGGCCCAGCCTCTACGTGAAGAGAAGTTGTCTTGCACAAGCGTGGGATTCGGTAATAGAAATGTGATGGATTAGGTTGTCGTCCTTTTTGCGGCTCACGACGTACAATCCAGGACGGAAAAACAGCGCAAAAGACAAAAAGTGTCCCAAATCTGGTGAAAACGTTCAATTTTGGGAGTCAAAAACAGTCGCTGCCGAGCAAGCTTGCTGTCCCCGTCATAAAGCTGTCGGAGAGCTTTCCAACGGTATGCTGTGCGCCGCGTAACTCCTTACGGATCAAAAGTTATGGGCACCAGAGCGACGAAGACCTGGTCCTAAGCACCACGCCCTCGGTTTACGGGCCCAGCCTCTACATGAATCGAAGTTGCCTTGCCCAAGGTGGCAAGGGATTCGGTGAAAGAAATGTGATGGATTAGCTTGTCGTCCTTTTCGCGGCTCACGACGTACGATCCTGGACGGAAAAACAGCGCAAACTAAGAAAAGTATCCCGAAACGGGTGAAAATGTTCAATTTTGGAGTTCGAAAATAGTCACAGTCAAGCAAGCTTGCTGCCCCCGTCGTAGAGCTCTCGGAGAGCTTTCCAACGGTATGCTGTGCGCCGCGTAACGCCTTACGGATCAAAAGTTATGGGCACCGGAGCGACGGAGACCTGGTCTTAAGCCCCACGACCTCGGTTTGCGGGCCTAGCCTCTACTTGAATCGAAGTTGTCTTGCCCAAGGTGGCATGGGATTCGGTAATATAAATGTGATGGATTAGGTTGTTGTCCTTTTCGCGGCTCACGACGTACGATTCGGGACGGAAAAACAGCGCAAAAGAAGAAATATGTCCAGAAACTGATGAAAATGTTCAATTTTGGGGTCTGAAAACAAGGGCAGCTTAGCAGACTTGCTGTCCCCGTCGTAGAGCTCTCGGAGAGCTTTCCAACGGTATGCTGTGCCCCGCGTAACTCCTTACGGATCAAAAGTTATGGGCACCGAAGCGACGGAGACCTGGTCCTAAGCCCTACGCCCTCGGTTTGCGGGCCCAGCCTCTATGTGAAGCGAAGTTGTCTTGCCCAAGGTGCCATGGGATTCGATAATAGAAATGTGATGGATTAGGTTGTCGTCCTTTTTCGCTGCTCACGACGTACGATCCGGGATTGAAAACCAGCGCAAAAAAAAATGTCCTGAAACTGAAGAAAACATTTGATTTTGGGCTCCCAAAATAGTCGCAGCCGAGTAGGCTTGCTGCCCCCATCGTAGAGCTCTCGAAGAGCTTTCCAATGGTATGTTGTGTGCCACGTAACTCCTTACGGATCAAAAGTTATGGGCACCGGAGCGACAGTGACCTAGTCCTAAGCCGCACGCCCTCGGTTTGTGGGCCCAGCCCCTACATGAAGCGAAGTTGTCTTGCACAAGGTGGCATGGGATTTGGTAAATGAAATGTGATGGATTAGCTTGTCGTCCTTTTCGTGGCTCACGACGTACGATCCGGGACGGAAAAACAGTGCAAAAGAAGAAAAGTATCCAGAAACTGATGAAAACGTTCGAGTTTGGGCTCCGAAAACTGGCGCAACTGTGAGGCCCGACCCCGAATAATGTGTCTTACCTCGATTTGCGTACCTTGGACCAAGAATTATATAACTGATCTTGGATTGCGTGCCTTGTCTTGGTTTTTGTGCATGCTTCATCATACGTGCCTTGACCTAGAATTGTGTGCCCTAATCCTCGATGTACATGCATACCTAGATATACGTGCCCTGACCTTAAATTACATGCGAGACATCGATTTGTGTGCGTTTCCTCATTTCATATGCCATAACCTTGAACTGCATGTCCTAACCTAGGTTTAAGCTCCATACCTTGATTTACGTGTATTGCATTGAATTACGTACCTTGCATTGGTTTGCGTGCACTTACCCAGAATTGCGTGCATTTACATAAAAATCTATGCATTTACCTTAAGTGCGTGTCTTACCTCGTAGTGCGTGCCCTAGACCTAGGAATGCGTGCCTGCACGCTAATCAATAAAGATTCCTGCACAAAGCACAAGACACTAAAATAATTCTACACAATCTACTAACCAATATTATATTCTTAATTCAAATTCTCTACAAATCCCACTAACTATAAAATATTCTATTCTACCCAACATTCTCTTACACCATGTCATAACTTTTCCTAAGTTCTATGCCCTTTTTGCTAACTCCTAAGCCTCCAACATGCTCATGCACTTATTCCTTACACACTACATTTCCTAGGCACAATATTCAGCAACTTTAGAAGGCATTTGACACACAAAAATTCTGCAAAACCAAGCACACACACACACACACTAAAACTTCATTTTTCCTCTCAAAAACCCTCTCAAGCTCTCATTCTCTCTCTATTTCGACCATGGCTGCCTCTTGACCTTCCAAGACCTCAAGCATGCTCTCAAGATCTCTCCCAAGCTCGTCCATGGCAGCCCAAGCAAGGAAGAAGCTCCCTTTATGTATTTTGAAGAGCATTTGTGCTCATTTGCTAAATCTTCAAGAGGTGACGGTTAATCCTTTTCAAAAAGCTTTCAAAAACCACATGCAAGCCTTCATATGTCTATATTTACCTCTATACTTGTGATATATGTGTGCACTTGAGCTTTTGTAACCATGCATGGCAAGATATTTGGCTAGAACTTGAAGATAGGACGAATCGCGAAATCTGAGCAGTTTTCTGACTTGTTGGAGCAAAGAAAATTTGGCCAGGTAAATGATCTTGAAAATCCGTGAAAATTGGTAGGTGACTAGTTTTGCCAGTTCTGAGAATTTTTCATAGAAATATGCCAAGGCCAATTCTGACTCTATGACCCCTAAAATGGCAAAATATCAAAATGTGTCGAAATCTGGAAAATCTGGGAAAATAGAGCAGGTTTTTGGCAGTTCACTGACCTCGTAGAGCAAACAATTTTGGCCTAGTAAACGATATTGAAAATGTATAAACTTTGGTAGGTTGCTATAATTTTCAGTTCTGGACATTTTTGTCAGAAATAGACTAAGGCTAAATCTGAACCTAAGGCCCTCAAAAATGACAAGTATTGAAATGTGTACAAATCTGGACAGTTTTGCGCAGTCTCACGGTTTTGGCTATAACTCTTGAATCCGAACTCCAAATGATGCGAGGTTTGTTTCTGGATTTAGTTCACTTAATAAGATTTAATTTGACATTTTGTTCACTGGAATTGGAGATTGTTTGCTTGTCTAAATGATTGTGGGAAAACAGACCATTGCAGTGAGGTTTGTATCTAGTGATATGCTTTGAAAATTATTGTAACTTCTCTTGTGGTATTAAATGCTTGGGATTGTGGCACTTGGATATTGTGTGGACTGTTTTGGATGTTTGAGGATGTTTTAATTGATCAATTCCTGACTTAGGTTTAATTATTTGTCAACTTGTGGCTTAATCGCACGTGTAAGCATGAAACGAAACCCTATCGGCTATGAAAACTCGCTAAGTGATGATCCTACGGTTATTGTGTTTAATTGTGTGATTAGTGGGCTGCCTAATAAATGTTAAGTATGCTTGAAATGGTTTAAGAGTTGCTTGTGGTGTTTAGCGAACGAAACCGACCCCGAGCACGGCCTAGCAAACCCTAATGGCCCCGTAGGTCCCCGAGTCATAAACCGTTCTTTTGTGAATTATGAATGATATTGAGGAAGATTAATAGGCTGCCCGTATATGTCCTTATAGCCCTAAATGTGATCCCCGGTGATTACGTGTTGATAAGTAGACTTTGCTTGCACCCGGTCTAAAGTAAACGTCATTGCATGCTTGTATAATCTTATTTCTTGATTTCGTGAACCCCGAAATGTGCTATATGACTCAATTTACTTGTGTTACATGGCTGCCTATTTAATATTCATATAACTCCATGTGTTTTACAAGTGAAATTACATGTCAAAGCATGCCTTGTGTGTTTACTTGGCAACGTGCGATCTTATAACTGCTCGGAGACAACCTACTTTGTTGTCCTCCTAATGTGATATGTTAAATGTTAAAATGTGCATTGCATACAAGGTTGCAACCTTTCATTCTGGCATGGTAGCGTTCACGCACATCGGGCGGCATCGGGCTTACCGGTGCAACCGTGACTACCATGGTCCAATTCCCTCTCTCGCTTGGGGGATAGACTTCCTCGGAGAGTTGGGTTGTAGGATTTCGGGGTACATCCGGAGTACACCCATTTGGCGTGATAAGTGGATGAATTGAAGGCTGCCGCAACAACCGTTATTGGAAATGAATTGAGAGCAAAAGCTCACTGTATCCTTTTCACTATGTGTATAAGTACTCTCGCTTGGTTCCTAGAGGACCTCGGGGAGGAAAGCCGGGTAATTGTGTTTCTTTACTTTTATATTACGTTATATACTTACTTGTGTTATATGTTATGCTTTCAAAAAGGGTTTTTCATAAGTTAACCGGAAAAAGAGTTTCAAAACGTATTTCTCGTTTCCCCCTCATTGAGTTCATAAGGACTCACCATCTTTTATATTCTCAGGTGAAGAAGAACAGGAACAGGTACCCGAGGATAACGTGCTTATTGATGACTCCTTGGAGTGATTGTTTGCCCTACGTGTTTTACTTGTCTATGGCCATTTTGTGAACGATATGTTGCTTTGAAGACTATTTCTTAGGTTACTTGTTGTTGTTATTGTAAATGACCCCTGTTGTAATTTGGGGTCTAATTTTGATTTGTATCGATGTTAACTAGACAAACACCTTATTTGCTCGTTTAGCTACTTTGATTGGTAACTACTGCAGGCTTATGAAGTACTAGATATGAGTTAAGTAAAATGAATCTATCTAATCTTAAGCAGGTACTCATTGGTAAGCTAAGATCAACAAGTACTTTTGTAACAGGGATTGACAAACAAACGAGACATAGTTACCATGCTAGGTTGTTAATCGAACGAGACTTTGAAATAACTAGTAGGCATTTTAATTGGTGATAAATAGTAATCTTAGTTGAAATCGAATTTGAGATTGAAAGTTTTGAGGCATTTAGTAAATTAGGTCAAACTAAGGAGCCAATTACAGCCGTTATGCTGCCGATTTTCTGGAGAATTTTGGAGTTATAGGCTAACGTTAAGCGTTAAACCTTAATGAACGATTAAGTAAGTGAAATGATATGAATGTTTAGATCATACCCTAGTCTAACCTCTATAGGTCGGGTTGGGACATGACAGCAGCCAAGCAGACTTGCTGCCCCCGTCGTAGAGCTCTCGGAGAACAATCCAACGGTATACTGTGCACCGCATAACTCCTTACGGATCAAAACTTATGGGCACTGGAGCGACGGAGACCTGGTCCTAAGCCCTACGCCCTCGGTTTGCGGCCCCAGCCTCTACGGGAAACGAAGTTGTCTTGCCTAAGGTGGCAAGGGATTTGGTAATAGAAATGTGATGGATTAGTTTGTCGTCCTTTTCGCGGCTCACGACATACGATCCAGGATAGAAAAACAGTGTAAAAGAAGAAAAGTGTATCGAAACTGATGAAAACGTTCGATTTTGGGCTCCAAAAATAGGCGCAGCCAAGCAAGCTTGATGCTCCCGTCGTAGAGCTTTTGGAGAGCTTTCCAACGGTATGCCATGCGCCGTGTAACTCCTTACGGATCAAAAGTTATGGGCACCGGAGCGACGGAGACCTGGTCCTAAGCCCAACGCTCTCGGTTTGCGAGCCCAGCCTCAACGTGAAGCGAAGTTGTCTTGCCCAAGGTGGCATGGGATTCGGTAATAGAAATGTGATGGATTAGGTTGTTGTACTTTTCGCGGCTCACGACGTATGATCCGGGACGGAAAAATAGCGTAAAAGAAGAAAAATGTCCAAAAACTGATGAAAACGTTCGATTTTGTGGTCCAAAAATAGGCGTAGCCAAGCAGGCATGCTACGCCCGTCGTAGAGCTCTCGGAGAGCTTTCCAACGGTATGCTGTGCGCCGCGTAACTCCTTACGGATCAAAAGTTATGTGCACCGGAGCAACGGAGACCTAGTCCTAAGCCCTACGCCCTCGGTTTGCTGGTCCAGCCTCTACGTGAAGCGAAGTTGTCTGGCCCAAGGTGGCATGGGATTCGGTAATAGAAATGCGATGGATTAGGAAATCGTCTTTTTCACGGCTCACGACGTACGATCCGGGACGGAAAAACAACGCAAAAGAAAAAAAAGTGTCCCGAAATTGATGAAAACGTTCAATTTTGGGCTCCAAAAACAGGCGCCGCCGAGCAGGCTTGCTGCCCCCGTTGTAGAGCTCTTGGAGAGCTTTCAACGGTATGCCATGCGCCGCGTAACTCTTTATGGATCAAAAGTTATGGGCACCGGAGCGACGGAGACCTGGTCCTAAGCCCCACGCCCTTGGTTTGCGGGCCCAGCCTCTCCGTGAAGCGAAGTTGTCTTGCCCAAGGTGGCGTGGGATTCGGTAATAGAAATGTGATGGATTAGGTTCTCGTCCTTTTCACGGCTCACGACATACGATCCGGGATGAAAAAATAGCGCAAATATATCTTCGACATTAATGTTACTAAGCTAGGTTCATAGCCATGTAAGTAAGATCAATTCTCTACTAGGTTACCGGTCGTACAACAATCCTAGGACTATAATTGGGTACCGAAATGATCTAGCTCATAAGATACTTACCATACTAATCCAAGTAGCTGTTACACAAAATAACTTCAAGGGTAAGTCATCATAAGAATTATAACCGCAAGCTATCCTACAACATAATCTAATAGAACTTCAAAAGTAGTCAACGACTCATATAACTATCACTACAAGATCCGCCCTCCATTTAACAACCACGATTTGAAGTCTACCAACAACTAGTTTCTAGATATGAAACAGTGCACATAATACATTTGTCTAACAATAGTCTCTTGGGTCATCATGACTCTGATTCATCTCTATCTTAACTTTATGAAATATTACTCTTCCCATTTACATGTTCAGCTAGGCTAAGAGCATCGAGACTCGTCGACCTTAGGTCCTAGGGTTTGCCATGAATCATCATGCATACTCACTATTAGCTATTTAGGATTACTAATCATATCCTAACGACTCCACTTTGCAACCAGATGTTTTAACCTCATTTCCAGGGTTTATATATTAGGTCCATTGGTCTTACTTAAGGATACATGCTTTCCAACCTCCTCTAGGGTATCCAAATAACGAGTGCATAGAATGACTTACTTGTATAATCACATCTAAATCCGAGAGGCACCAAATTAATACCATGATTCTAAATATCACCGATATCCAACTTAGGACCTTTAGCAATGTTAGTCATCTAATGCATAAATCAATTCCTTACACTTCTATCCAACCTAACATTTTAGGTGTAGTCTTTCGAACACGAGTTCTAGCTACATGAATTCCTCGATTCCAGCATCCTTATATCTTGTTATATCAAAGAATCATCAACCTTGTTAAATTCGGTCTCCAGAGTTGCCTACATGTCTTGAGGTTATCCATCACTAAGTCACTCAAATACACTATCCATGTCTCAATAATCTAACCCCTAAAAGTAACTATCGTCAACTTCCACGAATTCATCTTTTAATTTCTAGGTTATGATCTCAACATTTAGTGAACTTGAAACTCGCTAGTATACACCATATCAAATTCATCAATGCTTAATTCCAATCAAGTAAGGATTCAATCGTACGAGTATATTGCCAACTTCTTAGATAGCCTATCAAGCCAATTTTAAGATGTGAGAAATGGATTCAAAGAAACCTCCAAGTCAACTTCCACTATCAGCACATGAGAATATATACTACTCTAAATATTTAATAGTATATTCTTATATCTAAGGAAAGTTGTATGTCCGTGTCCTTAACATTTATTCTTGAACCACAATTAGAAGAACGGTTTAACGGAATCAATAACTTCATAGCTATAAAATTGACAACTTAATCACAGGTATAGGTATTCCAAAAATAAGGAGATAACTTTACCTCAACAATTATATCCGTGCTACGCATTTTATACATATGAATATCCAATAATACATACTATCCATCGAGTACCTGTGAAGATGCCAGAAATATCTAACCGAGACTTTCCGTTCTTCCTGCATGAATTCACTTCCCTGAAAGTCCTAATCCTAACTATCTATGTGTATAAATAGTCATTCATGGTTATATAACATGCACATGTATCAAGGAAGGAGTATAAAAACATACATGCATTATTGAGGGCACTAACGTGTCGGTGTGCATGACACATAATACATATAGTCCACAAAGGCACATAGTATTCAATTCTCAAAGCAATTAAAGCACATTAGCACACATTAGCACATATAAACAAGACATCATAATTACCTTAGGGCTTCTACCCATGGTCCGAGAGTTGAACCCGACTAACGCCTAGTTACTAAACTAAGCTCTGATACCATTCTACTTATAAGGTGTCACGCCCCAACCCGGCCTATAAGGTTAGACTAGGGTGTGACCTAAACGTTCAGGACCTGTCACATACTTAACCGTTTATGAAGAATTAACACTTATCGTTTTAGTCTAAACTCCAAAGTTTTTCAGAAAATCGGCAGCATAACGACTGTAATTGGGCTTTTTGGTTTGACCTAATTCTATAAACGCCTCAATTATTCCAATCATTAATCCAATTCCATTAAGGACTCCTATTTGTCACTAACCGATTGGCTAACTAGTTTATCTTGAAAGTCTCGTTTGGTTAATAAGCCTAACATGATAACTATGTCCTGTTTATTTGTCAATTTCTATTATGAAAGTACCTATTATCCTTTAGTTTGCAAATGAGCACCTAAGTGAAATTAGATAGAATTAACTTAGTTGATTGTTCATCTAGTGGTTTGAATGCCTATGATAACTACTAATTAAGAAAACGAAAGCAAACAATCAAATAAAAGTTCGTCCGGTTATAGATAGTACAATCCCAGAATTAGACCCAAATTACAACGGTGTCATTTACATCAATAAACAACGAGCAACATAAAAGAAATAGTCTTGAAGTAGCATAGTTCACAAATAGCCAAAATCACGCAAAGCACACAAGACAGGCAATCACTCCAAGGAATCATCGTTAGGCACTTCGTCCTCAGGTACCTGTTCTTGATCTTCTTCACCTGAGATGATAAAAGAGGGTGAGTCCTTATGAACTCAGCGAGGGGGAACGAGAAATAAGTTTTGAAACTCATTTTCCGGTTAAACTTATGAAAATCCCTTTCTCAAACATGAATACAACAGAAAAACAAGTACAGAAATACAAGTACAGAACAGGGTCTTTCCTCCCCGAGGTTCTTTAGGAACCAAGAGGGAGTACTTAAACACATAATAAAAAGGATACGGCGAGCTTTTGCTCTCAGATCAGTTTCAGAATCAAAAGTTGTGGCCGACTTCAAATCATCCCCCAAAACACGCCAGGTGGGTGTACTCCGGATGTACCCCGAAATCTTACGACCCAACTCTTCGAGGAAGTCTAGCCCCCAAGCGAGAGATGGAATGGGACCATGGTGGTCACGGTAACACTGGCAAGCCCGATGCCGTCCGGCGTGCGTGATCGCTACCATGCCGACAGGAAAGGTTGCAACCTTGTATGCAATGCATATTTATGACAGGTAATATATCACAGTAGGAGGACAACAAAGTAGGTTGCCTCCGGACAGTCATAAGATTGCACATTGACCAAGTAAACAGGAAGGGCACAATAAAACAGGTAATATATCACAGTAGGAGGACAACAAAGTAGGTTGCCTCCGGATAATCATAAGATTGCACATTGACAGGTAGACAAGCAAGGCACTATAAGACATGGAACTTTCACTTGAAGGCATATAGAGTTATATGAAAATTAAACGGGCATCCATGTAACACATGTAAAACAGGCCATATAACTCATTAAGAAGTCCACATGATCAAGTGATAAGATTATTCAACATGCAATGACATCAATCATGGGTTCGGGTGCAAGAAAAGCTTATTTGTCAACATGCAATGGTCAAAATCACATTTTAAGTTATAAGACATTAACAGGCAGCCCACTAAGCATATAATTTCCACACAATATCCAAATGATCAACACTTAGCAAGACTACCTAGTCATTAGGGTTTCCGTTTCATGCTTAACCGCGTGATTAAACCCTAAGTCAACTCAAAATCATTCTCAAGTCATGCATCATTCAATTCAAACATCCTCAAGTACCCAAAACAGTCCACACAACATTCCAATACCATAATTCCAAGCAATTAGTACCACAAGAGAGGTTACATCAATTTTCCAAGCATATAGCTAAGTGAAACCTTTACTGCAATAGGCTGTTTTCTCACAATCAATAGGATAACCAAACAATCTCCAAATCCAGTTAATAAGATGTCAAATTAAATCTTAACAAGTTAACTAAAATCAGAAACAAACCTTACATCAATTGGAGTTCGGGATCATTAGATATAGCCGAAACAGTGGAATAGCTCAAAACTGTCCAGATTTGCATACTTTCCAGAAATTGTAATTTTTGAGGTCCTTAGGGTCAGTTTTAGCCTTGGTCCATTTCTGAAAAAGTTATCCAGAACTGAAAAATATAGCAGCACACCAAATTTCATGCATTTTTGACATCATTTACTAAGTCAAATATGGTTCGTTCCACAAGGTCAGTGCATCTGTCAAAACCTGCTTCATTTTTCCAGATTTCCAGATTTTGTCACATTTTAAAGATTTACCATTTTGAGGATCTTAGAGTCAAAATTAGCTTCGGCCTATTTCTAGGAAAAATGTTCAAAACTGTCCAAAATAATCTCCTACCAATTTTCAAGCATTTTCAACATCATTTGCCTAGCTAAACTTACCTCGAACAGACTGGTCAGAGAGCTGTCATCCATTTCGACTTCACCTAGCATCATTTTCAAGCCAAGATCTTGCCATGCATGGTTGTTTAAGCTTATGAACGACCATATATCTCAAGTACAGAAGAAAATACACACATTTATGAGCATGCATGTGAAATTTTTGAAGAGTTTTCAAAAGGTTTTAACCCTCACCTTTGCAATCAACCCAAAAAATGCTCAAAAACCTTGTTGAAGCTCAAATCTCTTCTTCTTCTTGCTTAGCCGAGATTCCAACTAGCTTTTCTCTATTTTTCCTAGCTTAGTGATCAATCTCTTAGCACATGCATGTAGTTAGGACTTGAAGAAAAGAAATGGAAGCTTAGTAACTCACCTAGGCCGAAAATGAAGCTTCAATACACATGCATGAGTGATTTTCGAACTCTAGCTTGTTTGCTCGACTTTCTTGATGATTGCTTGACTTGGCTCAGGTAAGTTATGAAGAAGACAAGGCAAGGAGATAGAGAACTCAGCCAAGAACCGAAAATGGAGAGAGAGAATGAGAGGGAGAGAGAGAAATTTGAGGAAAATGAGTGAAATGAAAAGAAAACAAACCCTTGCAACTTGATGAAGCATGCTCGGCCTTGGGCAGCCAAAAATCTGATTTTTTGTGTCTTCAAGATGGAATTTAAAATGTTTAGCATGGGCATGCAAGGGCTGGTCGAAAATGGTGGAGATTTGAGGGGAATTGAACAAACTTTTAATGCCTTTGTGTCATAGTTTGTCTAGGATTATGAATAAATTATGCAATGCTAGACTAAATGCACTTAGTGGTCAGCCAAGGGCTTGTAAATTGCTGAAATTTCAGATTCTATTTAACATATTATGGATTATAATAAGGGTGAAATTTGAGGTGCATTGGTTTTGGGTGAGAATAAAGAATAAATAATGTTTAGGTGTTTCTGTAGATTGAATTGTTTATTGTTAGTGGATTTTGTAGATATTTGAATTAGGATTATAGTAATAGTTAGTGGATTGTGTAGGATTATTTTATTGTCTTGTGCTTTGTGTAGGATTCTTTATTGATTAGCGTGGTGGCACGGATTCCTAGGTCTATGGCACGAATTACGAGGTAGACACGAACTACGAGGTAAGACACGAACTTCAAGATAAATGAACGGATTCTAATGCTAACACACGCAACCCTAGGTGAATGAACGTAGATCAAAATATGGCACGTAATTCAATGCAATGCACGTACTTCAAGACACGACTCTTAAACCTAGGTTAAAGCACGAGGTTCAAGGTTAATGCACCCGAAATGAAGAGACACACGCAAATCCAGGTCTCACACGTACGTTAAGGTCATGGCATGTTTATCTAGGTATCGCACGTATATCGAGGATTAGGACACTCAATTCTAGGTTAAGGCACGCAAATCGAGGTAAAACATATTATTCAGGGTCGGGCCTCACACCGAGCCTCTACGTGAAGTGAAGTTGTCTTGCCCATAGTGGCGTGGGATTCGATAATAGAAATGTGATGGATTAGGTTGTCGTCCTTTTCGCGGCTCACGACGTACGATCCGGGACGGAAAAACAATGCAAAAGAAGAAAAGTGTCCCGAAATTGATGAAAATGTTCGATTTTGGGCTTTGAAAACAGGTGCAGCTGTGCAGGCTTGCTGCTCCAATCGTAGAGCTCTCGGAAAGCTTTCCAACGGTATGCTGTGCGCTGCGTACCTTCTTGCGGATCAAAAGTTATGCACACCGGAGCAACGGAGACCTGGTCCTAAGCCCTACGCCATCGGTTTGGAGGCGCAGCCGCTACGTGAAGCGAAGTTGTCTTGCCCAAGGTGGCATAGGATTCAGTAATAGAAATGTAATGGATTAGGTTGTCGTCCTTTTTGCGGCTCACGACGTACGATCCGAGACGAAAAAATAGCACAAAAGAAGAAAAATGTCCCGAAACTAATGAAAACGTTCGATTTTGGGCTCAAAAAATAGTCGCAGTTGGGGAGGCAGCTGCTCCTGTCGTAGAGCTCTTGGAGAACTTTCCAACGGTATGTTGTGCGCCGTGTAACTACTTACGGATCAAAATTATGGGCATCGGAGCGACAGAGACCTGGTCCTGAGCCCCACGCCCTCGGTTTGCGGCCCCAGCCTCTACGTTAATCAAAGTTATCATGCCCGAGGTGTCGTGGGATTCGGTAATAGAAATGTGATGGATTAGGTTGTCGTCCTTTTCGCGGCTCACGACGTACGATCGGGGACGGAAAAACAGCGCAAAAGAAGAAAAGTATCCCGAAACTAATGAAAACATTCAATTTTGGAGTCCGAAAACAGTCGCAGCCGAGCAAGTTTTCTTTCCCCATCGTAGAGCTCGCGGAGAGCTTTCCAACGGTATGCTGTGCGCCGCGTAACTCCTTACGGATCAAAAGTTATAGGCACCGGAATGACGGAGACCTAGTCCTAAGCCCCATACCCTCAGTTTGCGGGCCAAGCCTGTACGCGAAGCGAAGTTGTCTTGCCCATGGTGGCATGGGATTCGGTAATATAAATGTGATGGATTAGGTTATCGTCTTTTCGCGACTCACGACGTACGATCCGGGACGAAAAAATAGCGTAAAAGAAGAAAAGTGTCCCGAAACTGAAGAAAACGTTCGATTTTGGGCTCCGAAAATAGCCGTAGCAAAGCTGCCTTGTTGCCCCCATCATAAAGCTCTCGGAGAGCTTTCCAACAGTATGCTATGCGTCGCGTAACTCCTTACGTATCAAAAGTTATGGGCACCGGAGCAACGGAGAAATGGTCCTAAGCCCCACGCCCTCGGTTAGCGGGCCCAGCCTCTACGTGAAGCGAAGTTATCTTGCCCAAGCATGGGATTCAGTAATAGAAATGTGATGGATTAGGTTGTCGTCCTTTTCGCAGCTCACGACGTACGATCGGTTATGGAAAAACAGCGCAAAAGAAAAAAGTATCCCAAAATTGATGAAAACGTTCGATTTTGGGCTCCGGAAATATGCGCAACCAAGCAGGCTTGGTGCCCCCGCCGTAGAGCTCTCTGGGAGCTTTCCAACGATATGCTGTGCGCCGCATAACACCTTACGGATAAAAAGTTATGGGCACCAGAGCGACGAAGACTTAGTCCTAAGCCCCACGCCCTCGGTTTGCGGGCCGAGCCTCTGCGTGAAGCGAAGTTTTTATGCCCATAGTGGCGTGGGATTCGATAATAGAAATGTGATGGATTAGGTTGTAGTCCTTTTCGCGGCTCACGACATACGATTCGGGACGGAAAAATAATGCAAAAGAAGAAACGTGTCCCGAAATTGATGAAAACGTTCGATTTTGGGCTTTAAAAATAGGAGCAGCTGAGCAGGCTTGCTACTCCCATCGTAGAACTCTCGAAGAGCTTTCCAACGGTATGCTGTGCGCTGTGTAACTCTTTGCGGATCAAAAGTTATGGGCACCGGAGCAACAGAGACCTGGTCCTAAGCCCTACGCCCTCGGTTTGCAGGCGCAGCTGCTACGTGAAGCGAAGTTGTCTTGCCCAAGGTTGTCGTAATGGATTCGGTAATAGAAATGTAATGGATTAGGTTGTCATCCTTTTCGCGGCTCATGACGTACGATCCGGGACGAAAAAACAGCACAAAAGAATAAAAGTGTCCCGAAACTGATGAAAACATTCGATTTTGGGCTCAAAAAAATCCGCAGTTGTGGAGGCGTGCTGCTTCTGTCGTAGATCTCTCGGAGAACTTTCCAACGGTATGCTCTGCGCCGCGTAACTACTTACGGATCAAAAGTTATGGGCATCGGAGCGACGGAGACCTGGTCCTAAGCCCCAGGCCCTCGATTTGAGGCCCCAGCCTCTACGTGAATCAAAGTTATCTTGCCCGAGGTGTCGTGGGATTCGGTAATAGAAATGTGATGGATTAGGTTGTCGTCCTTTTCGCGGCTCACGACGTACGATCGGGGACGGAAAAACAGTGCAAAAGAAGATAAGTATCCCAAAATTGATGAAAACGTTCAATTTTGGGGTCCGAAAATAGTCGCAGCCGAGGAAGTTTGCTGTCCCTGTTGTAGAGCTCTCGGAGAGCTTTCCAACGGTATGCTGTGCGCCGCGTAACTCCTTACGGATGAAAAGTTATGGGCACCGGAGTGACGGAGACCTAGTCCTAAGCCCCACGCCCTCGATTTGCGGGCCGAGCCTGTACGCGAAGTGAAGTTGTCTTGCCCATGGTAGCGTGGGATTCGGTAATAGAAATGTGATGGATTAGGTTCTCGTCTTTTTCGCGGCTCAAGTCGTGCGATCCGGGACGAAAAAATAGCGCAAAAGAAGAAAAGTGTCCCGAAACTGAAGAAAATGTTCGATTTTGGGCTCCGAAAATAGCCGCACTGAAGAAAAGTGTTTCGGAGAGCTTTCCAATGGTATGCTATGCGCTGCGTAACTCCTTACGTATCGAAAGTTATGGGCACCGGAGCAACGGAGAAATGGTCCTAAGCCCCACGGCCTCAGTTTGCGGGCCCAGTTTCTACATGAAGCGAAGTTTGTCACGCCCCAACCCGGCCTATAAGGTTAGACTAGGGTGTGAACTAAACATTCAAGTAATATCATGTGCTTAGCTGTTTATGAAGATTTAACACCAAATGATTTAGTCTAAACTCCAAAGTTTTTCTGGAAAACCGGCAGCATAACGGCTGTAATTGGGCTCTTTGGTTTGACCTAATTCTCTAAACGCCTCAATTATTCCAATCATTAATCCAATTCCATTAAGGACTCCTATTTGTTACCAACCGATTTGCCTACTAGTTTATCTTGAAAGTCTCGTTTGGTTAATAAGCCTAACATGATAACTATGTCCCGTTTATTTGTCAATTTCCTATCATGCAAGTACCTATTATCCTTTAGTTTGCAAATGAGCACCTAAGTGAAATTAGATAGAATTAACTTAGTTGATTGTTCATCTAGTGGTTTGAATGCCTACGATAACTACTAATTAAGAAAACGAAAGCAAACAACCAAATAAAAGTTCGTCCGGTTATAGATAGTACAATCCCAAAATTAGACCCAAATTACAACGGGGTCATTTACATCAATAAAATGAATAGTTTGCAATCAAACACAACATCCATATAGCAACCACTTTCAGGCAAAGCACAAAAGCACGTAGGGACAGGCAATCACTCCAAGGAATCATCGTTAGGCACATCGTCCTTGGGTACCTATTCTTGATCTTCTTCACCTGAGATGATAAAAGAGGGTGAGTCCTTATGAACTCAGCGAGGGGGAATGAGAAATACGTTTTGAAACTCATTTTCCGGTTCAATTTATGAAAACTCTTTTTGAGAATATGTCACATATTACAAATAATAAGGTACGCAATTATAAGAAACAAATCGAGTAACGGATACAAAGTAAGGGAACAGAAATACCAGTCTTTCCTCCCCGAGGTTCTCTAAGAACCAAGCGAGAGTACTTATATATAAGTACAAGAACAGGAATACTAGTCTTTCCTCCCCGAGGTTCTCTAGGAACCAAGCGAGAGTACTTATACACATAGTAAAAAGGATACGGTGAGCATTTTCTCTCAATATCAATTTCGATTCATTTGGTGCGGCCAACTTCAATAATCCACTTATCGCTCCCAATTGGGTGTACTCCGGATGTACCCCGAAACCTACGACCCAACTCTCCGAGGGTGGAATGCCAAGCGAGAGAGGGAATTGGACCATGGTAGTCACGGGAGCACCGGCAAGCCCTATGCCGCCCGGCGTTCGTGAAACGCTACCATGCCACAATGAAAGGTTGCAACCTTGTATACAATGCCCATTTATGTCATTTAACATTTCACATTAGGAGGTCAACAAAGTAGGTTGCCTCCGAGCAAGTATATGATCACATTTTGACATATTGGCATATAAGGCATTGTAAGAACATATAATCATTTCATATATCCATTTGAAAGCAATTAAACTTTAACGGACAGCCAAGTAATCATGTTCAATTAAACCATTGAATATCTTTTAACAATTCACGTTAGGAGGACAACAAAGTAGGTTGCCTCCGAGCAATTTCAAGATCACATGTTATCAAGTAATCAAACGAGACACGATAAGACAAGTAATTTCACTTGAAAGGAATATAGATCCATATGAGCATTAAACGGGCAGCCATGTAACACATGCGAGTCAAGCCATATAACTCATTTCGAAGTCCACGTAATCAAGTGATAAGATTATTCAACATGCAATATCATTTACGTGGGTTCGGGTGCGAGAAAAGCTCATTTGTCAACATGCGATGATCAAATTCACATTTGAAGTTATAAGACATTTACGGGCAGCCCACTAAGCATATAATTTCCACACAACATCCAAATGATCAACACTTAGCAAAACTACCTAGTCATTAGGGTTTTCATTTCGTGTATATTCATGCAATTTGAGCCTCAACCCAATTCAAAGTCAATCTCAAAATCACTCTCAAGTCATGCATCATTCAATTCAAACATCCTCAAGTACTCAAAACAGTCCACACAACATCCCAACATCACATTTCCACACAATTAGTACCACAAGAGAGGTTACAACAATTTTCCAAGCATGTAGCTAAGTGAAACCTTTACTGCAATAGGCTGTTTTCTCACAATCAATAGGATAATCAAAAAATCTCCAAATCTAGTGAATAAGATGTAAAATTAAAGCTTAAGAAGTTAACTAAAATCAGAAACAAACCTTGCATCAATTGGAGTTCGGGATCATTAGATATAGCCGAAACAGTGGGATAGCACAAAACTGTCTAGATTTGCACACATTTTGACAATTGACGTTTTTGAGGTCCTTAGGGTCAGATTAAGCCTTAGTCCATTTCTGACAAAAATGTCCAGAACTGAAAAATATAGCAGCACACCAATTTTCATGCATTTTGGACATCATTTACTAAGTCAAATATGGTTCGTTCCACAAGGTCAGTGCATCTGCCAAAACCTGCTTCATTTTTCCAGATTTCCAGATTTGGTCACATTTTAAATATTTGCCATTTTTATGACCTTAGAGTCAAAATTAGCTTAGTCCTATTTCTGGGAAAAATGTTCAAAACTGTCCAAACTAGTCACCTACCAATTTTCAGGCATTTTTAACATCATTTTCCTAGCTAAACTTATCTCGAAATAGACTGGTCAGAGAGCTGTCAACAATCCGACTTCACCTAGCATCACTTTCAAGCCAAGATCTTGCCATACATGGTTGTCTAAGCTTATGAACGACCAGATAACTCAAGTACAGAAGCAAAGACACACATCTATCAGCAAGCATGTGTACTTTCGAAGAGTTTTCAAAAGGTTTTAGCCCTCACCTTAGCAATCAACCACAAGTTGCTCAAAACCCTTTGTTGAAGCTCAAATCTTCTCCTTTCCCTTGCTTAGCCGAAAACCCCACTAGTTTTTCTCTATTTTTCCTAGCTTAATGATCAATCTCTTAGCACATGCATGAGGTTAAAACATGAAGAAAACAAATGGATGTCAAGAAGCTCACCTAGGCCGAATAGGAGACTCCAAAGCACATGCAAGTATGATTTCTACTCCTTAGCTAGCTCGGTTGTGGTTCTCTGCTTGTAGCTTGCTATGCTTAGCTATGGTGTGAAGAAGAGAAGTTAAGAAGATGAAGAACTCAGCCAAGGCCGAGAATGAGAGAGGAAAATGAGAGGACAGAGAGAAAGATTGGAAGAGAAATGAAGAAAAATGACAAACAATGAAGCCTTTTGCAAGTTTAAGGAGAATGTCGGCCTTGGGCTTCCAAATTCAGCATTTTGTGTCTTCAATGTGCTATTTTGAATTTCCTAGGATGGGCAAGGATGATGTGGCCGAAAATAGTGTGTAAGTGGTAGGATTTTTGAGCAATTTTTAATGCCTTTGTGTCATAGGCATGAATTTGAATTAAACATGCATGCAAAACTCTACGTAGTGGTCGGCCAAACATGTAGAAAATTCTGAAATTTTGTCTTGATTGAGCTTATTTTATTGCATGTGTTTGGAAGCGAAAAAAGAAAAGGAATAAAGAATGAAGAATGTTTAGTGTTTGGTGCATTTTTTGTCTTCTAGTGAATTGAATTAGGATTATTATATTGTTAGTGGATTTTGTAGGATTGTTTAATAGTCTAGTGCTTCGTGAAAGATGCTTTCTTAATTAGCGTGAAGGCACGTTTTCCTAGGTCTAGGGCACGCACTACGAGGCAAGACACGAACTACGAGACGAACGTACGTACTTCAAGACTAATGCACGTAATCCTAGGTGAATGCACATAAACCAATACAAGGCACGTAATTCAATGCAATACACGCAAATCGAGGTACGACTCTTAAACCTAGGTTAGGGCACTCAATTCAAGCTCAGTGCACACAAATCGAGGTATCGCACTTAAATTGAAGTCAGGGCACGTAAGTCGAGGATTAGGGCACATAATTCTAGGTCAAGCCACAAATGACGAGGCATACATTAAAACCAAGACAGGGCACGCAAATCAAGGTAACACACGTTATTTGGGGTCGGGCCTCAAAAAATTATATTGCCCAAGCGTGGGATTCAGTAATAGAAATATGATGGATTAGGTTGTCGTCCTTTTCGCAGCTCACGACGTACGATCGAGGACGAAAAAATAGCACAAAAGAAGAAAAGTGTCCCAAAACAGATGAAAATGTTCAATTTTGGGCGCCGAGAATAGGCGCAACCTATCAAGATTGCTGCCCCCGTCGTAGAGCTCTCGGAGAGCTTTCCAACGGTATGCTGTGCGCCGCATAACTCCTTACAGATCAAAAGTTATGGGCACCGGAGCGACGAAGACCTGGTCTTAAGTCCCACGCCCTCAGTTTGCGGGCCCATCCTCTACGTGAAACGAAGTTATCTTGCCCAAGGTGTCGTGGGATTTGGTAATAGAAATGTGATGGATTAGGTTTTCGTCCCTTTTGCGGCTCATGACGTACGATCGGGGATGGAAAAACAGTGCAAAAGAAGAAAAGTGAACCGAAACTGATGATAACATTCGATTTTGGGATCCGAAAACAAGAACAGCCGAGCAGGCCTGTTGCCCCTATCGTAGAGCTCTCGGAGAGCTTTCCAACGATATGTTGTGCACTGTGTAACTCCTTACGGATCAAAAGTTATGGGCACCGGAGCGACGGAGACCTGGTCCTAAGCCCCACGCCCTCGGTTTACGGGCCCAGCCTCTACGTGAAGCGAAGTTGTCTTGCCCAATCGTGGGATTCGGCAATAGAAATGTGATGGATTAGGTAGTCGTTCTTTTCGCGGCTAACGACGTACGATCGAGGAAAAAAAAAGTGCAAAAGATGAAAAGTTACCCGAAACTTATGAAAATGTTCGATTTTGGGCTTCGAAAATAGTTGCAACAGAGCAAGCCTGCTGCCCCCATCGTAGAGCTCTCAGAGAGCTTTCCAATCGTATGCTGTACGCCGCGTAACTCATTACGGATCAAAAGTAATGGGCACCGGAGCGACGAAGACCTGGTCCTAAGCCCCATGCCCTTGGTTTGCGGGCTCAGCCACTACGTGACGCGAACTTGTCTTGCCCAAGGTGGCGTGGGATTCGGTAATAAAAATGTGATCGATTAGCTAGTCCTCTTTTTCGCGGCTCAAGACGTACGATCCGGGACGGAAAAACAGCGCAAAAGAAGAAAAGGGTCCAGAAACTGATAAAAACGTTCGAGTTTGGGCTCTGAAAATAGGCGCAGCCGAGCAGGCTTGCTACCCCTGTCTTGGAGCTCTCGGAGAGCTTTCCAACGGTATGTTGTGCGCCGCGTAACTCCTTACGGATCAAAAGTTATGGGAACCGGAGAGACGGAGACTTGGTCCTAAGCCCCACGCCCTCGGTTTGCGGCCCCAGCCTCTACGGGAAGCGAAGTTGTCTTGCCCAATGAGGCGTTGGATTTGAGAATAGAAATGTGATGGATTAGGTTGTCGTTCTTTTCTCGGCTCACGACATACGATCCTAGTCGAAAAAATAGCGCAAAAGAAGAAAAGTATCCCGAAACTGATGAAAATGTTCAATTTTGGGATCCAAAAACAGGTGCAGCTCAGCAGCCTTGCTACCCCCATTGTGGAGCTCTCAAAGTACTTTCCAACGGTATGCTGTGCGCCGCGTAACTCCTTACGGATCAAAAGTTATGGGTACCGGAGCAACGGAGACCTAGTCCTAAGCGCCACGCCCTCGGTTTGTGGGCCCAGCCACTACATGAAGCGAAGTTGTATTGCCCATGATGGCGTGGGATTCGGTAATGTAAATGTGATGGATTAGGTTCTCGTCTTTCTCGCGCCTCACGACGTACAATCCGGGACAGAAAAACAGCGCAATAGAAGAAAAGTGTCCCAAAACTGAAGAAAACATTCAATTTTGGGCTCCGAAAATAGGAGCAGCCAAGCAGCCTTGCTGCCCCCATCGTAGAGCTCTCGGAGAGCTTTCCAACGGTATGCTGTGCGCCGCGTAACTCTTTACGGATCAAAAGTTATGGGCACCGGAGCAACGGAGACTTGGTCTTAAGCCCCACGCCCTCGGTTTGCTGGCCCAGCCTCTACGTGAAGCGAAGTTGTCTTGCCCAAGAGTGGGATTCGACAATAGAAATGTGATGGATTAGGTTGTCGTCTTTTTCGCGGCTCACGACGTACGATCGAGGTTGAAAAAACAGCGCAAAAGTAGAAAAGTGTCCCAAAACTAATGAAAATATTCGATTTTGGGCTCCGAAAATAGGCACAACCGAGCAAGCTTGCTGCCCCTATCGTAGAGCTCTCGAAGAGCTTCCCAATGGCATGCTGTGCTCCGCATAACTCCTTACGAATCAAAAGTTATAGGCATCGGAGCGATGGAGACCTAGTCCTAAGCCCCACACCCTCGGTTTGCGGCCCTAACCTCTACGTGAAACGAAGTTATCTTGCCCAAGGTATCGTCGGATTTGGTAATAGAAATGTGATGGATTAGGTTGTCATCCTTTTTGTGGCTCACGACGTACGATCGGGACGGAAAAATAGCTCAAAAGAAGAATAGTGTCCCGAAACTGAAGAAAACTTTCAATTTTGGTATCCGAAAATAGGCGCGGCCAAGCAACCTTGCTACCCCCACCGTAGAGCTCTCGGAGAGCTTTCCAACGATATGCTGTGTGCCGCGTAACTCCTTACGGATCAAAAGTTATGGGCACCGGAGCGACGGAGACCTGGTCCTAAGCCCTACGCCCTCGGTTTGCAGGCCCAGCCTCTATGTGAAGCAAAATCGTCTTGCCCAAGAGTGGGATTCGGTAATAGAAATGTGATGGATTAGGTTGTCGTCCTTTTCGCTGCAACGACGTACAATTGGGGACGAGAAAACAGCGCAAAAGAAGAAAAGTGTCCCGAAACTGATGAAAACGTTCGATTTTGGGCTCCTAAAATAGGCGCAGCTGAGCAGGCTTGCTGCCCCCGTCGTAGAGCTTTCGGAGAGCTTTCCAACGGTCTACTGTGCGTCGCGTAACTCATTACGGATCAAAAGTAATGGGCACCGGAGCGACAGAGACCTGGTCCTAAGCTCCACGCCCTCGGTTTGCGAGCCCAGCCTCTACGTGAAGCGAACTTGTCTTGCCCAAGCATGGGATTCGGTAATAAAAATGTGATGGACTAGGTTGTCGTCCTTTTAACAGCTCACGACATACGATCCGGGACGAAAAAATAGAACAAAAGAAGAAATGTGACCCGAAATTGATGAAAACATTCGAATTTGGGCTCCAAAAATGGGTGCAGCCGAGCAACCTTGCTGCCCCTGTCGTAGAGCTCTCAGAGAGCTTTCCTACGTTATGTTGTGCGCCGCGTAACTCCTTACGGATCCGAAGTTATGGGCACTGGAGCAACGGAGACTTGGTCCTAAGCCCCACGCCCTTGGTTTGCGGGCCCAGCCTCTACGTGAAGCGAACTTGTCTTGCCCAATGTGGCGTGGGATTCGGTAATAGAAATTTGATGGATTAGCTTGTCGTCCTTTTCACGGCTCACGACATACGATCCAGGACGAAAAAACAACGCAAAAGTAGAAAAGTTCCAGAAATTGATGAAAACATTCGAGTTTGGGCTCCGAAAACAAGCGCAGCGGAGCAGGCTTGCTACCCCCGTCGTAGTGCTCTCAGAGAGCTTTCCAACGGCATGTTGTGCGCCGCGTAACTTCTTACGGATCAAAAGTTATGTGCACCGTAGTGACGGAGACCTGGTCCTAAGCCCCACTCCCTCGGCTTGCGGCCCCAGCCTCTACGGGAATCAATGTTGTCTTGCCCAAAGAGGCGTGGGATTTGATAATAGAAATGTGATGGATTAGGTTGTTGTCCTTTTCGCGGCTCACGACGTATGATCCAGGACGGAAAAACTGCGCAAAAGAAGAAAAGTGTTCCAAAATTGAAGAAAACGTTCGATTTTGGGCTCCGAAGATAGGCGCAGCAAAGCAAGTTTGCTGCCCCTATCGTAGAGCTCTTAGAGAGCTTTCCAACGGTATGCTGTGCGCTGCGTAACTCCTTACGAATCAAAAGTAATGGGCACCGAAGCGATGGAGACCTGGCCCTAAGCCCCACGCCCTTGGCTTGTGGGCCCAGCCTCTATGTCAAGCGAAGTTGTCTTGCCCAAGCGTGGGATTTTGTAATAGAAATGTGATGGATTAGGTTGTCGTCCTTTTCGCGGCTCACGACGTACGATCGGAGACGGAAAAACAGCGCAAAAGAAGAAAAGTGTCCTAAAATTGATGAAAACAATCGATTTTGGACTCCGAAAATAGGCGCAACCAAGCAGGCTTGATGCCCCCATCGTAGAGATCTCGGAGAGCTTTTCAACGGTATGCTGTGCGCCGCGTAACTCCTTACGGATCAAAGGTTATGGGCACCGGAGCAACGGACACATGGTCCTAAACCCCACGCCCTCGGTTTGCTGGCCCAGCCTCTACATGAAACGAAGTTGTCTTGCCCAAGCGTGGGATTCGGCAATAGAAATGTGATGGATTAGGTTGTCGTCTTTTTCGCGACTCACGACGTACTATCGAGGTTGAAAAAACAGCGCAAAAGAAGAAAAGTGTCCCGAAACTGATGAAAACATTCGATTTTGGGCTCCAGAAATAGGCGCGGACGAGCAGGCTTGTTGCTCTTGTTGTAGAGCTCCCGGAGAGCTTTCCAATGGTATGCTGTGGGCCATATAACTCCTTACGGATCAAAAGTTATGGGCACCGGAGCAATGGAGACCTAGTCACAAGCCCTACGCCCTCGGTTTGCGGCCCTAACCTCTACGTGAAACGAAGTTATCTTGCCCAAGGTATCGTCGGATTTGGTAATAGAAATGTGATGGATTAGGTTGTCATCCTTTTTGTGGCTCACGACGTACAATCGGGATGGAAAAACAGCTCAAAAGAAGAATAGTGTCCCAAAACTGAAGAATACGTTCAATTTTGGGCTCCGAAAATAGGCGCGGCGTAGCAACCTTGCTGCCCCCATAGTAGAGCTCTTGGAGAGCTTTCCAACGGTATGCTGTGCGCCGCGTAACTCCTTACGGATCAAAAGTTATAGTCACTGGTGCAACGGAGACTTGGTCCTAAGCCCCACGCCCTCGGTTTGCAGGCCCAGCCTCTACGTGAAGCAAAATCGTCTTGCCCAAGAGTGGGATTCGGTAATAGAAATGTGATGGATTAGGTTGTCGTCCTTTTCGCTGCAACGACGTACAATCGGGGACGAGAAAACAGTGCAAAAGAAGAAAAGTGTCCCGAAACTGATGAAAACGTTCGATTTTGGGCTCCGAAAATAGGCGCAGCTGAGCAGGCTTGCTGTCCCCGTCGTAGGGCTTTCGGAGAGCTTTCCAACGGTACGCTGTGCGTCGCGTAACTCATTACGGATCAAAAGTAATGGGCACCAGAGCGACGGAGACCTGGTCCTAAGCCCCACGCCCTCAGTTTATGGGCCCAGCCTCTATGTGAAGCGAAGTTGTCTTGCCCAAGCATGGGATTCGGTAATAAAAATGTGATGGATTAGGTTGTCGTCCTTTTCGCAGCTAACGACGTACGATCGGGGATGAAAAAATAGTGCAAAGGAATAAATATGTCCCGAAACTGATGAAAACGTTCCATTTTGGGCTCCGAAAATAGGTGCAGCCGAGCAGGCTTGATGCCCCAGTCGTAGAGGTCTTGGAGAGCTTTCCAACGGTATGCTGTGTGCCGTGTAACTCAATATGGATCAAAAGTTATGCACACCGGAGTGACGGAGACCTGGTCCTAAGCCCCACGCCGTCGGTTTACGGACCCAGCCTCTACATGATGTGAAGTGTCTTGGCCAAGGTGCCATGGGATTCGGTAATAGAAATGTGATGGATTAGGTTGTCATCCTTTTCGCGGCTCACGACGTACGATCCAGGACGGAAAAACAGCGCAAAAGAAGAAAAGTGGCAGAAATTGATGAAAACATTCGAATTTGGGCTCCGAAAACAAGCGCAGCCGAGCAAGCTTGCTACCCCCGTCGTAGTGCTCTCAGAGAGCTTTCCAACGGCATGTTGTGCGCCGCGTAACTTCTTACGGATCAAAAGTTATGTGCACCGTAGTGACGGAGACCTGGTCCTAAGCCCCACTCCCTCGGTTTGCGGCCCCAGCCTCTACGGGAATCAATGTTGTCTTGCCCAAAGAGGCGTGGGATTTGATAATAGAAATGTGATGGATTAGGTTGTTGTCCTTTTCGCGGCTCACGACGTATGATCCAGGACGGAAAAACTGCGCAAAAGAAGAAAAGTGTTCCAAAATTGAAGAAAACATTCGATTTTGGGCTCTGAAAATAGGTGCAGCCAAGCAGGCCTGCTACCCCCATCGTAGAGCTCTCAGAGAGCTTTCCAACGGTATGTTGTGCGCCGCGTAACTCCTTACAGATCAAAATTTATGGGCACCGGAGCGACAGAGACCTGGCCCTAAGCCCCACGCCCTCGGCTTGCGGGTCCAGCCTCTATGTCAAGCGAAGTTGTCTTGCTCAAGCGTGGGATTCAGTAATAGAAATGTGATGGATTAGGTTGTCGTCCTTTTCGCAGCTCACGACGTGCGATCGGGGACGGAAAAACAGCGCAAAAGAAGAAAAGTGTCCAAAAACTGATGAAACCGTTCGATTTTGGGCTCTGAAAATTGGTGCAACCAAGCAGGCTTGCTGCCCCTGTCGTAGAGCTCTTGGAGAGCTTTCCAACAATATGTTGTGCGCTGCGTAACTCCGTATCGATCAAAAGTTATGGGCACCAGAGCGACGAAGACCTGGTCCTAAGCCCCACGCCCTCGGTTTGCGGGCCGAGCCTCTACGTGAAGCGAAGTTATCTTGCCCATAGTTGCGTGGGATTCGATAAAAGAAATGTTATGAATTAGGTTGTCATCTTTTTTGCAGCTCACGACGTACGATCCTTGACGGAAAAACAACGCAAAAGAAGAAAAGTGTCCCGAAATTGATGAAAACGTTCAATTTTGGGCTCCGAAAACAGGCGCAGCTGACCAGATTTGCTACTCCCATCGTAGAGCTCCCGGAGTGCTTTCCAACGGTATGCTGTGCGCCGCATAACTCCTTACGGATCAAAAGTTATGGGCACCGGAGCGACGGAGACCTAGTCCTAAGCCCTATGCCCTCGGTTTTTGGGCCCAGCCTCTACATGAAGCGAAGTTGTCTTGCCCAAGGTGGCATAGGATTCGGTAATAGAAATGTGATGGATTAGGTTGTCGTCCTTTTCGCGGCTCACGACGTACGATCCAGGACGGAAAAACTGCGCAAAAGAAAAAAAGTGTCCAGAAACTGATGAAAACGTTCGATTTTGGGCTCCGAAAATTGGCGCAGCCGAGCAGGCTTGCTGCCCCCGTCGTAGAGCTCTTGGAGAGCTTTTCAACGGTATGCTGTGTGCCGCGTATGTTACGACCCAACCCGGCCTATAAAGGATAGACTAGGGTGTGATCTAACATTCAAGTCATATCACATAATTAACCGTTTATGAAGGTTTAACACATAACATTTTGGCATAAACTCCACAAATTCTCCGGAAATCCGGCAGCATAACGGCTGTAATTGGGCTCCTTAGTTTGACCTAATTCTCTAATCGCCTCAAAATTTACAATCTCAAATTCATTTCCAACTAAGATTACTATTTACCGTCAATTGAAACGCCTACTAGTTATCTCGATGTCTCGTTTGATTAATAACCTAGCATGATACTATGTCTCGTTTGTTTGGTAATCCTCGTTACAAAAGTACCTGTTGACCTTAGCTTAACAATGGGTACCTGCTTAAGATTGGATAGGTTCATTTTACTTAGTCCTTACCGGATACTTCATAATCCTATGATAGATACTAACCAGTAACGATAGGAAAACTACCATAATAGTGTCTGTCTAGTTATTATCAGTACAAACCAAAATTAGACCCCAAATTACAACGGGGGTCTTTTACATTACAAACATTAAGCAACATGAAAAGAAATAGTCTTCAAGTAGCATAGTGTTCACAAATGGCCATAATCAAGCAAAGCACATAGGACAGGCAATCATTCCAAGGAATCATCGTTAGGCACGTTATCCTCGGGTACCTGTTCTTGATCTTCTTCACCTGAGATGATAAAAGAGGGTGAGTCCTTATGAACTCAGCAAGGGGGAAACGAGAAATAGGTTTTGAAACTCACTTTTCGGTTCAACTTATGAAAACCCTTTTTGCAAGCATGAATATATCACAAATGAGTACATAACAAATAATATAAAAGTAAAGGAACACAATTACCCGTCTTTCCTCCTCGAGGTCCTCCAGGAACCAAGCGAGAGTACTTATACACATAGTGAAAAGGATACAGTGAGCTTTTGCTCTCAGTTCATTTCCAGTATCAGTTGTTGTGCCCGACTTCAAATCATCCCCTTATCACGCCAAATGGGTGTACTCCGGATGTACTCCGAAATCCTACGACCCAACTCTCCGAGGAAGTCTAGCCCCCAAGCGAGAGAGGGAATTGGACAATGGTAGTCACGGTTGCACCGGCAAGCCCGATGCCGCCCGGTGTGCGTGAACGCTACCACGGTAGAATGAAAGGTTGCAACCTTGTATGCAATGCACATTTATGACATTTAATATATCACATTAGGAGGACAACAAAGTAGGTTGCCTCCGAGCAGTCATAAGATTGCACATTGACAAGTAAACAAGCGAGGCACGATAAGACAAGTAATTTCACTTGAAAGGCACATGGAGTTATATGAACATTAAACGGGCAGCCATGTAATGCACGTAAATAAAGTCATATAACTCATTTCAAAGTTCACGTAATCAAATAACAAGATTATTCAACATGCAACGACATCTACGTAGGACCGGGTGCAAGAAAAGCCTACTTATCAACATGAAATCATCGAAATCATATTTAGAGCTACAAGGGCAACTACGGGCAGCCTACTAAACACATAATCCAACACAATATCCCAAGGATCAACACTTAGCAAATTCACCTAGTTACTAGGGTTCCAATTCGTGCTTACCCGTGCGATTAAGCCCCAAGTCATCTCAAAATCAAACTCAAGCCATGCATCGATTGATTCAAACACCCTCAAGTATTCAAAACAGTCCACACAACATCCCAATGCCACAATCCCAAGCATTTAACACAACAAGAGAAGCTACAATAATTTTTCTAAGCATATCACTAAGTGAAACCCTCACTGCAATGGGCTGTTTTCTCACAGTCATTAAGACAAGAAAAAAATCTCCAAATCCAGTGAATAAAATGTCAAATTAAATCTTAAGAAGTGAACTAAATTCAGAAACAAACCTCGCATCATTTGGAGTTCGGGTTCTATAGTTATAGCCAAAACAGTGGGATTGCACAAAACTGTCCAGATTTGCACACATTTCAATACTTGTCATTTTTGAGCTACTTAGGGTCAGATTTAGCCTTAGTCCATTTCTGACAAAAACGTCCAGAACTGAAAAATATAGCAGTAAACCGAATTTCATGCATTTTGGATGTCATTTACTAAGTCAAAACTGGTTCGTTCCACAAGGTCAGTGAATCTGCCAAAACCTGATTCATTTTTCCAGACTTTCCAGATTTGGACACATTTTAATGATTTGCCATTTTGAGGACTTAGAGTCCAAATTAGCTTTGGCCTATTTCTGCGAAAAATTTTCAGAACTGACAAAACTAGTTACCTACCAATTTTCACGCATTTTCAACATTATTTACCTAGCCAAAATCACCTCGCACCAACAAGACAGAAAGCTGTCACATGCACGATTTCATCTAACATCACATTCTAGCCCAAAATCTTGCCATGCATGGTTGTAAAAGCTTATGAACACACATATATCTCAAGTACAGAAGCAAAGATAAACATTTAAGAGAATGCATGTGGGTTTTTTTGAAAGATTTTCAAGAAGTTTTAGCCCTCACCTTAGCAAAACAACAAGAAGATGCACAAGACTCTTGGTGAGGCACAAAGTTGATCTTCTTCCTTGCTTAGTCGAGACACCACTCGATTTTCTCTATTTTTCCTAGCTTAGTGACCAAGTTCTTAGTAGATGCATGTGGTTAGAACAAGAAGAAAAGAAATGGAAGCTAGCAAACTCACCTAAGCCGAAATGGTTGTTCAAAGAGCTTGCATGTGAGTTTTCTTGCAACCTAGCTTGCTTAGTCGAGTTCCCTACCTTCTTGCTTGACTTGATTAACCATGGAGTGATGAAGATGAGCTATGGAACATAGGAACTCAGCCAAAGCCGAGAGAAAGAGAGAAGAATGAGAGGGAGAGAGAGAAATGTGAGGAAATGAGAAATGAAAGAAAAATAGAAGCTTGTGCAATTGTTGAGGCTTGTGTCGGCCTTGGGCATGTAAAAATCAGATTTGTGTCTTCAAGAAGCATGGTTTTTGAATTACCTAGCATGGCAAGGAGCTTATGTCGAGATTGGTGGAGTTTGGTAGAGTTTTGAGCTAGTTTTTTTTTATGCATTTGTGTCATAACTTGTCATAGAATTGTCTAGAATTAATTTTGAATTGAGCAAGCAAGCATAAATGCCACAAGGTGGTCGGCCAAGGCATGAAAATGCTGAATCTTTGTCATCTTTTGAGCATTAATTAATTGTATGTTTGAAAGTGCAAAAGAATAAAGAATAAAGAATAAGGAATGTCTAGCTTTTTGTGAGATTTTGTCTTCTAGTGGGTTGAATTAGTAATTTAATATTAGTTAGTGAAATTTGTAGGATTAATTATTGATCTAGTGCTTCGTGTAAGATGCTTTCTTAATTAACGTGATGGCACGCTTTCTTAGGTCTAGGGCATACACTACGAGGTAGGGCACGAACTACGAGTCGAATGCACGTTTTCTAAGTAAATGCATGTAACCCTAAATGAATGCATGTAATTCAATGCAAGGCATATAAAACGAAACACGATTCTTAAACCTAGGTCAAGACACGCAATGCTAGGTTAGGGCACACGAAATGAGGTATCGCACGCAAATCGAGATCGGGCCTCACATCCTCCCCTCAAAAGAATTTCGTCTCGAAATTCAATATTACATTTGAAATAAAGCTGGATATTGTTGCTCCATCTAGTCTCTCCTTTCCCACGTTACTTCTTCAATTCCATGATGATCCCACAACACTTTTACCATCGGTATAGTTTTGCTGCGCAATTCCCGATCTTGCTGGTCTAAGATCCGAATGGGCTTCTCCTCATAAGACAAGTTATCCCGAAGATGCAACGGCTCTGGCTCCAAGATATGCGATGGATCAAGGTGATACTTCTGCAGCATCGAAACATGAAAGACATCGTGAATATTGGAGAGGTTTTGGGGTAGTTCCAGGCGATACGCCAATTTGCCAACCTTCTCAATTATCTCAAATGGTCCTACAAATCTCGGGCTCAACTTTCCACCCTTGCCGTGCTTAATCAGTCCCCTCCGGGGTGATATCTTCAAGAACACCTTGTCGCCAACCTCAAACTCTAGGCTCCGCCTCCGTCGGTCTGCATAACTTTTCTGCCTGCTTTGGGCGGTAAGCATCCGTTTCTGGATGAGGTGAATATTATCAACAGTCTTCATAAGTTCAGGTAGAAGGGTCGGGTCAAAAGTCTTCGTTTCACCTACTTCATCCCAGTAAATTGGGGATTGACACTTACGTCCATACAACGCCTCAAATGAGGCCATCCCGATAGTGGCCTGATAACTATTATTATAAGCGCACTCCGCTAGAGACAGATATTTCTCCCAACCTTTCCCGAAATCTAAAACACACGCCCTCAGCATATCCTCCAGAATCTGAATAGTTCTCTCCGATTGTCCATCAGTCTGAGGGTGATAAGCCGTGCTGAAACTCAACTTCGTTCCCAAAGCTTCTTGCAATCTCTTCCAAAATCGGGAAGTAAAACGAGGATCCCTATCCGATACAATACTCACAGGCATCCCGTGCAATCTTACAATCTCCGCCACATACATATCTCCCAATTTCTCAGGACTATCCTCCTTGTTCATCGGCAAGAAGTGCGCTGACTTGGTCAATCTATCCACTATGACCCAAACGGCATCATGACCCTTTTGTGACCTGGGCAGGTCCATAACAAAGTCTATAGTTATATGTTCTCATATCCATTGAGGAATCTCCAATGGCTGAAGTAAACCTGCCGGTCGTTGATGTTCCGCTTTGACTCTCTGGCAAGTTAAACACCGTGCCACAAACTCCACAATCTCTCTTTTCATGTTATTCCACCAACAGTGTTGCTTCAAATCCCGATACATCTTTGTTCCGCCAAGGTGAATAGTGTATCTTGAATTATGGGCTTCTTCAAGAATCTTCTTTTTCAGCTCTGGTTCATTAGGAACACAAATCCAATTCCTAAACCTCCAAATACCATCATCATGAAACTTGAAATCTATGTTGCTTTCTTTAATCTTCTGGAATTGTTGGTCCTTCTGTTGAGCCTCTCATAATTCAGACAACAAGGTCAGTTGAACTTGTGTAGTGGCAAAAAGTAACCTTTTCCGAGTCAATTGTGGTTTTCACAAAAATGCTTCCTCCAACAACTCCTGCACCTTAACTTCCAGTTTTGCCATGCTCGCTTTCCTACTTAAGGCATCTGCAACCACATTTGCTTTACCGGGCACATAATTGATTGTACAGTTATAATCATCCAAAAGCTCCATCCACTGCCTTTGCCTCATATTCAACTCTTTTTGTGAGAACAAGTATTTCAAGCTCTTATGATCAGTATACACCTCGAACTTGTTACCCCATAGATAGTGCCTCCATTTCTTGAGTGCAAACACAATAGCCGCTAACTCCAAATCATGCGTCGGGTAGTTCAATTCATACGGCTTCGGTTTCCTAGAAGCATACACAATCACTCTACCATTTTGCATCAACACACAACCCAATCCTTCCTTCGAAGCATCGCTATAGATTACAAAACCTTGACTCCCTTCAGGCAATGCAAGAACAGGTGCGGTAGTCAATCTTTTCTTCAACTCTTGGAAGATGTTCTCACACTTATCATCCCACACGAATTTTGTTTTCTTTTGAGTGAGCTTTGTAAGTGGTCCTGCAATCTTAAAGAAATCCTTAACGAATCTCCGATAATAGCCAGCTAGACCAAGAAAACTCTGAACCTCCGTAACGTTTTCCGGCTTCTTCCAAGACATCATTGCTTCTATCTTTGCTGGATCCACTGGTATTCCCTCTTGGGATATAATATGCCCCAAAAATGCAATCTGCTGCAACCAAAATTCGCACTTGCTAAACTTTGCATACAACCGACGCCCTCGAAGTTTCTGCAGTACCAACCGCAGATGTTGTTCATGCTCAGCCTCGGATTTCGAGTATACCAAAATATCATCAATGAAGACCACCACAAATTGGTCCAAGTAGGGTTGAAACACCCTATGCATCAAATCCATAAAAGTTGCAGGGGCATTAGTTAGTCCAAATGGCATCACCAAATATTCATAATGCCCATATCTTGTCCTGAAAGCCGTTTTAGGCACATCCTCCTTTTTGATCTGCAACTGATAGTACCCTTGCCTCAAGTCGAGTTTCGAATACACTTTGGCTCCTTGAAGTTGATCAAACAACTCGTCGATCAGTGGAAGTGGGTATTTATTCTTGACAGTCACTTGGTTCAATCCTCGGTAATCAATGCATAGCCTCAACGTTCCATCTTTCTTCTTTACAAATAGAACTGGTGCACCCCACGGAGAAGAACTTGGTTGAACAAACCGTTTCTTCAACAATCCTTGTAATTGGTCCTTCAATTCTTGTAGCTAAGCCGGTGTCATACGATAGGGAGCTTTAGATATCGGCTGGGTACCAGCCAGTAACTCTATAATGAACTTGATCTCCCGATTTGGGGGTAAACTGGGTAATTCTTCTGGAAACACATCCACATAGTCTTTGATCACTGACATCTCCTCCAACTTAGCTTTGTCCGAGGGCTTGTTGATGAGGTAAGCTAAGTATCCACTACACCCTTTTCTCAAGGACTTCACTGCTTTCGTAGATGAAATGATGGAACTCCCGGTGAAATCTCTTCGACCCATTACCTCCAGTATTGGTTGACCAGGTACCCAGAACGTTACAATCTTCGTCCGGCAATCTAGTTGGGCATGATGCTTTGCCAACCAGTCCATCCCTAAGATGACTTCATAGTCTCGAAAAGGTAATACAATAAGATTGGCTGAGAATTCCCTATCCTTAATTTGGATTTTACATGCTTTACAAGCTGAGCTAGTAACAAGTTTAGAACCCATCGGAGTACCAACTTCTACTTTGTAAGGCAAACATACAACTCGTAGTTTCACACGTTGCACACATAAGGGAGTAATAAATGAATGAGTAGCACCCGGATCAATTAGCACCCTAACAGGTTGATTCAGTATGAAGAATGTCCCTTCAACACCAGCGGTCTCCGCTAGAAGTTCCTCGCACTCAATAGCATAAGCTCGAGCCTGAACTCTAGGAACTAAAGTATTGCCACTGCCAGCTGGTTTAACCTGATTCTGTCCTGCTTGCCATTTAGGGCAATCCTTGATCTGATGCTGATCACTACCATATCTCACACATCGTCCTGACTTCTTCCAGCACTGGGCCTCGGTATGCCCCTTCTTGTCACAGTAAGAACAGTTAACAGACTGAGTAGCAAGTGAACTACCTGTGGATCTGCGGGTGGAAGAGGTTGATGGTGCTTTAGTCGGGCCACAGTTATTCACTGGTCTGTTCTAGCCTTGGCCCTGACTACGACTCTGGCCCTAGAATTTTCTCTGTTGACTTGAAGGTTGGTATGGTTTCTTGTTCGGCTGACTCGAACCGGCTCTATCAAGTTTCCTCTTCTCAACTGAGGAAGCAGCAGCAAAGAGAGCAGCATAGGTATCGAAGTCATGTGAAGCCAACTGGTCCTGAATCTCTGGCCTCAATCCAGTAGTAAATTTCCACATCTTCGTCTCTAGAGTACTGACCATGTATTGAGCATAACGGGACAGTCGGTCAAAACGAGCCTCGTACTGGGCCACCGTCATGTTACCCTGGTTCAAGTGCATGAACTCCTCAATCCGCCTCTGCCTGGAAACTGCAGGTACATATTTCTCCTTGAATGCCTTAACGAAATTACCCCACAAGTGAGGTGTCTGATCAGTTTCCCACAGTGCCTCCACAGTGTGCCACCAATGTTCAGCTTCCCCGTGCAACAGAAACACAGCAAACTCCACATTTTATTCATCAGTATAATCAAGTGGCCTGAAAATCCTCTCAATCTCGGACAGTCAAGCCTCTGCTTTCTCATCATCAGCTTCTCCTTGGAATTTGGACGGGCGAAAGTCAAGAAACTCCCTTATTCTGCTATGTCTCCCATGGTTACCATCATTCCTGTTGTTATTGTTGTTTGCTTCACGTGCATCTTGACGTTCCATCACTCGCGACACGCGATCCATGGCATTCGCCATCATGTTAAACATAGCTATGCTGGGATTAGTTTGATAAACATCTCCGATCTCTTGGGGTTCACCGTTCCTATTAGTAGTGCGAGTACTAGGGCCAGCCATCTAAAGGCACAAATTACGATGCACAATTTATTGAAATACGACAAACAAGAATTTAATGCATAAGATATGCAACATAATATAGATACACAATTCTAGAAACAATTAAGGCATGTTAATCATTTAAGCACATAGAACATAGAAGGCACAATTAACATTATCACACAATAACATATGGACAAGTCATCCTAATTATCTTAGGGCTCTACCCATGGTCCGAGAGTTAAAGACGGCTTAAGCAATCTAAGCTCTGATATCATTCTTTCCATAAGGTGTCACGCCCCAACCCAGCCTATAAAGGATAGACTAGGGTGTGATCTAACATTCAAGTCATATCACATAATTAACCGTTTATGAAGGTTTAACATTTAACATTTTGGCCTAAACTCCACAAATTCTCCGGAAAACCGGCAGCATAACAGCTGTAATTGGGCTCCTTAGTTTGACCTAATTCTTTAATCGCCTCAAAGTTTACAATCTCAAATTCATTTCCAACTAAGATTACTATTTACCGTCAATTGAAACGCCTACTAGTTATCTCGATGTCTCGTTTGATTTATAACCCAGCATGATACTATGTCTCGTTTGTTTGGTAATCCTCGTTACAAAAGTACATGTTGACCTTAGCTTAACAATGGGTACTTACTTAGTCCTTACCGGATACTTCATAATCCTATGATAGATACTAACCAGTAACTATAGGAAAACGACCATAATAGTGTCGGTCTACTTATTATCAGTACAAACCAAAATTACAACGTGGGTCTTTTACATTACAAACATTAAGCAACATGAAAAGAAATAGTCTTCAAGTAGCATAGTGTTCACAAATGGCCATAATCAAGCAAAGCACATAGGACAGGCAATCATTCCAAGGAATCATCGTTAGACACGTCGTCCTCGGGTACCTGTTCTTGATCTTCTTCACCTGAGATGATAAAAGAGGGTAAGTCCTAATGAACTCAGCTAGGGGCAAACGAAATATAGGTTTTGAAACTCATTTTCCGGTTCAACTTATGAAAACCCTTTTTGCAAGCATGAATATATCACAAATGAGTACATAACAAATAATATAAGAGTAAAGGAACACAATTACCCGTCTTTCCTCCCCGAGGTCCTCCAGGAACCAAGCGAGAGTACTTATACACATAGTGAAAAGGATACGGTAAGCTTTTGCTCTCCGTTCATTTCAAGTATCGGTTGTTGCGGCCGAGTTCAAATCATCCCCTTATCACGCCAAATAGGTGTACTCCAGATGTACCCCAAAATCCTATGACCCAACTCTCTGAGGAAGTCGAGCCCCCAAGCGAGAAAGGGAATTGGACAATGGTAGTCACGGGTGCACCGATAAGCCCGATGCCGCCCGGTGTGCGTGAACGCTACCACGCCAGAATGAAAGGTTGCAACCTTGTATGCAATGCACATTTATGACATTTAATATATCACATTAGGAGGATAACAAAGTAGGTTGCCTCCAAGCAGTCATAAGATTGCACATTGACAAGTAAACAAGCGAGGCACAATAAGACAAGTAATTTCACTTGAAAGGCACATAGAGTTATATGAACATTAAACGGGCAGCCATGTAACGCATGTAAATAAAGTCATATAACTCATTTCAAAGTTCACGTAATCAAATAACAAGATTATTCAACATGCAACGACATCTACGTGGGACGGGGTGCAAGAAAAGCCTACTTATCAACATGAAATCATCGAAATCATATTTAGGGCTACAAGGTCAACTATGGGCAGCCTACTAAACACATAATCCAACACAACATCCCAAGGATCAACACTTAGCAAATTCACCCAGTTACTGGGGTTCCAATTCGTGCTTACCCGTGCGATTAAGCCCCAAGTCATCTCAAAATCAAACTCAAGCCATGCATCGATTGATTCAAACACCCTTAAGTATTCCAAACAGTCCACAAAACATCCCATTGCCACAATCCCAAGCATTTAACACAACAAGAGAAGCTACAATAATTTTTCTAAGCATATCACTAAGTGAAACCCTCACTGCAATGGGCTGTTTTCTTACAGTCATTAAGACAAGCAAACAATCTCCAAATCCAGTGAATAAGATGTCAAATTAAATCTTAAGAAGTGAAAAATATTCAGAAACATACCTCGCATAATTTGGAGTTCGGGTTCTATAGTTATAGCCAAAACAGTGGGATTGCACAAAACTGTCCAGATTTGCACACATTTCAATACTTGTCGTTTTTAGGGTCCTTAGGTTCAGATTTAGCCTTAGTCCATTTCTGACAAAAACGTCAAGAACTGAAAAATATAGCAGCAAACCAAATTTCATGCATTTTGGATGTTATTTACTAAGTCAAAACTGGTTTGTTCCACAAGGTCAGTGAATCTGCCAAAACCTGCTTCATTTTTCCAGACTTTCCCGATTTGGACACATTTTAATGATTTTCCATTTTGAGGACCTTAGAGTCAAAATTAGCTTTGGCCTATTTTTGTGAAAAATGTTCAGAACTGGCAAAACTAAGCCCCACGTCCTCGATTTACGAGCCCAGCTGCTACGTGAATTGAAGTTATCTTGCCCAAGGTGGCATGGGACTCGGTAATAGAATTGTGATGGATTAGGTTGTCGTCCTTTTTGCGGCTCACGACGTACAATCCGGGACGAAAAAATAGCGCAAAAGAAGAAAAGTGTCCAAAAAGTGATGAAAATGTTCAATTTTTGGCTCCGAAAATAGGCGCAGCTGAGGAGGCTTGCTGCCCCCGTCGTAGAGCTCTCGGAGAGCTTTCCAACGGTATGCTGTGCGCCGCGTAACTCCTTATGGATCAAAAGTTATGGGCAGCGTAGCGACAGAGACCTGGTCATAAGCCCCACACCCTCGGTTTGCAGGCCCAGCCTCTACATGAAACGAAGTTGTCTTGCACAAGGTGCCGTAGGATTCGGTAATAGAAATGTGATGGACTAGGTTGTCGTCCTTTTCGCGGCTCACGACGTACAATCTGAGACAGAAAAATAGCGCAAAAGAAGAAAAGTGTCTAGAAATTGATGAAAACGTTTGATTTTGGGCACCAAAAATAGGCGCAGTCGAGAAGGCTTGTTGCCCCTATTGTAGAGCTCTCGGAGAGCTTTCGAACGGTATGCTGTACGCCGTGTAACTCCTTACAGATCAAAAGTTATGGGCAGCGTAGCGACGGAGACCTGGTCCTAAGCCCCACACCCTCGGTTTGCGGGCCCAGCCTCTACATGAAGCGAAGTTGTCTTGCACAAGGTGCCATGGGATTCGGTAATAGAAATGTGGTGGATTAGGTTGTCGTCCTTTTCGCGGCTCACGACGTACGATTCAGGACGGAAAAACAGCGCATAAGAAGAAAAGTGTCCAGAAATTGATGAAAATGTTATATTTTTGGCTCCGAAAACAGTTGCAGCCGAGGAGGCTTGCTACCCCCGTCGTAGAGCTCTCGAAGAGTTTTCCAACGGAATGTTGTGTGCCGTGTAACTCTTTACGGATCAAAAGTTATAGGCACCGGAGCGACGGAGACCTGGTCCTAAGCCCCAGGCCCTCGGTTTCGGTATTAGAATTTTGATGGATTAGGCAGTCGTCCTTTTTGTGGCTCACGACATACGATCCGGGATGAAAAAACAGCGCAAAAGAAGAAAAGTGTCCAGAAACTGATGAAAACTTTCAATTTTTGGCTCTGAAAAAGCGTACAACTGAGCAGGTTTGCTTTCCTCGTCGTAGAGCACTCAGAGAGCTTTCCAACGGTATGTTGTGCGCCACGAAACTCCTTACGGATCAAAAGTAATGGGCACCAGAGCGACGGAGACCTAGTCGTAAGCCCCACGACCTCGGTTTGCGGGCCCAGCCTCTACGTGAAGAGAAGTTGTCTTGCACAAGTTGCCATGGGATTCGATAATAGAAATGTGATGGATTAGGTTGTCGTCCTTTTTGCGGCTCACGACGTACGATCCGGGACCTAAAAAAAGCGCAAAAGAAGAAAAATGTCCGAAAACTGATTAAAACGTTCAATTTTGGGCTCCAAAAATAGGCAAAGCAGAGCAGGCTTTCTGCCCCATCATAGAGCTCTGGGAGAGCTTTCCAACGGTATGCTGTTCTCCGCGTAATTCCTTACGGATCAAAAGTTATGGGCACCGGAGTGACGGAGACCTGGTCCCAAGCTCCACACCCTCGGTTTGCGGGCCCAGCCTCTACGTGAAGCGAAGTTGTCTTGCCCAAGGTGCCATGGGATTCGGTAATAGAAATGTGATGGATTAGGTTGTCGTCCTTTTCGCGGCTCACGACGTACAATCCGGGACAGAAAAATAGCGCAAAGGAAGAAAAGTGTCCAGAAACTGATTAAAACATTCAGATTTGGGTTTCGAAAATAGGCGAAGCAGAGCAGGCTTGCTGCCCCAGTCGTAGAGCTCTTGAAGTGCTTTCCAACGGTATGCTGTGCGTTGCGTATCTCCTTTCGAATCAAAAGTTATGGGCACCGGGGGGACGGAGACCTGGTACTAAGCCCCACGCCCTCGGTTTGCGGTCCCAGCCTCTACGTTAAGCGAAGTTGTCTTGCACAAGGTGCCTTGGGATTCGGTAATAGAAATGTGGTGGATTAGGTTGTCGTCCTTTTCGCGGCTCACGACGTACGATCCGGGACCGAAAAATAGCGCAAAAGAAGAAAAGTGTCCAGAAAAGGATTAAAACGTTCAATTTTGGGCTCTGAAAATAGGCGAAGCAGAGCAGGCTCGCTGCCCCAGTCGTAGAGCTCTCGGAGAGCTTTCCAACGGTATGCTGTGCACCGCGTAACTCCTTACGGATCAAAAGTATATGGGCACCGGAGCGACGGAGACCTGGTCCTAAGCCCCATGCCCTCGGTTTGCGGGCCCAGCCTCTACGTGAAGCGAAGTTGTCTTGCCCTAGGTAGTGTAGGATTTGGTAATAGAAATGTGATGGATTAGGTTGTCATCCTTTTTGCAACTCACGAAGTACGATCCGGGATAGAAAAACAGCGCAAAAGAAGGAAAGTGTCCAGAAACTGATGAAAACGTATGATTTTGGGCTCCGAAAATAGGCGAAGCAGAACAGGCTTGCTGCCCCAATCGTCTCCGTCCGTCTAGTGCCCATAACTTTTGATCTGAAAAGAGTTACGCAATGCACAGCATACCGTTGGAAAGCTCTTCGAGACCTGGTACTAAGCCCCACGCCCTCGGCTTGCAGTCCCAGCCTCTACGTGAAGCGAAGTTGTCTTACACATGGTGCCGTGGGTTCGGTAATAGAAATGTGGTGGATTAGGTTGTCGTCCTTTTCGCGGCTCACAACGTACGATCCGGGACAGAAAAATAGCGCAAAAGAAGAAAAATGTACAGAAACTGATGAAAACGTTCGATTTTGGGCTCTGAAAACAGGCGCAGCCAAGGAGGCTTGCTGCCCACGTCGTAGAGCTCTCGGAGAGCTTTCCAACATTATGCTATACGCCGCGTAACTCCTTGCGGATCAAAAGTTATGTGCATTAAAGCAACGGATACTTGGACCTAAGCCCCATTTCCTCGGTTAGCGGGCCCAGCCTCTACGTGAAATGAAGTTGTCTTGCCCAAGGTGGCGTGGGATTCGGTAATAGAATTGTGATGGATTAGGTTGTCGTCCTTTTCGCGGCTCACGACGTACGATCCGGGACAAAAAAATAGTGCAAATGAAGAAAAGTGTCCAGAAAGTGATGAAAACGTTCAATTTTTGGCTCTGAAAATAGGCGCAACTGAGGAGGCTTGTTGCTCCCGTCGTAGAGCTCTCAGAGAGCTTTCCAACGGTATGTTGTACGCCGCGTAACTCCTTATGGATCAAAAGTTATGGTCAGTGGAGCGACGGAGACCTGGTCCTAAGCCCCACACCCTCGGTTTACGGGCCCAGCCTCTACGTGAAGCGAAGTTTTCTTGCACAAGGTGCCATGGGATTGGGTAATAGAAATGTGGTGGATTAGGTTGTCGTCCTTTTCGCGGCTCACGACGTACGATCCGGGGCGGAAAAATAGTGCAAAAGAAGAAAAGTGTCCAGAAGCTAATGAAAATGTTCGATTTTGGGCTCCGAAAATAGGCACAGTCGAGGAGTCTTGCTGACCCCGTCGTAGAGCTCTCGGAGAGCTTTCCAACGGTATGCTGTGCGGCGCATAACTCCTTACGGATCAAAAGTTATGGGCACCGGAGCGACGGAGTCCTGGTCCTAATCCCCACGCCCTCAGTTTGCGGGCCAAGCCTCTACATGAAACGAAGTTGTCTTGCCCAAGGTGTCATGGGATTTGGTAAAAGAAATGTGATGGGTAAGGTTGTCGTCCTTTTTGTGGCTCACGACGTACAATCGGGGACGGAAAAACAACGCAAAAGAAGAAAAGTGTCCCGAAACTGATGAAAATGTTCGATTTTGGTGTCTGAAAATAGGCGCAGCCGAGGAGGCTTGCTGCCCGCATCGTAGAGCTCTCGGAGAGCTTTCCAACGGTATGATGTGCGCCGTGTAACTCCTTACGGATCAAAAGTAATGGGCACCAGAGCGACGGAGACCTGGTCCTAAGCCCCACGCCCTCGGTTCGCGGGCCCAGCCTCTATGTGAAGCGAAGTTGTCTTGCCCAAGGTGGCGTGGGATTCGGTAATAGAATTGTGATGGATTAGGTTGTCGTCCTTTTAGTGGCTCAGGACGTACGAGCCGGGACGAAAAAACAGCGCAAATGAAGAAAAGTGTCCAGAAACTTATGAAAACGTTCAACTTTTGTCTTCGAAAACAGGCGCAGCCCAGTAGGCTTGCTGCCCCCGTCGAAGAGCACTCGGAGAGCTTTCCAACGGTAAGCTGTACGTCACGCAACTCCTTACGAATCAAAAGTAATGGGCACCGGAGCGACGGAGACCTGGTCCTAAGCCCCACGCCCTCGGTTTGCGGGCCCAGCCTCTAGGTGAAGCGAAGTTGTCTTGCACAAGGTGCCGTGGGATTTGGTAATAGAAATATGGTGGATTAGGTTGTCGTCCTTTTCTCGGCGTACGACGTACGATCCGGGAAGGAAAAACAGCGAAAAAAAAGAAAAGTGTCCAGAAATTGATGAAAACGTTCGATTTTGGGGTCTGAAAATAGGCGCAGCCGAGGAGGCTTGCTGCCCCCGTCGTAGAGCTCTCGGAGAGCTTTCCAACGGTATGTTGTGCGCCGCGTAACTCCTTACAGATCAAAAGTTATGGGCACCGGAGCGACGAAGACCAAGTCCTAAACCCCGCGCCCTCGGTTTGCGACCCCAGCCTCTACGTGAAGCGAAGTTGTCTAGCCCAAGGTGGCATGGGATTCAATAATAGAATTGTGATAGATTTGGCTGTCGTCCTTTTCGCGGCTCACGACGTATGATCCGTGATGGAAAAACAGCGCAAAAGAAGAAAAGTGTCCAGAAACTGATGAAAACATTCAATTTTTGACACCGAAAAAGGGCGCAGTTGAGCAGGTTTGCTTACCCCGTCGTAGAGGTCTCGTAGATATTTTCAACGGTATGTTGTGTGGCGCGTAACTCATTACAGATCAAAAGTAATGGGCACCGGAGCGACGGAGACTTGGTCATGAGCCCCACGCCCTCAGTTTGTGGGCCCAGCCTCTACGTGAAGAGAAGTTGTCTTGCACAAGGTGTCGTGGGATTCGGTAAAAGAAATGTGATGGATTAGGTTATCGTCCTTTTAGCGGCTCACGACGTACGATCTGGGACCCAAAAATAGCGCAAAAGAAGAAAAGTGTCCAGAAATTGATTAAAACGTTCAATTTTGGGCTCCGAAAACGGGTGCAGCAAACTAGGATTGCTGCCCCCATCGTAGATCTCTCGGAGAGCTTTCCAATGGTATGCTGTACGCCGCGTAACTCCTTACGGATCAAAAGTTATGGGCACCAGAGCGACGGAGACCAAGTCCTAAGCCCCAGGCCCTTGGTTTGTGGCCCCAGCCTCTACGTGAAGCGAAGTTGTCTTGTCCAAGGTACCATGGGATTCAGTAATAGAAATGTGATGGATTAGGTTGTCGTCCTTTTCGCTGCTCACGACGTATGATCCGGGACGAAAAAACAGCGCAAAAGAAGAATAGTGTCCAAAAATTGATGAAAACGTTCGATTTTAGGCTCCGAAAAAAGGTGCAACAGAGCAGGCTTGCTACCCCGGTCATAGAGCTCTCGGAGGGCTTTCCAAAGGTATGTTCTGCACCATGTAACTCCTTATGGATCAAAAGTAATGGGCACCGGAGCGACAGAGACCTGGTCCTATGCCCCACGCCCTCGGTTTGCGGGCCCAGCCTCTACATGAAGCGAAGTTGTCTTGCACAAGGTGTCGTGGGATTCGGTAATAGAAATGTGATGGATTAGGTTGTCGTCCTTTTCGTGGCTCACGACGTACGATCCGGGACTGAAAAACATCGCAAATAAAGAAAAGTGTCCAAAAACAGATGAAAACATTGGATTTTGGTCTCCGGAAACAAGCACAGCAGAGCAGGCTTGCTGCCCACGTTGTTGAGCTCTCGAAGAGCTTTCCAACGTTATGTTGTGAGCCGCGTAACTCTTTACGGATCAAAAGTTATGGGCACCGGAGCGATGGATACCTTGTCCTAAGCCCCACACCCTCGGTTTGCGGGCCCAGTCTCTACGTGAAGCGAAGTTGTCTTGCCCAAGGTGCCATGGGTTTCGATAATAGATTTGTGATGGATTAGGTTATCGTCCTTTTCTCGGCTGAGGACGTATGATTCGGGATAAGAAAACAATGCAAAAGAAGAAAAGTGTCCAAAAACTGAGGAAAACATTCAATTTTTGGCCTCGAAAACATATGCAGTTGAGCAGGATTGATGCCCCCGTCGTAGAGCTCTTGGAGAGCTTTCCAACGGAATGCTGTGTACCGCGTAACTCCTTACGGATAAAAACTAATGGGCAACGGAGTGACGGAGGCCTAGTCCTAAGACCCACGCCCTCGGTTTTCGGGCCCAGCCTTTACGTGTATCGAAGTTTTCTTGCACAAGGTACCACGGGATTCTGTAATAGAAATGTGATTGATTAGGTTGTCGTCCATTTCGCAGCTCACGACGTACGATCCGGGATAAAAAAACAGCGCAAAAGAAGAAGAGTGTACAAAAACTGATGAAAACATTCGATTTTTGGCTTCGAAAACTAGAGAAGCAAAGCAGGCTTGCTGCCCCCATCATAGAACTCTCGGAGAACTTTCCAACGGTATGTTGTGCGCCTCGTAACTCCTTACGGATCAAAAGTAATGGGCAATGGAGCAACGGAGACCTGGTCCTAAGCCCCACGTCCTCGGTTTGCGGGCCCAGCCTTTACGTGAAGCAAAGTTGTCTTGCCCAAGGTGCAGTGGAAGTCGGTAATAGAAATGTGATGGATTAGGATGTCGTCCTTTCCGCGGCTCACGACGTACGATCCGTGACTGAAAAACAGCGCAAATGAAGAAAAGTGTCCAGAAACTGATGAAAACGTCCGATTTTGGGTACTGAAAATAGGCGCGGCCGAGCTGTCTTGCAGCCCCGGTCATAGAGCTCTCGGTGAGCTTTCCAACGATATGCTGTGCACCGCGTAACTCCTTACGGATCAAAAGTTATGGGCACCGGATCGACGAATACTTGGTCACAAGCCCCACACCCTCGGTTTCTAGGCCTAGCCTCTACGTGAAGCGAAGTTGTCTTGCCCAAGGTGTTATGGGATTCGGTAATTGAATTGTGATGGATTAGGTTGTCGTCCTTTTCGCGGCTCACAACGCACGATCCGGGATGAAAAAATAGCGCAAAAGAAGGAAAGTGTCCCAAAACTGATGAAAACGTTCGATTTTGGGCTCCGAAAAAAGGTGCAGCAGAGCAGGCTTGCTGCCCCCGTCATAGAGCTCCCGGAGGGCTTTCCAAAGGTATGCTATGCGTCGCGTAACTCCTTACGGATCAAAAGTAATGGGCACCGGAGCGACGGAGACCTGGTCCTTAGCCCCGCGTCCTCGGTTTGCAGGCCCAGCCTCTACGTGAAACGAAGTTGTCTTGCACAAGGTGTCGTGGGATTCGGTAATAGAAATGTGATGGATTAGGTTGTCGTCCTTTTCACGGCTCACGACGTACGATTTGGGACCGAAAAACAGCGCAAATGAAGAAAAGTGTCCAGAAACAGATGAAAACGTTTGATTTTGGACTCCGAAAACAAGCACAGCCGAGGATGCTTGCTGCCACCGTTGTAGAGCTCTCGGAGAGCTTTCCAACGGTGTGCTGTGCGCCGCGTAACTCCTTACGGATCAAAAGTTATGGGCACTAGAGCGACGGAGACCTAGTCCTAAGCCCCACGCCCTCGGTTAGTGGGCCCAGCCTCTACATGAAGCGAAGTTGTCTTTCCCAAGGTGGCATAGGATTCGGTAATAGAATTGTGATAGATTAGGCTGTCGTCATTTTCGCGGCTTACCACATTTGATTCGGGACAAAAAAATAGTGCAAAAGAAGAAAAGTGTCCAAAAACTGAGGAAAACGTTCGATTTTCGGCCTCGAAAACAGATGCAGTTGAGCAGGATTGATGCCCCCGTCGTAGAGCTCTCGGAGAGCTTTCCAACGGAATGCTGTGCGCTGCGTAACTCCTTACGGATCAAAAGTTATGGACACCAGAGCGACGGAGACTTAGTCCTAAGCCCCACGCCCTCGGTTTGCGGGCCCAGCCTCTACGTGAAGTGAAGTTTTCTTGCACAATGTGCCATGGCATTTGGTAATAAAAATATGATGGATTAGGTTGTCGTCCTTTTTGCGGCTCACGACGTACGATCTGGGACGGAAAAACAACGCAAAAGAAGAAAAGTCTCCCGAAACTGATGAAAACGTTCGATTTTGGTGTTCGAAAATAGGGGCAACCGAGGAGGCTTGCTTCCCGCATCGTAGAGCTCTCGAAGAGCTTTCCAACGGTATGCTGTGCACCGTGTAACTCTTTACGGATCAAAAGTAATGGGCACTCGAGCGACGAAGACCTGGTCCTAAGCCCCACGCCCTCGGTTTGCGGGCCCAGCCTCTATGTGAAGTGAAGTTGTCTTGCCCAAGGTGGTGTGGGATTCGGTAATAGAATTGTCATGGATTAGGTTGTCGTCCTTTTAGCGGCTCACGACGTACGAGCCGGGACCCAAAAACAGCGCAAAAGAAGAAAAGTGTCCAGAAATTGATTAAAACATTCAATTTTGAGCTCCGAAAATAGGCGCAGCTGAGCAGGCTTGCTGCCCCCGTCGTAGAGCTCTCGGAGAACTTTCCAACGGTAAGCTGTGTGCTGCATAACTCCTTGCGAATTAAAAGTTATGGGCAAATGAGTGATGGGGACCTGGTGCCAAGCCCCACGCCCTCAGTTTGCGAGCTCAGCCTCTACGAGAAGCGAAGTTGTCTTGCACAAGCTGTCGTGGATTCGGTAATAGAAATATGGTTGATTAGGTTGTCGTCCTTTTCGCGGCGCACGACGTACAATCCGGGAAGGAAAAATAGAGTAAAAAAAGAAAAGTGTCCAAAAATTGATGAAAACATTCGATTTTGGGCTCTGAAACAAGGCGAAGCCGAGCAGGCTTGCTCCCCCCATCGTAGAGCTTTTGGAGAGCTTTCCAACGGTATGTTGTGCACCGCATAACTCCTTACGGATCAAAAGTTATGGGCACCGGAGCGACGAAGACCAAGTCCTAAACCCCGCGCCCTCGGTTTGCGACCCCAGCCTCTACGTGAAGCGAAGTTGTCTTGCACAAGGTGATGAAGGATTCAGTAATAGAATTGTGATGGATTTGGCTCTCGTCCTTTTCGCGGCTCACGACGTACAATCCGGGACGGAAAAACAGCGCAAAGGAAGAAAAGTGTCCAGAAATTGATGAAAACATTCAATTTTTGGCACCGAAAGCGGGCGCAACCGAGCAGGTTTGCTTACCCCGTCGTAGAGGTCTCGTAGATATTTTCAACGGTATGCTGTGCGCCGCGTAACTCCTTACAGATCAAAAGTAATAGGCACCGGAGCGATGGAGACTTGGTCTTGAGCCCCATGCCCTCGGTTTGCGGGCCCAACCTCTACGTGAAGAGAAGTTGTCTTGCATAAGGTATCGTGGGATTCGGTTAAAGAAATGTGATGGATTAGGTTATCGTCCTTTTAGCGGCTCACGACGTACGATCCGAGACCCAAAAACAGCGCAAAATAAGAAAAGTGTCTAGAAATTGATTAAAACGTTCAATTTTGGGCTCCGAAAATAGGCGCAGCAAACTAGGCTTGCTGCCCCTATCGTAGATCTCTCGGAGAGCTTTCCAATGGTATGTTGTACGCCGCGTAACTCCTTACGGATCAAAAATTATGGGCACCGGAGCGACAGAGACCAAGTCTTAAGCCCCACGCCCTCGGTTTGCGGCCCCAGCCTCTACGTGAAGCGAAGGTGTCTAGCCTAAGGTGGCATGGGATTCAGTAATAGAATTGTGATGGATTTGGCAGTCGTCCTTTTCGCGGCTCACGACGTACGATCCGGGACGGAAAAACAGCGCAAAAGAAGAATAGTGTCCAAAAATTGATGAAAACGTTCGATTTTAGGCTCCGAAAAAAGGTGCAACAGAGCAGGCTTGCTACCCCGGTCATAGAGCTCTCGGAGGGCTTTCCAAAGGTATGTTCTGCTCCGCATAACTCCTTACGAATCAAAAGTAATGGGCACCGGAGCGACGGAGACCTAGTCCTTAGCCCCAGGTCCTCGGTTTGTAGGCCCAGCCTCTACGTGAAGCAAAGTTGTCTTGCACAAGGTGTCGTGCGATTCGGTAATAGAAATGTGATGGATTAGGTTGTCGTCCTTTTCGTGGCTCACGACGCACGATCCGGGACCAAAAAATAGCGCAAATGAAGAAAAGTGTCCAGAAATTGATGAAAACGTTTGATTTTGGACTTCGAAAACAAGCACAGCCGAGGATGCTTGCTGCCCCCATTGTTGAGCACTCGGAGAGCTTTCCAACGGTATGTTGTGCGTCGCGTAACTTCTTACAGATCAAAAGTTATGGGCACCGGAACGACAGAGACCTTGTTCTAAGCCACACGCCCTCGGTTTGCGGGCCCAGCCTCTACGTGAAGCGAAGTTGTCTTGCCCAAGGTGGCATGGGATTCGGTAATAGAATTGTGATGGATTAGGTTATCGTCCTTTTTGCGGCTCACGGCGTATGATTCGGGACAAGAAAACAGTGTAAAAGAAGAAAAGTGTCCAAAAACTGAGGAAAACGTTCAATTTTTGGCCTCGAAAACATATGCAATTGAGCAGGATTGATGCCCCTGTCGTAGAGCTCCTGGAGAGCTTTCCAACGGAATGCTGTGTACTGCATAACTCCTTACAGATCAAAAGTTATGGGCACCTGAGCGACGGAGACCTTGTCGTAGGCCTTACGCCCTCGGTTTGCGGGCCCAGCCTCTACATGAAGCAAAGTTTTCTTGCACAAGGTGTCGTGGGATTCGGTAATAGAAATGTGAAGGATTAGGTTGTCGTCCTTTACGAGGCTCACGACGTACGATCTGGGACGAAAAAACAGCGCAAAAGAAGAAAAGTGTCCATAAATTGATGAAAACATTCGATTTTTGGCTTCAAAAACTGGAGAAGCAAAGCAGGCTTGCTGCCCCCATCATAGTGCTCTCGGAGAGCTTCCCAACGGTATGCTGTGCGCCGCGTAACTCCTTAAGGATCAAAAGTAATGGGCATTGGAGCGACGGAGACTTGGTCTTAAGCCCCACGTCCTCAGTTTGCGGGCCCAGCCTTTACGTGAAGCGAAGTTGTCTTGCACAAGGTGCCGTGGGATTCGGTAATATAAATGTGGTGGATTAGGTTGTCATCCTTTTTGCAGCTCACGACGTACGATTCGGGACGAAAAAACAGCGCAAAAGAAGAAAAGTGTCCAGAAATTGATGAAAACGTTGGATTTTGGGGTCGGACAACAGGCACAGCTTTGCTGGCTTGCTGCCCCCGTCGTAGAGCTCTCGGAGAGCTTTCCGTTGGTATGCTGTGCACTGCGTAACCCCTTACGGATCAAAAGTTATGGGCACCGGAGCGATGGAGACCTGGTCCTAAGCCCCACGCCCCCGGTTTGCGGGCCCATCCTCTACGTGAAACGAAGCTTTCTTGCTCAAGGTGCCGTGGGATTCGGTAATAGAATTGTGATGGATTAGGTTGTCGTCCTTTTCGCGGCTCACGACGTATGATCCGGGACGAAAAAACAGCGCAAAAGAAGAATAGTGTCCAAAAATTGATGAAAACGCTCGATTTTAGGCAACGAAAAAAGGTGCAACAGAGCAGGCTTGCTTCCCCCGTCATAGAGCTCTCGGAGGGCTTTCCAAAGGTATGTTCTGCGCCGCGTAACTCCTTACGGATCAAAAGTAATGGGCACCGGAGCGACGGAGACCTGGTCCTAAGCCCCACGTCCTCGGTTTGCAGGCCCAGCCTCTACGTGAAACGAAGTTGTCTTGCACAAGGTGTCGTGGGATTCGGTAATAGAAATGTGATGGATTAGGTTGTCGTCCTTTTCACGGCTCACGACGTACGATTTGGGACCGAAAAACAGCGCAAATGAAGAAAAGTGTCCAGAAACAGATGAAAACGTTTGATTTTGGACTCCGAAAACAAGCACAGCCGAGGATGCTTGCTGCCACCGTTGTAAAGCACTCGGAGAGCTTTCCAACGGTATGTTGTGCGCCGCATAACTCCTTACGGATCAAAAGTTATGGGCACCAAAACGACGGAGACCTTGTCCTAAGCCCCACGCCCTCGGTTTACGGGCCCAGCCTCTACGTGAAGCGAAGTTGTCTTGCCCAAGGTAGCATGGGATTCGGTAATAGAATTGTGATGGATTAGGTTATCGTCCTTTTCGCGGCTCACGACGTATGATTCGGGACAAAAAAACAGTGCAAAAGAAGAAAAGTGTTCAAAAACTGAGGAAAACGTTCGATTTTTGGCCTCGAAAACAGATGCAGTCTAGCAGGATTTATGCCCCCGTCGTAGAGCTCTCAGAGAGCTTTCCAACGGAATGCTGTGCGTTGCGTAACTCCTTACGGATCAAAAGTTATGGGCATTGGAGCGACGGAGACCTGGTCCGAAGCCCCACGACCTCGGTTTGCGGGCCCAACCTCTACGTCAAGCGAAGTTGTCTTGCCCAGGGTGCCATGGGATTCGGCAATAGAAATGTGATGGATTAGATTGTCGTTCATTTTGCGGCTCACGACGTACGATCTGGGACGGAAAAACAACACAAAAGAAGAAAAGTGTCCCAAAACTAATGAAAACGTTCGATTTTGGTGACCAAAAATAGGCGCAGTCGAGGAGGATTGCTACCCGTATTGTAGAGCTCTCGGAGAGCTTTCCAACGGTATGCTGTGTGCCGTGCAACTCCTTACGGATGAAAAGTAATGGGCACCGAAGCGACGGAGACTTGGTCCTAAGCCCCACGCCCTCGGTTTGCGGGCCCAACCTCTATGTGAAGTGAAGTTTTCTTGCCCAAGGTGGCATGGGATTCGGTAATAGAATTGTGATGGATTAGGTTGTCGTCCTTTTAGTGGCTCACGACGTACGAGCTGTGACGAAAAAACAACGCAAAAGAAGAAAAATGTCAAGAAACTGATGAAAATGTTCAATTTTTGTCTCCGAAAACATGCGCAGCCGAGCAGGCTTGCTGCCCCTATCGTAGAGCTCTCGGAGAGCTTTCCAACGGTAAGCTGTGCGCCGCGAAACTCCTTACGAATCAAAAGTAATGGGCACTGGAGCGACGGAGACCTGGTCCTAAGCCCCACACCCTCGGTTAGCGGGCCCAGCCTCTACGTGAAATGAAGTTGTCTTGCCCAAGGTGCCGTGGGATTCAGTAATAGAAATATGGTGGATTAGGTTGTCGTCCTTTTCGTGGCGCACGACGTACTATCCGGGACAGAAAAACAGCGCAAAAGAAGAAAAGTGTCCAGAAATTGATGAAAACGTTCGATTTTGGGGTCTGAAAATAGGTGCAGCCGAGGAGGCTTGTGGCCCCCATCGTAGAGCTCTCGGAGAGCTTTCCAACGATATGTTGTGCGCCACGTAACTCCTTACGGATCAAAAGTTATGGGCACCGGAGCGACGGAGACCAAGTCCTAAGCCCCACGCCCTCGGTTTGCGGTCCCAGCCTCTACGTGAAGTGAAGTTGTCTTGCCCAAGGTGGTGTGGGATTCAGTAATAGAATTGTGATGGATTTGGCTATCGTCCTTTTTGCGGCTCACGACGTACGATCCGGGACGGAAAAACAGCGCAAAAGAAGAAAAGTGTCTAGAAACTGATGAAAACATTCAATTTTTGGCACCGAAAATAGGCGCAGCCGAGCAGGTTTGCTTACCCTGTCGTAGAGGTCTCGTAGATCTTTCCAACGGTATGCTTTGCGCCGCGTAACTCCTTACAGATCAAAAGTAATGGGCACCGGAGCGACGGAGACTTGGTCTTTTGCCCCATGCCCTCAGTTTGCGGGCCCAGCCTCTACGTGAAGAGAAGTTGTCTTGCACAAGGTGTCATGGGATTCGGTAAAATAAATGTGATGGATTAGGTTGTCGTCCTTTTCGCGGCTCACGACGTACGATCCGGGACCCAAAAACAGCGCAAAAGAAGAAAAGTGTCCAGAAATTGATTAAAACGTTCAATTTTGGGCTCCGAAAACAAGCTCAGCAAAGTAGGCTTGCTGCCCCCGTCGTAGAGCTCTTGGAGAGCTTTCCAACGGTATGCTGTGCGCCGCGTAACTCCTTAAGGATCAAAAGTTATGGGCACCGGAGCGACGGAGACTTGGTCCTGAGCCTCACGCCCTCGGTTTGTGGGCCCAGCCTCTACGTGAAGCGAAGTTGTCTTGCCCAAGGTAGCATGTGATTCGGTAATAGAAATGTGATGGATTAGGTTGTCGGCCTTTTCGTTGCTCACGACGTATGATCCGGGACGAAAAAACAACGCAAAAGAAGAATAGTGTCCAAAAATTGATGAAAATGTTCGATTTTAGGCTTCGAAAAAAGGCGTAGCAGAGTAGGCTTGCTGCCCCGGTCATAGAGCTCTCGGAGGGCTTTCCAAAGGTATGTTCTGCTCCGCATAACTCCTTACGAATCAAAAGTAATGGGCACCGGAGCGACGGAGACCTAGTCCTTAGCCCCAGGTCCTCGGTTTGTAGGCCCAGCCTCTACGTGAAGCAAAGTTGTCTTGCACAAGGTGTCGTGCGATTCGGTAATAGAAATGTGATGGATTAGGGTGTCGTCCTTTTCGTGGCTCACGACGCACGATCCGGGACCAAAAAATAGCGCAAATGAAGAAAAGTGTCCAGAAATTGATGAAAACGTTGAATTTTGGACTCCGAAAACAAGTACAGCTAAGGATGCTTGCTGCCCCCATGGTAGAGCACTCGGAGAGCTTTTCAACGGTATGTTGTGCGCCGCGTAACTCCTTACGAATCAAAAGTTATGGGCATCGGAACGACGGAGACCTTGTCCGAAGCCCCACACCCTCGGTTTGCGAGCCCAGCCTCTATGTGAAGCGAAGTTGTCTTGCCCAAGGTGGCGTGGGATTCGGTAATAGAATTATGATGGGTTAGGTTGTCGTCATTTTCGCGGCTCATGACGTATGATTCAGGACAAAAAAACAGTGTAAAAGAAGAAAAGTGTCCAGAAACTGTTGAAAACGTTCAATTTTTGGCCCCGAATATAGATGCAGCCGAGCAGGCTTGATGCCCCCGTCGTAGAGCTCTCGGAGAGCTTCCCAACGGTATGCTGTGCGCCGCGTAAATCCTTACAGATCAAAAGTTATGGGCACCAGAGCGACGGAGACCTGGTCCTAAGCCCCACGCCCTCAGTTTGCGGGCCCACCCTCTACGTGAAGTGAAGTTTTCTTGCACAAGGTGTTGTGGGATTCGATAATAGAAATGTGATGGATTAGGTTGTCATCCTTTTCGAGACACATGACGTACGATCCGGGAAGAAAAAACAACGCAAAAGAAGAAAAGTGTCCATAAATTGATGAAAACGTTCGATTTTTGGCTTCAAAAACTGGCAAAGCAAAGCAGGCTTGCTACCTCCATCATAGAGCTCTCGAAGAGCTTTCCAACTGTATGCTGTGCACCGCGTAACTCCTTACGGATCAAAAGTAATGGGCACTGCAGCGATAGAGACCTGGTCCTAAGCCCCACGTCCTCGGTTTCCAGGCCCAGCCTCTACGTGAAGTGAAGTTGTCTTGCACAAGGTACCGCGGGATTCGGTAATAGAAATGTGATGGATTAGGTTGTCATCCTTTTCGCGGCTCACGACGTACGATCTGGGACGGAAAAACAGCGCAAAAGAAGAAAAGTCTCCAGAAATTGATGAAAACGTTCGATTTTGGGCTCCGACAACAGGCGCAGCATAGCTGGCTTGCTGCCCCCGTCGTAGAGCACTCGGAGAGCTTTCCATTGGTATGTTGTGTGCCGTGTAACACCTTACGGATCAAAAGTTATGGGCACCGGAGCGACGGAGACCTGGTCCTAAGCCCCACGGCCTTGGTTTGCGGGCCCAGCCTCTACGTGAAGCGCAGTTGTCTTGCATAAGGTGTCGTGGGATTCGGTAATAGAAATGTGATAGATTAGGTTATCGTCCTTTTTGCGGATCACGACGTATGATCCGGGATGAAAAAATAGCGCAAAAGAAGAATAGTGTCTAGAAATTGATGAAAACATTCGATTTTGGGCTCTGAAAATAGGCGTAGTCGAGGAGGCTTGCTGCCCCCATCATAGAGGTCTCGGAGGGCTTTCCAATGGTATGTTGTGCGCCGTGTAACACCTTACGGATCAAAAGTAATGGGCACCGGAGCGACGGATACCTAGCCACAAGCCCCACGCCCTCGGTTTACGGGCCCAGCCTCTACGTGAAGTGAAGTTGTCTTGTCCAAGGTGCCGTGGGATTCGGTAATAGAAATGTGATGGATTAGGATGTCGTCCTTTCCGCAGCTCACGACGTACGATCCGTGACTGAAAAATAGCGCAAATGAAGAAAAGTGTCCAGAAACTGATGAAAACGTTCGATTTTGGGCTATTAAAACAAGCATAGCCGTGGAGGCTTGCTGCCCCCATTGTAGAGCTCTCGGAGAGCTTTCTAACGGTATGTTGTGCGCCGCGTAACTCCTTACGGATCAAAAGTTATGGGCACCAGAATGACGTAGATGATGTCCCAAGCCCCACGCCCTCGGTTTACGGGCCCAGCCTCTACATGAAGCGAAGTTGTCTTGCCCAAGGTGCCATGGAATTCGGTAATAGAATTGTGATGGATTAGGTTGTCGTCCTTTTCGCGGCTCACGGCGTATGATTCGGGACAAAAAAACAGTGCAAAAGAAGAAAAGTGTCCAAAAACTGAGGAAAACGTTCGATTTTTGGCCTCGAAAACAGATGCAGTTGAGCAGGATTGATGCCCCCGTCGTAGAGCTCTCGGAGAGCTTTCCAACGGAATGCTGTGCGCTGCGTAACTCCTTACGGATCAAAAGTTATGGACACCAGAGCGACGGAGACTTAGTCCTAAGCCCCACGCCCTCGGTTTGCGGGCCCAGCCTCTACGTGAAGTGAAGTTTTCTTGCACAATGTGCCATGGCATTTGGTAATAGAAATGTGATGGATTAGGTTGTCATCCTTTTCGAGGCTCACGACGTACGATCCGGGACGAAAAAACAGCGCAAAAGAAGAAAAGTGTCCAGAAATTGATGAAAACATTCGATTTTTGGCTTCGAAAACTGGCAAAGCAAAGAAGGCTTGCTTCCCCCATCATAGAGCTCTCGGAGAGCTTTCCAAAGGTATGCTATGCGCCGCGTAACTCCTTACGGATCAAAAGTAATGGGCACTGGAGTGACGGAGACCTGGTCCTAAGCCCCACGTCCTCAGTTTGCGAGCCTAGCCTCTATGTGAAGCGAAGTTGTCTTGCACAAGGTGCCGCAAAATTCGGTAATAGAAATGTGATGAATTAGGTTGTCGTCCCTTTCGCTGCTCACGACGTACGATCCGGGACGGAAAAACAGCGCAAAAGAAGAAAAGTATCCAGAAACTGATGGAAACATTTGATTTTGGCCTCCGAAAACAGGCACAGCCGAGCAGGCATGCCTCCCCCATCGTAGAGCTCTCAGAGAGCTTTCCAACAGTATGTTGTGCGCCGCGTAACTCCTTACGGATAAAAAGTTATGGGCACGGGAGCGACGAAGACCTAGTCCTAAGCCCCACGCCTTCAGTTTGCGGGCCCAGCCTCTACGTGAAGCGAAGTTGTCTTGCCCAAGGTGGCATGGGATTCGGTAATAGAATTGTGATGGATTAGGTTGTCGTCCTTTTCGCAGCTCACGACATACGATCCGGGATAGAAAAACAGCGCAAAAGAAGAAATGTGTCCGAAAACTAATGAAAACGTTTGATTTTGGGCTCTGAAAATAGGTGCAGTAGAGCAGTCTTGCTGCCCACGTCGTAGAGCTCACGGAGAGCTTTCCAACGGTATGCAGTACACCGTATAACTCCTAATGGATCAAAAGTTATGGGCAACGAAGCGACGGAGAACTGGTCCCATGCCCCACACCCTCTATTTGCGAGCCCAGCCTCTACGTGAAGCGAAGTTGTCTTGGCCAAGGTGCTGTGCGATTCGATAATAGAAATGTGATGGATTAGGTTGTCGTCCTATTCGCGGCTCACGACATATGATCCGGGACGAAAAAACATCGCAAAAGAAGAAAAGTGTCTAGAAACTAATGAAAACGTTCGATATTTGGCTCCGAAAATAGGCACAGCCGAGCAGGCTTGATGCCCCCGTCGTAGAGCTCTCGAAGAGCATTCTAACAATATGTTGTGCACCGCGTAACTCCTTACGGATCAAAAGTAATGGGCACCGGAGCGACGGAGACTTGGTCCTTAGCCCCACGCCCTCGGTTTGCGGGCCCAGCCTCTACGTGAAGCGAAGTTGTCTTGCCCAAGGTGCCATGGGATTCGGTAACAGAAATGTGATGGATTAGGTTGTCGTCCTTTTCATGGCTCACGACGTACGATCCGAGACGGAAAAATAGCGCAAAGGAAGAAAAGTGTCCCGAAACTGATGAAAACGTTCAATTTTGGGCTCTGAGAATAGGTGCAGCTAAGCAGACTTGCTGCCCCTGTTGTAGAGCTCTTGGAGAGCTTTCCAACGGTATGCTGTGCGCCGCGTAACTCCTTACGGATCAAAAGTTATGGGTACCGGAGCGACGGAGACCTTGTCCCAAGCCCCACGCCCTCGGTTTGCAGGCCCAGCCTCTACGCGAAGCGAAGTTGTCTTGCCCAAAGGGCCATGGGAATCGAGAATAGAAATGTGGTGGATTAGGTTATCGTAGTTTTCGTGGCTCACGACATACGATCCGGGACGGAAAAACAGCGGAAAAGTAGAAAAGTGTCCAGAAACTAATGAAAATGTTCGATTTTGGGCCCCGAAAACAGGCGCATCCGAGCCAGTTTGCTGCTGCCATCGTAGAGTTCTCGGAGAGCTTTCCAACAGTATGCTGTGCGCCGCGTAACTCCTTACGGATCAAAAGTTATGGGCACCGGAGCGACGGAGACCTGGTCCTAAGCCCCACGCCCTCGGTTTGCAGGGCCAGCCTCTACGTGAAGCGAAGTTGTCTTGCCCAAGGTGGCCTGGGATTCGGTAATAGAATTGTGATGGATTAGGTAGTCATCCATTTCGCGGCTCACGACGTACGATCCGAGATGAAAAAACAGCGCAAAAGAAGAAAAGTGTCCAGAAACTGATGAAAACGTTCAATTTTTGGCTCTGAAAAGAGGCGTAGCTGTCACGCCCCAACTCGGCCTATAAAGGTTAGACTAGGGTGTGATCTAAACATTCAAGTCACGTCTCGTACTTAACCATTCATGAAGATTTAACACTTAACGTTTTGGCCTAAACTCCAAAATTTTCTGGAAAACCGGCAGCAAAACCGCTGTAATTGGGCTCTTTGGTTTGATCTAATTCTCTAAACGCCTCAAAATTTACTATCTCAAATTCATTTTCAACTAAGATTACTATTTATCATCAATTGAAATGCCTATTGGTTGTCTTGATGTCTCATTTAATTAATAACCTAGCATGATACTATGTCTCGTTTGTTTGTTAATCCTCATTACAAAAGTACATGTTGATCTTAGCTTAATAGCGAGTACCTGCTTAAGATTTGGTTGGTTCATTTTACTTAGCCCTTACCTAATGCTTCATAATCCTATTATAGGTACTAGCAGTAATAATAGAAAAATGACCATAGTAGCGTCTAGTGTCTGTCTAGTTAACATCAGTACAAACCAAAACTAGACCCAAATTACAACGGGGGTCTTTTACATTACACATCAAGCAACATAAAAAAGAAATAGTCTTCAAGTAGCATAGTTCACAAATAGCCATAATCACACAAGGCACACAATCACTCCAAGGAATCATCGTTAGGCACATCGTCCTCAAGTACCTGTTCTTGATCTTCTTCCCCTGAGATGATAAAAGAGGGTGAGTCCTTATGAACTCAGCGAGGGAGAACGAAAAATAGGTTTTGAAACTCATTTTCCGGTTCAACTTATGAAAATCCTTTTGCAAGCATGAATATAATACAATTAAGTACATAACAATAATATAAGTTAAATGAACACAATTACCAGTCTTTCCTCCCCGAGGTTCTCCAGGAACCAAGCAAGGGTACTTATACATATAGAAAAAGGATACGGTGAGCTTTTGCTCTCAGTGGTTGCGGCCGACTTCAAATCATTCCCTTAACACGCCAAGTGGGTTTACTCCGGATGTACCCCGAAATCCTACGACCCAACTCTCCGAGGAAGTTTAGCCCCCAAGCGAGAGAGGGAATTGGACAGTGGTAGTCACGGGTGCACTGGCAAACCCGATGCCGCCCGGTGTGCATGATCGCTACCACGCCAGACTGAAAGGTTGCAACCTTGTATGAAATGCACATTTATGACATGTAATATATCACTTTAGGAGGACAACAAAGTAGGTTGCCTCTGGACAGTCATAAGATTGCACATTGACAAGTAAACAAGCGAGGCACGGATAGACAAGTAATTTCACTTGAAAAGCTCATGGAGTTATATGAACATTAAACGGACAGCCATGTAATGCACATAAATCAAGTCATATAACTCAATTCAAAGTCCACGTAATCAAATAATAAGATTATATAACATGCAACAACATCTACGTGGGCTCGGATGCAAGAAAAGCCTATTTGTCAACATGCAATGATCAAAATCACATTTACGACTATAAGGGCATCAACGGGCAGCCTACTAAGCATATAATTCCACACAATACCCAAATGATCAACACTTAGCAAGACTACCTAGTCATTAGGGTTTCCATTTCATGCTTACCCGTGTGATTAAACCCTAAGTCAACTCAAAATCAATCTCAAGCCATGCATCAATTAATTCAAACATTCCCAAGTACTCAAAACAGTCCACACAACATCCCAATGTCACAATCCCAAGCAATTAATACCACACGAGAAGTTACAACAATTTTTCTAAGCATATAACCAAGTGAACCCTCACTGCAATAGGCTGTTTTCCCACAATCATTAAGATAAGCAAAAAATCTCCAATTCTAGTGAATAAGATGTCAAATTAAATATTAAGAAGTGAACTAAAATCAGAAAGAAACCTTGCATCATTTGGAGTTCAGGATCATTATTTATAGCCGAAACAGTGAGATAGCACAAAACTGTCCAGATTTTCACACATTTCCATAATTGACGTTTTTGAGGTCCTTAGGTCAGTTTTAGCCTTAGTCCATTTCTGACAAAAATGTCCAGAACTGAAAAATATAGCAGTACACCAAATTTTATCCATTTTTGACATCATTTACTAAGTCATAGCTGGTTCGTTCTACAAGGTCAGTGCATCTGCCAAAACCTGCTTCATTTTTCCAGATTTCCAGATTTGGACACATTTTAAAGATTTGCCATTTTGAGGACTTTATAGTCACAATTAGCTTTGGCCTATTTCTGAAAAAAAATTTCAAAACTGGCCAAAATAGTCACCAACCAATTTTCATGCATTTTCAACATCATTTTCCTAGCCAAAATCACCTCGAAACAACAGGTCAGAGAGCTGTCATATAATCCGACTTCACCTATCATCACTTTCAAGCCAAAATCTTGCAATGCATGGTTGAAGAAGCTTATGAACGAACATATAATTCAAGTACAGAAGCAAAGACATACATTTAAGATCATGCATGTGGATTTTTGAAGGATTTTCAAAAGGTTTTAGCCCTCACCTTAGCAAATCAACAAAAAGATGCACAAAAACTTGTTGAAGCACAATTTTCTTCTTCTTCTTTGCCTAGCCGAGATTCCAACTTGGTTTTCTCTATTTTTCCTAGCTTAGTGACCAAGCTCTTAGTACATGCATGTGGTTAGAACAAGAAGAAAAGAAATGGAAGCTTAGTAACTCACCTAGGGCCAAAATGAAGACTCAAGAGCTTGCATGTGAGTTTTCTTGCAACCTAGCTAGCTTGGTTGAGTTCCTTTGCTTGTGGCTTGTCTTGATTAACCATATGATGATGAAGATGAGCTAAGAGGTGTATGAACTCAGCCAAAACCGAGATTGAGAGAGAAGAATGAGAGGGAGAGAGAGAAATGTGAGGAGAGTGAGAGAAATGAGAGAAAATAGAAGCTTTTGCAATTGTTGATGCAAATGTTGGCCTTGGGCATGCAAAAATCAGATTTTGTGTCATCTTTTGAGCATCTTTTGAATTGTTTTAGCATGTGTGTAAGAGAATGTTGGGTATTTAGAGATTTTAGGTAGAATAGAATATAGGATATGTTTAGAGGTTTGTGAGATTTTGTCTTGTAGTGAGTTTAAAATATAATATTTAGGTGTTAGTGGATTTTGTAGAGATTTGAATTAGGATTATAATAATAGTTAGTGGTGTTTGTAGGAGTACTTTATAGTCTAGTGCTTTGTGTAGGATTCTTTCTTGATTAACGTAGTGGCACAGATTCCTAGGTCTAGGGCACGAATTACGAGGTAGACATGAACTACGAGGTAAGACACGAACTACGAGGCTAATGCATGTACTTCAAGATAAATGCACGGATTCTAATGCAAATGCACCCAACCCTAGGTAAATGTATGTAAACAAATACAAGGCACATAATTCAATGCAATGCATGTAAATCGAGGTACGACTCTTAAACCTAGGTTAGGACACGTAATTCAAGGTCAAGGCACACAAAACGAGATAACGCACACAATTCGAAGTTGGGGCACGTAAGTTGAGTATTAGGGCACATAATTCTAGGTCAAGGCACGAATGACGAGGCATGCACGAAAACCAAGACAAGGCACGTAATCCAAGGTCAATCATATCATTCTTGGTCTATGGCACGCAAATCAAGATAACACATGTTATTCGGGGTCGGGACTCACATCCTCCCCTCCTTAAAAGAATTTCGTCCTGAAATTCATTCTTGTCTATTGAGATCATTTAGACGGATTCCGACCATTGTTATTTTCCAACTCCGGGTCGTCCTTTGCTCTATGATCTCTCTTACCACAACAAATTCACTTCCTAGCTTTCTCCAATCATTTAATTCGGTGTGACCACTACATTTATAGTTCGTTCCTTTGAACAATTCTATTTTCTCCAATTGATCTTAAGGTCGAGTTCATTAACTAAGGTTAGAATCTCCAAACATAGTCATCAAAGCTGCATCGGTAGTCTAACAATACAACTATAACTCCAAAATCATGACTCATGTTGTATCAATCTTGCATTCATACCTCAAAAGGAATATCACAATAATTCCATGATCCTAGGGTGACATACGCTAATTTCAAGATGATAGGTCTATATCCGATTTACATATCCTATCTACTAGCTTCAAAATTGTTAGCACGTAGGACATACACATGTTATAGATTATTCCCATGATACGACCCTATTTTCAGGTTGAACTCACCAAACAAACTAATTCATCTCAAGTCGTCATCTATCGATAGTATCATAGTTCTTATCTTGAAGGTACATTGGATTAGTAAATCTTCTAATGACTAGTCTTCCGGTTATAAGCTCCTATTCACTAACATCCTTTCCCAACTTCATTAACCTTCACGCTCGTAATCAAGGAGAAAGAACGTTGAGATTCATTAAACGCGAATTATAAGGTTTATTAAGTATCACCAACAAATGCCATTGAAATTGCATGGGTAAACTGATCATGTCGCACTAGTTCAACTCTTACAAGTAAATTTATCAACTCGTAATCCACAATTTATTTCCTTATTCAAATCCCTATCTTCAAGTCACGAGCCTTCAGAATTTCTTTAATCTTAACCAAGACTCCTAAGGCGAATAGTTTCAATCTCAAATAAATTTCACTCACCTCAATCCAAGGTTACGTCATACTTAAGAAGATAATGGTCCTACTCACTTAGCGACCTAGTCATTCCTTCGAACACTTAATGCCCGCCAATATTCTTCAACATTAATGTTACTAAGCTAGGGCCATAGCCATGTAAGTGATATCAATGCTCCACTAGGTTATCGGCCAAACAACAACAATCCTAGGACTATAAATGGGTACCAAAATGACCGAGCTCATAAAATACTTATGCGAGATAACTTCAAGGTTGTATCAATATAAGAATTATGACCACGAGACATCCTTCAACATAACCTAATAGAACTTCAAAAGTAACCAACCACTTATTTAACTATCACTACAAGATTCACCCCTCTTATTCAACGACCACAATTCGAAGTCTACCAATCGCTAGTTTCTAGATGTGAAACGGTGCACATAGATACGGTGATCTAACATACTCTAATTCATCTCTATCTTAACTCTATGAAATCGTACTCTTCTCATTTACATATTCAACTAGCTAAGAGCATCAAGACTCATCAACTTTAGGTCCTAGGGTTCACCATGAATCATCATGCATACTCACTATTAGCTATTTAGGATTTTTAATCATACCCTAACGACTCCACTTTGTAACCGAATGCTTTAATCTCATTTCCATGGTTTATATATTAGGTCCATCGGTAATACTTAGGGATATATGCTCCCTAATATCCTTTAGGGTATCCAAATAATGAGTATATAGAATGACTTACTTTGCATAATCACAACTAAATCCGAGGGGCAACAATTTGATACCATGATTCTTAATATCACCAATATCCAACTTAGGACATTAGCAACATTAGTCATCTAATACATAATTCAATACCTTACACTCTCATTCGACCTAACATTTAGGTGTAGTCTTCCAAACACGAGTTCTAGTTACGCGAATTCCTCGATTCCAACATCCTCATATCTTGTTATACTAAAGATTTATCAACCTTGTTAAACTTAGTCTCCAGAGTTGCCTACATGTCTTGAGGTTATCTATTGTTAAGTTACTTAAACACACTATTCAGCCTTAATAATCTAACCCATATCGTCAATTTCACGAGTTCAACTCTTAATTTCTAGGACACAATCTTACCATTGAGTGTACTTGAAACTCGTTATTGTAGACCTTATTAGGTTCTGCGATCCTTAATTCTAATCAAGTAAGGATTGAATCATATAAATAGACTATTATACCATTTCAAGATATAAGAATTTGATTCAAAAGCAACTCCTAAGTCAAACTTCCATTATAAGCCTATGAACATATATATACTACTCCACATGTCCAATAGTATATTCTTATATCTAAGGAAAGTTGTATGTCCTTAACATTTATTCTTGAACCACAATGAGAAAAACGGTTTAACAGAATCAAAACCTCATAGCCATAAAATTGATAACTTAATCATAGGTATGAGTGTTCCAAAGATAAGGGGATAACTTTACCTCAACATTTATACATGTGCTACGCATTTTATATATGGATATCCAATAATACATACGATCCATCGAGTGCCTGTGAAGATGCGAGAAATCTCTAACTGAGCCTTTTCGTTCGTCCTACACAAATTCACTTCCCTGAAAGTCCTAATCCTAACTATCTATATGTATAAACAGTCATTCACGGTTATATAACATTCACATGTATCAAGGAAGGAGTATAAAAGCATGCATACATCATTGAGAACGTGTCAGTGTGCATGATACAGAGTACATATGGTCCCCAAAGGCACATAATATTCGATACTTAAAGCAATTAAAGCACATTAGCACATATTAACACATACAAACAAGACATCATAATTACTTTAGGGCTTCTACCTACGGTCCGAGAGTTGAACCCGACTAATGCCTAGTTAGTAACTAAGCTCTGATACCATTCTAATATAAGGTGTCACGCCCCAACCCGGCCTATAAAGGTGAGACTAGGGTGTGATCTAAACATTCAAGTCACGTCTCGTACTTAACCGTTCATGAAGATTTAACACTTAATGTTTTGGCCTAAACTCCAAAATTTTTGAAAAAATCGGTAGCATAACGGCTGTAATTGGGCTCTTTGGTTTGATCTAATTCTCTAAACGCCTCAAAATTTACCATCTCAAATTCATTTTCAACTAAGATTACTATTTATCATCAATTGAAATGCCTACTGGTTGTCTTGATGTCTCATTTAATTAATAACCTAGCATGATACTATGTCTCGTTCGTTTGTTAATCCTCATTACAAAAGTACCTGTTGATCTTAGCTTAATAGCGAGTACCTGCTTAAGATTTGGTTGGTTCATTTTACTTAGCCCTTACCTAATGCTTCATAATCCTATTATAGGTACTAGCAGTAATAATAGCAAAATGACCATAGTAGCGTCTAGTGTCTGTCTAGTTAACATCAGTACAAACCAAAATTAGACCCCAAATTACAATGGGGGTCTTTTACATTACACATCAAGCAACATAAAAAAGAAATAGTCTTCAAGTACCATAGTTCACAAATAGCCATAATCACGCAAGGCACATAGGACAGGCAACCACTCCAAGGAATCATCGTTAGACACATCGCTCTCAGGTACCTGTTCTTGATCTTCTTTGTAAGGACCGGTATCTAAATTCTAAATAATAGTATAAGAATAAAGTGTCCTTTATGCGTTTGGCTTACTTCACTTATGTGCTTGGTGTTTTCATGCTTAGAGATAAGTGTTTTTATGCTTCATGATATTTTAAATTAAGAGGATATATTATAACTAGCATATCAAGCTAAGCATTCGTTTCAAATAATAAGTATAATTTGTGTTTGGAAGTTACTGGAAATGTTATGGTTATGGAATTCTATTAACTACCTTAGTTGGATAGGATTTGCCGGGAATTGGGACGATAATAGGATGTGAACCTAGATTTATATTCATCATTTAGCTTTGGAGTTATCATTTGAATTGACTATGAGTAAGTTATTAAAGCAATAGGATAACTTGAGACACTTGGGGTTATCTAGATTGTACTACTAGAATATCTTGAGGATTTATATTAGGGTGCTTGTAGATTTTAGTATGACAATGCAAATGTACTAGAAGTTAGAATTGGAGACTCCGAATAAGTTGAATATTAACAAGGTGCTAACAACACATTAATTTATTTAAGAGATTGTACTATTTAAGTACATATAAATGATTTGTAGACGTACATAAGGTGGAAGATTTAGAATGTTGAGAGCACAATAAACTAAACATTACTTGAAGATATGAATTTGGGAATGGTACACTAAGCTAATAATATGGAATTATTTTGGTGCATGCCGATAAAACACTTAGGTTAATTAAGAGATAATTAAGAAGGCATCTTACTACTCTATATAAAATGGTCTTAATGGTAGGATGATAGAAAATGTTGATATGACTTATGCAGGAAGGACTATCTAGAAAAAAGGTATTCAACGAGAATATCAAATAAATAGAGGTTGGGTTGAGGATGATTTATTAAGCTTATGATCTTATTTTAAGAAATGTCTTCAATTGCTTTATTAAAGTTCTCTACCATTGCCTAACATTTATAAAGAGTAAATACCTAAATTAAGTTATACTATCTGACCTTACTACATCACTAATTTAGGCATAAGATCAAATTATTCTAACTTGAGTTTATTATTGAATAGGTTAGATATTACTAATGTTATTCTATTAGGACTCTGATTAAATTAAATAGGGCACCTATAAAGCGGAGGGGGTGATTTGTAGTTATCTAAATTGTAAAATGTTTATTAGCGATGGAATAGTAAATGATTTAATTTAGAGATATAAACTAGCTGTTAAGTAAATTAAATTAATTACACCATCACGGTTCCAGTTTCGTCGCACCACCTTGCCACACCCCTCGTCAGCTTCGTCGAGCTAGGATTAGCATTTTATTATTTAAATACTTGGTATCATTAAACAGCCTCCTTATTGATATTCATCATGTTTAGAGCATGATATAAGCTCCTGTCGAGCTGTAATGGTGCACCAAGGCTGCACCTAACTAGTTCATTGAATTCTTAATTATTAAATGAGCAAATATCCACGCGAGGTAAATGAACTAGTTGCCAACGAGCAGCTTAGGGAATTGGAGTTATACACGTAGCAACTTATCTAGTTCACACTTTGCCTTTGGATAAAAATCACGCAGGAAGAGACACGTTGGGCTGCAATGATTATCTATCATTAGGTAATAAATATGATTCAGCAAGATAGAAGTACGAGGTGTCGGTCTGCATGAAGTGATGTCTTGAGAATTAAACACGCAGCAGCTAAAGATAGATAAACTTCCGTGCATGTAGGACACGAAACAAATTATCATGACACCTATAGTATAGTTCTCGCTGCTGTCAAATGGTAAGAGAATTAAAATTGATTCAGTACTAAGGCTGCAATACCATGGTTACACGAAGACATTGAGCAAATTATGAGCTTAAATCAAGCGGTCCAATAAAGAGCAAGACCGAAGAGGCGGATGAATTTCATGTTTCAGCACACACAACCAAAGAAAGATAATAGATTTTTTATTAGCTTAAGTATTTGGTTTTCTTCCTTTTCGCGTGCAAAACAACACCAACAGGTGCGGGTCTCTTTTTAATGCATTACTGTCTTGTGATTATCTGAGTTATATGTGCAGGTTTACTTTTCTTAAAACCACGTTGCTAATATGATTTCATTGTGGAAGATTATATAAAATGTTATAGTTTGACCCATTATATGATAAGCTATATGTTCATGAATATGATACATATATAATATAAAGTCTATTCCTGATGCAGCTTTGACCTTTTAGATAACATGATTGTGAATATAATATAGGTCTGTTCTATTATAGTGTTGACTTTTAGTATGATTAGCTACATATGCATTAACTTATTAACATTAAGCAAGAAATACATGTACAAAATCTTCTTGGGTAATTTTATTAGAATAAAATAATACTTATGATAAAAGAGCCTAAAGGTTTTGATTAAATACTTAAGCTATTAAATTAAACTTTACTTAATTAAGATACTATAGTTTTACTGCGCATTAAAACAAGTTTAAGAAACTATAATCAATAGTAAATGTAAGTCGTAACTTAGGTGAGTATTTTTGGTTGAACGCCCTAATTAAGGATCGAGTAACTACCTAAATCATTTACTAAAAATACTATTGAACCAAGGTAATATGAATTATGAAGAAAAAGGAAGAAGTTTTATATACCTGATTAATTAAGGTTTACCTGAGAATTTTCTAACTTGAATATCAACTTATTATTAATTTGAATCTATCTCAAAGTTCAGCTGTCTATTTATAAATAGTTAAACTATATATTTTAAGTGACAACAATGAATAGCTAAGCAGTTTACTTTTACTACTCTATTACCAGGAGATGATTTTATTAAATCAATAAATGTACTTGTCCGGGACAACCTCTTCTATTGATCCCCATACTATATGATGTGTGTTATATTGCTACTTGTGTATGCTTGTGTATTACTTGGGGGTTGCAACCTCAAGCATGATAGCTGGTATGAACGCCGGGTAGCATAGGGCTTACCGGTGCTCCCGTACCTATCGTGGTCCTATTCCCTCTCCCGCTTGGCGATCTCCACCCTCGGGGAGCTGGGTCGTAGAATTCGGGTACAATCCGGAGTATCCTCTTGGGAGAGATAAGAAGTTCTAAGCTTGATCCGGCCGGCCACATTGAAGACAATCTGTATCCTTTACAACGTGTCTTGTACATGTAACTGATATACCTGATATGCTTGCATTGCATCATAGTTTTCAAAACTCGAAAATGTTTTCAAAACTACCCAGGTTGACTTTCCCACACTGAGTTATTTTGAGCTCACGCCCCTTTCACCCCCCCTCCCGTTTTAGGTGCAGCTTGGCACAAAATAGGTTGACATTGTGAGCTGAAGTTAAATAGGTGCGTGCTCGAAGCTTCTTGCTTGTCATACTTCGATCCAAGATGAAAGAGTTAAAGTTTGTTTGTATTATTCTCGGGTAGAAGGATTACTATGCGGAAGCCCTAGCTTGGAAATAGTCGGGTAGTCCTCAGGTCTCAAATGATGTAACACCTCTTGTACCAAGAATATTATTGACAGCTGGTTGTTATTGAGAATTTCTATACTTTACTTCTTATATTATTATAAAAGGTTATTTACATGAGACTGAAATGCTAATGAGCGTAGATTCTGACCTAATCTCGAGAGAGGTCGGGTTGGGGTCGTTACATTCTTCACCTGAGATGATAAAAGAGGGTGAGTCCTTATGAACTCAACGAGGGAGAACGAGAAATAGGTTTTGAAACTCATTTTCCGGTTCAACTTATGAAAATCCTTTTGCAAGCATGAATATAATACAATTAAGTACATAACAATAATATAAGGTAAAGGAACACAATTACCAGTCTTTCCTCCCCGAGGTTCTCCAGGAACCAAGCGAGAGTACTTATACATATAGAAAAAGGATATAGTGAGCTTTTGCTCTCAATGGTTGCGGCCGACTTCAAATCATTCCCTTAACACGCCAAGTGGGTTTACTCTAGATGTACCCCGAAATCCTACGACCCAACTCTCTGAGAAAGTTTATCCCCCAAGCGAGAGAGGGAATTGGACAGTGGTAGTCATGGGTCCACCGGCAAGCCCGATGCTGCCCGGTGTGCGTGATCGCTACCACGCCAGACTGAAAGGTTGCAACCTTGTATGAAATGCACATTTATGACATGTAATATATCACTTTAGGAGGACAACAAAGTAGGTTGCCTCTGGACAGTCATAAGATTGCACATTGACAAGTAAACAAGCGAGGCACGGATAGACAAGTAATTTCACTTGAAAAGCTCATGGAGTTATATGAACATTAAACGGACAGCCATGTAACGCACATAAATCAAGTCATATAACTCAATTCAAAGTCCACGTAATCAAATAATAAGATTATATAACATGCAACAACATCTACGTGGGCTCGGATGCAAGAAAAGCCTATTTGTCAACATGCAATGATCAAAATCACATTTAGGACTATAAGGGCATCTACGGGCAGCCTACTAAGCATATAATTCCACACAATATCCAAATGATCAACACTTAGCAAGACTACCTAGTCATTAGGGTTTCCATTTCGTGCTTACCCGTGTGATTAAACCCTAAGTCAACTCAAAATCAATCTCAAGCCATGCATCAATTAATTCAAACATCCCCAAGTACTCAAAACATTCCACACAACATCCCAATGTCACAATCCCAAGCAATTAATACCACACGAGAAGTTACAACAATTTTTCTAAGCATATAACCAAGTGAACCCTCACTGCAATAGGCTGTTTTCCCACAATCATTAAGATAAGAAAACAATCTCCAATTCCAGTGAATAAGATTTCAAATTAAATCTTAAGAAGTGAACTAAAATCAGAAACAAACCTTGCATCATTTGGAGTTCGGGATCATTAGTTATAGCCGAAACAGTGAGATAGCACAAAACTTTCCAGATTTGCACACATTTCAATAATTGACGTTTGTTAGGTCCTTAGGGTCCGTTTTAGCCTTAGTCCATTTCTGAAAAAAATGTCCAAAACTGAAAAATATATCAGCACACCAAATTTTATGCATTTTGGACATCATTTACTAAGTCAAATCTGGTTCGTTCTACAAGTTCAGTGCATCTACCAAAACCTGCTTCATTTTTCTAGATTTCCAGATTTGGACACATTTCAAAGATTTGCCATTTTGAGGACCTTAGAGTCAAAATTAGCTTTGGCCTATTTCGGTGAAAAATGTTCAAAACTGGCCAAACTAGTCACCTACAAATTTTCATGCATTTTCAACATCATTTGCATAGCAAAACTCATCTCGAAACAACAGGTTAGAGAGTTGTCACATAATCCGACTTCACCTATCATCACTTTCAAGCCAAAATCTTGCCATGCATGGTTGAAGAAGCTTATGAACGAACATATAACTCAAGTACAGAAGCAAAGACATACATTTTAGAGCATGCATGTGGATTTTTGAAGGATTTTCAAAAGGTTTTAGCCCTCACATTAGCAAATCAACAAGAAGATGCACAAAAACTTGTTGAAGGACACCTGGTCCTAAGATGAGCTAAGTGGTGTATGAACTCAGCCAAAACCGAGATTGAGAGAGAAGAATGAGAGGGAGAGAGAGAAATGAGAGGAGAGTGAGAGAAATGAGAGAAAATAGAAGCTTTTGCAATTGTTGATGGAAATGTTGGCCTTGGGCATGCAAAAATCAGATTTTGTGTCATCTTTTGAGCATCTTTTGAATTGTTTTAGCATGTGTGTAAGAGAATGTTGGGTATGTAGGGATTTTAGGAAGAAGAGAATAGAGGATATGTTTAGAGGTTTGTGAGATTTTGTCTTGTAGTGTGTTTAAAATATAATATTTAGGTGCTAGTGAATTTTGCAGAGATTTGAATTAGGATTATAATAATAGTTAGTGGTGTTTGTAGGATTATTTTATAGTCTAGTGCTTTGTGTAGGATTCTTTCTTGATTAACGTGGTGGCACGGATTCCTAGGTCTAGGGCACTAATTACGAGGTAGACACAAACTACGATGTAAGACACGAACTTCAAGACTAATGCACGTGCTTCAAGATAAATGCACGGATTCCAATGTAAATGCACGTAACCCTAGGTAAATATACGTAAACCAATACAAGGCACATAATTCAATGCAATGCATGTAAATCGAGGTACGACTCTTAAACCTAGGTTAGGACACGTAATTCAAGGTCAGGGCACACAAAACGAGACAACACACGCAATTCGAAGTCGGGGCACGTAAGTCGAGGATTAGGGCACACAATTTTAGGTCAAGGCACGAATGACGAAGCATGCACGAAAACCAAGACAGGGCACGTAATCCAAGGTCAGTCATATCATTCTTGGTCTATGGCACGCAAATCAATGTAACATATGTTATTCGGGGTCGGGCCTCACAGCAGCCCAACAGGCTTACTGCCCCCGTCGTAGAGCTCTCGGAGAGCTTTCCAACGGTATGCTATGCGCTGCGTAACTCCTTACGGATCAAAAGTTATAGGTATCGGAGCGAAGGAGACTTGGTCCTAAGCCCCACGCCCTCGGTTTGCGGGCTCAGCCTTTACGTGAAGCGAAGTTGTCTTGCACAAGGTTCCATGGGATTCGGTAATAGAAATGTGATGGATTAGGTTGTCATCCTTTTCGCGGCTCAGGACGTACGATCCGGGAAGAAAAAACAGCACAAAAGAAGAAAAATGTCCAGAAACTGATGAAAACGTTCTAGTTTGGGCTATGAAAATAGGCACGACTGAGCAAGCTTGCTGCACCCGTCGTAGAGCTCTCGGAGAGCTTTCAAACGGTATGCTGTGCGCCGCGTAACTCATTACGGATCAAAAGTAATGGGCAACGGAGCGACGGAGACCTAGTCCTAAGCCCCACGCCCTCGGTTTTCGGGCCCAGCCTCTATGTGAAGAGAAGTTGTCTTGCACAAGGTGCTGTGGGATTCGGTAATAGAAAGTGATGGATTAGGTTATCGTCCTTTTCATGACTCACGATGTACGATCCTGGACGGAAAAACAGCGCAAAAGATGAAAAGTATCCAGAAACTGATGAAAACGTTCAATTTTGGGCTCCGAAATCAGGCACAATAGAGCAGGCTTGCTTCCCCCGTCGTAGAGCTCTCGGAGAGCTTTCCAACGGTATGCTGTGCACCGCGTAACTCCTTACGGATCAAAAGTTATGGGCACCAGAGCGACGGAGACCTGGTCCAAAGCCCCACGCCCTCGGTTTGTGGGCCCAGCCTCTACGTTAAGCGAAGTTGTCTTGCCCAAAGTGGCATGGGATTAGGTAATATAATTGTGATGGATTAGGTTGTCGTCCTTTTTACGGCTCACGACGTACGATTCGGGACGGAAAAACAGCGCAAAAGAAGAAAAGTGTCTAAAAACTGATGAAAACGTTCAATTTTTGGATCCGAAAACATGCACAGCCGAGCAGGCTTGCTGCCCACATCGTAGAGCTCTCGGAGAGCTTTCCAACAGTATGCTGTGCACAGCGTAACTCCTTACGGATCAAAAATTATGGGCACCGGAACGACGGAGACCTGGTCCCATGCCCCTCACCCTCAGTTTTCGGGCCCAGACTCTACGTGAAGCGAAGTTGTCTTGCCCAAGGTGCCATGGGATTCGGTAACAGAAATGTGATGGATTAGGTTGCCGTCCTTTTCGCGGCACACGGCGTATGATCCGGAACGAAAAAACAGCGCAGAAGAAGAAAAGTGTCCTGAAATTGATGAAAACGTTCAATTTTAGGCTACAAAAATAGGTGCAGCTGAGGAGGATTGCTGCCCTCATTGTAGAGCTCTCGGAGACCTTTCCAACGGTATGCTGTGCACCGCGTAACTCTTTACGGATCAAAAGTTATGGGCACTGGAGCGACGGAGACCTGGTCCTGAGCCCCACGCCCTCGATTTGCGGACCCAGCCTCTACGTGAAGCGAAGTTGTCTTGTACAAGGTGCTGTGGGATTCGGTAATAGAAATGTGGTGGATTAGGTTCTCGTCCTTTTCGCTACTCACGACGTACGATCCGGGACAAAAAAATAGCGCAAAAGAAGAAAAAGGTCCTAAAATTGATGAAAACGATCGATTTTGGGCTCCAAAAATAGGTGCAGCCGAGCAGGCTTGTTGCCCCCATCGTAGAGCTCTCGGAGAGCTTTCCAACGGTATGTTGTGCGCCACGTAACTCCTTACGGATCAAAATTTATAGGCACCGGAGCGATGGATACCTGGTCACAAGCCCCATGCGCTCAGTTTTTGAGCCCAGCCTCTACGTGAAGCGAAGTTGTCTTGCACAAGGTGCCATGGGATTCAGTAATAGAAATGTGGTGGATTAGGTTGTCATCCTTTTCGCGGATCAGGACGTACGATCCGGGACGGAAAACTGGCGCAAAAGAAGAAAAGTGTCTAGAAATTGATGAAAACATTCGATTTTGGTCTCCGAAAACTAGCACAGCCGAGCAGGCTTGCTGCCCCCGTTGTAGAGCTCTCGGAGAGCTTTCCAACGGTATGCTGTGTGCCGCGTAACTACTTACGGATCAAAAGTTATGGGCACCGGAGCAATAGAGACCTAGTCCCAAGCCCCATGCCCTCGGTTTGCGGGCCCAGCCTCTACGTGAAGCGAAGTTGTCTTGCACAAGGTGTCGTGGGATTCGGTAATAGAAATGTGATGGAATAGGTTGTCGCCCTTTTCGTGGCTCACGACGTACCATCCGGGACTGAAAAACAGCGCAGAAGTAGAAAAGTATCCAAAAACTGATGAAAATGTTCGATTTTGGGCTTCAAAAATAGGCACAGCCGAGCAGGCTTGCTGCCCCCGTCGTAGAGCTCTCGAAGAGCTTTTCAACGGTATACTGTACGTCGCGTAACTCCTTACGGATCAAAAATAATGGGCACTAGAGCGACAGAGACCTAGTCCTAAGCCCAACGACCTCGGTTTGCGGGACCAGCCTCTACGTGAAGCGAAGTTGTCTTGCCCAAGGTGGCATGGGATTCGGTAATAGAAATCTGATGGATTAGGTAGTCATCCTTTTCCTAGCTCACGACATACGATCCGGGACGGAAAAACACCGCAAAAGAAGAAAAGTGTCCAAAAATTGGTGAAAATGTTCGATTTTGGGCTCCGAAAATAGGTGCAGCCGCGTAGGCTTGCTGCCCCTGTCGTAGAGCTCTCGGAGTGCTTTCCAATGGTTTGCTGTGCGCCGCGTAACTCTTTACAGATCAAAAGTAATGGGCACCGGAGCGACGGAGACCTGGTCCTAAGCCCCACGCCCTCGGTTTGCAGGCCCAGCCTCTACGTGAAGCGAAGTTGTCTTGCACAAGGTGCTGTGAGATTCGGTAATAGAAATGTTATGGAATAGGTTGTCGCCCTTTTCGCGGCTCACGACGTACGATGCTGGACAGAAAAATAGCGCAAAAGAAGAAAGTGTCCCAAAACTAATGAAAACGTTCGATTTTGGGCTCCGAAAATTGGCAAAGCTGAGCAAGCTTGCTGCCCCCGTCATAGAACTCTGGAGAGCTTTCCAACGGTATGCTATGCGCCGCGTAACTCCTTACGGATCAAAAGTTATGGGCACCGGAGCGACGGATACCTAGTCCTAAGCCCTACGCCCTCGATTTTCGGGCCCAGCCTCTACGTGAAGCGAAGTTGTCTTGCACAAGGTATCATGGGATACGGTAATAGAAATGTGATGGATTAGGTTGTCGTCCTTTTCACGGCTCACGACATGCGATCCGGGACGGAAAAACAAAGCAAAAGAAGAAAAGTATCCGAAAACTGATGAAAACATTCAATTTTGGGCTCCAAAAATAGGCACAGACTAGCATGTTTTATGTCCTCGTCGTAGAGCTCTCGGAGATCTTTCCAACGGTATGCTGTGCGCGCCACGTAACTCCTTACAGATCAAAAGTTATGGCACCAAAGCGACGGAGACCTGGTCCCAAGCCCCACGCCCTCGGTTTGCGGGCCCAGCCTCTACGTGAAGTGAAATTGTCTTGCCCAAGGTGGCGTGGGATTTGGTAATAGAATTGTGATAGATGAGGCTGTCGTCCTTTTTGCGGCTCAAGACGTACGATCCGGGACGAAAAAACAGCGCAAAAGAAGAAAAGTGTCCAAAAACTGATGAAAACGTTCGATTTTGGTCACTGAAAACAAGCGCAGCCAAGAAGGCTATATGCCCCGGTCGTAGAGCTCTCGGAGAGCTTTCCAACGGTATGTTGTGCTCTGCGTAACTCCTTACGGATCCAAAGTTATGGGCACCAGAACGACAGAGACCTGGTCCCAAGCCCCACGCCCTCGGTTTGCGGGTCCAGCCTCTACGTGAAATGAAGTTGTCTTGCACAAGGTGCCATGGGATTTGGTAATAGAAATGTGATGGATTTGGTTGTCGTGCTTTTCGTGGCTCACGACGTACGATTCGTGACGAAAAAATAGCGCATAAGAAAAAAAGTGTCCAGAAACTGATGAAAACATTCAATTTTGGGGTCTGAAAATAGTCGCCGCAGAGCAGGCTTGCTGCCCCCATGGTAGAGCTCTCGGGAAGCTTTCCAACGGTATGCTGTACGCCGCGTAACTTCTTACGGAACAAAAGTTATGGGCACCGGAGCGACGGAGACCTGGTCCTAAGCCCCACGCCCTCGGTTTGCTGGCCCAGCCTCTACGTGAAGCGAAGTTGTCTTGCAAAAGGTACCGTGGGATTCAGTAATAAAAATGTGATAGATTAGGTTGTCGTCCTTTTCGCAGCTCACGACGTATGATCCAGGACGGAAAAACAGCTCAAAAGAATAAAAGTGTCCAGAAACAGATGAAAACATTCGATTTTGGACTCCAAAAATAGGTGCAGTCGAGAAGACTTGCTACCACCGTCGTAGAGCTCTCAGAGAGCTTTCCAACGGTATGTTGTGCGCTGCGTAACTCCTTACGAATCAAAAGTTATGGGCATTGGAGCGACGGAGACCTGGTCTTAAGCCCCACGCCCTCGGTTTGCGGGCCAGCCTCTACGTGAAGCGAAGTTTTCTTGCACAAGTTGCCATGGGATTCGGTAATAGAAAAGTGATGGATTAGGTTGTCGTCCTTTTTGCGGCTCACGACGTACGATTCGGGATGGAAAAACAGCGTAAAAGAAGAAAAGTGTCCAGAAACATATGAAAACTTTCAATTTTGGGCTCCAAAAACTGGCGCAGCCGAGGAGGCTAGCTGCCCTCGTCGTAGAGCTCTCGGAGTGCTTTCCAACGGTGTGCTGTGCGCCGCATAACTCCTTACGGATCAAAAGTTATGGGCACCGAAGCAATAGAGATCTGGTCCTAAGCCCCACGCCCTCGATTTCTGGGCCCAACCTCTACGTGAAACGAAGTTCTCTTGCCCAAGGTGGCTTGGGATTCGGTAATAGAAATGTGATGGATTAGGTTGTCGTCTTTTTCGCGGCTCACGACGTACCATCCGGGACTGCAAAACAGCTCAAAAGAAGAAAAGTGTCCCAAAACTGATGAAAACGTTCGATTTTGGACTCCGAAAATAGGCGCAGCCGAGCAGGCTTGCTACCCCTATCGTAGAGCTCTCGGAGAGCTTTCGAACGGTATACTATGTGCCACGTAACTCCTTACGGATCAAAAGTAATGGGCACTGGAGCGACGGAGACCTGGTCGTAAGCCCAAAGACCTCGAATTGCGGGACCAGCCTCTACGTGAAGCAAAGTTGTCTTGCCCAAGGTGGCATGGGATTTGGTAATAGAAATCTGATGGATTAGGTAGTCGTCCTTTTCACGACTCACGACACACGATCCGGGACAGAAAAACAACGCAAAAGAAGAAAAGTGTCCAAAAACTGATGAAAACGTTCGATTTTGGGCTCCGGAAATAGGCGCAGCCGAGAAAGCTTGCTACCCCCATCGTAGAGCTCTGAGAGAGCTTTCCAACGGTATGTTGTGCACCGTGTAACTCCTTACGGATCAAAAGTAATGGGCACCGAAATGACGGAGACTTGGCCCTAAGCCCCACGCCCTCGCTTTGTGGTCCCAGCCTTTACGTGAAGCAAAGTTGTCTTGCATAAGGTACCGTGGGATTCGGTAATAGAAATGTGGTTGATTAGATTGTCGTTCTTTTTTCGGCTCACGACGTATGATCCGGGATGAAAAAACAGCACAAAAGAAGAGAAGTGTCAAGAAACTGATGAAAACATTCAATTTTGGGCTCCAAAAACCAGCGCAGCCAAGCATGCTGGGTGCCTTCGTCGTAGAACTCTCGGAGAGCTTTCCAACAGTATGTTGTGTGCATCGTAACTCCTTACGGATCAAAAGTAATAGGCACCGGAGCGACGGATACCTGGTCCTAAGCCCCACGCCCTTGGTTTGCGGGCCCAGCCACTACGTGAAGCGAAGTTGTCTTGCACAAGGTGCCATGGGATTCGGTAATAGAAATGTGATGGATTAGGTTGTCGTCCTTTTTGCAACTCACGATGTACGATCCGCGACGGAAAAATAGCACAAAAGAAGAAAAGTGTCAAGAAACTGATGAAAACATTCAATTTTGGGCACCGAAAAAAGGCGCAGCGGAGGAGGCTACCTGCCCCCGTCGTAGAGCTCTCGGAGAGCTTTCTAACGGTATGCTGTGCGCTGCGTAACTCCTTACGGATCAAAATTTATGGGCACCGAAGCGACGGAGACTTGGTCCTAAGCCCCACGCCCTTGGTTTGCGGGCCCAGCCTATAAGTGAAGCGAAGTTGTCTTGCCCTAGGCGTGGGATTCGGTAATAGAAATGTGATGGATTAGGTTGTCGTCCTTTTTGTGGCTCACGACGAACGATCCGGGATGAAAAAACAGCGCAAAAAAAGAAAAGTGTCCAGAAACTGATGAAAACGTTCGATTTTGGGCTCCGAAAATAGGCGCAGTCAATCAGACTTGCTGCCCCCATCACAGAGCTCTCGGATAGATTTCCAACGGTTTGTTGTGCGCCGCGTAACTCCTTACGGATCAAAAGTAATGGGCACCGAAGCGACGGAGACCTGGTCCTAAGCCCCACACCCTCGATTTGCGAGCCCAGCCTCTACGTGATGCAAAGTTGTCTTGCACAAGGTTCCATGGGATTCGGGAATAGAAATAGGGTGGATTAGGTTGTCGTCCTTTTTGCTGCTCATGACGTATGATCCAGATCAGAAAAACAGCGCAAAAGAAGAAAAGTGTCAAGAAACTAATGAAAACGTTCAATTTTGGACTCCGAAAATAAGCGCAGCAGAGCAGGCTTGCTGCCCCCATCGTAGAGCTATCAGGAAGCTTTCCAACGGTATGCTGTGCGCCGCGTAAGTCCTTGCGGATCAAAAGTTAAGGGCACCGGAGCAACGGAGACCTGGTCCTAAGCCCCACGCCCTCGGTTTGCTGGCCCAGCCTCTATGTGAAGCGAAGTTGTCTTGCACCAGGTGTTGTGGGATTCGGTAATAGAAATGTGGTGGATTAGATTATTGTCCTTTTCAAGGCTCATGACGTTCGATCCGGGACGGAAAAAAAGCGCAAGAGAAGAAAAGTGTACAGAAACTGATGAAAACGTTCAATTTTGGGCTCCAAAAACAGGCGCAGCCGAGCATGCCTGTTGCCCCAGTCGTAGAGATTTCAGAGAGCTTTCCAACAGTATGCTGTACGCCGCGTAACTCCTTACGGATCAAAAGTAATGGGCAACGGAGCGACGGAGACCTGGTCCTAAGCCCCACGCCCTCTGTTTGTGGGCCCAGCCTCTGTGTGAAGCGAAATTGGCTTGCCCAAGGTGTCGTGGGATTCAGTAATAGAAATGTGATGGATTAGGTTATCGTCCTTTTCGCGGCTCACGACGTACGATCCGGGATAGAAAAACAGTGTAAAAGAGGAAAAGTGTCCAGAAACTGATGAAAACGTTCAATTTTGGGCAATGAAAAGAGGCGCAGCTACGCAGACTTGCTGCCTCCGTCATAGAGCTCTCGGAGATCTTTCCAACAGTATGCTGTGCGCCACGTAACTCCTTACTGATCAAAACTTATGGGCACCGGAGAGCCGGAGACCTGGTCCTAAGCCCCACGCCCTCGGTTTGTGGGCCCAGCCTCTACGTGAAGCGAAATTGTCTTGCACAAAGTGCCATGGGATTCGGTAATAGAAATGTGATGGATTAGGTTGTCGTCCTTTTTGCTGCTCACGACGCATGATCCGGGACATAAAAACAGCGTAAAGGAAGAAAAATGTCTAGAAACTGATTAAACGTTCGATTTTGGGCATTGAAAACAGGTGTAGCAAAGCAGGCTTGCTACCTGCGTCATAGAGCTCTCGGAGGGCTTTCCAACGGTATGTTGTGCGCCGCGTAACTCCTTACGGATCAAAAGTAATGGGCACCGGAGCGACAGAGACCTGGTCCTAAGACCCACGCCGTCGGTTTGCGGGCCCAGCCTCTACGTGAAGCGAAGTTGTCTTACAAAAGGTGCCGTGGGATTCGATAATAGAAATGTGATAGATTAGGTTGTCGTCCTTTTCGCGTCTCACGACGTACGATCCAGGACGGAAAAACAGCTCAAAAGAAGAAAAGTGTCCAGAAACTGATGAAAACATTCGATTTTAGACTCCGAAAATAGGTGCAACTGAGAAGGCTTGCTGCCCCCGTCGTAGAGCTCCCGGAGTGCTTTCCAACGGTATGCTGTGCGCCGCGTAACTCCTTACAAATCAAAAGTTATGGGCACCGGAGCGACGGAGACCTGGTCCTAAGCCCCACGCCCTCGGTTTGCGGGCCCAGCCTCTACGTGAAGCAAAGTTGTCTTGCACAAGGTGCCATGGGATTCGGTAATAGAAATGTGATGGATTAGGTTGTCGTCCTTTTTGCGTCTCACGACGTACGATACGGGATGGAAAAACAGCGCAAAAGAAGAAAAGTGTCCAGAAACTAATGAAAACTTTCAATTTTGGGCTCCGAAAATAGGCGCAGCCGCGGAAGCTAGCTGCCCCCGACGTAGAGCTCTCGGAGTGCTATCCAACGGTGTGCTGTGCGCCGCGTAACTCCTTACGGATCAAAAGTTATGGGCACCGGAACGACGGAGATCTGGTCTGAAGCCCCACGCCCTCGGTTTCCGGGCCCAGCATCTACGTGAAGAGAAGTTGTCTTTCCCAAGTTGGTGTGGGATTCGGTAATAGAAATGTGATGGATTAGGTTGTCATCTTTTTCGCGGCTCACGACGTACCATCCGGGACTGCAAAACAGCGCAAAAGAAGAAAAATGTCCAAAAACTGATGAAAATGTTCGATTTTGGGCTCCGAAAATAGGCGCAGCTGAGCAGGCTTGCTACCCCCGTCGTAGAGCTCTCGGATAGCTTTCCAACGGTATGCTGTACGCCGCCTAACTCCTTATGGATCAAAAGTAATGGGCACTGGAGCGACGGAGACCAGGTCTTAAGCCCAACGACCTCGGTTTACGGGACCAGCCTCTACGTGAAGCGAAGTTGTCTTGCCCAAGGTGGCATGGGATTCGGTAATAGAAACCTGATGGATTAGGTAGTCATCCTTTTCGCGACTCACGACATACGATCCGGGACAGAAAAACAGCGCAAAAGAAGAAAAGTGTCCTGATACTGATGAAAATATTCAATTTTGGGCTCCGAAAATAGGAACAGCCGAGCAAACTTGCTACCCCTGTCAAAGAGCACTCAGAGAACTTTCCAACGGTATGTTGTGCGCCGCGTAACTCCTTACAGATCAAAACTTATGGGCACCGGATCGACGAAGACCTGGTTCCAAGCCCCACGCCCTCGGTTTGCATGCCCAGCCTTTACGTGAAGCATAGTTGTCTTGCACAAGGTGCCGTGGGATTCGGTAATAGAAATGTGGTGGATTAGGTTGTCGTTCTTTTTCGGGCTCACGACGTACGATTTAGGACGGAAAAATAGTGCAAAAGAATAAAAGTGTCTAGAACATGATGAAAACGTTCTATTTTAGGCTCCGAAAATCGGCGCATCCAAGCATGTTAGCAGTACAAAAAATTTCATGCATTTTGGACATCATTTACTAAGTAAAATATGGTTCGTTCCACAAGGTCAGTGCATCTGACAAAACCTGCTTCATTTTTCCAGATTTCCAGATTTTGTCACATTTTAAAGATTTTCCATTTGGAGGACCTTAGAGTCAAAATTATCTTCGGCCTATTTCTGGGAAAAATGTTCAAAACTGTCCAAAATAGTCACCTACCAATTTTCATGCATTTTAAACATCATTTGCCTAGCTAAACTTACCTCGAAACAGACTGGTCAGAGAGCTGTCAACAATTCGACTTCATCTAGCATCATTTTCAAGCCAAGATCTTGCCATGCATGGTTGTTTAAGCTCATGAACGACCATATAACTCAAGTACAGAAGCAAATACATACATTTATGAGCATGCATGTGAATTTTTTTTCAAAAGGTTTTAGCCCTCACCTTAGCAAACCACCAAGAAGATGCACAAAAACTTGTTGAAGCTCAAATCTCTTCTCCTTCTTGCTTAGCCGAGATTCCAACTTGTTTTTCTCTATTTTTCCTAGCCTAGTGATCAATCTCTTAGTACATTCATGAGGTTAGAACAAGAAGAAAAGAAATGGAAGCTTAAAACTCACCTAGGGCCGAAATGAAGGCTTCAAAGGACATGCATGTGTAGTTTTCGCATCCTAGCTTGTTTGCTTGAGTTTCTTTGATGGTTGCTTGTCTTGTTGCACCATATGATGAAGAAGATGAGCTAGGAGGTGGAGAGAACTCAGCAAAAACTGAAATGGAGAGAGAAAATGAGAGGGAAGTGAGAGAAAAGAAGGAGAAATGAAAGAGAAATGAAAGAATATGACAAAGAATGACAAAGAGTGATGTTTTGCATTGTTCTAAGCATATGTTCGGCCTTGGGCAGCCCATTTTCAATCTTTTTGTGTCTTCAAGGAGTATTTTGAAATGGCTAGCATGGGCATGGAGCACTTGGTCGAAAATGGTGTGCATTGGGTAGGGTTTTAGGGCTATTTTATGCCTAGTGTCTTGTGTGTGTGTCATAGTTTGTCTAGGACTAATTTTTTATGCATTTGTATCATTAGAATTGTCATAGGAATGTTGGGAAATTAGGGAATCTAGGTAGAAAAAAATATAGGAATGTTTGTTGATGAGTTGAATTATGAATAGAATAATAGATAATGAGAAATGTAGGAATAGTTTAGTATTATTTTATTGTTAGTGGAGTTTGTAGAGAATTTGAATTAGGAATATAATATTGGTTAGTGGATTGTGTAGGATTATTTTAGTGTCTAGTGCTTTGTGTAGGATTCTTTCTTGATTAACGTGGTGGCACGGATTCCTAGATCTAGGGCACGAATTACGAGGTAGACATGAACTACGAGGTACACCACGTATTTCAAGACTAAGGCACATACTTCAAGATAAGTGCACGGATTCTAATGCTAACACACGCAACCCTAGGTGAATGAACATAGATCAAAATAAGGCACGTAATTCAATGCAATGCACGTAATTCAAGACACGACTCTTAAACCTAGGTTAAAGCACGCAGTTCAAGGTTATGGCACACGAAATGAGATAATGCACGTACATCGAGGTCAGGGCACGTATATCTAGGTATCGCACGTCAGTCGGGGATTAGGGCACACTATTCTAGGTCAAGGCACGTGTGACAAGGGATGCACGAAAACCAAGACAGGACACGTAATCCAAGGTCGGTCATATAATTAGGGGTCTATGGCACGTAAATCAAGGTATGACACGTTATTCAGGATCGGGCCTCATAGCAGCAAAGCAAGCTTGCTGCCCCCATCATAAAGCTCTTGGGGAGCTTTCCAACAGTATGCTATACGCCACGTAACTCCTTACGGATCAAAAGTTATGGGCACCGGAGTGACGGAGACCTGGTCCTAAGCCCGACGCCCTCAGTTTGTGGGCCCAGCCTCTACGTGAAGCGAAGTTGTCTTGCACAAGGTGCCGTGGGATACGGTAATAGAAATGTGGTAGATTAGGTTGTCGTCCTTTTCGCGGCTCACGACGTACGATCCGGGACGAAAAAATAGCGCAAAATAAGAAAAATATCCAGAAACTGATGAAAACGTTCAATTTTGGGCTCTGAAAATAAGCACAGCCTAGCAGGCTTGCTACCCCCATCGTAGAGCTCTCGGAGAGCTTTCCAACAGTATGTTGTGCGCATTGTAACTCCTTACGGATCAAAAGCAATGGGCACCGTAGCGACTGAGACCTGGTCCTAAGCCCCACGCCCTCGGTTTGCGGGCCCAGCCTCTACGTGAAGCGAAGTTGTCTTGCACAAGGTGCCATGGGATTCGGTAATAGAAATGTGATGGATTAGGTTGTCGTCCTTTTTGCAGCTCACGACGTACGATCCGGGACTGAAAAATAGCACAATATAAGAAAAAAGGTCAAGAAACTGATGAAAACGTTCAATTTTGGGCTCCGAAAATAGGCGCAGCCGAGAAGGCTAGCCACCCCCATGGTAGAGCTCTCGGAGAGCTTTCGAACGGTATGCTGTGCGACGCGTAACTCCTTACGGATCAAAAGTTATGGGCACCGGAGCGACGGAGACCTAGTCCTATGCCCTGCGCCCTCGGTTTGCTGGCCCAGCCTCTACGTGAAGTGAGGTTGTCTTGCCCAAGGTGTCGTAGGATTCTGTAATAGAAATGTGGTGGATTAGGTTGTCGTCTTTTCGGGGCTCACGATGTACGATCCGGGAAGGAAAAACCGCGCAAAAGAAGAAAAATGTCCTAAAATTGATGAAAACTTTCGATTTTGGGCTCCAAAAATAGGCACAGCTGAGTAGGCTTACTGCCCCTGTCGTAGAGCTCTCGGAGAGCTTTCCAACCGTATGTTGTGCGCCGCGTAACTCCTTACGGATCAAAGGTAATGGGCACCGGAGCGATGGAGACCTGGTCCTAAGACCCACGCCCTCGGTTTACAGGCCCAGACTCTACATATGGGATTCGATAATAGAAATGTTATGAATTAGTTTGTCGTCCTTTTCGCGGCTCACGACGTACGATCCAGGATCGAAAAATAGTGCAAAAGAAGAAAAGTGTCCAGAAACTGATGAAAACGTTCAATTTTGGGCTCCGAAAATAGGCGCAACATAGCAGGCTTACTGCCCTCGTCATAGAGCTCTCGGATAGCTTTCCAACAGTATGTTATGCACATTGTAACTCCTTACGGATCAAAAGTAATAGGCATCGGAGCGACGGAGACCTGGTCCTAAGCCCTACGCCCTCGGTTTGCGGGCCCAGCCTCTACGTGAAGCGAAGTTGTCTTGAAAAAGGTGCCATGGGATTCGGTAATAGAAATGTGGTGGATTAAGTTTTCATCCTTTTTACGGCTCACGACGTACGATTTAGGACGGAAAAATAGTGCAAAAGAATAAAAGTGTCTAGAACATGATGAAAACGTTCTATTTTAGGCTCCGAAAATATGTGCAGCCGAGCAAACTTGCTGCCCCCGTCGTAGAGCTCTCGGAGAGCTTTCCAACGGTATGCTGTGCACCGCATAACTCCTTACGAATCAAAAGTAATGGGCACTGGAGCGACGGAGGCCTGGTCCTATGACCCACGCCCTCAGTTTGTGGGCACAGCCTCTACGTGTAGGATTCGGTAATAGAGATGTGACAAATTAGGTTGTCGTCCTTTTCGCGGCTCACGACGTACGATCTGGGACGGAAAAACAGCGCAAAAGAAGAAAAGTGTCCAGAAACTGATGAAAACGTTCAAATTTGGGCTCCAAAAATAGGCGCAGCCGAGCAGGCTTGCTACTCCCGTCGTAGAGCTCTCGGATAGCTTTCCAACGGTATGCTGTACGCCGCGTAACTTCTTACGAATCAAAAGTAATGGGTAACGGAGCGACGGAGACCTGGTCCTAAGCCCCATGCCCTCGGTTTGCGGGCCCAGCCTCTACGTGAAGCGAAGTTGTCTTGCACAAGGTGCAGTATGATTCGGTAATAGAAATGTGATGGATTAGGTTATCGTGCTTTTCGCGGCTCACGACGTACGATCTGGGATGTAAAAACAGCTCAAAAAAAGAAAAATGTCCCGAAACTGATGAAAACGTTCAATTTTGGTCTATGAAAATAGGCGTAACAAAGCTAGCTTGCTGCCCCCATCGTAGAGCTCTCGGGGAGCTTTTGAACGGTATGCTGTGCGCCACGTAACTCTTTACGGATCGAAAGTTATAGGCACCGGAACGACGGAGACCTGGTCCTAAGCCCTACGCCCTCGGTTTGCGGGCCCAGCCTCTACGTGAAGCGAAGTTGTCTTGCACAAGGTGCCGTGGGATTCGGTAATAAAAATGTGGTAGATTAGGTTGTCGTCCTTTTCGCGGCTCACGACGTACGATCTGGGATAGAAAAACAGCGTAAAATAAGAAAAGTGTCCAAAAACAGATGAAAACGTTTGATTTTGGGCTCCGAAAACTGCCCCCGTCATAGAGCTCTCGAAGAGGTTTCCAACAGTATGTTGTGCGCATTGTAACTCCTTATGGATCAAAAGTAATGGGCATCGGAGCGACAGAGACCTGGTCCTAAGCCCCACGCCCTCGGTTTGCAGGCCCAGACTCTACATGAAGCGAAGTTGTCTTGCACAAGGCTCCATGGGCTTCGGTAATAGAAATGTGATGGATTAGGTTGTCGTCCTTTTTGCAGCTCACGACGTACGATCCGGGACGAAAAAACAGCACAAAAGAAGAAAAAAGGTCAAAAAACTGATGAAAATGTTCAATTTTGGGCTCTGAAAATAGGTGCAGCCGAGGAGGCTAGATGCCCCCGTGGTAGAGCTCTCGGAGAGCTTTCGAACGGTATGCTGTACGCCGCGCAACTCCTTACGGATTAAAAGTTATAGGCACTGGTGCAACAGAGAACTGGTCCTATGCCCCGCGCCCTCGGTTTGCGGGCCCAACCTCTATGTGAAGCGAAGTTGTCTTGCACAAGGTGCCGTATGATTCGATAATAGAAATGTGATGGATTAGGTTGTTGTCCTTTTTGCGGCTCACGACGTACTATCCGGGATAGAAAAACAGCGCAAATGAAGAAAAGTGTCCAGAAACTGATGAAAACGTTCGATTTTGGGCTCTGAATATAGGCGCAGCCAAGTAAGCTTGCTGCCCCCGTCGTAGAGCTCTCGGAGAGCTTTCCAACCGTATGCTGTGCGCTGCGTAACACCTTACGGATCAAACGTAATAGGCACCAGAGCGACGGAGACCTGGTCCTAAGACCCACTCCCTCGGTTTACAGGCCTAGCCTCTACGTGTGGGATTCGGTAATAGAAATGTTATGAATTAGTTTGTCGTCCTTTTCGCGGCTCACGACGTACGATTCGGGACCGAAAATAGCGCAAAAGAAGAAAAGTGTCCAGAAACTGATGAAAACGTTCAATTTTGGGCTCTAAAAATAGGCGCAACAGGGCAGGCTTGCTTCCCCCGTCGTAAAGCTCTCGGATAGCTTTCCAACGGTATGTTGTACGCAACGTAACTCCTTACAGATCAAAAGTAATGGGTAACGGAGCGACGGAGACCTGGTCCGAAGCCCCAAGCCATCGGTTTGCGGGCCCAGCCTTTACGTGAAGCAAAGTTGTCTTGCCCAAGGTGCCATGGGATTCAGTAATATAAATGTGATGGATTAGGTGGTCGTCCTTTTCGCGGCTCACAACGTACGATCTGGGACGGAAAAACAGCGCAAAAGAAGAAAAGCGTCCAGAAACTGATGAAAACGTTCAATTTTGGGGTTCAAAAACTGTTGCAGCCGAGCATGCCGGCTACCCCTGTCGTAAAGCTCTCAGAGAGCTGTCCAACGGTATTTTGTGCATCACGTAACTCCTTACGGATCAAAAGTTATGGGCACCGGAGCAATGGATACCTGGTCCTAAGCCCTACGCCCTCGGTTTGCGGGCCCAGCCTGTACATGAAGCGTAGTTGTCTTGCACAAGTTCCCGTGGGTTTCGGTAATAGAAATGTGACGGATTAGGTTGTCGTCATTTTCGCAGCTCACGACGTACGATCCGGGATGGAAAAACAGCACAAAAGAAGAAAAATGTCCCAAAACTGATGAAAACATTCACTTTTGGGCTCTGAAAATAGGCGCAGCTAAGCAAGCTTGCTACCCTCATCGTAGAGCTCTCGGGGCGCTTTCCAACGGTATGCAGTACGCCACGTAACGCTTTACGGATCAAAAGTTATAGGCACCGGAGCGACGGAGACCTGGTTCTAAGCCCTACGCCCTCGGTTTGCGGTCCCAAGTTCTACGTGAAGCGAAGTTGTCTTGCACAATGTGCCGTGGGATTCGGTAATAAAAATGTGGTGGATTAGGTTGTCGTCCATTTCATGGCTCAGGACGTACGATCCGGGACAGAAAAATAGCGAAAAAGAAGAAAAGTGTCCAGAAACTGATGAGAACGTTCGAATTTGGGCTCCAAAAATAGGTGCAGCCGAGCAGGCTTACTGCCTTCGTCGTAGAGTTCTCGGAGAGCTTTCCAACAGTATGTTGTGCGCATTGTAACTCCATACGGATCAAAAGTAATGGGCATCGAAGCGACGGAGACCAGGTCCTACGCCCCACGCCCTCGGTTTGCGGGCCCAGCCTCTACGTGAAGCGAAGTTTTCTTGCACAAGGTGCCATGGGATTCGGTAACAGAAATGTGATGGATTAGGTTGTCGTCCTTTTTGCAGCTCACGATGTACGATCCAGGATGAAAAAACTGCACAATAGAATAAAAAAGGCCAAGAAATTGATGAAAACGTTAAATTTTGGGTTCCGAAAATAGGCGCAGCCGAGGAGGCTAGCTGTCCCCGTGGTAGAGCTTTCGGAGAGCTTTTGAACGGTATGCTGTGCGCCGCGTAACTCCTTACGGATCAAAATTTATGGGCACCAGAGCGACGGAGACTTGATCCTATGGCCCGCGCCCTCGGTTTGCGGGCCCAACCTCTACGTGAATCAAAGTTGTCTTGCCCAAGGTGCCATAGGATTTGGTAATAGAAATGTGATGGATTAGGTTGTCGTCCTTTTCGTGGCTCACGATGTACGATCCGGGACGGAAAAACAGTACAAAAGAAGAAAAGTATCCCGAAACTAATGAGAACGTTCGATTTTGGACTCCAAAAATAGGCACAGCCGAGTAGGCTTGCTGCCGTTGCCGTAGAGCACTCGGAGAGCTTTCCAACCGTATGTTGTGCGCCGCGTAACTCCTTACGAATCAAACGTAATAGGCACCGGAGCGACGGAGACTTGGTCCTAAGACCCACGCCCTCGGTTTACAGGCCCAGCCTCTACATGTAGGCTTCGGTAACATAAATGTTATGAATTAGTTTGTCGTCCTTTTCGCGGCTCACGACGTACGATCCGGGATCGAAAAATAGTGCAAAAGAAGAAAAGTATCCAAAAACTGATGAAAACGTTCAATTTTGGGCTCTGAAAATAGGCGCAACATAGCAGGCTTGCTGCCCCTGTCATAGAGCTCTCGGATAGCTTTCCAACGGTATGTTGTACGCCGCGTAACTCCTTACGGATCAAAAGTAATGGGTAACAGAGCGATAGAGACCTGGTCCTAAGCCCCACGCCCTCGGTTTGCGGGCCCAGCCTTTACGTGAAGTAAAGTTGTTTTGCAAAAGGTGTCATGGGATTCGGTAATAGAAATGTGGTGGATTAGGTTGTCGTCCTTTTAGCGGCTCACGACGTACGATCCGGTACGAAAAAACAGCCCAAAAGAAGAAAAGTGTCCAGAAACTGATGAAAATGTTCAATTTTGGGCTCCGAAAACCAGCGCAGCCGAGAATGCTGGCTGCCACTGTCGTAGAGCTCTCGGAGAGCTTTCCAACGGTAAGCTGTGCGTCGCGTAACTCCTTACGGATCAAAAGTTATGGCCACCGGAGCAACGGAGACCTGGTCATAAGCCCCACGCCCTCGGTTTGCGGGCCCAGCCTCTACGTGTGGGATTCGATAATATAAATGTGATGAATTAGGTTGTCGTCTTTTTCGCGGCTCACGATGTACGATCCGGGATGGAAAAACAGAGGAAATGAAGAAAAGTGCCCCGAAACTAATGAAAACGTTCAATTTTGGGCTTTGAAAATAGGCGCAGTTGAGTTGGCTTGCTGCCCCCGTCATATAGCTCTCGGAGGGCTTTCCAACAGTATGCTGCACACCGCATAACTCCTTACAGATCAAAAGTTATGGGTAACGGAGCATCGGAGACTTGGTCCTAAGCACTACGCCCTCGATTTGCAGGCCCAGCCTCTACGTGAAGTGAAGTTGTCTTGCCCAAGATGCCAAAGGATTCAGTAATAGAAATGTGATGGATTAGGTTGTCGTCCTTTTTGTGGCTCACGATGTTCGATCCGAGATGGAAAAACAGCGTAAAAGAAGAAAAGTGTCCCAAAACTAATGAAAACATTCAATTTTGGGCTACGAAAATAGGTGCAGCAAAACAAGCTTGCTGCCCCCATCGTAGAGCTCTCGGGGAGCTTTCCAACGTTATGTTGTGCGCCACGTAACTCTTTACGGATCAAAAGTTATGTGCACTGAAGCGATGGAGACCTGGTGCTTAACCCTCCGTCCTCGGTTTGCGGGCCCAGCCTCTACGTGAAGTGAAGTTGTCTTGCACAAGGTGTCGTGAGATTCGGTAATAAAAACGTGGTGGATTAGGTTGTCGTCCTTTTCGCGCCTCACGACGTACGATCTGGACGGAAAAATAGCAAAAAAGAAGAAAAGTGTCCAAAAACTGATGAAAATGTTGAATTTTGTGCTCCAAAAATAGGTGCAGCCATGCAGGCTTGCTGCCCTCGTTGTAGAGATCTCGGAGAGCTTTCCAACAGTATGTTGTGCGCATTGTAACTCCTTACGGATCAAAAGTAATGGGCATCGGAGCGACGGAGACCAGGTCCTAAGCCCCACGTCCTCGGTTTGCGGGCCCAGCCTCTACGTGAAGCGAAGTTGTCTTGCACAAGGTGCCTTGGTATTCGGTAATAGAAATGTGATGGATTAGGTTGTCGTCCATTTTGCAGCTCACGACATACAATCCGGGACGGAAAAACAGCACAAAAGAAGAAAAAAGGTCAAGAAACTGATGGAAACGTTCAATTTTGGGCTCCGAAAACAGGCGCAACTGAGGAGGCTAGCCACGCCCGTGGTAGAGCTCTCGGAGAGCTTTCGAACGGTATGTTGTGCGCCGCGTAACTCCTTACGGATCAAAAGTTATGGGCACCGGAGCGACGGAGACCTGGTCCTATGCCCCGCGCATTCGGTTTTCGGGCCCAATCACTGCGTGAAGCGAAGTTGTCTTGCACAAGGTGCCGTAGGATTCGGTAATAGAAATGTGATGGATTAGGTTGTCGTCCTTTTCGCGGCTCACGACGTACTATCCGGGACGGAAAAATAGCTCAAAAGAAGAAAAGTGTCCAAAAACTAATGAAAACGTTCGATTTTGAGCTCCGAAAATAGCCGCAGCCGAGTAGGCTTCCTGCCCCCGTCGTAGAGCTCTCGGAGAGCCTTCCAACCGTATGTTGTGCGCTGCGTAACTCCTTACGGATCAAACGTAATAGGCACCGGAGCGACTGAGACCTGGTCCTAAGCCCCACGCCCTCGGTTTTCTGGCCCAGCCTCTACGTGTGGGATTCGGTAATAGAAATGTTATGAATTAGTTTGTCGTCCTTTTTGCGGCTCACGACGTACGATCCTGGACCAAAAAATAGAGCAAAAGAAGAAAAGAGTCCAGAAACTGATGAAAACGTTCAATTTTGGGCTCCAAAAATAGGCGCAAAAGAACAGGCTTGCTGCCCCCATCGTAGAACTCTCGGATAGCTTTCCAACGGTATCCTGTACGCCGCGTAACTCCTTACTGATCAAAAGTAATGGGTAACAGTGCGACGGAGACCTGGTCCTAAGCCCCATGCCCTCGGTTTGCGAGCCCAGCCTTTACATGAAGCAAAGTTGTCTTGAAAAGGTGCTGTGGGATTCGGTAATAGAAATGTGGTGGATTAGGTTGTCGTCCTTTTTGCGGCTCACGACGTACTATCCGGCACCGAAAAACAGCGCAAAAAAAAAGAAAAGTGTCCAAAAACTGATGAAATTGTTCAATTTTGGCCTCCGAAAACCGGTGCAGCCTAGTATGCTGGCTGCCCCCGTCGTAGAGCTCTCGGAGAGCTTTCCAACGGTATGTTGTGCGTCGCGTAACTCCTTACGGATCAAAACTTATGGGCACCGGAGCAACGGATACCTAGTCATAAGCCCCACGCCCTCAGTTTGCAGGCACAACCACTACGTGTGGGATTCGGTAATAAAAATGTGATGGATTAGTTTGTCGTCCTTTTCGCGGCTCACGACGTACGATCCGGGAATAGCGCTAAAGAAGAAAAGTGTCACGAAACTGATGAAAATGCTCAATTTTGGGCTCCAAAAACAAGCGCAGTTCACAAAGCTTGCTGCCCCCGTCGTAGAGCTCTCGTAGAGCTTTCTAACGGTATGCTGTGCTCTGCGTATCTCCTTACGAATCAAAAGTTATGGGCAACAGAGCGACGCAGACCTAGTCCTTAGCCCTACGCCCTCGATTTGCGGGACCAGCCTCAACGTGAAGCGAAGTTGTGTTGCCCAAGGTGCCGTGGGATTCGGTAATGGAAATGTGATAGATTAGGTTGTCGTCCTTTTTGCAGCTCACGACGTACAATCCGGGATGGAAAAACAGCGCAAAAGAAGAAAAATATCCCGAAACTGATGAAAATGTTCAAGTTTGGGCTACAAAAACAGGCGTAGCAAAGCAAGCTTACAGCCCCCATCGTAGAGCTCTTGGGGAGCTTTCCAATTGTATGCTGTGCACCACGTAACTCCTTACGGATCAAAAGTTATGGGCACCGGAGCGACGGAGACCTGGTCCCGTGCCCCCCGCCATCTATTTGCGGTCCCAGTCTCTACGTGAAGTGAAGTTGTCTTGCACAAGGTGCCGTGGGATTCGGTAAAAAATATGTGGTGGATTAGGTTGTCGTTGTTTTCGCAGCTCACGACGTACGATCCGGGACGGAAAAATAGCGCAAAGAAGAAAAGTGTCCAGAAATTGATGAAAACATTCGATTTTGGGCACCGAAAACAGGTACAACCGTGCAGGCTTGCAGCCCCCGTCGTAGAGCTCTCGGAGAGCTTTCCTACAGTATGTTGTGCGCATTATAACTCCTTACGGATCAAAAGTAATGGGCATCAGAGCGACGGAGACCTGGTCCTGTGCCCAGCGCCATCGATTTGTGGGCCCAGTCTCTACGTGAAGCGAAGTTGTCTAGCACAATGTGCCGTAGGATTCGGTAACATAAATGTGATGGATTAGGTTGTCGTCCTTATCGCGGCTCACGCCGTAAGATCTGGAACGGAAAAATAGAGCAAAAGAAGAAAAGTCTCCCAAATTTGATGAAAACGTTCGATTTTGGGCTCCAAAAATAGGCATAGCAAAGTAGGCTGGCTACCCCCGTCGTTGAGCTCTCGGAGAGCTTTCCAACGGTATGCTGTGCGCAGCGTAACTCCTTACGGATCAAAAGTTATGGGCACCAGAGCGACGGAGACCTGGTCCCAAGCCCCACGTACTCGGTTTGCTGGCCCAGCCTCTATGTGTTGGATTCGGTAATAGAAATGTTATGAATTAGTTTGTCGTCCTTTTCGCGGCTCACGACGTACGATCCGGGACTGAAAAATAGCGCAAAAGAAGAAAAGTGTCCAGAAACTGATGAAAATGTTCAATTTTGTGATCCAAAAACAGGCGCAGCAGAGCAGGCTTACTGCCCCTGTTGTAGAGCCCTCGGATAGCTTTCCAACGGTATGCTGTACGCCGTGTAACTTCTTACGGATGAAAAGTAATGGGTAAAGAAGCGAGGGAGACCTGGTCCTAAGCCCCACGCCCTCGGTTTGCGGGGCCAGCCTCTACGTGTAGCGAAGTTGTCTTGCACAAGGTGCCTTAGGATTCGGTAATAGAAATGTGATGGATTAGGTTGTCGTCCTTTTCGCGGCTCACGACGTACGATCCGGGACGGAAAAATAGAGCAAAAGAAGAAAAGTGTCAAGAAACTGATGAAAACGTTCAATTTTGGGCTCCAAAAACAGGCACAGCAAAGCAAACTTGTTGCCCCTATCGTAGAGCTCTCAGGGAGCTTTCCAACGGTATCCTGTGCACCACGTAACTCCTTACAGATCAAAAGTTATGGGCACCGGAGCGACGGAGACCTGGTCCTAAGCCCCACGCCCTAAGTTTGCGAGCCCAGCCTCTACGTGAAGAGAAGTTGTCTTGCACAAGGTACCATGGGATTCGGTAATAGAGATGTGTTGGATTTGGTTGTCGTCCTTTTTTAGGCTCACGACGTACGATCTGGGACCAAAAAATAGCGCAAAAGAAGAAAAGTGTCCAGAAACTGATGAAAACATTCGATTTTGGGATCCGAAAACAGGTACAGCCAAGCAGGCTTGCTGCCCCCGTCTTAGAGCTCTCGGAGAGCTTTCCAACAGTCTGTTGTGCACATCGTAACTCCTTACGGATCAAAAGTAATGGGCACCGGAGCGACGGAGACCTGGTCCTAAGCCCCACGCCCTGGGTTTGCGGTCCCAGCCTCTATGTGAAGGGAAGTTGTCTTGCACAAGGTGCCATGGGATTCGGTAATAGAAATATGATGGATTAGGTTGTCGTCATTTTTACAGCTCGCGTCGTACGATCCAGGACGGAAAAACAGAGCAAAGGAAGAAAAATGTCAAGAAAGTTATGAAAACGTTCAATTTTGGACTCTGATAATAGGCGCAGCTGAGCAGGCTAGCTACCCCCGTGGTAGAGCTCTCGGAGAGATTTCCAACGGTATGCTGTGCGTCGCGTAACTCCTTACGGATCAAAAGTTATGGGCACCAGAGTGACGGAGACCTGGTCCTAAGCCCTACGCCCTCGGTTTGTGGGCCCAGCCTCTATGTGAAGCGAAGTTGTCTTGCACAAGGTGCCGAAGGATTCGGTAATAGAAATGTGATGGATTAGGTTGTCATCCTGTCGCGGCTCACGACGTACGATCCAGGATGGAAAAAAAGCGCAAAAGAAAAAAAATGTCCAGAAACTGATTAAAATGTCCGATTTTGGGTTCCGAAAATAGGCGCAGCCGAGTAGGCTTGTTTCCCCCATCGTAGAGCTCTTGGAGAGCTTTCCAACGGTATACTGTGCATTGCGTAACTCCTTACGGATCAAAAGTAATGGGCACCGGAGCGACGGAGACTTGGTCCTAAACACCACGCTCTCGGTTTGCTGGCCCAGCCTCTACGTGAAGCAAAGTTGTCTTGCACAAGGTGCCGTGGGATTCGGTAATAGAAATGTGCTGGATTTGGTTGTCGTCCTTTTTGCGGCTCACGACGTACGATCCAGGACGGTAAAACTGCGCAAAAAAAGAAAAATGTCCAGAAACTGATGAAAATGTTCAATTTTGGGCTCCGAAAACCAATGCAGTAGAGCAAGCTTGCTGCCCCCGTCGTAGAGCTCTCGGAGAGCTTTCCAACGGTATGCTGTGCGCCGCGTAACTCCTTACAGATCAAAAGTAATGGACATCAGAGCGACGGAGACCGGGTCCTAAGACCCACGCCCTCAGTTTGCGGGCACAGCCTCTACGTGTGGGATTCGGTAATAGAAATGTGATTAATTAGGTTGTCGTCCTTTTCGCAGCTCACGACTTACGATCCGGGACGGACAAATAGCGCAAAAGAAGAAAAGTGTCCAGAAACTGATGAAAACGTTCGATTTGGGCTCCAAAAACAGGCACAGCCGAGTAGGCTTGCTGCGCCCGTCGTAGAGCTCTCGGATAGCTTTCTAACGGTATGCTGTACGCCGCATAACTCCTTACAGATCAAAAGTAATGGGTACCGGAGCGACGGACACCTAGCCCCAAGCCCTATGCCCTCGGTTTGCGGGCCCAGCCTCTACGTGAAGCGTAGTTGTCTTGTACAAGGTGCAGTAGGATTCGGCAATAGAAATGTGATGGATTAGGTTGTCGTCCTTTTCGCGGCTCACGACGTACGATCTGGGATGGAAAAACAGCGCAAAAGAAGAAAAATGTCTTGAAACTGATGAAAATGTTCAAGTTTGGGCTACGAAAACAGACGCAGCAAAGCAAGCTTGCAGCCCCCATCGTAGAGCTCTTGGGGAGCTTTCCAACGGTATGATGTGCGCCACGTAACTCCTTACGGATCAAAAGTTATGGGCACCGGAGCGACGGTGACCTGGTCCTGTGCCCCGCTCCATCGATTTGCGGGCCCTGTCTCTACGTGAAGCGAAGTTGTCTTGCACAAGGTGCCGTGGGATTTGGTAATAAAAATGTGGTGGATTAGGTTGTCGTTGTTTTCGCAGCTCACGACGTACGATCCGGGACGAAAAAACAGCGCAAAAGAAGAAAAGTGTCCAGAAACTGATGAAAACATTCGATTTTGGGCTCCAAAAATAGGTACAACCGAGCAGGCTTGCTGCCCCCGTCGTAGAGCTCTCAGAGAGCTTTCCAACAGTATGTTGTGCGCATTGTAACTCCTTACGGATCAAAACTAATGGGCATCGGAGCGATGGAGCCCTTGTCTTGTGCCCCGCGCCACCGATTTGTGAGCCCAGTCTCTACGTGAAGCGAAGTTGTCTTGCACAAGGTGCCGTAGGATTCGGTAACAGAAATGTGATGGATTAGGTTGTCATCCTTTTCACGGCTCACGACGTACGATCCGGGATGAAAAAATAGCACAAAAGAAGAAAAGTGTCTTGAAACTGATGAAAACGTTCAATTTTGGGATTCAAAAACTGGCGTAGTTGAGCAGGCTTACTGCCCCTGTTGTAGAACTCTCGGATAGCTTTCCGACGGTATGCTGTATGCCGCGTAACTCCTTACGGATCAAAAGTTATGGGTAACGGAGTGACGGAGACCTGGTCCCAAGCCCCATGCCCTCAGTTTGCGGGCCCAGCCTCTAAGTGAAGCGAAGTTGTCTTGCCCAAGTTGCGGTAGGATTTGGTAATAAAAATGTGATGGATTAGGTTGTCATCCTTTTCGTGGCACACGACGTACGATCCGGGATGGAAACACAGCGCAAAAGAAGGACAGTATCCCAAAACTGATGAAAACATTCAATTTTGGGTTCCGAAAACAAGCACAGCAAGGCAGGCTTGCTGCCCCTATCGTAGAGCTCTCGGAGAGCTTTCCAACGGTTTGCTGTGCGCCGCGTAACTCATTTCGGATCAAAAGTTATGGGCACCAGAGCGACGGAGACCTAGTCACAAGCCCCACGCCCTCGGTTTGCGGGCCCACCCTCTACGTGAAGCGAAGTTGTCTTGTTCAAGGTGATGTGGGATTCGGTAATAGAAATGTGGTGGATTTGGTTGTCGTCCTTTTCACGGCTCACAACGTACGATCCGGGACGGAAAAACAGCGTAAAAGAAGAAAAGTGTCCAAAAACGGATGAAAACGTTCGATTTTGAGATCTGAAAACAGGCGCAGCCAAGCAGGCTTGCTGCCCCTGTCTTAGAGCTCTTGGAGAGCTTTCCAACAGTCTGTTGTGCACATCGTAACTCCTTACGGATCAAAAGTAATGGGCAGCGGAGCGACGGAGACCTAGTCCTAAGCCCTACGCCCTCGGTTTGCGGTCGCAGGCTCTACGTGAAGTTAAGTTGTCTTGCACAAGGTGCCATGGGATTCCGAAAGAGAAATGTGATGGATTAGGTTGTCGTCCTTTTTACAGTTCACGTCGTACGATCCAGGACGGAAAAACAGAGCAAAGGAAGAAAAGTGTCAAGAAACTTATGAAAACGTTCAATTTTGGACTCCGAAAATAGTCGCAGCCGAGGAGGCTAGCTGCCCTCTTGGTAGAGCTCTCGTAGAGCTTTCCAACGGTATGTTGTGTGCCGCGTAACTCCTTACGGATCAAAAGTTATGGGCACCAGAGCGACGGAGACCTGGTCCAAAGCCCTACGCCGTTGGTTTGCGGGCCCAGCCTCTATGTTAAGCGAAGTTGTCTTGCACAAGGTGCCGTAGGATTCGGTAATAGAAATGTGATGGATTAGGTTGTCATCCTGTTCGCGGCTCACGACATACGATCCGGGACGGAAAAAAAGCGTAAAAGAAAAAAAGTGTCCAGAAACTGATGAAAACGTCTGATTTTGGGTTTCAAAAATAGGCGCAGCCAAGTAGGCTTGTTGCCTCCATCGTAGAGCTCTCGGAGAGTTTTCCAACGGTATGCTGTGCGTCGCGTAACTCCTTACGGATCAAAAGTAATGGGCACCGGAGCGACGGAGACCTGGTCCTAAGCCCCACGCCCCTCGGTTTGCTGGCCCAGCCTCTACGTGAAGCAAAGTTGTCTTGCACAAGGTGCCGTGGGATTCGGTAATAGAAATATGGTGGATTAGGTTGTCGTCCTTTTTGTGGCTCACGACGTACTATCCGGGACGGAAAAACAACGCAAAAGAAGAAAAATGTCCAAAAACTGATGAAAACGTTCAATTTTGGGCTCCGAAAACTAGCGCAGCAGAGCAAGCTTGCTGCCCCCGTCGTAGAGCTCTCGGAGAGCATTCCAACGGTATACTGTGCGTCGCGTAACTCCTAACGAATCAAAAGTTATGGGCACTGGAGCGACGGAGACCTGATCCTATGCCCAACGCCCTCAGTTTGCGGGTCCAGCCTCTACGTGAAGTGAAGTTGTCTTGCCCAAGGTGGCATGGGATTCGGTAATAGAAATCTGATGGATTAGGTTGTCGTCCTTTTCGTGGCTCACGACGTACGATCCGGGACGGAAAAACAGCGCAAAAGAAGAAAAGCGTACAGAAACTAATAAAAACATTCGATTTTGGGCTCTGAAAACAAATGCAGCCTAGCAAGCTTGTTGCCCCCGTTGTAGAGCTCTTGGAGAGCTTTCGAACGGTGTACTGTGCGCTGCGTAACTTCTTTCGAATAAAAAGTTATGGGCACCGGAGCGACGGAGACCTGGTCCTAAGCCCCATGCCCTCGGTTTGCAGGCATAGCCTCTACGTGAAGCGAAGTTGTCTTGCATAAGGTGTAGTGGGATTCGGTAATAGAAATGTGATGAATTAGGTTGTCGTCCTTTTTGCGGCTCACGACGTACGATTCAGGATGGAAAAACACTGCAAAAGTAGGAAAGTGTCAAGAAACTGATGAAAACGTTCAATTTTGGGCTCCCAAAAGGGGGCAGCCGAGCAGGCTTGTTGCCCCCGTCATAGAGCTCTCGGAGAGGGTTCCAACGCTATGTTGTACGCTGTCTAACTCCTTACGGATCAAAAGTAATGGGCCACGGAGCGACGGAAACCTGGTCCTAAGCCCCACGCCCTCGGTTCGCGGGCCCAGCCTCTACGTGAAACGAAGTTGTCTTTCCCAAGGTGCTGTGGGATTCGATAATAGAAATGTGATGGATTAGGTTGTCGACTTTTCGTGGCTCATGACGTACGATCCGGGATGAAAAAACAGCGCAAAAAAAGAAAAGTGTCCAAAAACTTATGAAAACGTTCGATTTTGGGTTCCAAAAATGGGCGCAGCTGTGAAACCCTACTTTTCTATCTTATCTCGTTTTGCGTGAATTAATCTGTCTATGTGCTATGTGACTTAGAATGTGGTAATTTTGATATCAATACTCCTAGAACATGCTAAATGTGCATTCATGAAATTTTCATAAAAAACGAAGTCAGAAATTTTATCGTCGATTTTGAGTGAATAGTGTTTTCAAAACACGTCCGCTAAAATTTTGAAATTGGTCTTTTTAATCCTTCTAGACCTAGTCCACGGACTTTAATAGACCTGTGTTTGATTAAAACGGTTTTAAAATCGGCTTAGGATTTTATTAGGGTTTTTACACCGACTTTTGTGAAAATCGAGTTTTAAGCCGACTCGGGTGAAATTGTTTGATTGTAAAACTTTTTGTCACCTAAAAATAACCTACTTGAGCTATCATAGGAGTTGCATATTTGTTTTGAACAAAGAAATAACTAAAATGTATTTAAAAGACTAGAAAATGAATTAAAGGACTAAATAAATACTTTGACTTTGCATTTTTTTAATTGACCAAGCTTTTAATTGCATAATATCACCAACACACACTAAACACAACACAAAACACACTCCTCAACACACACAAAGGGCCGAGAGCTTCATAGGAGAAAACCAAAGCTTTTCTTCAAAGTTTTCAAAGCAAAAATTCAAAGAAAAACCTAGTTTTTGTCCATAGAATTTCGTGACGAGTTGGATTCCGCTTGTTGGGCATGCATTGCATGCATTCCTAGGCTTATATCACATCAAAGGTGAGAGAAAAGTTCTAGATCTCAAAACTCATATTTTGTGTTTTTGCGTAGAATTGAAAATTGAACTGTTAGAATGTTAATCTGATGTTAGATTATTTCTACATGAATGCTAGGGATCATTTATATATAATCCTACGAGATTTGAACGGTTGTAGCATAATTATTATTTTTCGGGTATTTAAAGTTGATTAATTTGCTAAATGTTGATTATTTTGAGTTGTGTTGATCGGAATCGATTGCCGTCAATTTCTAAAAGTTTGTTAATTACGTGGTAGTACCGTTGTAATGCCAAATAATCGATTGTGATGTCCGTGCCAAAATCTAAAAATTTCAGCCATGACACTATAGGGTTTTAGGGTTATTGAGCATGATTTGGATGTGTTTTGGTTGGTTTCCAAGGGGGCTAATGTAGTTGAGTGAATGGGTGAGTGTTTGAAACTGATTTGGAGTTGTTTGGATTAGTAGAATGTAAGATATGATTATTTGAAGTTTAGGTTGTCTTTCTTTAAAATGTTAGATTGAGCCTTAGTTGATTGGGTGTGGTTTGAGTGATTGAATTGTGAGTTGTTGATGGGTAAACTAGGGTTTGATTGTGTGTTTAATGCATGTTCGGTTAGATGGCCTACTTTGTCATCTAACTTAGTTATTTGTCGTTAAATTGGTTATTGATGTTATTATGATGATAATATGATTATTGATGATTATTGATTGATGATTGATGCCGGGAGGTAGGCAGTTCTACTAGATTGTCCTCCTGTGAATGATTGATGTTTATTATTATTGCTGAGTCTTTGGTATGTGTGTGCCACCTCTTGGGCAGCATCGGGCTGTCGGGTTGATAACGGCATGACTACCAGAGACTGCCTCCAGCTCGCATGACGGAGGTGTCATGGAGGGAGAGGTTATTGGGGTACCTCGGGTGCGTGAGTTTATGGGAGTCACAAGAAGGCTATTGTGATCGTGATGGTGTTTGGAGCTACACCAACTAGTGTATCCTTTATTGAATGGTCATTATAGTTATGTGATGATAGTTTTATTGTTCTTATTGTGTGTTTACGTGCTCAAAGGATTATTTCCAAGGAGCTTAGTAAACCTTGCTCGAGATCTATCGGATCCTCACTAGGCTTATTTTATATAAGCTCACTCTCTATTATTGCATGCTTACAGGTATAATTTCGCAAGATTACGGGTACGTGCCTCCTGAAGAGGAAAATGTGCCTTACGTGGATGAGTCTTATGTTCCGGAGTCTTATCGTTGATGTTGTATTGTTTTACTATCTTGTAAATTAACTTAGTAGACTTTTATATGCTTTGTAGTTCATAATGTAAAAGATGTTGAAAAGATAATGAATTAGTTGATGTTGTCGTAGTAGCCTTTCCTTTGTTTATAATTAGGTTGCTAGATTGGCTCAATATGTTTTTGTAATGTATATTAAGGTTCATGTATTATGTTGGAATGGAGGCGTATAACGAGGAATGTTTATTGTATAATATGGTTATGATGTATGTTATTATTTTATTAAGGAGTTGTTTGTTGTATGGTTTATGGAGTTGATGTATGATGTCTATTGAGGTTGGTTTAGAGCCTCGGTATCCTATTTACTGTCGTTATACTGCCAAAATTCCGTTGCGTCCTGACTGATCATAGGTGGGGTCGAGTTAGGGCGTGACAGCAGCAGCACAGGCTTGCTGCCCCCATCGTAGAGTTCTCGGGGAGCTTTTCAACGGTATACTGTGCGCCACGTAACTCCTTACGGATCAAAAGTTATGGGCACCGGAGCGACGGAGACCTGGTCCTGAGCCCCACGGCCTCGGTTTGTTGGCCTAGTCTATACATGAAGCGAAGTTGTCTTGTCCAAGGTGGCATGGGATTCGGTAATAGAAATGTGATGGATTAGGTTGTCGTCCTTTTTGCAGCTCACGACGTACGATCCGGGACGAAAAATAGCACAAAAGAAGAAAAGTGTCAAGAAACTGATGAAAACGTTCAATTTTGGGCTCTGAAAATAGGCACAGCCAACAAGGCTATCTGCCCCCGTGGTAGAGCTCTCGGAGAGCTTTCCAACGGTATGCTGTGCGCCGCGTAACTCCTTACGGATCAAAAGTTATGGGCACCAGAGCGACGGAGACCTAGTCCAACGCCCTACGCCCTCGGTTTGCGGGCCCAGCCTCTACGTGAAGCGAAGTTGTCTTGCACAAGGTGCCGTAGGATTCGGTAATAGAAATGTGATGGATTAGGTTGTCGTCTTTTTCGCGGCTCACGACATACGATCCAGGACAGAAAAAAAGCGCAAAAGAAGAAAAGTGTCCAGAAACTGATGAAAACGTTTGATTTTGGGCTCCGAAAATAGTCGCAGACAAGCAGGATTGCTGCCCCCGTCGTAGAGCTCTCGGAGAGCTTTCCAACGGTATGCTGTGCGCCGCGTAACTCCTTTCGGATCAAAAGTTATGGGTACCGGAGCGACGGAGACCTAGTCCTAAGCCCCACGCCCTCGGTTTGCGGGCCCAGCCTCTACATGAAGCGAAGTTGTCTTGCACAAGGTGCCGTGGGATTCAGTAATAGAAAAGTGGTGGATTAGGTTGTCGTCCTTTTCGTAGCTCATGACGTAAGATCCAGGACGGAAAAACAGAGCAAAAGAAGAAAAGAGTCCCGAAACTGATGAAAACGTCCAATTTTGGGCTCTAAAAATAGGTGCAGACGAGCAGGCTTCCTGCCCCCGTTGTAGAGCTCTCGGAGAGCTTTTCAACAGTACGTTGTGCGCATCGTAACTCCTTACGGATCAAAAGTAATGGGCACCGGAGCGACGGTGACCTAGTCCTAAGCCCCACGCCCACGGTTTGCGCGCCCAGTCGCTACGTTAAGCGAAGTTGTCTTGCACAAGGTGCCATTGGATTCGATGATAGAAATGTGATGGATTATGTTGTCATCCTTTTTGCTGCTCATGACGTACGATCCAGGATGGAAAAACAGCGTAAAAGAAGAAAAGTGTCCAGAAACTGGTGAAAACGTTCAATTTGGGCTCCGAAAACAGGCGCAACCAAGGAGGCTAGATGCCCCCATCGTAGAGCTCTCGGAGAGCTTTCCAACGGTATGCTGTGCGCCACGTAACTCCTTACGGATCAAAAGTTATGGGCACCGGAGCGACGGAGGCGTGGTGCTTAGCCCCACGCCCTCGGTTTCCAGGCCCAGCCAATACATGAAGCGAAGTTGTCTTGCACAAAGTGGCGTGGGATTCGGTTATAGAAATGTGATAGATTAGGTTGTCGTCCTTTTCGCGGCTCACGACGTACGATCCAGGACGGAAAAACAACGCAAAAGAAGAAAAGTGTCCAGAAACTGATGAAAACATTCAAATTTGGGCTCTGAAAATAGACGCAGTCGAGCAGGCTTGCTGCCCCCGTCGTCGAGCCCTCGGAGAGCTTTCCAACGGTATGTTGTGCGCCGCGTAACTCCTTACAGATCAAAAGTTATGGGCACCGGAGCGACGGAGACCTAGTCTTAAGCCCCACGCCCTCGGTTTACGGGCCCAGCCTCTCCGTGAAGCGAACTTGTCCTGCTGAATGTGGCATGGGATTGGGTAATAAAAATCTGATGGATTAGGTTGTCGTCCTTTTCGCGGCTCACGACGTACGATCCGTGACGAAAAAACAGCGCAAAAGAAGAAAAGTGCCCAGAAATTGATGAAAACGTTGAATTTTGGGCTCCGAAAACAGGTGCACCCGAGCACGCTTGCTGCCCCCATTGTAGAGCTCTCAGAGAGCTTTCCAAAGGTATGCTGGGCGCCGCGGAACTCCTTACGGATCAAAAGGAATGGGCACCGGAGCGACGGAGACCTGGTCCTAAGCCCCACGCCCCCGGTTTGTGGGCACAACCTCTACGTTAAGCGAAGTTGTCTTGCATAAGGTGCAGTAGGATTCGTTAATAGAAATGTGATGAATTAGGTTGTTGTCCTTTTCGCGGCTCACGACGTACGATCCGGGAAGGAAAAACAGCGCAAAAGCAGAAAAGTGTCCAGAAACTGATGAAAACGTTCAATTTTGGGCTCCCAAAAAAGGCGCAGACGAGTAGGCTTGTTGCACCCGTTGTAGAGCTCTCGGAGAGCTTTCCAACGGTATGTTGTACGTCGCGTAACTCCTTACGGATCAAAAGTAATGGGCAATGGAGCGACGGAGACCTGGTCATAAGCCTCGCGCCCTTGGTTTGCAGGCTCAGCCTCTACGTGAAGCGAAATTTTATTGCACAAGGTACCATGGGATTCGGTACTAGAAATGTGATAGATTAGGTTGTCGTCCTTTTCGCGGCTCACGACATACGATCTGGGACAGAAAAACAGCGCAAAAAAAGAAAATTGTCCAAAAACTGATGAAAACGTTCAATTTTGGGCTCCAAAAATAGACACAGCAGTGCAGGCTTGTTGCCTCCATCGTAGAGCTCTCGGGGAGCTTTACAACGGTATGTTGTGCGCTGCGTAACTCCTTACGGATCAAAAGTTATGGGCACCGGAGCGACGGAGACCTGGTCATGAGCCCCACGCCCTCGGTTTGTGGGCCCAGCCACTACGTGAAGCGAAATTGTCTTGCCCAAGGTGGCATGGAATTCGGTAATAGAAATGTGATGGATTAGGTTGTCGTCCTTTTTGCTACTCACGACGTACGATCCGGGACGGAAAAACAGTGCAAAAGATGAAAAGTGTTAAGAAATAGATGAAAACGTTCAATTTTGGACTCCAAATACAGGCGTAGCCGAAGAGGTTAGCTGCCCCCATCGTAGAGCTCTCGGAGAGCTTTCCAACGGTAAGTTGTGCGCCACGTAACTCCTTACGGATCAAAAGTTATGGGCACCAAAGCGACAAAGACCTGGTCCCAAGCCCCACGCCCTCGGTTTGCGGGCCCAGCCTCTACGTGAAGTTAAGTTGTCTTGCACAAGGTGCCATACGATTCGGTAATAGAAATGTGATGGATTATGTTATCGTCCTTTTCGTGGCTCACGACATACGATCCGGGACGGAAAAAAAGCGCAAAAGAAGAAAAGTGTTCCGAAATTGATGAAAACGTTCTATTTTGGGCTCCGAGAATAGGCGCAACCGAGGAGGCTTGTTGCTCTCATCGTAGAGCTCTCGGAGAGCTTTCCAATGGTATGCTGTGCGCCGCGTAACTCCAAACGGATCAAAAGTTATGGGCACCGGAGCGACGGAGACCTGGTCCTAGGCCCCACGGCCTCTGTTTGCGGGCCTAGCCTCTACGTGAAGTGAAGTTGTCTTGCCCAATGTGCCATGGGATTCGGTAATAGAAATCTGATGGATTAGGTTGTCGTCCTTTTTGCGGCTCACGACGTACAATCCGGGATAGAAAAATAGCGCAAAAGAAGAAAAATGTCCCGACATTGATGAAAATGTTCGATTTTGGGCTCCAAAAATTGGCGCAGCCGAGTAGGCTTGCTGCCCCCATCGTAGAGCTCTCAGAGAGCTTTCCAACGGTATGCTGTGCACCGCATAACTCCTTACGGATCAAAAGCTATGGGCACCGGAGCGACGGAGACCTGGTCCTAAGCCCCACGCCTCAGTTTGCTGGCCCAGCCTCTACGTGAAGCAAAGTTGTCTTGCACAAGGTGCCGTGGGATTCGGTAATAGAAATGTGGTGGATTTGGTTGTCGTCCTTTTTGCGGCTCACGACATACGATCCGGGACAGAAAAACAGCACAGAAGAAGAAAAGTGTCCAGAAACTGATGAAAATGTTCAATTTTGGGCTCCGAAAACCAGTGCAGCAGAGCACGCTTGCTGCCCCCGTTGTAGAGCTCTCACAGTGCATTCCAACGGTATGCTGTGCATCGCGTAACTCCTTACGGATCAAAAGTTATGGGCATCGGAGCGACGAAGACTTGGTCCTAAGCCTAACGCCCTCGGTTTGCGGGTCCAGCCTCTACGTGAAGCGTAGTTGTCTTGCCCAAGGTAGCATGTGATTTGGTAATAAAAATCTGATGGATTAGGTTATCTTCCTTTTCGCGGCTCACGACGTACGATCCGGGACGGAAAAACAGCGCAAAAGAAGAAAAGTGTACAGAAACTAATGAAAACGTTCGATTTTGGGCTCCGAAAACAAGCGTACCCGAGCAAGCTTGCTGCCCCCGTTGTAGAGCTCTCGAAGAGCTTTCCAAAGGTATGTTGTGCGCTGCGTAACTCCTTACGGATCAAAAGTAATGGGCACCGGAGCGACGGAGACCTGGTCCTAAGCCCCACGCCCTCGGTTTGCTAGCACAACCTCTACGTGAAGTGTGAGGCCCGACCCCAAATAATGTGTCATACCTCGATTTGCATGCCATAGACCCCTAATTATATGACCGACCTTGGATTACGTGTCCTGTCTTGGTTTTCGTGCATACCTTGTCACATGTGCCTTGACCTAGAATAGTGTGCCCTAATCCCCGACTAACGTGCGATACTTAGATATACGTGCCCTGACCTCGATATATGTGTAATACCTAGATGAACGTGCCATGACCTTAATTTACGTGCGAGACCTTGATTTGCGTGTGTCTATTCATTTCGTGTGCATTAACCTTGAACTGCGTGCTTTAACCTAGGTTTAAGAGTCGTGTCTTGAATTACGTGCATTGCATTGAATTACGTGCCTTGCATTGGTTTACGTGCATTTACCTAGGATTACGTGCATTAGTCTTGAAGTACGCGCATTAGTCTTGATGTTCGTGTCTCACCTCGTAGTTCGTGCCCTAGACCTAAGAATCCGTGCCACCATGTTAATCAAGAAAGAATCCTACACAAAGCACTAGACAATAAAATAATCCTATACAATCCACTAACCAATATTATATTCCTAACTCAAATTCTCTACAAACTCCACTAACAATAAAATAATACTAAACTATTCCTACATTTTCCACTAACTATTATTCTATTCATAATTCAACTCATCAACAAACATTCCTATATTTTATTCTACCTAGATTCCCTAATTTTCCAACATTCCTATGACAATTCTAATGACACAAATGCATTAAAAAATTAGTCCTAGACAATCTATGACAAACACTTAGCACAATACATAAAAAATGTTCAAAACCACCTAACTCCTCTACCTTGCTCAACCAAACCACCTTTGCCCATGCTAAACATTTTAAAATCACACATTGAAGACACAAAATCAGATTTTAATGGCCCAAGGCCGACCACATGCTTGAAGATTGCAAAGGCTTTCAATTTTTTGTCATTTCTTCTTTCCTCTCACATTTTCTCTCTCTCCCTCTCATTCTTCTCTCTCCATCTCGGTTTTGGGCTGAGTTTCTTCATCCCTTAGCTCATCTTCATCATCCTATGGTGTATCAAGACAAACAACAAGCAAAGAAACTCACCAAGCAAGCTAGGATGCAAGAAACACACATGCAAGCATTTTGAGTCGCCATTTTCGGCCTTGGTGAGTTTCCTAGCTTCCATTTCTTTTCTTCTTGTTCTAACCACATGCATGTACTAAGAACTTGGCCACTAAGCTAGGAAAAATAGAGAGAAATCGGGTGGAGTCTTGGCTAAGCAAGGAAGAAGAAGAAATTTGTGCTTCAACAAGTTTTTGTGCATCTTCTTGGTTGATTGCTAAGGTGAGGGCTAAAACCTTTTGAAATTCCTTCAAAAATTCACATGCATGCTCATAAATGTATGTCTTTGCTTCTGTACTTGAGTTATATGTTCGTTCATGAGCTTAAACAACCATGCATGGCAATATCTTGGCTTGAAAGTGGTGATAGGTGAAGTAAGATTGTTGACAACTCTCTGACCAGTCTGTTTCGAGGTAAGTTTAGCTAGGAAAATGATGTTTAAAATGCTTGAAAATTGGTAGGTGACTAGTTTGGACAGTTTTGAACATTTTTCGCAGAAATAAGCGGAAGCTAATTTTGATTCTAAGGTCCTCAAAATGGCAAATCTTTAAAATGTGTCCAAATCTGAAAATCTGGAAAAATGAAGCAGGTTTTGGCAGATGCACTGACCTTGTAGAAAAAACCAGATTTGACTTAGTTAATGATGTCCAAAATGCATGAAAATTGGTGTGCTACTATATTTTTTGAGTTCTGGATATTTTTTTCAGAAATGGACTAAGGCTTAATCTGACCCTAAGGACCTCAAAAACGTCAATTATCAAAAAGTGTGCAAATCTGGACAGTTTTGTGCTATCCCACTGTTTCGGATATATCTAATGACCACGAACTCCCATTGATGCAAGTTTTATTTCTGATTTTAGTTATCGTATTAAGCTTTAATTTGCCATCTTATTCACTGGATTTGGAGATTGTTTGATTATCCTATTGATTGTGAGAAAATAGCCTATTGCAGTAAAGGTTTCACATACTTATATGCTTGGAAAATTGTTGTAACCTCTCTTGTGGTACTAATTGCTTGGAATTGTGGTGTTGGGATGTTGTGTGGACTGTTTTTAGTACTTTAGGATGTTTGAATTGAATGATGCATAACTTGAGAATGATCTTGAGTTGACTTAGGGTTTAATCACACGGATAAGCATGAAACGGAAACCCTAATGACTAGGTAGTCTTGCTAAGTGTTGATCATTTGGATATTGTGTGGAAATTATATGCTTAGTGGGCTGCCCGTAAATGTCTTATAACTTCAAATGTGATTTTGACCATTGCATGTTGACAAATAAGTTTTTCTTGCACCCGAACCCATGTTGATGTCATTGCATGTTGAATAATCTTATCACTTGATCACGTGGGCTTCGTAATGAGTTATATAGCCTGTTTTACATGTGTTACATGGCTGCCCGTTTAATTTTCATATAACTCTATATGCCTTTCAAGTGAAATTTCCTGTCTTATCGTGCCCTGCTTGTTTACCTGTCAATGTGCAATCTTATGACTGTCCGGAGGCAACCTACTTTGTTGTCCTCCTACTGTGATATATTACCTGTCATAAATGTGCACTGCATACAAGGTTGCAACCTTTCCTGTCGGCATGGTAGCGATCACGCATACTGGGCGGCATCGGGCTATGCACCTGTGACTACCATGGTCCCATTCCCTCTCTCGCTTGGGGGCTAGACTTCCTCGGAGAGTTGGGTTGTAGGATTTCGGGGTACATCCGGAGTACACCCACGTGGCGTGTTTTGGGGTTATTTGAAGTCGGCCGCAACTTCTGATTCTGAAACTGATCTGAGAGCAAAAGCTCACTGTATCCTTTTTACTATGTGTATAAGTACTCTCGCTTGGTTCCTAGAGAACCTCGGGGAGGAAAGACTGGTATCTCTGTTTCTGTACTTGTATTATTGTTATATTCATGCTTGCAAAAGGATTTCATAAGTTGAACCAGAAAATGAGTTTCAAAACCTATTTCTCGTTCCCCCTCGCTGAGTTCATAAGGACTCACCCTCTTTTATCATCTCAGGTGAAGAAGATCCAGATCAGGTACCCGAGGACAGTGTGCCTAACGATGAATCTTTGGAGTAATTGTCTGTCTAGTTTGCTTTGCGTGATTGTAGCTACTTGTGAACTTTATGCTACTTGAAGTCTATTTCTTTCATGTTGCTTGCTATTTCTAATGTAAAAGACCCCCGTTGTAATTTGGGGTCTAATTTTGGTTTGTACTGATATTGCTAGACAGACACTAGACTCTACCATGATCATTTTTCTATTTCTCACTGCTAGTATCTATCATAGGTTATGACGTATTAGTTAAGGACTAAGTAAATGAACTTATCCAATCTTAAACAGGTACTCGCTATTAAGCTAAGATCAATAGGAACTCTTGTAACGAGGATAAACAAACCAACGAGACATAGTAGCATGCTAGGTTATAAATCAAACGAGACATCGAGATAACCAATAGGCATTTCAATTGATGTTAAATAGTAATCTTAGTTGGAAATGAAATTGAGATAGTAAACTTTGAGGCATTTAGAGAACTAGGCCAAACCAAAGAGCCCAATTACAGCCGTTATGCTGCCGATTTTTTCAGAAAAAAACTTAAAGTTTAGACTAAAATGAAAAGCGTTAAATCTTCATAAATGGTTAAGTATGTGACATGTTCTGAATGTTTAGATCACACCCTAGTCTAACCTTATAGGTCGGGTTGGGGCGTGACATGAAGCGAAGTTGTCTTGTATAAAGTACAGTGGGATTCGGTAAAAGAAATGTGATGGATTAGGCTGTCATCCTTTTCGTGGCTCACAACGTACGATCCGAGACGAAAAAACAGCACAAAAGAATAAAAGTGTCCCAGAACTGATGAAAACATTCAATTTTGGGCTCCGAAAACAAGCGCAGCCGAGCAGGCTTGTTACCCCTGTCATAGAGCTGTAGGAGAGCTTTCCAACGGTATGTTGTACGCTGCGTAACTCCATACGGATCAAAAGTAATGGGCAACGGAGCGACGGAGACCTGGTCCAAAGCCCCACGCCCTCGGTTTGCGGGCCCAGCCTCTACGTGAAGCGAAATTGTCTTACACAAGGTACCATAGGATTCGGTAGTAGAAATGTGATGAATTAGGTTGTCGTCCTTTTCGCGGCTCACGACGTACGATCTGGGATGAAAAAATAGCTCAAAATAAGAAAAGTGTCCAAAAACTAATGAAAACGTTCAATTTTGAGCTCCGAAAATAGGCGGAGCAGAGCAGGCTTGCTAGCCCCAACATAGAGCTCTCAGAGAGCTTTCCAACGCTATGCTGTGCACCGCGTAACACTTGTCGAATCAAAAGTTATACGCACCGGAGCGACGTATACCTGGTCCTAAGCCCCACGCCCCCGGTTTGTGGGCCCAGCCTCTACGTGAAGCGAAGTTGTCTTGCCCAAGGTGGCATGGGATTCGGTAATAGAAATGTGATGGATTAGGTTGTCGTCCTTTTTGCAGCTCACGACGTACGATCCGGGATGAAAAAACAACGCAAAATAAGAAAAGTGTCAAGAAATTGATAAAAACGTTCAATTTTAGATTCCGAAAACAAGCACAGCCGAGCAGGCTAGCTACCCCCGTGGTAGAGCTCTCGGAGAGATTTCCAACGGTATGCTGTGCGTCGCGTAACTCCTTACGGATCAAAAGTTATGGGCACCGGAGCGACGGAGACCTGGTCCTAAGTACCACGCCCTTGGTTTGCGGGCCCAGCCTCTACGTGAGGCGAACTTGTGTTGCCCAAGGTGGCGTGGGATTCGGTAATAGAAATTTGATGGATTAGCTTGTTGTCCTTTTCGCGGCTCACGACATACGATCCGGGACGAAAAAACAGCGCAAAAGAAGAAAAGTTCCAGAAATTGATGAAAACATTTGAGTTTGGGCTCCAAAAACAAGCGCAGCCGGACAGGCTTGCTGCCCCAGTCGTAGTGCTCTTGGAGAGCTTTCCAACGGCATGTTGTGCGCAGCGTAACTCCTTACGGATCAAAAGTTATGTGCACCGTAGTGACGGAGACCTGGTCCTAAGTCTCACGCCCTGGGTTTGCGGCCCCAGCCTCTACGAGAATCGAAGTTGCCTTGCCCAAGGAGGCGTGAGATTTGATAATAGAAATGTGATGGATTAGGTTGTCGTCCTTTTCGTGGCTCACGACGTACGATCCAAGACGGAAAAACTGCGCAAAAGAAGAAAAGTGTCCCTAAATTGAAGAAAACGTTCGATTTTGGGCTCTAAAAAACAGGCACAGCCAAGCAAGCTTGCTACCCCCATCGTAAAGCTCTTAGAGAGCTTTCAAACGGTATGCTGTGCGCCGCGTAACTCCTTACGGATCAAAAGTTATGGGCACCGGAGCGACGGAGACCTGGCCCTAAGCCCCACGCCCTTGGCTTGCGGGCCCAGCCTCTACGTCAAGCGAAGTTGTCTTGCCCAAGCGTGGGATTCTATAATAGAAATGTGATGGATTAGGTTGTCGTCCTTTTCGCGGCTCACGACGTACGATCGGGGATGGAAAAACAGCGCAAAAGAAGAAAAGTGTCCCAAAATTGATGAAAACGTTCGATTTGGGCTTCGAAAATAGGCGCAACTGAGCAGGCTTGATGCCCCCGTCGTAGAGCTCTCGAAGAGCTTCCCAACGGTATGCTGTGCGCCGCGTAACTCCTTACGAATCAAAAGTTATGGGCACCAGAGCGACGAAGACCTGGTCCTAAGCCCTATGCTCTCGGTTTGAGGGCTGAGCCTTTACGTGAAGCAAAGTTGCCTTTCCTAAAGTGGCTTGTGATTCGATAAAAAAAAATGTGATCGATTAGGTTGTCGTCCTTTTCGCGGCTCACGACGTACTATTGGACGAAAAAACAACACAAAAGAAGAAAAGTGTCGCAAAATTGATGAAAACGTTCAATTTTGGGCTCTTAAAACAGGCGCAGCTGAGCAGGCTTGTTGATCCCATCGTAGAGCTCTCGGAGAGCTTTCCAACGGTATGCTGTGCGCCGCGTAACTCCTTACGGATAAAAAGTTATAGGGAGCGGAGCGACGGAGACCTGGTCCTAAGCCCTACGCCCTCGGTTTTTGGGCCCAGCCTCTACGTGAAGCGAAGTTGTCTTGCCCAAGGTGCCATGGGATTCGGTAATAGAAATGTGATGGATTTGGTTGTCGTCCTTTTCGCGGCTCACGACGTACGATTCGGGATGAAAAAACAGCGCAAAAGAAGAAAAGTGTCTCGAAACTGATGAAAACGTTCGATTTTGGGCTCTGAAAATAGGTACAACCGAGCAAGCTTGCTGCCCCCGTCGTAGAGCTCTTGGAGAGCTTTCCAACGGTATGTTGTGCGCCGCGTACCCGGCCTATAAAGGATAGACTAGGGTGTGATCTAACATTCAAGTCATATTATATAATTAACCATTCATGAAGGTTTAACACTTAACATTTTGGCCTAAACTCCACAAATTCTCCGGAAATCCGGCAGCATAACGGCTGTAATTGGGCTCCTTAGTTTGACCTAATTCTCTAATCGCCTCAAAATTTACAATCTCAAATTCATTTCCAACTAAGATTACTATTTACCGTCAATTGAAACGCCTACTAGTTATCTCGATGTCTCGTTTGATTAATAACCTAGCATGATACTATGTCTCGTTTGTTTGGTAATCCTCGTTACAAAAGTACCTGTTGACCTTAGCTTAACAATGGGTACCTGCTTAAGATTGGATAGGTTCATTTTACTTAGTCCTTAGCGGATACTTCATAATCCTATGATAGATACTAACCCGTAACGATAGGAAAACTACCATAATAGTGTCTGTCTAGTTATTATCAGTACAAACCAAAATTAGACCCAAATTACAACGGGGGTATCTTACATTACAAACATTAAGCAACATGAAAAGAAATAGTCTTCAAGTAGCATAGTGTTCACAAATGGCCATAATCAAGCAAAGCACATAGGACAGGCAATCATTCCAAGGAATCATCGTTAGGCACGTCGTCCTCGGGTACCTGTTCTTGATCTTCTTCACCTGAGATGATAAAAGAGGGTGAGTCCTTATGAACTCAGCGAGGGGGAACGAGAAATAGGTTTTGAAACTCATTTTTCGGTTCAACTTATGAAAACCCTTTTTGCAAGCATGAATATATCACAAATGAGTACATAACAAATAATATAAAAGTAAAGGAACACAATTACCCGTCTTTCCTCCCCGAGGTCCTCCAGGAACCAAGCGAGAGTACTTATACACATAGTGAAAAGGATACGGTGAGCTTTTGCTCTCAGTTCATTTCCAGTATCAGTTGTTGCGGCCGACTTCAAATCATCCCCTTATCTCGCCAAATGGGTACTCTGGATGTACTCTGAAATCCTACGACCCAACTCTCCGAGGAAGTCTAGCCCCCAAGCGAGAGAGGGAATTGGACAATGGTAGTCATGGTTACACCGGCAAGCCCGATGCCGCCCGGTGTGCGTGAACGCTACCACGCCAGAATGAAAGGTTGCAACCTTGTATGCAATGCACATTTATGACATTTAATATATCACATTAGGAGGACAACAAAGTAGGTTGCCTCCGAGCAGTCATAAGATTGCACATTGACAAGTAAACAAGCGAGGCACGATAAGACAAGTAATTTCACTTGAAAGGCACATGGAGTTATATGAACATTAAACGGGCAGCCATGTAACGCATGTAAATAAAGTCATATAACTCATTTCAAAGTTCACGTAATCAAATAACAAGATTATTCAACATGCAACGACATCTACGTGGGACCAGGTGCAAGAAAAGCCTACTTATCAACATGAAATCATCGAAATCATATTTAGGGCTACAAAGGCAACTACGGGCAGCCTACTAAACACATAATCCAACACAATATCCCAAGGATCAACACTTAGCAAATTCACCTAGTTACTAGGGTTCCAATTCGTGCTTACCCGTGCAATTAAGCCCCAAGTCATCTCAAAATCAAACTCAAGCCATGCATCGATTGATTCAAACACCCTCAAGTATTCAAAACAGTCCACACAACATCCCAATGCCACAATCCCAAGCATTTAACACAACAAGAGAAGCTACAATAATTTTTCTAAGCATATCACTAAGTGAAACCCTCACTGCAATGGGCTGTTTTCTCACAGTCATTAAGACAAGCAAACAATCTCCAAATCCAGTAAATAAAATTTCAAATTAAATCTTAAGAAGTTAACTAAATTCAGAAACAAACCTTGCATCATTTGGAGTTCGGGTTCTATAGTTATAGCCAAAACAGTGGGATTGCACAAAACTGTCCAGATTTGCACACATTTCAATGCTTGTAGTTTTTGAGGTCCTGAGGGTCAGATTTAGCCCTAGTCCATTTCTGACAAAAACGTCCAGAACTGAAAAATCTAGTAGAAAACCGAATTTCATGCATTTTGGATGTCATTTACTGAGTCAAAACTGGTTCGTTCCACAAGGTCAGTGAATCTGCCAAAACCTGCTTCATTTTTCCAGACTTTCCAGATTTGGACACATTTTAATGATTTGCCATTTTGAGGACCTTAGAGTCCAAATTAGCTTTGGCCTATTTCTATGAAAAATTTTCAGAACTGACAAAACTAGGTACCTACCAATTTTCACGCATTTTCAACATCATTTACGTAGCCAAAATCACCACGCACCAACACGATAGAAAGCTGTCACATGCACGATTTCATCTAACATCACATTCTAGCCCAAAATCTTGCCATGCATGGTTGTAAAAGCTTATGAACACACATATATCTCAAGTACAAAAGCAAAGATAAACATTTAAGGGCATGCATGTGGTTTTTTGAAAGATTTTCAAGAAGTTTTAGCCCTCACCTTAGCCAAACAACAAGAAGATGCACAAGACTCTTGGTGAAGCACAAAGTTGATCTTCTTCCTTGCCTAGCCGAGACACCACTCGATTTTCTCTATTTTTCCTAGTTTAGTGACCAAGTTCTTAGTAGATGCATGTGGTTAGAACAAGAAGAAAAGAAATGGAAGCTATAAACTCACCTAAGCCGAAATGGTTGTTCAAAGAGCTTGCATGTGAGTTTTCTTGCAACCTAGCTTGCTTAGTCGAGTTCTCTACCTTCTTGCTTGCCTTGATTAACCATGGAGTGATGAAGATGAGCTATGGAGCATAGGAACACAGCCAAAGCCAAGAGAAAGAGAGAACAATGAGAGGGAGAGAGAGAAATGTGAGGAAATGAGAGAAATGAAAGAAAAATAGAAGCTTGTGCAATTGTTGAGGCTTGTGTCGGCCTTGGGCATGTAAAAATCAGATTTGTGTCTTCAAGAAGCATGGTTTTTGAATTACCTAGCATGGCAAGGAGCTTATGTCGAGATTGGTGGAGTTTGGTAGAGTTTTGAGCTAGTTTTTTTTATGCATTTGTGTCATAACTTGTCATAGAATTGTCTAGAATTAATTTTGAATTGAGCAAGCAAGCATAAATGCCACAAGGTGGTCGGCCAAGGCATGAAAATGCTGAATCTTTGTCATCTTTTGAGCATTAATTAATTGTATGTTTGAAAGTGCAAAAGAATAAGGAATAAAGAATAAGGAATGTCTAGCTTTTTGTGAGATTTTGTCTTCTAGTGGGTTGAATTAGTAATTTAATATTAGTTAGTGGAATTTGTAGGATTAATTATTGATCTAGTGCTTCGTGTAAGATGCTTTATTAATTAACGTGAGGGCACGCTTTCCTAGGTCTAGGGCACACACTACGAGATAGGGCACGAACTACGAGACGAATGCACGTTTTTTAAGTAAATGCACGTAACCCTAAATGAATGCACGTAATTCAATGCAAGGCACATAAAACGAAACACGATTCTTAAACCTAGGTCAAGACACGCAAAGCTAGGTTAGGGCACACGAAACGAGGTATCGCACGCAAATCAAGGTCGGGCCTCACATCCCCCCCTCAAAAGAATTTTGTCCCGAAATTCAATATTATCTTTGAAATAAAGCTGGATATTGTTGCTCCATCTAGTCTCGCCTTTCCCACGTTGCTTCTTCAATTCCATGATGATTCCACAACACTTTCACCATCGGTATAGTTTTGCTGCGCAACTCCCGATCTTGCTGGTCTAGGATCCGAATGGGCTTCTCCTCATAAGACAAGTTATCCCGAAGCTGCAACGGCTCTGGCTCCAAGATATGCGATGGATCAGGGTGATACTTCCGCAGCATCGAAACATGAAAGACGTCGTGAATATTGGAGAGGTTTTGGGGTAGTTCCAGGCGATACGCCAATTTGCCAACCTTCTCAATTATCTCAAATGGTCCTACAAATCTCGGGCTCAACTTACCACCCTTGCTGTGCTTAATCATTCCACTCCGGGGTGATATCTTCAAGAACACCTTGTCGTCAACCTCAAACTCTAGGCTCCGCCTCCGTCGGTCTACATAACTTTTCTGCCTGCTTTGGGCGGTAAGCATCCGTTTCTGGATGAGGTGAATATTATCAACAGTCTTCATAAGTTCAGGTAGAAGGGTCGGGTCAAAAGTCTTCGTTTCACCTACTTCATCCTAGTAAATTGGGGATCAACACTTATGTCCATACAATGCCTCAAATGAGGCCATCCCGATAGTAGCCTGATAACTATTATTATAAGCGCACTCCGCTAGAGACAGATATGTTTCCCAACCTTTCCCGAAGTCTAAAACACACGCCCTCAGCATATCCTCCAGAATCTGAATAGTTCTCTCCGATTGTCCATCAGTCTGAGGGTGATAAGCCGTGCTGAAATTCAACTTCGTTCCTAAAGCTTCTTGCAATCTCTTCCAAAATCGGGAAGTAAAACGAGGATACCTATCCAATACAATAATCATAGGCATCCCGTGCAATCTTACAATCTCCGCCACATACATATCTCCCAATTTCTCAGGACTATTATCCTTGTTCATCGGCGAGAAATGCGCTGACTTAGTCAATCTATCCACTATGACCCAAACGACGTCATGACCCTTTTGTGACCTGGGCAGGTCCATAACAAAGTCCATAGTTATATGTTCCCATTTCCATTGAGGAATCTCCAACGGCTGAAGTAAACCTGCCGGTCGTTGATGTTTCACTTTTTCTCTCTGGCAAGTTAAACACCGTGCCACAAACTCCGCAATCTCTCTTTTCATGTTATTCCACCAATAGTGTTGCTTCAAATCCCGGTACATCTTTGTTCCGCTGGGGTAAATAGTGTATCTTGAATTATGGGCTTCTTCAAGAATCTTCTTTTTCAGCTCTGGTTCATTAGGAACACAAATCCAATTCCTAAACCTCCAAATACCATCATCATGAAACTTGAAATCTGTGTTGCTTTCTTTAATCTTCTGGAATTGTTGGTCCTTCTGTTGAGCCTCTCGTAATTTAGACAACAAAGTCGATTGAACCTGTGTAGTGGCAAAAAGTAACCCTTTCCGAGTCAATTGTGGTTTCCACAAAAATGCTTCCTCCAACAACTCCTGCACCTTAACTTCCAGTTTTTCCATGCTCGCTTTCCTACTTAAGGCATCTGCAACTACATTCGCTTTATCGGGCACATAATTGATTGTGCAGTTATAATCATCCAAAAGCTCCATCCACCGCCTTTGCCTCATATTCAACTCCTTTTGTGAGAACAAGTATTTCAAGCTCTTGTGATCAGTAAACACCTCGAACTTGTTTCCCCATAGATAGTGCCTCCATTTCTTGAGTGCAAACACAATAGCCGCTAACTCCAATCATGTGTTTGGTAGTTCAATTCATACGGCTTCGGTTTCCTAGAAGCATACGCAATCACTCTACCATTTTGCATCAACACACAACCCAATCCTTCCTTCGAAGCATCGCTATAGATTACAAAACCTTGACTCCCTTCAGGCAATGCAAGAACAGGTGCGGTAGTCAATCTTTTCTTCAACTCTTGGAAGTTGTTCTCACACCTGTCATCCCACACGAATTTTGTTTTCTTTTGAGTGAGCTTTGTAAGTGGTCCTGCAATCTTAGAGAAATCCTTAACGAATCTCCGATAATAGCCAGCTAGACCAAGAAAACTCCGAACCTCCGTAACGTTTTTCGGCTTCTTCCAAGACATCACTGCTTCTATCTTTGCTGGATCCACTGCTATTCCCTCTTGGGATATAATATGCCCCAAAAATACAATCTGCTACAACCAAAATTCGCACTTGCTAAACTTTGCATACAACTGACGCTCTCGAAGTTTCTGCAGTACCAACCGTAGATATTGTTCATGCTCAGCCTCGGATTTCGAGTATACCAAAATATCATCAATGAAGACCACCACAAATTGGTCCAAGTAGGGTTGAAACACCCTGTGCATCAAATCCATAAAAGCTGCAAGGGCATTAGTTAGTCCAAATGGCATCACCAAATATTCATAATACCCATATCTTGTCCTGAAAACCATTTTAGGCACATCCTCCTTTTTGATCCGCAACTGATAGTACCCTTGCCTTAAGTCGAGTTTCGAATACACTTTGGCTCCTTGAAGTTGATCAAATAGCTCGTCGATCAGTGGAAGTGGGTATTTATTCTTGACAGTCACTTGGTTCAATCCTCGGTAATCAATGCATAGCCTCAACGTTCCGTCTTTCTTCTTTACAAATAGAACTGGTGCATCCCATGGTGAAGAACTCGGTTGAACAAACCTCTTCTTCAACAATCCTTGCAATTGGTCCTTCAATTCTTATAGCTCGGCCGGTGCCATCCGATAGGGAGCTTTAGATATCGGCTAGGTACCAAGCAGTAACTCTATAATGAACTCGATCTCCCGATTTGGGGGTAAACCGGGCAATTCTTCTAAAAACACATCTGCATAGTCTTTGATCACCGGCATATCCTCCAGCTTAGCTTTGTCCAACGGCTTGTTGATGAGGTAAGCTAAGTATCCACTACACCCTTTTTCTCAAGGACTTCACTACTTTCGTAGATGAAATGATGGAACTCCCGGTAAAATCTCTTGGACCCATTACCTCCAATATTGGTTGACCAGGTACCTGGAATGTTACAATTTTTGTCCGGCAATCTAGTTGGGGATGATGCTTTGCCAACCAGTCTATCCCTAAGATGACTTCGTAGTCTCGAAAAGGTAATATAATAAGATTGGCTGAGAATTCCCTATCCTTAATTTGGATTTTACATGCTTTACAAGCTGAGCTAGTAACAAGTTTAGAACCCATCGGAGTACCAACTTCTACTTTGTAAGGCAAACATACAACTCGTAGTTTCACACGTTGCACACATAGGGGAGTAATAAATGAATGAGTAGCACCCGAATAAATTAGCACCCTAACAGGTTGATTCAGTATGAAGAATGTACCTTCAACAACAGCGGTCTCCACTAGAAGTTCCTCGCACTCAATAGCATAAGCTCGAGCCTGAACTCTAAGAACTAGAGTTTTGCCTCTACCAGCTGGTTTACCCTGATTCTGTCTTGCTTGCCATTTAGGGCAATCCTTGATCTGATGCTGATCACTGCCACATCTCACACATCGTCCTGACTTCTTCCAGCACTGGGCCTCGATATGCCCCTTCTTATCATAGTAAGAACAGTTGACAGACTGAGTAGCAGGTGAACTACCTGTGGATCCGCGGGTAGAAGAGGCTGATGGCACTTTAGTCGGGCCACGGTTATTCACTGGTCTGTTCTGGCCCTGGCCCTGACTTTCACGGTTAACATACTTTAGCGGTGAACCCCAAGAGACCGGAGATGCTTATCAAACTAATCCATCACAATATTATATTCCTAATTCAAATTCCCTACAAACTCCACTAACAATAAAATAATACTAAACTATTCCTACATTTCCCACTAACTATTATTCTATTCATAATTCAACTCATCAACAAACATTCCTATATTTTATTCTACCTAGATTCCCTAATTTCCCAACATTCCTATGACAATTCTAATGACACAAATGCAGAAAGAATTATTCCTAGACAAACTATGACAAACACTTAGCACAATGCATAAAAAATGCTCAAAACCACCTAAATGCTCTACCTTGCTCAACCAAACCACCTTTGCCCATGCTAAACATTTTAAAATCACACATTGGAGACACAAAAATCAGAATTTAATGGCCCAAGGCCGACCAAGTGCTTGAATAATGCAAAAGCCTTCATTTTTTTGTCATTTCTTCTTTCCTCTCACATTTTCTCTCTCTCCCTCTCATTCTCTCTCTCCATTTCGGTTTTGGCTGAGTTCTCTCCACCTCTTAGCTCATCTTCATCATCCTAAGGTGCATCAAGACAAACCATAAGCAAAGAAACTCACCCAAGCAAGCTAGGATGCAAGAAACACACATGCAAGCATTTTGAGTCACCATTTTCGGCCTAGGTAAGTTTTCTTGGCTTCCATTTCTTTTCTTCTTGTTCTAACCTCATGCATGTGCTAAGAGATTGATCACTAGGCTAGGAAAAATAGAGAAACCAAGTTGGAATCTCGGCTAAGCAAGAAGAAGAAGAGATTTGAAGCTTCAACAAGTTTTTTGTGCATCTTTGTGGTTGATTGCTAAGGTGAGGGTTAAAACCTTTTGAAAACTCTTCAAAAATTCACATGCATGCTCATAAATGTGTGTATTTGCTTCTGTACTTGAGCTATATGGTCGTTCATAAGCTTAAACAACCATGCATGGCAAGATCTTGGCTTGAAAATGATGCTAGGTGAAGTCGAAATTGTTGACAGCTCTCTGACCAGTCTGTTCGAGGTAAGTTTAGCTAGGAAAATGATGTTTAAAATGCTTGAAAATTGGTAGGTGACTAGTTTGGACAGTTTTGAACATTTTTCCCAGAAATAGGCCGAAGCTAATTTTGACTCTAAGGTCCTCAAAATGGCAAATCCTTAAAATGTGACCAAATCTGGAAATCTGGAAAAATGAAGCAGGTTTTGGCAGATGCACTGACTTTGTAGAACGAACCATATTTGACTTAGTTAATAATGTCCAAAATGTATGAAAATTGGTGTGCTGCTAAATGTTTCAGTTCTGGAAAAAATTTTCAGAAATGGACCAAGGCTAAAAGTGACCCTAAGGACCACAAAAACGTCAAATTCTGAAAAGTGTGCAAATCTGGACAGTTTTGCGCTATTCCACTGTTTCGGCTATATCTAATGATCCCGAACACCAATTGGTGCAAGGTTTGTTTCTGATTTTAGTTAACTTCTTAAGCTTTAATTTGACATCTTATTCACTGGATTTGGAGATTGTTTGTTTATCCTATTGATTGTGAGAAAACAGCCTATTGCAGTAAAGGTTTCACTTAGCTATATGCTTGGAAAATTGATGTAACCTCTCTTGTGGTACTAATTGCTTGGAATTGTGGTGTTGGAATGTTGTGTGGACTGTTTTGGGTACTTGAGGATGTTTGAATTAAATGATGCATGGTTTGAGATTGACCTTGAGTTGGGTTGAGGCTCAAATTGCACGAATACACATGAAATGGAAACCCTAATGACTAGGTAGTTTTGCTAAGTATTGATCATTTGGATATTGTGTGGGAATTTTATGCTTAGTGGGCTGCCCGTAAATGTCGTATAACTTCAAATGTGATTTTGACCATTGCATGTTGACAAATAAGCTTTTCTTGCACCCGAACCCATGATTGACGTCATTGCATGTTGAATAATCTTATCACTTGATCACGTGGGCTTCTTAATGAGTTATATGGCCTGTTTTACATGTGTTACATGGCTGCCCGTTTAATTTTCATATAACTCTATATGCCTTTCAAGTGAAATTTCATGTCTTATCATGCCCTACTTGTTTACCTGTCAATGTGTAATCTTATGACTGTCCGGAGGCAACCTACTTTGTTGTCCTCCTACTGTGATATATTTCCTGTCTTATCGTGCCCTGCTTGTTTACCTGTCAATGTGCAATCTTATGACTGTTTGGAGGCAACCTACTTTGTTGTCCTCCTACTGTGATATATTTCCTATCTTATCGTGCCCTGCTTGTTTACATGTCAATGTGCAATCTTATGACTGTCAGGAGGCAACCTACTTTGTTGTCCTCCTACTGTGAGATATTACCTGTCATGAATGTGCATTGCATACAAGGTTGCAACCTTTCCTGTTGGCATGGTAGCGATCACGCACACCGGGCGGCATCGGGCTTGCCGGTGCACCCGTGACTACCATGGTCCCATTCCCTCTCTTGCTTGGGGGCTAGACTTCCTCGGAGAGTTGGGTCGTAGGATTTTGGGGTACATCCGGAGTACACCCACCTGGCGTGTTTTGGGGGATGATTTGAAGTCGGCCGCAACTTCTGATTTTGAAACTGATCTGAGAGCAAAAGCTCACTGTATCCTTTTTACTATGTGTATAAGTACTCTCGTTTGGTTCCTAGAGAACCTCGGGGAGGAAAGACTGGTATTTCTGTTCCTGTACTTGTATTATTGTTATATTCATGCTTGCAAAAGGATTTTCATAAGTTGAACCGGAAAATGAGTTTCGAAACTTATTTCTCGTTCCCCCTCGCTTTGTTCATAAGGACTCACCCTCTTTTATCATCTCAGGTGAAGAAGATCAAGAATAGGTACCTGAGGACGATGTGTCTAACGATGATTCCTTGGAATGATTGCCTGTCTTGTGTGCTTTGCTTGATTTTGGCTATTTGTGAACTATGCTACTTGAAGACTATTTCTTTTATGTTGCTCGTTGTTTATTGATGTAAATGACCCCATTGTAATTTGGGTCTAATTCTGGGATTGTACTATCTATAACCAGACGAACTTTTATTTGGTTGTTTGCTTTCGTTTTCTTAATTAGTAGTTATCGTAGGCATTCAAACCACTAGATGAACAATCAACTAAGTTAATTCTATCTAATTTCACTTAGGTGCTCATTTGCAAACAAAAGGATAATAGGTACTTGCATGATAGGAAATTGACAAATAAACAGGACATAGTTATCATGTTAGGCTTATTAACCAAACGAGACTTTCAAGATAAACTAGTAGGCAAATCGGTTGGTGACAAATAGGAGTCCTTAATGGAATTGGATTAATGATTGGAATAATTGAGGCGTTTAGAGAATTAGGTCAAACCAAATAGCCCAATTACAGCCGTTATGCTGCCGATTTTCCAGAAATACTTTGAAGTTTAGACTAAATCATTAGGTGTTAAATCTTCATAAACAGCTAAGCACGTGATATTACTTGAATGTTTAGTTCACACCCTAGTCTAACCTTATAAGCTCGGTTGGGGCGTGACACGCAGCCAAGCTGGCTTACTGCCCCCATCGTAGAGCTCTCGGAGTGCTTTCCAACGGTATGCTGTGCGCCGCGTAACTCCTTACGAATCAAAAGTTGTGGGCACCGGAGCGACGGAGACCTGGTCCTAAGCCCCATGCCTCGGTTTGCGAGCCCAGCCTCTACGTGAAGTGAAGTTTTCTTGCCCAAGGTGGAGTGGGATTCGGGAATAGAATTGTGATGGATTTGGGTGTCGTCCCTTTCGCGGCTCACGACGTACGATCCGGGACAAAAAAATAGTGCAAAAGAAGAAAAGTGTCCAGAAATTGATGAAAATGTTCATTTTTTGGCTCCGAAAATAGGCACAGCCGAGCAGGCTTGCTGCCCCCGTCGTACAGCTCTTGGAGAGCTTTCCAACGGTATGCTATACGCCGTATAACTCCTTACGGATCAAAAGTAATGGGCACCGGAGGACGGAGACCTGGTCCTAAGCCCCATGTCCTCGGTTTGCGGGCCCAGCCACTACGTGAAGTGAAGTTGTCTTGCACAAGGTGCCATGGGATTCAGTAATATAAATGTGATGGATTAGGTTGTCGTCCTTTTCGCGGCTCATGACGTACGATCTGGGACAGAAAAACAACGGAAGAGAAGAAAAGTATCCAGAAACTTATGAAAACGTTCGATTTTGGACACCGAAAACAAGCGCGGTTGAGGAGGCTTTCTGCCCCCATTGTAGAGCTCTCAGAGAGCTTTCCAACAGTATGTTGTGTGCCGCGTAACTCTTTACGGATCAAAAGTTATGGGCCATAGAGCAACGGAGACCTGGTCCCAAGCCCTACGCCCTCGGTTTGTGGGCCCAGCCTCTACGTGAAGTGAAGTTGTCTTGCCCATGGTGTCATGGGATTCGGTAATAGAAATGTGGTAGATTAGGTTGTCGTCCTTTTTGCGGCTCACGACATAAGTTTCAGGATGAAAAAACAGCTCAAAAGAAGAAAAGTATCTCGAAACTAATGAAAACGTTCAATTTTTGACTCTGAAAACAGACGCTGAGGAGCAAGCTTCATGCCCCCGTTGTAGAGCTCTCGGAGAGCTTTCCAACTGTATGTTGTGCGCCGCGTAACTCCTTACGGATCAAAAGTTATGGGCACCGGAGCAACGGAGACCTGGTCCTGAGCCCCACGCCTTCGATTTGCGGGCCCAGCCTCTACGTGAAGCGAAGTTGTCTTCCACAAGTTGCCGCGGGATTCGGTAATAGAAATGTGATGGATTAGGTTGTCGTCCTTTTTGCGGCTCACGACGTACGATCCGGGACGAAAAAATAGCACAAAAGAGGAAAATTATCCCGAAACTGATGAAAACGTTCGATTTTGGTCTATGAAAATGGGTGCAGCAAAGCTGGCCCCATTGTAGAGCTCTCGGAGAGCTTTCCAACAGTATGTTGTGCGCCGCGTAACTCCTTACGGATCAAAAGTTATGGGCACCGGAGCGACGGAGACCTGGTCCCAAGCCGCACGCCCTCGGTTTGCGAGGCCAGCCTCTACGTGAAGCGAAGTTGTCTTGCCCAAGGTAGCGTGGGATTCTGTAATAGAATTGTGATGGATTAGGTTGTCTTCCGTTTCGCGGCTCACGACGTACGATCCGGGATGACAAAACAGCGCAAAAGAAGAAAAGTGTCCAGAAACTGATGAAAATGTTCAATTTGTGGCTCTGAAAACAAGCGCAACCGAGCAGACTTGCTACCCCCGTCGTAGAGCTCTTGGAGAGCTTTCCAACGGTATGTTGTGCGCCCCGTAACTCCTTACGGATCAAAAGTTATTGGCACCGGAGCGACGGAGACCTGGTCTTGGGCCCCACACCCTCAGTTTGTGGGCCCAGCCTCTACGTGAAGCGAAGTTGTCTTTCCCAAAGTGGCGTGGGATTCGGTAATAGAAATGTGATGGATTAGGTTGTCGTCCTTTTCGTGGCTCACGACGTACCATTCGGGACGGAAAAATAGCGCAAAAGAAGAAAAGTGTCCCGAAACTGATGAAAATGTTAGATTTTGGGCTTTCCAACGGTATGCTGTGCGCTGCGTAACTCCTTACGGAACAAAAGTTATGGGAACCGGAGCGACACAGACCTGGTCCTAAGCCCCACGCCCTCAGTTTGTATGCCCGGCCTCTACGTGAAGCGAAGTTGTCTTGCCCAAGGTGGTGTCAGATTCGGTAATAGAATTGTGATGGATTAGGTTGTCGTCCGTTTTGCGTTTCACGGCGTACGATCCGGGATGAAAAAATAGCGCAAAAAAAGAAAAGTGTCTAGAATCTGATGAAAACGTTCAATTTTTGGCTCTGAAAATAGGAGCAGCCGAGGAAGCTTGCTATCCCCGTCGTAGAGCTCTCGGAGAGCTTTCCAACGGTATGTTGTGCGCCACGTAACTCCTTATGGATCAAAGGAAATGGGCACCGGAGCGAAGGAGACCTGGTCCTAAGCCCTACGCCCTTGGTTTATGGGCCCAGCCTTTACGTGAAGCAAAGTTGTCTTACACAAGGTTCTGTGGGATTCGGTAATAGAAATGTGATGGATCAGCTTGTCGTCATTTTCGCGGCTCACGACGGAAGATCTGGGACGGAAAAACAGCATAAAAGAAGAAAAGTGTCCAGAAATTGGTAAAAACTTTCGAGTTTGGACTCCAAAAATAGGCGCAGCAGAGCAGGGTTTCTGCCCCCGTCGTAGAGCTCTCGGAGAGCTTTCCAACAGTATGCTGTGCGCCCCGTAACTTCTTGCAGATCGAAAGTTATTGGCACCAGAGCGACGGAGACCTAGTTCTAAGCCCCACACCCTTGGTGTGCGGGCCCAGCCTCTACGTGAAGTGAAGTTGTCTTGCCCAAGTTCTCGTGAGATTCGGTAATAGAAATGTGATGGATTAGGTTGTCGTCCTTTTCGCGGCTCACGACGTACGATCCGGGTCAGAAAAATAGCACAAAAGAAGAAAAGTGCCTAAAAACTGATGAAAACGTTTGAGTTTGGACTCTGAAAATAGGCACAACTGAGCAAGCTTGCTGCTCCCGTCGTAGAGCTCTCGGAGAGCTTTCCAATGATATGCTGTGCGCCGCGTAACTCATTACGGATCAAAAGTAATGGGCAACGGGGCGACGGAGACCTAGTCTTAAGACCCACGCCCTCGGTTTGTGGGCCCAGCCTCTACATGAAGCGAAGTTGTCTTACCCTAGGTGGCGTGGGATTCGGTAATAGAATTGTGATGGATTAGGTTGTCGTCCTTTTTGCGGTTCCTGATGTACAATCCGGGATGAAAAAATAGCGCAAAAGAAGAAAATTATCCTGAAACTGATGAAAACGTTCGATTTTGGGCTCCGAAAATAGACGCAGCTATGCTGGCTTGCTGACCCCATCGTAGAGCTCTCGGAGAGCTTTCCATCTGTATGCTATGTGCCGCGTAACTCCTTACGGATCAAAAGTTATAGGCACCGGAGCGACGGAGACCAGGTCCTAAGCCCCACGCCCTCGGTTTGTGGGCCCAGCCTCTACGTGAAGTGAAGTTGTCTTGCCTAAGGTGTCATGGGATTCGGTAATAGAAATGTGATAGATTAGATTGTCGTCCTTTTCGCGGCTCACCAAGTACGATCCGGGACGAAAAAATAGCGCAAAAGAATAAAAGTGTCCAGAAACTGATGAAAACGTTCAATTTTTGGCTCCGAAAAAAGGCGCAGCCGAGCAAGCTTGCTGCCCCCGTCATACAGCTCTCGAAGAGCGTTCCAACGGTGTGCTGTGCGTCGCGTAACTCCTTACGCATCAAAAGTTATGGGCACCGGAGCGACGGAGACCTGGTCCTAAGCCCCACGTCCTTAGTTTGTGGGTCCAGCCTCTACGTGAAGCAAAGTTGTCTTGCACAACGTGCCATGGGATTCAGTAATAGAAATGTGATGGATTAGGTTGTCGTCCATTTCGTGGCTCATGACGTACGATCCGGGACGGAAAAACAGCGCAAGAGAAGAGAAGTATCCAGAAACTGATGAAAATGTTTGATTTTGGACTCCGAAAACAAGCGCAGCTGAGGAGGCTTGCTGCCCCCATTGTAGAGCTCTCGGAGAGCTTTCCAACGGTATGCTGTGCGCCGCGTAACTCCTTACGAATCAAAAGTTATGGGCACCGGAGCGACGAAGACCTGGTCCTAAGCCCTACGCCCTCGGTTTATGGGCCCAACCTCTACGTGAAGCGAAGTTGTCTTGCCCAAGGTGGCGTGGGATTCGGTAATAGAATTGTGATGGATTAGGTTGTCATCCTTTTCGCGGCTCACGACGTAAGTTTCGGGACGAAAAAACAGCGCAAAAGAAGAAAAGTGTCTAGAAACTGATGAAAACGTTCGATTTTTGACTCCGAAAACAGACGCAGCCGAGCAGGCTTGATGCCACCGTCGTAGAGCTCTCGGAGAGCTTTCCAACTGTATGTTGTGCGCCGCGTAACTCCTTACGAATCAAAAGTTATGGGCACCGGAGCGACGGAGACCTGGTCCTAAGCCCCACGCCCTCGGTTTGCGGGCCCAACCTCTACGTGAAGCGAAGTTTTCTTGCACAAGGTTCCGTGGGATTCGGTAATAGAAATGTGATGGATTAGGTTGTCGTCCTTTTCGCGACTCACGACGTACGATCCGGGATGATAAAACAGCGCAAAAGAAGAAAAGTGTCCAGAAATTGATGAAAACGTTCAATTTTTGGCTCCAAAAATAGGCGCAGCCAAGCAATCTTTCTACCCCCGTCGTAGAGCTCTCGAAGATCTTTCCAACGGTATGCTGTGCACCGCGTAACTCCTTACGGATCAAAAGTAATGGGCACCGGAGCGACGGAGACCTGGTCCTAAGCCCCACGCCCTTGATTTGCGGGCCCAGCCTCTACGTGAAGCGAAGTTGTCTTGCACAAGGTGCCATAGGATTCGGTAATAGAAATGTGATGGATTAGGTTGTCGTCCTTTTCGCGGCTCACGACGTACGATCTGGGACGGAAAAACAGCACAAATGAAGAAACATGTCCAGAAACTAATGAAAACGTTCAATTTTGGGCTCCGAAAATCGGCGCAGCCGAGAAGGCTTGCTGCCCCCTTTGTAGAGGTCTCAGAGAGCTTTCCAATGGTATGCTGTGCGACGCGTAACTCCTTACGGATCAAACGTTATGGGCACCGGAGCGACGGAGACTTGGTCCTAAGCCCCACGCCCTCGGTTTGCGGGCCCAGCCTCTACGTGAAGCGAAGTTGTCTTGCAAAAGGTGCCATGGGAGTCGCTAATAGAAATGTGGGGGATTAGGGTATCGTCCTTTTCGCGGCTCACAAAATACGATCCGGACGGAAAAACAGCGGAAAAGTAGAAAAGTGTCCAGAAACTAATGAAAATGTTCGATTTTGGGCCCCGAAAACAGGCGCATCCGAGCCAGTTTGCTGCTGCCATCGTAGAGTTCTCGGAGAGCTTTCCAACAGTATGCTGTGCGCCGCGTAACTCCTTACGGATCAAAAGTTAAGGGCACCAGAGCGACGGAGACCTGGTCCTAAGCCCCACGCCCTCGGTCTGCAGGGCCAGCCTCTCCGTGAAGCGAAGTTGTCTTGCCCAAGGTGGCCTGGGATTCAGTAATAGAATTGTGATGGATTAGGTAGTCGTTCGTTTCGCGGCTCACGACGTACGATCCGGAATGAAAAAACAACGCGAATGAAGAAAAGTGTCCAGAAACTGATGAAAACGTTCAATTTTTGGCTCTGAAAACAGGCGGAGCTGTCACGCCCCAACCCGGCCTATAAAGGTTAGACTAGGGTGTGATCAAACATTCAAGTCACGTCTCGTACTTAACCGTTCATGAAGATTTAACACTTAACGTTTTGGCCTAAACTCCAAATTTTTCCAGAAAACCGACAGCATAACGGCTGTAATTGGGCTCTTTGGTTTGATCTAATTCTCTAAACGCCTCAAAATTTACCATCTCAAATTCATTTTAAACTAAGATTACTATTTATCATCAATTGAAATGCCTACTGGTTGTCTTGATGTCTCATTTAATTAATCACCTAGCGTGATACTATGTCTCCTTCGTTTGTTAATCCTCATTCCAAAAGTACCTGTTCATCTTAGCTTAATAGCGAGTACCTGCTTAAGATTTGGTTGCTTCATTTTACTTAGCCCTTACCTAATGCTTCATAATCCTATTATAGGTACTAGCAGTAATAATAGCAAAATGACCATAGTAGCGTCTAGTGTCTGTCTAGTTAACATCAGTACAAACCAAAATTAGACCTCAAATTACAACGGGGGTCTTTTACATTACACATCAAGCAACATAAAAAAGAAAAAGTCTTCAAGTAGCATAGTTCACAAATAGCCATAATCACACAAGGCACATAGGATAGGCAATCACTCCAAGGAATCATCGTTAGGCACATCATCCTCAAGTACCTGTTCTTGATCTTCTTCACCTGAGATGATAAAAGTGGATGAGTCCTTATGAACTTAGCGAGGGGGAACGAGAAATAGGTTTTGAAACTCATTTTCTGGTTCAACTTATGAAAATCCTTTTGCAAGCATGAATATAATACAATTAAGTACATAACAATAATATAAGGTAAAGGAACACAATTACCAGTCTTTCCTCCCCGAGGTTCTCCAGGAACCAAGCGAGAGTACTTATACATATAGAAAAAGGATATAGTGAGCTTTTGCTCTCAATGGTTGCGGCCGACTTCAAATAATTCCCTTAACACGCCAAGTGGGTTTACTCCGTATGTACCCCAAAATCCTACGGCCCAACTCTCCGAGAAAGTTTAGCCCCCAAGCGAGAGAGGGAATTGGACAGTGGTAGTCACGGGTGAACCGGCAAGCCCGATGCCGCCCGATGTGCGTGATCGCTACCACGCCAAACTGAAAGGTTGCAACCTTGTATGCAATGCACATTTATGACATGTAATATATCACATTAGGAGGACAACAAAGTAGGTTGCCTCCGGACAGTCATAAGATTGCACATTGACAAGTAAACAAGCGAGGCACGGATAGACAAGTAATTTCACTTGAAAAGCTCATGGAGTTATATGAACATTAAACGGACAGCCATGTAACGCACATAAATCAAGTCATATAACTCAATTCAAAGTCCACGTAATCAAATAATAAGATTATATAACATGCAACAACATCTACGTGGGCTCGGATGCAAGAAAAGCCTATTTGTCAACATGCAATGATCAAAATCACATTTAGGACTATAAAGGCATCTACGGGCAGCCTACTAAGCATATAATTCCACACAATATCCAAATGATCAACACTTAGCCAGACTACCTAGTCATTAGGGTTTCCATTTCATGCTTACCCGTGTGATTATACCCTAACTCAACACAAAATAAATCACAAGCCATGCATCAATTAATTCAAACATCCCCAAGTACTCAAAACAGTTCACACAACATCCCAATGTCACAATCCCAAGCAATTAATACCACACGAGAAGTTACAACAATTTTTCTAAGCATATAACCAAGTGAACCCTCACTGCAATAGGCTGTATTCCCACAATCATTAAGATAAGAAAACAATCTCCAATTCTAGTGAATAAGATATCAAATTAAATCTTAAGAAGTGAACTAAAATCAGAAACAAACCTTGCATCATTTGGAGTTCGGGATCATTAGTTATAGCCGAAACAGTGAGATAACACAAAACTGTCCAGATTTGCACACATTTCAATAATTGACGTTTTTTAGGTCCTTAGGGTCAGTTTTAGCCTTAGTCCTTTTCTGACAAAAATGTCAAAAACTGAAAAATATAGCAGCACACCAACTTTTATGCATTTTAGACATCATTTACTAAGTCAAACCTGGTTCATTCTACAAGGTCAGTGCATCTGCCAAAACCTGCTTCATTTTTCCAGATTTCCAGATTTGGACACATTTCAAAGATTTGCCATTTTGAGGACCTTAGAGTCAAAATTAGCTTTGGCCTATTTCTGCAAAAAATGTTCAAAACTGGCCAAACTATCACCTACCAATTTTAATGCATTTTCAACATCATTTTCCTAGCCAAAATCACCTCGAAACAACAGGTCAGAGAGCTGTCACATAATCCGACTTCACCTATCATCACTTTCAAGCCAAAATCTTGCCATGCATGGCTGAAGAAGCTTATGAACGAACATATAACTCAAGTACAGAAGCAAAGACATACATTTAAGAGCATGCATGTGGATGTTTGAAGGATTTTCAAAAGGTTTTAGCCCTCACCTTAGCAAATCAACAAGAAGATGCACAAAAACTTGTTGAAGCACAATTTTCTTCTTCTTCTTTGCCTAGCCGAGATTCCAACTTGGTTTTCTATATTTTTCCTATCTTAGTGACCAAGCTCTTAGTACATGCATGTAGTTAGAACAAGAAGAAAAGAAATGGAAGCTTAGTAACTCACCTAGGGCCGAAATGAAGACTCAAGAGCTTGCATGTGAGTTTTCTTGCAACCTAGCTAGCTTGGTTGAGTTCCTTTGCTTGTGGCTTGTCTTGATTAACCATATGATGATGAAGATGAGCTAAGAGGTGTATCAACTCAGCCAAAACTGAGATTGAGAGAGAAGAATGAGAGGGAGAGAGAGAAATGTGAGGAGAGTGAGAGAAATGAGAGAAAATAGAAGCTTTTGCAATTGTTGATGCAAATGTTGGCCTTGGGCATGCAAAAATCAGATTTTGTGTCATCTTTTGAGCATCTTTTGAATTGTTTTAGCATGTGTGTAAGAGAATGTTGGGTATTTAGAGATTTTAGGTAGAATATAATATAGGATGAGGTTTGTGAGATTTTGTCTTGTAGTGAGTTTAAAATATAATATTTAGGTGTTAGTGGATTTTATAGAGATTTGAATTAGGATTATAATAATAGTTAGTGGTGTTTGTAGGATTATTTTATAGTCTAGTGCTTTGTGTAGGATTCTTTCTTGATTAACGTGGTGGCACAGATTCCTAGGTCTAGGGCATGAATTACGAGGTAGACACGAACTACGAGATAAGACACGAACTTCAAGACTAATGCACGTACTTCAAGATAAATGCACATATTCCAATACAAATGCACGTAACCCTAGGTAAATGTACGTAAACCAATACAAGGCACGTAATTCAATGCAATGCACGTAAATCGAGGTACGACTCTTAAACCTAGGTTAGGACATGCAATTCAAGGTTATGGCACACAAAATGAGAAAACTCATGCAATTCAAAGTCAGGGCACGTAAGTCGAGGATTAGGGCACATAATTCTAGGTCAAGGCACGAATGACGAGGCATGCACGAAAATCAAGACAGGGCACGTAATCCAAGGTCAATCATATCATTCTTGGTCTATGGCACGCAAATCAAGGTAACATACGTTATTCAGGGTCGGGCCTCACATCCTCCCCTCCTTAAAAGAATTTCGTCCCGAAATTCATTCTTGCCTATTGAGGTCATTTAGACGGATTCCGACCATTGTTATTTTCCAACTCCGGGTCGTCCTTTGCTCTATGATCTCTCTTACCACAATGAATTCACTTCTTAGCTTTCTCCAATCATTTAATTCGGTGTGACCCCTACATTTACAGTTCGTTCCTTTGAACAACTCTATTTTCTCCAATTGATCTTAAGGTCGAATTCATTAACTAAGGTTAGAATCTCCAAACATAGTCATCAAAGTTGCATCGGTATTCTAACAATATAACTATAACTCCAAAATCATGACTCATGTTGTATCAATCTTGCATTCATACCTCAAAAGGAATATCACAATAATTCCATGATCCTAGGGTGACATACGCTAATTTCAAGATGATAGGTCTATATCCGATTTACATATCCTATCTACTAGCTTCAAAATTGTTAGCACGTAGGACATACACATGTTATGGATTATTCCCATGATACGACCCTATTTTCAGGTTGAACTCACCAAACAAACTAATTCATCTCAAGTCGTCATCTATCGGTAGTATCATAGTTCTTATCTTGAAGGTACATTGGATTAGTAAATCTTCTAATGACTAGTCTTCCGGTTATAAGCTCCTATTCACTAACATACTTTCCCAGCTTCATTAACCTTCACACTCGTAATCAAGGAGAAAGACCATTGAGATTCATTAAATGCGAATTCTAAGGTTTATTAAGTATCACCAACAAATGCCATTGAAATTGCATGGGTAAACTGATCATGTCGCACTAGTTCAACTCTTACAGGTAAATTTATCAACTCGTAATCCACAATTTATTTCCTTATTCAAATCCCTATCTTCAAGTCACGAGGCTTCAGAATTTCTTTAATCTTAACCAAGACTCCTAAGGCGAATAGTTTCAATCTCAAATAAATTTCACTCACCTCAATCCAAGGTTACGTCATACTTAAGAAGATAATAGTCCTACTTACTTAGCGACCTAGTCATTCCTTCGAACACTTAATGCCCGCCAATATTCTTCAACATTAATGTTACTAAGCTAGGGCCATAGCCATGTAAGTGATATCAATGCTCCACTAGGTTATCGGCCAAACAACAACAATCCTAGGACTATAAATGGGTACCGAAATGACCGAGCTCATAAAATACTTACGCGAGATAACTTTAAGGTTGTATCAATATAAGAATTATGACCACTAGGCATCCTTCAACATAACCTAATAGAACTTCAAAAGTAACCAACCACTTATTTAACTATCACTACAAGATTCACCCCTCTTATTCAACGACCACAATTCGAAGTCTACCAATCGCTAGTTTCTAGATGTGAAACGGTGCACATAGATACGGTGGTCTAACAATAGTCTCTTAGGTCATTATGACTCTAATTCATCTCTATCTTAACTCTATGAAATCGTACTCTTCTCATTTACATATTCAACTAGCTAAGAGCATCAAGACTCATCGACTTTAGGTCCTAAGGTTCACCATGAATCATCATGCATACTCACTATTAGCTATTTAGGATTTCTAATCATACCCTAACGACTCCACTTTGTAACCGAATGCTTTAATCTCATTTTCATGGTTTATATATTAGGTTCATCGGTAATACTTAGGGATATATGCTCCCTAATATCCTTTAGGGTATCCAAATAACGAGTGTATAGAATGACTTACTTTGCATAATCACAACTAAATCCGAGGGGCAACAATTTGATACCATAATTCTTAATATCAACTTAGGACCTTAGCAACATTAGTCATCTAATACATAATTCAATACCTTACACTCTCATTCGACCTAACATTTAGGTGTAGTCTTCCAAACACAAGTTCTAATTACGCGAATTCCTCAATTCCAGCATCCCCATATCTTGTTATATTAAAGATTCATCAACCTTGTTAAACTTAGTCTCCAGAGTTGCCTACATGTCTTGAGGTTATCCATTGTTAAGTTACTTAAACATACTATTCATGCCTTAATAATCTAACCCCTATCGTCAATTTCCACAAGTTCATCTCTTAATTTCTAGGTCACAATCTTACCATTGAGTGAACTTGAAACTCGTTAATATACACCTTATTAGGTTCAACGATGCTTAATTCCAATCAAGTAAGGATTCAATCATATAAATAGTCTATTATACCATTTCAAGATACAAGAATTTGATTCAAAAGCAACTCCTAAGTCAAACTTCTATTATAAACATATGAACATATATATACTACTCCACATGTCCAATAGTATATTCTTATACCTAAGGGAAGTTGTATGTCCTTAATATTTATTCTTGAACCACAATGAGAAGAACGGTTTAACGGAATCAAAACTTCATAGCCATAAAATTGATAACTTAATCATAGGTATGAGTGTTCCAAAGATAAGGGGATAACTTTACCTCAACATTTATACATGTGCTATGCATTTTATATATGCATATCCAATAATACATACGATCCATCGAGTACCTGTGAAGATGCGAGAAATCTCTAACCGAGCCTTTTCGTTCATCTTGCACAAATTCAATTCCCTGAAAGTCCTAATCCTAACTATCTATATGTATAAACAGTCATTCACAGTTATATAACATGCACATGTATCAAGGAAGGAGTATAAAAGCATGCATGCATCATTGAGAACGTGTCAGTGTGCATGATACAGAGTACATATGGTCCACAAAGGCACATAATATTCGATACTTAAAGCAATTAAAGCACATTAGCACATATTAACACGTACAAACAAGACATCATAATTACTTTAGGGCTTCTACCTACGGTCCGAGAGTTGAACCCGACTAATGCCTAGTTAGTAACTAAGCTCTGATACCATTCTAATATAAAGTGTCACGCCCCAACCCGGCCTATAAAGGTTAGACTAAGGTGTGATCTAAACATTCAAGTCACGTCTCGTACTTAACCGTTCATGAAGATTTAACACTTACCGTTTTGGCTAAACTCCAAAATTTTATGAAAACCCGACAGCATAACGGCTGTAATTGGGCTCTTTGGTTTGATCTAATTCTCTAAACGCCTCAAAATTTACCATCTCAAATTCATTTTCAACTAAGATTACTATTTATCATCAATTGAAATGCCTACTGGTTGTCTTGATGTCTCATTTAATTAATAACCTAGCATGATACTATGTCTCGTTCGTTTGTTAATCCTCATTAGAAAAGTACTTGTTGATCTTAGCTTAATAGCGAGTACCTGCTTAAGATTTGATTGGTTCGTTTTACTTAGCCCTTACCTAATACTTCATAATCCTATTATAGGTACTAGCAATAATAATAGCAAAATGACCATAGTAGCGTATAGTGTCTGTCTAGTTAACATCTGTACAAACCAAAATTAGACCCCAAATTACAACGGAGGTCTTTTACATTACACATCAAGCAACATAAAAAAGAAATAATCTTCAAGTAGCATAGTTCACAAATAGCCATAATCACACAAGGCACATAGGACAGGCAATCACTCCGAAGAATCATCGTTAAGCACATCGTCCTCAGGTACCTGTTCTTGATCTTCTTCACCTGAGATGATAAAAGAGGGTGAGTCCTTATGAACTCAGCGAGGGGGAACAAGAAATAGGTTTTGAAACTCATTTTCCGGTTCAACTTATGAAAATCCTTTTGCAAGAATGAATATAATACAATTAAGTACATAACAATAATATAAGGTAAAGGAACACAATTACCAGTCTTTCCTCCCCGAGGTTCTCCAGGAACCAAGCGAGAGTACTTATACATATAGAAAAAGGATACGGTGAGCTTTTGCTCTCAGTGGTTGCGGCCGACTTCAAATCATTCCCTTAACACGCCAAGTGGGTTTACTCCGGATGTACCCCGAAATCCTACGACCCAACTCTCCGAGGAAGTTTAGCCCCCAAGCGAGAGAGGGAATTGGACAGTGGTAGTCACGGGTGCACTGGCAAACCCGATGCCGCCCGGTGTGCATGATCGCTACCATGCCAGAATGAAAGGTTGTAACCTTGTATGCAATGCACATTTATGACATTTAATATATCACATTAGGAGGACAACAAAGTAGGTTACCTCCAGACAGTCATAAGATTGAACATTGACAAGTAAACAAGCGAGGCACGGATAGACAAGTAATTTCACTTGAAAGGCTCATGGAGTTATATAAACATTAAATGGACAGCCATGTAATGCACATAAATCAAGTCATATAACTCAATTCAAAGTCCACGTAATCAAATAATAAGATTATATAACATGCAACAACATCTACGTGGGCTCGGATGCAAGAAAAGCCTATTTGTCAACATGCAATGATCAAAATCACATTTAGGACTATAAGGGCATCTATGGGAAGCCTACTAAGCATATGATTCCACTCAATATCCAAATGATCAACACTTAGCAAGACAACCTAGTCATTAGGGTTTTTCATTTCGTGCTTACCCGTGTTATTAAACCCTAAGTCAACTCAAAATCAATCTCAAGCCCTGCATCAATTAATTCAAACATCCCCAAGTACTCAAAACAGTCCACACAACATCCCAATGTCACAATCCCAAGCAATTAATACCACACGAGAAGCTACAACAATTTTTCTAAGCATATAACCAAGTGAACCCTCACTGCAATAGGCTGTTATCCCACAATCATTAAGATAAGCAAAAAATCTCCAATTACAGTGAATAAGATTTCAAATTAAAGCTTAAGAAGTTAGCTAAAATCAGAAACAAACCTTGCATCATTTGGAGTTTGGAATCATTAATTATAGCCGAAACAGTGAGATAGCACAAAACTGTCCAGATTTGCACACATTTCAATAATTGACTTTTTTAGGTCCTTAGGGTCAATTTTATCCTTAGTCCATTTCTGACAAAAATGTCCAGAACTGAAAAATATAGCAGTACACCAAATTTTATGCATTTTGGACATCATTTACTAAGTCAAATATGGTTCGTTCTACAAGGTCAGTGCATCTGCCAAAACCTGCTTCATTTTTCCAGATTTCCAGATTTTGACACATTTCAAAGATTTGCCATTTTGAGGACCTTAGAGTCAAAATTATCTTTGGCCTATTGCTGCGAAAAATGTTCAAAATGGCCAAGCTAGTCACCTACCAATTTTTATGCATTTTCAACATCATTTGACTAGCCAAAATCACCTCAAAACAACTGGTCAGAGAGCTGTCACATAATCCAACTTCACCTATCATCACTTTCAAGCCAAAATCTTGCCATGCATGGTTGAAGAAGCTTATGAACGAACATATAACTCAAGTACAGAAGCAAAGACATACATTTTAGAGCATGCATGTGGATTTTTGAAGGATTTTCAAAAGGTTTTAGCCCTCACCTTAGCAAATCAACAAGAAGATGCACAAAAACTTGTTGAAGCACAATTTTCTTCTTCTTCTTTGCCTAGCTGAGATTCCAACTTGGTTTTCTCTATTTTTCCTAGCTTAGTGACCAAGCTCTTAGTACATGCATGTGGTTAGAATAAGAAGAAAAGAAATGGAAGCTTAGTAACTCACCTAGGGCCGAAATGAAGACTCAAGAGCTTGCATGTGAGTTTTCTTGCAACCTAGCTAGCTTGGTTGAGTTCCTTTGCTTGTGGCTTGTCTTGATTAACCATATGATGATGAAGATGAGCTAAGAGGTGTATGAACTCAGCCAAAACCGAAATTGAGAGAGAAGAATGAGAGGGAGAGAGAGAAATGTGAGGAGAGTGAGAGAAATGAGAGAAAATAGAAGCTTTTGCAATTGTTGATGCAAATGTTGGCCTTGGGCATGCAAAAATCAGATTTTGTGTCATCTTTTGAGCATCTTTTGAATTGTTTTAGCATGTGTGTAATAGAATGTTGGGTATTTAGGGATTTTAGGTAGAATAGAATATAGGATATGTTTAGAGGTTTGTGAGATTTTGTCTTGTAGTGAGTTCAAAATATAATATTTAGGTGTTAGTGGATTTTGTAGAGATTTGAATTAGGATTATAATAATAGTTAGTGGTGTTTGTAGGATTATTTTATAGTCTAGTACTTTGTGTAGGATTCTTTCTTGATTAACGTGGTGGCACGGATTCCTAGGTCTAGGGCACAAACTACGAGGTAAGACACGAACTTCAAGACTAATGCACGTACTTCAAGATATATGCACTGATTCCAATACAAATGCACGCAACCCTAGGTAAATGTACGTAAACCAATACAAGGCACGTAATTCAATGCAATGCACGTAAATCGAGGTACGACTCTTAATAGAAATGTGAAACGAAGTTGTCTTGCACAATCTTCCGTGGGATTCGGTAATAGAAATGTGATGGATTAGGATATCGTCCTTTTCGCAGCTCACGACGTACGATCCGGGACGAAAAAATAGCTCAAAAGAAGAAAAGTGTCCAGAAAGTGATGAAAATGTTTGAGTTTGGGCTCTGAAAATAGGCACAGCTAAGCAAGCCTGCTACACCCGTCGTAGAGCTCTCGGAGATCTTTCCAACGGCATGCTGTGCGCCGCATAACTCATTACGGATCAAAAGTAATGGGCAACGGAGCAACGGAGACCTCATCCTAAGCCCCACACCCTCGGTTTTCGGGCCCAGCCTCTACGTGAAGCGAAATTGTCTTGTACAAGGTGCCATGGGATACGGTAATAGAAAGTGATGGATTAGGTTGTCGTCCTTTTTGCGGCTCACGACGTACGATCTGGGACGAATAAACAGCGCAAAAGAAGAAAAGTATCCAGAAACTGATGAAAACGTTCAATTTTGGGCTCCGAAAACAGGCACAACAGAACAGGCTTGCTACCCCCGTCGTAGAGTTCTTGGAGAGCTTTCGAACGGTATGTTGTGCAACACGTAACTCCTTACGGATCAAAAGTTATAGGCACCGGAGCGACGGAGACCTGGTCCTAAGCCCCACGCCCTCGGTTTGCGGGCCCAGTCTCTACGTGAAGTGAAGTTATCTTGCCCAAGGTGGCATGGGATTCGTAATAGAATTGTGATGGATTAAGTTGTCGTCCTTTTCGCGGCTCACGACGTACGATCCGGGATAAAAAAAAAACTACGCAAAAGAAGAAAAGTGTTCTGAAACTGATCAAAACGTTTGATTTTGGGATCCAAAAACAGGCACAGCCGAGCAGGCTTGCTGCCTCCGTCGTAGAGCACTCGGAGAGCTTTCTAACGGTATGCTGTGCGCCGCGTACTTCCTTACGGATCAAAAGTTATGGGCACCGGAGCGATGGATACCTGGTCACAAGCCTCACGCCCTCTGTTTGCGGGCCCAGCCTCTATGTGAAGTGAAGTTATCTTGCATAAGGTGCCATGGGATTCGGTAATAGAAATGTGATGGATTAGATTGTTGTCCTTTTCGCGGCTCACGACGTATGATCCGGAACGAAAAAATAGCGTAAAAGAAGAAAAGTGTCTTGAAACTGATGAAAATTTTCAATTTTGGGCTCCGAAAATAGGCGCAGCCGAGCAGCCTTGCTGCCCCCGTCATAGAGCTCTCGGAGAGCTTTCCAACGGTATGTTGTGCGCCGCGTAACTTCTTACGGATCAAAAGGTATGGGCACCGGAGCGACGAAGACCATGTCCTAAGCCCCATGCCCTCGGTTTGCGGACCCAGCCTCTACGTGAAGCGAAGTTGTCTTGCAAAAGGTGCCATTGGATTCGATAATAGAAATGTGGTGGATTAGGTTCTCGTCCTTTTCGCTGCTCACGACGCACGATCTGGATGAAAAAACAGCGTAAAAGAAGAAAAGTATCCAGAAACTGATGAAAATGTTCAATTTTGGGCTCCAAAAATAGCCGCAGCCGAGCAGGCTTGTTGCCCCCATCGTAGAGCTCTCAGAGAGCTTTCCAACGGTATGTTGTGCGCCTCGTAACTCCTTACGGATCCAGAGTTTTGGGCACCGTAGCGACGGAGACCTGGTCCTAAGCCCCACTCCCTAAGTTTGCGAGCCCAGCCTCTACGTGAAGCGAAGTTGTCTTGCACAAGGTGCCGTGGGATTCAGTAACAGAAATGTGGTGGATTAGGTTGTCATCCTTGTCGCGGCTCATGACGTACGATCCGGGACCGAAAAACAGCGCAAAAGAAGAAATATGTCCAGAAACTGATGAAAACATTCGATTTTGGACTCCGAAAACTGGCGCAGCCGAGCAAAGTTGCTGCCCCCATTGTAGAGCTCTCGGAGAGCTTTCCAACGGTATGCTGTGCGCCGCGTAACTCCTTACGGATCAAAAGTTATGGGCACCGGAGCGACGGAGACCTAGTCCTAATCCCCACGCCCTCGGTTTGCTGGCCCAGCCTTTACGTGAAGCGAAGTTGTCTTGCACAAGGTGCCATGGGATTCGGTAATAGAAATGTGGTGGATTAGGTTGTCGTCCTTTTCGCGGCTCACGACGTACGATCCGGCACGAAAAAATAGCGCAAAAGAAGAAAAGTGTCCTGAAACTGATGGAAACTTCAATTTTGAGCTCTGAAAATAGGCGCAGCCGAGTAGGCTTGCTGCCCCCATTGTAGAGCTCTCGGAGAGCTTTCCAACGGTATGCTGTGCGCAGCGTAACTCCTTACAGATCAAAAGTTATGGGCATTGGAGCGACGGAGACCTAGTCCTAAACCCCACGCCCTCGATTTACGGGCCCTGCCTCTACGTGAAGCGAAGTTGTCTTCCCCAAGGTGGCATGGGATTCGGTTATAGAAATGTGGTGGATTAGGTTGTCGTCTTTTTCGCAGCTCACGACGTACGATCCGGGATGAAAAAACGGCGCAAAAGAAGAAAAGTGCCCATAAATTGATGAAAATGTTCGATTTTGGGCTTCGAAAATAGGCGCAGCAAAGCAGACTGGCTACCCCCGTCGTAGAGCTCTCGGAGAGCTTTCTAACGGTATGTTGTGCCGCGTAACTCCCTACGGATCAAAAGTTATGGGCACCAGAGCGACGGAGACCAGGTCCCAAGCCCCAAGCCCTCAGTTTGCGGGCCCAGCCTCTACGTGAAGTGAAGTTTTCTTGCCCAAGGTGGCGTGGGATTCGGTAATAGAAATGTGATGGATTAGGTTGTCGTCCTTTTTGCGGCTCACGACATACGATCCGGGATGAAAAAACCGCGCAAAAGAAGAAAAGTGTCCAGAAACTAATGAAAACGTTCGATTTTGGGCTCCAAAAGCAGGCCCAGCCAAGCATGCTTGCTGCCTCCGTAGTGGAGCTCTTGGAGAGCGTTCGAACGGTATACTGTGTACCGCGTAACTCCTTACGGATCAAAACTATTAGGCACCGGAGCGACGGAGACCTGGTCCTAAGCACTACGCCCTCGGTTTTCGGGCCCAGCATCTACATGAAGGGAAGTTGTGTTGTACAAGGTGGCGGGGGGTTCGGTAATAGAATTGTGATGGATGAGGTTGTCGTCCTTTTTGCGGCTAGCGACGTACGATCCGGGACGGAAAAACAGCGCAAAAGAAGAAAAATGTCCCGAAACTAATGAAAATGATGAATTTTGGGCTCCGAAAATAGGCACAACTGAGCAAGCTTGCTGCCCACATCATAGAGCTCTCGTAGAGCTTTCCAACGGTATGTTGTGTGCCGCGTAAACCCTTACGGATAAAAACTAATGGGCAACGGAGCGACAGAGACCTAGTCCTAAGACTCACGCCCTCAGTTTTCAGGCCCAGCCTCTTCGTGTAACAAAGTTGTCTTGCACAAGGTGGCATGGGATTCTGTAATAGAAATGTGATAGATTAGGTTGTCGTCCATTTCGCTGCTCACGACGTACGATCCGGGACGGAAAAACATCGCAAAAGAAGAAAAGTATATAGAAACTGATGAAAACATTCAATTTTGGGCCCCAAAAACAGGCGCAGCAGAGCAGGCTTTCTGCCCCCGTCGTAGAGCTCTCGGAGAGCTTTCCAATGGTATGCTGTGCGCCGCGTAACTCCTTACGTATCAAAAGTTATGGGCACCGGAACGACGAAGATCTGGTCCTAAGCCCCACGCCCTCGGTTTGCAGGCCCAGCCTCTACGTGAAGCAAAGTTGTCTTGCAGAAGATGCCGTGGGATTTGGTAATAGAAATGTGGTGGATTAGGCTGTCGTCCCTTTCGCGGCTCAATACGTACGATACGGGATGGAAAAACAACGCAAAAGAAGAAAAGTGTCAAGAAACTAACGAAAACGTTTGATTTTGGGCTCCAAAAATAGGCGCAGCCTAGATGGATTGCTGCCCCCGTCGTAGAGCTCTCGGAGAGCTTTCCAACGGTATGTTGTGCGCCGCGTAACTCCTTACGGATCAAAAGTTATGAGCAATGGAGCGACGGAGATCGGGTCCTAAGCCCCACGCCCTCGGTTTGCAGGCCCAGCCTCTCTGTAAAGCGAAGTTGTCTTGCACAATGTGCCGTGGGATTCGGTAATAGAAATGTTATGGATGAGGTTGTCGTCCTTTTTGCGGCTCACGACGTACGATCCGAGATGGAAAAATAGCGCAAAAGAAGAAAAGTATACAAAAACTAATGAAAACATTCAATTTTGGGTTCCGAAAATAGGCGCAGCAAAGCAGGCTTTCTGACCTTGTCATAGAGCTCTCGGAGAGCTTTCCAACGGTATGCTGTGCACCGCATAACTCCTTATGGATCAATAGTAATGGGCACCGGAGCGACGGAGACTGGTCCTAAGCCCCACACCCTCGGTTTGCGGGCCCAGCCTCTACGTGAAGCGAAGTTGTCTTGCACAAGGTGCGGTAGGATTCAATAATAAAAATGTGATGGATTAGGTTGTTGTCCTTTCCACAGCTCACGACGTACGATCCGGGATGGAAAAACAGCGCAAAAGAAGAAAATTGTCCAAAAACTGATGAAAACGTTCGATTTTAGGCTCTAAAAACAGGCGCAGCCAAGCAGGCTTGCTACCCTCGTCGTAGAGCTCTCAGAGTGCTTTGCAACGGTATGCTGTGCACCACATAACTCCTTACAGATCAAAAGTAATGGGCACCGGAGCGACGGAGACCTGGTCCCATGCCCCACGCCCTCGGTTTGTTGGCCCAGCCTCTACATGAAGCGAAGTTGTTTAGCACAAGGTGCCATAGGATTCGGTAATAGAAATGTGATGGATTAGGTTGTCGACCTTTTTGCAGCTCACGACGTACGATCCGGGATGGAAAAACAGCGCAAAAGATGAAAAGTGTCCAGAAACGGATGAAAACGTTCAATTTTGGGCTCCGAAAATAGGCGCAGCCGATCAGGCTTGCTGCCCCAGTCGTAGAGCTCTCGGAGAGCTTTCCAACGGTATGTTGTACGTCGCGTAACACCTTGCGGATCAAGAGTAATGGGTACCAGAGCGACGAAGACCTCATCCAAACCCTCACGCCCTCGGTTTGCGGGCCCAACCTCTACGTGAAGTGAAGTTGTCTTGCACAAGGTGCAGTGAGATTCAGTAATAAAAATGTGATGAATTAGGTTGTCGTCCTTTTCGTGGCTCACGACGTACGATCTGGGATGGAAAAACACCGCAAAAGAAGAAACGTGTCCAGAAACATATGAAAACGTTCAATTTTGGGCTCCAAAAACAAGCGCAGCCGAGCATGGTTGTTGCTTCCGTTGTAGAGTTCTCGGAGAGCTTTCCAACAGTAAACTGTACGCCGCGTAACTCCTTACGGCTCAAAAGTAATGGGCACCGGAGCGACGGAGACCTGGTCCTAAGCCCCACGCCCTCGGTTTGCGGGCCCAGCCTATACGTGAAGCAAAGTTGTCTTGCACAAGGTGCCGTGGGATTCGGTAATAGAAATGTGATGGATTAGGTTGTTGTCCTTTTTGCGCCTCACGATGTACGATCTGGGATAGAAAAATAGCGTAAAAAAAGAAAAGTGTCTAGAAATTGATGAAAACATTCAATTTTGGGCTCCAAAAATAGGCGCAGCAGAGCAGGCTTTCTGCCCCCATCATTGAGCTCTCAGGAAACTTTCCAACGGTATACTGTGCACGGCGTAACTTCTTACGGATCAAAAGTTATGGGCACCGGAGCGACGGAGACCTAGTCCTAAGCACCACGCCCTTGGTTTGCGGGCCCAGCCTCTACATGAAGCGAAGTAATCTTGTACAAGGTACCATGGGATTCGGTTATAGAAATGTGATAGATTAGGCTGTCGTCCTTTTTGAGGCTCACAACGTACGATCTAGGATGGAAAAACAACGCAAAAGAAGAAAAGTGTCCAGAAATAATTGAAAATTTTAATTTTGGGCTCCGAAAACAGGCGCAGCCGAGGAGGCTAGCTACCCCCTTTCGTAGAGCTCTCGGAGAGCTTTCCAACGGTGTGCTGTACGCCGCGTAACTCCTTACGGATCAAAAGTTATGGGCACTAGAGTGACAGAGACCTGGTCTTGAGCCCCACGCCCTCAGTTTCTGGGCCTAGCCTCTACGTGAAGTGAAGTTGTCTTGCACAAGGTACCGTGGGATTCAGTAATAGAAATGTGGTGGATCAGATTATCCTCATTTTTGAGGCTCACGACGTTCGATCCGGGATGAAAAAAGAGTGCAAGAGAAGAAAAGTGTCCAGAAACTGATGAAAGCGTTCAATTTTGGGCTCCGAAAACAGGCGCAGCCAAACATTGTTGCTGCCCTCGTCGTAGAGCTCTCGGATAGCTTTCCAACGGTATGTTGTACGCCGTGTAACTCCTTACGGATCAAAAGTAATGGGCAACGGAGCGACGGAGACCTGGTCCTGAGCCCCACGCCTTCGGTTTGTGGGCCCAGCCTCTACGTGAAGCGAAGTTGTCTTGCCCAAGGTGGCATGGGATTCGGTAATAGAAATGTGATGGATTAGTTTGTCGTCATTTTTGCGGCTCACGACGTATGATCCGGGACAGAAAAACAGCGTAAATGAAGAAATGTGTCTAGAAACTGATGAAAACGTTCGATTTTGGGCATCGAAAACAGGTGCAGCTGAGCAGGCTTGCGGCCTCCGTCGTAGAGCTCTCGGAGAGCTTTCTAACGGTATGTTGTGCGCCGCGTAACTCCTTACAGATCAAAGGTAATGGGCACCGGAGCGACGGAGACTTGGTCCTAAGCCCCACGCCAGCGGTTTGCGGGCCCAGCCTCTACGTGAAGCGAAGTTGTCTTGCAAAAGGTGCCGTGGGATTCGGTAATAGAAATGTGATCGATTAGGTTGTCGTCCTTTTTGCAGCTCACGACGTAAGATCCGGGACGGAAAAATAGGGCAAAAGAAGAAAAGTGTCTAGAAACTAATGAAAACATTTGATTTTGGACTCCAAAAACAGGCGCAGCCAAGAAGGCTTATTGCCCCCGTCGTAGAGCTCTCGGAGAGCTTTCCAACGGTATGATGTGCACCGCGTAACTTGTTACGGATTAAAAGTTATTGGCACCGGAGCGACGGAGACCTGGTCCTAAGCCCCACGCCCTCGGTTTGCGGGCCTAGCCTCTACGTAAAGCGAAGTTATCTTGCACAAGGTGCCATGGGATTCGGTAATAGAAATGTGATGGATTAGGTTGTCGTTCTTTTTGCGGCTCACGACGTACGATCCGGGATGGAAAAACAGCGCAAAAGAAGAAAAGCATCCAGAAACTAATGAAAACTTTCAATTTTGGGCTCCGAAAATAGGCGCAACCGAGGAGGCTAGCTGCCCCCGTCGTAGAGCTCTTGGAGAGCTTTCCAACGGTGTGCTGTGCGTCGCGTAACTCCTTACGGATCAAAAGTTATAGGCACCGGAGCGACGGAGATCTGGTCCTAAGCCCCACGCCCTCGGTTTCCCGGCCCAGCCTCTACGTGAAGGCAAGTTGTCTTGGCTAAGGTGGCGGTGGTTTCGGTAATAGAAATGTGATGGATTAGGTTGTCGTCCTTTTCGCGGCTCATGGCGTACCATCCGGTACTGAAAAACAGCGCAAAAGAAGAAAATTGTACAAAAACTGATGAAAACGTTCGATTTTGAGCTTCGAAAATAGGCGTAGCCGAGTAGGCTTGCTACCCCTGTCGTAGAGCTCTCGGAGAGCTTTTCAACGGTATACTGTTTGCCACGTAACTCCTAACGAATCAAAAGTAATGGGCACTGGAGCGACGGAGACCTGGTCCTAAGCCCAAGGACCTCGGTTTGCGGGACAAGCCTCTACGTGAAGCGAAGTTGTCTTGCCTAAGGTGGCATGGGTTTCGGTAATAGAAATCTGATGGATTAGGTAGTCGTCCATTTTGCAGCTCACGACATACGATTCGGGACGGAAAAATAGCGCAAAAGAAGAAAAGTGTCCAGAAACTGATGAAAACGTTCAATTTTGGGCTCTGAAAATAGGCGCAGCCGAGCAAGCTTGTTACCCCCGTCGTAGAGTTCTCAGAGAGCTTTCCAACGGTATGCTGTGTGCCACGTAACTCCTTACGGATCAAATGTAATGGGCAACGGAGCGACGGAGACCTAGTCCTAAGCCCCACGCCCTCGGTTTACAGGCCCAGCCTTTACGTGAAGCAAAGTTTTCTTGCACAAGGTGCCGTGGGATTCTGTAATAGAAATGTGGTGGATTAAGTTGTCGTCTTTTTTGCGGCTCACGACATACGATCTGGGACGGAAAAACAGCGCAAAAGAAGCAAAGTGTCTAGAAACTGAAGAAAACGTTCAATTTCTGGGCTCCGAGCATGTTGGCTGCCCCCGTCGTAGAGCTCTCGGAGAGCTTTCCAACGGTATGCTGTGCGCCGCGTAACTCCTTACGGATCAAAAGTAATGGGCACCAGAGCGACGGAGACCTGGTCCTATGACCCACGCCCTCGGTTTGTGGGCACAACCTCTACATGTAGGATTCGGTAATAGAGATATGACGAATTAGGTTGTCGTCCTTTTCGCGGCTCACGACGTACGATCCGGGACGGAAAAACAACACAACAGAAGAAAAGTGTCCAGACACTAATGAAAACGTTCAATTTTGGGCTCCAAAAATAGGCGCAGTCGAGCAGGCTTGCTGCCCTCGTCGTAGAGCTCTCGGATAGGTTTCCAACGGTATGCTGTACGCCGCGTAACTCCTTACGGATCAAAAGTAATGGGCAACGGAGCGACGGAGATCTGGTCCTAAGCCCCACGCCCTCGGTTTTCGGGCCCAGCATCTACGTGAAGCGAAGTTGTCTTGCCCAAGGTGGCGTGGGTTTCGGCAATAGAAATGTGATAGATTAGGTTGTCGTCCTTTTCGCGGCTCGCGACGTACCATCCAGGACTGAAAAATAGCGCAAAAGAAGAAAATTGTCCACAAACTGATGAAAACGTTCGATTTTGGGCTCCAAAAATAGGCACAGTCGAGTAGGCTTTCTACCCCCATCGTAGAGCTCTCGGAGAGCTTTTCAACGTTATACTGTACGTCGCATAACTCCTTACGGATCTAAAGTTATGTGCACCGGAGCGACGGAGACCTAGTCCCAAGCCCGATGCCCTAGGTTTGTGGGCCCAGCCTCTACGTGAAGCGAAGTTGTCTTGCCCAATTTGCTGTGGGATTTGATAATAAAAATGTGATGGATTAGGTTGTCGTCCATTTTGCAGCTCACGACATACGATCGGGACGGAAAAACAGCACAAAAGAAGAAAAGTGCCCAAAAACTGATGAAAACGTTCGATTTTGAGCTCCGAAAATAGGTGCAGCCGCATAGGCTTGCTGCCCCTGTCGCAGAGCTCTTGGAGAGCTTTCCAACAATTTGCTGTGCGCCGCGTAACTCCTTACAAATCAAAAGTAATGGGCACCAGAGCGACGGAGACCTGGTCCTAAGCCCCACGCCCTCGCTTTGCTGGCCCAGCCTCTACATGAAGCGAAGTTTTCACTTGCACAAAGTGTCGTGGGATTCGGTAATAGAAATGTGATGGAATTGGTTGTCGCCCTTTTTGCTGCTCACGACGTACGATGCAGGACAAAAAAATAGCGCAAAAGAAGAAAAGTGTCTAGAAACTGATGAAAACATTCGATTTTGGAGTCCAAAAATAGGCACAACTTGCAAGCTTGCTGCCCCCATCGTAGAGCTCTCGGAGAGCTTTCCAACTTTATGCTGTGCGCCGCGTAACCCCTTACGGATAAAAAGTAATGGGCAACGGAGCGATGGAGACCTAGTCCTAAGCCCCACGCCCTCGATTTTCGGGCCCAGCCTCTTTGTGAAACGAAGTTGTCTTGTCCAAGGTGCCGCGGGATTCGGTAATAGAGATGTGATGGATTAGGTCGTCGACCTTTTCGTCGCTCACGACGTACGATCCGAGACGGAAAAACAGAGCAAAAGAAGAAAAGTGTACTAAAATTGATGAAAATATTCAATTTTTGGCTCCTAAAACATGCGCAGAGGAGTAGGCTTTCTGCCCCCGTCGTAAAGCTCTCGGAGAGCTTTCCAACGGCATGCTGTGCGACACGTAACTCCTAACGGATCAAAAGTTATGGGCACCGGAGCGACGGAGACCTGGTCCTAAGCCCTACGACCTCGGTTTACGGGCCCAGCCTCTACGTGAAGCGAAGTTGTCTTGCCCAAGGTGGCATGGGATTTGGTTATAGAATTGTGATAGATGAGGTTGTCGTCCTTTTCGCAGCTCACGACGTACGATCCGTGTTGAAAAAACAGCGCAAAAGAAGAAAAGTGTCCAGAAACTAATGAAAATATTCGATTTTGGGCTCCTAAAATAGGCTAAGCTAAGCATGTTTGCTGCCACCGTCGTAGAGCTCTCGGAGAGCTTTCCAATGGTATGTTGTGCGCCGCGTAACTCCTTACGGATCAAAAGTTATGGGCAACAGAGCGACAGAGACCTGGACCTAAGCCCCATGCCCTCAGTTTGCGGGCCCAGCCTCTACGTGAAGCGAAGTTGTCTTGCACAAGGTGCCATGGGATTCAGTAATAGAAATGTGATGGATTAGGTTGTCATCCTTTTCGCGGCTCACGACGTACGATCCGGGACAGAAAAACAACGCAAAAGAACAAAAGTGTCCAAAAACTGATGAAAACGTTCAACTTTGGACTCCGAAAATAGTTGCAGCCAAGAAGGCTTGCTACCCCCAGCGTAGAGCTCTCAGAGAGCTTTCCAACGGTTTGCTGTGCGCCGCGTAAGTCCTTACGGATCAAAATTTATGGGCACTGGAGCGACGGAGACTTGGTCCTAAGCCCCACGCCCTCGGTTTGCTGGCCCAGCCTCTACGTGAAGCGAAGTTGTCTTGCACAAGATGCCGTGGGATTCGGTAATAGAAATGTGGTGGATTCGGTTGTCGTCCTTTTCGCGGCTCACGACGTACGATCCGGGACCGAAAAACAGCGCAAAAGAAGAAAAGTGTCTAGAAACTGATGAAAACGTTCAATTTTGGGCTTTGAAAACAGGCGCAGCAGAGCAAGCTTGCTAGCCCCATCGTAGACCACTCGGAGAGCTTTCCAACGGTATGCTGTGCGCCGCGTAACCCCTTACGGATCAATAGTTATGGGCACCGGTGAGACGGAGACCTGGTCTTAAACCCCATGCCCTCGGTTTGTGGGCCCAGCCTCTACGTGAAGCGAAGTAGTCATGCCTAAGGTGGCGTGTGATTCGATAATAGAAATGTGAAGGATTATGTTGTCGTCCTTTTCGCGGCTCACAAAGTACGATCCGGGACAGAAAAACAGTGCCAAAGAAGAAAAGTGTCCAGAAACTGATGAAAACAGGTGCAGCAGAGTAGACTTGCTGCCCCCGTCATAGAGCTCTCGGAGAGCTTTCCAACGGTATGCTGTGTGTCGCGTAACTCCTTATGGATCAAAAGTAATGGGCACCGGAGCGACGGAGATCTGGTCCTAAGCCCCACGCCCTCGGTTTGCTGGCCCAGCCTCTACGTGAAGCGAAGTTGTCTTGCACAAGGTGCCGTGGGATTCGGTAATAGAAATGTGATGGATTAGGTTGTTGTCCTTTTCGCAGCTCACGACGTACGATCTTGGACGAAAAAATAGCGCAAAAGAAGAAAATTGTCTAGAAATTGATGAAAACGTTCGATTTTGGGCTCCGAAAACAGGCACAGCTGAGCAGGCTTGCTACCCCCGTCGTAGAGCTCTCGGAGTGCTTTCCAACAGTATGCTGTGCGCCGTGTAACTCCTTACGGATCAAAAGTAATGGCCACCGGAGCGACGGAGACGTGGTCCTAAGCCCCACGCCCTCGGTTAGCTGGCCCAACCTCTACGTGAAGCAAAGTTGTCTAGCACAAGGTGTCGTGGGATTCGGTTATAGAACTGTGATGGATTAGGTTGTCGTCCTTTTTACGGCTCACGACGTACGATCCGGGATGAAAAAACAGCGCAAAAGAAGAAAAGTGACCAGAAACTGATGAAAACTTTCAATTTTGGGCTAGGAAAATAGGCGCAGCCGATCAGGCTTGCTACCCCCGTTGTAGAGCTCTCGGAGAGCTTTCCAACGGTATGTTGTGCGTCGCGTAACTCCTTACAAATCAAAAGTTATGGGCACCGGAGCGACGGAGACCTGGTCCTAACCCCAACGCCCTCAGTTTGCGGGCCCAGCCTCTACATGAAGCGAAGTTGTCTTGCCCAAGGTGACATGGGATTCGGTAATAGAAATCTGATGGATTAGGTTGTCGTCCTTTTCGCGACTCACGACGTACGATCCGGGACGGAAAAACATCGCAAAAGAAGAAAAGTGTCCAGAAATGGATGAAAATGTTCGATTTTGGGCACCAAAAATAGGCACAGCCGAGCAGGGTTGCTACCCCCGTTGTAGATCTCTCAGAGTGCTTTACAACACTATACTGTGCGCCGCGTAACTCCTTATGGACCAAAAGTTATGGGCACCGGAGCGAGGGAGACCGAGTCCTAAGCCCCACGCCCTCCGTGTGCTGGCCCCACCTCTACGTGAAGCGAAGCTGTCTAGCATAAGGTGTCGTTGAATTTAGTAATAGAAATTTGATGGATTAGGTTGTCGTCCTTTTTGCGACTCACGACGTACGATCCGGGACGAAAAAATAGCGCAAAAGATGAAAAGTGTCCAGAAACTGATGAAAACATTCAATTTTGGGCACCGAAAATAGGCGCAGCCGATCAGGCTTACTGTCCCCGTCGTAGAGCTCTCGGAGAGCTTTCCAACGGTATGTTGTGCGTCACGTAACTCCTTAGGGATCAAGAGTAATGGGCAACGGAGCGACGGAGACCTGGTCCTATGCCCCACGCCCTCGGTTTGTGGGCCCAACCTCTACGTGAAGCGAAGTTGTCTGGCACAAGGTGCTGTGGGATTCGGTAATAGAAATGCGATGAATTAGGTTGTCGTCCTTTTCGTGGCTAACGACGTACGATCCAGGACGGAAAAACATCACAAAAGAAGAAATGTGTCCAGAAACTGATGAAAACATTCGATTTTGGGCTCCGAAGATAGGCGCAGCCGAGCATGTTTGCTGCTCCCGTCGTAGAGCTCTCAGAGAGCTTTCCAACTGTAACGGCGTACGGATCAAAAGTAACGGGCAACGGAGCAACGGAGACCTGGTCCTAAGCCCTACGCCCTTGGTTTGCGAGCCCAGCCTATACGTGAAGCGAGGTTGTCTTGCACAATGTTCCGTGGGATTTGGTAATAGAAATGTGATGAATTAGGTTGTCGTCCTTTTAGCGGCTCACGACGTACGATCCGGGATGGAAAAACAACGCAAAAGAAAAAAAGTGTCTAGAAACTGATGAAAACGTTCAATTTTGGGCTTTGAAAATAGGTGCAGCTGAGCAGGCTTGCTGCCCTCATCGTAGAGCTCTCGGAGAGCTTTCCAACCGTATGCTGTGCATCGTGTAACTCAATACGGATCAAAAGTTATGGGTACCAGAGTGACGGAGACCTGGTCCTAAGCCCTACGCCCTCGGTTTGCGGGCCCAGCTTCTACGTGAAGCGAAGTTGTCTTGCACAAGGTGCTATGGGATTCGGTAATAGAAATGTGATGGATTAGGTTGTCGTCCTTTTTGCTGCTCACGACGTACGATCTGCAACAGAAAAACAGCGTAAAAGAAGAAAAGTGTCAAGAAACTGACGAAAACGTTCAATTTTGGGCTCCGAAAATAGGTGCAACCAAGGAGGCTAGCTGCCCCCCTCGTAGAGCCCTCGGAGAGCTTTCTAACATTATACTGTGCGCCGCGTAACTCCTTACGAATCAAAACTTATGGGCACCTGAGCGACGGAGACTTGGTCCTAAGCCCCACGCCCTCGGTTTGCGGGCCCAACCTCTACGTGATACAAAGTTGTCTTGCACAAGGTGCCGTGGTATTCGATAATAGGAATGTGGTAGATTAGGTTCTCTTCCTTTTTGCGGCTCACGACGTACTATCCGGAACGAAAAAACTGCGCAAAAAAGGAAAAGTGTCAAGAAACTGATGAAAACATTCAATTTTGGGCTCTAAAAAAAGGCGCAACAGAGCAGGCTTGCTGCCCCCATCATAGAACTCTCGGGAAGCTTTCCAACGGTATGCTGTGCGCCGCGTAAGTCCTTACGGATCAAAAGTTATGGGCACCGGAGCGACGGAGACTTGGTCTTAAGGCCTACGCCGTCGCTTCGCGGGCCTAGCCTCTATGTGAAGAGAAGTTGTCTTGTACAAGGTGCTGTGGGATTCGGTAATAGAAATGTGGTGGATTAGATTGTCGTCCTTTTCGAGGCTCACGACGTTCGATCCGGGACGGAAAAACAGCGCAAGAGAAGAAAAGTATCCAGAAACTGATGAAAATGTTCAATTTTGGGCTCTGAAAATAGGTGCAGCTAAGTAGGCTTGCTGCCTTCGTCGTAGAGCTCTCGGAGAGCTTTCCAACGGTATGCTGTGCGCCGCGTAACTCCTTACGGATCAAAAGTTATGGGCACCAGAGCGACGGAGACCTGGCCCTAAGCCCCACGCCTTCGGTTTGCGGGCCCAGCTTCTACGTGAAGCGAAATTGTTTTGTACAAGGTGCCATGGGATTCGGTAATAGAAATGTGATGGATTAGGTTGTCGTCCTTTTTGCGGCTCACGACGTACGATCTGGGATGGAAAAATAGCGCAAAAGAAGAAAAGTGTCCAGAAAGTGATGAAAACTTTCAATTTTGATCTCCAAAAACAGGCACAGCAGAGGAGGCTAGCTACCCCCGGCATAAAGCTATCGGAGAGATTTCCAACGGTGTGCTGTACGCCGCGTAACTCCTTACGGATCAAAAGTTATGGGCACCGGAGCGACGGAGATCTGGTCCTACGCCTCACGCCCTCGGTTTCTGGGCCCAGCCTTCGCGTGAAGCGAAGTTGTTTTTCCCAAGGTGGCATGGGATTCGGTAATAGAAATGTTATGGATTAGGTTGCCGTCCTTTTCAAGGCTTACGACGTACCATCTGGGACGAAAAAAAAAGCGTAAAAGAAGAAAAGTGGCCAAAACTAATAAAATTTTTTGATTATGGGCTCCAAAAATAGGTGCATCCGAGCAGGCTTGCTGCCCCCGTCGCAGAGCTCTCGGATATCTTTCCAATGGTAAGTTGTACGCCGCGTAACTCCTTATGGATCAAAAGTAATGGGCACTGGAGCGATGGAGACCTGGTCCTAAGCCCAACGCCCTCGGTTTGCGGGACCAGCCTCTACGTGAAGCGAAGTTGTCTTGCCCAAGGTGGCACGGGATTTGGTAATAGAAATCTGATGGATTAGGTAGTCGACCTTTTCGCGGCTCACGACATACGATCCGGGATGGAAAAATAGCGCAAAAGAAGAAAAGTGTACAGAAACTGATGAAAACGTTCGATTTTGGGCTCCGAAAATAGGGGCAGCCGAGCAAGCTTGCTTCCCCCGTCGTAGAGCTCTCGGAGAGCTTTCCAACAGTATGCTGTGCGCCGCGTAACTCCTTACGGATCAAAAGTAATGGGCACCGAAGCTACGGAGACCTGGTCCTAAGCCCCACACCCTCGGTTTACTGGCCCAGCCTTTACGTGAAGCAAAGTTGTCTTGCACAAGATGCCGTGGGATTCGGTAATAGAAATTTGGTGGATTAGGTTGTCGTTCTTTTTGCGGCTCACGACGTACGAACCGGGGCAGAAAAACAGCGCAAAAGAAGAAAAGTGTCTAGAAAATGATGAAAATGTTCAATTTTGGGCTCCGAAAACTGGCACAGCCGAGCATGCTGTATGTCACGTAACTCCTTACGGTTCAAAAGTTATAGGCACCGGAGCGACGGAGACGTGGTCCTAAGCCCAGAGCCCTCGGTTTAAGGGGCCAGCCTCTACGTGAAGTGAAGTTGTCTTGCCCAAGTTGGCATGGTATTCGGTAATAAAAATGTGATGGATTAGGATGTTGTCCTTTTCGCGGCTCACGACGTAAGATCCGGGACGAAAAAATAGCGCAAAAGAAGAAAAGTGTACAGAAACTGATGAAAACGTTCAATTTTGGGCTCCAAAAATAGCCGAGCAAGCTTGCTGCCCCCGTCGTAGACCTCTCGGAGAGCTTTCCAACAGTATGCTGTGCGCCGCGTAACTCCTTACGGATCAAAAGTAATGGGCACTGGAGCGATAGAGACCTGGTCCTATGACCCACGCCCTTGGTTGGCAGGCACAGCCTCTACGTGTGGAATTCGGTAATAGAAATGTGATGAATTAGGTTGTCGTCCTTTTCTCGGCTCACGACGTACGATCTGAGACCGAAAAACAGCGTAAAAGAAGAAAAGTATCCAGAAACTGATGAAATCGGTCAATTTTGGGCTCCGAAAACAGGCGCAGCCATGCAGGCTTGCTGCCCCTATCGTAGAGCTCTCGGATAGCTTTCCAACGGTATGCTGTACACCGGGTAACTCCTTACGGATCAAAAGTAATGGGCAACGGAGCGACGGAGACCTGGTCCTCAGCTCTACGCCCTCGGTTTGTGGGCCCAGCCTGTACGTGAAGTGAAGTTGTCTTGCACAAGGTGCTGTAGGATTCGGTAATAGAAATGTGATGGATTAGGTTGTCGTCCTTTTCGCGGCTCACGACGTTCGATCTGGGATAGAAAAACAACGCAAAAGAAGAAAAGTGTCCAGAAACTGATGAAAACGTTCAATTTTGGGCTATGAAAATAGGCGCAGCAAAGCTGGCTTGCTGCACCTATTGTAGAGCTCTCGGGGAGCTTTCCAACGGTATGCTGTGCGCCACGTAACTCCTTACGGATCGAAAGTAATGGGCACCGGAGCGACATAGACCTGGTCCTATGCCCCACGCCCTCGGTTTGCGGGCCCAGCCTCTACGTGAAGCGATGTTGCCTTGCACAATGTGTCGTGGGATTCAGTTATAGCAATGTGGTGGATTAGGTTGTCGTCCTTTTCGCGACTCACGACGTACGATCGGGGAAGGAAAAACAGCGCAAAAGAAGAAAAGTGTCCAGAAATTGATGAAAACATTCAATTTTTGGCTCCGAAAATAGGCGCAGTCGAGCAGGCTCGCTGCCCTCGTCGTAGAGCACTCGGAGAGCTTTCCCACAGTATGTTGTGCGCATCGTAACTCCTTACCGATCAAAAGTAATGGGCACCAGAGCGACAGAGACCTGGTCCTAAGCCCCACGCCCTCGGTTTGTGGGCCTAGTCTCTACGTGAAGCAAAGTTTTCTTGCACAAGGTACCATGGGATTCGGCAATAGATATGTGATGGATTAGGTTGTCGTCCTTTTTGCAGCTCACGACGTACGATCCGGGACGAAAAAACAACGCAAAAGAAGAAAGTGTCAAGAAACTAATGAAAACGTTCAAATTTGGCCTCTGAAAATAGGCGCGGCCGAGGAGGCTAGCTGCCCCCATTGTTGAGCTCTTAGAGAGCTTTCCAACGTTATGCTGTGCGCCGCGTATCTCCTTACGGATCAAAAGTTATGGGCACCGGAGCGACGGAGACTTTGTCCTATGCCCCACGCACTCGGTTCCCGGGCCCAGGTTCTACGTGAAGCGAAGTTGTCTTGCCCAAGGTGTCGTGGGATTCGGTAATAGAAATGTGATGGATTAGGTTGTCGTCCTTTTCCCGGCTTACGACGTACGATCCAGGACGGAAAAACAGTGCAAAAGAAGAAAAAAGTCCCGAAACTAATGAAAACGTTCAATTTTGGGCTCTGAAAATGGGCGCAGCTATGCTGGCTTGCTGTCCCCGTCGTAAAGCTCTCGGAGAGCTTTCCAACGGTATGTTGTGTGCCGCGTAACTCCTTACGGATGATAAGTTATGGGCACCAGAGCGACGGAGACCTGGTCCTAAGCCCAACGCCCTCTGTTTGCGGGCCCAACCCCTACGTGAAGTGAAGTTGTCTTGCCCAAGGTGGCATGGGATTCGGTAATAGAAATCTGATGGATTAGGTTGTTGTCCTTTTCGCCGCTCACGACGTACGATCCGAGATCGAAAAACAGCGCAAAAGAAGAAAAGTGTACAGAAATTGATGAAAACGTTCGATTTTGGACTCCGAAAACAGGCACAGCCAAGCAAGCTTGCTGCCCCCGTCGTAGACCTCTCGTAGAGCTTTCTAACAGTATGCTGTGCACCGCGTAACTCCTTACAAATCAAAAGAAATGGACACCGGAGCGACGGACACCTGGTCCTAAGCCCCACGCCCTCGGTTTGCGGGCACAGCCTCTACGTGAAGCGAAGTTGTCTTGCACAAGATGCAGTGGGGTTCTGTAATAAAAATGTGATGAATTAGGTTGTCGTCCTTTTCGCGGCTCACGACGTACGATCCGGGACCCAAAAACTGCGCAAAGAAGGAAAGTGACCAGAAACTGATGAAAACGTTCAATTTTGGGCTCCCAAAAAAGACGCAGCCGAGTAGGCTTGCTGCCTCCATTGTAGAGCTCTTGGAGAGCTTTCCAACGATATGTTGTACGCCGCGTAACTCCTTACGGATCAAAAGAAATAGGCACCGGAGCGACAGAGACCTAGTCCTAAGCCCCACGCCCTCGGTTTGCGGGCCCAGCCTCTACGTGAAGCGAAGTTGTCTTGCACAAGGCACCATGGGATTCGGTAATAGAAATGTGATGGATTAGGTTGTCGTCCTTTTCGCCGCTCATGACATACAATTCGTGACGGAAGAAGAAAAGTGTCCAGAATCTGATGAAAATGTTCAATTTTGGGCTCTGAAAATAGGCGCAGCAAAGCTGGCTTGCTGCCCCATCGTAGAGCTCTCGGGGAGCTTTCCAACGGTATGCTGTGCGCCGCGTAACTCCTTACAGATCAAAAGTTATGGGCACCGGAGCGACGGAGACCTGGTCTTGAGCCCTACGCCCTCGGTTTGTGGGCCCAGCCTCTACGTGAAGCGAAGTTGTCTTGCCTAAGGTGGCATGGGATTCGGTAATAGAAATATGATGGATTAGGTTGTCGTCATTTTTGCGGCTCAGGACGTACGATCCTGGACAGAAAAACAGCGCAAAAGAAGAAAAGTGTCCAGAAACTGATGAAAACGTTCGATTTTGGTATCCAAAAACAGGCGCAGCCGAGGAGGCTTGCTGCCCACATCATAAAGCTCTCGGAGAGCTTAATAACAGTATGCTGTGCGCCGCGTAACTCCTTACAAATCAAAAGTTATGGGCACCGGAGCGACGGAGACTTGGTCCTAAGCCCCACGCCCTCGGTTTTCGGGCCCCGCCTCTACGTGAAGCGAAGTTGTCTTGCCCTAGGTTGCTTGGGATACGGTAATAGAAATGTGATGGATTAGGTTGTCGTCCTTTTCGCGGCTCACGACGTACGATCCGGGATGGAAAAAGAGCGCAAAAGAAGAAAATTGTTGAGAAACTGATTAAAACGTTCGATTTTGGGCACCGAAAATAGGCGCAGTAGCGTAGACTTGCTGCACCCATCGTAGAGCTCTCGGAGAGCTTTACAACAGTATGTTGTGCGCATCGTAACTCTTTACAGATCAAAAGTAATCGGCACCAGAGCGACGGAGACCTGATCCTAAGCCCCACGCCCTCGATTTTCGGGCCCAGCCTCTACGTGAAGCGAAGTTGTCTTGCACGAGGTACCGTGGTATTCGGTTATAGCAATGTGGTGGATTAGGTTGTCGTCCTTTTTGCAGCTGACGACGTATGATCCGGGACAGAAAAACAGTGCAATAGAGAAAAGTGTCCAGAAACTGATGAAAACATTCGATTTTGGGCTCCAAAAATTGGCGCAGTGGAGCAAGCTTCCTGCCCTCATCGTAGAGCTCTCGGAGAGCTTTTCAATAGTATATTGTGCACATCGTAACTCCTTACGGATCAAAAGTAATGGGCATCGGAGCGACGGATATCTGGTCCTAAGCCCTACACCCTCGGTTTTCGGGCCCAGCCTCTACATGAAGCGAAGTTGTCTTGCCCAAGGTAGCGTGGGATTCGGTAATAAAAATGTGATGGATTAGGTTGTCGTCCTTATCACGGCTCACGACGTACGATCCGGGACGAAAAAACAGCGCACCAAAAGAAAAGTGTCCAAAAATTGATAAAAACGTTCGATTTTGGGCTCCGAAAGTAGACCCAGCCGAGCAGGCTTGCTGCCCCCATCGTAGAGCGTTCGGAGATCTTTCTAACGGTATGTTGTACGCCGCGTAACTCCTTACGGATCATAAGTAATGGCCACCGGAGGGACGGAGACCTGGTCCTAAGCCTAACGCCCTCGGTTTGCGGGACCAACCTCTATGTGAAGCAATGTTGTCTTGCCCAAGGTGGCATGAGATTCGGTAATAGAAATCTGATGGATTAGGTAGTCGTCATTTTCACGGCTCACGACGTACGATCCGGGACGGAAAAATAGCGCAAATGAAGAAAACTGTCCAGAAACTGATGAAAACGTTCAATTTTGGGCTCCGAAAATAGGCGCAACCGAGTAAGCTTGCTGCCCCTATCATAGTGCTCTCAGAGAGCTTTCCTACGGTATGATGTGCGCCGCGTAACTCCTTACGGATCAAAAGTAATGGGCACCGGAGCGACGGAGACCTGGTCCTAAGCCCCATGCCCTCGGTTTGCGGACCCAGCCTTTACGTGAAGCAAAGCTTGTCTTGGACAAGGTGCCGTGGGATTTGGTAATAGAAATGTGGTGGATTAGGTTGTCGTTCTTTTTGCGGTTGATGACGTACGATACGGGACGAAAAAATAGTGCAAAAGAAGAAAAGTGTCCAGAAAATGATGAAAACGTTCAATTTTGGGCTCTGAAAATCGGCACAGCCGAGCATGCTGGTTGTCTCCATCGTAGAGCTCTCGGAGAACTTTCCAACAGTATGCTGTGCATCACGTAACTCTTTACGGATCAAAAGTTATGGGCACCAGAGCGACGGAGACCTGGTCTTAAGCGCAGAGCTGTCGGTTTGCGGGCCCAGCCTCTACGTGAAGTGAAGTTGTCTTGCCCAAGGTGGCATGGGATTCGGTAACAGAAATCTAATGGATTAGGTTGTCGTCCTTTTCGTGGCTTACGACGTACGATCCGGGACGGAAAAACAGCGCAAAAAAAGAAAAGTGTCCAAAAACTGATGAAAACGTTCAATTTTGGGCTCCGAAAACAGGCGCAGCCGAACAAACTTGCTCCCCCCGCCGTAGAACTCTCGGAGAGCTTTCCAACGGTATGCTGTGCGCCGCGTAACTCCTTGCGGATCAAAAGTAATGGACATCGGAGCGACGGAGACCTGGTCCTAAGCCCTACGCCCTCGGTTTGCGGGCCCAACCTCTACGTGAAGCAAAGTTGTCTTGCATAAGGTACCGTAGGATTCAGTAATAGATATCTGATGGATTAGCTTGTCGTCCTTTTCGCGGCTCACGACATACGATTCTGGACGGAAACACAGCCCAAAAGGAGAAAAGTGTCCAGAAACTGATGAAAACGTTCAATTTTGGGCTCCGAAAATGGGCGCAGCAAAGCTGGCTTTCTGCCCCCATCGTAAAGCTCTCGGGGAGCTTTCCAACAGTATACTGTGAGCCATGTAACTCCTTACGAATCAAAAGTAATGGGCACCGGAGCGACACAGACCTGGTCCTATGCCCCACGCCCTCGGTTTGCAGGCCCCGCCTCTACGTGGAGCGAAGTTTTCTAGCACAATGTGTTGTGGGATTCGGTTATAGCAATGTGGCGGATTAGGTTGTCGTCCTTTTCGCAGCTCACGACGTACGATCCGGGAAGTAAAACAGTGCAAAAGAAGAAAAGTGTCCAAAAATTGATGAAAACGTTCGGTTTTGGGCTCCGAAAAAAGGCGCAGCCGAGCAGGCTTGCTGCCTCCGTCGTAGAGCTCTCGGAGAGCTTTCCAAAAGTATGTTGTGCGCTTCGTAACTCCTTACTGATCAAAAGTAATGGGCACCAGAGCGACGGAGACCTGGTCCTAAGCCCTACGCCCTCGGTTTACGGGCCCAACCTCTACGTGAAGCGAAGTTGTCTTGTACAAGGTGCCATGGGATTCGGTAATAGAAATGTGATGGATTAGGTTGTCATCCTTTTTGCAGCTCACGACGTACGATCCGGGACGAAAAAACAGCGCAAAGGAAGAAAAGTGTCAAGAAACTGGTGAAACGTTCAATTTTGGACTCCGAAAACTGGCGCAGCCGAGGAGGCTAGCTGCCCCATTGTAGAGCTCTCGGAGAGCTTTCCAACGGTATGCTGTGCGCCGCGTATCTCCTTACGGATCAAAAGTTATGGGCACCGGAGCGACGGAGACTTGGTCTTAAGCCCCACGCACTCGGTTTTCGGGCCCAGCCTCTACGTGAAGCGAAGTTGTCTTGCCCAAGGTGGCGTGGGATTCGTTAATAGAAATGTGAAGGATTAGGTTATCGTCCTTTTCACGGCTCACGACGTACGATCCGGGATAGAAAAACAGCGCAAAAGAAGAAAAGTGTCCATAAACTGATGAAACTGTTCGATTTTGGGCTCCAAAAATAGGCGCAGCAGCGTAGTCTTGCTGCCCCCGTCGTAAAGCTCTTGGAGAGCTTTCCAACGATTTGTTGTGCGCCGTGTAACTCCTTACAGTTCAAAAGTAATGGGCACCGGTGCGACAGAAACCTGGTCCTAAGCCCAACGCCCTCTGTTTGCGGGCCCAAGCCCTACGTGAAGTGAAGTTGTCTTGCCCAAGATGGCATGGGATTCGGTAATAGAAATCTGATGGATTAGGTTGCCGTCCTTTTCGCCTCTCACGACATACGATCGGGGACGGAAAAACATCGCAAAAGAAGAAAAGTGTACAGAAATTGATGAAAATGTTCGATTTTGAACTCCGAAAACAAGCGCAGCCAAGTAAGCTTGCTGCCCCCGTCGTAGACCTCTCGTAGAGCTTTCCAACGGTATGCTGTGCACCGCATAACTCCTTACGGATCAAAAGAAATGGGCACCGAAACGACGGAGACCTGGTCCTAAGCCGTACGCCCTCGGTTTGCGGTCACAGCCTCTACATGAAGCGAAGTTGTCTTGCACAAGGTGCAGTGGGATTCGGTAATAAAAATGTGATGAATTAGGTTGTCGTCCTTTTCCCCGCTCACGACGTACGATCCGGGACCCAAAAATAGCGCAAAAGAAGAAAAGTGTCTATAAACTGATGAAAACGTTCAATTTTGGGCTCCCAAAAAAGATGCAGCCGAGTAGGCTTGCTGCCTCCGTTGTAGAGCTCTCGGAGAGCTTTTCAACGGTATGTTGTACGCCGCGTAACTCCTTACGGATCAAAAGTAATGGGCAACGGAGCGAGTGAGACCTGGTCCTAAGCCCCACGCCCTCGGTTTGCGGTCCCAGCCTCTACGTGAAGCGAAGTTGTCTTGCACAATGTACTGTGGGATTCAGTAATATAAATAAGATGGATTAGGTTGTTGTCCTTTTCGCGGCTCACGACGTACGATCCGTGATGGAAAAACAGCGCAAAAGAAGAAAAGTGTCCAGAAACTGATGAAAATGTTCAATTTTGGGCTCCAAAAATAGGCGCAGTAGAGCAAGCTTGCTGCCCCCATCGTAGAGCTCTCGGGGAGCTTTCCAACGGTATGCTGTGCGCCGCATAACTCTTTACGGATCAAAAGTTATGGGCACCAGAGTGACGGAGATCTGGTCCTAAGCCCCACGCCCTCGGTTTGCAGGCCCAGCCTCAAAGTGAAGCGAAGTTTTCTGGTCCAAGGTGGCATGGGATTCGGTAATAGAAATGTGATGGATTAGGTTGTCGTCCTTTTCGCGGCTCACAATGTACGATCCGGGACGAAAAAACAGCGCAAAAGAAGAAAAGTGTCCAGAAACTAATGAAAACGTTCGATTTTAGGATCCAAAAAGAGGCATAGCCAAGGAGGCTTGCTAACCACGTCGTAGAGCTCTCGGAGAGCTTTCTAACGATATGCTGTGCACCGCGTAACTCCTTTCAAATTCAAAGTTATGGGCACCGGAGCGACGGAGACTTGGTCCTAAGTCCCACGCCCTCTGTTTTCGAGCCCAGCCTCTACGTGAAGCGAAGTTGTCTTGCCCTTGGTTGCGTGGGATTCGGTAATAGAAATGTGATGGATTACGTTGTTGTCCTTTTCGCGGCTCACGACGTACAATCCGGGATGGAAAAACAGCGCAAAAGAAGAAAATTGTCGAGAAACTTATGAAAACGTTTGATTTTGGGCACCTAAAATAGGCACAGCAATGTAGACATGCTGGCCCCGTCGTAGAGCTCTCGGAGAGCTTTAGAACAGTATGTTGTGCGCATTGTAACTCCTTACGGATCAAAAGTAATCGGCACTAAAGCGACGGAGACCTAATCCTAAGCCCCACACCCTCGGTTTGCAGGCCCAGCCTCTACGTGAATCGAAGTTGTCTTGCACAAGTTGCCGTGAGATTCGGTAATAAAAATGTGATGGATAAAGTTGTCGTCCTTTTCGCGGCTCACAACGTACGATCCGGGACAGAAAAACAATGCAAAAGAAGAAAAGTGTCCAGAAACTGATGAAAACATTCCATTTTGGGCTTTGAAAACAGGCGCAGCAGAGCAGGCTTGCGGCCCCCGTCGTAGAGCTCTCGGAGAGCTTTCCAATAGTATGGTGTGTGCTGCATAACTCCTTACGGATCAAAAGTTATAGGCACCGGAGCGACGGAGACCTGGTTCTAAGCCCCACGCCCTCGGTTTGCGGGCCCAGCCTCTACGTGAAGCGAAGTTGTCTTGCCCAAGGTGCCATGGTATTCGGTAATAGAAATGTGATGGATTAGGTTGTCGTCCTTTTCGCGGCTCATGACGTATGTTCCTGGACGAAAAAACAGCGCAAAAGAAGAAAAGTGTCCAGAAACTTATGAAAACGTTAGATTTGGGCTCCAAAAATAGGTGCAGCCGAGCAGGCTAGCTGCCCCCGTCGTAGAGCTCTCGGTGATCTTTCCAACGGTATGTTGTGCGCCACGTAACTCCTTACAAATCAAAAGTAATGGGCATCGGATCGACGGAGACCTGGTCCTAAGCCCCACGCCCTCGGTTTGTTGGCCCAGCCTTTACGTGAAGCGAAGTTGTCTTGCACAAGGTACCGTGGGATTCGGTAATAGAAATGTGATGGATTACGTTGTCGTCCTTTTCGTGGCTCACGACGTACGATCCGGGACAGAAAAACAGCGCAAAAGAAGAAAAGTGTCCAAAAATTGATGAAAACGTTCAATTTTGGGCTCTGAAAACAGGCGCAGCAAAGCTGGCTTGCTGCCCCCATCGTAGAGCTCTCGGGGAGCTTTCCAACAGTATACTGTGCGCCACGTAACTCCTTACGGATCAAAAGTAATGGGCACCGGAGCGACACAGACCTGGTCCTATTCCCCACGCCCTCGGTTTGCAGGCCCAGCCTCTACGTGCAGCGAAGTTGTCTTGCACAATGTGTCATGGGATTCGCTTATAGCAATGTGGCGGATTAGGTTGTCGTCCTTTTGGCAGCTCACGACGTACGATCCGGGAACCAAAAACAGCGCGAAAGAAGAAAATTGTCCAAAAAACTGATGAAAACGTTCGATTTTGGGCTCCGAAAATAGGCGCAGCCGAGCAGGATTGCTGCCCCCGTCGTAGAGCTCTCGGAGAGCTTTCCAACTGTATGTTGTGCGCATCGTAACTCCTTACTGATCAAAAGTAATGGGCACCAGAGCGACGGAGACCTGGTCCTAAGCCCCACGCCCTCGGTTTACGGGCCCAGCCTCTACGTGAAGCGAAGTTTTCTTGCACAAGGTGTCGTGGGATTCGGTAATAGAAATGAGATGGATTAGGTTGTAGTCCTTTTTGCGTTTCACGACGTACGATCCGGGACGGAAAAATAGCACGAAAGAAGAAAAGTGTCAAGAAACTGATGAAAACGTTCAATTTTGAACTCCAAAAACTGGCGCAGCCAAGGAGGCTAGGCGCCCCCATTGTAGAGCTCTCGGAGAGCTTTCCAACTGTAGGCTGTGCGCCGCGTATCTCCTTACGATTCAAAAGTTATGGGCACCGGAGCGACGGAGACCTGGTCCTAAGCCCCACGCCCTCGGTTTGCGGGCCCAGCCTCTACATGAAGAGAAGTTGTCTTGCCCAAGTTGGCATGTTATTCGATAATAGAAATGTGATGGATTAGGTTATCGTCCTTTTTGCGGCTCACGACGTACGATCCGGGATGGAAAAACAGCGCAAAAGAAGAAAAGTGTCCCAAAACTGATGAAAATGTTCGATTCTGGGCTCCGAAAATAAGCACAGCAGCGTAGTCTTGCTGCCCCCGTCGTAAAGCTCTTGGAGAGCTTTCCAACGATTTGTTGTGCGCTGCGTAACTCCTTACAGTTCAAAAGTAATGGGCACCGGTGCGACGGAGACTTGGTCCTAAACCCAACGCCCTCGGTTTCCGGGCCCAGCCTTTATGTGAAGCGAAGTTGTCTTGCCGAAGGTACCATGGGATTCGGTAATAAAAATGTGATGGATTAGGTTGTCGTCCTTTTCGCGGCTCATGACGTACGATCCGTGACGAAGAAACAGGGCAAAAGAAGAAAAGTATACAGAAATTGATGAAAACGTTCGATTTTGAACTCCAAAAATAGACGCAGCCAAGCAAGCTTGATTCCCCCGTCGTAGACCTCTCGTAGAGCTTTCCAACGGTATGCTGTGCACCGCGTAACTCCTTATGGATCAAAAGAAATGGGCACCGGAGCGACGGAGACCTGGTCCTAAGCCCCACACCCTCGGTTTGCGGGCATAGCCTCTACGTGAATCAAAATTGTCTTGCACAAGGTGCAGTGGGATTCGGTAAAAGAAATGTGATGGATTAGGTTATCGTCCTTTTTGCAGCTCACGACGTACGATCCGGGATGAAAAAACAGCGCAAAAGAAGAAAAATGTCTAGAAACTGATGAAAATGTTCAATTTTGGGCTCCAAAAACAAGAGCAGGAAAGCAGGCTTTCTGCCCCCATCGTAGAGCTCTCGGGGAGCTTTCCAACGGTATGCTGTGCGCCGCGTAACTCCTTACGGATCAAAAGTTATGGGCACCGGAACGACGGAGACCTGGTCTTGAGCCCCACGCCCTCGGTTTGTAGGCCCAGCCTCTACGTGAAGTGAAGTTGTCTTGCCCAAGGTGGCGAGGGATTCGGTAATAGAAATGTGATGGATTAGGTTGTCGTCCTTTTCGCGACTGACGACGTACGATCTGGGACGAAAAACAGCGCAAAGGAAGAAAAGTGTCCAGAAACTGATGAAAACGTTCTATTTTGGGATCCAGAAACAGGTGCAGCCAAGCAGGCTTGCTGCCCATGTTGTAGAGCTCTCGAATAGCTTTCCAACGGTATGCTGTGCGCCGCGTAACTCTTTACAAATCAAAAGTTATAGGCACCGGAGCAACGGAGACTTGGTCACAAGCCCCACGCCCCCGGTTTGCGAGCCCAGCCTCTACGTGAAGCGAAGTTGTCTTGCCCAAGGTGCCGTGGGATTCGGTAATGGAAATGTGATGGATTAGGTTGTCGTCCTTTTCGCGGCTCACGACGTACGATCCGGGGTAGAAAAACATAGCAAAACTAGAAAATTGTCGAGAAACTGATGAAAACATTCGATTTTGGGCACCTAAAATAGGCACAGCAGCATAGACTTGCTACCCCCATCGTAGAGCTCTCGGAGAGCTTTACAACAGGATGTTGTGCGCATCGTAACTCCTTACGGATCAAAAGTAATCGGCACCAGAGCGACGGAGACCAGATCCTAAGCCCCACGCCCTCGGTTTTCGGGCCCAGCCTCTACGTGAAGCGAGGTTGTCCTGCTCGAGGTCGCGTGGGATTCGGTTATAGCAATGTGGTGGCTTAGGTTGTCGTCCTTTTCGCAGCTCACGACGTCCGATCTGGGACAGAAAAACAGCGCAAGAAAAGAAAAGTGTCCAGAAACTGATGAAAACATTCGATTTTGGGCTCCGAAAACTGGCGCAGCCGAGCAAGATTGCTGCCCCCGTTGTAGAGCACTCAGAGAGCTTTCCAATAGTATGTTGTGCGGATCGTAACTCCTTACGAATCAAAAGTAATGGGCACCGGAGCGACGGAGATCTGGTCCTAAGCCCAACGCCCTCAGTTTCCGGGCCCAGCCTCTACGTGAAGCGAAGTTGCCTTGCCCAAGGTGGCGTGGGATTTGGTAATAGAAATGTGATGGATTAGGCTGTCGTCCTTTTCACGGCTCACGACGTACGGGACGAAAAAATAGCGCAACAGAAGAAAAGTGTCCAAAAACTGATGAAAACGTTCGATTTTAGGATCAGAAAGTAGATGCAGCCGAGCAGGCTTGTTGCCGTCGTCGTAGAGCTCTCGGAGAGCTTTCCAGTGGTATGCTGTACGCCGCGTACCTCCTTACGGATCATAAGTAATGGCCACCGGAGGGACGGAGACCTGGTCCTAAGCCTAACGCCCTCGGTTTGCGGGACCAACCTCTATGTGAAGCAATGTTGTCTTGCCCAAGGTGGCATGAGATGCGGTAATAGAAATCTGATGGATTAGGTAGTCGTCCTTTTCGCGGCTCACGACGTACGATCCGGGACGGAAAAATAGCGCAAAAGAAGAAAACTGTCACGAAACTGATGAAAATGTTCGATTTTGGGCTCTAAAAATAGGGCCAGTCGAGTAATCTTGCTGCCCCTACCGTAAAGCTCTTAGAGACCTTTCCTACAGTATGCTGTGTGCCGCGTAACTCCTTACGGTTCAAAAGCAATGGGCACCGGAGCGACGGAGACCTGGTCCTAAGCCCCACGCCCTCGGTTTGCGGAGCCAGCATTTATGTGAAGCAAAGTTGTCTTGCAAAAGGTGCCATGGGATTCGGTAATAGAAATGTGGTGAATTAGGTTGTCGTCCTTTTCGAAACTGACGACGTACGATCCGGGACGGAAAAATAGCGCAAAAGAAGAAAAGTGTCCAGAAACAGATGAAAACGTTCAATTTTGGTATCCAAAAACTGGCGCAGCCGAGCATGCTGGTTGCCCCCGTCGTAGAGCTCTCGGAGAGCTTTCCAACAGTATACTGTGAGTCGCGTAACTCCTTACGGATCAAAAGTTAAGGGCATCGAAGCGACGGAGACCTTGTCCTAAGCCCAAAGCCCGCGGTTTGCTGGCCCAGCCTCTATGTGAAGCGAAGTTGTCTTGCCTAAGGTAGCATGGGATTCGGTAACAGAAATCTGATGGATTAGGTTGTCCTCCTTTTCGTGGCTCACGGCGTACGATCCAGGTTGGAAAAACAGCGCAAAAGAAGAAAAATGTCCCGAAACTGATGAAAACATTCAGTTTTGGGTTCTGAAAATAGGCGTGGCAAAGCAAGCTAGCTGCCCCTATCATACAGCTCTCGGGGAGCTTTCCAACGGTATGCTATGCGCCACGTAACTCCTTACGATCCGAGACTTGGTCGTAAGCCCCACGCCCTCAGTTTGCGGGCCTAGCCTCTACGTGAAGTGAAGTTGTCTTGCCCAAAGTGTCGTGGGATTCGGTAATAGAAATGTGTTGGATTAGGTTGTCGTCCCTTTCGCGGCTCACGACGTATGATCCGGTACGAAAAAATAGGGCAAAAGTAGAAAAGTGCCTAGAAACTGATGAAAACGTTCAATTTTGGACTCCAAAATAGGCGCAGCAGAGCAGGCTTCCTGCCCCCGTCGTAGAGCTCTCAGAGAGTTTTCCAACATTATGTTGTGCGCGACGTAACTACTTACGGATGAAAAGTAATGGGCAGCGGTGCAACGGAGACCAGGTCACAAGTCCTACGCCCTCGGTTTGCTGGCCCAGCCTCTACGTGAAGTGAAGTTATCTTGCCCAAGGTGTTATGGGATTCGATAATAGAAATGTGATGGATTAGGTTGTCATCCTTTTTGCAGCTCACGACGTACGATCCGGGACGAAAAAACAGTGCAAAAGAAAAAAAGTGTCCCGAAACTGATGAAAACGTTCAATTTTCTGCTCCAAAAATAGGCGCAGCCGAGAAGGCTAGCTGCCCCCGTGGTAGAGCTCTCGGAGAGCTTTTCAACGGTATATTGTGAGCCGCGTAACTCCTTACGGATCAAAAGTTATGGGCACCGGAGCAACGGAGACCTGGTCCCATTCCCCGCGCCCTCGGTTTACGGGCCCAGCCTCTACGTGAATTGAAGTTGTCTTGAACAAGGTGCCGTAGGATTCGGTAAAAGAAATGTGATGGATTAGGTTGTCGTCTTTTTTGCGGCTCAGGACGTACGATCCGGAACTGAAAAACAGCGCAAAAGAAGAAAAATGTCCAAAAATATATGAAAACGTTCGATTTTGGGCTCCGAAAATAGGCGCAGCCAAGTAGGCTTGCTGCCCCCGTCGTAGAGCTCTCGGAGAGCTTTCCAACGGTATGCTGTGTGCCGCGTAACTCCTTACGGATCAAAAGTTATGGGCACCGGAGCGACGGAGACCTGGTCCCAAGCCCTACGGCCTCGGTTTGTAGGCCCAGCCTCTACGTGTAGGATTCGGTAATAGAAATCTAATCGATTAGGTTGTCGTCCTTTTCACGGCTCACGACGTACGATCCGGGACAGAAAAACAGCGCAAAAAAATAAAAGTGTCCAGAAACTGATGAAAACGTTCAATTTTGGGCTCCAAAAATAGGCGCAATAGAGCAGGCTTGCTGTCCCTGTCGTAGAGCTCTCGTAGAGCTTTCCAACGGTATGCTGTGCGCCGCGTAACTCATTACGGATCAAAAGTTATAGGTAACAGAGCGATGGAAACCTGGTACTAAGCCCCACGCCCTCAATTTGCAGGCCCAGCCTCTACGTGAAGCGAAGCTGTCTTGCCCAAGGTGTCGTAGGATTCGGTAATAGAAATGTGATGGATTAGGTTGTCGTCCTTTTCGCGGCTCACGACGTACGATCCGGGACAGAAAAACAGCTTAAAAGAAGAAAATTGTCGAGAAACTGATGAAAACGTTCAATTTTGGGCTCCGAAAACAGGCGAAGCTAAGCAGACTTCCTACCCTCATCGTAGAGCTCTCGGAGAGCTTTCCAATCGTATGTTGTGCGCCGCGTAACTCCTTGCGGATCAAAAGTAATGGGCACCGGAGCGATGGAGACTTGGTTCTAAGCCCCACGCCCTCGGTTTGCGGGCCCAGACTCTACGTGAAGCGAAGTTGTCTTGCCCAAGGTGGCATGGGATTCGGTAATAGAAATGTGATTGATTATGTTGTCATCCTTTTCGCAGCTCACGACGTACGATCCGGGACAGAAAAACAGCACAAAAGAAGAAAAGTGTTCAAAAACTGATGAAAACGTTCAATTTTGATATTCAAAAACAGGCGCAGCCAAGCAGGCTTGCTGCCCCTGTCTTAGAGCTCTCGGAGAGCTTTCCAACAGTCTGTTTTGCACATCGTAACTCCATACGGATCAAAAGTAATGGGCACTGAAGCGACGGAGACCTGGTCTTAAGCCCTACGCCCTCGGTTTACGGGCCCAGCCTCTACGTGAAGGGAAGTTTCCTTGCACAAGGTGCCATGGGATTCGGTAATAGAAATGTGATGTATTAGGTTGTCGTCCTTTTCGCGACTCACGACGTACGATCCGGGAAGGAAAAACAGTGCATAAAAAGAAAAGTGTCCTGAAACTGATGAAAACGTTCAATTTTGGGCTCCGAAAATAGGCGCAGCTGTGAAACCGTACTTTTCTATCTTATCTCGTTTTGCGTGAATTAATCTATCTATGTGCTATGCGACTTAGAATGTGGTAATTTTGATATCAATACTCCTAGAACATGCTAAATGTGCATTCATGAAATTTTCATAAAAAACGGAGTCAGAAATTTTATCGTCGACTTTCAGTGAATAGTATTTTCGAAACACGTCTGCTAAAATTTTGAAACTGGTATTTTTAACCCTTCTAGACCTAGTCCACACACTTTAATAGACCTGTGTTTGATTAAAACGGTTTTAAAATCGGCTTAGGAATTTATTTGGGTTTTTACACCAACTTTTGCAAAAATCGAGTTTTAAGCCGACTCGGGTGAAATTGTTTGATTGTAAAACTTCTTGTCACCTAAAAATAACCTACTTGAGCTATCATAGGAGTTGCATATTTGTTTTGAGCAAAGAAATAACTAAAATGCATTTAAAAGACTAGAAAATGAATTAAAGGACTAAATAACTACTTTGACTTTGCATTTTTTTTAATTGACCAAGCTTTTAATTGCATAATATCACCAACACACACTAAACACAACACAAAACACACTCCTCAACACACACAAAGGGCCGAGAGCTTCATAGGAGAAAACCAAAGCTTTTCTTCAAAGTTTTCAAAGCAAAAATTCAAAGAAAAACCTAGTTTTTATCCATAGAATTTCGTGCCGAGTTGAATTCCGCTTGTTGGGTACGCATTGCACGCATTCCTAGGCTTATATCGCATCAAAGGTGAGAGAAAAATTCTAGATCTCAAAACTCAACTTTTGTGTTTTTGCGTAGAATTAAAAATCAAAACGTTAGAATGTAATCTGATGTTAGATTATTGCTCCATGCATGCTAGGGATCATTTATATAATCCTACGAGATTTGAACGGTTGTAGCATAATTATTATTTTTCGGGTATTTAAAGTTGATTAATTTGCTAAATGTTGATTATTTTGAGTTGTGTTGATCGGAATCGATTGCCGTCGATTTTTAAAAGTTTGTTAATTACGTGATAGCGCCGTTGTAATGCCAAATTTTCGATTGTGATGTCCGTGCCAAAATCCAGAAATTTCAGCCATGACACACTAGGGTTTTAGGGTTATTCAGCATGATTTGGATGTGTTTTGGTTGGTTTCCGAGGGGGCTAATGTAGTTGATTGAATGGGTGAGTGTTTGAAACTGATTTGGAGTTGTTTGGATTAGTAGAATGTAAGATATTATTATTTGAAGTTTAGGTTGTCTTTCTTTAAAATATTAGATTGAGCCTTAGTTGATTGGGTGTGGTTTGAGTGATTGAATTGTGAGTTGTTGATGGGTAAACTAGGGTTTGATTGTGTGTTTAATGCATGTTCGGTTAGATGGCCTACTTTGTCATCTAACTTAGTTATTTGTCGTTAAATTGGTTATTGATGTTATTATGATGATAATATGATTATTGATGATTATTGATTGATGATTGATGCCGGGAGGTAGGCAGTTCTACTAGACTGTCCTCCTGTTAATGATTGATGTTTATTATTATTGTTGAGTCTTTGGTATCTGTGTGCCACCTCTCGGGCTGTCGGGTTGATAACGGCATGACTACCAGAGACTGCCTCCAGCTTGCACGACGGAGGTGTCATGGAGGGAGAGGTTATTGGGGTACCTCGGGTGCGTGAGTTTATGGGAGTCACAAGAAGGCTGTTGTGATCGTGATGGTGTTTGGAGCTACACCAACTAGTGTATCCTTTATTGAATGGTCATTATAGTTATGTGATGATAGTTTTATTGTTGTTATTTTGTATGTACTTGCTCAAAGGATTATTTCCAAGGAGCTTAGTAAACCTTGCTCGAGATCTATCGGATCCTCACTAGACTTATTTTATATAAGCTCACTCTCTATTATTGCATACTTACAGGTGTAATTCCGCAAGATTACGGGTACGTGCCTCCTGAAGAGGAAAATGTGCCTTACGTGGATGAGTCTTATGTTCCGGAGTCTTATCCTTGATGTTGTATTGTTTTACTATCCTGTAAATTAACTTAGTAGACTTTTATATGCTTTGTAGTTCATAATGTAAAAGATGTTGAAAAGATAATGAATTAGTTGATGTTGTCTTAGTAGCCTTTCCTTTGTTTATAATTAGGTTGCTAGATTGGCTCAATATGTTTTTGTAATGTATATTAAGGTTCATGTATTATGTTGGAACAGAGGCGTATAACGAGGAATGTTTATTGTATAATATGGTTATGATGTATGTTGTTATTTTATTGAGGAGTTGTTTGTTGTATGGTTTGTGGAGTTGATGTATGATGTCTATTGAGGTTGGTTTAGAGCCTCGGTATCCCATTTACTGTCGTTATACTGCTGAAATTCCGTTGCATCCTGACTGATCGTAGGTGGGGTCGAGTTGGGGCGTGACATTTAAGTGGTATCAGAGCTTATGTTTAGTTGTCAGCCGGGGGATTCTCGAAATGTGGGTAATGGTCTTAGCATGAAAGTATGTATGAAAAGAAAGAAAAGTGAACTATGAATTAATATGATTAAGTGATTATGTGATTTAGTGCTTATGTGATTTAGTGCTTATGTGATTATGTAATTAATTTGTTTATGTGATTGATACTTAAGTGATTTATGTGATATGTGAATTGTTGCTTATTTTCTAATAACTGTCTATAACCTGTTTACGTGCTATAACCTGTGCTAACTCTTTGATTAGTAGAGTGGCTTGTAGAACCAAGGTAGTACAGTTTCATTTGTCAGATCAGCCAGTAGTAGAGGTAGTAGGGAATCGGGGTGCAAAGACGAGTTTTGTTATCTCAGCAACGAAAGCTGTTAAGTTAGTGAGTAAGGGGTGTTCAGGTTATCTAGCTTATTTGATCAACAAGCCATCTGATAAGCTGCAGCTAGAGGAAGTCCCTATTATTCAGGAATATCCCAATGTATTTCCTGAGGAATTGCCAGGGTTACCGCCAGAGAGAGATGTGGAGTTTGTGATTAATCTTATTCCCGGTACTCAACCTATTTCTAAATCAGCATACAGGATGGCACCAGCTGCGTTGAAGGAGTTGAAGACTCAGTTGCAGGAGTTATTGGAGAAGGGATTCATTCAGCAGAGTTCTTCACCTTGGGGAGCTCATGTTTTATTTGTGAAGAAGAAGGATGGTACTTTGAGATTGTGTATTGATTACCGTGGTTTGAATCAGGTGACCATCAAGAACAAATATCCTTTGCCACTGATTGACGAGTTGTTTGATCAACTTCAGGGAGCCAAAGTCTATTCTAAATTTGATTCGAGGCAAGGGTATTATCAGCTTCGGATTCGCACGGAGGATGTTCCGAAGTCTGCCTTTAGGACTTGGTACGGGAATTATGAGTTTGTTGTTATGCCCTTTGGATTAACTAATGCACCGGCAGCATTCGTGGATCTTATGCATCGGGTTTTTCTGCCGTATTTAGACCAGTTCATTGTAATCTTTATTGATGATATCTTGGTCTATTCTAAATTTGAATCGGAGCACGAGCAACATATACGGCTTGTCTTACAGAAGTTGCAAGAGCATCAGTTGTTTGCCAAGTTCAGCAAATATGAATTTTGGCTGCAACGCATATCTTTTCTTGGCCATGTTATTACACAGAGCGGTATTTCTGTAGATCCCACTAAGATTGAGGTAATGATGTCTTGGAAACGTCCGGAGAATGTTTCAGAGGTTCGTAGCTTTCTTAGCTTAGCGGGTTATTTCCGTAGGTGTGTCAAGGACTTCTCGAAGATTGCTGGGCCACTTTCTAATTTGACTCAGAAACGGACTATCTTTGCTTGGGATGAGAAGTGTGAGAGTAGGTTTCAGGAGTTGAAAAAGAGGTTAACTACTGCTCTAATACTCACTCTACTAGAGGGGACAAATAATATGGTTAGTTACAGGGATGGATCCAAGGAGGGCTTGGGATGTGTTCTTATGCAGGATGGCCGAGTTATTGCCTATGCTTCCCGGAAGTTGAAGCCTTATAAGGTGAATTATCTGACTCATGATCTTGAGTTGGCAGCAGTTGTCTTCGCACTGAAAAAGTGGCGTCATTATCTGTGGGGCAGTAAGTTCGAGATTTTCACTGATCATAAGAGTCTGAAGTACTTGTTCTCACAGAAGGAGTTGAATATGCGTCAGCGGAGGTGGATGGAACTTCTTGGAGATTATAATTGTTCTATCAATTATCTGCCTAGCAAGGCAAATGTTGTAGCAGATGTTCTCAGCCGAAAGGCGAGTGTTGCTTGTTTGGCTGTCAAGAAATGGGAGATTCTTGAGGAATTCACTTATTGGAGACTGGAGTTGACTCAGGTTGGGGTGATGTGTTCACATCTCCGTATTCAGCCTTTATTGTTGTCTCAGATTAGGGAAGCTCAGCAGCTTGATGTTAAACTTCAGAAGATCAAGGATCAGATCACGGATGATCAGTCTGACTTTAAACTGCATGAGGATGGTATTCTTCGGTTTCGGAACAGGGTTTGTGTTCCCGATGAACCGGGCTTGAGGCGAGGTATTCTGGAGGAAGCTCATAATTCTAAGTACACTATTCATCCCGGTGGAACCAAGATGTATCGGGATTTGAAGCAACATTATTGGTGGAATAACATGAAGAGGGAGGTTGCTCAATTTGTATCTAGATGTTTGACTTGTCAGAGGGTGAAAGCCGAGCATCAACGACCTGTAGGGTTGCTTCAGCCGTTGGCTATACCAGAGTGGAAGTGGGAGCATATCACGATAGATTTCCTCACTGGTTTGCCTAGAACACCGAGGGGTAATGATGCAGTTTGGGTTGTCGTGGATCATTTGACGAAGACAACTCATTTTATTTCGATGAGGATGGGAGATGAGGTTACAAATTTGACGGATCTTTATTTGGATTAGATTGTTAGACTTCACGGGATTCCATCTAGTATTGTCTCAGATCGAGATCCTCGATTTACTTCTCGTTTGTGGGAAAAACTTCAGGAGACCTTGGGTACTCAGTTGAACTTCAGTACATCGTATCATCCAGAAACCGACAGTCAGTTTGAGCGGACTATTCAGATTCTGGAAGATATGCTTAGGGCTTGTGTTCTGGATTTCAGGAAGAACTGGGAGAAACATCTACCACTTGCCGAGTTTGTTTATAACAATAGTTATCAAGCTACTATTAGGATGGCACCTTTCGCAGCTCTTTACGGTTGTAAGTGCCGTTTACCTTTATATTGGGACGAGGTAGGGGAGATGAAGACTATTGATCCGACTATCATGCCAGAGCTTCTTGAGAAGATTGAGAATGTTCAGTTGATCAGGCAGAGAATACTTACGGAGCAGAGTAGATTCAAGAGTTATGCCGATAAGCGTCGTCGGGACTTGGATTTTGCAGTCGAGATCGGGTTTTCTTGAGATTGTCTCCTCGTAAGGGGGTTGCTCGGTATGGTAAAGGTGGTAAGTTGAGTCCAAGATTTGTTGGGCCGTTTGAGATTACCGGCAGGGTTGGTAAGTTGGCAGATCCGTTGGCTTTACCGGAGAACTTCTCTAATGTCCACGATGTATTTCACGTGTCTAATTTGCGGAAATCTAATCCGGATCCTTCTCATATTCTTGAGCCAGAGACGTTATAGCTTCGTAAGAATCTGACTTATGACGAGCGTCCGATTCGTATTCTTGATCAGATAGAACGAGAGTTGAGGTCGAAGAAGATTCTGATGGTTAAGGTGTTGTGGAAGCATCACGACATTGAGGAAGCTACTTGGGAGAGACGAGATCAGATGCAGCAGCCGTACCCAGATCTGTTCAGTACATCAAGTAAGAATTTCGGGGACGAAATTTCTTTAAGGGGGGAGAATGTGAAATCCCACTTTTCTATCTTATCTCGTTTTGCATGAATTAACCTGTCTATGTGCTATGTGACTTAGAATGTGGTAATTTTAGTATCAATACTCCTAAAACATGCTAAATGTGCATTCATGAAATTTTTATAAAAAACGGAGTCAGAAATTTTATCGTCGATTTTTAGTGAATAGTGTTTTCGAAACACGTCCGCTAAAATTTTGAAACTGGCCTTTTAACCCTTCTAGACCTAGTCCACGGACTGTTATAGACATGTGTTTGATTAAAACAGTTTTAAAATCGGCTTAGGAATTTATTAGGGTTTTTACACCGACTTTTGCGAAAATCAAGTTTTAAGGTGACTCGGGTCAAATTGTTTGATTGTAAAACTTCTTGTCACCTAAAAATAACCTACTTGAGCTATCATAGGAGTTGCATATTTGTTTTGAGCAAAGAAATAGCTAAAATGCATTTAAAAGACTAGGAAAAGAATTAAAGGACTAAATAACTACTTTTACTTTGCATTTTTTTAATTGACCAAGCTTTTAATTGCATAATGATATAAGTCGGGGTTTGCATATTTTTATATTTAAATTAGACTTTGTTACATTCAATTTGAGCATAATTAATAAGTATTAAGTCATTAATTTGTTTATCAGTTATTTGAGACTTTTTCATATTTCAGGGCTAAAATGTTATTTATACGTGAGAAGTAATTAAATGTGAAGATCTTATAGATGTGCGAATCAAAGATCTTGAAGAACTGGATGAAAAGGAGCAAGCCTTTTTGATGAAGATTGAATGAAGATTGAAATTAAAAAAAAACAAACAAACAAGTCCAAGTTGGACTTGGATTAAAAATAATAATAAAAAAAAGAAGGCAGCAAAGCCTTGGCAAAAAAAAGACTCACGTGAGTCAAGTCCAAATTGGACTTTGAAGACCAACAAGATACAAAAAAAAGAAGTAAGCCAAGGTCGGTTAGGAAAAGAACTTGTGCCTATTTAAACGCACAACAAAGCAGCGCAAAAGGGGCGAACAAAAAAAAAGGCAGCAGCAGCGGCGGAAATTCAATAAAAAAATTAGTTTAGTTTTATTAGTTTTTCTTCTTCGGCGAGACATTAGAATGCTTTTGGAGTTTCTTCGTATTTAAACTCTGTAACGTTTTCTTTCCTTTACTTTAATTTATTTAAATAATGTTTACTTTTCAGAATTGTTATTTTAGTTTCTTTAGTATGTCAGGCTAAATTTATTCGCTGAGGTGACGATGAAACCTTGTTAATTTTAATTGACGCTATGTTTGTGAATTAATTTTTCCCCATAACTTGATCATTCAGGTTTAATGTTTATTCTTTCATCAATTGTTGAAATAATTTCTTTGATGGGTTCAATCATGTTTTTCTCATGCTTTGAATAGCTCTTAATAATTGAAAGTTTTGATTTTAATGCCGAATATTAATTGTGATTTCTAGTTGGGATACAATTAATAATTTGAAGATTCTTTTGCAAAGTTAGAATAAACATACTTTTGGGATTCATTGACTTAGGGCTTAAAAGATGATATCTTCCATGGTAACGAGGCTAGACTGCGAGATTATCATGTAGTAAAATTTGGGGAAAATTAATGATCAAATATAGTTGACGTTAGGATTAGCAAGGTGGATTCCGAACCTTAGCCTTTTACGATTAATTGTTTAGTCTCACTTTTAACCTTCGTCTTTTATTTAATTAGTTATTTTGTTTTCTAATATTTCCTTGATTTAGTTTATTTTAATTGGTTTTACTCAAGTTATTAATTGTTTTCGTTTTAGAATTTATTATTAAGTCTCTAGATTCATTACATATTCTTTTAGTATTACTTTATTTTTGTTCTTAAAATTATTAATTACTTTTGTCTTAGGATTTTTAATCGTCTTACTTATTTAGATTTATTATTTAGTCTTTTATTATTTTATCACAACCTAAAATATCAATCTTTCCAACTAGACTAAGAAGTTTAAATCTGAGTCTAAAATTTGATCTTAACTGAACAAGTCCCTGAGGGATCGACCTCATATTTGCCTAAGCTATACCTTCATACGGTTCGTGCACTTGCGAATAATTTAAAACATACAACAAGTTTTTGGCGCCGTTGTTGGGGACTTGAATAGGATAAGTTTTTAGACTTTTGGTTAGGCTTTTCTTCTACTAGTTGTTTTATTGCTTTTTGAAAAAAAAAAACGAAAATAATATTTAAAAAATAATAATAATAAGTGCATTTTTTATTTTCTTTCTTTGTTTCTTTTTGTGTGATATTTGTGTTGCATGAAAGTTTGGACACGTGGTCACACAAACAGACTAGTTAGCATTGAGTTAAAACAAGAATCTAAAATGAGTCAACAGGGAGAGGAGATTAAGCCTCTTAGGGAGTTGTTCCACCCCATCTCTACCAATCCTCCTTAATGCATAGTTTTGCCTGCCACTACAGCCGCACATTTTGAACTAAAACCACAGGTAATAAATCTTCTTCCCACTTTTCATGGTCTAGATAGAGAGGATCCTTATTTGCATGTCAAAGAATTTTTGGAAATATGTACTACATTTAAATTTCAAAATTTTTCTGAAGAATCTGTTCGCTTGCACCTATTTCCTTTTTCACTAAAGGAAAAGGCCAAAGCATGGCTTAATTCTCTCCCTTCTGGATCAATTACATCTTGGGCAGCAATGGTAAAAAAGTTTTTGTCAAATTTCTTTCCCATGAATAAAACTAATGCTTTAAGGAGAGAAATTACTGATTTTTGTCAAGATGAGCATGAAAATTTTTATGAAAGTTGGGACAGGTTTAAAGATTTACAAATTAAATGTCCTCATCATGGTGTTGAAACTTGGAGATTAGTACAATACTTTTATAATCCGTTGACGCAGTCAAGTAGGAATATGGTAGAGTCAATGAATGGTGGGGGTTTCTTGAGTCTGACAGAGGATGATCTATATACTTTTCTTGCAGGTTTGTCAGAGAGGTCCCAGCAATGGGATTTCTCTAACCATAAAGAAAAGCTCGTTCAGACAGCAAGGAAAGGGGGGTTGTATGAGATTAGTCAGGAGGTTGATATAAAGGCTAGATTAGATGCTCTTACAAGAAAAGTAGATGCCTTAGCTGTGAATAATGGAGGAGGCTCTGTTAACAATGTTCATAATGAAATATGTTCTATTTGTGCGAGTCCTATGCATGTAACTGCAATGTGTCCTTCTATGCCTGCATATAATGAGTGTCATGCTGAACAAGCGAATTCACTTCATAATTTAGGAAGGCCATTTGTTAATCCATATATGGAGACATATAATCCTAATTTGCTAAACCATCCAAATCTTTCTTGGAAATTAAATCAACCTTCTGGTAACCCAGTTGTCCCACCAGTGCGATATCAAAATCAGTTTAGGCCACCTAATCAGAACTACTCTCATGCTCAGGTTCCACCTCAGTTTGCAGGTCAGTCTAGGCAACAATCATCACTAGAGGAGTCTCTTAAAGCATTCATGCAGACCACGACCCAGGCAATTCAAGAAATGAAAAATTCAACTCAATTGAACATTAATGCTATAGCTAAATTGGAGACTCAGATGGGTCAATTGGCTACACAGGTAGGAAAAAGAGAGAAAGGAAAATTTCCAAGTCAGCCCATACCTAATCCAAAAGGGCAATATGCTATTAATGGGGCATCCAATTCTAATTCAGGGCAAGAGCATGTGCAATCCGTCACTACACTTAGGTCTGGTAAGCAAATTGATAACCATGTGACTGTTCCTGAGCGTAGCAATAGGAAAGTAGAGAAAGCTAAAAACTCTGAGGATGATCATAATGAAAGTAGAGTGCATTCATCACAAGATATACCTATAGAGCCTAAAGAGTCACATTCGAGAGTCATAGAGCCTGAAATTAAAGAGTTCGTGCCTAAAGCTCCATTTCCCCATAGGCTTTTTAGTAAGAAAGACAATGCACAGGTTGGTGATATTTTAGAAGTCTTCAAGCAGGTACAAATAAATATACCTTTTCTGGATGCCATTAAACAAGTGCCTACATATGCTAAATTTTTGAAAGATCTTGTTACAGCAAAAAGAAAGACAAATGTTCCTAAGAAAGCATTTTTAATAGAACAGGTGAGCTCAGTGATTCAAAATAAGTATCCTGTTAAGTATAAAGATCCTGGATCTCCTACTATTTCTTGCAAAATTGGAGAACATCAGATTGAGAGAGCTTTGCTAGATTTAGGTGCAAGTGTGAATTTACTGCCTTACTCTATTTACTTGCAATTAGGTCTAGGTGAGCTAAAGCCTACTAAGATGACACTGCAGTTAGCTAATAGATCTATGAAAATTCTGAGAGGTATAGTTGAGGATGTTTTGATTAAGGTAGATACTTTTTACTTCCCGGTGGATTTTGTTGTTTTGGATACTGAGCCTGTTGATAACCTTGCTGTGCAAACTCATGTTATTTTGGGTCATCCATTTTTAGCCACATCAAATGCACTGATTAATTGTAGGAATGGTGTGATGAAAATTTCTTTTGGTAACATGACTGTTGAGCTTAATATTTTCCATATAAACAAATGCCTGATGATAATGATGATGTCTGTGAAGTTAGTATGATTGAAGATTTAGTTCATGATGCATTTGTGCAGTCAAGTTGTGTTGACCCATTAGAAGCATGTTTAGCTCATTTTGGTTTTGATTTGGATATTGATAATGTTGTTGCTGAGGTTAATTCTTTGCTAGATTCTGTGCCTCTCATGAATGTTGATAAGTGGCAACCTAAACCATTACCGCTTACCCTTTCCTCATCACCACCATTACCATCTACAATAGAGCCACCTAAGTTAGAGTTAAAACCTTTGCCAGATACCCTTAAATATGTTTTTCTAGGAGCTAATGAGACACTGCCCGCCATTGTAGCTTCTGATTTAGATGAGTCTCAAGAACGTCAGTTAGTGAGTGTTTTACAAGAACATAAAGAGGCCATAGGTTGGTCAATAGCAGACATTAAGGGTATTAGTCCATCAGTTGTTATGCATAGAATCCATTTGGAGGAAGATGCTAAGCCTACACGTGAATCACAAAGGCGTCTAAATCCTATCATGCAGGATGTGGTAAAGGCTAAAATTCTAAAACTTTTAGATGTAGGTGTTATCTATCCTATTTCTGACAGTAATTGGGTGAGTCCTGTGTAGGTAGTACCTAAGAAGTCTGGTGTAATTGTTGTTAAAAATGAAGATGATGAGTTGGTTCCAACAAGAGTAAAAACAGGGTGGAGAGTGTGTATTAATTATCGTAAGTTGAATTCTATGACTAGGAAAGATCACTTCCCCCTCCCTTTCATAGATCAGATGTTGGAAAAATTAGCTGGCCATACATATTATTGTTTTCTTGATGGATATTCTGGTTATAATCAAATTGCAATTGCACCCGAGGATCAAGAAAAGACCACATTTACATGTCCATTTGGCACTTTTGCATATCGTCGCATACCTTTTGGGTTGTGCAATGCTCCGGCCACTTTTCAAAGATGCATAATTAGTATTTTTTCTGATATGGTTGGGCAATTTTTAGAAGTGTTTATGGATGATTTTTCTGTCTTTGGAACTTCATTTGATACTTGTTTGCATAATTTATCTTTGGTGCTAGTTAGGTGTAAAGAAAAGAATCTTGTGCTTAATTGGGAAAAATGTCACTTCATGGTTAAAAAGGGTATTGTACTTGGTCATATCATTTCTGAAAAAGGGATTGAAGTAGATAAGACAAAAATTGGTTTGATTTCTAATCTTCCTTTTCCTAGGAATGTAAAAGAAATTAGATCATTTCTTGGCCATGCAGGATTTTACAGGAGGTTCATAAAAGATTTTAGTAAGATAGCTAGACCTTTATGTAATCTCCTTGGTAAGGATACACTTTTTGTTTTTGATGACGCATGTATTGAAGCTTTCAATAGACTGAAAAATGAATTGACTTCTACACCTATTATTAGACCACCTGATTGGAATGTGCCTTTTGAAATTATGTGTGATGCTTCTGATTATGCTATTGGTGTTATTTTGGGTCAACAAATTGATAAACTTCCTCATGTGATTTATTATGCTAGCAGAACACTGAATGATGCTCAATTGAACTATTCTACCACTGAGAAAGAGCTATTGGCTATTGTTTTTGCTTTGGAAAAATTCAGATCTTATATTCTAGGGTCTAAAGTTGTCATATTTTCTGATCATGCTGCTTTGAAATATTTGTTCTCTAAAAAGGATGCTAGGGCTAGACTCATTAGATGGATTTTACTTCTTCAAGAATTTGACATTGAGATTCGAGATAAAAAGGGGTCAGAAAATGTAGTAGCTGATCATTTATCTAGATTAGTAATTGAGTATGATGATAATGTTTCTCCTATTGTTGAGTCTTTTCTTGATGAGCAGCTGCTACAGATTTCTCAAACACCATGGTATGCTGATATTGTAAACTACTTGGTTACAAATCAGCTACCAACACATTGGAGCAAGCAAGATAAGTTCAAGTTTTTGTCTGAGGTAAAACATTTCTTTTGGGATGACCCCTACTTGTTTAAATATTGTCCTAACCAGATTATGAGAAGATGCATTCCTGAAAGTGAACAGCAAAATATTATTTCTTTTTGTCATGATCATGCATGTGGTGGTCACTTTAGCTCTAGGAAAACAGCTACTAAAATTTTGCAATGTGGATTTTATTGGCCTTCTATATTTCGTGATTCGCATGATTATTGTAGAGCTTGTGAACGATGCCAGAGATTAGGGAGTATTGGTAAGAAAAACATGATGCCTTTGAACCCAATTTTAATTGTTGATATTTTTTATGTTTGGGGTATTGATTTTATGGGGCCATTCCCTAATTCTTTTGGTAATCTTTACATTCTAGTTGGAGTAGATTATGTGTCAAAATGGATAGAGGCTAAAGCATGTAGGAGTAATGATCATAGAACAGTTGTTAAATTTTTGAAAGAACACATTTTTGCACGATTTGGTACTCCACGGGCTATCATTAGTGATGGGGGTAAACATTTTTGCAATAAGGTGTTTGAGCAATTAATGAAAAAATATGGCATTACTCATAAGGTAGCTACTCCTTATCACCCACAGACTAGTGGTCAGGTTGAAATATCCAATAGGGAGATAAAACGAATTCTAGAAAAGACTGTAAATCCCACACTGAAAGATTGGTCTTTGAAATTAGATGATGCATTATGGGCATATAGGACAGCATATAAGAATCCCATTGGAATGTCTCCGTATCATCTAGTGTTTGGTAAAGCGTGTCATCTTCCTGTTGAGCTAGAGCATAAGGCATACTGGGCTATCAGAACTTTAAGTTTTGATCTTGATAAGGCAGGTCTTCAAATAAAACTTCAACTCAATGAGTTAGAGGAAATCTGTAATGATGCTTATGATTGTGCCAAGTCATATAAAGATAGAATGAAGAAAGTGCATGATTCTAACATCTTTAGGAAATCCTTTGAGCCTGGTCAAAAAGTCTTGCTGTATAATTCCCGTTTACATTTATTTCCAGGAAAACTGAGATCTAGGTAGTCTGGTCCATATGTTGTGCGTACTGTCTATCCTCATGGTGCTATTGAAATTGAAAATCCTCAGAATGGTAATATTTTTAAAGTGAATGGGCAACGATTAAAACCATTTCTAGAACTTTAAAACCCAGAGATCGAAGAGGTCCTGGTAGATGATCCTGTTTATCAGGATTAAAATACTTTTTATGCAATTTTTATTTTTCCCAACTTTAGGTTGGACCTCCACTGGGTTATAGTGGGCTTTACCATTTTCTCGAAAATGGATTATCTTGTGTAATAGAAGTTTTGGAGTTAACTAGGATGGATACTATGAAAGGAAAACCATTGGCCGAAAGCGTAATACCTAGCTTTCCCTCCTAAGTATGGGGGACTGACCGGGGTTTGAGTACGTTGGTGGTTTGAAATTAATGGCCTCTCCTCCGCATTTTTCTAATTGTACTTGGTTAATTCTATTTCTGAAGTTTCACAGGATTTGTCTTACTGGCTGACATAAATGCATCCAGGTATTTAAATTCTATTTTTTTCTCTATTTTTGTTTTAGTTAATTTATTATTTTTATTGTTTCATAGAGTCGGCTTTAGTGCCTCCCAGAGTTCGGAGCCTTTGTATGGGGATGTAAATAGGGTCGGCCAACAAAATAAATAAATAAATAAATAAATAAATAAATATATATATATATATATATATGTAAAAAAAATGGAAAAAGTAAAAAAAAAAGTATTTTTATTGTTTCCTGCTGCTTTGCTTTCTTTTGGTTTTTTGGGTTTCACTGAATCGTTGCAGATTTAAGGCATTATTTTCCTTTTCCGTATCAAGTGCTTTAGGTATGTTCTCGTACAAACTTTATTTTCTTAGCTAACTTGTTCTCATGCGCTTTCTTTATTTGTTTTTACTCTCCGTTCATTGTTGCATATATTTGAGAGTTTATTTTTAAACATTGAGGACAATGTTTGGTTTTGATTGGGGGTGGGGAGTTATTTTTCAATCATCATTATTTTTGTTTCTCCCTTCTTTTTCCCTTGTCTTAGCTTAAGTTGTATGCTAAGTTAATTAGCCGCTTTTGTGAAAAGGACTTCACTGTCATCATACTCAGCTCCTTGCACATTCATGAAGCAACACAATACTACTTCTTGTTGAAGGATTGAATGATGAGATAACCTGAAGAGGATATATGAAAACTATTTCAACCCTTGTGAGTCTTGAGCCTATCATTTATTGTAGAGTGTTACTTTCTTGGCCATCTAATTATTTTCCTTTGTGGAAGCTCATGTCATATCGTTCAATAGTCTCATTATTTCTTTCATTTATTTGCCTACTAAAAATTCTTTATGTCACACTTGAAGTGAAATCATGAAATTTTGGGTAAGCCATGTATATCCTTAAAAGATGACAGTTAGGCCTTGATTCTTGTTTTGAGCCTTATAATAATATATTATTTTTATTCTTTACATACCCGCTAGTCACCCCGTTGAGCCTTGAGATTAGCCTTTCTTTCGTAACCCCATTTTCCCAAAGTGTTTCAAGTAGAAAGTGGGAACATTCTGTCAGCATTGATGGAGATTATGACCTTAAATTTGTTAGTTGCATTAGCTACTCTTGTTACTAGTGATTTTATCTTCTTGGAGTAGGATGACTTATTTGAGACATTTTTTTATCGTTATTGAAGTTTTCATAGTTGAGGGGAAGAAAAACAGTGATGGAAATGTGTATTTTTCCAACAAAAAAAAAGCAAAATACAAAAAAAAAAGTACAAGAAAACAAAAACAAAAACAAAAAAAAACTGACAAAAAAGTCAGTGAAAGACTAATGGAGTTGTGAAAGATGTGAATGAGAAAAGAGTAAAAAAAAAAGAGTATTGAACAGAAAAGCTGAAAGTATTTCCCAAGTAATCTTGAGACACGTTCAACATTCACCACTTAACCTTAACCCTTATATATATCCTTTTTACCTACATTGCGTCCTCAAAAAGTCCTTACTTGATCTTAGGGGTTACATGGCAATGTTGACTATATGTGATGGATCTAAAAGGGTGATATGAAGTATTTTTGGTATTCCTTTCATGAGACTAAATATTATATATTCTTTATTATTGTTCCTTCATTCATGCTTATATGTGAGATTCTTATTTATTTATATTCCTCCACTCACATATACTAGTTGAGAGTATCACACCTTATCCTCTGAGTGTTGTTGCTTGTTGAGTGATCATATCTGTGAGGATTAAGTTGACATGTATTTTCTGAAAGGGGACTTGAGTCGTGATATCTGAAGATGAGGAGTTGGTATTGTGCTTGCTAACTCATTCACACATGCTGAGTTGACGATTTGTGAAGTATCTCTAACGATTGTAGCTTTTTGCTTGGTGTATTGACTTGAGTGAAGGTTGAGGGAAGAAAAGAAACATCATTTGATGTTCGTTTATTCAATAATCTTTTAAATCGCTTCAATTGCTAGGGACTAGCAATACGCTGATTAGGGGTTATGATATAAGTCGGGGTTTGCATATTTTTATATTTAAATTAGACTTTGTTACATTCAATTTGAGCATAATTAATAAGTGTTAAGTCATTAATTTGTTTATCACTTATTTGAGACATTTTCATATTTCAGGGCTAAAATGTTATTTATACGTGAGAAGTAATTAAATGTGAAGATCTTATGGATGTGCGAATCAAAGATCTTGAAGAACTGGATGAAAAGGAGCAAGCCTTTTTTATGAAGATTGAATGAAGATTGAAATTAAAAAAAAAAAACAAACAAGTCCAAGTTGGACTTGGATTAAAAATAATAAAAAAAAAGAAGGCAGCAAAGCCTTGGCAAAAAAAAGACTCACGTGAGTCAAGTCCAAATTGGACTTTGAAGACCAACAAAATACAAAAAAAAAAAAGAAGTAAGCCAAGGTCGGTTAGGAAAATAACTTGTGCCTATTTAAAGGCACAACAAAGCAGCGCAAAAGGGGCGAACAAAAAAAAGGCAGCAGCAGCGGTGGAAATTCAATAAAAAAAAATTAGTTTAGTTTTATTAGTTTTTCTTCTTCGGCGAGACATTAGGATGCTTTTGGAGTTTCTTCGTATTTAAACTCTGTAACGTTTTCTTTCCTTTACTTTAATTTATTTAAATAATGTTTACTTTTTATAATTGTTATTTTAGTTTCTTTAGTATGTCAGGCTAAATTTATTCGCTGAGGTGATGATGAAACCTTGTTAATTTTAATTGATGCTATGTTTGTGAATTAATTTTTCCCCATAACTTGATCATTCATGTTTAATGTTTATTCTTTCATCAATTGTTGAAATAATTTCTTTGATGGGTTCAATCATGTTTTTCTCATGCTTTGAATAGTTCTTAATAATTGAAAGTTTTGATTTTAATGCCGAATATTAATTGTGATTTCTAGTTGGGATACAATTAATAATTTGAAGATTCTTTTGCAAAGTTAGAATAAACATACTTTTGGGATTCATTGACTTAGGGCTTAAAAGATGATATCTTCCATGGTAACGAGGCTAGACTGCGAGATTATCATGTAGTAAAATTTGGGGAAAATTAATGATCAAATATAGTTGACGTTAGGATTAGCAAGGTGGATTCCGAACCTTAGCCTTTTACGATTAATTGTTTAGTCTCATTTTTTAACCTTCGTCTTTTATTTAATTAGTTATTTTGTTTTCTAATATTTCCTTGATTTAGTTTATTTTAATTGGTTTTACTCAAGTTATTAATTGTTTTCGTTTTAGAATTTATTATTAAGTCTCTAGATTCATTACATATTCTTTTAGTATTACTTTATTTTTGTTCTTAAAATTATTAATTACTTTTGTCTTAGGATTTTTAATCGTCTTACTTATTAGATTTATTGTTTAGTCTTTTATTATTTTATCTCAACCTAAAATATCAATCTTTCCGACTAGATTAGGAAGTCTAAATCTAAGTCTAAAATTTGATCTTAACTGAACAAGTCCCTGAGGGATCGACCTCGTATTTGCCTAAGCTATACCTTCATATGGTTCGTGCACTTGCGAGTAATTTAAAACATACAACACATAATATCACCAACACACACTAAACACAACACAAAACATACTCCTCAACACACATAAAGGGCCGAGAGCTTCATAGGAGAAAACCAAAGCTTTTCTTCAAAGTTTTCAAAGCAAAAATTCAAAGAAAAACCTAGTTTTTATCCATAGAATTTCATGCCGAGTTGGATTTCGCTTGTTGGGTACGCATTGCACGCATTCCTAGGCTTATATCGCATCAAAGGTGAGAGAAAAATTCTAGATCTCAAAACTCAACTTTTGTATTTTTGCGTAGAATTAAAAATCGAACCGTTAGAATGTTAATCTGATGTTAGATTATTGCTCCATGCATGCTAGGGATCATTTATATATAATCCTACGAGATTTGAACGGTTGTAGCATAATTATTATTTTTCGGGTATTTAAAGTTTATTAATTTGCTAAATGTTGATTATTTTGAGTTGTGTTGATCGGAATCGATTGCCGTCAATTTCTAAAAGTTTGTTAATTATGTGGTAGCGCCGTTGTAATGCCAAATTTTTGATTGTGATGTCCGTGCCAAAATCCAAAAATTTCAGCCATGACACACTAGGGTTTTAGGGTTATTGAGCATGATTTGGATGTGTTTTGGTTGGTTTCTGAGGGGGCTAATGTAGCTGATTGAATGGGTGAGTGTTTGAAACTGATTTGGAGTTGTTTGGATTAGTAGAATGTAAGATATTATTATTTGAAGTTTAGGTTGTCTTTCTTTAAAATATTAGATTGAGCCTTAGTTGATTGGGTGTGGTTTGAGTGATTGAATTGTGAGTTGTTGATGGGTAAACTAGGGTTTGATTGTGTGTTTAATGCATGTTCGGTTAGATGGCCTACTTTGTCATCTAACTTAGTTATTTGTCGTTAAATTGGTTATTGATGTTATTATGATGATAATATGATTATTGATGATTATTGATTGATGATTGATGCCGGGAGGTAGGCAGTTCTGCTAGACTGTCCTCCTGTGAATGATTGATGTTTATTATTATTGCTGAGTCTTTGGTATGTGTGTGCCACCTCTCGGGCAGCATCGGGCTGTCAGGTTGATAACGGCATGACTACCAGAGACTGCCTCCAGCTCGCATGACGGAGGTGTCATGGAGGGAGAGGTTATTGGGGTACCTCAGGTGCGTGAGTTTATGGGAGTCACAAGAAGGCTGTTGTGATCGTGATGGTGTTTGGAGCTACACCAACAAGTGTATCCTTTATTGAATGGTCATTATAGTTATGTGATGATAGTTTTATTGTTGTTATTGTGTGTTTACTTGCTCAAAGGATTATTTCCAAAGAGCTTAGTAAACCTTGCTCGAGATCTATCGGATCCTCACTGGGCTTATTTTATATAAGCTCACTCTCTATTATTGCATTCTTATAGGTGTACTTTCGCAAAATTACGGGTACGTGCCTCCTGAAGAGGAAAATGTGCCTTACGTGGATGAGTCTTATGTTCCGGAGTCTTATCCTTGATGTTGTATTGTTTTACTATCCTGTAATTAACTTAGTAGACTTTTATATCCTTTGTAGTTCATAATGTAAAAGATGTTGAAAATATAATGAATTAGTTGATGTTGTCTTAGTAGCCTTTCTTTTGTTTATAATTAGGTTGTTAGATTGGCTCAATATGTTTTTGTAATGTATATTAAGGTTCATGTATTATGTTGGAACGGAGGTGTATAACGAGGAATGTTTATTGTATAATATGGTTATGATGTATGTTGTTATTTTATTGAGGAGTTGTTTGTTGTATGGTTTGTGGAGTTGATGTATGATGTCTATTGAGGTTGGTTTAGAGCCTCGGTATCCTATTTACAGTCGTTATACGGTCGAAATTCCATTACGTCCTGACTGATCGTAGGTGGGGTCGAGTTGGGGGTGACAACAGCAGCGCAGGCTTGCTGCCCCCATCGTAGAGCTCTCGGGGAGCTTTTCAACGGTATGATGTACGCCGCGTAACTCCTTACGGATCAAAAGTTATGGGCACCGGAGCGACGAAGACCTGTTCTTGAGCCCCACGCCCTCGGTTTGTTGGCCCAGCCTCTACGTGAAGCGAAGTTGTCTTGCCCAAGGTGGCGTGGGATTCGGTGATAGAAATGTGATGGATTAGGTTGTCGTCCTTTTTGTAGCTCACGATGTACGATCCGGGATGAAAAAATAGCGCAAAAGAAGAAAAGTGTCAAGAAATTGATGAAAACATTCAATTTTGGGCTCCGAAAACAGGGGCAGCCGAGGTGGCTAGCTGCCCCTGTGGTAGAGCCCTCGGAGAGCTTTCCAACGGTATGCTGTGCGCCACGTAACTCCTTACGGATCAAAAGTTATGGGCACCAGAGCGACGGAGACCTGGTCCTAAGCCCTACGCCATCGGTTTGCAGGCCCAGCCTCTACGTGAAGCGAAGTTGTCTTGCACAAGGTGCCGTAGAATTCGGTAATTGAAATGTGATGGATTAGGTTGTCGACTTTTTCGCGGTTCACGACATACGATCCGGGACGGAAAAAAAGTACAAAAGAATAAAAGTGTCCAGAAACTGATGAAAACGTTCGATTTTGGGCTCCGAAAATAGGCACAGTCGAGGAGGGTTGATGCCCACGTCGTAGAGCTCTCAGAGAACTTTCCAACAGTATGCTGTGCGCCGCGTAACTTCAAACAGATCAAAAGTTATGGGCACCGGAGCGACGGAGACCTGGTCCTAAGCCCCACGCCCTCGGTTTGCGGGCCCAGCTTCTACGTGAAGCGAAGTTGTATTGCACAAGGTGTCGTGGGATTCGGTAATAGAAATGTGATGGATTAGGTTATCGTCTTTTTTGCGGCACACGACGTACAATCCGGGACGGAAAAACAGAGCAAAAGAAGAAAAGTGTCCAAAAACTGATTAAAATGTTCGATCTTGGGCTCCGAAAATAGGCGTAGCCGAGCAGGCTTGCTGTCCCCGTCGTAGAGCTCTCGGAGAGCTTTCCAACGGTATGCTGTGCGCCGCGTAACTCCTTACGGATAAAAAGTAATGTGCACCGGAGCGACGGAGACGTGATCCTAAGCCCCACGCCCACGGTTTGCTGGCCCAGCCTCTACGTGAAAGGAAGTTGTCTTGCACAAGGTGCGTGGGATTCGGTAATAGAAATGTGGTGGATTAGGTTGTCGGCCTCTTTGCGGCTCACGGCGTACGATCCAGGATGGAAAAATAGCGCAAAAGAAGAAAAGTGTCCAGAAACTGATGAAAATGTTCAATTTGGGCTCCAAAAATAGGCGCAGCCGAGGAGGCTAGATGCCTCCGTCGTAGAGCTCTCGAAGAGCTTTCCAACGGTATGCTGTGCGCCGCGTAACTCCTTACGGATCAAAAGTTATGGGCACCGGAGTGACGGAGACTTGGTCCTAAGCCCCACGCCCTCGGTTTCCAAGCCCAGCCTCTACGTGAAGCGAAGTTGTCTTGCCCAAGGTGGCGTGGGATTCGGTAATAAAAATGTGATAGATTAGGTTGTCGTCCTTTTCGCGGCTCACGACGTACGATCCAGGACGGAAAAATGACGCAAAAGAAGAAAATTGTCCAGAAACTGATGAAAACATTCGAATTTGGGCTCTGAAAATAGGCACAACTGAGCAAACTTGCTGCCCCCGTCGTCGAGCTCTCGGAGAGCTTTCCAACAGTATGATGTGTGCCGCGTAACTCCTTACGGATCAAAAGTAATGGGCACCGGAGCGACGGAGACCTGGTCCTAAGCTCCACGCCCTCGGTTTGCAGGCCCAACCTCTACGTGAAGCGAAGTTGTCTTGCACAAGGTGCCATGGGATTCGGTAATAGAAATATGATGGATTAGGTTGTCGTCCTTTTTGCGGCTCAAGACGTACGATCCGGGACGGAAAAACAGCACCAGAGAAGAAAAGTGTCTAGAAACTGATGAAAACGTTCTATTTTGGGCTCTGAAAATAGGCGCAACCGAGCGGGCTTGCTGCCCCCGTCGTAGAGCTCTTGGAGAGCATTCCAACGGTATGCTGTGCGTCGCGTAACTCCTTACAGATCAAAAGTTATGGGCACCGGAGCGACGGAGACCTGGTCCTAAGCCCAACGCCCTCAGTTTGCGAGCCCCGCCTCTACGTGAAGCGAAGTTGTCTTGCCCAAGGTGGCATGGGATTCGGTAATAGAAATTTGGTGGATTAGGTTGTCGTCCTTTTCGCGGCTCACGGCGTACTATACGGAACGAAAAAATAGCGCAAAAGAAGAAAAGTGTCCAGAAACGGATGAAAATGTTCCATTTTGGGCTACAAAAACAGGCGCAGCCGAGCAAGCTTGCAAACCCCATCGTAGAGCTCTCGGAGAGCTTTCCAACGGTATGCTATGCATCGCGTAACTCCTTACGGATCAAAAGTACTTGGCACCGGAGCGACGGAGACCTGGTCTTTTGCCCTACGCCCTAGGCGCAGCCGAGCAAGCTTGTGGACCCCATCGTAGAGCTCTCGGAGAGCTTTCCAACGGTATGCTATGCATCGCGTAACTCCTTACGGATCAAAAGTACTTGGCACCGTAGCGACGGAGACCTAGCCCTAAGCCCCACGCCCTCGGTTTGCCGTCCCAGCCTCTACGTGATGCAAAGTTGTCTTACACAAGGTGCCGTGGGATTCGGTAATAGAAATGTGATGAATTAGGTTGTCGTCCTTTTCGCGGCTCACGACGTACGATCCGGAACGGAAAAATAGCGCAAAAGAAGAAAAGTGTCCCGAAACTGATAAAAATGTTCAATTTTGGGCTTTGAAAACAAGCGCAGCTGAGCAAGCTTGATGCCCCCGTCGTAGAGCTCTTGGAGAGAATTCCAATGGTTTGCTGTGCGTTGCGTAACTCCTTACGGATCAAAAGTTATGGGCACCGGAGCGACGGAGACCTAGTCCTAAGCCCCACGCCCTCGGTTTGCGGGCCCAGCCTCTACGTGAAGCGAAGTTGTCTTGCCCAAGGTGGCATGGGATTCGGTAATAGAAATCTGATGGATTAGGTTGTCGTCCTTTTCGCGGCTCATGACTTACGATATGGGATGGAAAAACAGCGCAAAAGAAGAAAAGTGTACAAAAACTAATGAAAACGTTCGATTTTGGGCTCCGAAAATTGGCGCAGCTGAGCAAGCTTGCTGCCCCCATTGTAGAGCTCTCAGAGAGGTTTCCAAAGGTATGTTGTGCGCCGCGTAACGCCTTACGGATCAAAAGTAATGGGCACCGGAGCGACTGAGACCTGGTCCTAAGCCCCACACCCTTGGTTTGCGGGCACAGCCTCTATGTGAAGCGAAGTTGTCTTGCATAAGGTGCAGTGGGATTCGGTAATAGAAATGTGATAAATTAGGTTGTCATCCTTTTCGGGGATCACGACATACGATCCGGGACGAAAAACCAGCGCAAAAGCAGAAAAGTGTCCAAAAACTTATGAAAACGTTTAATTTTGGGCTCCCAAAAAAGGCGCAGCCGAGCAGACTTGTTGGCCCCGTTGTAGAGCTCTCGGAGAGCTTTCGAACGGTATGTTGTACACCGCGTAATTCCTTATGGATCAAAAGTTAAGGGCACCGTAGCGACGGAGACCTGGTCCTAAGCCCCACGCCCTCGGTTTGCGGGCCCAGCCTCTACGTAAAGGAAAGTTGTCTTACCCAAGGTACCATGGGATTCGGTAATAGAAATGTGATGGATTAGGTTGTCGTCCTTTTTGTGGCTCACGACGTACGATCCAGGACGGAAAAACAGCGCAAAAGAAGAAAAGTGTCCAAATACTGATGAAAATGTTCAATTTTGGGCTCCGAAAATAGGCGTAGCAGCGCAGGCTTGTTGCCCCCATCGTAGAGCTCTCGGGGAGCTTTCCAACGGTATGCTGTGTGCCGCGTAGCTCCTTACGGATCAAAAGTTATGGGCACCGGAGCGACGGAGACCTAGTCTTGAGCGCCACGCCCTCGGTTTGTGGGCCCAGCCTCTACATGAAGCAAAGTTGTCTTGCCCAAGGTGGCATGGGATTCGGTAATAGAAATGTGATGGATTTGGTTGTCGTCCTTTTTGCAGCTCACGACGTACGATCTGGGACAGAAAAACTGCGCAAAAGAAGAAAAGTGTCAAAAAACTGATGAAAACGTTCAATATTGGGCTCTGAAAATAGGCGTAGCCGAGGAGGCTAGCTGCGCATGTGGTAGAGCTCTCATAGAGCTTTCCAACGGTATGCTGTGCGCCGCGTAACTCCTTACGGATCAAAAGTTATGGGCACCAGAGCGACGGAGACCTGGTCCTAAGCCCTACGCCCTCGGTTTGCAGGCCCAGCCTCTACGTGAAGCGAAGTTGTCTTGCACAAGGTGCCGTAAGATTCGGTAATAGAAATGTGATAGATTAGGTTGTCGTCCTTTTCGCGGCTCGCGACATACGATCCGGGATGAAAAAAAAGCGCAAAACAAGAAAAGTGTCCAGAAACTGAGGAAAATGTTTGATTTTGGGCTCCGAAAATAGGCGCAGTCGAGTAGGCTTGTTGCCCTCATCGTAGAGCTCTCGGAGAGTTTTCCAACGGTATGCTGTGCGCTGCATAACTCCTTACGGATCAAAAGTAATGGGCACCGGAGCGACGGAGACTTGGTCCTAAGCCCCATGCTCTCGGTTTGCGGGCACAGCCTCTACGTGAAGCGAAGGTTTCTTGCATAAGGTGCAGTGGGATTCGGTAATAGAAATATGATGAATTAGGTTGTTTTCCTTTTTGCGGCTCACGACGTACGATCCGTGACGGAAAAACATCGCAAAAGCAAAAAAGTGTCCAGAAATTGATGAAAACGTTCAATTTTGGGCTCCCAAAAAAGGCGCAGCCGAGCAGGCTTGTTGCCCCCATCGTAGAGCTCTCGGAGAGCTTTCCAACGGTATGTTGTACGCCCGTAACTCGTTACGGATCAAAAGTAATGGGCAACGGAGCGACGGAGACCTGGTCCTAAGCCCCACGCCCTCGGTTTGCGGGCCCAGCCTCTGCGTGAAGTGAAGTTGTCTTGCACCAGGTACCGTGGGATTCGGTAATAGAAATGTGATGCATTAAGTTGTCGTCCTTTTCGCGGCTCATGACGTACGATCCGGGACGGAAAAACAGGGCAAAAAAAGAAAAGTGCCCAAAAATTGATGAAAACGTTCAATTTTGGGCTCTGAAAATAGACGCAGCAGCGCAGGCTTGTTGCCCGCATCGTAGAGCTCTCGGGGAACTTTCCAACGGTATGCTGTGAGCCGCTTAACTCCTTACGGATCAAAAGTTATGGGCACCGGAGCGACGGAGACCTGGTCTTGAGCGCCACGCCCTCGGTTTGTGGGTCCAGCCTCTACGTGAAGAGAAGTTGTCTTGCCTAAGGTGGCATGGGATTCGGTAATAAAAATGTGATGGATTTGGTTGTCGTCCTTTTTGCAGCTCACGACGTACGATCCGGGATGGAAAAACCGCGCAAAAGAAGAAAAGTGTCAAGAAATAGATGAAAACGTTCAATTTTGGGCTCCAAAAACAGGCGCAGTCGAGGAGGCTAGCTACCCCGGAGGTAGAGCTCTCGGAGAGCTTTCCAACGGTATGCTGTGCGCCGCGTAACTCCTTACGAATCAAAAGTTATGGGCACCAGAGCGACGGAGACCTGGTTCTAAGCCCTACGCCCTCGGTTTGCGGGCCCAGCCTCTACGTGAAGCGAATTTGTCTTGCACAAGGTGCTATGGGATTCGGTAATAGAAATGTGATGGATTAGGTTGTCGTCCTTTTCGCGGCTCACGACATACGATCCTGGACGGAAAAAAAAGCGCAAAAGAAGAAAAGTGTCCAGAAACTGATGAAAACGTTTGATTTTGGGCTCCGAAAATAGGCGCAGCCGAGGAGGCTTGCTGCCCACATCGTAGAGCTCTCGGAGAGCTTTCCAACGGTAAGCTGTGCGCCGCGTACCACCAAACGGATCAAAAGTTATGGGCACCGGAGCAACGGAGACCTCGTCCTAAGCCCCACGCCCTCGGTTTGCGAGCCCAGCCTCTACGTGAAGCGAAGTTGTCTTGCCCAAGGTGGCATGGGATTCGGTAATAGAAATGTGATGGATTAGGTTGTCGTCGTTTTTGCTGCTCACGACGTGCGATCCGGGACGAAAAACCACAGCAAAAGAAGAAAAGTGTCTAGAAACTGATGAAAACGTTCCATTTTGGGCTCTAAAAATAGGCGCAGCCGAGTAGGCTTGCTGCCCCCATCGTAGAGCTCTCGGAGAGCTTTCCAACGGTATGCTGTGCGCTGCGTAACTCCTTACAGATCAAAAGTAATAGGCACCGGAGCGACGGATACCTGGTCCTAAGCCTCACGCCCTCGGTTTACTGGCCCAGCCTCTACGTGAAGTAAAGTTGTCTTTCACAAGGTGCCGTGGGATTCGGTAATAGAAATGTGGTAGATTAGGTTGTCGTCCTTTTTGTAGCTCACGACGTACGATCTGGGACGGAAAACCAGCGCAAAAGAAGAAAAATGTCTAGAAACTGATGAAAACGTTCAATTTTGGACTCCGAAAACCAGCATAACAGAGCAAGCTTGCTGCCCCCGTCGTAGAGCTCTCGGAGAGCATTCCAACGTTATGCTGTGCATCGTGTAACTTCTTACGGATCAAAAGTTATGGGCACCGGAGCGACGGAGACCTGGTCCCAAGCCCTATGCCCTCGGTTTGCGGGCCCATCCTCTACTTGAGGTGAAGTTATCTTGCACAAGGTGCCGTAGGATTCAGTAATAGAAATGTGATGGATTAGGTTGTCGTCTTTTTCGCGGTTCACGACATACAATCCAGGACGGAAAAAAAGTACAAAAGAAGAAAAGTGTCCAGAAACTGATGAAAATGTTCGATTTTGGGCTCTGAAAATAGACGCAGCCGAGGAAGCTTCCTGCCCACGTCGTAGAGCTCTCGGAGAGCTTTCCAACGGTATGCTGTGCGCCGCGTAACTCCAAACGGATCAAAAGTTATGGGCACTGGAGCGACGGAGATCTGGTCCTAAGCCCCACGCCCTCGGTTTGCGGGCCCAGCCTCTACGTGAAGCGAAGTTGTCTTGCACAAGGTGCCGTGGGATTCGGTAATAGAAATGTGGTGGATTAGGTTGTCGTCCTTTTCGCGGCTCACGACGTACGATCCGGGACGGAAAAACAGAGCAAAAGAAGAAAAGTGTCCAAAAACTGATGAAAACATTCGATTTTGGGCTCCGTAAATAGGCGCAGCCGAGTAGGCTTGCTGCCCCCATCGTAGAGCTCTCGGAGAGCTTTCCAACGGTATGCTGTGCGCCGCGTAACTCCTTACGGATCAAAAGTAATGGGCACCGGAGCGACGGAGACCTGGTCCTAAGCCCCACACCCTCGATTTGCGAGCCCAGCCTCTACGTGATGCAAAGTTGTCTTACGCAAGGTGCTGTGGCATTCGGTAATAGAAATGTGGTGGATTAGGTTGTCGTCCTTTTTGCGGCTCACGACGTACTATCCGGAACGGAAAAATAGCGCAAAAGAAGAAAAGTGTCAAGAAACTAATGAAAACGTTCAATTTTGGACTCCGAAAATAAGCGCAGCAGAGCAGGCTTGCTGCCCCCATCGTAGAGCTCTCGGAGAGCATTCCAACGGTATACTGTGCGTCGCGTAACTTCTTACGGATCAAAAGTTATGGGCACCGGAGCGACGGAGACCTAGTCCTAAGCCCAGCGCCCTCGGTTTTACGGGTCCAGCCTTTACGTGAAGTGAAGTTGTCTTGCCCAATGTGGCATGGGATTTGGTAATAGAAATCTGATGGATTAGGTTGTCGACCTTTACGCCGCTCACGACGTACAATCCGGGACCCAAAAACAGCGCAAAAGAAAAAAAGTGTACAGAAACTAATGAACACGTTCGATTTTGGGCTTCAAAAACAGGCGCAGCCGAGCAAGCTTGCTGCCCTCATTGTAGAGCTCTCAGAGAGCTTTCCAAAGGTATGATGTGCGCCGCGTAACTCCTTACGGATCAAAAGTAATGGGCACCGGAGCGACGGAGACTTGGTCCTAAGCCCCACACCCTCAGTTTGCGGGCACAACCTCTACGTGAAGTGTGAGGCCCGACCCCAAATAACGTGTCATACCTCGATTTGCGTGCCATAGACCCCTAATTATATGACCGACCTTTGATTACGTGTCATGTCTTGGTTTTCGTGCATACCTTGTCACACGTGCCTTGACCTAGAATAATGTGCCCTAATCCCCGACTGACGTGCGATACCTAGATATACGTGCCCTGACCTCGATATACGTGCGATACCTAGATGAACGTTCCATGACCTTAATTTACGTATGTGACCTCGATTTGCGTATGTCTATTCGTTTCGTGTGCATTAACCTTGAACTGCGTGCTTTAACCTAGGTTTAAGAGTCGTGTCTTGAATTACGTGCATTGCATTGAATTACATGCCTTGCGTTGGTTTACGTGCATTCACCTAGGATTGCGTGCATTAGTCTTGAAGTACGCGCATTAGTCTTAAAGTTCGTGTCTCACCTCGTAGTTCGTGTCTACCTCGTAATTAGTGCCCTAGACTTAGGAATCCGTGCCACCACGTTAATCAAGAAAGAATCCTACACAAAGCACAAGACAATAAAATAATCCTACACAATCCACTAACCAATATTATATTCCTAATTCAAATTCTCTACAAACTCCACTAACAATAAAATAATACTAAACTATTCCTACATTTCCCACTAACTATTATTCTATTCGTAATTCAACTCATCAACAAACATTCCTATATTTTATTCTACCTAGATTCCCTAATTTCCCAATATTCGTATGACAATTCTAATGACACAAATGCATAAAAAAATTAGTCCTAGACAAACTATGACAAACACTTAGCACAATACATAAAAAATGCTCAAAACCACCTAAATCCTCTACCTTGCTCAACCAAACCACCTTTGCCCATGCTAAACATTTTAAAATCACACATTGAAGACACAAAATCAGATTTTAATGGCCCAAGGCCGACCACATGCTTGAAGATTGCAAAGGCTTTCATTTTTTTTGTCATTTCTTCTTTCCTTTCACAATTTCTCTCTCTCTCCCTCTCATTCTTCTCTCTCCATCTCGGTTTTGGGCTTAGTTTCTTCATCCCTTAGCTCATCTTCATCATCCTATGGTGTATCAAGACAAACAACAAGCAAAGAAACTCACCCAAGCAAGCAAGGATGCAAGAAACACACATGCAAGCATTTTGAGTCACCATTTTCGGCCTTGGTGAGTTTCCTAGCTTCCATTTCTTTTCATCTTGTTCTAACCACATGCATGTACTAAGAACTTGGCCACTAAGCCAGGAAAAATAGAGAGAAATCGGGTGGAGTCTTGGTTAAGCAAGGAAGAAGAAGAAATTTGTGCTTCAACAAGTTTTTGTGCATCTTCTTGGTTGATTGCTAAGGTGAGGGCTAAAACCTTTTGAAATTCCTTCAAAAATTCACATGCATGCTCATAAATGTATGTCTTTGCTTCTGTACTTGAGTTATATGTTCGTTCATGAGCTTAAACAACCATGCATGGCAAGATCTTGGCTTGAAAGTGGTGATAGGTGAAGTCGGATTGTTGACAGCTCTCTGACTACTCTGTTTCGAGGTATGTTTTGCTAGGCAAATGATGTTGCAAATGCATGAAAATTGGTAGGTGACTAGTTTGGACAGTTTTGAATATTTTTCACAGAAATAGGCCGAAACTAATTTTGACTCTAAGGTCCTCAAAATGGCAAATCTTTAAAATGTGTCCAAATCTGGAAAACTGGAAAAATGAAGCAAGTTTTGGCAGATGCACTGACCTTGTAGAACGAACCAGATTTGACTTAGTTAATGATGTCCAAAATGCAAGAAAATTGGTATGCTGCTATATTTTTCAGTTATAGACATTTTTGTCAGAAATGGACTAAGGCTGAATCTGAACCTAAGGATCTCAAAAACGTCAATTATCGAAATGTGTGCAAATCTAGACAGTTTTGTGCTATCCCACTGTTTCGGCTATATCTAATGATCCCGAACTCCAATTGATGCAAGGTTTGTTTCTGATTTTAGTTAACTTCTTAAGCTTTAATTTGACATCTTATTCACTGGATTTGGAGATTTTTGATTATCCTATTGATTGTGAGAAAACAGCCTATTGCAGTAAAGGTTTCACTTACTTATATGCTTGGAAAATTGTTGTAACCTCTCTTGTGGTACTAATTGCTTGGAATTGTGGTGTTGGGATGTTGTTTGGACTGTTTTTAGTACTTGAGGATGTTTGAATTGAATGATGCATGACTTGAGAATGATCTTGAGTTGACTTAGGGTTTAATCACACGGATAAGCATGAAACGGAAACCCTAATGACTAGGTAGTATTGCTAAGTGTTGATCATTTGGATATTGTGTGGAAATTATATGCTTAGTGGGCTGCCCGTAAATGTCTTATAACTTCAAATGTGATTTTGACCATTGCATGTTGACAAATAAGTTATTCTTGCACCCGAACCCATGTTGATGTCATTGCATGTTGAATAATCTTATCACCTGATCACGTGGGCTTCGTAATGAGTTATATGGCCTGTTTTACATGTGTTACATGGCTGCCCGTTTAATTATCATATAACTCTATATGCCTTTCAAGTGAAATTTTCTGTCTTATCGTGCCCTGCTTGTTTACCTGTCAATGTGCAATCTTATGACTGTCCGAAGGCAAACTACTTTGTTGTCCTCCTACTGTGATATATTATCTGTCATAAATGTGTATTGCATACAAGGTTGCAACCTTTCCTGTCGGCATAGTAGCGATCACGCACACCGGGCGGCATCGGGCTTGCCGGTGCACCCGTGACTACCATGGTCCCATTTTCTCTCTCGCTTGGGGCCTAGACTTCCTTGGAGAGTTGGGTTGTAGGATTTTGGGGTACATCCGGAGTACACCCACCTGGCGTGTTTGGGGGATGATTTGAAGTCGGTCGCAACTTCTGATTTTGAAACTGATCTGAGAGCAAAAGCTCACTGTATCCTTTTTACTATGTGTATAAGTACTCTCGCTTGGTTCCTAGAGAACCTCGGGGAGGAAAGACTGGTATCTCTGTTTCTGTACTTGTGTTATTGTTATATTCATGCTTGCAAAATGATTTCATAAGTTGAACCGGAAAATGAGTTTCAAAACATATTTCTCGTTCCCCCTCGCTGAGTTCATAAGGAATTACCCTCTTTTATCATCTCAGGTGAAGAAGATCCAGAACAGGTACCTGAGGATGGTGTGCCTAACGATGAATCTTTGGAGTAATTGCCTGTCTAGTTTGCTTTGCGTGATTATGGCTACTTGTGAACTTTATGCTACTTGAAGTCTATTTCTTTCATGTTGCTTGTTATTTCTAATGTAAAAGACCCCCGTTGTAATTTGGGGTCTAATTTTGGTTTGTACTGATATTGCTAGACAGACACTTGACTCTACCATGATCGTTTTTCTATTTATCACTACTAGTATCTATCATAGGTTATGACGTATTAGCTAAGGACTAAGTAAATGAACTTATCCAATCTTAAACAGGTACTCGCTATTAAGCTAAGATCAACAGGAACTTTTGTAACGAGGATAAACAAACAAACGAGACATAGTATCATGCTAGGTTATAAATCAAAAGAGACATCGAGATAACCAATAGGCATTTCAATTGATGTTAAATATTAATCTTAGTTGGAAATGAAATTGAGATAGTAAAAATTGAGGCGTTTAAAGAATTAAGCCAAACCAAAGAGTCCAATTACAGCCGTTATGCTGCCGGTTTTCCAGAAAACTTTGGAGTTTAGACTAAAACGATAAGTGTTAAATCTTCATAAACGGTTAAGTATGTGATATGTCCAGAACGTTTAGATCACACCCTAGTCTAACGTTATAGGCCGGGTTGGGGCGTGACATGAAGCGAAGTTGTCTTGCATAAGGTGCAGTGGGATTCGGTAATAGAAATGTGATGAATTAGGTTATCTTCCTTTTCGCGGATCACGACGTACGATCCGAGACAGAAAAACAGCGAAAAAGTAGAAAAATTTCCAGAAACTGATAAAAACGTTCAATTTTGGGCTCCGAAAATAGGTGCAGCCGCGCAGGCTTGTTGCCCCCGTTGTAGAGCTCTCGGAGAGATTTCCAACGGTATATTGTACGCCGCGTAACTCCTTACGGATAAAAAGTAATGGGCAACGGAGCGACGGAGACCTGGTCCTAAGCCCCACGCCCTCGGTTTGTTGGCCCAGCCTCTACGTGAAGCGAAATTTTCTTGCACAAGGTACCCTGAGATTCGGTAATAGAAATGTGATGGATTAGGTTGTCGTCCTTTTCGCGGCTCACGACGTACGATCCGGGACGAAAAAAAAGCGCAAAAAAAGAAAAGTGTCCAAAAACTGATGAAAACGTTCAATTTTGGGCTCCGAAAATAGGAACAGGAATGCAAGCTTGCTGCCCCCATCGTAGAGTTCTCGGGGAGCTTTCCAACGGTAAGCTGTGCGCCGCGTAACTCCTTACAGATCAAAAGTTATGGGTACCGGAGCGACGGAGACCTGGTCTTGAGCCCCACGCCCTCGGTTTGTGGGCCCAGCCTCTATATGAAGCGAAGTTGTCTTGCCCAAGGTGGCATGGGATTCGGTAATAGAAATGTGATTGATTAGGTTGTCGTCCTTTTTGCAGCTCACGGCGTACGATCCGGGACAGAAAAACAACGCAGAAGAAGAAAAGTGTCAAGAAATAGATGAAAACGTTCAATTTTGGATTCCGAAAACAGGCGCAGCCGAGAAGGCTAGCTGCCCCCGTGGTAGATCTCTCAGAGAGCTTTCCAACAGTATGCTGTACGTCGCGTAACTCCTTACGGATCAAAAGTTATGGGCACCAGAGTGACGGAGACCTGGTCCTAAGCCCTACGCCCTCGGTTTGTGGGCCCAGCCTCTATGTGAAGCGAAGTTGTCTTGCACAAGGTGCCGAAGGATTCGGTAATAGAAATGTGATGGATTAGGTTGTCGTCCTTTTCGCGGCTCACGACATACGATCCGGGACGAAAAAAAAGCACAAAAGAAGAAAAGTGTCCAGAAACTGATGAAAATGTTATATTTTTGGCTCCGAAAACAGTTGCAGCCGAGGAGGCTTGCTACCCCCGTCGTAGAGCTCTCGAAGAGTTTTCCAACGGAATGTTGTGTGCCGTGTAACTCTTTACGGATCAAAAGTTATAGGCACCGGAGCGACGGAGACCTGGTCCTAAGCCCCACGCCCTCGGTTTGCGGGCCCAGCCACCACGTGAAGCGAAGTTGTCTTGCCCAAGGTGCCGTCGCATTCAATAATAGAAATGTGGTGGATTAGGTTGTCTTCCTTTTCGCGGCTCACGACGTACGATCCGGGACAGAAAAACAGCGCAAAAGAAGAAAAGTGTACCGAAACTGATGAAAATGTTCGATTTTGGGCTTCGAAAACAGGCGCAGCTGACAAGGCTTTCCACCCCCGTCGCAGAGCTATCGGAGAGCTTTCCAACGGTATGCTGCGCGCCGCGTAACTCCTTACGGATCAAAAGTAATGTGCACCGGAGCAACGGATACCTGGTCCTAAACCCCACCCCCTCACTTTGCGGGCCCAGCCTTTACGTGAAGTGAAGTTGTCTTGCACAAGGTGCTATGGGATTCGGTAACAGAAATGTGATGGATCAGGTTGTCGTCATTTTTGCGGCTCACGACGTACGATCCAGGATGGAAAAATAGCGCAAAAGAAGAAAAGTATCCAAAAATTGATAAAAATGTTCGATATTGGGCTCCGAAAACAGGCGCAGCCGAGGAGGCTTGTTGCCCCCGTCGTAGAGCTCTCGGAGAGCTTTCCAACGGTATGCTGTACACCGCGTAACTCTTTACGGATCAAAAGTTATGGGCACCGGAGTGACGGAGACCTGGTCATAAGCCCCACGCCCTCGGTTTCCAGGCCCAGCCTCTACGTGAAGCGAAGTTGTCTTGCCCAAGGTGGCGTGGGATTCGGTAATAAAAATGTGATGGATTAGGTTGTCGTCCATTTCGCGGCTCACGACGTACGATCCGGGATGAAAAAACATCTCAAAAGAAGAAAAGTGTCCAGAAATTGATGAAAATGTTCGATTTTTGACTCTGAAAACAAGTATAGCCGAGCAGGCTTGCTGCCCCCATCATCTAGCTCTTGGAGAGCTTTCCAATGGTATGTCGTGTGCCGCGTAACTCCTTACGGATCAAAAGTAATGGGCACCGGAGCGATGGAGACCTGGTCCTAAGCCCCACGCCCTCGGTTTGCGGGCCCAACCTCTACGTGAAGCGAAGTTGTCTTGCACAAGGTGCCATGGGATTCGGTAATAGAAATGTGATGGATTAGGTTGTCGTCCTTTTTGCGGCTCAAGACATACGATCTGGGACGGAAAAACAGCGTAAAAGAAGAAAAGTGTCCAGAAACTGATGAAAACGTTCTATTTTGGGCTCTGAAAACAGGCGCAGCTGAGCAGGCTTGTTGCCCTCGTCGTAGAGCTCTCGGAGAACTTTCCAACGGTATGTTGTGCGTCGCGTAACTCCTTACAGATCAAAAGTTATGGGCACCGGAGCGACGGTGACCTGGTCCTAAGCCCAACGCCCTCGGTTTGCGAGCCCAGCCTCTACGTGAAGCAAAGTTGTCTTGCCCAAGTTGGCATGGGATTCGGTAATAGAAATCTGATGGATTAGGTTGTCGTCCTTTTCGCGGCTCACGGCGTACTATCCGGGACGGAAAAACAGCGCAAAAGAAGAAAAGTGTCCAGAAACGGATGAAAACGTTCAATTTTGGGCTCCAAAAACAGGCGCAGCCGAGCAATCTTGCTGACCCCGTCGTAGAGCTCTTGGAGAGCTTTCCTACGGTATGCTGTGCACCGCGTAACTCCTTATGGATCAAAAGTACTTGGCACCGGAGCGATGCAGACCTGGTCTCATGCCCCACGCCCTCGATTTGCGGGTGCAGCCTCTACATGAAGCGAAGTTTTCTTGCCAAAGGTGCCATGGTATTAGGTAATAGAAATGTGATGAATTAGGTTGTCATCCTTTTTACGGCTCATGACGTGCTATCCGGGATGGAAAAACATCGCAAAAGAAGAAAAGTATCCCGAAACTGATGAAAAAGTTCGATTTTGGACTCCGAAAATAAGCGTAACTTTAGCAGGCTTGTTGCTCCCGTTGTAGAGCTCTTGGAGAGCTTTCCAACGGTATGCTGTGCGCCGCGTAATTCCTTACGGATCAAAAGTTATGGGCACCGGAGCGACGGAGACCTGGTCCTAAGCCCCACGCGCTCGGTTTGCGTGCCCAGCCTCTACGTGAAGCAAAATTGTCTTGCACAAGGTACCATGAGATTCAGTAATAAAATGTGATGGATTAGGTTGTCGTCCTTTTTGCGGCTCACGACGTACGATCCGGGACGAAAAAACAGCGCAAAAGAAGAAAAGTGTCTAGAAACTGATGAAAACATTCAATTTTGGGCTCCGAAAATGGGCGCAGCAAAAGAAAGCTTGCTGCCTCCATCGTAGAGCTCTTAGGGAGCTTTCCAACGGTATGCTGTGCGCCGCGTAACTCCTTACGGATCAAAAGTTATGGGCACTGGAGCGACCGAGACCTGGTCTTATGCCCCACGCCCTCGGTTTGCGGGCCCAGCCTCTACGTGAAGTGAAGTTGTCTTGCACAAGGTGCCTTGGGATTCAGTAATAGAAATGTGATAAATTAGGTTCTCGTTCTTTTTGCGGCTCACGACGTACGTTCCGGGACGGAAAAATAGCGCAAATGAAGAAAAGTATCCCAAAACTGAAGAAAATGTTCAATTTTGGGCACCGAAAATAGGCGCAGCCAAGCAAGCTTACTACCCTCATCATAGAGCTCTCGGAGAGCTTTCCAACGGTATACTGTGCGCCGCGTAACTCCTTACAGATCAAAAGTTATGGGCACCGGAGCGACGGAAACCTGGTCCTAAACCCCACGCCCTCGGTTTGCAGGCCCAGCCTCTACGTGAAGCGAAGTTGTCTTGCCCAAGGTGACGTGGGATTCGGGAATAGAATTGTGATGGATTAGGTTGTCGTACTTTTTGCGGTTCACGACGTACGATCCGGGACGAAAAAACAGCGCAAAAGAAGAAAAATGTTTAGAAACTGATGAAAACGTTCAATTTTTGGCTCCAAAAACAGGCGCAGCCGAGCAGGCTTGCTGGCCTCGTCGTAGAGCTCTCGGAGAACTTTCCAACTGTATGCTGTGCACCGCATAACTCCTTACGGATCAAAAGTAATGGGCACCGGAGCGACGGAGACCTGGTCCTAAGCCCCACGCCCTCGGTTTGCGGGCCCAGCCTCTACGTGAAGTGAAGTTGTCTTGCACAAGGTGCCGTGGGATTCGGTAATAGAAATGTGATGGATTAGGTTGTCGTCCTTTTCGCGGCTCACGACATACTATCCGGGACGGAAAAACAGCGCAAAAGAAGAAAAGTGTCCAAAAACTGATGAAAATGTTCGATTTTGGTCTCCCAAAACAGGCCCAGCCGAGCAGGATTGCTGCCCATGTCGTAGAGCTCTCAGAGAGCTTTCCAACGGTATGTTGCGCGCCGCGTAATTCCTTATGGATCAAAAGTAAAAGGCACCGGAGCGACGGAGTCTAGGTTCTAAGCCCCACGCCCTTGGTTTGCAGGCCCAGCCTTTACGTGTGGCGAAGTTGTCTTGCCCAAGGTACCGTGGGATTCAGTAATAGAAATGTGATGGATTAGGTTATCGTCCTTTTCGCGGCTCACGACGTACGATCCGGGATGGAAAAACAACACAAAAGAAGAAAAGTGTCCAGAAACTGATGAAAACGTTCAATTTTGGGCTTCGAAAATAGGCGCAGTTGAGCAGGCTTGTTGCCCCAGTCGTCGAGCTCTCGGAGAGCTTTCCAACGGTATGCTGTGCACCACGTAACTTGTCACGCCCCAACCCGACCTATAGAGGTTAGACTAGTGTGAGGCCCGACCCCGAATAACTTGTCTTACCTCGACTTGCATGCCTTAGACCCAGAATTATATGACTGACCTTGGATTACGTGCCCTGTTTTGAGGCCCGACCTCGATTTGCGTGCGATACCTCATTTTGTGTGCCCTAATCTAGATTTGCGTGCCTTGACCTAGGTTTAAGAATTGTGTTCATTTTATGTGTTATGCATTGAATTACGTGCATTCATTTAGGGTTGCGTGCATTTACTTGAAAAATGTGCGTTCGTCTTGTAGTTCGTGTCCTACCTCGTAGTGCATGCCCTAGACCTAGGAAAGCGTGCCCTCATGCTAATCAAGAAAGCATCTTACACAAAGCACTAGACTATTAAACAATCCTACAAAATCTACTATCAATATTATAATCCTAATTCAACTCACTAGAAGACAAAAAATTTACTAAACACTAGACATTCCTTATTCTTTATTCCTTATTTTTTTTGCACTTTCAAGACACAATTAAAATAATGCTCAAAGATGACAAAAATTCAGAATTGAAGCTAGCTTTGGCCGACCACTATGTGCATTTAATCTAGCATTGCATAATTTATTTATAATCCTAGACATACTATGACATTCTATGACACAAATGCATAAAAAATTGCTCAAATTCTCCTCAAATCTCCACCTTGCTCGACCAAACACTTCATGCCCATGCTAACATTTTAAAATCACACATTGAAGACACAAAAATCAGATTTTTAATGGCCCAAGGCCGACCACTTGCTTGAAGAATGCAAAGGCTTCACTCTTTGTCATATTCTCTCATTTCCTCTCAACTTCTCTCTCTCTCTCTCTCATTCTCCTCACTATCTCTCGGCCTTGGCTGAGTTCTCACCATCCTTTGCTCATTTTCATCAACTCATGGTGCATCAAGACAAGCAACAATCAAAGAAACTCAAGCAAACAAGCTAGGATACGAAAATCACACATGCATGTCCTTTGAAGTCTTCATTTCGGCCCTAGGTGAGTTTTTAAGCTTCCATTTCTTTTTTTCTTGTTCTAACCTCATGCATGTACTAAGAGCTTGGTCACTAATCTAAGAAGAATAGAGAAAATCTAGTTGGAACCTCGGCTAGGCAAAGGAGAAGAAGAAATTTGTGCTTCGACAAGTTTTGTGCATCCTCTTGGTTGATTGCTAAGGTGAGGGCTAAAACCTTTTGAAAATCCTTAAAAAATCCACATGCATGCTCATAAAAGTATGTCTTTGCTTCTGTACTTGAGTTATATGTTCGTTCATAAGCTTTTGCAACCATGCATGGCAAGATCTTGGCTTGAAAGTGATGATAGGTGAAGTCAGATTGTTGACAGCTCTCTGACCAGTTTGTTTCGAGATAATTTTAGCTAGGCAAATGATGTTGAAAATGCATGAAAATTGGTAGGTGACTAGTTTTTCCAGTTTTGAACATTTTTCGCAGAAATAGGCCGAAGCTAATTTGGATTATAAGGTCCTCAACTTAGCAAATCTTTAAAATGTGTCCAAATCTGGAAATCTGGAAAAATGAAGCAGGTTTTAGCAGATGCACTGACCTTGTAGAACGAACCAGATTTGACTTAGTAAATGATATTAAAAATGCATGAAATTTGGTTTTCTGCTATATTTTTCAGTTCTGGACATTTTTGTCAGAAATGGACTAAGGATAAAACTGAGCCTAAGGACCTCAAACACGTCAATTATTGAAATGTGTGCAAATCTGGACAGTTTTGTGCTATCCCACTGTTTCGGCTATAACTAATGATCCGGAACTCCAAATGATGCAAGGTTTGTTTCTGATTTTATTTCACTTCTTAAGCTTTAATTTGAAAACTTATTCACTGGAATTGGAGATTGTTTGCTTATCTTCATGATTGTGAGAAAACAGCCTATTGCAGTAAGGGCTTCACTTAGTGTTATGCTTAGAAAAATTGTTGTAACTTCTCTTGTTGAAATAAATGCTTGGGATTGTAGCTTTGGGATGTTGTGTGGACTGTTTTGAATGTTTGAGGATGTTGAATTAAATGATGCATGGCTTGAGATTGATTTTGAATTGGTTTGGGGCTTAAATTGCACGGATATGCACGAAATGGAAACCCTAATGACTAAGTAGTCTTGCTAAGTGTTGATCATTTGGGTATTGTGTGGAATTATGTACTTAGTAGGCTGCCCGTAGATGCCCTTATAGTCCTAAATGTGATTTTGTTCATTGCATGTTGACAAATAGGCTTTCTTGCATCCGAGCCCACGTAGATGTTGTTGCATGTTATATAATCTTATTATTATTTGATTATGTGGACTTTGAATTGAGTTATATGACTTGATTTATGTGCGATACATGGCTGTCCGTTTAATGTTCATATAACTCCATATGCTTTTCAAGTGAAACTACTTGTCCATTCGTGCCTCGCCTGTTTACTTGTCAATGTGCAATCTTATGACTGTCCGGAGGCAACCTACTTTGTTGTCCTCCTAATGTGATATGTTAATGTCATAAATGTGCACTGCATACAAGGTTGCAACCTTTCTTGTCGGCATGGTAGCGATCACGCACACCGGGCGGCATCGGGCTTGCCGGTGCACCCGTGACTACCATGGTCCCATTCCCTCTCTCGCTTGGGGGCTAGACTTCCTCGGAGAGTTGGGTCATAGGATTTCGGGGTACATCCGGAGTACACCCACCTGGCGTGTTTGGGGAATGATTTGAAGTCGGCCGCAACAACTGATTCTGGAACTGATCTGAGAGCAAAAGCTCACTGTATCCTTTTTACTATGTGTATAAGTACTCTCGCTTGGTTCCTAGAGAACCTCGGGGAGGAAAGACTGGTATTTCTGTTCCTGTACTTATATTATTGTTATATTCATGCTTGCAAAAGGATTTCATAAGTTGAACCAGAAAATGAGTTTCAAAACCTATTTCTCGTTCCCCCTCGCTGAGTTCATAAGGACTCACCCTCTTTTATCATCTCAGGTGAAGAAGATCCAAAACAGGTACCCGAGGACGGTGTGCCTAACGATGAATCCTTGGAGTGATTGCCTGTCTTGTGTGCTTTGCGTGATTGTGGCTACTTGTGAACTCTATGCTACCTGAAGACTATTTCTTTTATGTTGCTTGCTATTTGTAATGTAAAAGACCCCCGTTGTAATTTGGGGTCTAATTTTGGTTTGTACTGATATTAAGTAGACTGACGCTAGACACTACTATGATCGTTTTTGCTATTATTACCGCTAGTATCTATCATAGGTTATGACGTATTAGTTAAGGACTAAGTAAATGAACTTATCCAATCTTAAACAGGTACTCGCTATTAAGCTAAGATCAACAGGTACTTTTGTAACGAGGATAAACAAACAAACGAGACATAGTATCATGCTAGGTTATAAATCAAACGAGACATCGAGATAACCAATAGGCGTTTCAATTGATGTTAAATGGTAATCCTAGTTGGAAATGAAATTGAGATTAGAGAAACTTGAGGCGTTTAGAGAATTAGGCCAAACCAAAGAGCCCAATTACAGCCGTTATGCTGCCGATTTTTCGAAAAACTTTGGAGTTTAGACTAAACGATAAGTATTAAATCTTCATAACGGTTAATTATGTAACATGTACGGAACGTTTAGATCACACCCTAGTCTAACCTTATAGGCCGGGTTGGGGCGTGACACCTGTCTTGGTTTTCGTGCATGCTTCGTCATTCGTGCCTCGACCTAGAATGGTGTGCCCTAATCCCCGACTGATGTGCGTTACCTCGTTCCATGTACCCTAACCTAGATTTGCGTGCCTTGACCTAGGTTTAAGAATCGTGTTCCGTTTTGTGTGCCTTGCATTGAATTACGTGCATTCATTTAGGGTTGCGTACATTTACTTGAGAAACGTGCATTCGTCTCGTAGTTTGTGCCCTACCTCGTAGTGCGTGCCATCACGCTAATCAAGAAAGCATCTTACACGAAGCACTAGATCATTAATTAATCCTACAATTCCACTAACTAATATTAAATTACTAATTCAACCCACTAGAAGACAAAATCTCACAAAAAGCTAGACATTCCTTATTCTGTATTCCTTATTCTTTTGTACTTTCAAACATACAATTAATTAATGCTCAAAAGATGACAAAGATTCAGCATTTTTATGCCTTGGCCGACCACCTTGTGGCATGTGTGCTTGCTTGCTCAATTCAAAATTAATTCTAGAGAATTCTGTGACAAGTTATCACACAAATGCATAAAACAAATAACCCAAAACCCTACCCAATGCACCAATATTTCGACCCATTCTCTTGCCATGCTAGGTAATTCAAAAACCATGCTTATTGAAGACACAAATCTGAAAATTGCAAGCCCCTAGGCCGACAATGCTCCTTTGCCCAACAAAAGTTTTTATTTTTCTTCATTTCTCTCTTTTCCTCACATTTCTCTCTCTCCCTCTCATTCTTCTCTCTCTCTCTCTCGGCTTTGGCTGAGTTGCTTCACACCATAGCTCATCTTCATCACTCCATGGTTAATCAAGGCAAGCAAGAAGGTAGGGAACTCGACTAAGCAAGCTAGGTTGCAAGAAAACTCACATGCAAGCTCTTTGAACAACCATTTCGGCTTAGGTGAGTTTGCTAGCTTCCATTTCTTTTCTTCTCGTTCTAACCACATGCACCTACTAAGAACTTGGTCACTAAGCTAGGAAAAATAGAGAAAATTCAAGTGGTGTCTCGGCTAAACAAGGGAGAAGATCAACCTTGTGCTTCACCAAGACTCGTGTGCATCTTCTTGTTGTTTGCTAAGGTGAGGGCTAAAACTTCTTGAAAATCTTTCAAAAAAACCCACTTGCTTGCTCTTAAATGTTACCTTTGCTTCTGTACCTGAGATATATGTGTGTTCATAAGCTTTTATAACCATGCATGGCAAGATTTTGGCTAGAAGGTGATGATAGATGAAATCGGGTTTATGACAGCTTTTTGTCTTGTTGGTGCGAGGTAATTTTGGCTAGGTAAATGATGTTGAAAATGTGTGAAATTGGTAGGTAACTAGTTTTGCCAGTTTTGAACATTTTTTTTCAGAAATAGGCCGAAGCTAATTTTGACTCTAAGGTCCTCAAAATGGCAAATAATTGAAATGTGTCCAAATCTGGAAAGTCTGGAAAAATAAAATAGGTTTTGGCAGATTCACTGACCTTGTAGAATGAACCGGTTTTGACTTAGTAAATGACATCCAAAATGGATGTAATTTGGTGTACTGCTAGATTTTTCAGTTCTGGACATTTTTATCAGAAATGGACTAAGGCTAAATCTGACCCTAAGGACCTCAAAAACGACAAGTATTGAAATGTGTGCAAATCTGGACAGTTTTGTGCAATCCCACTGTTTTGGCTATAACTATTGAACCCGAACTCCAAATGATGCGAGGTTTGTTTCTGAATTTAGTTCACTTCTTAAGCTTTAATTTGAAATCTTATTCACTGGAATTGGAGATTGTTTGCTTGTCTTAATGATTGTGAGAAAACAGCCCATTGCAGTGAGGGTTTCACTTAGTGATATGCTTAGAAAAATTGTTGTAACTTCTCTTGTTGAATTAAATGCTTGGGATTGTGGCATTGGGATGTTGTGTGGACTGTTTTGAATACTTGAGGATGTTTGAATTAATCGATGCATGGCTTGAGATTGATTTTGAGTTGACTTGGGGCTTAATCGCACGGGTAAGCACGAAATGGAAACCCTAGTGACTAGGTAAATTCACTAAGTGTTGATCCTATGAATATCATGTTTAATTATATGTTTAGTAAGCTGCCCGTAGTTTCCATTGTAGCCCTAAATGCGATCTTGATGATTACATGTTGACAAGTAGGCCTTTCTTGCACCCGAACCCACGTAGATGTCATTGCATGTTGAATAATCTTATCATTTGATAACGTGAACTTTGTAATGAGTTATATGACTTGACCTACGTGCATTACATCGCTGCCCATTTAATGTTCATATAACTCCATATGCCTTTCAAGTGAAACTACTTGTCTTATCGTGCCTCGCTTGTTTACTTGTCAATGTGCAATTTTATGACTGCTCGGAGGCAACCTACTTTGTTGTCCTCTTAATGTGATATATTAAATGTCATAAATGTGCATTGCATACAAGGTTGCAACCTTTCATTCTGGCGTGGTAGCGTTCACGCATACCGAGCGGCATCGGGCTTGCCGGTGCAACCATGACTACCATTGTCCAATTCTCTCTCTCGCTTGGGGGCTAGACTTCCTCGTAGAGTTGGGTCGTAGGATTTCGGTGTACATCCGGAGTACACCCATTTGGCATGATAAAGGGATGATTTGAAGTCGGCCGCAACAACTGATACTGGAAATGAACTAAGAGCAAAAGCTCACCGTATCCTTTTCACTATGTGTATAAGTACTCTCGCTTGGTTCCTAGAGGACCTCGGGGAGGAAAGACGGGTAATTGTGTTCCTTTACTTTTATATTATTGTTCTGTACTTAATTATGATACATTCATGCTTGCAAAAAGGGTTTTCATAAGTTGAACCGGAAAATGAGTTTCAAAACCTATTTCTCGTTTCCCTTCGCTGAGTTCATAAGGACTCACCCTCTTTTATCATCTCAGGTGAAGAAGATCAAGAACATGTACCCGAGGATGACGTGCCTAACGATGATTTCATGGAATGATTTCCTGTCCTATATGCTTTGCTTGATTATGGACATTTGTGAAAACTATGCTACTTGAAGACTATTTCATTTCATGTTGCTTAATGTTGTAATGTAAAAGACCCATGTTGTAATTTGGGGTCTAATTTTGGTTTGTACTGATAATAACTAGACATACCTTGTTATGCTCATTTTGCTATTGTCATTGGCTAGTATCTATCATAGGATTATGAAGTATCAGGTAAGGACTAAGTAAAATGAACCTATCCAATCTTAAGCAGGTACTCACTATTAAGCTAAGATCAACAGGTACTTTTGTAACAAGGATTAACAAACAGACGAGACATAGTATCATACTAGGTTATTAATCAAACGAGACTTCGAGATAACCAGTAGGCATTTCAATTGATGATAAATAGTAATCCTAGTTGGAAATGAAATTGAGATTGGAAATTTTGAGGCGTTTAGAGAATTAGGTCAAACTAAAGAGCCCAATTACAGCCGTTATGCTGCCGGTTTTTCAAAAATTTTTGGAGTTTAGGCTAAAACATTAAGTATTAAATTTCCATGAATAGTTAAGTACGAGATAGACTGGAATGTTTAGATCACACCCTAGTCTAACCTTTATAGGCCGGGTTGGGGTGTGACACCTTAGAGAAATGGAATCAGAGCTTAGTTTAGTAACTAGGCATTAGTCGGGTTCAACTCTCGGACCGTGGGTAGAAGCCCTAAGGTAATTATGATGTCTTATTTATATGTGTTAATGTGTGCTAATGTGCTTTAATTGCTTTGAGCATTGAATATTATGTGCTTTTGAGGACCATATGTATTATGTGTTATGCACACCGACACGTTAGTGACCTCGATAAAGCATGCATGCTTTCATACTCCTTCCTTGATACATGTGCATGTTATATAACCGTGAATGACTGTTTATACACATAGATAGTTAGGACTAGAACTTTCAGGGAAGTGAATTTATGCAGGAAGAACGAAAATGGCTCGGTTAGAGATTTCTCGCATCTTCACAGGTACTCGATGGATCATATATATTATTGGATATGCATATATATAAAATGCGTAGCACAGGTATAATTGTTGAGGTAAATTATTTCCTTATCTTTGGAATACACATGCCTGTGATTAAGTTATCAATTTTATAGCCATAAAGTTCTTGATTTTGTTAAACCGTTATTCTAATTGTGGTTCTAGAATACATGTTGTAAGGCCCGACCCCGAATAACATGTATTACCTTGATTTGCGTGCCATAGACCAAGAATGATATGACTGACCTTGGATTACGTGCCATGTCTTAGTTTTGGTGCATGCCTCGTCATTCATGCCTTGACCTAGAATTATGCACCCTAATCCTCGACTTACGTGCCCCGACTTCGAATTGCGTGCGTTATCTCGTTTTGTGTGCCTTAACCTTGAATTACGTGTCTTAACCTAGGTTTAAGAGTCGTACCTTGATTTACGTGCATTGCATTGAATTACGTGCCTTGTATTGGTTTACACACATTTACCTAGGGTTGCGTGCATTTGCATTGGAATCCGTACATTAGTCTTGAAGTTCGTGTCTTACCTCAAAGTTCGTGTCTATCTCATAATTCGTGCCCTAGACCTAGGAATCCGTGCCACCACGTTAATCAAGAAAGAATTCTACACAATCCACTAACCAAAATTATATTCCTAATTCAAATTCTCTACAAACTCCACTAACAATAAAATAATACTAAACTATTCCTACATTTCTCACTATCTATTATTCTATTCATAATTCAACTCATCAACAAACATTCCTATATTTTATTCTACCTAGATTCCCTAAATTCCCAACATTCCTATGACAATTCTATGACACAAAATGCATAAAAATTAACCCAAAACCCTCCCCAATCCACCCAAACTCTCGACACATGCATATCCCCATGCTAGGATGATTCAAATTGTGCTTCTTGGAGACACAAATCTGATTTTTGCATGCCCAAGGCCAACATTTGCATCAACAATAGCAAAAGCTTCTATTTTCTCTCATTTCTCTCACTCTCCTCACATTTCTCTCTCTCCCTCTCATTCTTTTCTCTCAATCTCGGTTTTGGCTGAGTTCATACACCCCATAGCTCATCTTCATCATTCCATGGTTCATCAAGGCAAGCTAGAAGCTAAGAAACTCGATTAAACAAGCTAGGATGCAAGAAACACACACGCAAGCTCTTTGAACTTCCATTTCGGTTTAGGTGAGTTTCCTAGCTTCCATTTCTTTTCTTCTTGTTCTAACCTCATGCACCTACTAAGAAATTTGTCACTAAGCTAGGAAAATTGAGAAAAAACGGGTGGAGTCTTGGCTAGGCAAGGAAAAGAACAAATCTTGTGCTTCATCAAAGTTTTGTGCATCTTCTTGTTGATTTGCTAAGGTGAGGGCTAAAACCTTTTGAAAATCTTTCAAAAATCCACATGCATGCTCTCAAATGTATGTTCTTGCTTCTGTACTTGAGTTATATGTGTGTTCATAAGCTTTTACAACCATGAATGGCAAGATTTTGGCTTGAAGATGATGATAGATGAAATCGGGTTTGGTGACAGCTCTCTGTCTTGTTGTTTCAAGGTGAGTTTGGCTAGGAAAATGATGTTGAAAATGCATGAAAATTGGTAGGTAACTAGTTTTTCCAGTTCTGAACATTTTTCGTAGAAATAGGCCAAAGTTAATTTTGGTTCTAAGGTTCTCAAAATGGCAAATCATTAAAATGTGTCCAAATCTGGAAATCTGGAAAAAATGAAGCAGGTTTTGGCAGATGCACTGACCTTATAGAACGAACCAGTTTTGACTTAGTAAATGATGCCCAAAATGCATGCAATTTAGTGTGCGGCTAGGTTTTTCAGTTCTGGACGTTTTTTTCAGAAATGGACCAAGGCTAAATCTGACCCTAAGGACCTCAAAAATGACAAGTATTGAAATGTGTGCAAATCTGGACAGTTTTGAGCAATCCCACTGTTTTGGCTATAACTATTGATCCCGAACTCCAAATGATGCAAGGTTTGTTTCTGATTTTAGTTATCTTTTTAAGCTTTAATTTTACATCTTATTTACTGGAATTGGAGATTGTTTACGTGACTTAATGATTGTGAGAAAACAGCCTATTGCAGTGAGGGTTTCACTTAGTTATATGCTTAGAAATTTGTTGTAATTTCTCTTGTGGTATTAATTGCTTTGGATTGTGGCATTGGGATGTTGTGTGGACTGTTTTGAGTACTTGGGGATGTTTGAATTAATTGATACATGGCTTGAGTTTGATTGCGAGATGACTTGGGGCTTAATCGCACGGGTAAGCACGAAATGGAAACCCTAGCAACTAGGTAAACATGCTAAGTGTTGATCCTTTGAATATTGGGTGTAATTATATGCTTAGTAGGCTGCCGTAGTTGCCTTTATAGCCCTAAATGTGATTTTGAACATTGCATGTTGACAAATAGGCCTTTCTTGCATCCGAGCCCACGTAGATGTTGTTGCATGTTATATAATCTTATTATTTGATTACGTAGGCTTTGAATTGAGTTATATGACTTGATTTACATGCGTTACATGGCTGCCCGTTTAATGTTCATATAACTCCATATGCTTTTCAAGTGAATTTACTTGTCTTATCGTGCCTCGCTTGTTTACTTGTCAATGTGCAATCTTTTGACTGTCCGAAGGCAACCTACTTTGTTGTCCTCCTAATGTGATATATTAAATGTCATAAATGTGCATTGCATATGAGGTTGCAACCTTTCATTCTGGCATAGTAGCGTTCACGCACACCAGGCGACATCGGGCTTGTCAGTGCAACCGTGACTATCATTGTCCAATTCCCTCTCTCGCTTGGGGGCTAGACTTCCTCGGAGAGTTGGGTCGTAGGATTTCGGGGTACATCCGGAGTACACCCACTTGGCGTGATGAGGGGATGATTTGAAGTCGGCCGCAACAACTGAGAGCAAAAGCTCACCGTATCCTTTTCACTATGTGTATAAGTACTCTCACTTGGTTCCTAGAGGACCTCGGGGAGGAAAGACGGGTAATTGTGCTCCTTTACTTTTACATTACGTTATGTACTTACTTGTGACATATTCATGCTTTCAAAAAGGATTTTTCATAAGTTGAACCGGAAAAATGAGTTTCAAAACTTATTTCTCGTTCTCCCTCGCTGAGTTCATAAGGTCTCACCCTCTTTTTTGTCACAGGTACAGCATATTTGGAACAGTACCTGAAGTAAATGTGGTTGTTGATGATTCTTGGGAGTGACTACGTGCTTTTGTGCTTTGCCTGAAAGTGGTTGCTATATAGATATTGTGTTTGATTGCAAACTTTTCATTTTATTGATGTAAATGACCCAGTTGTAATTTGGGTCTAATTTTGGCTTGTACTGATTGTAGCCGGACGAACTCTTTATTTGGTCGTTTACTTTCGTCATTTAATTAGTAGCTATCGTAGGCAATTAAACCACTAGGTGAAAAATCAACTAAGTCAATTCGATCTAATTCCACTTAGGTGCTTATTTGTAAACTAAAGAATAATAGGTACTTGCATGATAGGAAATTGATAAATAAACGGGATATAGTTATCATGCTAGGCTTATTAACCAAACAAGACCTTCAAGATAGACTACTAGGCATATCGGTTGATGAGACAAAATAGGAGTCCTTAATGGAATTGGATTAATGATTGGAATAATTGAGGCATTTAGAAATTAGGTCAAACAAAAAGGTCCTAACTACAGTCGTTATGCTGCCGGTTTTCCGGAGAATTTGTGGAGTTTAGGCTAAAATGTTAAGTGTTAAACCCTCTTGAACGATTAAGTACGTGATATGACTTGAATGTTTAGATCACACCCTAGTCTAACCTTCATAGGTCGGGTTGGGGCGTGACACCCTAGATTAGAATGGTATCTGAGCTTAGTTTACTAACTAGGCGTTAGTCGGGTTCAACTCTCGGACCGAGGTAAAAGCCCTAAGATAATTGTGATGTCTTGTTTATATGTGTTATGTGTGCTAATGTGGTTTAATTGCTTTGAGCATTGAATATTATGTGCTTTTGTGGACCATATGTATTATGTGTCATGCACACCAACACGTTAGTGCCTTTGATAATGCACACATTCTTTTATACTCCTTCCTTGATACAGGTGCATGTTATATAACCGTGAATGACTGTTTATACACATAGATAGTTAGGATTAGGACTTTCAGGGAAGTGAATTTGTGCAAGATGAATGAAAAGGCTCGGTTAGAGATTTCTCGCATCTTTACAGGTACTCGATGGATCGTATATATTATTGGATATGCATATATATACAATGCGTAGCACAGGTATAATTGTTGAGGTAAAGTTATCTCCTTATTTTTGGAATACGTATACCTGTGATTAAGTTGTCAATTTTATAGCTATGAAGTTATTGATTCCGCTAAATCTTTCTTTTAATTATGGTTCAAGTATAAAGTTTAATGACATACAACTTCGCTTAAGATATAAGAACATACTATTAAATACGTAGAGTAGTATACATTATCATGTGCTGATAGTGGAAGTTGACTTGGAGGTTTCTTTGAATCCATTTCTCACATCTTAAAATTGGCTTGATAGACTATCTAAGAAGTTAGCAATATACTCGTACGATTGAATCCTTACTTGATTGGAATTAAGCATTGATGAATCTGATATGGTGTATACTAGCGAGTTTCAAGTTCACTAAGTGTTGAGATCATGACCTAGAAATTAAGAGGTGAATTCGTGGAAGTTGACAATAGTTTACTTTTAGGGGTTAGATTATTAAGTCATGGATAGCGTATTTAAGTGAGTTAACAATGGATAACCTCAAGACATGTAGGCAGCTATGGAGACTGAGTTTAACAAGGTTGATGATTCTTTAGTATAACAAGGTATAGGAATGTTGGAATCAAGGAATTCACGTAGCTAGAACTCGTGTTTGGAAAACTGCACCTAAAATGTTAGGTCGGATAGAAGTGTAAGGAATTGAATTATGCATTAGATGACTAACGTTGCTAAAGGTCCTAAGTTGGATATCGGTGATATTTAGAATCATGGTATTAATTTGGTGCCTCTCAGATTTAGTTGTGATTATGCAAAGTAAGTCATTCTATGCACTCGTTGTTTGAATACCCTAGAGGATGTTAGAAATCATATATTCCTAAGTAAGACCGATGGACCTAGTATATAAAACATGAAAATGAGATTAAAGCATCTGGTAACAAAGTGGAGTCGTTAGTGTATGATTAGTAATCCTAAATAGCTAATATTGAGTATGCATGATGATTCATGGTGACCCGTAGGACCTAAGGGCGGTGAACCTTGATTCTTTTAGTTAGTTGAACATGTAAATGAGAAGAGTGAGATTTCATGTAGTTAAGATAGAGATGAATTAAAGTCATAATGACCCAAGACACTATTGTTAGACCACCGTATCTATGTGCACCGTTTCACATCTAAAAACTAGCGATCGGTAGACTTCGAATTGTGATCGTTGAATAAGAGGGGTGAATCTTGTAGTGATAGTTAAATAAGTAGTTGATTACTTTTGAAGTTCTATTAGATTATATTGTAGGATGACTTGTGGTTATAATTCTTACGATGACATATCCTTGAAGTTATTTCATGTAATAAGCTACTTAGATTAGTATGGTAAGTATCTTGTGAGCTAGATCATTTCGGTACCCATTTATAGTCCTAAGACTGTTGTTGAACGGTTGGTAACCTAGTGGAGCATTGATATCACTTACATGGCGATGAACCTAGTTTAGTAACATTAATGTTGAAGATATATTGGCAAGCATTAAGTGTTCGAATGAATGACTAGGTCACTAAGTGAGTAGGACCATTATCTTCTTAAGTATGACGTAACCTTGGATTGAGGTGAGTAGAATTTATTTGAGGTTGAAACTATTCGCCTTAGGAGTCTTAGTTAAGATTAAAGAAATTCTGAAGCCTCATGACGTGAAAATAGAGATTTGAATAAGAAAATAGATTGTGGATCATAAGCTGATGAAATTTACTTGTAAGAGTTGAACTAGTACAACATGATTAGTTTACCCATGCAATTTCAATGACAATTTGTTGGTGGTACCTAATAAACCTTAGAGTTTGAGTTTAACGAATCTCAACGGTCTTTCTCGTTGATTACGAGCGTGAAGATTAACAAAGCCAGGAAAGGAGGTTAGTGAATAGGAGCCTGTAATCGGGAGACTAGTCATTAGAAGATTTGCTAATCTAATGTACCTACGAGATAAGAAGGGCTATGATACTATCGATAGATGATGATTGAGATGGATTAGTTTGTTTGGTGAGTTCTTCCTGAAAATAGAGTCGTATTGTGGAAATGACCCATAACATGTGTATGTCCTAGGTGTTAACAATTTTGAAGCTAGTTGATAGAATATGTAAATCTGATATTGACCTATCATCTTGAAATTAGTGTATGTAACCATAAGATCGCGGTATTATTGTGATATTCCTTTTGAGGTATGGATGCGAGATTGATACAACATGAGTCATGATTTTGGAGTTATAGTTATATTGTTAGAATACCGATGCAGCTTTGATGACTATGTTTGGAGATTCTAACCTTAGTTAATGAACTCGACCTTAAGATCAATTGGAGAAAATAGAGTTGTTCAAAGGAATGAACTGTAATTGTGAAGGTCACACCGAACTAAATGATTGGAGAAACATAAGAAGGCGGTAAAAGATCACCAAACATCGGACGAACCAGAGTAGCAAGAATAACAAGGGTTAGAATCCGTCTAAATGACCTCAATAGGCAAGAATGAATTTCGGGACGAAATTCTTTTAACGAGAGGAGGATGTGAGGCCCGACCCCGAATAACGTGTGTTACCTTGATTTGCGTGCCATAGACCAAGAATGATATGACTGACCTTAGATTACGTGCCCTATCTTGGTTTTCGTACATGCCTCGTTATTTGTGCCTTGACCTAGAATTATGTGCCCTAATCCTCGACTTACATGCCCTGACTTCGAATTGCGTGCGTTATCTCGTTTTGTGTGCCCTGACCTTGAATTGCGTGTCCTAACCTAGGTTTAAGAGTCGTACCTCGATTTATATGCATTGCATTAAATTACGTGCCTTGTATTGGTTTACGTGCATTTACCTAGGGTTACGTGCATTTGCATTGGAATCCGTGCATTTATCTTGAAGTATGTGCATTAGTCTTGAAGTTCGTGTCTTACCTCAAAGTTCGTGTCTATCTCATAATTCGTGCCCTAGACCTAGGAATCCGTGCCACCACGTTAATCAAGAAAGAATTCTACACAATCCACTAACCAAAATTATATTCCTAATTCAAATTCTCTACAAACTCCACTAACAATAAAATAATACTAAACTATTCCTACATTTCCCACTATCTATTATTCTATTCATAATTCAACTCATCAACAAACATTCCTATATTTTATTCTACCTAGATTCCCTAAATTCCCAACATTCCTATGACAATTCTATGACACAAAATGCATAAAAATTAACCCAAAACCCTACCCAATGCACCCAAAATCTCGACACATGCATATGCCCATGCTAGGATGATTCAAATTGTGCTTCTTGGAGACACAAATCTGATTTTTGCATGCCCAAGGCCAACATTTGCATCAACAATAGCAAAAGCTTCTATTTTCTCTCATTTCTCTCACTCTCCTCACATTTCTCTCTCTCCTTCTCATTCTTCTCTCTCAATCTCGGTTTTGGCTGAGTTCATACACCCCATAGCTCATCTTCATCATTCCATGGTTCATCAAGGCAAGCTAGAAGCTAAGAAACTCGATTAAACAAGCTAGGATGCAAGAAACACACATGCAAGCTCTTTGAACTTCCATTTCGGTTTATGTGAGTTTCCTAGCTTCCATTTCTTTTCTTCTTGTTCTAACCTCATGCACCTACTAAGAACTTTGTCACTAAGCTAGGAAAATTGAGAAAAAAAACGGGTGGAGTCTTGGCTAGGCAAGGAAAAGAACAAATCTTGTGCTTCATCAAAGTTTTGTGCATCTTCTTGTTGATTTGCTAAGGTGAGGGCTAAAACCTTTTGAAAATCTTTCAAAAATCCACATGCATGCTCTTAAATGTATGATCTTGCTTCTGTACTTGAGTTATATGTGTGTTCATAAGCTTTTACAACCATGAATGGCAAGATTTTGGCTTCAAGATGATGATAGATGAAATCGGGTTTGGTGACAGCTCTCTGTCTTGTTGTTACGAGGTGATTTTGGCTAGGAAAATGATGTTGAAAATGTATGAAAATTGGTAGATAACTAGTTTTTCCAGTTTTGAACATTTTTCGCAGATATAGGCCAAAGCTAATTTTGATTCTAAGGTCCTCAAAATGGCAAATCATTAAAATGTGTCCAAATCTGGAAATCTGGAAAAAAATGAAGCAGGTTTTGGCAGATGCACTGATCTTTTAGAACGAACAAGTTTTTACTTAGTAAATGATGCCCGAAATGCTTGAAATTTGGTTTAAGGCTAGGTTTTTCAGTTCTGGACGTTTTTGTCAGAAATGGACCAAGGCTAAATCGGACCCTAAGGACCTCAAAAATGACAAGTATTGAAATGTGTGAAAATCTGGACAGTTTTGTGCAATCCCACTGTTTTGGCTATAACTATTGATCCCGAACTCCAAATGATGCAAGGTTTGTTTCTGATTTTAGTTCTCTTTTTAAGCTTTAATTTGAAATCTTATTTACTGGAATTGGAGATTTTTTTCTTGACTTAATGATTGTGAGAATACAGCCTATTGTAGTGAGGGTTTCACTTAGTTATATGCTTAGAAATTTGTTGTAACTTCTCTTGTGGTATTAATTCCTTTGGATTGTGGCATTGGGATGTTGTGTGGACTTTTTTGAGTACTTGGAGATGTTTGAATTAATTGATACATGGCTTGAGTTTGATTGCGAGATGACTTGGGGCTTAATCGCACGATTAAGCACGAAATGGAAACCCTAGCAACTAGTTAAACATGTTAAGTGTTGATCCTTTGAATATTGGGTGTAATTATATGCTTAGTAGGCTGCCCTTAGTTGCCTTTATAGCCCTAAATGTGATTTTGAACATCGCATGTTGACAAATAGGCCTTTCTTGCATCCGAGCCCACATAGATGTTGTTGCATGTTAAATAATCTTATTATTTGATTACGTGGACTTTGAATTGAGTTATATGACTTGATTTACGTGCGTTACATGGCTGCCCGTTTAATGTTCATATAACTCCATATGCTTTTCAAGTGAATTTACTTGTCTTATCGTGCCTCGCTTGTTTACTTGTCAATGTGCAATCTTTTGACTGTCCGAAGGCAACCTACTTTGTTGTCCTCCTAATGTGATATATTAAATGTCATAAATGTGCATTGCATATGAGGTTGCAACCTTTCATTCTGGCATGGTAGCGTTCACGCACACCAGGCGGCATCGGGCTTGTCGGTGCAACCATGACTACCATTGTGCAATGCCCTCTCTCGCTTGGGGGGTAGGCTTCCTTGAAGAGTTGGGTCGTAGGATTTCGGGGTACATCCGGAGTACACCCACTTGGCGTGATGAGGGGATGATTTGAAGTCGGCCGCAACAACTGAGAGCAAAAGCTTACCGTATCCTTTTCACTATGTATATAAGTACTCTCGCTTGGTTCCTAGAGGACCTCGGGGAGGAAACACGGGTACTTGTGTTCCTTTACTTTTACATTACGTTATGTACTTACTTGTGACTTATTCATGCTTGCAAAAAGGATTTTTCATAAGTTGAACCGGAAAAATGAGTTTCAAAACTTATTTCTCGTTCCCCATCGCTGAGTTCATAAGGACTCACCCTCTTTTTTGTCACAGGTACAACAGATTTGGAACAATACCCGAAGTAAATGTGCTTGTTGATGATTCCTGGGAGTGACTACGTGCTTTTGTGCTTTTCCTGAAAGTGGTTGCTATATGGATATTGTGTTTGATTGCAAACTGTTCACTTTATTGATGTAAATGACCCAGTTGTAATTTGGGTCTAATTTTGGCTTGTACTGATTGTAGCCGGACGAACTCTTTATTTGGTCGTTTACTTTCGTCATTTAATTAGTAGCTATCATAAGCAATTAAACCACTAGGTGAAAAATCAACTAAGTCATTTCGATCTAATTCCACTTAGGTGCTTATTTGTAAACTAAAGAATAATAGGTGCTTGCATGATAGAAAATTGATAAATAAACGGGACATAGTTATCATGCTAGGCTTATTAACCAAACGAGACCTTCAAGATAGACTACTAGGCATATCAGTTGATGAGACAAAATAGAAGTCCTTAATGGAATTGGATTAATGATTGGAATAATTGAGGCGTTTAGAAATTAGCTCAAACAAAAAGGTCCTTACTACAGCCGTTATGCTGCCGATTTTTCAGAGAATTTATGGAGTTTAGGCTAAAACGTTAAGTGTTAAACCCTCTTGAACGATTAAGTACGTGATATGACTTGACTGTTTAGATCACACCCTAGTCTAACCTTCATAGGTCAGGTTGGGGCGTGACACATGTTAAGGACATACAACTTTCCTTAGATATAAGAATATACTATTGGACATGTGGAGTAGTATATATATGTTCATATGCTTATAATGGAAGTTTGACTTAGGAGTTGCTTTTGAATCAAATTCTTATATCTTAAAATGGTATAATAGACTATTTATATGATTGAATCCTTATTTGATTGGAATTAAGCATCGTTGAACCTAATAAGGTGTATATTAACGAGTTTCAAGTTCACTCAATGTGGAGATCGTGACCTAAAAATTAAGAGATGAATTCGTAGAAATTAACGTTAGGGGTTAGATTATTAAGGCATAAATAGTGTGTTTAAGTAACTTAACAATGGATAACCTTAAGACATGTAGGCAACTCTGGAGACTAAGTTTAACAAGGTTGATGAATCTTTAGTATAACAAGATATGTGGATGTTGGAATCGAGGAATTCACGTAACTAGAACTCGTGTTCGGAAGACTACACCTAAATGTTAGGTCGAATAGAAGTGTGAGGTATTGAATTACGCATTAGATGACTAACGTTGCTAAGGTCCTAAGTTGGATATTGGTGATATCAAGAATCATGGAATTAAATTTTTGCCCATCGGATTTAGTTGTGATTATGTGAAGTAAGTCATTCTATGCACTCGTTGTTTGGATACCCTAGAGGATGCTAGAAAGCATATATCCCTAAGCAAGATCGATGGACCTAGTATATGAACCATGGAAATGAGATTAAAGCATCCGGTTGCAAAGTGGAGTCGTTAGGGTATGAATAGTAATCCTAAATAGCTAATAGTGAGTATGCATAATGATTCATGGTGAACCCTAGGACCTAAGGTCGATGAGTCTTGATGCTCTTAGCTAATTGAACATGTAAATGAGAAGAGTAAGATTTCATATAGTTAAGGTAGAGATGAATCAGAGTCATGATGACCCATGAGACTATTGTTAGACAATCGTATTTAAGTGCACCGTTTCATGTCTAGAAACTAGCGGTTGGCGGACTTCGAGTTGTGGTTGTTGAATAGAGGATGAATCTCGTAGTGATAGTTAGATGAGTGGTTGATCACTTTTGAAGTTCTATTAGGTTATATTGAAGGATGCCTCGTGGTCATAATTCTTATGTTGATACAACCTTGATGTTATTTCGTGTAACAAGCTACTTGGGTTAGTATGGTAAGTATCCTATGAGCTAGATCATTCCGGTACCCATTTATAGTCCTAGGATTATTGTTGTACGACCGGTAACCTAGTGGAACATTGATATCGCTTACATGGCTATAACCCTAGCTTAGTAGCATTACTGTTGAAGATATATTGGTGGGTATTAAGTGTTCAAAAGAATGACTAGGTCGCTAAGTAAGTGGGACCATTATCTTCTTAAGTATGACGTAACCTTGGATTGAGGTGAGTGAAATTTATTTGAGGTTAAAACCATTCGCTTTAGGAGTCTTGATTAAGATTAAAAGAAACTCTGAAGCCTCGTAACTTGAAGACAGAGATTTGAATAAAGAAATAAATTGTGGGTCACAAGCTGATAAAACTTACTTAAAGAGTTGAATGAGTGCCACATGATTAGTTTACCCATGCAATTTTGACGGCAGTTTGTTGGTGGTATTTAATAAGCCTTAGAGTTGAGTTTAACGAATCTCAACGGTCTTTCTCGTTGATTACGAGCGTGAAGGTTAGCAAAGCGGGGAAGGGAGGTTAGTGAATAGGAGCCTGTAACTTGGACACTAGTCCCTAGAAGATTTGCTAATCTAATGTACCTATGAGATAAAAAGGACTATGATACTGTCGATAGATGACGACTTGAAATGGATTAGTTTGTTTGGAAGAATTATTCCTGAAAATAGGGTCGTATTGTGAAATGATCCATAACCTGTGTATGGCCTATGTGATAACAGTTTGAAGTAGTTGACATGGTATGTAAATCGGATATAGAATTATCATATTGAAATTAGTGTATGTCACCATAGGATCATGGTATTATGGTAATATTCCTTTTTGAGGTATGAAGGCGAGTTTGATACAACATGAGTCAGGATTCTGGAGTTATAGTTATATAGTTAGAATACCGATGTAGCTTTGATGACTACGTTTGAAGACTCTAACCTTAGTTAATGAACTTGACCTTAAGATCAAATGCAAGGAATAGAGTCGTTCAAAGGAAAGAACTGTAAATGTAGGGGTCACACCGAATTAAATGATTGGAAAAAGCGAGGAAGTGAAGTGGTTGTGGTAAGAGAGATCACAGAACACGGGACGACCCGGAGTGGGAAAATAACAAAGGTTGAAATCCACCTAAATGACCTCAACAAGTAAGAATGAATTTCAGGACGAAATTCTTTTAAGGAGGGGAGGATGTGAGGCCCGACCCCAAATAACTTGTCTTACCTCGACTTGCGTGCTTTAGATCCAGAATTATATGACTGACCTTGGATTACGTACCCTGTCTTGGTTTTCGTGCATGCTTCGTCATTCGTGCCTCGACCTAGAATGGTGTGCCCTAATCCCCGACTGATGTGCGTTACCTCGTTTCGTGTGCCCTAACCTAGATTTGCGTGCCTTGACCTAGGTTTAAGAATCGTGTTCTGTTTTGTATGCCTTGCATTGAATTACGTGCATTCATTTAGGGTTGCGTACATTTACTTAGGAAACGTGCATTCATCTCGTAGTTCGTGCCCTACCTCATAGTGTGTGCCCTAAACCTAGGAAAGTGTGCCCTCACACTAATCAAGAAAGCATCTTACACGAAGCACTAGATCATTAATTAATCCTACAATTCCACTAACTAATATTAAATTACTAATTCAACCCACTAGAAGATAAAATCTCACAAAAAACTAGACATTCCTTATTCTTTATTCCTTATTCTTTTGCACTTTCAAACATACAATTAATTAATGCTCAAAAGATGACAAAGATTCAGCATTTTCATGCCTTGGCCGACCACCTTGTGGCATTTATGCTTTCTTGCTCAATTCAAAATTAATTCTAGACAATTCTATGACAAGTTATGACACAAATGCATAAAAAAAATAACCCAAAACCCTACCCAATGCACCCATATTGCGACCCATTCCCTTGCCATGCTAGGTAATTCAAAAACCATGCTTCTTGAAGACACAAATCTGAAAATTGCAAGCCTCTAGGCCGACAATGCTCCTTTGCCCAACAAAGGCTTTTATTTTTCTTCATTTCTCTCATTTCCTCACATTTCTCTCTCTCCCTTTCATTCTTCTCTCTCTCTCTCGGCTTTGGCTGAGTTGCTTCACACCATAGCTCATCTTCATCACTCCATGGTTAATCAAGGCAAGCAAGAAGGTAGGGAACTCGACTAAGCAAGCTAGGTTGCAAGAAAACTCACATGCAAGCTCTTTGAACAACCATTTCGGCTTAGGTGAGTTTGCTAGCTTCCATTTCTTTTCTTCTCGTTCTAACCACATGCACCTACTAAGAACTTGGTCACTAAGCTAGGAAAAATAGAGAAAATTCGAGTGGTGTCTCGGCTAAACAAGGGAGAAGATCAACCTTGTGCTTCACCAAGACTCTTGTGCATCTTCTTGTTGTTTGCTAAGGTGAGGGCTAAAACTTCTTGAAAATCTTTCAAAAAAAACCACATGCATGCTCTTAAATGTTACCTTTGCTTCTGTACCTGAGATATATGTGTGTTCATAAGCTTTTATAACCATGCATGGCAAGATTTTGGCTAGAAGGTGACGATAGATGAAATCGGGTTTGTGACAGCTTTCTGTCTTGTTGGTGCAAGGTGATTTTGGCTAGGTAAATGATGTTGCAAATGCGTGAAAATTGGTAGGTAATTATTTTTTCCAGTTTTGAACATTTTTTGCAGAAATAGGCCGAAGCTAATTTTGACTCTAAGGCCAACTCCAACAGTTTTCCTACATTTTTCCCTACATGTAGGGAATTTGGAACATTTTTCCTACATTTAGGGATCCCCTATTTGAGTTTCACTCCAACAGTTTCCCTACATTTAATTAATCTATTAATTTAGGGAATCCATATTTCAGTTTCACTCTAACAGCTCCCCTTTTGTAGAGACTCCCTATTTTTATCTTATTCAAATATTTTTTCTTTTATTTCAATTAAACATATCATTAATTTATATATATATATATATATATATATATATATATATATATATATATATATATATTTCGGAGACCTTCTATTTTTAATTACCAACATAAATTTTTATTTTTTATTGTTTGATTTAAAACTTTTCCAATAATTTTTAATTTTTTGATTATATTTGTTATTGTTGGAGAGTTTAATTTTTAAAGTTTTGTTTTTATTTTATTTTTTAATATTTTTCTGACAATGAACAGTGTTTAGGGGATGGAGTAGGGGATGATGGTTTTTTTATCTACTTGTAGAGAAGATGAAAATAAGTGTAGGGATCCCCTAAAATTTAGGAGATGGGGTAGGGGATCTATTGAAGTGCAATTACTCAAATCTCCTCCCTACATGTAGAGTAGGGAGTCATGTAGGGACTCTCTTGGAGTTGGCCTAAGGTCCTCAAAATGGCAAATCATTGAAATGTGTCCAAATCTGGAAAGTCTGGAAAAATGAAGCAGGTTTTGGAAGATTCACTGATCTTGTAGGACGAACCAGTTTTGACTTAGTAAATGACTTCAAAAATGCATGCAATTTGGTGTACTGCTATATTTTTCAGTTCTAGACATTTTTGTCAGAAATGGACTAAGGCTAAATCTGACCCTAAGGACCTCAAAAATGACAAGTATTGAAATGTGTGCAAATCTGGACAGTTTTGTGCAATCCCACTGTTTTAGCTATAACTATTGAACCCGAACTCCAAATGATGCGAGGTTTGTTTCTGAATTTAGTTCACTTCTTAAGATTTAATTTGACATCTTATTCACTGGAATTAGAGATTGTTTGCTTGTCTTAATTATTGTGAGAAAACAGCCCATTGCAGTGAGGGTTTCACTTAGTGATATGCTTAGAAAAATTGTTGTAACTTCTCTTGTTGAATTAAATGCTTGGGATTGTGGCATTGGGATGTTGTATGGACTGTTTTGAATACTTTAGGATGTTTGAATTAATCGATGCATGGCTTGAGATTGATTTTGAGTTGATTCGGGGCTTAATCGTACGGGTAAGCACGAAATGGAAACCCTAGTGACTAGGTAAATTCACTAAGTGTTGATTCTATGAATATCGTGTTTAATTATATGTTTAGTAAGCTGCCCGTAGTTGCCATTGTAGCCCTAAATGCGGTCTTGATGATTACATGTTGACAAGTAGGCCTTTCTTGCACCCGAACCCACGTAAATGTCGTTGCATGTTGAATAATCTTATCATTTGATAACGTGAACTTTGTAATGAGTTATATGACTTGATCTACGTGCGTTACATGACTGCCCGTTTAATGTTCATATAACTCCAAATGCCTTTCAAGTGAAACTACTTGTCTTATCGTGCCTCACTTGTTTACTTGTCAATGTGCAATCTTATGACTGCTTGGAGGCAACCTACTTTGTTGTCCTCCTAATGTGATATATTACATGTCATAAATGTGCATTGCATACAAGGTTGCAACCTTTCATTCTGGCATGGTAGCGTTCACGCACACCGGGCGGTATCGGACTTGCCGGTGCAACCGTGACTACCATTGTCCAATTTTCTCTCTCGCTTGGGGGCTAGACTTCCTCGGAGAGTTGGGTCATAGGATTTTGGGGTACATCCGGAGTACACCCATTTGGTGTGATAAAGGGATTATTTGAAGTCAGCCGCAACAACTGATACTGGAATGAACTGAGAGCAAAAGCTCACCGTATCTTTTTCACTATGTGTATAAGTACTCTAGCTTGGTTCCAAAGGACCTCGGGGAGGAAAGACGGGTAATTGCGTTCATTTACTTTTATATTATTGTTATGTACTTAATTGTGATACATTCATGCTTGCAAAAAGGGTTTTCATAAGTTGAACCGGAAAATGAGTTTGAAAACCTATTTCTCGTTCCCCCTCGCTGAGTTCATAAAGACTCACCATTTTTTATCATCTCAGGTGAAGAAGATCAAGAACAGGTACCCGAGGACGACGTGCCTAACGATGATTCCTTGGAATGATTGCCTGTCCTATGTGCTTTGCTTGATTATGGACATTTGTGAACACTATGCTACTTGAAGACTATTTCTTTTCATGTTTCTTAATGTTTGTAATGTAAAAGACCTCAGTTGTAATTTGGAGTCTAATTTTGATTTGTACTGATAATAACTAGACAGACACTACTATGATCGTTTTGCTATTGTCATTGGCTAGTATCTATCATAGGATTATGAAGTATCAGGTAAGGACTAAGTAAAATGAACCTATCCAATCTTAAGCAGGTACTCACTATTAAGCTAAGATCAACAGGTACTTTTGTAACGAGGATTAACAAACAAACGAGACATAGTATCATACTAGGTTATTAATCAATCAAGACTTCGAGACAACCAGTAGGCATTTCAATTGATGGTAAATAGTAATCTTAGTTGGAAAGAAATTGAGATTGGAAAATTTGAGGCGTTTAGAGAATTAGGTCAAACCAAATAGCCCAATTACAGCCGTTATGCTGCCGGTTTTCTGGAAAATTTTTGGAGTTTAAGCTAAAACATTAAGTATTAAATTTTCATGAACAGTTAAGTACGAGATAGACTGGAATGTTTAGATCACACCCTAGTCTAACCTTTATAGGCCGGGTTGGGGTGTGACACTAGGGTGTGATCTAAACATTCAAGTCCTTTCACATATTTAATCGTTCAAGAAGGTTTAACACTTGACGTTTAGGCTAAACTCCATAAATTCTTCGGAAAACCGGCAGCATAACGGCTGTAATTGGGCTCTTTAGTTTGACCTAATTCTCAAAACGCCTCAAAATTTTCAATCTCAATTTTATTTCCAACTAAGCTTACAATTTACCATCAATTGAAACGCCTACCAGTCATCTCGAAGTCTCGTTTGATTAATAACCTAGCATAATACTACGTCTCGTTTGTTTGTTAATCCTCGTTTCAAAAGTACCTGTTGATTTTAGCTTAATAATGAGTACCTGCATAAGATTGGATAGGTTCATTTTACTTAGTCCTTACCTGATACTTCATAATCCTATGATAGATACTATACTAGCCAATGACAATAGCAAAACGATCATAGTAGTAGTTATTATCAGTACAAACCAAAATTAGACCCCAAATTACAACGGGGGTCTTTTACATTACAAACATTAAGCAACATGAAAAGAAATAGTCTTCAAGTAGCATAGTCTCCAACTAAGCTTACAATTTACCATCAATTGAAACGCCTACCAGTCATCTCGAAGTCTCGTTTGATTAATAACCTAGCATAATACTACGTCTCGTTTGTTTGTTAATCCTCATTTCAAAAGTACCTGTTGATCTTATCTTAACAATGAGTACCTGCTTAAGATTGGATGGGTTCATTTTACTTAATCCTTACTCGATGCTTCATAATCCTATGATAGATACTAGCCAATAACGATAGCAAAACGACCATAGTAGTGTCTATCTAGTTATTATTAGTACAAGCCAAAATTAGACCCCAAATTACAACGGGGGTCTTTTACATTACAAAAACAAGCAAAATAAGAAACGAAATACTAAGACCTGGTCCTAAGCCCCACTCCCTCGGTTTGCGGGCCCAACCTCTACGTGAAGCGAAGTTGTCTTGCACAAGGTGCTTTGGGATTCGGTAATATAAATGTGTTGGATTAGGTTGTCATCCTTTTCGCGGCTCACGACGTACGATCCGGGATGAAAAAATAGCGCAAAAGAAGAAAAGTGTCCAGAAACTGATGAAAACGTTCGATTTTGGGCTCCAAAAATAGGCGGAGCCGAGCAGGCTTGCTGCCCTTGTCGTAGAGCTCTTGGAGAGCTTTCCAACGTTAAGCTGTGTACCGCGTAACTCCTTACGAATCAAAAGTAATGGGCACCGGAGCGACGGAGACCTGGTCCTAAGCCCTACGCCCTCGGTTTGCGGGCCCAGCCTCTACGTGAAGCGAAGTTGTCTTGCACAAGGTTCCATGGGATTCGGTAATAGAAATGTGATGGATTAGGTTGTCGTCCTTTTCGCGGCTCACGACGTAAGATCCGGGATGAAAAATAGCGCAAAAGAAGATATGTGTCCAGAAATTGATGAAAACGTTCAATTTTGGGCTCCGAAAATAGGCACAGCCAAGCAAGCTTGCTGACCCCGTCATAGAGCTCTCAGAGAGCTTTTTAACGGTATGCTGTACACCGCGTAACTCCTTACGGATCAAAACTTATGGGCGCCGGAGCGACGGAGACCTGGTCTTAAGCCCCACGCCCTCGGTTTGCGGGTCCAGCCTCTACGTGAAGCGAAGTTGTCTTGCACAAGGTGCCATGGGATTCGGTAATAGAAATGTGGTGGAGTAGGTTGTCGTCCTTTTCGCGGCTCACGACGTACGATCCAAGACAGAAAAACAACGCAAAAGAAGAAAAGTGTCCAGAAACTTATGAAAATGTTCGATTTTGGGCACCGAAAACATGCGCAGTCGAGCAGGCTTGCTGCCCCCATCGTAGAGCTCTCGGAGAGCTTTCCAACGGAATGCTATGCACTGCATAACACCTTACGGATCAAAAGTTATAGGCACCGGAGCGACGGAGACCTGGTCCTAAGCCCCCAGCCCTCAGTTTGCGGGCCCAGCCTCTACATGAAGCGAAGTTGTCTTGCAAAAGGTGGCGTGGCATTCGGTAATAAAAATGTGATGGATTAGGTTGTCGTCCTTTTCGCGACTCATGACGTACGATCCGGGAAGAAAAAACAGCGCAAAAGATGAAAAGTGTCTAGAAACTGTTGAAAACATTCAATTTTGGGTTCCGAAAACAGGCGCAGCCGATCAAGCTTCCTGCCCCCGTCGTAGAGCTCTAGGAGAGCTTTCCAACGATATGCTGTGCGCCGCGTAACTCCTTACGGATCAAAAGTAATGGGCACCGGAGCGACGGAGACCTAGTCCTAAGCCCAACACCCTCAGTTTGCGAGCCCAGCCTCTATGTGAAGTGAAGTTTTCTTGCACAAGGTGCTTTAGGATTTGGTAATAGAAATGTGATGGATTAGGTTGTCGTGCTTTTTGTGGCTCATGACGTACGATCCGGGACGGAAAAATAGCACAAAAGAATAAAAGTGTCCAGAAACCGATGAAAACGTTCAATTTTGGGCTGCAAAAACAGGCGTAGCCGAGCAGGCTTGCTGCCCCCGTCGTAGAGCTCTCGGAAAGATTTCCAACAGTATGTTGTCTGCCGCGTAACTCCTTACAGATAAAAAGTTTTGGGCACCAGAGCGACGGAGACCTGGTCCTAAACCCCACGCCCTCGGTTTGCAGGCCCAGCCTCTACGTGAAGCGAAGTTGTTTTGCACAAGTTGCCATGGGATTCGGTAATAGAAATGTCGTAGATTAGGTTGTCGTCCTTTTCGCGGCTCACGGCGTACGATCCGGGATGAAAAAATAACGCAAATGAAGAAAAGTGTCCAGAAACTGATGAAAACGTTCGATTTTGGGCACCGAAAACATGCGCAGACGTGCAGGCTTGCTGCCCCTGTCGTAGAGCTCTCGGAGAGCTTTCCAACGGTATGCTGTGCACCGTGTAACTCTTTACGGATCAAAAGTTATGGGTACCAAAGCAACAGAGACCTGGTCCTAAGCCCCACACCCTCGGTTTGCGGGCCCAACCTCTACGTGAAGCGAAGTTGTCTTCCACAAGGTTTTTTGGGATTCAGTAATAGAAATGTGATGGATTAGGTTGTCGTCCTTTTCGCGGCTCACGACGTACGATCCGAGGCAAAAAAACAGTGCAAAAGAAGAAAAGTATCCAAAAATAGATGAAAACGTTCAATTTTGAGCTCTGAAAACAGGCCCGGCCGAGTATGCTTGCGGCACCCGTCGTAGAGCTCTTGGAGAGCTTTCCAACGGTATGCTATGCGCCGCGTAACTCCTTACAAATCAAAAGTTATGGGCACCGTTGCGACGGAGACTTGGTCCTAAGCCCCACACCCTCGGTTTGCGGGCCCAGCCTCTACGTGAAGCAAAATTGTCTTGCCCAAGGTGGCATGGGATTCGGTAATAGAAATCTGATGGATTAGGTTGTCATCCTTTTTGCGGCTCACGACGTACGATCCGGGACGGAAAAATAGAGCAAAAGAAGAAAAGTGTTCAAAGACTGATGAAAATGTTCGATTTTGGGCTCGAAAAACAAGCGCAACAGAGCATGCTTGTTGCCCCCGTCGTAGAGCTCTCGGAGAGCTTTCCAACGGTATGCTGTGCGCCGTGTAACTCTTTACGGATCAAAAGTTATGGGCACCGGAGCGACGGAGACCTGGTCTTAAGCCCCACGCCCTTGGTTTGCAGGCCCAGCCTCTACGTTAAGCGAAGTTGTCTTGAACAAGGTGCCGTGGGATTCGGTAATAGAAATGTGGTGAATTACGTTTTCCACCTTTTTGCGGCTCATGACGTACGATCCAGGACGGAAAAACAACGCAAAAGAAGAAAAGTGTCCAGAAACTGATGAAAACATTCTATTTTGGGTACCAAAAATATGCGCAGTTGAGCAGGCTTGCTGCCCCCGTCGTAGAGCTCTCGGAGAGCTTTCCAACGTTATGCTGTGCGCTGCGTAACTCCTTACAGATCAAAAGTTATGGGCAACGAAGCAACAGAGACCTGGTCTTAAGCCCCACGACCTCAGTTTGCGGGCCCAGCCTCTACGTGAAGCGAAGTTGTCTTGCCCAAGGTGGCGTGGCATTTTGTAATAGAAATGTGATGGATTAGGTTGTCGTCCTTTTCGCGGCTCACGACATACGATCCGGGAAGGAAAAACAACGCAAAAGAAGAAAAGTGTTCAGAAACTGATGAAAACGTTCAATTTTGAGCTCCGAAAACAAGCGCAGTCGAGCAGGCTTCTTGCCCCCATCGTAGAGCTCTCGGAGAGCTTTCCAACAGTATGCTGTGCGCCGCGTAACTCCTTATGGATCAAAAGTAATGGGTACCGGAGCGACAGAGACCTGGTCCTAAGCCCTACACCCTCAGTTTATGGGCCCAGCCTCTACGTGAAGTGATGTTGTCTTGCACAAGATGCTTTTGGATTTGGTAATAGAAATGTGATAGATTAGGTTGTCGTCCTTTTTGCGGCTCACAACGTACGATCCGGGACGGAAAAACAGCACAAAAGAAGAAAAGTGTCCAGAAATAGATGAAAACATTCAATTTTGAGCTCCAAAAATAGGCGCAGCCAAGCAGGCTTGCTGCCCCCGTCGTAGAACTCTCGGAGAGCTTTCCAACGGTATGTTGTGCGCCACGTAACTCCTTACAGATCAAAAGTTATGGGCACCGGAGCGACGGAGACCTTGTCCTAAGCCCCACGCCCTCGGTTTGCTGTCCCAGCCTCAACGTGAAGTGAAGTTTTCTTGTCCAAGGTGGCGTGGGATTCGTTAATAGAAATGTGATGGATTAGGTTGTCGTCCATTTCGCGGCTCACGACGTACGATGCGGGACGAAAAAATAGTGCAAAAGAAGAAAAGTGTCTAGAAATTGATGAAAACGTTCGATTTTGGGATCCAAAAATAGGCGCAGCTGAGAAAGCTTACTGCCCTCGTCGTAGAGCTCTCAGAGAGCTTTCCAACGGTATACTGCGCACCGCGTAACTCATTACGGATCAAAAGTTGTGGGCACCGGAGTGACGAAGACCTGGTCCTAAGCCCCACGCCCTCGGTTTGCGGGCCCAGCCTCTACGTGAAGCGAAGTTGTCTTGCACAAGGTGCCATGGGATTCGGTAATAGAAATGTGGGGGATTGGGTTGTCGTCCTTTTTGCAGCTCACGACGTACGATCCGGGACGGAAAAACAGCGTAAAAGAAGAAAAGTGTCCAGAAATTGATGAAAACATTTGATTTTGGGCTTCGAAAACATGCGCAGCCGAGTAGGCTTGCTGCCACCGTAGTAGAGCTCTCGGAGAGCTTTCCAACGGAATGCTGTGCGCCGCGTAACTCCTTACGGATCAAAAGTTATGGGCACCGGAGCGACGGAGACCTGGTCCTAAACCCCACGCCCTCAGTTTGCCGGCCCAGCCTCTACGTGAGGCGAAGTTGTCTTGCCCAAGGTGACATGGGATTCGGTAATAGAAATCTGATGGATTAGGTTGTCGTCCTTTTTGCGTCTCACGACCTACGATCCGGGACGGAAAAAAAGCTCAAAGGAAGAAAAGTATCCAGAAACTGATGAAAACGTTCAATTTTGGGCTCCGAAAACAGGCGCAGCCTACCAGGCTTGCTATCCCTGTCGTAGAGCTCTCGGAGAGCTTTCTAATGGTATGTTGTGCGCCGCGTAACTCTTTACGAATCAAAAGTTATGGGCACCGGAGCGACGAAGACCTAGTCCTAAGCCCCACGACCTCGGTTTGCGGGCCCAGCCTCTACGTGAAGCGAAGTTGTCTTGCACAAGGTGCCGCGGGATTCTGTAATAGAAATGTGGTGGATTAGGTTGTCATCCTTATAACAGCTCACGAAGTACGATCCGGGACGAAAAAATAGAGCAAAAGAAGAAAAATAGCTTGAATGTAATGAAAACATTCGATTTTGTGCTCCGAAAATAGGCGCAGCTGTGCAGGCTTGCTGCCCCTGTCGTAGAGCACTCGGAGAGCTTTCCAACGGTATGTTGTGCGCTGCGTAACTTCTTATGGATCAAAAGTTTTGGGCACTGGAGCGACGGACACCTAGTCCTAAGCCCTACGCCCTCAGTTTGCGGGCCCAGCCTCTACGCGAAGCGAAGTTGTCTTGCCCAAGGTGGCGTGGGATTTGGTAATAGAAATATGATGGATTAGGTTGTCATCCTTTTCGAGTCTCACGACGTACGATCCGGGACAAAAAAACAGCGTAAAAGAAGAAAAATATCCAGAAACTGATGAAAACGTTCGATTTTGGGCTCTGAAAACTAGCGCAGCTGAGCAGGCTTGTAGCCCTCGTCGTAGAGCTCATGGAGAGCTTTCCAATGATATGCTGTACGCCGCGTAACTCCTTACGGATCAAAAGTAATGGGCACCGGAGCGACGAAGACCTAGTCTTAAGCCCCACGCCCTCGGTTAGCGGGCCCAGCCTTTGAGTGATGCGAAGTTGTCTTGCACAAGGTGATGTGGGTTTTGGTAATAGAAATGTGCTGGATTAGGTTGTCATCCTTTTCGTAGCTAACGACGTACGATCCGGGATGAAAAAACAACGCAAAAGAAGAAAAGTGTCCCGATACTAATGAAAACATTCGATTTTGGGCCCTAAAACTAGGCACAGCATACCTGGCTTGCTACCCCCATCGTAGAGCTCTCGGAGAGCTTTCCAACGATATGTTGTGCGCCGCGTAACTCCTTACAGATCAAAAGTTATGGGCACCGGAGCGATAGAGACTTGGTCCCAAGCCCCACGTCCTCGGTTTGCGAGCCCAGCCTCTACGTGGAGAGAAGTTGTCTTGCCCAAGGTACCGTGTGATTCGGTAATAGAAATGTGATGATTCGGTTTTCGTCCTTTTCGCGGCTCACGACGTACGATCTGGGATGAAAAAATAGCACAAAAGAAGAAAAGTGTCCAGAAACTGATGAAAACGTTCCATTTTGGGCTCCGAAAATAGGCGCCGCAAGCAGGCTTGCTTCCCCCGTCGTGGAGCTCTCGGAGAGATTTCCAATGGTATGCTGTGCACCACGTAACTTGTCACGCCCCAACCCGGCCTATAAAGGTTAGACTAGTGTGAGGCCCGACCCCGAATAACTTGTCTTACCTCGACTTGCATGCCTAGTCCTAAGCCCCTCGCCCTCGGTTTGCGGGCGCAGCCTCTAAGTGATGCGAAGTTGTCTTGCCCAAGGTGGCATAGGATTCGGTAATAGAAATCTGATGGATTAGGTTGTCGTCCTTTTCGCGGCTCACGACCTACGATCTGGGACGGAAAAACAGCGCAAAAGGAGAAAAGTGTCCAGAAACTGATGAAAACGTTCAATTTTGGGCTCAGAAAATAGGCACAACAGAGAAGGCTTGCTGTTCTTGTCGTAGAACTCTTGGAGAGCTTTCCAACGTTATGTTGTGCGCTGCGTAACTCTTTACGAATCAAAAGTTATGGGCATCGGAGCGACGAAGACCTGGTCCTAAGCCCCACGCCCTCGGTTTGCGGGCCCAGCCTCTACGTGAGGCGAAGTTGTCTTGCACAAGGTGCCGTGGGATTCGGTAATAGAAATCTAATGGATTAGGTTGTCGTCCTTTTCGCGGCTCACGACGTACGATCCGGGACGGAAAAACAACACAAAAGAAGAAAAGTGTCCAGAAACTGATGGGAACGTTCGATTTTGGGCTCTGAAAATTGGCACAGCCGTGCAGGCTGAGTGCCCTCGTCGTAGAGCTTTCGGAGAGCTTTCCAACAGTATGTTGTACGCTGCGTAACTCCTTGCAGATCAAAAGTTATAAGCACCGGAGCGACGAAGACCTGGTCCTAAGCCCCACGCACTCGGTTTGCGGGCCCACCCTGTATGTGAAGTGAAGTTGTCTTGCACACGGTGCTGTGGGATTCGGTAATAGAAATCTGATGGATTAGTTTGTCGTCCTTTTCGCGGCTCATGACGTACGATCCGGGATAAAAAAATAGCGCAAAAGAAGAAAAGTGTCCAGAAACTAATGAAAACGTTCGATTTTGGGATCCGAAAATAGGAACGGCCAAGCAGGCTTGCTGTCCCCGTCGTAGAGCTCTCGGAGAGCTTTCCAACGTTATGCTATGCGCCGCGTAACTCTTTATGGATCAAAAGTTATGTGCACCGGATCGACGGAGACCTAGTCCTAAGCCCCACACCCTCGATTTGAGGACCCAGCCTCTACGTGAAGCGATATTGTCTTGCCCAAGGTACCGTGGGATTCAGCAATAGATATGTGATGGATTAGGTTGTCATCCTTTTCGCGGCTCACGACGTACGATTCGGGAAGGAAAAACAGCGTAAAAGAAGAAAAGTGTCAAGAAACTGATGAAAATGTTCAATTTTGGGCACCAAAAACAGGCGCAGCAAAGCAGGCTTGCTATTCTCGTCATAGAGCTCTCGGAGAGGTTTCCAACGTTATGTTGTGCGCCGCGTAACTCCTTACGGATCAAAAGTTATAGGCACCCGAGCGACGAAGACCTAGTCCTAAACCCCACGCCCTCGGTTTGCGGGCCCAGCCTCTACGTAAAGTGAATGTCTCTTTTAGAAGGTGCCGTGGGATTCGGTAATAGAAATGTAATGGATTAGGTTGTCGTCCTTTTCGCGGCTCACGACGTACAATACGGGACGGCAAAACAGCTCAAAAGAATAAAAGTGTCCAAAAACTGATGAAAACATTCAATTTTGGGCTCCGAAAGCAGGCGCAGCCGAGCAGGCTAACTGCCCCCGTCGTAGAGCTCTCGGAGAGCTTTCCAACGGTATGCTGTGCGCCGTGTAACTCCATACGGATCAAAAGTAATGGGCACCTGAGCGGCGGAGACCTAGTCATAAGCCCCACGCCCTTGGTTTGCGGGCCCTGCCTCTACGTGAAGCGAAGTTGTCTCGCACAAGGTGCCGTGGGATTCGGTAATAGAAATTTGATGGATTAGGTTGTCGTCCTTTTCGCGGCTCACGACGTACGATCAGGGATAAAAAAACAGCGCAAAAGAAGAAAAGTATCCCAAAACATATGAAACCATTCGATTTTGGGCTCCGAAAATAGGCACAGCTGAGTAGGGTTGCTGTCCCCATCATAGAGCTCTCGGAGAGCTTTCCAACGTTATGTTGTGTGCCGCGTAACTCTTTACGGATAAAAAGGTATGCGCACCGGAGAAATGACGACCTGGTCCCAAGCCCCACGCCCTTGGTTTGTGGGCCCAGCCTCTACGTGAAGCGAAGTTGTCTTGCAAGAGGTACCGTAGAATTCGGTAATAGAAATGTGGTGGATTAGGTTATCGTCCTTTTCGCGGCTCACGACGTACGATGCGGGATGGAAAAACAGCTCAAAAGAAGAATAGTGTCCAGAAACTGATGAAAACGTTCGATTTTGGGCTCCGAAAACAGGTGCAGCTCAGCAGGTTTGCTGCCTCCGTCGTAGAGCTCTCGGAGAGCTTTCCAACAGCATGTTGTGCACCGCGTAACTCCTTATGGATCAAAAGTTATGGGCACCAGAACGACGGAGACCTGGTCATAAGCCCCACGCCCTCGATTTGCGGGCCCAGCCTCTACGTGAAGCGAAGTTGTCTTTCCCAAGGTTGCATGGGTTTCGGTAATAGTAATTTGATGGATTAAGTTGTCGTCCATTTCGCGGCTCACGACGTACGATCCGGGATGAAAAAACAACAAAAGAAGAACAGTGTATAGAAACTGATGAAAACGTTCGATTTTGGGCTCTGAAAACAGGCGCAGCTGAGCAGGCTTGCTGCCCCCGTCATTGAACTCTCGTAGAGCTTTCCAACAGTATGTTGTGCGCCATGTAACTCCTTACGGATGAAAAGTAATGGGTACCAGAGCGATGGAGACCTAGTCCTAAGCCCCACGCCCACGGTTTGCGGGCCCAGCCTCTACCTGAAGCGAAGTTATCTTGCACAAGGTGCCATGGGATTCGGTAATAAAACTGTGATGGATTAGGTTGTCGTCCTTTTCGCGGCTCACGACGTACGATCCGGGCCAGAAAAACAGTGCAAAAAAAGAAAAGTGTCCAGAAACTGATGAAAACGTTCAATTTTGGGCTCTGAAAATAGGCACAGCCGGGCAGTCTTGCTGCCCCCGTCGAAGAGCTCTCGGAGAGCTTTCCAACACTATGTTGTGCGCCGCGTAACTCCTTACGGATCAAAAGTAATGGGCACAAAAGCGACGGAGACCTGGTCCTAAGCCCCACGCCCACGGTTTGCGGGCCCAGCCTCTTCGTGAAGCGAAGTTATCTTGCACAAGGTGCCATGGGATTCGGCAATAAAAATGTGATGGATTAGGTTGCCATCCTTTTCGCGGCTCACGACGTACGATCCGGGATGGAAAAACAGCGCAAAACAAGAAAAGTGTCCAGAAACTAATGAAAACATTCGATTTTGGCTTCTGAAAACTTCCGCAACCAAGCAGGCTTACTGACCCCGTCGTAGAGCTCTCGAAGAACTTTACAACGGTATGTTGTGCGCCGCGTAACTCCTTACGGATCAAAAATAATGGGCACCGGAGCGACGGAGACCTGGTCCTAAGCCCCACGCCCTCGGTTTTCGGGCCCAGCCTCTACGTGAAGCGAAGTTGTCTTGCACATGGTGGCATGGGATTCGGTAATAGAAATGTAATAGATTAGGTAGTCATCCTTTTCGCGGCTCACGACGTACGATCCGGATGAAAAAATAGCGGAAAAGTAGAAAAGTGTCCAGAAACTGATGAAATCGTTCGATTTTGGCCTCCAAAAACAGGCGCAGCTGAGCAGGCTTGCTGCCACCGTAGTAGAGCTCTCGGAGAGCTTTCCAACACTATGTTGTGCGCTGCGTAACTCCTTACGGATCAAAAGTTATGGGCACCGGAGCGACAGAGACCTGGTCTTAAGCCCCACGCCCTCAGTTTGCGGGCCCTGCCTCTACGTCAGGCGAAGTTGTCTTGCACAAAAGGTGACGTTGGATTCGGTAATAAAAATGTGACGGATTAGGTTGTCGTCATTTTTGCGGCTCACGACCTACGATCCAGGACGGAAAAACCGCGCAAAAGAAGAAAAATGTCCAGAAACTGATGAAAACGTTGGATTTTGGGCTCCGAAAATAGGCACAGCCGAGCAGGCTTGCTGCCCCCATCGTAGAGCTCTTGGAGAGCTTTCCAACGGTATGTTGTGCGCCGCGTAATGCCTTGCGGATCAAAAGTTATGGGCACCAGAGCGACGGAGACCTGGTCCTAAGCCCCACGTCCTCGGTTTGCGGGCCTCGCCTCTACGTGAAGCGAAGTTGTCTTGCTCAAGGTGGCGTGGGATTCGGTAATAGAAATATGATGGATTAGGTTGTCGTCCTTTTCGCGGCTCACGACATACGATCCCAGATGGAAAAATAGAGCAAAAGAAAAAAAGTGTCCAGAAACTGATGAAAACGTTCAATTTTGGGCTTTGAAAATAGACGCAGCCGATCGGGCTTGCTATTCCCGTCGTAGAGCTCTCGGAGAGCTTTCCAACGATATGCTGTGCACCGCGTAACTCCTTACGGATCAAAAGTTATGGGCACCGGAGTGACGGAGACCTAGTCCTAAGCCCAATGCCCTCAGTTTGCGGGCCCAACCTCTACGTGAAGCGAAGTTGCCTTGTACAAGGTACCGTGAGATTCGGTAATAGAAATATGATGGATTATGTTGTCGTCCTTGTCGCGGCTCACGACGTACAATTCGGTACGAAAAAACAGTGCAAAAGAAGAAAAGTGATCCGAAACTAATGAAAATGTTCAATTTTGTTCACCGAAAATAGGCGCAGCCGAGCAGGCTTACTGCCCACGTCGTAGAGCTCTCGGAGAGCTTTCTAACAGTATGTTGTGCGCCGCGTAACTCCTTACAGATCAAAAGTTATGGGGACCAGAGCGACGGAGACCTGGTCCTTAGCCCCACACCCACGGTTTGCGGGGCCAGCCTTTACATGAAGCAAAGATGTCTTGCACAAGGTGTCGTGGGATTCCGGAATAAAAATGTGATGGATTAGGGTGCCATCCTTTTTGCAGCTCACGACGTATGATCCGGGACGAAAAAAAAGTGCAAAATAAGAAAAGTGGACCGAAACTGATGAAAACGTTCGATTTTGGGCTCCAAAAACTAGCGCAGCCGAGCAAGCTTGCTGCCCCCATCGTAGAGCTCTCGGAGAGCTTTCCAACAGTATGTTGTGTGCCGCGTAACTTCTTACGGATCAAAAGTAATGTGCACCAGAACGACGGAGACCTGGTCCTAAGCCCCACGCCCTCGGTTTGCGGGCCCAGCCTCTACGTGAAGTGAAGTTTTCTTGTACAAGGTGCCGTGAGATTCGGTAATAGAAATGTGATGGATTATATTGTCGTCCTTTTCGTGGCTCATGACGCATGATCCGGGACCTAAAAACAGGACAAAAGAAGAAAAGTGTCCAAAAACTGATGAAAACGTTCAATTTTGGACTACAAAAATAGGCGTAGCCGAGAAGGCTTGCTGCCGCCGTAGTAGAGCTCTCGAAGAACTTTAGAACGGTATGCTGTGCTCCGCGTAACTCCTTACGGATCAAAAGTTATGGGCACCGGAGTGACAGAGACCTGGTCCTAAGCCCCACGCCCTCAGTTTCCAGGCCCAGCCTCTACGTCAAGTGAACCTGTCTTGCCCAAAGAGGCGTAGGATTCGGTAATAGAAATGTGATGGATTAAGTTGTCGTCCGTTTCGCTGCTCACGACGTACGATCCATGATGGAAAAACAGCGCAAAAGAAGAAAAGTGTCCAGAAACTGATGAAAATGTTCAATTTTGGGTTCTGAAAGCTGGCACAGCCGAGTAGGCTTGCTGCCCCCGTCGTAGAGCTCTCGGAGAACTTTTCAACGATATGCTGTGCACTGCGTAACACCTTACGGATCAAATGTAATAGGCACCGGAGCGACGGAGACCCCACGTCCTCGATTTTCGAGCCCGGCCTCTACATGAAGTGAAGTTTTCTTGCACAAGGTGGCGTGGGATTCGGTAATTGAAATGTGATGGATTAGGTTGTCGTCCTTTTCGAGGCTCACGACATACGATCCGGGACGGAAAAACAGCGCAAAAGTAGAAAAGTGTCTAGAAACTGATGAAAACGTTCGATTTTGGGCTCCGAAATAGGCGCAGCTGAAGTAGGCTTGCTACCACTATAGTAGAGCTCTCAGAGAGCTTTCCAACAGTATGTGCGCCGCGTAACTCCTTACGGATCAAAAGTTATGGGCACCGGAGCGACAGAGACCTGGTCCTAAGCCCCACGCCCTCAGTTTGCGGGTCCAACCTCTACGTGAGGCAAAGTTGTCTTGCCCAAGGTACCGTGGGATTCGGTAATAGAAATGTGATGGATTAGGTTGTTGTCCTTTTCACGGCTCACGACGTACGATCCGGGACTGAAAAACAACGCAAAATATGAAAAGTGTCCCGAAACTGATGAAGACATTCGATTTTGGGCTCTGAAAACAGGCGCAGTCGAACAGGCGCAGCCGAACAGGCTTGTTGCGCCCATCGTAGAGCTCTCGGAGAGCTTTCCAACGGTATGTTGTGCGCTGCATAACTCCTTACGGATCAAAAGTTATGAGCACCGAAGCGACGGAGACCTGGTCCTAAGCCCCACGCCCTCGGTTTGCCGGCCCAGCCTCTACGTGAAGCGAAGTTGTCTTGCTCAAGGTGACATGGGATTCGGTAATAAAAATCTGATTGATTAGGTTGTCGTCCTTTTCGCGGCTCACGACGTACGATCCGGGACGGAAAAACAGCTCAAAAGAATAACAGTGTCCAGAAACTGATGAAAACGTTCGATTTTGGGCTCCAAAAATAGGCGCAGCCGAGCAGGCTTGCTAACCCTGTCGTAGAACTCTCAGAGAGCATTCCAACAGTATGTTGTGCGCCGCGTAACTCTTTACGGATCAAAAGTCTCGGGCACCGGAGCGACGGAGACCTGGTCCTAAGCCCCATGCCCTCGGTTTGCTGGCCCAGCCTCTACGTGAACCGAAGTTGTCTTGCCCAAGGTTGCATGGGATTCAGTAATGGAAATCTGATGGATTAGGTTGTCGTCCTTTTCGCGGCTCACGACGTACGATCCGGGACGGCAAAACAGCGCAAAAATAGAACAGTGTATAGAAACTGATAAAAACATTTGATTTTGGGCTCCGAAAATAGACGCAGCTGAGCAGGCTTGTTGGCCCCGTCGTAGAGCTATCGGAGAGCTTTCCAACAGTATGTTGTGCGCCGCGTAACTCCTTACGGATCAAAAGTAATGGGCACCAAAGCGATGGAGACCTGGTCCTAAGCCCCACGCCCACGGTTTGCGGGCCCAGCCTCTACATGAAGTGAAGATGTCTTGCACAAGGTACCATGGGATTCGGTAAAAAAAATTTGATGGATTTGGTTGCCATCCTTTTCGCGGCTCACGACATACGATCCGGGACGGAAAAACAGCGCAAAAGAAGGAAAGTATCCCAAAAATTGATGAAAACGTTCGATTTTGGGCTCCGAAAACAGGCTCAGCCGAGCAGGCTTGGTGCCCTCGTCGTAGAGCTCTCGAAGAACTTTCCAAAAGTATGCTGTGCGTCGCGTAACTCCTTACGGATCAAAATTTATGAGCACCGGAGGGACGGATACCTGGTCACAAGCCCCACGCCTTCTGTTTGCGGGCCCAGCCTCTACGTGAAGCGAAGTTGTCTTGCACAAGGTGGCGTGGGATTCGATAATAGAAATGTGATGGATTAGGCTATCGTCCTTTTCGTGGCTCACGACGTACGATCTGGGACGGAAAAATAGCGCAATATAAGAAAAGTGTCCCGAAATTGATGAAAACGTTCGATTTTGGGCTCTAAAAACAGGCGCAGCCTAGCAGGCCTACTAATCTTGCTATACAGTTCTCGGAGAGCTTTCTAACAGTATATTGTGCGCCGTGTAACTCCTTACGGATCAAAAGTTATAGGCACCGGAGCGACAGAGACCTGGTCCTAAGCCCCACGCCCTCAGTTTGCGGGCCCAGCCTCTACGTGAGGCAAAGTTGTCTTCCACAAGGTCCAGTGGGATTCGGTAATAGAAATGTGATGGATTAGGTTGTCGTCCTTTTGGCGGCTCACGACGTACGGTCCGGGACGGAAAAACAGCGCAAAAGAAGAAAAGTGTCCAGAAACTGATGAAAACTTTTGATTTTGAGCTCGGAAAATAGGCGCAACCGAACAGGATTGATGCCCCCGTCGTAGAGCTCTCGGAGAGCTTTCCAACTGTATGTTGTGCACCGCGTAACTCCTTATGGATCAAAAGTAATGGGCACCGGAGCGACGGAGACCTAGTCTTAAGCCCCACGCCCTCGGTTTGCGGGCACAGTCTCTAAGTGAAGCAAAGTTGTCTTGCACAAGGTGACATGGGATTCGCTAATAGAAATGTGATGGATTAGGTTGTCATCCTTTTCGCGGCTCACGACGTACGATCCGGGACGGAAAAATAGCGCAAAAGAAGAAAAGTGTCCAGAAATTGATGAGAACGTTCAATTTTGGGCTTCTAAAACAAGCGCCGCAGAGCAAGCTTGCTACCCCCGTCGTGGAGCTCTCAGAGAGCATTCCAACGGTATGCTGTGCGCTGCGTAACTCCTTACAGACCAAAAGTTATGGGTACCGGAGCGACGGAGACCTGGTCCTAAGCCCCACGCCCTCGGTTTACCTGCCCTGCCTCTACGTGAAGCGAAGTTGTCTTGCCCAAGGTGACATTGGATTTGGTAATAGAAATCTAATTAACTAGGTTGTCGTCCTTTTCGCGGCTCACGACGTACGATCCGGGATGGAAAAATAGCTTAAAAGAAGAACAGTGTCCAGAAACTGATGAAAACATTCGATTTTGGGCTCTGAAAACAGGCGCAGCTGAGCTGGCTTGCTACCCCTATCGTAGAGCCCTCGGAGAGCTTTCCAACAGTATGTTGTGCACCGCGTAACTACTTACGGATCAAAAGTTATGGGCACCGGAGCGACGGAGACCTGGTCCTAAGCCCCACGCCCACGGTTTGCGGGCCCTGCCTCTACGTGAACTGAAGTTGTCTTGCCCAAGGCTTCATGGGATTCTGTAATAGAAATCTGATGGATTAGGTTGTTGTCCTTTTTCGCGGCTCATGACGTACGATCCGGGACGGAAAAACAACGCAAAAGAAGAATAGTGTCCAAAAACTGATGAAAACGTTCAACTTTAGGCTCCGAAAATAGGCGCAGCCGGGCAGGCTTGCTGCCACCGTAGTAGAGCTCTCGGAGAGCTTTCCAACGGAATGCTGTGCGCCGCGTAACTCCTTACGGATCAAAAGTTATGGGCACCGGAGCGACAGAGACCTGATCCTAAGCCCCACGCCCTCAGTTTGCAGGCCCAGCCTCTACGTGAAGCGAACTTGTCATGCCTAAGGTGGCGTGGGATTCGGTAATAGAAATGTGATGGATTACGTTGTCGTCCTTTTCGCGGCTCACGACGTACGATCCGGGACGAAAAAATAGCGCAAAAGAAGAAAAGTGTCCATAAACTGATGAAAATGTTCAATTTTGGGATCCGAAAATAGGTGCAGCCGAGCAGGCTTGCTGCACCCTTCGTAGAGCTCTCGAAGAGCTTTCCAACGGTATGCTGTGCGCCGCGTAACTCCTTACGAATCAAAAGCAATGGGCACCAGAGTGACAGAGACCTAGTCCTAAGCCCCATGCCCGCAGTTTGCGGACCAAGCCTCTATGTGAAATGAAGTTATCTTGCATAAGGTGCTGTGGGACTCAGTAATAGAAATGTAATGGATTAGGTTGTCGTCCTTCTCGCGGCTCACGACGTACAATCCGGGACTGAAAAACGGCACAAAAGAAGAAAAATGTCCATAAACTAATGAAAATGTTCGATTTTGAGCTCCAAAAATAGGCGCAGCAGAGCATGCTAGTTTCCCCCGTCGTAGGGCTCTCGGAGAGCTTTCCAACGGTATGTTGTGCGTCGCGTAACTCCTTACGGATCAAAAGTTATGGGCACCGGAGCGACGAAGACCTGGTCATAAGCCCCACGCCCTCGGTTTGCGAGCCCAGCCTCTACGTGAACTGAAGTTGTGTTGCCCAAGGTTGCATAGGATTCGGTAATAGAAATCTGATGGATTAGGTTGTCGTCCTTTTCGCGGCTCATGACATATGATCCGGGATGAAAAAATAGCGCAAAAGAATAACAGTGTATAGAAACTGATGAAAACGTTCAATTTTGGACTCCAAAAATAGGCGCAGCCGAGCAGGCTTGTTGCCCCCGCCGTAGAGCTCTCGGAGTGCTTTCCAATGGTATGTTGTACGCCGCGTAACTCCTTACTGATCAAAAGTTATGGGCACCGGAGCGACGGATACCTGGTCACAAGCCCCACGCCCTCGGTTTGCTGGCCCAGCCTCTACGTGAAGCGAAGATGTGTTGCATAAGGTGTCGTGGGATTCGGTAATAAAAATGTGATGGATTAGGTTGCCATCCTTTTCGTGGCTCACGACGTACGATCTGGGATAGAAAAATAGCACAAAAGAAGAAAAGTGTCCAGAAACTGATGAAAACGTTCGATTTTGGGCACCCAAAACTGGCATAGCTAAGCTGCCCCAGTCGTAGAGCTCTCGGAGAACTTTCCAACGGTATGCTGTGCGCCGTGTAACTTCTTACGGATCAAATGTAATGGGCACCGGAGCGACGGAGACATAGTCCCAAGCCCCACGCCCTCGGTTTGCGGGCCCAGTCTCTTCGTGAATTGAAGTTGTCTTGCCCAAGTTGTCATGAGATTCTATAATAGAAATGTGATGGATTTGGTTGTCGTTCTTTTCATGGCTCACGACGTACGATCCGGGACGGAAAAACAGCGCAAAAGTAGAATAATGTCCCAAAACTGATGAAAACGTTCGATTTTGGGCTCCAAAAATAGGCATAGCTAAGCAGGCTTACTGTCCCCATTGTAGAGCTCTCGGAGTGCTTTCCAACTGTATGTTGTGCACCACGTAACTCCATACGGATCAAAAGTATGGGCAAAAGAGTGACGGAGACCTGGTCCTAAGCCCCATGCCCTCGGTTTGCGGGCCCAGCCTCTACGTGAAACGAAGTTGTCTTGCCCAAGGTGATGTGGGATTCGATAATAGAAATGTGATGGATTAGGTTGTCGTCCTTTTCGCGGCTCACGACGTACGATCCGAGATGGAAAAACAGCGCAAAAGAAGAAAAGTGTCCTGAAAATGATGAAAACGTTCAATTTTGGGCTCCAAAAATAGGCGCAGTGTCACGGCCCAACCCGGCTTATAAAGGTTAGACTGGGGTATGATCTAAACATTCAAGTCACGTCTCGTACTTAACCGTTCATGAAGATTTAACACTTAATGTCTTGGCCTAAACTCCAATATTTTTTGGTAAACCGGCAGCATAACGGCTGTAATTGAGCTCTTTGGTTTGACCTAATTCTCTAAATGTCTCAATTATTCAAATCATTAATCCAATTCCATTAAGGACTCCTATTTGTCACCAACCGATTGGCCAACTAGTTTATCTTGAAAGTCTCGTTTGGTTAATAAGCTAACATGATAACTATGTCCCGTTTATTTGTCAATTTCCTATCATGCAAGTACCTATTATCCTTTAGTTTGCAAATGAGCACCTAAGTGAAATTAGATAGAATTAACTTAGTTGATTGTTCATCTAGTGGTTTGAATGCCTACGATAACTACTAATTAAGAAAACGAAAGTAAACAACCAAATAAAAGTTCGTCCGGTTATAGATAGTACAATCCCATAATTAGACCCAAATTATAACGGGGTCATTTACATCAATAAACAACGAGCAACATAAAAGAAATAGTCTTCAAGTAGCATAGTTCACAAATAGCCAAAATCACGCAAAGCACACAAGACAGGCAATCACTCCAAGGAATCATCGTTAGGCACATCGTTCTCGGGTACCTGTTCGTGATCTTCTTCACCTGAGATGATAAAAAGAGGGTGAGTCCTAATGAATTCGGCGAGGGAGAACGAGAAATAAGTTTCGAAACTCATTTTCCGGTTCAACTTATGAAAATCCTTTTGCAAGAATGAATATAACAATAATACAAGTACAGGAACAGAAATACAAGTCTTTCCTCCCCGAGGTTCTCTAGGAACCAAACGAGAGTACTTATACAGATAGTAAAAAGGATACAGTGAGCTTTTGCTCTCATATCAGTTTTAGAATCAGAAGTTGCGGCTGACTTCAAATCATCCCCCAAAACACGCCAGGTGGGTGTACTCCGGATGTACCCCGAAAGCCTACGACCCAACTGTCCGAGGAAGTCTAGTCCCCAAGGGAGAGAGGTAATGAGACAATGGTAGTCATGAGTACACCGGCAAGCCGATACCGCCAGGGATGCATAATTGGTACCATACCGACAGGAAAGGTTGCAACCTTGTATGCAATGCACATTCTTAACATGTAATATCTCACAGTAGGAGGACAACAAAGTAGGTTTCCTCCGGACAGTTATAAGATTGCACATTGACAGGTAAACAAGCAGGGCACGATAAGACAGGAAATATATCACAGTAGGAGGACAACAAAGTAGGTTGCCTCCGGACAGTCATAAGATTGCACATTGACAGGTAAACAAGCAGGGCACGATAAGATAGGTAATTTCACTTGAAAGGCATATAGAGTTATATGAAAATTAAACAGGAAGCCATTTAACACATGTAAAACAGGCCATATAACTCATTAAGAAGCCCATGTGATCAAGTGATAAGATTATTCAACATGCAATGACATCAATCATGGGTTCGGGTGCAAGAAAAGCTTATTTGTCAACATGCAATGGTCAAAATCACATTTGAAGTCATAAGACATTTACGGGCAGCCCACTAAGCATATAATTTCCACACAATATCCAAATGATCAACACTTAGCAAGACTACCTAGTCATTAGGGTTTCCGTTTCATGCTTAACCGCGTGATTAAACCCTAAGTCAACTCAAAATCATTCTCAAGTCATGCATCATTCAATTCAAACATCCTCAAGTACCCAAAACAGTCCACACAACATTCCAACACCACAATTCCAAGCAATTAGTACCACAAGAGAGGTTACATCAATTTTCCAAGCATATAGCTAAGTGAAACCTATACTGCAATAGGCTGTTTTCTCCCAATCAATAGGATAACCAAACAATATTCAAATCCTGTGAATAAGATGTCAAATTAAATATTAAGAAGTTAAATAAAATCAGAAACAAACCTTGCACCAATTGAAGTTCGGGATCATTAGATATAGCCGAAACAGTGGAATAGCACAAAACTGTCCAGATTTGCACACTTTTCAGAATTTGACATTTTTGAGGTCCTTAGGGTCACTTTTAGCCTTGGTCCATTTCTGACAAAATTGTCCATAACTGAAAATTTTAGCAGCGCACCAATTTTCATACATTTTTTACATCATTAACTAAGTCAAATCTGGTTTGTTCTACATAGTCAGTGCATCTGCCAAAACCTGCTTCATTTTTCCAGATTTTCAGATTTGGTCACATTTTAAGGATTTGCCATTTTTAGGACCATAGAGTCAAAATTAGCTTCGGCCTATTTCTGGGAAAAATGTTCAAAACTGTCCAAAATAGTCACCTACCAATTTTAAAGAATTTTTTCAACATCATTTTCCTATCTAAACTTACCTCGAACAGACTGGTCAGAGAGCTGTCAACAATTTCGACTTCACCTAGCATCATTTTCAAGCCAAGATCTTGCCATGCATGGTTGTTTAAGCTTATGAACGACCATATAGCTCAAGTACAGAAGCAAATAAACACATTTATGAGCATGCATGTGAATTTTTGAAGAGTTTTCAAAAGGTTTTAACCCTCACCTTAGCAATCAACCACAAAGATGCACAAAAAACTTGTTGAAGCTTCAAATCTCTTCTTCTTCTTGCTTAGCCAAGATTCCAACTTGGTTTCTCTATTTTTCCTAGCCTAGTGATCAATCTCTTAGCACATGCATGAGGTTAGAACAAGAAGAAAAGAAATGGAAGCCAAGAAAACTTACCTAGGCCGAAAATGGTGACTCAAAATGCTTGCATGTGTGTTTCTTGCATCCTAGCTTGCTTGGGTGAGTTTCTTGGCTTATGGTTTGTCTTGATACACCTTAGGATGATGAAGATGAGCTAAGAGGTGGAGAGAACTCAGCCAAAACCGAAATGGAAAGAGAGAATGAGAGGGAGAGAGAGAAAATGTGAGAGGAAAGAAGAAATGACAAAAAAAATGAAGGCTTTTGCATTATTCAAGCACTTGGTCGGCCTTGGGCCGTTAAATTCTGATTTTTGTGTCTCCAATGTGTGATTTTAAAATGTTTAGCATGGGCAAAGGTGGTTTGGTTGAGCAAGGTAGAGCATTTAGGTGGTTTTGAGCATTTTTTATGCATTGTGCTAAGTGTTTGTCATAGTTTGTCTAGTAATAATTCTTTCTGCATTTGTGTCATTAGAATTGTCATAGGAATGTTGGGAAATTAGGGAATCTAGGTAGAATAAAATATAGGAATGTTTGTTGATGAGTTGAATTATGAATAGAATAATAATTTGTGGGAAATGTAGGAATAGTTTAGTATTATTTTATTGTTAGTGGAGTTTGTAGAGAATTTGAATTAGGAATATAATATTGGTTAGTGGATTGTGTAGGATTATTTTATTGTCTAGTGCTTTGTGTAGGATTCTTTCTTGATTAACGTAGTGGCACGGATTCCCAGGTCTAGGACACAAATTACGAGGTAGACACGAACTACGAGGTACAGCACGTATTTCAAGCCTAAGGCACATACTTCAAGATAAGTGCACGGATTCTAATGCTAACACACGCAACCCTATGTGAATGAACGTAGACCAAAATAAGGCACGTAATTCAATGCAATGCACGTAATTTAAGACACGACTCTTAAACCTAAGTTAAGGCACGTAGTTCAAGGTTAATGCAAACGAAATGAAAAGACATACGCAAATTGAGGTCTCATACGTAAATCAAGGTCATGGCACGTTTATCTAGGTATCGCATATATATCGAGGATTAGGGCACATAATTCTAGATCAAGGCACGTATGATGAGGCATGCACGAAACCAAGACAGGGCACGTAATCCAAGGTTGGTCATATAATTCTAGGTCTAAGGCACGCAAATCAAGGTAACACACGTTATTCGGGGTCGGGCCTCACACGCAGCCCAGCAAGCTTGCTTCCCCCATCGTAGAGCTCTCGGAGAGCTTTCCAACGGTATGCTGTGCGCCGCGTAACTCCTTACGGTTCAAAAGTAATGGGCACTGGAGCGACGAAGACCTAGTCCTAAGCCCCACGCCCACGGTTTGCGGGCCCAGCCTCTAAGTAAAGCGAAGTTGTCTTGCACAGGGTGACGTGGGATTCGGTAATAGAAATGTGATGGATTAGGTTGTCGCCCTTATCGCGGCTCACAACGTACGATCCGGGAGGAAAAAATAGCGCAAAAAAAGAAATGTGTCTAGAAACTAATGAAAACATTCGATTTTTGGCTCCGAAAATAGGCGCAGCCAAGCAAGCTTGCTGACCCCGTCATAGAACTCTTGGAGGGCTTTCCAAAGGTATACTGTGCGCCGCGTAACTCCTAACGGATCAAAAGTTATGGGCACCGGAGCGATGGAGACCTGGTCCCAAGCCCCACGCCCTCAGTTTGCAGGCTCAGCCTCTACGTGAAGCAAAGTTGTCTTGCCTAAGGTGTTGTGGGATTCGAAAATAGAAATATGATGGATTAGGTTGTCGTCCTTTTCGCAGCTCACGACGAACGATCCAGGACTGAAAAACAGCGAAAAAGAAGAAAAGTGTCGAGAAATAGATGAAAACGTTCGATTTTCAGCTCCGAAAATAGGCGCAGCCGAGCAGGCTTGCTACCCTCGTTGTAGAGCTCTCGGAGAACTTTCCAACAGAATGTTGTGTGCGGCGTAACTCGTTACGGATCAAAAGTAATGGGCACTGGAGCGACGAAGACCTGGTCCTAAGCCCCACGCCCTCGGTTTGCGGGCCCAACTGCTACGTGAGGCGAAGTTGTCTCGCCCAAGATGCCATGGGATTCTGTAATAGAAATCTGATGGATTAGGTTGTTGTCCTTTTTCGCGGCTCATGACGTACGATCCGGGACGGAAAAACAACGCAAAAGAAGAACAGTGTATAGAAACTGATGAAAACGTTCGATTTTAGGCTCCGAAAATAGACGCAGCCGAGCAGGCTTGCTACCCCCGTTGTAGAGCTCTTGGAGAGCTTTTCAACAGTATGTTGTGCGCCGCGTAACTTCTTACGGATCAAAAGTAATGGGCACCAGAGCGACGGAGACCTGGTCCTAAGCTCCACGCCCACGGTTTGCGGGCCCAACCTCTACGTGAAGCGAAGAAGTCTTGCACAAGGTACCGTGGGATTCGGTACTAAAAATGTGATGGATTAGGTTGCCATCCTTTTCGCGGCACACACCGTACGATCCAGGACGAAAAAACAGCGCAAAAAAAGAAAAGTGTCCAAAAACTGATGAAAACGTTCGATTTTGGGCACCAAAAACTGGCACAGCCGAGCAAGCTTTCTGTCCCCGTCGTAGAGCTCTCGGAGAGATTTCCAACAGTATGTTGTGCGCCGCGTGACGCCTTACGGATCAAAAGTAATGGGCACCGGAGCGACGAAGATCTGGTTCTAAGCCCCACGCCCTCGGTTTGCAGGGCCAGCCTCTACGTGAAGTGAAGTTGTCTTGCACAAGGTGCCGTGGCATTCGGTAATAGAAATGTGATGAATTAGGTTGTTGTCCTTTTCACGGCTCATAACGTACTATCCGGGACGAAAAAACAGCGCAGAAGATGAAAGTGTCCAAAAACTGATGAAAACATTCAACTTTAGGCTCCGAAAACTGGCGCAGCCAAGCAGGTTTGCTGCCACCGTAGTAGAGCTCTCGGAGAGCTTTCCAACGGAATGTTGTGCGCCTCGTAACTCCTTACGGATCAAAAGTTATGGGCACCGGAGCGACATAGACCTGGTCCTAAGCCCCACGTCCTCAATTTGCAAGCCCAGCCTCTACGTGAAGCGAACTTGTCTTGCCCAAGGTGCCCTGGGACACGGTAATAGAAATGTGATGGATTAGGTTGTCGTCCTTTTCGCGTCTCACCACGTACGATCCAGGACAGAAAAACAGCGCAAAAGAAGAAAAGTGTCCATAAACTGATGAAAATGTTCGATTTTGGGCTCCAAAAACAGGCGCAGCCGAGCAGGGTTGCTGCCCCCGTCGTAGAGTGTCACGCCCTAACCCGGCCTATAAGGTTAGACTAGGGTGTGATCTAAACGTTCAGGACATGTCACATACTTAACCGTTCATGAAGATTTAACACTTATCGTTTTAGTCTAAACTCCAAGTTTTTTTGAAAAACCGGCAGCATAACGGCTGTAATTGGGCTCTTTGGTTTGACCTAATTCTCTAAATGCCTCAATTATTCCAATCATTAATCCAATTCCATTAGGACTCCTATTTGCCACCAACCGATTTTCCTACTAGTTTATCTTGAAAGTCTCGTTTGGTTAATAAGCCTAACATGATAACTATGTCCTATTTATTTGTCAATTTCCTATCATACAAGTACCTATTATCCTTTAGTTTGCAAATGAGCACCTAAGTGAAATTAGATAGAATTAACTTAGTTCATTGTTCATCTAGTGGTTTGACTACCTACGACAACTACTAATCAAGAAAACGAAAGCAAACAACCAAATAAAAGTTCGTCCGGTTATAGATAGTACAATCCCAGAATTAGACCCAAATTACAACGGGGTCATTTACATAAATAAAATGAACATTTTGCAATAAAACACAATATCCATATAGCAACCCCTTTCAGGAAAAGCACAAAAGCACGTAGTCACTCCCAGGAATCATCAACAAGCACATTTACTTTGGGTACTTGTTCCAAATCTGCTGCACCTGTGACAAAAAAAGGGTGAGTCCTTATGAATTCAGCTAGGGGGAACGAGAAATAGGTTTTGAAAATCATTTTTCGGTTCAACTTATGAAAATCCTTTTTACAAGCATGAATATAACAATGATATATGATACAAGAACATGAATACCAGTCTTTCCTCCCCGAGGTTCTCTAGGAACCAAGCGAGAGTACTTATACATATAGTAAAAGGATACGGTGAGCTTTTGCTCTCAGATCAGTTCCAGAATCAGTTGTTGCGGCCGACTTCAAATCATCCCCCAAACACGCCAGGTGGGTGTACTCCGGATGTATCCCGAAATCCTACGACCCAACTCTCCGAGGAAGTCTAGCCCCCAAGCGAGAGAGGGAATGGGACCATGGTAGTCACGGGTGCACCAGCAAGCCTGATACCGCCCGGTGTGCGTGATCGCTACCATGCCGACAGGAAAGGTTGTAACCTTGTATGTAATGCACATTCATAACAGGTAATATTTCCCAGTAGGAGCACAACAAAGTAGGTTGCCTCCGGACAGTCATAAGATTGCACATTGACAGGTAAATAAGTAGGGCACGATAAGACAGGAAATTTCACTTGAAAGGCATATAGAGTTATATGAAAATTAAATGGGCAGCCATGTAACACATGTAAAACAGGCCATATAACTCATTACAAAGCCCACGTGATCAAGTGATAAGATTATTCAACATGCAATGACATCAACATGGGTTTGGGTGCAAGAAAAGCTTATTTGTCAACATGCAATAGTCAAAATCACATTTGAAGTTATACAACATTTACGGGCAGCCCACTAAGCATATAATTTCCACACAATATCCAAATGATCAACACTTAGCAAGACTACCTAGTCATTAGGGTTTCCGTTTCATGCTTAACCGTGTGATTAAACCCTAAGTCAACTCAAAATCATTCTCAAGTCATGCATCATTCAATTTAAACATCCTCAAGTACTCAAAACAGTCCACACATCATCCCAACACCGCAATTCCAAGCAATTAGTACCACAAGAGAGGTTACAACAATTTTCCAAGCATATAACTAAGTGAAACCCTTACTGCAATAGGTTGTTTTCTCACAATCAATAGGATAATCAAACAATCTCCAAATCCAGTGAATAAGATGTCAAATTAAATCTTAAGAAGTTAACTAAAATCAGAAACAAACCTTGCATCAATTGGAGTTCGAGATCATTAGATATAGCCGAAACAGTGGAATAGCACAAAACTGTCTAGATTTGCACACTTTTCAGTTATTGATGTTTTTGAGATCCTTATGGTCAGATTTAGCCTTGGTCCATTTCTGTCAAAAATGTCCAGAACTGAAAAATATTGCAGTACACCAAATTTCATGAATTTTTTATATCATTTACTGAGTCAAATCTGGTTCGTTCTACAAGGTCAGTGCATTTGCCAAAACCTGCTTCATTTTTCCAGATTTCCAGATTTGGACACATTTTAAAGATTTGCCATTTTGAGGATCTTAGAGTCGAAATTAGCTTTGGCCTATTTCTGCGAAAAATGTTCAAAACTGTCGAAAAAAGTCTCCTACCAATTTTCAAGCATTTTAAACATCATTTTCCTAGCTAAACGTACCTCAAAACAGACTGGTCAGAGAGCTGTCAACAATTCGACTTCACCTAGCATCATTTTCGAGCCAAGATCTTGCCATGCATGGTTGTTTAAGCTTATGAACAACCATATAACTCAAGTACAGAAGCAAAGACATACATTTATGAGCATGCAGGTGAATTTTTGAAGGATTTTCAAAAGGTTTTAGCCCTCACCTTAGCAAACAACCAAGAAGATGCACAAAAACTTGTTGAAGCTCAAATCTCTTCTTCTTCTTGCTTAGCCGAGATTCCAACTTGGTTTTCTCTATTTTTCCTAGCATAGTGATCAATCTCTTAGTACATGCATGTAGTTAGGACTTGAAGAAAAGAAATGGATGCCAAGAGGCTTACCTAGGCCGAATAGAAGTCTTCAATGTACATGCATGTGTGATTTTCACTTCCTAGCTAGCTCGGTTGAGGTCCTTTGCTTGTGGCTTGCTTTGTTTAGCTATGGTGTGAATAAGATAAGCTATGGAGGTAGGGAACTCAGCCAAAACCGAAATGGAGAGAGAAAATGAGAGGGAAGTGAGAGAAATTAAAAGGAAATGAGAGAATATGACAAAACTGATGGCTTTGCAATTTTTTGAGCATATGGTCGGTCGGCCTTGGGCATACAAATTCAGACTTTTTGTCTCTTCAAGATGGAATTTTGAAATGTTAGCATGGGCATGAAGCTTTTGGTCGAAAATGGTGTGCATTGGGTAGGGTTTTGGGGCTATTTTATGCCTAGTGTCTTGTGTGTGTGTCATAGTGTGTCTAGGACTAATTTTTTATGCATTTGTGTCATTAGAATTGTCATAGGAATGTTGGGAAATTAGGGAATCTAGGTAGAATAAAATATAGAAATATTTGTTGATAAGTTGAATTATGAATAGAATAATAGATAGTGGAAAATGTAGGAATAGTTTAGTATTATTTTATTGTTAGTGGAGTTTGTAGAGAATTTGAATTAGGAATATAATATTGGTTAGTGGATTGTGTAGGATTATTTTAGTATCTAGTGCTTTGTGTAGGATTCTTTCTTGATTAACGTGGTGGCACGGAGTTCTAGATCTAGGACACGAATTACGAGGTAGACACGAACTACGAGGTACAGCACGTATTTCAAGACTAAGGCACATACTTCAAGATAAGTGCACGGATTCTAATGCCAACACACGCAACCCTAGGTGAATGAACACAGATCAAAAGAAGACACGTAATTCAAGACACGACTCTTAAACCTAGGTTAAAGCACGTAGTTCAAGGTTAATGCACACGAAATGAAGAGACACACACAAATTGAGGTCTCGCACGTAAATTAAGGTCATGGCATGTTTATCTAGGTACCGCACGTATATCGAGGATTAGGGCACACAATTCTAGGTTAAGGCACGTATAACGAGGGATGCACAAAAACCAAGACAGGACACGTAATCCTAGGTCGATCATATAATTTTAGGTCTAAGGCACACAAATCAAGAGAAGACACGTTATTCGGGGTCGGGCCTCACATAGAGCTCTCGGAGAGCTTTCCAACGTTATGCTATGCGCCGCGTAACTCCTTACAGATCAAAAGTTATGGGCACCAGAGCGACGGAGACCTAGTCCTAAGCCCCATGCCCGCAGTTTGCGGACCAAGCTTCTACGTGAAGCGAAGTTATCTTCCACAAGGTGCCGTGGGACTCGGTAATGGAAATGTGATGGATTAGGTAGTCGTCCTTCTCGCGGCTCACGACGTACGATCCGGGACGGAAAAACGGCGCAAAAGAAGAAAATTCTCCAGAAACATATAAAGACGTTCGATTTTGACCTCCTAAAATAGGCGCAATTGAGCACGCTTGCTTCCCTTGTCGTAGAGCTCTGGGAGAGCTTTCCAACGGTATGTTGTGCGCCGCCTAACTCCTTACGGATCAAAAGTTATGGGCACCGAAGCGACGGAGACCTGTTCCTAAGCCCCACGCCTTCGGTTTGCGGGCCCATCTCTACGTGAAGCATAGTTGTCTTGCCCAAGCTACCATGGGATTCAGTAATAGAAATATGATGGATTACGTTATCGTTCTTTTTGCAGCTCACGAAGTACGATCCGGGATGGAAAAATAGTGCAAAAGAAGAAAAGTGACCTGAAACTGATGAAAACGTTCGATTTTACTCAACGAAAATAGGTGCAGTCAAGCAAGCTTGCTGCCTCCGTCGTAGAGCTCTCGGAGAGCTTTCCAACAGTATGTTGTGCGCCACGTAACTCCTTACGGATCAAAAGTTATGGGCACCGGAGCGACGGAGACCTGGTCATAAGCCCCACGCCCTCGGTTTACGGGCCCAACCTCTACGTGAACCGAAGTTGTGTTGCCCAAGGTTGCATGGGATTCGGTAATAGAAATCTAATGGATTAGGTTGTCGTCCTTTTCGCGGCTCACGACGTATGATCCACGACGGAAAAACAGCGCAAAAGAAGAACAGTGTATAGAAACTGATGAAAATGTTCAATTTTGGGATCTGAAAACAAGCGAAGCCGAGCAGGCTTGCTGCCCCCGTCGTTGAGCTCTCAGAGGGCTTTCCAACAGTATGTTATGTGTCACGTAACTCCTTACGGATCAAAAGTAATGGGCACCAGAGTGACGGAGACCTGGTCCTAAGTCCCACGCCCACGGTTTGCGGGCCCAGCCTCTACGTGAAGCGAAGATGTGTTGCACAAGGGGCCGTGGGATTCGGTAATAAAAATGTGATGGATTAGGTTGCCATCCTTTTCGCGGCTGACGACGTACGATCCGGGACGAAAAAATAGTGCAAAAGAAGAAAAGTGTCCAAAAATTGATGAAAACGTTCGATTTTGGGCACCAAAAACTGGCACAGCCGAGCTGGCCCCATCGTAGAGCTCACGGATAATTTTCCAACGGTATGCTGTGCGCCACGTAACTCCTTACGGATCAAATGTAATGGGCACCGGAGCGATGGAGACCTGGTCCTAAACCCCACGCCCTTGGTTTTTGGGCACAGCCTCTACGAGAAGCACAGTTGTCTTGCACAAGGTTGCGTGGGATTCGGTTAGAGAAATGTGATGGATTAGGTTGCCATCCTTTTTGCGGCTCACGACGTACGATCCGAGACGGAAAAACAGCGCAAAAGAAGAAAAGTGTCTTGAACTAATGAAAACGTTCGATTTTGGGCTCCAAAAACTAGCGCAGCCGAGCAAGCTTGCTGCCCCCATCGTAGAGCTCTCGGAGAGCTTTCCAACAGTATGTTGTGTGCCGCGTAACTTCTTACGGATCAAAAGTAATGGGCACCGGAACGACGGAGATCTGGTCCTATGCCCTACGCCCTCGGTTTGCGGGCCCAGCCTCTACGTGAAGCGAAGTTGTCTTGCACAAGGTGATATGGGATTCGGTAATAGAAATGTGATGGATTAGGTTGTCGTCCTTTTCGCTGCTCATGATGCACGATCCGGGACGAAAAAATAGCGCAAAAGAAGAAAAGTGTTCAGAAACAGATGAAACCGTTCAATTTTGGGCTCCGAAAATAGGCGCAGCCGAGCAGGCTTGCTGCCATCGTAGTAGAGCTCTTGGAGAGCTTTCCAACGGAATGTTGTGCGCCGCGTAACTCCTTACGGATCAAAAGTTATGGGCACCGGAGCGACAGCGACCTGGTCCTAAGCCCCACGTCCTCAGTTTGCAGGCCCAGCCTCTACGTGAAGCGAACTTGTCTTGCCCAAGGTGGCATGGGATTCGGTAATAGAAATGTGATGGATTAGGTTGTCATCCTTTTCCATCTCACGACGTACGAAGAGGGACAGAAAAACAGCGCAAAAGAAGAAAAGTGTCCATAAACTGATGAAAATGTTCGATTTTGGGCTCCAAAAACAGGCGCAGCCGAGCAGGGTTGCTGCCCCCGTCGTAGAGCTCTCGGAGAGCTTTCTAACGGTATGCTGTGCGCCGCGTAATTCATTACGGATCAAAAGTAATGGGCACCGGAGCGACGGAGACATAGTCCTAATCCCCATGCCCTCAGTTTGCTGGCCAAGCCTCTACGTGAAGCGAAGTTATCTTGCACAAGGTGCCCTGGGACTCGGTAATAGAAATGTGATGGATTAGGTTGTCATCCTTCTCGCGGCTCACGACGTACGATCCAGGACGAAAAAACGGTGCCAAAGAAGAAAAGTGTCCAAAAACTGATGAAAACGTTCGATTTTGAGCTCCAAAAATAGGTGCAGTAGGGCATGCTTGCTGCCCCCGTCATAGAGCTCTCGGAGAGCTTTCCAATGGTATGATATGCGCCGCGTAATTCTTTACGGATCAAAAGTTATGGGCACCGGAGCGACGGAGACCTGGTTTTAAGCCCTACGCCCTCGGTTTGCTGGCCTAGCCTCTACTTGATCGAAGTTGTGTTGCACAAGGTGCCATGGGATTCGATAATAGAAATGTGAGGGATTAGGTTGTCGTCCTTTTTGCGACTGACGACGTACTATCCGGGATGAAAAAACAGCACAAAAGAAGAAAAGTATCCAGAAACTGATGAAAATGTTCGATTTTGGGATCCAAAGATAGGAGCAGCAAAGCTTGCTTGCTGCCCCCGTCGTAGAGCTCTCGGAGAGCTTTCCAACGGTATGCTGTGCGCCGCGTAACTCTTTAAGGATCAAAAGTTATGGGCACCGGAGCGACGGAGACCTGGTCCTAAGCCCCTCGCCCTCCGTTTGCGGGTCCAGCATCTACGTGAAGCGAAGTTGTCTTGTACAAGATGCCATGGGATTCGGTAATAGAAATGTGGTGGAGTAGGTTAGCGCAAAAGAAGAAAAGTGTCCAGAAACTAATGAAAACATTTGATTTTGGGCTCCAAAAACAGGTGCAGCCGAGCAGGCTAGCTGCCCCCGTTGTAGACCCCTCAGATAGCATTCCAACGGTATGCTATGAGCCGCGTAACTCGTTACTGATCAAAAGTTATGTGCACTGGAGCGATCGAGACCTAGTCCTAAGCCCCACGCCCTCAGTTTGCGGGCCCAGCCTCTACGTGAAGCGAAGTTGTCTTGCCCAAGGAGACATCGGATTCGGTAATAGAAATGTGATGGATTAGGTTGTCGTCCTTTTCGCAGCTTACAACGTACGATCTGGGACAGAAAAATAGCGCAAAAGAAGAAAAGTGTCGATAAACAGATGAAAACGTTCGATTTTCAGCTCCGAAAACAGGCGCAGCCGAGCAGGCTTGCTGCCCCTATCGTAGAGCTCTCGGAGAACTTTCCAACAGAATGTTGTGTGCGGCGTAACTCGTTATGGATCAAAAGTAATGGGCACTGGAGCGACGGAGACTTGGTCCTAAGCCCCACGCCCTCGGTTTGCTGGCCCAGCCTTTACGTGAGGTGAAGTTGTCTTGCCCAAGGTGCCGTGGGATTCGATAATAGAAATATGATGGATTAGGTTGTCGTCCTTTTCGCGGCTCACGACGTACGATCTGGGACGGAAAAACAGCGCAAAAGAAGAAAAGTGTCCAGAAACTGATGAAAACGTTCGATTTTGGGCTCCGAAAATAGACGCAGCCGAGCAGGCTTGCTTCCCCCGTTGTAGAGCTCTCGGAGAGCTTTCCAACAGTATGTTGTGCGCCGCGTAACTCCTTACGAATCAAAAGTAATGGGCACCTGAGCGACGGAGACCTGGTCCTAAGCCCCACGCCCTCGGTTTGCAGGCCCAGCCTCTACGTGAAGCGAAGTTGTCTTCCACAAGGTGCCGTGGGATTCGGTAATAAAAATGTGATGGATTAGGTTGTCTTTCTTTTCGCGTCTCACGACTTACGATCCGGGATGAAAAAACAGCGCAAAAAAAGAAAAGTGTCCCGAAACTGATGAAAACTTTCAATTTTGGGTTTCGAAAACTGGCGCAGCCGAGCAAGCTTGCTGCCCACTTCGTAGAGCTCTCAGAGAGATTTCCAACGGTATGCTTTGTGCCGCGTAATTCCTTTCGGATCAAAAGTTATGGTCACCGGAACGATGGAGACCTGGTCCCAAGCCCCAAGCCCCAAGCCCTCGGTTTCCGGGCCCAGCCTGTACGTGAGGTGAAGTTGTCTTGCACAAGGTGCCGTGGGATTCGGTAATAGAAATGTGATGCATTAAGAAGTCTTCCTTTCGCGGCTCATGATGTACGAGCCGGGACGGAAAAACAGCGCAAAAGAGAAAAAGTGTCCTGAAATTGAGGAAAACGTTCAATTTTAGGCTCCGAAAACTGGCACAGCCGAGCAGGCTTGCTGCCACTGTAGTAGAGCTCTCGGAGAGCTTTCCAACGAAATACTGTGCGCTGCGTAACTCCTTACGGATCAAAAGTTATGGGCACCGGAGTGACAGAGACCTGGTCCTAAGCCCCACGCCCTCAGTTTGCAGGCCCAGCCTCTACGTGAAGCGAACTTGTCTTGCCCAATGTGGCGTGGGATTCGGTAATAGAAATATGATAGATTAGGTTGTCGTCCTTTTCGTAGCTCACGACGTACGATCCGGGATGAAAAAACAGCGCAATTGAAGAAAAATGTCCAGAAACTAACGAAAACATTTCTATTTTGGGTTACGAAAATAGGCGCAGCCAAACAGGCTTGCGGCCAATGTCATAGAGCTCTCGGAGATCTATCCAACGGTATGCTATGCGCCGCATAACTCCTTGCGGGTCAAAAGTAATGGGCACCAAAGAGAAGGAGACATAGTCCTAAGCCCCACGCCTTCGGTTTGCGGGCCCAGCCTCTACGTGAAGTGAAGTTGTTTTGCCCAAGGTGGCATGGGATTCGGCAATAGAAATAAGATGGATTAGGTTGTCGTCCTTTTCGCGGCTCACGACGTACGATCCGGGACGGAATAATGGCGCAAAAGAGGAAAAGTGTCCAGAAATTGATGAAAACGTTTATTTTTGGGCTCCAAAAATAGGCGCAGCAGCGCAGGCTTGTTGTCCTCGTCGTAGAGCTCTCAGAGAGCTTTCCAACGGTATACTGTGCGCCGCGTAACTCTTTACGGATCAAAAGTTATGGGCACCGGAGCGACGGAGACCTAGTCCTAAGCCCCACGCCCTCGGCTTGCGGGCCCAGCCTCTACGTGAAGGGAAGTTGTGTTGCACAAGGTGCCGTGGGATTCGGAAATAGAAATGTGTTGGATTAGGTTGTCGTCCTTTTTACGGCTGACGACGTACTATCCGGGACGGAAAAACAGCGCAAAAGAAGAAAAGTGTCTAGAAACTGATGAAAACGTTCAATTTTGGGCTCCAAAAACAGGAGCAGCAGAGCATGCTTGCTGCCCCCGTCGTAGAGCTCTCAGAGAGCTTTCCAACGATATGCTGTGCGCTATGTAACTCTTTACAGATCAAAAGTTATGGGCACCGGAGCGATGGAGACCTGGTCCTGAGCCCCACGCCCTCGGTTTGCGGGCCGAGCCTCTACGTGAAGCAAAGTTGTCTTGTACAAGATGCCGTGGGATTCGGTAATACAAATGTGATGGATTAGGTTGTCGTCCTTTTTGCTACCCACGAAGTACGATCAGGGACGAAAAAATAGCGCAAAAGAAGAAAAGTGTCCAAAAACTGATGAAAATGTTGATTTTGGGCTTTAAAAATAGCCGCAGCAAAGCAAGCTTGCTGCCCACGTCGTAGAGCTCTCGAAGAGCTTTCCAACGGTATGCTGTGCGCTGTCTAACTCCTTACGGATCAATAGTTATAGGCACCGAAGCGACGGATACCTGGTCCTGAGCCCCACGCCCTCGGTTTGTGGGCCCAGCCTCTACGTGAAGCGAAGTTGTCTTGTACAAGATGCCGTGGGATTCGGTAATAGAAATGTGGTGGAGTAGGTTAGCGCAAAAGAAGAAAAGTGTCCAAAAACTGATGAAAACATTCGATTTTGGGCTCCGAAAACAGGCACAGCCTAGCAAGCTAGCTGCCCTTGTCGTAGAGCTCTCGGAGAGCTTTCCAACGGTATGCTGTGCGCCACGTATTATGGGCACCGGAGCGACGGAGACCTGGTCCTAAGCCCCACGCCCTCAGTTTGCGGGCCCAGCATCTACGTGAAGCAAAGTTGTCTTGCCCAAGGGGGCGTGGGTTTCGGTAATAGATATGTGATGGATTAGGTTTTAGTCCTTTTCGGGGCTCACAACATACGATTTGAGACAGAAAAATAGCGCAAAAGAATAAAAGTGTCCAAAAAAGATGAAAACGTTCGATTTTGGGCTCCGAAAATGGGTGCAGCCGAGGAAGCTTGCTGCCCCCGTCGTAGAGCTCTTGGAGAGCTTTCCAACAGTATGTTGTGCGCTGAGTAACTCCTTACGAATCAGTAGATATGGGCATCGGAGCGACGGAGACCTGGTCCCAAGCCCCACGCCCTCGGTTTGCCGGCCTAGCCTCTATGTGAGGCGAAGTTGTCTAGCACAAGGTGCCGTGTGATTCGGTAATAGAAATGTGATGGATTAGGTTGTCGTCCTTTTTGCGGCTCACGACGTATGATCCGGGATAGAAAAAAGCACAAAAGAAGAAAAATGTCCAAAAATTGATGAAAACGTTCAATTTTGCTCTTCGAAAGTAGGTGCAGCTAAGCAGGCTTGTTGCCCACGTCGTATAACTCTCGGAGATCTTTCCAACGGTATGCTGTGCGCCACGAAACTCCTTACGGATGAAAAGTTATGGGCACCAGAGCGACGGATACCTGGTCACAAGCCTCACGCCCTCGGTTTGCGGGCCCAGCCTCTACGAGAAGTGAAGTTGTCATGCCCAAGGTGGCATGGGATTTGATAATTGAAATGTGATGGATTTGGCTGTCGTCATTTTCGCGACTCACGACGTACGATCCGGGATGAAAAAATAGCGCAAAAGATGTAAAGTGGCACAAAACTGATGAACACGTTCGATTTTGGGCTCCAAAAATAGGCGTAGCCGAGCAAGTTTGATGCCCCCGTCGAAGAGCTCTCGGAGAGCTTTCCAACAGTTTGTTGTGCGCCGCGTAACTCCTTACGGATCAAAAGTAATGGGCACCGAAGCGATGGAGACCTAGTCCTAAGCCCTACGCCCACGGCTTGCGGGCTCAGCCTCTACGTGAAGCGAAGATGTCTTTCACAAGGTGCCGTGGGATTCGGTAATAAAAATGTGATGGATTAGGTTGCCATCCTTTTCGTGACTCACGACGTACGATCTGGTACGAAAAAACCGCGCAAAAGAAGAAAACTCTCCCGAAACTATTGAAGACGTTCGATTTTGGGCTCCGAAAACTGGCACAGTCGAGCAGGTTTGCAACCACTGTCGTAGAGCTCTCGGAGAGCTTTCCAACGGTATGCTGTGCGCCGCGTAACTCCTTACGGATCAAAAGTTATGGGCACCGGAGCGACAGATACCTGGTCCTAAGCCCCACGCCCTCGATTTGCGGGCCCAGCCTCTACGTGAAATAAAGTTGTCTTGCCCAAGGTGCTGTGGGATTCAATAATAGAAATGTGATGGATTAGGTTGTCGTCTTTTTTGCGGCTCACGACGTACGATCCTGGATGGAAAAACAGCCCAAGAGAATAAAAGTATCGCAAAACTGATGAAAACATTCAATTTTGGGCTCCGACGGGCGCAGCCGAGCAGGCTTGCTACTACCGTAGTAGAGCTCTCGGAGAGCCTTCCAACGGAATGCTGTGCGTCGCGTAACTCCTTACGGATCAAAAGTTATGGGCACCGGAGTGACAGAGACCTGGTCCTAAACCCCACGCCCTCAGTTTGCGGGCCCAGCCTCTACATGAAGCGAACTTGTCTTGCCTAGGTAGCGTGGGATTCGGTAATAGATATGTGATGGATTAGGTTGTCGTCCTTGTCGCGCCTCACGACGTACGATCCGGGACCAAAAAATAGTGCAAAAGAAGAAAAGTGTCCAGAAACTTATGAAAACGTTCGATTTTGGGCTCCGAAAACAGGCGCTGCCTAGCAGACTTGTTGCCCCCGTCGTATAGCTCTCGGAGAGCTTTCCAACGGTATGTTGTGCGCCGCGTAACTTCTTACGGATCAAAAGTAATGGGCACCGGAGTGACGGAGACCTGGTCCTAAGCTCTACGCCATCGGTTTGCGGGCCCAGCCCTTACGTGAAGGGAAGTTATCTTGCACAAGGTGCCGTGGGATTCGGTAATATAAATGTGATGGATTACGTTGTCGTCCTTTTCGCGGCTCACAAGGTACGATACGGGACAGGAAAACAGCGCAAAAGAAGAAAAGTGTGCAGAAACTGATGAAAACATTCAATTTTGGGCTCCGAAAATGGGCACAGCCGAGCAGGATTGCAGCCACCGTAAGAGCTTTCCAACGGTTTGCTATGCGCCGCGTAACTCCTTACGGATCAAAAGTTATGGGCACCGGAGCGATGGAGACCCGGTCCCAAGCCACACGCCCTCAGTTTGCGGGCCCTGCCTCTACATGCAGCGAACTTGTCTTGCCCAAGGTAGCATGGGATTCGGTAATAGAAATGTGATGGATTAGGTTGTCGTCATTTTCGCGACTCACGACGTACGATCCGGGACGAAAAAACAGCGCAAAATAAGAAAAGTGTCCAGACACTAATGAAAAAGTTCGATTTTGGGCTCCGAAAATAGGCATAGCCGAGCAGACTTGCTGCCCCCGTCGTATAGCTCTCGGAGAGCTTTCCAACAGTATGCTGTGCACCGCGTAACTCCTTACGGATCAAAAGTAATGGGCACCAGAGCGACGGAGACCTAGTCCTAAGCCCCATGCCATCAGTTTGCGGGCCCAGCCTCTGCGTGAAGTGAAGTTATCTTTCACAAGGTGCCGTGGGATTCGGTAATTTAAATGTGATGGATTAGGTTATCGTCCTTTTCACGGCTCATGACGTACGATCCGGGACGGAAAAACAACGCAAAAGAAGAAAAGTGTCCCGAAACGGATGAAAACGTTCGATATTGGGCTCCAAAAACAGGCGCAGCAGAGCAGGCTTGCTGCCGCTGCCGTACAGGTCTCGGAGAGCGTTCCAACAGTATGCTGTGCACCGCATAACTCTTACGAATCAAAAGTTATAGGTACCGGAGCGACGGAGACCTGGTCCTAAGCCCCACGCCCTCGGTTTGCGGGCCCAGCCTTTACGTGAAGCGAAGTTGTCTTGCACAAGATGCCGTGTGATTCAGTAATAGAAATGTGGTGGAATAGGTTAGCGCAAAAGAAGAAAAGTGTCCAGATACTGATGAAAACATTCGATTTTGGGCTCCGAAAGTAGGCGCAGCCGAGCAGGCTTGCTGCCACCGTAGTAGAGCTCTCGGAGAGCTTTCCAACGGAATGCTGTGCGCCGCGTAACTCCTTACAGATCAAAAGTTATGGGCACCGGAACGACGGAGACCTGGTCCTATGTCACGCCTCAACCCGGCCTATAAAGGTTAGACTAGGGTGTGATCTAAACATTCAAGTCACGTCCCGTACTTAACCGTTAATGAAGATTTAACACTTAACGTTTTGGCCTAAACTCCAAAATTTTTCGGAAAACCGGCAGTATAACGGCTGTAATTGGGCTCTTTGGTTTGGCCCAATTCTCTAAACGCCTCAAAATTTTCCAATCTCAATTTCATTTCCAACTAGGATTACTATTTACCATCAATTGAAACGACTACTAACTATCTCGATGACACGTTGATTAATAACCTAGTATAATACTATGTCTCGTTTGTTTGTTTATTCTCGTTATGAAAGTGCCTATTGATCTTTGCTTAACAACGAGTACCTACTTAAGATTTGATTGGTTCATTTTACTTAGCCCTTACCTAATACTACACGATCCTATTATAGATACTAGCAGTAATAATAGCAAAATAACCATAGTAGTGTCTAGTGTCTGTCTAGTTAATATCAGTCCAAAACAAAATTAGATCCAAAATTACAACGGGGGTCTTTTACATTACAAACAACAAGCAACATAAAAGAAATAGTCTTCAAGTAGCATGGAGTTCACAAGTAGCCATAATCACGTAAAGCATATAAGACAAGCAATCACTCCAAGGAATCATCGTTAGGCGCGTCGTCCTCGGGTACCTGTTCTTGATCTTCTTCACCTGAGATGATAAAAGAGGGTGAGTCCTTATGAACTCAGCGAGAGGGAACGAGAAATAGGTTTTGAAACTCATTTTTCGGTTCAACTTATGAAAATCCTTTTTGCAAGCATGAATATAACACAATTAAGTACATAATAATAATACAAAAGTAAAGGAACACAATTACCCGTCTTTCCTCCCCGAGGTCCTCTAGGAGCCAAGCGAGAGTACTTATACACGTAGTAAAAGGATACGGTGAGCTTTTGCTCTCAGTTGTTGCGGCCGACTTCAAATCATCCCCTTAACACGCCAAGTGGGTGTACTCCAGATGTACCCCGAAACCTACGACCCAACTCTCCGAGGAAGTCTAGCCCCCAAGCGAGAGAGGGAATTGGTACCATGGTAGTCATGGTTGCACCGGCGAACTTGATGCCGCCCTGTGTGCGTGATCGCTAACATGCCAGAATGAAAGGTTGCAACCTTGTATGCAATGCACATTTATGACATTTATTATATCACATTAGGAGGACAACAAAGTAGGTTGCCTCCGGACAGTCATAAGATTGCACATTGACAAGTAAACAAGCGAGGCACGAATAGACAAGTAATTTCACTTGAAAAGCATATGGAGTTATATGAACATTAAACGGGCAGCCATGTAACGCACGTAATTCAAGTCATATAACTGATTTCAACGTCCACGTAATCAAATAATAAGGTTATTCAACATGCGACAACAATCTATGTGGTTCGGATGCAAGAAAGGCCTATTTGTCAACATGCAACGAATCAAGTCACATTTAGGGCTATAAGGCAACTACGGGCAGCCTACTAAACATATAATTACACTCAATATTCAAAGGATCAACACTTAGTAAGTTCGCCTAGTCACTAGGGTTTCCATTTCGTGCTTATCCGTGCAATTAAGCCCCAAGTCAACTCAAAATCAATCTCAAGCCAAGCATCAATTAATCCAAACATCCCCAAGTACTCAAAACAGTCCACACAACATCCCAATGCCACAATCTAAAGCAATTAATACCACAAGAGAAGTTACAACAAATTTCTAAGCATATAACTAAGTGAAATCCTCACTGCAATAGGCTGTTTTCTCACAATCATTGAGTCAAGCAAAAAATCTCCAATTCTAGTAAATAAGATGTCAAATTAAAGCATAAGAAGTGAACTAAAATCAGAAAAAACCTTGCATCATTTGAAGTTCGAGATCAATAGTTATAGCCAAAACTGTGGGATTGCACAAAACTGTCCAGATTTGCACACATTTCGATAATTGTCATTTTTGAGGTCCTTAGGGTCAGATTTAGCCTTAGTCCATTTCTGATAAAAATGTCCCGAACTGAAAAATATAGCAGCACACCAAATTTGATGCATTTTGGACATCATTTACTAAGTCAAAACTGGTTCGTTCGACAAGGTCAGTGCATCTGCCAAAACCTGCTTCATTTTTCCAGACTTCCAGATTTGGACACACTTTAATGATTTTCCAGTTTGAGGACCATAGAGTCAAAATTAGCTTTGGCCTCTTTCTGCGAAAAATATTCAAAACTGGAAAAACTATCCACCTACCAATTTTCATACATTTTCAACATCATTTTCTTAGCCAAACTCACCTCGCAACAACAAGTCAGAGAGCTGTCAACAAACCCGATTTTATGTATCATCATCTTCAAGCCAAAATTTTGCCATGCATGGTTGTATAAGCTTATGAAGACACAAGTAACTCAAGTAAAGAAGCAAAGACATACATTTAAGATCATGCATGTGGATTTTTGAAGGATTTTCAAAAGGTTTTAGCCCTCACCTTAGCAAATCAACAAGAAGGTGCACAAAACTTTGATGAAGCTCAAATTCTTCTTCTTCCTTGCTTAGCCGAGATTCCAACTCAATTTTCTCTATTTTTCCTAGCTTAGTGGCCAAGCTCTTAGTACATGCATGTGGTTAGAACAAGAAGAAAAGAAATGGAAGCTAGGAAACTTACCTAGGCCGAAAATGGTGAGTCAAAAGCTTGCATGTGAGTTTTCTTGCAACCTAGCTAGCTTGGTTGAGTTCCTTTGCTTGTGGCTTGCCTTGATTAACTATGGTATGATGAAGATGAGCTATGAAGGTAAGAAACTCAGCCAAGGCCGAGAGAGAGAGAGAAGAATGAGAGGGAGAGAGAGAAGATTGAGAGGAAAAATGAGAGAAATGACAAAGAATGAAGGCTTTTGCAATTCTTGATGCAAGTGGTCGGCCTAGGGCTTAGTAATTCAGCTTTTTTGTGTCTTCAAGATGCAATTTGAAATTCCTAGTATGGGCAAAGAGGAGTTGGTCGAGTATGGGAAGCTTTTGCAAAGGTTTTTGAGCTAATTTTTATGCATTTGTGTCATAGAGTTGTCATAAGTTGTCTAGAGTTAATTTGAATTGAGCAAGCATGCACAAATACCACCTAGTGGTCGGCCAAGGCTATAGAAAATCTGATTTTTTGTCATCTATTGGAGTATTATTTAATTGGGTGTTGGAAGTGCAAAAAAGAATAAGGAATAAAGAATGAAAAATGCTTAGTGTTTAGTGAAATTTTGTCTTCTAGTGAGTTGAATTAGTAATTTAATAATAGTTAGTGGATTTTGTAGGATTAATTAATGACCTAGTGCTTCGTGTAAGATGATTTCTTGTTTAGCGTGAGGGCACACTTTCCTAGGTCTAGGGCATGCACTACGAGGTAGGACACGAACTACGAGACGAACGCACGTTTTCCAAGTAAATGCACGCAACCCTAAATGAATGCATGTAATTCAATGCATGGCACACAAAACAAACACAATTCTTAAACCTAGGTCAAGGCACACAAATCTAGATTAGGGCACACGAAACGAGGTATCGCACGCAAATCGAGGTCGGGCCTCACATCCTCCCCTCCTTAAAAGAATTTCGTCCCGAAATTCAATTATTACCTTTGAAATAAAGCTGGATATTGCTGCTCCATCTGGTCTCGCCTTTCCCACGTTGCTTCTTCAACTCCATGATGATCCCACAGCACTTTCACCATCGGTATAGTTTTGTTGCGCAACTTCCGATCTTGCTGGTCTAGGATTCAAATGGGCTTCTCCTCGTAAGACAAGTTCTCCCGAAGCTGCAACGGCTCGGGCTCCAAGATATGCGACGGATCAGGATGATACTTCCGCAGCATCGAAACATGAAAGATGTCATGAATATTGGAGAGGTTCTGGGGTAATACCAGGTGATATGCCAATTTGCCAACCTTTTCAATTATCTCAAATGGTCCTACGAACCTCGGGCTCAACTTTCCACCCTTGCCATGTTTAATTAGTCCCCTCCGGGGTGATATCTTCAAGAACACCTTGTCGCCGACCTCAAACTCTAGGCTCCGTCTTCGGTGGTCTACATAACTCTTCTGACTGCTCTGGGCGATAAGCATCCGTTTCCGGATGAGATGGATATCATCAACAATCTTCATAAGTTCATGTAAAAGGGTCGGGTCAAAAGTCTTCATCTCACCTACTTCATCCCAGTAAATTGGGGATCAACACTTACGTCCATACAACGCCTCAAATGGGGTCATCCCGATAGTGGCCTGATAACTATTATTATAAGCGAACTTCGCTAGAGATAGATATTTTTCCCAACCTTTCCCGAAGTCTAAAACACACGCCCTCAACATATCCTCCAGAATCTGAATAGTCCTCTCCGATTGTCCGTCAGTTTGAGGGTGATAAGCCGTGCTGAAACTTAGCTTCGTTCCCAAAGCTTCTTGCAATCTCTTCCAAAATCGGGAAGTAAAATGAGGATCCCTATCCGATACAATACTCACGGGCATCCCGTGCAATCTTACAATCTCCGCCACATACATATCTCCCAATCTCTCAGGACTATCCTCCTTGTTCATTGGTAAGAAGTGCGCCGACTTAGTCAATCTATCCACTATGACCCAAACGGCGTCATGACCCTTTTGTGATCTGGGCGGGTCCATAACAAAGTCCAAAGTTATATGTTCCTATTTCCATTGAGGAATCTCCAACGGCTGAAATAAACCTACGGGTCGTTGATGTTCTGCTTTGACTCTCTGGCAAGTCAAGCATCATGCCACAAACTCCGCAATTTCTCTTTTCATGTTATTCCACCAATAGTGTTGCTTCAAATCCCGGTACATCTTTGTTCCGCCGGGGTGAATAGTATATCTTGAATTATGGTCTTCTTCAAGAATCTTCTTTTTCAGCTCTGGCTCATTGGGAACACAAATCCGATTCCTAAACCTTCAAACACCATCATCATAAAACTTGAAATCTGCGTTGCCTTCCTTAATCTTCTGAAATTGTTGGTCCTTCTGTTGAGCCTCTCGTAACTCAAACAACAAGGTCGATTGAACTTGCGTAGTGGCAAAAAGTAACACTTTCCGAGTCAATTGTGGTTTCCACAAAAATGCTTCCTTCAACAACTCCTGCACCTTGACTCCCAGTTTTGCCATGCTCGCTTTCCTACTTAAGGCATCTGCAACTACATTCGCTTTACCGGGCACATAATTGATTGTGCAGTTATAATCATCCAAAAGCTCCATCCACCGCCTTTGCCTCATATTCAACTCTTTTTGAGAGAACAAGTATTTCAAGCTCTTATGATCAGTAAATACCTCAAACTTGTTACCCCACAGATAATGTCTCCATTTCTTGAGTGCAAACAAAATAGCCGGTAACTCCAAATCATGCGTCAGGTAATTCAATTCATACGGCTTTGGTTTCCTAGAAACATATGCAATCACCCTTCTATTTTGCATCAACACACAACCCAATCCTTCCTTCGAAGCATCGCTATAGATTACAAATCCTTGACTTCCTTCAGGCAATGCAAGAACAGGTGCGGTAGTCAATCTTTTCTTCAATTCTTGGAAGCTGCTCTCACACTTATCATCCCACACGAACTTTGTTTTCTTTTGAGTGAGCTTTGTAAGCGGTCCTGCAATCTTAGAGAAATCTTTCACGAATCTCCGATAATAGCCGGCTAGACCAAGAAAACTCCGAATCTCCGTAACATTCTCCGGCTTCTTCCAAGATATCACTGCTTCTATCTTTGCTGGATCCACTGCTATTCCCTCTTGGGATATAATATGCCCCAAAAATGCAATCTACTGCAACCAAAATTCGCACTTGCTAAACTTTGCATACAATTGATGCTCTCGAAGTTTCTGCAGTACCAACCGCAGATGTTGCTCATGCTCCGCCTCAGATTTCGAGTATACCAAAATGTCATCAATGAAGATCACCACAAATTGGTCCAAGTAGGGTTGAAACACCCTGTGCATCAAATCCATAAAAGCTGCAGGGGCATTAGTTAGTCCAAAAGGCATAACTACATATTCATAATGCCCATATCTCGTCCTGAAAGCCTTTTTAGGCACATTATCCTTTTTGATCCGCAACTGATAATACCCTTGCCTCAAGTCGAGTTTCGAATACACTTTGGCTCCTTGCAGTTGATCAAATAACTCGTCGATCAGGGGAAGTGGGTATTTATTCTTGACAGTCACTTGGTTCAGTCCTCGGCAAGCGATGCATAGCCTCAATGTTCCGTCTTTCTTCTTTACAAATAGAACTGGCGCACCCCACGGAGAAGAACTTGGTTGAACAAACCCCTTCTTCAACAACCTTACAATTGGTCCTTCAATTCTTGTAGCTCGGCCGGTGCCATACGATAGGGAGCTTTAGATATCGGCTGGGTGCCAAGCAGTAGCTCTATAACGAACTCGATCTCCCGATTCGAGGGTAAACCGGGCAATTCTTCTGGAAATACATCTGCATAGTCTTTGATCACTGGCATCTCCTCCAACTTAGCTTTATCCAACAACTTATTAATGAGGTAAGCTAAGTATCCGCTACACCCTTTTCTCAAGGACTTCACTGCTTTCGTAGATGAAATAATGGAACTCTCGGTGAAATCTCTTCGACCCACTACCTCCAGTATTGGTTGACCAGGTACCCGGAACGTTATAATCTTCGCCCGGCAATCTAGTTGGACATGATGTTTTGCCAACCAGTCCATCCCTAAAATGACCTCATAGTCTCGAAAAGGTAATACAATAAGATTGGCTGAGAATTCCCTATCCTTAATTTGGATTTTACATGCTTTACAAGCTGAGCTAGTAACAAGTTTAGAACCCATCGGAGTACCAACTTCTACTTCGTATGGTAAACATACAACTTTCAGTTTCACACGTTCCACACATAAGGGAGTAATAAATGAATGAGTAGCACCCGGATCAATTAGCACCCTAACAGGTTGATTCAGTATGAAGAATGTACCTTCAACAACAACGGTCTCATCTGGAAGCTCCTCGCACTCAATAGCATAGGCTCGAGCCTGGACTCTGGGAACTGGAGTCTTGCCTCTACCAGCTAGTTTAACCTGATTCTGTCCTGCCTGCCGTTTAGGGCAATCCTTGATCTGATGCTGATCACTGCCACATCTCATACATCGTCCTGACTTCTTCCAGCACTGGGCCTCGCTATGACCCTTCTTGTCACAGTAAGAACAGTTGACAGACTGAGTAGCAGGTGAACTACCTGTGGATCCACGCGTGGAAGAGGCTGATGGCGCTTTCGTCGGGCCACGGTTATTAACTGGTCTGTTCTCGCTCTGGCCTTGATTACGACTCTGACTCTAGAATTTCCTCTGTTGACCTAGAGGCTGGTATGGTTTCTTGTTCGGCTGACTCGAACCGACTCTATCTAGTTTTCTCTTCTCAACTCGAGAGGCAGCAGCAAAGAGAGCAGAATAGGTATCGAAGTCATGAGAAGCCAACTGGTCCTAAATCTCTGGCCTCAATCCAGTAGTAAATTTTCATATATTCACCTCTGGACCATATATTGAGCATAATGGGATAGTCGGTCAAAACGAGCCTCATACTGGGCCACCGTCATGTTACCCTGGGTCAAGTGCATGAACTCCTCAATCCGCCTCTACTTGGAAACTGCAGGTACATATTTCTCCTTGAATGCCTTAACAAAATTATCCCACAAGCGAGGTGTCTGATCAGTTTCCCACAGTGCCTCTACAGTGTGCCACCAATGTTCAGCATCCCCGTGCAACATAAACACCGCAAACTCCACCTTTTCTTCATCAGTATAATCAAGTGGCCTGAAAATCCTCTCGATCTCGGACAACCAAGCCTCTGCTTTCTCATCATCAGCTTCCCCGTGGAATTTGGACTGGCGAAAGTCAAGGAACTCCCTCATTCTGCTATGTCTCCCATGGTTACCATCATTCCTGTTGTTGTTGTTGTTGTTGGCTTCACGTGCATCCTGACACTCCATCACTCGTGATACGCGATCCATGGCGTTTGCCGTCATGTTAAACATAGCTATGCCGGGATTAGTTTGATAAGCATCTCCGGTCTCTTGGGGTTCACCACTCCTATTAGTAGTACGGGTGCTAGGGCCATCCATCTATAGGCACAGATTACGATGCACAATTTATTGAAATATGACAATTAAGAACTTAATGCATAAGATATGCAACATAATATAGATACAATTCTAGAAACAATTAAGGCATGTTAATCACTTAAACACATAAAAAATAGAAGACACATTTAACATTATCACACAATAACATATAAACAAGTCATCCTAATTGTCTTAGGGCTCTACCCATGGTCCGAGAGTTAAACCCGGCTTGAGAAATCTAAGCTCTGATACTATTCTAATATAAGGTGTCACGCCCCAACCCGGCCTATAAAGGTTAGACTAGGGTATGATCTAAACATTCAAGTCACGTCCCGTACTTAACCGTTCATGAAGATTTAACACTTAACGTTTTGGCCTAAACTCCAAAATTTTCTGGAAAATCGGCAGCATAACGGCTGTAATTGGGCTCTTTGATTTGGACTAATTCTCTAAACGTCTCAAAATTTTCCAATCTCAATTTCGTTTCCAACTAGGATTAACATTTAACATCAATTGAAACGACTACTAACTATCTCGATGACACGTTGATTAATAACCTAGCATAATACTATTTCTCGTTTGTTTGTTTATTCTCGTAATGAAAGTGCATGTTGATCTTTGCTTAACAACGAGTACTTGCTTAAGATTTGATTGGTTCATTTTACTTAGCCCTTACCTAATACTACACGATCCTATTATAGATACTAGCAGTAATAATAGCAAAATGACCATAGTAGTGTCTAGTGTTTGTCTAGTTATATCAGTACAAACCAAAATTAGACCCCAAATTACAACGGGGGTCTTTTACATTACAAACAACAAGCAACATAAAAGAAATAGTCTTCAAGTAGCATGGAGTTCACAAGTAGCCATAATCACGTAAAGCACATAAGACAGGCAGTCACTCTAAGGAATCATTGTTAGGTGCGTCGTCCTCAGGTACCTGTTCTTGATCTTCTTCACCTGAGATGATAAAAGAGGGTGAGTCCTTATGAACTCAGCGAGGGGGAACGAGAAATAGGTTTTGAAACTCATTTTCCGGTTCAACTTATGAAAATCCTTTTTGCAAGCATGAATATAACACAATTAAGTATAGAATAATAATACAAAAGTAAAGGAACACAATTACCCGTCTTTCCTCCCCGAGGTCCTCTAGGAACCAAGCGAGAGTACTTATACACATAGTAAAAGGATACGGTGAGCTTTTGCTCTCAGTTGTTGCGGTCGACTTCAAATCATCCCCTTAACACGCCAAGTGGGTGTACTCTGGATGTACCCCGAAACCTACGACCCAACTCTCTGAGGAAGTCTAGCCCCCAAGCGAGAGAGGAAATTAGTACCATGGTAGTCACGGTTGAACCGGCAAGTCCGATGCCGTCCGGTGTGCGTGAACGCTACCATGCCAGAATGAAAGGTTGCAACCTTGTATGCAATGCACGTTTATGACATTTAATATATCACATTAGGAGGACAACAAAGTAGGTTGCCTCCGGACAGTCATAGGATTGCACATTGACAAGTAAACAAGCGAGGCATGAATAGACAAGTAATTTCACTTGAAAAGCATATGGAGTTATATGAACATTAAACGGGCAGCCATGTAACGCACGTAATTCAAGTCATATAACTCATTTCAACGTCCACGTAATCAAATAATAAGGTTATTCAACATGCGACAACAATCTACGTGGTTCGGATGCAAGAAAGGCCTATTTGTCAACATGCAACGAATCAAAGTCACATTTAGGGCTATAAGGCAACTACGGGCAGCCTACTAAACCTATAATTACACTCAATATTCAAAGGATCAACACTTAGCAAGTTCGCCTAGTCACTAGGGTTTCTATTTCGTGCTTATCCGTGCAATTAAGCCCCAAGTCAACTCAAAATCAATCTCAAGCCAAGAATCAATTAATCCAAACATCCCCAAGTACTCAAAATAGTCCACACAACATCCCAATGCCACAATCTAAAGCAATTAATACCACAAGAGAAGTTACAACAAATTTCTAAGCATATAACTAAGTGAAACCCTCACTGCAATAGGCTGTGTTCTCACAATAATTGAGTCAAGAAAACAATCTCCAATTCCAATGAATAAGATTTCAAATTAAATCTTAAGAAGTGTACTAAAATCAGAAACAAACCTTGCATCATTTGAAGTTCGAGATCAATAGTTATAGCCAAAACAGTGGGATTGCACAAAACTGTCCAGATTTGCACACATTTCGATAATTGTCATTTTTGAGGTCCTTAGGTTCAGATTTAGCCTTAGTCCATTTCTGACAAAAATGTCCAAAACTGAAAAATATGGCAGTACACCAAATTTCATGCATTTTGGATATCATTTACTAAGTCAAAACTGGTTTGTTCCACAAGGTCAGTGCATCTGCCAAAACCTGCTTCATTTTTCCAGACTTCCAGATTTGGACACATTTTAATGATTTGCCATTTTGAGGACCTTAGAGTAAAACTTAGCTTTGTCCTATTTCTTCAAAAAATGTTCAAAACGGGCAAAACTAGTCACCTACCAATTTTCATGCATTTTCAACATCATTTGCCTAGCCAAACTCACCTCGCAACAACAAGTCAGAGAGCTGTCAACAAACCCGATTTCATGTATCATCATCTTCAAGCCAAAATTTTGCCATGCATGGTTGTAGAAGCTTATGAACACACAAATAACTCAAGTACAGAAGCAAATACATACATTTAAGAGCATGCATGTGGATTTTTGAAGGATTTTCAAAAGGTTTTAGCCCTCACCTTAGCAAATCAACAAGAAGCTGCACAAAACTTTGATGAAGCTCAAATTCTTCTTCTTCCTTGCTTAGCCAAGATTCCAACTCAATTTTCTCTATTTTTCCTAGCTTAGTGGCCAAGCTCTTAGTACATGCATGTGGTTAGAACAAGAAGAAATGAAATGGAAGCTAGGAAACTTACCTAGGCTGAAAATGGTGAGTCAAAAGCTTGCATGTGAGTTTTCTTGCAACCTAGCTAGCTTGGTTGAGTTCCTTTGCTTGTGGCTTGCCTTGATTAACTATGGTATGATGAAGATGAGCTATGAAGGTAAGAAACTCAGCCAAGGCCGAGAGAGAAGATTGATAGGAAAAATGAGAGAAATGATAAAGAATGAAGGCTTTTGCAATTCTTGATGCAAGTGGTCGCCCTAGGGCTTAGTAATTCAGCTTTTTTGTTTCTTCAAGATGCAATTTGAAATTCCTAGTATGGGCAAAGAGGATTTGGTCGAGTATGGGAAGCTTTTGCAAAGGTTTTTGAGCCAATTTTTATGCATTTGTGTCATAGAGTTGTCATAAGTTGTCTAGTGTTAATTTGAATTGAGCAAGCATGCACAAATACCACCTAGTGGTCGGCCAAGGCTATAGAAAATCTGATTTTTTGTCATCTATTGGAGTATTATTTAATTGGGTGTTGGAAGTGCAAAAAGAGTAAGGAATAAAGAACGAAGAATACTTAGTGTTTAGTGAAATTTTGTCTTCTAGTGAGTTGAATTAGTAATTTAATAATAGTTAGTGGATTTTGTAGGATTAATTAATGACCTAGTGCTTCGTGTAAGATGCATTCTTGTTTAGCGTGAGGGCACGCTTTCCTAGGTCTAGGGTACACACTACGAGGTAAGACACGAACTACGAGACGAACGCACGTTTTCCAAGTAAATGCACACAACCCTAAATGAATGCACGTAATTCAATGCATGGCACACAAAACGAACACAATTCTTAAACCTATAAATCTAGATTAGGGCAAACGAAACGAGGTATCGCACACAAATCAAGGTCGGGCCTCGGCCTCTACATGAAGTGAAGTTGTCTTGCCCAAGGTGGCGTGGCATTCGGTATTAGAAATGTGATGGATTAGGTTGTCGTCCTTTTCGCGGCTCATGACGTACGATCCGGGACTGAAAAATAGCACAAAAGAATAAAAGTGTCTAGAAATTGATGAAAACGTTCGATTTTGGGCTCCAAAAACAGGCGCAGCCGAGCAGGCTTGCTGTCCCTGTTGTACAGCGCTCGGAAAGCTTTCCAACGGTATGCTGTGCGCTGCGTAACTCTTTACGGATCAAAAGTTATGGGCACCGAAGAGACGAAGACCTGATCCTAAGCCCCACGCCCTCGGTTTGCGAGCCCAGTCTCTACGTGAAGCGAAGTTGTCTTGCACAAGGTGCCGTGGGCTTCGGTAATAGAAATGTGATGGATTAGGTTGTCGTCCTTTTCACGGCTCACGACGTACGATCCGGGACGAAAAAGCAGCGTAAAAACAAGAAAAGAGGCCTAAAATTGATAAAAACATTTGATTTTGGGCTACGAAAATAGGTGTAGCCGAGCAGGCTTACTGCCCCGGTCGTAGAGCGCTCAGAGAGCTTTCCAACGGTATGCTGTGCGCCACGTAACTCCTTACGGATCAAAAGTTATGGGAACGGAGCGACGGAGACTTGGTCACAAGCCCCACGCCCCCAGTTTGCGGGCCCAGCCTCTACGTGAAGCGAAGTTGTCTTGCCCAAGGTGGCATGGAATTCTGTAATAGAAATCTGATGGATTTGGTTGTCTTCCTTTTCGCGGCTCACGACGTACGATCCGGGAAGGAAAAACAGAGCAAAAGAAAAAAAGTGTTAAGAAACTGAGGAAAATGTTCAATTTTTGGCTCTGAAAATAGGCACAGCTGAGCAGGCTAGCTGCCCCCGTCGTAGAGCACTCGAAGAGCTTTCCAACGGTATGCTATGCGTCGCACAACTCCATACGGATCAAAAGTAATGGGCACCGGAGCGACGGAGACCTAGTCATAAGCCCCACGCCCTGAGTTTGCGGGCCCAGCCTCTACGTGAAGCGAAGTTGTCTTGGCCAAGATACAGTGGGATTTGGTAATAGAAATTTGATGGATTAGGTTGTCGTCCTTTTCGTGGCTCATGACGTACGATCCGAGACGAAAAAACACCGCAAAAGAATAAAAGTGTCCAGAAATTGATGAAAACGTTCAATTTTGTGCTCCGAAAATAGGCACAGCTGAGCAGGCTTGCTTCCCTCGTCGTAGAGCTCTCAGAGAGCTTTCCAACAGTATGTTGTGCACCGTGTAACTCTTTACGGATCAAAAGTTATAGGCACCGGAGCGACGGATACCTAGTCACAAGCCCCACGCCCTTGGTTTACGAGCCCAGCCTCTACGTGAAGTGAAGTCGTCTTGCACAAGGTGCTGTGGGATTCGGTAATAAAAATGTGATAGATTAGGTTGCCATCCTTTTCGCGGCTCACGACATACGATCCGGGACGAAAAAATAGCGCAAAAGTAGAAAAATGTTCCGAAACTGATGAAAATGTTCAATTTTGGACTATGAAAATAGGCGCAGCTGCGCATACTTGCTACCCCTGTCGTAGAGCTCTCGGAGAGCTTTCCAACGGTATGCTGTACGCCGCGTAACTCCTTACAGATCAAAAGTTATGGGCACCGGAGCGACGGAGTTCGGGTCCTAAGCTCTACGCCCTCGGTTTGCAGGCCCAGCCTCAACGTGAAGCGAAGATGTCTTACACAAGGTGCCATGGGATTTGGTAATAGAAATGTGATGGATTAGGTTGCCAACCTTTTCGCGGCTCACGACGTACGATTCGGGACGGAAAAACATCGCAAAAGAAGAAAAGTGTCCTAAAACTGATGAAAACGTTCAATTTTGGGCTCCGAAAATAGGAGCAACCGTGCAGGATTGCTTCCACCATCGTAGAGCTCTCAGAGAGTTTTCCAACGGAATGCTGTGCGTAGCGTAACTCCTTATGGATCAAAAGTTATGGGCACTGGAGCGACAGATACCGGGTTACAAGACTCACGCCCTTGGTTTACGGGCCCAGCTTCTATGTGAAGTGAAGTTGTCATGCCCAAGGTGTCATGGGATTTGGTAATATAAATGTGATTGATTAGGTTGTCGTCCTTTTTGCGGTTGACGAGCTACGATCCGGGATGAAAAAATAGCGCAAAAGAAAAAAAGTGTCTTGAAACTGATGAAAACGTTCAATTTTAGGTTCCAAAAATAGGCATAGCCGAGCAGGCTTGTTGCCCTTGTCGTAGAGCTCTCGAAGAGCTTTCCAACGGTAAGCTGTGCGCCACGTAACTCTTTACGGATCAAAAGTTATGAGTACCGGAGTGACGAAGACCTGGTCCTAAGCCCCACGCCCTTGGTTTGCGGGCCCAGCCTCAACGTGAGTTGAAGTTTTCTTGCACAAGGTCCCATGGGATTCGGTAATAGAAATGTGGTGGATTAGGTTGTCGTCCTTTTCGCGGCTCATGACGTACGATCCGGGACGAAAAAACAACGCAAAAGAAGAAAAGTGTCCAGAAACTAATGAAAATATTCAATTTTGTTCTCCAAAAATAGGCGCAGCCGAGCAGCCTAGCTGCCCCCGTTGTAGAGCTCTCGGAGAGCTTTCCAACGGTATACTGTGCGCCGCGTAACTCCTTACGGATCAAAAGTTATGGGCACCAGAGCGACGGAGACCTGGTCCTAAGCCCCACGCCATCGGTTTTCGGGCCCACCCTCTACGTGAAGTGAAGTTGTCTTGCCCAACGTGGCGTGTGATTCGATAATAAAAATATGATGGATTAGGCTGTCGTCCTTTTCGCGACACACGACGTACGATCCGGGATGAAAAAATAGCACAAACGAAGAAAAGTAACGAGAAACTGATGAAAACGTTCAATTTTGGGCTCCAAAAACAGGCGCAGTCGAGCAGGCTTGCTGCCCCCGTTGTAGAGTTCTGGGAGAGCTTTCCAACGGTATGCTGTGCGCTGCGTAACTCCTTACGGATCAAAAGTTATGGACACCAGAGCAACGGAGACCTGGTCGCAAGCCCACGCCCTCGGTTTGCGGGCCCAACCTCTACGTGAAGTGAAGTTGTCTTGCACAAGGTACGGTGGGATTCAGTAATAAAAATGTGATGGATTAGGTTGTCGTCCTTTTCGTGGCTCACGACGTACGATCCGGGACGGAAAAACAACGCAAAACAAGAAAAGTGCCCAGAAACTGATGAAAACTTTCAATTTGTGGCTCAAAAAATAGGCGTAGCCGAGCAGTCTTACTGGCTCCGTCGTAGAGCTCTCGGAGAGCTTTCCAACGGTATGTTGTGCGCCGCGTAACTCCTTACGGATCAAAAGTAATAGGCACCGGAGCGATGGAGACCTGGTCCTAAGCACCACGACCTCGGTTTGCGGGCCCAGCCTCTACGTGAAGCGAAGTTGTCTTGCACAAACAGTCGTGGGATTCAGTAATAAAAATCTGATGGATTAGGTTGTCGTCTTTTTTGCAGCTCACGACGTACGATCAGGGACGAAAAAGCAGCGCAAAAGAATAAAAGTATCCAGAAACTGATGAAAACTTTCAACTTTGGGATCCGAAAACAGGCGCAGCCAAGCAGTCTTGCTGCCCCCGTCGTAGAGCTCTCGGAGAGCTTTCTAACGGAATGTTGTGCGCCTCGTAACTCCTTACGGATCAAAAGTTATGGGCAATGGAGCGACGGAGACCTGGTCCTAAGCCCCACGTCCTCGGTTTGCGGGCCCAGCCTTTACATGAAGTGAAGTTGTCTTGCCCAAGGTGGCATGGGATTCAGTAATAGAAATCTGATAGATTAGATTGTCGTCCTTTTCGCAGGTCACGACGAACGATCCGGGACGAAAAAATAGCGCAAAAGAAGAAAAGTGTTAAAACACTGATAAAAATGTTCAATTTTGGGCTACGAAAACAGGCGCAGCCGAGCAGGCTTGCTGCCCCTGTCGTAGAACTCTCTGAGAGCTTTCCAATAGTATGTTGTGCGCCGTGTAACTCCTTACGGATCAAAAGTAATGGGTACTGGAGCGACGGAGACCTAGTCCTAAGCCCCACGCCCTCGGTTTGCGAGCCTTGCCTCTACGTGAAGAGAAGTTGTCTTGCACAAGGTGCCATGGGATTCGGTAATAGAAATATGATGGATTAAGTTGTTGTCCTTTTCGCGGCTCACGATGTACAATCCAGGACTGAAAAACAGCGTAAAAGAAGAAAAGTGTCCAAAAACTGATGAAAACGTTCTGTTTTGGGCTACGAAAAAAGGTGCAGCCTAGCAGGCTTGCTGCCCCCGTCGTAGAGCTCTCGGAAAGCTTTCGAACGGTATGCTGTGCGCCGTGTAACTCCTTACATATCAAAATTTATGGGCACCGGAGGGATGGAGACCTGGTCCTAAGTCCCACGCCACCAGTTTACGGGCCCAGCCTCTACGTGAAGTGAAGTTGTCTTGCCCAAGGTGGCATGTGATTCGGTAATAGAAATCTGATGGATTAGGTTGTCGTTCTTTTCGCGGCTCCCGACGAACGATCCGGGACGAAAAACAGCGCAAAAGAAGAAAAGTGTACAGAAACTGATGAAAATGTTCAAATTTGGCATGCGAAAAAAGGCGCTGCCGAGCAGGCTTGCTGCCCACGTCGTAGAGCTCTCGGAGAGCTTTCGAATGGTATGCTGTGCCCCGCGTAACTCCTTACGGATCAAAAGTTATGGGCACCGGAGAGACGGAGACCTGGTCCTAAGCCCCACGCCCCCGGTTTGCGGGCCCAGCCTCTACGTGAAGCGAAGTTGTCTTGCCCAAGGTGGCATGGGATTCGGTAATAGAAATCTGATGGATTAGGTTGTCGTTCTTTTCGCGGCTCACGAGGTACGATCCAGGACTAAAAAACAGCGCAAAAGAAGAAAAGTGCCCAGAAACTGATGAAAACATTGGATTTTGGCCTCCGAAAACTAGCTCAGCCGAGCAGGATTGCTGCGCCCGTCGTAGAGCTCTCGAAGAGCTTTCCAACAGTATGTTGTGCACCGCGTAACTCCTTACGGATCAAAAGTAATGGGCACCGGAGCGACGGAGACCTGGTCCTAAGCCCCACGCCCACGGTTTGCGGTCTCAGCCTCTACGTGAAGCGAAGTTGTCTTGCACAAGGTACCGTGGAATTCGGTAATAAAAATGTGATGGATTAGGTTGTCGTCCTTTTCGCGGCTCACGACGTATGATCCGTGACAGAAAAACAGCGCAAAAAAATAAAAGTGCCTAGAAACTGATGAAAACATTCAATTTTGGGCTCCGAAAATAGGGTCAGCTGAGCAGGCCTATTGCCCCCGTCGTAGAGCTCTACGAGAGCTTTCCAATGGTATATTGTGTGCCGCGAAACTCCTTACGGATCAAAAGTAATGGGCACATGAGCGACGGAGACCTGGTCCTAAGCCCCACGCCTTCGGTTTGCGGGCCCAACCTCTACGTGAAGTGAAGTTTTCTTGCACAAGGTGCCGTGGGATTCGGCAATAGAAATATGATTGATTAGGCTGTCGTCCTTTTCACGGCTCATGACGTACGATCCGGGACGGAAAAACAGCGCAAAAGAAGAAAAGTGTCCAAAAACTTAAAAAAAACATTCAATTTTGGGCTCCGAAAATAGGTGCAGCCAAGCAGGCTAGCTGCCACTGTCGTAGAGCTCTCAGAGAGCTTTCGAACAGTATGTTGTGCGCCACGTAACTCCTTACAGATCAAAAGTTATGGGCACCAGAGCGATAGAGACCTGGTCCTAAGCCCCACGCCCTCGGTTTGCGGTCCCAGCCTCTACGTGAAGCGAAGTTGTCTTGCACAAGGTGTCGTGGGATTCGGTAATAGAAATGTGATGGATTAGGTTGTCGTCCTTTTTGTGGCTCACGACGTACGATCCGGGACGAAAAAACAGCGTAAAAGAAGAAAAGTGTCCAGAAACTGATGAAAACGTTTGATTTGGGGCTCTGAAAATAGGCGCAGCTGAGCAAGCTTGATGCGCCTGTCGTAAAACTCTCGGAGAGCTTTGCAATAGTATGTTGTGCGCCATGTAACTCCTTACGGATCAAAAGTAATGGGCACCAGAGCGACGGAGACCTGGTCCTAAGCCCCACGCCCTCGGTTTATCGGCCCAACCTAAAGTTGTCTTGCACAAGGTGCCATGGGATTCGGTAATAGAAATGTGATGGATTAGGTTGTCGTCCTTTTTGTTGCTCACGACGTATAATCCGGGATGAAAAAACAGTGCAAAAGAAGAAAAGTGTCAAGAAACTGATGAAAACGTTCGATTTTAGTATTCGAAAACATATACATCCGAGCAAACTTGCTGCCCCCGTCGTAGAGCTCTCGGTAAGCTTTTCATCGGTATGCTATGCGCCGCGTAACTCCTTACGGATCAAAAGTTATGGGCACCGGAGAGACGGAGACCTGGTCCTAAGCCCCACGCCCTCGGTTTACGGGCCCAGCCTCTATGTGAAGCGAAGTTGTCTTGCCCAAAGTGGCATGGGATTCGGTATTAGAAATGTTATGGATTAGGTTGTCGTCCTTTTCGCTGATCACGATGTACTATCTGGGACAGAAAAACATCGCAAAACAAGAAAAGTGTACAAAAACTGATGAAAACGTTTGATTTTGGGCTCTGAAAACAGGCGCAACTTAGCAAGCTTGCTGCCCCCATCGTAGAGCTCTCGGAGAGCTTTCCAACGGTATGTTGTACGCCGTGTAACTCCTTACGGATCAAAAATTATGGGCACCGGAGTGATGGAGACCTGGTCCTAAGCCACAAGCCCTCGGTTTGTGGGCCCAGCCTCTACATGAAATGAAGTTGTGTTGCACAAGGTACCATGGGATTCGGTAATAGAAATGTGGTGGATTAGGTTGTCGTCCATTTTGCGGCTCATGACGCACGATCCGGGACGAAAAAATAGCGCAAAAGAAGAAAATTATCCAGAAACTGATGAAAATGTTCGATTTTGGTCTCCAAAAACAGGCGGAGCCAAGCAATCTTGATGCCCCCGTCGTAGAGTTCCCGGAGAGCTTTCCAACGGTATGCTGTGCGCCGCGTAATTCCTTACGGATCAAAAGTTATGGGCACCGGAGCGACGGAGACCTGGTCCTAAACCCCACGCCCTCGGTTTGCGATCCCAGCCTCTACGTGAAGCGAAGTTACCTTACCTAAGGTGGCGTGGGATGCGGTAAAGAAATGTGATGGATTTGGTTGTCGTCTTTTTCGCTGCTCACGACGTACGATCAAGGACGGAAAAACATTGCAAAAGAAGAAAAGTGTCTAGAAACTGATGAACACGTTCGATTTTGGGCTCTAAAAACAGGTTCAGCTGAGCAGGCTTGCTGCCCCTGTCGTGGATCTCTCGGAGAGCTTTTAACGGTATACTGTGCGCCGCGTAACTTCATACATATCAAATGTAATGGGCACCAGAGCGACGGAGACCTGGTCCTAAGCCCCACGCCCACGGTTTGCAGGCCCAGCCTCTACGTGAAGCGAAGTTGTCTTGCACAAGGTGCCATGGGATTCCATAAAAAAAATGTGATGGATTAGGTTGTCATCCATTTCGCTGCTCATGACGTACGATCCGGGACGAAAAAACAGCGCAAAAGAAGAAAAGTGGCCAAAAATTGATGAAAATGTTCAATTTTAGGATCCAAAAATAGGCGTAGCCGAGGAGGCTTGTTGTCCCCGTCGTAGAGCTTTCGAAGAGCTTTCCAATGGTATGCTGTGCGCAGTATAACTCCTTACAGATCAAAAGTTATGGGCATCGGAACGACGGAGACTTGGTCCTAAGCCCCACGCCCTTGCTTTCATGGCCCAACCTCTACGTGAAGTGAAGTTGTCTTGCCCAAGATGCCATGGGATTCGGAAATACAAATGTGATGGATTAGGTTGTCGTTCTTTTCGCGGCTCACGACGTACGATCCGGGATGGAAAAACATCGCAAAAGAAGAAAAGTGTCACGAAACTGAAGAAAACGTTCAATTTTGGTCTCCAAAAACAGGCGCAGCTGAGAAGTCTTGCTGCCCCCGTCGTAGAGCTCTTAGAGAGCTTTCCAAGTATATGCTGTGCGCAGCGTAACTTCTTACAGATCAAAAGTAATGGGCACCGGAGCGACGGAGACCTGGTCCTAAGCCCCACACCCTCGGTTTGCAGGTCCAGCCTCTATGTGAAGAGAAGTTGTCTTGCACAAGGTACCATAGGATTCGGTAATAGAAATGTGATGGATTAGGTTCTCGTCCTTTTCGCGGCTCACGACTTACGATCCGGGACGGAAAAACAGCGCAAAAGAAGAAAAGTGTCCAGAAACTGATGATAACGTTCAATTTTGGGCTCTGAAAATAGGTGTAGCCGAGGAGGCTTGCTACCCCTATCGTAGAACTCTCGGAGAGCTTTCCAATAGTATGTTGTGCGCCGTGTAACTCGTTACGGATCAAAAGTAATGGGCACCGGAGCGACGGAGACTTGGACCTAAACCCCACGCCCTCGGTTTACCGGCCCAGCCTCTACGTGAAGCGAAGTTGTCTTGCACAAAGTGCCGTGGGATATGGTAATAGAAATGTGATGGATTAGGTTGTCATCCTTTTCGCGGCTCACAACTTATAATCCGGTATGAAAAAACAGCGCAAAAGAAGAAAAGTATCCAGAAACTAAAGAAAACGTTCGATTTTGGGCTCCGAAAACTGGCACAGCTGAGCAACCTTGCTGCCCCCATCGTAGAGCTCTCGGAAAGCTTTCCAACGGTATGCTGTGCACCACATAACTCTTTACGGATCAAAAGTCATGAGCACAGGAAAGACGGAAACCTGGTCCTATGCCCCACGCCTTCGGTTTACGGGCCCAGCCTCTATGTGAAGCGAAGTTGTCTTGCCCAAGGTGGCGTGGGATTCGGTATTAGAAATCTGATGGATTAGGTTGTCGTCCTTTTCGCTGATCACGACGTACTATCAGGGAGGAAAAACATCGCAAAATAAGAAAAGTGTGCAAAAATTGATGAAAACATTTGATTTTGGGCTCCGAAAATAGGCGCAATTTAGCAAGCTTGCTGCCCCCATCGTAGAGCTCTCGGAGAGCTTTCCAACAGTATGTTGTGCGCAGCGTAACTCCTTACGGATCAAAAGTTATGGGCACCAGAGCGACGGAGACCTGGTCCTAAGCCACAAGCGCTCGGTTTGTGGGCCCAGCCTCTACGTGAAGCGAAGTTGTCTTGCACAAGGTGCCGTGGGATTCGTTAATAGAAATGTGGTGGATTAGGTTGTCGTCCTTTTCGCGGCTCACGATGCACGATCCGAGATGAAAAAATAGCGCAAAAGAATAAAAGTGTCCAAAAACTGATGAAAATGTTCGATTTTGGGCACCAAAAACAGGCGCAGCCGAGCAATCTTGCTGCCTCTGTCGTAGAGCTCACGGAGAGCTTTCCAACGGTATGTTGTGCGCCACGTAACTCTTTACGGATCAAAAGTTATGGGCACCAGAGCGATGGAAACCTGGTCCCAAGCCCCACGCCCTCTGTTTAAGGGCCCAACCTCGACGTGAAGCGAAGTTGTCTTGCCCAAAGTGCCGTGGGATTCGGTAATAGAAATGTTATGGATTTGGTTGTCGTCATTTTCGCTGCTCACAACGTACGTTCCGGGACGGAAAAACATCACAAAAGAAGAAAAGTGTACCGAAACTGATGAAATCGTTCAATTTTGGGCTACAAAAACAGGTGCAGCAGAGAAGGCTTGCTGCCCCCATCGTAGAGCTCTCGGAGAGCTTAATAACGGTATGTTGTGCGCCACATAACTCCTTACGGATCAAAAGTTATGGGCACTGGAACGACGGAGACCTGGTCCTAAGCCCCACGCCCTCGGTTTGCGGGTCCAACCTCTACGTGAAGCGAAGTTGTCTTACCCAAGGTGGCTAGGGATCCGGTAATAGAAATGCGATGGATTAGGTTGTCGTCCTTTTTGCGGCTCATGACGTACGATCCAGGACGGAAAAATAGTACAAAAGAAGAAAAGTGTCCAGAAACTGATGAAAATGTGTGATTTTGGGCTGTGAAAACAGGCGCAACCAAGCAGGCTTGCTTCCCCCATCGTAGAGCTCTCGGAGAGCTTTCCAACGGTATGTTGTGCGCCGTGTTACTCCTTACGGATCAAAAGTAATGGGCACCGGAGCGACGGAGACCTGGTCCTAAGCCCCACGCCCTTGGTTTGCGGGCCCAGCCTCTACGTGAAACGAAGTTGTCTTGCCCAAGGTGGCATGGGATTTGGTAATAGAATTGTGATGGACTAGGTTATCGTCCTTTTCACGGCTCACGACGTACGATCCGGGATGGAAAAACATCGCAAAAGAAGATAAGTGTCCAGAAACTGATAAAAATGTTCAATTTTGGGCTCCTCAAACAGGCGTAGCCGAGCAGGCTAGCTACCCATGTCGTAGAGCTCTTAGAGAGCTTAACAACGGTATGTTATGCGCCGCATAACTCCTTATGGATCAAAAGTTATGGGCACTGGAACGACGGAGACCTGGTCCTAAGCCCCACGCGCTCGGTTTACGGGTTCAGCCTCTACGTGAAGCGAAGTTGTCTTGCCCAAGGTGTCATGAGATTCGGTAATAAAAATGTGATGGATTAGGTTGTCGTCCTTTTTGCAGCTCACGACGTACGATCCAGGACAGAAAAACAGCACAAAAGAAGAAAAATGTCCAAAAGCTGATGAAAAGGCTCGATTTTGGGTAGTGAAAACAGGCGCAACCGAGTAGGCTTTCTTCCCCCGTCTTAGAACTATCAGAGAGCTTTCCAATAGTATATTGTGCGTCGTGTAACTCCTTACGGATCAAAAGTTATGGGCACCGGAGCGACAAAGACCTGGTCCTAAGCCCCACGCCCTTGGTTTGCGGGCCCAACCTCTACGTGAAGCGAAGGTGTCTCGCTCAAGGTACCGTAGGATTCGATAATAGAAATGTGATGGATTTGGTTGTCGTCCTTTTCGCGGCTCACGACGGACGATCCGGGAAGGAAAAACAGCGCAAAAGAAGAAAAGTGTCCAGAAACAGAAAACGTAAGATTTTGGGCTCCAAAAATAGGCACAGCCGAGCAAGCTTGCTGCCCCCGTCATAGAGCTCTCGGAAAGCTTTCCAACGGTATGCTGTGTGCCACGTAACTCCTTACGGATCAAAAGTTATGGGCTCCAAAGAGACGAAGACCTGGTCCTAAGCCCCACGCCCTCGGTTTACGGGCCCAGCCTCTACGTGAAGCGAAGTTGTCTTGCACAAGGTGGCATGTGATTCGGTATTAGAAATCTGATGGATTAGGTTGTCGTCCTTTTCGCGGCTCACGACGTACGATCCGGGATAGAAAAATAGCGCAAAAGAAGAAAAGAGTCTAGAAACTGATGAAAACGTTCGATTTTGGGCTCCAAAAATAGGTGCAGCTGAGCAGGCTTGCGGCCCCAGTCGTAGAGCTCTCAGAGAGCTTTTCAACGTTATGTTGTATGCCGCATAACTTCTTACGGATCAAAAGTAATGGGCACCGGAGCGACGGAGACTTGGTCCTAAGCCCCATGCCCACGATTTGCGGGCCCAGCCTCTACGTGAAGCGAAGTTGTCTTGCACAAGGTGCCGTGGGATTCGGTAATAAAAATGTGATGGATTAGGTTGCCATCCATTTCGCGGCTCACGACGTACGATCTGGGATGGAAAAACAGCGCAAAAGAAAAAAAGTGTCCAGAAACTAATGAAAATGTTCAATTTTGGGCTCTGAAAATAGGCGCAGCCGAGGAGGCTAGTTGTCCCCGTCGTAGAGCTCTCGGAGAGCTTTACAATAGTATGTTGTGCGCCATGTAACTCCTTACGGATCAAAAGTTATGGGCACAAGAGCAACGGAGACCTGGTCCTAAGCCCCACGCCCTCGGTCTGTGGGCCCAGCGTCCACGTGAAGCGAAGTTTCCTTGCCCAAAGCGGCATGGAATTCGATAATAGAAATGTGATGGATTAGGTTGTCGTCCTTTTCGCGCCTCACGACGAAACGATGCGGGACGGAAAAACATCGCAAAAGAAGAAAAGTGTCCAGAAATTGATGAAAACTTTGAATTTTTGGCTCCGAAAATAGGCGCAGCCGAGCAGGCTAACGGCCCCCGTCGTAGAGCTCTCGGGGAGCTTTCCAACTATATGCTGTGCGCAGCGTAACTCCTTACGGATCAAAAGTTATGGGCACCGGAGCGACGGAGACCTGGTCCTAAGCCCCACGCCCTCAGTTTGCGGGTCCAGCCTCTACGTGAAATGAAGTTGTCTTGCCCAAGTTGGACTGGGATTCGGTAATAGAAATGTGATGGATTAGGTTGTCGTCCTTTTTGCGGCTCACGACATACGATCCGGGATGGAAAAACAGCGCAAAAGAAAAAAATTATCCAGACACTGATGAAAAAGTTTGATTTTGGGTTGTGAAAACAGGCGCGGCCGAGTAGGCTTGCTTCCCCCGTCGTAGAACTCTCGTAGAGGTTTCCAATAGTATGTTGTGCGCAGTGTAATTCCTTCCGGTTCAAAAGTAATGGGCACCGGAGCGACGGAGACCTGGTCATAAGCCTCACGCCCTCGGTTTACGAGCCGAGCCTCTACGTGAAGCGAAGTTGTCTTGCACAAAGTGCCGTGGGATTCGGTAAAAAAAATGTGATGGATTAGGTTGTCGTCCTTTTCGCAGCTCACAACGTATAATCCGGGATGAAAAAACATCACAAAAGAATAAAAGTGTCAAGAAACAGATGAAAACGTTCGATTTTGGGCTCCAAAAACAGGCACAGCCGAGCAAGCTTGCTGCGCCCATGGCAGAGCTCTCGGAAAGCTTTCCAACGGTATGCTGTGTGCCACGTAACTCCTAATGGATCAAAAGTTATGGGCATCAGAGAGACGGAGACCTGGTCCTAAGCCCCACGCCCTCGGTTTACGTGCCCAGCCTCTACGTGAAGCAAAGTTGTCTTGCCCAAGGTGGCATGGGATTCGGTATTAGAAATGTGGTTGATTTGGTTGTCGTGCTTTTTCCGGCTCAAGACGTACGATCCGGAACAGAAAAATAGCGCAAAACAAGAAAAGTGTCCAGAAACTGATGATTACGTTCAGTTTTTGGGCTCTGAAAACCGTCACAGCCGAGCATGCCGGCTGCCCCCATCGTAGAGCTCTCGGAGAGGTTTCCAACGGCATGTTGTGCGCCGCGTAACTCCTTACGAATCAAAAGTTAAGGGCACCGGAGCGACGGAGACCTAGTTCTAAGCCCCAAGCCCTCGGTTTGCGGGCCCAACCTCTACGTGAAGCGAAGTTTTCTTGCACAAGGTGCCGTGGGATTCGGTAATAGAAATGTGGTGGATTACATTGTCGTCCTATTCGCGGCTCACGACGTACGATCCGGGATGAAAAAATAGCGCAAAAGAAGAAAAGTGTCCAGAAACTAATGAAAACGTTCGATTTTGGACTACAAAAAAAGGCGCAGCCAAGGAATCTTGCTGCCCCCGGCGTAGAGCGCTAAGAGAGCTTTCCAACAGTATGTTGTGCGCAGCGTAACTCCTTACGGATCAAAAGTTATGGGCACCAGAGCGACGGAGACCTGGTCCTAAGCCACAAGCGCTCGGTTTGTGGGCCCAGCCTCTACGTGAAGCGAAGTTGTCTTGCCTAAGGTGACATGGGATTCGGTAAAGAAATGTGATGGATTAGATTGTCGTCCTTTTCGCAGCTCACGACATACGATCCGGGACGAAAAAACATTACAAAAGAAGAAAAGTATCTAGAAACTGATAAAAACGTTCGATTTTGGGCTCCGAAAGCAAGTGCTGCTGAGCAGGCTTGCTACCCCCGTCGTAGAGCTCTTGGAGAACTTTTCAACGGTATTTTGTGCGCCGCGTAACTTCTTACGGATCAAAAGTAATGGATACCAGAGCGACGGAAACCTGGTCCTAAGCCCCACGCCCACGGTTTGCGGGCCCAGCCTCTACGTGAAGCGAAGTTGTCTTGCACAAGGTGCTGTGGGATTCGGTAATAAAAATATGATGGATTAGGTTGTCATCCATTTTGCGGCTCACGACGTACGATCCGGGACGGAAAAATAGCGCAACAGAAGAAAAGTGTCCAAAAACGAATGAAAATGTTCAATTTTGGGCTCCGAAAATAGGCGCAGCCAAGGCTAACCGTCCCCGTCGTAGAGCTCTCGGAGTGCCTTCCAATACTATGTTGTGCGCCGTGTAACTCTTTACGGATAAAAAGTTATAGGCACCGGAGCGACAGACACCTGGTCCTAAGCCCCACGCCCTCGGTTTGTGGCCCAGCCTCTACGTGAAGCGAAGTTGTCTTGCCCAAGGTGGCGTGGGATTCGGTAATAGAAATGTGATGGATTAGGCTGTCGTCCTTTTCGTGACTCACGACGTACGTTCCGGTACGGAAAAACATCGTAAAAGAAGAAAAGTGTCCAGAATCTGATGAAAACGTTCAATTTTGGGCTCCGAAAATAGGTGCAGCCTAACAAGCTAGCTGCCCCATCGTAGAGCTCTCAGAGAGCTTTCTAACGGTATGTTGTGCGCTGCGTAACTCCTTACGGATCAAAAGTTATGGGCACCAGAGCGACAAAGACCTAGTCCTAACCCCCACACCCTCGGTTTGCGGGACCAGCCTCTACGTGAAGCGAAGTTGTCTTGCCCAAGATGGTATGGGATTCGGTAATAGAAATGTGATAGATTAGGTTGTCGTCCTTTTCGCGGCTCACGACGTACGATCCGGGATGAAAAAACAGCGCAAAAGAAGAAAAGTGTCCAGAAACTGATGAAAACGTTCGAATTTGGGCTGTGAAAACAGGCGCAGCTGTCACGCACCAACCCGGCCTATAAAGGTTAAACTAGTGTGTGATCTAAAATTTCAAGTCATGTCTCGTACTTAACCGTTTATGAAGATTTAACACTTAACATTTTGGCCTAAACTCCAAAATTTTTGATAAACCGGCAGCATAACGACTGTAATTGGGCTCTTTGGTTTGACCTAATTCTCTAAACGCCTCAATTATTCCAATCATTAATCTAATTCCATTAAGGACTACTATTTGTCACCAACTGATTTGCCTACTAGTTTATCTTGAAAGTCTCGTTTGGTTAATAAGCCTAACATGATAACTATGTCTCCTTTATTTGTCAATTTTCTATCATGCAAGTACCTATTATCCTTTAGTTTGCAAGTGAGCACCTAAGTGAAATTAGATAGAATTAACTTAGTTGATTGTTCATCTAGTGGTTTGAATGCCTACGATAACTACCAATTAAGAAAACGAAAGCAAACCACCAAATAAAAGTTTGTCCGGTTATAGATAGTACAATCTCAGAATTAGACCCAAATTACAACGGGGTCATTTACATCAATAAACAACGAGCAACATAAAAGAAATAGTCTTCAAGTGGCATAGTTCACAAATAGCCATAATCATGCAAAGCACACAAGACAGGCAATCACTCCAAGGAATCATCGTTAGGCACATCGTCCTCGGGTACCTGTTCTTGATCTTCTTCACCTGAGATGATAAAAGAGGGTGAGTCCTTATGAACTCAGCGAGGGGGAACGAGAAATAAGTTTTGAAACTCATTTTCCGGTTCAATTGTGAAACTCTTTTTGAAAACATGTCACGTATTACAAATAATAAGGTACACAAATATATGAAACAAATCGAGTAACGTATACAAAGTAAGGGAACAGAAATACTAGTTTTTCCTCCCCGAGGTTCTCTAGGAACCAAGCGAGAGTACTTATATATAAGTACAGGAACATGAATACTAGTCTTTCATCCCCGAGATTCTCTAGGAACCAAGCGAGAGTACTTATACACATAGTAAAAATGATACGGTGAGCATTTGCTCTCAATATCAATTTCGATTCATTTGGTGCGGCCGACTTCAATAATCCACTTATCGCTCCCAATTGGGTGTACTCCGGATGTACCCCGAAACCTATGACCAAACTCTCCAAGGGTGGAATGCCAAGCGAGAGAGGGAATTGGACCATGGTGGTCACGGGAGCACCGGCAAGTCCTATGCCTCCCGGCGTTCGTGAAACGCTACCATGCCACAATGAAAGGTTGCAACCTCGTATGCAATGCACATTTATAATATTTAACATATCACATTAGGAGGACAACAAAGTAGGTTGCCTCCGAGCAAGTATATGATCACATTTTGACATATTGGCATATAAGGCATTGTAAGAACATATAATCATTTCATATATCCATTTGAAAGCAATTAAACTTTAACGGGCAGCCAAGTAATCATGTTCAAATAAACCATTGAATATTTTTTAACAATTCACATTAGGAGAACAACAAAGTAGGTTGCCTCTGAGCAATTTCAAGATCACATATTGCCAAGTAAACGAACGAGGCATGCTTGACATGAAATTTCACTTTGTAGAACACATAGAGTCATATGAACATTAAACGGGCAGCCATGTAACACATGCAAGTCAAGCCATATAACTCATTGCGCAGTCCACGTAATCAAGTGATACGATTATTCAACATGCAACAACATCTACGTGGGTTCGGATGCAAGAGAAGCCTATTTGTCAACATGCAATAATCAAAATTACATTTAAGCTTATAATTTCCACACAATATCCAAATGATCAACACTTAGCAAGACTACCTAGTCATTAGGGTTTCCGTTGCATGCTTAACCATGTGATTAAACCCTAAGTCAACTCAAGTTTATTCACAATTCATGCATCATTCAATTCAAAAATCCTCAAGTACTCAAAACAGTCCACACAACATCCCAACACCACAATTCCAAGCAATTAGCACCACAAGAGAGGTTACAACAATTTTCCAAGCATATAGCTAAGTGAAACCTTTACTGCAATAGGCTGTTTTCTCACAATCAAAAGGATAATCAAAAAATCTCCAAATGCAGTGAAAAAGATTTCAAATTGAAGCTTAAGAAGTTAACTAAAATCAGAAACAAACCTTGCATCAATTGGAGTTCCGGATCATTAGATATAGCCGAAACAGTGGAATAGCACAAAATTGTCTAGATTTGCACACTTTTCGATAATTGACGTTTTTGAGGTCCTTAGGGTCAGATTTAGCCTTGGTCCATTTCTGACAAAATTGTCCAGAACTGAGAGATCTAGAAGCACACCAAATTTCATGCATTTTTAACATTATTTACTTAGAAAAATATGGTTCGTTCCATAAGGTAAGTGCATCTACCAAAACCTGCTTTAATTTTCCAGATTTCCAGATTTGGTCACATTTTAAAGATTTGCCATTTTGAGGACCTTAGAGTCAAAATTAGCTTCAGCCTATTTCTGGGAAAAATGTTCAAAACTGTCCAAAATAGTCACCTACCAATTTTAAAGCATTTTCAACATCATTTGCCTAGCTAAACTTACCTCGAACAGATTGGTCAGAGAGCTGTCAACAATTTCGACTTCACCTAGCATCATTTTCAAGCCAAGATCTTGCCATGCATGGTTGTTTAAGCTTATGAACGACCATATAGCTCAAGTACAGAAGCAAATACACACATTTATGAGAATGCATGTGAATTTTTGAAGAGTTTTCAAAAGGTTTTAACCCTCACCTTAGCAATCAACCACAAGATGTTCAAAACCTTGTTGAAGCTCAAATCTTCTCATTTCCCTTGCTTAGCCGAAATCCCCACTAGTTTTTCTCTATTTTCCTAGCTTAATGATCAATCTCTTAGCACATGCATGAGGTTAAAACATGAAGAAAAGAAATGAATGTCAAGAAGCTCACCTAGGCCGAATAGAAGACTCCAAAGCACATGCATGAGTGATTTTTGCATCCTGGCTTGTTCGGTTGAGGTCCTTTGCTTGTGGCTTGCTTGGTTTAGCTATGGTGTGAAGAAGAGAAGCCATGGAGGTAGAGAACTCAGCCAAAACCAAAATGGAGAGAGAAAATGAGAGTGGAGAGAGAAAGATTGAGAAGGAAATGAAGAAATGACAAGAATAAAACTTTTTTGCATTCATCCAAGCATTGGTCGGCCTTGGGCTTCCAAATCTGACTTTTTTGTGTCTTCAAGGTGGAATTTTGAAATGTTAGCATGGGCATAGGTGGTTTGGTCGAAAATGGTGGAGATTTGAGGAGGTTTTGGTCATTTTTTTATGCATTTGTGTCATAGTTTGTCTAAATGTGTCTAGGAATTAAATTATATTGAATAAGCATGCACAAATGCCACCTAGTGGTCGGCCAAACATGTAGAAAATTCAGAAATTTTGTCTTGATTGAGCTTATTTTATTGCATGTGTTTGGAAGTGAAAAAGAAAAGGAATAAAGAATGAAGAATATTTAGTGTTTGGTGCATTTTTTGTCTTCTAGTGAATTGAATTAGGATTATTATATTGTTAGTGGATTTTGTAGGATTTTTTAATAGTCTAGTGCTTCGTGAAAGATGCTTTCTTGATTAGCGTGGTGGCACGGATTCCTAGGTCTAGGACACGAATTACGAGGTAGACACGAACTATGAGGTAAGACACGAACTACGAGGTACATCACGTATTTTAAGACTAAGGCACATACCTCAAGATAAGTGCACGGATTCTAATGCTAACACACGCAACCCTAGGTGAATGAACGTAGACCAAAATAAGGCACGTAATTCAAGACACGACTCTTAAACCTAGGTTAAAGCACGCGGTTCAAGGTTAATGCACACGAAACGAAGAGACACACGTAAATCGAGGTCTCGCACGTAAATTAAGGTCATGGCACGTTTATCTAGGTATCACACGTATATCGAGAATTAGGACACACAATTCTAGGTTAAGGCACGTATAACGAGACATGCACGAAAATCAAGACAGGGTACGTAATCCAAGGTCGGTCATACAGTTCTGGGTTTAAGGCACGCAAATCGAGGTAAGGCACGTTATTCGGGGTCGGGCCTCACATCCTCCCCTCCTTAAAAGAATTTCATCCCGAAATTTATTCTTGCCTATTGAGGTCATTTAGACGGATTCTAACCCTTGTTATTCTTCCTACTCCGGTTCATCCCGTATTCGGTGATCTCCCTTACCACAACTAATTCAGTTCCTAGCTTTCTCCAATCATTTAATTCGGTGTGACCCCTACATTCATAGTTCTTTCCTTTGAACGACTCTATTCTCCATTTGATCTTAAGGTCAAGTTCATTAACTAAGGTTAGAGTCTTCAAACATAGTCATCAAAGTTGCATCGGTATTCTAACAATAGACTATAACTCCAAAATCATGACTCATGTTGTGTCAATCTCGCATTCATACCTCAAAAGGAATATCACAATAATTCTATGATCCTAGGGTGACATACGTTAATTTCAAGATGATAGATCTATATCCGATTTACATATCCTATCTACTAGCTTCAAAACTGTTATCACATGGGTCATACACAAGTTACGGATCATTTCCACGATACGACCCTATTTTCAGGAAGAACTCACCAATAAACTAATCCATCTCAAGTCGTCATCTATCGGTAGTATCATAGTTCTTATCTTGAAGGTACATTGGATTAATAAATCTTCTAATGACTAGTCTCCCGATTACCGGCTCCTATTCACTAATCTCCTTTCCCGGCTTTGTTAACCTTCACGCTCGTAATCAACGAGAAAGACCATTGAGATTCGTTAAACTCAAACTCTAAGATTTATTAGGTACCACCAACAACTGTCATCGAAATTGCATGGGTAAACTGATCATGTTGCACTAGTTCAACTCTTACAAGTAAATTCATCAACTCGTAATCCACAATTTATTTCCTAATTCAAATCCTTATCTTCAAGTCACGAGGCTTTAGAATTTCTTTAATCTTAACCAAGACTCCTAAGGCGAATAGTTTCAACCTCAAATAAATTCCACTCACCTCAATCCAAGGTTACGTCATTCTTAAGAAGACAATGGTCCTACTCACTTAGCGACCTAGTCATTCCTTCGAACACTTAATGCCCGCCAATATATCTTCGACATTAATGTTACTAAGCTGGGTTCATCACCATGTAAGTGATATCAATGCTCTACTAGGTTACCGGCTGTACAACAACAATCCTAGGACTATAAATGGGTGCCGAAATGACCAAGCTCATAAAATACTTACACGAGATAACTTCAAGGTTGTATTAACATAAGAATTATGACCACGATGCATCCTTCAACATAGCCTAATAAAACTTCAAAAGTAATCAACCACTTATTTAACTATTACTACAAGATTCACCCCTCTTATTCAACGACCACAATTCGAAGTCTACCGATCGCTAGTTTCTAGATGTGAAATGGCATAGATACAGTGGTCTAACAATAGTTTCTTGGGTCATTATGACTCTAATTCATCTCTATCTTAACTCTATGAAATCTTACTCTTCTCATTTACATGTTCAACTAGCTAAGAGCATCAAGACTCATCGACCTTAGGTCCTAGGGTTCACCATGAATCATCTTGCATACTCACAATTAGCTATTTAGGATTTCAAATCACACCCTAACGACTCCACTTTGCAACCAGATGCTTAATATTATTTCGATGGTTTATATAATAGGTCCCTCGGTATTACTTAGGGATATATGCTTCCTAATATCCTCTAAGGTATCCAAATAACGAGAGCATAGGATGACTTACTTCGCATAATCATAACTAAATCCGAGGGGCAATAATTTAATACCATTATTCTTAAAATCACCAATATCCAACTTAGGACCTTTAGCAACGTTAGTCATCTAATGCATAATTCAATACCTTACACTTCTATTCGACCTAACATTTAGGTGTAGTCTTCCGAACACGAGTTCTAGCTACATGAATTCCTCGATTCCAACATCCTTATATCTTGTTATATTAAGGAATCATCAACCTTGTTAAACTTAGTCTCCAGAGTTTTCTACATGTCTTGGGGTTATCCATTGTTAACTCACTTAAATACGCTATCCATGACTTAATAATCTAACCCCTAAAAGTAAACTATTGTCAACTTCCACGAATTCACCTCTTAAATTCTAGGTCATGATCTTACCATTGAGTGAACTTGAAACTCGCTAGTATACACCTTAATTCCAATCAAGTAAGGATTCAATCATACGAGTATTTTGCTAACTTCTTAGATAGTCTATCAAGCCAATTTTAAGATGTGAGAAATGGATTCAAAGAAACCTCCAAGTCAACTTCCACTATCAGCACATGAGAATATATACTATTCTACATATTTAATGGTATACCCTTATATCTAAGGAAGTAGCATGTCTTTAACCTTTATACTTGAACCACAATGAGAAGAACAGTTTAACAGAATCAAGAACTTTATGGCTACAAAATTGATAACTTAATTACAGGTATGGGTATTCCAAAGATAAGGAGATAACTTTACCTCAACAATTATACCTGTACTACGCATTTTATATATATGCATGTCTAATAATGCATTCGATCCATCGAGTACCTGTGAAGATGCGAGAAATCTCCAACCGAGACTTTCCGTTCTTTCTTCATAAATTTACTTCCCTGAAAGTTCTAGTCCTAACTATCTATGTGTATAAACAGTCATTAATGGTTATGTAACATGCACATGTATCAAGGAAGGAGTATAAACGCATGCATGCATTATTGAGGGCATTAACGTGTTAATGTGCATGACACATAGTACATAAGGTCCATAAAAGCACATAATATTCAATGCTCAAGCAATTAAAGCACATTAGCACGCATTAACACATATAAACAAGACATCATAATTACCTTAGGGCTTCTACCCATGGTCCGAGAGTTGAACCCGATTACTGCCTAGTTATTAAACTAAGCTCTGATACCATTCTAATATAAGGTGTCACGCCCCAACCCGACCTATAAAGGTTAGACTAGGGTGTGATCTAAACGTTCAAGTCACGTCTCGTACTTAACCATTTATGAAGATTTAACACTTAATGTTTTGGCCTAAACTCTAAAATTTTTGATAAACCGGCAGCATAACGGCTGTAATTGGGCTCTTTGGTTTGACCTAATTCTCTAAACGCCTCAATTATTCCAATCATTAATCCAATTCCATTAAGGACTCCTATTTGTGACCAACCGATTTGCCTACTAGTTTATCTTGAAAGTCTCGTTTGGTTAATAAGCCTAACATGGTAACTATGTCCCGTTTATTTGTCAATTTCCTATCATGCAAGTACCTATTATCCTTTAGTTTGCAAGTGAGCACCTAAGTGAAATTAGATTGAATTAACTTAGTTGATTGTTCATCTAGTGGTTTGAATGCCTACGATAACTACCAATTAAGAAAACGAAAGCAAACCACCAAATACAAGTTCGTCCGGTTATAGATAGTACAATCTCAGAATTAGACCCAAATTACAACGGGGTCATTTACATTAATAAACAACGAGCAACATAAAAGAAATAGTCTTCAAGTGTCATAGTTCACAAATAGCCATAATCATGCAAAGCACACAAGACAGGCAATCACTCCAAGGAATCATCGTTAGGCACATCGTCCTCGGGTACCTGTTCTTGATCTTCTTCACCTGAGATGATAAAAGAGGGTGAGTCCTTATGAACTCAGCGCGGGGGAACGAGAAATAAGTTTTGAAACTCATTTTTCGGTTCAATTATGAAACTCTTTTTGAAAACATGTCACGTATTACAAATAATAAGGTACGCAAATATATGAAACAAATCGAGTAACGGATACAAAGTAAGGGAACAGAAATACCAGTCTTTCCTCCCCGAGGTTCTCTAGGAACCAAGCGAGAGTACTTATATATAAGTACAGGAACAGGAATACTAGTCTTTCCTCCCCGAGGTTCTCTAGGAACCAAGCGAGAGTACTTATACACATAGTAAAAAGGATACGGTGAGCATTTGCTCTCAATATCAATTTCGATTCATTTGGTGCGGCCGACTTCAATAATCCACTTATCGCTCCCAATTGGGTGTACTCCGGATGTACCCCGAAACCTACGACCCAACTCTCCGAGGGTGGAATGCCAAGCGAGAGAGGGAATTGGACCATGGTAGGCACGGGAGTATCGACAAGCCCTATGCCGCCCAGCGTTCGTGAAACGCTACCATGCTACAATGAAAGGTTGCAACCTCGTATGCAATGCACATTTATAACATTTAATATATCACATTAGGAGGACAACAAAGTAGGTTGCCTCCGAGCAAGTATATGATCACATTTTGACATATTGGCATATAAGGCATTGTAAGAACATATAATCATTTCATATATCCATTTGAAAGCAATTAAACTTTAACGGGCAGCCAAGTAATCATGTTCAAATAAACCATTGAATATCTTTTAACAATTCACATTAAGAGGACAACAAAGTAGGTTGCCTCTGAGCAATTTCAAGATCACATATTGCCGAGTAAACGAACGAGGCATGCTTAACATGAAATTTCACTTTGTAGAACACATAGAGTCATATGAACATTAAACGGGCAGCCATGTCACACATGCAAGTCAAGCCATATAACTCATTTCGCAGTCCACGTAATCAAGTGATACGATTATTCAACATTCAACAACATCTACATGGGTTCGGATGCAAGAGTAGCCTATTTGTCAACATGCAATGATCAAAATTACATTTAATCTTATAAGGCATTTACGGGCAGCCACTAAGCATATAATTTGCACACAATATCCAAATGATCAACACTAGCAAGACTACCTAGTCATTAGGGTTTCCGTTTCATGCTTAACCATGTGATTAAACCCTAAGTCAACTCAAGTTCATTTACAAGTCATGCATCATTCAATTCAAACATCCTCAAGTACTCAAAACAGTCCACACAACATCCCAACACCATAATTCCAAGCAATTAGCACCACAAGAGAGGTTACAACAATTTTCCAAGCATATAGCTAAGTGAAACCTTTACTGCAATAGGCTGTTTTCTCACAATCAATAGGATAATCAAACAATCTCCAAATCTAGTGAACAAGATTTCAAATTAAAGCTTAAGAAGTTAACTAAAATCAGAAACAAACCTTGCATCAATTGGAGTTCCGGATCATTAGATATAGCCGAAACAGTGGAATAGCACAAAATTGTCTAGATTTGCACACTTTTCGATAATTGACGTTTTTGAGGTCCTTAGGGTCAGATTTAGGCTTAGTCCATATCTGACAAAATTGTCCAGAACTGACAAAATCTAGAGGTACACCAAATTTCATGCATTTTGGACCTCATTTACTAAGTCAAATATGGTTCGTTCCACAAGGTCAGTGCATCTGCCAAAACCTGCTTCATTTTTCCAGATTTCCAGATTTCCAGATTTGGTCACATTTTAAAGATTTGCCATTTTGAGGACCTTAGAGTCAAAATTAGCTTCAGCCTATTTCTGGGAAAAATGTTCAAAACTGTCCAAACTAGTCACCTACCAATTTTAAAGCATTTTCAACATCATTTTCCTGGCTAAACGGAAATCGAACAGACCAGTCAGAGAGCTATCAACAATTTCGACTTCACCTAGCATCATTTTCAAGCCAAGATCTTGCCATGCATGGTTGTTTAAGCTTATGAACGACCATATAGCTCAAGTACAGAAGCAAATACACACATTTATGAGCATGCAAGTGAATTTTTGAAGAGTTTTCAAAAGGTTTTAACCCTCACCTTAGCAATCAACCACAAGATGTTCAAAACCTTGTTGAAGCTCAAATGTTCTCCTTTCCCTTGCTTAGCCGAAATCCCCACTAGTTTTTCTCTATTTTCCTAGCTTAATGATCAATCTCTTAGCACATGCATGAGGTTAAAACATGAAGAAAAGAAATGAATGTCAAGAAGCTCACCTAGGCCGAATAGAAGACTCCAAAGCACATGCATGAGTTATTTTTGCATCCTAGCTTGTTCGGTTGAGGTCCTTTGCTTGTGGCTTGCTTGGTTTAGCTATGGTGTGAAGAAGAGAAGCCATGGAGGTAGAGAACTCAGCCAAAACCGAAATGGAGAGAGAAAATGAGAGGGGAGAGAGAAAGATTGAGAAGGAAATGAAGAAATGACAAGAATAAAACTCTTTTGCATTCATCCAAGCATTGGTCGGCCTTGGGCTTCCAAATCTGACTTTTTTGTGTCTTCAAGGTGGAATTTTGAAATGTTAGCATGGGCATAGGTAGTTTGGTAAAAAATGGTGGAGATTTGAGGAGGTTTTGGTCATTTTTTTATGCATTTGTGTCATAGTTTGTCTAAATGTGTCTAGGAATTAAATTATATTGAATAAGCATGCACAAATGCCACCTAGTGGTCGGCCAAACATGTAGAAAATTCTGAAATTTTTTCTTGATTGAGCTTATTTTATTGCATGTGTTTGGAAGTGAAAAAGAAAAGGAATAAAGAATGAAGAATGTTTAGTGTTTGGTGCATTTTTTGTCTTCTAGTGAATTGAATTAGGATTATTATATTGTTAGTGGATTTTGTAGGATTGTTTAATAGCTAGTGCTTCGTGAAAGATACTTTCTTGATTAGCGTGGTGGCACGAATTCCTAGGTCTAGGGCACGAATTACGAGGTAGACACGAACTACGAGGTAAGACATGAACTACGAGGTACAGCACGTATTTCAAGACTAAGGCCCATACCTCAAGATAAGTGCACGGATTATAATGCTAACACACGTAACCCTAGGTGAATGAACGTAGACCAAAATAAGGCATGTAATTCAAGACACGACTCTTAAACCTAGGTTAAAGCAAGCAGTTCAAGGTTAATGCACACGAAACGAAGAGACACACACAAATCAAGGTCTCGCACGTAAATTTACGACATGGCAGGTTTATCTTGGTATTACACGTATCTCGAGAATTAGGGCACACAATTCTAGGTTAAGGCACATATAACGAGTCATGCACGAAAACCAAGACAGGGTACGTAATCCAAGGTTAGTCATACAGTTCTGGATCTAAGGCACGCAAATCGAGATAAGGCATGTTATTCAGGGTCGGGCCTCACAGCAGCCGAGCAGGCTTGCTTCCCCCGTCGCAGAACTCTCGAAGAGCTTTCCAATAGTATGTTATGTGCAGTGTAACTCCTTACGGATCAAAAGTAATGGGCAACGGAGCGACAAAGACCTGGGCCTAAGCTCTACGCCCTCGGTTTGCGGGCCCAGCCTCTACATGAAGCGATGTTGTCTTGCCCAAGGTGCCATGGGATTTGGTAATAGAAATGTGATGGATTAGGTTGTCGTCCTTTTAGCGGCTCACGACATACGATCCGGGACGGAAAAACAGCCCAAAAGAAGAAAAGTGTCCAAAACCTGATGAAAACGTTCGATTTCATGTGCAGCCAAGCAGGCATGCTGCCCCAGTCGTAGAGCTCTCGGAGAGCTTTCCAACGATATGTTGTGCGCCGCGTAACTCCTTACGGATCAAAAGTAATGGGCACCGGAGCGACAAAAACTTGGTCCTAAGCCCCACGCCCTCAGTTTGCGGGCCCAACCTCTACGTGAAGCGAAATTGTCTTGCACAAGGTGCAGTGGGATTCGGTAATAGAAATATGGTGGATTAGGTTGTCGTCCTTTTCGCGGTTCACGATGTACGATCCGGGACGGAAAAATAGCGCAAAAGAAGAAAAGTGTCCAGAAATTGATGAAAACGTTCAATTTTGGGCTCGGAAAACAGAAGCAACTGAGCAATCTTGCTGGCCCCGTCGTAGAGCTCTTGGAGAGCTTTCAAACGGTATGATGTGCACAGCGTAACTCCTTACGGATCAAAAGTTATGGGCACCGGAGTGACGGAGACTTGGTTCTATGCCCCACGCCCTCGGTTTGCGAGCCTAGCTTCTATGTGAAGCGAAGTTGTCTTGCCCAATGTGGCATGGGATTCGGTAAAGAAATGTGATGGATTAGGTTGTCGTCATTTTCTCGGCTCACGACATACGATCCGGGATGGAAAAACAGCGCAAAAGAAGAAAAGTGTCCCGAAACTGAAGAAAACGTTCGATTTTGGGCTGTGAAAATAGGCGCAGCCGAGCAAGCTTGTTGCCCCTGTCGTAGAGCTCTCGGAGAACTTTCCAACGGTATGATGTGTACCGCGTAACTCCTTACTGGATCAAAAGTTATGGGCACCGGAGCGATGGACACTTGGTCCCAAGACCCACGCCGTCGGTTTGTGGGCCCAGCCTCTACATGAAGTGAAGTTGTCTTGCACAAGGTGCAGTGAGATTCGGTATTAGAAATGTGATGAATTAGGTTGTCGTCATTCTCGCGACTCACAACGTACGATCCGGGACGAAAAAATAGCGCAAAAGAAGAAAAGTGTCAAAAAATTGATGAAAACGTTCCATTTTGGTCTCCGAAAACAGGCGCAGCTGAGGGGGCTTGCTACCCCCGTCGTAGAGCTGTCGGAAAGCTTTCCAACTGTATGCTGTGTGCCGCGTAACTCCTTACGGATCAAAAGTAATGTGCACTAGAGCGACAGAGACCTGGTCCTAAGCCCCACGCCCTCGGTTTGCGAGCCCAGCCTCTACGTGAAGCGAAGTTGTCTTGCACAAGGTGCTGTGATATTCGGTATTAGAAATGTGATGAATTAGGTTGTCGTCCTTTTCGCGGCTCACGACTTACGATTCGGGATGAAAAAATAGCGCAAAAGAAGAAAAATGTCCTGAAACTGATGAAAACATCCAATTTTGGGCACCAAAAATAGCCGCAGCCGAGTAGGCTTATTGCCTTCGTCGTAGAGCTCTCAGAGAGCTTTCCAACGATATGTTGTGCACCGTGTAACTCCTTACGGATCAAAAGTTATGGGCTCTGGAGCGACGGAGACCTGGTCCAAAGCACCACGCCTTAGGTTTGCGAGCCCTGCCTCTATGTGAAACGAAGTTGTCTTGCCAAGGTATCATGGGATTCGGTAATAGAAATATGATGGATTAGGTTGTTGTCCTTTTCGCGGCGCACGACATACGATCAGGGACGGAAAAATAGCGCAAAAGAAGAGAAGTGTCCAGAAACTGCTGAAAACGTTCGATTTTGGGCTGCAAAAATAGGCGCAACCGAGCAGGCTTGCTGCCCCTGTCGTAGAACTCTCGGAGAGCTTTCCAATAGTATGTTGTACGTCGTGTAACTCCTTACGGATCAAAAGTAATGGGCACCGGAGCGACGGAGACCTGGTCCTAAGCCCTACGCCCTCGGTTTGCAGGCCCAGCCTCTACGTGAAGCGAAGTTGTCTTGCAGAAGGTGCCATGGGATTCGGTAATAGAAATGTGATGGATTAGGTTGTCGTCCTTTTCGTGGCTCACGACGTACGTTCCGGGACTTAAAAACAGCGCAAAAGAAGAAAAGTGTCTAGAAATTGATAAAAACGTTCGATTTTGGGCTCCGAAAATAGGCGCAGCTAAGCAGGCTTACTGCCCCGTCATAAAGCTCTCGGAAAGGTTTCCAAAGGTATGTTGTGCGCCGCGTAACTCCTTACGGATCAAAAGTAATAGGCACCGGAGCAACGGAGACTTGGTCCTAAGTCCCACGCCCATGGTTTGCGAGCCCAGCCTCTACGTGAAATGAAGTTGTCTTGCACAAGGTGCCGTGGAATTCGGTAATAAAAATTTGATAGATTAGGTTGTCCTCCTTTTCGCGACTTACGACATATGATTCGGGACGGAAAAACAGCGCAAAAGAAGAAAAGTGTCCAAAAATTGATGAAAACGTTCGATTTTGGGTCCTGAGCCCCACGTCCTCAGTTTGTGGGCTCAGCCTCTACGTGAAGTGAAGTTGTCTTGCCCAAGGTGGCGTGGGATTTGGTAATAGAAATGTAATCAATTAGGTTGTCGTCCTTTTCGCGGCTCATGACGTACGATCCGGGACGAAAAAATAGCACAATAAGAAGAAAAGTGTACAGAAACTGATGAAAACGATCGCTTTTGGGCTCCAAGAATAGGCGCAACCAAGGAGGCTTGCTGCCCCCATCGTAGAGCTCTCGGATAGCTTTCCAACAGTATGCTGTGCGCCGCGTAACGCCTTGCGGATCAAAAGTTATGGGCACCGGAGCAATGGAGACCTGGTCCTAAGCGCCACACCCTCGGCTTGCGGGCCCAACCTCTACGTGAAGCGAAGTTGTCTTGCCCAAGGTGGCATGGGATTCGGTAATAGAAATCTGATGGATTAGGTTGTCGTCCTTTTCGCGGCTCACGCCATACGATCCTGGATAGAAAAATAGCGCAAAAGAATAAAAGTGTCCAGAAATTGATGAAAATGTTCAATTTTGGGCTCTGAAAATAGGTGCAGCCGAGTAGGCTTGCTGCCACCGTCCTAGAGCTCTCGAATAGCTTTCCAACAGAATGCAATGCGCCGCGTAACTCCTTACCGATCAAAAGTTATGGGCAGCGGCGCGATGGAGACCTGGTCTTGGGCCCCACGCCCTCGGTTTGTGGGCCCAGCCTCTACGTGAAGCGAAGTTGTCTTGCCCAAGGTTGCGTGGGATTCAGAAATAAAAATGCGATGGATTAGGGTGTCGTCCTTTTCGTGGCTCACGACGTACGATCCGGGACGAATAACAGCTCAAATGAAGAAAAGTATCCAGAAACTGATAAAAACGTTTGATTTTGGGCTCCGAAAATAGACGCAGCCGAGGAGGCTTGCTACCTCCGTCGTAGAGCTCTCGAAGAGCATTCCAACGGTATGCTGTGCGCCGCATAAATCCTTATGGATCAAAAGTTATGGGCACCGGAGTGACGGAGACCTGGTCCTAAGCCCCACGCCCTCGGTTTGTGGGCCCAGCCTCTACGTGAAGCGAAGTTGTCTTGCACAAGGTGTCATGAGATTCGGTAATAAAAATGTGATGAATTAGGTTGTCGTCATTTTCGCGGCTCACGACGTGCGATCCGGGATGGAAAAACAGTGCAAAAGATGAAAAGTATCCAAAAACTGATGAAAACGTTCGATTTTGGGCTCCGAAAACTGGCGCAGCCGAGCAGGCTTGCTGCCCCCGTCGTAGAGCTCTCGAAAAGCTTTCCAACTGTATGCTGTGCGCCGCGTAACTCCTTACGGATCAAAAGTAATGTGCACCAGAGCGACGAAGACCTGGTCCTAAGCCTCATGCCCTCGGTTTGCGGGCCTAGCCTCTACGTGAAGCGAAGTTGTCTTGTACATGGTGCCTTGAGATTCGGTATTAGAAATGTGATGAATTAGGTTGTCGTCATTTTCGCTGCTCATGACGTACGATCCGGGATGAAAAAACAGTGCAAAAGAAGAAAAGTGTCCAGAAACTGATGAAAACGTTCAATTTTGGGATCCGAAAACAGGCATAGCTGAGCAGGCTTGTTACAACCGTCGTAGAGCTCTCGAAGACCTTTCCAACGGTATGTTGTGCGCCGCGTTACTCCTTACGGATTAAAAGTTATGGGCACTGGAGCGATGGAGACCTGGTCCTACGCCCCACGCCCACAGTTTGTGAGCCCAGCCTCTACGTTAAGCGAAGTTGTCTTGCACAAGGTGCCATGGGATTCGATAGTAAAAATATGATGGATTATGTTGTCATCTTTTTCGCGGCTCACGACATACGATACGGGACTGAAAAATAGCGTAAAAGAAGAAAAGTGTCCAGAAACTGATGAAAACGTTCGATTTTGGGATGCAAAAATAGGCGCAGCCGAGCAGGCTAGCTTCCCCCGTCGTAGAACTCTCGGAGAGCTTTCCAATAGTATGTTGTACGCCGTGTAACTCCTTACGGATCAAAACTAATTGGCACCGGAGCGACGGAGACCTGGTCCTAAGCCCCACGCCCTCAGTTTGCAAGCCCAGCCTCTACGTGAAGCGAAGTTGTCTTGCACAAGGTGCCATGGGATTCGGTAATAGAAATGTGGTGGATTAGGCTGTCATCCTTTTCGCGGCTCATGACGTACGTTCCGGGATTTAAAAACAGCCAAAAAAAGAAAAGTGTCTAGAAAATGATGAAAACATTCGATTTTGGGCTCCGAAAACAGGCGCAGCTAAGCAGGTTTGCTGCCCCCGTCATAAAGCTCTCGGAGAGCTTTCCGACAGTATGCTCTGCCCCGCTAACTCCTCATGGATCAAAAGTAATAGGCACCGGAGCGACGGAGACCTGGTCCTTAGCCCCACGCCCTCAGTTTGTGAGCCCAGCCTCTACGTGAAGCGAAGTTGTCTTGCCCAAAGTGCCATGGGATTCGGTAATAGAAATGTGATGGATTAGGTTGTCGTCCTTTTCGCGGCTCATGACGTACGATCCTGGACGAAAAAACAGTGCAAAAGAAGAAAAGTGTCCAAAAATTGATGAAAACATTCGATTTTGGACTCTGAAAATAGGCGCAGCAAAGCAGGCTTGATGCCCCTGTCGTAGAGCTCTCGGAGAGCTTTCCAACGGTATGCTTTGCGCCGCGTAACTCCTTACGAATCAAAAGTTATGGGCACTGGAACGACGGAGACCTGGTCCTGAGCCCCACGCCCTCGGTTTGTAGGCCCAGCCTCTACGTGAAGTGAAGTTGTCTTGCCCAAGGTGGCGCGGGATTCGGTAATAGAAATGTGATGGATTAGGTTGTCGTCCTTTTCGCGACTGACGACGTACGATCTGGGACGGAAAGATAGCTCAAAAAGAAGAAAAGTGTCCAAAAATGGATGAAAATGTTCGATTTTTGGCTCCAAAACTAGTCGCAGTCGAGCAGGCTTGCTGCCCCTGTCGTAGAGCTCTCAGAGAGATTTCCAACGATATGCTGTGCGCCGCGTAACTCCTTGCAGATAAAAAGTTATGGGCACCGGAACGATGGAGACTTGGTCCCAAGCCCCACGCCCTCGGTTTGCGGGCCCAGCCTCTTCGTGAAGTGAAGTTGTCTTGCACAAGGTGCGGTGGGATTCGGTATTAGAAATGTGGTGGATTAGGTTGTCCTTCTTTTCGCAGCTCACGACGTACGATCCGATGCGGAAAAATAACACAAAAGAAGAAAAGTGTCCAGAAATTGATTAAAACGTTCGATTTTGGGCTCCGAAAACAGGAGCAGCCGAGCAATCTTACTACCCCCGTTGTAGAGCTCTCGGAGAGCTTTCCAACGGTTTGATTTGCGCCGCGTAACTCCTTACGGATCAAAAGTTAGGGGCACTGGAGTGACGGAGACCTGGTCCTATGCCCCACGCCCACGGTTTGTGAGCCCAGCCTCTACGTTAAGCGAAGTTGTCTTGCACAAAGTGCCATGGGATTCGGTAGTAAAAATATGATGGATTAGGTTGTCGTCCTTTTTGCGGCTCACGACATACGATACGGGACTGAAAAATAGCGTAAAAGAAGAAAAGTGTCCAGAAACTGATGAAAACGTTCGATTTTGGGATGCAAAAATAGGCGCAGCCGAGCAGGCTAGCTTCCCCCGTCGTAGAACTCTCGGAGAGCTTTCCAATAGTATGTTGTACGCCGTGTAACTCCTTACGGATCAAAACTAATTGGCACCGGAGCGACAGAAACCTTGTCCTAAGCCCCACGCCCTCAGTTTGCGGGCCCAGCCCCTACGAGAAGCGAAGTTGTCTTGCACAAGGTGTCATAGGATTCAGTAATAGAAATGTGATGGATTAAGTTGTCATCCTTTTCGAGGCTCATGACGTAAGATCCAAGACGGAAAAACATCGTAATAGAATAAAAGTGTCCAAAAATTGATGAAAACGTTCAATTTTGGGCTCCCAAAATAGGTACAGCCGAGCAGGCTTGCTGCCTCCGTCGTAGAGCACTCAGATAGCTTTCCAACGGTATGCTGTGCGCCGCGTAACTCCTTACGGATCAAAAGTTATGGGCATCGGAGCGACGGAGACTTGGTCCTAAGCCCCACGCCCTCGGTTTGCGGGCCCAGCCTCTACATGGAGCGAAGTTGTCTTGCCCAAGGTTACATGGGATTCAGAAATAGAAATGTGATGGATTAGGGTGTCGTCCTTTTCGCGGCTCACGACGTACGATCCGGGACGGAAAAATAGCGCAAAAGAAGAAAAGTGTACAGAAACTGATGAAAACATTGAATTTAGGGCTCTGAAAATAGGCGCAGAAGAGTCGGATTTCTACCCCCGTCGTAGAGCTCTCGGAGAGCATTCCAACGGTATGCTGTGCGCTGCATAACTCCTTACGGATCAAAAGTTATGGGCACCGGAGCGACGGAGACCTGGTCCTAAGCCCCACGCCCTCGGTTTGCAGGCCTAGCCTCTACGTGAAGCGAAGTTGCCTTGCTCAAGGTGCCGTGGGATTCGGTAATAGAAATGTGATGGATTAGGTTGTCGTCCTTTTCACGAATCACGACGTACGATCCAGGACGGAAAAACACCGCAAAAGAAGAAAAGTGTATAGAAACTAAAGAAAATGTTAGATTTTGGGCTCTGAAAATAGGCGCAACCGAGCAAGCTTGCTGCCCCCGTCGTAGAGCTCATGGAGAGCTTTCCAACGGTATGCTGTGTGCAACGTAACTCCTTACGGATCAAAAGTTAAAGGCACCGGAGCGATGGAGACCTGATCTTAAGCACGACGCCCTCGGTTTGCGGGCCCAGCCTCTGCGTGAAGCGAATTTGTCTGGCCCAAGGTGGCGTGGGATTTGGAAAAGAAATGTGATGGATTAAGTTGTCGTCCTTTTTGCGTCTCACGACGTACGATCCGGGATGGAAAAACAGCCCAAAAAAAGAAAAGTGTCTAGAAACTGATGAAATCGTTCGATTTTGGGCTCCGAAAGCAGGCACAGCTCAACAGGCTTGCTACCCTCGTCGTAGAGCTCTCGGAGAGCTTTCCAACGGTGTGCTGTGCGCTACGTAACTCCTTACGTATCAAAAGTATTGGGCACCGGAGCGACGGAGACCTGGTCCTAAGCCCCACGCCCACGGTTTGCTGGCCAAGCCTCTATGTGAAGCGAAGGTGTATTGCACAAGGTGCCGTGGGATTCGGGAATAAAAATGTGATGGATTAGGTTGTTATCCTTTTCGCTGTTCACGACGTACGATCCTGAACGAAAAAACAGCGCAAAAGAAGAAAAGTATCCTAAAACTGTTGAAAACGTTCAATTTTGGGCTCTGAAAACAAGCACAGCCTATCAAGCTTGCAGCCCCCGTCATACAGCTCTCGGAGAGCTTTCCAACGGTATGCTGTGCGCCGCGTAATTCCTTATGGATCAAAAGTTATGGGCACCGGAGCGACGGAGACCTGGTCCTAAGCCCTACGCCCACGGTTTGCGGGCCCAGCCTCTGCGTGAAGAGAAGTTGTCTTGCCCAAGGTGGCGTGGGATTCGGTAATAGAAATGTGATGGGTTAGGTTGACGTCCTTTTCGCGTCTCACGACGTACGATCCGAGATAAAAAACACAGTGCAAATGAAGAAAAGTGTCCAGAAATTGATGAAAACGTTCGATTTTGGGCTCCGAAAACTGGAGCAGCAAAGCAGGCTTGCTGCCCCCATTGTAGTGCTCTCGAAGAGCTTTCCAACGATATGCTGTGCGCCACGTAACTCCTTACGGATCAAAAGTAATGGGCACCGGAGCGACGGAGACCTAGTCCTAAGCCCCACGCCCTCGTTTTTCGGGCAAAGCCTCTACGTGAAGCGAAGTTACCTTGCACAAGGTGCCATGGGATTCAGTAATAGAAATGTGATAGATTAGGTTGTCGTCCTTTTCACAGCTCATGACGTACGAACCGGAACGGAAAAATAGTGTAAAAGAAGAAAAGTATTCAGAAACTGATGAAAACGTTCAATTTTGGACTCTGAAATCAGGCGCAACCGAGCAGGCTTGCTACCGCCGTCGTAGAGCTCTCGGAGAGCTTTCCAACGGAATGCTGTGCGCCGCGTTACTCCTTACGGATCAAAAGTTATGAGCACCGGAGCGAAAAAGACCTGGCCCTAAGCCACACGCCCTCGATTTACGGGTCTGGCCTCTACGTGAAGTGAAGTTGTCTTGCCCATGATGGCATGGGATTCGGTAATAAAAATCTGATGGATTAGGTTGTCTTCCTTTTCGCAGCTCACGACGTACGATCCGGTACTGAAAAACAGTGCAAAAGAAGAAAAGTGTCCAAAAACTGATGAAAATGTTCGATTTTGGGTTCCGAAAACAGGCGCTGCTAAGGACGCTAGCTGCCCCCGTCGTAGAGCTCCCGAAGAGCTTTCCAACGGTATGTTGTGCGGTACGTAACTCCTTACTGATCAAAAGTTATGGGCACCGGAGCGACAGAGACCTGGTTCTAAGCCCCACGCCCTCGGTTTGCGGGCCCAACCTCTAAGTGAAGCGAAGTTTTCTTACCCAAGGTGGCATGGGATTCGAAAATAGAAATGTGATGGATTAGGTTGTTGTCCTTTTCGCGGCTCACGACCTACGATCCGGGATGGAAAAACAGCACAAAAGAAGAAAAATGCCCCAAAACTGATGAAAACATTAAATTTGGGCTCCAAAAATAGGCGCAGTCGAGCAGGCTTGGTACCCCCATCGTAGAGCTCTCGGAGAGCTATCCAACGGTATGCTGTACGCCGTGTAACTCCTTGCGGATCAAAAGTTATGGGTACCGGAGCGACATAGACTTGTTCCAAATCCCCACGCCCTCAGTTTGCGGGCCCAGTCTCTACGTGAAGCGAAGTTGTCTTGCCTAAGGTGCCATGGGATTGGGTAACTGAAATGTGATGGATTAGGTTGTCGTCCTTTTTGCGGCTCACGACGTACGATCCGGGATGAAAAAATAGCGCAAAAGAAGAAAAGTGACCAGAAACTGATGAAAACGTTCAATTTTGGGCTCTGAAAATAGGCACATCTGAGCAAGTTAGCTTCCCCCGTCGTAGAGCTCTCGGAGAGCTTTCCAACGGTATGCTGTGCACCGCATAACTCCTTACAGATCAAAAGTTATGGGCACCAGAGCGATAGAGGCCTGGTCTTAAGCCCCACGCCCTCGGTTTGCGGGCCCAGCCTCTACGTGAAGCGAAATTGTCTGGCCCAAGGTGGCGTAGGATTCGGAAAAGAAATGTGATGGATTAGGTTGTCGTCCTTATTGCATCTCACGATGTACGATCCGGGACCGAAAAACGGCACAAAAGAAGAAAAGTGTCTAGAAACTGGTGAAAACGTTCGATTTTGGGCTCCGAAAACAGGCGCAGCTAAGCAAGCTTGCTGCCCCCGTCGTAGAGCTCTCGGAGAGCTTTCCAACGGTGTGCTGTGCGCCGCGTAACTCCTTACAGATCAAAAGTATGGGGCACCGGAGCGACGGAGACCTGGTCCTAAGCCCTACGCCCACGCTTTGCAGGCCAAGCCTCTACGTGAAGCGAAGATGTCTTTCACAAGGTACGGTGCGGGTTCGGTAATAAAAATCTGATAGATTAGGTTGTCATCCTTTTTGCGGCTCACGACGTACGATCCGGGACGGAAAAACAGCGCAAATGAAGAAAAGTGTCCAGAAACTGATGAAAACGTTCGATTTTGGGCTCTGAAAATTGGCGCAGTGTGAGGCCCGACCCCGATTTGCGTACGGTACCTTGTTTCGTGTGCCCTAATCTAGATTTGCGTGCCTTGACCTAGGTTTAAGAATTGTGTTCATTCTATGTGCCATGCATTGAATTACGTGCATTCATTTAGGGTTGCGCGCATTTACTTGAAAAAATGTGCGTTCGTCTCGTAGTTCGTGTCCTACCTCGTAGTGCATGCCCTAGACCTAGGAAAGCGTGCCTTCACGCTAATCAAGAAAGCATCCTACACGGAGCACTAGACTATTAAACAATCCTACAAAATCCACTATCAATATTATAATCCTAATTCAACTCACTAGAAGACAAAATAATACAAAAAGCTAGACATTCTTTATTCCTTATTCTTTATTCTTTTTGCACTTTCAATGCACAATTAAATAACATCCAAAACATGACAAAAAATTCAGATTTGGCACATGCTTGGCCGACCATACCATGGTTTTTGCACAAGGTTTGAACAATTACATAATTAACTATGCATGCTTAGACAACTATGACACAAAATGCATAAAAAAATGATCAAAACCACCTCAAATATCTCCCTTGCTCGACCAAAAGCTCATGGCCCATGCTAAGATTTCAAAATTCCATCTTGAAGACACAAAAAAAAACAGATTTGGAAGCCCAAGGCCGACCATTGCTTGGATGAATGCAAAAAGGGCTTTATTCTTGTCATGTTTTGTCATTTTCTTCATTTCTTTCTCAATCTTTCTCTCTCCCCTCTCATTCTCCTCTCTCATTCTCGGCCTTGGCTGAGTTCTCTACCTCCATAGCTCCTCTTTCTCACACCATAGTTGATCAAGTCAAGTAACCATCAAAGAAAGTCGAGCAAGCTAGCTAGAGTTCAAAAATTCACATGCATGTACATTGAAGACTTCTATTCGGCCTAGGTAAGCTTCTTGGCATCCATTTCTTTTCTTCAAGTCCTAACTACATGCATGTACTAAGAGCTTGGTCACTAATCTAGGAAAAATAGAGAAAAGCTAGTTGGGATTTCGGCTAGGCAAAGGAGAAGAAGAGATTTGAGCTTCAACAAGGTTTTTGAGCATCTTTGTGGTTGATTGCTAAGGTGAGGGCTAAAACCTTTTGAAAACTCTTCAAAAATCCACATGCATGTTCATAAATGTGTGTATTTGCTTCTATACTTGAGTTATATGGTCGTTCATAAGCTTAAACAACCATGCATGGCAAGATCTTGCCTTGAAAATGATGCTAGGTGAAGTCGAATTGTTGACAGCTCTCTGACCAGTCTGTTTCTAGGTAATTTCAGCTAGGAAACTAATGTTTAAAATGCATGAAAATTGGTAGGTGACTAGTTTGGACAGTTTTGAACATTTTTCACAGAAATAGGCTGAAGCTAATTTTGACTCTAAGGTCCTCAAAATGGCAAATCTTTCAAATGTGTCCAAATCTAGAAATCTGGAAAAAATGAAGCAGGTTTTGGCAGATGCACTGACCTTGTGGAACGAACCATATTTGACTTAGTAAATGATCTCCAAAATGTATGAAATGGACAATTTTTTCAGAAATGGACCAAGGCTAAAACTGACCCTAAGGACCTCAAAAACGTCAATTTCTGAAAAGTGTGCAAGTTTGGACAGTTTCGAGCTATTCCACTGTTTCGGATATAACTAATGATTCCGAACTCCAATTGATGCAAGGTTTGTTTCTGATTTTAGTTAACTTCTTAAGCTTTAATTTGACATCTTATTCACTGAATTTGGAGATTTTTTGTTTATCCTATTGATTGTGAGAAAACAGCCTATTGCAGTAAATGTTTCACTTAGCTACATGCTTGGAAAATTGTTGTAACCTCTCTTGTTGTACTAATTGTGTGGAAATGTGGTGTTGGGATGTTGTGTGGACTATTTTGAGTACTTGAGGATATTTGAATTGAATGATGCATGACTTGAGAATGATTTTGAGTTGACTTAGGGTTTTAAATCACACGATTAAGCATGAAACGGAACCCCTAATGACTAGGTAGTCTTGCTAAGTGTTGATCATTTGGATATTGTGTGGAAATTATATGCTTAGTGGGCTGCCCGTAAATGTCTTATAACTTCAAATGTGATTTTGACCATTGCATGTTGACAAATAAGCTTTTCTTGCATCCGAACCCATGTTGATATCATTGCATGTTGAATAATCTTATCACCTGATTACATGGGCTTCGTAATGAGTTATATGGCCTGTTTTACATGTGTTACATGGCTGCCCGTTTAATTTTCATATAACTCTATATGCCTTTCAAGTGAAATTTCCTGTCTTATCGTGCCCTGCTTGTTTACCTGTTAATGTGCAATCTTATGACTGTCCGGAGGCAACCTACTTTGTTGTCCTCCTACTGTGATATATTACCTGTCATGAATGTGCATTGCATACAAGGTTGCAACCTTTCCTGTCGGCATGGTAGCGATCACGCACACCGAGTGGCATCGGGCTTGCTGGTGCACCCGTGACTACCATGGTCCCATTCCCTCTCTCGCTTGGGGGCTAGACTTCCTCGGAGAGTTGGGTCGTAGGATTTCGGGGTACATCCGTAGTACACCCACCTGGCGTGTTTGGGGGATGATTTAAGTCGGCCGCAACAACTGATTCTGAAACTGATCTGAGAGCAAAAGCTCAGCGTATCCTTTTATTATGTGTATAAGTACTCTTGCTTGATTCCTGGAGAACCACGGGGAGGAAAGACTGGTATTCATGTTCATGTATCTTATATCATTGTTATATTCATGCTTGCAAAAGGATTTTCATAAGTTGAACCGGAAAATGAGTTTCAAAACCTATTTCTCGTTCCCCCTTGCTGAGTTCACAAGGACTCACCCTCTTTTATCATCTCAGATGAAGAAGACCCAGAACAGGTACCCGAGGATGGTGTGCCTAACGATGAACCCCTGGAGTGATTGCCTATCATTGTTTGCTTTGCTTGAATGTGGCTACTTGTGAACTCTGTGCTACTTGAAGACTATCTATTTTATGTTGCTTGTTATCTCTAATGTAAAAGGCTCCCGTTGTAATTTGGGGTCTAATTTTGGTTTGTACTTATATTAAGTAGACTGATGCTAGACATGACACTATTATGATCATTTTGCTATTATTACTGCTAGTATCTATCATAGGTTATGACGTATTAGGTAAGGACTAAGTAAATGAACCTATCAAATCTTTAACAGGTACACGCTTTTAAGCTAAGATCAACAGGGACATTCATAATAAACAAACGAGACATAGTATCATGCTAGGTTATAAATCAAATGGGACGTCGAAATAACCAATAGGCAATTCAATTGATGGTAAAATAGTAATCTTAGTTGGAAATGAAATTGAGATGGTAAATTTTGAGCGTTTAGAGAACTAGGTCAAACCAAAGTGCCCAATTACAGTCGTTATACTGCCGGTTTTCCGAAAAATTTTGGAGTCTAGGATAAAACGTTAATTGCTAAACCTTCTTGAACGATTGAGTACGTGAAAGGACTTGAATGTTTAGATCAGACCCTAGTCTAACCTTTATAGGCCGGGTTGGGGCGTGACATTGGAATGGTATCTGAGCTTAGATTGCTTAAGCCGGGTTTAACTCTCGGACCGTGGGTAGAGCCCTAAGATAATTAGGATGACTTGTTTATATGTTATTGTGTGATAATGTTAAATGTGATTTCTATGTTTATGTGTTTACGTGATTAACATGCCTTAGTTGTTTTTAGAATTGTACCTATATTATGTTGCATATCTTATGCATTAGATTCTTAATTGTCATATTTCAATAAATTTTGCATCGTAATCTGTGCCTATAGATGGCTGGCCCTAGTACCCGCACTACGAATAGGAGCGGTGAACCTCAAGAGACCGGAGATGCCTATCAAACTAACCCCAGCATAGCTATGTTTAACATGATGGAAAACGCCATGGATCGTGTATCACGAGTGATGGAGCATCAGGATGCACGTGAAGCCAACAACAACAACAACAACAACAGGAATGAGGGTAACCATGGGAGACATAGCAGAATGAGGGAATTCCTTGACTTTCGCCCGTCTAAATTCTACGGGGAAGCTGATGATGAGAAAGTAGAGGCTTGGCTGTCCGAGATTGAGAAGATTTTCAGGCCACTTGATTATACTGATGAAGAAAAGGTGGAGTTTGCGGTGTTTTTGTTGCACGGGGATGCTGAACATTGGTGGCATACTGTAGAGGCACTGTGGGAAACTAATCAGACACCTCGCTTGTGGGGTAATTTCGTTAAGGCATTCAAGGAGAAATATGTACCTGTAGTTTCCAGGCAGAGGCGGATCGAGGAGTTCATGCACTTGACCCAGGGTAATATGACGGTGGCCCAGTATGAGGCTCGTTTTGACCGACTATCCCGGTATGCTCAATATATTGTTAGTACTCCGGAGGCGAAGATGTGGAAATTTACTACTGGATTGAGGCCAGAGATTCAGGACCAGCTGGCTTCTCATGACTTCGATACCTATTCTGCTCTCTTTGCTACTGTCTCCCGAGTTGAGAAGAGAAAACTAGATGGAGCCGGTTCGAGTCAGCCGGGCAAGAAACCGTACCAGCCTCTAGGTCAGCAGAGGAAATTCCAGAGTCAGGGTCGTAATCAGGGCCAGAGCCAGAATAGGCCAGTGAATAACCGTGGCCCGACGAAAACGCCATCAGCTTCTTCTGCCCATGGATCCACAAGTAGTTCACCTACTACTCAGTCCGTCAGCTGTTCTTATTGTGACAAGAAAGGGCATACTGAGGCCTAGTGTTGGAAGAAGTCAGGACAATATATGAGATGTGGCAGTGATTAGCATCAGATCAAGGATTGCCCTAAACGTCAGGTAGGGCAGAATCAGGGTAAACCAGCCGGTAGAGGCAAGACTCCAATTCCTAGAGTCTAGGCTTGAGCCTATGCTATTGAGTGCGAGGAGATTCCAGATGAGACCGCTGTTGTTAAAGGTACATTCTTCATACTGAATCAACCTGTTAAGGTGTTAATTGATCTGGGTGCTACTCATTCATTTATTACTCCCTTATGTGTGGAACGTGTGAAACTGAAACTTGTATGTTTGCCATATGAAGTAGAAGTTGGTACTCCAATGGGTTCTAAACTTGTAACTAGTTCAGCTTGTAAAGCATGTAAAATCCAAATTAAGGATAGGGAATTCTCAACCAATCTTATTGTATTACCTTTTCGAGATTATGAGGTCATTTTAGGGATGGACTGGCTGGCAAAACATCATGTCCAACTGGATTGTCGGGCGAAGATTATAACGTTCCGGGTACCTGATCAACCAATACTGAAAGTTATGGGCCGAAGAGATTTCACCGGGAGTTCCATCATTTCATCTACAAAAGCAGTGAAGTCCTTGAGGAAATGGTGCAGCGGAAACTTGGCTTACCTTATCAACAAGCCGTCGGATAAAGCTAAGTTGGAGGAGATGCCTGTGATCAAAGACTATGCAGATGTGTTCCTAGAAGAATTACCCGGTTTACCCCCGAATCAGGAGATCGAGTTTGTTATATAGTTGCTGCCTAGCGCCTAGCCGATATCTAAAGCTCCCTATCATATGGCACCGGCCGAGCTAGAAGAATTGAAGGACCAATTGCAAGGATTGCTGAAGAAGGGGTTTGTTCAACCGAGTTCTTCACCGTGGGGTACGCCAGTTCTGTTTGTAAAGAAGAAAGACGGAACGTTGAGGCTATGCATTGACTACCGAGGATTAAACCAAGTGACTGTCAAGAATAAATACCCACTTCCCCTGATCGACGAGTTATTTGATCAACTGCAAGGAGCCAAAGTGTATTTGAAACTCGACTTGAGGCAAAGGTATTATCAGTTGCCGATCAAGAAGGAAGATGTGCCTAAAATGGCTTTCAGGACTAGATATGGGCATTATGAATATGTGGTGATGCCTTTTGGACTAACTAATGCCCCTGCAGCTTTTATGGATTTGATGCATAGGGTGTTTCAACCCTACTTGGACCAATTTGTAGTGATCTTCATTGATGATATTTTGGTATACTCGAAATCGGAGGCAGAGCATCAGCAACATCTGCGGTTGGTACTGCAGAAACTTCGAAAGCACCAATTGTATGCAAAGTTTAGCAAGTGTGAATTTTGGCTGCAACAGATTGCATTTTTGGGGCATATCATATCCCAAGAGGGAATAGCGGTGGATCCAGCAAAAATTGATGCAGTGATGTCTTGGAAGAAGCCGGAAAATGTTACGGAGGTTCGGAGTTTTCTTGGTTTAGCCGGCTATTATCGGAGGTTCGTGAAGGATTTTTCTAAGATTGCAGGACTGCTTACAAAGCTCACTCAAAAGAAAACCAAGTTCGTGTGGGATGATAAGTGTGACAGCAGCTTTCAAGAATTGAAGAAAAGATTGACTACCGCATCTGTTCTTGCATTGCCTGAAGGAAGTCAAGGTTTTGTAATCTATAGCAATGCTTCAAAAGAAGGATTAGGTTGTGTGTTGATGCAAAATGGAACAGTGATTGCTTATGCCTCTAGGAAAGCAAAGCCGTATGAAGTGAATTACCCAACGCATGATTTGGAGTTAGTGGCCATTGTGTTTGCACTCAAGAAATGGAGGCATTATCTGTGGGGTAACAAGTTTGAGGTATTTACTGATCATAAGAGCTTGAAATACTTGTTCTCTCAAAAGAAGTTGAATATGAGACAAAGGCGGTGGATGAAGCTTTTGGATGATTATAACTGCTCAATCAATTATGTGCCTGGTAAAGCGAATGTAGTTGCAGATGCCTTAAGCAGAAAAGCAAGCATGGCAAAACTGGAAGTCAAGGTGCAGGAGTTGTTGGAGGAAGCATTTATGTGGAAACCACAATTGACTCAGAAGGGGTTACTTTTTGCCACTACCTAAGTTCAATCGACCTTGTTGTCTGAGTTACGAGAGGCTCAACAGAAGGACCAACAATTTCAAAAGATTAAGGAAAACAATGCAGATATCAAGTTTCATGATGATGGTATTTGGAGGTTTAGGAACCGGATTTGTGTTCCCAATGACCCAGAGCTGAAAAAGAAGATTCTTGAGGAGGCCCATAATTCAAGATATACTATTCACCCCGGTGGACAAAGATGTATCGGGATTTGAAGTAACACTATTGGTGGAATAACATGAAAAGAGAAATTGCAAAGTTTGTGGCACAGTGTTTGACTTGCCAGAGAGTCAAAGCGGAACATCAGCGACCCGCAGGGTTACTTCAGCCGTTGGAGATTCCTCAATGGAAATGGAAGCATATAACTATGGACTTTGTTATGGACCTGCCTAGATCACAAAAGGGTCATGACACCGTTTGGGTCATAATGGATAGATTGACTAAGTTGGCACACTTTTTACCGATGATCAAGGAGGATAGTCCTGAGAAATTGGGAGATATATATGTAGCGGAGATTGTAAGATTGCATGGGATGCCTGTGAGTATTGTATCGGATAGGGATCCTCGTTTTACTTCCCGGTTTTGGAAGAGATTGCAAGAAGCTTTGAGAACGAAGTTGAGTTTTAGCACGGCTTATCACCCTCAGACTGATGGACAATCAGAGAGGACTATTCAGATTTTGGAGGATATGCTGAGGGCGTATGTTTTGGATTTCGGAAAAGGTTAGGAAAAATATCTATCTCTAGCGGAGTTCGCCTACAACAATAGTTATCAGGCCACTATCGGGATGGCCCCATTTGAGGCGTTGTATGGACGGAAGTGTCGTTCCCCGATTTATTAGGATGAAGTAGATGAGACGAAGACTTTTGACCCGACCCTTTTACCTGAACTGATGAAGACTGTTGATAATATCCACCTCATCCAGAAACGGATGTTTACCGCCCAGAGCAGACAGAAGAGTTATGCAGACCGACGGAGACGGAGTCTCGAGTTTGAGGTTGGAGACAAGGTGTTCTTGAAGATATTACCCCAGAGGGGACTAATAAGGCATGGCAAGGTGAAAAGTTGAGCCCGAAGTTTATAGGACCATTCGAGATAATCGAGAAGGTTGGCAAGTTGGCATATCGCCTAGTACTACCCCAGAACCTCTCCAATATTCACGACGTCTTTCATATTTCAATGCTGCGGAAGTAGCATCCTGACCCGTTGCATATCCTAGAGCCAGAGCCGTTGCAGCTTCGGGAGAACTTGTCTTACAAGGAGAAGCCCATTCGGATCCTAGACCAGCAGGATCGGGAGTTGCGCAACAGAACTATACCTATGGTGAAAGTACTGTGGGATCATCATGGAGTCGAAGAAGCAACGTGGGAAAGACGAGACCAGATGGAGCAGCAATATCCAGCTTTATTTCAAGGTAATATTGAATTTCGGGATGAAATTCTTTGAAGGAGGGGAGGATGTGAGGCCCGACCCCGATTTGCGTGCAGTACCTTGTTTTGTGTGCCCTAATCTAGATTTGCGTGCCTTGACCTAGGTTTAAGAATTGTGTTCATTCTATGTGCCATGCATTGAATTACGTGCATTCATTTAGGGTTGCGCGCATTTACTTGAAAAAATGTGCTTTCGTCTCGTAGTTCGTGTCCTACCTCGTAGTGCATGCCCTAGACCTAGGAAAGCGTGCCTTCACGCTAATCAAGAAAGCATCCTACACGGAGCACTAGACTATTAAACAATCCTACAAAATCCACTATCAATATTATAATCCTAATTCAACTCACTAGAAGACAAAATAGCACAAAAAGCTAGACATTCTTTATTCCTTATTCTTTATTCTTTTTGCACTTTCAATACACAATTAAATAACATCCAAAACATGACAAAAAATTCAGATTTGGCACATGCTTGGCCAACCATACCATGGTTTTTGCACAAGGTTTGAACAATTACATAATTAACTATGCATGCTTAGACAACTATGACACAAAATGCATAAAAAATTGATCAAAACCACCTCAAATATCTCCCTTGCTCGACCAAAAGCTCATGGCCCATGCTAACATTTCAAAATTCCATCTTGAAGACGCAAAAAAATCAGATTTGGAAGCCCAAGGCCGACCATTGCTTGGATGAATGCAAAAAGGGCTTTATTCTTGTCATGTTTTGTCATTTTCTTCATTTCTTTCCCAATCTTTCTCTTTCCCCTCTCATTCTCCTCTCTCATTCTCGGCCTTGGCTGAGTTCTCTACCTCCGTAGCTCCTCTTTCTCACACCATAGTTGATCAAGTCAAGCAACCATCAAAGAAAGTTGAGCAAGCTAGCTAGAGTTCAAAAATTCACATGCATCTACATTGAAGACTTATATTCGGCCTATGTAAGCTTCTTGGCATCCATTTCTTTTCTTCAATTCCTAACTACATGCATGTACTAAGAGCTTGGTCACTAAGCTAGGAAAAATAGAGAAAAGCTAGTCGGGATTTCGGCTAGGCAAATGAGAGGAAGAGATTTGAGCTTCAACAAGGTTTTTGAGCATCTTTGTGGTTGATTGCTAAGGTGAGGGCTAAAACCTTTTGAAAACTCTTCAAAAATCCACATGCATGCTCATAAATGAGTGTAGTTGCTTATGTACTTGAGTTATATGGTTGTTCATAAGCTTAAACAACCATGCATGGCAAGATCTTGGCTTGAAAGTGATGCTAGGTGAAGTCGGATTGTTGACAGCTCTCTGACCAGTCTGTTTCGAGGTAAGTATAGCTAGGAAAATGATGTTGAAAATGCATTAAAATTGGTAGGTGACTAGTTTGGACAGTGTTGAACATTTTTCCCAGAAATAGTCCGAAGCTAATTTTGACTCTAAGGTCCTCAAAATGGAAAATATTTGAAATGTGTCCAAATCTGGAAATCTGAAAAAATGAAGCAGGTTTTGGCAGATGCACTGACCTTGTGGAACGAACCATATTTAACTTAGTAAATGATGTCCAAAATGCATCACATTTAGTGTGCTGCTATATTTTTCAGTGATGGACAATTTTGTCAGAAATGGACCAAGGCTAAAACTGACCCTAAGGACCTCAAAAACGTCAATTTCTGAAAAGTGTGCAATTCTGGACAGTTTCGAGCTATTCCACTGTTTTGGCTATAACTAATGATTCCGAACTCCAATTGATGCAAGGTTTGTTTCTGATTTTAGTTAACTTATTAATCTTTAATTTGACATCTTATTCACTGAATTTTGAGATTGTTTGATTATCCTATTGATTGTGAGAAAACAGCCTATTGCAGTAAAGGTTTCACTTAGCTACATGCTTGGAAAATTGTTGTAACCTCTCTTGTGGTACTAATTGTGTGGAAATGTGGTGTTGGGATGTTGTGTGGACAGTTTTGAGTACTTGAGGATGTTTGAATTGAATGATGCATGACTTGAGAATGATTTTGAGTTGACTTAGGGTTTTAAATCACACGATTAAGCATGAAACGGAAACCCTAATGACTAGGTAGTCTTGCTAAGTGTTGATCATTTGGATATTGTGTGGAAATTATATGCTTAGTGGGCTGCCCGTAAATGTCTTATAAGTTCAAATGTAATTTTGACCATTGCATGTTGACAAATAAGCTTTTCTTGCATCCGAACCCATGTTGATATCATTGCATGTTTAATAATCTTATCACCTGATCACGTGGGCTTTGTAATGAGTTATATGGCCTGTTTTACATGTGTTACATGACTGCCCGTTTAATTTTCATATAACTCTATATGCCTTTCAAGTGAAATTTCCTGTCTTATCGTGCCCTGCTTGTTTACCTGTCAATGTGCAATCTTATGACTATCCGGAGACAACCTACTTTGTTGTCCTCCTACTGTGATATATTACCTGTCATGAATGTGCATTGCATACAAGTTTGCAACCTTTCCTGTCGGCATGGTAGCGATCACGCACACCGGGTAGATCGGGCTTGCCCGTGCAGCCGTGACTACCATGGTCCCATTCCCTCTCTCGCTTGGGGGCTAGACTTCCTCGGAGAGTTGGGTCGTAGGATTTCGGGGTACATCTGGAGTACACTCACCTGGCGTGTTTGGGGGATGATTTGAAGTCGGCCGCAACAACTGATTCTGAAACTGATCTGAGAGCAAAAGCTCACCATATCCTTTTATTATGTGTATAAGTACTCTCGCTTAGTTCCTGGAGAACCTCGGGGAGGAAAGACTGGTATTCCTGTTCCTGTATCTTATATCATTGTTATATTCATGCTTGTAAAAGGATTTTCATAAGTTGAACCGGAAAATGAGTTTCAAAACGTATTTCTCGTTCCCCCTCTCTGAGTTCATAAGGACTCACCCTCTTTTATCATCTTAGGTGAAGAAGACCCAAAATAGGTACCCGAGGATGGTGTGCCTAACGATGAACCCCTGGAGTGATTGCCTGTCATTGTTTGCTTTGCTTGAATGTGGCTACTTGTGAACTCTGTGCTACTTGAAGACTATCTATTTTATGTTGCTTGTTATCTCTAATGTAAAAGGCCCCCGTTGTAATTTGGGGTCTAATTTTGATTTGTACTTATATTAAGTAGACTGATGCTAGACATGACACTATTATGATCGTTTTGCTATTATTACTGCTAGTATCTATCATAGGTTATGACGTATTAGGTAAGGACTAAGCAAATGAACCTATCAAATCTTAAACAGGTACACGCTTTTAAGATAAGATCAACAGGTACTTTCGTAATAAACAAACGAGACATAGTATTATGATAGGTTATAAATCAAACGGGACATCGAAATAACCAATAGGCAATTCAATTGATGGTAAAATAGTAATCTTAGTTGGAAATGAAATTGAGATGGTAAATTTTGAGGTGTTTAGAGAATTATGTCAAACCAAAGAGCCCAATTACAGCCGTTATGCTGTCGGTTTTCCAAAAAAAATTGGAGTCTAGGATAAAACGTTAAGTGCTAAACCTCCTTGAACGATTGAGTACGTGAAAGGACTTGAATGTTTAGATAACACCCTAGTCTAACCTTTATAGGCCGGGTTGGGGCGTGACAAGCAGCTGGGCAGGCTTGCTGTCCCCACCGTATAGCTCTCGGAGAGCTTTCCAACGGTATGTTGTGCATCGCGTAACTCCTTACCTATCAAAAGTAATGGGCACCGTAGCGACGGAGACCTGGTCTTAAGCCCCATGCCCTCAGTTTTTGGGCAAAGCCTCTACGTGAAGCGAAGTTGTCTTGCATAAGGTGCCGGGGGATTCAGTATAGAAATGTGATGGATTAGGTTGTCGTCCTTTCCGCAGCTCATGACGTACGATCCGGGACGAAAAAATAGCGCAAAAGAAGAAAAGTATTCAGAAACTGATGAAAACGTTCAATTTTGGGCTCCGAAAGAAGGTGCAACCGAGCAGGCTTGCCACCACCGTCGTAGAGCTCTCGAATAACTTTCCAACGGAATGCTGTGCGCCGCGTATCTCTTTACAGATCAAAAGTTATGGGCACCGTAGCGACGGAGACCTGGTCCTAAGCCCCACGCCCTCGGTTTGCGGGCCCAACCTCTACGTTAAGTGAAGTTGTCTTGCCCAAGGTGGCATGGGATTCGGTAATAGAAATCTGATGGATTAGGTTGTCGTCCTTTTCGCGGCTCACGACGTACGATCCGGGATGGAAAAACAGCGCAAAAGAAGAAAAGTGTCCAGAAACTGATGAAAATGTTGAATTTTGGGCTCCGAAAATAGGCGCAGCCGAGGAGGCTAGCTGCCCTCGTAGTAGAGCTCTCGGAGAGCTTTCCTATAGTATGTTGTGCGCCATGTAACTCCTTACGGATCAAAAGTTATGGGCACCAGAGCGACGGAGACTTGGTCCTAAGCCCCACGCCCTCGGTTTGCGGGCCCAGCCTCTACGTGAAGCGAAGTTGTCTAGCGCAAGGTGCCTTGGGATTCGATAATAGAAATGTGGTGGATTAGGTTGTCGTCCTTTTCACAGCTCACGACGTACGATCCGGGACGGAAAAACAGCGCAAAAGAAGAAAAATATCCATATATTGATGAAAACGTTCGATTTTGGGCTTCAAAAACAGGCGCAGCTGAGCAGGCTAGCTGCCACCGTCGTAGAGATCTCAGAGAGCTTTCCAACGGTATGCTGTGCACCGAGTAACTCCTTACGGATCAAAAGTTATGGGCACCGGAGCGACGGAGACATGGTCCTAAGCCCCATACCCTCGGTTTGCGGGCCCAGCCTCTACATGAAGCGAAGTTGTCTAGCCCAAGGTGCCATGGGATTCGGTAATTGAAATGTGATGGATTAGGTTGTCGTCCTTTTCGCGGCTCACGATGTACGATCCGGGACGGAAAAACAGCGCAAAAGAAGAAAAGTGTCCAAAAACTGATGAAAATGTTCGATTTTGGGCTCCAAAAATAGGCGCAGCCGAGGAGGCTTGCTGCCCCAATCGTAGAGCTCTCGGAGAGCTTTCCAACGGTATGCTGTGCGCCGCATAACTCCTTACGGATCAAAAGTAATGGTTATCGGAGCGATGGAGACCTTGTCCTAAGTCCCACGCCCTCGGTTTGCGGGCTAAGCCTCTACGTGAAGCGAAGTTCTCTTGCACAATGTGTCATGGGATTCGGTAATAGAAATGTGATGGATTAGGTTGTCATCCTTTTCGCATCTCACAACGTACGATCCGGGACTAGAAAATAGCGCAAAAGAAGAAAAGTGTCCTGAAACTGATGAAAACGTTCGATTTTGGGCTCCGAGCAATCTTGCTGCCCACGTCATAGAACTCTCGGAGAGCTTTCCAACGGTATGTTGTGCGCCGCGTAACTCCTGACGGATAAAAATAATTGTGCACCAGAGCGACAGAGACCTTGTCTTAAGCACCACACCCTCGGTTTGCGGGCCCAACCTCCACGTAAAACGAAGTTGTCTGGCCCAAGGTGGCGTGGGATTCAGAAAAGAAATGTGATGGATTAGGTTGTCATACTTTTCGCTACTCACGACGTATGATCCGGGATGGAAAAACAGCGCAAAAGAAGAAAAGTGTCCAAAAATTGATGAAAACGTTCGATTTTGGGCTCTAAAAACTGATGAAAACATTCGAGTTTGGGCTCCAAAAATAGGTGCAACCGAGCAATCTTGCTGCCCCCGTCGTAGAGCTCTCGGAGAGCTTTCCAACGGTATATTGTGCACTGTGTAACTCCTTACGGATCAAAATTTATAGGCACTGGAGCGACGGAGACCTTGTTCTAAGCCCCACGCCCTCGGTTTGCAGGCCCAGCCTCTACGTGAAGCGAAGTTGTCTTGCCCAAGGTAGCATGGGATTCGGTAATAGAAATGTGATGATTAGGTTGTCGTCCGTTTTGCGGCTCACGACGTATGATCCGGGACGGAAAAACAGCGCAAAAGAAGAAAAGTATCCAGAAATGGATGAAAACGTTCAATTTTGGGCTCCGAAAATAGGCGCAGAAAATCAGGCTCATCGCCACAGTCGTAGAGCTCTCGAATAGCTTTCCAACGGAATGCTGTGCGCCGCGTAACTCCTTACGGATCAAAAGTTATGTGCACCAGAGCGACGGAGACCTGGTCCTAAGCCCCACGCCCTCGGTTTGCGAGCCCACCCTCTGCGTTAAGTGAAGTTCTCTTGCCAAAGGTGGCATAGGATTCGGTAATTGAAATCTGATGGATTAGGTTGTCGTACTTCTTGCGGCTCACGACGTACGAACCGGGACGGAAAAACAGTGCAAAAGAAGAAAAGTGTCCAGAAACTGATGAAAATATTCAATTTTGGGCTCCAAAAATAGGCGAAGCTGAGCAGGCTTCCTGCCCCCATCGTTGAGCTCTCGGAGAGCTTTCCAATAGTATGCTGTGCGCCGCGTAACTCTTTACGGATCAAAAGTAATGGGCACCGGAGCGACGGAGACCTGGTCCTAAGCCCCACGCCCACGGTTTGCGGGCCCAGCCTCTACGTGAAGCGAAGTTGTCTTGCACAAGGTGAGGTGGGATTCGGTAATAAAAATGTGATGGATTAGGTTGTAATCCTTTTCGAGGCTCACGACGTACGATCCGGGACGGAAAAACAGCGCAAAAGAAGAAAAGTGTCCAGAAACTGATGAAAACGTTCAATTTTGCACTCTGAAAACTTGAGCAGCCGAGCAGGCTTGCTACCCTCGTCGTAGAGCTCTCGGAGAGCATTCCAATGGTATGATGTGCGTCGCGTAACTCCTGACGGATCAAAAGTAATGGGCACCGGAGCGACGGAGACCTGGTCCTAAACCCCAATCCCTCGGTTTGAGGGCCCAGCCTCTATGTGAAGCGAAGTTGTCTTGCACAAGGTGCCGTGGGATTCGGTAATAGAAATGTGATGGATTAGGTTGTCGTCCTTTTCGCGGCTCATGACGTACGATCCGGGACAGTAAAATAGCGAAAAAGAAGAAAAGTATCCAGAAACTGATGAAAACGTTCAATTTTGGGCTCCAAAAATAGGTGTAGCCGAGCAGGCTTGCTGCCATCGTCGTAGTGCTCTTGAATAGCTTTCCAACGGAATTCTGTGCACCGCGTAACTCCTTACAGATCAAAAGTTATAGGCACCGGAGCGACGGAGACTTGGTCCTAAGCCCCACGCTCTCGGTTTGCGGGCCTAGCCTCTACGTTAAGTGATGTTCTCTTGCCCAAGGTGCTATGGGATTCGGTAATAGAAATTTGATGGATTAGGTTGTCGTCCTTTTCGCGGCTCACGACATTCGATCCGGGACCGAAAAACAGCTCAAAAGAAGAATAGTGTCTAGAAACTGATGAAAACGTTCAATTTTAGACTCCGAAAATAGGCGCAGCTGAGGAGGCTAGCTGACCCCGTCGTAGAGCTCTCGGAGAGCTTTCCAATAGTATGTTGTGCGCCATGTAACTCCTTACGGATCAAAAGTTATGGGCACCGGAGCGACGGAGACCTGGTCCTTAGCCCCACGCCCTCGGTTTGCGGGCCCAGCCTCTACGTGAAGCGAAGTTTTCTTGCCCAAGTTGGCGTGGGATTCGGTAATAGAAATGTGATGGATTATGTTGTCATCCTTTTCGCGGCTCACGACATACGATCCGGGACGGAAAAACAGCGCAAAAAAAGAAAAGTGTCCAGAAACTTATGAAAACGATCAATTTTGGGCTCCGAAAATAGGCGCAGCTGAGCAGGCTAGCTGCCCTCGTCGTAGAGCTCTCGGAGAGCTTTCCAATGGTATGCTGTGCGCCGCGTAACTCCTTACGGATCAAAAGTTATGGGCACCGGAGCGACGGAGACCTTGTCCTAAGCCCCACGCTCTCGGTTTGCGGGCCCAGCCTCTACGTGAAGCGAAGTTGTCTTGCCCAAGTTGGCGTGGGATTCGGTAATAGAAATGTGATGGATTAGGTTGTCGTCCTTTTCGCGGCTCACGACGTACGATCCGGGACGGAAAAACAGCGCAAAAGAAGAAAAGTGTCCAGAAACTGATGAAAACGTTCGATTTTGGGCTGCGAAAACAGGCGCAGCCGAGCAGGCTTACTGCCCCTGTCGTAGAACTCTCGGAGTGCTTTCCAATAGTATGTTGTGCGCCGTGTAACTCCTTACGGATCAAAAGTAATGGGCATCGGAGTGACGGAGACCTGGTCCTAAGCCCTACGCCCTCGCCCTCGGTATGCGGGCCTAGCCTCTACGTGAAGCGAAGTTATCTTGCACAAGGTGCCATGGGATTCGGTAACAGAAATGTGATGGATTAGGTTGTCGTCCTTTTCGTGGCTCACGACGTACGATCCGGGATGAAAAAATAGCGCAAAAGAAGAAAAGTATCCCAAAACTGATGAAAACGTTCAATTTTAGGCTTCGAAAATAGGCACAGCCTAGCAAGCTGGCTGCCTCTGTCGTAGAGCTCTCAGAGAGCTTTCCAACGGTATGCTGTGCGCTGCATAACTCCTTAGGAATCAAAAGTTATGGGCACCGGAGCGACGGATAACTGGTCCTAAGCCCCACGCCCTCGATTTACGGGCCCAGCCTCTACATGAAGCGAAGTTGTCTTGGCCAAGGTGGTGTGGGATTCGGTAATAGAAATGTGATGGATTAGGTTGTCGTCCTTTTCGCGGCTCATGACATACGATCCGGGACAGAAAAATAGCGCAAAAGAAGAAAAGTGCCCAGAAACTGAAGAAAACGTTCAATTTTGGGCTCCGAAAATAGGCGCAGCCAGCAAGCTTGCTGCCCCCGTCGAAGAGCTCTCGGAAAGCTTTCCAACGGTATGCTGTGCGCCACGTAACTCCATACGGATCAAAAGTAATGGGCACCGGAGCGACGGAGACTTGGTCGTATGCTCTACGCCCTCGGTTTGCTAGCCTAGCCCCTACGTGAAGCGAAGTTGTCTTGCATAAAGTGCCGTGGGATTCGGTAATAAAAAAGTGATGGATTAGGCAGTCATCCCTTTCGCGGCTCATGACGCACGATCCGGGATGGAAAAACAGCGCAAATGAATAAAAGTGTCCCCAAACTGATGAAAACATTTGATTTTGGGCTCCGAAAATAGGCGCAGCTAAGCAAGCTTCCTACCCACGTCGTAGAGCTCTCGGAGAGATTTCCAACGGTATGTTGTGCGCTGCGTAACTCCTTACGGATCAAAAGTTATGGGCACCAGAGCGATAGAGACCTGGTCCTAAGAGCCACGCCCTCGGTTTGCGGGCCTAACCTCTACGTGAAGCGAAGTCGTCTTGCCCAAGGGGGCATGAGATTCGGTAATAGAAATCTGATGGATTAGATTGTCGTTCTTTCGCGGCTAACGACGTACGATCTGGGATGGAAAAACAGCACAAAAGAAGAAAACTGTCCAAAAACTGATGAAAACATTCAATTTTGGGCTCTGAAAACAGGCGCAGCAGAGCACGCTCGCTGCCCCCGTCGTAGAGCTCTCGGAGAGCTTTCCAACGGTATGCAGTGCGCCGCGTAACTCCTTACGGATCAAAAGTTGTGGGCATTGGAGCGACGGAGACCTGGTCCTGAGACCCACGCCCTCGGTTTCTGGGCCCAGCTTCTACGTAAAGCGAAGTTGTCTTGCACAAAGTGCTGTGGGATTCGGTAATAGAAATGTGGTGGATTAGGTTGTCGTCCTTTTCGCGGCTCACGACGTACGATCCAGGACGAAAAATATCGCAAAAGAAGAAAAGTGTCCAGAAACTGATGAAAACGTTCGATTTCGGGCTCTGAAAATAGACATAGCCTTGGAGGCTTGCTGCCCCCGTCGTAGAGCTCTTGGAGAGCTTTCCAACAGTATGTAGTGCGCCGCGTAACTCCTTACGGATCAAAAGTTATGGGCACCGGAACGACGGAGACCTTATCCTAAGCCCTACGCCCTCGGTTTGCGGGTCCAACCTCTACGTGAAGCGAAGTTGCCTTGTACAAGGTGCTGTAGGATTCGGTAATAGAAATATGGTGGATTAGGTTGTCGTCCTTTTCGCGGCTCACGATGTACTATCCAGGACGGAAAAATAGCGCAAAAGAAGAAAAGTGTCCAGAAACTGATGAAAACAATCGATTTTGGGCTACAAAAAATGGCGCAAACGAGCAATCTTGCTGCCCCCGTCGTAGAGCTCTCGGAGAGCTTTCCAACGGTATGTTGTGCGCCGCGTAACTCCTTACGGATCAAAAGTTATGGGCACCAGAGCGACGGAGACCTGGTCCTAAGTCCCACGCCCTCGGTTTGTGGGCCTAGCCTCTACGTGAAGTGAAGTTGTCTTGCACAAGGTGCCATGGGATTCGGTAATAGAAATGTGATTGATTAGGTTGTGGTCCTTTTCGCGAATCACAACGATCAATCTGGGACGGAAAAACAGCGCAAAACCAGAAATGTGTCCTGAAACTGATAAAAATGTTTAATTTTGGGCTCCGAAAATAGGCGCAGCCTAGCAAGCTAGCTGCTTCCTTTGTAGAGCTCTCGCAGAGCTTTCCAACGGTATGATGTGCGCCGCGTAACTCTTTACGGATCAAAAGTTATGGGCACCGGAGCGACGGAGACCCGGTCCTAAGCTCCACGCCCTCGGTTTGCGAGCCCAACCTCTACATGAAGCGAATTTGTCTTGCCCAAGGTGGTGTGGGATTCGGTAATAGAAATGTGATGGATTAGGTTATCGTCCTTTTCGCGGCTCACGACGTACGATCCGGGACAGAAAAACAATGCAAAAAAAGAAAAGTGTCCAGAAATTGATGAAAACGTTCGATTTTGGGCTGCGAAAATAGGCGCAGTCGAGAAGGCTTGCTGCCCCCGTCGTAGAACTCTCGGAGAGATTTCCAATAGTATGTTGTGCGCCGTGTAACTCCTTACGGATCAAAAGTAATGGGCACCGGAGCGACGGAGACTTGGTCCTATGCCCCACGCCCTCGGTTTGCTGGCCTAGCCTCTACGTGAAGCGAAGTTTTCTTACACAAGGTGCCGTGGGATTCGGTAATAGAAATGTAATGGATTAGGTTGTCGTCCTTTTCGCGGCTCACGACGTACGATCCAGAACGGAAAAACAGCGCAAAAGAATAAAAGTGTCCAAAAACTAAAGAAAACGTTTAATTTTGGCTCCGAAAACAGGTGCAACCAAGCAAGCTTGCTGCCCCATCGTAGAGCTCTCAGAGAGCTTTCCAACGGTATAATGTGCGCAGCGTAACTCCTTACGGATCAAAAGTTATGGGCCTCGGAGCGACGGAGACCTGGTCCTAAGCGCCATGCCCTCTGTTTGCGAGCCCAGCCTCTACCTGAAGTGAAGGTATCTTGCCCAAAGGGGCATTGGATTTAGTAATAGAAATCTGATGGATGAGATTGTCATCCTTTTCGCGGCTCACGACATACGATCTGGGATGGAAAAATAGCGCAAATGAAGAAAAATGTCCAGAAACTGATGAAAACATTCGATTTTGGGCTCTGAAAATAGGCGCAGAAGAGCTTGCTCGCTGCCACCGTCGTAGAGCTCTCAGAGAGTTTTCCAACGGAATGCTGTGAACCGCGTAACTCCTTACGGATCAAAAGTTATGGGCAACGAAACGACGGAGACCTGGTCCTAAGCCTCACGCCCTCGGTTTGCGGGTCCAACCTCTACGTGAAGCGAAGTTGCCTTGTACAAGGTGCTGTAGGATTCGGTAATAGAAATATGGTGGATTAGGTTGTCGTCCTTTTCGCGGCTCACGACGTATGATCCGGGACGAAAAACATCGCAAAAGAAGAAAAGTGTCCAGAAATTGATGAAAACGTTCGATTTCGGGCTCTAAAAATAGACATAGCCTTGGAGGCTTGCTGCCTCCGTCGTAGAGCTCTTGGAGAGCTTTCCAACAGTATGTAGTGCGCCGCGTAACTCATTACGGATCAAAAGTTATGGGCACCGGAACGACGGAGACCTTGTCCTAAGCCTTACGTCCTCGGTTTGCGGGTCCAACCTCTACGTGAAGCGAAGTTGCCTTGTACAAGGTGCTGTAGGATTCGGTAATAGAAATATGGTGGATTAGGTTGTCGTCCTTTTCGCGGCTCACGATGTACGATCCGGGACGGAAAAATAGCGCAAAAGAAGAAAATTGTCCAAAAATTGATGAAAACGATCAATTTTGGGCTCTAAAAATAGGCGTAACCGAGCAATCTTGCTGCCCCCATCGTAGAGCCCTCGGAGAGCTTTCTAACGGTATGTTGTGCGCCGCGTAACTCCTTACGGATCAAAAGTTATGGGCACCGGAGCGACGGAGACCTGGTCCTAAGCCCCACGCCCTCGGTTTGCAGGCCCAGCCTCTACGTGAAGCGAAATTGTCTTGCCCATGGTTGTGTGGGATTCGGTAATAGAAATGTGATGGATTAGGTTGTCGT